>OY770144.1:2431172-7231172 GCA_963669345.1 Gortyna flavago
CTGGACCCCTTTTTGTGGGCGGGCGTTTCTAAAGGCTAATCCTAAATTAACTTTAGCTTTTCCGCATAGATTATTACTTCCGTCAGCAAGATGGACAAAAGCCTTCTTCCGTTTGTGAAAAAACACAAACTGCAGTTATCAGTAGGTTCTTCTGATGTCAATTTATCTTTTGTCCATTCATTGGGAGTTTTGAACCCACTAGTTTTGCAGAGTGTACCTAAACTTTTAGTATAATCAGCCTATAATGTTTACACTGCTACGACGCCGACCATACTTTCTTTGAGTGGGCCATAATCTACCATGCGGGACCAGTTCGGGTTGGTAGATGTCACATCTCTGTGAATTTTTGGTTCTGTAGAACATACCGGTTTCCTCACGATGTTTTTCTTCACCGTTTTGAGAGCAGTGGTGTTGAAAGTATTTTCACAAATTAAAGCGCCTAGTAATACCTATACATACTCGTATTTATGTCAATGGCCTGTCTTTGAACCCACGAACTTATAACTCGTAAGTCTACGGCCGTTATCACTGGACCGCATTACCCTAAACTTTTACTAGCTCTTATGATACCGCACTGAACCCGCACTGGTCCCTCGTGGTGGATTACGGCCTACTCCCTCTCACAGAGAGGAGGCCTGTGTCCCAGCAGTGGGAACATTATAGGCTGATTATGTATGACATAAAACAAATAGTACACACAGGCATTTAATTCCCGATAGCTCTATTAAATACATAGACATGTACAAATCGTGCAGGTGTGCCTGGCGTCAAAAGCTTGCCGACGAACGATAGAGATCTAGTGTCACGACGGGAAATGCTAATGCTAGCCGCTAAATAAAATATGCAAAAAACATCTTAGTATGTGTGGTCGGTTTTCGAGAAAATGAGCCGTGTGAAAATGTGGACTGATGTTTTAATTAATACTTAGATGTTGTAGGAAAGAGTGGTCATGGCATGATGGTGTCAGTTTGGCTGATCGAAAAATGGGAAGGGCCAAATCTGTTTGCATCTGTTTGCTGTTTGTTTGTTTGCATCGCAGGAAAACTGGAAAGTCGTCATCATCATTCTCAGACCTGCCTGTTCCACTTTATTTGACGTCGGCACAACATGCCTTATTCTTCCATACTTAGTTCTCTTTTAGTCGTCATCTCGGTCACCCCCTTTCTAAGCATACTAACATTAACACAGTCCATCAATCGTTTCTTTGGTTTGGAAAACTGATAGTTTACAATCATGGTTTTATTCAGTTTACTAGCTTAAAATTAAAAAGCTTTCATGAATTACGTCAATTAAGTAGTATGTAGTTAAAAAGTCGCTCTATTTTTAACCGACTTCCAAAAAGGAGGAGGGTATATTATGTTCGACTTTATGTTTTTTTTTTCGGTTGGTAGAAATTATCATCCAACGGAATATACCCACTATCGTAATTGCTCCAGTAAACCTAACGGCTATAATTTAAAAAAAAAAACTTACTCTTATAGTAGCGAATTTTCCAACAAACACTTTCAAACCGACAGAATATTCAAAAATACCAGTTTATAAAATATAACAAAATCCTAAAAAGCACAAGAAAATCCGCGTCGTGCACCACAGCGTTGCGTCGGCGCATAATTAAATTGCGATAAATGTCAGAGCGATAGCGCAGCAATTTATCGGTGTCCGCCGACTCCTGCGCAGGGTTACCATCCGTCTGGATTTTCCGAGACATATTCGGCATTTCGGCTCCCTTTCTCCCGCAATCGTTTGTTAGGACTTATCAAATGAACGGAGATTTAAAAAAAAACAGTGGCACTAATGGAGTGCCGACAGAAGTGAAATCTTGAACAATTACGTGTGTATTTTCAAAAGCATAGTAATTTTATAAACATATTTAAAGGTCATTCTTCTCAATGAAAATGTACCGCGCGTTGATGTCTTTATAATGGCCAAAACTTAAAACAGAGGTGTCGATAACGGTAACAGTTACGCGAGTTCAATGGTTTTTTCCCATCTCAAAAAATGCCCAACGCGCCTAAAGAAGTTTTTACTTCAAAAAAATAATAATTTGTAAGTAGTACTTAAAAAAGAAAATTTTAAAAAATTACACAATCTATTTCAGTCCTACATTACACCTCTAGTACACCCTTTTGCCAGTTATGTTTAAGTCCAAAAAGAAAGATGACCGAACATTTTTGCCAATGTTAATTTTTCCTTGGGAAAAAGGCGTGAGTAAGGTGTGTGTATGTATAATATATTTTCAGGTTTAAAACTGCAACCATGGTGTAGAGGTCGCAATCGCTACTGCATCAGGTCCTGGGTTCGATTCTCAGGTCGTGTAATTTGTTAGTGGGATTTCCATCTGGAATTTTTCTGGAATCTGGATTTGTGCCTGGCCCTGCGAAATGTGAGTGGACTATAGGTACACTGCTGCCTAAACCTGCGGAATATCCAGACGTGATGTTATGCACGTTTTCAAGTGTCGATTTGGTAACCCTACTCCTGCGCAGCCAACCGGCCGACGACGATCGAACGCGACCCACGTCCGCAGCGGTATTTACTTTGATGCGATATTTATGTACTGCGGGTATGAAAGTACCTTTTATTATAAGATATAAGATCCTTGGTTTTGTGCAGATTCAATTATTTAATTTATTTTGTCAGAATGCTCAGTTGAATGAATGGGACTCCCCAAAGTTTACTGATAGCTGACTCTTAATTAGTCCCACAGTCAGTTCCCTGGACCAACCTCACGCAGCCTCCTCAAGGAAGTGTCATGGACTCGTGACCATCTCCTCGTGAATTCGTGACCTAAAACAATGTACTTACACGACTTAACACGAGTACAACCCTGTGTCTACTAGTTGTTCTCATCTCGCAATGAACTCCTGCGCAACTATTGCTGTTTATTACTGAAGATTAGGGACCATTTTGCCGATGCTTTACCATAATTTTCTCCTTTATTGACATAGCCTTTTGAGGTGGTCCGTCTTTGTAAAATACTGGCATTCAGCTGCATCCGTTTAGACTGGAAGCCGACCCCGACGTATTTGGGAGAGGCTAGGCAGATAATGACAAAAAAATGATGACAATGAATAAATGACGATGATGATAATGATTGACATGGACTTTTAAAAACGCTCAAGAACTACTCGTAAGTTTCAAAACAATATTGCTTTACGCACTCAGAAAGCGAAAGCGCTATTAAGCCCTAAGGCATTTCTTAGAGCCAAGTGGCAATAGCTTTCAAAGCGTTTCGTATTTTAACAAAGACTTTCAACAAGATTGACATAACGTTGCGGTAGCTTATGTCAATCCTATCCATTTGTAACTTTTCCATCATGGTTATCACTGATAGAACGCCACTTTGTCTTTAAAACAAGAAGGCTTCCTATTGTTATCCAACCATGGTTCCATCTTTAATGCTTTACGCTGTTTGCTGCCTGTAGATCTAAAGGACTAAAGCTGAGGAAGCAACCTGTGGTCAGAGTTCTAACTTCTATGCTTAAGTATTACAGGTTGGTACCTAGCTGGTGGCATCAGTAGCAATGCTAGTGTGTACATGTCGCAGCCAACTGGTTAAATTAGCCGTTCAGTTAACTGCCTAGCCTTTAGAAGTAGTGCTCGCCTCGCTTCGCTCTCTCGGCTCACACGCGGTTGACCACAGTTCTAACCTAACCTAACCCATTTGGTCAGGGTGCCCTGGATTAGTTACTGCGACCTATTCGGCTCGCGCGTGATGGGTTACAGACTTACAACCTAAACTGTAATTGAATATCATTCAGGCCGTTAGTTGAATGGCCGCCGTTTAGTTAAAAGGCTAGGCGGTTAACTGAACGGCTAATTTAACCAGTTGGCTCTTGGCTGCAACATGCACACACGAGCGACACGCCTCAACGGCAGAGGCAACTGCAGTCGACAACGTGCCGCTCGTGAATATACGTACGGTGCTCAAATACACGTGGTCGATTCGTCAGGTCGAAAATCTAAATAGGTATATTAAAAGATACTGAGTTATGAAAATTAAACTAAAATCCTTTTCTCTTTTACTTTTCCTTTCATAACTTTATATCATAAAAAAAATTAAAACACCTCAGGCTAAAAATAATTTTCTAATTACTTAGCACTTACGTTTATGTAGTTAATACTTTTTTAAAGATCATTGAAGCAATACATTTCATAATGGTTTCTAAACTAACTAAGAGAAGACATCCTCATATGAGTAATGGGATTTGCAGAAGATTACTTCCCATATAAAAATCCTGGACCACCGAAGCGCCAAGACATTTTCCAAGCTCAATAAAAGCTAAATAATAAAACAATGAAACCAAACATAATGTTTCTTCGACCAGTACGCAGGACCCCATGTCGAGTGCAATTTATTGAGCTGGCAATACTGCGGCGGTATTGCCCGCAGCAGAGTAATATACCGTATTCGATCGGTGTTTCGTAATAAAATAGCTAAAGTTGAAGTAATAACTTCGGTTCGAAGACGTTAGCTAAATTGGGTATCTATGGGTATTGCTAATAGAACTTCTCTCTAATGGTCAGTATATTATTATTGCATTTTGTTTTCTGAATAATCAATCGAATAGCTTAGGTAATGAAGCAATGCTCAAGTAGGAAGTTACGTAAAACGGATAAAACCAGAAATGGTCCGGAAACAACCGGAGTAACGGACATAGCTTACAGAGCAAGCAAACTGAAATGGCATTGGGCTGGCCATGTTTGTCGAAGGATCAACGGCCGGTGGAGCAGACGAGTCCTGGAGTGGAGACCGCGTATCGTAGTGTAGACGATCTTAAGAAGCCACCTTCTTTGGGACAGATTGGATGCGAAAGGCGCTGGACAGAGTGTTGTGGCGAAGTCTGGGAGAGGCCTATGTCCAGCAGTGGACTGTGATAGGCTGAATTGATTGAGGAAGTTACATTAAGTAACTACGCTTAGTATTTATCATCATTTCCTAGAGTTAGGCCTCCCGGGCCTATCTTAACAAGGAAACCTCCGCAACTGGGGCTTCATGGTCGGCTCAGACCTCCGGTGTGTATGCTGCTCTCTCCACAGACAATGGCTCACCTCCCATCTTGCACCGCATGCCCTACACACGAGAGGACCTAATAGCTGCGTCAGCGCACGGTAGATAATCACGTTGCTAAGTTTTGGGCTTATATTACCATTAACAAGCTAAGGAGAGAGCAGTGGTGGCCCAGTGGGAACAGCCCCGATTTATAAGTTGTAGGACGTAGGTTCGAAGCCAGGCAGGCGCTTTACTTTGTGTAAATAATGTTCATCACCACTGCTCTCAAAACGGTGAAAGAAAACATCGTGAGGAAACCGCAGACATGCTCAAGGCAACTTTGGTCAGCAAGACGAACGTCTCCTATCCCTCATTCACAAACTTTCACATTAAATAAGACAGCTCAACATTACGCAGACATAACGGTGTGTCAGTGAGATATTGTTAGCGCGAGTTCGTAATTACCCTAATGTACCTAAGCTATGTACTCGTACGTACGGTCAAGTGCGGCCCGTTGTGAATCAAGAAGATCTGTATAGTAGCGGTTAGGGTTGAAGAAAGTTTTTGGAAAAACATAAAGATAATATGGAAAAACTTGTTAAAAATAATTAATGACGTTAGGTGCAGGAGGTAGCCTGATGATGACTCGGACGATCTTAGAAGGACATCAGAGGGGCAATTCTCATCATTTTAAGCACATTCAGTCTGATCTCAGTCTCAATCTGTCAAAAATACCCCTAATTTCCCTACATTTTGACAAGTTTTTGACATTTGTTTGTCGCTGAGATGAGACTGCGACTAGATTTTGAACGTTTTAAATTACGAGAATATTGGCCTTCTGCCTTAGTTCAAAAACGAGGTATTCTAAAAAGTTTTAATAATAAAAGTGTTGAGCGTTAATTACGTCGCGGGTTTTATAGCTAGTAATGGGTGGACGAAAGCAGTGGTCGCCCACAAGTGGTAACGGCCGCGACTAACGCGTTGTAGGTCGTAGGTTCGAACCCCGACAGGCGCTTTACTTTGTGTAATTTATTTCATCACCACTGCTCTCAAAAACGGCGAAGGAAAATATCGTGTGGAGACCGGCACGTCCTAGAACCAAAAATTCGAAGACATGTGACATAGTCTATAATTGTGCCCGCGTGGTGGATTACGGCCCACACACTCTCACGCAAAGGAGGCCTGTGTCCCAGCAGTGGGATCATTATAAGCTGATTCTTAGGGCGGACTCGCGGACGAAATAATTTCTTTCTTTTTTTTCTCATGAGTATTGAAAGAACCACCACTTCCATAATACCTTACCTTTTACAATTATTGCGCATCGAAAGTAGCCCAAAACTTTATTTCCCAAAAGCTGGTAGCCCTATCCTCAACAGTTAGGATAATCATCCTAAATGATTGCCTGGTCTGTTCGACGGGAGTACTGCACGTGTAGTGCGGGCTTACGGGCCGGGCTACGTGCCAGACAGCTGGTCGATAGCCTCCCGGGGTCAACGCAACATCGCTGGGAACCTTCTGATAGCACCAAGATGTGTGAATGGAGATGGGTCTCACTTCGTACTGACCCCAAAAGTCTTAAGATTGATTAAAACTTTGATAAACATAAACACAGGATTGTTTTGGTATCTATGCTACGAAATGCGGAGCAAGTGACAAGAAAGGTTGGCTTTAACTAACAAAAGACGGAAATTATAAAGTGCATAGTGCAAGTGCATCGTTATGTGATGACATGGCTAAAGCTTTGGTTTCCTATGAAAGCAGTTCCGTCATATTATATCAGCCGTAATGAGCTTGTGGCTAAGAAATAACAGCCGCACGGGCCGATCGGCTTGCCGCGGTTAGTCCGTGGATGGGTGACCTTCTTTACATACCAAGATCCCTCCGTGCCTCTGTTGGTCGCGGCTGTCAATCGTGGATCTTTGACAGTCGTTACGGGTAGTCAGAAGCCCGAAAGTCTGACAACCAGTCTTACCAAGCGGTATCGCCCAACCACCACGTCGTACCCAGTTACTGCCATGGGTTGCGGAGGTCAGATAGGCAGTTGCTTCATGTAAAATACTGGTATTCAGCTGCATCTGGTTAGACTGGAAGCCGACCGCAACATATTTGGGAAAAGGTAGGCAAAACACAAACAAGCGTCACGAGGGTTTTTAAGAAAGAAAAACACGCATCTACTGCATCGATTTCGAATTTACCTTTCCCCATGGAAAGAGAAAGAGGAGGAATAATACACCCCAGACAAACTAAAACAGTCATAGAATTAACAAAACTTATGTTCGCTGAGGACAGGATTCGAACCTGCGCGGGCAGAACCCATTGGATTTCGAGTCCAACTCCTTAACCACTCGGACACCTCAGCTACTTGTTATGGTAGTTCAATACTGAAGTTAGTAAAAGCTTAATAACATTTGTAACGTCTTCCTAGTTTTTTTTTAATCTTTAGGACTGACCAACTAAAACACTATACTCCGACTTTTAATTAGCTGCAGTAAAATGAACTTCTTAAAAACTCATTTCGGACTGTGTTTAGAAATATGCATGTCAAATAAGTTTCGTTTGTTAAACTATTCTGTACTAGAAAAACAAGATTTGGTTGATGGCCGCGAAAAAACAAAATGTCGCCAATTTCAGTCATTTGAGCAACACATACGCTGTCATTTTACTGCAGCTAATTAAAAGTCCGATTATAGGAAGTGGTGCAGAGCGGGTCTTTTGTAACTTTTGACCTTTAAAAACAGCTGATTCTCAGCCAATTTTGAATAAACTATTTATTAACACCTATTTCCTTTTTGGATTAACATAAGTACCTACCATCATAAGTCTAAGTTGGGTTGCTTCTGCAAAAAAAAATGTATGAAAAGATAAGATACATTTATCAAACGAACAAACACAAAGTCAAGACAAACAGACAAACACCGATAGCCTACAACCATTCCCTTTATCTTCTCCACTAGCAAAATTCTCACAAAAGCGTCACATTTAATTGATTTACTGCATCAATAAAATAGTATGTACTGTAGGCTGCATGTCAGCTATTCTAGCGTAGTACAGCATTTTTATCTCACGAAGCGACGCGCACTTTACTTGTGGTTACCAAGTGTAAAAACAAGTATGTATGCGTGTACCTACAATTGTGTGTGAGTGCAGGAGCTCTGGCGTCCGAGCCACGAGCGCGGAAATGTGTGTGTGTGCGTTAGCTCACGCTCTTCATCTTCACACACACTTTCATAGCGTGTTTGTACACTCCCAAGCAGCTAAACAGATTATGGTTAAATTATAAAATATCTTAACTTTGATTTAGCCTAGACAAACTTTTGCTTAACTCTCTCTTGAGTGTCGATATGGTTTTACCCAAGCCAATGGCCACGAATTTAGTTCTTCTGTTGAAAAAATCTACAATACTTTTTTAAACAAGGCAGTGCTGCTTGGGTTGGTAACCACAAGTAAAAGGCGCGCCGCTTCGTAAAAATACTGTACGGAGTTCCAATAGAATAAGAGGCAAGCTTACACTGCACCCTAATTGCGTACCTAACACACTATCAAACACAA
This sequence comes from Gortyna flavago, assembly GCA_963669345.1. Lineage (NCBI taxonomy): Eukaryota > Metazoa > Arthropoda > Insecta > Lepidoptera > Noctuidae > Gortyna > Gortyna flavago. Next base: position 2,439,715 of record OY770144.1, read on the forward strand.
TTTGCATAATTTTGAAGGATATTGCTAATACATTGCTTGCCATGTTCGAAAAATTTGTCTGCTCAACAACGTAAATAACTTCAAAATGAAAGCCTTTGCTACTGATAGGTAGTGTGTTACCTACGCAATTACATTGCTGGTTTTGTTCACGACTGACTTGCGGCCTACAGTACAACAGTAAAATTGTTTCGCCGTTTATTAGGCAGAGCGCAATAACACTTGATTGTATAATTATAGGCTAGCAGACGCCGCGCCAGACGACAATTAACATTTGGACCTAGGGTCGTGATGACCCGGATAGAATTACCAGTAGCTCAATTGACTGAGGGCTTGAGAAGATTTTGAGCGTGAAATTATTGTGGGATTCCTGACAATTAGCGATATGAGGTCAGACAAACAACTCTTGGTTCTTTGAAGGAACAAGGACAGAGAAAACAAACAAATGACGAAAAATTACAAACAGCAGATTACATAGGGATACGACATAATTCATACTTAATGGAATACTGACTTAGCTCAAAACAGAGGATTTTGTTAAAGCGCAAAAGAAGATCTCGCTATGAGGACTTATCCTTTGTTGACGCATAAAATTTAAACTGATTTGATTTGATTAAATTAATTAATCATGAATGCTTGAATTTTGAACGTATGATTAACTATTGAAGAGATTTGAGGGACAATTCTCGTAATTTTAAGAACGTTCACAGTCTGATCTCAGTGTCAATCTGTCAAAAATACCTCAAAATTTCCTACATTTTGACATTTGTTTGTCGCTGAGATGAGACTGCGACTAGATTTTGAACGTCTTAGATTACGAGAATTGGCCTTCTGAGTAAAAGAAAGTCTAGAAATAATTTTGACCTATCTACTAATGGGTCAATGTTCCATTCAGCATGCGTTATAATTTGAGTACAAAGGTAAGTAGGTACTTGCCTACTGCTTATTTCTTAAGAAATTTCACAGAAGATCGACTGGCTGGGAAAGGAGAAGTGCAAATGAACAAGAAGAGAAAAATGAATATGTGTCCATATAATGCAGATTCTGAATATTTCAACCAAAACTTTTTGCACCATTTGCTTTGATGTGTACCTAAGTAACAACAACTAGAATAACTGATACGTTAGCTAAGAAATTAATGTATTTCATAGATAAAGAACCCGTACTAAAATAGGTATGAAATTAGTCAAAGACATGAATTAGGAAGGCGAAGGAGGAGGAAGAGGCCTATGTCCAGCAATGGACTACGACAGGCAGTTGATGACTTAAAGAATCGATACTTTTATTTCTTAGTACTTAACCCTGATACTACTGAAAAATTACCTTACGTATCTAACATTGCTTCGTCATCTCGACTCGACATTTCTTCCAAATTTGCGACATAAACTTTTGGTGCCCTAGTTCCACGCACTTTACCATCACAGGACCTCAAAAATTTCAGTTCTACTAACAATTACATCATCACAATAATCTTTTGTGTATTTCCAAGAAGTGTTCCGACATCCTGCACATCATTGAGGCCTATCTAATTGGCGCGGTCACTGCCGACCGCTTTGATGTCTCATTTCCTGCCCTGCGAAGATAACTCTACCACCATCTCCTTCTAACTTACACCAGAAGATGTATCTGTCCCTCTCAGTTAAATATCCCGTGAAATAGAACAGCGGCCACACAAGATTAGGCGCAATGATTTGACGAATTCCGTTTTAGTGTTACCTTATGTAAAAAAATATATTTGATGAGTCAATTTCTCGGATTTTAACCGTTCTCCAATATCAGTTCCGTTGATTTTCCATAGATGGATATTAGTTATTTAATTCAATTTAGTTACATATATATCTATGGGGGCTTGTGGGTAAGTAATAAGTTTATAGTAACAGCTGCACGGGTCGATCGATCAGGTAAAGCTACGCTTGCAGCGGTTGGTGCGTGGATGGGTCAGATGGGTGACCATCAATAAATATACCAAGTCCCCTCCGTGTCTCGGAAAGCAGGTTAAGCCGTAGATCCCGGCTGTCGTTCGTGAATCATTGACAGTCCTTACGGGTCGTCAGAAGCCCGGAAGTCAGACAACCAGTCTTAGGCCAGTTTTAGAGCTACCCTGACCGTCCGCGTCGGTTACACGCGCTAGACCGACGACCCGCGTACACAATGCGTAACAAAATACGCGTGCGTACGGTCGGTCGAGCTCTTTGCGAATTTCCATACAAATAACAAACGCAACCGACATACGCACAGACGATACGCAGAGCTCTAAAACCGGCTTTACAAAGGGGTATTATAGTATTACTCAATGCTTAGTAATGATTGTGGATGTAAGATAGGCAGTCGCTCCATGTTATATACTTACACGTATGGTACTCAGCTGCATCCGGAAATGGCTAGGCAGATGATGTTTTCCACGTACATGAGACATAAGATTTATAAAAATGCTAAAAGGGGAGATCTAAGAGATGTCTTTAAAACCCTTTTCCAAAGCTAGGAGTTCAAACTCAACACAACTTCCCACCAGCAATTTGTGTGAAACAATAACTTTGCGGAGACTGTGGGGAGCGACATATTGCTACAATGTTGCGCCGCGCCGCGCCGGCGCAGTTCGTGGAACAATAATAATAATCGACGCAAGTACACTGAATGGAAAATAAATTACACACGACGCCAGTATATGGATGCCAAGTTGTCCTGACTGAAAACTCACTTACCTATCGGTAAAAACCCAATATTCCTCCGATAGGGAGATTCACAGAAACAACTTGTATTCTTGGCTGCTAGAATTGGATTGACTTCTCCACCGGATCTATGTTGTAATTTATCCAAAGTTAAAGCAACTTTGAAAAAGTTACAATTACTTACATTACAAATAAAACTTTCTTTAGCGTTCAGGTATTATCTTATCGCACCAGTATCTGAGGCATATTAACCATACAATTCAGTCTAGAATGTCCTCTACCGGTCGACCATGAGGTCTGACATTCTAAAGGGCAACCTTCGTCAGAGTTTTAGAGTGCGAGATCCTCATTGTTTACTGTGCAAGCTGGAAGCTTGATCCAAGACGAACCCATTCAAAACAAAATATTTCCACAAAAGCTATCGATAAATAACCTTTCCCATCCCTAGCACCGCCTGGAGCGCTGCGCGTACGCATCGAACATCGCAATTTCGCCGTGTGCGCGCCGCTCACTTATTAAATCCTTCCGCCCCGCCCTAATGCCCCCTATTACAGGTAATATAATAAAACGGCCACATTGGAGCTCGAGCCTTGTCATTATAGTGACATTAATGTATTGTATTTATTTTATTGTACACCTACATAATGTATGTTTGATGATTTTACTGAAGCTGTAGAGGTTATGGCTATGGAATATTGATGGTTAAAACTTAAGTGCTAAGTTAATTACAACCGATTTGTTCTGTAAAAATCTCACTATGAAAAAAACTTACAAAAAATGCAACCGACTTCCGAAATTAATATTTTTCGGTTTGTCGTTTTTTTTTGATAAATGATAAATGATAAATGATGATAAATGATTTTATTTTGTAAGTAGGTTTGTACAAACACTTTTACACGTCAATATTTGAAGTCAGTTGTCTTTTTTTTTGTTGTAAAAAAGTTTTACATTTTTCACTTTTTAGTGGGAGAGTTTGTAATTTATCTAAGTTACAGTAACCTAGTGTGAACTGCTCATCACCTTTTACAAAAATGGCTTTTCCCGTTGCTGGGGCGTTAACTGTTGAGGAATTCTCCTGGTAAGATACATGAGAACTCAACAACCACACACCATACGCATTATGAAGAGCATAAATTGCTTAGCAACCAAATTACAGTACCTACCTAATCGAATCGCAACCAGTTAAATATGTATCATTGAGTAGTTCCGATGGCCATCTGTGGTCTTCATCATCAGCTCTACTTTACCAAATGATGATTTCCGAGAGCAAATGCTCAAGTTACTTAAAAAAATACCCAAATCGTTATGGGTTGCCTATAAAATTTGAGGGTTTCCTTCGATTTCCATGGGTTCCTGTTATCAGATTCCAATTTAATGACAATGGGACCACCTCGAGAGTTATACCCTTTCAAACAATAAAAAAAATATCATATCGGTCCACAATTGACGGAGAAATCGGTGAACATACATAAAAAAAAACATACATATAGTCGAACATATAATAACCTCCTCCTTTTTGGAAGTCGGTTCAAACTAGGCTGAGAATCAACTCTTTTTGAACGCCAAAATTACAAAACACAGTCCCCCAAAACGCCCGTTCTTTATCAGTTCCTAGTGCTTTAGCAGGAAAGAAGTGGCGCAACAAACTCCCCAGCAGCACAGCTGTCTGCTAAATTAGAAGAACTTGATTCTGTACAATTGATTAAATTATCAGCCATATAATAATATGGCTGCATATATAATATGTCAGCTTATAGCACTTACAATATTATAATAGATAATAACAGAACCATTGAAAACTATACTGAAACTGAAATAAATAAGTAATAAAAACTTGTTCGTGTACTTGAGAAACAGTGAAAAAATTGCATAGTGCATAGTGCAGAATGCTATTACAACATCAGACAGTGCTAACTGTGCAGGCGGCACTCATCAACAGTGCGTTGATTGCAGCATTAGCTCCATGACCATTAATAGTAGCGGTGAAGCTTTAAGAACACATTAATAGCCTCAATAATTATTATTACTTTAATTAAACAACTTGAGCTTTCATGAATAGCGGTACCTAAGCGAAGGTCAGAAGTTACATTTAACTGACGTTCATTTGGTCCTCCGCTACAAAACTGTATTTTAACCATTTTAATAAGTAATAGTCGAATTAACGTTACTAGGGGCGCTCTATTGAATGGCGTGTAAAATTAAGCGGAAAAAGCTCAAAAGTGGTTTTCATTTTCAAAATTTTATACTTAACTAGCTTCCGCTCGCGGCTTCACCCGCGAGTCATGTCGATAAAAACTATCCTATGTCCTGCCCCGGGATGCAATCTATCTCTCTGCCAAATTTTATCGAAATCCGTTCAGTGGTTTAGGTGTGAAAAGGTAACATACAGATTACAGACAGACAGACAGACAGAGTTACTTTCGAATTTATAATATTATAGTATGGATTAGTATGGATTGGAATCCCATATTGCAGTATCTCATTATTACAACAATAAAGTTATACGCAAGTACCAAATGTGTGTACAAAGTCGTTGTTCAGTTCACACTTCATTTCTCTATTTTTTTTTCTGAATAAGTACATCGACTGGTATTTCACGGATCTTGCATAGAAGCGGTCAAAAAAAGGGCAACGGAAACTCTTATATAGACAAATCCACATCAAAACGCTAGTAAAGATATATTATACAGTTGTACCTAGTATATTGGCCACGGCACGTTGTCTCTTGCAAGCCAGGGTCGGCGCGGGCGCATCGAATTTTATGTGGCTGCATGAAGACATCGTTGCGCAGTTAAAGCTATGCTTACGACGCTTTTATGAGCGCGGCGCGGCTTTGTGGTAAGGGTGGTGGCTTAGTGCCATTTTGTGAGTTATCTTTATAAAAACATCCTAGTTAAGTACCTCTAAAATGCAAACCCTCGAATACATTTGATTGAACTGCGGGGTAATGCGTAAAAAACTAACAGTACCTAGAGCAATGGCTTTAATTTTGACAGCTTAACAACATTCATATTTAAGTTGTTGAGCAAACGATTTTTAGCATTATCCTTCAAAATGATTCAGATTGTAATTAAAAGTTTGTTACGCTATTAGGATGCTGAACAATATAGTAGAGATAGGTATGTCAAATAAATGATAACCAAATCGCTACATCCCCCGCACCGCTCGCGCTCGTCACTGTATCTGCTCCTGAAAGCCGCAAGCGTATCACAAAGATGAGATATTGCTATTCCGGACACGCGCGCGATTCAACCTCCACTATTCACTGCCGACAGTTTATAATCGCCTCTCCTTTCATGAATTTTATTTGCAATGATATTACAAAGGTTCTGTATAGAACATTGTTAAAATAATAATGCCTATTGTTGACTTTTTCTGTGTTGTTGAAACGTGTGTGTAAAAATTCAAGGGTTCATTGATCTTCACACGTGTTCTAGAGCGGCTTTGATATTGACTTTCAAGTCTTTCTGTAGCCGTATTTGTTTCCTAGGTTTTCTGCGATGATACCTAGGTATTATTGACTTGGATCAAAGACCGTAGGTAGGTTGCCATAGCTAAATATCACAATGACGTCCCACAATGAACCTACGCACACGAATTGATGTTGACAGAGAAGACCTAAGTCGTGTAGGTAACTAGGTACCTACGCACGAACGAACAAACCATGGTGAACACGAACATTTGGTTCGTACGTGTGGATTTACGGTCTTTCCTTCATTATAGTGCTAAATCTGACTACCATGTATGTAAAAATCAAACTGTGAAAACATAGGTAAAGTGAGTGTAAATCAATAGTGTCACTCCCTAACACGGCAATATAGGTTTCAGCTTTTAAAATAAACCATACATAGGTACGTCCTAGCCTCCTAGGACAACGTAGGTATAATACATAAGCCCCCATGGCAGCTTCAGTGCGAGTTTGTCTCAACTTTTTCTGTATAACAGTGTTCTAGGCAACCGTATTCTCGTTTCCAAATCCTAATAATACTTACGGATCTCCAAATCCACGACTTCGTTGGCGGCAAGCACATTGATGTTAGGTAGGAACTCGACGTAACACTCATACCTACATCCAACATCCTCTGTGTCTGAGCGGCAGATAAACGACGCGACGCGGCGACGCAGTGAAGCAGTGACATTAATGGACGCGAGTTTAAAGTAGAAGTAAAATATAGACAAGACATTTATTCCAAATATTTACAATATTAGGTACACGTGGGTACAAAACCTAACATAAATACTAGGTAACTTTGGCGCCGTAGGTCATAACAGGCACTGATCGAAGACTTGAGTCTTTACGCTTTGCAGAATACGCGACGAGAAGACTCGACGAGGCTTCCCAAATGCCACCCATGCCGTTCGTATGCTTTATTGATTCAAATTATCATCAAAAGAATAAAAAAATAATAGATAATAGGCTCTATTTTAGGACCGGGGTGGTCTTATCTTAAAACACTCAAATAAATCATTGACATGTAACGCTTCTTAGAACTGGAATTCTGATGCAAAATTCTTGAGGTTTGATCTTTGTTCAGCAGTAAATGCCAGACTAATGATCGTGATCCATACGTAGCCATGTGAAACAAGGACGATACATTCCCTACGAACTATTCTCACGACTCACGATCTTCTAGAGATTTTGTAACGTCTCCATTCTAATGAAGAGTAAACACCGACAAAAACATCACGCTGGTATTCTCTGAAGGGGTGAAGCAGAGGTCTAGATATATTTAATTCGCATGTATCTAATAGGTTGTAAGGTTATTAGTATTACCAAAAACTGGATACTGACATCATGCCAGTATCCTGCCCCTATCCAAATTTATTTGGAGTCCGCGCATCATCTCTTTTCTTCCATCTATTAATCGTCATCTCGGTAGTCACCCCCTTTCTTTTATTCACACAGTCCATCCATCGTTTCTTTGGTCTTCCTCTCCTCCTAAAGCTAATTTCATATCGCATCCATCATAGGATTCATCACCATCATTGGCTGTTTTCTTGACGCGCTGGGATGCGCTTTGTAGGATTCTCAACGCTCGACTTAACACCGAGAATTGAAAATCCGGTGCGCGATAAAATCCCGCAGCGATATTTTTACGGCCTTGCGAACGTGGGCTAAGACTAGCGGGGTAGTTGTGTAACACACTTAGTAGCAATGGATTTCATTTTGACAGTTGAACAACATTCATTGCGTTATTTACGTAGTTGAGCAGACAAATTTTTCGAACATATGAAGCAATGGATTAGAAATAACCTTCAAAATTATTCAGATTGAGACAAATAGCTAATAGAGTGTTTCGCAATTAGGGTGCAGCTCTCAGATCAACTCTGAAGAAAATCAAGTTTGGAAATAAAACAAAGCTTTAATAAATACCTACAACTTCATTCACAATATAAATAAGTAACAAAACCAATATTTATAGTAAGTTACAGAGTACATACACAATATTATACATTAGTTCATAGTAGGTACCTACTAATCACATGTTTGTATCACGTTATTTTCGTTAATACAGTATTTATAGATACGGTATATTTATCAATATAAATAATTTCGAATTTATAGAAACTTCGAAAAGACCCCTTGCGTATGAGCGATTTTATCATTTCCAACGTGATGATACTGTTATGGACGTCCACGTCCTCCATAAAATGTATGTAACCCGCTCAGTTGAAGATTAACAGATGACTCCGCCCTGGAGTGTAAATGTTGTCCGGTCCCACAACGTTACAGAGTTACTGAAGGTGTTAAGCTCGTAGCCAAATTCTGTGCTGACTGTATGTATACAGGGTCAAATTAAATTAGCTAGCAAAACTCCGCAGACGTAACTGGTATCGATATCGAAATACGCAAACGTGACTGGTATCGATATCGAAACACGCAGACGTGACTGGTATCGATATCGAAACACGCAGACGTGACTGGTATCGATATCGAAACACGCAGACGTGACTGGTATCGATATCGAAAGCGAAACACAATAAAACATATTTCTCAAAAAAATAAATATGTGAGAAATATGTTTGTCAGTCTGCAGGGTTTCGCTAGGTAATTTAATTTGACCCTCAATAGATTGCCATCGACACGCCAAGAAGAAAAGATGTAATTATGAAAATACTAGCTTCCGTCCGCGGCTTTGCCCGCAAGGTATGTCGATAAAAACTATCCTATGACTTTTCCCGGGATGCAATATATCTCTCTGCCAAATTTTATCGACATCTGTTCAGTGGTTTAGGCGTGAAAAGGTAACATACAGACAGACAGAGTTGCTTTCGAATTTATAATATTAGTATGGGGTATGGATTACAACGTTATCGTGGATAGAAAAAAAATTTACTTCTCCATGTTGTCGTGATGCCATAACGTGGACTTAGACGTCCTCGATAATATCGTCAGGTTAGAAATGGTGAAAGCACACGTTAACATATATTATTTAATATTTATGTAATAAATAAGTACGGATAACTTAACAATTTACCAATATTAGGAGGGATTCTCTCATTATTCTCATTTAACTTCTGTCCTTCGGGGCGTTCAACAAAATTCATTGCGTTATATACATTGTTGAGCAGACAAATTTTTCGAACATATGAAGCAATGGTTATGGAGCAATATCCTTCAAAATTATTCAGAGAGAGATTGATAGTGTGTTACGAAATTAGGATTCTTGTGTTGTCTATGAGGAGTACATCTATATTTCAGTGTCTTTAGATAAAGGCGTTCCATTGATGGATGTTCACGGAGGGTCAACCCACGTGAGCCGCAAGGATCATATTTGAGAGCTACCTTCTCACTACAGCATTTACCTACAGTTTGTTGAGTACAAGAGGGCCTGCTCTATGAATCCGTCAACGAACATACGGGCCCTTTCTAAAGTAGTTCTAAAGAACCGACACATAATACACCCGATTAATTAACTTTTTTGGCAAAAACACTTTGGGCGTGTTGTCAAACCAAAAAAAGCGTCAAAATTATGGCCTTGATTTACTTCAAATAGTAACGTGTACGTAATCGTTATTATTTGACGTACGTATGTTAGGTTAACTAACCGTTTGACACAACCGGCCCTTAGGGAGTAGGCACACCTTTCAAATCGTGGTGTCATTCATTCTTAGGTCGAGCCACAAACTAATTTTATATCCGTAGGTGATAAGGAGTAGTAATCGCCCGTAAATTCGGCTGGAACTACGGAGTTTGTGATTTGGGAGTAGACCTCCTGATGATGACCCGTTATCGGTGTGTGAGCTACACAACAAGCCAAGTGTAAATCCGAGCGTCGCGTGTTCGAAGGCATCAATGGAACAGCGCCTTTAGGTGTCAAATTTGCTTTTTTGTAATTATTAGGTACTATGTTAATTAGGCTATATTTTGCAGTTTTGTTATGTAATTATTACTATTGGATACGTTTTATGAACACATGTTATGTTAATTACAGTAAGTTTGTAGTATATTTCCTATAGTTATTTCATAATTCTTTTGCATGTGACATTTCTTGTACAGTATTTTTATCTCTGTGGTAACCAAGTGTAACAAATACGCTGTGAATGTGTGCGTAAGCGCAGGAGCTCAAGCGCGCGTAAAATGTTTTGAAACGCATTAAAACGTCATAATACTGCCTGATGGGGTACTTTTGACTTGAAAGTTTTTGTGGACTATTTTGCTGTTTACCGCTTCTTACTTTACCGTAAATAATTTAACCGCTCAAACTTGATACTAAATACCTGAGCGAAACCCGCGCGGTATGTACCCACAGCGACAGCGAATACCGCTTAGGTTTGAATAGGCCTTAATGCGTGTTTTTGTTTCATGCACGAATACTTTATTAATTAAGTAGGTATAAGCCCTCCCTCCCCCCCCCCCCCCCCGCCCCTGCCCTGCAGGTCCCGCAGCTCCTCCCTGGTCTGCCGCAACCCCCCCCCCTCCCTCCCCGCTGTCTCGTGACCAGTTCAGTGCTATTTGGGTCCACAGTTTAAAAAACCTCATGCTTGTAATTTTCTGCAGGCTGTGGAGATCAGCTAATGTGCGTTCGCGATTTATTTTCCAAAAATGTGAACAAATATGAATTAATGGAAAAATAACTTTAAAACCTCGGCTACCTATTCTTATATCTAAATCGTTGTTTTCACGCCTTAAAAACCAACACAAAACTAGCGTACTAGAAAACATTTAATAAACCGCCAAATAATCCACAAACTCCCACCTCACTACAAGGTCACATTAAATTACCTAGCAAAACTTTACAGGCGTGATTGGCATCAATCTTTAATGAAGAAAAATACAAAAAAAGGTATTTTCAAACTAACAATTTTAAGTAACTACACTACTGTTTTATCATATTTAAATATCGATACCTCGTCAGTGAAGTTTCGTCAGCTAATTTAATTTGAACCTATACAGGAAGATTTTTTTATCACCATCCAAATTTTTACACTGTGTTCTACCCATGATTACGGAAAACTTTCACTATGGGACTAACTCTGAAATCTCGAAAAAAAAATCTGCTGTGTCATACAAAAGTTCAATACCTACTTGACCAAAATGTATGAAACAGCGGATTTTTTTTTACATACAGTATGTCCCTCTACTATACAAGGTGCTATTAAGAAGGCATCATGCCCTGACTCCTCTTCCACTGCGCGCCGGAGCGCCGGTTGTGATTGCCTCTGGCAGACTTGTTTTTTTCCTTCTTGTCTCTGTTGTGTAGAACGTCCTTCGCTTGACCTTGGCCGCGGGGCTTGCCTGTGACGTCCACATTCCTAGAAAGAAAAATCAAAAATATTATCGGTAAAAAAATCGTCTCTTCTCATAGACAGCGAAGCAGGCTATGAGAAGAGACGACTTAGGAACTAACCACACTTATCCAGCTCTGTTTATCTTTTTTCCTTTCAAAACAACGATTTTGTATGAGATGCGTACGCATCCGTTCAGCCGCGGAAAGCTGATCGGACTCCATACAAAATCTTTGTTTTCTATGGACAAAAGCTGAACATAGCTGAATAAGTGTGGTTAGTCCACAATAGCTACTACTGCCGCCACCTACCACACAACACAACAAACTACATGTCCACTTACTTAGGCTGTGGCGCGGGTCTATTCTGTCCCCCTCTGCCCCTCCGCGCCTGATAACTCGCTTCTCTTCTCGCTCTCATCTCCTCAGGGTTCACACAGAAGTCCATCTTGGTTCTACTGCTGCTCGGCTGAGCTACTTCTTGTTCTGGTTCTTCTTCTGATTCCTCCTGGAAGAAGAAAGAATTTAACCTTTAGTATTAACTAACCTTGTGCCCGATGGTATTTCCCATCGACAAAAATGACGAACTACCATACCAAGTTTCATCTTCTATTTACTCCTTTAAAAAAAAATACAAAAAAATCTTCAAGTTTTTTTGGAATGCTTATTAAATGCGCCGACTTTTAAGATCGTTTACGCCGTACGGCATTTCATACAAACTTTCAAGCCCTTGTTTTTCGAAAGGAATAAACCGATTTTTATGAAAATTCATACGCATAAGCAGGATACAAAGGTCTAAAAAGTTAGTTATGAACATTTTCGAAAAATAGTGTTACAGCCGAATTCCGATTTAAATGGTGTGTCAATGGTCTTATAATATGGGGTAATAGCACTGATCTAAATAGAGCTTTCATCGCCCAAAAGAAGTGCCTAAGGTCAATCTATGGACTTCAGCCGGATGATACATGTCGACCAATATTTAAAAAACTTGGTTTGTTACCGCTTCCATCTCTCTATATTTACGAAATATGTGTGTTTGTGACCAAGAATAAACAATTATTCAAGACAGCAAGCGAGGTATATCCTCGGAGCAGACGTGATCCTTATGGACTGGTGTTAAATGATTTGCCAAAGCTAACAAAATATAATAAAAGCTGTCTAGCAATGTGTGTGCGTGTCTATAATAAAATACCAAACGATCTCAAATTATTAAATGTAAGATTATTTAAAAACAAATTATACAAATGGCTAAATGAATGTAGTTTTTATAGTTTGAAAGAATTCATGGATAAAAAATATTGACATTATATTCTAACATTAATGTACTTAATTATAATGACCCTGTAACATTAAAATTTTGCATGCTATGTTTTATCTTAGCTAAACATGTTTGTGCTACTTTGACCTATGCTTAACACCATTGTATACCATGTTTTACGCAAATAAATTATTTTATTATTATTATTATTATTATTAAAATTTTCCATAGAAACAGAGATTTCCAGTTATCTTTCTTAAATATGACATTTCGAAAATGTTGTTTACTAACTTTTTAGACCTTTGTATTCTGCTTATGCGTATGAATTTTCATTAAAATCGTTTTATTCCTTTCGAAAAACTAGGGCTTGAAAGTTTGTATGAAACGCCGTACGTCGTAAACCCTCTTAATGTTACTTGCCAAACTCCCATAGTGCATTTTTTTTCAGTACAGTCAGTCAAAGTATAACAAAGTATTAATTTTGAATATTTGCTTGGGCAAAAAGTGACATTTAAATGCCAATAATTTAAAAAATACACAACTTAGATTTTGTTTTTTTTTCTGATAACTATTGACTTGGCCTATTACTCGATTCCGGCTTGACGTCGACATATACACTACTCTAGCTTCTACTAGCCATATATTATAGATTCTTACCTCAGTCTCTCTCCTGTCGTGCGTCCTGAGCGCGCGCGGCGTGACGAAGGGTCGCCGCACGTCCTCGGTCACGTCGGCTGTAGGTGTCACGCCGTCGGAGTCATACGTGTCGTCGTACTCGTCCGAGTACATGTCTACTTCGTCGCATACCAAACTGGAACATTAAAAAAAAAATAGTCAGAATATAAGTTAATCAATCGTTGCAATAAACACCTTTATATAAATCAGTTTTGTGGAAAAATAAACATTAGTATTACTAATCGATTTATATAGTTGTTGCCCGGTGTCTTAGGGTTCAAGTCCTGATTTTCCGGTCGGAATCTTCGAAATGAGGTGAACCGTTATTCTCGCACTTGGACGCGAAAAGATGATGTTACAACCATAAGTGAAGGTGATCGCATATCTGTCGGAAGATGCGTCGCGTGTCGTCGGTCGCGTAACGCCAGAACCGACAGGTAGATAATAAAACATGCAACCGATGATGCGTTAGTGCGTCGAGCATTTGTTATATATTTATATAGATGCGATCGGTAGTTATCGGAAATTATTCGGGCTATGTCGGTTTACCTTGCATCTCCTGCGGATCTCTTCATTTCTAATTCAATTACGTAGGGAAACTCCAAACATAGTCCCCTCCATTGCCCTTTAGAGCCTTCTAATAAGGCCCATTGTGAACGACCACGTTTCAGTGTCATAGGTCATCATTGGCAACACGCACTGGTCAGAGACTTTCGTCTTGAGATAAACAATACTCACTTATATTTACTATAAATATCCACCCTCTGCTTCACATCAGTCTTATCATCCAGCATATCTTTAAGATCCTTATACTTCGACCGCCTCTTGCCGACGTGTATCTTGCTGACGTCCACGTCATCTCGCGTCATAATGTCGAACTGGTCGCCGTCGAACACGTTGAGGCGAGCTATGCCTGTCTCTAGGAACTTGGAATCGAGAGGGTCTTCGGGAATTATGGGAAGGGATTGATCTATTGCTGAAAAGATAGTAAAATCGATTTAAATATGCGATTTCGATTTGGCTTGGTTTTGACTAAAAGTGTAAATACAATAAACATGAAATCTAATTCATTTGTAGTGCCGAGAAAACGTGATTTGTATTTCACCTCCCGCTTCACTCATTTATTGATATTTTATAAATTGTGGTACTTTAATTACACAATGTATAGGGGCGTCATAATTATATCAGCAAGTGATTAAAACAAGCAAGAAGGTGAGCACCCGGTGACAGCACATATCGCGTGATTCTAACTGTGTTTGTAACAAAAAAAAGACTAACATACCTCTCAAAGGCTGCGCCAAATTGTCTTCCAAAATACTATTAATAACTCTTTCCGCATTAAACCCGTAGTGTTGCAAGCATTTTAATATAAACCCATCCCCTAAATGTGGTAGAATATCCTTCACTTCGGAGATCAACGACTCTTCCCGAACATTGTCGGGTATTTCCGTGTCTGTGGCGGTGGGGGTCTGGTCTGCATGGCCATTGGTTAGAATTTCTGTTGGGGGTGGTATGTGGGAACCAAGTTCTGGTACTGGCTCGTCCAAATTAGAGTATATTGCTTGCAGTATGAAGTCAGTCTTTACTGTGTCTCTGGAGTTACGTTCAGGTTATATAATCATGTGTATTATAAAGTTTTTTTTTACAGAAAAATGGCAAGAACATAGTATCTTATAGTAATTATTTTATGCTGTAGCCTTCAATCCAGCGTAGCGTGTAGTCTCCCTTCAGCGTTTAAAAGCAGTATACACTACGAATAATAAAAGTCAAGAAGCGTAATCGCGTAACTATGAACAAAATCAACGAGAAATTCGGCTCCAAACTTCACTACATTGACAAAATACGTCGAGTATTCGAACGATGATGAACGATGTGTTCTTACACACATGCAAATCATGCAAATAAGCCAATCAGCTGCGCTCGCGTAAAGCGTTGTATTCCGGCAAGCGCCGTGATTGGTTCTGGTGCGCGGTAGCCTTTTCGGCAACGCCCACCGCGGTAAACATTTGCGTGGTGCCATTTTTGAGCTTGAGTTACATTTCTTGACTTTTATTATTCGTAGAGTATACAGGATGGCAGCGACCTCGACGCGCAACCTATTATCATGGATTTAGTGTACCCGATTCAGAGTGCCTCAGCGTTGAAGTTTTTCGGTCAACTAAGTGATACTAACATAGTTATTAAGTTTTATTTACTAACACAATTGTTACTATATTATTATGTATACTTAGGTTAAGGTATGTATCTATGGGTCTTTGTTACCTAAAAATAAATGGTTTATTTATTATTATTATTAAATTGTCGTGTATTGAATCCATGGTTACATTTCGCGCGTCAATGTCTCGCCATCAGGTATAGGCACAGATAATAATATGTATAGATAAGCCAGTTTTGATTTAAAGAAGATTCTTCAATAAAAGGATACATGTCAGGGTAGGCCTGCCGCAGCATCTCCAGGTCTTCGTGAACGGGGTAGCAGGAGTGGTAGTCTTTAATGAGCAGCTTCTCTGAGAGGCCGTCCATCATAACTGCTAGGTAGTCTTCAACGAGATTTGCTATACTGCCTCTGAATATAGACATGATTTATGTTTTGAATTAACTCTAAAGTACGCTATTTTTTAAATATTTACATAAAATATTATAAGCTAACAGACTTCAAATAATTATAAATAATATGTTCATGTATATAAAAAAAATCGGTCAAGCGCAAGTCGGACTCGCGCGGACTCTAATTATTTATCATTATTACTTATGACAACATTAATGTAGCCTTGTCGGTACAGCCTTTCAAAATGCCTTTCAAAATTGTAAAGGAATACGAGAAATATGAAATTTAATGCACAAAAAAAAAAACAAAAAAAATCTTCTACAAAATCTCACATAATAAATATAATAAAATACTCACTCCCTACTAAAGATAGCATTCTTATATGCAGCAAGAATTTCTCTGAATATATCGATAAGTTCAGCTCTAGCGGTGTCGATGTGCCCCTCTACCTCTGTATACGTCACACTGGTCTGATTTCCCGTCTCCTCTAGCTTCTCATATAAGAGAGGGATTCCGTATTCGTAGAGTTGAACTATACTGAAACAAAACTGTTAGGTGAGATTTGAGGATAGGTTGTTTTTAAGAATAGAGGCGTGCACAGCAAAGGATTTCTCATGACATTGAATAATACACTTTATTGTCAGTTTCATAGAGTGCACATAATTTTTACGAAATCTTTTTTATGTGAGTGTAAATAAACATCACATTTATCAGTATATTTTCAAGGATTGTTTGAATAACATTACTAAATGGTAATTGAAAAACCGTCGACGAAAAGACTGAAGTCATTTTTAACCGAATTCAAAAAAAGGAGGAGGTTCTCAGTTCGTTGATTTTTTTTAATTATTCGATGTCGTAAAAATCCTAACTGCACTCTTTTATTCTGGACTGAACCTTATAAGTTTCATTTTACCCTCCACATTACTCTATTTATTATAAGAGGCACACACTTGCCTATGTGTTTATTATTCTAGCGTATGGCACTCGTTTCAAGGTGTATTATTTTGCCAATAAACGCATTTTTCTTTCTTTTCTTTCAATAAAAGTAAAAAGTAATATATTCCCACTCACCTAATAACAAAATTTGTTTTCCTAAATATGGGCACACTTTTTGGATACGCTTCTATAAATAACCGCATGGTCATGCTGGTATCCAGCAGGTGTATCACCAGGTCTCTCAGTATATGGAAGGTCATTTTGTCCGGAGCCTTCGAGTTGGACGGACGTCTTATCTCACTGAACCCCTTGAATGTCTCGGGCAGGTTCGGGGGCTCATCACTGTCGTAGTCTTTGTTTACTTGTAGGATTATGTATTTGAAGGCCTGTGAAGCAAGGAATATTTTTTAAGTATAGCGTACACATTGTTCATTTATCGTACAGAGAGTGACAATTCTTCCTACTAATATTATAAACGCGAAAGTTTGTAAGGATGTTTGTTACTCTTTCACGCAAAAACTACTGAACGGATTTCGATGAAACTTCACAGTAATATAGCTTATACATCAGAATAACACATAGGCTACAATTTATAAAGATTTTGTGTATTTTTTTTTTGCCCATACGATAAGTATCAAGTAAGTCGGAAAAATTCCTGCCCTCTGAGAGCTATCTTGGCGTGCGCTGCCTAAACCGTTACAGCTACACGAAGATAATGTATCGTGGGACTGTTTGTCTTAAATAGTTCTAAATAAAAGTCCGCGACAGCATATATCTACCTTTTATGTGGAAGCCATTATATCCAAAATAGTGATCCATAAATACATTTAAATCGGATACTTTTTTTACAATGCACGTTTTAGAGTACTTAGTTAATTCTTATGAAAATTAATACATTTATCGCTTTCGGTATTTAATGTAGATAAACTTTGTCTTTTACACCAAGCAATTTGGACAAATTCTTTAAAAGTTATCACGATAAGATTGACCTGAGGTAGAGCGCCATAGGAATTGGCGGCGCGGCGGCGCACAGAGCGGGGAAGGGGGGGGGGGGGGGGAAGGATATCGCTAATTCATCGCTTTACCCGTATGCCCGTATATGTTCGAAAAATTTGTCTGCTCAACAACGTAAATAAATAACGCAATGAATGTTGTTGAACTGCCAAAATGAAATGAATGAGTAGGCATAATTATAATTTTTAGGTAGTATATTTTAAGAAGAGCCCGAGGGGCCCGTAGCTAAATAATAAAAGCCGCACAGGTCGATCGGTCAGGTTAAGCTACGCTTGCCGCGGTTGGTCTGTGGATGGATGACCATCTTTACATACCAAGACCCCTCCGTGCCTCGGAAAGCACGTTAAGTGTAAGCCGACCCCAACATACTTGGGAAAAGGCTATGCAGATATTTTAAAAAGAAATATCAAATCAAATCAAATCACATTTCATTACTTACTTAGATTATTACAATTGTTTTTTTTTTTTTTTAGTTTAAGATTAACGTATAGGTTTAGGTTGTGTTGTAAGTAGGAAGAACATAGATTCGTTTTCCTCATAATTAGCTATTGGAATTGTTTTAGTTAGTTTGAAAATTACTACGGATTTTGTGATTTTTTAAATAGTACTTACATAATGACTCGAAAGCGTAAGTCTAATATTTCATACAGCTCGAGCTATAAAAAAAGCTAGACTTAACGAGACGTCTCAACAAACTGAGCTGCGAAGGTTTGAGCAGGCGGTGCGTCAGGCGCACACAGAGCTACTGAGACAGACACCAGAACAGTTCCAAGATCGTCGTCAACAACATGCTGAGTATCTGGCATTTCAACGAGCTGCTGAAACTTCAGAACAGTGTCAACCTAGACGTCAACGGCATGCTGAGTATCTGGTGTCTCAACGGGCTGCAGAAACACCAGAACAGTCCCAAGATCGGCATCGATAGCATGCTGAGCATCTGGTGTCTCAACAGGCTGCATAAACACCGGAACAGTCCCAAGATCGGCATCAATAGCATGCTGAGTATCTGATGTCTCAAAGGGCAGCGGAGTCACCGGAATAGTTCCAAGATCAGCGTCAACAGCGTGCTTAGTATCTGATGTCTCAACGGGCTGCAGAAACACCGGAACAGCCCCAAGATCGGCGTCAACAGCATGCTTAGTATCTTTGGCAAGGAGATAGATAGCATCCTAGGGAAGGACATGGGCTACTTCACCGGTACTGTCCCGTGGATAATTTCCGATATCCACGCGGGCGAAGCCGCGGGCAGAAGCTAGTAGCAAATAAAATCATTAAAATTCTTTACATAAACAGTAAAGGCACAGAAAAAAGTGGGCTATTTGCAGCCTAAAAGCATTTCGCGATTTTCAAATAGATTTAGCTGATGATTAGTTTTGTAAAGTGATCTTGCAAGAATCAGCTAAGATTTTGAAACTCCAAAAAATCTAAAAAAATGATATAAAGCCAAAACAAGCAGACTTGTCCTTAACTACCCTCCTGAGTCCAGTGTAACAATATATTGTCTGCCACGTTTTTTGCCGCCCCCTGAAGTTCGTGCCCGCGGCACGGGTCCCGGCTTGCCCCCGGTGCCTAGATCCGGGGCTGGGGTTTATTTAAAAACGATGATTAAAGTTAAGTGACGTTCAAACGTTAAAAATGTATGGTTAAATAATCGCTTATCACTACTTAACTTTAAGCAAAGTTTATGAGCAAAGGATCGTAATCGTAGAACAACCGATTAACGGCTAATTTGACAGCAATTGAAACTCGACAATAGAAATTTTACATATGGCTAAAAACAGCATGCCAAGGTAACCCCAGACCCAATTTAAAACATGAAAAAAAAAACTTTACTACATACCTCTTTAACAAACGCAACTGCAGCTACAGCATCACCTTCATACCTCGGCTGCAGTCCAAAGACACAGTCCAACACCCTTCCAACATGTCTACCATTATCGACTCCATACGTCAGACACAGGTCCCATATGATTGGTATTGTGAATATAAACTTATTGTATAGTAACTCTGCCATGTACTCCTTGCTCATCCATTGTGTCTGGAACAAAGACGTTTATTGTATATTTTGTATAGGTGTAGTTTTATTGTTGTAGGTGGAAAATCATTGTTTAAAGTCATGTAGTTCAAATGGTGGGCTGAAAATTACTTTGTGTAGTTTTTGCTAATTTAATAGTGATAATATACATAATTATTCTGGACATAATTATTATAACAATCTATGCTGTTATAATAATTATGCATGGATTATTGATGGATATAAAACGTATTAAGGCGCTACCTCGAAAATCTAAAATCCTCGAAAACCTACTAAGCGAGCGAAAGTGATGCAATTACTTTTGAAACGCAAAAGAAGAGAGATGGCTATAATGTGCGTGCGCTCAGAATAAAACGACGTATCTGCCAAAACGAATTTACTCCTTTTCTAATAATTAAAATTTAAAACTACTATAAGTAAACTTTGATATGATAATTCTCTATGTTTTAAAGTAAATTCCATTGAATAACTCTTAAGTGCCCTGATGTCGAAAAAAATAAAAAAAATGATATAACTTTGCAATTTGTTTGTATCGAGAAAATTCATTGAATCATGAATTCCTTTTACATGATACTAGACCAAAGAGTCAAAAAATGTTAAATCCCTATTTCACATTCTTAACAAGTTACACGAAATAGAAGAACCACATTTTTTCCAACATATCCCCTTAATTTTGGTTAAGCCACAGAGCAACGAATCACCGCGCTGATTAGCAGCGTCTAGAATAGCAGTAATTATAAAATTTGTGACGCCGAAAGTGTGTTCAGCGCACAACTTCTGGCAGCTTTTTTTTTTTTTTTAAGTATGGGAAATCATCAAATGACGCCTCCCGCTCTGGGTGGAGCGGAAGGGAGTGTCAGACTCTTACTGACTAAAACCCATCCGTGTTCCTTCCTTAGCCCTTTATGTTCCGGGGCAGCGGTAACCCTTTCGGACAATCCCGCTGCCCCGGCAGGCACTTCTGTCAGCTTTGCCATTCAAAGCCATCAGCTTCTATACGTCATCAGTGTCGCTGTGCGAGTAAACGGTGACACGCTTGGTTTGTATGTAAAGTGTTGACAATGCTGTCGCTACCAGGTGGCCGCCGAGGCGTGTGTACTCTGAGGTTACAACAAGTATAAATGCTACAAAAATCAACAAAAGGGCTAAAATCTATTTAGCTGCTTACTTTGCTCTCCTTATTAGTAACCAGTCTACTGAACACGATGAGAACGGCTCTCCGTATGTCCTCGTACAGCTTCTGAACGTCTCTGCTGTCGTGCGGCGGGATGTAGGGGGGCGTAGCCTCTTGTAGGAACGAGACGAGGGAGTCCATGCATAGGGGGTGGTACAAGATTGTGCTCCAAAACCTGCAACATAGAACATAAATAAGTTACAGAGTTATTCCACGCTAATAAATGTGGACTATTACATACATCATCTGTCTAGCCTTTTGTGTTTTTTTGTTGTGGTTGGCTTCCAGTCTAACCGGATGCAGCTGAATACCAGTATTTTACATGGAGCGACTGCCTATCTGACCTCCACAACCCAGTTACTGGGTAACACGATACCTCTTAGTGAGACTAGTTGTCAAACTTTCGGGCTTCTGACTACCCTTAACGACTGTCAGAGATCCACGAATGACAGCCGGGACCAACGGCTTAACGTGCTTTCCGAGGCACGGAGGGGTCTCGGTATGTAAAGATGATCACCCATCCACAGACCAACCGAAGCAAGTGTAGCTTAACCTGATCGATCGACCTGTGCGGCTGTTATTATTAAGCCACGGACCCCTCTCAAAGTTCTTCTTTGTATTAAGAACTTTACTTCTGTCTGAATAAGGTTTGAAATACAAAAAATGGGTAGGATGTTTAATCTTGGACCTAAGTTAGTATTTGTTTTGTAATTAGTGTATTTGTTTTGTTATACTGATGTTTAATTCAGGGGATTACCCTGCAGCCAAGATCATTGCATAAGGCTACATACGCACTGACAGACTTGGTTAGCGCCTAGAGGCTAGTCTAGTGAGTCACCTTGCGAATAGCGAAACGAACGTTCTAGAATTTTTGCAACCGGCGGCGCTTCAAGCTTGACGCCTTCGCTCGCTAGTCGCCTAGCGTGTATCAAAGGATGTTAAGCCACTAGGCTCTAGGCGTTAAAAATAACCACTTGTCATGCATACGTGGGCTTGGAGAAGTCTTTAATGGTTACTGGTGTTGTCTAGTTTGATATGTAAGTATGCTAAGGTTGGATATTTCCCTTACCTATAATGTTCTAAACTAAGCAGCCACTTGACATCTTCTAAGTAGCCCTCCATCTTGACCTTCCACGTGTCGACGGCCCCCAACACAATGGTGCTGCCAGAAGGAGGCCTCTCGTATATCGTCAGCTCACGCTTCTCCACCCAATATGGGTCCTGGAACAGTTATTGGTAGGTCAGATTAAATAGGTAAGTCAGCTTGTAGAGACATATCATAATTACGTACTTAAATGTCTTACTTATTTTTTTTTTTTCAAAGATTTAATTGCCAATTATTCAAATTCAAAAATCATTTCTTTCAATCCATATTATGATCATAATTATGTTGATAAATATACAGGGTTATTGGAAAAACACCAACAACCTCTTAAGAGGTCATTGTGCTCATCATTAGACAGCTGTGCTACTGGGGAGTTTTTTGCGCCACTTCATCTCCCCAGCGAAAGCACTAGGAAGTGGTGAAGGGCGGGCGTTTTAGGGGACTGTCTTTTGTAATTTTGACGTTCAAAAAGTGCTGATTCTCAGCCTAGTTTGAATAAATGACTTTTGATTTTGATTATGAACAACTTTTACTATGCGACCACACCTGAAATCGCGAAAAAAAATCAGCTGTTCCTTACATTTACGTTCGTATAACTGGTCAAAATGTAGGGAACAGCTGATTGTTAATATGTGCACTTACCTACATGCATGCATAATGCATCCTGTTTAAATAGAATCAGGGAGTTCCCCTCATAAACACTTTGATATGACTAGATACCTAAACTACAGCATTGTTCTCAACTTGAACTGAACGAGACACAATAGAAGTTTTATTGTTATTACATCTGGGGGCATTTAGTATCCTGCAAACTGTTAAAGTACTTCTTGAATACTATTCCATCCTAGCTAGAACTATGCCCTGTGGCACAGACCAGGGTCTTGTTTAAGAAAACCGACAGGCGCCAGATGCCAGGCAACAAACGGGCAATTTTACAAATTTCTTTTAAACATCTCTGCTTTTGCAATAACATTTTTCACTTACAATGCAAGTATAACTAAATTTGTCTACTATTGTCCACTTTTCTCCCATGGAAAAATTTTCTTAAGAAATAAGCCTTTGTACTCAAAATATGAAAATTGTATGTTGTATCTCTATCATGTACTTTACTGTGAGTACATCCATACTAATATTATAAATGTGAAAGTGTGTCTGTCTGTCTGTTACCTCTTTACGCTTCCCACTGAACCGATTTAGATGAAATTTGATATAGAGATAGTTTGAGCCCCGAAAAAGGACATAGGATAGTTTTTATCCTGATATTCCCACGGGATCGAAACTTATGCGAGTGAAACCGCGGGGCGCAGCTAGTGAACAATAAAACAAATAAAAATTATCATCTTAAAAATAAATCTTTTGATGCTTATGTAGCAATATATAAAAGTTGTGTATGTATATATTACAACAACATATTTAATTCTTCTATAAATCTACAAATAAACAGTACCTCAGTATCATTTCATCCATTAGTCCAGCGATATTAGATCACTAGTCAGCAGATACTTTTAAACTTTAAGAGCCAACTAGTTGCGAGCTCGAACTCACAGGTGGGCGCGGCCAAAAAGCACGCTGTCTCAACTCGCATCGTGTCTGACAGAGATGGTATCAGTGATGAGCAGTTAGACGATAGTCTACACGCACTTGATGTCTAGTTCAACACACACAAATACCGTTCCGAACTGAAACGACACGTTAGACGATGCACACATGCACTATAACGCTAGTACATTCTGTTTGACATGCACCGCCATTCAACTGAGTCATCGGTTGCCCGACGCTCAGCCGGTCGGGCGCGGGGTGATATTATTATTACCTACTGTTTATGTTATGCCGCATTACTTAGTAATTGACTACCTAGATATTGTTTTCAAGATTATTTACCTATCTTATTTTTTTATCAATACACAAAAACTTTAGGTAAATGTAAACAATCTTGACACATCTTTTTATTTACTGTTTGAAAATCTAGTGTTTTTTACAAACGAATTAATAATATTTTGAGTAAGTTCTAGAGTTATATGAATTTCAAGACGTGACACATCAATATTGTTTGCATATAGTATGTAAGTACTTACCTAAAGTTATTGGGGTATAGGTATGTAGTGGTGGGTAGGTATGTAGGTAGGTATCAAACTCGTAACTTTGAGTGAGTAGCGGCAGATTGCAAGGGTTGTCAGTTGCTTACTCAATTATTATAAGGGTGATTTTGTAGTGTGTTAGGATAGGTTTAGGTATACCTATTAATGAAACACTACTATAAAATAAAATAAAATATAAATGTTTATTATCAATAATAACAAAAATGCGCGGCGTGAAAGGAAGAAAGAATTTATGGAATGCATTGGCGTTGAGGTTTGTAGCAGACTGGCGAGGGCCCGAGGGGCGCGGTCCGTGCGCAGGGGGACGCGCCGGCGCGGGCGGCGATCCGATCCGATCGTCCTCGCGTCGGTCTTCGGCGGTAGGTAATTAGGTATACCTACGCAGCTACGGTACAATTCTCCATTCACCAATTCTCTTTTGGATCTGTTTCATAAAAAAACCAACATTATATACAGGGTCAAATTAAATTAGCAAGCGAAACTCTGCAGACGTGATGGGTGTCGATATCTAACCATAATAAAACAAAAAAATAAAATAATTTTATGACTTTTAGTGGAGTCAATGACCGAACTCAGTGTAGGAGACACTTGTAATATTATTAGTTTAAATTTACAGTTTTTTTTTATTTAAACTTCACGACGTGGTTGGTATCGATTTCTCAATACGATAAAACAAAAGAAAACAGATTTTTTTATCTCATACTAAACTTCAAGTAACAAATCTAGAAGTGGTCGTTGACCCCCAAAAAAATACACCAAATCTTTTTGATTTTTATTTTATAGTGTTTAGGGAACGATACCATCACGTCTGCAGAATTTCGCTAGCTAATTTAATTTGACCCTGTAATAATAAAGTAATATATTTTCCTACACACTATTATTTATTTATTTTATAAAAGTAATGTATTTATTCATATACCGTTTTCATTTTTTTTGTACTGGCTTTTGCCTGCGATTCAGTGGTTTAGGAGTGAAAAAATAGCACAAAAAGGTATTTTCGTCTTTATAATAAATATTAATAAAGAATTTTCGTCTTTATAATAAATATTTTTAAGTACCTACCAACTAATATTAAAAAGCTGAAGAGTTTGTTTGTTTGAACGCGCAAATCTTACAAACTAGGTACCAGTTTAAGCTTTTTTTAGGGTTCCGTGTGGATAACAACAAATACTAAAAAACAGAATAAAATAAATATTTAAGGGGGCTCCCAAAAAACAAACGTGATTTTTTTGCTCGTGTATGCTCGATATTGATAACGGCAACAGGTAGACGCTTGAAATATTTACAGAATATTTAGTTATATATTCAATATATATTTATTTATATATTCACTTTAAAAATAAATAATTAAATTAAAATAAAACATTTATCTAAGGGGGGATAGAACAGACATGATTTTGTTGCCGTTTTTATAGAAAATGGTACGGAACCCTACGTGCGCGAGTCTGACTCGCACTTGGCCGACTTTTTGTGTTAGGTAGCCTATCTATTGAGAAAGATTATGTTAGGTACAGATTATGAAACATCACACTGCGACTAATGGGAGCGGAGCAGTGGGATAGATTCCTACGGCCCTACGGGAACGGGGGTAAAAGCGTGGGGAAAAGCTAGTACAAGTATGCCTATATATGAGTACTTAGTACGATATAAAAACAGGTACATACCTACATACGTTATCAAAAGGCCACCGTTTTCACCTAATTCACGAGTTCACGACTGCCCATTGATTTTACGATAAATTATGTTATAAACCTCACTTTATACATAAGTATGTATGTATTATACATTTTTGTTACCTACTTAAAATACAAACAACACGAGTTAGGAATAGGTAAGGGATAGTGGTTAGATATAATTATTTATTTATTATTTATTTATATATACTTTATTGTACACCAGAAAATAAATAACAAAAAATACGATTATTAATACAAAACATACAATGGGCGGCCTTATCGCTTTCTGCGATCTCTTCCAGGCAACCTTGGAATGGACAGTGATTGCGTGGATATAAAAAATGGGGTTAAAAAAAAAAAAAAAAAAAAAAAAAAAAAAAAAAAAAAAAAAAAAAAAAATGGGGTAATTATGTATGGATACCTACTAAATACTACTCGAGCACTCCTCCCCCCATTTCCAGGAGCACAAAATAAAAGTTACTAGCGCGCCGCTTTCTGAGCGAGCGTCTTGCCTACATAAGGTACCTTGTGTGTGTACGCCGCCGCCGCGCCGCCGCGCCGCCGCCCGGTCTTCATTCAAGCCACAAGCCCCTAGTCTTAGGCTCTTAGCTGTGCAGAAAGCCACAAAATGTATTAGCTAAAAGATAATTTATTTTATATAATCTATTATTATAAAGCTGAAGAGTTTGTTTGCTTGGTTGAATGCGCTAATCTCAGGAACTGCTGGTTCGAATTGAAAAAATATTTTTGTGTTCGATACTTGAATAGTCCATTTATGGAGGAAGGCTATGCTATATAACATCACACTACGATCAATAGAAGCGGAGCATCAATGAAAAATGAACGGAAAAAAATATATTCCTTTTGTGAGCTTCCGTTGCGTGCGTACGCTGCGTAAACGGTTAAAGTTACTCAAAAATAATGTTTGACGGATTTGTTCCCTTTTAAATGTACAAAAAAAAGGCCGCGACAGCGTATGTCTACCTTATAAGGTTGACTCACTATAACCTTTTTTATGGTAATCAAATTTGTTCTAAAATAATGCATTATGTGTGAAGGTGTTTTTATTATCATCATGTTTTACCTTATTGAAATAAACACATTATTCATCACAAGTATTTAATGTTGAACAAAATTGCCCTTGACATCACTTGATTTCAATGAATATCTTAGAAGATATCATAGTTTTAAAATAATACAAATAATAATGCTAAAGAGTTTGTTAGTTTGAAAGCTCAAATCTTGGAAGTATCGGTTGGATTTATGAAAATCTTTTTGCATTTGATTGCCCAACTCTTGAGGAAGGCTATAGGACCCTTAGGAGTTGAGTAGTAATAGCGAAGGCGATGTGATGCGACGGGGTGGGTCGGGGGATCAAAAAATTTCACGCGGACGAAGACGCGGGCAGAAGTTAGTTACCTATATTATAACAAAAAATATGCTCAAGGAGGTCCCTACCTAAATAGGTTAGTTATAAGAAATTGTACGACTTACCCATTGTTTATTTGTAGTTGTTCACAAATCACACCAGTTCCTCAATCAACCAATACAACTTCACTGATACAGCGTCCACTCAAACCAACAATTCCAATTTCAAATGAAAATACGAAGTCCAAATTGTAGTGCGAAGTCAAACAGATAATGTAGGTAGTATCGAAATCCAAAGTTCAAGCCAGGGGTCAATGTAGTGTTCACGTGCGAATGATAATAATTTATAGCGCAAAGGAGTTTAGTCTACATACAAACGAACGACATAGGCCGCAGCCGGCAGCAGCAGACTGAGTCCAAATAGTTCGAAAAGTGCGCAAGACAGTATTGTGCAAGTGTGCGTGAGCGTCTTCCCCCCGCACCGCGCCAGGGCGAACATTATTGAGTGAAATGCACGATAATTCCATAGTAAAACGAGCGCGTAAAAATTACGAAACGTCCTTTGGAAGATCGAGTTTTCTGAAATAACCACTGCATAAATCAATTGCAAATAAAGCTTATTGAACTCTTCGATAATTGATCTTTGTCGGGACGGTTTTTGTTTTGAAGATTTTATCCTTCTTTTATTACTTATTTACGCCCAAAGTTACGTTAAAATTAGCAAGAAAAACCGAATCTTTGTTGGCTCATAACTTTTTAATGGCTTTTTATTTTACAATTCTGCTTCCGTCCAGACAAAATTAATAATAAGACAAAACGAAAGAATGTTTAACTTTGGATGTACATAGTCAAACAGTGGAGTAAAACACTCCCGAAATTTGTATGGAGAAATATCGGCAAAGTGTACCCTTAAAAGATTAAAAATTACATTTAAAATTTAAAGTATGTAAATCTCATAATAGCATGTTACTTACTGTTTTTTTTTTATAATATTTATAATGCAATTATGTATTCAGAGCAAATGTGTAAGCTGTGATTACCTGTAATTGAGTGTGCATTACAGGTTAATGTATATTATACAAATTCTATGATGGTTAAAGATAATTGTAATGTATCTCGTTGGTAATCCTTAAATAAATAAATACTTCTCTAGGATGTCAGCTCTATATTTATATTGTGATGTGCTCAAGGCCAAATCAATTAAAGCAATGTATCAACACATAGAACTTGGGAATACCCCTCCATTCCAAGTGCTTAAAGGGAATCTACA
Source organism: Gortyna flavago (assembly GCA_963669345.1). Lineage (NCBI taxonomy): Eukaryota > Metazoa > Arthropoda > Insecta > Lepidoptera > Noctuidae > Gortyna > Gortyna flavago. The sequence goes on from OY770144.1 coordinate 2,468,268, forward strand.
TGTCAAAGTTGTCGGCATTGTCCTTCATAAGCCTCAAAACAGGGGTGTTCCCCAATCTAACCAAATAGTTGCAGCTATTTCACAACATTGTGATTCAAGTTATTGTAACATGCACTTACCAATGCCTTGATTTGCTGTACCACGCCGGCATCCGTCACCGACAGAGTTAACTTCTCCACCGGCAAATTCTCAGGGTTCTGTAAAAGCATTTTAATTTATAAATACTTAAAGAAAGCACGGTCGTCTCACTTCTCACAAGTACTAAAACCAAAATACTCACGGAAAATTCAGCATATTTGTTTGACATTTCTCTTCCGTGAACGTGCTGCAAAATGAAATTGGTGCTTCGTCAATATTTTCGGCCAATGTGTCGTAGAAAAGAAATTGCCGATAACAAGGTGCAAAATTGAAATCGTCGACGAGTCCAATTTCTGACTTTTGTAGTCAAATTTTTGGCATTGGCAGCTGTGAAGCTGTGATGTTGACAAATTGTGAGTCGTTCAGAAAAAAACAAAAACCTTAATTTTTTTTATGTTAATTTTGTTTTAGTTTTAATTCCTTCGTTTGCTTACTTTGTTACAAATGATCAACAAAATAATCGATTCTGACTATTAGTTTTCTTGGTTCTTGAGTTAATTCCACTGAGCTGTATTATACAACTTGTTTAACAGAGGTCAGTGGTTAATTCTGACAATAATTTAGGTAACCCTATTTAAAAATTTCAAATGTCAATCTCTATCAAAAAGTACTCTGTGGTCAATGTCATTGTCTGTCATGAGAAGAAAACGTCGCTCGTCGCGTAATTTTGAATTTCTTGTAAACAAATACAATTATTTGAGCTGTATTTAAATAAATTATAAACATAATTATTAGCCATGAACAAAGCGGCTGCTGAATCGAAAATTAAAAAAACGCTGCTTAGAAATTATGAACTGAAAGTGAAACCATCGATTCGAAAACAAGTTGTACACGATTTCGCTTCGTCTTCAAATTCTGCTTCCAAAAAATCAACACGTTCCTGTCAGAAAGAGAATGAATTAAGTGAACCAACTTTGTGTTCGAGCGGAGTAATAGCTACTTACTTATCCGACTTGAAGAAACTAAATGCTCCTCCACTTTCGTCAGAGGATTTGAATGTAGAAAAAGGACAGATAAGTGCAAAAGTATGTTGAAATAGTAAAGCCTTATCTGTTTAATTAGATATTTACTACATATTGCGAGACATGAGTTTGTGATAGGTTGGAGAAGCAGAACATTAATTGTTTCACCCCATAAGGTACCACAAAAACACTCTTTTAATCTTGTCCTTGCTTTTTCCAGATGACAAAAATACTTAACTTCCAGTTCAACGACAGAATATACAATAACCTCATCGAGTTGAATGCAAGTGTGGAGAATTTAAAAAGTAAGAAGGATAGAAGATCATCAAGTATTACATTACTAAAGAAAGATCTTGAACCAAATATTGAAGACTTCTACGAAGATGAAAAGGAAGTTGATTCCCCACCGAGTATCCCAATTTTAAAACCAAAATTTAGAACAATTAAAAAAGTTGATGATGGACGTTTACACAAATTAGTTGCAGCTTTTGAGGATTTATGACTTTTAATCTATATTAACTATAATTATTTTGTTATCTAGTTATTGTGTTAATTTTTGACTATTATAATATTTTTGTCTTATTGAAACATGTATTTCATTAATAATTAAAATTCGATTTTTTTACATTGGTAGTATCTGAATTACATAAGTAGATGATAACAGAAAAAAGTGTGTGACCTTTACAACAGAAGATGTTGCCAATATACCATTATTTGCCTGGGGGGAAAATTAATTTAAGTCAAAGGGGATAAAAATGAACCCGTAAAGGATTATTTCCCCTTCGACTTGGGACACTGTTGCAATTTATTTGAAAATATTTAGTCCATAATCTACTTTGTATGAATTTTATAATAAGTTGGCTACCTCAACGCGTCTTCCACGGGGAATACGCCCACGTTTCTTCTTATAAAATATAAAAAAAGATTTCATGTTCATTTACAGGGATTTTCCCTGTCATAAATGCAGTAAATGATAAATACTGCATGGCGAAAAAAAATTTAACGCATTGGCAATACATACCGTTATTAAATAATATAAAGAGTAGATTCTGCTAATGACTTTATTTATTCTTGATCAGTGCTTCCGAACGCAAACACGCGCCGGCCTGCTCGCTCTGAAAGAAAGAGATGTTGATACATCCATCTCTTCTTTCACCCGCATTTTGCCAATAATTTCGTTTCATTCAGATTCAGTCAACTTCGGACGTCAAATTAAAACGGTTGTGCGCAAAGTTCTGTGGGAATAAATTCAATAAAATACTTTTTCTCTTATAAACTACAAATAACAAGAAGTAGCAATGGCTGAAACAGAAATTATATCTAGTAGTGAAAATAATGACCAATTTTTCGAGGGTGTAGAAAAACTCATCGAAATTTGGTTTACACCGGCAAAAAATGCGGATTTGAGAAAAATCACTCGGTGAGTAGTATTTCGACTGATGTTCATGTCCTACCTGTACATTAGTGGTTTATAATTACGTAATTAGTTGCTTTGTATTTAGGTTACCGGCATAAATTACATTGTTATAACCTAAACATTTAAAATCTTAGCAGTAACTCCAGAAGTGCAGATATTTTTCTGCTTAGAAATTCGAAGTTTTTTGTTAATTCATAACTGGAATATTATTTTTATTTGTGTTTATTGTGTAGGGCAGTAGTTTGTTGTTGTAGAATATTCTGGAATCAGCTGTTTCAATGTTCGGCTATTGGGTACCGGCGGGATCCTCCGGTTGCCGTGGTTGGCTTGAGTCCGGTCTTGGGCCGGGCCACGGCAGGCGCGCGTGATTTGAATTTTTTTTTTTGTTATGCATTACACCATTCAAAACAAAAAAAATATTTCAATGCACTTCATCATTCTAATACAAGCAATGATTTCAAAAAGACAATGAATACAAGACAGATAATTTTTAGGTGTTCTAAGTGCTCTTGTAATACCTACATAGTATTCTTTATGTTTGGCTATAAGTACTTAAACTAAATTGTCATAGCACAGTGCACATTAGGTACATTTTTGCATAGGCAATAAAAGTACCCACCCAAAAGTTTTAGACCTTAGGGCAACAAAATCTTAATGAATATTCCAGTAGATATTATCACAAAAACACAAAAAAATACATTTTATTCTAATGTTTATTGTTTGGTAAACTTAGTTTGTAAAGGGATAATGTTGGTCCTACTTCATGATAAAATACTGTAATAGGCTGTCTTACATTCCCTATCATACCATGTTATTGTCAGTTGTAAATACAAATAAATAAAATTGCAGTGTCTTATTGTAATGTCAAAATAACAGCTTTTTACTAAATGCAAAGCTAACATACTTGTTTGTCTTACTGCCTGTTTGTTCCATCTAATCTCCAAAACGGCTGGACCGATGTTGATGAAATTTGGTACGGGGAAACTTAGAACTCTGAGGAAGGACATAGGCTACTTTTTATGGATATACCATGCGGGAGATGCCACAGGTGGAAGCTAGTAAAAAATAAAACAATGTTGGTCCGCCTGTTACATTCCCTAACAAATACCTACCATGGTATTGTCAGTGGTCATCAGTATACTTTCTATACAATGTTAACAATTAACTATATTGTTGCAGTCAACAATGGGAGAATGTGCTGAAGATAGTACGTTGTGAGATCATCTCTTTCACCCAGAGCGAGCAAGTCGACGCCTATGTACTCAGGTAAGTCACTATATTTGGTTAAAGTATGGAAAAAGAATGAATATTTTTAGCAGGAAAAACGAAGACTCCACAATACTCCGCATACAAGACAAAATAAACTAGAAACAAATCCATACTAATATTAACGTTTTATCTATCTATCTAAATGCAAAAGTGTGTCGGTCTGTTACCTTTTCACGCTTAAATTGCTGAACCGATTTAGATGAAATTTGGAATCCATATAGTTTGAGTCCCGGGAAAGGACATAGGATAGTTGTTATCCCAATATTCCCACGGAAAACTTATGCGGGTAAAACCGCGGGGCGCTGCTAGTACCCAATAAATCAAAGTGTTACTTGTCTAAATTGGAATAAAAAATAAATTGATAATTAAAGAATCCATATCCATACTAATATTAGAAATTCGAAAGTAACTGTCTGTCTATCTGTATGGTACCTTTTCACGCCTAAACCACTTAACGGATTTCGATAAAATTTGGCAGCGAGACAGATTGCATCCCGGGGAAGGACATAGGATAGTTTTTATCGATATACATCGCGGGCGAAGCCGCGGGCGGAAGCTAGTACAAGATATTTGTAAAAAAAAACTGGGAATTATTGTATTCTATTCTCCACACCACAAAAGAACAAAGAAAATAATAACAAATGTGTATACTTAAACATTTCTTTTTGTTTCTAGCCACTTTATTTTTGGAACTGTTACATCATGTGATATATTGTACATAACACCTACAATAAAAGTATTACTGTTACTGTTAGCCTGCATCATCCCACTGCTGGGCAAAGGCCTCTCCCCATGACTTCCAGTTCATTCGATCCAGGGCTAAAGTGGGCCACTGGTCGTTTGTTTTGTCCAGCTCGTCCCGCCATCTTTTCATAAAAGTATTATTAAACCAAAAAGAAGTAGGTACCTAAATCTCAGTAGGCATGTATGCAATCATCAAAATCATAAACACAATATAGTTTATTATTTTAACAAGAGTATAATTACTTACTTATTTAACCACAGAATAACTAATAGTACTAACGTAGTACTCGTACTCGCCCGAAGTGTCATCAGGTCACTGTCAGCGATACCCTATCGTAATCGATCATAATTACACAATAGATAATGTATTTGTATTTCGTACGGTTAGCAGTAACGATAAGCCTAAAAATTCATCAAATTCATTCAGCCGAAAGACGTCCACTGCTGAACATAGGCCTCCACAAGCACCTCCACTTCGACCGGTTTTGGGGTTCTCGCATCCAACGAGTTCCTGCGGTCTTCACAAGGTCGTCGGTCCACTGTGTGGGAGGCCTTCCAACACTACGTCTTCCGGTACGCGGTCGCCACTCCAGAACCTTTCGGCCCCATCGGCTATCTGTTCTGCGAGCAATGTGCCCTGCCCACTGCTACTTAAGTTTGGCAATTCTTCGGGCTATGTCGGTAACCTTGGTTCTCCTGCGGATGCTCCTCCTCCTCATTTCTGATTCGATCACGCAGGGAAACTCCAAGCATAGCCCTCTCCATTGCCCTTTGGGTGACTTTCAGCCTTCTAAATAAGGCCTATTGTGAGCGACCACGTTTCAGTGCCATATGTCATCACTAGCAACACGCACTGGTGAAAGACTTTCGTTTTGAGACACTGCGGTATGTGGGACGAGAAGATATTGAGTAGCTTCTCGAACGCTGCCCAGCCGAGTCGGATTCGACGATTGACCTCGACTATTCGACGGACTAAAATCCCATTGTTATTTCTACTACTGCCGCACCCCTTCGTCGCCAAACATTCCTATAATCCTACCCCATGACTGATATTAAAGGGTTTATAAGACGTTTCAATTTCAACGTCACAAATGTATGGTTAAACAGTCGCTAATCATTACTTAACTTTAAGTAACGTTTAAGAATAAAGGGGTGTAAGTACCTATGTCCCTACTTAGGTAGGTAGACATTCATTAGGCTCAAACCCTACCAAAATACACTTCAAAAATGTGTGACCTCTGTTACAGGAACTCCAAAAAATAATCACAAACCTTCTCTTTCGGCTTCGCCATAATTGGCCAAGAGTAGCATAGCAACAAAACACTGTCCCCGCACTGTCGCAGTTTTTATGACAAATCTGACCTTGACCTTGGCGATCCGGTTTATATTGCAAGCCGCGTAACATTCTGTATGTAGTAATAAGTCTAATACGTTTGTCCGGTTGGTCGCATCGGTATAAGATGTCTTTGTTGTGTAGACTGAGTTTTACTTGAATAAACGCGAAAGTTTTTGTGGATGGATGGATGTATGTATGTATGTATGTTTGTTTGTTTGTTACTCTTTCACGCAAAAAGTACTGAACCGATTTTGATGAAACTTTACAGTACTTAATATAGCTTATACACCAGAATACACATTATAGGATACTTTTTATCCCGATATTCGGATGAAACCGCGGGGCGGTGCTAGTATTTGAAGCCTTTGTTGTAGAATCCCGATGACTCAAATAGTAGAATCTATATAATTTATAAAATACTTACGTTGTTAGATAAATGTGTAATGTTTATTTACTAACTGAAGTACCTAACATTTTTATATAAAGTTTGCACTGCTGCACGTGGCTTGGAATATAGAATTAACGACTGTTGATATCGATTTGCGTGGTTTACTTTGTGCAAGAGAAAGTCGCAGAAACTTAGTTATTCGAGGTAATATTTACTCAGGGGATCAAAATCAAAAGTTATTATCCCAATTAGGCTGAGAATCAGCACTTTACGACCGTCAAAATTACGTAAGACATTCCCCCAAAATGCTCCCCCTTCACCACTTCTTAGTGCTTTCGTTGGGAAGAAGTGGCGCAGCATAGATGTATAGATAACTAGCTTCCGCCCGCGAGGTATGTCGATAAAAACTATCCTATGTCCTTCCCCGGGATGCAATCTATCTCTCTGCCAAATTTTATCGAAATCCGTACAGTGGTTTAGGTGTGAAAAGGTAACATACAGACAGACAGACGGAGTTACTTTCGAATTTATAATATTATAGTATGGATTTGATATGATCCATGCCTCATTTAAAAGAAGTTGTATGGGAAACAATTGAAATGAGTGTTCTCTTTTAAACCCTAGCATTTTAGAGCTTCACCATTGCTTCCCTAGCGAGTTATTTTCAGACTACCCTAGACCTTTGCTTACTGGCTTTTTATCGATTTTATTCGCTTCACCAGCTAACGATTTGCGAAGGAAATAAGCACCTGATGCTTACTGTCTAAAAACACTTTGCCGAAGGTAGGTACGCGACCGAAGTTCGGCATGATTACGCCTTCAATGCTATTTATAACGCAACGTAATTTCTGCAAAATGTGTCGTCAGTCAATTAGCATTGCAGGCGTAATCATGCCGAAGTTCGGTCGCGTACCTTCGGCATAGTGTGTTTAGACATTTAAAGATACTTCCAGTATTGAAAAAGACGAATAAATGCTTTTTTTATACTACTACTGTTTAGTTCGAATTACTTGATTGTCTATGCCCGCGACGTCGTCTGTGATACAGCATGAAAAGTAGCCTAAGTCCTTCTCCAGGTCATGGTGTACCCATGTGCCAAATTTCATTCAAATCCGTTCAGCCGTTTTATCGTGAAAGCGTAGCAAACAAACATACAAAAAAATCAAATCTTATCTTGTTATAATATTAGTCTCGACTAGTTTTTGCCCGCTACTTCGCTCGCGTGGAAGTCGGAAATTATCCCACTGGGACGGATAAAAAGATATCCTAATTATGTAGGTACCTACCTAACCCAGTTCAGCCATTAAGGCGTGAAAAGGTAACATTATAATATTACTTACTGGCTTCTGCGCGCGACTTCGTCCGTGTGAAGTTTCTTGTTCCCCCTACCCACCCCGTCGCATCGCCTGCCCGCGGTATTACTTCGTTTTCGCTTAGCGTTGTTTTTTCCTTTTTTACTATTTTCTCGGCTCCTAAGGGCCATAGTTTGATGTTAAATAGCCTATAGCCTTCCTCAAAAATTGACCTTGGTAAGTAAATTTTTGACGAAGGCTATAGGCATAATATGCCAAATAACTTTTCAAATCCGACTGTTGGTTTCAGATATTAGCGCGTTCAAACAAACGTAAAAACTCTTCAGCTTTATTATTCGGACTTCATGTGTATGACCTATAGAAATCATAAGTATGTTTTACTAGCTTCCGCTTGCGGCTTCGCCCGCGAGGTATGTCGATAAAAACTATCCTATGTCCTTCCCCGGGATGCAATCTATCTCTCTGCCAAATTTTATCGAAATCCGTTCAGTGGTTTAGGCGTGAAAAGGTAACATACAGACAGACAGAGTTACTTTCGAATTTATGATATTAGTATGGATTTATGTCTTTATCAAAATAAGTAGGTATTGGCTAGCGTAAAATTTTGCGGAAAACGATACTATCGAGAATTAGTCATGAAACTCGACACAGTCAGTCACATTGTTTAATTACTCGTTGTGTTCCGTTTTGTGACCCACTTTTCTATTTCTGTGATTGCATTTTATCATTATCTTCATATGCTGACGCTGTGTTATCTTGTAAAAGTATAAACTATATGCATAGAAATCTTGTGAATGTCCAATAAAATAGAGATAGCTTTTGTTTATTGCTATATACACGCTTACTGAAAAATGCTTACTAACAAGAATGGTTGACTCAAATCTGTGTGGCACTTTCCTCAAAAGACCATTTCAGATATCAATCTACATGGTCTTCACATAATCTGACCAAAATTGTGTCTGAGCTTTAAAAGAGACGACCTCTTAGTTTGTTTCGGAAGACCGACACGCGCGCGCGCGCCGACCTCGTCTAGCAATTTTTTTTTTTTTATAATGTCACGTGTAAAAGTGATTCCGATATAATCCTATTTACAAAATAAACAATTTCATTTCATTGAAGGGTGGTGCCCTTGGGTTTTTGTCAGTTGACCACTAAAATCCATTAATATCCACATTGCAACTGAAGCGACACCATAACGAGGATATCCCACTTGAATTGGCACCATTCATGAGAACAGCCACTGAATCACGAACTAAGTGCAACCTCAGACCAAATAAAAAACCAAGACAGAGCGCTGAGAACATATATATCCAGAGATATGCCATAACTACACCTCCGCTCTGTGCATACACGCTCACACGCACACATTTACAACCGTTTCGAATCAAACTACACCTCACTAAGTGCACACATGTTTACGAAACTTGCCTCACCTTACTGTTGACAGACCTCGGTATTGGCTTTTTATTTGGTCTGAGGAGCGTGCAACCTGTGAACAAATAATGCTATTGCATCGTCGCGTCGGTGTGTCCGTTCATTCAATATGATTTATGGTCAAATCGACCCCTAGGGCATGCAGCTGTTGCGGGCCGTGACCTTGATCATTGGAGGGTTAACGTCACCTGGCTATTATTGTTGCATGTTGCATATAAAGGGTTCTTGTAACTTTATAAAAGGGCTCGTGACTAACGCACGGGTTAATAGAAGGTCAAGCTAAGTTTCCCGCGGTCAGATGGGTCCATTACATATCGAGACCCCTCCGTGCCTCGGAAAGCACGTTAAGCCGTTGGTCCCGGCTGTCATTCGTAGATCATTGACAGTCGTTACGGGAAGCCAGAAGGCGCAGCCCTACGAAGTTGCGTCGTGGTACCCAGTAACTGGGTTGTGGAAGTCAGATAGCAGTCGCTCCAAATAAAATACTAGTGTTCGGCTGCATACGGTTAGACTGGAAGCCGAACCCAACGTACTTGGGAAAATGCTAGACAGATTGATTGTAGCTTTATTGTGAGCGGCCGCGGCGTCAATTTTAATTTGTTGTAAGAGTGATATGTTTTGAGTAATAATTGATGGTGCTGTAAAGTGGGTTAATTTATTATAGACTAGCTGCTCCCCGCGGTTTCACCCGCATAAGTGTCCATCCCGTGGGACTATCGGAAGAAAAAAGTAGCCTATATGTTAATCCAGGGTGTCAGCTACCTCCATACAAAATTTTATCAAAATTGGTCGAGCCGTTTGAGCGTGAAGAAGTCCCAAACATATAAACACACACACACACAAACCTTCGCCTTATAATATTAGTGTGATCTTGTTACTCGGAGAATTACTACTCTAATAATTAATACTCGTATACGTTGCGTGGATTTAGTCGATGATATCTTTAGGACTTACACCCCGAATTTCCCGGCTTACCCGGCTTTCGTTGCTCTGTGATGATAAATGATAAATGATTTTTATTTTTGTAAGTAGGTTTGCACAAACACTTTTACACGTCATTCATATTTTTTATAAAACTAGATGAGGTCGGCGTTTCCTATCTGACTACTCTGTGCTCTGGTTGAGGATCTTGATCTTGTTGAAGTCGAAGACTATCTCCTTCATGTAAGCTCTGTAGTCGTTGGCCACATTGTGGTAGCGCGGCTAAAGAAAATAATCCTGTAGTTAAGCCAGCGGATACAGCAGAAAAAAATGTACTTAACAAAATTATGCAAACGTACTAATGGAAGAAAACATGAAAAAAAAAGACATCAAGGACATAAAAAAAGCTGTAAGTATGAGTAAGTTTATTATGTAGTTACGTATGAATGCATCGTTAAACTATGAATAAAATCCTTCGAAATAGAATGCATAAAGTAAATAAATGATAAGGTTAAAAATATTCGCTGCATGTTTTGCATCTCTATATTTAAGCCCTGTGGTTTTTGTTGAAAGACATGTTTTGTTACAAAATGACCCTTAATTATTGTCAATAAAACTGGCTCCATTTATTTATTAATGAGAATACGACGTATTATGTCTCGTAGTGAAAACAGCTGCGCCGATAAGATCTACTGAACAGTCGGGGTTGGCCAAAATAAATTTTGTCAGTTTTTACATTGAACTAGCTTCTGCCCACGGCTCCGCCCGCATGGATCTCGAAAAGTAGCCTAAGTTACTCCTTATAACATCAGCTATCTTCCAATGAAAGTCCCCTCAAAATCAGTCCAGCCGTTTCGGAGATTAGCCGAAACAAACAGACACAACCGTATTACCATTTAGTAAAAAGCTGTTATTTTGTCATTACAAACAGACACTTCAATTTTATTTATTTGTATAATCGGCGAATAAAACGGTTTTGGTAGCATTTGTATTATTTTTTACTCATCCGTGCTTAATCTTTTTATTCCTCGAGTATGTACATCTTTCTTTATTATTACGATAGTTACGAAGTGAACACCCGAGGGGTGTGGTGAGGGGCCCGTGGCTAAATAATAACAGCCGCACAGGTCGATCGATCAGGTTAAGCTACGCTTGCCGCGGTTGGTCTGTGGATGGGTTACCGTCTTTTACATATCGAGACCCCTCCGTGCTTCGGAAAGCACGTTAAGCCGTAGGTCCCGGCTGTCATTTGTGGATCTTTGACAGTCGTTACGGGTAGTCAGAAGCCCGAAAGTCTGACAACCAGTCTTACCAAGGGGTATTGTATTACCCAGTAAATGGGTTGTGGAGGTCAGATAGGCAGTCGCTCCATGTAAAATACTGGTATTCAGCTGCATCCGGTTAGACTAGAAGCCGACCCCAACATAGTTGGGAAAAGGCTAGGCAGATGATGATGAGTTACGAAGTGAACACCAAGACCGGATAGGTACGGGGTACCATCCGAATTTGGCAGTCGTTTGGCACATTAAAACGTATACCGTGTTTTTTTTTTAATTTACCTTTATCAACCACTTACTAAAAGTTGTCTTCCAGTTATCTTTATTTAGCGACTTATCTCCGCTATTTTACTCTGACATACATTCCCCCAATGTAAACGCACTTAGTCATAACTGCTTTCATTTTTAACAGCCTTATCCGCTACTACGGTTCATTAGCTTCAACATACATCAACCTTCTTCAAGCTCTTCACATATCCTGATTTGATTATGTAATTTTCCTTATCTATGACGATATCAGCCGCCGTAGTGACGACAACGGCACGTGCCGAACTTATGCTCAATATTTTCGTGTGTACTTTTAACCCTACGTCAGCCGGTATCATGGCCGGGTCGTGTTATCGGGCTACTTTTGGCAGGGTTATCGCTCGGACGCTTCGCAGTGTCAATGATAATGATTTTTAATTACTAGAGGCCTTCTTGAAATCGATGACCAGTTGTAAGTTATTCGGTGCTTAATCTTGTCTTTGTCTTGACTTTGAATTTAATGAAAAAAAAAAAATGGCGGACCGATACATGCCACGGATCTTCAAAGACCTTTCGAACCTTCTAGTGCGTTGACATGTCTTAAGTGTCATTCGACACACGTGCCTTTTCTATAATTAAATTGTATGAATTTGAATACCACACTTAATTTTTCCATTGCCAAAGATTATGTGCAAGCGAAGTAATAAATTAATAGTAGGCATTCTTAGTATTTTCTATAAAATTTAGCAACTTCTAAATTGATGCTAACAAAATTTGCTTTCAATCATCTAAATATTAAGTGCAAATTCTACCAAATTCAGATTTGAAACGTAGAATAAACATCAAATTGACGTTTGACAGTTCTAGTACCTACCTACATATAGAAAAACTGTCAAAAATTCAAAATTTATTCTCAGGATAAGACTTATTCTAGACATAAATGTTTAGTGTAACCGTGTATTCTGTCGTCGTCCCATAGCAACAACTTGATACAGCGGTTTTGTAATGCATCAAGGCTGCATGTTGCACATGATTGATTTGTGCACTTATCGACACAAGATTGTGCTCATTGAAACCTATTGAACCGTTCAGTGTCCATTAAATTAATGTTCTCGCTTGACGGACACTTGACATATCAATTGTGTGTCGATGACGTGTCAAGGCGTCAATTGACTTGACGACACTTAAAACTGCAACTTTGTGTTGATTGTCGAGCTGCTAGAGGTCAACATACCCATGTTACCTCACTGATAAGGTTTAACGTTCAATAACATTACATATTGTTGGAAAAACCCACTATCCACTGGATTTTTGCTGTATTGAAATCCTTTTCAATCAACTCAGGCTATCACTTCTATTCAAAACCAACATTTCCACAAACCATCAGACTACAATAACATAATAATTTTATTAACACCCGCCACATCTTCAATATTTCGGCTACATTACGTATAATCTATCTACGTCGGCGAGTGATGCGTGTGCGGTGGTATGACGCAGCCAGGCGTTAGGCCAAGTATCCGAGACACAGAGAGTGAAAGCAACACTGTGCATGCATTGTCTTATGTCGTGTAGTGACAGACATGATGTGGTGATGTGAATTACGTTCCGGGTTTTAAGTTGTTTTACATTTCCTAGTAGAGCATCTTTGGGTATTCCGTCTGTTACGCTTCGATCAGCCCTTTGATTCGTTAATGCGAATAGATTGCAAATTATTGGCGTGGTTGAATGTCAAATGTCAATTAAGGGGCAGGTAGGTCCAATAAGAAAGACTTAAAGCCAAGGCTTTTAAGCACACTGAATTCAAACAGGTTTTGAATTCTGATTCCTTGCCGATTGATACTGATTTCTGTCCTGCAATCCTGTATAGCTATTCACTACTATCCAACAGGCTATCGTATCGAAAATGACACATTTCGACAACCTGATTTGCCTTGCCCCCGACAGCAAACAGTTGTCGGAAGAATAGCTGTCGTTTCTGGCAGAATTTTCGGGTTTTGGACTTGTGAACAGCGTTTAGGGGACTCCTACGATAACATTGATTAATGTTTGATATGGTACGGTAGCGTATCGAGTAGTTGTAAATAGTTATGCTGAACCCCAAATAAATAAATACGGCTAACAACTCTACAGGCAGGTTTTTTATACAGGGTGTCCCATAAGTCAACGTCAAGCCGGAATCGGGTAATAGGCCAAGTCATAATAGCTATCAGAAAAATTGAAAAATCCAAAAAAAGATAAACAATAAATAAAAAAATTAAAAATTATTTTTGGGAATGATTATTAAATGCGCCTACTTTTAAGGTTACTTGCCAAACTCGCATAGTACTTTTTTTTTTTCAGTACAGTCAGTCAAAGTTTGGCAAAGTATTACTTGGGCAAAAAGTGACATTTAAATGCCAATAATTTTAAAAATAAACAACTAAGATTTTAATTTTATTTTCCTGATAACTATTATGACTTGGCCTATTACCCGATTCCGGCTTGACGTTGACTTATGGGACACCCTGTATATCTTCTAATACATAATTATATGTATAAAATTCTCGTGTCACAATGTTAGTTACCATACTCCTCCGAAACGGCTTGACCGATTTTTATGAAATTTATAGGCATATTCGACTGAATTGCCTATAAATTTCATAAAAATCGGTCAAGCCTACCTACCTACTGACTAGTAGGTCTGAGAATCGGCTACTATCTATTTTTCATACCCCTAAATCGTTACTTACGCGGGTGAAACCGCGGGGCGCAGCTAGTTGCCTATAAAATCTATAAATCAATCTGCGTATTCGTTCCCGACATCTGACACTGAAACTCCACCAATGGTTTTCAATTAACAATTGCTTAGAACCAATCAAATAGGCTATTGTGATGATGTACGTGACCTACGTCAACGGTATCCTTGTATCTATGCAGTTACTGAATAGGCGAAAACAAACAAAGATATTTATCATTTTTGACATCAGGGTCCTTCATTCAATTGAAACTTCAATGGATATGCTCGGCGGTTTCTATCAAATTCCAGTAGTCACCTTTCTCTTGTATTTTATATGGATTAAATGATTATTGTTTTGTTTTTTATTCATCATCACCATCCCCAGTATTATTCAATCCATTACATGTGGGTATATTTCCTCTCCGCCCCTTGAACGCCATTTTAACTCTTTTATGCCATTTTACTATCTAAATGATTTTATCATCAGAGCAAGATGATTTTGGAAGTCTTCTGCCATAGGAATAAAATAAACGCCACTTGAAGAACTAACCATAAAATTGCCTTTTTCAACCCTATCAAACAAAGAGACTGTAACCACAATAATATTAATGAAGCACGTATTATTTTTATGACAACAATAGTACTGTATTCAGTAGGTACACTATGTGTTTGATAGTAAACAATGCTAATTGTTAATCGCTTCCACTCGCAGCACGTGTCAGGTGTATGTCATATATTTAGATTAGCTAGTGTGAATAAAACGAGCGATTATAATATAGGGCAAGGAATAGTTAGCTATTTGGCATAATCTGGTGCAGAGTTAATTTCACCCTCTGTATTTCATGTAAAATCGTCGTAACTGATAGTTTCATTAGCAGTCTTTCACAGTGACATCACTATTCTCATAACTTTTTCATGCCTAATGTCCTACAACTGTCTCTTCACTAGTTAAATACTTGTTGTGGTATTCTTCCTAGCATCACTTCTGCACTTTGTCATAATATTAGTACGGAAATGTTTACTAAGTATTTAAAATGTGTCCTGTCAAGAAACTAAACCTGCATCGAATGAGCTGGGGAATCTCAGACACGTCTTGCCAATACCAATACTATCACGTTTTGCAGTCGGGTTGGTGATGCCATAATATGTTATGGTTACCTTTAAAGCCCAAATTTTTAAATCTTGAATTTTAAGGTCCCAAAGCACGCAACCCACACAATCTAAAGATTCGTTGTATTAGTATGTAGATATTTCTTGCAACCTCTGTGACTGATGTCATTTTATATTTCTGTTTGCATAATTTGTTACCACTTCATTTTTATACATTTCGTTTCTTTTTTAATCTTTATAAATTTCGTTTTTACTTTAGGTTATCACTATATTTGAGAATGTTGGTTCACCTGTTATTGGCAACTGTATAAGCACATAACTATTACCTACTGTTATTTGGTATTTTGTATACAGAAGCTGTTGGTGTACCTTTATAAATAAATAATAAATAAATGGCTGGAAACGCTGTGATAACGAAATCGAATTGTATTTTCCGGAAAATAATAACGGTTTAACAAATGAAACATTAAATATAAATTATATCATGTCACCGAGAAAGTAAGTGTTCTCTACTCACGCGACTATCGTTAAAATTGGCTTTATTTCAAAATTTATCAGTACACTCGCACTGGGTCGAAATCAGGGAAACTCAGCCATTCTTTTTTTCTCTCAAACACGTACATTTATTAGAAATTTTCCAGTCGTAGGTTGAATACCGCTGATCCAGACGTTATTTTGGTGGAAACGCTACGGGAAAGTCGTTTGACGTAAAATATTGGTAGTCACATTACGTTTGGCGTCATACTGACGAGTAAACAGATGTCTCTTTGAGTCTGCCCAAAATATTACCTAATTATCTATCATGTCGGACTCGGACACTTGTTTGCTGGTTATCAATTTTAATTGAAAACATCCAATTCCATAGATATCCGTGAAAACATACCACTCAAACAACATTTCGTTCAGGTAAAAAACCTTTTCAGTGGTAAAGAGTCATAATTGTAAGCCTGAAACGTTAACACTAGAGGGAAAACTAAACCATATTTACATTTCAAAGTGAATTTCGTTTTAGAAATGAACGCAAAAGTCCGGTAGCAGATTTCAAAACCTATCCTGTTTATTTCTCCAGCATGAAAACATTTCTCTTTGACTACACGAGCGAGATCGTGCTTCCGATGGAAACTCACTGTAGTTTGTGTACATACAGTCGGAAATTTCCATGGATGTAAACACCGCATGTGATGGGGTAATCCTCGCACTGAATACAGACGTAATATTTGGACAAACGTTGGCTGTTATACTTGATTGGCGCCCAACGTTTGATCTGTTAAAGGAGTTATTGCGTCTGCGTCATCGTTTACTACTAGATTTACGTAACTGTCCAAATCCCAAACATTCATTCCATATAACCTCTCGTGGTACTAACCTTTTTCTTTCTCTGGAAATATGTGAAATCGAAAAATCTGATCGTGACTGTCTGGCTTATCACGTCAAGTTAGTGATCGATGGATTGAGTGCATTCACATGTTATCAGTCATCACAGAGCTGTTTCCAAGCGAAACATAGAACTAGATATAATGGACAAACATCAAAACAATCGAAAGCCGAAAAGATTTGAGCAACTTCAGAATTATATAGATGATTGTCTTTTCTATCGTTATTATCAGAATCTTAATAATTGTAAACTGTAAATAACAACCCGCTTTTCGGTCATAAATACTTCAAAAACTCCTTGAAATAGAACCCAGACATTCTAAACTAAAATTCTAATTACGGAGTGTTTACATTTTCTTGATCAATTTATAAATTGGTTGGTCCGGAACTTTCTTTGGTTTGTTTCTAAATAAACTGCAGTGCTCTTGTTTTGTATCCAATAGTTCTACAGCTGGCATCCTATCAGAATATATTTAGACCGGGTTCGTTAACCAAAACTTAATCGTAGCCCAATATTTTTGTCATAAAATTGTCATCTACTTAGCGAAAGTTGTATACTTATATCTTTTAAAAAATATTGGTCTATATTTAAAAATATAAGTCATGTTGCAAAATTGTTTATATGTAACGGAAAAAGCAGCAATTTATTATTGTAATGGAGAAAATGGCCTTGTTCTATTAGCGGATAGAAACAAAATCATAATTTCAGTGTTTGTACACACAAAGCCGGTTACAATGTTTATAGCTGCCACAATCGTTAATTGAATGGGGTTATTGTGGGTTCCACCTCTTTCATGAAACCACCAGAATCCAATAATGTAATAGACGCTTAAAGATAAGGACAAAAGGTCAACATTATTCGCATTTTACAGAATTTGTATTGTAGTCTGTGAACCAAAAACTGTGTTAACTGTAATGACCACTGCTTTATTATTTAAAGTGAAGGGATTTGTAATTTTATTATTAGCAGATTCTAAAGATCAAGGTATTGCAATACAGGATTCGATGTCAGCACCCCTACAAATAACAGTCTTTATATTTTTTGTTTGTTAAACAGATATGGAGCCTTTGTTAGCATGTTCATTCTGACCTAACATGTGTATTTTGCAAAGATACATAAAAGCCCGAGTGACTATAACTGAACTAAATATAAAGCTATAAGCTAGCTATAGTTAAATCTGGGTCACGCTTACGACGCATTTCAATATGAAAACACCGCCTAGACTGTTTGATTTTACAGTAGGAGATCCGACACGTGTCTTGCACATAAACATGAAGCTGACTGAAATTCATCCGACTCTAGACTTTACAAACTGGTTGTAAGCCTTCTACGCTACCACTAGTATTTGCTCTAATTCGGATAATCTTATAAAAACTTATGTCCAAGTCCCCATAACTTCCGGAAACTTTATATGGAAACACAGGCAAAATATATGAGTTTGTTCCAACTCACCAAATTTTTGGCTAACATCTCGCTTAAGCTCAGACGTCCTTGTGAATGCCCCTTACCCATCGATTTGTTTACCTCGCCGGTAAAAACGTTACATCGGATCGGGTAGGCATTATATCAGGGTATTTTAAGAAGTTGTGTCTATTACAGCGATATTCAGAATTGTCTTTGTTAGCTCACTTTTATTGTCGCCATTAATTTTATCGTTTGCGTGACTCACTTTAATAAATTCTATAGTTTATTCATTAGCGAATAGTTCTTGAAAATCGGTTTCTTCTTTTTCTTGCAAAACTACCTTTTTTTTTCTTACCGACGAAGTGTTTCTTATATTTACTCAATCTTTTTTCTCTGGCCCAATTGAAAAGTCATTGCTTATTCCTAATTTATTCAATTCTTTAAAACTAGAACAAAGACTTTATTATCGACTTGGTATGTGTCACTGCCCTATAGCTTAGTACCCTCCACTTACCAACAAGACTCCCCCAGAGGGTGGCGGTGCGAGGGTTTGGGAGAGGGTAAGGTCAAGGTAGTCGCTGGCGCGCCTGCGCACTGCACTACAAGATGCTGATGCAGCATTAGTAAGCATGCATAGCACCCTCTTGTATAATGCTCTATCATCGAAAACGTACGTTGAAGTATCTCTTGGTGGTGGCAAATCTGAATTCTAATGCTTTCGAACTTGGCGTTTGTCTGGTCAGGGTGTTTTGATCAAGGGAGGCATATTGAGTGGCTAGGAATATTGGCGTCTATCAGCTCTGAATTCTGTCTGCAATTTTTGTTTGTTGCTTCGAATCATCAAATCTTACATGTCTTGCAATGCGAAATAACAAATCCTCATTGTTATAGCCTACATAAAATGATCCCGACGTTCACGGATGATATAAAGACCACGGTTCAATGGCCAAACATGGATAACAAAAACATTATGATGTCGGCAAAAAACAGTCTTGATTGAATGCTGAGAGGAATAGCTAATAATGTGACTCATGGGTTCCGGTAGGGGCCAGTATTTAAATGATCTTCAAGGTCGATTGTCTAGCGGTCAACTGAATTGTGTTTAGTTATGTAAGTTCAGTTTTGGCTCTAACAGTTTTTCGCCTATCTTTGTCTCACGGTGTATATTTTTTGATTCTGGCAATTCTTTGATCATAACGTTCTTTTTATATTTCGAAATACTGAAGTGAATTATGAGGAATTGAGGAGGATTAGTTGGTTCTTGACAATGAAAAGGTGAAGTTTATTGGCCTGACAATCTTCAAGCTGAACATTTTGCTGACAATGGCCACTAAATACTCTTCTGCAGTGTTGAAATTATTTCCAACAATGATTTCAGCCAACTGTATTGCGACACCTGCAACCGCGATACTTGTGTGAACATTTAACTACCGCGTGATTCAATCAGTTTACCTCGCGATTCAGGGCCAAACTTACGAATTTTGTTAAAGTCAAAGCACCATATAGGAACAATCATTATTACAATAATACTAACTCTAAAATAAGGGGATGGAATAACGGAGTTACATGTTAAATATGATACAAAATTCAATTTGGAGCACTTTCAGTGTGTGCATCGTAAAGTATACTGTAGATCTGTTAGCGAAATTTTATATGAGCACTGAAATCTTTAGGAGTCCCACCTGTTGTATTTAGAGTCCCAGACTTCTATATCCGTGCTTCGTGTTCCTGATAAATGTGCAATGTAACACGTTCATGTAGTAAATAGTGTACCCACTGCTACATAGGTCCTCCCAAATTAATAAATATAAGCTACAGTCCGGCCGTCGAGAGAATGCGTACCTGACAACAGTCAGTGCAAGAATTCTAGTAGCTAATAAAGATCAAATTCGCAAAACACGTATTCGTTTGTATGAAACTGACAGGTTTCAAGAACTCATTCTCTCGCTGGCCGCACTCTAGTTAAGAATTCCGTGATATACATACATAAATATAGCCCGACATGGATGTAAAATTCTGAATTCACGATTCTGGCCGCATCCTCCTGTATTACGTATGTCGGCTATATCCACTTTTTCATATTCATAATATGGTTATATAAACTAATATTAGTTTGTCCGGCTTACGGACGTCATCTCAATAAATAGGGTTTATGGGCGATTGCCAATTTCTGGTTACTTTACCGGTGTGTCAAAGCTCTATAATCCTTGGAATATTTTTGGGTATCTTTACCGATTTATAATTGACACCATATACATATTGCGTAGGAAGCTTTTGGCAAAAAATTTAAGTGCTGCTCAGTGGATTTGCAGCTGTCACCAATCCACTTTGCATTCATCTTATTGTCTCCTTATTGGATGATGTCAACATGAGATTATACCCGACAACTTGTTCTAAGATTTAATACTAGGTATATTCAAGAAATGCGTGTTTTATTTACATTTGCTTCGTCCTTGCAATGGGACTTTCTTATCGGATTTGTCATGCACACATGTTACTTTTCGACTATTTTGTTAGCAGTTTCTGTTAATAATTTTAGTCCAAGCACGGTTCTTTGATTCGCTCGTGCAGCAGCTAATTGCTTTTTACCCGACTACGGCGAAGCAAAAAGGATGGTTATGATTTTGACCGGTACGTATGTAAGTATGTTCATCTGTTCCCTCATAACTTCAAAAGCACTTATAAAAATTTGACAAATGAGGTATCGTTAGAAGCGTTTTGATCGTCCGCTGGTTAATATTTATTTTTAAATTTAAATTAAAACATTAAATTTAATATGGCGCCCTCTAGAAGACATAAAAAAATGTATTTAAAAATAAATATTACGGGATGGTGTCTTGTGGGGTATCAAATGAAAGGGCGTGAATTAGCACATTTCAAAAATAGAATTATTACTGAAATAAACAAATAGAATGAAGTAAAAATAATTAAATAAAAAAAGTTTAAAAACTAAAACCCGACTACAGAAAAGGATGAAACAAGAAAGTACCTTCACGTGGTCGCATGCCGCTGTACTAACATAATTACATAAGCTATGGTAACATGCGACCACGGGAAGGTACTTTTTTTTTATTGTTTACACGAGACTCGAAACTAAATTGTTTCTGCCCCCTCCTACTCGTAACTTTTATGACTGAAAATTCAATTTTGAAGTTTTATTTTATTTTGATGACATAAAGTTTGTAATTTTTGCTTGGTTGTCATGAC
This sequence comes from Gortyna flavago, assembly GCA_963669345.1. Classification (NCBI taxonomy): domain Eukaryota; kingdom Metazoa; phylum Arthropoda; class Insecta; order Lepidoptera; family Noctuidae; genus Gortyna; species Gortyna flavago. The sequence continues at coordinate 2,489,528 of OY770144.1, forward strand.
TTAATAATGAAATATGTAATATTATGAACAAAGCATTGTAACCCGCAGTTACTCAGGCACCTAACACAGTAATTTACTAAGAAAATGTACATGTTCATACGAACAGCATTGAATTTGCAATAATCGCAGCTATAGACGATAATACCCTAACAGCTCCAAAGAATATTTTTCCTTTCTTAAAACTAATGTAAGTTCAGGTAACTGACCTATATTTTCTTGCATAAAAAGCCATAGAAACCACCCCAACTAAAGTTACCTAGGTATGTGTTTTTATGGTTTCTAGCCATTACTACAGACGTAATACAGTGGTATAGCATTACTATATTCTAAAACTAAAATGCGACATTTCTGCCCAACCATGTCAGCTTCAATCGAAATCAATAAAGCCATCCAAATCATAACGTTATCAACCTGTATTCCCTGATGTAGGTAGGTATCTACTCCCCCAACCCTCTCGGGAAACTGCGCAGCATTTTCATCATGTATAGTATACCTAAGCTCCTAGAATTCTATCCTCTATCTATGTGTAAGAACTTTATAAACACCAGTGAAAATGAGGACGAAATGCATGAATTATTGCTATTTGATGAATTGTTACATGAAACTGTTGATATAATGTAAATTACACGTTCCCTTATCCATTTTTAAGAAAATTGGCATGGTTTTATTTTGACGAGGATCATAGCACCAATGTATTGAAGACCATAACGGATAATCACCAATGTATTACCCTAAAATATTTCAATTCGATACAATTTACACCGAAAACAATCCTTATATCTGCGTAATAAACTTGATTTAATGGCGTGGGTGGCATCGCATCGTTGAAATTCAGGTAATAAAACGAAAGATACCTGAATTAAATCATTTCTAATGTTCATACTCGTATGAGAGATTTCAATTGACATCATCGTCACATCATTAACACCGTGACACGAACTAAATAACTTCTAATTATCTCGTGGGAGATGTCTTCTTCGGTCTTCATCGTAACATTATTATAATTTCTGGACTCTTAACGATTTAATTTTATTTATTAATAACCAACTTATATTGACAGTTGGCACCACACATACAAGTTATTAGTCAATATTAGTACTTAATAAAATTTGGTTAAATCACATAATAAAAACTGTAATTAGATTGTTATGTAACACATGGATTAACTTGAGCTTGTTAAAGGATGTTTTGTGTAGCCCTTAACATCAAGTAGGTAACTGCGCAGTATATTCTAGAATCACAGGTTACATAAGTGGCAAACAATCACCAATACCACGTGAAATAACCTGGAAGCTTTGTAAATCATCCCCGTAGAGCGAAAAAAATCGTGTTTTGAGATAATGAGAGTTAGTTTTTGAAAATAATAACAAAAGCTTTAACTCTCATTATCTCAAAACACGATTTTTCGACATTCGCTCTACGGGGACGATAATTATGTTGTCATTCTGGCGGGACTAGTCTTCGCATCGTCACATCCCTAAACAACCTCAAGCAGGTTGCTGCGCAGTATTTTCTAGAACTACTGTTTAGGCTACATAAGATTCAAACCATTTTACCACGTGGAATATAACCTGAAAGCTTTGTATTATCTTGTAATTTTTGGCGGAACTAGTCTTCACTTCACATCGTTTTCGTCAACAATGTTGTCTCTAAACCAATGACCTAGTTTCGACATATTTCGAGATACACACCCCCATTTGTCTCACAGGGCAGAAAATCCTTAATTTTTACCGGGACGTGTCACAGTTTTCCCTTCATTTTGGCCTCCTTTATGTTAATTTTAAAAATGACCTAATTTCGCCTCTTGCTTATGATGTCTCTCCACCCCCTGCTCCAGGTAACTGCGCAGTATTTCAATCTCGAAGAAGTTTCTAGAAATCGAGGTGCATATAATTGATGTAGTGGTGTTCTCACGGTCCAGGTATCGATCGGGGCCTGCGCGCTCCCGTTGCAAGCAACAGGCTGTGACGCAGTTCCACCGCCATGTGTTAGGGTTTATTTATGTATAAGTATTAAGTTAGTAACTTAGAAGTTTGAAGCTGGGGGAGTTAATCGGGTTGTCGTTATGATAAATATATCTACTGTTTCCGGGGTGGCTGCAATGTTTTAGAGGTTGTCCTTATTACTGATTTGGATAAAAATACGAGATTTTACTAATAATACCTAGAGTAATCTATACTAATAATATAACTTTGTTTACCAATTTGTGATCGAGTTGATCAAAGGCTTTTCTAAAGTCTAAAGCCAATTTTGAGTTTGATTTGATAATTTTTGACACCTGAAGCCGGTGATTTAGAAATATTGATAGCTGGGTGCTGTTATCTAAGTCATAAAGTTACATGTAGTTCAAAGTATCTCATTGAATGGATGATTTCAGAGTCAATTCGCCGGGTTCAATAACACACAATTTATTGTCTTCTCGCGAACTTTTGACCTAAGTACTTGTGATATACGACTTATCTTTCAGCGCCAAATAGAGACGTGTGCTCAAAGATTCTTACAAAATCACGCTGTAACAGGATGTTTAATTTGACTGCCGAAACAAATTTTTAAATATATTAAACAATTGGAAGAGAAACTTTATTAAACAATTCATAAAATTTATGAAAAGCGAGTGAGGCGTGTAGTTTAAGATTATAAATAAAAAGGTATTTGTATACAAATTGGTCACATGCAACAAATCGGGCCAAGTTTTCTACAAGGTCAGAAGTAGTGACTACTGTTTACATTGGTTTACGGCTTTATAATGATATGCTATGGAGTAAATGGTGTTATATAACTCTGTGTAATGCTATATACACATGGCTTTCATTGATTTATTCTTGAATAATAAGATTAGGGGCGTAAAGCGTGTAACTGACATAGTATACGATTGTTTGAGTACGCAAATAATTATACCTTTTGCTTTATCATTATCACGCACATTGGAAATTCAATCATGGAATTATGGAAGTTTTATTTATCTACTTTGAATACGACATAAGAATACTTTGTAACTGGGTGGAAAATACAGGGTGGCTGGGACATCGACGTGCAACCTGTTACCATGGATTCAAATGTTTCTGAACCTCCTTGCGTTGAAATTTTTCTTTGTCGGTAATAAAGAAAAAATGCTGTTCCTTACATTTTGACTTTGTATTGCACTTTCTATGAAACAACAGATTTTTTTTAAATTAACCAACGACATTTTTGTGATGTATGAGTATCAGACAATCCTGTAGACAGTGATTTATGAGCATCAGTAGGACTTGTAGCTTATATATATTTTTATGAGTAATCACATACAACAGTAGCCATAAATTATATTACATTTTATTTCAAACACTTTCAATATTAACTCCCTATACGGCCGTAAAGGATAATGGCGTGACCAACACTATTAGCTAAGCTAGCATGTTTGCTCTGGGCGGTGATAACCGCCGAACACTTAGCTTTTGGGTCAGCCATATTGTGTTGACATTACTCCCTAGGGCCCTCAGTACTTTACTCTGCTTTTAAGTTGCAGTATTTCATGTCTTCCACATTAGTTTTCATTATGCTTAGTTTGTGGTTTAGTGTTGAAAAGTTGTTGCTATCGTAACTTATGGAAGTTTTATAAGTTTATATCTGTTTTCATGTGTTTAGTTTCACGTCAGTCTTGGTCTGTAGTTGAATGTTGGAATTTACAGATTATCATCATCATTGTCAGTCAGGGTCGGCGGAGCATGTCTTCTTCTTCTAAGCATACATCTCTAAATGTCGTCACCTCAGTAGTCACCCTCTTTAAAGCCTCCTTTCAACTTCCTTTGGTCCTTAGTCTTTGACAAAATTTACAAATATTCTTCTTATTTCCGTTCGTCCTCTTTTCGAGTCAATGATTCTTCTCTATTCCTTCGCTAGTCAACAACTTGAACTCTATGGTGTCCTAACAGACAGCTATCTTATGCTTGCTTTACTGATGGGCACTAGGTATGGCCTCCTGAGTCCTGAATCAAGCAAAATTATTTTGCAATGAACTCGAATAGTGCAGCTTTCAGACATAAGTAGGCGATCTAAAAGGATTAGTAGATAGTGAACAATGTAGACAAAGTGACGTTAGCTCCATATTCTTTAACAGATACCATGAAGATAACACAGATATATAAAAATATCACTTGAGAAATATAAGTGATTATGAGATTTCCCAAGTGATAAATGATTATTGTTTATAAACAAACCTGCTCTTGATCCATAACTTATCTTTTATATCAGACTTAATTGATGTAGTCTTTAGGTATACGATAATATAATAATATGGATTTAAGTGGTACCAAGTCTACCAAACAAGCATATTGTTGCTAAAGACGACGCGATGATGTCAGTTTTTGTGCACCTTATTATTACCTACATATGTAATATTTTGCCTTGTCTAGAGTTTGACCATTCATCGGTATTTTCCTTTGTCTATTACCTATACCTACGGTTTCCAGCCATTTAGGGGTTTATTGATTACCCGACTACGGCGAAGCAAAAAGGAGGGTTATGATTTTGACCGGTATGTATGTATGTATGTTCATCTGTTCCCTCATACATAACTTCAAAAGTACTTAAATAATAATTTGACAAATGAGGTATCGTTAGAAGCGTCTTGATGTTGACCGTCCGCTGGTTAAAGGCTATGTGATGTCACACTGAATTCAACATGGCGCCCTCTAGAGGACATAAAGTAATGTATGTATGAATGTAATATGTATAAATGTAAAAAACATTTATTTCATTCTTTTGATGAGATACTCAAAACTGAAAACGAATAAAACGTTTGTATCGTCAGTCATTCGATGAGCATAAAAATACCAGTAAATCATTTTCGATCCATTTAGGTCGTCAAAAAATTTCAATTTAGTATCCTGTTTACCTTTATATGGTTCACTAAATATCTGACTGGAATACGTTCGAGAGAAAAACTCCTCGATTTGGGCAGGTTTGAGAACCGGGTTCGAACCGCAGTCGCCCAAAAGAAACATAATTATAAGCAAAACTGGCTGCTGAAGAACCGTTATTTTTTACGTCTTGTCCAACCAACTTATTTCACAGTAATCTAGAGGTAACATTTGTGAGTTTGTACGTAGGGGTAATCTTCCGAACGATCCAATTCCGAAAATTCTTTCACTAATGGAAAGCTACAGTATTGCCGAGTGTCATAGGTCAACTTCTTTAGGCTCGTTGGGCATTTTTTGAGATGGGAAAAATCCATTGAACTCGCGCCACTGTTACCGTAACCGACACCGCCTCGGATCTGTTCGGCTGTCGGTTTTAATGTATATCCGATATGTTTTGTTTTCACTTCTATCGGCACTACCGCAGTTTTTTTTTAGTTCGTTTTCACGCAGAAAATGTGGGCAGAAGCAAGTTTCACACAAGGTTTTAAAATAATTATTTCTGTACACATTTGTACGTTTTCTTTGATTTAATCTGTATCGCAATTAAAAGGACCTTGTTTCCTATAAATAGAAAATTAAAAGCTTGACCTAATAATCTTGATGCTTGCTCCAAATCAAAATGTGCAATTGTTTTGCTTAATTGTAACGTATCGATTTGTTTATTTTTATAAATCGGTAAGAATAGAAACTAGAGGTTATTCTACCTATCTAGTCTATCTATTACGGTTTAAAAGATACAGCCCTGTGACAGACAAACGGACGGACGGACAGCAAAAAACATCGATTAAGTATGCTTGTTATAAGAAAAAATAAATCGTTGTGTTGTGATGACGATGTTTTGCATCGAGCCAGTAACAATTGGTGCTATAAAAATAGCTCGCCACCGGCATCGTCTATTTGTGCCGGACTTAACAAGATAAACGGCCAGTTAGCATAACACGTGCTTATGCAGCGCACTTTTCTTATTGAGCGTGATTGATCAATCGAGCTGACTTGGGTAATCATCGGATAGGAGCGTTAAATCAATTGACTGTACTATTTTCTTAAAAGGTTTCTTTGTTGATTTTGTTGTTTAACAATAATATAACAACATCATACCCTGTTTCCCCGATGAGCTGTAAGAAAAATGTGCCTACAATAACCCTCCTTCTGGCGCAGTCGGGTAAAAAGATAATCAACTCAAATAATAAAGGAATATAAAAACAAAATAGATCTATAACCACGAGCACAAAACAGAAATAGTCGACAGCTGCACGTCACGACTGTGACAGAAAGGCTTCCACTCAGTATGATGCAGTTGGCCAGAGTTTTACCTATAGACCCACATTTCGCCAGTTATATTTAAGTCCCATGTAATAAGGTGCGACCATTTTGTTGTATACTCGTAAATAAAGCGCGGCAAGAAATATTGTACCATTTTCAGAGTAATTAATCAATATTAAGAATATATTTCGTCGACTGGTTGATTGATGAACGAAAACTCCTTTCAATTATTGGTATATAATTTATTGAGGCATAGGAACGTTGGTTTGTGAGCTATTTTAGGAAATAATTTAATTTTATTGTCCTCTATCTGTTTAATTAGGCAATATTTTCGATTAGAATTTGAATTTACACGAACGCAAGCATTTCTTTCACATCAATGTTTATAGTTGTCAATGTATAACTCTATATAATTATATTTCAAAGTAAGATGCAGCCCTGCATCGCATCAATTCGATTCAGTCTCGTTGTCATAGTGACGGACGAAGGTAGGGTGGTATAAGTTACTTGCCATCCCCGCTCTCCATCACACATTGACCGGCTACCTGTGTTACACCTGCCTACGTACACTATGTATTAATAACTCTATAGCTATCTCCTATACATGCATGTATGTTGGCTTCCAGGATATGGAATTATAATATAAGGGCCTGTACCTATCTATATTTTGTTGGCTCTGCTATATCTGTGAGATATAAGCGTTTATGTATAGTAGGAGACAGATAATGATCGATTAGCAAGTCAAGCCCACTCAATTTGTGTTTCGGATAGTACGTTTATAAGAGCGGTGGTTTGTATTTATAAAAAAGTAGTTGTTTGAAAATAATTAGGCCTTCGTATACCTTTGACTCCTTCGTTACAAAAACGGCAGGCATCATAACAACCCCATAATACGAAGTCTGGCTTGCTGTGCATATCATAATAATATGGATAATGTATAATATGATATATGTCTAAGTCTAGCTAATTGCTCACTCTTACGCAGTCCACACTGCTAATTGTATGCAATTGGCGTCGTGAGTTTTTCTTGCATTAATTTCACGATTTCACTTGCAAAAGATTGGAAAGTGTACCAACACGAAAACAATATAAAAGTACAATGTCACAGTACTTATCAGAACTATAAATAGGTATCGAAAATTACAAAATTAACTCGATACACTATTTACTCGAGCACACACAGGGAACGTGTTAGTACTAATCGTGTTTACTATATTACATAATGGCTATCGAGCTACTATGCACTGGCATTGATTGTGCACGTACGGCCACTAAATAGACTGTAATAGTAGATCAAACAAAAAGGGCTATATTCAGTGAGATGGCCATTAACGCAACAAGTTAAACTGTACGCGTAGCTGTAAAATTGTGTCACATGCGTGCTCAGAGACAAGCATAGCTATTCACAAACGTTAAATACGCTTCCGTGCCGAATCGAACATCAACCAATGTTGTTGAGGGAGAGAATGCAAGACCCGAAAATCTTGTCAGTTTAACAAATAGACGAAGGCCCTTTCAACAGCTATTTGCTGTCGAGGGTAAGGCATATTAGTAAATAAAAGTTTGTCATTTTCGATACGACAGCCTGTCGAATGGTTGTGAATAGCTATGCAGAACTGCTTTAGCGATATGAAACGGTAAAATAAGGCGTTGCGATGAGAAAAACCAAACCAATATAGTAACGAATTGATCGCTTCCGTCCATAATCGCACGATCACGTCATAAATTCGTCGCAAGAGTGCATCTTCTGTGCTCTCGTATGTGATGCGTCTGTGACCTGTCTCGGTGCTATATAGATAAGTGTTATATTACATTATATGCGCTCGTGGCTAAGTGCTTGACCGTAAGATGACGGATGCATTGAGCTGATTAATTAGTATTGCACAGCAGATAATTTGGGGTAGAATCGGACTACCAGGCTTCATTTGCTACGGTTTTTCCTTTTCTTGCATGCCCGAGTAAACTGCCGTTCAGTACCTATTGGTAAAATCTATATCTATTCTTAAATAAATCAAATTGAAGTGTCTGTTTGGAATGTCAAAATAAAAGCATTTTATTTTTACTAAATGCATATTAAAGTATAAACGGTACATTAAAAAAAACTGTCCGTTTGTTCCGGCTAATCTCCAAAATGGCTGGACCAATTTTGACGGCAGTTTCACTGGCAGTTAGCTGATGTTATAAGGAATAAAATAGGTCTTTAGTCCTGGTAGCACGTTCCCGTAGGATAATTTCCGCCATTCAGGCGTGTGAAGCCTCGGGCAGGAGCTAGTAAATAATATGATCAGCTGACCGCCTCCTTCGTAGGCTGTAAGCTGTAACCCATGCACGCAGTGTCAGCGTGTAAAATAATGTACCGTGTCGTAACAATTAAGATAGGTGGCCATATTAATACGTGCACAATCATATTTTACCGTAAAATTCAGCTATCTACCTGCAGGTTAATAGCGTAACACACTATCAGTAGGAATGGCTTTAATTTTGACAGTTCAACAACATTTATTGCGCAATTTCTCAACCTCGGCATAAACCCTTCGGCGAAGGGACAAGACCTGTTGTTGTGTATGTTATCTTATAAAATTCTATTGCGCACTCTTGTACACACGGCTACACATCAAGCTATACATTTCCAGTTTTAGCTGACCTCGCATTGTCAAGTTTTTTGTACATTCAGAAGTCAGCTTATACTGGTTATGTATAGCTTGAAGTGTAGCCGTGTGTACAATCACAATGCAGAAGTAATTAACGGGTGGCGTAATATTCGGTACATTATTTATCAGAAGCGATAATTGAGAATCATTTGAGCTGAGGTCAATTGTGATTATTGACCTAAGATATACCGTCTGTAGTAAAGAAGTAGGTGCTAAGAAAAGAAAAACATTTTATCTCATTACCTTATCATGCTTAAATAAGGAAATATTACTATAAAAATACGTTACAGTACAATTAACGGGTAGCAACCATATATCAAAATTCAAATAATGTGTCAATGTTGACTTATTAATAGTATCAATATATGTCACCATTTTTAACATCAACTATCAAAGTGACTTGCTCCTCGTATACACGTTTTTATGAGTAAAATTGCAATATAATATTAAGAAACAATATTTGTATGTTTTAGTTATGTCCATTATAAATGATTTTATTTATTTAAGTAGGTTTGTACAAACATTTTTACACGTCAATCATATTTTAAAACTACATTTACAACTACATCTGGACGATAAATTATAATTCAGTGAATGTCATTCATAGGTAGGGACATAATTTCTGAAACAAATTTGAAATGTCACTAACCCTGTTCTATATCTTTTAATTGAAAAAATCTCATCAAATAATGCACATATTTCAAAATTTAATTCAATCTGTCCCAGATTATACAAACTACCTATCTTTATCGTAAATCAATTGTCATACATAACTGAGTAATGATTAAGTAAATTAACCTAAACTAATAAAAATGTATTTTATCTAATATTTAGGCTGATGTAATAATAGAGACGACTTACGTCATTATCTGAATCACCAACAGGGCTGCCACTAAATAGTAAAAAATAGTAGATTGTTTGCCAAGGGAGCAAACAACTATTTCGAAGGAGAGTGTTTCTACCGAGATGGACACTACTTTATAACACCCTCTGTGAAAAAATAAGTAAGTGCAACTAATTAATAAAAATAGTACGTTTATTTATTTACGTACGTACGTTCGTTTATTTTATTTTGAGTAAACAATTACGAATGAAGGCAGAATGCTTTTCGCACGTTTTTTATTTTTACACACATTTTTTTTATTTGGCTCGCGCACGTTTTGTTTTATCATACAGTCTGTTACTTGTTCATACAAATGTTCGTGATTGATTTCTTTGGTGATCTAAAACGTTTACTAACAATATCCACATTCCAAATTCATCTCATTCTTGTCCCTAGGGACGATATGATAAAAAATCTGTTAACAATGTAACAATGGATTTTCTATTGTGTCTGTTGCCTGGCAGTCAACATGTTTAAGGTACACTTAAAGTAATATTACAGATCGGAAACCTCCACCATAATTGCGTAACACACTTCCAAACACAATCTGAATCATTTTGAAGGACATTGCTAATCCATTGCTTCTTATGTCTGATCAACAACGTACATAACGCAATGAATATTGTTAAACTGTCAAAATTAAAGTCATTGTTACTGTTAGTGAAACAAAAGAGGCAACCCTAATTCGGATTGAGCTGGCTTCGCTGATTTGTGTTAATTGTCTGGTGTTCTAAATCCTAAATAGACAATAAATTACTAGAACTTATCTTTTTGAGGCGCGTCCTTGTTGGTGTGATTATTTTGGTTCTTTTTATTTTCTGAGGTTTTCTGCAGTGGGACACAATTACGTTATTTGTTATTTATAAGGTCTACTTATCTATTCAAATCATACACGAAATATCTGAAGGAGTCATTGCACTCATCATTACAAACAACTTTTACTATGGGATCAAACGAGAAATTGTAAAAAAAAAATCAACTGTTCCCTACGCTCGCATAACTCGTCAAAATCGTCGTAATCTATACCATGTAGATTGATGTCTGAAATGGTCTTTTGAGAAAAGTATCACACACATTTGAGTGCACCAGTCCATAAAACCTTATGAGTTTTTCAGGGAAGCGTGTGCAATTTTACAGGCTATCTTTGGTGAAATGGTGACCATGCCATTAATACTGATTCCATTTTGAACAAATTTTTAGGTCGTGAAAATTCTGAAGCTTACGCCATCTAACAAGGCCATTCTCCCTTCCCCAGCGAGAGCAGCATGTTCGTCTCCCGCCGTCGTTGGATCCTCAAGACCTGCGGCACAACTACGCCGCTGCGCTGCGTGCGCGCCGTGCTCGGGCTAGCACGCGACGTGGCTGGCCACGCGCGCGTGCACAACGTGTTCTATTCGCGTAGGGAGTTTGCGCGCCCGGCTGCACAGCTGCAGCCGCACGATAATTTTGATTCAGAAGTAAGTAGCAAAAGGGATCAATATGTTTATCAAAGAATCGTCTTCTTCGTCGTGTCGATGATTCCATTTATATATTTTAAATAAGCTTCGACCAGAATTCGGGTACTTTGACAGCGTTTGGCCCGGTATCCACCAAAGCGGAGAGGAGAGGAGATGTGCAGGAATCGACCAATCACAATGGTTGAAATCCTCATCGCGTCACTCGTCTCGACTGTGATTGGACGACTCCGCACGTCTCCGCTCCGCTCCGCTTCAGTGGATTCCGGGCCTTATCGTTGGTCTCGCAGAGGTCTTCTGCGTAGTTATAGCACAGAGAGCACAACTACAGGCGAGGCATAGTAAGATATATTATGTGGCTCTCCACAGTCGCACTGTGGCACTTCGGAGTACCCCCACCTAAGTTGTAGGTACCTGCAGCGGAATCAGAAGTGAAGAGTGTTATATGGAAGAGTTCAAAACTTTTTTGAACTTTTCCAGAGAACAAAACATCACGTCTTGTTTCCCCAAAGGTTTTGGCAGAGATGTACCCATTGTTGGTACACCCAAATTTTGCCAGTTATATTTATTTAAGGTCATCAACCGGGCACAAATAAAAACTCCTCTCTCAAACTCCGGGCTGCTTCTGGAAAAACCCAATAATACTACCCAACCTGGGACCTCCAGGGTCTCATGTTCAGCAACAGCGCTTGCGATTAGACCAACTCCATTTAAAATCACTTATATGAACCACACCATGACGAGCCCGATTACTAACAGCTATTAAACGTTGCTGCTCCATTGAAGCGCACAACTGATCAGCTGATCATTTAACCGCAGATAAACTTGGCAACACCGGACCGATGGAAGTGCCCTTAAAATATTTTAAGCAATATTTTTAATAGGGTGAAAGTTATTCAACCAAGTGATCAGGGTTTGAGAAAATTGGTAGGTACCTAGTGTTTTGTTTAGTCTGTTTATTTTTTGCGTTTAGTGAACCGTTTGGTCAAATGAATCCTTTGACAAAGTTAATGGCGAATTATTGGCGACTTTTTTTTTTTAATGAAATGGCATTACAGAGTTGGTGCTTCTAGTTTGTCCTAGTGACCTTTTTATAATCGTCGGTCTATTTAGCTATATTAAATTAGGCAAACAGAAGTATTTACTCCGGTATGTTAATAATAATAAAGCTGTTTATTTCTAAAAATTGGAAGCATTTTCATCAAAAGAAAATTACAAGATGGCCGGCAGTTCGGTGTGCCTTTTGGCATAGGCGTCCTCCAATGGTCTCCAGTGTGCAGTATATAAGTCGGATATCGTCTTCCCACCATGTTTTTGTTTCCTCTGTAAATGTTAATAATGTTGCAATCTTTGGTATGATCCAGACTTCTAGTGAGCCACAGTAATCATTGTATGACAAATATTATGAAATTCAACGCCACATCAATGAGCTTCTTGATATGAGACGACACGAAGCACACCCAGCACCAGTGACGCCATTTTTAGTAATAATGTTAATAAAATTACAATATGGACCTTTCTCAGTACTGATAAGAGTGATTATTACTTTGTTATTTTGTTTATAATAATTATTGTAAGTCTACAAAGAACAGGATGCTTTACAGGCCTTATTTTTCATTCTCGTTAAATCTTACTAGCTCTGTTGATGATCAAGAGTTACACATTGAGCAAGTGCCCTCTGATCTTCGTAATTTAGTAGCTAAGATACAGAGATACAGGTTAGTGTTTGTTGCGGGTTGGTCTGGTTGCTGGTTGTTCTGGTTGCGGGTTGGTCTGGTTGCTGGGTATGTTTATATGTTTTGTAAGTTACAGATAAGATTGCCCAATTTGGGCATGGGCTAATTTTATTTTCCCTAAACATATTCTGGGAAGTAAACTGTAAATAATAGGTAAAAAACATGTCACTCAGGCTGGCTGGACAAATCTTCAAAATAACTCGCATTTAACTAGGTCAATAGGGCATTTTATGTGACGGCTAAACACCCTTATATCAGAATTTGTGACGCAACAGAATCTTAGATAATCGATCGAAAACGTGTCCAGCCATCTTGATAAACCACTTTTCGCTGGTCTCTCAATCTCGGTAACGGAAGTGATTTTGACGACATTTTGTTTATCAACGGGCGTCACATAAATTTGTGACAGGCATCGAGCTAAAAGTTTTGTGATACGTACAGCGGTTTAGTGGAAAAATGCAAAAATCTGTGTCCAGCCATCTTGATTTTACGTATAAAACTTTTGGCTGGCACTTCCGAATTTCAATAACGGGAGCGTTTTCGAATATCGTTCCTTTACTAACATTTAGTGACGCAATTTGTGACAGTAATAACGTTTGATTTATGGCGTCACATGTAAGGGTTTACGAGAAATCAATAAAAACTTAATGTCCAGCCAACCTGAGCTCAAGCTGGCTGGACACATGTATCTCCGCTGCGTGATGATCTACGGCCTTCGAAATATGTTCAAACTTTTGTGACGGGGACGATAATGATTTACTGAATTTGTGACGGAGAAACTTTGAGTAGTTTCAAAGATATTGATCATTTAAATCTTCCCATACAAACACTGCAGTAGGGTTACCAATAATGTAGGTTTTATGTAGGACTAAGTATGTTTTAAGGTGTTTTCTTTAATGGATGAAAATCCGTGTTTCGGTGATATTAATACGAACAACTGTAGGTATTTAAGGAGGAAGCGCTAAAGTAGCCCGCGAAATTCAAATTTTCTTACGTTTTTTGCAATTTGCTGGTCAGTATTAAGTGGTACGTTGATTCAAATATGATTCGCGGTCGTAACAAATATGTATTTACAGAATTATAATCATTACAATCAGTAATACAACTTGTTAACTTAGTATAATCCCTAAATGTGAAGATTTAATGAAATTATCATTATTTCATGTCATTCTTGGGGATTACTTGGTCTTAGAGAGTTGTGTTGATGAATTATAGATTATAATTCTGTAAATACATTTTGTTACGGCCGCGAATGATATTTTAATCATCGTACAACTTAATACTGACCAGCAAATTGCAAAAAACGTAAGAAAATTTGAATTTCGCGGGCTACTTTAGCGCTTCTCCTTAAATCGATAGAAGACAAAAGTGTAGAAGTGAGGAAGGGGGGGAGGGGTAATTTTTTGATGTTATTGCTTATTTACATGCAGATACCTACTCTTTTTAGTAGGTAGGTATTGGTGTTTTTCATGGTAAGTACATAGGTAGATATTGTGTCAGGATAACTAATGCTCGAAGGTATTTAAATGAAAAAATAATGTTTGCTGTAAATAAAATCACATTTATTGATTTGTACATTTTATTGAGCGTTTCAAATGACGAAAATGACGACAATCAACTCCATTTGCGCTTCAGTAACCCCCGCCTTGTACCACAACGTTGTTTTTACCGCCGCCCTAAGTGTTTGAAGCGCAAACGAGGTCGGTGGTCGTCATTTTAATCAAATATATAAGCGGTGACAGCGAGCGCGGTGCGGTCCGCACAATTTTATTTTTAGTAATTTTGTCTATGGGAGTATCGCTGTCATTCTATTTTCTTTAGTAGAGTAATTGGCTGTGGTATTTTTATGCCAAAAAACCAATAAGAATCCACGATTCTAATAAGTTATCTGTAGTTAAAATTAAATAAATGGCCGCATCGATGTATCGTTCATAAACATCGATGTTGAAACTGGTAACATCGATGAAACATTGTTCTGAAGAACGATGTTTTCTCAGCGACATCTATGAAAATCATAATATCATACAAAGCAGGCGCGGCTGCTACCGGACGATTAGTCGATAAAAAAAAATCCTTTATTTATGTAAAAATTATGGTCACCTCACAATATTAATGGATGTTTGTATGGGAAAACTTAAATGATCAATATCTTTGAAACTACTCAAAGTTTCTCCGTCACAAATTCAGTAAATCATTATCGTCCCCGTCACAAAAATTTGAACATATTTCGAAGGCCGTAGACCATCACGCAGCGGAGATACATGTGTCCAGCCAGCTTGAGCTCAGGTTGGCTGGACATTAAGTTTTTATTGATTTCTCGTAAACCCTTACATGTGACGCCATAAATCAAACGTTATTACTGTCACAAATTGCGTCACTAAATGTTAGTAAAGGAACCATATTCGAAAACGCTCCCGTTATTGAGATTCGGAAGTGCCAGCCAAAAGTTTTATACGTAAAATCAAGATGGCTGGACACAGATTTTTGCATTTTTCTACTAAACCGCTGTACGTATCACAAAACTTTTAGCTCGATGCCTGTCACAAATTTATGTGACGCCCGTTGATAAGCAAAATGTCGTCAAAATCACTTCCGTTACCGAGATTGAGAGACCAGCGAAAAGTGGTTTTTCAAGATGGCTGGACACGTTTTCGATCGATTATCTAAGATTCTGTTGCGTCACAAATTCTGAAATAAGGGTGTTTAGCCGTCACATAAAATGCCCTATTAACCTAGTTAAATGCGAGTTATTTTGAAGATTTGTCCAGCCAGCCTGAGTGACATTAAAAAACTAGTAGGGTTATCTACAAAAATGTCAGACAATTTCGACGAACTAATAAATCATCATACTTTTCTGCGAAATATGAAAAATATTGACCCGACCTCGATGGTTCGAGCGTTATTGTTTTCTAAGATTTTTCCTCAAAATAATCCAGGCCAAATCCTGGAGACTACAATAAATTCTTGAAATAAGATAGTCTACCCGTGGCTGTAACGTCACTCAAAAGGTTACAGATTACAGATGCACTTATTTAATCATCAGTTCTTATCATTTCTCAACAGGTATAGCATAGTACTACAGTACGGATAACATCATGCATTTTGAAGCTATCAATCATAATAATTCATTAATAAATGCCACCATTCCATGAAAGTGAATTACATGGTGAGTTGTTGTCGATATTTCCTGTAAACTTGGCTGTTTGTGACGTAAGCATTGGGTGTAAGAACTCGCTGAATGGTGGGCAAATTAATACGACAAATAATAGCAGACAAAAATTCTAAACGGCAGAAAAAAAAATTTAAAGGTGTGTGACAATTTTTTACTGGTGTTTTTTTTTTAAAGGGAATGGGCCTTAATCTGCCACGAGGGCTTATTCTTCCTGAAGGAAAAACACAATAACACTTTGCTCGACACGAGAAACGAACTCGGGACCCAGTGCTCAGCGGTAACGGTTGCGATTACTAGACCAATGAGGCAGACTGTTTTTAAAAGAACTGAGAGGAAAATGTGATCAAAACATAATTTTATCAAAAGCAACCAGTAGGGAAAGGGTTACATACTTGTCCCAAGCTGAACGTTTAGGGACAATTCCCACTGAAAGAGCAGCGGCCGGCAGCGGCTTTTTGAGGTAATGGAGGGGCAGCGCAGCGCCGCCCGCAAGGCTGCACGAGCCTTCTAGAGACTATACTCCGACTTTTAATTAGCTGCAGTAAAATTACACTTCATAATAACTCATTTCGGACTGCGTTTAGAGATATGCATGTCAAATAAGTTTCGTTTGTTACACTATTCTGTACTAGGAAAACAAGATTTGGTTGATGGCCGCGAAAAAACAAAAAGACGCGAATTTCAGTCATTTAAGTAAGACATAAACTGTCATTTTACTGCAGCTAATTAAAAGTCCGACTATAGTCATAAAAGGAAAGTCACTTGCTCTTACGGCCGCTTCGCGCCACTACTCTTTCAGTGGGGATTGACCCTTAAAAGTAAAATTTAGTATAATCTGCGTTCCCGATTTATTTTCCAAAAATGTAAACAAATATGAATTAATGGAAAAATAACTTTAATACCTACACAATAAAGTTCAGTTTACGCTACAACTCCAAACATTTTTATAACGTTTTCAATAGTGCTAGTCACTCTGAAATCAACTTAATTTGTAATGAAATAAAGTTGATATTTGTTTAACTTGAAATATGGTGGGGTGGTACTTTAAATAAGGAAGCTAGAATACAATTAAATTACTCACTCAACGGAAAGTACGCTAGCATTAGATTAATACAGCTGGTAAAGCTACAGGTGTTTAAAAAACACGCTGTGCACCCAAGCCAGTAAAATGTTCAACTCGACAATATTATGATTCACAGAGGAAAAATCTGTAATTCGAACTCAAAGAATTTATTTGAATTACTAACGATTTATAGGCTTTGCCTTTTAATTGTAAAGGAGACGAATGAGTTAAAAAATTGAAGCTAGTTTCCCGTTCCAAAACGTAGATCTCTATGGAGAAGAACGGGCAAGAAACTCGCATGGTCTTTTAAATAAAGATATTACAAAATCCTGGGTATCTGTGTGAACAAAGTAGAAAACAATGTGAATAAAACAACTCAAAATATACTTAAAAACAGTTAAGAGATGACCAGTCTCAACTGACGGCGCGCGGCGCCCGTTTACGAACATGACGCGTCGATCATGACCATTCAGCTCAACTATTTTAAAATACAACCACAGTAGGTATTTCAACTTCGAGAACAATCTCATCTCTTGACCTCTGATTCATTATATCCCCTAAAATGATAAGATATATAGTACAATCTAGCATTGGATTGATTGTAACTGAACTTTCCGTAAAGGCCAACCAAAACTCCAGGTCGGTATGACGCACATAACATCATTATCATGGTCTAGTTTAGACCTCCCTGTGGAAGAGTTCGTTCAAGGATTGTACAAACATTTGCTGTGTTCAGGATTGAAAGATGGCTGCCGGTAAAATGGCAGACCAAATTAACTTATGAGGGATGCTCTAGGTCGCCCGCGTAATTAATTGATGGTTGGTGACGGTGGATAATAAAACTTTATAAAAAAATAATAATGAAAGACTTATTAGGACATGAGACCCTATGCATTTCAAAACGAAAAACGTTTTCTCCCTGTCAAATCTAATATTCTAATCTAAAAAAGAAAATTTTGTATTTTGAAAATCTGAATTCCATCATCGATTTCACTCCCGTCCAAAATAGACGAGCGTTAATTATGGCGAAGCTTGCCTATGAGTTGGTTTTCGTCTGCAATGATCAGCCAAAGACGTTTATCACCATCAGCCTCAGCACTCCATCATCACGCCTGTAATGCCTGAAGAGTCAAGCAGAGGTGTTACCTGTAGTAGGTACACCCACAATTCGCCAGTTATGTTTAAGTCCCATGTAATAGGGGGCGAGCCTATTGCCATCAGCCGGGCACAACTCCAAACTCCTCATCATCTCCCCAGCCCTTTCCCGGTCGGGTGCATCTGAATACCAGTATTTTACATGGAGCGACTGCCTATCTGAACTCCACAACCCAGTTACTGGGTAATACGATACCCCTTGGTAACACAAGATCCGCGAATGACAGCTGGGACCAACGGCTTAACGTGCTTTCTGAAGCACGGAGGGGTCTCGGTATGTACAGATGGTCACCCATCCACAGACCAATCGCGGCAAGCGTAGCTTAATCAGGTCGATCGACCTGCGCGGCTGTTATTACAACTCCAAACTTCTGCTACTGTGAAATATCTGATGGAAACAGCCCGCATCGCCAGTCCAATCCTTACACAAATAACGAACACTTGCAATAGTGTTCGTATGCTGTATCATCAAACACACTTCGGGATCCATTTCCGCGGCATTGTCAATCATTGTGCCGTTGTTATGCGACTGTAGCAGGAAGCGCTCAGTTCCACATGCTCACGTTACTACCTTAGTGGTTGCTGCTGACATCCGTATCGAGTTGTCACTGCTCCGTTTATTGCGTGGTGTTTACTTGCAACTGTTGTGAAGATGACCGATGATATTTGGCACCTTAATTAAATCAACCCGATAGGCTATTTACTACCAGATTAAAGACCTCTTCTCATACAGATAAGCCTAAGATAGGATTAACCTCTACCGTGTTGCGCAAATTATAGTTTAAAGAGTAAAAAAATCAAATCCAAATAGGTAACAGTATCTTCTTTGCTACGATGGCAAGCTATCTAAATGGTGTTGGCGATATTCTTTCGTTTTAAACGTAGCCTATTATAAAATTGGCCTATTTACTGACCAAAAATGCATGTAATAAGTAATTTACCAAAGCATTTTTATCCTATGACCAGAATGAGAACTATTTCGTTTAATAAATATTCTTTCTACTTCGTAAATTTATACGTTTTTAACTTGTTCCAGGTGAAACTTCTGGACTCATTCTTTGGCGACGGTCGCGCATACATCATGGGCCCGGAGAAGGATTGCTGGTACCTGTACACACTGCTGCCGCTTGAAGGTAAGCCACATTAATGGACACCTTGTGATTTGGTGAAATACCTCAAGTGCTCCTTGCTATCAAGCCGGTCCAGGAAAACAGATTTTAATTTTTCTGGTATAAAATCTGAAATAGCGTAAATTTCACAATCTCTTCGGATATTACAAAGAGGACTTTTGAGGTGTAATTGAACATGGTTTATTTTCGAGACACCTATCACGATACAATTTATTTTACAACAAAAACAATATGCTGTGAATTAATTTTCGAACTTGGTTTACGGATATTTTGGATTAAAATAACATGTTAAATCTCATGTTCAAACTCCTTTTCAAAATAGCCTATGGAGTAACAATTACGTCAACTCACAACTTGTTACCCCAAGCGTTAAATTTTTGCGTCAGTTATAAAAAAAAACAGCTATTTCCTACAAAAGTGCAGTAACTACGCGGTCAAAATGTATGGAACAGCATTTTTTTTTATATAACCGACGAAAAATTTCAGCACAGGTAGTTCTAGAATCGTGTACTTACTGTTGCGCATCGAAGTCCCTGTATATGTTCAATTTATTTTGTAAAAAAAGCCTATATTCAAATAAATTATACTACTCCATTAATCATTAACTCCATCAATATTGTCATCTTCAGGTCAGCGCTCCCGCCTCATTCGTATTGGTACTCCTTGACATAATTGTATCGTATGTAGGTACCACTTAACATATTCTATGTTTTTCCTTTTTGTTATCAGTTCTGACAGTGTTTTAATGTGCTGTTTTATACACGAAAGTATCGAATATCAATGAGGGTGAGTGACATTGTGACTAATAATCTGTATACGAGGGAAAAATTACCTAATCAATTTAAATGTCCTAGTGATTTGTGATGTGATAATAACATTATTCAGTCATTATCAACATTTTAGCTTTTCTTCTTAGCATGTTGATGGCAATCCACATACAGCCAACCCAGAATTTGGCTACGAGCTTGGCTCCTTCAGTAGCGTCCATCAACTCCTGTAGCATGCAGAAAACAGGACACGCTGGATACAAGCGCCCCATTGTGTGAGAGCACCACATTTACACTCCAGGGCGGAGTGATCAGTGCATCTCCACCTGACGCAGTTTTCTTTGCTTCGGCCCACCTGAGTCCGAAGTTTCGGCACAAAAGCATTCCGAAGCTATTTAAATGCACTAATGATAATCTCACTTGCCTATTTGAAACCCTAGAAACTATAATCTTTTCTAATCAACAACCCTTTTTCAACAGGCACAGTCGACGCTCTAGAGAAGGAGCACAGCGACGCCAACGAAGGCGTGGGCCTGACAGAACCTGACCAGACTATCGAGATCCTAATGTCAGACCTGGACCCCGCTGTCATGGACATCTTCACCCGCCAGTATTCTGCAGACGCGGCGGCTGCCACACGGGTAAGTCAAGAATATGTACAGGATATTACAAACACAAAGAAAAACAACGATGCACAACAACAACATCAAGACAACCTTATGAGGCCAATAATGGTATACAGGGTGTCCCAAAAGGTTACGTAGCTGGGAAGGGGTGAGGTTTTTTTTCTGGTGACCCTTGTGACCACCCCTGTCACCCCCTTCCCAGCTACGTAACCTTTTGGGACACCCTGTATATGATATTTTATTTCTGTAAATTAGTCGTAAAAAAACACGTTTACACTACGAAAGACATAATAACATACTGGATGATTTTAATTTTACCGTCTCCAAACTTTTAAAGGATGTTCTACCCATGAATATGAACAATTATCATTATGGGACCAACTCTTAAATCACAAAAAAAAACTGCTATTTAATACAAAAGTTCAATATCTACTAGGTCATTTTGACCTTTTTTACAAACAGTTGATATTTTTTTACGAGATTTAATTTAAAAAAAAACATTATCCGATATATTTTAATACTAGATGAGCTCGGTCCTGTCTCGGCATAATGCTGGTATTCTGAAATCCTAAGGGGCCTCTATGATGCCACGGGCAGCTACGGAAATACATAAATGGGAATATGACATTAGAAGTACTGACAGCGCGATCGAATCATACCTATATTGTAAAAAAGGCGAGTATGAATCAGAAAGACTAAAAATTGCACTGTGCTGAAAATGTTATATATTCACTCGCTAACAGTTTAAAATCATGTGATAAACGTAACAATTCTGTAATCATTAGGAGGACTACCTATCTAAACAGCTTCTTTTTCAATAGCATCAATTTACTCGAATACAAATCGAACAATATCGAGTAAGCGATTATACTCAGGTATCGATACTTTTTTCCCTCCTCACAATGTAACAGTTTCGTATTGCAATTGAAACTGTGTTTTTGTAATAAGTATTTAAGCAAAGAATATCATTGCTTATCTTAATTATGTTGTTATTGTTTACAGGAGTCGGGCATAGACAAGATAATACCAGGAATGGTCATAGACGATTTCCTGTTTGATCCATGCGGGTACTCCATGAATGGAGTTGCTAAAGATGTAAGTATATTTTGTTCTTACTTAGATATAACTTTAGAAAATGAATCGACTGAGTGGAATACACAATTACATACATGCTTATGTCGTCGTCTGGCTTTAGGTTATTAGGCTAGTCTGCTAAAAGTCTTAGCCATAGTCCAAGATTGTAATAATGGTCAGGCACCAACAATATATAATTTCTTCATTATCTGACAACAAAGGTATGTCTAGAAACCCTGGGTATTATTTTCAGGTTACCAAACTATTAAGTACCAGCAGCGCCCCTCGGTTTCACCCGCATAAGTTTCGATCCTGTGGGAATATCGGGATAAAAACTATCCTATGTCCTTTCCCGGGACTCAAACTATCTCTATACCAAATTTCATCTAAATCGCTTCAGCGGTTTTTAAAGCGTGAAGAGGTAACAGACAGACAGACACACTTTCTCATTTATAATATGGCTTTGGAAAGTCTGCTAGAAATCTAGATGTGCAATAAAATCCTTAATAAAAATCAATATGTAGGTATCTGGGAATTTAAATAGGCATGTCCACTATATGACTGCAGGTATCAAAGGCAAGATTGCTCCATCATTATTCAATTGGCTAGATCTAGATTCTAGATGCAATCAGAATTTAACTCTCCTTAAAACTGTCAACCTAACAAGATAATAAAATGATCTGAATTTAGATAAGGATCTAGTTCCATCTCAACAAGTCAGGCTAGATCTAAATATTTAGTTTTAAACCTAATCTGTGTCATCACAATTTATAACAATCATTACTTTGTCTAACAATGTTAACAATGATTTCACTTTAGCATTAGAATGAAATTGTAATGAACAACGAAACACTTATGAGCTGATAATAATAAAAACCGGTCAAGTGCGAGTTGGACTTGCACACGAAGGGTTCCGTACCATCATACAATATTTGACACTACATATAAAATAACGGCAAAAAAAATATTTTATTATTAAAAAATTATAATTAATTTATTTTATTTTGTTTTTAGTATTTTTTGTTATACCGGCAACAGAAATACACATTTTGTGAAAATTTCAACTGACTAGCTGTCACGGTTCATGAAGTTCTATCACAGTTCAGCCTGGTGACAGACGGACAGCGGAGTCTTAGTAATAGGGTTTAGGGTCCCGTTTTACCCTTTGTTTACGGAACCCTAAATACGTGCTATAAAGTCTATCTAACTAAGTTGTTGAGGTTGCATTGCACTGTATTATTGTTTTTTATTTAAAGTTGATAAGTACTAGCCAACCAAGTTAATGAGAAAACTGTCGTGAAATCATCTGTAGGTTAATAAATATTAGTCGATTTTAGCGGTGACCTGGATATTCTATACACACAGTTGTGCAATTGGTCAGCTTGTATAAAAAAATGATAATTTTTATACCCGTTTCATTGTTTATCACAAAGTGCCTATCACTTTGCAAGTAACAGATAGACTTTTAATTATTTACACAATTTTTAATTAAGATGAATATCTGATTATAATAAGTAAATGTTTCTTTACGCTGCTAAAGGGAGATAAGGATTTACCATCCGTAAGTTTTCTCATCATACTTAACTAGAGTTCATTATTTACCTACATCAAAATCAAAATATTTTATTTCACTTATGAAACGTCAGAAGCTAGATGAACGGTTCCAATTAGCCATCATACCTTTAATCAATTACATTTTAAGTAATATGAAGTACGAACGGTTCACTAAGAGTTATTAAAAGTCAATTACATGCTAAATTACTCATAATATTATAACATTTGTGTAAAGATTTATTTTGATCTGATAAATTCCCATTTATAGTGCTTGTTGTGGCTATGGAGCCGTTTTTTTATAATAGTTTTGATCAACAATTTATATCCATTTTTGGATACCTACCTACTTGAAGAAATTTATGAATATTATTATACTTACGTGCCAATCATGTTTTATGTTTTTAAGTTAGTAGGTATATACAAATGAAACTGATATTCACGTCATATAAAAAAACTCATCCACAACGAATAAATAACATAATATTATAATAGTACCTGTACAAATTATGGTACAGGCGAGTCCTTAGAGATCTAGCTGTATGGCTCAGAGGTAGCCAGTTACAGTTGAGTTTTTGGATGTGATTTGACGAAAACCACAGACTTCCCGATAATTTAGTTTATTCGTAAAGGTTACGCGAGTTCCGTTGGATGCTAATCCACGGTTATAGCGCTACGGCAGCTATTGGTCAACTAATTAATTATAATTATAAAAGTAAATAAAACGAGTAGCGCAAAGTAGGTCGCGGTGTTAGCAATCAATTTGCCTGTACGTGAACCGTACACTAACTATAGTTCAAGCGTTCTTAAACGTAAAATACCTTTACAAAATACCATTTAAAAGTTAGACAACCTCTCGTTATGTATTATCAAAATAACTAATTCACCATAATTTCTCCCCAGGGCTGCTACATGACGATCCACATAACTCCAGAGCGCTCCTGCTCCTACGTGTCTTTCGAGTCCAACGTGCCGGTGTCCAGCTACGACGAGGTCATCGCCCGCGTGCTTCAGGCCTTCAGACCCGCCAAGTTCGTGCTCACAGTGTTCGCTACACCGGTAAGTCGACAGTTTAAAACAAGTTAGAAATGTTCAAGTTAAACTGTTACCATAGGAATGTATGAAGGGCTTTTTGTCAATGGTGACTTTTCTTCCTGCTATTGAACTGGGATAAATGAACAGGTTAATTAAAATGCATATCCGGTAGGCTCTTAAATTCTTATCTATCCTACGGACACGTCTTCCTTACCATTACCGCGCCCCCCGGTCTATTCCTTGATATGCAATGGTCGCTGTAGCACCATGAACATGAGGCTACAGGAGCTAGTGCGAATCTTGGGGTTCATTCGATTAATCGGATCTGGTTTAACCACGCTAGGATCTGTGCAATTCATTTAGTCCTAGGAGAAGCTTAGACCCATTTATATTATTGCTAATTGTAGTTGTTGCATCCTCAGGACTCTCCGGGAGCGTCAGCAGCCCGCCAGCTGAAGAAGTTCCCAGCTCTCGGCGCGTACTCTCCGCTGGAGACTCAGCACTGCCGCTTCTCGGGCTACGAGCTGCAGTACGCGCTGTACGCCAAGTTCCCGAGCTGAGGCCCCGCCCCGCCCCGCGTGGCCCCGCCCCGCCGGCCCCGGCCCCCGCGCCGCGCACTCGCCGACCTGCTGGCGGGCCCCGGGCCCCCGGCCGGGCCCCCGCCGCGGGCCCCCGGCCTGCTAGCGCGCGCGGCCCGCCTGCTCTGCTGCGAGACCGCGCCACCCGCCTGACAGACTGACTGTTCCATTCCATTAAGTGATATTATCATACTATAAACGTTACCTTAGTGTCACCGTGTCTACGGCTCCCGATTATTGTGTGGCGTCAACTCCTTAGCGGTGTATGCGGCGGCGTGCGACCATGTACGACCACGTGCGACCATGTACGACCATGTGCGACCATGTGCGACCACGTGCGACCATGGTGGGCCCGTGCGGCGGCGCGACCAGCCGCGACAACATGCGGGGCGTCACGCCCAATTGAGATTTAAAAAATCAAATAAAAAGAATTCGACTTACTTATTCGACTTTTATTTACAAACTGCCCAACCTTAGACCCTTATAGTAAAAAATACGTTCTTGTGCCAATATATTTAAACTGGTTGAAGCTCAATCATATTTAATAGTAAACGTATCAATTGGATACTAATTCTTGGTGACCTTTAGTATGGCTGGACCAAACGAGATATTTACATGAGACCATGTGCACTGTTTATAATACCTATAATGAAATATTTGCTACCTTTGCGTTAAGAAACATGTATATCAAAGAAATAAAGTGGTCAGCCAACCTGACGTCAAAATGGCGGACCACATTATTTCTATAAATAAAGTTTTGAAAAAGGCCTTGGACTTTAAGAAAAGTGAGTAGCGTTTTTACGTACCGTTACGTACGTACCGTAATTTACAGGTATCACGTACATAGGTACTAAAGTACCTATGTACGTGATACCTGTAAATTGGCCGTCAGCCCAAGCTAACAGGTATGTATACGTTCAAAGTACATGCATATAAACACTACTCTCTATCCCACACATTTTGTTACTCAGAAATTATGTGAGGGCCCTGGGATCTTGCTCTAATTTGATAAAAGGTACCAATTACGCCCTAATTCAATGTCTTGGCTTAGTATCGCGGTCCTGACGTTCATTTAATAATAATAATTTATTTTATTTCAAAAAGTGAGTTACATAATACAGTCAGTTACAATAAATATAATAATTTAACAATGTAGGGAACAATCATAGGGAGAGTTACAACAGAATTGAATCTGGCGTCCTAGCTAGGTACATGGTAACCTGTATTAAGGTTCGCCAGCCCAGGTTCCCACAGAAGGAGTACAAAAATCCAATAGAGACTGCTTAGGACTAGGTATACGGTAAAAACATGAAACAAGACTAAGTCTGAAGACAAGTGTTAGTATGTATGTGTTTTGTGAAAAAGTGTGGTGTGGCGTGGTGTGAACTGGTGTGTATGCGGTGTGGTGTGTATGTGTGGTTGAGTTTAGATACGGAGTGTTAGGGAACTCACTACTAATGTGATGTACTTAATCAGGTATTCAGTGTCGTCGTACTTTAAACTGGTTAGAAAATATCCGGGTTGCTGCTCATGCATTCGTAGTGGAGCCTACGATTAACTATCCCCATTCAAGTACTTACAGCTTTTATTTATACTTTGACATTGAAAATGTAATATTATTTTTATGTATGCTCATTCTATTAGTAATATCTATAAAAAAGAAGGAAACAATCATAGGACATCGAAAAATTCGTCCGCATCGCTATCACCTGAAAAAAGCTCGAAAAGGTTTGATGCATTGCCACGTTCTATGGTATGGAGATGCTGATTCTTTGGCTATTAATATTTGTACCTACATATTATTATTATTATTTTAAGAATATTCGTAATATCTGGGGTAATAAATAAGAATGTAGGACTACAGTCCTACATTGAGTTCCGTCCGTCCTACGTTCGATTGAAGCCGTATCTTTGTACTTTCGAGGACGGTCAATTGTACCGCCGCGCGCCGCTGATCCACAAATTGGTGAATAATAGATTGAATAGTAAGTATGATGGATGACTATATTATTTATTAAATAGGTACCTCCGAACGGGGTGAATAGTGAATAAGATACAGGAGTGAATCGAAACGTAAATTGATTTTATAGCACTGTAACCTAAACCCGCACTTAAATCAAGCTTTTCTAATGCCCTGCGTGTACAGTACAATGACGCGCTGAGGGCAGTGTCGAGGAAACCCCGGCACTGCAGTGCTTTCGCTATGTTTGCGGATGCTTCTATCGATGATTTCTTTTGCATCATTAGGAAAAGAACTGCATCGATGATGAGCAGGGTCCGTGGTAGCACCAACACTGTCCTCAGAACGTTAGCGTACAAAATAGACAGTCCTTTCACTGTATACTGGGCAAGTGTACATCTGCACAGAAATAGGAAATAGGACTGTTTTGTTTACTAACAAATTACTAACACCTTTTTATTTTTTATTTTGATTGTTTACTTTTGTTTTTATTTTTCTTTGTGTGTATTTTAACCACCCTACTAACGATTTTTTTATTTTTGTAAAATTGTATGGACGTATGTCTGAAATAAAGATAATATATATATTATTATTATTAAGTAGTCCATTTTTACACAGAAAAACTTTTTTACAAAAAAAAAACAACCGACTTCCAAAAAAAACTACTAAGTGATAAATAACTTTAATTTCGGAAGTCGGTGCCGTTGGTCCTGCATTTTCGTTTATTGACACCGACTTCCGAAAGTAAAGTTATTTATCACTTTGTAGTTTTACAAAGTTGTTTCGGTTGTTTTTTTTGTAAAAAAGTTTTTATTTTTCACTTTTTAGTGAGAGAGTTTGTGATTTATCTAAGTTACAATAGCCTAACGTCAACTGCTCATCACCTTTTACAAAATATTGCTTTTCCCAATGCTGGGACGTTAATTGTTGAGGAGTTCTCCTGGTAAGAACCAGGAGAACTCCTCAACAACCATTCACCATAAGCATTGTGACGAGCATAAATTGCTTAGCAACCATATTAAAGTAATCGAATCGCAATCCGTAAAATATTTATCATTGAGTAGTTCCGATGGCCGTCTGTGGTCTTCATCATCAGCTCCACTTTACCAAATGATGATTTCCGAGAGCAAATGCTCAAGTTACTCTAAAAAATATCCAAATCGCTATAGGTTTGCCAATAAAATTTGAGGGTTTCCCTCGATTTCCCTGGGATCCTATCATCAGATCCTGACCTGATGATCATGGGACCACTTGGGAAGTATACCCTTTCAAACAAAAGAAAAATTTTCCAAATCGGTCCAGGCGTCTTCGAGAAATCGGGGAACATACAAAAAAAAAAAAAGATTCCGACGAATTGAGAACCTCCTCCTTTTTCTGAAGTCGGTTAAAAAGCATGACTTAAGTGCGGGTTTAGGACACACAAGCTACAAAATCAATTTACGTTTCGATTCGATATTTGTGAGTCTAATGATATATAAATTAGTCTATGGTCTAATGCACGGTGTGAAATATAATATCGTAATACAACATTATTTTTAGTATATGCGAAACCTGAATATAGTTTGTTCAGAATAAGTACTTAACTGAATCGATTTCAATAATTTTTACACCATGTTATATTTTTGTCCCAAAAATATTTAATAACTAGTTAATTACAATCAAACCGCTTACAGTTAGGCCTACCTACTGCCAAACTATTATCAATGAGCGTACGATGCTGGAGGAGCATAAAACATGGTCACACCGCGCCGCGCCGCGCTGCGTGTGGTAAGCATGTTTTTGGACGGACAACTAGGTAACATAACTTGCTTATAACTTTGTGATTTCTCATGATACAGTTTTAAAAATTTGTACATAGATTCTTTACATAAAAATACTAGACACGTGTCTCGGGTTTCGCATATACTAAACATAATGTTGTATACTATTAACATTAAAATAATATAGTTTGTTGCCAACAAGCAGTAAACATAAAGAGTAACTTCTTTCAATCTTTAGTCCCTTACGGTAACAAATATCGTGGTTGTACAGTTTCTATTCACTAGATGGCGCTTTACATTTACGTCACGTTTCTGAACCGCGGTGTTAAGATTCTCCGACGTTGAATGACCCTCATGATTTTCCGTATAGAATTCATACTTACCTGGCATAGGGGATACCGTGATCAATAAGGCGGTTCCCCCAGGGCGAGGCCTTCCCATTGCACTGCGGTTGGGTTGACCCCTGCGATTATCCCTAATGTGGATAACTCGGATGCGTAATTTTTGGTAGTGGGAACTGCGTACGCGCCGTCCCCTCAGAATTCTCTTGTCTTGTTATCGGTGAGGTGACGGTAATAGATAAATAAAATTACCGTGGCATCGTTTTGCCTGTTTTGTAACTTGTAACGTAATGGCATTTTCAAAAAGGGTTCGAGTTCGAGGTTTCGCAAAATTCGATTCTCAACAGTAAAATGTAAAAAAACTTAACATACATGTCATGTCATTTAGTTTCCATTATAAATTGAATTCGATTTTGGACATGGGATAAGTTGAAATAATTATTTAGAAGTATGGCGTACCTTTTATAATAAAAGAACAATATAAAAGAAAATATATTTTATTGATTAAGCACAGTTTCACTGCATAGCCTCCACCTTTTAAATAAGTGACATAATATCAGTCTCATAATTAATTATTATTATCATACAAGGTGTAAAATGTGTTTATATAGATTCTTTAATAGATTTGCATTGTAAACAAGAAACAATAAATTGTCTGGCGTATCAATTGGTGCGGGTGATAGCGTCAATAACGTATCAATCAACTGAAATCAGCTGACAAATACGTTGATAGAAATGCATTGTTTATTGCATTTAATTTGGTCGATTTTAGAGTATAAAAATATATTTGTAATGTAATTTTGTGACCTACAGCATGTATCAGAAAGGTATCGAGACCGGTCCACGAGATCGTGAACAAAATATCAACCGTCTCACACAAAACAACCCAAACCAGCACAGACAACTGGAAGCTATTTTTTTTTCGCGATTACGATGTTGGTCCCATAAAGTTGTTCAGTTGTGTGGTCTGTACCAAACCCTTAAAAATGGCCACATCTTTCTGATACATGGTGTATCATTTCTCATAGTCCATAATCATCGTATAACAACAATCAACAAAATAAATAATATCCTAACACCTTGCATTAATAAGCAATTCTTATACTTATAACAAAATACGTTGCATATTGTAGGCACTTAAAAACATACGTAAGACATCACAGAACGATAAATATTAAAAATATATAAATAAATAATTAGTGACTCACACATACTAATTCATTGTTTCTCTAACATCTTAGATCTTTTTAAAACCTAACAATAACTTTTTTTTCCTTAACCAGCACCTCATTTGCCACAACCATAAAAACTTTAAACGAATGAATACAATAATAATATTTAAAAAATCATAATAATATTGAAAAGCATCTATCAATAAATGCGTCTAAATGTAATAACGCCTTGGCGCCCACTGGCGTCACGGCACGGCAAGGGATTTTTATGAAACGAATTGGAATATAACTTAAATATACGACAATAAAATTTCAATTTCAATGATGATGCCTAAGGACGTCGCGACATGTCTTAGGATACCGCGGCATCGTTAGCGTTGAAATTTTTATTTTATTGTTATACTACGGGGACGCGATGTGGCGTCCACCGCTTTTCTAGCTGAAATAAAATCACTTGTGGAAAAAAAAAATGAATTTAGGTAAAATATGAACAAACATAATTCATCCATTATTATATTACGCATGCAAGCAAATTATACTTATTTCGTAATTATTACACTGATTTCACAACTGTAAATTGTAACTACAATTATTATTTTATCAGGGGAATTGTATCAGATATTATTATTACCATTAAGCTGGCTGGTTCTTAGTCTGGGTATTAGACAAAATTGTTAGACGGGATGGCTTGGATCGCTTTTTCAAGTACATTCGACCTTATAATAGCTTTACCACACACTAAGGTTGAATTGAATGTCACATTCACATCAATTTTTATTTTAGTTTAGAGACCAATGCGACAGATAGCTTCAACATTTAAAGTTTAGAGCAGTGTTCACCCAGTGGTAGTGGCCGCGAGTAGGTTCGAACTCAGACAGGCGCTTCACTTTGTGTAAATTATTTCATCACCATTGCTCTCCAAACGATAAAGGAAAACATCGTGAGGAAACCGGCATGTCCCAGAACCAAAAATTCGAAGACATGTGACCTTTACCAACGCGCACTGGGCCCGCGTGGTGGATTACGGCCCATTCCCTCTTATTGAGGGGAGGCCTGTGTCCCAGCAGTCATTATAGGCTGATTACGTCTTAGTAGAGTCAATCAATTTACTTACGAGTGTTCGTAAAAAGTGGCAAAACAATTACGAGGTCGACTATATTCTAGTTCATTGCAGTATCTTGCACGGTGCAGCAGCTCCGCCTAGCGCTTCTCCCAGGTGCAGCGCCACAGCTGCACAGAGAGCCTCCTGCCTGGGAGCCGCCACTACTTGGATGCCGAGAGGGACTTTGTCACTGTTCAGTCCTAGAGGCACCTGGGGAAAATATAGAAAACGGTTTCAGCATGGTGATTTTGGTATGAGTAATACCCACATTTCGTCAGTTAGTTTGGCGACATGTAGGTGTATTTGTAGATACCTAGTAGGTACACTTCTACCTGAGGGCTCGTACACATAGCGATCCGTTTTACAGGTCCGTTTTTTGATGGCGTATGTAGTTGTATGAGCGAGTTCACACACAAAACAGTATTCAGAATAATCATGTCACTCCGGCCAATTCTGATCCGTTAAAACGGATCTAGTAAAAACGGGCCTATATGTGTACGAACCCTAAGGGTCTAAACAGACGGTCTGCATTTCAGCTGCAACATCGCAGTTTAGATGGAGTTGACTTAACTGCTACGAAAGCTGGCATGCAGTTCAAATGTCCGTGTGTTTAGTTGAATATATCAACTGCGCGCGATTGCTGCGATGCAGTCCGTCTGATGGCAGCCTAAGCCTTCCGGCAGTGTTATGTTATGTTTGAGTAACGAATAGGTATTGAAGAATTTCTTTTGAAAGCATAGTAGGTAAAAGAGCTTCCAAGTTTGCCATTGCCGCTCCATCTTTGATTAACATCTAAATTACAATGACTTGAATTGATAGCTACAATATCACAATATTTTTCGCGAATACTTTGAATGTATGTTCCTCAGCTAGTGAAATAATCAAAACGTGCTAAAGGGGATTTGGAATATAAACTCCTTTTCTTGAATCAAAGGTTTTTAATGGCTTGCGTTTACCAAGTTATTATGACGCGTACATTTATGCGCGTAGGTGACTTTTCTTGTCGTGTTCGTTTTCAAGACACCATGTGTGTGCAGGCGGCGCACGCGCACGATACGGTTCACGTCGAACATAATTGTTTTTAAGTTTGTGCACACGATGGCGCGCATACTTCAGCTTCTTTTATATTTTTTTATGGCTTCACTTTTCACGATTGCATTCCCTAAAGGATTAGGCAGAAGTGTACATAAAGAAGATAGGTTTAAAGCTGTTTCCTAAAGAAATGTTAGCCTGTTCTATATAAATTGTTGATTTTATTTATATTATTATTCTTTGTATTTTTATTTTGAAATTTTGTATTGTATTGTCTTTCGACTTAATTTGTACACCAGCCATGGTCAAACATGTTGAGCCAAAAAAATACCTTGTAACACCTATAATAAGCATCATACCATGTATATTATGTACACATGTTTTTGCAAATAAATGAATCTGAAATGAAATCTGTTAGAGAAAGTTAAGAAAAGTGAATGAGCAAACCCGTACATATCAATTGTATCCGTTTTATACTGACATCGACGCGCAGCGAATGATTAAAATATCCATATTTGAGTTAGCGATCAGTAGTCGCATAGAAGGGACCGTTTCGCCGCGAGCCGATCATATATCAGTTTTGGGTGTTTGTGCTTGAACTTTCAATACACATTATCATTTAAATGCACCTTACCCGTTCAAAAAAATATAATAAATATTATGTTACCTGTGCGGAGGGGAACTGTAACGCATTAATGACGGCCCAGTACGCGAAGTTGAAGGGACGCACGATGGGCGAGTAGTGGTACGGCGCGACTGTCGGACTCGAAGGGAACAGTAACACGCCGTCGTCGCCGAGCAGTTTCTGTAGACGAGACAATAAAATATTAATTGTACTATTCGATAAAGTTTGGAGAAACTTTGTGGCACGCGAGTCACAAAGTTTTATTTTTAAACTGAAGGTCTATTTTCGTACTAAAAAAGATGTTGAAATTCAAGTCGCAATCTCATCTCAGCGGCAATCAATGTCAAAAACTTGTCAAAAATTTTACATAAATGTAGGGAAATTAGAGGTATTTTTGACAGATTGAGACTGAGACCAGACTGTGAACGTTCTTAAAATTACGGGGATTGCCCCTATGGTCTCTTGTTGGAATGTTACTGTGTTGGAAGAAGGACATGTTTGACAACAATTCAAACCTTTTATAATGCTAATTGGTAACTACATTTTTAAATGTTTCTGAATCCAAAACCAAAATTGGGAAACGAAAATAGCAGATGCCAGTCATCTCCTTATTATAAGTAAGCTCAACAATGTAGTCTGCTATCGCAAATTACGTACACACACGCTTTCAGACTTAGTGGAAAAAAGATACAAAGATTTTATAGGAACTGTTGCAAAGCACAAATCAGAGGTTGGGTATTAGATCATCAATTCAAAACACATCGGGATCGGATCACCTTGTTGGTGCCATGAAAATTATCATAAAGCTACTCACCATGAGGTCGTCCTTGAGCTCGGCGGTGAGTCTCTCTGCCCACTCCTCGCTGACAGGCGGCAGCAGCTGGTCGTCCGCCAGCTTCAGGATAGCGGGCAACGTGAACTCAGACATGCCTACCAACTGGAACACAGAATTATTTAGTTTTATAATGTTTTTATCTTGATTTTGTATCTCAGTGTTCTTTATTGCAACCTACATAATATTTTTGAAGAGAAAACTTCTTTAGGCGCGTTGAGCATTTTTTGAAATGGGAAAAAAACCATTGAACTCGCGACACTGTTACCGACATCGCGCTGCATTTGGATGTGTTCGGCTGTCCTCGGGATGTACTCGGTTTTAATGTATATCCGATGTCAGTGAGTGATGGCAAAGTATTGTTTAGCTTTCACTTCTGTCAGCACTCCCGGAGTGCCACTATTTTTTTAAATCTTAATCAGTCATTGACTAATGAGTACAAAGTCAGGTAATGTAGTTGTTTTTTTTTTTATAGATACTGCTCAAATCTTTGTGGTTCTTTCCTGAAAAGAATATTTGAGACACTAATCTGCATGGTCCTCATATGGCCTGACCAAGATGAAAGAGACTGTGACCTCTGAGTTTGTTTAGACCTTTCTTCTCAGAGTAGTCAGATAAGAAACACCGACCTCATCTAGTTTTAAACATGATTTATTTATGACTTGTGAAAGTGTTTTTTTAACCAATTTACAGAAATGAATATCATTTTATCATCAACCGACAACCAAAATGGAGAGCAGTGGTGGCCCACGTTCACGACAGTCAGTGATGTAGGTCGTAGGTTCGAACTCCGACAGGCACTTTACTTTGTGTAAACTATTTCATAACCACTTGAAAACAGTGAAGGAAAACATCGTAAGGAAACCGGCATGTCCTAGCACCAAAAATTCGAAAACATGTAACATCCACTAACTCGCACTGGGCCCGCGTGGTGGATTGAGGAGGCCTGTGTCCCAGCAGTGGGGAAATTATAGGCAGATTATGCTATTTTTAACCAAAATGCGAGTTCCTTTCCACCTCACCTTCTTAGGCAACTCCTTCCAAAAGTAAGCAGTTCCCTGGTTGTTAGTGAGCAGCTCGGCGAAGCAGTCCTCCTCGTGTGTCATCCAGTAGCGCCACAGTACGAACATGTGGTTGAAGCCCGCGTGGTAGTAGGGCTGCGGGGCCGAGGCTGTGGTGGTTGTGTCTTCTGTTAGCTTGGCTAGGGCTCTGGTGAGGGTTTTTTGAGTTAGTTATTATAGAGCTGTGAGCAACAGGGTGTAAAGTTCACTCATCCTCCTCAGAAAAGCGTAGATCCCCCGACTAAACGGGTGTCGTGTCTGGCGGGCAACTGCCCGACGATTAATAATAATAAACATTTTATTATCAGGCATCTAAGACCCACAGATAAAATACACGAAATAATCTTATAGGTACAATAATAAACTAATACATATTAAAAACCTTAAAATAATGACTATACACGCGTAATCGTCCTCGGAAATGTTGATTTAAGACTATACGACACCTTTCGGGAAAAAGTCCTCTTTCAGGCAGGTCTATATAGGTAGATGTTGGGTTGGAACTCGTACCACGAATGACTTAAAGTTGATGTTGTGGCGCGATTCCAACCTTTAGACCCTCAGAGTCACCTTCCAATACTGCACGACTTCCTCAGTTGTCGTGGAGTGATGCAGACGCGAAAGGTACGTCGCAGGCACAGCAGCATGTTGGGTCCACTCCGACCGGTGCCACACAGGTTACGAGAACAGGGCTTCTTAATGTCGGGACGTTGTATATATGCCAGTGGCGCGGTAAACTTCGCTTGCATGATGCAGGATTTCGCGTGACGTCATTATGATGCGATGTTCACATGCAGCAATTGGCGATGAATGTTTATTTATAACAAACCTGTTCATGGCGGCGCGCATGTCTTCAGCGATGGGACTCACGCGCAGATCTTGAGCCGTCTCCACGTAATAGTACTTCAGTTGCTGAAATATGCACACAAATTACTATTGAGAACGATTCAATAACCTAATGTGTTTTCAATAAAATTTAATGAAACCATGGAGCCAGTCATTGTACATTTGTACTTTGAACTTAATTCCAACTAACATAAAGATATTAATACAAAATTGACAACTTAGAATCTCTACGTTCCTCGGAATAAAGACTAAATTACAATAACTGGCTCGAAAGTTTGGATTTGGGCTAAAGATTTACTATAACGTAATCAGGAAATGTATGATACTACTCACTTTAACATCAACCACTCTATCCAGGTTCAACTCCTTAGCTTTGTCAGCTACGACAATCTTGGTGAGCGGGATGAGGTCCGACACGTGACGGCTCACGAAACCGATGGACGCCATCGATTTCTCCTTACCGGTGCGGAGGGCTGAACCTGGACACAAGAAAAGGATAATCAGCAGATTTATTCTGTGAAAATCTCACCGTCAAAACTTAGGTGGATCATTCCACCTGATGCTAGAGGGATTGACACTAGTGACAGGTCACTTCACCAAAGTTTTGTCAATGTGATTTTTACAGAATAGATAGGGGAGTATCGGGTGGGTGGTTAAATAATAACAGCCGCACAGGTCGATCGACCAGGTTAATGTACGCTTGCCGCGGTTGGTCTGTGGATGGGTGACCACCTTTACATATCAAGACCCCTCCGTGACTCTGAAAGCAAGTTAAGCCGTTGGTCCCGGCTGTCATTCGTAGATCTTTGACAGTCGTTACGGGTCGTGAGAAGCCCGAAAGTCTGACAATCAGTCTTACCAGATCGGTAAGTACCTATAATGTTATAAATGCTGGTAACAGATATCTTCGAATAAAACGTAAGTACCTTTCAAGCTGGTGTATCCAGAAGTCGGGTTGAGCGCGTACAGTCCGCAGAAGAACGCAGGCATACGTGTGGACCCACCGATATCAGAGCCTGAAAATGTACAGTAAAATGTTTATCTACGGATACACGTTTTGTTTGTTCAAAATCAAAAGTCATTTATTCAAGCTGCGTTTAGAGATATGAATGTCAAATAAGTTTCCTTTGTTACACTATTCTGTACTAGAAAAACAAGATTTAGTCGATGGTCGCGAACAAACAAAAAGACAGCCTATCCTTTTAACCGCTTACGCCGTAGGACTAATCCGACAAATATTTTCGTTTCCATTTCGCCAGGGTCGTATATGTACGACCAAATACCACAGCTCGTATAATCTGTTTTTTTATTTAGGTAATTACGCTGTATTCTATCAGGTATTCTTTTAGTTTTTTTTTTTTTTTTTATATGAAGTCGAGCGGTTGAAAGGTGAACAGACTTCCAGTTTACCCAAGGCAAATCATGAACTACTGGTGGCGCTGTTCCTGCTAGTAGATACAGTATTTGCACCGAGGACGGATTTAGGCAACCAGTGATGATCCGGAAAGATGAACGTTTCATTCAAATCTGTATCCGCTAACTTTTGCATTCTGCCCATGCAAAGATAGCGAAATATGTTGATGGTGTTACAATTTGCCGGACGAGGAACTGCCTTTTGCAATGATGACGTTCAAAGAGTGAATTTATTACAAATCCTGACGACACTAACACAGCGAGATGGGGACCGCGATGGCCGCGTGCAGGGCGGCCTCCCCGCCGCTGGAGCCGCCCGGCGTGCGGCCCGCGTGGTGCGGGTTGCTCGTCTGGCCGTACACGTAGTTACGGCTCTCCATCCTGGGGAGATAATTCACAAAATCAGATGTGTACGAAACGAAAATAACCTTCAAGTGCAAGTTGGACTCGCACACGAAGGGTTCCGTACCACCATACAATACTTAACACTAAATATAAAATAACGGCCAAAAAATCACGTTTGTTGTATGGAAGCCCCCCATAATTATTTCTTTTATTCTGTTTTTAGTATAGCGGCAATAGAAATACACATTCTGTGAAAATTTCAACTGTCTTGGTATCACGGTTCATGAGATACAGCCTGGTGACAGACAGACGGACAGTGGAGTCTCAGTAATAGGGTCCCGTTTTTACCCTTTGGGTATGGAACACTAAAAAGGAGATAATGCCAATTGTGATAAATAATGCTTGTTCAGATTAGTAATCCAAAGTCCGTCAAATCAGACAATGACGGATAGTATCTACTAGACTATTACTGTCAAACTGTACGCCTTTGTGTGAAGAACGAGTAACATTTGATGATCAACTACCTCCAAAAGTCAAAAATTGGTATTAGTTGTCCCTTTTCCGATTGAATGTAAATTCAGTCAATCATTTAAATTCATCTTTATTTTACATTGCCGGTCAACTCTCAAACAGAAATAGTTTTTGCCATTTACAATGTTACTCACCACTTATTAATCTCTGGTACGTTAGTGACAGCTACGGGGATAGCGCCGGCCTCCTTCATCAGGCG
The DNA here is from genome assembly GCA_963669345.1 of Gortyna flavago. Taxonomy (NCBI): domain Eukaryota; kingdom Metazoa; phylum Arthropoda; class Insecta; order Lepidoptera; family Noctuidae; genus Gortyna; species Gortyna flavago. The sequence continues at coordinate 2,527,783 of OY770144.1, forward strand.
CACGCACTCGGCGTCCTCGTGCGCACGCACATGCTTGCGGGCCAGGATGCCCAGCGTGTGCAGCATGCCCGACACTGCATGGCTCTCCTTGGCCGTAAACGGGACACCTATGCGTGATATATTGTATTGATAAGTATTATTTGTAGTAAAATTGGTCTAGGAATTATTAAGACCTCATTAGCTGAAACTTCCTATAAGTTCTGAGGCCCGTTGTAGACGGCACGGTTTCTTTACGGTAGGGCGCGCTAGCCGCAACGCAAAATAATCGTGTGAACTTGTATATGACACGGCAAACCACTGTGTCTACTGCCTACACGTGTGTGTATTAGGGGCCCAGGTTTTTTTAAACACGTTTTTCTTGCCGTGTAATAAACCGAAAGATTAATTATAAAAATCATTAAATTATAATACAATAACGGTAACTAATTACCCTAAAATTTACTGAAATTCAGCACTAATTAGAGATAAAATTATATAATTATACTTTCTACATCACAGTCCGGTTGTCATTGAGAACAGACTTACTTGCGAAGGGAAATATTCCATTAACGATGTGTGCGCATCTTAGGAGATGGAAAGTAATCTAGATACTAAATTACTAATAATGTCTAGCTTCTGCCCGCGACTTCGTCCGCGTGAAATTTTTTGTTCCCCCGACCCACCGCGTTGCATCGCATCGCCTGCCCGCACTATACCTTTGTTTTCGCTTAGCGTTCTTCCTGACTTTTTTTTTTTTTGCTCGGTTCGACATTTGACAACCCACTTCTTGGGGAAGGTTATTTAACATCACGCTATGAACCTTAGGAGCCGAGTTTCTGTTATTTTAGTAAGAATTTTACACTAACTTCCACGCTAACGAACTTCGCGGGCAGAAACTAGTATATTCCATACTCAGAACAAATAAAAAACCAAGACAGTGGGCTGTCAACAGTAAAGTGAAGCCGGTTTCGTAAACATGTGAGCACTTAGTGAGGTGTAGTTTGATTGTAAATGTGTGCGTGTGAGCGTGTATGCACAGAGCGCAGGTGTAGTTTTGGCATGCTTCACTTGTATTGTTCGCAGCGCTATGTATTGAGTTTTTTATTTGGTCTGAAATTCCATAATAATGTGTGCATAACGCTTGTTAGGAGATTGAAAGTAAATAAGAATATTTACTTTTAAAACGAGGAAGTCATTAGTGATTGTGTCTATTTTTTGTGCCATTTGCATAATTCACGGTAACATAGATGTGAGTCTTTTTATTTTAAGTAGTAAATGAGTATAACTGCCTCGCTGGTCTGGTAGTTGCAAGCGTTATTGCTGTGCGTAAAGGCCTGGGTTCGATTCCTAGGTAGGGCAAGGTGATATTGGGTTTTTCCGACAGAGATTTCTCAGTAGCCCGGAGTCTGGATTTGTGCTCAGTTGATGGCAATAGGCTCGCCCTCATGGGACTCAAACATAATTGGCGATATGTGGGTGTACTAAAGGTACCATCGCGGCCTTTTCCGCCTGATCACTTAATTATTTTTTCACCTAAATCCAACGGCGGCGCCAAGCCACGCCTCCTTAAAATTTTCGCATATTAGGAAAGCGATAACGCAATTAGTTGCAACCTGCACTGCGCAGATTAGTGACGCATCTCGTGTACTCCTTTTGTGAATTTTACGGACGAACATTTGACGTTGGAGCGCTTACTAGAGAGCGCTTCTATTTTTAGAGAGCAAGCAAAAATGAACTTAGTGGTGGTCAGGCGGGGAGTGTTCGCGATAGTACACCTCTGCCTAACCATTATTATTTTTAGGGACAGTTGCATCATTTACATCACGATTACGTGATGTATTTTAAACAACGACCATATTTTAAATAATAGAAGTGTATAATATTATCCATACTAATATTATAAATTCGAAAGTAGCTCCTGTCTGTATGTTATGCCTTTTGACGCCTAAACTAGTGAACGGATTTCGATAAAATTTGACAGAGAGATAGACTGCATCCCGGGGAAGGACATAGGATAGTTTTTATCGACATACCTCGCGGGCGAGGCCGCGGGCGGAAGCTAGTTACTTTTATTAAGTGTATTTGCGATACATGAAAGTATTTTTTTAACATTAAATTGAGTATATTTTTAGGACCAGTTGCATCATATTCTTTTTAGATTCTAAACAGTTTTTGGTAAAAATGGATGTTGGTATTATGATGAGATTGCTATCTCCAACACCGTTTGAGCGATTACCATAAAAGTTGGCAAATACTTACGTATTTTTTATAGAGAAAGTTTATACTATACTTTTTTCTTTCTCGACGCAGGCGAAACCGCGGAGCTAGTTTAATCTAAAAGTCGACAAGACTTTAACTCTTCGTAGATCCACGCGAGACACAATGGCTTTTTAATTATGTCTGTAATTACGGCATTCAACCGGTTAATAAATGTTAATTTTGACGTAAAAAATGCTGGTGTCATTGCAAGCTGTTATCAAAAAGCATTGCTTCATATCTAACGCCTTAAGTTAGAAATATAATGTAGTTATGACTTTAATACTTCAATTAATGATATGTCAATATGCAAGCCATCTTTTCTCTTCCCTTGTGGCCACGCCTGAGGCATAATGGTAACAGACGGAGTAGCTTATTATGCGCTTACGCAAGTGATGAATTTGATTACGCAGATGGGGTATTTATCTTGCCAACATAACAAGCCATTACGACTGTATTCCCCAAAGGTTTAAGCAGACGTGTACCTATAGTGTGTACTACGTTCTTTTGTCAAGCATTGTGCTAACTACTGCGAATTAGTGTCAATCTTAGTCCACCATGAGTATCATGACATTTCAGGCCGTCGATCACAAATTAGTTAAAATATTTCGCTCTAAAGATGAAATTTCGCAGTGGATTTTAGCATATTTAGATATCGATCGATATGCATCACGTCTACGGGGTTTCGCTAGCTACTTTTATTTTCACTTACCCAAGAAAGGTTTCTTCTGGAAGTAGTCATCAGTAAGTCCGCCTTCGATCAGTTTGTCGACCTCGCGCGCGTCTTTGAGAGCCCCCTCGTATCTCTCGTCAGTTACTGCGTTTATTATAGGATTCACCTATAATAAATATTATTGTCATTATTTATATCCTCGTTCTGCCAATAGAGTTGATATCTTACTGAAAAAGATAGGCTAAGGAAGCTAAGGAGGGTCGAACTTATTTTGTAGCAGGCACCCAAAAAACTGGTCAATTTTTCACTTTCTAGCCAAAGTTTATCAGCAAACATCAGGCATACCTAATGTTTGTTTTATTGAAAGTTTTTAAATACCGTACAGATACCAAAAGGACGCTAACAGAGGAGCGACAAAATTATACTTTATGAAAAGCTAAATACATGGCTGGCAATGGCAACGCGGCTAGTTGTACGCACGAAACCGCATCAGTCGTGCCGCCCTTTCGTAACTTGGTAAACCTTACACAGTAATGTTTTATAACTGATATTTATGTAGTATCCCTTTATTGACTGAATGGTGCTTATCAAATTAAGATTATATGTGAATAAAATAACATTTTCACTGTCAGATGAAGGTGAATGATAACTCAAACAAAATTTTATGACTAGTCGCACATAAATTATAATTATTTTTCGTCCTATCTTAGTCTTATTATAATTATCTCAATTAAAAAAGTTTATCCCGCACTAACCAAAGAGTAAAATTTTCTCATTAGTAAAGAAATCTGCAACATAATGATTCGCCTAAAATAAATTTTGGTAATCATGGAAGGAGACCCTTTCCCAAATATTAAGATAATTTAATAAAACTATAATTGAATAAATAAATGACTAATTATCTAGGCCCAGACGGAGATGACGGGATGAGCTGGACTCCTTCAACAAAGACTGGTTCTTAGTCGCCTTATCTTGAGAGAAGTGGAAAGAGAGTAGAGGCGCGCAGGCGTTTGCCCTGCAGTGACACACTATGGTCTATTAATAGCTAGAAAATATACAGCACTTACTTGTTGAATCCTCTCAATGCAAGCTTTGACCAAATCTTCAGACTTCAGCTCCTTCTTCCTGATCTTCGCAGCCAAAGTCACTGCACTTTCTGTCAGGATAGCATGTTTCTTCTCTAAGTCCGGTATGGCCTTCCTCTTACCCTCCCAGATGAAGCCATAGACCAGGTCGATGAACAGGTCCAGGTAGGTACGAAAGATGAGGAATGCATGCTTAATCATGTTGGAGACCATGCCGAAGAATATCTTTCTTGGTTTGTTTTTGTGATGCTGTTGGAACGGAATAACAGATTTTTAGATTAGTTGTTTTTTGGCTTGAAATAGGAGAGAAGAGTGGGAGAGTTTTATTTTTAACCGACTTCAAGAAAGGAGAAGGTTCTGTTTTTCTTTTTGTATGTTTGCTATGCAGTATCTCCGGCAATTGTAAATCGATTACAAAAGTTCTTTTTTTAATGGATAGGGTATGCCTCAGAGGTGGTCCCATATACATTTTATCAACTTTTCTTTGTGTAGTTTTTGAGTTAACTTTAATATTACGGTCGTATTTTTGCCACTTATTTTATATTAATGATGTTATCATAACTTCCTATCAATGATGTTTTCATAGCAAGTAGTGTTATACGAATTTGTTTAGGGTAAGTATAACTTAAAAGTGAATAATAAAAACATTTTTACAAAAAAAAAAAACAATCAACTTCCAAAAATAAGAAAGTGAAAATTAACTTTAATTTCGGAAGTTGGTGTCGTTGGGTTCGCATTTTCGTTGTTTGCCACAGATTCTCGAAATTAAAGTTATTTTTCACTTTGTAGTGTCGTATTTGGAAGTTGGTTGTTTTTTTTTTTGTAATAACGGTTTTATAAAGGGTTACACACAGTTTATAACTCAAGTTACTTTCAACAGTTGTCTTCAACAGTTTTTAATTAAGTAATACTTAGTCAAGCTCAATTAGTGATATTTAATACTTTGTGAACAGAAGTAATAACAATAAAACTTCTATTGTCTCATTCAGTGTCCTTTAACAAAACATTTGATATTTGAGTATTGTTTTTTTTATGATAATATGATGTCAGACAATAATAATTTTAAGATTTAAAACCAATTTAAAATTAAATCAACCAAATTTAAGATTAAAAACCAATTTCAAAGACTCAAAATAAAAAATAAGTACACCTGAAGCGGTTTTTAATTTTTATTACATAACATACCTAGTAATAAAACATAAGCACGGAATTGAGCTTCCCCTCACTGAGAGGAGGCTTGTGTTCCAGCAGTAGGAACATAGGCTGATTCATCATCATCATCTGACTAGCCTTATCCCAACGATGTTGGGATCGGCTTCAGTCTAACCGGATGCAGCTGAATACCAGTATTTTAAATGGAGCTACTGCCTATCTTACCTCCAAAACCCAAACCAGAAAACCCAGTTACTGGGTAATTTGATACCCCTTGGCATTACAGGGTGCTAACTCTCGAATATCATTCCGATAGATCGACATTGGTCAAATGTCAGTTGGTTGAGTTAAACGAGTTTGATTGACAATTCCAATGTCGGTCTATCGGAATTATATTCGAGAGTAAGCACCCAGGTTGATTATGCTACTGAATTGGCTTTGGATCATTTAATAAAGATAAGTAATCAATCTGGTAATCCTAAATAATCCAATGCACATTTTACTGCCCAAATTGAGGATTTTTCTTTTAGTCTTCATAAATACTGGATGAGCTAGATCATCAAAATCCAAATGTGGTATTAATTTGAATACAAATTTTAATAATAAGTAGTACAGTATCAATCTTTGCTAGGTGGCTGGACGAGACTTGCTGAGAATCAAGCTAAGCGGTGTCCAATTGGAGAGGCCTATGTCCAGCAGTGGACTGCTGTAGGCTGACGATGATGAAATATCAGTACTTACTAACTACCTCACAGTATCTTTATTATACTTCTGGCAAGCAGTATTTGCACTGATAGAATTTTATTGGTACCTAGTATGTTATATTGATTATCATTTAGTATTGCAGTTAGCAGAATTGTTTACATATAGTTCTAAAAGTAGTTACTAATCTTCCAAATAATCATATAATTTCTGTTTATAGAACATATAAAAATACCCTTCCTAAAAAGTTATTACTGACCTAAAAACAAAAGAACCAGAGACTGAGAAATAAATTATCTACCTTCCACAATAATGATAAAATTATGACACACCACTCTCCGTTCACTACACAAATATTACTGATAAATTTACCACAGATAATAATGAATAACATACACATACAATGACTATAATTTACTTAGTAATGACCTGCCTTATTTTAAAATGTTTCTACCCACTGTCCCTGAACAAAATAACTTACAAAACTAAAGAGGTACAAGCTAGATATATGCGACCTTACCACTGAAACAGGTTGACTCAGGTTATAGGGAGTAAAGATCATTGCCCTATGCAAGTGCAAGGACAAAAGTTAGGCTAGGTTTGCAAGTATCTACAAGTTTTTTTTTTTGTGCAAAGAGTGTTGAGCTTTGATATTTTCTAAATTCTAATTTTATTATTTTATTGCAATAAATAAAAGTATTATTCTCACCTCAATATTTGCTGTTTCGTCAATTTTTGTAATGCTCATCGCTCGTACACTGCTGATACATTTGAATAAGTATGTTAATTTTATTCAACTACACCACGTTTATTTTCTGCAAACCGAGCTCTATGCTGAGAAAATTCAGTTCCAGTTTCAAATTTCGCTGACGCTAGCGTAGTGTACACGGCGCGGAATCAGCGGAACTATGTGAAAGGGGCTAGGTATGATCAGGAACTTTCTAATATAACTATAATGAAGATATTTCTTGTGGTGTGGACTTAGAAATTGCGATCATGTTCTACGTTTAAAATTGAGCAGTAGCAACTTCTTTTTAATGACAATAATTCCTTTTTTTTTATTGATTAGACTTTATAGTTTTGTTCACTTTTAATCGGATTCTAATCGAAAACAAGTAAAATTTTTGTAATTTATTGGGACGGAATAATTAATAACGAATTGTTGACATTGTTGTTGATCTGCATCTGTCACACTCTATCAAAAAGTACTCTGTGATCTGTCATAAGTCAACAAAGTGTCAGTTGCCGTCAATTGCTGATTTTTACAGTTTACGAAGAATGACAAACGTTTGAGTTATGGATACTATAAACGACTAGATATAGGTACTCTTTACGAAACATAGCATTTTTTTCTCTTTATCTATTCTTTAGCGCCTGGGTCGATTTCAATTTTGGGGCCAAAAAAATGTGAATTGCATGATATTTAAAAATGTTAAAAATTTTAATGTTTAAATATCTAGGTGCATTCATTAATTAAAAAAACACATGCTAATCAAACAAACCTTTAATTTCTTCCAATAACAGGGAAAATACAAATTTTTGAGTGACACGAATGAGCAACATAATTTCTCTAATGATATTTTGTGATTTACTAATGAGATCTCTGGTTATACTAATGAAAGTATATATTTTTTATTTTTCTACGTTACTAAATAATCAACAAAACATAAAATATTTGTCATTAACGTTATTTGTAGCAGGTGCAGTGGCCAACACATCAACCTACCCTCAACCTACTGTAAATTTTTTGTAAATCTCTGTTTTCTAAATTCTGGATATGCAGAATCGGCAGCCCAAACAACCTGAAAGAAAAAAAAAGTATTATTATTTTTTTGTATAAACATATACCTGATGAACTGTCATAGTTCCCTTGAAAGTAGCAATATCTTTAGGCAACATTAATTCCTTTAATTTGATTTCGTGCTCCTGAATAATACCCATATCTACGTTTTCATATTTCTTCGAATGATGTTAACAAAAGCATGAAAATCTCCGACATCCTGATGACACCTTAATTATTAATCCGCAGTCCTTTTGATCACTGCTCCAATGCCATCAGGAGCACCCTTGCCGTGCCCAGTTTCTTGATAATTCCATGTGACAAGATTTCTGGGAAGTCATTTCTTAATTGGGTTAAAATATAAAATATATATTTATTTCTATACTGGCTAGAGGGGCTATCCGTTAAAAAATGAATGCGATTAATTTGCGATGATCTGTTAAACACAAATTTAATTAAATAATTTAGATGAGCCCACACTGCCGCTGCATCACGACGGGTGCATTCACTGGCTGTGCAAATAGAGTAAGCTTGAGTAGCATTGGAATCATTTTTTTAAATAAACCACTGCTGTATGAAGTGAGACTTGACCACGGCTGCCACCAAAGTGCATGCTTTGTACTTCCTCCGCATATTTATAAGAATAGTTTTCTGAAAAATCCATATGGATCAAAGCTTCATTGATGATATGTGTGATAAAAAATTTGGCAGCATATTTTCCAGTTCAATTATCAGGTTACGTGGATCAGATCTCTTTGCTTTCTTCTTGATTATTTTTATTTCTCTAGTATCTACTCTCTTTGTATCTCTTTCCCATACCATGTACTGTATTTCTTTATCATTTCAGAATTCTTTATATGGCACGGTTTTATCCTTACATGAAGCGCATTTGCGATTAAGACAATCTAGGCTATATTTATCACAACAGATTTCCTTTGTCAAATTCTGACTATCTTTTACACGAAGAATATCATTCTTGTTAAGAGCCGTTATTAATAAATTAAAATTTGTGTGCAACAAGCAGGCACACGTATCACGGTCGTCATGTGGAAGACAGACCCAAAATGGTCTGAGTCATGTAAAAGTCGAATAACTGATTTTATGTTTGTATTTTCAGCCAAAAATTTAAGGTGTAAGTTTTTCATAGAATCTAAAAGGTATCTGACTTGTTTAACTGTTCCATGTTTCTTCTTGTACTGTTTTTTTCCTGGTGTAATTCGACTGTTTATGTCGTCTTCGTAAAACTTTTGCACTAAGTGTTGAACGTTGATGCTATTTCGTGCATTTTTCTTAAATCGTTCTCGGAGATGAACTTTGCGAAGGTCAGTAGCAACCTTAAATTTTTTTAACTTCTGTTTATCAATTAAGTTAGTGATAACGCTTTTGTCCTTCCTGTTTCTAGTTGTAGCAAATTTCCGTGTTATTTCAGTGCTTATAAGTCTATCAAATAATTGTTTCTTGTCTTCATTTTTTGTATTTTCTGATTCATTACTTATTTCACTTGTTAGTGTAGATATTTTTCTTTTTAAATAATTTACCCTGAACCTGTATCTGTTTAATAATAATATATATTTTCGCTTCTCTTTTTCGTGCTGCATTTTCATTGTTTTGATTTTTTTAATTAGTTTTTATTCACGCATACTTAGTTTAGATTTTATTTCTTGTTTTTCAATGTTTAAGGGATCTGTATTCAAGTTTACATTTTCAATATGACAACTTTCTTCACTTACTGCAACGTTTTCTATCATTCTTTGACTTACTTTCTTTCTATAAAACTTTTTGGCACTCTCTTTCCATTTTCGTCTTTGAATTGTTTGCTCGCGTGGACTCATTTCGTTAATACTTTTAAATTTTTTATTTTCCTTCGCTTTTAAGTAATATCGTCTTTTTTTTTCTTACTCAGCAGCATATAACTCAGGATTTTTTTTTATAGTTTGATATTTTTGTCTTCTAGCTATTCTACGTCTCTCTAATTCTTCCTCACTTTTTTGTTTTTTTGGTTTCGCCATTTTAATACTTAATCTAGAAGAAAAAAAAATGTATATCATTAGTGTGACTTTCAATATAATTCGTGTGACTCGTGAATCGACACAAATGAGAGTGACACGAATGAGATTTTTGGTAGTAATTCGAATTTATTTCGTAAATGGAACGTTCTAGAATATACCGTACATTAGAAACAAAATATGCTCTCAATGGTTTATTAGGCAGCCAAATCAAAAACAAAAAACACATTTAATTAAACACGATATGTGACAAAACACTAATGATATAAATTTTGTACAAAAGTCAAAATCTTACCTGACATTTGGAATTTCTCTTAAAATAACGCCCACACACAAATGTCGACCACGCGCGTTCGGCCACTCTGAGCACACGGGAAGTGCGCGGGGCAAAGGGCAGGGTAAATCAGGGACAAATTCTGTTTACTCATGCATTTGGAAACGGTCACACAAATGATACTTTAAAAACAAACAGTTTTAGAATGCTACAAAAACCTATTTTTTATTACCCAGCATTGGTTTCAATCTCTAATTATTCATCTTTGAAGTGTATACAAAACAGTAATACGTTAAAATTTGATTTTCCTCAACGCGTTTTCGTTTTTTAGAGAAATGAAGAAAAATATAAGACTTTGGAGCATTAACACTAATGAGAAATAGGTACTAATTTATTTTTTAATTTTTTTATTTACAATCATAAAAGGTTCGTTCTAATCGGCGTTTGGGCGTCTCATAAGACTACATGATTTAAAATATTTTTACTTACGATAAATTCTAAACCATGAGAAATAAATGAAAATATATGCTTTTGGCCCCAAATTTGAAATCGACCCGCCTAGTGAAATTAGCTTTACAACATTTTGTACATAGCATACAGCATGATAATCTTTTTAATAACAGCACCTAATTAACAACTTTGTATGAAAGTATGTACAGACGCCAGCACATCAACCTACTACAATCTGTCAAATTTCTTTGATAAATTTTCAACTTTATCGCTAAAGTATAAGGTTCAAAGTTGATTGGGAAATTTTGACAGTTTCGGGTAGGTTGATGTGCTGGCGTCTGTACACACGGCTACACATCAAGCTATAAATAACCAGTTTAAGCTGACTTCTGGTTGTACGAAAAACCTATGCAATGCGAGGTCAGCTAAAACTGGAAATGTATAGCTTGATGTGTAGCCGTGTACAAACGCGAGCACATCAAGCTACTACAATCTGATTTTCAACTAAAGTTCAAAGTTACTTAATTGTTAATATTTTACAGTTTCGGGTAGCTTGATGTGCCTGTGTTTGTGTTTGTGATGCAGTGAACGAAATGTTTGTTTTCGTTCCTGTTGTGATGTCATTGTATTGTGTGTCTGTACACACGGCTACACATCAAGCTATACATTTCCAGTTTTAGCTGACCTCGAATTTTATAGGTTTTTCTTACAATCAGAAGTCAGCTTATACTGGTTATGTATAGCTTGATGTGTAGCCGTGTGTACCTACACACAGCTAAACATCAAGCTATAAATTACTAGTTTTAGCTCACCTCGCGCTGTATAGGTTTTTCGTACAATCAGATGTCAGTTTATACTGGTTATGTATAGCTTGACGTGTAGCCGTGTGTACAATAAATTAATTATAATCTAGTTTATGCTGCAAATGTTGTGTTTATCCGTCATCTGCGTAGAATATTGTTCCGCACTAAGGCCAATGCTTTTATGCGGTCATTTACCTATGTTACTTTCTAATATCTAAATCGCGGATGGATCGTCTGCCTGCCTACATGAAAAATACATAATGCATAACATCACGCCTGGAATCTCCGCAGGGGTAGGCAGTTAGATATTACACCCACAACGTACGAGATTGGTCGGCCTACCAATAAATAGGTATGTTTCTATCTCAAATCCGCTTGGAAAACAGCGAGATTATCCGATTGCAAACTTCAAGGACCTCATCTCATGTAAAATACACAATATTTGCCTTCACAAAGCAGTAGTACAGAGGCCAGCACATCAGGCTACGCCAATCTGTCAAATTTCTTTGATAGATTTTCAACTTTATTGCAAAGGAATAAGGTTCATATTCAATTGGGAAAGTTTGACAGATTGGGGTAGCTTGATGTGCTGGCCTCTGTACATAAGTAATGTTACTAGAGGTCTATCCATGCGTAGGAATCGCTATTTAGCCTAGAGTTCGTTTAGGTTAGATCTTCCAGCCAGTTTTGTTGGGAGAAATTCCAGCAAAACTGGTTTCCTTACAGACTAAAAATCACAATTTTGCTAGACTAGGTATTCCGGATCTAATATATAGGAGGATGAGTTTTTGCAAACAAACAAAGAGTTTTACTTACCTAGGTCAGAAAAAAAGATTTATCAAGAAGTTGAAGTGAAGAAACTTTCTTTACTTTAGCTTGTTTTGTTTTTAGCACTTTTCTAGCACTTTGTCACATAATTAGATCAAACTAGTGATAAAAACAAGTTATGGTAATTAACGAGCCAAATCGATAATTTCTGATCGGTCATTTTGGCCAGTCATTCTGATGTTCATAATTCTATCTAGTAGGAGTAATAGTGTTCTCACTGTGAACCGGATCACCGGCCGGAATCGAATTATGATCATGTATGATGCGCCGGACAAAGGTCAACGAATGCACATGGTCTACCTAAAAATTATAATGTAATGATCAAAACAGCCGTTCACATAATATATTATTTAGTAGTATCCGAAACTCGCGGCTGTAAGCACGCGCGCAAACGTCTGTGATTTATAAAAAAGTTGTGTTTAATTTTGGAGGGAGTTTTATCTGTCAATCTACTTTCGCGCGGGAACCTGTTGAGCTAGTTTTGGACACGTGCGTTTGTATGTACAACGACATAATTCTCTAACTCGATATATAAAAAAAAACAATTAAAATAATGTTACGGAAAGTTCTGTCATTCTGATTGTATATTACTTATATTGTAGTATCTTATGCATATTAATTACATTTACGATGCCATACAGTCACAATGTTAAACACGATGCCAGCCTATAGTATTGCCAATAATAATACAAGATTGTGAGGTAAATACCTGTGTTTTTATACCATCTAGCGTTATGTAACATGTCTTCCACAACATAATGCTAATGGCGTAGGTAACTATAGACTTAGTCATAGGTAGGTAGACACGTAAATAGACAGTATAAAAAACGGCATCAAGCTTAGGTACAGACGCCAGCACATCAAGCTACTGCAATCTGTCAAATTTCTTTAATAGATTTTCAACTTTATTGCTAAAGCATAAGATTCGAAGTTGATTGGAAAATTTTTACAGTTTCGGGTAGCGTGATGTGCTGGCGTCTGTACATTTTAATATTGTACTTGGATACACTGACGCGTTTCACTGTCATCATCTGCCTAGCCTTTTTCCCAACTATTTTGCGGTCGGCTTCCAGTCTAACCGGATAAACCGGATGCAGCTGAATAATGATAAAAATAATAATATCCTTGGACATTTCACACAACGCCATATACTAGTAGTCCCAAGCTAAGCAACCTAATGCTTGTGTTATGGTTACGAGATGGCTGATAAACTACTTATATACATTTTTTTTTTAAATTAAATACTTACATATTATAGATAAAACACCCAGACCCGGAACAAATACTTGGAGGTCGTACAAATATTTGTTCCGTACGGGAATCGAACACTGCGCCAATCGTGTCGTCAAATACCAGTAGGCTATTTTACCTGGAGCGACTGCCTATCTGACCTTCACAAAAAAGTTCCTGGGTAATACCACTTGGTAAGACTGGTTGGCTGGTTGGTTGGTCGGTTGGCGGGTTGGTTGGCATTTCACCGTGCCATACAAAGTTATATTCCGTTGAATTCTGTTTAAAATAGAGTTTTTTTTTATAAATCTACGCAATGTAAGAAACCTATTAGGTGTTAGACAAAAAAAAACTGGTCTTACTAAGTTAAATAACTCGTTATTTAGATTTGTTGATTCTCATCGTATCGATGGCGGGCGGAAAACCTTAGCTCATAGGTATAAAAATAATTTATAGGTATTGTGTGTTTTTTAAAAGCAAGGAACTTTGTTTTTTTTTTTTGTAGATTTTATTATTTTAAAAAGTTTTATCGATGTTCAATATTCGATCGTTTAGGAATAGGTAAGTGTACATACCTTATTGTCCATTTTTTACGCACCCTGTATGTTTTGAGGGCATTGAGGATAAAGGTTCACTGGGAGTCGTAGTATCTCCTTAATGATTTAAAAAAGAAAACAAAACAATCAAATCAATCATTATCTATATCTATATCTATCTATATCTATCTATATCTATCTATATCTATTCTATCTATACATATAATAAATCTGTAGACGAGACGTTTCTGTACATTGAAAATATTTCCAAAAAAAATAGTTGGGGTGTTAAAGGATAACCAACAGATGCCATTTCATCAATTTTTGGAATTTTTGTCTGTTTGTCGGTTTGTCTGTTTGTCTGTTTGGATGTGACAGATTATTGATTTGAACAGGGTCAACGTAAAAAGTACCAAACCAATACGGTTACTTTTTATACTCAAATATGGTGTAGAACTCGGAGCAGTGATTAGTTTTTATTTCATCGCAATCGGTTCACTCTATCAAAAGATATAATCAATTTAAAGTATTCTAGAACAACTTTTTACGTTTTTAGTAACATGTAACGACATCTATTGGCTCGATATAGTACCTACTAACGAAAACATATTGTTGTTGTGATGTGAATAATCACGTCCTATTAGTTTATGCTTACTTAAATGACGAAATAACACAGATACCTACTTATGTCTATGTTATTTTAAAAAGTAATGATAATGATTATAATATTAAACAAAATCGCTTTCCATTGATGGTTTATTTAGTGGCGCCTGTGGCGCTAAAATAATTTTAAACAAAAAGTGAGGATAATGTAAGATAATAATTAATGTGGTGTTGTGAGCGATAAAGAAGTTAGATAATTATTGATATAGAAAGTTGAGTAACGCAGAGCGTTTTTTAACGAAGTTCTTATATGGAGCTTGCGGTAGGAGTTCCAAGGGAGACATCGTCAAATAACGAAAAAGCGTTATGCCTCATTTTTCAAAGTAATAGGTAGATAGAGACACACACACACAGAGAGAGAGAGAGCTATTTTTCATGGTTTCCGAGGATCCTGACCCCGGTAAGTGAGATCAAAAAGAAAATCAAAGATGGCGGTTGCCTAAATTTTTAACTTTTTCGTCATGGGTGTCGTTTTCATGGTTTTCGAGGGTGCTGAAGTCGAGAGTCAGGTCAAAATGAAAATCCAAGATGGTGGCTGCAATTTTTTTTATCATGTTTGTCGTTTTCATGGTTTTTGAGGGTGCTGAAGTCGATAGTCAGGTCAAAATGACAACCCAAGATGGCGGCACCTTTTTTTTGAAATGTTTTGTCATGGGTGTCGTTTTGATAGTTTTCGAGGGTGCTGAAGCCGATAGTCAGGTCAAAATGAAAATCCAAGATGGCGGCTGCAATTTTGTTTTGATTTTTTGTCATGGATGTCGTTTTCATAGATTTCAAAGGTGCTGAAGCCGATAGGCAGGTCAAAACGAAAATCCAAGACGGAGGTTGCATTTTTTTTATGGGTTTCGTTTTATTGGTTTTTGAGAGTGCTGAAACCAATAGTGAGGTTAAAATGAAACTGTAACGGCTTACCCACCGTCGATTGGCCCATGAACCGTTGGTGAACATTATCTTTAAACCATTAACTTTTTTCCAAAGGACTTTTCACCCACGAACGTTTTGCCAACATAAATCTACGTCAGTGAATGCTTTACCCACAGAATGTTTTGACCAATAACTTTTCACCCAAAGAACAAGGCCAACAGACGCCGGGAAAGGTGAAAGTAAAATAATAATAAGACGTAGTCCTTTATTTCTGTGAAAAGGGTATAAAGTAACCTAACCAAGCCTAACCTCGGGGTGCCCTTCGCTCGCTTTGCTCGCTCACTTGAGCCGCCATCATCCCTCCGAACCCTACCTGTCCGAGTCGGGGTGCCCCAAGTCCCGAGCTCGCTTCGCTCGCCCTTGCCTTCCTCGCCATCCTTAGTTCTATTTGACATGGGTCAAATGTTCTTTGGGTGAAAAGTTATTGGTCAAAACATTCTGTTGGTTAAGCATTCACTGACGTAGAGTTCTGTTGGGGAAACGTTCGTGGGTCACAAGTCCTTTGGATGAAAAGTTAATGGTGTTGACCAACGGTTCATTAACTAATCGACTGTTGGTAAACCGTTTCAGTACTGGTTAAAATGAAAGTCCAAGATGGCGGCTGCAAATCAAAAAATTCGTAGTGTGTGTCGTTTTCATGGTTTTCGAGAGTGCTGAAGCCGATTGTGACGTCAAAATGAAAATCGAAGATGGCGGCTGCAATTTTCTTTTTCTTTTTTTATCATGTGTGTCGTTTTCATGGTTTTCAATATAAACTTACACGACTTTGTGTGAAATAAAATAAAATACAACCGACTTAAAAACACACTTCAAAGTGCAATAGACCTTTGGTTTCAGAAGTCTGTAATTTCTTGCCAACGTGCAACGTCTTCCCAAACTAAGGTTATTTTGCACTTTGTAGGGTTTTTTATGGAAGTCGGTTATATTTTTTTGTAATTATCTTTGCAATTTTTTTTCTGGTTTTCGGCAGTATAAGGTCTAAATCAAAATCATGTCTAAAGTTTTCATGGGTTTCATCTTCGTAGTTTAAATGACGGCCGGTGTCAAATATAACCAAAGTTTAATGGGTTGCTTTTTACACGGGCAACTTTATGTAGAAGCTCTTACCATTAATGTATTCTTCCTTTTATCATCTAGATATCTCGATGCTTTATAAGGCATAATATTGGTAGGTATATATGATATCTTCAATACCAAGTTAAGAAATTCTAAATTTACCACAGAGAAGAAACCAAGACTTAGAAAAACTAACTTCAAACTTGGACCTACTAATCTCAGATATACTTTAGATAAAATGGTGATATGATTTTACAAGTTGGTATTCTAAGACAGACGCAAAATAAAATGGACACAATTATGGCTGTTTGGTTAAATAATCAGCCTCGAGCAGGCGCTTTTATTTTAATTTATTCTCAAAAATCAAAGTGACACTTCGTCGCATTGTCATTATGAACCATGAAGAGGCAGTGATTGCAGTCGAAAGGGCCGTGGTAGCGAACCCTAGGTAAGGAAAGCGTTACCAGGCAAGATCTGATGATTCTTCCTTTTCAATGAAGGAGTGGCAATTACACTTTTCCTAAGCGACACATCACCTATTTTTTTCCGACATCCACGCGAACGAAGTCGCGGGCACAGCTAGTTGTTAATAATAAAACATTTTTTCTTTCCTTCTTTTCTGTAAAGGCATGTTGGAATTTGTTTAAACTCCATACTTAGGTGCATTGTTTGGGAGTTCTCCTACTCGACAATGCTCGTACTCTTCAGGCTAGGACTTGAGACCAAAAGGGCCCCCTAGGCACTTGACATTTTAGCCCCAAAACCCAAAGCCATTTTGGAAATTTAGCAAATAAAATCCACTATAGTCTTTGCGCTGTAGCATGGTGCGGGTGACATTTGTTTTATTTGTAGACTAGAACATTATGTTTGGGTTTAATTTAATTTACTACAGTTACCGTAGTAACTGTACTGTAGTACTGTGTGTGTAACTGTAGTAAATTAAATTAAATCCAACCAGAATGTTCTAGTCTACAAATAAAACAACTGTCACCCGAACCATATATGCTACAGCGCAAAAACTATAATCCTCTAAATTCCTCAAGGTACCTACTTGAACCAACTTACTTTCTTCAAACATCTTAAGTATTTATAGTACTTTTGTAAAAACCTACATTATTGAGTTTTCGCATAGCTGGCAGCTGGTTGGCAGTGATTGATCAGTGATCTTTCTAAGAGAACTTTGCTTGCAAGAGTAAACGAAATCATTTTGAAAATGTAAGCACCCTATCCTAGGTGCTAACATTTTCGAGCTGATTTCGTTAGGTTATTCTTTTGACTAATAATGATACAGTAATAGGAGTTACTTTGTCGAGTTATGCGAGGTTTATGGATAAAGAGTAAATAAATCACAGTTCACAAAGTAAGATGCAATGGCGAGTGATGCGAGCTCAAAGATTTTTAGCAACCCCACCTCGGAGAGATTAGATTTCTTTCAATTGACAATTTAATTTAGAAATAGGAGTTGCTTTGTCGACTGACAGAAAAGCTGAATAATAAGTAAAACTATGATACAGGAGCGAGCGAAGCGTGTTCGAAATTTTTTATCATCACGCCTCGGTGAGGTCAGATTTCTTCATCCTTTCCTACGGGTGCTATAGGTACCATGATATGGGCACTAAAGCGCATGGCCTGTAGCTTTTGTTACCTACATAGTCCTGTCCACCTGCCGCCTGCCGCAACAAGCTGGGGAGAGTCCCTCTAGGCTGGCTGGCCCCTAGACCGGGGCCTTGTGGGCCTAGACGTAAATAGGCTGGCTATTTTGATTAAAAAACCAAATGATCGACATTTCTAATAGTTAGGATAACTTTTTGAGTTTTTAAATACATACCTAGTATATTAATTATTTAATATTCATCTGAGAACTAGAGGTAAAGTGTAACCTTCACACTTGAAAACTGCTCTTTTTTTTCACCGACAAAAAAAAAGTAATTTAGTCGCGCTCTTTCTGCATCATAATATTTACTTGCAAACACAACCATATAACACGAATGTATATAATACCGGTCAATCGACTCAAGAGTTGCTTTACCTTGAAACTCTTTTGATAATATGTTTTTTTTTTGGAATGGCATCTCGCCTTTCAACCTAGGAGGCTGTCGTCTGCTTAACCGGACTTGCTTGATAGTTAATTAAGGCCTCCAGACAGGGCTTAAAAAAACTTTAAAAACTAAGCGACTACACGCGGTACCCTCTGTGGGGTACGGACCTCGGCTTAGGGCGTTGCTGGGAGAGGACATCAGCAAGGGACAGGCTGGATCAGAGTTAAATATGTGAAATGACAAAGATTTAAGGATTTATATCCCTAGTTGGATATAAATCCCTAAATCTTTTTCATTTTTTTGATTCTGCCTGCAACTTCGTCGGCGTGAAATTTCTTGTTTGCCATTGCCCTCTAAGTAAGGGTCTCCCCACATTTATCGACGCGGAATCGGCTTAAGCTGAGTGCGTATCACCGCAATACTGACCGGTGTTAGCCGATTCCGCGTCGATAAACGTGGGGAGACCCTAATTGTTGCCCCATTGCAGAGTAACTGCCGCTTCTCATACACGAAGGTATTGATCACCATGCTTGCTCAAGTCGGGTTGGAGATTTCAGTATAATTTTTTTTCTCTATTCGCGTTGAAAAACACAGTGTTTCCAAGTCGCTCTTTATTAGCCTTATGCAAGCAGGGAACTTTCCAAATGAGCTCAATTACCTAAGTCGGTCGTCGAACCGCCTACATTGCGCCTTGCGTAAAACATACTGTCATGCATGGAAGCACATTTGGCTTTAACTACTTGTTGTAGAGCGCTGACACGACTTTCTTTAATAATATGATGATTTTCCTTAGGTATTGTATGCGGGTATGCCGCATGTATAAGCTTATCCAGTAGCTAGATAGGGTATCTTATCTATACCTACAATACAAATTAAAAAAAAATCTGTAATGTAAAAATGACAGCTTTTTACTAAATACATATATGAAAGTTTAAACATGTATCATTATCTGCCAAGCCTTTTCCCAACTATGCTGGAGTCGGCTTCCAGTCTAACCAGATGCAGCACCAGTATTTTACATGGAGCGACTGTCTATGTAACCGCCACAACCCAGTTACTGGGTAATACGAAACCTCTTGGTAAGACTGGTTGTCAGACTTTCGGGCTTCTGACGACCCGTAACGATTGTCAAAGATCCACGAATGATAGCCGGAACCAACAGTTTAATGTGCTTTACGACGAGCCACGAAGGGGTCTATAATGATAATAAATGGGTATGTTACATATTAAACAAATTATAACTAATTACCTACCTACGACAAGGGACGCAGGTCAATGGGAGGTAT
Source organism: Gortyna flavago (assembly GCA_963669345.1). Lineage (NCBI taxonomy): Eukaryota > Metazoa > Arthropoda > Insecta > Lepidoptera > Noctuidae > Gortyna > Gortyna flavago. The sequence goes on from OY770144.1 coordinate 2,547,505, forward strand.
AAATTAGAATGATGCATTGTTTAGCAGTTGAGTAGGTAGGTACATCATTTGAATAATGTTGTCAGATTTATTTATAGTACTAGCAGCGCTCCGCGGTTTTACCCGCATAAGTTTCGATCCCGTGGGAATATCGGGATAATAACCACCATAATTATGTCCTTTCCCGAGACTCAATACCAAATTTCATCTAAATCGGTTCAGCGGTTTAAGCGTGAAGAGATAACAGACAGACAGGCACACTTTCGCATTTATAATATTAGTATGGATTGTGTTGACTGAAAAACACGGAATCTCAAAATTTTCGCATGCAAGAACACTTAATTCATGAACAAAACAAATATAAGTACCTATTACCTAAGTAGGTACATTCGCACCGCACCTCCGATAAAATAGGGAACTCGAAAAATCTGGATTTTTAGAAAAGCGAAAATTAACTCACGGATTTGTTAATCAGTCTAAAAACATATTTTTTTGTAAGCTTTTCAAATATATGTATATAACTTTGATCACATAATAATAATAATGTAAGAATATAAAGACTGATTAACAAATCCGTGAGTTTATTTTCGCTTTTCAAAAAATCAGATTTTCGAGTTTTAGATAACCCTATTTTATCGGAGGTCTGTGCGAATTATGTCAATCTTAGAACCTAGGTGGGTATATATACCTACTAATTTGGAAAAATTGTGAGATTTTATTCAAACCTTTCCACTTTCCGAGTAGGGTCTTCAAAAACATTAGGTACGGTCACCAAAGGAGTTAAGTAATATAGTTGAAGTTTAGTAAGAAACTGACGAATGTTTTTGAATAAAATAAAATAAAATTAATAGAAAACAAACAGTAAACTAAACTTCAAGTAAGTATATCCGACGACCCTGGTTACTTATCTGTTTTGGTGACTGTACACACGGCTACACATCAAGCTATGCATTTCCAGTTTAAGTTGACCTCGCATTGTATAGGTTTCTCGTACAATCGGAAGTCAGCTTATACTGGTTATTTATAGCTTGATGTGTAGCCGTGCGTACATAGACAGAACTTTCCGAAAAAAAAAAAACAGAGTTATGTACCTAGAAAAATAATGACTCCTCAATGTTATCAACTTTAATCCCACAGGTATAAAAACACCACAAAATGAAAATGGGGAAAGTATTTAAAATTATATTTATGTACATACGACTGATGTTCGACTTTACTGTAGACGGCATCTTCTCTCTCTTCTGGAACTGTCACAATAAAGAAATTAAAGCTCTTGACTTGAAGAAGCATGCTGTGCTTACTGAGAGTGCTACCGCGCTTGCCAAGAAGATAAGACAGAAGAAATTGAAGTCAGAAGATTTGGTCAGAGCTGTCATTGAGAGGATTAAAGAGGTGAGACTTTGCGTTAATTTGAATTATAAGTACTTACTTTATCATGACGAAAATCTTGGAAAAATTGTATCCTGTATTTTTAATACCTATACAGAAGTTAAGGCGTCTTTACCTACATACTGAGACCTCTCCGTGTCTCGGAAAGCACGTTAAGTCGTTGGTCCTGGCTGTCATTCGTAGATCTTTGAGTCGTTACGGGTGGCCAGAAGCCCGAAAGTCTGACAACCAGTCTTACCAACGGGAATCGTATTCCCAGTAATTGGGTTGTGGAGGTCAGATAGGCAGTTGCTCCATGTAAAATTCTGGAACACAGCTGCATCTGGTTAGACTGGAAGCCGACCCTAACATAATTGGGAAAAGGCTACAATAGGCAGGTGTTGATGATGATGTAAGAATACTAGTTTTTTCACGACTTGCACGTCGGATTCTCGCAATTAGCAATACGGTAAGAATGCAGATTAGGGCTTTGTCCAACAGCGGGTAAGGTCGGGCTGTAGATGATGATGAAGGCTTCGAGTATTAGATTAACAGATTGCGAATGTTTTCAGGTAAACCCAGTGTTAAATGCGATAGCCGCGGACCGGTATGACGCGGCGTTGGCTGAAGCGAAAGAGGTGGACGCTCTCATCGCCACCGGTCTTCCGGAAGAAGAGTTTAACAAGAAACCATTGTTGGGTATGTAGTTTTTCAAAATAGTCACCAGATAATCGAGAAATAATTTATAATTATCAACTAAGGTCAATTAAATTAATTAATTTAATTAACCAATCGGTAACCATAACCAATCGGTTATGGTATGATAGGTTTTTCAAAGAATTAATTCGGTAGATTCGCTCTACTGCATCAAAAGATTGCCTTGATTGTCATGGAATCGCCAGATACGGTATATGCGTGAGCTCTATAGTAGTGGGCAAGTCGAACGATTTAAATCTTTGAGGTTTTAGATTTTTTGTCGACAAAGACGTTTCGTTCGTTTTGTTTTACTAGTTAATTTAATCAACCGGATTAATAAAAATGGCGCCTATCAGGAAGACGTTTAGATCATTGAATGTTTCTTACAAAAGATTTTTTTTACCGACATAGTGCGAATCTCACATAACTTTTTGTAGCTAAAATCTATATCCGCCTTCGCCTCGAAATGTCTGTACACATCAAGCTGTACAATATAACCAGATAAACTGAATTCTGATTGTAAGAAAAAATCTAGGTATAAGTACAGAGGCCAGCACATCAAGCTACCCCAATATGTCAAACTTTTCCAATTGAATATGAACCTTATTCCTTTGCAGTAAAGTTGAAAATCTATCAAAGAAATTTAACAGACTGGGGTAGCTTGCACAGGTTTTTTATCAAAAAAAAAAAACTGAGGCTTTACGAAGTTAGCTGACCTCGCATTCGAGCTCAGCTAACTTCGTAACGCCTCAGATTTCTTTTTGTTATTTTTTCCCATGTTTTAATAATTAGGAACCCTCACGGGCTTCCCCAGAACACCCTACCAAAGTTTCATCACAATCTGTCCAATGGTTTCGGAACGCTTAGAGGACAAACATACAAACAAACATTGATTTTTATTTATATAGAACACTAGCAGAGATTTCACCAGCATAAGTGTCGATCCCGTGGGAATATCGGGATAAAACATATCCTATGCCCTATCCCGGGACTCAAACTATCTCTATAGCCATCTAAATCGGTTCAGCGGTTAACCGTGTAGAGGTAACAGACAGACAGACACATTTTTGTATTATATAATATTGGTATGGATAGAGATTATAGTGTGATGTGAAGTGTGATAGTGTGATACGATCCTGCAAATTATTTCCATTTGGTAGCTATAGGCTGAAATCAAGACACTTCCCTCCTTATTTTTCTTTCCCATAGGTGTCCCATTCACAACAAAGGAAAGCCAGGCAGTGAAAGGCATGCCCCTGACGATGGGGCTCAAATGCCGGCGCAATGAAGTGGCGTCAAAAGACAGTGAGGCAGTCAAGAGGCTGAAGGATGCTGGAGGCATTGTTGTGGCTTCCACTAATTTGCCTGAGCTGCTAGTTTGGTAGGTCCTCAGAACTAAAAACTTTCAATCAATCAACTCGGCTTATTTCAGTCTACTGCTCAACATGCTTTATGCGGAAGGAGTACCTGCTGTTGCAGCGCAACTTGAGACGGGCTTACAAGTCTTATACCAATTGCCAATAAATATATACTACTCTGTCAAAAGTATTTTTAGAATAAGACTGCATAATTTAATTATATAATATTTAAATTATTTTTGACTGAATCAAACTAAACTCAAAGCATTTATTTCAATTAAACCATTTACAGGCACTTTTGAATTGTCAAGAAGTCGGTCAGTCAGAAAATATGAAGCTAGTTGCCCATTCCAAAGCGTATATCACTCAAACCTAAGACTGATTTCTGCTCTAATCCAAGTCGTTAAAGTATTATCATAGAGAATGAGAGCTTCAGCTGTAAATACTCAATTATCAGGAGCGAAAAGGTAGAGTTTTGCTTTCATTTTTTCGACTTGGATTTACGATAGAAAACTTAAAAAAAAATTGAGCACATATTCCATCATGAGTTTATTCCACATGCCTGCAAACTTATACAGACCTCAGAATTGGCTGAAGAAAAGGACATTATTCTAGTGCTTTCATGTTTACAGGCAAGAAACCCGCAATCCGGTGTACGGCATGACCAAAAACCCTCACCATACAGGCAGAACTCCTGGCGGGTCCAGTGGAGCCGAAGCCGCGTTGACAGCGTCCTGTGCCACTGTCGTCAGCTTGTGTAAGTTATCCATAAGCACCTGATTACTCCTCATTTATTTTTTTGAGTCTGATTTTTGATATTTTCATTATTACTTGTGTCCATCTTATCCTGGTTTCATATAATTTTATGAGCGCAAAAAAGCCACAAGGCCGGCCCCGGACTTTGTTACTGATTTGGCCCAAAATGACAGTGACCCTTGGATTTTGTTTGGAGCCAGGGTTTATTTATTTATTTAATTAAGTACTGCCACACATACATTTAATACATTTGGTAAATAGTTAGGAGCATTTTCTCTGATGTAATATGACAATAACGGCGTACATAACACTTGCAATTAATTGGTTCCGTGATAAAAATAAAGAACAATATTTAAAATGTACACGAAATAATAACAGCCGCACAGGTCGATCGGTCAAGTTAAGCTACGGTTGCCGCGGTTGGTCTGTGGATGGGTGACCATCATTACATATCGAGACCCCTCCGTGCCTCGGAAAGCACGTTAAGCCGTTGGTCCCGGCTGTCATTCGTGGATCTTTGACAGTCGTTACGGGTAGTCAGAAGCCCGAAAGTCTGACAACCAGTCTTACCAAGGGGTATCTATCATATTACCCAGTAACTGGGTTGTGGAGGTCAGATAGGCAGTCGCTTCTTGTATAATTCTGGTATTCAGCTACATCCGGTTAGAGTGGAAGCCGACCCCAACATAGAACTTGGGAAAAGGCTAGGCAGATGAGATGTACACACGGCTACACATCAAGCTATACATTTCCAGTTTTTGCTGACCTCGCATTGTATAGGTTTTTCGTACAATCAGAAGTCAGCTTATACTGGTTATGTATAGCTTGATGTGTAGCCGTGTGTACATGTACAAAATCATGACATTAGTGTTATTGTTCAGTTTATTGTACTAACTGACGGGTTATTCTTTCAGGTTCTGATCTCGGAGGGTCTACTCGAATGCCTGCTTTTTACTGCGGCATGTTTGGACATCACCCTACCGCTGGAACCACAAACTTGAGAGGTGTGTTTATATTCTAAGTACCAATTTTCGACTTTTGGGCACTAATACACTACTTAATAATGATATTAGTTATATGGTGTGATCACTGACTGGACAGGTCCTCTCAATCTGTGGTTCTTTCCTCAAAAGACCATCTCAGACATCGATCTACATGGTCTTCATATAACCTGACCAAGATTATGTCTGGACTTTAAAAAAGACTGTGACCTCTGAGTTTGTTTCGGCCTTTCTTCTCAGAGTAGTCAGATAGGAAACGCCGACCTCATCTAGTTTTATTAAAAAAAAACCGGCCAAGTACGTGTCGGACCACACACAATGAAGGGTTCCGTAGTTGGAATGAATTTATCCCAAGAACAAACTTAACATTGTAGTTGAAAAACATGTTCTCCCATACATTCCAACTGAAAATGTAAGTTTGTACGCACAATATTGAGAGATTTACCATGTTGTTTCAAGATCATAGACTTCTTATTAATTTTCCTGTAATCTATAGGTATAGAACTATTTTCTGTATTTTTTTCAAAATTTTAGGCTCAGTAGTTTCGGAGATAAGGGGGGGGGGGGAATGGTAAATTTCCGCCTATTGTCTTAAATAACTTTAATACAATTTACTTTAAAATTATGAAAAAAAATTGATATGTCACACGGTACAGATTGCGAAACTTTTTTTTAAAATTGTCTATTTACCCCTCAAAAATGACTCCCATTTTCAAAACTCATTTATTTACGTTACACGTCTGTGTTTGGGTCACAGAGATTCATATGTGTACCAAATTTCAACTTAATCGGTCCATAAGATTCGGAGCAAATTGGCTGTGACAGACGGACAGATCAGACACACGAGTGATCGTATATGGGTTCCGTTTTTTCCTTTTTCCTAAAAATATGTAAAAGTGTTTGTACAAACCTAAAATAAAATCATTTATCATTTACTGCCCGTTTTCATTTACACTGGGCGCAACCTAAGGGCCTTAAAACGAGCGTTGAAAATCCAACAGCGCGCTTTTATTTAGGGGTTTATTTATAAACGTTGCTTAAATAGTTATGTAATGATTACCGATTGTTTAACCGTACATATTTGACGTTTAAATGTTTATAAATAAAGGCGCTAGTGACAACGGCCATTCGTCATGTATCTATCTGAAGATCAGTCTTCCGAACAAAGGCGTAATTTATAGTATCTGAACTGTACTAGAGAGTTAATTTTCCGTTTCCAGGTGTGTTCTTCCGAAGCGATGAGGACCAGGGATCCATGTTATCGCTGGGCTTTATAACCAGGCACGTCGAGGATCTGGCGCCGCTTACCAAGATCGTGGCCGGAGACAGGGCTCCCCTACTCAAGTTGGATAGAGAAGTCGACTTTAAGGTACAAACCCATGGGACCTATAATTAGTCACCAATATTCTAGTTTACTTTGAAGTCGATGGAATCTCGTGCAGGATCACAAATTCACAAATCACAATATAGATAGGTACCTATCATCTGACTAGAATTTACCCAACTATGTTGAGGTCGGCTTCCAGTCTAACCGGATGCAGTTAAATGCCAGTATTTTACATGGAGCCACTGCTTATCGAACCTCCACAACCGTTATTGGGTAAAAAATATTACGATAACTCTTGATAAAACTGGTTAACGAGCCGGGACCAACGGTTTAACGTGTTTTCCGAGGTCTTGATATGTACTTAATGGCTGGTCACCCATCCACACACCGACCTCGGCAAGCGTACCTTCGATCAACCCGTGCGGCTGGTAGCATTTAGCCACATGCCCCTCAAACCTCACAATTTGTTGCAAGACCGAAAATGAACACACAAAAGCACAGTTCTGTGAATGTAAAATCTGTATGTCGTGTTGCAGGACATCAAGTTTTACTATATGGAGACCGCGCAGGACCTTAGTGTGAGCACCGTGAGGTCGTGTCTCAGAGGCGCTATGAAGAGGTGAGATAAATGCCAGTTTTCTAATGGCATGACAAAAAATAGTCCACTATATGCTTCCCAATCGTCGTACCTAAAAATTCATTAAGATATTAAACAAATTGCAACCAAGCATAAAAGTATCATGTCTGATGCAGTTGGTGACAGTTGTTTTAGTTCAATTTTTGTGATTTGATTTCCAACTGCATCAGACTGGTTGAAAATAGAGCTTGTTTTGAACTTTTTAGTTGCAGTCCGGTTTCTTTAATTAATTATTTTTTTTATTTTTTAATCTTTCAGTGTGTCAAAATAACGGATTTGAGGAGACGATTCCAAATCCATACTAATATTATAAATTCGAAAGTAACTCTGTCTGTCTGTCTTTATGTTACCTTTTCACGCTTAAACCACTGAACGGATTTCGATAAAATTTGGCAGAGAGATAGATAGCATCCCGGGGAAGGACATAGGATAGTTTTAATCGACGTAACTCGCGGGCGAAGCCGCGGGCGGAAGCTAGTATAGTAGTATATTTTGGTAACATTTTCATTCCTTGTCTCTAAATGTCAGCGGGGTTATTCCGTAACACACTATCAATATCAATGGCTTTGATTTTGACAGTTCAACAACATTCATTGCGTTATTTATGTTGTTGAGCAGATCATTTTTTCCAACCCTTCGAAATTATTCAGATTGTGACTGAAAGTGCAATTAGGATGCCGGTTGAGAACCCGCATCCCTAATGCATGAACTGTTCTAAAACCTAACCACCACGATTTAAATCGAAAAGTAATTAATAGATACACATCTTCTTGCACCAGTGTTTTAACTAGAATCAGCCAGGCGATCTCCTCAACAGAGAACGCCCCTGAGCCGTACTACCACAAGGGGTTCAATCATATGTACAGCATCTGGAAGTACTGGATGACCAAGGAGCCTGAACATCTGCCCAGCCTCTGTACTAACAACATGGGAAATGCTAATGGACTTGTCGAACTTCTTAAGAAGGTAAGGACTTTCTAAATAAATGAGGCCCAAGGCAAAAGAGAAAGGCGCCCCATGTGGTTGAATGTTTCTGGCTTTGAAAGTGTACCTACGCCCTTACTAAGAATTTAGGGTAGGTATACTATTTGTGACCAGCACACCCGGCATGGCCAGTGCCATAGAAACGGAGGAAACGAAACACAAAATTACGGTTGCAGAGAGATTTCTACAGCGCGCCGAAAATAAACAAAAGAATTCTCACTTTATAAAAAAAGAGCTGTCAATTTCTATGTTGTTTGTCTTTTTCTTAGTGTTAATTTTGTTAGTGTGCTGTTCAAAAATGTGGGGTTCAACGGACGACTTCCTGTACAGATACTCTCGACACCCGTTTAACCTGAACATGATATAGTTTATAGTCTCTGGTTACCGTAGATGCTGCAATACTAGTTCCAAAGTTTTAAACCTCCTGCCTGATTCATATCCCTCCGGTTACAATTAACATTGGACCCTGACTTACGTCTTTGATTCCATCTCACACGTGTAAATCTTACACAGATGGTGTGTATGAGTAAACACTGCCTGTTCACCATCGTGCGGCTGATCGAGGAGCAGTACCTGCCGAAGGTCGACGCTGAGTGGGCAGAGAAGATCACCAAAGAGCTGAAGGAAGACTTATTTGTAAGTTGTTCTTAAATTAATGGTATTTAGAAGCCAATTAGAAGCTGCTTTAAAATGCTTCAAAACGACGTCATTTGAGCCAGCTTTTAAATATTTTCATCATAAGTTCATAAAGATTATGGTTCTCCGACATGGGGCAGGTTCACTATAATATCTGAATCAGTAGTTTGCATATGTACAAGCAACTGTTTTCGATAATTCAGCTATTGGACATCTAGCTGGACACACGAATCAAAGTAATCATCATGAGAGACGTGGCTACCATCAACGTTGGAGAGGGAGCCAGCACATTCGTTTTTGCTATTAGCCACTCATTTTGGCTCATGATCGCGAAATCTTTGCCTTACTCCTTAGTACAGCTTGTTAACTGCAGCTATTATAACCCCTATTTTCAGACTAAACTCGGTGACAATGGCGTCCTACTAATGCCGAGCGCGCCGCAGCCGGCTCCGTACCACTACTCCTGCTTCATGAGACCCTACAACTTCGCATACTGGGCCATCGTTAACGCACTTAAGTGTCCTGCTACTCAGGTAATATTTATACAACCAAGCGGCACGGTGCGGCATGGCATGACAAAGGTTTTTCTTAAGCGGAAATAATTTTGTATCTTATTTTTATACCCTTAGCACTTACATTTCGTTGATATCGCCACAAGGGCAAGCGCGCGGGAAGCTGCGGAATGCCGCGGAGGGCACTAAACACCCTACCAGTGACGCGTCATTCTACCCGTCATTCTAAAAACCTAAACCTTTTGAGAAACCGCTGATAAGTGAAAAATTATGAGACATACAAATTACACAATAAATTTTATCAATTGTTGCTCTCGAAAATATAATAATTTGTTAAATAAAATACACTTACTTACCTAAAACTGCTTTTCCCCAGGTACCTCTCGGCGTGAACTCACAAGGTCTTCCTGTGGGCATCCAGGTGCTAGCAGCTCCCTACAACGACGCACTCTGCCTGGCCGTCGCCAAGTACCTGAGCAAAGAGTTCGGAGGCTCCATCAAAGCTTGCAAATTTAGCAATCTAGGAAATAATATAATATAGATATATTTAGAATAAGAATATTAATGTTATTTGTGAATTTAGATGTGTGGCGGTTATTAATTTTGTACCTAATTAGACCTTGATTAAATATTTTAGCTTTTAATTTTGTTTCAATTTTGACAGCCTACCCTCAATACAGATTCCAGATATTATTCCACTATCAAAAAGTACTCTTTGTATTATTCCCTAAATACAGATATTATTATTTAGGGGTGCATAATTGTTGCAAATCACACACCACAGAGTACACTCTAATTTAGTACTGACTGAAAATCACACACTATCACGTCCTGCTGAAAGGAATACGTCAAATTGGAAGTCAACCTATAAAAACTAAGTACATTTTAATAATAATTTGTGGGAGAAAATACATACTTAGGCAGTTAGTTAGATAGCAAAAAAAAAAACGATACGACAAAGAAGGAGTAACTCACTAAGGAATTATAATTTTAAAATCAGTGTTCCTGCTGAACTTTTCTTTGTTTTATTCCACCAAGTTCATTTAAACACTGCTTGATATCTGACAACTACCCACCAACGTCCTTAGAATTGGAGTTACCGGCTACGTCTTGTCATTGTACGTAAATGAATTGACTTATTATTACTGCTTATCCCTTGTCATAACTTACACCATTACATGAGTAGGCAATAATAAATACGATAAAATACTTTGCGAACAAAATTATCAAAGGCGAAGTTGATACGCGACTTTGTAGTCGCGTTCATAAATTCAATCGCAATCTATTGTGACAGTATTGATGATCATTATACTAGGGACTTCATTGATATCTTACTAGATATTGTATCTAGATAGAGTACATAACAATGTTCCACCAACTTTTGCTTAATCAATTTTATTCTGTATCAGAGGAGGTAAACAAACTCCTTTTAATTCACCGAACGCATCAATAATTTGACCTTGTTTTGACATTGGTTTGACACTTCTGACAATAATTTTGTAATAACTTTGCGCGATCTTTCTGACCTTTTAAACTCCGATAATATGGTATTTAATTAGGACGGAGCGTCGAGTTAGCTCGTGTTGTCTGTTTGAACATTACTTAATTCATAAAAAATGCCTAGTGTAGTAACTGTGAATACTAACCCTTTCGAGGGACAGAAGCCGGGAACAAGTGGTTTGCGTAAAAAAGTTAAGGTTTTCGTCCAAGAACATTACACAGAGAACTTTGTGCAGAGTATTTTGGATGCGGTTAAGGACTCCTTGGTTGGATCAACGCTGGTTGTTGGTGGAGATGGCAGATATCTCGTGAAGGAGGTTGTCGACAAAATTATCAAGATCTCAGCAGCTAATGGAGTAAGTTTTTATTTTCAATTATTTATTAATATATTAGTTACTTATTTTTCAACAGTTTTCAGAACTTATGAATGTGTTTCTGTAGAGTTCACTGAGTCAAATGTTTAAATTTTGATTACAGTCTTCCGATGCACAAAAAAAAATTAAAAGGCACTGTTAAAAAAAGATCAAACTTCAGGATCAATGTGCTGTTAGTTTACAAGAGTAATACCGTTGTAATTCCATAGCAAGTCTTCTCAACATAAAGCCTCAGCATAAAGCAAAACTCGAAAGAAAACATGCCAATTTTCAATAATACCAATCTACTTAATTAAAATTTGTGTTTTTATGTTTTACATTTCAGTGCCTTTTCTCAATTTTTATTAAGTATTTAGTTAATTATTAGTTGGTCAGAAGACAGTTTTCAGGTCAAAATAGGATAATTTATAATTATTATATGTGAAATGATGTAAAAAAAAAAGATGTATGCGTTAAAAGTGTCCAAAGTACAGCAAATAGTACTTAACAAAACAACAATCCTAAAATAAAATAATTAAAAATAAGCCAAGGCAGCTAAGATTACCTAAGTCAGTCTTTTTAAACCATGATTTGGAACTTTGTATTGCAAGCTAAGGCTTCACTAATAAAGGTCTTAATTTATTAAAAAAGATTTAAGATACAGAAGTTACTTAAACTGGGCACATTTTGGTGCTGCAATTACAATAGGTAATATGTAAATTAAAAAGAAAAAAAATAATGCTTTGTATGTTTGCCAAGTGCAAGCAGTTTGTTTTGAAATTAATGACATCACTTAAAAAATATTATCTTTACATATAAAACAAAGTCACCGAAATGTCTGTATGTGCATTACTTCCAAATGACTGCACCAAATTGGATAATTCTTTTCATGTTGTGTGTGTATTGCCAGGAAAAGGTTTGTATGAAAGAAAATTCAGGAAATACGAAAAAAAAAATTGCACCCTTGCGAAGGTTGGGCGGGCCGCTAGTCAATAATGAATGGCATATTAATATAATCTCAGATAATGACAAGCTCTTGTTTTGTGATCAGATAAAATTGTACCTCTTGTAGAGTCTATGATAATATAATATTGAATCTTATCATTTGAATCAACTACTGTTGGAAAATTTGAATATCATTGTGATAAGCAAAGATTTCTTGAATTCTCCAAAAATAGTGCCCCGCCCCCAGTTCAAAATAAATTATATAAAAAACTTTTTACAAAACAAAACAAATGGCAATGTACAGAGGCCAGCACATCAAGCTACCCCAATCTGTCAAATTTCTTTGATAGATTTTCAACTTTACCACAAAGGTATAAGGTTCATATTCAATTGGGAAAATTTGACAGATTGGGGTAGGTTGATGTGCTGGCCTCTGTACTAAACACAGTATCTTGATGTAAATAGCAATCTTTTTGTAATTGCTAAGTTTACAAGGTTCTCCAATGACTAGACGAAATTTGTACCTGGTGAAGCACGATTTTTACTAAGTATCAAAATAATATCAACCTTGTTTCTGTAGAAATAGAGTCGCATATGCTATGCTATAATAATTTTAGCACTATCTATAAAATGTTATGTTTTTGACTACAGTTGTCAACACTATGCTATGCATATCTGCAAGTTTTGAGGGTTCCGTACCTCAAAAGGAAAAAACGGAACCCTTATAGGATCACTTGTGTGTCTGTCTGTCCGTCTGTCACAGCCAATTTGCTCCGAATCTTATGGACCGATTAAGTTGAAATTTGGTACACATATGATTCTCTGTGACCCAAACACAGACGTGTAATGTAAATAAATGAGTTTTGAAAATGGGAGTCATTTTTAGGGGGTAAATAGAAAATTAAAAAAAAAAAGAGTCGCAATCTGTACCCTGTTACATATCAATGAAAGGGCTTACCGTGAGGATCTCAAATATATTTTTTTCATAATTTTAAAGTAAATTGTATTAAAGTTATTTAAGACAATAGACGGAAATTTACCATTCCGCCACCCCTTATCTCCGAAACTACTGAGCCTAAAATTTTGAAAAAAATACAGAAAATAGTTCTATACCTATAGATTACAGGAAAATTAATAAGAAGTCTACGATCTTGAAACAACATGGTAAATCTCTCAATATTGTGCGTACAAACTTACATTTTCAGTTGGAATGTATGGGAGAACATGTTTTTCAACTGCAATGTTAAGTTTGTTCTTGGTATAAATTTATTCCAACTACGGAACCCTTCATTGTGCGTGGTCCGACACGTACTTGGCCGGTTTTTTTAATGGATTTGTTAATGCTCTATGAGCGTAAAATGTTGCACTTCTCTCGTTTAAAAGAGAGATATTAATGGACCAAGTAATGCACCTGCCATTTATTTATTAAAAACTATACATGTTGTCTGTCCACCACCTTTGGTTGACAGTAGAGAATGCCTATAAGGCATAAATTCCGCCTTCCCCGTAGATATTCTAGAATATGGCTAGCCATTAGAAGTACTTTACCGATAAATGCCAACCGACTCACATAGCCCGTCATTAGCCGAATGCGGAATGCCTAAAAAACTTTTTTACAAAAAAAAACAACCGACTTCCAAAAAAACCAAAAAAAACACTACAAAGTGCTAAATAACTTTAATTTCGGAAGTCGGTGTCGTTGGTTCTGCATTTTCGTTTATTGACACCGACTTCCGAAATTAAAGTTATTTAGCACTTTGTAGTGTTTTTTTTTGGAAGTCGGTGGTTTTTTTTTGTAAAAAAGTTTTCATTTTTTACTTTTTAGTGGGAGAGTTTGTAATTTATCTAAGTTACAATAGCCTAATGTCAACTGTTCATCACCTTTTACAAAATATTGCTTTTGAATTTTTAGATTTTTGTTGATTTTTCAAAAACCGCTTGTCAGATTTCGAAAAAAATTTCATGGGACCATTTGGGAAGTATACCCTTTCTAACAAAAAAATAATTTTTCAAATCCGTTTGGCAAGCGACGGAGTTATGCGCGAAAAAACATTAAAAAAAAAATACAAACATCCGAATTGAGAACCTCCTCCTTTTTTAGAAGTCGGTTAATAAATTGACGTCTTCGTCGCGTCGCGTCGCCTCACTACTTCAACCGACATCGTCCGATGACGTCCGATAACTAGGTGTACGCACTCACTTTCTTTTAAGTAAGTACTTATATTATGTTTGGTTCGTTCGTCTGAGTTCTGCCGTCGATGCACGAAGTATAGTTCGGCCGATGAACGATTATGTGTAAGTACTACTTACTACTCCCTCAATCGGCGTATACTTCGTCGCCTTACATTCAATACTAGCTTCTGCCCGCGACTTCTTCCGCGTGAATTTTTTTATCGTTTCCTAAGGGTCCTAGCGTGATGTTCATTAGCCTATAGCCTTCCTCATGAATTGGGCTATAAAATGCAAAAAATGTTTTTTCAAATCCGACTGGTATATATGGTAGTTCCAGAGATTAGCTCGCGCAAACAAACAAACAAACTCTTTAGCTTTAAATATGACTAGCTTTTGCCCGCGGCTTCGCCCGCGTGGAGGTCCGAAATTATCCCACGGGATCGTACTATTAGGACTATATTACCAATCCCTTAAATCTCTTCAAAATAATCATACAAAAATGTCAATATTACATGTAAATTTTAAAATCATCCCCTATTTTACTCTCTTGAGGCCCTTGAGGGATCATTTTAGAACAACAATGAAATACGTAATTCATTATTTATTACCAAAAGCATAAGCATAAAAATAAATTAGAATTTTTTAATAAAAATAAATTAAAATTAGCAAAAGCATAAATTAGAATTTTCATATCCCTAACTTAAGAAATAACAAGTTTCCCATACAATCTTTCATCCCCTCTATATCCCCCCTTTAGGGATATTATTGAGACAAAAACTATCCTATGTCCTTCCCCGGGATGCAATCTATCTCTCTGCCAAATTTTATCGAAATCCGTTCAGTGGTTTAGGCGTGCAAAGGTAACATACAGACAGACAGAGTTACTTTCGAATTTATAATATTAGTATGGATGAAGTATAATTATGTAGATCGAAGATAAAGATTAATTAATAAGTAATACTTTATTTTCTAGGTAGCAAGACTGCTGGTCGGTCAAAATGGTATCCTGTCCACCCCCGCCGTGTCCTGCATCATCAGGAAATACAAGGCTCTTGGTAAGTAACTCAGTTTTCTTTTGTAGAACCAGAGTTGCGAGTTCATTTAGGGGGGTTCTACTGTTGGTAATTTTATTGTTAAATATACGTATACAGGGTGTAAGGGAGAGCCCTCCAAACTGACAGGGTGCATTCAGCTCCTTATTTTGAATCATATTCCACTGAAATTTTTCTCAGGAAAAAAAATTTTTTTTTTGTCCTTTTTTCAGCTTTTTCCGTTTTATTTCAATGTAAAATTACGTTCTCTGAAAGCAGCACTCCATTTATGTAAACAATATGGCTAAAATCAAAAAGCCAGCAGTGGATGTTGAAATACTCTCACGAACGACGGGTAAAATCAGCTGTTTACTTTCTGCCTAGCTAAGTAGCTACAGAGTTCATCAAACTCGTCATCTGCGATTGCACAAAATGGGAAGACGTCAACCCGGTCGTTGGCGAAAAAAGACTTATTATGCTGTAGTTTACGGGTTAAACCCAAGAACAAAACCGGCGCAAAAGCGGCCGGCCGAAGGTTTTTATTTTATGAAAAAAAAAGATTTATTCTAGGAAAGGTCATTTGTGAAGCGAACCGAGTGTTTCGAACGAACACGTGCGTAAGAGTGCAGCCGATGACCCGCTGCGCGCGTTTTGCCACGGTAGCGATACATTGCGTATGAGGAAATAAAACAAATCAGGTTTATTGGGTTACCATAACGTTCCTGAAATAATTTCCTGTACCGGTCATCTTAGTATGATATACTGAATTCACCCCATCAGTCTGTGGAGGGCTGTCCCTTACACCCTGTATAATAGTTCTCAAATAAGGGAAAATGGCCCGTTAACTGAAAACTAAAAGCGCGATTTCGAACACGTTTGTTGCGGCATTATTTTACTATGTCTGAGTCAACTGCAAACAGATGAATCAGAAAAGTCCATTACCACAAAATCTAGATTCCTTTCATGTCGACCTTGGACTTTGCTCATGAGGAGCAAAAACTGTCGGGGAGCTTCCCATTCCTATATCCTCACTTCAACAAAAAAAAATGCTATTTATTCTATGATTAAAACTTGACTTCCTGTAACAATTCACCTGCTATTTGACCGTTCGACCCACATGGACACAAAGTGACTGATACATCCAAAAAGACCATCCAGGGTGCTTACTCTCGAATATAATACCGATAGATCGACATTGGAATTGTCAGTCAAACGTCAGGGATTGTCTGGACTCACTGAGTCTAGCCAATCCCTGACGTTTAACTCAACCAACTGACGTTTGACCAATGTCGATCTATCGGAATTATATTCGAGGAGTAAGCAGTAAGCACCCTGATTATCCACGAAGACGCGCCCCACTCTTCTTACTAATCACTAGTGGTTATCGGTAGTTAATTCCGCTAGTATTTTAGTTTTTTTGAAACACACAATTTACCCACTAATAAGTAATTACCTACTGTGTATCGACAAAACTAAAATACTAGCGGAATGTTGCACACTTGTACTGTAAGCGATTAGGAAGAAGAGTGGGGCGCGTGCGCGTCTTCGTGGATGGCGCTAGGTGTACCATCCTGATTATCTATTGATCATCTGTCATACATGATAAAATAAAGACAAACGCGTCACCATGAGTGGACGAGTACCATGACGCAGCATGATGATGATGAATGATCACTTGATTTGGCAATAAGATACCTCATCAGCATAATTTTCGTGTCCTTTTCCCAATTTATTTGCACTGTTAAATTAGGTAATAATGTTTCTCCTAATAAAGGTTTTCCAACCCGACATAAGATCCAAAGGGAGACCCCTGAAAGAGGACGTTAAAAGAAAATGTACAGACGCCACGCCAGCACATCAAGCTATCCGAAACTATAACATTTTCCCAATCAACTTTGAACCTTATTCTTAAGCGTTGAAGTTGAAAATCTATTAAAGAAATTTAAATCCTACTAATAATATAATATAATATAATAATATTATAAACGTGAAAGTTTGTGAGGATGGATGTTTGTTACTCTTTCACGCAAAAACTACTGAACGGATTTCGATGAAACTTCACAGTAATATAGCTTATACATCAGAATAACACATAGGCTACAATTTTTAAAGATTTTGTGTAATTTTTTTTTGTCCATAATATAACGATAAGCATCAAGTAAGTCGGAAAAATTCCTGCCCTCTGAGAGCTATCTTGGCGTGCGCTGCCTAAACCGTTACAGCTACACGAAGATAATGTATCGAGGGACTGTTTGTCTTAAATAGTTCTAAATAAAAGTCCGCGACAGCATATATCTACCTTTTATGTAGAAGCCATTATATCCAAAATAGTGATCCTTAAATACATTTCAATCGGATTTTGTTTTTACAATGCACATTTTAGAGTACTTAGTAAATTTTTATGAAAATTAATACATTTATCGCTTTCGGTATTTAATGTAGATAAACTTTGTCTTTTACACCAAGCAATTTGGACAAATTCTTTAAAAGTTATCACGATAAGATTGACCTGAGGTAGAGCGCCATAGGAATTGGCGGCGCGGCGGCGAACAGAGCGGGGAGGGGGGGGGGGGGGGTGTCCCGAAGTCCCGAACGCGGGCAGGCAGAGGCGTGAGAGAGACACAGAGCACTTTTATAATACGTATTGCGTACCTATCACAGTATCAATCTCAATCTGAATCATTTTGAAGGATATCGCTAATCCATCGCTTTACCTGTATATGTTCGAAAAATTTGTCTGCTCAACAACGTAAATAAATAACGCAATGAATGTTTTTGAACTGCCAAAATGAAATGAATGAGTAGGCATAATTATAATTTTTAGGTCGTATATTTTAAGAAGGGCCCGTATCTAAATAATAACAGCCGCACAGGTCGATCGGTCAGGTTAAGCTACGGTTGCCGCGGTTGGTCTGTGGATGGATGACCATCTTTACATACCGAGACCCCTCCGTGCCTCGGAAAGCACGTTAAGTGTAAGCCGACCCCAACATAGTTGGGAAAAGGCTAGGCAGATGATATTTTAAAAAGAAATATCAAGTCTAGGTTGTGTTGTAAGTAGGAAGAACATAGATTCGTTTTCCTCATAATTAGCTATTGGAATTGTTTTAGTTAGTTTGAAAATTACTACGGATTTTGTGATTTTTTAAATAGTACTTACAATAATGACTCAAAAGCGTAAGTCTAATATATATTTCACAAAGCTCTAATAAAGCTCGAGCTATAAAAATAGCTAGACTTAACGAGACGTCTCAACAAACAGCTGCGAAGGTTTGAGCAGGCGGTGCGTGAGGCGCACACAGAGCTACTGAGACAGACACCAGAACAGTTCCAAGATTATCGTTAACAACACGCTGAGTATCTGGCATTTCAACGAGCTGCTGAAACTTCAGAACAGTGTCAACCTAGACGTCAACGGCATGCTGAGTATCTGGTGTTTCAACGGGCTGCAGAAACACCAGAACAGTCCCAAGATCGGCATCAATAGCATGCTGAGTATCTGGTGTCTCAACAGGCTGCATAAACACAGGAACAGTCCCCAGATCGGCATCAATAGCATGCTGAGTATCTGGTGTCTCAAAGGGCTGCGGAGACACCGGAATAGTCCCAAGATCAGCGTCAACAGCAGACTTAGTATCTGGTGTCTCAACGGGCTGCAGAAACACCGGAACAGCCCCAAGATCGGCGTCAACAGCATGCTGAGTATAGTGGTGTCACAACGGGCTGCGGAGACACCAGAACAGTCACAAGCTCGACGTCAGCAGCAGGCGACTTACATGGCGTCCCATAGAGCCACAGAAACCTTTACTAGGGCTGAATCCCGCAGATGCGCTGTTGTTACACTAATATAATGTATCGTGGGACTGTTTTTCTTAAACAGTTCTAAATAAATGTCCGCGACAGCATAATTATCTACCTTTTATGTGGAAGCCCAAAATAGTGAGCCATATCGAAAGTACCTCTTCCTGTATGTTACCTTTTCACACCTAAACCACTGGACGGATTTCGACAAAATTTGGCAAGGAGGTAGATTTTTTTGGTAATTGGTATAATTTAATTCGCTATGGTACACCCGCCATTTTGACTCTCACCATCCTAGGGAAGGACATGGGCTACTTCATCGGTACTGTCCCGTGGGATAATTTCCGATATCCACGCGGGCGAAGCCGCGGGCAGAAGCTAGTTATTTTATATATTTTTTTAAACAGATTGTAGTAGCTTGATATGCTGGCGTCTGTACTACGAGACTAGCTTCAGCCCGCGGCTCCGCCCGCGTGCTTGTCGGTAATATCCCATGGGAACGTGCTACTGGACGTTCCGTAAGTTTCCGTATATTTGGTATCAGGATGACATCTATCTCCCTGCTAAAGGGCTTTGAAGATCCGTGGCATACCTACCCTGTCCGCCATTTTTTTTTTTCAAAATGGCGGCCACGCATGTAACCTGGGTATATACGGGACGGGGTACCTATATATTATGTACTTTAGGGGGTTTGGTCTTATGTTTTCTATTTGCATTGATGTTAGCTATCGATTTATATTTAGGTGTCATGTGTGGCCGATATTTTGAAAAAAAAAAAAACTAAATGGCGCTACAGTAGGTATATGTACATATATGCCAGGCTCCATAAAAAAAATCTTCAATCTTTAATCGAAAGCCGTTCAGTGGTTTAGGCGTGAAAAGGTAACATTCAGATTTAGATAGAGTTACTTTAGTATTTATCATAATTATGATTATTTAACTTATTTATATTGAATGTTTGATAAAGATCCCTTAGCCTTGACTAAAGTTAATAAACAAGATAATTATATAATAATACTACTTATCGATGTGCGCGTAGATCCTAAATACTAAATGAGAAATAATAAACATAACGTGTTAACTCGCTCTTGATACGTCAAAACCACCCACAATAATGACTTTACAAAATAAAGTTTTTTTTTTTTTTTAATAAGTGCGTCTTATTTGTGCAAAATCACAAACAAGATGCACATTACAAAAATAAACGAAACGAACAAAATGAATAGATACGAAAATTTACGGGACAAGAAACAGATTCCACCGTTTTTCTGATGCAGGACAGTTTCAGAACTTCGTAATAAAAACGTCACTAGTACAGGATGATCTACCTATTTGTAATTCAGTAGAGTTCATCTATTTTCCACTCATAACATCATGGATTTATTCCTCGAAGAAATAGGGACGAATTTTTGGGATGCATAATGAAGCCTGCTCGTGTATCGCAGTTTGTTCTGCCAGTTACTCAACTGAACGCTCGCGCTCGGCGCATCCTGGACAGTCACACCCAACACCTTATTGACTGGCCAATTCTTTCCTTGCGGTGGTAGTCTTTCGTCGATGCGTGGGAGTTCCAGTGCCTTGGGCATCTTCTGGGCACGGTCGTTCCATCAGACGTGACGAGGTCAAGAGCGGGCCCATTCAGCAATAAAAAAAAAATTGCAAGGTGAATTAGAGGTAGACCCTTATTTTGCCAGTTATGTTTAACTCCTAATAAGGGCGAGCTAATTGCTTTCAACCAGGCACACACAAACTCTAGGCTGGTTCGCCAACAATACCTCATTTCTAAAGCCTTCCTATTTCTTAGCACTAAAATATCAATTTTCCACCAGGTGGCATCGTCCTCACAGCCTCTCACAACCCCGGCGGCATAGACAATGACTTCGGCATCAAATTCAACTGCGCCAACGGAGGCCCCGCCCCCGACGGCACGACCAATCAGATCTATGCGCTCACTACGGCCATAAAGCAGTACAAGATCGTCCCTGATATTGTCTGTGATATCAACAAGATTGGTGTTAGCAATTATGATGTAAGTATAATGTTATGTTTTATTGGTGTATTTTTTGCAAGTCATGCCTACAAACTTCCATGTTTGATTACTGTTGGCTCCAGTAGTTTTTTGTGATGAGATAATTATGTGAATAACAACATTCCGGGAGTTTTTTTTTTTTTCTAAATAAGCAAATATAATTTTTTTGTAGAAGCAGAAGAAGGAACAAGCTCGTTTCTTCCGCTAAAGCTACAGTATTTTTATATCATGAAGCGCTAAACGCCCGCTTTATTTGTGCAAACACGTGGCGAATGCAGTAGCTTTTGGTACAGTCCGAGACAATGGCGAAGTTGAAAGTGTGTGTTATGTGCTGATGCTACTCGTCTTCACGCATCTATAGATTAACGTTTGTACACTTTGTTACCACAAGTAAAGCGCGTCGCTTCGTGACGTAAAAATACTGTACCCTGTACGGTACTTGTCATCGCTGATTGTTTTTAGCAGACTAGAGCTCATAATCCCTTATCGCCTTTTGCCTGCAGCCGTGGTTTCATGTAATTACTTGAAACCCTCAAGATCTTAGGACCAGTTTCTCGCACGAAAATGATCGCAAAATTAATGTGACAGATTGACAAACGCTCGTAATCTGCGGTGATTTGTTAAATGATTTATCAACAGCCAAGTAACCGGAGAATAACTGAGCAAAATTGTTAAAAGAATCAACTCAACCTACCGCAGTCCACTGCTGGACATAGGCCTCTCCCAGGCTGCGCCACAACACCCTGTCCTCCGCCTGCCGTATCCTGTCTGTCCCAGCCACCTTCTTAAGGTCGTCGGTCCATCTAGCTGGGGGGCGTCCCACGCTACGCTTGCTGATACGCGGTCTCCACCACAAAACATAAACCAACTTTTTCTCCACTCAGGTTGATGGCCAGAAGTTCACAGTAGAAGTAATAGACTCAGTGAACGACTACGTAGCGTACATGAAGGAGATCTTCGACTTCAACAAGATCAAGACTCTCATCCAGGGTTCGGAGCAACGGAAACCGTTCAACGTGCTTATTGATGCCATGAATGGAGGTAGGTGGAAATACATGTTTTTTTTTTTTGTTTAGCTAAACCTCCCTGTCTTGTGCGATCTCTGGGCATGTTGGCTCTGCAAATGTTGCACATCGTTGCACCACCATCGCCGTGGTCTACCTCGACGGCGATGTCCTCCCTCAGGCGTCCAGTGAATGAAGATTTTTGTCTATTTCCCACACCCACCTTAGCCTGGCTGTTTTTTCTCCAACATCCGCTACTTGAGTTATCGAGCGCAGCGTGGTGTTTTTAATTTGATCTCTACGCTTAATACCTATTATGCTGCGCTCCACCAACTTTGTGCACCGTAGGTTAGGACGGGCAGGATGCACATGTCGATGAGTTTTTTTTTTAGTGATATAGGAAGACTACCCTTCACGTGTACTTTAAGGGCCCATGTAGGTCTTCCAAGCATTTTCGACTCGTCTTTCGACTTCCTTGTCTGTACTTGAAAGACTACTATCAGGTCCAAGTATTTGTACTCATCGACATATTGCAACCCATGTCCGTCTACCTCGACCTTACGTTTTGTGCTTAAAACATTAATCTCCTTATTTATTTAACTGATGATATGACAAATCTTGTACAATATAATTCTAAAATATATACATATAATAGTCTAATAGTCCTGCAGACCGAATTTCGGCCACAGCGATCAATCTCAGCGGAGACTAGCGCGGGAGATAGTAGAGTGCAGGTGTGTGTGCGCAGACACATGTGCACTCTCTCTTCCCTCACTCTCATAGTCACATAGGAGGGCAATCCGACACTCGCGGAGCTCCATCAGGCTCCTGAGCTGTGAGATGTAACAAATATTTTTGTAAAAATATAATTAAAAAGAGTGTCCATGGAGTTTCTTGCCAATTCTTCTCCATAGGTATGATTCTCCATAGGAATGGGCAACTAGCTTCATATTTTCTGACTGACCGACTTCTTGACAGTTCTGTAAATGTGAAAAGTGCCTGTAAATGGTTTAATTGAAATAAGTGCTTTGAGTTTGAGTTTGAGCCTGATGGAGCTCTGCGAGTGTCGGATTGAATTTTTCTTAATTAAATTTTGAGCTAACGTAATACAATGGTAGAAATCGCTTTCTATTAAATCTCTAGTAACCAACTCGCTACTTTGACTATCTACGTTGTTAATTTCTATCAGATTCTGCACGCCATCAAATTGAATGAACAATGCTTAAATTTTTTATAGCTTCAATGCGAGTTTACTTATTTCTAATTCTGAAATGGATTCTAATAAAGCTGAACACACGGCATAACTAGCCCACTGAAGCACAGGGGTATCACACCGCCAACTTCCACGGGCTGAAAAAGGCCTCAGAAATCCGATGGATGCAGGAAGCACAGAACCGGTCGAAGTGGAGGTGCTTGGGAGGCCTATGTCCAGCAGTGGACGTCTTTCGGCTGAAATGATGATGATGAGACAAATATTAAAAGAAAATATATATATTGTATGTTGCCTATTGATAATGAAACTTTAATGCAGCCCCAAGTTCATGTTTTATAAATAGATACTATCAGTCTTTCACCAATACCACTTGTCTGCCACACACCTAGCGCATGCGTTATCACGTGCGGTAAAGATAATTCATTGTTCAGGAATACATCAGTGGTTGACTCTGTTTATTAGGTAACTGTGGAGTAGGTTGGTAGATTTTATACCTACCATCCATTCCTGGAAACAACAAATATGGCTACGGTTATCATGTTCATAAATACTTCTTTCAAGAAACAAGAGGCCTGCCCCAGGCTAAATGGTCCGTAATGCCATCAAATATTGTTGTACCTTTGGGCAATTTCTGCTTTTCTTAAGAGCGTTCTTTCCGCGCTGGCTGGCAACGGCGCATTTCTGCTTTTCTTAAGAGCGTTCTTTCCGCGCTGGCTGGCAACGGCGCATTTCTGCTTTTCTTAAGAGCGTTCTTTCCGCGCTGGCTGGCAACGGCGCATTTCTAGTCGTTTTTTGTGATTATTTTATCAAATTTAAATCAAAGTGCTATTTTTATCAGCACAAGGATTTTTGAAAATTCAGCACCTTTTTACCCCTTAAGGGGAATTTTCAAAAATAGTTTTTTTTTTTTTTTGGATTTTTGTCATTTTTGCAGAGGGAACTCTTTCGGTGGGAAATCCAATCGGGCACACACGGCTTGTCCTGTAATAAGTATATTTTCCATTCTCCAGTAACCGGCCCCTACGTAAAGCGCATATTCCTTGACGAGCTAGGCGCTAAGGAAGGCAACGTGCGCCGCATCGTGCCGCTGGAGGACTTCGGGGGGGCCCATCCGGATCCCAACCTCACTTACGCTGCTGACCTTGTCAATGCTGTGAAAGGCGGGGACTATGATCTGGGTGCTGCCTTTGATGGAGATGGTGAGTTTACAAACCCATTATTGAATAATAATAAACTCGTTATTGAAAAATATCTAATAAGAGATTGATTGGTCCTCATATGGCCTGACCAAGATTATGGCTGGATCTTAAAGAAACTGACCGTTAAATTTGTTTGTCTTTCTTCTCAGAGTAGTCGGTTAGGGAACAAACGATAAACAGGACGAACTTACCTAGTTTTAAAACATAAATTATTTTTGACTTTTAAGTGTTTTTTTTTTAACCATTTTACAGAAAATATAATTTATCATTGAAGGCCCACATGCCCAACCCATACTAATCTCAACTCTATTTTGTTCCGCAGGTGACCGCAACATGATAATCGGTCGCGATGCGTTCTTCGTGACCCCATCAGATTCCCTGGCAGTACTAGCCAACAACCTGAAGCACATCCCGTACTTCCACCGCACGGGAGTGAGGGGCTACGCTAGATCTATGCCCACCGCAGCGGCTGTGGACAGAGTCGCCGTTGCTACGGGACATGAGATGTTTGAAGTGCCTACTGGTGAGTAATACATTGATTCTCTTTAATTGTTCCTATGACCACTAAATCTGCAAAATCTAATCTATCTTTCGCAGCCAACTGGTTAAATTAGCCGTTCAGTTAACCGCCTGGCCTTTAGAAGTAGTGCTCGCCTCGCTTCGCTCTCTCGGCTCGCACGCGGTTGATCACAGTTCTAACCCAACCTAACCCATTTGGTCGGGATGCCCTGGCTTAGTTACTGCGACCAATTCGGCTCGCGCGTGATTGGTTACAGACTTCCAAACTAAACTGTAATTGAATATCGTTCAGGCCGTTAGTTGAACGGCCACCGTTTAGTTAAAAGGCTAGGCGGTTCACTGAACGGCTAATTTAACCAGTTGGCTGCGACATATCCATACCTACTAATATTATAAATGCGAAAGTGTGTCTGTCTGTCTGTTACCTCTTCACGCCTAAATTTGGTATAAATAGTTGAGTCCCGGGAAAGGACATAGGATAGTTTTTATCCCGATATTCCCACGGGATCGCACCTTATACGGGTAAAACCGCGAGACGCTGATAGTGTGTAACATATATGTGTCTTGTATGCGCTGGGGCTCAGTCTCGCATAGGGTCTTAGTATTATGCTGAGCAATGTCTGTTTTGCCTGGATGTAGCGCATGTTTTTCCATAACGTTTTATTTTTTTTTGTCTTTTTACGGGTCATCTTTACCGCAAATAAACGTATTTTCTTTCTAAACTTGCAAACGTTTTCAAAACAAGACAGAACAGACCATAATCTTACCAACGAAACTGCAATAGAGTGGTACTAGCTGCCTCCCGCGGTTTTACCCGCATAAGTCTCGATCTCGTGGGAATATCGGGTTAATGTCCTATGTCCTTTCCCGGGACTCAAACTATCTCTATACCAGTTTTCATCAAAATCGGTGAAGAGGTAAACACAGACAGACACACTTTCGCATTTATAATGTTAGTACGCATGGCAGTTTCGTCTCATTCATCATTCACCTCTTGTTTGAGTAAACCTAGATCGGGCAGGTTGCTACCTAACATTAGTTCTGAACTATCATTACTTGCACCTGTAATAAAAATATTTTAGATTCAGTTTATTTTCAGGCACTATTAAACCATTGCTTGAGAAATAATATGTCTGCCGATTGCTAAATGTACAATTTTTGTAAACTTTTTATAATATTTTATTATTATATCTACTTAAAGCTAATGCTCATAATGTGAAGGTACCTGACAAGTGACTTTTAGGTGACTTTGAGCATTGAAAAGTGCGCATACATATACAAATAAATGCAATAATTGTTTATAAATTATATGAACATATGAATTTTGGTAGTACAATCTGTAGAAGACTGATAAGCAGGCAACCTTGCGGCGGAAGCTTGGCATCCACCAATTTTAAGCCGCCAATGAGCCTCTTAGCTCTGCGTTCCACCGTGTCAAGCGCGGCAAGCTGGTATTTGTAAATAATGACTGATATAGGATGGGAATGTTCTTACAATTTACAGGAATGGCTCTAAAAGTTTTGTACGATATAATTTTGGGGTGCATGATGAAGCCTCTTCGTGTAGCGCAGTTTGTTCCGCCAGTTACTCAACTGAACGCTCGCGGTCGGCGCATCCTGGACAGGCACACCCAACACCTTATCTGACTGCAAATTCTTCCCTTGCGGTGGTAGGGCTACAGTCACACCAACACCTTATCTGACTGCAAATTCTTCCCTTGCGGTGGTAGGGCTACAGTCACACCAACACCTTATCTGACTGCCAATTCTTCGCTTACGGTGGCAGGGCTAACGCCCGCCTGGTTTGCGACCACTATCCCTCCCCAAACAGCCTGCTTTGTTTCATCGATACGTGGGAGTTCCAGTGCCTTAGCATCTTCTGGGCACGCTCGTTCCATCATAGACCTCATCCATCGCTTTCCATCAGGCGTGATCGAGTTCAAGATCGGGCCCTTTCAGCAATAAAAGAAAAAAAAAATCGTCACCCTAAAAACCGCCATCGTTTCCAGGCTGGAAATACTTCGGCAACCTGATGGACGCGGGTCGCCTCTCCCTCTGTGGCGAGGAGAGCTTCGGCACAGGCTCCGACCACGTGCGGGAGAAAGATGGCCTTTGGGCCGCTCTGGCGTGGCTCTCAGTGTTGGCCGCTACTGGGCTCTCCGTTGAGGATATTCTAAAGGCACACTGGGCGCAGTTCGGCAGGAATTACTTTACCAGGTAACATTTTTTAAGCTAGTAATGCTAATGGCATATTGCTAGATATGAACTTATCCTAGCATCGTTTAACATTGATAAACATGAGTTGGGGCACAAGTAAAATTAGATTGTTCCAAATAACGTAAGTAATAAAGTATTTGTTTCTTGACTTTTTAGGGTTCCATACCCAAAGGGTAAAAACGGGACCCTGTTACTAAGACTCCACTGCCCGTCTGTCTGTCTGTCACCAGGCCGTATCTCATGAAACCGTGATAGCTAGACAGTTGAAATTTTCACAGAATGTGTATTTCTGTTGCCGCTAGAACACCAAATACTAATAAAAACAGAATAAAATAAATATTTAAGGGGGGCTGCCATACAACAAACGTGATATTTTTGCCGTTATTTTATATGTAGTGTTAAATATTGCATGGTGGTACGGAACCCTTCGTGTGCACTCCAACTCGCACTTGGCCGGTTTTTTTGGACCTTCGTCGGTACCTCGCTTACTGGATTATTTGAGATAGGTTTTAGTTCTAATTGTTTTGTTTTATCCCATACTAGTCTTGATAGGAACTCCCGAATAAATATCAACATTGTAAACTTTGCTATAGAGTCTAAAATAAAATAAACTTCATCACAAATGCTTATTTTGTCTTTAATTCAACAATGACAATGCAGATATTTCTTCCCTGTTAAGACTGCGTTGCGCTTCTCCAGATAAACGCCAGACTTTACGGTTGGTAATTGGAAAACTAATCTAAAACTTCACCATTTTGGAGTATAGGAGCTGCTTATCTGGCTTTGTGCTTACTAAACTTACATCCAACAATAAATACAACCAATCCTCCTACAGATACGACTACGAGGAATGCGCAAGCGACCCGTGTAACGAGATGATGCAGGTCTTGGAGAAGAAGATCACGTCTCCTGGGTTCGTGGGTTCGACGCACTCCAGCGGCGGCAAGACCTACGTGGTGAAGCTGGCTGATAACTTCTCTTATATGGACCCCATTGATCAGAGCGTGGCTATGAAACAGGTGGGTAGTTGGTCATCATCTACCTAGCCTTTTCCCAACTATGTTTGGGTCGGCTTCCAGTCTAACCGAATGCAGCTGAATACCAGTATTTTACATGAAGCGACTGCCTATCTGACCTCCACAACCCAGTACTGGGTAATACGATACCCCTTGGTAAGACTGGTTGTCAGACTTTCAGGCTTCTGACTACCCGTAACGACTGTCAAAGATTCACGAATGACAGCCGGGACCAACGGCTTAGCGTGCTTTCTTGAGGCACGGAGGGTCTCGGTATGTAAACATGGTCACCCATCCACAGACCAACCGCGGAAAGCGTAGCTTAACCTGATCGATCGACCTGTGCGGCTGTTATTATTTAGCCACGGGTAGTTGGTAACAATATAATAAAATTCAGTGGCGATCTGCGCAGGATTTCTTTTGCTCCCATAGATCATAACATATTACTTCGCTATCGCTTAGAGTTCTTTCTGACTTTTTATTTCTGCTCGGCTCCTAAAAGTCCTAGCGTGGTGTTAAATAGTCTAAAACCTTCTTCTAGAATTAGGCTATCAAATGCAAAAATAATTTTTCAAATCAGACCGATAGTTCTAGAAAAAAACATACATAATCTTCAGCTATAATTATTATTAGTATAGATTTCGATATTCGGTTAACTTTAATAACTTTATGATAATTTTTTCAACAACCATTAAATCACATTATTTATTGAGTTTTGGTAAAGTTAGAACCGATGACTCACTACATTTGGTGATTTTTTTTTTCCAGGGTCTGCGCATCATTTTCGAGGATGGTTCCCGTATCGTGTTGAGACTCAGTGGTACCGGCAGCTCGGGAGCTACTGTCAGGTATGTCACCAAAATTCGCTCATAAATGTACAATTATACTTTGTAAAACAACGTGTGGAATTTACGTTCATGCACCTTTACTTCATAAACCGAATTGGTCCCTAATAATTAAATTAGGAAAAACGGCTGTGACATGCATTCACCAAGTCCAAAATGTCTGTAACGTGATTAGCTCCTAATTATATTGGATTCGAAAATAGTTGAGTTCATAACGCAATTATACGGAATGCCTTGATATCCATGATAACACTCGCACACTAACTCGTAATAACTGGGCCTTTTCAGCGCAGCCGTGAGGCACACTTTCCTGCTAATTTCTTACATCGGACCTTATACTTTTTATTTGATAAATTTTTTATCTGATGTATGTGTCGCAGCCAACTGGTTAAATTAGCCGTTCAGTTAACCGCCTGAATGATATTCAATTACAGTTTAGGTTGTAAGTCTGTAACCAATCACGCGCGAGCCGAATTGGTCGCAGTAATTAAGGCATTGCACCCCGACCAAGTGGGTTAGGTTAGGTTAGAACTGTGATCAACCGCGTGCGAGCCGAGGGAGGAAGCGAGGCGAGCACTACTTCTAAAGGCCAGGCAGTTAACTGAACGGCTAATTTAACCAGTTGGCTGCGACATATGTATTATGTGTATTGTGTGACTTCTAGTCTGTGCTAAATAAATGTATTGTCTTTCTTTTTAAATAAAGCCAGAAAGATATTTGACCTCCCATGAGTAAAGCTTTTCGACTTATAGGTAATAGTTATCATTAAGCGTAAAAAAAAAGTGTGGTGTCGGGGGACCCCCGACAAGAGCGAAGTTCAAAATGTAAATCCAAGATGGCGTCTTGGATTTCATTTTGAACTCACTACCGGCTTGAGCACCGAAGTCGCATAACGCTTTTCCGTTACGTGACGATTTCTCTCAGTTTACTCCTGCCGCATACTCCGTTAAAGAACTTCGTTCCAATAATAAGACTAATATTTTCCATTCCAGATTATACATAGACTCGTATGAGGCTAAGAACGTGTTAGGCGATGCACAAGTGATGCTTAAACCTCTGATCGACGTAGCGCTGCAGGTGTCCGAGCTGCAGAAGTACACAGGACGCGATGCACCCACTGTTATCACATAAACATGTAGAAAAACATCAGATTATACATAACAACAACACCACTCCCGTTTCCCTCAGGGGCAGTCTCCACGAGCGAGAGAATAGCGGCGATAGTGATGCGGTGCCATCAATTTATCGTCGCAATGATAACGCCGTGTGGAGATTGATTCATAGAGTTTCTATTGATTTTGATGGCACGACGATAATATCGCCGCGATTCTCTCGCTCGTGGAAACGGCCCCTAAGATTTGGGGAGAGATTTCTCCACACTTCGTCAGTTATGTTTATGTACAGACGCCAGCACATCAAGCTACCCGAAACTGTAAAATTTTCCCAACCAACTTTTAACCTTATGCTTTGGCAATAAAGTTGAAAATATATTAAAGAAGTTTGACAGATTGTAGTATCTTGATGTGCTGGCGTCTGTATCAAAGTTATCCGGTGTTGTAATGTTTGGTAAGATAACGCCGGTTTTGAATTAAATTCAATTTATTTAACAGTTGCTAAGATTTTTGTTAAGAGTTTACCTTTTTGACGTGATAACGTATTATAAATCGATGAACGCCGGCTGCACGCACGAAAATGCTTGACTCATTGTCACGTTCCGTCTGAGCCGAGCGTGCAAGCGAGAGCGCGGTACAAGTGATAGAGAGGCACGATCGGCCTAAGCGTTCGGCTTGTGACGCATCTATCTATTATGACGTTATCACGTAAAATTATCGTCCGTAAACCGACTTTACAGACAACCTCAAAGACATCTTGGTATACTTTTAATCAGGTGCAAGGATCGAAAATATTATTTTCATTTAAAGTTATTTGGTTACAGCCATAACCCATGGGTTAAATGGCAATGTTCCATGATTGTTTAACTTTTTAAAATTCAAAATAATCTAAGTTCCTTCTGGAGTGTTGCAATACATAATAAAAGATATTTAATTGTTAAGAAACAATTACGTATAATAAATCTCTCTGTTTTTTAGTGTGAGTAATATTTACTGACTAGTGTTGCGCTGTTGATAAAAGCTATTTATAACGTATATTTTGTTAATGAAAATATCATATTAAGCGTACAGTCGAACAAACTATTTGGTATACAGGCAAAAGTATTCATCCTTCAATTACACTGCCAAAATTGTTTTTTTATTTTTGCGATTTTTTTTTGCCTATGGACTCTGGAGACTGATGTAACAATTTTGAAGGATATTGCCAATCCATGATCGAATAATTTATCTGTTCAACAACGTAAATAACGCAATGAATGATGTTGAACTGTCAAAATTTGCTACTGCTACTGTCGCTCCATGTACAGACGCCAGCACATCAAGCTACCCCAATCTGTAAATTTTTTTTGATAGAGATTCTACTTTACCACAAAGGTATAAGGTTCATATTCAATTGGGAAAATTTGACAGATTGGGGTAGGTTGATGTGCTGGCCTCTGTACAATACTGGTATTCAGCTGTGTCCGGTTAGACTGGAAGCCGACCCCAACATAGTCGGGAAAGGCTAGGCAGATTGACTGTTAGTGTGTTACGCAATTACGCCGCAGTTTAAGAGTAGGTGCAAGTTACCTGGATACCAAATACCTTTGGCGACTACATTCCGCGCAAAAACTTATTTTGAGCTGGTAACCACACAGCAAGATGTAAATTAAACAACAATTTTTGTAAGAGTTAAATCACAATATACTTTATGTTAATATATACAAAACAAATTGAGATTTTCTTTTCTATTAAAAAAAGTACAAATTGGCCAAAGACATTTTTTATAAAACAATTGGTTTTAAAAATTTTGTGCTTACAAATAAAGTAATATAGTAAGAAAACTATTTAAAAATAAATTTTGTTTAAATTAACTTATCTAGTTTCACTTATAATAATAACTATGACTAGATCTTTTATAACTTTGGAATTTACAGATTTCATTTGGTACAACGCGGCATATAAGATTAACTTAAGATTAGGTATACACTACAGCAGCCCCGGATCTAGAATGTTTCCAAGGCAAGGCAAACAATGCCGTCTACCGCCTCGCCTCGCCAATCCTTTAGGTAGGTATATGTACAGGACGCCAGCACATCAACCTACCCGATACTGTCAAATTTTCCCAATCAACTTTGAACTTTATACTTTAGCGATAAAGTTGAAAATCTATCAAAGAAATTTGTCAGATTGTAGTAGGTTGATGTGCTGGCGTCTGTACTTAACCTTCTCCATAGTCCTTTTGCTATATATACGTAGGTAGGAGAGGGTTGTAACAAGTAAAATCGCATATCTGTTCCGCCTGTTCCTGTTCCACGTAATTAACAGTACCAAAAACCTGTTACAAAATAACAGGCTGTTATTTCATATTATGTGGGAATAAACTATTGTGTGTTCTCTGTTACCACATCTGATACACGTAGGTAATTCTCTTTCTAGCTAAGGTGTTAGAAAAGGAAAGAGCTTGTGACGGAAGATGTAACAGGGAGGGTCACAGTGTATCAGTAACATTTTTTTATCTTATTCTAACTAAGGTAACTGTCATAAGCATGAAAAGAGAAAATCTTGTGACTGGATGGATTCTGTTATCTCGTCGTGAAACAGAAGCTGCTTTTTTTTTTGTTTGTTTGTCACAGGTTACAGTCTGTTATCTTGTGATACCTGTTATATTTTGCTGTTACGATATATACGCCTCATTCCTAAAATACCTACATGAACATGATGGACATTTTTTCAAATTATAGCATAATATAAGTATAAAAATTTTACACTTTGTTCTGAAAAACCGATGGCCTTGTCATTGTTAATGTGATGTACGTTTAGATTTTCGATTGCTAAGATCGCGAGACTAGACTTATGCAGAGAATCTAGAATGCACTAGCGAGCGAAACGAGCGCGTAATTTTTAGCACTCTGCCTCAGATAAGTTAGATTTTTTAAGTAATTAAAATAGACTTATACGTAGTTTTAATAATTAAGAGTCAAAACTGCAAGAGCGCGCGAATCGAGCTCGAAAATTTTGCCTGCTATATATTAGTCAAATTTTATCGATCTATTTATAATGCGCCAATCTAAAAGGAGCGCCAACGCCATGGTAAAAAATTTAAGGAACGTGTCGCCTTTGCATTTATAGGCGTCGTCGGAAAAGGCGCCCTCGCTACATAATCAGCCCATAATGTTCCCACTGCTGGGACTCAGGCCTCCTCTCGGCGGCCGAAATCCACCACGCAGGCGCAACCCGCTCATACCGTCGGAGTACTTGTCTACGCTAATCACGTAGTGATTACCTTAGTGCGCCACCCGTAGAGAAAGATAATACTTAGGTGCTGCGCGTCTCATTCGTCGCCTGTTGCGGTGCGCTGGGTGCTGCACTGGATTTGCGGCCCCTGCAGTAGGCGCCCGGCCGCGGGGCCCGGCTAGCCCCCCCTGGATCTGGGGCTGCAATACGACTGGGGCTGTATGATTCGTAAGGCATAGTAAATAAAATGGTATTCTTGGCAAACACTTGAATGATTCAACATGAAATTCATCATCATCTGCCTAGCCTTTTCCCAACTATGTTTGGTTCGGCTTCCAGTCTAACCGGATGCAGCTGAATACCAGTATTTTACATGGACCAACTGCCTATCTAACCTCCACAACTGAGACAGAACAAGAAATTGTCATACTTGAATTATTAACACAAAGATGAAGCTGTTAGCTTAGGTTTTTATCATTTTGTCAAACCCAGGTCAAAGATATTTTCATAAGAACCGCACAAACTCGTTATTATTAATATGCTTATCTGATTTTTAATACAGGCTGTTTGGTAGAGCAAGGTCATTTCGGCCAAATTTTTTTGATAACTATCTATTTCCAACTGTTCAAACTTATTGTCAAAGGGCTTTGAAGAGCCGTGGCATACGCAATTTTGTTTTTTTTTTTTTCAAAACGACAAGTTGTCAAGTTGATATGAATGTCACGTGATCAACAAAGAACGTTAATATCTCGGAAACGTGACGCTTTACGGGGTTTCGTCCCATAATGATTTCTGTTTGCATTTATGTCAGCCATCGATTTATGAAAACTAAGTAACATGCGTGGCAGCCATTTTGAAAAAAAAAACAAAATGGCGCGATAGTTTGTATTCTAGCCTGTATATAAAAATGTTCAATCCCCTTGTGGCGTCACGTATAGTGCATTTGTGAACGCACCTCAGAATACGTGGCGTCGCGTCGCCTGTATGTTTTAGTTAAGTATATATAAGTTAGTCAGGAACGCACCCCTGTTAAGTGGCAACACGAATCTACGATCCGGGGCGCGCCGCGCGAACCATAGCGTTCCTTATGGAGAGAGAGTCCCTTGCCAACCGTCACGGGACACGGACTAGATCAGTCTATTTTGTCCCTACCAGTTCTATTTAGTCATAATGCGTTAAATAGTGTACATTAACTGTGAACTATAATACGTGTGGCAATTATAATATTATCAAATGTAAGTTGGAGTTTCACTTCCACTCTTCGACCACAACTTCACCTCCAATACACATAAGAGGAGACAGGTAGAACACCTTCCACGTATGTCTCCAAACCCTTTGTTTTCATTCCTAACATCACCCGTTTTGCACCACTCTTGTCTTTCTGTCTCTATCCTTCCACAAACAATTGTCAAACCCCTTTAAATTCAAGTGGCTTCACCTTTTAAACATTACCTCCTTCAAGTTTAAACCCACTACTCATTAATAAAGAACTGCATGAGCAAGTTGATAGCTCCGAGCAGTACGATGCAGCAGTAGAACAAGGTCTTCCACCAGGTGAGCTTGCCTCGGATCTGCAGGGAGCGGATCTGGAGGAGCGAGGGGAGCGCGAAGATGTGCACCAGGCCGCTTATCGCGCCTGTGTATCTGGAAAAGAGATTAATAACGATGTATTTGCACATGTATGTACATTTATTTCTAGACTATCTGACTAGAAATTCATGTGATTTGCAGGATTTTGCCGAAGTTAGCTTAATTTCATCCTTGATAGATATGGTAATTTTTGGTAAAACTATCTATCCATACCTTTATGTGCGACTTGTCAAAATAGACTGCGTTCGTGTTTTAGCTTCCAAACATGTAAAAAAAAACTACTTTAAAACCGACACAACTTTGTACAATCTAAGTAGTCATTCTGAAATGAAATTATTTTCTCTAGTACTAAGTTGATATTCGTTTAAGTGGAAATAACATCAACTGGAAATAAGGATTTGAATAGACTTTAGTTGAGATTTGTTCGAGAAGTGAATTGGACCTGACAAAAACCTACCACTACTGAACTTCAAAAAAACCTGCAAAACAGTTATTGGGTCCTTTCAGATTTTTCTCAAATAACAAAATTATAAAATACTTTTAAAAGTACAACTATTTTTTTCAGGGCAGATATTTTAGAGTCTTTTAAAGAAAATCCGTACCTAATAATAGTCCCAATGCTGGGACAGAAGCAAGCGACCAGTATGCACACCAGCATGATGGTGAGGTTGATGACGACGGTGTTGAGGCGCGTCTGCTTGAAGGGAAGCAGCAGGATCGCTTCCGAACGGAGCATGAAGGCGACCAGCGGGTACACTGTCACCACCTGGGGGGACAGTGGAGGGTTAGTGGTTAGATATTGTTGCACAACATGTTTTATTAGCCCGCATAAGTGTCGATCCCGTGGGAATATCGGGATAAAAGTAGCCTATATGTTAATCCAGGGTGTCAGCTACTTCCATACAAAATTTTATCAAAATTGGTCCAGCCGTTTAAGCGTGAAGAAGTAACAAACATATAAACACACTCACAAACTTTCGCCTTTATAATATTATTGTTAAATCCTAGGTCGTGCCATAGATAGGCATCACCAAAATTTTTTTTACTTGTCAAATTGCTACAGAGACAGATACGGTCCTCTACTAATCTGTTATCATTGTACAGAGGCCAGCACATCAACCTACCCCAATCTGTCAAATTTTCCCAATTGAATAAGAACCTTATTCCTTTGTAGTAAATTTGAAATTCTATAAAAGAAATTTGACTGATTGAGGTAGGTTGATGTGCTGGCCTTTGTATGTATTAGGACGTTTAAGCTGTTGTCCGTATATGCTTGGCATATAAAATTGTAGTCAGGTAAAAAAAAACAAATATCTAGCTACTCTAGCTAGCTCCTAAACTATAAATAATCGCTGAACCAACATAGGGGTTTTTCAAAAAGCCCATCGACGGGGAGCCTTTGGCGGGGCCACCATGTACTCACTTGAAATAGCAGCAATATTCTAGCCACTGCAGTCATAACATCGTGCATTTCGAAGTTATTCAGCAAATTCTGAAAAGGAAAAGAAAATATCCATGTTTAGCTACTTACTTAGAAGAAAGAAAGAAAGAAAATACGTTTATTTGCGGCAAACATGACGCATCAAAAGAAAAACATATATATAAAAAAATTAAAAATAATTAATATGGGAGAAAACATGCGTCACATCCACGCAAAACGGCCATCGCAAACAATCTTCGTAAACAATTCTTACATACATCGTGAATGTATGATACTATTCACTACTAGATTTAAAATGTTTTAAAATACAATGTGAAATTGAATATTTTAATATCAATTTCATCTTACCTCATTTTATGGCAAATTGTTCCTGTTTATGCCGATGAGGAACATAAATTGTGGTAAGCACTTAGTTTTCTATTACGTAGATTAATACAGTAAAGGGTGGCACGAAAATCGCCGCGCAAACTATAACCATGAAATAACCACAAATAATGCCCAATGAGCCCTACATCCTCAAACAATGCTCTATAAGCCCTATATCCTCAAACAATGCCCTATAAGCCCTATATCCTCAAATAATGCCTAATAAGCCCTACATCCTCAAACAATGCCCTATAAGCTCTATATCCTCAAATAATGCCTAATAAGCCCTACATCCTCAAACAATGCCCTATAATCCCTGTGCAAGACATTTTCTTCTTTTGGATATTTTACCTTTTTATACCTTTTGTCTATGCTTTTACTACCTTTTGGTTTTTACTTTTGAGTGACTTTTATTATACTTTGTTTTTACCACCGAACCAGCAGCATTTATTCAGTAGTTAATAATCCCTATATCCCCAAATAATGCCAAAAGCCCTATATCTTCAAATAATGCCATAAGCCCTATATCTTCAAATAATGCTCTATAAGCCCTATATCCTCAAATAATGCCCTAGAAGTCCTACATCTTCAAATAATGCCCTATAAGCCCTACATCCTCAAATAATGCCTTATAAGCCCTATATCCTCAAATGTCGTTTTTCGTGCATGTTCAAGTTATTTGCCGGCTGCTGTACGTGGCTGTACTGTACCATCAATTTATTGAATACTTACATCTTCAATACACGACTTGGCGAGAGGGAAACAGATGTAGAACACGGCTCCCACCAAAGTGTAAGTAACGGTGACCAGCAGGAAGGCTATCGTCAAGTCTCTGCCCTGAAATCGAAGTTATAATTCATTTATTTGAACTATGGCCCCCAAAACTCCTCGCCTAAGTTTTTTTTTTTCAACAATGAACCTACACCTCACCTTGAAACGGGCGAAAACCCTCTCAATGTAAACGGTCCAGAAACGAATTGCAACCCGATTACTAGGCAATACCTACCCTTGGCCTTGTCCTTAGGTAAGACCAGTGGTCAGTGTACCACCTTGTGACATATCCAACTTGTGATCAGAAGCCCGTGGCAATTGATAAACATCATCAAAGGTTTTATGTGGTTTCTCACGAAATTTTAAGAAGGTGATATCATTTAAGGAATCTTATAGGCTCGCATCGATACATTCTCTAAGAAAGATGCAATAAAATCATACATTGTTATCCTGCCTCGCATTATTGCTCATGATGGTGATGATAATGTTGTGGATGTAGAAGGACAGCGCCAGCATGCCGCTGAGCACGGCCGCGTTCTTGATGGCGTGAGTCTCCGTGGAGATGGAGCCGATGTTGATGCCCCACGCGTAGCTTTTGACCAACACGAAGATCAGTAAGTATGCTACTGATAGTGTTCCTGAAAAGAACATAACATTACCATGACGGCTGTAATCGTAGAAGGGTTAGCCAGAGGTATAAATATTCTTCTTCTACGTGTCGCTGGCACTACTGAATTTTATATCTTGAAAACTTCTCACTCAAAACTTCGCCACTTCCACGGCGTCGTCAGTGGCAGCGCAGAGGTCACTTTGACTGCATGTTTTGGGACACAGAGGGCGGGATAAGAGGTTGGAGCATGGTTTGCGACATAGCTCCACAATCACAGCCTACTGCCGTTCCGTCAAGCTAGCCCCACTTTACCAGGATGGAGTATATAAGTACATTTCGCCAGTTATGTTAAACCCTTCGAATTGAACTGTTTCTGTAATTACATACAACCGGTTAAGTCCCACGTAACAGGGGGCGAACCTATTGTTGTCATCGACTGGACACAAATCCAGACTTTGGAAGCTACTAAGAAATTCCCGATGGAAAACCCATTATCACTTTACCCAACCAGGGAATTGAACCCGGGACCTCATGATCAACATTGATCCTTGCGACCGCAACGAGGCTGCTGGGATAAAAAGTTGACCAAAACGATCAACTGCGAATTGCATCCCGTCGTTCCCACATATAGGTGCAAGTTGGTAATTCACTGTCAACCCCATGTGTATACGTAAAATAAGGAACATCTAGCGTTAACTCACACTACAATATACACTATGAACATAGAACTTAGAGGAGACCTATATCCACCACTCTTTCCAGCCGAAACCATGATGAAAGAACTTACCCAGCGAATTAAACTTGGTGAAGAACGAGACATCTCTAAAGTTGAGCAGCGGGAACACGATGAGCGCCACGTACACGGGCACGGTGGAGTGCAGCCCCCAGTACGCAGGGTCGGCGCGCGGCTCCGCCAGCAGCAGGGACGAGTCGTTGTGCGGGCACAGCAGCGACGTGCTGTATGCTGTTGTGTTGGAGCTACTGAGATCTGGAGGTGACAAAAGGTCATAAAATTATAGTGGTATGAGGAACAGGGTGTAAAGATCACTCATCCTCCTGAAAGGAAGGATCCTCTGATCACACAGGTGTTGTGTCTGGTGGGCAACGTTATGACAATTGGACGTTGAATACATATATAAAACTCTGCTTGTGCGATGCAGGATTTTGTCAATGTGGTGCGTAGTTCGCATCATCAGCATCATCTGCCTAGCATTTTCCCATGTTGGGGTCAGCTTTCAGTCTAACCGGATGCAGCTGAATACCAGTATTTTACATGGAGCGACTGCCTATCAGACCTCCTCAACCCACTTAGGCGTAAGTACTTCGTATGTGGTGATGTAAATGACGCCACAAGAGACCATACAGAAACCTGTCGCCATTAGGTAACACTCACACTTCCGACTTTGCCATTGTCTCGGATAGTAAAGAGCTCCAACCCAAGAGCTCCTACGCTTACACGCACATTCACAGCGTGATTGTACACTAGGTTACCACAAGTAGAGCGCGTGTCGCTTCATGAGATCAGAATACTGTACCTAATTACCTAATTTAGAATTAAAAATAACAAAATAATTTTTATAACTGCAGAAACTGCTTCCTTCTGTTAATAACAGCATAATTTTCCAGTTTCATAGCAAAATCTACCAGTTTGAATGGTTCGCCATCTCTAAGAGGATGCTATTTAAAAAAAAAACATACAGCAGTTTAAAAGGCAATGTTCTCTAAGACTTACCAACAAAATAATTGACGGTAAAGTACAAGAAATTGGTGATGAGTATCCAGTACACGATGTTGGCTCCAAGCAACACCAGCAAACTGAAGACATGCGCGACCACCTCCGCTCCTTGACCTAGTAGAATGCGGCATAGTGCGGGCACTTCACAGCTGTCACTACCTGGTGATGTAGAAGATTTACAATGTATACCATAATTACCATTTGCAGGGCAGGTGATATGCGGGGCTGGTCAAGCCTCAAGGTGTTTGAGAACATTTGGTACAAAATGCTAAAGAGCTGGTGGTCCAATGGTATTGGCACGACTTACGAGTTGTAGGTCGTAAGTTCGAACCCAGACAGGCACTTTACTTTGTGTAAATTTTTCCATCACCACTGCTCTCAAAACGGTAAAGGTAAACATCGTGAGGGAACTGGCATGTCCAAGAACCAAAAATTTTGATGACATGTGTCATCTACTATCCCGCACTGGGCATTACTGGGGATTACAGCAAACCCTCTCACAGAGAGGAGTCCTGTGTCCCAGCAGTGGGAAGATTATAGGCTGATTATGCTAAAGAGTGGACGAGGTTCGTGCGGAGTAGGTGACACATACTCGTACAATAAGGTATTTCAAGTATTGACATGTCTTAACATCTTGGGATGGTCTTAAATCACAAGGTGTGACACGGTGTGACTCCAGTGCGGCCGACAAGAGAAGGCGTCCTTGACACCTGTCAGTTTCATGCAAACAAATACGTGCTTTGCGAATTTGATCTTTATTAGCTACTAGAATTGTCGCACTGACATGTGGCAGCAACACATTTACCTCGACGGCCGGGCTGTAGGTACATAGTTTAAAGGCGGCTCTTTTTATCAGCCACTACAAACTCACAAGTAACTTCTAGCCGAAGACGCTCTTCCCAATGATGTCGAAATTAATCAATCAACCTGCCAACTCTTGCAATCGAACAATGTCCATTGCGAATATTCGCGAAGCCAAAAAAGGCTGTCAATAACTTTGCAACACACCTCTTCTTTTCACCCTTATTAAATTCTTTATAGAAAACTGAACAACAACTCACCATGATGTTTATTAACCCTGAGCAGCAAATAGGCGGTGAACAGACACAGCGCCGCCATGAACACGACCAGCACCAGGGCAGCCGGCAG
The DNA here is from genome assembly GCA_963669345.1 of Gortyna flavago. Classification (NCBI taxonomy): domain Eukaryota; kingdom Metazoa; phylum Arthropoda; class Insecta; order Lepidoptera; family Noctuidae; genus Gortyna; species Gortyna flavago. The sequence continues at coordinate 2,588,592 of OY770144.1, forward strand.
GCCAGCTCGCTCCACGCCCCACGCCATCGTCAATAACGAGGAGCCCATGATTGTGTTCCATACTGAGAAACTGAACCAGGGTAAAGTTAGCTTCAAGTAGACGCAGACTGAAAGTAGGTGACGACCATGTCGGGCTCCCAAGTGAATAAGTGATGGATATTGAATGAATGGTGTCGTTCAAAGGTATAGGGCGAGCCTCATTCAACCTAACAAGTCTGCCTAGATTAGAAGGTTGTATTGGTAAATCTGATTATTAGCTTTTTCAAAACTATATTGGGGTCGACTTCTCAGCTGAATTCCAGTATTTTACTTGGAAAGACTGCCTATCTGACCTCCACAACCCAGTTACTGGATAATACGATACCCTCTGGTAAGAGTGGTTGTCAGACAAGAGGTTGTACAGACTGCATGCGTGACGCAGGATTCTGTGGAATATTGGGGACCTTTAAAAGTCCCGTCGTCGTCTCTTTAGACACTAGAATTAATGGTCTGAAAAATTCATTACAACAAGCGTGGTGAAATGCTCATTCCATCTCAACTACTTTTTGGATTTCTCCTCATAGGCTTAAAATTGTTACTTACATTGTGACTAGTGAGCTTTGTTTCTTTATCTCTGGCTTCAAAGTCTTCTCGAATGTCTTGTTGAATGTGGATAACACAGCACTCGATGATAGTTCTGCGGGGCCCTGAAATAAAATCAAAGTCCAAAACATTATAGTTATGGATAATCAGTTCATCAGAAAATCAGTTATCTACGTGATGAGAAAACTTTTTCGATACTTCCTTGTTATGAAAACGTGAATTTTATCAACACGTTAGACTACACGCTGGCGATATCAGTCTAATCACAAACATTTGCTGATAGTTAATGTTTATAACAAAAGGCCTTTGACCACTCGTAACTCATAAATGATGAAACGTAAAGTATTTGAAAATAATTTGTTACTAAGCTCCTTGTTAAAATGATATTATTTGTTGTAGTTAAATATAATGAATCGAGAGATTCCTGAGAAAGTACGTGAGCGCGTTGTTATGATTATGTTTCAAAAAAGCGATTAAAGAAATTGGTACCGTACGTAATTAATTACAATGATTGCTTACAGGGGGAAAGAGGATGGCATCACATCAAGTCAACAAGTCAAGCTGTCCTTCACGCAGTGCCTTTATTGAATGACGAACGAGGCTCTGACGGAAAACTCGCCAAGATGCACTGAAATTCCTCGAGCAATGGTGGCCCAGTGTTATTGGCCCCGATTTACGTGTTGTAGGGCATGGGTTCGAACCCAGACAGGCGCTTTTCATCACCACTGCTCTCAACACGGTGATGGAAAACATCGTACAAGCCGCAAGTTCGATTCAAGGCAAAAGTTTAAAACCCTTTTATTAATACACTCGATACTTGTAACTTATTGATAAATGATACATACTCGTAGGTATATGAGGATGACACATAATTTATCATACTGTATTTTATAAAACAATTTCTGAAAGTATCTTATACCTAAGTACCTATACTATATAGCTACCTTAGGGTACCTATTTACTGGGTGCCGGGACATCGACACGCAAACTGAAACTACAAGAGTTCAACAACATTCATTGCGTTGTTTACGTTGTTGAGCAGACACATTTTTCGAACATACGGAGCAATGGATTAGCAATATCCTTCAAAATGATTCAGATTGAGATTGATAACCCTGTGGGACATGATTCTCGACTTGCGTAGAAATTTTTCGTTAATTACCAAAAAAAAACAGCTATTTCTCAGGAAAATGCTAACATACGCGGTCAAAATGTATAGAACAGCTCTTTTTTTTTATCCGACGAAAAAATTCAGAATCAACAGGCAACAGGTTGCGCTTCGATGTCCCTGCCCTGCCATCCTGTGTAATCATTAAGCCAGGGAGACACTAGGGGACAAATGTCCTGCGACACGTGTCGCCAGCGACGTCGGGTGAAGTGGTGCGACGTTGCCGGAGTTCGCTCGACAAAGCCCAAAGCCAAGCCAAGCCATGTCGAGCGAAGTCGGGCAACATCTAGTGTTACCCTGGCTTTATAGTGCCTATTTTAAGCTCCCTAACTAATTAAGTCTTAATAGTATCGCAAATAGTCAAAACACTGGCGTCGCGGTACAGTTTAACTGAATCGCTTTATCAGCGCATAGTATCCTTGACTAAATATAGATGGTCCATTTAGTTATTTATTAAAGCCAGTGACGGCACTGCGATAATTAAACAAAATCGTTAGCGTCCAGAATATTGGCGGAGATAAGTTTAATTTAATGATTTTATCCGGAAATGACTGGTTTGGAACGTGCGCCATCATAGATTAGAAAGTATAAACATCGTTGATTTAGCTCTGTCTGTATGTAAATATCATCGTGTCACCCAGCAAATTGTAATGTGGCCACGTGGTCACGTGGTCGAGGATCGTTATAATGCAAATGGAATGGCAATCTCCTCGGATAGATGGTACGGTCCGCATGGGTCGATCGTGCGACGCGATTCTGGTAGAACAATTTCCATGAAGTTGTCATAGAAATTGTTCTGCTAAAGTCACGTCGTCGGGCTGTCGCGTCGCGCCTATCTGCGGGAGCCTTTAGGAATACACGAAAAGTAAACTCACCAAGGAATCAATACTTTCGGAGCTGACGGCCCTATAAGTAGGGGTGACAGCTCCCGCTTGCAGCAGCGGCTCGGCCTCCGCCCGACTCATCGCGCTGTAGTAACTGTGGCTCGTGATGCTTGGCGAATGATATCTGTAGGAAAAAATATTATTTAAAGAAGTATCTTCTTAAGTACATACATAGGCATGTTTTTTCTTGTTTGGTCTCGGCAGCCAATGTCAACATAGATTAGCCAACTACGCATATTAAAACATGTTCGTTATGTATGTTATGTTTAAGTCCCATGTAATAGGGGGCGAGCCTGTTCCCATCAACCGGGCACAAATCCAGACTCCCGGCTGGTACTGAGGTATTCCTGATGGAAAAACCCAATTAAAACTTTGCCCGACCTGGGAATCGAACCTCATGATTAGCAGTAACGCTTGCGGACACTAGACCAACGAAGCAGTTCAACGAAGCAGGAGATATCATTGTGTACATTGTATGTGAGCCAACACAGGCGCACTCTCTCTTCCTTCATTCTCATAATCAGAGGGACGACAATCGGACACGAGCGAGAGATTATGCTAAAGCCTGAGGGCATTATGTGCTTTACGCGCAAAAAGCCTACTTCCTAACTGGGCTTGACCTGGGAATCGAGCCTAGGACCTCATGGTGAGACACAATCACGCTTGCTTACGGCCACTTGATAAATGAGACAGTCTATCCGTAGTTTCGGCTGAAGTTACCGGCCTTTCCAACTCCGCGTCACCTACGGAGTACGGACATAAGTTTGGGGCCCGAACTAAGAATTAATGATAACATAATTTGATAGCTGTCAGCTGTCTTTACTTCCGATGTGTTATTGCCCGTCCGAAAAAGTTGGTTAGTCGGGAGCTGGGTTCTCCCCGAAGCATCGAACTACTTCCATACGGCCCCGTATCTTCGTTGACGGACTTACCTAAACAGTAGGCCCCATGATTTGTATTTAGACATTTTAAGAAATACATGATCCATAATAATTAGGTAGACATACTTACTTACCTACGTTTGACAAAAAACAAATAATCTTTTTATAAATAACATTATTGGAACTATTCTTTTGACAGACATCTCATTTCGCAAACATATTACTTTTTTTAAGTAATCATTAACCGACTTCAAAAAAAGGAGGAGGTTCTCAATTCGTCGGAACCAATTTTTTTTTCCCCGATTTCTCGAAGACGCCTGGACCGATTTGGAATATTTTTCTTTTGTTTGAAAGGGTATAGGTACTTCCCAAGTGGTCCCATGATCATCAGGTCAGGATCTGATGATAGGATCCCAGGGAAATCGAGGGAAACCCTCAAATTTTATTGGCAAACATAGAGCGATTTGGATATTTTTTAGAGTAACTTGAGCATTTGCTCTCGGAAATCATCATTTGGTAAAGTGGAGCTAATGATGAAGACCACAGACGGCCATCGGAACTACTCAATGATAAATATTTTACGGAGGAGTTCTCCTGGTTCTTACCAGGAGAACTCCTCAACAATTAACGTCCCAGCATTGGGAAAAGCAATATTTTGTAAAAGGTGATGAGCAGTTGACGTTAGGCTATTGTAACTTAGATAAATCACAAACTCTCTCACTAAAAAGTGAAAAATAAAAACTTTTTTACGCTGTCGTTGGTTCTGCATTTTCGTTTATTGACACCGACTTCCGAAATTAAAGTTATTTATCACTTTGTAGTTTTTTTTGGAAGACGGTTGTTTTTTTTGTAAAAAAGTTTTTTCACAACATACTGATTTAAATGTTTTGCATTGCAAATATTTCAAATTAATGTTAAAATATCATTCCAAAAATATTAATTTATTATCTAACAACTGTCAATATGAGTTGGTTATTAATAAATAAATTTTGATCCTAGTACCTACCTACTTCGTTTGTCAAATTTGCGATTTTACAAAATGACGGTAGATAAATTGTTATTGGCGAACCTAATAATAATATTTTATTTAACAATTTTAGACGTATTTACGCCGATGATTGTTTTCGTCGTATTTCCGAAGTTTCGGTACCTAAATAGGGGGTTTCGTTAAGTGTGTTCAACTCACTCGCAGGCAGCCTGGGCATCCTCAGGTGAAACTGAGTGAAACGAAGACATGCATGAAGCGTTAATTCGTGTGGATTCAAATTATCCGTCTTTTGACCATCAATAACAAAACGAAATTGAATGAACTAATTTCTCTGCCGGGTTCGGGAACGCACTCACGACTAAAAACGAATTTATTATCTACTTGGTTTGTAAATAATAATTAAAACAAAATCACTCACTTATTATAACTATGTTTCTTGTATCGTTTTATTCTTCGGTCCTCACAATATTCACAGTCAGTAATGTCGGAACACGCACTCCCGAATATCCTAAAAAAAACACAAAATGATAGAAGAAATTATTATAAAAAAAATAGGTACCAAAAACAATAACAAAACTCTTTTAAAAAAGAACACAACAAAGTCAACAATACGTACTCATTTTCAAACAACTTTTTTCTATACAACTAATCGTTTCATTATTTACCATGATAAAATTAAAATAACCTTTTTCAAAAAGTTGTCGTAAATTCAATTAGTTAACTTTGGATATAACTGCACCAGTCGGTGTGTTGTCGTCAAGTGTGGTCAAGTGATTATCAATATTCACTGACAGTTTATTATTATGTATGACAGTGTCGCTCCGCAATTTTTATCGCGCCATTTTTTTACGTCACAGACTGGCTGGATAGCATGATTTGGGTTTGTTATAAGAAATAAAGGAAGAGTGAATTCGGAGTAAGCTTGCCGTGATTTAATTATACTATAAATTATTATTATTTACTTTGCATAGCTTCTCTATGTTTCTTAAATCTCTTTGGCTGTAGTTTTGGTAAACATGCACTATTATGCATTGCAATGTCTTAAAATATCTTGGATTAATATAGCATACCTACGTAAGTATATGAGTAAAGTTGCTTTACTCATGTGATTAAAGATAAAATTATGAGAAGGTACGCAACGACATAGGTATGTCATGTACCTGCTTTATTTTATTTGAAACACACAAACTTTTAATAATTTGAGTTAGCTGAACCCATAGGTATTCACAACTCTTAAAATACCTATGTGATGTTATCTCTTCTCTAAAAAGATTTGAGGGTTCGAGGTACCTATATCCACAGAACATGTACCTATACCTACAGCAGGTAAGTTTTAACCTACCCACACTTCTTTAATATGTTCAAAAATACCTAAACAACGCAATGAAAGTACTGAACTGTCAAAATTAAAACCATAGATACCCCGCGGATGTGTGTGAAGTTAGTACCTACTAACTAGCATAATCAGACTATAAATTTCCCACACAGGCGTGAGACAGGCCTCCTCTCTGCGAGATGGAATGGTCCATCAACCACCACGCGGGCCCAGTGCGGGATGTCACATAAATCTTCGAATATTTTGGTGCCATGATGGTGCCATGACATACTCACGATGTTTTCCTTAGGTTTTGTCACAAAGTAAAGAGTTTGCCTGGTTACCACACCACTGGGCCATCACATGCGTTCACCTTGACCATATCACTAAGCCGTTGAAATACCTATTGAACGAGTCTTCTGGTGAAGACAACGGTGAATGACATACCTAGCTTGGGCACACTGGATGCGGAATAACACAAACACTCTCACAATAGGATGTAGTGGCGCAAATTGAAGACAGGCATAATTTGAAGTAAAAAAAAAGTATAACATCCGTGTGCGTCTTTAGCTAAACTAATAAATCAAAGCACAACCATTAAAGCGAAATGTTTGTGTAACACAATTGATCTGCAACAAAGTTGCAACGGTTGTTATCAGAGGCATATCTCCAAGGCTTGCCGTCAAGTCAGTTGTCACGGACTGACAGGCGATCTGCCTTGATCCCATCAGTCGTGGCGGGTTGATGCATTCCTTTAGCCTTTTGAACTCTCTTGAACTGACTACAATGAGATGTAGGTATTGTGGTGGGTCAACGTTTGGTGATAAAACTACTCACCCATTGTAAAATCATCGAATTTTTTCATATATACTTTTGTGAAAAGACGGATTACTTTCTATCCATAGATCGATCGATGGATCGATCGGCATGCCAGGCAGTATACTCATAATCACATAATCAGCCTATAATGTTGCCACTGAGAGAGGAGGCCTGGGTCCCAGCCCAGGCCTCCTCTCTAGAGAGGGAGTGGGCCGTAATCTACCACGCGGGCCCAGTGCGGGTTAGTAGATGTCACATGTCTTCAAATGTTTGGTTCTAGGACATGCCGGCTTCCTCACGATGTTTTCCTTCACCGTTTTGGGAGCAGAGCAGAGTGGTGATGAAATAATTTACACAAAGTAAAGTGCCTCTGGAAAAAATATATTTTCTACTATAAAAAAAAATACCATAACCAAAGATGATGAGGGAAGGGTGGCACAGTAGTTAATCTATGACGTACAAATATTTAGACGAGACGCTTTCATCTTGATTTATTAGTTGTATAATATAGCATATATTGACCGGGGTCGTGCTCGTGGCTGACGAAATATTTATCTAAGTTTCGTCATCTTGGTAAATATTTATAGTAGTAATACTACGAGTATTTGTATACTGGTATCGGGAGGAAGTTTATTAATGATTTATATGTAGTATCGGTGTCAGTGTGTAAGGCGGATCACACACAACAACGCGCCACACGACGACGTTGCGCAGATAACGCACCCCCGCGCGTGTACAAATTCAGTAAGCCGACACGGCGACGCCGACGTTCGCACGGATCGCGGCGAGATTTTTTCGTACACTTGATTTTTATCTCACTGCTTAGCGCCGAGGGTTGAAAATCCAACAGTGTGGATTTTTGACGGGATGTGCTTTGTTCGTTTCTCAATACTCGGCACAACACCGTGATTTAAAAATTCAGCATGTGAAAAAATCGCGCCGCGATATTTATGATTATGTCCGTGCGAACATCGCGTAGGCTAAAAACGCGCTTCTGCGCGGGGAATTTTGGCTACCTTTCCCACACCCCGTCGCGTGGAGCGTTGTAGTGTGTGATCCGCCTAAGTACAGACGCCAGCACACGAAGCTACCCGAAACTGTCAAATTTTCCCAATCAACTTTGTAACTTATCCTTTTGCAATAAAGTTGAAAATCTATTGAAGAAAGACAGATTGTATTAGCTGATGTGCTGGCGTCTGTACAAGAGTAATAAAAGTATCGAACCAAAGACCAATATTCATACAACGATACTGCAATGTGCAGATAGGCAGGGTTACCTACTTATAATAGTGCTCCAGACCGCGTTACAGCCATGGCGGCCAATATCAACGGAGACTCACTAGCATACGGCGCAGTTGATATTATAGTGCACAAGTGTGTGCGCAGACGCAGGTGCACTCTCTCTGCCCTCACTCTCATAGGCCGATGAGACGGCACGCAATCCGACACTACCGGAGAGAGATCAGGCGTACGGGTATCACACCGCCAACTTCCAAACTCCTGTTACTAAGAAATTCCTAAATGAAAAACTCAATAACACTACCCGGCCTGGGAATCGAACCTAGGACGGAACGCTCAACAATCGCACTTGCTACTAGTTGCGTTGCGAACTTGCGACTACGAGACTAACGGGGCAGATACCAAACTACCTAAGTCACGGGCACCGACTCTTGTCCCAGGGGTTGTGACTGGCCAGTACTGGCCACCGTGAAGGTTTTAGCCCTTCGCCGTCCTTTGGTGCAGGGCATCCAAGTTTTCTCCACGGAAACAAAGCGCTCATTTATCTACAAATTGGTATGCTTATGTATGTGTGTGTGTCTTATTATTTCGTCGACGACGTGTTGTTCATTCGGGATAATAATATCATCAACTTACAGCTTGGATTCTGATTGTAACCTGAATGTAATCCAAAAGTTCCTCATTTTTATTCCCTGTGAATAAGATGGAATAGGTGACATGTGCCCCATGTACGGTTACTCTTTTTATTTTACGACCGAATAGTGCAGTGCCAGTGAGTCGAAGAGAATGTAATGTAAACACAGCGTTATCAGTGCGTTATCAGTGAGTGACATTGACGCGTCAGTGTGCGACTCTGTGTGATGCGCAGAGGGTTGTGGATTCGATTCCTACACGGATACTTTCCTACTAAATTTTACAGCCTCGAAGAGCAACACCGTCTGTATTTTACACGAGTATTGCGATATTGACAATTAAATAATCATTAATTATTATTATCTTAACTAATTACTTTTCAATAAATATTTGCATCAAACTAATAGGTACAAATATAATAATAGCTAATGCAACATTCTAACCTGTTGCATCATTATTTGTTTTAGATAATTATGGCACTTTATATTAATATGACACATAATAGATATTATAGGTAGATATTATACCTTCACAGTTCACAATCACTTTTCATTCAAATTATTTTGCCCCCTAATGGGAATCATAACTGGCGAAATGTGACTGTAGTTCTCGGTCTGACAAAGGCTGCGATTTTCAGTTAAAAAAAACAGTCCGAGAGTGCCGACAGATTAAGTGAATACAAAACACAAACAGAATGCTTTGCCATCACTCACTGAATATCGGATATACATTAAAACCGAGTACATCCCGAGGACAGCCGAACACATCCGAATGTAGCGCGGGTAAGGTAACAGTGTCGCGAGTTCAATGGTTTTTTCCCATCTCAAAAAATGCCCAACGCGCCTATATAGTTTTCACTTCAAAAATTGTTTTATCAGCGCTTCTCCAACATCAGTAGGTATCTATTCTTTCCTGGAAGGCTGTGAAAATATTCATCTACTCTACGGCCCTCTCAACTCCTTCATTGGATGCGAAGCGCTTCCCAGAAACAAATTGATTTATGTTTGGGAACCATAACTAGTTATAACGAATCTCATTTTTGTCTATCGCGCTTCTATATCCTAAGAGGTCTGGCTCTTGTGATACAGGACCTCCTAGTACAAAAGCCATGGGCTACACTAATGTTTGTGTCTTGAAGTGAAAATACATTAGTAGACTGTTTGCCAACGGAGCAAACAACTATTTTGAAGGCGAGAGTGTTTCTTTGAATCCAGAGCGAAGGATTCTAGACTAGAATCCCGAGCGCAGCGAGGGTTACTAACACAGGTCCTAAAGTAGAATCCTGAGCGTAGTGAGGGGTTCTAACACAGGTCCTAAAGTAGAATCCTGAGCGTAGCGAGGGGTTCTAACACAGGTCCTAAAGTAGAATCCTGAGCGTAGTGAGGGGTTCTAACACAGGTCCTAAAGTAGAATCCTGAGCGTAGTGAGGGGTTCTAACACAGGTCCTAAAGTAGAATCCTGAGCGTAGTGAGGGGTTCTAACACAGGTCCTAAAGTAGAATCCTGAGCGTAGCGAGGGGTTCTAACACAGGTCCTAAAGTAGAATCCTGAGCGTAGTGAGGGGTTCTAACACAGGTCCTAAAGTAGAATCCTGAGCGTAGTGAGGGGTTCTAACACAGGTCCTAAAGTAGAATCCTGAGCGTAGCGAGGGGTTCTAACACAGGTCCTAAAGTAGAATCCTGAGCGTAGTGAGGGGTTCTAACACAGGTCCTAAAGTAGAATCCTGAGCGTAGCGAGGGGTTCTAACACAGGTCCTTAAGTAGAATCCTGAGCGTAGTGAGGGGTTCTAACACAGGTCCTAAAGTAGAATCCTGAGCGTAGTGAGGGGTTCTAACACAGGTCCTAAAGTAGAATCCTGAGCGTAGCGAGTGTTGCTCCCGAGTTGGACATTACTTTTTATCACCCTCTATGAAAAAATAAGTAAGTGCAACCTATGAATAAAAATAGTACTTACGTTTATTTATTCACAAATATATCAACATTCCAAATTTAAATTACTTTTAGTCCCTAGGGACTAAAGAGCTATTTTAGTCCCTGTTTACGAAGCATACACTAGCTCTTTTTGAATAGATGTGATAAATAAATTATTACCTCGATGGACTTCACTGAACTTGTTCATAAATCATAGCCATAGCCGCGCATGTTAGCACGTCATGACGTGCCCCCGACAGCATAGTGTGTGCAAAAAAATGTTATTGCACTGTTGTACACACCATGCTTAAAACTGTCGGATCATTGATTCATTGACTTTGATATCGGAAACCAAATCCTAATCCTTCTTGCCATCAACAGTAATAACCATGGGTAGTCAAAGGTGCCTTTTTGGCGGGAAACACAATCATGATAACGGGCAGTGATTGGCCCTCGGATACCTCGGATACCTATCTATGGATTGGCCCAGTGGTATCAGTGGTGTCGTAGTGAGTTCGAAACCGGGCAGGCTCTTTTTACTTTGTGTATTTAATTTCATCAACACTGCTGTAAAAACTGTGTAGGAAAAGATCGTAAGGAAATCGGCATGTATTAGAACCAAAAATTCTAAAATATGTGACATCAACCAATAAGCACTGGGCCCGCGCGTTCCCCTCTCAGAGAGCCAGACCTGTGTTCCAGAAGTGGGAATGTTTAAGGCTGATTACGCTAAGTGCTATTAATTATTCTGTGGCTACAGGAACACAAACACTAATCAAATACTCACTCGTAACTGTCAACAGATCGCACTGAACTGGCTGCAGAGTCAGGCTCCCTTGCGTTCTTCATAATTTTGTCAATGAACCTCATCACTATTTTTTTTATTCTCTTATTCTTAATTCAAATTATTTCTGTGCTACAGATAACTTTTTAATAACTTGAACGTTAAGATTAAGAGGCAGGCGTTCTGTCCGGTGCTCGCACAGCGATTGGGAGATTACAATTTATTTCACTGTTTATTTTATTCGTGGTTACACTTACAGCTACCTAATTGTATTATTCACTGGCTATTAGACACTGACAGTGTAGCTTTGACGATTGTATCTGACGGCTGCGTCTCATTGTCTTTAATAAGCAGTTTATTAATTGTAAAACGATACTTAATAGCTTTTTTTTTATTTAAGCTCCACAATGTAGGTGATATACCTACCACTGTCTACTCTTTTGAAGAATACAAGCGTGAAGCGCGAGGCGCGCTCATAATAAAGGCAAGAGAATTGATCAGCAGTCAGTGACGGACCATACAAATTATAAAGAACAAGAACTGCGTTTGTTGACGCAGTTCTTGTTCGTTTGGGATCCGGATATTTAATAACGACGTACCAGAGCCGGAGAGCAGTTATGGCCCAGTGGTAACGTCAGCGCGTCCGCGACTTACGAGTTGTAGGTCGTAGGTTCGAACCCAGACAGGCGCTTACTTTGTGTAAATTATTTCATCACCATTGTTCTCCAAACGGTGAAGGAAAACATCGTGAGGAAACCGGCATGTCCTAGAACGAAATTCGAAGACATGTGACATCTACCAACCCGCAGTGGTCCCGCGTGGTGGATTACGACCCACTCCCTCTCACAGAGAGGAGGCCTGTGTCCCAGCAGTGGGAACATTATAGGGTGATTATGTATGTTTTATTATTATACCTATAAAGAAAATATGAACATGACGCTTGCAACCACAGCGCAGTTCACAGATAAAAATTTTGCGGGTACCTATTATAGGTACTTACCAGTGTTTATGTGTTGTCAAAAAACAAAATACGATATAACTACGTACCCTGTACTTTTTCGTTTTATGCGCTACTTAGATACCTAACATACTATGCAGCAGAGAACCCGTTTTTAACTCAACTAGTGATGTCACCAGGGTTTGTAGTGTCTTGAACATGACAGTGTCCTGGCGTTCGCATGTACTTCACCATAAAGGTCTTGATCATTCAAAAGTACCTACCTGTGGGTAAATGGTTTAGTTGAAATAAATGAACTCATAACAAGTAGGGAAAATTTATAATGGTGACATGTCAAAACATTAGCTTTCTGTGCTACCTATGATATAAAAGTTAAATATGACTGAGGTACACATAAACATTTCGGAATAAATGCTCTAAAAGATGATGGAACCCGCATCAAAATCCATTATGTAGTTTAAAAGATCACAAGTCACCATGTCAGTTTAAAAACTTATATCTCCAAGGTTATCATATTACACAGCCTTTATCTCTGCTTACCCTGGTGGTAATAACCTCATCTCATAGAAACAGTTAATTTAAAGATGCTAATTAATTCCTAATTATCTATGACGACAATTTAAAGAATAATAGGTACATAATTATAGGTATCTATGAAATTAACGTTTGCAGCTGATAAACTTTGTGACCCTAAAAGAAATTCGTCTGAAATTATTACGCAGTCGCAAAACTCATAATCATGTCTGGAGTTCGCGAACGCAGTCGGTGCAACGTGCCTGCACTATGTTGGGGTCAGCTTCCAGTCTAACCGGCTGCAGCTGCGTACCAGAATTTTACATGGAGCGACTGCTCATCTGACCTCCACATCCACAACCCAGTTACTGGGTAATACGAATCCCTTGGTAAGACTGGTTGTCAGACTTTCGGGCTTCTGACTACCCGTAACGACTGAAAGATCTACGAATGGCAGCCGGGACCAACTGATAAGGGTGCTTTCCCAGGTACGGAGGGGTATGTAAAGATGGTCACCCATCCACGGACCTACCGCGGCAAACGTAGCTTAAGGCTTAACTGGTCGATCAACCCGTGCGGCTGTTATTTCTCTGCCCCTCATTACCATCACGTTATGACTCTCCGAATATTCCCGATCAGTAACACCCCGTATCGCCCACGCCCACACTGTGGACGAACGGAACTTTTCATTTTTCGATCGTTAAATGGTTGATATCGCATGGTTTTTACTCATTCGGCGAATTTCTCAACAAAAATCGGGAATATTCGAATTATTCGAAGCCCTTACGAGGGTAGATCACCAATCCAAAGACACACACCCATGGCCATGGAGATTTAACTTTCGATCCATTATATTGCTCAGTGCAATATCCTCTCTCGTTAGAGTATTTCTTTTCTTTGGCAATATCAGCCACATTCGCATCTACTTATTTAAGGTCCTAAAGGCTCCTACACACTATGCCGGAAGGCATGCCGCCAACAAGCCCGGCGGCAATCCCTTGAGCCGTCGGGCTTGCCGCACAGGTCGCCAACAGGAACACAAAGTGTACACTACTAGCGTTCTACCTGGCTGTCACAACTGAAATGATGCTCTGCGGCCACCAGCGGCAAGTGCCAGCGGCCGTAAAATCCTCCGGCATAGTGTAGGAGCCTGATTTTTCCATCGCCAAATAACTTTTATTCAAGGAATAAAATTGAGGTTTAGCAGTTCTTCCATATAAAATCTGTCAGACGTCAATTTTAATCCACAAATAAAAATTATCTGTCAATTGAAAAATCAGCCCTAAGTAGTACTTATAAATAAAACAAAATAATAAAATAACAAACATTATATTTACAATATTACTACTAAAAATAAATAGAAGACGAATGAAGTACAGTCACAGATCTATATGGATATATTATATTACTGTCAGTTAAGTAGATTATAATGAATATATAATTTATCTACTGCTACAAATATTATAATGAATATATAATTTATCTACTGCTACAAATATTATAATGAATATATAATTTATCTACTGCTACAAATATTATAATGAATATATAATTTATCTACTGCTACAAATATTATAATGAATATATAATTTATCTACTGCTACAAATATTATAATGAATATATAATTTATCTACTGCTACAAATATTATAATGAATATATAATTTATCTACTGCTACAAATATTATAATGAATATATAATTTATCTACTGCTACAAATATTATAATGAATATATAATTTATCTACTGCTACAAATATTATAATGAATATATAATTTATCTACTGCTACAAATATTATAATGAATATATAATTTATCTACTGCTACAAATATTATAATGCTTTTAGAAAACATGGATTTCACATTAACATCAGGTTTCTGAAGCAGAAATTTTTAAAGGGAATGATTATTTTTTAGCTTACATTCCAAATGGCATAATAATCAATAGAAGAATGGGAAAAAAATGGCATCTTTGGCAAATGAAATACAACCTTCATTAAGTACAGACGCCAGCACATCAAGTTACTACAATCTGTAAAATTTCTTTGATAGATTTTCAACTTTATCGCTAAAGCACAAGGTTCAAAGTTGATTGGGAAAATTTTACAGTTTCGGGTAGGTTGATGTGCTGGCGTCTGTACAGTGACTGAAAACTTAATTAAAATAATGAAATGCAATCTTCATGATCATTCATACAATATTACAATCTAATCAAATACTAAATATTGTTAGTGCTAACAACATTTTTCAAGTTAAAGCCTTCTTCATTTCTACCTTTAAAATTTTCCAGATTTTAGCCTTCTACATATATTCCTCACAAAATTCTATGTAAATCATTTACTTTGTTAATTACTGGTAAGTCATGTAAGGAAACAACAGTTTTTATTTACGCTTGATGCTCGAAATTCTCATCTACTAGCATCTACCAACCCACACTGTGCCAGCATGGTGGATTACGGCCCACTCCCTCTCACTGAGAGGAGGCCTGTGTCCCAGCAGTGGGAACATTATGTATAAATACAATTGGGTCAGGATGGGTTGTGTAGATATCGCTTCCAGAATTGTAACAGGTTAGTAGTGTCGGAAGTTTATCCAAGCCATCATCATCATCATCACTTTCTGCCATCATCCTATTTTGCAGGATATCTCCACTAAATAAATGAATAATTTAAATAGAACTATGTTAAGAAATCTTAGACAGGTACACCATCTCATCCGGTCTCATGCTGCAGTGATTAGATGTTGAAACCCATCTTCCTCATGCAGGCTTTGTGTTCTTCAATCAAGGGGCCACAGTTCTCTTCGCCATTTTCAATAATGCTGGAATAAAAAAAAAGAAAAGTGATTATTTCTTTGAGGAGGAAAGGTTTGAGTATGGATGTAGATGGCTTTATGAGTAGGGGAAGACCAGAGAGACGATATAATATGGTCTGTATGAAAGATGATGACTTCTGAGATGACGACTAATAGAAGAAAACATGTTGTGTCAACCCTAAATAAATTGGGATATGGGCAAGGGAAAGAATATGATTGTTCCTATGAAGTTTTCTGAATAAAATTGGTAGAACAGCAGTGTAATTTGGAGATTACAGGACAGATTTGTTAAGGGAACATCTAGTATTGTTTTACAATTTGACCATAAGGAAAGTCAATATCATTTTCCTGATGATGGATACAAAAACTTTACACCTGAAGAAATTTTCATTTAGTGACATGATTTAGTTTCAAAATTCCATTGTATTTTGGTTTAAAAATTAAGTGACTTCATGTGGAGCTAACCATTTAAAATAACAATTATTCAGGAAATAGCTAGCGATAAAATCCCTAAATGTATGCACATTGTTTCTGAAAATAACGATTACCTACTACAGGTACGCCAAGTTGACCAATTCCAGGCGTAACATCAAATTATCATGCGCATACCTTAGTTGCCTGAATCCAAGTAATATTTATCTAGAAAATACGCTGTTGCGTAATAAAAATAAATTGTTCATAACCTTACCATGCGTCTCGCACTCGCTTAGTTTCCGGGCAAGCACAGCATGGCTTCAGCTTAGGTTTCTCAGCATTCGCCGGTGCAGGCGGCTCCACCACTTTCACATCAACAGCTTTAGCACTTGCATTACCCATTTTATTGTAAATTAGGCACCGAAAATGTTTATGTATGATGCAATTGTTGCACGATTGCACGCCCGACCTTCGATGACAGAATGACAGATGTCAAAATATTCGAAGGTCGTTCTTGTCAAAACGTATCCGTTAATCTGTGCGTTTATGAATATAGATTTGTTTAGATCGATAAAAAGACCAGTAAAGTTGCAAGAACTTTTTATTAGTCTAAGAAAAAGTTAACATTTTTTAATTATATAAGCAAGTTAATATTTACGTTTTCGTTATTACATAGGCTTTGAGAAAAAAAAAAAAACAATTTTGGCTAGTTACTGTCAGGCTCATGCATGCAGTGTCACCTTATTCGTAAACGATATTCCGACCTTTGTTTTGTTTTGGGTAAGCAGGGTTTCAAGGAGTGCATGCCTATTGAGAGCTCCGACTCGCCCCTTATAGCTAGTTTGGCGACTTCTATGGTGGAATTAGCAGGAAGTTCAAATTAAAGACAGTTTTTAGCTACAAACTTTTAATCTGACAAGCAAAACTTTAAATAATTGTGCAAAAAAAAATCCTTACTTCTTGGAATAAAATCTAAATATAAAAAAAAACAAAACTGAACAACCTGACACCGAGATAGGTAACTTAAACTAAACCTTACGAGTTAAACACATATGTTTACAATTAATTAAATCTCATAATCATACTTTAAAACAGATTGATCAAATCACAAGTTCATGATTAAAACAATAAAGTACATTTTATGATCTAAAAAAAAGTATCATAGATTAACGGAATGATACATAACTCCTTGGTGGAAAGATCAAAAAAAATTAATGGAACATTGCATTTATTTAGGAGTTCGCAAAGGTTATTATGTATCAAAACGTTACCATAGATTATGTAAACTACAATCTAAATTCTAAAACAAAAAGCATTCACATCAAATTAGAATGTTAATATGGTTAAAATCAAAAATGCAGTAATAAAACTTAAATTCATAATCACAAACACAATGATTGGGTGAAAAATGTTAAAATGTTAACTGATTAAAATGCAGAGCAGGGTGACGCGCGTTGATATAAAATACTTACTAAAATAGTCACCTTGATCATTGATCGCTGAATGGTTTACAAATTAGTCGTACCTATTTAAAATCAAGTCAATTTTAGCTGTCCAAATTGTTTTTGCTGATCGTGCGGAAAATGACGATTAAAAATAGATTTTTGTATCTAAACTGAAAAAAAATCACTTCCGATTCCAGTCCAGTATCACCGGCCAAAGATTTAGTCTACAGATACGTGAATGAAGAAAAAATAAGAAATCTGAAGTGAGATTTTTCAATTTGGACCTTATCAGCGTCCTTGAAAATCATATTTCACAAAATATGGAATTAGAAGGAGCGCGCGCATGATTCCGAATACATTTTCCTATGCACTAATTAATCAAATGTTAAAAGCTGAATATGATAATCAAAATAGTCTGAATATACTGTACTTAAAACTATGTAAATGATGGTTAAAAAATAAAACATGCTCGTATGATTAAACATTCTATAAAAAGGTAACTTATAACTATAATTCTACGGCGCTTGGCCCGTTTACTTCAACAATTGTCTATGGAGATCTAATCGTCGTATGCTTTTAGCTATCGTAAAAAAAACTTTATAAAAAAAACAACTTACAAAACTAAATTTGATAAAAATCTTAAAAAAATCAACGAGATATAGAAACGAGCTCATTGCAATCAATTCTAGAACAAAGGTAGTTCTATTATCATATAATTTCAGGAACTCATGAAAATTGTTATAGTTTTCTGTAAGTGCATCAGTCTTATTGAATAATCTACCTTTAGTAAATTGCATTGAGATTCTCAAATTATTTCCAGCCTTCTAATGAGGTATATAGACAGAAGAATTACTTACCTATTTTATATTTTTGTACTTTAATTAATATTTTGTACTCTTCCAGAATCAGTCTCTAGAGTTACAATCTTCAGTCTTTCAAAACTACGTATATTTATGTTTAGGCATATAGTATAATAATATAAAATAACTCATTAAGTTTTGCTTATCTCATAATTAATACATTTATTGAGCAGACAGCAATAGCCCAAAAACTTTACCTGAAAATCAAAAGCGCTCATTTTGTATGCACTATTAATCCATTACATTATAAAATTGATATTTTAATAACACATGCGATTCGAAATATGCCTTATTTTCTGTAGCTTCATAATTTAACACAATATACGTAGCTTCATTTTTTAAATTGAAGTGTAATAGTATGTCTACCATTTGTCTTGATTGAGGGTCGCGAACTGTGAAGGTGATCCCACCATCTTGCGTTCAACTCCGCCCGAGGAGACGGGGAAGTTACTCTTGGAGGCTTTGAGATCTGGAAACATTACATGGGGTTCATTAAAATGATTGATACTATTATATAGGTTCTTTTTGTGATGGAGTAAGGCCTTTTGTACAGAGGTCAGCACATCAAGCTACCCCAATCTGTCAAATTTCTTTGATAGATTTTCAACTTTACTACAAAGGAATAAGGTTCATATTCAATTGGGAAAATGTGACAGATTGGGGTAGCTTGATGTGCTGGCCTCTGTACACAAACGTTTTTGTTGCCGTGAAAACCTACGGATTATTCGCCGTGTGTAGGTAGACACGGGCGTCAGTGTTGTGTGGATCACTTTGGCGTTTTAAATTAACCGCGCCGTACCTTGTACAAAGGGCCTCATTGTACGCACGTCTACCAAGCTATACATAACCAGTATAAGCTGGCTTCTGATTGTACGAAAAACCTATACAATGCGAGGTCAGCTTATAGAGGTATGAGGAACAGGGTGTAAAGTTTACTCATCCTCTATAGTAAAGGGAGGATCCTCCGACCAGACAGGTGTTGTGTCTGGCGGGCAACTGCCCGATGATTCATTTCGGGCCGTTGTATCTATGCTAATTGCGCGGTAAACTCTGCTTGCGAGATGCAGGATTTTAACGTCAGTAGGACGCGTTGTTCGCATGTGGCGTTATAGATACCGCTACAAGCTAAAATTGGAAATGTATAGCTTGATGTGTAGCCGTGTGTACAAGTTGAGTGCGATTAGCCATTACAGATTGGATAAAAACCTTCCTCGTTAGGTTAGAACTGTGAGACTTCTTACAAAGCCGAGGGAGTGGAGCGCCCTTACCCACGTGTTACAATTAGAGTTAAAGGCCCGAATCCAGCAATAAACCAGATTTTACCAGATAAGTAAATTTAGTTACCTACCTGCTATCAATAGCAGCATCTTCCTGCGAGCTCCGAAGGCGGTGACTCCAATCTCGATGAGATCAGCCTCGTTCAGCGATGTAAACGTAGACATGTCTAACTCGTGTTTCTTGAACAAATCTGAAACATGCATGACTGATTGTTATAGGTTTGTTATTGACAGATAATTATGTAATTCGTGCTAATACAGCAGAAGATAAAGGAGGAGCATATGGATCTAAATCGCAGGGTCTACGGCTTTTTATATTTTTAAAGCTAATTCAACAATCAAAAAGTGATATCAGCGGTTTGGGCGAAGAACGTCAGAAACGCAAAAAAAAAAACAACCGAATTGAGAACCTCCTCCTTTTTTTGAAGTCGGTTAAAAATGACAGATTAGCGAATTGTCAGGCGTTAGTATTTTAGTAATTTTGTCACAAATATGGTCAGAATCGTAAAAAGACTGATTAGCAAAATCGGAATGATCTTTCATTGGTCCGCTGATTTTAGCAACTCGAACACAGAGCTTACTTTAACTACTGCTACTCGATTTGGCATTGTAGATATTATTTAATGTCTGTAGGTAAATTAAATCCAACGTTTAACGTGTCAGCAGCCAGATTGGATGAACTTTATTTTTTTAACCGACTTCAAAAAACGAGCAGGTTCTCAATTTGGATGTTTATGTATTTTTTTTAAATGTATGTTCGGGCATACCGCATAACTCCGTCACTATATAGACGGATTTGCGTTTTTTTTATGGGTAAATTTATGCATGCCTCAGGGGTGGTCCCATATAAATTTTATGAACTTTGCTTGGGTAGTTTTTGAGTTAGCTTCAATAATATTTTTGCCACTTACTTTATATTGATGATGTTAACTTCCTGTAACTCATTATTTACATAGCAACTAGTGTTATATGATTTGTGTGGGGTAGGTACAGCAAAAAAAGTGAATAATAAAAACTTTTTCAGGATTGTTTTTTTTTTTTTTTGTAAAATTGTTTTTCGCTTGTCAATATCACACCTCATTAATACATTAAAAGTCTTACCAATATACTTGTGCAGTCCCACGTCCCTGAGCAGAGCAATCAGCTGTTGGTAGCGACAGTTGTTGTTAGGAGGAGTCTGCGCCTGCGTCTGTGGCGGGGACACTACGGGTTCCGCGATGTTGGGCCGTACCAGTTCGGAACGGTTCCAGCCTTTTTCCGGCTGAAAAATTAATTATATTACGACTGTAAGTATCTTAATATGTACACTGTTAAAACCTCCTTGTTTCATTTGGACAAACTGTTGATAGTCCACGTTCACTTAGATGAAAACTAGAAATTGAAAACCATCGTGGCGTAAAAACGACCACAACAACAGAGTTTGCCGATACTATACAAAATGACAGGCAAAATCTGCCTGAGAGAGAGCCTATGATTGGAATAAGAACCGTGTTAGGTACAGACGCCAGCACATCAACGTACCCGAAAGTGTCAAATTTTCCCAATCAACTTTGAACCTTATAATTTTAACGATAAAGTTGAAAATCTATCAAATAAATTTGACAGCTTGATGTGCTGGCGTCTATACCTGGATGTCATAAAATGAGAGCATTTATTGGGTTTAAAGGTTTTGACAGACTGGGTCCGCGGAGGCCAGCTTATTTACATAAAAAGGTTTATAAAACTTACAGTAACAGCATCGTTGTTATCATTCAGGTTGATGGTTCCTGGCGAGGTGTGGCTGAAGTAGTACCCAGCCCAGCGCGTGTTCGGCACGCGGTATCCACTGCCCACACTCTCGCGCATCGCCTGGGAACCAAGATTTAAATGAGAAAAATGTTGGCAACTTCCGCAATCGCACGTAATGCCGCTGACTTACGAGATATTCCAAAAAACACATTCTTACATTACAATACACATAATCTGTATTCACGATTTATTTGCCAAAATGTTAACAAATATGAGTTTATGGAGAAATAATTTGAAGCACAACACAATAAAGTTCAGTTTACGCTACAACTTCAAATTTTTTTTATAATTTTTTCAATAGTGCTAGTCACTCTGAAATCAACTTAATCGTCATTTAAATAAAGTTGCTATCTGTTTAACTTGAAATAATATTAACTTGGAACATAAGTTTGAGTAAACTTTACGTAAAGAGAGAGCCAGCTTTGTGTTCAACATCTTGCCTTTTTTTGGAGGAACCACACCCTTATCACTCTTCAGTAAAGTGATTTATAGCGTAAAATTGGCAATAGCTCATAATGCTTTCAACTAGAACTCTGATACTGACTCAGTTCTTTAAAAAAAATATACACATGAGTATGAAGGTCACTCTAATTACACCTTCTACGATTTATACTTCTGACTTTGACACTAAAGCGAAAAATTATGCACATGTGCATCCTTCCCATTCTGACCTATGGATCCCAGATTTGGTCTTTGACAAATATTCAAAAGTCCAAACTCAAGGTTTGCCAACGTGCAATGGAGCGCAGTATTCTAGGCGTCAAATTGACAGACCATATTATAACACCAAACTGCGTTTCAAAACATAGATTACTGACGTTGCTCAAAAAGCCGCTAAGCTGAAGTGGGACTGGGCTGGCCACGTCTGCCGTATGCCCAGTAAGCTGTGGGCCAAAATAAAAACCACGTTGAGCCCTGTCACAAGTAGAAGATGTCGCGGCAGACCCCGTAGAAGATGGCGGGACGAGCTGGACAAAACAAACAATCAGTGGCCCACTGTAGCCCTGGATCGAAAGAGCTGGAAGTCATGGGGAGAGGCCTTTGCCCAGCAGTGGGATAACGCAGGCTAACAGTAACGACTTATAGGCACCGTCAAATTATGTGTGGTTGATTCTACAACTACAACAAGAACAAGCATATTATGTCATCTACCATCCTGTGCGTAAATTAACTAACTAAATTAACTAAACTATCTATAATATGCATGTATTTACAAAAAAAAAAAAAATTATATAAGTAGTTTATCAGCTATCTCGTTACCATAACACAAGCATTAGGTTGCTTAGCTTGGGACTAAATGGCGTTGTGTGAAAAGTCCAAGGATATTATTAAGGATATTATTAACTCTCAAATTCCTTATTCTGAACACTTCAAGACCTTGATATTGACAGCTACTTGATAGGACCTAAAATGCATTATGCATGCTTGTAAGTTAAGGTAAATGTATTTTGTAACCTTAACACTATTGCTTGACATGGCATGCGTTCATTTGATTCATTAGCGAACCTTGGGAAGTAAAGGACTTTGTCATAAACTAAATTTGGAAGGGCTGGCCTATAATTAAGTTGGTCTTTCCCTAAGCTCTTGCCAAAACCGTCGTCTGGTACTTACCATTTTGGCAGGTGTACTTACACCTGCCAAAATACAAGGTTACTTATTACCTATGTTGAAATGAGGATACTTGAGGTATGTTATTATGTTCTGTTATGGAACGAGTTGGAATCGCACACGAAGGGTTCCGTACCACCATACAATATTTAACACTACATATAAAATAACGGCAAAAAAATCACGTTTGTTGTATGGCAGCCCTCCATAAATATTTATTTTATTCTGTTTTTAGTATTTTTTGTTATAGCGGCAACATCACGGTTCATGAGATACAGCCTGGTGACAGACGGACAGACGGACAGTGGAGTCTTAGTAAGAGGGTCCCGTTTTTACCCTTTGGGTACGGAACCCTAAAATGGTCTATCTGGCAAGGCCAAGATGTTTCCCGAACATGATTTCTTTCAATTGTACCAACAAAAATGAAATGTTACATTTATTTTAATGTGCCAGGAACTTTACCACCCTTCAAATCAGAATGCATAGCTCAATTTGCTTGGAAATAACAAATATTAATAAAGGCATGCAGGTGATAGTAGGTACAGACGCCAGCACATCAAGCTTCTACAATCTGTCAAATTTCTTTGATAGATTTTCAACTTTATCGCTAAAGTATAAGGTTCAAAGTTGATTGGGAAAATTTGACAGTTTCGGGTAGGTTGATGTGCTGGCGTCTGTACCTACGATATTCATAAGTGCCTTTTATTTGCCTATTTGTCTATGTTCCAGGATGAATCCTTATAACAGGAGCACAACAGAGGGGCAATTCTGGTAATTTTAAGAACATTCACAGTCTGATGTCAGTCTCAATCTGTCAAAACTACCACAAATTTCAGTACATTTTGAAAAGTTTTTGACATTTGTTTGTCGCTGAGATGAGACTGCAACTAGATTTTGAACGTTTTAAATTACGAGAATTGGCCTTCTGTTATGTGTATGTCGGTAGTATTAGGTATTCTTTCCGGGATGGGTTTTCTTATAAGGCACTCGAGTAACGTACCGCTGCAGTATAGTCATCTTACCTTGCCAGCTTCAACCTTCATCTTCCTGTACTCCGACAGCGGCGACAGTTTGTTGAGCGTCTCCAGAGTCTTCTTTTCACAGCCCACCGCGCGACGATCAGATATTGGCAGGTCTGATATTATGCTCGCTAATTCTGGGAATCGATTAAAGTTGTAAGCGGTATCTTTAAATAAGGACTCACTTGTTAGCACTGTTCCAAAATGTTCTGAAAGTGATTGTGGCATAATTACTCGTACAATGGGTGAGACCAACACTGTCAGATGAAGTAGGGGCCTATAGTATTTTTGGAAACAGCAGATAGTTAAATTAAGATGATTTATACGGGGTCAAACTAAATTAGCTAGCGGAACTCCGCAGACGTGATGTCGATATCCGATACTCATCACGTCTGCGGAGTTCCGCTAGCTAATTTTATTTCATCCTGTATATACAATGTGTAACATAATTAACGCAAGACCTGGTACACCCCAATTAGAGTATTAACTTAAAAGTATAATACAATAACTAAAACTATAATTCTTTAAAGCTAACTATTATTATTAAGAAAATCATGTTGACCCTTGCATTGCTTTATGCATTTAAAATTGAGTCTTATTGCCTTGTGATAAGATTTAATTTCCTTTGACTCAATCGGCGGCCAGTATGGCAAAATACCTTTAAATATAGGTATTTTTTTGGAGAAAATACCTATATTCAAATTTACTGAAATCTATTCAGTAGTCAATTATGAACAAACTACTTTCAGGACTTGCGTTTAATCTGTTACACCTTGTACAGCTGGGAAAGGAGTCGACAAGGGCGATTTTTGAATGAAACTAGGAAGCTACTACCTATTTAAACTATTAAAAACCCTATAGTTTTGACGCGCCTACATTTTCCACCATTTTAATTACAAAAAAAAAAACTGAAGTGAGTCGGTTAACAAAATAAATCAATATCTATCGTGATCTTCAACATGTTCCAATAACAAAAAACCATACCTACATAATTTATTGTTTGGGTTCCTACGGAGAGATAGATATTAGGATAAGGGCAATGACCGTTGTTGCTATGCTAAAAAGCGATAACTATAATAAGTCTACGTTTCTTAGCGGTTTTATAGAAATAATGATGACATAACTACGTACCTTGTTGTGAGCGTTCAGCATCAGTAGAGGTCGCGGGGCTGTGACTGCTGTGGTGCTTGCTGATGGGAGACACTGACGGAGACACCATGTTGCTACCGTCACCGCCACCTACATCACAAAGTGAAGTTAATTAATCAACCCTTAAAAACCAGAAGGCCAATTCTCGTGATTAAAAACGGTCAAAATCTAGTCGCAATCTCATTTCAGCGACAATCAATGTCAAAAACTTTTCAATAAAAAATTTAGGGATTTCCCTAATTTTTTTCCGATCCGACTGTGAACGTCCTTAAAATTACGAGAATTGCCCTTCAGTTCTTTTTTTTGCAGTATACTTATATCAAAAGATAACAGCCTTCCAAAGAATGCTTTGCGCATCCGGAGTCATCCCGAATTAGCACTAACGTAGTGCCACGGAGTACCTATAACCCCCATAGAGGCAATTTTTTTTTCTTCGGTCTCAGATCTTCATTTTGTCACTCAAAAGTTAAGAAAAGTTTTTTGGAATTGCATAGAGTTGTTAACCTATAATTTTGTGAACATCGCCGCATGGTAATTTACAAAATAGGCAATGCTTCCACCGTTATAACATCTCTATATTAGATGTCATCATCGCGCGTTCGTATTCCCGAAGACACAGACAATATAATACTCCCGAAGATATACGATGATTCCCGAAACGCATACTTTTCTTTGGAAATCTGTAGGTATGTACAGAGGCCAGCACATCAAGCTACCCCAATCTGTAAAATTTTCCCAATTGAATATGAACCTTATTCTCTTGGATTAAAGTTGGAATTATATCAAAGAAATTTGACAGATTGGGGTAGGTTGATGTGCTGGCCTCTGCACTATTGAATGTAAACATAGTTTACCAGAAATGTTCTGTGTGTCCAGCGACACCGAGCTGCCGGTGAAGTTGCTCTGGTATCCACTGCTTGCTTGAGAGCTCAAGTTCAGTATCTGACTCAGCGTTGTCTGTCAAAATTCAACAAGTAACCTTGTATTAAAATAGCTTCAATAATCTTTACACGTGTCATTTGCAAAAGTGAATTATTCAGGCGTTTGTACAAAATGTTTATGTATCACAGAAGTAAATCAATATTCTAATAATAAAGCTGAAGAGTTTGTTTGTTTATTTGTATGTTTGTTTGAATGCGCTAATATCAGGAACAGACAGTCGTATTTGAAAAAAAAAAAACTTGCATTTGATAGCCCAATTTTTGAAGAAGGCCTCTATAGGCTAATTTACATCACGCTATGGCTCTTAGGAGCTGAGTGAATAGAAAAAAAGTAAGAAAGAACGCTAAGCGAAAACGGAGTTATAGCGCGGAAAGGCGATGCGATGCCACGGGGTGGGTCGGGGGAACAGGTCGAAGTCGCGGGCAGCCCAGTACTAATTCACATGCATTTAAATGATGTTGTAAGCACTGTTGTCATTATTACTTACATTTCTGCCTTCAGCAGGCATCTGCTGCTGGTATTGTGGCTGCATCATCATAGGCTGAGGGAGCCCGACCATCTCTGCGCCGTTCGTCATGGCTGCAAAGAGAGCATGATGTTATTTGTGTCTCCCTTAATAAAAAGCATAGTTTTCGTAATGTGGCTAAATAATAACAGCCGCACGGGCCGATCGAAGGTTAAGCTACGCTTGCCGAGGTGGGTCCGAGGATGGGTGGCAGTCCATTACATATCAACACCCCTCCATGCCTCAAAAAGCCCGTTGAGCCGTTCGTCACGTCTGTCACTTGTAGACCTTTGACAGTCGTCACGGGCAGTTAGAAGCCCGAAAGTCTGACAACTAGTCTTACCACGCCGCGCGGCGTATTGTATTACCCAGTTACTGGGTTGTAGAGGTCATAAAGGCAGCCGCTCTATGTAAAATACTGGTAGGTATTCAGCTGCATCCAACTAAACTGGAAGCCGACCTCAACATATGTTGGGAAACGGCTTTGCAGATGATGATAGGTTTTGGATGTATAAGAGCCACTAAAAACATACATTGGCCTTTTAAAATAACATTTTTGAATACTCACGGTTCCATGATCCACCTTGATTCTTGTACATAACCGAATTATTCATAACCGGATTCGGGATCAGATTCGGATAATGGAACTGTCCACTCCTGGGCTGAGGAGATGGCACCATCCAGGAGGTAGGATACACAGGCGGGGTCAAGGCTACCGGAGACAAAGGGCTAGGGTACCCACCGGGGGTTGGCGGGTTATGCCCATATATTGGCGAGCCAAGGTTGGCGAAAGACGCCAACTCCGAAAGCTGCAAGTTGTATGGAGAGCAAGGGGAATTTCCGATGTTGGTGGCATGTGTTGGCGAGAACGGGTTGAAGACGCCAAAGTTGGGCATATTGTTGGCGGATAAAGCGGGAATGTTGTAGGATTCAGGGATTTCTGCGGTGATGGATGGTTCCTTGTCGGCTAGGAGCTCGCGACGGGCTTCGTAGATATCGCCTAAGGAAAACAGAATATAAATTATATCTATTCGAATAAAATATTGCGGTGGGTGCGTCTTTTTAGGCTCTTACCGTGTGATTTGTCAATAGTTTTGGCTACAGCTAACTCAAAACTTTCGAGACCACATTCAAACACGAAGTCAAAGAGAAGAGAGTTCTAGAATGACATTATGTACCTGCACAGCGCTCGATGCCCTTGACGACGATGGAGGTGATGCCCTGCTTGGGTTTGCGTCGTATGTTGATGTACACGTTGTGCTTCTGCATCAGTTTGGTCGCATGCTCGCTGTCAATGCGACAACCTTCGTCTGATACGTCGAAGATTACTACAAGAGGGAGGCTGCCCTGTTGAGATAAATTAATTGATTTAGTAAGCATTTTTATAAAAAGTTATAAAATTAAAACAATTGACACTCTTTAGTAAAGGATCAGTCATGTGCAAACAGTTCATGCTCTTCAGAACATGAACTACTTTACTACCTACACTTTACTAGCTACACTTGTACTCTACTACACACTACTCAGAAATCACGAAAAAAAAAACAGCTTTTTAATACAAAAGTTCAATGCCTACTTGACCAAAATGTATGAAACAGCAGAATTTTTTTTTTCGTGAGTTCAGAGTTGGTCCCATAGTGAAAATTGTTCATATTCATGGGTAGAATATCCTCATAAAAATTTGGATGGTGATAAAAAAATCTTCCTATACATACACAACGGCCCGACATGAATCATCGGGCAGTTGCCCGCCAGCCACGACACCCGTCTGGTCACACCCTGTTCCTCATACCTCTAGATACATCTGATGTCACATCATAGATGCCACATTACTACAATAGCAGAAATAATAAGTTGGAATTATTATTGCTGGAAGAATCATGGACTTACCACTAACTGCTGCCTTGCCGCATAGACATCTTTGATATTCCCAGTAATAGTGACGCAAGACTTCTTGATCACGGGTATGTTCGGGTCATCAGCGTCAGGGAACATTATCTGTGTGTTGGTTCCCTTCATGATGATCTTCAACTGTTCAGCTCCACGCCCTACTACCACGCTGTGGTGCATCGGGGATATCTCGAGGGACATCTGCACTTGAGTTTGACTCTGAAAGGGATTTGTGATGTTAGTTTTTCATTGAAAAACGTTCCGTTTTGTCGGCACGTACAGCACGCGTATGGCATTTCATACAAATTTTCAAGCCTTTGTTTTTCGAAATGAATAAACCGATTTTAATGAAACGTCATACGCTGCAGGATACAAAAGTCTAAAAAGTTACTTAAGAACATTTTCATTAGGTCTTCTGACCTTAAGAGCGTTTACGCCCTAAAAAGGCAAAGAAAATACATAAATACCGAGAAATACAAAATTAACAACGGATTAGTAGAGTAGAGCAGCCTCATTTCGTTCGACGAAACGAGTTATGTTTCCTTTCAAAAAGTGTCAGGCGTTATAAAATTCTTTCGTAAAATCTGTAATTCTCTGATGGCAATCTTATCTAAATCTTTGGAAACCTCAGCGGGCTATACGACAATCCAGTAAGTCGTGTAAGCCAGAATATAGAGCGGCGAGGCAATGAAGCTGGAAGAGTTCCCAACTTCCCTGAGAAATGAGTCAGCTGCCTTGGAAGCTTAGAGCACAGGAGCCCATGGAGAGATGAAACTCGACCTCTGTTATTACTATTTATTAGTACTTACTGCTAATGGTCCGCACATGTAATTCATGAGCAGATTGGTCGCCTCCATGGTAGCCTTCACTTCCCATTGCACCCCTTTCACCACCAACAAGTTGGCGTGCAGCTTCGGACGGTTGCGCAGCATCACCTGGGAATCAGAACTTATTAGTCAAGAGTCGAGAAGAGTAGAGAAGTCGTATCATCGACTAGAAATGCCAAAATATATTAAAGTAGGTGTTGTAGCTAAATTATTACATAGCATATACATGTGTGATTGTCGATTCGGTAACTGGTTCAACCCTGAGTACTCGAAAAAAGCCAAGAACAGATTCACATTCAATATCCACAGAATGGTAATTACTAGGTCCTATGAGCACTTTTTCTAGGATTAACTTTACCGCAAGTAAATTATAGACAAGAGCTTAGTGTATCTTCTGTTGTAGTGGGTCTAACATTACTGTACTTACCACAAGTAAGTATTCTTTCTGTCGGTTTTAAAAGTAAGTCAATTATGATGTGACCACCTTTATAATATCACGCCGCACTATGTAGGTACCATTTTGTTGAAACTAAGAGGTG
Source organism: Gortyna flavago (assembly GCA_963669345.1). NCBI lineage: Eukaryota > Metazoa > Arthropoda > Insecta > Lepidoptera > Noctuidae > Gortyna > Gortyna flavago. The sequence continues at coordinate 2,618,342 of OY770144.1, forward strand.
TCTTCTCGACATCCGTGTGTCACTAACGGGATGCAGCAGAATACCAGCGTCAGGTATTGTACCTGGCATATGCTGACCTGGACTCCCATTTGGTGCAACCATGAGACACACACCGCCCAGTAGTGATCGACCGTTATAGATATGACGTGTCTATGGGTCAATTTATCTTTTTAATCTTTGTTTTCTTTTTTTTTTCACCTTTCTGATGTTTGTTTAATACTTGTATTGTGTCTTTTGTTGCACTGAACAAACTTTTTATCTATCTATCTATCTATATACAGGAAAAAAAGGCCAGCAGTTTACTAAAACCTTAATAATGGGCTTACCTGAACGTTGTACTGATCCTGAACGTTTTGCACGTACGGTGAAGTGATGTCCGGTAGCGGCTGTGAGCTCGGGACTATCGGCAGCTCGAAGCAGAACACCAATGGAGTCAGGGCCTGTCACATGATAAAGGTCAAGTATTGTTTGACGATAAAGAAGATTTCTACAGTCATTTTCAGTTATTTTATCTCTGACAGCAACCAAACAGCAATGAGAATAAAGATCACTATGCTAAATCAGAGGTAAAATAACTGCAACGAAACAAATCGATACTGACTCAAAACAGACGATTTTTAGGAAAGCGCAAAGAAGATCTCGCTATGAGGACTTATTCTACTTGTTGACGCATAAAATAAAACTGATTGGATTTGATTAGATTAATTAATCAAGAATGCTTGAATTTACGTGCCGTAACGTATGATTAACTATAAACGAGCTCAGATAAAAAAAAAATCCGGAAATAATTCTGACCTATCTACTAATGGGTCAAAGTTCCAAAATGTGTTCGATATTTGATTTTAAAGACGTCACACACATTTCAAATCATTCATCATGAGAAATCGATCTTAGAAATACATACATTTGAATCGAGTCGAGGTCTTGTAAGAAACTTTTACACGTCAATATTTTGTTGGTCAATATTTCAAAACTAAATGGCGCCGGCATTTCCTAGCTAACTGATCCCTGAGAAGAAAACCGAAACGCATCGTGTCTTTTAGAGTCCAAACATTATATTACTGCTACTCTGAGTAAACATAAACAGGGTTAATTGGCGTCAAAAACATTTTAATTTCTGCTTAGGAATGTAATCATATCTCTCCTTGGCGCCATGGATATCAAAAATATTATTCATGACAAATTTCACGATTCACCATGAAGATGAATTCTCAAATTGCTACTGCAATTTCGTCAGAATGCCTCTAGACTCTGTATATCACATTTTTAGCGGGCGCGATGCAAATGTGAGTTAATCTTTACCTACTTCATAAGCATAACTACTAAGAGCGCCTTCACACTAGCGTTTGTCCAGCGTAGGCGTTCGATAAACGTATGCGCAGCGCAGAGGCGTCAGTGCAAGGGTAAATGAATACGCTGCGTTAGCGCCGTAAGTACGCGAGTCCTGCGCCGCGTTGTCGCGGCGTATGCGATGCGCATACGTATATCGAACGCCTACGCTGGACAAACGCTAGTGTGAAGGCGCTGTAAGAGGTCACTGAGGTCAGCGCCAGTAGTGAGTCTGGTTATACATACCTATGTGTGCTTAGCCAAATGTCATTCATGAAGGTACACTCAATACTGTACACATCTACTACGTCATGCCTAGCACACGTTCTTTTAAACGTTTAAAATTCTATTGAATAAACCGACTACTTAGTACTTACCCTAACTCGTGCCCTGGCTCTCTCCACCCGCTCCATGTCTCCCGCAATGGACACCTGGTTGCTCTTCTCCACAGTACTGGTGCGGTTCGAATCTGGGAAGTGGATGTGGCAGCCAGTCTCCTCCATCACGCGCTTTATTGTAAGCCCACCCTGTGGGACATGAAAGTAGTATTTAGAAGATTTTGTTTTGGACTGTGCAAGCCTAAATGTTATGCTAGATGTGTAGATTGAAATATTCCCTCATACTAGCCCATTCTACCCTTGGATCCAATCAACTTAAAAAGAGTTTATTCTATGTTAACAATCATCATTTCTCGTATTGCAGCATGAATTATAATGGGAAAAGCTCATGCTCATATTCAATATTTATTTAAGTGTTGGCTCGTGAATGCTATTTTAGTGCACCCATATCAATAAAGATGCAAGAGTCAAGGCTATTTTTAAACATTAATTTTAAGTAGGTATGTGTATATTTTATTACCTAAAGATCCTTATAACGGATAATTAGCGGACGTGTTTCAAAGATAATCGTAATTACTCTATGGATACCCGTATTAGCCATAAAGAATCAAGGTAGGATACTGACGCACGGAACAATAATTAATTGCTGTGTTTTTGAGTCAACTACTTATAGCAATAAGTACACACAACATAAGACTATACTAGTAATTAAACTGATGTAATAAATAACGTCATAAAATATTTGATTTTATTTATATTTTCTAACAGGGGAAGGTAGTCCGGTTTGAAAATATTCATGCACCCTTACACAGCGGACTTTTGAGAGGAAACCCTAACTGTCTCATCTTGTCATTATCTATCTTGTAGTAAAAAAATCTGTCAGTGAATTTACTTTATTATAACGACATATTATTTGTATGTATACTGTGAGTCTGTGACAATGCTCCAAATATTCTATATTGGTACGAAAACCTAGTTTCACCTGATCTAGTTATCAAAAAAGTATAAACCGGTAATGACGTTCGAAAACATGGCGTGTGAATGCTCCAAAACATCGCAAGGAAGCAGTGCTGTATACTAATATTATGTAAGTACATAAATGAGGCATTCTGTAAAAGGCAACTATTAGAAGTTTATTTTTCTGGCAAACGGACGAGAATATTTATCACACGTGGCCTTACAGGATTCTTACTCCTTTAAAGAGGAATTCTGAAAGTGGCACCGGTAACTGAAAAGTTGTGTGGAAATCGGTTGTCATGATTTACGGGCAAGTAAAACAGATGAATGAGAAAAGTTTGAAATATGAATGTCGATGGCTATGGGAAGTAGGGGAAGACCAAAGCAACGATGGATGGACTGTGTGAATGATGATATGGTTAGAAAGGGGGTGACTCCCGAGATGACGACTAATAGAGAAGTATGGAAGAAAAAGACATGTTACGCCGACCCTGACAATGATGATGGCCAATACAGGATTCCTTATGAACACAGAATTTCAGAAAAAAAAAAAAACTGTCGTTTCAATCGCTGAAATAAATACTTAATAAAGATTTTTTTCATTTCAAGTGGATTTAATTTCTACACTTCACACTAGCATTCCCTTGCAAGATCCATAAAAGGAACAAGCAAGATGGTCGACACATCGTACTGTCGCCCAATAGCATTTAATTTTGTCGCGTATTTGTTTGTCGCAATTTTAATGCGGAGTCAAAAGCAGTACGTTCAGTGAAAGATTACGTGGTCAAACTTCGCGTAAGATACCTTCCTTCCCTCAGAAGTACAGGATATTACCTATGTCTAACGTGGAACAGACCAGATCCTAATAACGAATAAAAGCATTTAGAATTTCGCTACTGGCTGGCTGAAACTCTGAACCTGTGTATCATTAGGGAATCTCACACCTGGATATGAGTTGCTTTGGTTTACCTGGAAGTCCTTAAATATACTACGGACTCAGGTAGGCCGAAGTAAAGAAAACCTGCTCAGGTCAAGATTCACAGATGACACCACCCTTTTTTTATAGGTTGGAAAATCATCGAATGGCCCCTCCCGCTCTGGGTGGAGCGGACTCTTACTGACTAAAACCCATCCGTGTTCCTTCCTTAGCCCTTTGGAGTGTAAATGTGGTGCTGTCAAACAATGGGGCGCTTGTATCCAGCTTGTCCTGTTTGTTCCTCCTACAGGAGTTGATGGACGCTACTGAAGGAGCCAAGCTCGTAGCTAAATTCTGGGTTGGCTGTATATGGATTGCCATCAACATGCTAAGAAGATTAGAGTGCGGAATCAGGATGGGTCGTACACACGGCTACACATCAAGCTATACAAAACCAGTATAAGCTGACTTCTGGTTGTAAGAAAAACCTATACAATGTGAGGTCAGCTAAAACTGGAAATGTATAGCTTGATCTGTAGCCGTGTGTACCTCCTAATAGAACTTAAGTAGCTGTTCACCTATCAGATAAAGTTCTCGCGTTTCGTTCTCAGAATTTATCTAACATGAGAACTATATTAATGTCGTGCACAAGTAATTGATGTGAAATCGTTAGTGTCTTTAAATAAATAGGTTGTAGTAAATACCTAGGTAGTCTAGGTTCTCGTAACGCGACCAGTTTCCTTGTCACCCTGAGATATTGAGCACTCAGCGAACATTTAGCCAGCGCAGGTTCCTGATAAGTACCACTAAATATTTATTTTAGTACTTTGCACTATTGGCGAGGCAATTTAGTCAACAACTACATGCTTCTGATTAGCCTAATGGAACTATTGAATCAAGATTTTATCGTTAAGTTGTTAAGTTACAAGTACGTATGTACGTAAGTACTACTCACTTTCACAAGATAAGGATAATTGTGTTAAAAAAATGATGGTAAAACTACGTCATGGTCGTCGTATGTTTTATTATTATCAATCAATACACAAAAAAAGAAAAGTCTCCCTCGTCGGTCTAGTGGTCGTAATCGTAAGCTCTACTGCTGAATTGCTGAGCATGAAGTCCTGTTTTAGATTCCCGGGTCGGGCAATGTGTGTTTTTTTCCATTTATCTACACATCTACATATACATACATAAAAATAAATAAAATTGTAGTGTCTTTTTGTAATATTATAATAACAGCTTTTTACTTAAGGCGACTACATGACCTAAACCGCGGTCACTATCGGACTGCATAGAAAAGAAAGAGATGCGCGATGACACAACGCTGGTAATTTATTGCAAATTATGAAACAATCATCTATTGTTGATTTATCAAACACCAAACAAATAAAAACCGTATACTAAAATTCGGGGAATTAAATTGTCTTTTATATGGTGAAAGTTTTATGAAAATACACCTGATAGTGTTTGCGTGATTACCGTTTTTATGTCCGCGGTAGACATTACTTTACAAATTAATTACACTATGTTAAAAAAATATAATTGCAAATATTCACATATCAAATTACGAAGCAAATGGTTTAGTATAACATTTATTTTATTCAAAGAAATCAGTCCGGTCGATTAGACGTGATGTTGAATTTAAAATCATTAGAAGTCGTATATCTGCGCCTTAATACGTATGGATGTATACACGGTACATACATATACCAAAATATTTTTTTTTAAATTTTTGTCTGTCTGTGTTTGTTCCGGCTAATCTCTGAAACGGCTGGACCGATTTTGACGGGACTTTCACTGGCAGATAGCTGATGTAATAAGGAGTAACTTAGGCTACTTTTATTTTAAAAAACCTTTGAGCGCATTATGAAAGAGCGCAAATGACCAATTCTCAATTGGTCCAGTTCGCAGTTGGTCCAGTTCGTAACTGGTCCAGTTCGCAATTGGTCTGGTTCGCAATTGGTCCAGTTCGTAATTTGCCTAATTCGCAATTGGTCCAGTTTGCCATTAGGAGGCGTCCTTGATTACGAGAGGCATTTTTTGACACGACTTGAGATTGGGTGAGAATTAGAGTGCCGCGCAAAAATTAAAACGTTTTTCGTCATGCACGCGAACGAAGTCGCGGGCATAGCTGGTTTAGAATATATCATTAGCAGCCCGGAGTCTGGATTTGTACCTGGTGTTGATGGCAACAGTTTGCCCTCTGGGACTCAAACAAAACTCGCGAAATGTGGGTGAAGATATTAGGTATACTTCTGCCTCACATTTCGGAGAATACGGGCAATACAGGTGATTTTGGTGATTTTTTTTACCGGTTCCAAATTTTTACAGGATGAAAATCAGCTGTTTCATACATTTTGGTCAAGTAGGTATTGAACTTTTGTGATTTTTTTCGTGATTTCAGAGTTGGTCCCATAGTGAAAGTTGTTCATATTCATGGGTAGAACACCCTGTAAAAATTTGGAACCGGTAAAAAAGCATCATAAATACTCATCTACGCCCTAGAAAGCTGAAATGCAGAAAGGTTCCCTTTATGATGTAGGGCAAGGAATATTTTCCATGGAATATGGAATTCACGGACGGGAGAAGTCGTTGGAAAATTGTTATAAAGTAAGATTTGCCACGTCAAAACGTTTAGAGAAATGTACACACGGCTACATATCAAGCTATGCATTTCCAGTTTGAGTTGACCTCGCATTGTATAGGTTTGTCGTACAATCAGAAGTCAGTTTGTACTGGTTATGTATAGCTTGATGTGTAGCCGTGTGTACATCAATAACAACTTATACCCAGTTAATTAATAAAATTTTGTATCAGGAACATTAGGTACAGTTTTAAAATTTAAAATTAATGCCATTACCAACGCACAGGTTGAGTTCAAACCGATATTGTTATTCTTCAGTATTACTTATTAATTTTTTCTCGCTCCATCGGAATTTCCCAGTTATAATTACAAACGATTGTTTTTTGTGATGAAAAACACGTTACAAATTGTTTTTTTTTCTCACAGTTCTCAAGTTGGTCGTAAACTTGAGAACTGTGAGAGCATTTGGGGGGTGTAATTATTATGAAACATGATTGATTTCATGATTCTAAATGAAAAATCAGACACTCACGTGAATACAAAAACGTGACAGGATCGACTTCTTGATTACACTATCATAATTATGAGGTTCAATTGGTTTGATCTCATAAATAAAATGCCCGTTTTAATAAAGTAATCGATGAAAAAAACTATGCTAATAATAGTTGTGAACATTAATTGGAACTAATAGTCTGGTTGTGATGTTCTATATTTTTACCCAACTACGACAAAGTCAAAGGAGGGTTATGATTTTAACAAGCATTATCTATGTATGTATTTTCATCTGTGCACATTAGAAAAGTGAGCTAGTTTTGAAAATTTTTGTTGCATTCGGGTTTTTGATTGTTATTTTTTAAGTATTTTGTTTGGAGCAAGAACTGCACCCTTATTGTGTAACAAGCTATCAATCTCAATATGACTCATTTTGAAGGGTATTGCTGTGAATGTTGTTGAACTGTCGAAATGAAAGCCATTGCTGCTTATAGTAGTTATAGTGTGTTACGCAAATATCCCGCTGATGTACCTAAACCTTAAAAAATACCTAAGTATTTACATTATTTTATTTCACATTTTTACGACTAATTAAGTGATGTCTAAACTTGAAGTTGTAAGAGGCAAAAAAAAAAACAAATCGAGGGCAAACAAACTCGCATGCGCGAACAGTTACTTATAATTACTGATTAAAAACATTAACGTTACAAAAAGGTGTTGCGGAATGATGCCTTTGACAGATTTAGAACTAATCCGCCAAGTGCGAGCTCCGTATGAAGTAGGATTCCGTAGCCGTCAATAAATTATAGGTATATCCATACTAATATTATAAATTCGAAAGTAACTATGTCTGTATGTTGCCTAAACCACTGAATGGATTTCGATAAAATTTGGCAGAGATAGATTGCATCCCGGGGAAGGACATAGGATTGTTTTTATCGACATACCTCGCGGGCGAAGCCGCGGGCGGAAGCTAGTTACGAATAGATCTAGCTAGCTTAGTGTGGGACGCGCGACGCCCCCCAGCTAGATGGACCGACGACTGGGACAGATATCTATGGCTGGGACAGACTAACGTGAGAGGCGGAGGACAAGTTGTTGTGGCGCAGCCTGGGAGAGGCCTATATCCAGCAGTGGACTGCGGTAGGTTGATAGCTAGCTTCGGGGCCGCTAATCATGTTGAACAGGAACCTACGATTTTGTCTAGTCGCCAGAAAATAGATCTGGGAGGCGCATCTAATCTGCGTTCTATACTCACTCCACCAGACTTATAATGCCCGATTCATGCTTCATATGTGTGATTGGATTGTACCTAAGCTTGCATGTCTTTACGGAACCCTAAAAAAATTATGCTCAATTAAAATCAGCTCACCTTTCCGATGATATGCGAATGATCTGTGTAGCTGACATCGATCTTCATTGTAACCCGGTTATTCTGAAAAAAACGTGACAAATTAGTTTACGATTTAAAATCACTTGTAGGTGCGATGAGACAAGTGTACGTACTCTAATTACCTACTAGCAAATGAACGGCTCTCTTCTTATTTGCGTTTGCGACAGTACCCAAATAAACAAGATTTTACACATGAAACAAAAGGTACCGTACATGGTACCGTATAATATTATTCTTCTCTAGTATCAGGGCTCATGGCTAAATAATAACAGGTCTTGCCGCGGTTGGTTCGTGGATGGGTGACCAAGACCATCCATTACCTACATATCGAGAACAACTGTCATTCACAGGATTAATAAGGGCAGATTTTTCAATCATCTGATAACTTTATTCGAGGAATAATTTTGATATTATGACAGTACCTATTCATACAAAAACTGTCAAACGTAAATTTTATTCCTCGAATAAACGTTATCTGGTGATGGAAAAATCAGCCCTAGTAGGATAGAATAGCTTATATATTCGATAAATTACAGCTTCAGCGATAGGTACGTCATTATTGCGGCCTGTACAACGTGGAGTATGGCATCTGTTTCCTCACATTTTGCATAAAAACGTACCAAGCCATCATACAGTGTCGCCATTGGTAGATGAACCAATCAACATGTTGGTCCAACTGACGACTCCAGGGGTCCGCCGGACGACAGCTTCGTATATAAATAGTACCTACTGCGGGCGGGATTGCTAGATCCCTGCATGTAAATCAGCGTGAAAATAAGGGATTGTCTACCTAAATCAGCCGTGAAATGAACGGTCAGATTATCAGTTAATGATTACATAACAACGAATTGTTAGCACTTTAGAATAAATTAAAATAAATTACGTACCCTTGTGTCTAATAACTGAATTATTTTTTCCCGAGCCAGCTTCACGTCATCAGGTCGACCAGCGACTCTCACATGTGGGTCTAAATACAATAATACACACATTAAATTTGTATAAAACCACCAAACTACTCACTTATTTTGTCCATAACACTTACCAATTTCAAAAAGATCGATAAATTTATTATCACGTAGTTTTCTAATAAAATTATAAACTAAATCGTCACTATAATCGTCAAAAATCATTGTTACTTCATTAATATAATTAAAATAATTAATTGATTGCTAAATATGTTAGTTCATGTAACGGACACACGCGCGAATACAATAAAAAATAAAATTTTGAAGGAGCGCGCCAGGCTGGCGCCTCTCCGCTAGTCTATTTGGCGCCGGCCGGCCCGCCAAAATTGCGACGAATAATGCAGGTGTTCCGTTTATTTTTAAAATTTAAAAAAAATTGTGCGTTCATTTTTTTATGGAAATTATTTTTGCGATTCTATTTAGAGTTAATACCTTTTTTAGAACGAGCTCCAATTTTGAGACGAGCGGGCCAATTGATTAAAGTATTGGTTTCAGTCATTACCTGAAAAATAATAATTTTTAATTTTTGTATTTAGTACCTACCTAGAAATTTAGTTGTAGAAATATATTTAATATTTTCCTTACCCGGTGGAAGAATGCTTGGGCTGTTTGAGTTTCATCCAAGTTATCTGCAAAGGTTAATCATTGAATTTCTATTTTTTTCCTAATATTTGAGAAAATATTAACTTACCAGCAAGCATAGCTTCCAGACGACGTCGGTCAACACGGAATCTTTCCTGGTATACATCTTCAGCACTGTTTAGCCCAAGAATCACTGCTAATTTCTGTAGGTCTTCTGCTGACGTCACAGAATTACTCGTTCCACTTTCGGAAGCCTATAATGGTTATTTGTAAAGGGGTTGAAAGACAAAAGTAGGACTCTCGACGAATATTTACAGTTTGGGTTGTTTTATATAATAATTTAGTATGTTGGTCAATGTTGTATCAAAAGGGCTGCAAAAGGGCTGTGGTTTTCAAAATGGCGGAGATTGTGTTAAAATGAGGTTTAATCGTTTTTAGTCGTTAATAAAATTATAAAATAGAAAAAACTTACTTCACTTAACGTATCTTTGTCTGAATTATGTTTAAACTCCGATAAATGCGTTTTCACGGTTAAAAAGTTGGTCGATGCCATGACTAATTGCGCAACAGATTTATATTATTAACAATATAATTGCAGTCAATTAGAATATAAATATATCAATTAATGAATAAATAAAATAAATTGTCTAATGAACATAATAATAATTGCAATACTTAAAATTATACCGTGGTTTTGTATACCAGAACTACTTCACGTATTGCTTGACCGGTACCGAGTGAACTGTAGGTACCTACTTCTAATATGCTTAGAGGACTTAAAAAATATACATTCAGAAACTGAGGGTAGTTAACTTGAACGTCACATCAAGTAAGATTCGAGTTACCCCCAAATGTTGATATATTTTGTCTATTACTTTATACCATAAAGCAACGTTGCTTATGTATGTAGATAATTTAATTTCATACATATTATTTTTATAGGAACCACAACCACCTATTTAGCTGTTGAAAAGAAAACTTTACGCGCAATAAACTTGCATCGTTTGCAACATGGAGGCCCGTCTTGAAATAACCAATAAGAATTCCTCTAAAAAAACTCAAAAAAAAAAAGATAAATTGCAACTTAAGTAGGTATAATTTTTTATTCTTATAATTTACTTTTTGCCTGTCCTTCGTGCACCAACGCTATAAAAAAAAGGTTTTTCATCAAGAGCTAATTTATGTATTAGAGTCTGGCCAACGAAAGCTAACCAAGAAAAAAGGCGGCAATTTAAAAATATCAAGAGCTGTTACCCTGGCTATACATTGCGTAAGTACACGCAATTGATACTATTTATTATTCATTGCGAATTTATTGATATAATATTGACATTGACAATCAGGTATGACAGTCTTAAAATGTCTCCATTCTAAAAGTTTAAATAAAGTTTAGAAAATAATTCGCGGTCAGCTTTCGTTGGCCAAACTGAATAAGCATTATTAATATTAGATTAATATGACAATTCGACTTATGTAATTCATTCAAGATGCTGCTGGCTGTGTATTACAAACAAAATAGGGAAATAAATCACAAAATAATATAACAATATTAATTATTATCTTGGTTGTGAATGAATGAAACTATTATGAAACGGAACGTTCCATAAACATTATTTTGAACGACGCCGGACGCCGCTTGAGGTCTCGCCAGTCGGGTTTCTGCGCTTGCCGGTGTTGCGTGTGCGTCCTCCTCGACTCTTGAATTCGTGTCATAGTTAATTTAAATCTCATATTTATAAATTAAAATAGCCTTAACTGTATTTAAATTTATTTAAGGACATAGTGTAATCTTTAATAAGTGTGTTCATTTTACGTCAAGTGTGTAGTAAACCTTTATTTAATTTAGTGTTTAAAAATAAGACGGTGAGTTTCAAATTGTTAATTTCTTTTATGTAAGTACTAACTGTCTACTACTCTCTAAATAAAACTTTTACTGTATTTCGATGAAGCGAAGAATACAAAATACTTAGCAGTTGTATGGTTCGGAGACGAACAGCTGTTCGCTAGCCAAGCGGCCCAACAAGGCAACAACGCGGCATATTGTTACCAAATTATTGTATTGAACACGTTTTTTATGCCCAAATTCTTTTGCACTACATTACGAAAAATCAGTGATTTTTATACAGTAATTATTTATATATCGATCAATATTAACACAGAAAACAATAATTTTATTCCCCGTGTTATTCTTACGAGTGCCTGTTCTAAGCTTTGTTATAAATAATGTGTGGGTATTAGTACTAAACACCTACTAGGTAATTGCAAAAAAGTTACATAAGTTGAAACTTAGCTTCAAATTAAACATGATAATTTGTGTGATTCAGTAACATGGTGGTATAGCATGGCCCCATAAATAGTAACACACTGTGCAAGAGAGTACCTATGCAGAAAGAATGATCCAAAAGTAAGGTTTGTAACTCCGTTTTTTATGTGAAAGTTTAGTTTTTTGTCAATCTTGAATCGTTACTGAGGGTCAGATTTCCGAAATATGATTCAAATTGAATAATCATTATTATCAAATTCGAACACAATTCGGATTTTATGATGCTGGCTGGAGCTTCCGAAATATTTGACAAGCAAGACAAATGACAAAATCACTGGGCAAAAGAATCAAAAGTCAAACAAAAGACAAATAGAATCAAAAGACAAAACTTCTCAAGTGTCATACTTTACTTTTGAAATATTACCAGCCGAAAAAATTTGGAAATTAGGGAGTTTTATAAATAATGCTTTAATATATTTTGTGTTTATTTCTAATTAACACGAGAACTATTATACAGCTTTAGAATTACCAATATGAACAACTGATGTTATTCGTTTTGCAGGTAGGTATGATGCTTTCAAAAATCAGGGAAAACATATTTATTTTCAAGTATTTTTACGAGACTGTATGCGTTGTTTTTAGTTTGTCTCTCTTATCCACTTTCTTTCTAGCTACAGCTAACGTAAACTGTGGTTATCTGCGTTCGAAAGGAAAATAGCATTTTGTTGAAACTCATAATCATGCTTATACAATAAAATTCCTTTAGACTGGCAATAGTGGAACTTTTTCCTATTGTAATTATAGTCACAAAGCGCTTATTACACTGTTAGATTTTTAGGAAATCTAATTAGGAAATCGGCAGATGTAATCGCAGTTAGAACAGATTGGATCCGATTCAGTGTAAATTGGAGGTCCAACCGCTCTACTTCCTAAAATTTCTACGATCTACGACAGTGTAATCGCAGCGCTACGATTTAGAACTAGTCGGACTTATCTTAACTAAATTAATGGAAATGTGAAATGCCCTATCCTTATAATAAAAAAGAATGAAAAAAATGTAATAGGTCATTACGCGATTTAGGCTTTAAAGTCTTATTGGAAATTTACAAAAATTATGACAAAAACGCGACTTTAAAGTTTTTACTTCAAAGACGACAACTATGACAGAAACAAAAAAAAAGTATATAAAAATAGTTGTCGGAAAAGCCAGTTTACAAAAGATAATTTTACGTGATAACTTCATAAGATATAGATGCGTCACAAGCCGAACGCTTGGGCCAATCGTGCCTCGTTTGTTCCGTTCTCTCACTTGCACGCTCGGCTCAGGTGGAACGTGACAATGAGTCATGCTTTTTCGTGCGTGCAGCCGGTGTTCATCGATTTGTAAGACGTTATCACGTCAGAAACGCGACTTTAAAGACGCCATCGATAGAAAATTCGAAACGAGCAACCCAGTACGATCCTTCTTCACGAATGCGTCGTCTGTCCGATTTAGAATCCAATTTAGTGTGGTGTGATCACTAGCTTCCGACTTCAAAAAAATTGGATAGTGTAATAAGCGCTTAAGCCTAACAAAAGTATTCTAGGAACCAATACAGGCGGCCAGGCGGGTGACATGTAACAATTTATTATTTGCATCCGATTAGCATAAACGTTTACAATATTGAGACATTGTTCGGTACCTTATGCAGACGTGCATTCGATTATAATAAATGAAAAGTTTTTACTGATTGTTTTATCCGCTACTAGAGAAAGGGCTCACCCTTTCTTTACTAAAGAAAAGAATAATGCAAAATGTTACAAATAATCATGAATATGTATTTGCATACTTAGCTAATTCAATAAGGGGTGTGAAAATACAAATCTATTTCCTACTAATTATTAAAATTAGTACAATTATAACAAAACAACCCGTTTCTACTCCTTCGATTCGATTGAACCGTAGTTGACAGCATAATCCGCATGACGGTTCATTGACTTTTCTAAATCCCTAGCAATTTGACATTATTTTGAATATTTTCTGAACAAGTTGAAAACTAAATTAAGTATAAGTATACAAGTTTTATTTATACACAATAGGTGTAGCTTTTATTTCCCTTACGTAATGATAAGTTGTGATTCAATCATGCAAATAGGCTAACTACTAAGAAAACTATAAATTAAATACACAGCTTTTTAACCTTCACGTATGTAATCGACATCAAAGCGAAATAAAACGTTAGTGCGCTTGCGCCTTCAATGTCGCTAAATCAAACGACATAAGAGCGGAAAGAAAACAAATTACGGAAGGACATGACTCCATGAGGAAGTGGTTTACCAGAGATAAGAAGCTGGGTATTTGTTTATTGTTTCTTGCTATCGCTTTGACAATAGTCAATCTTAGCGCAAAAAGCGCTAACTGCACTGTATTCTAATGCTCTTATTTCTTGATTGGTTCTTCACAAAACGACCAAGATAACATAAGATTGCCTCTAGTATGGAACTATGACAAAAAAAAAATGGGTTTATTAAACGCTATTTGCTTGATCCTGACTTACAAACACTAGTAACAAAATCCTTAATGTTCAATTGACAAAGTCAGTCGATTCGTCCGTTTTTTAATAGTCTAAGTTTTATTGAACGCTATTTGCTTGGTACTAGTGGTTAAACCTACTAGTGAAAAAATCCTGAAATTTAGTTCACAGAGTCCGTCACTGTTTATAATACCTACTTATTAAATGTAAAATTTGATGTCGATAGCATTGTCATTATTTCAATTACATAATTGGGAGAATGTTAACTATTACCTAGTAGAAGCTGTAGGGCGATGATCACACGCAAGACACGATTTATCCGACCTTGAACGGTTTGTATCGAAATAGATTTGTGCGAATTAGATTCGCGTTAGATTCAGTCATTAGTGTGTCATGCTCCAGGGTAGTAAAAACTGTGAGTAATTTACCTAGCTACTTCACGATAAGGTTCTATGACCTTTTAGTTCAGCTTCAATTTTTCAAGCCGAATGATATGGTAATGGATATTTAAAGCAGGTTACTGACTCTAGGTTCCTTTGGTCACACCTAAGTAATTCAGAATTCACAAATAATTCTACACACAAAAGTTATAAGTCCGCAGGTTTTTGCAGCGATAGATAAGCATATTAAGTTGATGAAGTGATTCATCACTTCTCCACCATCACACTTACTACATCCAGAAATCGATTATAAAAATAATGTTCAGTCATAGTAGGATAAGGATATAGGTAAAATCCTTGACACTAAAGTAGAAATCTTAAACTCAGAAATGCAATTAAAAATGTATTGCTTTACTGCAGTTAGCACTAAACGAAGATCATGGCAATTAAACATGTAAACCTTATGTTGGTAATTTCTTTATTGGGCTAAATTAAAAGGTACAGTAAGTTCAGCAACCCTGCAAACGATTCCATAATCTCTTTCATTCCACCATAAGGTACAAAATGATGGTCATCAAGCAGATGTCAATTTGCACAGCCCAATGGTAATTAAGTTAAGATTTTTTTGCCTGGCCGACCGCAAAAGGCGTCGACTCTCCGTTATAGGCTGGCGCCAGGCGATCGGGCGCAAACTTGACGTTCAACGGTGGATTTTATTACTTTTAACATGTTTAATTTGATACCAGTGGGGGTAGCAATATCCCAATTATACAGCAATCTAGTTGCCATCAGAGGTGTTTCTAAGCTGCAACTTTTATGTTGTACCAATTAAATTAATTTGAATCCTTATTTAAGGCCGCTTAGTGGTAACTGCTGTCGTCTACGGGTGACTCAATGACGCCTGATTTGTAATGTACAGACGCCAGCATATAAAGCTACTACATTCTGTAAAAAATCTTTGATAGATTTTGAACTTTATCGCTAAAGCATAAGGTTCAAAGTTGATTGGGAAAATTTGACAGTTTCGGGTAGGTTGATGTGCTAGTGTCTGTACATAACAATCTAGCGAGGAGGAAACTATACCTTTCGTTTGACGTATATTGTCAAAGTTGGACATCCAAGTTCTTGTGAAGTTCTTTGTAAATAAAACTTCAGTTTTATTTCCTAGTCGTTGAAACTGCAGTTTATTACTTCGTACTGCTATTCGTATTTGTTTTCAAAACATGCATTTTGAGATAACATTTATTCGGAAATTAGTTTTCATCTTGAATTTCAAGCTGAACTTGCCAATACAAGAATACGTTCCAAAACTATTTGCTAATACTTATGTAAATGTGTCATGGCAAGAATATGCTCAGCAATATTAACACTTCTGGGTCCGTGTATCTTGTCATGCATACTTTCCTTCGAAATGCAACGTCATCCGTTCATTAGCAGTGTTAACGCATGCTTCAACAAAGTACCTATTGAATGTTTAAAAAACTTGTATGCAAATACTGAACGGTTGGTCTCTCACAGTAAAACCCGATAGTATGTTATTGCGAATTAGACATCGCTTATTTAACTTTCTCACCTCACTTGCCTACATGTCGATCTCATTGAGATATAAAAGAAGACGAGTTGAACCATCAATTATGTCGGTTAAAAATGTCACTTACTTAGCGGAAAATACTGTTTGATTCTATCATGTCAGTGTCCATCAGTTTTTAATGAATATGCCAAATATGTCGAATGGAATGTGGGCAATGCTTGTATTGAGGTTACTATGGCATTTTTTATTAATAATGATAAAGTTTGATTGTATATTTGTGACTCATATTTTTAACACGACAAACAACAAAGTATTTTTTGCTTATTAGAAAAATCGTTAAGTTAGGTTCCGTGATTTCATTCAATATAATTCCCTGTGGGCAAAATAAATAATATTAAAATAGTTGAAACAGTCCATAATTTTATTATTATTATTTTTTTTTCAGAATCTCAAGTCATTCCAAAGGCGCGCACCATGGCCAAAACAGAGAAGTCATTTCCAAGAAACTTTACAGGTAAGCGGCTGCGAAGTTGGCGTGATCTAACACTTATACCTGAATATTTAAATACGTTTTTGTGGTTATTCAACGCGTTCTAAGAACATTTCGTATTGTACCAGATTCCAAATTGAGAATCGTTATTTCGCAAATGTTCCAGCTACAATTTCCAATAAACTGTCCCTTACCCACTTAGGGTAAGGGACAGTTGAGTTGGCAACATTTTATGGCGATGGCTGTGACTGGCTGACGTACTTACACCGTATCTCCCCGGGTTTGGCAAGGCGCCATCTTTAAAAATAAATGCGCGAAACGGCTCCATGTCTGTCGGTGCATAATCGTATTTCCGGTCTTCCGTAACCTCGATCTAAATTATTGTGTAATTTCTATTTTAATCTGTACACGACGTCTGCGACAGTGTCTAGACGTTTAAAACGATAAGTTATCGACCTGTCAAATTCGATTACGTGATATAAGATAACATTGAATAAGAAGATACAAAGCTTTACGTATAAGTAGTTGTAAAGCTTTGTATCTACTTATTCATTGTTATTTTATATCACGTACTACTTTTTTTTACGTAGTACTTTTTTTTCAAGCAATGGTAAGCCATTGCTTGAATATTGTTATTGAATAAACATTAATTTATAGAACAAAATTACATGTTAGCAGTCCCATTAAGAGGAAATGCGGTTGGAGAGACTTTGAAAAAGCCTAAGTAAAAAGTCATAATTCGAGGTTTGGCTCTCGCCTATTTTCTCCCCCAATATTGGACCAATTTAAAAGATATTTCATAAAAACAGAATAAGAAGGATAATTATACAACATTATTTTTAGTATATGCGAAACCTGAATATAGTTTGTTCAGAATGAGTAACTGAATCGATTTCAATAATTTTTACACCATGTTATATTTTGTCCCAAAACTATTTAATCACTAGTTAATTACAATAAGATCGCCTTACAGTTAGGTACCTACTGCCAAACTGTTATCAATGAGCGTACGATGCTGGAGGAGCATAAAATATGATCACCCCGCGCCGCGCCGCGTGGTGAGCATGTTTTTGAACGGACAACCAGGCAACTTATCAAGCTTATAACTTTGTGATTTCTCATAATAAAGATTTGAAATTTTGTACATAGATTCTTTATATAAAAATACTAGACACGTGTTTCGGGTTTCGCATATACTAAAAATAATTTTGTATACTGTGTCCCTATGATTTTCTTTTTTTTTTTCATTAATAGTTGTGAAATTTGTACACTTGGCAGAGGCCTACTGCTCAAAATTGCCGCGGACGTAGACAGCGACAATTTTGAGCAGTTTTTGAGGGTTCTAGTCTTCTATCTAGTGCTAATAAAAATAACGTATCATCAAAAAGGTATGTAAGTATGTATATTCAAAATAGACGCGGTGCACTACCGTAATCATGATACCAAAATCCATTCGATCCAGAGAAGACAAGAATTTCAAATGATCCATTCGATAACTAAAGATACGGAATACTAGACGCATGCGTTCTTGCGAAGTACTAACGCCTGCATAAGAATGGGGACAATTTATTCAAACGTCATTTAAATCTTGATGCGTAAGCACGTGCCAAATGCGGACAGGCGCCAATAGTTTGGCAACACCGTCACAGCAGACCTTTGGTGCAGTAAACTGTGTCTGCTCAACAAGTGTCAACAACGTAAATAACGCAATGAATGTTGTTGATCTGTCAAAATGAAAGCCATCGCTACTGATAGTGCGTTACGCAATTACCCCGCTGTGTTACACAATTACCCCGCTGTTCTGTTGTTCGCTGTGTACTTATTCTGTGTAAAACCTGTCTGTTATTTTAATTGATTGTCCAAATAATAACAGCCCATCTCAAAAGTTGACACGAGATTTTACAAGAAATGGGTTATTTAAAGATAGATGAAGACCTCATGAATCCGTTGGATGCGAAAAGCACAGAACTGGATAAAGTGGCAATGCTTCGGGGAGAGCATTGTCCAGCAGTGGACGTCTTTCGGCTGAAATGATGATGACGAGATGAAAGCAATAGAAAATAGTTGTCTATGCTAAATCGTTACTGACCAAATTGAAATGTTTACTGCTTCAGTTCTAGACAGAATGTGTGCCAGTAATGCATGATTTGGCAAGTGTATCATTCATTGAATTAAAAAAAAAGCTGATGGCGACATGTCGTCAATCTAATAACGGTTATTATTTTCAATTGGGAGCTGTCAAAAGTTAACAAGCTTGTCATAGAACCGGTTTGGGTAAGAATCTTTCACCTTGACACAACAAATTATAAGCAAAATGAGATCAGTTGAGAGGCTCGTATACTATGTATATATACAGGATGAAATTGAATACATGCGACCTGAAACCTGAAATCGCGAAAAAAAAAAAACAGCTATTCCCTACATTTTGACGAGATAAGCGAACATAAATGTAAGGAACAGCTGTTTTTTTTACGCGATTTCAGGTTTGGTCCCATGTAAAAGTTGTTCATAATGATGAGTACAATCTCCCATTTCGATTTGTCGCATGTATTCAATTTCATCCTGTATATATATCCATATGAGTTAAGTAACCCTTGGTGAGAAACCTTCAGAGTGTGGCGGCATCTACTACAGCGCCTCATGCGAACTACGCATCTCATTGACTTCACGCCAAATCCTGCATCGCGCAAGCAGTATTTACCGCACAACTAGCATAATACAACGTCCCGACATCAATCATCGGGCAGTAGCCTACTACACACAGCACCCGCCTGATCTGAAGATCCTCGACCTTTCCTATGGAGGATGAGAGATCTCCACATACTTCTATAAGGGCTTTTTCAGCTTTCTACCGGTTAGAATCAGGGCAATAGGCAGAAGTATAGCTAGAAATTTTCTTGGGGTGTTGTACATTGGGAGCGATGAATGCTTATGTGAATCCCGCACCCCTGGCCATAGGCAGAGGTGGAACACCGCGGTGGTTTTACTCGGTCGAGTCCGGCATGCCCTCTGTCACACCCCCACGATGGAGTAAGACCATGAGGAATTCCTCCGCGCTCCAAAAAAAAAAGGAGTATTGTACATCACTCACATTCCATCTTTTTAGAGCCCCCATAATTCTGCGCTGAAAGTAGGAGTGGGTTGGAATGGTTGCAAATTGAATCTGTGAAAAATGAAAAGATCGTTTAAGAAAAAAATTACGTGTGAAACTTCTTTCCAGCCCATGCTTGGTTAGGTTCTTATGTTATAATCATAAACCTAACTCGGAAGCACATTTATTTAGACGTAAAATTAGCACCTTGCTTAAGGTTTCCCATTAAAGTTGGTTATTTATAGCTTCCGTCAAACCTGGCAGTTCGACCATGGTGCATAATTTTCTGTAGACACATTTAATTTTTTCGAAAAAGTTTTGACATCGCTGTCACTATTTTCTATTGCGCTACGGATTTATTTACTTATTGGCGAAATCATGATCAAAATCATCTGGGGGCACGGTTTATTGCCCCCATCAAGACGAGCCATTTTTATTTCTCAAATGTTTTTCTTGTCTTCAATAACCGCACTCTCTCAGTGACGCAGTTATGTAAAATGTATTATCTAACTGAACATTTTAGAGGAGTAAAATTTAGTAAAATTTAAAGACTGTTGTAGCTGAGCTTATCCGTAAATTCTCTAGGAACATTGTGTGTCTCCGCAGTCGGACTATGAGCTACGATTATGTATGTACCTACTCAACGCTCAGCAAAGTGCATGCTAATGGTCGCTGGCTAATTGCAGTGGTCATGTGAAGTGGCTAACGGTATCCCACTGCCGGCTGATCGGTTATTACATGCAGTGTTTCTTGGGTAAGACATTGACTAACATAGTGCAATCACTCATTGAAGAAATTATTCTTCCTCCGTCGGGAATAATAGATGAAATAATGTTACAGTTAGCCTGCATCATCCCACTGCTGGGCAAAGGTTTTTCCCCATCCCCCTAGTTCTGAAATTGTACAGTTATTATTAAAAAAAAAAAGTTGGGTTTTTGTAAGATAAAAAAAGATGAAGAAATTAACAGGTACCACCAAAGCACTATGTTGACCATTAATTTGGTAACCGAAGGAAAATTATGTTGATCGTAAATAACCATGTATCTGTCGCAGCCGTTTAGTTAACCGCCTAGCCTTTTAACTAAGTTACGGCGGCCGTTCAAAACGGCCTGAATGATATTCAATTATAGTTTAGGTTGGAAGTGTAACCAATCACGCGCGAGCCGAATTGGTCTACTAAGGTCTTGGTCTAACTAAGCCAGGGCACTCCGCCCAAATGGGTTGTTAGGTTAGGTTAGAACTGGGATCTACTTCCAAATTCCAGGCGGTTAACTAAACGGCTAATTTAACCAGTTGGCTGCGACATATCCTTCTGGAAACGCATTTAGATATAATTACACTGCGTGAAACCCGACGCCAGTGTCACTTACTTTCCTTTAAACTTTCTAAAGAGGCTCTTTGAAACTAATCTCCATTAATCAAGTTAGATTCCTATGTGATTTGACAGACAGATCATGCTCAAGTTTTTTATTCATTGGATTTTGTTTCTTTTCTGCTAATGAAGTTCCTTTTGTGATTCAAAGCATGTTTTTAACCCCCGACAAAAACAGAGGGGTGTTACAAGTGTTACACGTGTGTATCAGTGTCTGTCTGCGCTATCGTAGCTCCCAAATGTCGGAACCGATTTTTTTTTGTTTGAAATATGACTTTTGTATCTTTATTTTTTTTTTGTTTTTACACGCACATTCATACAAAAACTCACGCAATGGGAATGGACAGAAACTACAGAACGCCACCTGCTCTGCTTACGTCATGCTCCTTTTATTTTCAATAAACCTTTTTTTTTATTTTCCATATAACATGTTCTGTAAATAAGACAATTACAAACAGGAAAAACCCTGTGCAGTCTGAAGATGCGATCTTCTGATCTTATTATGACGCGGGTAGATTAGAAACTGCCATTACATCGCCCGTCACGAACCACTGCATAAAAAATCGTGTCTCTGGTTCTAGTTAAAAATAAACAATATAAACTTGGTGTGGCTAATTGTATGGTATCGTTGTTTTTCTGAGGCAGCTTTTAATTTTCCAGGAATACCACAGCATCATGGCTGTTTCGTTCTGAGTTAGCAATATTATCATCTGCCTAGCCTCCCAGCTATTTTTGGGGTCGGCTTCCAGTCTAACCGGATGCAGCTGAATATCAGTATTTTACATGGATCGACTGCCTATCTGACCTCCACCACAACTCAGTGACTTGATAACACGATAAGACTGGTTGTCAGACTTTCGGGTTTCTGACGATCCTTAACGACTGTTAAAAATCCGCGAATGACAACCGGGAGTGAGACCAAGAGGCATGGAGGGGTCTCGATATGTAAAGATGATCACCCATCACGGACCGACCGAGGCATGGAGCCGTCCGCTATTATTGTTAGCAATAATAATTATGAATTCATTATCACTTTTTATTAAATTAATTTGCTACTATTAACTACACACACACAACTATCATTTCAGAATATTGATCATGCTTTCAGCCATCATATTTTTTTTAGATACGAAATTATCTTGGATCGATTTTAGTCATTAGCTCTATAAATAAATGTCGAAACAACGAACGGTTCACTATTTTTAAAATGAGGACCGTATCAAGTAGGTCAACTAGCTGTAAATTCTAGCCAGTGAACCCGGACACAATATAGTTCTTTGCAAAAAAAGCCTTGATAATAATTGCATATAATTGTTTAAAAAAGCTAGGGTGAAATAGGGGAAATCCTGTTCGTAAACAATTGAAAATCGTTGATAAGAATAGGCGATCAAAAACCTCGTAAAACTTGATTTTTATTATTTTTACCATACACTTATAAAAAAAGATGGACTCCGCGCCACGCATTCAAAAGTGAAGCACCGTACCGATCTATGTGTGCCAGTGTGCGTGTTTGACGATTGACGCTGTCGTGTCACGTAAATGGCGGCCGGTCGGCATACTGTGATGTAAATGTGAGCGTGAGGCGTGTTTGTACAAACGGTCCCGGCATACTTACACAGTCCATCTTTTTTATAAGTCTATGATCTTTACGTCATTAATCATGAATCAGTCGATAATGATAACCAAATTGCATGCACAATTAAGCCGTCCTCGACTATGTGACCAGAATAACTTGCTTACTATGCTTGTCTTTACATAAAAGAAACACTGATTTAAGTCGGTATGTCTTTCTCATTGAAAGACCCGTTCTTCGTTCCTTTTGTAATTTTCTGAATTTTCTGCATTGGATCAGGAGTTCCGTACATACAAAACTCAAAAATGTTACCTCTTTATAATATTAGTATCGTTATTATAGATGGGTATTATCATTATTATTGCACATCAGTCTTGTCTAGACTAGGTAGAACCCAGCCTGTCTTTTTTTAAATAAATATATTTAAAAAACGTAGAGAATCGTCATTCAACCAGTCCGCGAGTCTAGTAGACGTTCCATTGACAATTTACACAAGTCTGCAACAAATTTTACGACACTTGCGTGGGCGCAGTGCTATTTTCGGAAATGTCATATAACTTTTATTTCGCGTATCGACCGTGGCACACTTCTTTTGTTTTCATTTTAATAATCTTTCGATAACTTTGAATGAGAATACGGTTTTTTGACAAAAGTGTCCTCGAAGAATTTGTTTGTGTCCTGTCTCATCATCCGTACTAATCCTACTTCCTACTAATAATATTATAAATGTGAAAGTTTGTGAAGACGTTTGGATGTTTGTTACTTACTCAATAACGCAAAAACTACTGAACGGATTTGGATGAAATTTGGTACACAGATAGTTTATAACCAGGATTGACACATATGATACTTTTAATCCCGATATCCCCACGATTTAGAAACGCGGGTGAAAACAAGGGGCACTGCTAGTATGTAATAAATATAGCTGAAGAATTTTTTGTTTGTTTGTTTGAACGCGCTACTGGAACTACCAGTGGCATTAAAATTTATTTTTTTGCATTTGATAGCCCAATTCGGAAGGAAGGCTGGCTATAGGCTATTTAATCAAGCTAGGATCAATAGGAAACGAGCGAAAAGAAAAAAAATAGAAATTACCCTAAGCGACAAGGAAGACATAGCGACTTATAAAAATGTGGCTGTTATTTTAGTTTATTTTTCATTCATTTTCATTTATTTGCATAACATAATGTGAATAAAGGCAATAAAAAGGTGTTACAGATAGGCTTACAGCTATTGTACAGTTATGGACCGTTTATGGGCGCAGCAACATAAGGATGTTTGTACTTGTGATATATTAACCTTTTAACCGCTTACGTCGGATTAATCCGACAAATATTTTCGGGTCCATTTCGCCAGGGTCGTATATTTACGACAAAAAAACCACAGCTCGCTTTAATCTGCTTTTTTATTTAGGTAATTACGCTGTTTTCTATCAGGTATTTTTTTTCGTTTTTTTTTTTTTTACTTCGTGCGCTGGGGTCACGACAAATGATATGAAGCCGGGCGGTTAAAAGGTTAAATAAAAATTAAACATTAAAATTAAATAATAGCATTTAGAACATGAATAATTCTTATTTATATTAAATGTATTTTGATTATAATATAATTATACAATATATATTGTTTATTTTATATGCATGAATGGTAATAGGTAAATGTAGCAGTAATCTCAAAATTTATTACTATTCCAGTCACAGTTTATCATTCATGTACTTATTTATTTATATTATAGTAGCTTTGCTTATTAGAAATAGCTTTAATTTAATGCTAAATGTAAAAAAAAAAGAAATAGAAAAAGGGAAAGGAAAGGAATAGAAATTTTGTCAGTGTGTTATATATTTTTTTTTTTTTTACAAGGGCAATTTTTTTCAATATTTTGATCATTCAGCTATCACAGAATATCTTCCGTAAACGAACTGGTTTTTGAGAATTAATTCATTATTTTTCTACGACTGCACGTTTTAATTTTGATTGATGAAAATAATACAGAAAAATACAAAGGCACTTACACTCATCGTACTCTTTAAAATAACTAATGGAATCCAATAATACCCGACACGTTCGTTACATGTATGGGGAGTGCCACCTCTAGTAATATGGTTTTCCTGCATTGTTTAGGGGTGCCCAAAATACACCTTGCCAATTTTCATCGATATACTTAGTGGTAAAATGTGGTACAGACGTCAGCACGTCAATCTACCCGAAACTGTCAAATTTTCCCAATCAACTTTGAACCTTATGCTTTAGTCATAAAGTTGAAAATCTATTAAATAAATTTGACACATTGTAGTAGCTTAATGTGCTAGCGATTGTACATGCGGACGTACATGATAATGAGACTATGAGTGTTCTGTTTTTGCCATTCATTTGGCCAAGGAACCCTAAAAATATCTTGTACTTTTAATAAAATGACATAAGTACCATTTCCTTTTATGGTGGGTACTTATAACTGATAAATGATAACGGGAAATTGCCAAATTGGCACAGAAAAGGTTCTGTTGTCTCATCAAAGGAATAACATAACTGAGACTGGTTTTTATAATTTTATTATGTTGTTTGATAGTACTTAATTGTTAATTGAGGAATATAGGTTACATTTACATCACACAGGGTGTGCAAATTGTATTTTTTTTTTAAGTCTAGGTATAATATTATCGTCTATTTATACAGGGAGACATACATCGAAGCACAAACTGTAAATATGAGTTCAGCACATGATTATACATAGAACCTTTCGCACAGACAATATTCGAAGGTTAAAAAAAAAATAGTTTTTATTTATTTTTTATTTAGAAAAGTGTTTTAAACCTACGCTGTCAAAATGCATCGATTTTAAATAACTGACGAAAATTTTTAACTCCTGGGTGTTCAGAATCATGTACAGACGCCAGCACATCAAGCTGCCCGAAACGGGAAAGAATTCCCAATTAACTTTAAAGCTCATTTCAGACTACGCTGTAATATTATAGCATATAGCATAATTATACGAGTGGTTCATAGCACAACAATATCGCATTTATTTAGAACACGTTCACACTTTGCTATACTATAGTTCTAAATAAATGTATGGCGAGCGATATTGTTGCCGTTATTGACCAGGATACATTGACATAAATATTACTTATTAATCATTGCCAGGATATGTTTTTTTAAAAATTTTTTTTTCGCTTTTCAAACACTATTCTATAAAGTTTTCACCAGTTTCTGAAAAAAAAAAAAAACAAAATGGGTTTAACGGTTTTTGATTAGTTACTCCTCAACTATAAGCTATTACTCGTATATTATAGCGTAGTCTGAAATGAGCTTGAATCACCACTTTGAGCGATAAAGTTGAAAATCTATTAAAGAAATTTGACAGATTTTAGTAGTTTGATGTGCTGGCGTCCGCGTCTGTACATACTGAATCTATGGATTGGTAACAGGTTGACGTCGATGTGATGCCACCCCGTGGTGATAAAAAAAAAACGTGATTTTTTAATCAAATTTAATTTCTAACTTAAAGTCGTTTCAGTAAAATCAAGAACACGTTATTCAAAGATAAAGCTCCAGATTATTTTAATAACAGTTGTAACGGATTTGCATAGGTACTATTTACATACTGCTTACCGGTTTATTACCGGTATTGTATTGACTCAACATTTCGGTACCCTAGATTTGACAATATGACAGCGACATACAAAACCGGTTATTTTTGTTTCACGAAAAAACAAGTACATAGTAATATTTTTAATTTAAAAACCTAACTGGTAATAGTGACACTGGCACAGTTTTCGGTATATCATTTTAAAGTGCATTGACATTGCATTAACTAAACAATGACATGCAATTTCGATTCAGTAACAAGACATAATAAACGGAACTATGTAATTACAATAATAGCTTTGTTGTAACGGTAAATAATAGCTTGATAACCGGTAATGTCGCCGCTCAAAACTCGCGATACGTTACGTACATTACATCATTATGACTGTGACATCACATGTCATGATATCATCAAAATGACAGCTACATCACTCACGCTCGCGTCTCAATTATTTAACTTCTATTAAATACGTTAAAACGTCTAATTATCGCACTTTTTAAACTGCATAGTAACGTAGTCATCATTATCTAGTCTGATCTAATTTGTAAATTAGAGTCATGACATGGCGAGTTTATGTGTGACGTTAATTAAAGACGCTGAGAAAACAATTATTTAAAAATAGGGTAACCAAATTTTATATTATTTTTTTCGGGACAAAGGGAAAAAAATATCACCCGAATACTACATTAATTTGACTAAAGTATTTCTACAGGGATTTACTAATAGCGAAAAGCATTTTGTTATTTCTTATATCACCTAGTATTTATTTATCATTTACCTGCATCGATTTCTTGAAAATGTGCATGCGCGTCAATGTTCGATCGTCGCGATTAAGTGGCCATGTTTACGCTGGCTCCGGCTAGTCAGGGTCATGATCCAGCAGGTGGACTGAATGCCAACATTAGCATACGTGCATAATAGAATTATTCGTGCTTATAAAATCATTTCATTTACTAGCTACGCGGACGCAACGATTTTAGGTAGATTTTTTAGTTTATTGTATTAAAAAACCTGAAGGATTTACTATTAGCTGTTGCTGGCTACTCCGTCTGCGTGTATTTTGTATTTCATCTTTTAGTACTTATAAATATCTAGGATGAAAAGTAGCATAAGCTACGGTGGCCGGGAGTCGTCACGCGGCTCACAAATGTATGCCTTAGAGAGAACTCGTAAAATTATATCTCAATTTCATCCCCAACATGTGTACTTACGTCAGAAGTTAGGTGCACGGTTCGAATTGGTCGTTTCTTATGGAGAAGAGCCGACAAGAAACTCCAGGGTTACTCTTTTTAAAACAATTGGCTTTTCAAATTATATTGTTGAAATAGGTATGGGACAACAGTGTAGGCCTGTCAACAAGTAGTAGTAAAACAAAATGATGGATGGATTGTGTGAGAGATAACATGAAAGAAAAAGTAGTGAATGTTAGTGACCGCTGACAATTGAGAATGGAAGAAAAAACTTGTTACGCCGACCCAAAGTAACATAGGACAACGATAGGAAGATGATGATGACCCCTTAGAACAAAGAAGGAATCGAAGTTTGAATACCAGCGAAGTAGCGGGCTAGCGGATACTAGCTAGCAATAATACAACGCTTAGTAAGGCATACTAGCAATTTTTTTTGTTATCCCTATTAGGCATTGGCGCCGGCGCCTGAACCATGCCTAAATCTACATTTGGCAATCAAGCTTTTATAAACTAGATAATTATGTCGAAACCACTAATGTATGAATGTATGATCAATAGGTACGCAATTTGGAAGGGGTTGTTGCGAATTAGTGAAAGTAAGATGTTGAATCTCGACCTTGGTCTTATAGGAGTATGAAAGTAATGATGCGTGCACAGTATACAAAGTCATTTATCGTCAATCAATAGCAATCCTCCAGACCAATTTCGGCCACGCTAACCAATCTCAACGCAGATTAGCCAGATATGCAGGATATTATAGTGCACAAAGTGTGTGCGCAAACACAGGCGCATTTATTGTTTCTTTCCTCTCATAGTACGATGATGGGACGGCAATACGACACGACCGGGGAGACATCATCAATATTAATATTCAATAAACTCTCGATGTTAAGCCGTTGGTCCCGGCTGTCATTCGTGGATCTTTGACAGTCGTTACGGGTAGTCAGAAGCCCGAAAGTCTGACAACCAGTCTTACCAAGGGGTATCGTATTACCCAAGTAACTGGGTTGTAGTGGTCAGATAGGCAGTCGCTCCATGTAAAGTATTGGTATTCAGATGCATCCGGTTAGACTACAAACCGACCCCAACATAGTTGGGAAAAGGCTAGGCAGATGATGAAACTCTCATGATGTTTTAAAAAGTATCAATTTTATGAATGTTGCTCTCGTAGAGCACGCGACAAGTTTATCAAACAAAATTCCTGATCAAGATTCAAGTCTTGGTAAAAAAAAACAACTTGATTTCGAAGACCAAAGAAACGATGGATGTACTGTGAATGATGATATGGTTAGAAAGGGGGTGACTACCGATATGACGATTAATGGAGAAGTATGGAAGAAAATAAAATAAATTAAATTGGGATAAGGGCGATGAGTTGATATCGAACATCAATATTTGGCCGTCACAAATAACTGACGTAAACGATACAGCTGTCATCTCAAAATGTGGTGACCATGCTTATGATAGAAAGTCCAAGTTTTTTTTTTCTGTTACAACTTTTATTATGAAATTTCTATTTTCTGTCGTTGGTAGTAAAAGCTTTCTAACATTTAATTGGCAGTTATTTTAGTTCCACGCGCACTTGTCTTTTACAGCATGCGTTGCCAAGTTTTTTCACTAGCATTTCAGAGCGTCGCTGCGTCGGCGTTGTGATAATTGCTGTCTCGTAGGATGGTCAAACACGTGAACCATGAAAACGTGAGCTTGTGTCGCATTACGTCTGTGTTTATTTTTGCAATATGTATGAAAATATAAGTATTTGTTACTTCATAAATCTCTGTTTCATAACATAACGTCACGCCTTGTTTCACAAAGGGTTAGGCAAAGGTGTACCTATAGAAGGTACAACGTGCTCACATTTCGTTAGTTAAGGCGAGCCTATTGCCACCAACCGGGCATAAATCCAGAGTACCGGCTGCTACCGACGAATTCCACATAGAAAAACCCAATAACAGTCAACCCAGTACCTCATGCTCAGCAGTAACGCTTGCGACCACGACAAGACTAACGAGGCAGACTCTCATCTTCTCAGTTTCAGAGATCAGCAAATCAAAATCGTACGGCGGAAATGACGTTGGTGTAATTAAAATTCCTAAAATCCACCTCGGGGCATCCTTGGGTTTTGCCAATCATCATTGCAAATAATTTTGGCTTATGCATGCTGAGTAATGAATGTTCTGCCATGCTTCCAAACCAGTGCCTAAAACAAATCCACAGATTATAAAAGACCCGATATATCGTCCTTGTATCAGATATTAAAATTCGTCATCTGGACTTGCGTAATGTGAACAATATTCATTATAATATGGTAATGCCTAGACCGGTCGACAACTGGGTTGGTTAGATGCATCAACCTTGACTCTACAGTCTACTTCGGTATTTAGATTACAAATTAACGGTGTATAGTAGGTTCTCAACCTTATTTTGCCCACCGCAGCACCCACCTGTGAGCTTTTTTTTCTAGAGTCCGTTTTATTTTTCTTACCATAATGTCGCGAATCTGAAACAGTTTTTGCCACGATAATATATTTAAACGTGTAATGTTATATAGTCGTAAGATAGGATATATAATTTTTTTTGGGTCTAGTAGAAGACCCAGAAAAAATGTAAGTAAGTCTAAACCACCCATATTGAGAACACATGGTGTATACGAAGCCATTCTTAAATCTTTGACAGCCATTACGAGTAGTCAGTAGCCCAAAAGTCTGACAACCGACTGGTTGTTGTTGTAAGACTTTACCAAGGGGTATCGTTGTGGGGGTCAGATAGGCAGACGCTTCATATTAACCGCATGTTATGCTGCATCCGGTTGGACTGGAAGCCAACCACAACATGGTTGGAAAAAGGCTAGGCAGACGATGCCAACGGCTGATTAATGGGGAAATCATTAGCTGGTTGTAACAATGGCTGTGTCAAAAAATCGTTTAGACGGTGACTTTTAGTACTGCCATTGGTGTTAAAGTGAAACTAGGATTAAATACAAAAACAATGTTCATAATGTATGATAAACATGTAATGCTTAGACCGGCCCACAAGTGGGTTGGTTAGATGCATTAACCTTGATTCTGCAGTCTACACTTATTTCTGTATTTAGATTACAGATTAACGGTGTAAATGGTGCCAATTTCAGTTAATGGGAAGACCATATTACAGCTGCCGATTTGTTCTGTAAAAATCTCACTGTGATAACTTAGGTGAAGTGAGCTGTCAATAGTGTCTCTAGCATCAAATCGAATGATAGCTCAAAGCCAGTCTAAGGGGTAACGTGTTGTCACGTCAGTGACTAGGTTGTGAAGGTCAGATATTCAGTCGCCTCAAGTAAAATACTGGTATTCAGCTGCATCCGGTTAGACTGGAAGCCGACGCCAACATGGTTGAGAAAAGATTAGGCAGACGATGCCAGTGGCAGATTAATGGGGAGATCATGTTAGACCCGGTTCAACCAATAAATAAAGTTCTACGCTAGGGAGTCTTGAATCATGTGCTGAATTCATGGTTACAGTTTGTCCCTTCCACTCTGTATAGTATGTATTAGTAGACAATAAGACGATCACAAAAATGTATCTCAAATTCTTCTAAAAGCTTAGCAACCTCCAACCTAATATCTATTGCAACTACACGTATCTGTCTGTATAGTTAGTTACACAACGCTTTGTCTTCTTCTTTCGAAAGTCAAATTACTGACGACTGAAAGAGAGAAATCGATGTGTAACTGCTCTGCTATAATACGTTTATTAGTAAGGGGGTACGTATACCGTTGCTCCCATAAATGTTTTGTGACTTTGGCGATCTATAAGTACACACATCTAATAATTAACGTGATTCACCACAGCTAACAATGTATACAGACTAAAAATAGAAATTCCCACAGCCATCATATTCATACTTCATGTACCGATAATAATATTATGCTAACAATCAGTTTGGACTTTGGACGTTAATTTGTTTGAATAAATCCGGACATAGTACTTATTCCTATTATGAAAACAACGTATTTCGATTCGATTTGACTTCGGATTTGATTTCAATACCGTGTGAAAATAATTCGTGTTTTATCTTCCTGTAAGTGCCTTATTATTAAATTTTAATACCATCGTTATTCCTCTGCGACAGGGACACGGGGCTGTACACGACCGATAGCACCATCCCTTTTTCGGACTGAAATCATGATGGCATACCCTTCATAATACGCCTCCAGTTAGAAAACTTGATAGAAAATCCACGGACATTATTAAATCAAAATTTGTAGCAAAATATGTGTCAGGCATGCCTATAATATTTTCACTGCAAAAAGACTGTCTATTTAATAACAGTAGACGTTTATTGAATTTAAATACGTTTTACTTACTAGTGGCTATTGTGACCATAACATACGTTTTTTTTAGGACAAGTCCTGATACTTTTATAGCTTGTGTTGAAGAAAATATTGTTTTATCATATTTTATTTACGGGAAAAACATTTTATTATTAAAATGTTTTTCCCGTAAAATTGAAGTACTTTAGGCACTTACTTGGCTTGTATGTAGGTAGTCGATG
Source organism: Gortyna flavago (assembly GCA_963669345.1). Lineage (NCBI taxonomy): Eukaryota > Metazoa > Arthropoda > Insecta > Lepidoptera > Noctuidae > Gortyna > Gortyna flavago. Next base: position 2,650,420 of record OY770144.1, read on the forward strand.
ATTTAAACTTACTGGGCCAACGTTAGTCACCATGATTCATGTAACTGTGATAACGACTAAGTATTATACACAATGTTAATGAAGTTAATCTGGCATTAACTGCCCCGATCTTTATCTCATAGATATGATTCATTTGAATAACAGATTTGTGTGAATATTAAAGTACACTGAATAAAATTAATATTATAAAACAAGATGATGAAAGGATGTACTTTCTGAGTTAACTTGGAAATTACTGACATCGCTGAAGGAAAAACATCGCAAGTAAAACTGAACTTATAGTTAATATAAGTCTGAAATCGTCAACCCGCTCCTGCCTTCTCCGTATGAAAAGAGACTTGCCCTGAAGTGGAAAAATACTAGGCTGGTATTCGTATAATATTTTTTTATTAAACAAGATGGGGTGTCCTAAGTTATTTTTCCATGAAGTAAAATTGAGTCAAATGTCGGTCATAATTTAGCACGCCCGCATTTAAAAGAACGAAACAGTAAATAATGTTATTTGCACCAACAAGTAATTATAACTGACTAACGAATGTACTGAATCAGTAATATTATTGACTTTATGGCGATAATATTAATCATTCCTTCACCAGTTTCACCTTCGCTTTTCCATGGAATGGGAAATAAAATATTTCTCGTACCTGTTCTGTGATCAAGTCTGATGGTAACTGCTTTCAAAAACAAAATCGGGTTGGTTACACCATTTTATGGCTAAGGAGCGGCTTTTTATGATCTTTGATATGATGGATTTGTCTCTGCTTCGAATAGCAGAATAACTATTAAAACATGGGAAGAAATCACGGAAATAAACGAACTCCGGGACTGCTAGTTTAAAATATTTGTCATTTATGTAGACAGTAACGATACATTACATACAATTTACACGAATACTTATCTATCTTTGCACGTTGACCGTGGCCTTGATAACTGAAAATATCGCGAATATCGCATGCACGGCACAAAAATGTGTGAATTTTGTCAAAAACTTTAATACCGATTAATAGTTTTATCTTAGTTATATTCAAGTCTCGAATTACTGTCTTCCGCATCAGCGAGATAGCGTTTAGTCAAACGCGAACCGAAATGTAGATCAAAGAAAAATAATACATCATCAGTACTCAAAAATCACTTGTTAATTCTATCTTTTTTGTCCCAGGTTGTCTAACATGCGTCCAAGTGCTGAACATCATGGTCCTCCTCGGATTCATGTTGAACTACGCCCTCCGAGTGAACCTCACGATCGCAATTGTGGAGATGATTTACGATGACAATGACAACCTCACTGCTGCCATGAACATCACCCACGGCCCTCACAACGTCACTGAGGTACAATTTACTGCTTCCTTTAATATTTATTACCTTGGAATCATTGAAACAGACATCGCCAGGTTGCCCCTTAAGACCTGAGAGAATAAGTAGGGAACGTGTCAGTCGAACTTTCTAGAATTGTTAAATAATCTTGCATGTTTTCACAAATACGGTGTTCGTGAGAAGTCTGTAGATGCAGTAAGAACTATGAATGTTATGAAAACAATTATGCTTTAGGTAAATAATTGGTGTTTTCAACTTCTTGAGATCGATTATATCCGATTCAGTGATTTCCCAGAAAATTATTTTACTTATGATGTCTTGGGTTTCTTGATTCAATTATGTATTTTTTCTTCTACTATTGTTGGTTTAAATTCAAACTCATGGTTGTAAAGTAAAAACTTAATAGAAACTAAAGCAATACGCTGTGGTTCAAAGCCCGGGTTATTCCCGTATTACCGCAAAACTGATAGTCACTTCCTTTGCTTTTTACCACATGTTGGAACAATAAAATTGTACTTATTTATAGGAACAGGATCATGATGACGCTTTAAAACAATTAGTCAATCATTGTTTAAGAATAGAGTTTTCTTCACGCACCAGTCCACCAGCAGTCTTATAGGAAGTAAAGTTCAGTATGAAATCTCAAATATAGATTTTTCTCTTGCAGCACCCAGAGCATATCGAGCAAACTCGCTACCACTGGGACACGAAACAGAAGAACCACCTGCTGGGTTGCTTCTTCTGGGGATATGTGCTCACAGAACTGCCTGGTGGCAGACTAGCAGAAATCATTGGCGCTAGGTAAGAACCACCATCCATTTTGCAAGCCTTTTCCTCAACAATTTTAGATGCCAGTTTTTTTTATCAAAATTCTACCTGTAACCTGGCTTCTGCAGCCAGAGTTTTGGGCTTGCTTGTGAGTTCTCTTCTATCGACCGAATGTAGTCATGCGCCATCCCAATAGCTTCAACTGCTCTTCTCTGATTTGGACGTATCGATAACATGCAGCAATGTTGCTTAACCTCACGGATCGATTTCCACGAAGTCCTCAAATAACATGTTATCTTAGTTTCCTTACAAATGCAATGGTAAACAGGTTTTTCGCACTACCTAGAATTGAATAAGTAGGCCAAGTTCTTTAAAAGTACTTTTACCATGTTTGATGTCGACAAATCAGGATATAATCGTTATGTTTGTCGGTTGATGATAGGCTAAGAACAATGAATGAATGTCAGCTGATAATGGGTATTATTTCATAGTAATGTTTTAGTATAATAAATACTCAATCATTTTCATATGAGTCTATTCCAGTTAGTCGCAGAACTCTCACATGATATGTGTTTGAATGAATAAAAATACTAAATCTCTCATAAGCGCAGTTGTCACGATTACTCAAGATTTTATTTCGTCTAGTCCTAGAAATAACTCTCTCGTGAGAAAGACACGTTTTTCATACGAGGCGACAGTCCATATTCCAGAGTGAATTATAATTGATAAAGAACATTTGGCAACTATAACTGCATCGTCCCAGCCAATCCCAAGCTCATCTCCGGCGGAATGCCGACCAATTTGCAAATAATAGCTGCTATTGTGTCAGTTCCTTACAAAAAGTTGGCCCCTGAATGCTAAAAAACATTTTTTTTCAATACTATGTCATTCATTGTGGGCATCACTAATGCATTGGTGGGGGACGGTTTTAAAAAAAGTCTCATTGCAGAGGGCGGCGACCGAATGCTGCCGCACAAAAATTATCGTCATTTGCTTTTGCATTTCGAGTTTGAGATATTAGTGACCATGCAATTCGCATTTATCAGGACCGGTTCCGACATTTTATTTTGCTCAATAATTTAATTTCGGTGTTAGTATTTTTTTCTCGATACAATCAAGCGTACATGCGTTATTTCATTTTAAATTGTACATGCTTGTTAATTTGTGTGTCCGAATAATTTAGCGTCGAACTTTCTAGACGCTGATAATTAAAGGGTCATTAAGAGTCAACGAAGCTGATTGGCCTGAAACTTTTAGTCCTTGCCATCGATTTGAACTATGATAATCACTCATAATAATAGAACAGTTGGCCACGGCGCCATTATATTACTAATAATTATTATGACAGCTATGATTTCATAACAATGTATGACTCGAAAATTTATTACGTCCAGTGCAATAAAAAAAATATCGGTAGCAGTGTGAGCAATCGATATGTTCCTACCTATTAATGCTCTCATAAAAAAGCGGGTTAATGTCACACGATAGTAACCGTAACGCGATTTGCGATTCCAGTCGGGACAAATAAAAATAGCGACTCTATTACCGACAATTAATGCAATTAAAAATATTTCTTATTGAATTAAATTGCCGGTGCGTCGCCGGCGCTCGTGGACTTTATCAGGGTTTCAGAACCGGTTAGTGACTGATTGTGTGAATAACACTATATTGAGGACGCTGAAATCAAGTTTATCAAGTTTTGGCCTGTTTTATTTTGATTGAAGTCGTTATCCCAACGTGGTTTTGTTTACGAGTAGAGAAACTTAACGCTGAAAATTGCCTTGAAGTATTTAGTGAATTCAGTGACTTTGGGTGTCTTTGGTGACTTTTAAAGAAAGAAAAATAGGTAGGTTTATTTGTCACAGAAACACGTACGGGTTCAGTGTAAAAATTTGAGAAGTCAGCGAATTACTGATGGCATACAATACCTTAAAAAATGAGATGTCGGGAAATGATTCACGCGGAACATTCTCGCAGCATAATTATGCGGGCTTGCGCCACGATTTATGAACGTTATCGTGTAACTGAGCGTTGTGTGATCATTCGTGAAATAATCGCGTGTCAGTTTTTGAGACGTCGATACGGGCGGCGGATTTTTGACATGCCTCGTATTGAATTGCCTGTCATATCGAAGTTTTTAATGGATGATGCTTTTGATTTCTACTGAATTGGATTTATTGTTGAGTCTTCATGTTTCAGCTTTAAACGAATTTGTTTGTCAAAAATGATCTTATCAAGCTGACTTTTCATTTACAATCTTCAGCAACTATCTAATGGATTTTTTTATTTCTTCACCAGGCGGGTGTTCGGCTACAGTACTCTGCTAGCCAGTATCCTTACCCTCCTCACTCCTGGCTCCGCAGCCATCGGCTTCGGGTGGGTCGTAGCTTGTAGAGTCTTACTAGGATTCCTCCTCGGAGCAACATGGCCAGCGATCCTCCCAATGGCATCCAAATGGATCCCACCAATGGACAGATCCAAATTCATGTCAAATATGATGGGTAAGTGTTCTTAAAATAATTATACAAACAATTGAAATGTAAATTGAAGTCGGAGTTCTAAGAAGCTTTAATTGGTTTATACTAAATGTCTTGCTTGAATAATAGTCTTGTGAAGATGACACATTATCGTTTGTTGCAATAAATGATACAAACAATACTAGCGGATGACGTTCTCGAAGTTCTGGAGTTCAAAGAGGGCTCCATAAATCTGAATTACACGCCTTGACCAGCCCCCGTTTCACTCCGTCATCTGACGTTTGCCAGATATCTATCACAACTAATATAACGTACACATAATGAGGGCTCGAATTGTTATCGCCCTGTGTCACCGCGCAAACATTTTGCAGTGATACGAGTATTTGAAAGCGACAATATGGCGGCGGAGGCGCGCGCAGGCGTGGTCGCTGACGTCACAGCATTGGCGCCCTGTGATTGGCTGTTATAAGTTGACCGCGCGATTTAACCTTGCGCAACCGTTGCCATGCTGCAGTTAACCAGTTCCGAGAAGCGCAGCGCGGCTTAGTATTATTTTAGTACGGGACGTGTGGTCACGTGGTGGTTATGGCGACTATGATTGTAGGGAAGTTTAGGAATGTGCGGCGGAGTCTATTCTCGAATGGAATTAAGATGACATTGTCGGGTCCTGTGATGTAATGTACCCACATTAGTTCCGAGCAGTTGTGTACTCAGATTGCAGATTTTGTCTTTAAAATTGTAAATAGAAATTATGGTAAATAGCTTTGTTCCGCTTTAGAATTATAAATTTATGTTTTGCAGAAATATTGAAATTACCCCAGCGTGACTTAGATTCTGATCAAAAGCGCAATTACATTTATCTGCTTACTAATTCATGGCTACTGCAACCTTGGTTACAAAACATGTAGGTAATGCATTTCCTTGTGTTAGCTGTATATATAAAATGTTCACACGGAACATAATATGTACGACATAATAATAAAAACAATAAACTGTTTATCGTCATCAATATTACTTTGAGGAAATGTTTGTTTTTATGTTTTTCCCTTAGCTGTAAACAATCACTTTACTTAAATACAGACTATTTGTTTCTGTTTGTCCGAGTACTTCACAATTCAAAAGTGACTGCAAATGGTTTATTTAATTGAAATAAATTCTTCGAGTTTGAATTTGAAAAGACAAGTACCTATTAGATACTCAGGAACAAAAGAGATGCACAATCATAATTTAGTTTGATATAACACAAAAGTTTGACGTACGGTATTATTTTTATTTTAATCATCCAATCAGTAAAGAGTTTTGCATATTATTATTACAACTAGGTATAGCTCGGTGACGTCAAGACGCTTTCGAATATTTAAATGAAACTGTTTATTCTATAAATAGGATATCGGAAACTATAACAAAAAAAAAAAAAAACACCCTAGATGAAGTCAACTCAAGTAGGAAATGTCGACTCCGTCTAGCTTATTTTTTTCTCAAGGGTTCTTACCCCTAAGAAGAAATGGCGAAACAAACTGTCTTCAAGTAAACATCGTATGATCGTACCAAATGAACGTATAACTCTTCTAAAATATGGGTCGTGCTCGTATCATATCACAAATATAAATCAAATAATTATCAGTTCGCAATAAAACTTTATCTCGTGTTTACTCGATTCGACAAGAGCTTCCTTTTACTGATTATCAGCGATTGCTATTACGTATGAATGGCGGGCGCTAATGCAATCAAAAGTAAGTTTTGCATTTGCTTCGAGTTTGTACTGGAATGTCTAAGGCCAGAGGTCGGGAAGTAACTTATGCGTTATAAGTACTTGTAAATTATTGATCGTATTTTTTTTTTATTATCGCGTTTTTATATTATCTTTAGCAAGTTCTATGAAAGTGAGACACGATGAATGCATAAAAACAAAATATTAAATGCACAAAAATAAAAATGGCTTGTCCGTGTTACAATTAAACACGGTCACATTACTTCTTCTAACCGTACGAACAAAACTTAGTGCGTAACTGTAAAACGAAAAGTGAAATTAAACGTGACACGCTTTACAAGTGTCAATTTTCAATTGACACAAATTCGGCTTTTATTCATACAAAAAAACGCGATGAAACTACACACATCAAGTGTCTAGGGATCAACATATATTTTTGCAATAACTTTTCTCCTGATTGATATTAATTAAAATTTTCTTTAAGGATTCATCAAATAAAGTGTTTTCGTTTGTCACAGTAACGATAAACCAAGTCACCTTTGCATTAATAAAGAAATTTGCCATTTTCCTTATAAAGGGATTTTTGACATTTGAACCACTAACACAAAAGTTCGAAAAAAAGACTGAAATAACAGTTTTCTTTAAAATTTTATTGGGTAACTTAAACAATTAATAATCCGTGTTTCTACCGCGAACACTAACAACACAAGAACATCGGTTTGGCATACTCAAAATGAGTTCATCCAAATCACGCTGTGGAATGGCCGCCCATGTTCGTTGCAACAACAAAAAAAGGTCTTCTTGCGACTGGATACCCTCCATATTCGGCAGAGCTCTTCTCTGTAGCATATCCCATGCATGCTCAATCGGGTTCAAGTCTGGCGACTGAGCAGGCCAGGGCAGGACATTGATGTTAGCTGCGGCGAGAGTCTGTCTTACAACTCTTGCGGTGTGCGGTCGTGCATTATCATGCATTAACTGAATTAAGGGACCGATTTGCACTTGTAGAGGAACGATGACGTCTGATACAATCGTCTCAGCATAAATTTGAGCGTTGAGGTTGCCTCTGATCCAAATCAACTCAGTTCTTCCGCCGATCCAAATACCCGCCCATACCATGATGGTTCCACCACTATAAGGATGGACTTCCTGGCAGGATTTTAATCGCTGTTGGCGTCCAGGGGTTCTCCAGTGTCGTATACGTCTTGTATCCGGTCTCATACCAAAACGAGACTCATCAGAAAAGCACACGAAACGCCATTGTTCTTCTGCCCAATTTCTGTGTTCAAGAGCCCATTGATATCGAATCCTACGATTGTGCATTGCTAATTTGCTATAGGTGGTACCCGTAGCGGTCTTCGGGAATGAAGGTTCACTTCATGCAAGCGGTTTCTGACTGTTTGGTCGCTAATTAAGTTCCCTGAAGAGTGATGAAGCCTCACGGCTAACATCATGGCGGTTATTGTTGGAGCTCTTCGAGTTAAGATTTGAATGTATCGGTCTTGTCTCCGTGTGGTGCAGCGATACCGTCCTCCATGGCGCTCAGCCACGGTACCAGTGCTTCGGTAACGTGTCCAAAGTCGACTGATAACACTCTGACTTGTATTCAGAGCTAAAGCCACAGTACGTTGCCGGGAACCAGCTTCTATCATTCCCACGGCTCTGAGCATTTCTTCCCTGCTTAAATGACGTCGCCGCTCCATAATAACGTTGGTTTTAATCAGTAGTAGGGAAACAGTAGCACTAATAATGTCTTCAATGCGTTGTATGTTTTTATAGGGAAAATATTGACAGCTGATTTTCATCTTTTACTCGAATTTGATTCACAGTTCCTGATTCAAATTATGAAATGCACCAAAAAGGATCCATATAAATTTATAAAATCATAAATTTATTACAAAGCCACATCTCAATCTCAAGAAATCCGCATAAAAATGCTTGATCCCTAGACACTTTTGATGTGTGTATTTCGATGCTATTAGAACAAGTAGGCACATATTGGCAATATGGACGTACGCGTTTAATAATGAAAAAAAGTCGAGTATACTTACCCGATTCTGCGTCACCGAGCGTGTCGGTTCAGTTACGTTCACTGCTCAGAAAGAGCATAAAGAAGTTATCACTTAAAAAAAAAGTCCCTAAGAATTTGAAAACCATGGTGCCCCTTTCGCTGCTGTTACTAACTGATTAATAAATGAAATGGAATCGGTCCACTGCGAGCATTGTTCGTAAATACCAGGTCAAGAGTTCAGCTAGGTAGAAATGCAGTTTATGAGGACCTTATTCCTGCAGCATAGAGATCATTTTACAAAAAAAAAAATATTTTTGCTTATTTTTGCAAGAACTTGCTGGTTTTAAAGTTCATGTTAAAACGTTAGTATATGTAGTAGTGGTTTTGATGTGACTGTTTAAATAAGATAGGGCTAGATGAGAATTTGGTTGATGTTATCTCTAAAACTTCTAGAACATAGACACCAAATAGCAGACCGCGGGCTCCGGACGCCGCGCGACGCGCGACACGACGACGACGACGCGGCGACGCCCGCAATGTTTGTATCTCGAAAATATAAAAAAAAAATTTTTGCTTCCACCAACTTTAATCCAGACTTTAAGAGACATAATTATAGTTTAATGAAAAAAATATTTATTCTCATTAAAAGTAATTTTATTATTAAGTACTTTGTTATTTTTGTTCATTAATTATTTAATATCTGTAATAAGTATTTATTATTACTTAATAAAAGTGTTTCTTTTCGTTTTTAATTGATATTAATTTTAAACTTGATTTCTAGTACTTAATCGTCTACTAAGCTGACCGCGACATGACAGTCATATTGGTGTTTCCTGTTCGAGAATTATTTTGATTACAATGTTAGTCTAGTATCGAACGATATTATTTTATTATGCATCATTAGCTCAGGGGATCAGACTGGAATAAAACCTGACTTTCTAGGTAAACTGACAAGAACATTAATTTAAAAAAAAACGACCAAAATACTTACAGAATCCGATTTCAGGTTTATTTGCGACAAACCCAAATCAATGTCCATCGATCTAGGTACCTATACCTACTTACACCTTTTCGAAAAACCGACCCAAGTACTTCCCAGAATCCGATTTCAGATTTGCGGTGGATTACCTCATTTATCAATAACCTTTGCGGTTATATGCGGTCGTTATTATTTTTAGGGTTCCGTACCCAACCCGCCAAGAGTGTCAATGGGACCATATTATTAAGGCACCGCTGTCCGTCGGAGGGTTGTACCTTTTAAACCGTATAGGCTGCTATAACAACAAATAATAAATAATAACATTTTGATAAAAATAATCAGGGCCTCCATCTCCCCATACAAGAAACGTGTCTTTTTCGCCGTTTTTTTTTTACTAAAGAATATATTTTTTATAAAATACGTACTGTCCGGCTGTCGAGAGAACGCTTTCCTGACACAGTGACACCTGTCAGTGCGACAATTCTAGTAGCTAATGAAGATCAAATTCGCAAAACACGTATTCTTTTGTTTGTATGAAACTGAAAAATGTCAAGAACGCATTTTCTCGACGCGACGGCCGGACTGTAGTGTTAAGGCGACATTAAGTGACAGCGACCTTGAGCGAATGGGAGGAGCGAGCGTCACGCCCCGCGACCCCGCAACTGCATGCACGTAATTTCGTAGGGTAACCAATACGTTTCAGATGGTGAGGATAATCCTGACTGATATTTGATCACCATCCATTTTTATTTCAATGTAGTGTTAATAAATAAGGTAATATTTTGATAATAAATTCAATGATCAAACTTTAAAACCTCGAAAAAAAAATCAGCTGTTCCCTACATTTTGACGAGTTATGCGAACATAAATGCAGGGAACAGCAGATTTTTTTTTTCACGTTTTCATGTTCTGTGCTAAAAGTTGTTTGTGTAAAGTTGTTTCGTGTATGAATAGATAGACCGGGTATCTACATATATTTACGTAAGTACTTACCTAATAAAGGTGTCCATACATAAATAGGAAATACTAATTAAATATAGACATACCTACTTAAAATAATAACAAGATGACAAAAACCTAAAACCTCTTTTGTAAATGATCCAATCACTTCAGAACTGAAACATAATTATAATCTATACTTATAATAAATCTGTAGAGAGGTCAACTCTGTACATGATATATATTTTCAAAATAACTATCAGGGGGTAATTAGTGATCGATACTGATGCCAAAAATGCAATCAGTAAAATTTTTGCCTGTCTGTCTGTCTGTCTGTCTGTCTGTCTGTCTGTCTCTATGTTCCTTATAGAAACAAACTACTCGACGGATTTTACGAAACTTGGTACAATTATTCTTCATACTCCTGGGGGAGGTTATAGTATACTTTTCATCACGCTACAATGAATAGGAGCAGAGCAGTGAAAGGAAATGTTGGGAAAACGGGAGAATTTGCTCCATTTTTTAAGCTTCCGTCGCGTGTGCAGCCTTAATGGTTAAAGCTACATAGAAATCATTTACGACGGAAATGTTCTACATAAAATTATCTAAAAAATATCCCACAACAGCATATGTCTATCTTTTATGGTTGACTCACAATAACATGTGTAACTCCCGATAGCTTAGCAGTTCGGAGCTTTCTGATTATATTTGTTTACTTTTACGTTTATAATACTCTCACTCATCCCTAATTAAAAGAAGTTAATATTATTACCTATTCAATAAAAAAAGAATCATAGTAATCGGTATAGAAACACCAAACTTATACATGAAATACGCTAATAAGCCATCGCGCCGTCGCGCGTGAATACTGTATCATGCCATAAGGATTATTTTTGTGTAACGGTTGCCGCGCTCGACGCGGGTCGTGGCGGTAGGGTATAAAAAGGCGGGAGGTCCGAGCGCGAGCTTCATTCAATATTTGGCTGGACAATAAGGTCGAACGCTCTGAACGCATCAACGTTCAGAGCGTTCGACCTTATTGACAGACAAAAATTGATATTAACAAACCGTGCTTATCAGCGCGACTTTTAGTCTTTAAATAGTTTATTTGAATTTCTTTTGTTGTTATTTTATAAAATAGGTATTAGTTGTTTTGGTAGTGTTTAAATATTCGTTCAAATTACAAATCTATATGTTACAAACGCAGGGAGCTTCCCAGGAGACTACGCATCAGCGGAAGCAGTGATGTCACCGCCATGTATTTTCTATTTCCTCGGATTGATTTCTAGTCAATTAATAATTACTTATTGATTTTAATACTGCTCATATTTATTATGTTTAATTTTTTAATTGTATCGAGTTGTATTTTTTTTTTTTTTAAGTTAGCAACTTTGATTGTACGCGCTTATAAAATACGTTGTAACCGTCATGTAAGCCCCTGTTCGCTGTGGAACGCCGATTACACTACAGATATTTTGTACCTCCGTGTTATTTCTACACTGCACCTACGCCCATCCTCAGCAGAACACACTACTGATAGCTCACACATCCCCTTCTTTACATATACTTATAATAAATCTGTAAAGTGAAAATTCTGTACATTGAAATTATCAAAAAAATAAATGGCAGGGGGTGTTATTAGACCGACACAGAACCCAAAAATGTGATTAAAATTTTTTTTGTCTCTATGTTTGTTCAGGCATCAGGCAAAAACGACCGGTTCGATTACGATGACACTTGGTATAATTATTCTTTAATATCCTGGGCACCACACCACTGGGTACCTTTTATCCCGGAAAAAAATATACAATAAAAAACAAACTTAATTTTGGGGTTCGATCCCTAGACCCGATTACTGTACCAACCGCAAATAATAAGTTTGTCGTAGTACACGACGAAGATAAGAATAATAGGCGAGCGTTCGTTCATATTAGCATTCTATAAATTGTATGTTTTAACTGCTACTTGCAATTCCAAAACGTGCTTTTCAGTGCGACCTTTTTATTCCTTTTAGTTTTTACTAAGTACAGTTTAAGGTAGAGTCATTTAGGTTTATTTTTATAAGTCGTAGGTATAGATTTTAATTTTAAAGTATGGGTAGTATATTTGATAGTGTACGTAGTGACCGTAGGTTATTTTATAAAACTGTTAGGTAGGATTAGTCATTCGTATAGATATTAGTTTTTAGGGATTTTGCTTATTTATTGAGTTTAGATTAGTTATCATCAGAAATAGGTTTATTTAGGTATTTTATTTTCTGTTATTGAGTTTTTTTTATTAGGTAGGTACTTTATTAGGTTTACTTTTATAATCTAATATAAAATTCAAAGTCCTGTGATCCTGTCTGACTTATTATATCAATGCACAGCCTAAACCGCTGGTCATAGAGACATTAAATTTGGAGTGTGTTCTGTGTGAAGTATATGAAGGTATCCACTAAGAAAGGGTTTTTCGAAATTCCACTCCTAAGAGGGTGAATGGGGGGAGGGTGAAATTTCACGCGGACGAAGTCGCGGGCAGAAGCTAGTGATAAATAAAACAAAAAAGCCTAGAAGTGATTTTTTATTTATTCGTTGCAAAAACAGTGAAAGGAATTTGTGTGACTCCATCTTGGATTTTGACTTTGACTTCATTTTCGTCATTAGCGCCCCTAAAACCATGAAATCGACACCCATGACGCATATTTTGTAAAATTTCGCAGCCGCCATCTTGGATTTTGACTTTGACCTCATTTTCGTCATTAGCGCCCCCGAAAACCATGAAAACGACACCCATGACGCATTTTTGTAAAATTTCGCAGCCGCCATCTTGGATTTTGACTTTGACCTCATTTTCGTCATTAGCGCCCCCGAAAACCATGAAAACGACACTCATGACGCATATTTTGTAAAATTTCGCAGCCGCCATCTTGGATTTTGACTTTGACCTCATTTTCGTCATTAGCGCCCCCGAAAACCATGAAAACGACACCCATGACGCATATTTTGTAAAATTTCGCAGCCGCCATCTTGCATTTTGACTTTGACCTCATTTTCGTCATTAGCGCCCCCGAAAACCATGAAAACGACACCCATGACGCATTTTTGTAAAATTTCGCAGCCGCCATCTTGGATTTTGACTTTGACCTCATTTTCATCATTAGCGCCCCCGAAAACCATGAAAACGACACCCATGACGCATATTTTGTAAAATTTCGCAGCCGCCATTTTGGATTTTGACTTTGACCTCATTTTCGTCATTAGCGCCCCCGAAAACCATGAAAACGACACCCATGACGCATATTTTGTAAAATTTCGCAGCCGCCATCTTGGATTTTGACTTTGACCTCATTTTCGTCATTAGCGCCCCCGAAAACCATGAAAACGACACCCATGACGCATATTTTGTAAAATTTCGCAGCCGCCATCTTGGATTTTGACTTTGACCTCATTTTCGTCATTAGCGCCCCCGAAAACCATGAAAACGACACCCATGACGAATATTTTGTAAAATTTCGCAGCCGCCATCTTGGATTTTGACTTTGACCTCATTTTCGTCATTAGCGCCCCCGAAAACCATGAAAACGTCAGTCGTGCAACAGTCTAGTCGTGGATACGTCCAGTCGCGCACGTGTTTAGTCTCGCAAAAGTCCATTCGCGGATATGTCTAGTCGCGCAAAAGGAGCCGCGTAAGTTTCTTTCGCGCAAATGTACCAGATCCCCCTGTATGTGAGCTACTGTGAAAATAAGAATAATAAATTAGGTATATGCATTTACTTGTCAGCAATAATGTCCTCATTTTCATTTTCAATATGCGGAGTTGCCTTTTTCTCCTGTTCTATACAGCCAGAGCTACAAAATAAATGGATTAAAATATAGGTTAATATAGGCATCGGCATGGAAGTATAGGCATGGGTGAAAGTAGGAAGATAGTTGTGCACGACATAGGTACTGTAAGTCTACAACAGACGCAAAAGTGCAGTCGAAGTCGTACTAAATTTACATACCAAGAATAATTACCCCACAACTATGTCAATAATAGCATTCAAGTATTTTTTGAAACTCTGATCCGGACTGTCCCTACAAGGATGCGGTATGGTTATACTACATTACAATAATTACCTCGTATCTGCATTTACGACTTGAGAATCTTCGTTATTTTGTATTCTCCGGAAACAGAAATAAAACAATTATTATTTAGTAAAATAAAAGTATATTTACTACAATTGAATATTTTTTTTATTTTTTTTTATTTAGGTACACTAATTTAATCTTTCGATAGAGATAAATGATAATTTTATTTCGATTAAAATACGTTACTTACCTCAATAATCTATTTTTTACCAATATAAGGCGTTTCTTTTTTAGTAATTTGGAATTAGCAGCCATTTTCAGCACGAAAATCAAAAGCGATTAAAATTATGTTCTGATTGCTCCGAGCGTTAGCGTCTACCCGTGACAGTGGTCAGCGATGCACTGCCGCCCGTCGCCCGCAAGAGCCCCCGCTTCAACGCGCACCAAGTTTATTCGAAAAAAGAACCCACGTTGATTTATCAAACAAAAAACAAATAAAAACCGTATACTAAAATTTGGGGAATTAAATTGTCTTTTATATGGTGAAAGTTTTATGAAAATACACCCGATAGTGTTTGCGTAATTATCGTTTTTATGTCCGCGGTAGACAATACTTTACAAATTAATTACACTATGTTAAAAAAATATAATTGCAAATATTCACATATCAAATTACGAAGCAAATGGTCTAGTATAACATTTATTTTTTTCAAAGAAATCAGTCCGGTCGATTAGACGTGATGTTGAATTTAAAATCATTAGAAGTCGTATATCTGCGCCTTAAATATTTTACGGTGGTACGGAACCCCATGATGGGCTTGTGGCTAAGTAATAACAGCCGCACGGATAGATCGATCAGGTTAAGCGACGCTTGCCGCGGTCGGTCCGTGGATGGGTGACCATCTTTACATACCAAGACCCCTCCGTGCCTCGGAAAGCAGTTAACCCGTTGGTCTTGGCTGTCATTCGTGGGTCTTTGACAGTCGTTACGGGTCGTCAGAAGCCCGAAAGTCTGACAACCAGTCATACTAAGGGGTTTTGTATTACCCAGTAACTGGCTTGTGGAGTTCAGATAGGCAGTCGCTCCATGTAGAATACTGGTATTCAGCTGCATCCGGTTAAACTGGAAACCGACCCCAACATAGTTGGGAAAAGGCTAGGCAGGTGATGATACAGACAGAACCCTTCGTGTGCAAGTCCGACTCGCAATTTTGTTTTACTCTAGTCACGACACATCGCCCTTCGACACGTCCTTAATCAACTGGGTCTAGGCATTTTGGAGGAAAACTGCAACCTTTGTGAATAATTATTATGTTTTATAACACCTTACGCCTTGAACTTTCGATATTAAACCAGTTTGCAGTGTTGCCATTGGAAAATATTTAATTGTCGGTTCAGATAGGGGATTATTAGAATATTTTTTTTATCGTATAATTAATTTTGGTACTAGCTTTTACCCGCGGCTGCGCCCACGTGGAGGTCGGAAATTATCCCACGGAAACTTACTATCAGGACTATATTTCCAATCCATTAAATCTCTTGAAAATAGTTACACAAAATTGTAAATATTACATGTGAATTTTAATATCATCCCCCTATTTACCCTCTTAAGAGATCATTTTAGAAAAACGATGAAATACGTTTTTCATTATTTGTTATCAAAAGTATAAATTTGAATTTTCATAATTATCCCTAACTTAAGAAATTTCAAGTTTCCCATACAAACTTTCATCCCCTGTATCCGCCCCCTTTAGGGATATTTTTGAGACAAACAGTAGCCAATGTCCTTCCCCGGGATGCAATCCATCTCTCTGCCAAATTTTATCGAAATCCGATCAAGTTACTCATGGACTAGTTCCTGCCAGCGACTTCGTCTGCGTGTTTCTTGTCCCCCCGACCCACCCCGTCGCATCGCATCGCCTGCCTGCGCTATTACTTCGTAACTTCACTTAGCGTTCTTTCTGACTTTTTTGTGGTTGCTCGGCTCCTAAGGGTTCTAGCGTGACGTTAAGAAGCCTTCCTCAAGAATTGGGCTGTTAAACGCATTTTTTTTTAATCCAAGTGGTAGTTCCATTTCTAGAGATAAGCGCGTTCAAACTAACTAACAAAAAATCAAACTCTTCAGCTTTATTATTATTTCCTTTATTTCATTATATGTATACTTACATATAAATAAATTATATTTTAAAATATAATGATATCAAAATATAAAAAAATTGTAGCCCACCGGTATCGGGAACAGGGTCCAAGCTATCGGTGGTCAGGGCTCCAGAGAGAGGAACCTCTTAACAATGCGGGCCGTGTCCATGACTCCAGAAGTACCGCTCTCTGAATCAAACCTTTGATCCAACCGCCCAACGAGAGCCTCTTTAGATGTTGTTCCTTATTATTATTATTTTTTATGCTTTAACATATCTCGGGACCATGGGGTCCCGGTCCTTTGAAAGGCGTACGAGGGGCCGAAGCCAAATCGCAGAGGCTCGTTGAACGTTTTCAATGAAATGAGGCACCAACCGACGATTATCCCTGTTGGCACTATGCAAGTGCACCCAAGGATAACCCCCGGTTGGTGTAGGACTATTGCAGGATATGGAAAATATAAAGTTGGACTATGGGTTTGGGTGGCTAAAGTGGACTGGTTACCAAGAACTATGGAAGAACTATGACCCCTGCCTGATCAATGTTTTATATATACACGAATAAAATGGCAGGGGGTGACTTGCACACTCAATAGTGGGCCCCCGGAAACGGTCGCTAGCACATAGTGACGTAGTGCCAAGGGGGCAACATCTCCTGAGGTGCTTATGAGGAGTGGAGAGGTATTCCACGGCTATCAGGACAATCCCGGAAGTACGGTCAAGATCCCTACCAGCATCTTACTGGAATACTTCCTTCCTCCGAGCACATTTGCTCTTGCGAATCTCCACTCAAGCCGGCCAATAAAGGCAAGAATGAGGTGGGAGCTCTGTTCCTCGTCATTGTTCACTCCAGCCGGCCAATAAAGGCAAGCCAGAGGTGAGGAACAAACTTCTCCCGGGAGATAGGGTCCGTGGGGTCGCTACTGCCCAGCTGGCTCCTCACCTTAGACCTGTTCCGGCAAAGTAAACTCTTCCGGCACAGGCCTAGAGTTTGGAGCGCGCAAGCCCCACCACGACGTCAACGTAGAGATACGGCGATGGGGTATTATTATTATTATTATAGACACAGAATAACTAATAGTACTAACGGTGTACATAAGAAATTGGGTACTTATCTATACGGATTTCATAGATATATAGAAAATTCTCTTAAAATAAAGTAGGTAAATAAAAGGGGATTTCAGTTAGAAACAGTTCAAACTAGACCAAGAGATACGTCACCCTGATGCGTTGACCTCATAAGCGCAAGGAACTTTCCTACGAAGCGACTACCAAGGAAAATTTTACTGTCATTCATTAATTATAAGGAATATTGATTCAATAACGTAGGAGTTATGTTATATGTAAACACTTAGGTCTTATTAAAGCTACAAAGTACTTTTGTACCTATCGTTTGACAAAAATCCTACTTCCTACTCATTATAAACGCGGAAGTTAGTGAGGAGGGATGGGTTTGGTACTCTTTCACGCAAAAACTACTGAACGGATTTTAATGAAACTTTGCAGTATTATAGCTTATACATCAGAATAACACATAGGATACTTTTTATCCCGATATTCTCACGGGTTCACAATTATGCGGGTGAAACCTGAGAATTTGCCCTTTGCCAAAACACAATTAGCTGCCAGTCGTTACGGGGAGTCAGAAGCCCGAAAGCCTGACAACCAGTCTTACCAAGGGGTATCGTATTACCCAGTAACTGGGTTGTGGAGGTCAGATAGGCAGTCGCTCCATGTAAAATACTGGTATTCAGCTGCATCCGGTTAGACTGGAAGCCGACCCCAACATAGTTGGGAAAGGCTAGGCAGATGATGATGAATTAGCTGCCAAAACTAAAATGTAAAGGCAGTATCGTTAGTTATTATTTATTGGCTTACTAGAATTCAGCAGAATAACATTAAAGACAGAAATACATAAAAATTTAGCTGTTAATTGATCTATGTATGTACCTACCATCAACCTACGACTTGTCTTACAAGTTACGACAGAGACTCCTCTGTTCTCAGCACTAAAGTGAGAACTGTTAGCAAATCTATGTCATGTATTTTATGTAGCTTGGCTATGTAATTTATTATGTACCTCGCTTACGGCCGCACACTCAAATGCACCTCTCAAGATTGTAGCAACAGAATAAGTTCAGTGTTGTTTGAAGTTACGGGCCCTAATTCACTATTACTCGAAACCACGTAAATTCCTGAGCTAATCCCGCCAATCTCGCGTAATTTCGAGCAGTTTCGTTCCTTGTGTCATAGCGATTAAAGCCCCAGGTGTCAACGATCTGACACTTCAGCGAATCGCATTTAGTACAACAATTTGCAATGAAAAATCATCACAAAAACAGCCGATCTAAAAATCCCACCGTGAAACCTTAAGAGATCATTTTAGAAAAACGATGAAATACGTTTTTCATTATTTGTTATCAAAAGTATAAATTTGAATTTTCATAATTATCCCTAACTTAAGAAATTTCAAGTTTCCCATACAAACTTTCATCCCCTGTATCCGCCCCCTTTAGGGATATTTTTGAGACAAACAGTAGCCAATGTCCTTCCCCGGGATGCAATCCATCTCTCTGCCAAATTTTATCGAAATCCGATCAAGTTACTCATGGACTAGTTCCTGCCAGCGACTTCGTCTGCGTGTTTCTTGTCCCCCCGACCCACCCCGTCGCATCGCATCGCCTGCCTGCGCTATTACTTCGTAACTTCACTTAGCGTTCTTTCTGACTTTTTTGTGGTTGCTCGGCTCCTAAGGGTTCTAGCGTGACGTTAAGAAGCCTTCCTCAAGAATTGGGCTGTTAAACGCATTTTTTTTTAATCCAAGTGGTAGTTCCATTTCTAGAGATAAGCGCGTTCAAACTAACTAACAAAAAATCAAACTCTTCAGCTTTATTATTATTTCCTTTATTTCATTATATGTATACTTACATATAAATAAATTATATTTTAAAATATAATGATATCAAAATATAAAAAAATTGTAGCCCACCGGTATCGGGAACAGGGTCCAAGCTATCGGTGGTCAGGGCTCCAGAGAGAGGAACCTCTTAACAATGCGGGCCGTGTCCATGACTCCAGAAGTACCGCTCTCTGAATCAAACCTTTGATCCAACCGCCCAACGAGAGCCTCTTTAGATGTTGTTCCTTATTATTATTATTTTTTATGCTTTAACATATCTCGGGACCATGGGGTCCCGGTCCTTTGAAAGGCGTACGAGGGGCCGAAGCCAAATCGCAGAGGCTCGTTGAACGTTTTCAATGAAATGAGGCACCAACCGACGATTATCCCTGTTGGCACTATGCAAGTGCACCCAAGGATAACCCCCGGTTGGTGTAGGACTATTGCAGGATATGGAAAATATAAAGTTGGACTATGGGTTTGGGTGGCTAAAGTGGACTGGTTACCAAGAACTATGGAAGAACTATGACCCCTGCCTGATCAATGTTTTATATATACACGAATAAAATGGCAGGGGGTGACTTGCACACTCAATAGTGGGCCCCCGGAAACGGTCGCTAGCACATAGTGACGTAGTGCCAAGGGGGCAACATCTCCTGAGGTGCTTATGAGGAGTGGAGAGGTATTCCACGGCTATCAGGACAATCCCGGAAGTACGGTCAAGATCCCTACCAGCATCTTACTGGAATACTTCCTTCCTCCGAGCACATTTGCTCTTGCGAATCTCCACTCAAGCCGGCCAATAAAGGCAAGAATGAGGTGGGAGCTCTGTTCCTCGTCATTGTTCACTCCAGCCGGCCAATAAAGGCAAGCCAGAGGTGAGGAACAAACTTCTCCCGGGAGATAGGGTCCGTGGGGTCGCTACTGCCCAGCTGGCTCCTCACCTTAGACCTGTTCCGGCAAAGTAAACTCTTCCGGCACAGGCCTAGAGTTTGGAGCGCGCAAGCCCCACCACGACGTCAACGTAGAGATACGGCGATGGGGTATTATTATTATTATTATAGACACAGAATAACTAATAGTACTAACGGTGTACATAAGAAATTGGGTACTTATCTATACGGATTTCATAGATATATAGAAAATTCTCTTAAAATAAAGTAGGTAAATAAAAGGGGATTTCAGTTAGAAACAGTTCAAACTAGACCAAGAGATACGTCACCCTGATGCGTTGACCTCATAAGCGCAAGGAACTTTCCTACGAAGCGACTACCAAGGAAAATTTTACTGTCATTCATTAATTATAAGGAATATTGATTCAATAACGTAGGAGTTATGTTATATGTAAACACTTAGGTCTTATTAAAGCTACAAAGTACTTTTGTACCTATCGTTTGACAAAAATCCTACTTCCTACTCATTATAAACGCGGAAGTTAGTGAGGAGGGATGGGTTTGGTACTCTTTCACGCAAAAACTACTGAACGGATTTTAATGAAACTTTGCAGTATTATAGCTTATACATCAGAATAACACATAGGATACTTTTTATCCCGATATTCTCACGGGTTCACAATTATGCGGGTGAAACCTGAGAATTTGCCCTTTGCCAAAACACAATTAGCTGCCAGTCGTTACGGGGAGTCAGAAGCCCGAAAGCCTGACAACCAGTCTTACCAAGGGGTATCGTATTACCCAGTAACTGGGTTGTGGAGGTCAGATAGGCAGTCGCTCCATGTAAAATACTGGTATTCAGCTGCATCCGGTTAGACTGGAAGCCGACCCCAACATAGTTGGGAAAGGCTAGGCAGATGATGATGAATTAGCTGCCAAAACTAAAATGTAAAGGCAGTATCGTTAGTTATTATTTATTGGCTTACTAGAATTCAGCAGAATAACATTAAAGACAGAAATACATAAAAATTTAGCTGTTAATTGATCTATGTATGTACCTACCATCAACCTACGACTTGTCTTACAAGTTACGACAGAGACTCCTCTGTTCTCAGCACTAAAGTGAGAACTGTTAGCAAATCTATGTCATGTATTTTATGTAGCTTGGCTATGTAATTTATTATGTACCTCGCTTACGGCCGCACACTCAAATGCACCTCTCAAGATTGTAGCAACAGAATAAGTTCAGTGTTGTTTGAAGTTACGGGCCCTAATTCACTATTACTCGAAACCACGTAAATTCCTGAGCTAATCCCGCCAATCTCGCGTAATTTCGAGCAGTTTCGTTCCTTGTGTCATAGCGATTAAAGCCCCAGGTGTCAACGATCTGACACTTCAGCGAATCGCATTTAGTACAACAATTTGCAATGAAAAATCATCACAAAAACAGCCGATCTAAAAATCCCACCGTGAAAATTAAGGTGAAGTCAGCTTGAAGTGAGCTGTCAATCCCTAGCATCGTAGCATCGTGTGGAGTGACAGCTCACTTCACCAAAGTTTTCACGGTGACAATTTTTACAGCAGAGACCCGCTGGCGGTATAGTATGCAGTAGCAGTTACAATGATATACATATACGTCATATACATCAAGGGGCGTGGTTGGCAACGCGGCGGCGTGACCTACTCGGGATCATTGCCAAGTTCATGATTAAATAAACGCAGGCATTTTTTGTTACTATTTGTCTATTGCTCAATCTATTTACTTTAAATAGCTGTGGATAGATTTAGGTGAATGATGTTGCTGGTTTCTTTAGGTTTACTGACTGAAAAGTTAATAGTGTTTATAAGAACAGAAAAAGATAACGTGACGATATTATTATGATTATAAAGGTATAGTTGCACTGTTGCATAAAGCGTTATTTTGTAACCTGTCTAACTAAAGCATCTATATCCTAGTGGATTCCTGATAGCGCAATGTGTGGGAAACCAACTCGCAATGGCTGATTCGACGCCTTACATAAGGGCTATAAACGCTTTTACGAGTGTGTTAAAACATTCTTTATAACGAAGCTGCTTTAGTGCACTTCAATAAAACATTAACTTTATTGGCAACAATTAACATTGACTCAAGAGTCGCCCTCCGCGTCAAAAGACGGCCGCGATTCTGTTTTGTTTTGACACCTTTCGAGTCCTTCTGGCACACACGACACACAATGTCGCAGAAGCTATTATTATTGTGTGAGTTCACTCTTCTCAGTGTGAAGACTTTTTCGCGCGACTAAGTGTGCATATACACGGGCGACAGGCGTCAACGGCAGAGGCAGCTGCAGCCATGAAGTCGTAACCCGTCGACGCGTCGGCGGCTGCCGAGGTGTATTTGAGTACGGTGCTCAAATACACGAGCGGCATGTTACCAATGGCTGCAGTAGCATCGACGCTTTGCGGCAGTAGTTGCCTATGCCGTTGACTCGTATCGCTCGTGTGTATATGAGCACTTAGTACGGTGGTGACAAATCTAACGATTAAAATCTTTGATTAATTCAAAGTTAATTGTTGCTAATAAACTTAATGGTTTGTTGCTTGTGTTTGAGTGCAAAAGCGGCTTAACCGTATGTTATAAATATAAAGCACACAGATAATCCACCTTCTTAGCGTAGTTACGACTCTTATCCCATTATTGTATCAAAGGAACACATAAAGTAATCCGTATTATGGTATATTTCAACAATTTGTACTGTATTAATAGCTAGTAACACTTTATCTTATTGTCCTCATGGCGTACTTAGATTAAAATATAAGAAATTCACACTCCTGTGTAAACGAGCTTGTGTTTATCGATTTAGGTCGATGTAAATAGTCGTATCGTATCTACACAGGTATGAATGGACTGTGAACGAATCCAATGTTAGAGTGCAGGACTACGAATGGCTTTTGAAATTATGAAATATTTATACTATGAAATATTTATATTTATACTATTTATGCACTAGTCTACAAGTTGTCCCAGGAACTTTTGACGAGTGACAAATCGGAACTAACTCCGCCATCTTGTTTTTTTTTTTAAATACGTTTCACCAAAACCATTTTTTAAATGTTCACCAACAGCACCCGTATAAAAAGATCCTATCACTGTAATTCCATAGCCTATTTATTTTAAATGATAAACATAAAGTTCTCCTTGGGCGCAGTACTAATCTGCGAATCCATCCCGCCCGAGATTCACATTCCCATCATAATCTGAGTATTTCTCTTGCAGCGTCATCCTTGGGTGCAGCAATGACGATGCCAATCTGCGGCTTCCTGATCGCCCACTTCGGATGGGAGTCGGCTTTCTACTTCACTGGTAATGTATTGCAACCATATTATCTACAAGCTTTATAGTCTTGTAATGGGGCGAAAACGGTCATAGGAGAAGACCCTACCTTTTTGAATAATTGCTAACTGGACACTCGTTTTATGTAAATGATGCCAGTCGATGCAGTTTCGTATAAGGATTAATGTTCTTCTGGACCAACTGAGTAGCAACCTCCATATGCATGTATAGAGAGAGTAGCACTTAGCCTTTATAGGGGTGCTAAGTATCAACATAGCCGAGATCTCGAGTGATTCTAGCGCAAGCCTGTTATCTGACATAGGGAATATATTTTATTTTCCAAGAAAGTTCTAAAAGAGCTTAGAAATAAGAAATAACCCTCTTTATTTATTTTTTACTTTTTACCTTACTTCGAACGATCATTTTTTTTTTTGTTTTTTTCGTCATTTTTACCGCGAATAAACGTATTTTCTTCTTATATTGACAGCTCGCTCCAAGGTCACTTCACTTATATTTTCACGATGAGATTTTCACAGAATACACCTGCTGTTCTCCAAGTGCGTTTAAATTCAAATCAGCTACCACAACACGAGTTTTATAGGCACATTAACAAGAGTACCTAATAAATGATCCAATATCAATATACTGTATATCATTGATAATATCGGAGCTTTCCCGCAGTCCTAATAAAGTGGACCCGTTTTGTATATCTACGCCGTCGTTACGATATTGAGAGGTAGGTGGGGAAAGCTTCTGGTGATATCAAATTGGACATTATATTGAATTTTTGTTGTGAAAAGTGGGCATTAGGCATAGATAGGCATATTAAAGCACTTGTTATTATGTATCACATCAAGTATTACCTATATTGGCTATATCCAAACAATACTTAAATGGTTTGTCTTGAAATAGTTAAAGTTTTTTCCTAAAATTGTGGTGAGCCTTGCTCTCTAAGATGCAAATCTAACTGGTAAAACGTTTTCAGTTTCAAAACCATTGTGGCTACATCTTTGCCTTCTCCCTTTGCTGCTGGTTTATATTCAGTACCTACACACTCAAGTATCGAGGATGACGTACTGTGGCAAACCTGACGTAATTGATTGTGACTTGCCAGGAAAGGACCACCTAAGTTGACGCTAACGTAAAGCAAAGTATCCATACCTAATACCTCAGTATAACAACATTTTTACGCCTTGTTTCTTTGTCCATGGCCTATGATTCAGTAAATGAATTCGAGATAAATAGACTAGTCTAGAGTCTAGCTAGACTATTCCATGAGAGATTCTAACATTTCTAACCCTGTTTACCCTCACAGGTATAATCGGCGTGATGTGGTCGGTAGCATGGTTCGCGGTGGTGTACGACACGCCAGGCCAACACCCTCGGATATCGGAGACAGAGCGGAACTTCCTCATGAAGGCGCTGCCTCAGGACAACAATAACAAAGGGGTAAGTGTTCATAACAGTTAAAAGTTTTAATAAACTGTTCATACAATTACGGTTTCCATTTAGCTGCGTTTTCTGTGTATTATAGACCTCCCTTCTCTCGTTCCACCTCTCTCTGTCCAGAGCTGCCAAGACCCACCATCCAACCCCGTTATCTCGGGTTATTCAATTTATCCACCCCAAGAAATCCACCCTAAGGTGGATACGCGGGTTTCCGAGAATCCACCATAGGCCTAGGTGGATAAACGGAATAACCGGTTATCCGTCTGGGTCTACTGCGATTAGGATTTTAGAAATCAATTTCTTATGAATATCCTGCGTAAACGTAGCTGTAAAAATAAAGGCCTAATTACTTATGTATTTATTAAAACTTTATGCACAAGTAAAAGAAATACTGTACAAAGGCGGACTTAATGCCTGAGGCATTTTCTACCAGTCAACCTTAGGGTGATGCAGAGACAAAACATGGCAGGTGCAACATATGAGACAAATAGCTAGGAAATGACTATAAAATACAAGAATAAATACAAATATATAGATAGATACATACATACATACTTATCACTTTGGTACTCGTACTTCTCTGCACGTGCGTATCACTTGACGTATAACCATAAATTCTCTTTCATGGCCAAACCTGCATGGAAACTTCAAAAACATTGCCCTGCGCTTGAGGAAAACCCTCACATGATTTATTACCCTTATCAATCGCACCAAGGGAATTTTGGCAACAGTCAAGGCGCCGAATTAAAATTCGATGAACATAGTAAAAAGTACGTATTCAAATAAATCATTTGTAAACTGTATGCGCTCAACGCACTTCAAGGCTTCATTTGAATATAATCGGTCGGGAGACTGTGTATTTATTTAATTAGCTGGTTTAAGCAACTATATTTCAAATATTTAGATATTGTTCTAGAGAAGGAATTGTTTCTTGTTCAGCTTGCAGTAATGACACCAAAATTCCTGGGGAACTGGAAATAGTAGAAATCGACCCAAGGTTTGCAATTAAGTCTGTTCATCATCTATCTATCCTTTTCGCAACTTTGTTGGGTCGGATTCCAGTCTTAGCAGATGCAGCTGAATACCAGTATTTTACATGGACTATGGAGCGACTGCCTATCTGACCTCCACAACCCAGTTACTGGGTAACTCGATACCCCTTGGTAAGACTGGTTGTCAAATTTTTGACTTGACTACCTGTAACTACTGTCAAAGATGTACGAAAAAAAGCGATGATACTATTGTTGGCAGAAAAAGGTATGCTTACATAATAATTAGGGATCTCTGTTCTACGAATTTTGTATCTAATAACAGTATATTCTTTCCTATTTCGCTACTGTTGCCAAGCATTGATGGGACTATTCATTTAATCTTATAATTCCATCAAAATAAATCTATGAATAAGAACAATTCTACAAAATCGCCCACTTCCTCTTCACAGGAAACAATAGATGTTATCACAACAATGTGTGAACCTCGCCATAATGTAATGCCGCCGCTCACACACGTCAGCGGTGCGCCGGCGCATAAATTTAGATTTTAGCCAGATTTGCAATGATTGCGTTTGTGTTTGAACAAGTGGACCGTTTAATGAATGTATTGTGTTGTGCTTGTCGCTGTTAAACAGCTGTGCATCACGTTTTTTATTATTAATTTGTAAAGCCAAACATATTAAAGAAAGATGCATATAGATTTAAGATAATATTTTAGTCAATACAGCCGCTCTTCTATTTTCCTAGCCACTTTTAAGCTGAAGACCAATTCCCGTAAAAATCAATCAAAATGTAGTCGCAATCTCATCTCAGCGACAATCAATTATGGAAATTTCTGTTATTTTAGACAGATTCAGACTGAGATCAGACTGTGGACGTTCTTAAAATGACGAAAATTGCCCCTCTCATCACGGTCATCAAAGAATGGTTGACTTGAATTAAATTCAAAACTATCTGCTTTTTTAAATCGTGGTTTCAAGAAATACCTTGATAGGTACTAGGTACTAAATTGATCAAATTCCTAAGCGTTCCTCGTCTCATATTTTGTCTAGATTACGATTTTCATTTATTCCAGATGTCTTAAATATGTGATATGTCATATTTGGCCAAGAATACGTTATATGAAATTACATCTTCTGACACATTCAATTTAAAACTGGCTGGTTCATTGTATGAATTCATTATTGTGTTATGGAAACGTTCTTAAGACTAGACATACTTAGTAACTTAGTCATAAATATAAGGTTTTATAGTTTTTCGTGGATGTACGAGTCACGAAATTTTCCTACCTACGATGATACTAAATGAATACCAAAACGAGCAATACCTACCGAGGACTGCTTTTTGAACTGAAAATTTGAAGTTTTAGAACTTATCAAACATACTTAGATGGTTTCTTCAATATTACATGTAGCCCGCGAAATTCAATATTTCTTAAGTTTAATCGAAAAAAAATGAGTTTGGCGCGCTACGTTGGTCACACGAGCGACACGCATCAACGTCAGAGGCAACTGCAGTCGTGGACGCGTCGGCGACTGCCGAAGGCAACGTGCCAATCACGTTTCACAGGTGCCACTCGTGTAAAGTCTGTTCAAACTTATGTTTCAAATTAATATTATTTCAAGTTAAGCCAATTATCAATTTTATTTTAATGGTGTTTAAGTTAATTTCAGAGTGACTAGCACTATTGAAAAATTTTAGCGTAAACTGAACTTTATTATGTAGGCTTTAAAGTAATTTTTCCATAAACTCATATTTTTTTAAGTACATTTTTGTCAAATAAATCGCGAATGCAGATTAGTATGGTGCTCAACTACACGAGCGGCATGTTGTCGACGGCTGCAGTTGCGTGTGTGTCTATGTGCACTAACCCATTGAAGTAAGGCGTTTAGTGGTAAACTTTGACTCATGACAAGTTTTCAATTTCATATTCTCAATTCAGAAACATGGAGTTTATTGCGTACTTTAGTAGTAGACTCAGTAAGACTAAATATGCGTAATCAGCCTATAATATGCCCACTGCTGGGACATAGGCCTCCTCTCGGTGAGAGGGAATGTGCCGTAATCCACTACGCGGGCCTAGTGCGAGTTGGTAAATGTAACATATCTTCGAATATACAACATTATTTTTAGTATATGCGAAACCCGAAACAGGTGTCGAGTATTTTTATGTAAAGAATCTATGTACAAAATTTCAAAACTGTATCATGAGAAATCACAAAGTTATAAGCGTGTTATGTTCCCTGGTTGTCCGTTCAAAAACATGCTCACCACGCGGCGCGACGCGGTGTGACCATGTTTTATGCTCCTCCAGCATCGTACGCTCATTGATAATAGTTTGGCAGTAGGTACCTAACTAACTGTACGGCGATTTAATTGAAATTATCACAAAATATCAAAATATCAAATCACAACGAAGGGAGGTGCCCCCACTAATTCCATCCACAATGCACAAATACACACTCACTCAGCACACTCACACACCATCACAATGCACCACACACCACCACACTACATCACATCACACCACACCACACCACACCACATCACATCACTCCACACACCTTTCCCCCGTATACATACACACACAACACTTGCATATGTACACGATACAATTACACTTCACACATACAATCATTACAAACATATTTACTTATTATAAATACTTACTAACTAAAGTTATATATAACACATAGATATATTTCTTACCTTGCTTTATAGTCTATATCTGTTTGTTACTATCTGAGTTTGCTAGTACGCTCATAGTTTGTTCGTCCATTATTTATGCGAAGGCACTGCCTCCTAAGATACAGGATTTTCCTAGTTTAGGAGTCAGGGTTCAAATTCTGTATTGACTGTACTTTACCCATCTCTTGTTCACTATTCCTGTTTGTTTATTACTCTGTCCAATAGCGACTACTATGTGTATTTTAATGGGTGTCAAGCTTGTATTGTGCAAATAAATACTTATTATTACTTATTATTATTATTAATTAACTAGTGATTTAATATTTTTGTGACAAAATATAACATGGTCTAAAAATTATTGAAATCGACTCAGTTACTTATTCTGAACAAACTATATTCAGGTTTCGCATATACTAAAAATAATGTTGTATATTATGCTTCTAGGACATGCCGGTTTCCTCACAATGTTTTTCTTCACCGTTTTGAGAGCACTGGAGAGATATTGACAGATTATGTTATCTGTGGCAGTGGTGATGAAATAATTTACACAAAGTAAAGCGCCAGTCTGGGTTGGAACCTACACCTCGCAGTAAAGATCATGCTATTCAACTGAAACAAAAACAAACAAATGCCAACAATTAAGAGGCATTCAATACCGACAGACTGTAAACATAAACACAAAATCAGAGAACAATTATTTTGAAGTACAGTTAAGAATAATAGTTACAGATTTCAATATCAGTAACAAATCACAATATGACATCAACGCTGTGGTCATAGTCTTGAGGGGCTCGTGGCTAAATAATAACAGCCTCACGGGTCGATTGAAGGTTAAGCTACGCTTGCCGCAGTGGGTTCGTGGATGGGTGACCGTCCACTACATATTGAGATCTTTGACAGTCGTTACGGGTAGTCTTAAGCCCAAAAGTCTGACAACCAGTCCTACCAAGCGGTATCGTGTTACCCAATAACTGGGTCGTTCGATGTAAAACTGCATCCGGTTAGACTGGAAGCCGACCCCAACATAGCTGGGACAATACTAGGCAGATTGATAGACTTTGTTACCACCAATGACATCAACGCTGTGGTCATAGATAGACTTGTGAAGTTGTGACAACTCTATGCTTGTGACAATAAAATCATACATGTATAATATGTCATGTGACTGACATGACCACACACTACATAGGTTGATCATATTATGTCTCAACTTTATTTAGTGACACTGGCAGAATTGTCGTCACATAAGTCGATATCGGCTCAGTTACCAACAAAGAAAAAAAAACTTAATTCAGACAATTCATGATAATATCTTCCGCGTTCTTCGCCAATTTTTTTTTTTTTGTTTTAGCCAGGATGTGTCTAGCGATACTGACATGGTAACAGATGCACGATAAAAAAAAAATAGCATTTGTAATTTATTATTCATGTGTCACATCGACTCTAAATGCTGATTAAAAACTCCGCACGTAATTTCAGAGACTAACATTTTTTTTTTTTTATAATTACGGACACGCCAGTACAGTACACCAAGCTACTACAATCTATCTGTCAATCTTTAATAGATTTTCAACTTTATCACTACAGTTTACAGGTTCAAGGTTTCTTGGGAAAATTTTACAGTTTCGGGTAGCTTGATATGTTGGCGTTTGTACGTAAATTATAAATGATTTTATTTCTCTAAGTGGGTCCGTACTAACACTTTTTATAACACTGCCCGACCGGCGCGCGGGGTAATTGGGTAACACACTAACAGTAGTAATGGCTACATTTTGACAGTTCAACAACATTCAATGCGTTATTTACGTTGTTGAGTAGACAATTTTTTCGAACATATGAAGCAATGGATTAGCAATATCCTTCAAAATGATTGAGATTTTGATTGATGTGCGTTACGCAATTATGGTGCTGGGGATCGAACCCAGAACCTTATGCATAGCAGTAGCCCTTGCGACCACAATACCAACGAGACAGGCGACTAACATTTTAATAGTTTTAGTTACAGCCTTTGCTATTTTATGTAATGCAGAGATTATCGTTAGTTATTTTTAATTAAAATTCCACTGCGCATTACACGGTCGTAATAATGGTTGTTCTACGCTTTTTTCCACTGAGTAAATTCCGTGCTATTCTGAGAACTGCGAGTACCTACTGTAAGTATTGCGACGAGACGACGTATTTTTTCTATGGACCTGGACATTCACCCTTGTATTGCAGAGAAGTAGGGCCGATGAACGTCATTGTCTCGTTGTTCTGTTGGTCGCAATCGCTATTGCGGAGCATGAGGTCATGGGTTCGATTCCCGGGTCGGGCAGTGATTTTGGTAATTTCTCAGTAGCTGGATTTGTGCCCGGTTGATAGCAATAAGTTTGCTCCACATGGGACCGGCGACATATGGGTGTACTATGGGTACAACTTGGTGAATAAAAGCGTTATGTTATGTTATGAATAACTTAGAATTTTGCTCTAAGTGTAATCCATAATAGTTCTAGGTTTTTTAGATGCTAATTGTTCTAATACTCTTCAACAAGTTTCACAATTCATCAACCAACAGTATTGGATTTAGGTATTTTTTTATTTCGCACTTTTTCTCGACGTTGGCAGTATTATCGACGTCGCGGCATCGGCACCATAGAAACTTAAGCAAATGTACCTAACTGGGTACTATTACACAGTATTACAAGTATGTATTTCTTTGGCAAACTGCCAGTTAAAGAGCAGGTGCAGTGCCAATTTGGCAAGCATATTTCTAGTTCGTCCATTCATGGCGTTTCTGGCTTTACGTGTTTAACCGATTCGTTGCGACTTCAGTTTTCGAAAACTTTAGCTGTGGCGGCTAACAAATATTTCGGGGCACGCCTGTCGTGCCAAGCGCCATAGAAGTTGATGACAAGCTGTGCCATCAGCAATGTGTAAAAAAATTAAATTTTTCTGCTTTTTTGACCTGTTTGAACCTATCGATGGCCCGCCTGGAAGAAAATTTATACAGATTTTGGCAAAAATCAAAAGCAGCTGTACTACTATACTAATACTGGTAATGCCTTTCTTTTTGACAATGCAACAATATTCATTGCTTTATTTAAGGTTTCGAGCATACAAATTTTTCAAACATATGAAGCAGTGGATTACGAATTTCCTCCAAAATCCTTCGAATTGTGATTGTACTATTGTAGTTTACTGGGACTGCATCAATTTATGTATGTTTGCATAATCAGTCTATAATGTTCTCACTGCTGGGACACAGGCCTCCTCTCGGTGAGAGGAAGTGGGCCGTGATCCACCACGCGGGCCCAGTGCGGGTTGGTGGATGTATTGTTTGAGATTAATTTTTTTTTTGTTTTGTGTTAATGTGTAATTGGTTAATTACACAATTGGGAAGCAGATTTATGGCTGTAATGTTCAAACTCAAACTCAAAGCATTTATTTCAATTAAACCATTTACAGGCACTTTTGAATTGTCAAGAAGTCGGCCAGTCAGAAAATATGAAGCTAGTTGCCCATTCCAAAGCGTAGGTACCTATGGAGAAGAACTGGCAAGAACACTCCATGGACACTCTTTCAAATTATATTTTTACAAAAATATTAGTTACATCATTAATGTTGAATTTATAATTATATGTGAGAACGATGTAATAAAATAAAAAAGACGTACGTGTTAAAAGCATCCAGAGTACAGCAAATAGTACTTATCAAAACAACAATCCAAAAATAAAATAATTAAAAATAAGCCGAGGCAGCCAAGTGATGACCAGCCCCAACTGACGGCGCCCGTTCACGAACATGACACATAGCATGTTGTTTTATGTGACTGTGAAATACATTTTTTTGATTTTTTGACGTGCCACGTTAGTTGAATTCGTGGTTTCCTAGCTCTTGAGAAGGGTTACCAAAACAATCAGGGCGATAGTATTTTATTTCAAAAATAAAATGTATTTATTCGAATTAGGCTCCTTAGGCACTTTTTTAACGTCAAAATACGACTTCAAGACTTCCTAGTGCTTTAGCTGAGAAGAATAAATGGCGCAAAAACCTCGTTAGCAGCACAGCTGTCTGAGTGTCTGTTCAGTTAGAAGAAATCCATGTTTTTTTATCAAATCAATATTTTCACCATATTTGTATTCAATCAGTGATAATAATGATATTTCAATTAGTAAAAAGTGCAGTAATAATGAGATCATAGCTAGTCAGTTGCCTCAACTCGGAATGATAAGCAGGTGTATGTACAATCTGATTCAATTCTGGGAACTAGAGACTTGGAAAATCGATTTTTCACGGAAAAATGTGTGACATTTAAATATTACTGTAGCGTATACGCTTGTGTAACGGTGATTACCTTTTCTTTCCTTCATGTTAAGTACAGACGCCAGCACATCAACCTACTACAATCTGTCAAATTCAACTTTATCTGTAAAGTATAAGGTTAAAAATTGATTGGGAAAATTTGACAGATTGTAGTAGGTTGATGTGCTGGCGTCTGTACTACTAGTTTTTACAATGGGTCCGCGAGCTAGGCTCTTAAAACTAGTGGTAATGCTTTGTTTGTTCAACTCATGACTTTATCAAATCACAATAAATCGCCTCATCTATGCGGGGCCCTCGCGAGGGCCCCGCATA
The DNA here is from genome assembly GCA_963669345.1 of Gortyna flavago. Taxonomy (NCBI): domain Eukaryota; kingdom Metazoa; phylum Arthropoda; class Insecta; order Lepidoptera; family Noctuidae; genus Gortyna; species Gortyna flavago. The sequence continues at coordinate 2,683,657 of OY770144.1, forward strand.
GATGAGGCGAAACCATATTTTTTTTTTTCAAGTACTAATTTTCTGTCTTTTATGACAAATAGGCAATCGGGAGTTCTCGTCTCGCATTTATAGTTGCAAGTCCTAAGATATAAGATAATAAAAAAGGCATGTCCGAATTTTTGGGCAAAAAATATACTGTGCCTCGGTTGTATTCCGCTCGTAATACATAAAAAATACTATTGATCGCATTTACTCCTAATGTACCGCTACCTCTTGATTTATAGGATTTTTTGATAGAATGATAGAATTGGGATCCTAAAAAGGACATTTTGGCAGAATTATAAAACAATTCATATCACGCAATTCATCTGTTTGACAGTTTCACACCTATACAGGGTTATTGGAATAACACCAGAAACCTCTTAAGAGGGCATTCATCGTTATGAACAACTTTTACTATGGAACCAAACCTGAAATAGCGAAAAAAAAATCAGCTGTTCCCTACATTTATGTTAGTTTAACTCGTCAAAATGTAGGGAACAGCTGATTTTTTTTCGCGACTAGAGTTTTGGTCCCATAGTAAAAGTTGTTCATAATGATGAGTATAATGACCTCTTAAGAGTTTGTTGGTGTTTTTCCAATAACCTTGTATATCCCTGAAGGGTTAGGCAGAGGTGCACCTATAGCATTTTACGAATCACTATACAAAACTGTCATACAGATGAAAATCTCACGATTCTGCCAAAGTGGCCTTTTTAGGCCCCAAGGAGAAATTCAGCATGAAAGTTTTGTCTTTCCAGCAGGGCCCTTTGTAATTAGAATGAATACGAACCGAAAAAGCATCATTTTTATATATTACCAATGTATGTACACACGGCAACATATCAAGCTATACATTTCCATTTTGAGTTGAACTCACATTGTATAGGTTTTTCGTACAATCAGAAGTCAGCTTATACTGGTTATGTATAGCTTGATGTGTAGCCGTGTGTACCTCAAAGTTCTTCACGTTTTACCAAGTTTTGATACAAAATTATGGTAATAGTAAATATTAGTATTCGCTTGGTAAGGTAAGGTCAACAAAACAGATAATATTATGCAAAATGAAACATAACAGTTTTATTGTTAGGAACAGGGTATCGGCTCATCATACGTTTTGTAAACTAGCTTATGCCCGCGACTTCGTCCGCGTGTAATTTCTTGTTCCCCCGACCCACCGCGTTGCATCGCATCGCGTTATTATTTCGTTTTTGCTTAGCGTTCTTTCTGATACACTTTTTGCTCGGCCGAATGGTAATTCTAGAGATTAACGAAATCCATTAAAAAAAAAAACTAAATTTTTAAAAGTCGCTTTTAGTGTGACTTTTTGACCGGGTTGTTCTTACAAACTACGCAAAGAATTTCGACTCCAGGCTACTACTGAGAAACTTCACATAGAAAAATCCACTATCACTTTGAACGACCTGGGAATTGAACCCAGGACCTCAAGGCAGGCAGTAGAGTTGTTCATCAGCTCTATTTCCCTATTTACCAGATCTCTCTCTAGCTGTTCCCATTATAACGACTGCTTATCGTCACTGTGTCGTCGAAATATTTGATCGTTGAACGACTGTCGTATCTAGTTGTTGCCAATGGAGCATTACGACATTTTTACTGTTCACGGCAGTCGCCTTGTCGTTTGCACTTTAGTAGCAAGCTACAATTCTACAGTTTTATTGACGCCACGATAGATAGTCGCAACATACATAAGTCGTGAAGTTTTCTTATCGTTTTACGACTGTCGTGCTGGCCGTTCCCATTGACTTGACAATCTGTAGTCACTAAAGAAAGTCGTGAACGACAGTTAATCGTGTCGTCTTACATGTGAACACCTTCAGTCACGACATAAATTAGCCGTTCTGTTAACCGCCTAGCCTTTAGAAGTAGTGCTCGCCTCACTTCGCTCTCTCGGCTCGCACGCGGTTGATCATAGTTTACCCCAACCTAACCCATTTGGTCGGGGTGCCCTGGCTTAGTTACTGCGACCAATTCGGCTCGCGCGTGTTTGGTTACAGACTTCCAATCTAAACTGTAATTGAATATCATTCAGGCAGTTAGTGGAACGGCCGCCGTTTAGTTAAAAGGCTAGGCGGTTCACTGAACGGACTGGCTGCGACATATATACCATACATACACACACATACACACCTATATACATTTAGTAGTTGTAAAACTCGTCTAATAATAAAACTTCCGTCTCTCTCTCAGCACATGCCGGTGCCATGGAAGAAGATGCTGATGTCTCCACCAGTATGGGCCATCATCATCACTCATGGTGCCTCAGTCTTCGGCTACTTCACCGTCGTCAACCAGCTGCCCAGCTATATCGAGAGCATCCTGCATTTTAACATCAAACATGTAAGTTTTTTTTTCTTTTATACAGGTTTCTGTTTGGACCTTTGTTTGTGGATTTGTTAAAAGGATCCCAATGTGACGTTTTAGGGTGAAATTCCAAGAGTGTTTAGAAAAAAGTCGAGGGGTGTCGTGAGACAACCGGTTGAAATGAAGTTACTTTCGCTGTCTACGATATATTAAATAACAGGCACAATTATATTAACAACGTTTCAGCTCGACTAAATAAATAAAAATGTTACACTTTTTTCGGTCTAGCCAAGTGTGCTGGGTATAAAGTGTGATACCTAAGTAACTTAGTTCCAAAAGACTTAATTAAAATCACCAGACTTTGTACGCACGACGATAATATCAAGATATACATTTCCAATACAGGTTGAAATTGAAAACATGCGACAAATCGAAATGGGAGATTGTACTCATCATTATGAACAACTTTTACTATGGGACCAAACTTGAAATCGCGAAAAAAAAAACAGCTGTTCCCTACATTTTGACGAGTTATGCGAACATAAATGTAGGGAAGTAAAAGTTTTTCATAATGATGATTACAATCTCCCATTTCGATTTGTCGCATGTTTTCATTTTCACCCGGTATAAGCGCTGACTTCTCACTGTGCACTGTACGAAAAGCGTATCAAATGCGAGGTCAGCTGAAACTGGAAATGTGTAGCTTGATATTATGTCGCCGAGCGTACAGTGTGTAATATTCAAATCATCATCAAGATTAGATTAGGTGATTACCTAGTTATATTGTTATGATTAATATTTCAGAAGACTAGCTAAGTATAGACGCCGGCACACCAAACTGTCAAATTTTCCCAATCAACCTTGAACCTTACGGTGTAGCGATAAAGTTTAAAATCTATCAAAGAAATTTGACAGATTGTAGTAGGTTGATGTGCTGGCGTCTGTACAAACGTAACATTTTAATTATCACCATTTGAAAAACATTTTGCCCAAGTTACACAGGTATTGAAATAAACCTGTCAAAAGTTCTTTGTGTATAAAACAACCGGCCAAGTGCGAGTTGGACTTGCACACGAAGGGTTCCGTACCACCATACAATATTTAACACTACATATAAAATAACGGCAAAAAATCACGTTTGTTGTATGGGAGCCCCCTTAAATATTTATTTTATTCTGTTTTAGTATTTGTTGTTATAGCGGCAACAGAAATACACATTCTGTGAAAATTTCACCTGTTTATCTATCACGGTTCATGAGATACAGCCTGGTGACAGACGGACAGCGGAGTCTTAGTAATAGGGTCCCGTTTTACCCTTTGGGTGCGGAACCCTAAAAATACCAGTCTCATGAAATCTAATATGAACAAAAATGTTACATCACTCTCCTATTGTGTGCGTCAACTCAATGTCGTATGCTAATCAATATTGGCTATGGCCTTCACACGTCTAACGAGCCTGTAATTTTGTAAATGAGAAGTATTTTCGCAACAATCATAATTATTACCGTAATGAGTTTTTACTGCGTCTTTTAACATATATTATACGCATACGACTTAAAAAAACCGGCCAAGTGTGAGTCGAACTCAGACGAAGGGTTCGATTTTTTGCCTTCTAATATTTTTATTATATGTTGTTGTTAAATCGGCAATAAAAATTAACACTGTGAAAATGTCAACTGTCTACCTATTACGGTTCATGAGATACAGCCCGATGACTGACGGACGGACGGACCGCGGAAGCTTAGTAATAGGGTCCCGTGGGAACCCTTTGGGTACGGAACCATAAAAACTGGTACTTGCAATATACACCTGTCAGTTTCATAGATATTGCATTTAAAATTAATAGCCAATTAAATAATTAATCAGTAATAAACCGGGAAATATTAGCAAAACTAGTTAAAAAATTGAGAGTTCAACGCCCATAATTACTTCAGACCTTCGTGTTACGTCGCGTTATAAAACCTACAATCTGATAAAATAATAACCTTTAATTTTCAACTTTATGTCAACGGAATAAGGTTTATATTAAAATGTCGATATTGCCACCCCACTACGAAGAACGTCGCGTCACTTACGATTTCGTACGGTGACCATACTGAGCGCAGCGAAAGGACAGTTCTTGCTAAATAATATTTATTCGTTTTGCAAATGATTGCACGGTTGTGTAACATTTAAATATTAACATGCCTTTTGGAGATTTTTAATGGTGTTTACAAGCTATTTAATTTTATTTTTAATGTTTTTTTTTAAGTAAGTACTGTTAAATCGTTGTGCATAAGAAGGGTAACAAAGTTAATGCCTATATTATGCTCTAAAGTTTAAAGTTTCGGCCATTTTATAAAATAATACTGTGTCGTCAAAATGGCGAACAAGAGGCGCAAGTTAGGTACAACCAAAATTACTTTTTATAAAGTTTATTCTTCTTTTGCCTGGCGTTATTGATTCCGTATTTTTGCCAGCTGTCTTTAGGTCTCTAGGGGTTAGTTTCTTGAACGAAAATTTAATGATCGAAAAATTTATGTGACATTTTAACAATAGCCAATCGCAGCAGTTTGTATTTGCGTGCTAAATTGTCTATTCTAATGCAGTGCGGGCTTAATTCCTCGCTAAAGCTAATTATTTGTGTGACTACTAAGTCTTTTAGCTACGCTGTTTTAGATTATTTACACTTTTAATTAAAATAAACAAATATTCTGTATAAGTATATTAATGAAATCAATTATAAAAAAACTGTATCTAATTAGCATACAAACAAAATGGAGTTGACTATAAGATTTCGTTCGAGAAACTCACAATATGTCTTTATTAGAAGAAGCACTCATAAATAAAGTTAGTACTTTGTAGTCAACGTAATTAAAAAAGTCTTTGTATTTAATGTTGCTTCGTTATTCTGTGTTAACTAAGTCTGAGTGGATTATTAGTATTTATAACTCCACGTGCCTCGTGTTTTCTGCTATTAAACCCATCTGTTGCTAGAAATTACATTGTTTATCACCGCCACGTGTTGGCTATACAAAGGAGTTAACTGTTTACTTCAATTACTAGGAGTTTGCATTAATTAGGTGTTAGAGACAGTAAAGTATTTAGATTTACCTAAATGATGGTCTGTAATGACATAATTATTCTCATGACGATTTCGGCTACGGTGACTTTTCTGTTTTTCACGGTTATGGGATACGACTTTTTACGAGCGGGGGCTAATGTAGCCTATATTAGGCTGAGAAGTGACGTGCACGGAGCGGACACTTTAGAATACTATTTTGGTAGGCAATAGTATTGTAGGTTGGCGGTTAGCTTATTCTTAATCCTGACATAATATCATGCCAGTATTCCTCGGAAGATAGGCAGAGTGTATGGGACTCCCACAATAGATGTTTTTAAAATTTGTAGTTACTGCTGACTGTAATTGACGTCAAGTCATAGTTATAAATTACAATGAATGGTTACATAATTGATATTGCTTGAACGACTATGACAGGTCTTCGTGTTTAGTTATTAGCAATATTTACTTCTCATTGTGTAGAAAAGGCAAATAATGTATTGAGAAAGTACTTCTAAATAGTTATTTATATCCGCACTAACAAGTGTTAAAAAAAAACTTATGCAAAATAATTCAGTCGCAGTAGTCACAGACCTACCGCGTGACTTTAATAAAACTAGAATCGGTTTTGCCAAATGATCAACTAGTTAAATCTTGATTTTAAAGCGCAAGGATGCTTTGAATATATTATTAATAATTATTATTTGAATATTAATAGAGTGACCAAAATAACAGACTCGGATATTGTATTATTTTCGTCAAATAAGACTGAAATATAATCGCCAGATGTTTTTGAAATTATGAGAGCTCTTTTTAATACGTATCTATTATTGGAATTATTATTGATAGCATCGCTTTCCGAAGGAGATTAATATTCTTGTTTAAAAACCAAAAATACCCAGCTACATAGGATGACTGTGACTGAAGATCTAGTTAGATGGCGTGCATTGTTGAAGCAAATGTCTAGTAGTTATCTGCTATATGCTGAAGATGATATGTGTACTGCCCATCAAAAACTTTACAAACAATCCGATAGTCTAGGCTTATTTAGCAAATCTTTAGGAGTTCACTCATTAAATATAATAGTCACTAAAGTGCAGGTAAATTGTGCTTATAGGTCTGGCAGACAAACAGTTGCTTTGACCAAACCTCGGTTGTACAGGCAATTTTAACAGTACACACGACTACATATTAAGCTATACATAACCAGTATAAGCTGACTTCTGACTGTAAGAAAAACCTATACAATGCGAGGTCAGCTAAAACTGGATACCTTGATGTGTAGCCGTGTGTACAAACGTCCACAGCACATTAAATATTCCTTTTTATTACAAACCTTTTGCAAATTACAAGTTGTTGAAGCTTATTAGAACTTATTTTGTGCAAGCCGAGTTTGCACAAGGCACTTATAGGTAGTTACATTAAATTAAAAACCCAGTTATATCATAAACCTGTGTGAGATTGCGATCAGGTTGCTACCTATGTGTGTGTGTGCTCAAATAACACAAACTGGAAGTCCAACAGTCACCTAAAGCAAACCCCGATATACAATTTTCACCTTTTTATCAAAGAGCTGTTGATTTCATCTTGCTTGATCGCTTATGAACTTGCAAAGGATAAACAAGCATCACGCAAGTCAGCCACCCTATTGCATCAGCCAAAAAGTTGACAACCTCAGGTCGGTTTTATAGCAGCAAAAGCAAGTTGCCACACCTCGATCGATGTGGCAAACGTTTGAAAACCGTCGCCTGTTGCTCCTTGTGCTTATTTTACGCACAAACACTGAAATAAGGTTGTTTTAGAGGTAAAATCTATTGAAATGTCATTGCCAAGATAAAAAAAACGTAAAATTTATCGTGTTTTGTAATATTTTGTCTAGAATGTGTTTTATTGTTTGATAATAATTATGAAGTAGTGCAATCTTATATTTGATCATAATATTATTATTATTATTTGGTTAGACACACTAGCAGCTAATTAGCTGATGCGTGTGTATCAAAGTATATCTTTAGTTTCATCTTCATAACTTTAAATGTGTTGTTTCACAAAGAATTCATAGTAATCAAATATCTTAAAAGCTCTGCTTGCTGCACCTTAGAATTGAAACTCATTTATATTCCTCAAATGCTATTTACTTGCCGTATAACTCACATTTAGGTACTAAGTAGATAAGTATGAATTAATAAATTAATTATTTTATAAAAACTTGTTTTTATAAAATAATAAATATCCAAGCAAAGGCAGTATAAGTAACAGGGTATTAATTTGCTGGGAATTGAACGATGAAGGTAGACAGAACAAGATACAAGATACGCTACTGTTTTCACCAGACGAATGTAGCAAATTGCTTTTAAGATATCAATATAAATTGTGCCGGCTTAATTAAATGCGTCTCCGACATATATTTCATCTAAACAAGCAATCTGGTTATGAGAAGCGTTTGAGTAGATATACCGATTTGACAAAAAATATCAAAAAACTAAACTAAATTAAGAATAAACTAAAAACTAAGTTTTCCTCACAGGTATTAACACGTTGAACGTCAAGCAACAGACACAATAGAAAATCTATTGTTCGCGGTCACCGGTGACCGCGTTGGCAGTCAACGTGTTAAAAAGCGCACATTTAGTGCGCACATTTTTTTGCAAAAAAACACCTAGCAACTCTACAACATCCTAGCTGCTCCCAAATTCTAAACCTATTCAAAATTAAATTTTTGCTAAATAAAAGTAATCTCGGCTACATTTTTGATAAGGTTAACACGACATTTCGATGACGGTTATTTGCTGACATCTAGTCAATTTAATTAATATACCATCTGGATTAATTAAAATATGCGTTACCTTCCATTTAATAACTTAATTTGTAAGTATATATATTTCAACATTTTATTTGGCACAGTCATTTTGCGGCTGCATGAGTCACCACGCTTGCCACTGTATTCGGACTGTCCGAGAAATGGTTACCAACATGGTTACCTTATAAACAGGCTTGCAATTTTTCTTCTACGAATGTGTCAGTGAGACATGTTAACGCCAATTTTTATTGTTTTTTTTTATAGCACGAATTAAGTTTATTACTTTTAGGTTTTATTGATTGTTTGAGTGTTAAGGAATGTAAACATTGACTACTGGAAAACAAAATAAATATTTTAATGTCAGTAATATGCGGCATGCCCAAATATGGTAGAAAAAAGGGCCTACACCCGGCAGCAGTGGGAGATCCGAGGCAATCATCTACATTCATTACATTTCATTATTATTGATAATGAAGCCCAAATTTTCTCGCTACCGAACTTCTAGCTCAAATAAGCATGCTTTTTAACTCCCGACAAAAACAGTGGGGTGGTGGGGTGTTATAAGTTTAATGTGTGTATCTGTGTGTCTGTATGCGCCATCTTAGCTCCCAAACGGCTGAATCGATTTTGTTTTTTTTAAGAGCGTGAAGTATTTTATTTCCACAATAGCAACAATTTTTGCGAAATAAAAAAAATTGGTTATGGTTTCAATAACTCAATAACTAATACATTTTAATTTCAAAGCATTAGTTCTTTGCAAAAACCCAAAACGTGTAAAACCAGTAAAAAGTCACACACGACCTCTCAAAGGCAGTTTAAGCCGGTTAAGACTATATTTAGCTATTATTACACCAATAAAACTTAGATTCGTGTATAAAGCTACGTCCTAAATGACCTAACTGGAGTTTTTCCAGACTGCGCAGTAAACTTCTTCACATGGCGTACTTACTCTTTATAGTTTTACGAGGATATTCATTTAGGGTATAACGTCATTTGCTTTGTAGAATGTGTTCGATGTAGCTGCTTTCATCCCTCTTTTATTATATTTATATCGCCTATCAATCAAGATCACAGTCTACTGATGGATACTTTCTTCAGATGCGCTATTTTTTCCAGCCATTATCCGCCATTATCTTCCTGCCCTTGCCTGATTTTGCTTGGAGTTGGCGCAATACGTTTTTTCATTTATCCTTCCCTGTCAGCCGTCACTCTATCATTCACTTCTTTTTCTTTCGTGTCGTCCCTCACACAATCCATCTATCTTTTCTTTGGCCTTCCTTTAACCGCCAGTAATAATCCCAAGACCCAAATATTATAGTTCACGTCGACTAGGTCGTTTTTCAAAACCTAGTCTGCGTTATGAGTTACGTCCATCTTGGATGTGCGTTTGGCGCTGGCTTCATCCATTCAGCATTGCCAATAATTTATCTCTACCATACTTTTACTTCTATTAATTTATTGCCGCAAAAATTACCGCTTATCTACTTGGATGAACTTAGGTTATCAGTCACCATCGGATTAGGCTAGTAGCGAAATTAGTTCGCTATCTGATAAGAGATAACCCTCGAAGCTTCCATGTCCATGGTAATCTCGATATCATTCGGTTGATGTAATTGACGATACTTTTGCTAGAAGTAGTGCAAGGTTTATCACTATTGCTTCAGTTTTTATTATCTTGCAAGAATTCGGTGTCTTCCGGTGTATTTTTTTCAGTTTCATGATGTCTTTGACTATTAACATTGAAACAAACTGCCACCGCTGTAGCGGCAAAACGAGTAGGTAACTAAAAAGTTTGGCAAAATAATTAACTTGTTTCTGCACAGGATTTAAATAATTTGGGTCCAGTGTATTTTTAAAGAAACACTTACGTTAGCACAAAAAATAGGACAAAAAATGGTTTTATAATTTGCATAAGTTATTTGGCAGGGTATTTCCAGGTTGATACAGATTTCTTCTCAGATAATCCATAACAATTTAAGCTTTAATTTTATATTATTATCTTTTAAAAATGGTGCAAAAAAATGTGGATTATCCCGCGAATCTCTGAAGCGTGGTCGCATTATAAATACGTCAGTTGCAATACAAGTTGCTTGACCTAAAAAGTGTCGGATGTAGTCATAAATGGAATGTAGATACCTACAAGCCTAACACATTTTTTAGAAGCACATCTTTGGCCACTCTTGGCGTGCAAGTTTTAGTTTGCGAGTTATGAAAAGTCGAATTGATTAATAAGTTGAACCAACTAAATTAAAAGTTTTAGAGAATTATCGTTATCATTTGAAATAAACTGTGTATGAAAGCAAAGACATAGAGTTAAACTCCTATTATCTTTTTAAAAACTTATTTATTACCTACTAGCAGTTGCCCGCAACTGCGCGCTGTTGCACGCTTGCCGCGGTTGGTCTGTGGATGGGTGATCTTTACATAACGAGACCCCTCCGTGCCTCGGAAAGCACGTTAAGCCGTTGGTCCCGCCAGCTGTCATTCGCAGATCTTTGACAGTCGTTACGGGTCGTCAGAAGCCCGAAAGTCTGACAACCAGTCTTACCAAGGGGTACCTATCGTATTACCCAGTAACTGGGTTGTGGAGGTCAGATAGGCAGTCGCTCCATGTAAAATACTGTAATTCAGCTGCATCCGGTTAGACTGGAAGCCGACCCCAACATAGTTGGGAAAAGGCTAGGCAGATGATGATGAGCAGTTGCCCGCAACTTTGTTTGTGTGTACTTAACCTACCAAACATCCAGGCTGATTAGCCCATGTCCTTCTCCACTCAGCTACCTTTCTATCAAACTTCATAACGATTAGTACATGCAGTGAAGGTAACAGGCAGAGATACTTTCGCATCCATACAAATCAATAAAATTGAAGTGTCTGTTTGTAATGTCAAAATAACAGCTTTTTACTAAAATGCATATATGAAAGTACCTATATTTTATTTAAGTATTAAATACATGTTTTTTTTTACAATATTAGTATGGATAGTATGGATCGAACTATGGATGACTCTCTCATTGGAATCCGCCATGACCCATGAATGTCTGCTCCGTACCACTTCACGCCAGTATCAATAGGAAGTAACTCATGAGCGCAGGATGCACCAGATCCAAGTGATTGGTAGGAATTGTCAGCACTCGGCAATTTAGATGGGAGCCCTATTGTCGGACAGACAGCTGTGAGAAATTGTTACAATAATGATGCAATAGATTTGGGCCTAAGGGTCGATGAAACTGCAGTAAGTTGGCAAATAGCCATAAGAATATACAGGGTGTTTGGGAGAGGGGTGCAAAGCGTGAAATGAATGATTTTAGGCCATTTACAACATTTTTTAATTTTCATCTGTTAGACGAAGTCTGTTCCTTTTTTTAAATTAAGATTTTTCGATAGTACTAGTCGAATAGTTTTACGAAAAAAAATAACATACTTAACAACTTTGTTTCTAATATTGTCCATTAGAAACAAATCGAAAAAAAAAATATTGATAAAAAAATATTGGTTGTCTGTAAAGTCGGTTTACGGACGATAATTTTACGTGATAACGCGACGTCCTAAGAGATAGATGCGTCACAAGCCGAACGCTTAGGCGGATCGTGTCTCTTTATCGCTTGTACCGCGCTCTCGCTTGCACGCTCGGCTCAGGCGGAACGTGACAATGAGTCAAGCTGTAAGCCTCTTAACAGCGTCTACATAAAACTTGCTGTACCTACTATAGTCTTCGAAACTCCTAAAGTGTTACATAAAACCGGTAATTTTTCTCAACGCTAATTGTTAGCTGTTTGGTCTATCTTTAGCCTGAGAATGTAGACCCGAGTCGAGTAGCGACTCGCGACGTGATAAACAGTTACTACTATGTTGCTTGTAACCGCACGTAAATGCTAACTAAACCAGTATGAGCAGCACCATAATGGCGTACCAAACTATCAATCTCAATCTGAATCATTTGGAAGGATATTGCTAATTTATTGAATATGTTCGAAAAGTGTGCTCAACAACGTAAATAACCGTCAATAAACTGTCAAAATGACCATTCCTACTGTAAAAAGAGTAAGGGGATTAGACCGGAATGACAAAGTTTATAGTGGATCAGACAGAAATTAAAACATAATAATAACGAGCAGGAGATCTGGGGGCCTAAAAAGGCCGCTTTGGCAGAGTCATAAAACAATTCATATCACGCAATTTCATCTGTATGACAGTTTTGTATGGATATTCGTAAAATGCTATAGGTACACCTCTGCCTAACACTTCAGGGATATATAGGTGTGAAACTGTCAAACAGATGAAATTGTATCCGCACCGCCTGCCTCTTAAATACTATAGGAACTCCTTACTTCGCTAGGCTAGCTTTACTTTACTTTACTTTATTGAACCAATGTTACAAACCAATGTTACAAGAAGTATTACCTTCATCATCATTTGGATCTTACGGCTAGGCTAGCTCAAGCTCATACTCGTAGTGTCACTACTGACGTTCGGCCTACTGTATGTATGTTGTGTACTTGTGTTCGTAGTAAAGAAAATGATGAAAAAAAAAGATATATAGGTACTTGTGGGTGGCTCCTGTACTGGTTTATAAGGCGATTACTGTATAAGTGGACCTTAATGGTTCTATGGAGTCCGTGTTGGTGGGCTCATACCTTGCAAACTCTGAAAGGTATTTAGGTCTCTATCTACACCCATGCTATAAAATAAATCCTCTATAAAAGTTTCTGAAAAAATCTGCGAAAAAAAAAAATGTAAACAAATATGAGTTTATGGAAAAATAACTTTAAGTCCTATCAAATAAAGTTCAGTTTACCGTTTACGCTACAACTGCAAACATTTTTATAACTTTTTCAATAGTCCTAGACACTCTGAAATCAACTTAATGTCCATTAAAATAAAGTTGATATTTGTTTAACTTGAAATAATGTTAATTTGAATCATAAGTTTGAATAAATACTTACATATATATTTTCGCGTTGATTTGCTTGAATGTTTATATATAAATGTCATATTTATAATGATTAGGGTTAAAACAAATAGTCCGCACATCTGTCATGTGCGTAGACTAGGCTAAGTGCAGCGAAGTGTTTCTTAGAAACTGTCCTAGGAATGTAGGTATTCATAATTCGTCTTGATCTCAAGGAAGTACTGTTACTCTGATTTATTGCTCAACGTGACAAGATTTGCATGCCTCTAATGGTTTCTTTGCAGTGCGAGAAGCTAAGATTTTTTTTGTTCCCATTGTATCACAAATTTTGGTGGTGGTGATGGTGGCAATAGGCTGGCGGAGTTTTACATGGGACTGAAACATGACTGGTGAATTGTAGGTGTACTATAGGTACCCACACCTCTGCTTAGCCCTACGGGTGTTGTTAGAAAGAAAGAAAGAAAAAATACTTACATTTATATAGCACAGACTAAAAGACACACAATACATCAGATAAAAATATATAAAACAGGGCTTGTTAACGTTACCAAATAACAAAATAATAACCGTTAAGTAACGTTAATTTCAATTTGATACCTTAATAACGTTCACAAAAATGTAACGTTACTTGGTCACATTACCAGTAAAGTAACGTTAGCGTAACGTTACCGCAAATACATCAGTAACGTTATATTTACCGTTAATTTAGCTACGTTGCCGTTCCGTCTGTTTACATTTTTGTGCGCTCGCGCGGGCGCCTCGCTTAGCATTGGATTAGATGCACTGTTGCCGCTCCGCCACGCGCTAACCGCGCCGCCTGCGCCGTCGCCACGTAATACGTAATACGTGTCGCGGCGTAATACCATGACGTTCGACCTTCGCAATTTATCACCCTAAAGTAGGATGCCTACTCAAATCCAAACGAGTATGAATGTTAAAATCGTAATTTGTAATTCGTTCGTAATTTGGCCGTACGAAGAAAGAAAGGGATGGATATTGAGATTGGCGATAGTGAGATAAAAATGAAAATCCAAGATGGCGGCTGCACAATTTTTTTTTTATCATGGGTTTCGTTTTCATAGTTTTTAAGGGTGCTGAAGCCAATAGTGAGGTCAAAATGAAAATCCAAGATGGCGGTTGTAATTTTTTTATAATTATTCATCATGGGTGTCGTTTTTATGGTTTTCAAGGGCGCTAAAGTCGATAGTGAGGTCAAAATGAAAATCCAAGATGGCGGCTGTAATTTTTTTTTAATTTTTCATCATGTGTGTCGTTTTTATGGTTTTCAAGGGCGCTAAAGCCGCAAATTCCGTGGTAGTTAGACATTGGACGTTGGCGTTAGACTATTAATTCCTGCATGTCTAAACAACAATTGTAATAACCATAAATAAGAACAATTAATTACCTTGATTATTGTCTTCTGCATGAAGTACGCCACATCATAAATGTAAAACAAAAAATCACAAAACAGCCGCTACCTTTATTCTATGTAGATCTTGAGCACAAACACAACAACAAAGAAATCTTTAAAATCAACAGAATGAATTACGTAAAAGTTTCATTTGAAGCACCATACAAAAAACTGGACATTTTACAGTGTAAAGATGTCAAAGATTCGGACACGCAAAAAACCAATGCAACAGACCATTTAGATGTGTAAAATGCGGGGAAGAACACTCAACAACAAGCTGTTTAAAAAGACCGGACACCGAGGCAACTTGTGCCAACTGCCAAAAAAACATCCAGCAAGTTACAAAGGCTGCACAAAATACAAACAGTACAAAGACCTACTTACGAAAAACAAGACAGGAAAGGGCAAAGAAACTAATGAAAACACAAACAACATAACACAAAATCAATACCGCAAAACCCCAACACAAACTGTACAAGAAAAACATCAAACTAAGAACCTCTTCAATCACTCGAAACCAAATATCACATACGCACAAGCGACAAAACAAGAAAACTCAGCAGGATCATTAACCGACATAAGGACCCAAATAATTTTGGGGAAGTACTGGACGCCATGTTCAACAAATTTCAAAACATAATAAATATTATGTTAGACAACATGATGGATCGTATGATCCAATTAATCACAAGCCTTATAAAACACCCCTAAACCTTAGAATAATCACCTGGAATGCCAACGGGCTGACAGAACGTCGACAGGAACTTGAACTGTTCTTGAAACTTTAAAGAGTTGACGTGGCTTTAATCTCGGAAACAAGGTTCACGCAAAAAACCCATTTCAGACTTAAAAATTACATGGTGTACGCTACAAACCATCCTTCTGGTAATTCACATGGAGGAACTGCAATCATAATTAAAGAGAACATCAAACATTATTTTTTTGGGGAAAACAGAACTGAAAAAATACAAGCAACTTCAATCAGGATCCAGGATAACAATATAGAAACAACAGTGTCTGCTATCTACTGCCCACCTAGGCATGTTATTACAAGAGATGAGTTCAAGAATTACTTCAACACTCTAGGAAACAGATTTATTTGCGGTGGCGATTGGAACGCAAAACACGCCTCCTGGGGCTCCAGACTAACCTCGCCACGGGGTCGACAACTCTATATAGCCACGAACGAACTTAACCTATATTGCGCTTCACATGGTATTCCTACATACTGGCCTGCGGGCCCACAAAAGGTACCAGACCTATTGGATTTTTTCATCACCAAAAATATCCCGCTTGGACAAATATATGTAGAGGAATGTACTGACCTGTCGTCAGACCATACACCAGTAATTATCAATGTTCACTCTAAGGCCATTCTAACTGAGTACCCACAAAGACTGTATAACCACACAACAGACTGGGGCAGATACAGAACCAAAATATCAGAATCCATTAACTTGAACTTGCCATTAAATAATGTAGATAGCGTTGAAACAGCTATCGAAACGCTCAATAAGCTTATTCACATAGCGGCCAAAGAATTTACGCCTTTTTCAAGACCAAAAACAACACAAATTGCCCACTATTCTAAAGTAATAAAGGATAAAGTAAATGAACGAAGACTGCTGCGGAAAAAATGGCATTCTACGAAATATCCCCGTGACAAAAAAGTTTTCAAACATGGCCTCTGAGGAACTTCAACAAATGATCTGCCAAGCAGAAAACGAGCGTCTACAAAAACAATTAGCAGAACTTACTCCTAATAAAGACACCAACTACTCTCTATGGAAGATAACAAAAAGGCTGAAATGACCGAAAGAACATATACCACCCATAAAAGCTCCTGATGGCAAGTGGGCAAAAACAGATCTTGAAAAGGCCCAAGTATACGCGCAACACTTAAAAACTTTCAGCCCCTTACCAAGCAAAAATCCTGAACACGACAAGGAAGTCTCCGAATATATGGACGCACCACTGCAAATGAACCTACCACTAAAAAGTGCAAGCCCCAACGAACTATGGAGAGAAATCCTAAAACTAGAAAAGGGTAAAACACCAGGCTATGACTTAATCGACGCACAACTTCTCAAGCAGCTGCCTAGAAAAAGCATAATTCACATCGCGGCCATCTACAACGCCTGCCTAAGACTAGCAATTTACCCCGCTCAGTGGAAAATTGCGCAGGTTATAATGATACCCAAACCAGGCAAACCGCTCCACGATGCAAGCTCCTACAGACCAATAAGCCTACTTCCCGTGTTGGGTAAACTCTTCGAAAAAATATTGCTGAACAGGATGCGCCCCTATCTACCGGAAGTTATTCCTCTTCACCAGTTTGGCTTACGAGAGAAACATGGAACTATTGAACAGATACACCGTATTACGGATACTATAAGTCGTGCACTAGAATGCAAACAGTTCTGCTCTGCTGTCTTTCTTGACATTAGCCAGGCGTTCGACAGAGTGTGGCACGAAGGACTTCTCTTCAAACTTAAAAAGTTACTGCCTCACTCTTTCTTTCCGATTCTACGATCGTACATACACAGTAGATGCTTTGAGGTGAAATTTAACAATGAAGTTTCTTCTGCTCAGGAGTACCACAAGGAAGCATATTGGGACCCATCCTATACTTGCTTTTTACCGCAGACCTTCCAATGCACGCTGATACTATAACTGCCACCTATGCAGATGATACAGCCCTTTTGTTGGAACATGTAGATCCGGCTATAGCATCAGCCAACATACAAACCCACATCCATGAAGTGGAAAAGTGGCTAGATAAATGGCGTATTAGGGTTAATCAAGGAAAATCTGCTCACGTGACCTTCACCCTGAGAAGGCAGACTTGTCCCCCAATAAGACTTCATAATGAAGAGGTTCCTCAAGCTGAAGGTGCCAGATATTTGGGTATGCATCTGGATAGAAGACTCACCTGGAGAAAGCATATCTGGACCAAGCGTAAACAGCTGGATACGAAAGTCAGATCAATGAACTGGCTGATAGGTCGCAAATCAAGCCTGTCACATGAAAGCAAGATAGCTATCTATAAGACCATTCTCAAACCAATCTGGACTTACGGAATCCAGCTATGGGGTACTGCTAGCAATAGCAACATAGAGATTCTTGAAAGATTTCAAAGCAAGACACTGAGAACCATGCTAGATATACCCTACTATGTAAGCAACAAATATATACACGAGGACCTAAGTATCACTACCGTCAAACAAGAGATCGCTAGATATAGTGAAAGCTATCAGACGAGAATATCAACTCATGTCAATGAACTGGCATCCAAACTAGAAGGCACAGGAAGTATTAGACATTCCCGATTGAAACGGCATAGTGTCTCTACGCTTACCGTGAGATTTGGTGACATATGATAAAAGGGATTCATAGGAATTCCTTACGCTATTAAGACATAGATCGAGATACCTCATCTGAATGGCTTATTGTGTTAACACAGATTGCCAAGTTACTGTATTCATAATAAAAAAAAAAAAAAAAATTGTCTTCACTCATCTTGATGTTGGATAAATTATCTTATCAGTTAGGTATCTCACTTATTACTTCTCACGCGTAAGAATCGGCAATGTTTTGATCGGCACGGCATCACAGAGCGGGGCGACGGCGGGTGGCCTGCCCCCGCGCGTCTCGTCCCCCTCTACTTCAAACTCACTAGATTAACCGTTCTAAAAGTATCGATAAAATTAACGTTAATAAACAACTAACGTTAATAATGATTACCGATAAAATGGAGCTAAAATAACGTTAAATCCATTAACGTTATTTTAATATTAACGGTAACGCTGTCAAATCAAGGAAACGTTATGAAAATTTTACCGGTATTTAAAGCCCTGATATAAAAGATCAAATAAAAAGTGTAAAGTCCGATGTAAGAAATTAGCAGGAATGTGTGCCTCACGGCTGCTCCAAAAAGTCCCAGTTCAGCAAAAATGCCAGACAACTAGTGCCTGACGCTGGTTTTCAACTGGACCTGATGTGTGAGGTGACGGATGTCAATCAATTACCACTAAGATTTCATTTTTCCAATACGACACTGCATAACATAACATAATCAGCCTATAATGTTCCCACTGCTGGGACACAGGCCTCCTCTCTGTGAGAGGGAGTGGGCACTACACTAGAGGTTTTTATGCGCTTCTCCTAAAATACAATTCAAAATTATAAAGACATCGGGCTTGAATTTTTTCGCTCTACCTACTTGGCAATAAATAATATTCCTACTCAACATAACGTTTTTAAAAACCGCTATAGTAGAAGGGTCGTGAGGGAAAAGTAACAGTTGTCCCGGATGGATTTTACTGCTTCATTGGAAAATACGCAGATGGGTGGGCGCCCTTAATTGTATACTGAGAAACGGAGTCGCTCCGTAATCGCCCGGTCTTCGGCGTGGGGCCTTGCATACTGGGGTTGAATATAGCTTAAAACTATTGAAGGGAGGGTGACATAATTGATTCTGCATGAGCACCCAAACGCAAATACCCAGAACCCGAAAACGGTTCCATTTTGGGGTGTTTGCGTTTGGGTTCTAAAGAAAAGAACGCTTTGATTTTTCAATGATCTCTCTTGCTTACTTAATTTTCCCGCATCTATTATTTATTCATCATCTGCTACCTTTTCCCAACTAAATTGGGGTCGGCTTCCAGTCTAACCGGATGCATCTGAGTACCAGTATTATACATGGAGTTACTGCCTGTCTGGCCTCCACAGCCCTGTTATGTACTGGGCGACACGATACCCCATGGCAAGACTGGTTCTCAGACTTATGGGCTTCTGACTACCCGTAACCGTAATTTTTAATTCAGATGTTAATATTTCGTAGTTTACGTTAATTTGTAGTTTGCAGAAGAAGTTAAATAATAATGGTTAACTGCCACCATTTCCTTTAATCAGCGTCTTAACACTCAACCGTCCAAATTCAATAGACTTTTAATTACTAGTCAAGGTTTATGTGGATCATTCGCATAATTTCACAAGAACACATGTGACGCATATTCAAATAACCTTGCTGTTCTCATGACTGTTGGAAGGTCGAGGTCGCTTTGTAGTATTGTCTTCAGTTTTAGTCTAGAAATGACCTTCAATTAATCAACTCAGGCTATCGCAGTCCACTGCTGAACAGGCCTCTCCCATGCTCCGCCACAACACCCTGTCCTCCGCATTCCACATCCAGTCCCAGCCACCTTTTTAAGGTCGTCGGTCCGTCTAGCTGGGAGGCATCCCATACTACGCTTGCCGATACGCGGTCTCCACTCCAGGGGATACCCCCTCAGGGAGTAGACACTCCCTAAGTCCGTCATCGAAGATACGTCGAAACAAGAGCCAAATAAAAATTTTCGGGCGGGAAAGAACACATTTGGGGTAAGGACAACTGTCAAATCGTGTTGTCATTCATTCTTAGTTCGTGTCCCGAAGTAATCTTTATGTTCGTAAGTGATATGGAGTAGTAATCCCCCATTTACTTCTGCTCCACCGGCCATCAGTCTTTCGACAAACATGGCCAGTCCACTGCCACTTCAGTTGCGTATTCGCTTTGAGTTGAATGAAAGTGGAGGATTTCGCTTTTCCCATAAATAATCTTAAACTAAAAACCCACAGATAATCTCGAACTATAAACTGTGAGATAAATAATGCGTGGGTGATATTGTATAGAAAAAATGTTCGGTTGAGTGTTTGTGTTTAAAGTATTAACATCAGCGGTAGATAGAATGCCAATTTAAAAGATAATATTGTCTGATATAGGAATATAGGGCTGTTCGTCCGATTGGGGACATCTAGACTGTTGTGGACATTTTCCGGTTAACATACCGAAGTGGATAGTCATTCGTTGGTAAACAAATGTGGGCATTTTTTTTTAAACTGCTACTATCTTTGAAAATAACTTACTGATATTGTTTTGGATATTTTAGCTAATTCTTGGTTTAGTTGAATGGTAAATTTTACAAACTTTGCTGAGTATGTGATTTTTTTATTATATTATGGCGCTTATTTAAAATAATGTTTGTAAATAAATAGTAACTTAGATACGTTTTGGTCATGACCGTTACCATCTAAGAGGACAGTACGGCAAGACGTAAGATGCCGCATTTCTGGATTTAATTTTGTTACTTTGTTTTACATTTCTGTTAACAATTTAAGTAAAAAAAGAAAACTTTAGTCTTTTAGAACTATTTAATAATTACTCGACACTTCTATGTCATAAAAATGTTAGTTTTTTGCAACTTGTATGTATGGGACATCCCGTAAGTGGGTTGGTAGGCATTTTGCCGAAAATGCCCATGTTTGTTTCATTTCTAATACTAATACGTGGGTACCTACTAACTGTTACTTCGTAAATATTAAAATTCATCATAATTACCTATGGGTTTGCGGAAAAAACAAGTCAAGGTCAATAGTCGACCGCCAGCATCGTTGACAAATATTCTGGAGTGTGGCTGGGTTGTGGTGCCCAGTGGTAACGGCCCGACTTCCAAGTTGTAGGTCATAGGCTTAAACCCAGACAAACGCTTTACTGTGTGTAAATAATTTCATCACCATTGCTATCAAAACGGTGAAGGAAAACATCGTGAGGAAACCGGCATGTCCTAGTAGAACCAAAAATTCGAAGACATGTGACATCCACCAACACGCACTGGGCTCGCGTGGTAGATTACGGCCCACTCCCTCTCCTAAAGAGAAGGCCTGTGTCCCAGCAGTGGGAATATTATAGGCTGTTTATGATGATAATGAGTTATAACAGCAACAATAAACTACAGTACAACAGAGGGCTAAATTACAAAATGAGCCTTATGGGGCAATCATCGTTTTTTGCCAACCAATCACTGTCAGTGTCAAACAAAAACGATTCATAATAAAAACAGTCAACTTGTCAGTATTATTGTACAGACGCCAGCACATCAAGCTACCCGAAACTGTCAAATTTTCCCAATCAACCTTGAACCTTACGTTGCAGCTATAAAGTTTAAAATCAATTGAAGAAGTTTGACAGATTGTAGTAGCTTGATGTGCTGGCGTCTGTACAAGAACGATTACTTAATAAAAATAAACCTCATTTGAAATATCGACGAGTTTTTCCAGTAACGGGACAAAGACCGAATCCCGAGTTATTCGGGCCCTTCTCAGGTCAAGCAGTTGTTACGGGAAAATTACCATTAATATTCAGTCGCACCTAGGGTTACCGTCCGGAGTTGTCCAGCTTTTTGGTCCCTCGTCCGAGGTTTGTCCGGCTTTGTTTTTGCCCGAACTTTTCGAACGCGTTTCTGTATGGAGACCCGCTTTAATTTTTAACATTATTTATTTTTATAATAGCGAATACATACTCTGAAAATTTCAACTGTCCGCCTATTACAGTTCATGAGATACAGCCCGATGACAGACAGACAGACGGACAGACAGCGGAGGCTTAGTAATAGGGTCCCGCTAGCACTCTTTGGGCACGGAATCAATATTAAAAAGTCCGGCTTTTTGTCATGACTTTAGCATGGTGTCGATATAGCAGCCCTATCCACGGTCAAGCAATTGTTGAGGGAAAATACATAAATATTCAGTTGCATCTCGTTATGGAATCCGGCGTACTTAAAAGTGATGACTGTGAATCAGCAACATACATAATATTATAATTAATTAGGTATTTCAAATGCTCGGACTGCACGATTGTGGTTGACCACAATGACCACATGTGCTGTTGCTTGTAGAGAAAATAGTAGGTTTAAGACCAAACAAAGGTGATTAGGTTGCCGTGCAGTTCGTGACCTATGGTAGGTATGATTTGTGTATTACTGCCTGAATATGTAGGTAGTCACAAAAATAAGAACAATAGTTTACCAGTCTTCGTCGTCTTCCTAAATTGGATTGACGTCGTAGCTCTGCATTGGTATAGATAGGGGGACACTCATTAGAAATCTTTAAAACAAAACTGTAAAAACTGGCAGATTTTCTGTCTAGACTATAATTAAGTTAGTACTTTAATCACTTTCTCGTAGATATCAATAAATTCAATTAAACACCCACATTCCTGGTAGCAGTTATAAAATAACATAACGAGCTGATACAACGATAATCATGCGCCGGCGGCGGCGCACCGAATAAGGATCATAAAGACATAAAGTTGACCGTCTACTGCTTCGCAAGATGCATGGAGAGGTTTGCTATGTGAGCTGCGCGGTTCATTTGTTTGCCAACGACCGAACCGTTTGAGCGTATCGTGGCCGTGGGTCACAGTGGATGATCCTTAAAACTCAAAAGGAAGTCGGTGTCAATAAACGAAAATGCAGAACCAACGACACCGACTTCCGAAATTAAAGTTATTTAGCACTTTGTAGTGTTTTTTTTTGTAATAAATCAAATCCCATCTCCTATATTTTCATGTTCCCCCGACCCATCCCGTCGCATCGCATCGCCTGCTATTTTATTATTGTGAAGCTAACAAGCCATAAGCATAGCTTGGCCATGGCCTACTGTGCAGTAGCGTCACCTTAATGCAATGAGAACATCCTCACCGACTAGACTGTTGACTCATCTGAGCGTTAACCTCAGCGGATACGCGAAAGGAAAAGTGATTCGTCGCCATATTGTGGGTTTTATTCATATCGATGAACATTTATGTAGTTTATGGGGCAATATCGGGCAGTGTGTGTCAGGTCATGAATGGTGTGGTGTTATTTAAACTAAAGGAGTATTTAGGTAGGTATTCATGCACACAGGCGCGCATTACAGTTTGAGTAAATAAATTTTCGCTTTAGATGAGTTATAATGTAAATATATTGCTTGGTCTCATCGTGCAAATCCTGTGTTCATCTAGGATTTATTATAACGCTCTTCATTTGTTACCTTTTAATAGTCACTTTGCATGATTGCGCAGAGAGCAGTGGTGGCCCAGTGGCAATGGCCCCGACTTACGAATTGTAGGTCGTGGGTTCGAGCCCTGGTAGGCACTTTAGTTTGTATAAATAATTTTATCACCACTGTGCACTGCTCTCAAAACGGTGAAGGAAAACATCGTGAGGAAACCGGCATGTCCTAGAACCAAGAATTCGATGACATGTGACATCCACAAACCTGCACTAGGCCCGCGTGGTGGATTACGTCCCATTCCCTCTCAGAGAGAGGAGGCCTGTGTCCCAGCAGTGGGAACATTATAGGCTGATTATACAATGTCACTCACTGGGTAGTGGTGACTACTCTCACAAAATAATTTTGTCAGTCGTTAAAGAGAACGAAAACGGTTGCGAATCACTTGTGCGCCTGCGTTCCCTTATTCGGTGTCCGGTTACTGAGTCAGCTTTTTAGAAATTCGCGTGGACGCGGCCATCATGGCGGGCTTCTGAGGAGATGCCAGGAGCCTTTTTTCAATACACGTTAAATATTGATAAGGTGAAGTTTCGACCAACTTCTTAGAATCACGACCTACATGTCTATTCTGTGGGCCGGCCTCGGCGGCGCCTTCCATCTTCAGGCACCCAAAACTGTTTTGGTCTGGCAAAAATATTGTATATTTTTTTTTTTTTACTTATTTCCCACGAGTACATTAGATAGAGCTCCCCTACTAGTATTTTATTGTATGTTTGAGCTCATTTAAAGCCTGCTTGAAAAACTATGCATCAAGACTAGTAGATAAAATTAAACTTAAACTGCAATCTAACATTCCGTACATCATAGGTACACTTAGCTGGGGAAAATGGCCGTCAACTGTCTGCAAAGTATAAACAAACAATAAACACTAACTTTCTATTCTAGCGTAGGCGTTAAGGAACCTTAATATTATGCAAGAATCTGCCATGCCCATATTCCGTGTAATTATATTACACATTCTCTTTCCTGTTGATGTGGTATTAAGCAACTGTAGGATTAAATATGTAAAGAGGATAGGGAACAGCTTTCTGGGTGCTGGTTATAACATTTTGTGCGGTCGCTAAAAGATAGTGTTAGCAACCTAAGTAAAATAGGCAAAACTTGTGTAAACTAAGCTTTACCAAAGGGCTTACATCGGCTCTCCATAAAATTGTTAAACGTTAGGCAGAATGTTTACGAGTCTTTTGCTTGTTTAAATTTGAAATTTTGAATATTAGAAGAACGTCATTCTGATCTCATTGGAGAATACTTTTTGGCGGGAAAGTCGGAAAGTGGCATCACGTATTTTCAATGTATTTTGTTATTGTTGCTGTAGGTAATTAAATAATTAATGTGATAAAGCGTCTAAAGTTGGGTATTAGTGTTATTCTAATCTATTTCTATATAGTAGGTACCTATTATTGAATAACTCTAAGAATAATAGGTATATCCAAAATACACTACTGCACAGCCAATTATACAGATTCTGAAAATATTTTTGAATCTGATAAACAGAAAGAATTTACGCAACAGTCTCTCCCTAGTGCAGCAACTATTTAAGTTAGTAGGTATTCTAAGGTAAGGAAACAAAAAGAGGATGATGGGTGTTGTAGATAATCTGTGGTAAACAATGGATGTTTAGGTATAGACTGATGATACGAAGGCGCCAACGCCCGCCATAAAAGAAAATAAAAGTAATAAATAACCTACAACAATTTTTTCAGCCTTTTTCCTCATCCTTTGGTAACTTCTAAGAATCACTTCCATGCTGGGTAGGTGTTAACTTTAAGCAATCAATAATGACCCCTATTTACTTGGAAATTGAACTCATTTAATGTATGAATATCGTATGCGGTGAAAACGGGGTTTTTCGAGTGTTTTATTTATTATATTTATTTATCCATTTATTTCAGGCATCTAGGCCCATATAAACACATACAATACAATATTAATATAATTAACTTAAAAAATTAACTAACCAACCAATCGGTTAAGTAACACTTCACACAAAATTGTTGTGGTAACAGAATACTGAAAAATACATGAAATATTAACAATCGCCAGAACACTGCCTGCATCTCTTCCTTGTTTTGGAAAAAAATCATTTAAATTCAACAATTTTAAGTAGGAATCTCCATGAATCTCCTTTAACTTTGACAACCTAACGGTTAAGTCAAAGTAATATAAAAGTAAATTAATAATCTAGATCCATTACAAAAGTACGTGATTATTCAACAACCGTTTCCCACATCAATGCAAACCTCGTTCTTTTTAACCGACTTCAAAAAAAGGAGGAGGTTCTCAATTCGGTTGTATGTTTTTATTTTTTTTTTATTTTTTTATTTTTTATGTTTGTTACCTCAGTACGCCGTCATTTATGAACCGATTTAAAAAATTATTTTTTTATTTGAAAGGACATACGTCCAGATTGGTCCCATTTTTGTCAAACTCCAGTTCTGATGATGGGATCCATGAGGAATTGAGGGAACTCCTCAAATATTATAGGCATACATATAGCAATTTTGGTATTTTCATTAACAACTCAAGCATTTGCATTCAGAAAGTATAATTTGGGGAAGTGGAACTGATGATGAAGACCACAGATGGCCATCGAAACTACTCAATGAAAAATATTTCACGGGTAGCGATTCGATTGCTTTAATATGGTTGCTAAGCAATTTATGATCGTCACAATGCGTATAGTAAAGTGGAGCTGATGGTGACTTCACCATCAGCTCAAGTTCTCCTGGTTCTTACCAAGAGAACTCCTCAACAATTAACGTCCCAGCATCGGGAAAAGCAATATTTTGTAACAGGTGATGAGCAGTTGACATTAGGGTTTGAAACGGTATGCTCTTAAGGTGGTCCCATTGTCACCAAGTCAGAGTCTGATGAAGGGATCCCATGAAAGTCGAGGAAAATCCTCTTTGGTAGGCATGTACAGTGTGTTAGTTGAACTCTCTCAAATCAAATGAAACCTATTGATGATTCAAGTGTTTGAGTCCGAGAGTCATCACTTACCTATAACTCCGACTTTTAATTAGCTGCAGTAAAATAACACTTCTTAATAACTCATTTCGGACTGCATTTAGAGATATGCATGTCAAATAAGTTTTATTTGTTACACTACTCTGTACTAGAAAAACAAGGTTTGGTTGATGGCCGCGAAAAAACAACAAGACGACAATTTCAGATGATGTTACAAAACCGATTTAGATTTTTTTTTTTATTTAAAAGGATATACTTCCAGATTGGTCCCATTTTTGTCAAAATCCAGTTCTGATGATGGGATCCATAAGGAATTAAGGGAACTCCTCAAATATTATAGGCATACATATAGCAATTCTGGTATTTTCATCGACAACTCAAGCATTTGCATTCAGAAAGTATAATTTGGTGAAGTGGAACTGATGAAGGAGACTACAGATAGCCACAGGAACTCTTCAATGATTATAAGTATTTCATGGGTGGAGTTAAGATATCTCGATTAAGATAGTTAAGCGACTATGACGAAGCAAATTTAAATAAATAGTTCTGACGAAACTGGTACTCTTGAGGGTGAAGATGGGACCATCCCATATAAAC
Organism: Gortyna flavago; assembly: GCA_963669345.1. Classification (NCBI taxonomy): domain Eukaryota; kingdom Metazoa; phylum Arthropoda; class Insecta; order Lepidoptera; family Noctuidae; genus Gortyna; species Gortyna flavago. Next base: position 2,710,574 of record OY770144.1, read on the forward strand.
TTGTTCAAGTAGTTCTGATGAGTGGTTTTTGAGTTATCTTTATTAATAGGTACGTATTATTTCCACTTGTTGTAGGTATGTTGATGGTAATTATTCTGTACAACTTCCTGTCACTGTTATATATTTAGCAAGTAGTGGTATACGAATTGGTGTGGGGTAGGTACCACAACTCAAAAGTGAAAAATAAAAACTTTTTAACAAAAAAAACAACCGACTTCCAACAAAACACTACAAAGTGAAAAATAACTTTAATTTCAGAAGTCGGTGTCAAAAAACGAAAATGCAGAACCAACGACACCGACTTCCGAAATTAAAGTTATTTTTCACTTTGTAGTGTTTTGTTGGAAGTCGGTTGTTTTTTTTGTTAAAAAGTTTTTTATAGCCTTGAGTCCTTGACAATGTAATTTGACAATCGCCATTGGGTTCATGGGTTCATCGATCAAACTTTTACGATGCTTTATTACGGCTTCAGTACAATACAACCGCCGTTATTGCCATAATGGACCCATTCTACTGACTGATTAACTGAATTTGGTTGACCTCTTTATACAAATCCGTCGATGGTTATTATGAATTCTATTGTTGTAAAATAGTGTTTTTATTCCTGTACAAACAAAATTCACATCACATGGGTAGTAGGTAACTTAAACTTTAAAAAGGAGCGAAAGTATCGACCACAAAGTGACGTAATTAAACAAAGTAAGTAGTATTAAGTATAGGTAGGAAAAAAAGCAAATCGCAAAGCGAGCCTATGAGGCTATGATGCATTCAAAAACAAAATACAGGATGACAGAGACATTGACCATGGATTCAATATATGGTTCTGAACAGCCCTGAAATTTTGGCGGTACTTAAAAAAAAAAAGCAATGGAACAGCAACCATGCCTTTTTACCGCGTAGGTGCACTTTTCTGTGAAACAGTTGTTTTTTCTCTATAGTTTTAGGCACAAGCAAAAATTTAATCGTTCTTTCTACTTGTCCACAGAACGGCCTCCTCTCATCGCTGCCGTACCTCGGCAAGTACCTGTGCGCGTTGGCATCGTCAGTGCTGGCCGACTCGCTGAGACGGAGCGGCAAGCTGTCCACCACAGCCGCTAGGAAACTGTTCACTGGATTCGCTGTGGGACTGCCGGGTAAGTGAAAACAGCTTATCGTACTGAACTAATAGAAGATAATATCGGGGGTCTAGAATATAATAGACTAGCTTTGTCCTGAGCTTTTTGGCTGGCTTCGCCCGCGTGTTCGGAAACTACATTAACCTTTTAACCGCCTGACTTCATATCATATGCCGTACCCCAACGCCCGAAAAAAATACCTGGTAGAATACAGCGTAATCTATTAAATAAATTATAACACCCCTCGTTTTGTCAGGGGTTAAAAAGCATTAAACGAACTGTGGTATTTGGTCGTAAATATACGACCCTGGCGAAATGGACACGAAAATATTTGTCGGATTAATCCGGCGTAAGTGGTTAAAAAGTTAAAAGTATCCTATGTCCTAAACCCAGGTCGTGGTCTATCCGTGTGCCAAATTTTATTGAAATCCGTTCAGCCGTTCAGGTGTGAAAAAGTAACAGACTGATTTACAGAGTTACTTTCGATATTAGTATCTATGGATTTATTTTACATGGTCTTAGTAGGTATCTGGTTTGTCAAGGACAGTTTGTTTAAGTGTGACCACTGCCTTGTTCTTTTCTTATGTCGACATGAGCTGTACGAGAACAGCTAGGTAATGTTGTTGCGAAAAGATAGTTCTATTTTTCAGGGGTGGTAGGTCACAGTGTAATAAAAATTTGATAGTAACGTATGTATGGAAGCCCTGAAGACGATCACGTTTCTAATGTTAACGTTATGTTTTCCAGGTCTTCTGATGATAGCTCAGGCGTATCTCGGCGGCGACCGCGTGTGGTCCATCGCAATCTTTACTTCAGCGCTCACCATCAACGGAGCTGTGACTGCTGGCTACCTCGGCAACGGACTGGATATCGCGCCCAACTTCAGTGGTTAGTATTATAGAAAAGCTTTTTTAATATTTTGTGTGTTCATCATATAATCTATAATATAAAAATGTATCGCTAAATGTGTTGCTAAGCGCAAATCTCGAGAGCAGCTGAACCGATTTCGCTAATTCTTTTTTTGTTGTCAGCACAAGGTTTGTATGAAAGAAAGTTCAGAAAATTCGAAAAAAAATTGCACCCGTGCGAAGCAGGGGCGGGCCGCTAGTAGATAATAATGAAATATGCGATTTCTTGTGCCAATCTCCGTGCTAATCTGCCAGCGTGTACAAGGTTCATGTATGTTATTGGGTGACAAATGATCAGGCTGTCTTACTTAATGGTTAGTGGTCACCGCCGTCTTTATCTGAAAAACCATAGACATTCCAAACTTGGTACAATTCCCACAGGCGGGCTGCTACGTAAAATGTTCTTATTCAGCTCAGTGAAACCCAATTACACTGGTCGACCTAGTTTGCAAACTTTTTTTTTAAAATTTGTTTTCGGGTTAAACCTTCAAATGGTACCCGACCTCAGGGGAGGCATTTCGGGGAGTGTGGGATTTTTACCTTACTAAAACCACCCCGGTGATCACCATCAGCACATAGGGGTGGTCCCGGTTCCTCCGGAACCCCCCCCCGTGCAACGCCTGTAAGGCACATCCCTGGGGAGACTAAAGAGGCCTCCCCTGAGCCTCGCTATGCACGGCAGCACGTGACCACTGTGCCACTGTCCCTCTTCTTGTCCTTCTTCTCGTCTTCCCTGGATCACTTGGTGGGCGGACAGTCCTCACTCTGTGCGCCCGTGACCCAAAGGTCATTGAGTGGAGTCGTTTCCGCTGGTTAATACCCGTGGTTAACACTGTTAATAATTACTGGGAATGATGCGTTCTACTGGTTAACAGTGTTGACGAACGCTACATTTTTCTCAATAGTTAATAGGTAGGTACCCTCGTCTCACGTATAGTTCAGGAGTCAGGTTAAAGAAAAGTAAAAAGAAATAAAAAATATAACGGTTCTTGAAAGTGTTTTTTTTTTTAGTGCCGTAACCTAGGACATTCAGCCAATATTAATAATTTAATCTTAAAACAAACACACGTCTAACAAACGAGGTAGATACTAGTGCAAATACAGTGTACTAAATATTTCAATGTAACGTTGCAGGTACAATCTTCGGTATGGCGAACACACTGTCATCCTTCGGCGGCTGGCTGTCCACTTTCATGGTCGGAGAATTAACTAAGGAAAATGTAAGTTAAAACGAATTTTTTATCTTATTTAGAGTTATTGAAATATCTTGCTCATTCCTGCATGAAAAGGGGGTTTGTGAATGATTGAATGAATATCTACCTCACAGAAGTCACAGATTAATCATTCTGTGAAGTTATTTGTGCAATAGATATGACGTTTGAGTAAACGTTCTACAGATTGACCTCCTTACTAATAAACGCTGTATAGCGTCTGTATAGTTACACAACGCTTTGTCTTCTTTCGAAAGTCAAATTACTGACGACTGAAGGAGAGAAATCGGTGTGTAACTATTCACCTGATATAATACGTTTATTAGTCAAGCCAACAGCTTCAGTTATCGTATAAGTACCCTAGGCAGTCGCGTTTAGCGGACTCCTACGATAACATTGATTGATGTTCGATATGCTACGAAAGCGTATCGCGTGGTTTTGAATTCCTAAGCTGATCGAAATCTGAGAATCTAGCACTTGTTTTAATTTAAAATATGTTTGACTGTTACTGGCAGAGGTGAGATGGTCTTTCAGTGTGAAATTCTTAATAATATCCTCTATTTTTCTCCCTAGAACACCCCCGAACAATGGAAGATCGTCTTCTACATCCTCGCAGGCACATACATCACAGGCGCCCTCTGCTTCGTCACCTTTGGCTCCGGGGAGCTACAACCCTGGAACAACTCCAAGCCTACCGCCGAAGTTGAGAAGCAGCATGAGGAACAACCCCTCAATGAGGAGAAGGCGTGAGGAGTTACGGGAAAAGGAGTCAGACATGCTGTTAAGGTGACTTGTTGATTATGACAGATGCGATCAGGTGTTGGTCATTGCCTTTGATTTAGTTATAAGACATACAAGTCATATTCAAAATGTGCTAGCATCTTTAGATCCCGAGTTACAGTATAGTAACTCGGGATAAAATCGCATTACAATATTGCTTCCAAAATGTGATGACCGACTATATGGAGATCTTTGGTCTAGAAAGAAGGATCTTTTGTTAATAAAAATACAATTTTCTAAAGATTTTGTATGAAGGATAAAATACTTTTTCTAAAGCCCTGTAAAATTGCCTAAGTAAAAAAAATATCGATTATTGGGCATACAGGGCAACTATAATGACACATTTTTGAAATATTTATAACCTTCCTTAAAATGTACACTTTTTATTATGAGCACTAGCATGTCTGACGGTAGATTATTGTTAAACCACACATTGTTAACATTTTCACGTACTATCACAAATCGTATGGCGTTGCGAGATTCTGATTCGTGTGCTGCGAATCGAGACTAGTTACATTCTATAGAAATTGTTATTTATCTAGGTTATTAGCAGTTTTCCCAAAAAAAAAAAAAAATAAGATTAATGGGCAAAAATAGTAACATAATAATTGTTATTGAATCATACCTGCAGTAGGTATCTAAAATCATCTATTTGTCTATAAGAGACTAGTTAAAAAAAAAGTAGAGCTACTCTGTGTGAATGTAGACTTTAAAAAAATATTAACATTGACTGGGTTTCTAAACAATAAAAAATAGCTAGGCATATCTACATTCTATTCAAGTCTACGTAGATTTATCTCTGTGTTCTCTAGTTCTATCATAGACAAGGCACTTATAACCTTTTCAGATATCTATATTTTAGTTTCATTGAACAGATACAAACTGCTAATCTTCTAGAACCATTTAAAAAGCAAAAGAAATAATTTTCCCACTTTTAATATGATTACAAGTGAGACAATAATTCCTTATGTATTGTTAAAAAGTAAATAAAGAAAAAAAACTCAAAAAAAGGCTGTTTAGTGTGTAAATATATATTGTGATGTATTTATTTATATGGAACCGGCGCGCTCTTGGACTTTGATGACGGTTGGTTCGTGAGAAACCCGACTCAGGTGTAATTATTAAGTATAAGTGTCAGGAAATCGTGCGTGTACGCACGCTGGTACGTTGTGGCGGGTAAATGTAGGAAGGGGCCATGAAGACTCGCTTTATCTAGTGTAATTTGATAATTTCAGCAAATAACATTTATCTAGCATCAAACAAAAAAAAAAAAGAAAATGTTAAATAAGAATTTTGACGTTTTAACTATGTTCAAAATTCGCAAGTTTGAATCATCAAATATGTTTTTAAATCATTATATTAGCGAAATGCTAAAAATGCTTTTAGTTTTAGAATTTTTTTTTTCGTGAAACGATGCTAATTCTACTCACCTACATTTGACCGCAACAACACAAATTAAATTTCATTTTGTTGCTTCAACGCTTTTGGTAATGCGAGCATGTTAGACAATTTGCGAGGAGGACGCGAGATGAAATGTAAACGGTACAAGATTATCCGTTGTCAATATTTTTGAGAATCCGTAAATCCCAAAACGTACTTAATGTTTTAGAAATATTTGTGTATTTTTTTTTTTGAACAATTTCAGAAAATCTTTTTAATATTTAAGATTGCTATTCTGTTCTGTATCCAATCCAAACAAAGTATTAACTAAGGATTTATGTCAATACTTAAATTAATACTCGTTTACATTTCATACAGCTGTACCGGTGTTATTTATCAAATAGATTAGCTTACCAAATTGTACTGATAGAGGTAAGGCACGGATCTGATCCGGGGACCAAAGTTGAGGACAACAAAATAATAACGATTTTTTTGTGTCTGTAGGTGAGACTGTGTGAGTACCTTTTAAAAAGTCAATAAGTACTTCAGAATCAATAGGCATCCCATTTGAAGACTAATTTAATCATAGAAATTATGGTCAGTCTTAAAACGGTTACAAAAAGGTTACAAACTCAGTTTTTCTGGTCTTGAGAAACATAAACAACTAAGATGTGATGTGCAGATGGATTGTAAATCGTTTTCACGTAGGTATAGGGAAAATGTAAAAGTAACAGAATTTTGACCACATGTCATCATGGTTTGTTTTCAGAATTGCAGCCACATTAGCCAAATCATATCTCTGACTTGTTTTAATGTTGTACCTTTAAAATTGTTATCAATTATCTTGTCCCCTTACGGTCGCACTCAGAAACATAATTGCCTGTTAAGGATGGTTCATAAACGTTAACTGATGTTTCTGAGAGTGGCCATAATAAAATTTTGAAGTGCCTTCAAATCATAGCTCAACTACAGACACGAAATCAATGGTTTCTTGAATAATTATAATTTTGTAAGTATCTTATTTATTTTTCTACGTCGAGGGTTTAGGAAAATTCAGAGCCATTTATCTAACCAGTGGAGCGCACAGCTTTGCTCGCAAACGACCATAGGCAAGTCTCGTTACTTTTTTTTACCGTAAGACATAGATATTAAGATTATGAGGGGTGGTCCCACTGCGTATTGGGTTATTATTTTATCTGCTGATTAGAATATCTTTTCAAACCTTGAAAAAACATCGTAATTTCTTTATTATAAGTTTAATACCAATGTTTTGTATACAGGGTGAAATTGTAAACATGCGACATATCGAAATGGGAGATTGTACTCATCATTATGAACAACTTTTACTATGGGACCAAACAAGAAATCGCGAAAAAAAAATCAGCTGTTTCCTACATTTATGTTCGCATAACTCGTCAAAATGTAGGGAACAGCTGTTTTTTAGGATTTCAGGTTTGTTCCCATAGTAAAAGTTGTTCATAATGATGAGTACAATCTCCCATTTCGATTTGTCGCATGTATTCAAGTTCAACCTGTATATAAAAAAACCTTATGGAATTAATTCTGTAAGTGCTGGTGTAACCTGTATCAAAACCCGTTGTGTAGTTTAGAAGAACAAACGTGGTCACACAGACAGACACGAATATCGACTTTAATCTATAAAATGTATAGATGCGTCTGACTTGTTACAAGAAAATATGACTAGTCAGAAATATCTATTAAGAATTGGTTTTGTCCATAAATTCAAAATCAAAAATTGTCCATAAATTCAAGATCAATAAAAAGCCGAGCACTTTTCGAACGTCAAAATTACATAAGACAGTCCCCCGGCTCGCCCGCCCTTCACCACTTCCTAGTGCTTTCGCTGGGGAGAAGAAGTGGCGCAACAAACTCCCCAGCAGCATACTTTCTTCAAATATTATTTTGCCTCGACAAAGCGGCACAGTCTGACAGTTATTGTACCGTTAGTCGTTCCCTTTGTTCTTTTATGTAGTTATCCATACTAATATTAAAATGCGAAAGTGTGTGTCTGTCTGTCTGTTACCTCTTCACGCTTAAACCGCTGAACCGATTTAGATGAAATTTGGAATAGACAAAGTTTGAGTCCCGGGAAAGGACATAGGACATTTATTCCGATATTCCCGCGGGATCGACACTGATGCGTGATTGCGGATGAAACCGCGAGGCGCTGCTAGTAATAAAATAATAACCAGTCCACGTCGGTAGGACCACCCGCTAAGCCATGTTCGCACTTAGCTTTATTACAAGGGACGATGCATTGTTTTTGTGTGCATTTTAACAGCTGTGATAAAGAGATTTGTCTATGGCTTTACTTCGCTAGTGTCCTTTATAAACGTACGCTCTCCAAATTGTATGAACTAAAGTGCTACAAGGAATTTTTGGCGCCTAATGAAATTGACAGGTTGTTGGTAGACTGACTAACGAAAGCTGACCAAGAAAAAAGGCGGCAAATAAAAAAAAAATCAAGATCTGTTACCCTGGTTAAACACTGCGTAAACGCAGTTGATACTATTTATTATTCATTGCGAATTAATTGATTTATTGACATTGAAAATTAGGATTATAGTCCTAAAATGTATTCATGCTAAAAGTTTAGAAAACAGTTCAGAAAATAATTCCTGGTCAGCTTTCGTTGGCCAAACTCCCAAGTGTCACAAAAAGAAGATGGCGACGTTAGTTCCAATTTTGGCCACGCGTCAAAATATCCTTGTACCGTTGTATCATTATGAAGTACTGAAAATTTAATCATATTCGAATCTTTCACGGCTATTTTGTAGTTCCTAAATTACGATCAGTATTTCGTAAAGGTTTTGTTTTTGTCCATTTTTTTTATTGTATGGAATAGACGGATTTTTATACCTAGTTAATTGTAATTAAGAAAATATCAGTAAGTAAATTTTATTTGTTTAAACATGGTATACATTGCATGCAAGATAATAATGGGATACAGAAAGTTCTCATGCTTAGCCGCATATCGTGGCGTACAAATTGGTAGGAAAGATAGTGCTTAAACCGTGACAATATTAATCAACATTACATTTCGTCATTATAATTCATTAAAGATTAGGGATAATTACAATTCAATTAGTATATCTTTAGATACAATTCAATGTCAAAGTAGTCTTTAAATAGATTGTTCAATAATAAATATGAATTACAGTCATTAAAAAAATTTAAATTCCAAATTATTATTCCAAAAAATACTATAGCTCAATAACAATCATGACATAGTATGGTGTGATGTTCGCCTATTTATAGTAAACTACATATATCAGATTCAATGAATTATTTATTTTTATATTAGTATCTCTCTAGTTAGCTTAAATATACTCCATGCCACAAAAAGTGTCTTTTGTTGTAAACATCTAGCAAAAAGTTTCAATCTGAATATTTCATCTCACATCATTTCTCATGTCGTATCTACTTTTCTACGGGCAATTCATTAACTTGTGTAGAACTATTTAAGACACTTATATTGGCATGGATTTTCTAAGCTATACATTATTTATCGTTGTTATGTACAGACGCCAGCACATCAAGCTACCCGAAACTTTCAAATTATCCCTATCAACTTTGAACCTTATGCTTTAGCAATAAAGTTGAAAATCTATTAATGAAATTTGACAGATTGTAGTAGGTTGATGTGCTGGCGTCTGTACCATAGTGAATCCGTCTATTCCCATAAACAATTTCCACAGACAAACGACCGTGTCCTTCCAACGATTGCAGGGTAACTAAGTCCATAGAGTACATTTTATAAACAAAATAATAATAACGTAAGTAAGTAAGCTTGTCTGTGGAAATTTGCAGTATGTTATGTTAGTATAATTATCTGTATATGTCTCATATTTATAACTATGTTTAGTTTTGAGGTAATTCTGCACGAGCGGTGATCGCCACATGCGGCAGTAATGTCCAAATACAGAGCGTTTTGGTAAACTTCATGAATAAAGCCTGATTTTTAAGGTAGGTACTTATGATTTAATTGGCAATGATATACCACAAGTTGAAGCAACAGTATAATTGTGCACCTTCTAAACAGTGTTTAGGGATGCAAGTCATTTGTTGCTTCAGTTTTATTGTACTGGGAATAAACTTCCATCTTGTATATGGGGCTTAATTATCATTGTCTCTACCAACTTCAAACAATTGACAGGTTGTTTGGCCAACCCGTTCTTGCTGCTTCAAACCACGTTGTCGATCGTGTAGAAGAGATTTAATATCATTTATTTTTGATGAAAAATAAACATCGCATCAACCATTTTGAAATACTTGCCTGCATGATTTTAATATCAATAATTGACGTTTTCGAATTAATTTTAACATTTATCAAACAAAAACTACTTAATGAATTTCATGAATAAAAAATTGGGCTCAGCTTCCACAAATTGGTTGAAATATAACACTAGTCCTTTTCAGAAATTACTTTAGGAAAGTGACCTTAAAACCTATAAATTTTTCGTCAAATATGTCTTATGTATTTATAAACTATCGTATCGAAAGTATTCTACAAGTAACTGCTATCAGAGTTGAGTTTTTGGAATAAAATAAATCTCTTGAAGTAGTTTTTAAGTTTAAGTTAAATAGTGGTGGCACCGCATCACACTAGTAGTTAAGATCGTATTGGAACTGGAACAAAATATATTCGATTTCAGAGTATTAACGTTTGTAAACCTCAATTTTAGTTTGATTTAATTTCTAAGATGGCAGAGATAAAACGAGATATAAAAAGTTCTGTCAACAAAATATTTTTTTAGCACCAATTTTGCAACCTCGGCTATCCAGCTATCCCGGGAATAGACTATGTGGTTTAATTGGGCTCAAATGAAAAAAAAAACACGAGTAAAATGTTTTTAATATTGTTGCACATTACAGCCCACTCCCTCTCGAAGAGTGCTTGTGTCCCAGCAGTGGGAACATTACTGGGTGATTATGTAATTTTGCAAAATAAAGTTAATAAGCATAGCTTTCTTATCATATCAAACTAAAATGAAGCTCGTATAAAAGTCGCGTGTCGTATTATATTTAAAACCAACATGAAGAAGTTTAAATAACTTCGTATGTATGGCAATAAAATCATAACTTAAGTAACTAAGGAGTGACGAATTCAGTAAACAGGATGAATGTAATGCATGTGTTCAGTGTAATTATGGCAATATTTATGTATTTTCGTATAATAACGCATGTGAAAGGTAACATTTGTTATGTCTTATGACAACTCTGTAATTTTGTGAACCATTTTCTTTTTTGAAAATAAAGATTTTACCAAAATACTTTCTTGTTTCTATTTTTATTCTCAACTTTAGTTGAATCAAAACGCGACAAGACTCAAAGACTGCTTAGTGGTATGTGCTTATAAAACAATTTTCGAAACAAATAGGTTAAGAAGTATAGATACCATTCGTGCTTAATATCTTGTTTACTACACCAAATTCAGAGTAGATATTGCTAATTTTTCCTGACATACCTACAGCACACGAAAAGGTCAGTGCTCCAATACATACAGCTATTGTTTAAGGGTCTAAACAGACGGACTGCATGCCAGCTGCAACATCGCTTTAGATGCCGTTGACATAACTAGGTTTCGAAGCAGTTAAGTCAAACTGCGATGCAATATTTTGAGCACAAACACCAGTCGACAGCGATATAGAGGAATTTTTCGACGACTTAAGACGTCCACTGCTGGACAAGGAACGCTACTTCAACCGGTTCGGAGCTTCTTGCATCCACTGGATTCCTACGGCTTTCACTAGGCTACCGGTCTACCTTGTAGGAGTCCTTCCAACGCTACGTCTTCCGGTACGCGGTCGCCACTCCAGAACCTTTCGGCCATCTCTTCTGCGAGCAATGTGCTGCCCACAGCCACATAAAGGAAATTCTTCGAGCTATGTCGGTTACCTTGGTTCTCGTGCGGATCTCTTCAATTCTGATTAGATCACGCAGAAAAACTCCAACCAACTCCATTGCCCTTTGGGTGATTTTCAGCCAAAGAAATAAGGCCCATTGTGAGCGACCACGTTCCAGTGCAATAGGTCATTACTGGCAACACGCACTGGTTAAAGACTTTCGTATTTAAGTGTACAGTGAGTTAATGAAATATAAGAATAAAAACACAGCTAAAAAAAAATAGGTATGTAATAAAACTCATTGCTGGGTAACTTACAATATGTTTATTGAAGAAACATTACATGTTAGCACAGCCTAGCTGTTCCTACGAAGCTCTCGCTCCTCACTACCGATACAAGGCATGGTGACTGATTACAGCTCCGACATATTATTTTACATACGTTTGGTCACCTTGAAAACATCATAAACAACAATTAAATACATAGCAAACTTAACTCATACAACCTTTTTTCGTTGAGTAATATACAGCTATAAACTGTTTCCTTGGCTTCAACGTAATTATATACTGCAAATATTATGACTTTTTGTATTGAAATATAACTTTAATTTGTCTGTAATTTTGTGTACGTTTTTCTCAAATCAATAAATACATTACTTCTGATTTTCCTCTAGTCAAACTGGTCAAAGAAAATTCAAATCTAGCCGTTAATTTTCATAAGATAAATAAATGGTTTGAATATATAGAAATCTCAAAAATTTTTCTTAGCTTTATAGAGTAACTCAATACCCAACGGGGTGAATAGGGATGCAGGGATGGATCGGGACGAAACTATAAAATGGATTTTGACGTTAAAATAATATACTTTGTTGCCAACAACTTAATCGTTAATTATATTCCAGTAAAGATATGAGAGTCCATTTTGGCAACAAACTATATTATCACTCTGTTTGACGGTACTGAAATTAAGGTTCTGTAAGCAATATGCTTAACACAATGAGCCTATAGCGTTCTCACTGCTGGAACACAGGCCTCCTCTGCGAGAGGGAGTGGGCCATAATTAACATTTATTAAATAATACTGTAATATTTTATGTTGTTTTCGAAGCGATCAAACCGAACAGTGAGTGTAGTGACTAGACTTTCGTCTTATCACAGGTATTTGTCTATCATTACATCAGTGAAACGTAAGCATTTTTTACAAGTAATTATATTTTCATCCCACATTTTGACATTACACGAAAAATGTTACACATTTTAATTTTTCATAAGTTTCATAGTAATGTCAAAATGTACGATATTTCTTATGAATAAAACATGAATTAGTGAGACATAGTATTCAGTAAATATCACATGAATGAGTGCATTTTATATTAATTGAATTAAAATCGAAATGTTAATTGGATAGCTGTGATGTTATTTTTAAATTCTGTTCGAATTCGTTGCAAAAAAAAAAAAACTGAAAATAGTTGCGGGCAATGTAATGACAATTTAATGTGATAAATAATGTTTATAACAGAGGGGTAATTCTCGTAATTTTTCGTTCACAGTCTCATTCTCAATCTGGCAAAAATACCTCTAATTTCTCTACACACATCAAGCTACCCGAAACTGTCAAATTTTCCCAATCAGCTTTGAACCTTATGCTTTAGCGATAAAGTTGAAAATCTTTTAAAGAAATTTGACGGATTGGAGTAGCCTGATGTGCTGGCGTCTGTACATAAAACTATTAAAGATCACAGTTATCCATATTACAACATTTCTAATACTAGCTATGACTAGGGTTATTTGGACAAAAAAACAACGATGGCTTCATTTCCAAAAAGCAACTCTTAGACCAAGAAAATTTGCCTTAGGACATTTTTGCCTAGACAATATTCCTGCCCGTTTTTTTGCCCGGGCATAAATTGTTGCCCATTAGTAATAGTAAATGAAGCCACCGTTATTTCTGTGCCCGCTTAATAAAACTAAGGTATAATATATCTAACTAAATGTATCAGCTCGAGCTGTCTTACCCTTAGCATTTGTACTAAAGCATGTATCACCTTCTCTATTACACGCCCGAACACCATCTATACTTGGCTTAACTGTTTATTTAATACAAGTCGATTTTTTGTGGTTTTCAAAATAGGGAAGTGCTCATTTAATGGTTTTTAATTATATTTTTTAACTTGTAAATACCCACTCATGTTTATTTTTTATTAAATGTTGTAAATAATAAAAAAAAAACCATTACGTGTTTCTGTCGTGACCGTTGAGTTTGCGTGTCGATGGAAATCCATAAATTGAGTCGGCCTAGATTTTGGCTAAGAATTCCTGAAAAGTGCAGACAACAAGACACAATATCAAGTGTCCTATTTTAAAACGTGCAAAAAACTGATACCAAATTCGGGTCAGTGGGTCGTCTTCGGGGCGGATTCGAATTCCGTACAAAATCGAATCGATTTGAAGCTGGCCAAGTTTAGTTGTCTACACCTCACAAAAACTTATATTTCCTAAAAAGAAAGAATACATCTTCCTTTTATAAAACCACAAAAAGTCGGCGTTTTATGTAGATTACAGACTGATTCTAGTTGATCTATTGACTGACGTTATTATTGTATATTTATTAAAAATACTCTCCATTGATTTGACTAAATAATTGATAAGACTAACCTGATTAGGATTGAGATAGTTTGAAACGATTTCACAATGTTTTATTATAATGTGGGTTTAAAGCAGTGATTTTGGTGCTTGATAAAAAATAAAAATAATAGGTAAATATTTTACCATTTTCCTTCGTGTCCCCGATTTTACAAAATGGCCGACGAATCTTGGCCGGTTTGAACATAGGCTCTTCGAACTTTTACGCATGTTCTCTCACTCAGTCTGACCTCATTTGGTTTCTAAAAAATGTTATTGCGCAGCCTACAGCGCAAAGTTCGGACCGGTCATGATTCATCAGGCCGTATGGTACACATGTTTGTTTTGGAGACAGCCCGTCTATACTTCAATTCTGAACCTCAGATATTTTACGTCCATTGCCACCTACTCAAAGTTTTTACTTTAGGGTTGTTTATACTAAAGTTGATTTTTGAGTGACAATTTGTAACTTGAGTGACGATTTGTAACAAAAAGGTCTTACTTAAATAAATTTTGGTTTCAATGGAATTTGAACTTTGTTTTGTTCGTCATAGAGTTTATTGTTCCAAAACATAATAATTATCTGAGATTTTGCATTGAAATACAGTTTCGAACTCGAACGGAGCGTACAAATTGAAACAAACACATGGACACAAACAACATATTATGACGAAATTTGTTTCACATAAATAATTTAATTACATTGTTTTTCAAGCCTCTTTAACTTAGTTTCTCAAACATTGTTTTACAATTCTCACATAACATCCAAACCGTTGCCGCCATACATAATTATCGTTCAGCGACCCTTCTAATTTGATCCCAGCATTCAATAACACCAATTAATTAAGAAAACATCCAATTAGTTCACATTTAAAGTTTTATACAATTTACTAATCATTGTACTTTCTTAGCAGTTTATTTGATTCTGTGATGGCAAAATTATACATACAAAAGTGTTGAAAGAGGCCTTTTTACCCGACTGCGCCAAAAGGAGGGTTATGTTTTTTTACATTGCTGAATGGAATGGGCCTGCTCGCGACCTGACCTCTGACCTCGATCACGCCTGATGGAAAGTGATGGATGAGGTCTATGATGGAACGAGCGTGCCCAGAAGATGCCTGTTCACTCTTGATTTGAAGACTGACGGGCCAAATTGGGAGGGGAACACAGACGCTGGCAGAGAAATCTACACTTTGGCTATGCGCATAATAAATGCGTTGCCCAAAAGTGGGAATAACATAGGTTCGTTATAAAAGGTGCAAAAGAGCTGCGAGTATAATAATTAGTTTAATAATAGGACAGTACTCAAAATAATTCGTTGTCTTCAAAGAAAGTATTTTTAATATGTTATAGTTTTTAAAGTCGATTTTATTCGATGATTCAATAAGCTCGCCCCCTAATGACATGGGACTTAAACATAACAGGGGAAATGTGGGTGTGTTATATAGGGTCAAATACAATTACCTAGCGAAACTCCTTTGCCGAACCCTTCAAGAAACAAAAGCGTGATGCTATGTTATGTTTATTCGATGATTTTTTTTTTATATCTATCATAAAGTTAAAGAAAGCGATGCCTCAAATGAAAAAAAAATACAAGTAAACACAGGTCAAAGATACCACAGAATCAAACAAACTCAAAAGTACATAAAATAGGACTAGAAATAATACGTTACAACAATGTATTAACCACTTAAACAACAATTTGGTCAAACAACACTTAGTAGACGAACTAACAAAATAGACGACATTAATAGAAGAAAATTTGTTAGTTTTTTATAATTGACACAATTAACAAGATATAAAGATAAAAAGTAGAATGTTTATGTAAAAGGTAATCATGATTTAAAGAATTAATTTATATTTAATCTTTTGTAACATTATATTATGCGCATTTATAATTTCTAAGGTGATGGTCACTTTAAAACGTCACTCGCCACCTGTCGACAGCGTGAGGGAGGGTGTATTTACGAACACAGCATTCGGCCATC
Organism: Gortyna flavago; assembly: GCA_963669345.1. Taxonomy (NCBI): domain Eukaryota; kingdom Metazoa; phylum Arthropoda; class Insecta; order Lepidoptera; family Noctuidae; genus Gortyna; species Gortyna flavago. The sequence goes on from OY770144.1 coordinate 2,726,443, forward strand.
GTCGGTCGCGATCGGCATGTGGTCGGACGTCCACGTCCACGTGACGGCATCATGATAACACAGGCAAGTAGGAAGCATAATCAGCCTCCTCTCTTCGAGATCTTCGAGAGGGAGTGGGCTCCACCAAGCGGGTGCAATGCGGGTTGGTAGATGTCACATGTCGTCGAATTTTTGGTTCTAGGACATGCCGGTTTCCTCAGTGTCGGTTTTGAGAGCAGTTGTGATGAAATTATTTACACAAAGTAAAGCACCAGTCTGGGTTCGAACCCACGAGCTACAACTCGTAAGTCGGGGGTTACCACTGGGCTACTACTGCTCTTAGTAAAATGTAAAAATCTTCATATTTTGTTTTTGATTATGTCATATTTATTTTCTATAATAAACCATCGATTCATGCATTTATGTTGCAAAATAGTTTCGATGTTTCACATCTGCCAGGTGTCCCGCGACGGTGACGGCGACGGCTCAATTATTTTTTTTATAGAAATATATGACCACAGAGAAGCCTGTGTCCCAGCAGTGGGAATATTATAGGCTGATTTTGTTGTTTATGTATATACCATTTGTATTGCACACAATTAAATGTTACAAAACAATTAAATACAAAAATTTTGATTTTTTTAAATGTTATCAGCGTGTTCAAGCCATGCATAAATGCGTTAAAAAGTTAAGTAAATAAAAAAAAAAGCACCTTCTTCGTTAAAAACTCTATTATTTATGGATCTACTAAATCCCTTTAGGAACTCCGAATGTGCAAAATAACTAATATATACGTGTTTTAGAAGCCTCTGAATACATATATGTACTTATAAATTATCTATTTTTATATCAACTGTATATAGGTAGGGTTAATGCGAACATTGCCCGGTTAGTGTACGTGAATTAATACAACGGAATGAACGTAAACTGACGGGGTAATGTCGACAATGCCGCGATTTACGCACCTAGTGTTTTTATTTTAGTTTTAGGAATAGATTGCGCCTTTTTTGACATTCTAAGATTTGCTATTTATTTATGTAGGTAATACATTCATTTTTTTTTTATTCTTTACAGTTCATTTTCGTTGGTACCAAGTTTTATGTGGTTACAATTTCACTTCAAATTCAAAATGTTTTCCTACATGGGCACTTATGAGACGTCAGAAGCTAGGTGCACGGTTGTAATTGGTAGTTTCTTACGGAGAAGAGCCGGCAAGAACCTCCGCAGTAACTTTTAAAAATAAAATGCTTTTTAATGTTTTCAAATAACAGTTCTAATGGGTACGTGAAGACAGTGCAGGCCTGCCATTAAGTCCCAGTTACTTCACAAAATAGAAAATGGTCAACATATTAAAGCATATATGAGTCTACAAGGCGTACTTGTCCCGTTCAAACCGAAACGTTGCTTGGTAAACAGTTGAAAGACACTGAACGAGAGTCTCGTTCAGTGTCTTTTAACTGATTCAAGACACAATAGAAGTTGTATTATTATTACGTCTGGGAGCGTTTAGTGTCCCGTAAAGTGCTAGGGCTCAATCTATTCCATAGATATATCTAAACAGGCCTTAAACTAATCAAAGGCAATGTCATGAAAGCATAATTATTGTAATAACTATATTTAATTACCAACTGCTTTACTCTAAGACTAGATATTTCGTGAACCCACCGGCTAATTTGGTATAAAACTATCTTTTTATGGTAACTAATGTTTTTTTTTTAAATATCATTACGCCAAGTCCGTATCGGGGTAGGCTAAGTAGATAAAATTATAATCGTTGTAATAAATTAGCTTTTCAAGCAGAATAACTTTTTTTTATGAAGCGATTGTTAAATGCACCATAGGTTTCAGTTGGGGTGAAAAACAATAACTTTTTGTATTTTGTTTTATCTCATAAATGGCTTTAGTAAGAAAAATATACCGATGTAAATACTGATTCAACAATAGCGAAATAAAATAAAATAGACTTGTTTGAGTATAAAATTAAAATTGGTGAAAATTAAAGCAAAATGAGTACAGTTGATGCCCAAATTAATATTTTACATCCGAACATTTTGAATTTAACTGTAGAGGCACTGCAATATTGTTTATTCAAGAAAAGACAATAATAATTAAAACTTCAGTAGCTGCTCGTTAAAAAGTAAAATATTATTATATTTTACATGTAAATATTTATAAGTATCAAGCCTTTTAAGGTTTTAAGTATGTGTATGGTATGTATTACTTAAAAGTTATGCCATAGAGTCTAGGGTATACACATTAGGTTATGTCAGATTATAACGTAAGTTTGAAAATATAATATTTTATAATAGTATGCGTCAATATTTTAGTTATTTTAAGTATATTATTTTTTATAATAATTAATAGAGGAAGCAAAAGTGTGGGACGACGGTATTTTATATACAAAAATTAAAATATGTATTTTTTTCAGTTATTCGGTAAAGTTGGAAGCGGGTGAATTTTTGTGGGAATTTACCGGAATTTCGGGCAACTTTTTCTGCTTACAATTTTTTTTTGTTATAACAATTAATAATATTGACGCACTCGGAAGCATTTCTAGAAGGCGTTATTATTATAAATTAATTATTACCGAAATAAAAATTATTGAAAAAACTATAATAACGGCGACTGTAAGTAATAATTCTTGCTTGTAATGTTCCATAGACATGAGTCGACATAAAGGGCTTTAAAGGTAGTTAAGCCAGGCTCCATATAAAAATCTTCAATCCAAAGGGGATTGAAGATTTTTATAGCACAGAACACACACACACACACAGTTTTTTTTATAGCTGTTTATAGTACAGAGGCCAGCACATCAACCTACCCCAATCTGTCAAATTTTCCCAATTGAATATGAACCTTATTCGTTTGTGGTAAAGTTGAAAATCTATCAAATAAATTTGACAGATTGGGGTAGCTTGATGTGCTGGCCTCTGTACAAAGGAATTGAATTTCACTATTTTGCATCCGAGTACAAAGAAACACAATTTTTAGATCAGATATTGACTGTAAGACAAGATATTGATATTTCTAATAAAAGTCGTATTTAATACAAAACCTAAGCATATTGTGAAATGCAATAAATGATTGAATATTTTCGCTGAAAATCACAACAAGTAGTTCAGTTTCTTAAATTATCTTGCTGTTAGGCACGAATGAAGGTAACTTTTAACACTAAATATCGTCAAAAATATTTATGACACAATTTTAAGGAAAACATCAGGCGGAGTCGCTCCATGTAAGATACTGGTATTCAGCTGAATCCGGTTAGACTAGAAGCCGACCCCAACATAGTTGGGAAAGGCTAGGCAGATGATGATGAATTTTAAGCAAAAAATAATATTGAGCGGCGTAGGTTAGCTACCGACCTGTTGAGCGGTCGAGCGGTTGAGTGTTGAGTAAAAACGAGCAGGTTGTTGAGTGGGGACCCGCCCCGCTCACCTGTCCTATGGAATGCGGACTGATTGTAGGACTTTGCTGGCCTGGAAGATGAGAAATGCATTTGTTCAGAAACATATTTGTAAAATATCTGGTAACACAAAGTTATGGTAGTCATTTTTGTATGATTATAATGTACACAGACCTCCTGTCGGTGAGAGGGAGTGGGCCGTAATCCACCACGTGGGTGGCAGTGCGGGTTGGTAGATGTCACATGTCTTCGAATTTTAGGCCATGCCGGTTTCCTCACGATGTTTTCCTTTACCGTTTTGAGAGCAGTGGTGATTTCACAAAGTAAAGCGCCTGTCTAGGTTCGAACTTACGACCTAAAATTCGTAAGTCATGACCGTTATCACTGCCACAACTGCTCTGACTACTAACAATGAGTACACGACCCTGCCACATAGGGCGCAGCAAATTAAATTATAAAATAACATAAAACACTCCGGGAGTGCCAACAGAAGTGAAAACAAAACACAAACAGAATACTTTGCCATTACTCACTGACATATCGGATATACATTAAAACCGAGTACATCCCGAGGACAGCCGAGCACATCCGAATGTAGAGCGGTGTCGGTAACAGTGGCGCGAGTTCAAGTTCAATGGTTTTTTCCCATCTAAAACATGCCCAACGCGCCTAAAGAAGTTTTCACTTCAATAATTCCCTAAGGGTTAGCCAGAGGTGTACCGATAGCACACCTACATTTTTCCCACTCGCATATTTCGAACTTATAACCTTGGTTAATACTATAACATGATAATTATCTTGCTTATCAAGTAACATAATACACAGCAGCTGATACTGCGCGCGCGCAGGGCCCAGTAGAACGTACCTCATACTCAGCGTCGTCCGCGATGACGCCGCTGACGCACAGCAGCTGGTACTGGCGCGCGCGCAGCGCTGCGGCACCGCGCCGCAACAGCCGCAGCGCCGCCGCGCACGACGCCGCACTGCCGCACGACACTTGCCGCACCTGCCACGTTGCATAGGAGCATGGATGAGGAACTTTATGTAATATGTATTCGTAAATATGTGATCCACATAGAGTGCCTGAATGATCCATACATGCATGGATCAGTATTTTGAAATGCATCAATACTCACTTGAGCGGGTGAATGTGAAGGATCCAGCACTAATAGCGTGGCCTTGCCATCTTTGTGCTTCTCGTAACCTATTATCGTCCGCGAGTGACCTGCAAAATATTTACTGCATTAGCATTCTATAAAAATCACAAGAAAAATCTTGAAATCACGATAGATAAAAAACCTCGAGGAAATTTTGACCAGAAGTGTTACAATAAAGGTAAAATGTATTGCCCAAAAAATATCTACATCCATCATCATTATCATGTCATCCGAAAGACCGTCCACTGCTGGACATAGGCCTCCCCTAAGCACTTCCACTTAGACCGGTTCTGTGCTTCTCGCAGCCAAAGGGTTCCTGCGGCCTTCACAAGGTCGTCGGTCCACCTCGTGGGAGGCCTTCCAAAGCTACGTCGTCCGGTACGCGGTGCGGCGCGGTACGGATCTATATCTATACATTATTAAAAATTAAGGTGGTTTTTCGTGTCTGTCTATATGGCCGCTTTGATCTTCTAAACGAAACAATGGAATTTGAAGCATAATACCACAGAAATCTCGATGTTTTGACAGTTATTATCCGTGATGCTGTTCATCACCTTAGATGCTGTTCGTCACCTTAGATGCTGTTCATCACCTTAGATGCTGTTCATCACCTGAGATGCTGTTCGTCACCTTAGATGCTGTTCATCACCTTAGATGCTGTTAATCACCTCAGATGCTGTTCATCACCTTAGATGCTGTTCATCACCTGAGATGCTGTTCGTCACCTTAGATGCTGTTCATCACCTTAGATGCTGTTCATCACCTTAGATGCTGTTCATCACCTTAGATGCTGTTCATCATACCTTGATGCTGCAGGTACAGAGGAGCCTTGAAGCCAGTGGGCTCCTCCGTGAAGTACCGCAGCACCCAGTCGAACAGGGCTGGGTGACTGCCGTCCGCGCTCGTCGGCTTGTGGAAGTCTATTAGTTGACATCTGTGGGGCAAAAACTTATCTTATATGACTAGAATACCAGAAGGCCAATTCCCGTAATTAGAAACGTTCAAAATGTAGTCGCAATCTCATCTCAGCGACAATCAATGTCAAAAACTTGTCAAAAATGTAGGGAAATTAACTGTGAAAGTTAGCGAGCAATAATAAAATTGTAATCTGTCTGTTCAGAATATAAGACAGAAGAAATTTTTTAATGTTCCCGGTACACATGTTGTACGCTCGATATGCGAAGAGTTAATAGGTGGCAAATTTGTACATTAGGCAGGATAGCGGTTTAGGTAGGCAATTTTGGAGCGTTTTAGTGCCTATAAAAACAATGTATCATCAAAAAGGAAAACATAGGGACATACAAGTAGTTAATATTTATTATTCTGCAAAAATCATTGCTTTATGGTCATTAACCAGAAAGAAAACGGGCGAGAGCGTTTCTATGGTGAAACGACGCACACATTCGTAGGACACATCGTCGATAAAAAATTTCTGAAAATCATGAAAGCTTTGCCAATTAACTAGATGACAAGATTTTTTTCTTTGCCAAAGTAATTAATTTTAAGGTATTTACCTTATCCTGAGTGATGAGAGTACCGTGACTACTTCACAGGCACCGATCCATTTCCGCGTGTTGTATAGTTTGGAGCCAAGCTGCTCTGAACCCTGCAAGACATAGCCATGCTTAACATAGAGCAAAACTTGCGAAATGTGATAATATTAAACTCTATGGTCTGTTCGAAAAGTATCTAATGAAAAAGTAAACAAGGAATGGTTCTGAATATGTCTGAGTGCCACTTACAAATTGAGTAAGTAATTATTTGAATGACGGAATTTAAATTTTGTGTTTTTTTGATTTTGTGTTTGTGTTTTTATGTTTTCACAATTGAGGTTAATTTTTCTTCAATGATTTTTCAATTACAATTCAATAATGTTATTAAATTGTTGTTGGTAAAAGTTTTGAGACGAACTTTTTACATACAGATGAATGTACTACTAATTCCCTTTAGTGGGTGATTATGTAAAAATTAAATCTGAACAGGGATTGTTTACACTTTCATCAGGTACTTTTGCAACAGACCATAAGGGGAGGCCCACACTGCACCGTAGCACGCAGCGGGACGCAGATAACGCAACACACGTGCGTGATTTTTTACATACAAATTCAATAAAACGCACTCACGTGCGTGGAATTTGGCTCCGTTTCCCGCACCCCGCTCCGTGAAACACAGCAGTGTGCCAATCACCTAAAGGGTTTGGTTAAGGGTTTGTTGGGAACCTAACAGATTTTTCAGGGCTAGTTTCTGTGTCCTACTATTACTATACAGGGTGAAATTTTAATCACTGTTTTCCTCTTAAGGGGTCATTGTACTCATCATTATGAACAACTTTTACTATGGGAGCAAACAAGAAATCGCGAAAAAAAAAATCAGCTGTTCCCTACATTTCATGTTCGCATAACTCGTCAAAATGTAGGGAACAGCTGATTTTTGTTATATCTGTATATCGCAGCACCTGTGTGTCAAACCCCAGTTGCCAAGCCCTCTCCACCAGCAGCTGTAGCCGCGGTATGGACGGCACGCACTCACACTCGCGCTCTCGCTCCAGCGTACAGCTGAGGAGAGTGGAGTACTGCGGGTGACGCATCAGCGATGATAGCACCATTTGCATGTTCCTGTATACATAACATTTTAAAAATTCATTCGCTATAAGACCCACTATGGACGGATGGATCGATGGACAAAGACATCAACACTTTTTTTTTTGTTTGCCGTATGTTGTTTACTTCTCTGAATTTAATCTTTATAAAAGGTAGGTACTAGCTGCGCCCCGCGGTTTCACCTGCATAAGTTTCGATCCCGTGGGAGTATCAGGATAAAGAGTATCCTATGTGTTATTCTGAAGCTATATTACTGTAGTTTCATCAAAATCCGTTCAGTATTTTTGCGTGAAAGAGTAACGAACATCCATCCATCCATCCTCACAAACTTTCGGGTTTATAATATTAGTAGGATTTTCGGGTGGTGCATACAGTGTCTTTTTTTTCCAAAATCAACGGGTTCGATTCCTGGCAAGGAGAATTAATTTGTCAAAAATCGAATTATGCTATTTTAGTTTTTATCGAATTCGAATGCTTTGAGCTTTTTACGCTATTTATTTTACTTTTGGATTTGGCCACGCACACTTGAAAAAGGTAACTAAAGTATTTTATGCACAATTATTTTATTGTTATAAAAAAACTAGCTTCTGCTCGCGACTTCCCACGACCTACCGCGTCGCATCGCATCGCCCAACCTCTCTATTACTTCGTTTCAGATTAGCGTTCTTTTTGACGTTTTATCTTTTTGCTCAACTCCTAAGAGTCCTACCGTGAAGCCCAGAATTGGATCAAATGCAAAAGTATTTTTTCAAATCCGACCGGAAGTTCCAGACATTAGCGGGTTCAAACAAACAAACGAAAAAGACAATCAATCTCTTCAGTTTTATTAGTATAGATTTGGTTGATATGTCTCGCTGACGGAAGCGTGTGTGTTGGATCATTTAGCTCCCTTCAAAATGGTTGAGCTGAATGGTGCTGATCTATGCGTCATGTTCGTGAACGGGCGCCGTCAGTTGGGGCTGGTCATCACTTGGCTGCCTCGGCTTATTTTTAATTATTTTCTTTTTGGATTATTGTTTTGTTAAGTACTATTTGCTGTACTCTGGACACTTTTAAAGCGCACGTATTTTTTTTTACGTCCTCACATATAAATATAATTTCAACCTTAATGATGTAACTAATATTTTCGTAAAAATATAATTTAAAAGAGTGTCCATGGAGTTTCTTGCCCGTTCTTCTCCATAGGTACCTACGCTTTGGAATGGGCAACTAGCTTCACATTTTCTGACTGACCGACTTCATGACAATTCAAAAGTGCCTGTAAATGGTTTAATTGAAATAAATGCTTTGGTTTGACTCTTTTTACCTGTACCCGCAGCCCCAGCCCCTGTCTCCGTAGGTACTCGCGTAGTGGTCCACCGCACTGCATAGGTACGTCTTCGATATACTGGTGTTCTGAGCATTCAGTTGAGCTATCCTCTCTAGGAGGCCTGGAAAAAAGAAGTCAGTGGCATATTCAGTAGTAAAGATTTTAACAAGCATATCGCATAATCAGCCTATAACGTTTCCACTGCTGGGACACAGATCTCCTCTCTGTGGAGAATGGCTCTCCACCACGAGAGCACAGTGCGGGTTGGTAGATGTCAAATGTCTTCGAATTTTTGGTTCTAGGACATGCCGGTTTCCACACGATGTTTTCCTTCACCGTGTTGAGAGCAGTGGTGATGAAATATGATACACAAAGTAAAGTGCCTGTATGGGTTTGAACTCACAACCTACAACTCGTAAGTCGGGACTACTACTGCTGCTTCAATGATTGGATGATTGGAACTATGTCCAGCAGTACAGTATTCCCAATTATTCTGCCCCGTTGGTCAATATCTCGTGGTTGCAATCGCAGCTGGTTCGATTCCCAGGTCGGGTAAAGTATTATTGGATTTTCGATTAGGAATTTCTTAGTAACAGCCCGGAATTTGAAATTTGGCGGTGTGCCTCGCGCAAGTGTCGCCGTTGCTCCTGCGCCTGATCTCTCCCCGGTCGTGTCGGATTGCCGTCCCATCGGACTATGAGAGTAAAGGAACAGAGAGTACACCTGTGTTTGCGCACACACTTGTGCACTATAATATCTCCTGCGTACCTGGCTAATCTCCGTTGAGATTGCCACCGTGACCGAAATCGGTCGGGAGGCTATTATTCCCAATATTAATTGTAACACACACCTGTGGTTCTTGATGAGCCAGTATCAGTTCCCGAGGCCGCAGCCCTACGGAGGCCTAAGCTGCGTTCGTAGTAGCCCGCTACCGACAGGGCTCCGCTGTACACGGCGCGCTTCAGGCTGTTCGTTGCCCGGTGAGTGTAGCCTTCGACATCATCTTCTTCCATGCCGTACTGTGCCTGTGAATGGAGAAGAAAACTTCATATATGAGAACTTGACAAGGCGATAAACCTGTAAAAAAAACATTTTACAAACTGTTTTCAGAAATAAAATACCAAAAACTGGGTCCACACCACACGTTCCTTTGGATCGGAGCTACACGATCCACGGTCACGGAGCGGCGATTGTGGATCGGAGATTCGTTCGCACGATCCGGTTTAGGAAATCCGCAATTCTGCCGCGCGCTCCTGTGCCGATCTACGATTTAGCTAGATTAGGTTCAGTTGAACACACGCTCGATAATAAGGAGTATCGACACACAACCGTCTACAATGAGCGCGCCAACCACCCGAGTCGCTTAAACCGACAATACTCGAATCGGCCGCTCCGCCGCGTGTGTTCGGATAGCGCGTCTACCGTGCCCGGTCGCGGCGCACTGGATCGTCTGGTGTACTCAGCTATTTATCATTCACCTATTATAAAACCTGCCTGATTAAGATCACTTTTTTACCTCAAGGATTTAAATAATAACAAAAGGTAAGAAAAAACTAGCCAAACTGATTGATCGGTTCCATAAATACGCTTTTTCATTAGAATCAAGGTTGATTCGATTTTTGTAACAAAAATAAATACTAGTCACAATATAACGCTGCTGTTATGTATTTTCATACATCCCTGGCATTGCTCAACTTCTCAACATTCCTGCAAGTGGAGGGTGGTGGTGGTGGGTGTAGTATCAACCGTCTGGGTCCGCGAGGTAGATTACGGCCCTCAGGTATTGGCTCCCTCACCATCTCGGCCCACTCACTCCAATCACCAAGAGGAGGCTTGTGTCCCAGCAGTGGGAACATTATAGGCTGTATGCTTATGGGAAAGTTATAAATTTTATGCTGTGGTAAGCCCTATGTTCAGCAGAGGATTGCTATAGGATGATAACAAAGTAAAAGTTTCTCCGTAACAGATTTCTGAAAATAATCTCACCCGTAATAACTGAAACTCATGTTCCTCCCTGTTCCGCTGAGCTTCCCTCTCGGATGCTGATAGTCCTGATGTCTCTCCACACTCCTCTCCCCTCTCAAAATGTTCCTCAATGTGTTGGATCTACATTGAAAATAAGTATAGTCTTAGTGCGTCCTGCCCGTCATTACATTCGGTGCTGAAACGTGGACACTGACGGTCAGGCTAGTCCACAGATTCAAGGTCGCTCAGCGCGCTATGGAGCGAGTTATTCTCGGAGTCTCTTTGAAGGATAAATTAGGAATGAAATTATCCGGAAAAAAACCGGAGTTACCGAGATTGCTTGCAGAGTAAGCAAACTGAAGTGGCAGTGGGCTGGCCACGTCTGTCGAAGGACCGATGGCCGGTGGAGCAGACGAGTCCTGGAGTGGAGACCGCGTATCGGCAAGCGTAGTGTGGGACGCCTCCCAGCTAGATGGACGGACAACCTAAAGAAGGTGGCTGGAGTTGACTGGATGCGGAAGGCGGAGGACAGGGTGTTGTGGCGCATTTTGGGAGAGGCCTATGTCCAGCAGTGGACTGCGATAGGCTGAGTTGATTCATAGTCTTAGTGAAAGCAAAATTAACATATTCTTACGTTTTTTTCAATTTGCAGGTCAGTGTCAGGCTGTATGTTGAATTTCGCGGGCTATCATACCACTTCCCCCATAAGTATAGCAAAGGAAAAAACACTATGCTTTGTATACTTTTACAGGTAACTGATCACCCATATCATCTAAAATATGATCATCACAAGAATACTTATAAATATTCTGATAAAAATATTAAGGAGGGACTCGTGGCTAAGTAATAACGGCCGCACGGGTCGATCGTACAGGTTAAGCTACGCTTGCCGCGGTTGGCCCGTTGATGAGTGACCATATTAACATACCAAGGCCCCTCCGTACCTCGGACAGCATGTTAAGCCATTGGTCTTGGCAGTCATTTGTGGATCTTTGGCAGTCATTACAGGTAGTCAGAAGCCCGAAAGTCTGACAACCAGTCTTACCAAGAGGTATCATATTACCCAGTAACTGTTTGTGGAGGTCAGATAGGCAGACACTCCATGTAAAATACTGGTATTCAGCTGCATCTGGTTAGAGTGGAAGCCAATCCTAACATAGTTGGGAATAGGCTAGGCAGATGATCCTGGTAAAAATATTAACAACAGTGTGACAACTTTAGCAGGTGTAGCACCTATTAAAGTTGTCCATGTCTGGCGGAGGCACAAAAATACCAGTTTTATGAAAAATATACATATTATTATTAAGCTGCTGTTTGATGTTGCTGAAATAAATCTTATGTAAGTTTTTAACACGTTGACTGCCAAGCAACAGACACAATAGAAAATCTATTGTTCGCGGTCACCGGTGACCGCGTTGGCAGTCAACGTGTTACTTAACAATGTTTTATAAATGGTTCTGGCCACAAACTATTGGGCCCAATTAGTCTAATAATATAATACTTTTTCACCCTATCCAACATAAAAATTTATTAGAAACATTCTATAAAATTAAAGAATCTTACAAGTTCATGTTGTGAGAGTGGCAGTGGCTGGCAGCAGACGGGACAGTTGCTGACGGGACTCTCCTCCATCATCACCACATCCTCGTTGCATGATGCATTGTCTACTTGGTCCTGGTAAAGGGATAATAACATAGTTTGTTTTGTGCTAACCTTTTTATTAGTTAAGAAAGCTAGACTAAATACTTTGGATTACTTTACAGATTTTAATGATATAGTAATCTTTTACAATAATACGAAGTGCGAAGTGTAGCCGTCAAAGACCTTTACACTCTGAATGCCTACAAACACTTGCATGGCCATTCCCTAAATTTATGGCAAAATTTATTAAAGAAAATTCTTGTCTAACTGAGTTGTAACAACATGGAATAGTCTACTGGAAAATGTTGTGACGGCTCCCACACTGAACTGCTTCACAAATTGACTGGATAAATTAAATATCTCCAAGCAAAAAACTAGATACAAACGCATCAGCTAATTAGCTACTAGTGTGTCGATCCAAATAATAATAATGCTTAGGTAAACAAAACAAATGAGAAGAGTAACTTGCAAATTCATTGCTCAATGAATGTTTTCTTAGTGGATGGATAAGTTGTTGATAACGATTCTACTCTTATTAGTATTTTAATATACTCACTGCTTTCTGTGGACTCAATATATCTCGATGCTCCACATTGACATGAACTTCGATATCGTTTGCATGAGCAAATTCTCTTTCACAAATCGGACATTGATACGACGAACTGTGGGGTCCAGGTGACATGGACATTGCACTTAGCGCCAGAGTCGGATTGTCCAGGGTTATCGTGGGGTTCGTCAGCCCCAAAGTTGGATTTTCCGAGTTAGCATTAGCATTTATAGACGGCGATGTAAGATCGAAGTGAGCACGATTTATATGTTCCTCCAATTTTCTCGGACATGTTGTCGTGAAATCACACAATAGACACTGGAAATAATTTTCGTATGATTACTTTTACGAAATAAGTTATTTTTAACACTATTTTAATTTAGGTTCAGACAGTAATTTGGAAAATACGTTTTGAAAACAATCTTGGCGGTAAACAAAGAATTCAATTTGACATTGACATTTGATTGACGCAGTCACAAACTCACAATGATGGGCAATTTTATTTTGTTGAACATACAATGCCAAGGACAACATTTACAATTCCTTTACAAATAAGTACTTTTATAATTACCTGCACGGAAGGACTTGGCGTAGGGGCACTTTTTTTTGGTGTATTAGGTTTTAATTTTAAAGCTAATTGAGACCTAAGAGGTGATCCTTGTCCGGCACTAGCCATAGACAACTGAAATGAAGTAAATTTAAGTTAGTTTAATTGGTACAACTTTACAAATCTACATTTTCCTATAACTCTAGAAGAAAGTTTACCTTATTTTTATTAGGTGATCCCTCATAACTACCAGAACTAGTATGACTTGGACTAGATATCGCACCTGAGAAATAATGTTTGTTACTCGTAAACGTGCTTCATAAAAAATATTTTATCTAAGTTTAGAAGAAAGGGTGTCGGTATACCTTTTCTGTCAATCCCATTGACCTCACCGTCATGAGAATTTTGTCTGCTTTGAGCCTTTTTAGGAACCACTCCATTAGTAAGATTGATATTTTTCAGTCCATTGACAAGATTTATATTTTTCGGCGATCTTGAACACTCTTCTTCCTCTTTCTCACTTCTGCTGTAACTTTCCTTTTCTTGGTACCCATTGTAGTAGTTGATGTTTTTGGATATCGCTCCGTTGTGATATTGCGTGGAGTTGTCAGGACTGTGCCAACCATTTATGGACCCTGGCGTATTGTAACTGCAGCTATCTGTGGTCGTCATTTTAGAGTCTTCATCGAAACTAGAAAGGTAACATATTTTCAGCATTTAAGGAAATGTGTTGTGCCGTGTAAAGTTTCCAAAACTTTTAGTTCAGAACTTCGTGTTTAGCAAAGTTAGTGAGTCCAAGTTCTACCTCTAGGACTAGTCGCTAGTTTGTCGACAGTTGTTTTCGTCTAACAATAGATTACAAATTTTGAATTTAAAAAATTAATATGCTTGTGTTTATAAATTAATTATGCTAAGAAAATAAACCTTACTTAATATATTTAAAGTTGACATAAAAAATCTCTCATTTTACAAATCTAGGCGTTTTCGCCAACGTGGACTCATTGAGATCTAGTGTTTTTGTAGACCTCTAAAACAAAGGGAAGATCTTCGCTTTAGAAAGGGAGGATCTTTGCGGGAAAGTGGAGGATCTTCGCGGGGAAGGGGTGTTCAAATAAGTAGCAGTTCCTTACCTTGGGCTTTGATCATCAATGAACGCCATCAGTTCCCTTTCAGGCGTCAGATAGTGCAGGTGGGCCTTCTGAACATGCCCCACTAACTGCGGCTGAGGCACCGCACAGTCACAGAAGGGGCATTCTGGTCTGCCATTGACATGGGCTTCCAAGGTATGAGACCTCATACCCTCGTCTGTAAGACCTTCGCACCCACAGAGCTCACAGGTGTAGGGAAATGGGCTGGTGGACATTTTGCTTGATGAAGGAGACACTTTATTGGTTTTCGAAGTCATCTCTGGAAAGTTGGAAAAAGTATTTTAAATAATGGACTGCTTAAAAAAATCAGCAGATACCTATGGTACCAATTTAAAAATAAATTAAACTGCTAATAATAAGCGATCAAATAACTGAGCCTCTATGCTTTGTTTAGGTTGGCTTTAAGCTTCAAAACAAATAGGTCCATAAAGTATCCATAGCAAAATTATCTCATGCAGAACTAGAGATATTGTACCTAAGCAGACAAACCGTTGCTAAAGATTAAATGAATGTAATAGGAGCTCAGCCTGCAGCTTTCGACTACAGACATACAGACTAACGACCTAATTAATGTAGACAAGCGACGATCGGAGTTAAGGAAGCGACCTATATCCAGCACTTATGATGTAATGACAAGAGGGCCTAGGAGACTTCCTTGCGGTATCCTAATTCGGGCTGATTTCATTTTGATTGAATAAAAACGTTTAGGTAGGTAATATTAGCTACACAGCTTTTATTGTTTTTATGTTTGGGTAAGTAATAGGTAAACGTAGGTAGTTTTTAATTAAACGTTTTATAAAATGACGGAACGTAGTTAAAATACTAGGAAATACCTATTAATCCAGGAAGTTAGTGTTTTGGATAAAGTTCTAATGTGTTTTCGTAAAACGCGCACAATAAGCTGTTTCCCACAAAAAAAAAAAAAAAAACTAGTCGTACCGCATAAATAACATGTTTGGTTCAAACTTATTGACCTAAATAAATAATCTACCTATCTCTATTGAACAAAAATAGAATAAAATATTGATTTAGTAACGTACGTCCTACTTATACAAGACCTTGATTCTGACCTTTAGTGTCTACAGCCCTAATGATCTAAAAATTGATTTATTTTAATGATGAGTTCGCATAGAAACCAACCACAATAACTTTATTGGGGCGAAAGTGTCAAATCGATAAAATTACCGCAGTTTTGTTTTCAAGGAAATCGCGGAAACACCGATGACAAGCAAAATAATTATCAGCAGAAATTAAACCTCTTTTTACTAACCTTTGCTCGAGTTGGCAGAATAAATGCGATACCATTGCGTAACATGCTTTATTCCGTAATAAAAACATCAAAATAGAGAGGATGTACTCACCGATTACTTTAGTATTTTATTGTCATAGAATAATCCAATTCCACTGTTTTTATTGCGAGAACACTATCTAATTGGTACAATTTCGTTAGTATATGTGATTATAACTAGCATTTTCTAACACTAAAATTACAAATTATATTAATACTAGTGGCGATAGGTTGTGATTGCCGTCATTCATGAATTTTTTGGACATTGAAAAATAAGGATTGCTAATACGCATGCGTGGCTGCGTGCGTGCGTTTGACACGCCGGTGTGTGTTTTTGGAACTATTTATTTTCTAATCCACATAATTTATAATTATGAAGATTAATAGGTTTGGTTTGATTAGATTAATTGATTTACGTTTGTAAATTGTGTGTGTTAATTTTAAAGTTTACACGTTTTTGTAGTGATATTATGAGGTGTGTTGCGCCCTCTGTACGATATCGCGTGAACCATTTTCTTGAAGAAAAGGCTTGTAAGCAAAATCACAGAGATATGTAACTGAACTTCCATTAAAAGTTTCCTACAGCCTGAAACGTAGCGCGGTAGATGGAGCCGATGGAGCAGTTTTAAAACCTTCTACGTACTCTGATTAAATTCGTTAACGAAGATTTGTAATTTTATTTTAGGGGTTAACGGTCGCTGGTAGTATTGTAACTTGAAGTATGAGTTGAGGTTAAGAAAATTATGTTTCATCGTGTTTAGATATTATAATTGATACCAATCACGTAGGTATGTGAAGTTTAGACAAAAAAACTGATTTTTAAACGGATATTTCTAGTGATTACACTGACAACGATCGTTGACCCAGAGCAGAGCAAAAAAAGAACAAAAAAAATGTTTTATCATGTTTAGATATCGGTACCCATCACGTCTGCGGAGTTTCGCTAGTTAATTTATTTTGACCCTCTATTAGTACTTTAATATTTCTTTAATTAGCTGATGGTTTTTCTGTGATTACTCATTAGCGCGATTTTTTACCAAACTAATTTACTTAATAAACTTTCGTAAACATTTACCTTTCTTGTGCGGTTTCCGCAGTGAGCAGAATCTGGTAGATATATTTTTCTATTGTTCACAGATTGACAAATTTTCTTCGCAACGGTTAAAATTCGTAGTGCGCGCTTAGCCTTACGATCTGCAACAATTTTAATGTTACCTAACCTGTTTCTACCTTTGTGCTTGCACATGGTTTGTACCTATTGCCTGGTGTGCACCCACGTACCGTATTCCAAGCTCATTGTTCCAAACTGTTATTGAAGTGTTTCTTAGGCGGTGATTTGGGAGTGAAATTTCAAGGATGCGTCCATGATGCGTCATGTTTATCTATTGTTTAAGCACATTTCGCTACATGAGAGAGAAGAAAGATATAACTCTCTCTCTCTCACACTAAATCTCTCTAGTATTCTTTATATTTTAGGAAGTTCGCTTCTATCATGTGTGGAAAAAATTGCGCGTAGGTACCTGCACGCGCAATTTTTTTCCAAATTGTTTTATTGTCAGTTTAGAATGTTTGTGTTGTGAACATGTTTGTATCTTTGTTTGTTTTTATAAACCTCCCTACACTAGCTTCAAATACTACAAAAGTATCGAAATAATGAAACGAACTTGCTAGGTACCTGTAAAAGCCCGTAACCCGTAAAAGACACCTATCTAGTTTGTGTAGGTAGATACCTACTGCTATGTTGTAGTATCATTTATCCAGCCCGACACGATTACATATTAAATTCATTTAAAAAAGAGAAAATAATACTAAAAGAAAAACTCGTTGAAATGGCGGGAAAGCGGGCCGCCATTGCATACATAGTAGACGTTTACGCTAAACACCTCTTGTCACTCAAATAAAATAAAATATTGTTGCATTTTTGTCTTTGGAAGGTATTCTCTACGCTGTACCGACGCGACGCCGATTTAAATGCAGATAGCCTTGTAACAGATAGTAGGATTTATGTTTTGTTCCGGAAACTTGATGCTGAATTTTTAAGGGTGGTTCCCGCGATTATTTAAGTTTGGAATAATTTTTGGTCCTATTAGCATAACACTGGCAGTATAATGAATAAGGAGGTTGAGGAGCGAAAAAGAGGACGGTTGAAAATGAAAATGGAGGCCTTGTTTGCTGAGGGGAACGTAATCTGAAACAAGCTTACTGCCGTAAGTTTTGTAAACTGTGCGCAAGTAATTAGACCAGAATAGCTATTCACAGCTATCCGACAGGCTATCGTATTGAAAATGACACATTTTGATAATATGATTTGCCTTGGCCCCGATAGCAAACGGCTGTCGGAAGAATAGCGGTCATCGATTTGATTTAAACTGGCAAATTTTTCGGGTTTTGGACTTGTGAACAGCGTTTAGCGGACTCCTACGATAACATTGATTGATGTTCGATACGGTACCTACGGAAGTGTATTGAGTGGTTGTGAATATCTATGCAGCACTCGAATTGCGTAATACAACTTGAGCCACAATTCGAGGCTTTTGAAGGAAATTCCTAATCCATTGCTTCATAGGTTTGAAAAAGTCGTCTGCTCAACAACGTACATAACGCAATGGACGTGGCTGAAAAGTCAAAATGAAAGGCATCGTTTGCTTGTAAGTGTGGGAACATGAGGCGAGTCACTGCGCAGTAACCAATTCATTCGCGGGGGTGAGCGGTGGAGTCTGTGCAACGAGTAACGCACTTCAGAGCCGCCATAAAGTTTGACGAGAACTATACGCAATTACGCATGGTTCATTATCTTATTTTGGACAACTGCTAGATTTTACAAATGCATTATGTCTATGGTACCTAGATATCTTTGTAGGTAGGTACTATTTTGATACCACAATCTAAAAAGACTCGGCGACTCAAAAACACATTTACAGCACCGCCATCCATCGCCACCATAATTTCCTGTATTCTACTATACCGGAAAATAACCTGTTAGTTATGAAAGTGTGCGCGACTGTACCGGGTTTCCGCGTACCTATTTTTATTCTCGAATTATGTACATGATCGTTATATTTACCTACCTACTTACTTTTTATTTAACTGAACTGTAGTGGCTATCATCTAGACTAGAGTATTATATTATCTATGCTATCATCTAATTACACTACAAGCTTATCTTACTGATGTTCATAAGTGAGTTTACAGCTGGTTTACAGACAGGTTAATAAAACACACATAATTATTATTAGATATTAAAATAAATATTTATATACAGGGTGGTTGGGACATCGACGCGCAGTCTGTAAAACCATGAATTCAGCACATCTAAGCAAATATATTAAAAATAAAAATACAGTGTCGCTTTTCGTGTCTGTCTGTATGCAGACCGCGTTGTGCTTCTAAACTACGCAACGGATTTTGATGCGGTTTTCAGCATATATCATTCAGAGAATATATTCCGAAAGGTTTATGAACGTTTATTAAAGAAATATCAATGTTTTGTCAAGTCGTAAAGCCGTGCGATGCAGGGGCGGCTCGTGAATAGAAGGGCCAAATCCAATCCTATACAAATATTTAATATTCAACGAATTATTAGAAAGAGCCGGACGTGACCGTTAACCTCGGTCTTGAGTGTTTTACTTAATTTGAATTGATGACTTGTTGCCACGGGGCTGAACGGCGACCACGTTATTAGGATCCCGGGAATGGAGTGATTCTTGATTAAAATTGAGAGGAAGATTACTACAAAATATAGAGTGGTAACGGCCGAGACTTACGAGTTGTAGCAGTACTTTGTGTTGTGTAAATTATTTCATCACAACTGCTCTCAAAACGGTGTAGGAAAACATCGTCAGGTAACATTACGTGGCATACCACGTAATGTTTCCTGACGATGTTTTCCTTCACCGTACAGGACATATCCTAGAACCAAAAATTCGAAGACATGTGACATCTACCAATCCGCAACGAGCCCGCGTGGCGGATTACGGCCCATTCCCTCTCACAGAGAGGAGGCCTGTGTCCCAGCAGTGGGAACATTACTGTAGGCTGATTATTTATGGGATATCTTAACGAAAGTTTGTGTGTTCTTTACACAACTGTTTTTCTTTAGCGTATGGCATCTCGCACGTCGTCCTAGGAGGTTGTCGGCTGCTAACTAAGGTCTCCAGCCAGGGCATAAGATTTCAAAACTAAGCGACTACACGTTAGAAACTGGCTTTATAATCCTTGTATTTTGGAGATTTAGTAGCAAAGTAAGGATAGTAAAAAATGTTTTTCGTGTCCTATCATAAAGTTTTTTATAATTTGGGGAAAAATGCTCGTAGATACTTTAACAAAGATAAGTTGTTTGTTGACAGTTGTTCAGAAATTTTGTGAAAGTTTGGCAGTTATTCACTGTGACGTCCTTTTTTCCTTAAGGTTTGTTTTGTGGTTCAGATGACAGTACTTCTCGTAAAACTGGGTCATGGGACAGGAAAGCGGGCATAATAATGACTGTCGTGAGCATTTTCTTGTTTGAAAAGCAAATCTTGGTGGTTGGGAAAATGTATCTTGTTGTAATATGAATGAAACTGCCTAAGCTTTCATATTCATTTTCTTTTATTTACGCTTCGCCTTTTCGCAACTACCTGTCTTGGGGTTCGGCTTCCAGTCTAACCGGATGCAGCTCTGAATACCAGTATTTTACATGGAGCGACTGCCTATCTGACCTCCACAACCCAGGTACTGCAACACGATATGCCTTGGTAAGACTTTGTTGTTGTCAGACTTTTGGTCTTCTGATTACCGTGACGACTGTCAAAGATCTACGAATGACAGCCCACCAACGGCTACCGACCGACTTTAAAAGAGACTGAGTTTGTTTTGACATTTTTCTTTTGAGGGGTAGTCAGATAGGAAATGCCGAATCCATCTTGCTTGTTTTTATTATAATACGAAGTGTAAAAGTGAATAAACAATTTCATTTATGTAATGTACGCTCACTCATCCACGAACCTTCAATCGACACGTGCGGCTGTTATCATTTAGCCACGAGCCCCTCCATCAATAATTTAAGTATTATTTGTCCTACAGTGGCAATGATACGACTTTAAAATGCATTTAAAAAACATTATCTTTTTATGCATACCTACGTTTCCTTTGTAACACAATATATTATGTCCTTCGCCAGCTAACTTTTAAAACTTCCAACTTGTAACACTTTCGCATACCTACATTTTAGTTATGCAAAAGCGAACAAACTACCTAGGTGTACAGAACTTAGCAGTTCTAGTATCGCTTTTAAATAAACACAAATAGCTTGAGAAACTATGCAGCTTGCTAACGTGTAACAATGAAATGAGACAAAGGAGTTTGGGTAGGTATTAGGTTTCATCGAGAGCTGAGCTAAGCTAAGCGACTGCCTCGTTGGTCGTCTTGGGTTCGAATCCCGGGTCAAGCAAAGTGTTATTGGGTTTTTCCATCTGGAATTTCTCAGTGGCAGCCTGGAGTCTAGATTTGTGCCCGGATGGCTATAGGCTCGCCTCCTATTACTTGGTATAATTTAACTCGCTAGGAATTTTATCAGCGGACGACGAAGCAGCAAATTACAACTGAGCGAAAGTAGCCCACCCATCATAGCGTTGTAGTGGTAACTAAAGTCTATTCAAACTTATGTTTTAAATTAATAAATCACCTTTATTTTAATGGTAATTAAGTTGACTTCAGAGTGACTATTGAAAAGTTAAAAAAATGTTTGAAGTTGTAGCGTAAACTGAACTTTATTGTATAGGAATTAAAACAATTTTTCCATTAATTCGTATTTGTTTACATTTTTGGTAAATAAATCGCGACCGCAGATTAAAACGCCACATGCGAACTACGTGTCATACTGAAGTCACGCAAACAAAATCCTAAATCTCGCAAGCAGAGTTTACCACGCAACTAAGCATACATAATTCATGTCGGGCTGTTGAGACATGAATCATCGGGCAGTTGCCCGCCAGACACGACACCCGTTTGGTCGGGGGCGCGTTAAAGTCGATACTTACTTCAATTTTCTTATTAGTTTTGATGATTTTGAAAAGTATTTTTTACTGGAACGACTATACCTAATTCGTGCCTACTTCAAGGCAATAACTTCGTTTACACTATCTCATACGATAATTACACGACTTTTTTTCAAGAATTTAGTTTTTTAAAATGACATTTTATAATGATTATGTAACAGTTACTGTACCTCCTATTTCGATTTGGCGCAAGTTTTTAATTTCATCCTGCATAGTAGGTACATCCACATTTTGCTAGATATCATGTTCACCCAACAATGCCACGAGCCCCCCACCTTTACCTAATCATTTCTAATAAAATTGAACATCAATAAATTTTATCAATCACACTGTCGAAGTTGCACTCAAATTAAAGTGAAAATGAATACCATCAAGAGGAATTGAAAATAAACCGCGTCAACCGGACCACACCGTGAAAATTATATGAATTTCGGCTGCAAAATGGAAGCAGTATTTTATAGTTAATTTAAACATTCTAGTTGATATTATAGTAACATCATTGACAGCGCCTTTATGTCGCAGTATTTAGTGCCGATTTTCTTAGTGCAAGTATTACCACTCATGCGCAGTAGACTGAACCTGCTCAAGTTGGTAGGCTTTTTAAGTACCTAGTTCCTGAGATTTCGTTGTTAGTCAGTAAGTGTAGTTCTTGGGGAGGCCTATGTCCACTGCTGGACATAGGCCTCCCCCAAGAACCTCCACTTTGACCGGTTCTGTGCTTCTCGCATCCAGGGGATTCCTGCAGCCTTCACAAGGTCGTCGGTCCACCTTGTGGGAGGTCTTCCAACGCTACGTCTTTGTTACGTAAAAACTGTATTCTGCTTTTATAATTACCTACCTCTCATAAGCGATAGTGGAATTCTGAATTAACTCATTCGCTGCTACACGCTTCAGTGAAAGAATGGAATTGAATTGTAATTTTGATTAATAAAAATGCAAGCCATGAGTCTATGACAGTATTCATCTATTTTTAACATGTTGTCGTATAGCACTGCTGGTGTAGTGGTATCATGCAAGATTCCCATTCTTGCGACCCGGGTTCGATTCCCGGGCAGTGCATTCCCTTTTTGGGTTTTAACCCCATTTTTATTTTAATCAAACGAATCTCCCGGGGCGATGTTCGCTGGTACTGGTTATTTTCTCTGTCCAATTTGTAATCTCAAATTCTTGGGCGCCATTTTAGTCGTTCGGCGGCAAATCCCGGCTGAGCCGCGCGTTATTAGCGGACAACAGTTGTGAATGGTGTGATATCCTATAATATGCTCAGCTTTAATCTCGGTGCTACCTAAAAATGGGGTGACAACCCTTGTGAGGATTTTGAGGACATAGGAAGGGTTGGCATTACTTAAGCAGCCTTTAATGTTCCCACTGCTGGGACACAGGCCTCTTATTGTAAGAGGGAGTGTCTCATGTTTTCGAATTTTGGTTCTGGGACATGCCCTTGGCATTATAATCATTGTTTTATGTATTTATTTTTGCTGTACCTAATGCCAACAAACGCATTTTTCTTTCTTTCTTTTTGGTTTGCGCGATAATAAATTAAAACTGTTAGACCATTTTGTAAAAGCGACGTCTTTAGTTGACTGACATTTAAGTACATATATGTTTCTGAACTGGGCCCATTTGGCGCAACCGTAGGTACACAATACTATTTTAAGCTTTTCTGTTTTTTCTTTAAGTATTTTTTTGTGTGAATATTGTGTGCCTTACTTAACCTGGCTCAAATAAACTTAGGTACCTATTTTCTTTCTTTGATTTCGAAGTGATGTATCGGAAAAATACCAACGGTAACACATCTTAGGTCATTGCAGATCTCCCCAGCGAAAGCACTAGAAAGTGATGAAGGGCGGGCGTTTTGGCCTATGTAATTTTCACGTTCAAAAAGTGCTGATTCTCAGCCTAGTTTGAATAAATGACTTTTGTTTTAGATTTGATTGTTTCTATTAGTAAGGATTAGCCCGTAAACTTCAAATGCATTACAATGGAAAATTAAACCATAACTACCGTCGTCGCAGACTGTTTCGATTTTCTTAATAAAACTGATAAAAATATAGTTTCACGGGACACGGGACAACGCATAGCTGAATTTATTCAAAGATTTTCTAAACTGTTCAACATATCAGATAAAAATCACATCAACATTCGCAACAAAACGAAACAGACCAGTCTCAGATAGCATCAACATTGTGGGGACCCTAAAATCGGATGCTTATTTGTACGGACCCCGGATAGCCCCTACTGGACTCGTTTCTGTGATAACCTGGCATTTTCTCCTGATTTTATATTTGTTTTTCTTGCTGATTCCTGCTTTCGGCTCATGGAGGTCGCTGTTTTACTTATTTAAAATAAGTATCATTTGTATGAAGGTTTCGGTGTATTGGACTAGATTTAGGGTATCAGCGGTTTTGGGGGCTGTTTAATGGAATAAATTGTACAGATTGAATAAAGTGCGAAGAAAGTGAACTTAAAGAATTATTGAATAAAGTGTGAACTTTGAAGACCCGTGGCATATACCCTGTCCGTGATTACCTACTTTAAACTTTCAGAGTGTATATTTTAAACATAAAAGCAACGCAGCTCTCAAGCGGCTCGCGAGCGGCGCATTCGCCAGGTCTGGACACACCTTAACTGAATATTATGCTTCCTTTCATTAGCGTCGCCTCAATTTAACTTGGAAGGAATACCTAGGTATAAGTAGGTACGATACTGAATTTCAGCGGAACGAGATCTCAGAATAAAATGGCACTGTCTCAGAAACTAGACACATCCATACTAATATTATAAATTCGAAAGTAACTCTGTCTGTCTGTCTGTATGTTACCTTTTCACGCCTGAACCACTGAACGGATTTCGATAAAATTTGGCAGAGATATAGATTGCATCCCGGGGAAGGACATAGGATAGTTTTTATCGAACTACCTCGAGGGCATAGCCGCGGGCGGAAGCTAGTCAGAAACAAAGGATCATTATTCAAAAATACCTCGCATATATCACGTCTTTTCAACAACATTCATTGCGTTATTTACGTTGTCGAGCAGACAAATTTTTCGAACATATGAAGCAATGGATAAGCAATATCCTTTATAATGATTCAGATTGAGATTGATTGATAGTGTGTTTCTCAATTAGGGTGCTGGTTTTACCTATATCGCCGTTCGTCTAGCTTGTCTGCTCATTGCTGGTTCGAATCTGCTTTAACTACTTAGCATTATTTAGGCATTGCGTCGTAATGTCAGTTCCGTAAAATGATGAATGAATTGAAAATGTGACACTGATCTGGCAAATAAATTAATATTTCTTATTTTAAATATTTCACAGCCTAGAGTTTTTTATTTATTAATATGTATCGATCTATAGAAAGCAGTGGTGGTCCAGATTTACGAGTTGTGTAGGTCGCGGGTTCGAACCCAGACAGGTGTAGGTATTTCATCAATACTGCTTTAAAAAGGGTGAAGGAAAACATCGTGAAGAAACCGGCATGTCTTAGGACCAAAAATTCGAAGACATGTGACTTCTACTAACCCGCACTGGGCCCGCGTGGCGGATTACGGCCCACCCTATCTATTGAGGCCTGTGTCCCATCAGAAAAATTATAGGCTAATTATGCTTATGCTACCTATATTTCGCAAAACGGCCAGGCCATTACAAAGATTAGGTCCTTATTAGGACATATGAAATTAGCGTTTTGTACGGGAGGAATAATAAAGTGTTTTTTTTTTTTTGTAAAATATATTTATTTAATCAATGTATGCACCGTTTTTATCTATGCACTTTTGCCATCTCATAGGTAGTTCATTGATCTCTTT
Organism: Gortyna flavago; assembly: GCA_963669345.1. NCBI lineage: Eukaryota > Metazoa > Arthropoda > Insecta > Lepidoptera > Noctuidae > Gortyna > Gortyna flavago. Next base: position 2,751,871 of record OY770144.1, read on the forward strand.
ACTAAAAAAACCATGGGGGCGAGAATCAATGAACTCTTTGAAGGCGGTTTGGACTGCCGCGTCGGAATTGAATTTTTCCCTTGTAAGGAGTTGTCCAAATTCCGGAAAAAATGGTAATCTGTTGGAGCAAGGTCCGGGGAGTACGGTGGATGTTGCAGACATTCCAATTGTAGCTCATCTAACTTAGTGGTTGTTTGTTGTGCAGTATGTGGTCTTGCGTTGTCGTGAAGCAGCAGTGGCCTAGAGCGATTGACCAATCTCGGTTGTTTAGCAGCTAGTTCTTCCTTCATGGTTTGCAGTTGCTGACAATAGATATATGCCGTAATCGTTTGGCCAAATTTTAGAAAGCTGTAGTGAACGACACCGGCGCTAGTCCACCAAACACTCACAAGTAACTTTTTCTGAGTCAATTTTCGTTTAGGGCAGGATTTGGCTGGTTCTCTAGGGTTCAGCCATTGCGACGAGCGCTTCCGATTATCGTACAGTATCCACTTTTCATCACAAGTAATGATTCGATTTAAAATCTCTTCATTATTGTGTCGGTTGAGCAAAGTAACACAGCAGTCGAAGCGTGTTTGCAAGTTCGATTCACTCAATTCATGAGGTAGGTACCCATCGTTCAAGTTTTTTTACTTTCCCGATTTGCTTCAAGTGGATTAATACAGTTTTATCAGTTACCCGAAGCCTGCAGCTATCTCTGAAGTGCTTTGTGATGAATCCGCTTCCACAATAGCCTTTAATTCTTCATTTTCCACTTTGGTCTCCGGCCGTCCACGGGGTTGGTTCTGAAGGTCGAAATTTCCAGAACGAAAAAGTTGAAACCAAAATCGCACCGTGCTTTCTTTTGCGACACCAGCGCCGTATACATCATTAATCCTTCGAGCTGTTTCTGCAGCACTGGTGCCACGGTAAAACTCGTACTCGTAAATATACCGAGATTTCATGTTTTCCATTGTGCGGTAATAAGCGACGCCAAAGAAACAAATAATGAGGAAAAAACAAATGAATGACTGTTTTCAAAACTCAAATGTACCAGCTAAATGAATTTATAAATTTGAATTTGGAATTCTTAACCAAAGAGGAGATATTTCTTTACAAAACGCTAATTTCATATGTATAAGGACCTAATATTATGGGTTCTCGACGTTGGAAAAAAGTGTATGCAATTTTGATACCTACCTATTTGTTTTCAAGTAATTAAATATAGTTTTCAATGCAGTAGTCTGTTCAATGCTGTAGCTTTAAGTGCTTCTTTGTGTCCTCACTTGATAAAGGAAATAATTTGAAAACGGACAAATATATAAATACGACTGTACAAGCATGCGCTGACCTCTAGCGTCACATGCGTAAAACGAAACTCTCAACATGGCGATGGCGGCGTAATATCATGTGACAAAGACTGATGAATTGACTATTACGTTGTTAATTTGTGGGTAATGGAGTGTTGTTACAAATTGGGGGGTTGTGTGGAGGTGGGTGTATACAATGGACCATTTTGGTCCATGTGAGGCCATCACTACCTAAAGCACATTTCATAATCCTTAATTTTATCACGAAATACTTCTGATTGATTAACGCACCAGAGCAAGATTTTGTCATGCAATTTGGCGTAGTTTGACAAAAGTAAAGATATTTAATTTTTTTATTGCTGATTGGGCCCGCTCTTGACCTCGATCACGCCTGATGGAAAGAGATGGATGAGGTCTATGATGGAACGAGGCTTTGAAGTAGACCCGTTAAATATGGAAGGGAACACAGACGCTGGCAGAAGTTCCACAATTTGGCTGTGCACATAATAAATGTATGTAATGTACTCGTAAGGCCTGAATTCCTGTTACGCTGACGTCGGTCGCGTACGGTCAGTACCAACATACGCGCCGCTGACGTCAGCGTGCAGCGTCGCAGTATGGTGTTATATAGAACACAATGTATATTCACACGCGCGACCGACGCGACGTATACGCTACCAACGTCAACATAACAGGAATACAGGCCTTAGTATTGTCCTACCTATCTGACTCAAAATGTAGTCGGCAAAGGGATAGAATGATGATTGTACCCAAAGACATTAATATTAAGTCCGCAATAATCGATTTAAAGTGAAAATGTATGACTTTAAAAAAAATGTAGTGGCAAAAATTTAAACGAGTATACTTAGATGACTTGCTCATGTTGAGAATGAATGAAAGGCGACTAAGAAACGGTATTTACAAAACAGACAAGAGTAGAAACACCTGGACGCCCTAGATTTTAGACCCTAGAAGGACATACCTATAGTGACCATAATAGTAATGTTCTTCAGAAAGGTAACGTAAACGAAGCAAAAGGAGTACCTATGTAATAATCGTAGCTGGTGGCGTTTTATAGCTTCTACCTACGATATGAGAAGAAGGCATGATGGTTCATGCATAGGGCACGCCGCGATAGCGGCGGTAAGGCCCCTCTTTGAGGAGTGGCTAGAGAGGCGTCACGGCGCCCTCACCTACCGCCTGACGCAGGTCCTCACCGGACACGGATGTTTCGGGAGGTTCCTGCACATAATCAGGCGGGAGGAAACGCCCGGGTGTCACCACTGCGAGGATCGCCCAGAGGACACGGTGATGCACACGGTGGAGGTCTGTCCCGCTTGGGCAGAGCACCGCCGTGTCCTCGTAGAGGCGATCGGCAGCGGCGGCGACCTCTCGCGCCCGGCCCTGGTCCAAGCCATGGTCCGGGGCGAGAGGGAGTGGGAGGCAGTCACCTCCTTCTGCGAAGCAGTCATGCTAGCGAAGGAGGTGGCGGGATGGGAGAGGGAGAGAGCCGAGAGGGCCGCCCGTCCCAGCCGCCGCGGTAGACGCTCCGGGCGTCGGGAGCCGCGTGACGACTCCCGGCCACCGTAGGCGCGGGCCTGCGGACGGCGAGTAATGGGTAGCTCGCCGTCCGATCAGGACCAGGCCCGTGCCGGACGGCGCGTATGTGTTCCACGCGCGCCTCAAAGAGATGTCAGCAGACATGGAGGGGCCCGTTAGGGCCGAAGCCTGCCGGGGCAGCGGGATTGTCCGAAAGGGTTACCGCTGCCCCGGAACATAAAGGGCTAAAGAAGGAACACGGATGGGTTTTAGTCAGTAAGAGTCTGACACTCCCTTCCGCTCCACCCAGAGCGGGAGGGGTCATTGGATGATTTCCCATCCTTAAAAAAAAAAAAAAAAAAAAAAAAAAAAAAAAAAAAAAAAAAATGGTTCATGCATAGGTACATTTATATGTACTTAGAACTTAAGCAGCACTTTGTAATATTTATTTTCCCTTTTCTACCCAATAGAATTTCTTTTTAGAAATAAAGCAACAGCACGATACGATTCCAGCTTATCCTTTCTTGAAGCTAACTTAGTTCTAAAACCGTTCAAATTCTAGACGTTTCTATGCAAATACTAAACTTGGTGAATACTAGCACAAAGCGGTCTGTACAATGTTTAGAAGCGCTGACAAAAGTCAGGTCCCTAAACGAATTTTAATACGGAATATTCTGAATTTTATAGGTACCCCAGACATTGAACGGTTTAGAGCTGATTTGAATAGAAAACTTGTGAAGAATAAAGGTACTGAAGGATCTTATTGTATTCACTACTTACAGCAAGTTTTCATGTTGTTTGAATGTGCGGTTTTTCTGGCACGGAGACCCTTAATACAGGGTGGCATGACATAGAGATGTTAGCATCAGAGAAGGGCTCCGTCAGGGCCCGAAGCCTGCCGGGGCAGCGGGATTGTCCGAAAGGGTTACCGCTACCCAGGAACATAAAGGGCTAAGGAAGAAACACGGATGGGTTTTAGTCAGTAAAAGTCGGACACTCCCTTCCGCTAGCGGGAGAGGGTCAAATGATGATTTCACATACCTAAAAAAAAAAAAAAAGGTTGGCATGACATCAACGCGCGAATTGTAACCATGAATTTATGCGCTTATTAATTTGACGGGAATAAACTAAAATTTGTCTTCTGTCCTTTACTTAATTAAATAGAAAGAAAAAGATGCACTGAACTTTAACTTTAGTATAGTTTGTGAACAACAGAGTCGACACCATTGTAGGTATACCCTTTTAAACTGAAGCATAAATAAAAACTAAAACTTAAACATGTGTCCTTCACGACAAAAATAACCAGAAAATAGGGTGGTAGGCAACCCACGAATTTGTGTTGTCTCTGGAGTGCTATTCCCAAATCAAGAAATCTGTAATTTCAACCGAAGTTACGGGAGATTCCTACTCCGTGTTACCTACGTAAGTAATAAGTATATAAGATTAGTTTGGGGTCCGACCTAAGAATCAATGACACAACGATTTGACAGTGGTTTGTGACTAAATTAAATCCGCAGTGGGCGATCCCTAGTGCATAAAAAATACCAAAAATCGGAGTAGATGGCGAGAAATCGTGAGGCGAATCACATCAGCCACTAGACAAGAAACTATATGAGGTCCACGACCGCTCTAACAAAGTAATACAGAATAGTGTAGAGTTCATTCACTCTGAAATTTCGAAGTACTTTCGCACGGATCGTATTTTCGTTGAGTGACAGAGAGTATGACCCCAGAAACGGATGATAGTATTGTATGAAATTGTGCCGAAAAGTGGAAACTGTGGAATATCGTAACTTTCAACATTCATCAACCCACAGTCTAATTAACAGAAATTTTACACTTCAGGCAGCAGTCAGAAACTGAATAAATTTTATTAACCCAAAAAGTAAAATGAACACAAAACTGGATGCCCAGAACTCGCCCAAAAATGTCTAAACTTGTGAATTATGTGTTTTACTGGTTTTTGCGTAATTTTTATCCGTTTTTAGGGTTCCGTACCAAAATGGTAAAAATTAACCCTTATGGTGCGACTCGTCTGTCTGTCCGTCTGTCACAGCTGGATAATTATCTCAAAAACTACTAATTCTATATAACTTGAAATTTTGAATAGTTTGAGATACCTAACGTTTGTCCAACAATTTTTTTTTTTTACCATAAGGAAGATTTTTTTTTGCAACAGGGACTGAAAGGGGTCTTAAAAATTCGAAGTGGGGTTACTAGGGCATGTGCAGTGGCGTGCATTGCATATAGGCATAAAATCAGTGCCTACCTTGATAAATCACCATAAGCCTGTCAATTACATTTTAGTGTAATTATAATTTAATTAATTAAAAATAATTGTATTTTTTCCCCACAGTAAATTATCATACATAAGAAAAAACAAAATCTTCCTATAAACACGCGCGGCAGTAGGCATTCGCCAGACGGCCTACTCGGCTCCCGTATAATATCCGCGCGTTGTCATTGGTCTTTACTCGTTCAAGTTATTACGACGAAATTAAAAATACATACGTCTCACGCGTAATACCGTGACGTTCGACCTTCGCAATTTATCACCCTAAAGTAGGCATGCCTACTCTAACCAACCGAGTATGAAACTATGAATGAAATATCGTAATTTTGTAATTCGTTCGTAATTTGACCGTGCGAAGAAAGAAAGGGATGGATATTGAGATCGCCGATAGTGAGGTAAAACTTTCTTTTTGTTAGGTAATAGATACGTTTTTTATGTTTCTGATTAGTGACCGCGTCTGCCTAGACTAGATCCGGCCTAGTGTCTGCCTAGTGCCTACCTATCCTGAAAACCAATGCACGCCACTGGGCATGTGGGGTAACATATGACCGCTGTTTGCACATTCTCAAACATTTTTTCCACCTGTCCGCCGCGCGCCGGTCCGCCCATCCACTTGTCCGCCTGTCTGTATATCGTACTTTTGAAAAACTGTATCTACGTAAAGTAACACATACAAAATATTTATATATGATGGTACGGAACCCTCGGTGCGCGAGTCCGACTCGCACTTGACAGTTTTTTTGTGATGCGTTGCTAATTTATGTGACAGAACATTTCGGAGTAAGGACCCGAGAAAAAATAAAGGATGCGTGCTCAAATACGTTTGCTTATTTTGTTAAAAATAATGAGTTCCGCGCGCAATAATGGAGGGAAAGAGCTGAAGAATGTTTTCATGTAGGTACCTAACTTTTTTTGGAGAGACGATGCCTGTGAGGTTTTTTACTCAACACAATGATCAACATAGTTGTATGTGAAAAATCGCAGAAATATAGATCCGACCATTTAAATTTGCTACTACAGTTTTGTATGGAGATTCGTAAAATACTACAGGTACACCTCTGCCTAACCCTTCAGGGATATATAGGAGTGAAACTGTCAAACATGAATTGCGTGATATGAATTGTTTTATGGTTCTGCCAAAGTGGCCTTTTTAGGCCCCCAGATATATTGTAACAGTTTTTGTTAATATTAAAGAATGTATGACATGGGTAGAATTCATTTACTAAAGCTTATTGGAACATAAGACTCATTAAAATTTAACGAGGCGTTTTTGGGAACACGGAGATGTGTGGGAACTACGAGTAGTTTTACCCGAGTCACAGATTAGGAATCTGTGCCCGAGTACCATAGTGTGATTCCGTAGAAATTCAATTTTGTTAAAGGTTCCTATTTACTGATGAAGAACTACTCGTAAAAGTACCTTTTATAGTTCCGTTCAATATAAGTAGGTATAGTAAGCGTTTGGGTAGGTATAGTTACCGCTTCGTAGAAGAGCGATGGATGTCGAAATATTACGGCTGTGACCGGCTGTCATATTTTGACTGGAGTGCCGCGCAAGGTACCTAAGTCTGCGCGCGACGTTTGACCTTCAAGATTATATCCCTGCTGGCACTTTTAATCACTTTAGGCATAATGGTGGCGATTATTTACTTTGGAAAACACGAAACGTAGCGCACTCTCGACACCTGGGGGTCTAAAAAGGCCACTTTGGCAAAATCATAAAACAATTACCTAATTCATATCACGCAATTCATCTGTTTGACAGTTTCACACCTATATATCTCTGAAGGGTTAGGCAGAGGTGTACCTACAGCATTTTACGAATCTCCATACAAAACTGTCATACAGATGAAATTGTGTGATATGAATTGTTTTATGATTCTGCTAGTGGCCTTTTTAGGCCCCCTGATATAAACGACAAGACGATTATTTCCGATTTCGACCGCGCGTAGAGGTATTTTGCGGGCATTCTAGTACCTAAGGAAATAACAGTTCCAAAGTATAAACCACGCAGTCAGACCGCGGCCATGTTTCCTGCCTGATTTCGCGCCAACTAGAGAATTGCCTCAACTCCACAGACAACACAGTTCACGATTTATGCGCCCACTTGTTTTGTCTATGGTTAAACTACACCAAAGAGATTGTATATCTTCTGTATAAATGTTATCCTGAGTGTAGTTTGCTGTTCGTAATGTGTTGGTACTATGTTACAGTCTTTTAGGTACTTCCCAAGTTATTCTGAATAGTTCTGACTACTTCTGACTTGTGATTTAGATAAATGATTTGGTAGTTAGGCGAATGTAGGTAGTAGGTACTGTATTACTTTCAGTGTTTGCAAAAAGAGTACCTAGTCAAAAAGTAACGGACAATATTTGAACCGACCGGAAGCCGTAGCGTTGCAAGGCCTTCCACAAGGTGGACCGATGACCTTGTGAAGGCTACAGGAATCCGCTGAACGCGGGAAGCACAGAACCGGTCGAATTGGCGGTGCTCGGGGCAGGCCTAAGTCCAGACCAGCAGTGGACATGGTTCGTCTGAAATGATGATGAACGAAAAGGTCGTATCTTTTTAGAATTGCGTACCCAAAGGATGCCAGCAGGACCCTATTATGTGCTAAGGCTCCGCTCTCCGTCCGTCCGTTTGTCACAGGGGACTATCATAAGAACCGTAAAAGGCAACTTGAAATTTTCACAGAGCGTGTACTACTATGGCCGCTACAACGTAAAATAATAAAATTAAAGAGGATCTCCGCACAAGAAACGTGATAAAGAAATATTGTATGTAGTGTCAAATATTCCCATAAGGGTATATGGTCGCGTGTGAGTCCGACTCGCACTTGGCCGCTTTTTAACGAGTCTCATAACTTTATCCTCCTTGTTATTAAAATCTTGCGAATGTTATGGAACTCCTGTAGCGCATGATTTTCGAGTGGTCCTGCCTAGTTCCTCATTATAGTTTCAACACGCTCGGTTTGAATATTCATTCATGTCACTTGTCTATCTTGCTGGTACTGTGACGTTTTCTAGGTCGTGATCCTGCCAAAAGTTAAGCTTTGTTTGGTGTACACTGCCTGTTTTAGATAGTGGTGGGTTTTTAACAGTGGTAGTGAAGCTTCGTCGAATGAGCAGGTGGCGTATAATGATGTTGTAATGCTATCATGATTCCAGTGCGAGATAGAGACGGAGCTGTACATGTCCGATAGCACTATCCCTTTTTCATATTGGAATCATGACGGCTTTTCCGAAAAAAAAATCTGTAAAAAGAAAAAAATTAAAATTGAGTGATATTTTTGTATTTTGTTTTCTACGAGGGGCGCTCAATAAATAATGAGAATGCGATCAAACTCTTTGGAAGTTTTAAAAAGTAAATACTGGCTGGTAAAGCTGGAATATCTACTCTTTACGGTAGCTACATCTCATTTTATTTATGTATACCACTGACCTGTATTATAACTTGTTTAAGAGAGATCAGTGATGTATACTCTCCTATTACACGTATGCTGGAAGACATTTCTACATAAATAAGCATCACCTTTGTATTTACGTATTTTTCTGTTCCTATAATCTCCTTCTCTGTTTATAAATGGTTAAAATAAAAATTAAATAAGTAAATTATACGTTTTATTAAAATAATGCTGAGATTCACAATTATACGTGACATGTCCTTAGGCTATATCCATTAGGCCGTTAGCGTGGTTGTCTTGCTTCTGACAATAACTTCGACAGAAAAAAAAAATTGTGCTATTGGGACAGTAGGCCATTTGTCCAGCACTACTCGACATACGGCTGATGATAAAGGAATTAACGTTAGCTTCTATAGTCTGCACTCTTCGTATCTCTTGAGCCATCTTCTTCCATTCACCGTATGGTTCAATGGAGCGGTACACCCGTATCCCCCATTACCGTTCACCATCATATAGTCATAGCAGTTAGTGACGCCATCGCTGTTGCAGTCCTGGAGTGAGAAGATTACTTTAGTTACGTTCTGTCAATAAGTTTTTATGACCCTACTGAATTATTGATATAAGAGCTTATTTCACAGTTTTTGGAAATTAATTATCTACGTATAAAAAGAATATAACGGGTATAGAAATAGTTCTAGTAGAATACGAGAGAAGCAGCCTTCTGTTTCGAAAATTAGTGTTACAGCCAAATTAGACTGATTTTAAATTTTCCATAGAAAGAAATTTCCAGTCATCTTTTTTTAAATAAGACATTTCGAAAATGTTGTTTACTAACTTTTTAGACCTTTGTATCCTGCATTTTAGTATTATTATTTAGTTTCAATAAAATCGGTTCATTCATTTAGAAAAACAAGGGCTTGAAAGTTCGTATGACATGCCGTACGTTTACGCTAGAATTATTATTTCTATTAACGTACCTGTCCAAACCTCTGCAAATATCCTTCAATGATTTGCTTTGCGCAGTGGTAACTCCTTGCACAGTCTTCCCAGGCTGAAATACAGTATATATAAAACCTTTGTTACTATTCGTAATTAAACATGTGGGTCTAAACTTAACGTCTAATTTTACATGAGGGAAACAATAAATAGGCAGCGCTGGGTCTTTGTCTCGCATAGGGTCATAGCATTATGCTGAGCGATGGCCATTCTGCGTGGATGAGACGCATATTTTCCTCCAACTTGTTCTTTTTTGTGTTTGTGTTCTTTCTCTGCGTTATGTTGCAAAGAAATAAATACTTCAAGAGCAAATTGAGCTCGTGGCTAAATAATAACAGGCGCACGGGCCCATTTTCAAGGTTTTAAGCAACGACACTTCTCGGCTGTCATTCGTAGATCTTTGACAGTCGTTAGGGTAGTCAGAAGCCCAATGTCTGACAACCAGTATTGTCAAGGGGTACCCGGGAGGGGGAAGTTTTAGCAGTCACCAGGTAAGTTTAGGACCATCGCGTAATTATCGTGTGCCTAGCCTTTTCCCAGCTATGTTGGGGTCAGTTTCCAGTCTAACCAGATTCATCTGAATCCCAGTATTTTACGCGGAGCGACTGCCTAACTGACCTCCACAACCCAGTTACTGGGTAATACGATACCCCTTGATAAGACTGGTTGTCAGACACTCGGGCTTCTGACTGTCCGTAACGACTGTAAAAGATCCACGTCACACATTTTATAATAAACTACCAAGCCACGTTCAAGATCTAAGCCTTAATAAATTCAAATCATTCATTAAACGTAAGTTGTGCCAGAAAGCCTTTTATACTGTTAAGGATTATATTGAGAACAAAAAGGCTTGGGATTGAGTTGCTTCCAATTTTTACATTTTGAATGTTTTTATTATTTTTTTTCTAAATACACATTGACATTAATTAATGAATTTTATATAAACATTGACATTTGCTTACTTTGTAAAGTATTATATTATTTTAATTATTGTGCATGTGAAGACAATGTGGGTCATTTTATTATTATTTTTTTTTGTAAAATTTTTATTATTCTCTTTGTTCTGTTAGTTTTTTTTCTAGGTCTGGCAGTTTGAGTAATTTATGTGGCCTACCCAAATGTCCTTTCTTTGGTATTGTTCGTCGAATCGTTGAGCTCCTTAAGTTTTGAGTTGAGCTGCACGATTTCTGACAAATGCGTGCACTGACTGGACAGGTCCTCTCAATCTGTGTGGTTCTTTCCTCAAAAGACCATCTCAGACATCGATCTACATGGTCTTCATATAACCTGACCAAGATTATGTCTGGACTTTAAAAGAGACTGTGACCTCTGAGTTTGTTTCGGCCTTTCTTCTCAGAGTAGTCAGATAGGAAACGCCGACCTCATCTAAATTTATAAAAAATATGATTGACGTGTAAAAGTGTTTGTGCAAACCTACTTACAAAATAAAAATCATTTATCATTTATCTCGAAATGATAGCCGGGACCAATGGTTTAACGTGCTTTCCGAGGCACGGAGAGGTCTTGGTGTGTAAAGATGGTCGCCCATCCACACAGACCAACCGCTGCAAGCGTAGCTTAACCTGATTGATCGACCTGTGCGGCTGTTATTATTTTAGGTCCATCGCGTAAGGTCTTAAAACCTTATTCTACCCGTTTGGAGCTACCGACAGGTGGACAGTGTACTGCTAAAAGGATCTTTTAGCTCCTGGAAGACAGGGGGCGTTGTTGGCTCAGTCTGTTCACAGTTATTTTACCTCTGACAACAGCAACCTTATTGTAACGACAATAAAGAATTATATTTTGGCAGACTTGTCAGTGGTAGCAACCCAACAGCAACCTTATGTGCATGAGAATAAAGACCACTGTGATTTGGACAGTGATGCAAAATCAAAGGTAAAATAACTGTGAACGTACTGTAAACGTTTTCGCTTGTCACAGAAATTCTATTGAAAAAACAAGATGGCGGGTGACCCTCTGCGTCTGTGGTGAAAAATATCCACAGAATGAACAAAAAAAAAAGGCTTTGTAATAAACTCACCATGGTTCCTCTCCGGATCATCATCAGGCAAGACGATTTTCCCAGCGTCTACCCAGTAGACCCTGGAGATGTTGAAGGGTCCGCAGTAACCCTTGGTGCACCCATGTCCAAGGTCGCATTGGGTTGACACGTAGCAAAGGCATCTGTAGCATCGTTCTGTCAGGTTCGGGATGAAGAGACCTGGAATTGAGAAGGTGGTTTATCTATCTGTCTCTTGATTTAAATAGGTATTAGAATTGTAATTCAGTATTTTTATCACACGACGCTATGCGCGCTTTACTTGTGGTTACCTTGTGTACAGTCACCAAAGGAGATAAGTAGCCAGGATCGTCGGATAAACTTGAAGACTACGATCACGCTGTGAATGTTGTTTTGGCTCTCGGTACCGTCGGAGATACGGACGAAGTTGGAAGTGCGTGTGTGTGTGGCGTGTGACTTTATGTGCTGACGCTACTCGTCTTCACGCACACATTCACAGCGTGTTTGTACACTTGGTTACCACAATTAAAGCGCGCGTCAATCGTGAGATAAAACAAAAAAACTGTGTTCTTTTGAATCTGTCGCAATGGCATGAGTGAGAGGGACGCCGCTCTACAAACGCTAACTTTTTAAAGCTATTTTTTACCTGTTTGAAAAACTTTTTTCTTAACCAAATCTGTTTTTTTTAGTTTCTATTTCCAAGAGGAACTTATTGAGGAAAGCAACAGTTGATTAAAGTAAAAAATATATTTACTTATAGCATGATGAGGTATTTGGTACATCTCAAAATGCAAATATTCAAGTTCCAGAAACTTGAATATTTGCATTTTCATTCATTCACATTCAATCAAGTTTTATAACAGCTGACTTTTGTAAAAATCATGTGTTTTTTATCGTTTAGGGTAAGTTTTTTGTTAAAAATTCAAATCCTTTTATAATTTATAAGCAACTAAGTAGCTGCGCCCCGCAGTTTCACCCGCATAAGTGTCGATCGCGTCGTAATATCGGGATGTTAATCCAGGGAGGACACCCTGCGTCAGCGAGTAACAGGAAAATATCATAAATTACCTACATGCTTTAATTTTTGTCTAGGTCTTAATCGCCAAAAATTCCCAGAGAGAAACAATCTTGATAAATTACGAGTAGAATGACGCACATCCAAAAATAGAGCTGTTTTAGTTTATATCGCTTGTCGCAATCTATGGTCGCAATACGACTTTTCTTCTAGAGCTATAGTAAACTGTACCAAGAGCCTCAATTATTTTCTTGAGATTTATGTTTGCCGGCTTGATTTATTTTTGGTTTTTTATTATTAAAAATATCCTTACCACTTGAGCCAGTTATCCAAAAGAAGAACACACCAAATAAACAAATCGGGATCGCTAACATCGGTTTTATGTGCATCTTGTTATTTTCTCGAGTATCTGAAAAAAATAAGAGAAGTTTGTAAAATACTTAGTAAGTAGTTGTAAGCGATGAATTTTCCTGTTTTAATAATAAAAAAGGTGGACCCCGTCAGGGTGCTAACTCTCGAATATAATTCCGATAGATCGACATTGGAATTGTCAGTCAAACGTCAGGGATCGGCTGGACTCACTGAGTCTAACCCAATCCCTATTGACGTTTGACCAATATCGATCTATCGGAATTTTATTCGAGAGTAAGCACCCAGGAACGAAGAATTCCTTACGCGATACAGACTAGAAAGAGACAGGGACAAAGAGAGAGAGAAAGTCCTATGGAGGGGGCAATGCTTTTTCCAAAACGATTTCTACCAGTCAACTCTTACTGCAAATCGTTTCAAAAAAAATGTCCTTTACTAAGGATATGTGTGCGCGTCACCAAGACCTAACATTAGGCCAAAATTCAAATTCCTAAGTTGCTCTGTGAGAGACGAATAAGAAAGTGATTTATAAAGGTTTCGTTTTCCTTTTAAAATGTTAAATAATCCATACCATCGATTTTTGTAATAATTAATTGTGTTTTGTGTTATTATGTTTGCAATTTATTTTATTTTAATTTTAATATTTTGTCATTTTTAGCTTAATATTGATTTTATTTAATTTGAATTTTAGCTGATTTTATTTGATTTGATTTTGTTTTATTTATTTTTTATTTGATTTTATACGATCCGTAGTTCCGAAGTCACGGGCGTTGCCCTACTACGTATTTCGGGGCCCGCACTAATAATGAATGACAACACGATTTTAAAGTTGTCCGTACTCGTATGTCGCACTTTAAAATTATAGAGACCTAATTCGAAATTTGGAGATTTCAACTTTGACTCATAAAATTACCCTGCACGACCGTCTTCATCTAATCTTAATAAAACAGAGACTTAATATGGCGTAGAAAGGCACAAACTTATATTAGAATTTAATGAAAGTACAACCGAATAATCACCCTTTTCAAAAAAAAAAAAACATGCGAAACTCTATTAAAAGTTTCCCAAAAACTCGTTTTTTTTAGGTAGGTCTGTATGGTCGTGTGTTATGGCCCGTCCGAAAAAGATAATTAATCGGGTGTAGGGTTAATCCGCAGTTTCGAACTACTTTCGGAAGGGATCGTATCTTCGTTGACAGACTTAGAGAATAGGTATGCTCTCAGAACCCTAAAAATAATAATAAATTAATGTCTGCTTGCAATTTTATTGTCCACATGCACAGCAAAAACCTCTAAGGTCTAATTTCACCACAATTAGGTCACAATTACCCGATTTCAGTACGTACACGCGTTTATGCCTACTGCCTTTCGTGTATAACCAAATTTACGCTTCGATGCAGTACATTCACATGAAACATCGCTTACATTGGTCAGTCAAAGCTGATCGACATTGCGCATCACTGCACTGAACATGTAGGTATGGAAGATGTTGGCAGATAATCGATTTAAATTATAATGTTGAAAAATATTCCAATCGAAAATCAAAGAATTGTTTGACGAAATTTTTGCGATTCAATATCGATAGGTATCGATCGGTTTTCTGAAATGACGTCCACTAGTTGGCAGCACTGAGACGTCAGGGCCAACCGTCACAAGTGTCAAAACGCCTATATTTTCTTTAGTCGTGACTGAATGATGAATGTCTTCATATAATTTATATTCACATTTGCTTTTAGGTGTTTCATTATACCTAAAAGCAAATGTGGAGGCAGGGTTTTTTTTGTGGCAATTGCCACCCCTGCTATGGCCAACCAGTCCTATAGCAACAATGTTATTGTGAATATACAGGTTCAATAAAAATCAAGAGCACTTTGGACAACACTTTCACTATAATCTTATACAACCAAATCCAATTTAGATTTCTAAGTATAAAATTAAAATGAGTGCGCATAATCAGAAATCTAAAATTGATTTATGTATCAACTCCTTTAGAATCGATTCGCCGAAAAATCGATCCCATATTCCCATCCCTACTTTTCTATACACGGTTTAGGCACTACCGTGAGAGACATGGCAACACTGGCAATGTTGCCAGTTGTACAGGCACTAAGCCAAATACGGATTTGGAACAAATAACCACTCGGGATAGGTGTGAGCTTATCTGTTAGATTACTTCAGTGCTAAGCTTCAGTATTTTGACAGCTGCCGTCAACGCTATACAGGGTATATATAATATAAGTTTGTATGTTCCATATATTTTGACCGCGTAGGTATACACTTTTCTATGAAACAATGCTTTTTTTATTGATAACCGACTAAAAATTTATACGCTAGGTACGCTGTAGAATTATGTGCTGAATTCTTAGTTACAGTTTGCGCTGTTCTTGCCACCCTGTATTATTTCAGACAGGTGAAGTTACGGATTCGTGGCGTAATGGTAACAGCCGCACGGGTTGATCGAAACGTAAATTGCTGAGATTGATTGAATTATTAATCAACAGCCAATTACAGCGGTTTACGCGGCCTTGACAATTTGTCACATTAATTTTGCAATAATTTTCGTTCGAGAGATCGGCTACGGTTTTCTAGAAGAGCGGTGGCCGCTACAAAGCGTCCGCAATTTACCGATTAAAGACGTCACTGAATCTAAGAAAGTAAGTTGGTGTATTTTCAAATTGAGCGTCTTTGACACCGTAAAGTCAAACCCTGCTGCCCAAAGATTTAAATCGCTAGATGCAAATCTAGCGATTGATGACCTCACAGCACTAAATTAACGCAAGTGCATTAATTACTCACTTTAGTAAGGTGCGTAATCTACTTTTCTTTCAACTACCAATTTACCTACCGTGATAAAATATAACTACTCAAAATATAAGCTCAAGTTAATGAAAACAAAGTTATCCCGCGACTTTTGCGGCAGCTGTTTTTATACTTTCTGGACTTGAATTCATATCGCTATCGCTGTCAAATAAACATTTCTTGCTAAATATGAAGTATCAAAGTTTTACAATGGTACAAAATGCGCGCCATTTGTTTTTTTTTTCAATAAGTTGGTAGTGTATTCAGCCGATTTTTATTTTCAGCCAGTATCTTTTTGATCTGATGCATACATTTTATATTAAACTTAAAGGGAGACATTAAACCTCTGTGGTAAATTTATATCTAAATAAAAAACAGTGCATTCTTGAAAAACTGTGCAACCATGAGATTATTTTCATAAACTTAGAAAACATTTCTGCACTGTTTTGGTTCTAAGCAAAAAATACGTTCTTTGTGATCGGTTTTGTAGTGATAAATGATAACATTACTACGTAGTTGAAAGAAACTCCTTTCTTTTTCAATCAATTTCTTTAGTGGAACAAAATGTTCAGCACAGATAGTGAGTGCTCACTATCGCAATGTCAGCTTGATTCACTGTTGTTGCATTGCAAATAAGTACCCTGTGTCCTCTTCTTAATTGTAGATTAAACGGAAACTGTATTTATTGCCGCCATTTGTTACTGAAACGATTTATTGATTCCGATTCTCCTTTTTCAGTTCTGCGGGATAATTGTGGTGTCACACTAACACAGTTCAACAGCATTAATCGCGCTATTTCGTTGTTGAGCAGACAATTTTTTGGAACTTAGGTAAGGAGCAATATCCTTCAAAATGATTCAGATTGTGATTGATAGTGTGAGGGTGCTAGTTCTATGTTCGTCTGTATGTATTTTTTTTTCTCCGTGATTACTGAGCTGTTTTTGTTCTTTTATTGGTAGAGAAAACTCCTGCGGTGGTCTTAAATAATTTTTATAAACTTTTCTTTGGTGGCTTTTGAGAAAGCTTCGATAATTCGTATTGAATTCTACTTTGTGTATGTAGATGATGTTAAAAAACTTCCTTATATAGCCAGTAGTGGTACCTATACAATTTTGTATAGGGTAGGTACGACAAGTAAAGAGTGAATAAAGAAACAATCGACTTCTAAAAAAAAAGAAAGTGAAAAATAACTTTAATTTTGGAAGTCAGGCAAAAAACGAAAATTCAAAAACCTGAAACACCGTTTTTTGGTAGTAAGTAGTTTTTTTTTTTGTAAAAAACGTGTTTTTTTTTTTAAAGTTTGTTGGGTACTTATTGTTTTACTTGTGGAAAATTGTAACGTCTAAATTGAATGTCTAGGATTTTCTTAAAGATATGTTTTCGAGACAAATCGTTGAAAAAAGATGATCGAGAATATAAATTTAGGATTGTACTTCAATTAATAATGATACAAAATATTATTTATTATGTACGTGTATATATCCGGTTTTATCCATTACGCATAAGGAAAACACAGTAAATAACCAAGTTCACTTAATGTTACTCTTAATGGACGAAGTCCTTATCTATACACAAATCGAGTTATTCCGGTCTGATCTATACAAATTAATAAAATTGAAGAGTCTGTTTATAATGTCAAAATAACAGCTTTTTATTAAATGCATCCCATCAAAACCATTTTCATGTCAAATGTTGCCAAGACGAGACAATATGGCTTTCACTTTCAAGTTATCAGATGTCATGTAGAGCCAAGCTTCTAACTCTACACGACCTAACTCTACAAGCCCTAATTTCACAAACTCTACACTTTAGTCAAAATATGAGGCTTGGCCGTTTCGTTACTACAAGAACTATTGTGTCACAGAAAAGTAATGAACAGTGAATAAATTTTTCACCTTACGCTCCATGTGACGGTAACGAAACGGCCAAGCCAATATTTTGACTAAGGTGTAAAGTTTGAATAACTTAACATAACTTGCAGGGAGTTACGTTAAGTGAGGACCCCGCTGTAGCTTTGAGGCAAGCGTGATCCCTAGGAAAACCGTATTTTTTTAATGAAATTGGTTTTGGTAATTGAACTGTTTGTTTTCTATTAATTTTAATCGAAAACATCCATCGCTTTCTTACTAAACTTCAACTATACCGACGACCCTGGTTACTTATCTAGTTGGGGGGACCGTACTTACGTAATAGTGTCTTCTCCTCGATATTGACATTCTAGGATCTTTGAAAGTCGTCTTGAGTCGTCAGAAGCCCGAAAGTTTGACAACCAGTTTTACCAAGGAGTATCGTAACGTGTTACCCAGTAACTGGGTTGTGGAGGTCAGATAGGCAGTCGCTCCATGTAAAATGCTAGTATTCAGCTGCATCCGGTTAGACTGGAAGTCGGCCCTAACATAGTTGGGAAAAGGCTAGGCAGACTGATTGACTGTTTCGAAAAAACACGCGCCGACAGGAGACATCGCTTTTTTATATACATTACTGTAGGTTTCCCGCCATTGTGAGACGTAGTAAATAACACTTTATATATAATATTATATAATAAACGCAGATAGTTTCGTAACTATCTGCGTTTAATTAATATTAGATTAGAGCCGACTAAAACCTGTTATGTAGGCAGAACGTCCTAATTAAGGGATCTGTTAAACGTTTATGAGCTTCTTTTTAATACTTAGTTTTATGCCCGCCCCACTATAAATACTTTAAAAATACTGAGTATACAACAGCCGAAATATAAAATCACTGCCCGTTATTTTTTCAACTGATCGTAATAACTTTCCTAATGTTTGTTATGAAAGTTGTTAATTAGTTCTATTTTTTATTTCTCACATTCACACTATTCTTTATATGGCTTAAAAATCAGCCAGCCAGTTCATTAAATATTGCATTAGACGCATCGGCTGAATATCATTCAGGATTTCAGGCCACTAGTTGAACGGCGCCGTTTAGTTAAAAGGGAAAGCTAATTAAGCTAGTTGGCTGTGATATGTCGACAATAACGCTAAAATATATTTCCAAGGGCCGCACTAACCCGCGGGCCGTAGATTATCCCTAAACCTAAACCTAAAAAGATTTCGTTTACCAACTGAGTGGAGCTATATCGACAGGTCAATGGCATCTTATAACAATCTGCATTAAAGGTGATATTGAACTTTTTCCTCGAATCAAAACGATTTTTTGGGAAAAACATAATACAGGTAGGTAATCGTTTGAAAACTTAGGTTCTAAAAAAGACTGGTCTTTCCAAATTTTTATGTGGGTATGCCCAGCTTTTTACATACCAAATAATGGTTGTACATTTGTAGCGGTAAGCTCTGCATTTTACAGATTCGTTAGCAGGCAAATGACGTTGTGACTTTTTCAGCAGATTTTCAATTAGTACCAAGGCAACTAGGTAATTGAAACAAGTGCGAGTTGGACTTTCAAACGAAGGGTTCCGTACCACAATACAATATTGAACACTACATATAAAATAACGGCAAAAATCACGTTTGTTGTATGGGAGCCCCCTTAACTATTTATTTTATTCTGTTTTTAGTATTTGTTGTTATAGCGGCGACAGAAATACACATTCTGTGAAAATTTCAACAGTCTAGCAATCACGGGTCATGAGATACAGCCTGGTGACAGACGGACAGACGAACAGTGGAGTCTTAGTAATAGGTTCCCGTTTTTACCCTTTGGGTACGGAACAATAAAAATCGAGATGAAATAGTCTGAAATCAACAAGTAGCCTTTTTGCATCTATGTTGGACAGTTACCAGTATTTGTTACGAGTCGACTGCCTATCTGACTTCCAAAAGGCAGTAACTGGATAATACGATACCCGTTGGCAAGACTGGTTGTCAGACTTTCGGCTTTTGACGATCCGTAATGCCTTCAAAGATCCACAGATAACAGCATGAGTGAATAGTACCTACAACAGTAATTTTAAAACCAAACGACATAGTATTTTGACGTCTGTATTGTCCTGAGGGGTAGCTGAGGTGAGCAGTACACCCAAATTTTATGAGTTATGTTTACTTACCTTACAACTATGTAGGTAAGCCGACGTTTGCAATGACTTAAAAATATCGCGATGGGATTTTATCGCGCACTGGATTTTCAACTCTCCGTGTTGAACCTAGCATTGAGAATCCAACAGAGCACCACCCAGCAGTGGGTCAAAAAACGAACCGTAGGGTTTTCAACCCTCGGCGCTAAGCACTGCGTCGAAAATCCAATACGCGAATAAAGCGAACCAGGGGCTGATAGTCGTGGGCGAGCCTATTGCAATCAACCGGACACAAGTCCAGACTACTTGCTGCTACTGAGAAATGCCTATATTTAGCTCAATAAGACAGGTTATCAGGGAGACCAGTAATGAAAAAAAAAACCAGCCAAGTGCGACATGGACTCGCACACGAAGGGTTCCGTACCACCATACAATATTTACCACAAAAAATAAAGGCAAAAAAATCACGTTTGTTGTATGGGAGCCCCCTTAAATATTTATTTTATTCTGTTTTTAGTATTTGTTGTTATAGCGGCAACAGAAATACACATTCTGTGAAAATTTCAACTGTCTAGCTGTCACGGTTCATGAGATTCAGCCTGGTGACAGACGGACAGACGGACAGTGGAATCTTAGTCATAGGGTCCCGTTTTTACCCTTTGGGTACCGAACCCTAAAAACCAGTCTCAAAGTTTATAGGACACAGGTTATGGTTGAAGCGACATCTTTTCGATTCGAGACGAGACTTTGAATAATATATGTATTGCATTATTAGTATAGAACTAACACAAGCGTTGATAACTCATTATAACATTAGATACTATTATTTCCTTGCATAATAAAACTATTTATTATATACTGCTCATGTATAATGTTATTATTTTATTTACTTAATTACACAAATATAGTTTTTATTTTAAAGGTCGTGTAAGATCGTGTTCCGGGTCGAAAACCTGAAATATGTTGACCATATTGTAACTCGTTTTTTAAATGCTAAAGATATTTTATTTCTATACTTTTGTTATTTTTAATGTTTTATACGTCAAAAAATATTAGATTAGATTTTAAAACTAGATGAGGTTGGTGTTTCGTAAGAGCTGATTTTTCAATCGACGGATAATTTTTATTCGTGGAATAAGATTGACGTCTGACAGTTTTTGTATGGAAGAACTGTCAAAAATTCAAAATTATTCCTCCGATTAAATTATCTGGGGTTTATTATTAGGATTTAATTTTGTTATTTTTATTAATCTGGGGTTGGTAAAATCAGCCCTAAGTCGACTAATCTGAGAAAAAACACCGAAACTAACTGAGGGGTACTTTCGAATCATTACAGCTACGATAAGAAAGTAGGAATGATTGGGAAAATCTGAAGTTTTCGTATGAAATTGCGTACACGCAGGCCAATATTGTGGGGATCAATGCTTGTTTATTTTCTGTTTATGCCTTTACCACTAGAACAATCAATCACACGCTGACATTATTAACTTTGATTAAGTAAACGCCTGTGTAAATTCACAACGACGTTTCCCTAATTTAATGACTGCTTGATAAAAAATATAAAACCTGATACCTTTTTAAATAAATTGACCTCAACCGCTGTACACTATTAAACACTTATAATACGACACTTCCGCAACAATCCTTTCACTTTTACTGTTATATTTTTTCAAACAAATAATATTGACGTCTTCAAAAAAATATTAAAATAATAATTATTACTGCATTATTTTTATCTTAAATTTTATACTGTCTGTCCTTCACAAGAGTATGGAGACTACTGTATCATTTTGCTTTGTGTATGTATTTGTTGTTTGAGTGTGTGTTTGAATACACGTGTGTACACACACTCGTGTATTTACGTTTATATATATACATATAATAATGGTTGAATCAGGTTTGAGTGTGCAACTTGACAGGCTACTTATAGGTCAGTCCAATGGCTTTGTAGTGATGTCAACTTTTTGAATTTTAAAGCCGAAAAATACAGAATTTTGAATTTTATAACATTGTTGTAAGTACTGAGATTTGAGGGTCCCGTAGCTAAATAATAATAGCCGCAAAGGTCGATCGATCAAGTTAAGCTACGCTTGCCGCGGTTGGTCTGTGGATGGGTGACCATCTTTACATACAGAGACCCTTCCGTGCCTCGGAAAGCACGTTATGCCGTTGGCCCCGGCTGTCATTCGTGGATCTTTGACAGTCGTTACGGGTAGTCAGAAGCCCGAAAGTCTGTCAACCAGTCTTACCAAGGGGTATCGTATTACCCAGTACTTAAATGGGTTGTGGAGGACAGATAGGCAGTCGCTCCATGTAAAATACAGGTATTCAGCTGCATCCGGTTAAACTGGAAGCCGACCCCAACACAGTTGGGAAAAAGGCTAGGCAGATGATGATGTTGTACTGAGATTTACAGGGTTACTGGAGCTTTGTCCCACCGTTGGGACACAGGCCTCCTCTCTTCAAGTGGTAGTGGGCTGTAATCTACCGCACTGGCTCCGTCAGAAGCCATTTATATCTTGGTTGAATTTTTGGTTCTAGGACATGCCGGTTTTCTCACGATGTTCACCGTTTTGAGAGCAGGGGTGGTGAAATAATATACACAAAGTAAAGCGCCTGTCTGGGTTTAAACCCACGACCTGCAACTGGTTACTGGAGGCTTAAGGTTAAAACCAATTTAAAAGTAGCAGGATAGGCATTTTGGCAAAAGGATTACATGCAGTAACTACCAAATAAGATACCCGGGACTTATTTGGAGGTTGTGAACCAGTCTATTAGTAGCCCAAAAGTTTGACAATCAGTTTTACCAAAGGTACCTATCATGTTACGATCTGGTAACAAGATACCTACGTGATACCTGCCTATGCGCCTTAAATGCTGGTATTCAGCTGCATTCGGTTAGACTGGAAGCCGACCCCAAATGAATAAGTCTATCAAGATTTTTGACCAACTAAGATGTTTTGGTTCTCGGTAGCCTAGGGGTTGCGAAGAAGAAAAGTTTCATTACGACGCATATTCACTAATACGCATTATGACCAATGATGTTTACCGTCATAAATAGGTACGCGAAATGACCAATCGCTAGACCAACACTCTTAATGACAAGCGAATTTCTCGTGAAATGACAGGCGAAACGACCAACTAATGTGTTGTAGGAATGCAATCCATAGCCTACAATCGTCCACCCATTCTCTTTTCGAATTGTTATTGAGTAACATAGGTACATGAAATGAAATGAAGGGAATTAATTACATTAACCCTTCGTATACCCTTCGCCGGGAACGTAGATCCACGCTACTTTTTAATTGTTTCTGTAATTACGGCATTCAACCGCTTAAACAACAATTGAAAAGAATGAACATTACACAAAAACGTCTAAACAAAGAGGCGTCGCCATACATATTTGTGTATGAAAATACGATGTTTTGTTTTCCGAGCTGCGTGGAAAACATTCGTGAAGAGGGGAAGGTTTTGAGGTTATATTGTCTTGTGAATAGTTGACACTAATCTTAGAAATATATTTTATTACGCAGTACGCAGGAGACGTCTTGTGTATGAAAACAAAATGTTTAGGTATGTTTAAAGTTTTTGTGTAATGTTTTGAAAAAGCACGCGCAGGAGACACGGCTTCGGATATCTAATGTTGTTTATTTTCCTGTTTCCATAATGAGGTAAACATGACACTCGTTTATATATCTGAACTTGGATTTCAGTAATCTTAATTAAACGTTCCAATTAATTTGTCGTTAAGGGTTAGATTATTAATTTGGTTTTGATTAACTTGAGAGCACGATGCAAGTGGTTTGTTTGAGTACCTAATCATAAAATGTTGCGACTCACCAAAAGATGAACCAATTCGATTTTAATGTGGGCTAGGTGTCTACCTGGCTCACATGCTACTTGTGTTTGCCGTGGAGACGCTTAAATTTTCTTCACTTAATTTCACTTTTAGGGGTTTTGACGTCGCTGTAATAAAAGGTAACGTAAAGCCGTTGGTCCTGCGCCTGATCTCCCTCCGGTCGTGTAGGTTTGCGTCCCATCGGATTATGAGAGTACAGGACCAGAGAGTGCGCCTGTGTCTGCGCACACACTTCTGCATTCTAATGTTTCCTGCATACCTGGATAATCTCCGTTAAGATAGGCCACCTTGACCGAAATCGATCGGGAGGATATTAATATAGGTGCAAGAGAATTGACATGACAATACAGCCACATAAGGTATGTCAATGAATTTGAGTTACTAGGTTTAACAGTTGTGGACAGGTTTACGTTAGATTTTCAGCGAGCTATATCAGTGTGTAGCCCGGAAAATTGCTAAACTAAAGTGGCTTTGGGTAGGGCAAATTGGTCGCAGAATAGATGGCCAATGGGGTCGAAAGATTCTGAATTGGCGACCGGGTACTGGAAGACGTACCGTTAGAAGGTCTTTGACAAGGTGGGACTGATGACCTTGTGAAGGCTGCAGGAATCCGCTGGATGCGAGAAGCTCAGAAGAAGGTCTAAGACCAGCAGTGGACGGCTTTACGGCTTTCGGCTAAAGTGATGATGATGGATGATATCAGTGTTGATTCTGAACTGGTATCAAACTTGTATGCGACCAACTTGAAAGAAGAGCTGTTCTACCGCGAGATACCGCGAGGTGCTCGCCCCACTCGCTCAGCTCGCGCGGTTGCTTCAGCCCTAACCTAACCTAACCCATTTGGTCGGGATGCCCTGGCTTAATTACTGCTATCAGTTCGGCTACTACCAAGACCAGCAAATCAGGGATGGTTCACAATTTTACGGGTGATAAAATCGGACAGATTCTGAATCCGGTTGGTAAGTGCCAGTTTCGTTCACAATTTGATGGTTCGACATAAATAAATTATAAACTATCGAAAATTAATTTGGATACCTACTATTTTACAATCCTGCGAGAAAGATTATTATACTAACGATGTTCACAATCAGTGATCATAAAGTGACATACATCTATATTAAGATTAACTTGATTGTATCAGTCTTAAAGCCCATAAATACTGTCTTCATTTGAATGACCTTGAGACAAAATCAATGATAAACAAGATAGGCTACTTGACTTACGACTTTTGACCCTGACTGATAGTTCGATCAACACAAAAACGGAACTTGTTTATTTATGTTCTACACTTGTACAGACACCAGCACATCAAGCTACCCGAAACAGTCAAATTTTCCTAATGAACATAGAACCGTGTGCTTTAGCGATAAAGTTGAAAATCGATGAAAGAAATTTGACAGATTGTAATAGCTTGATGTGCTGGAGATTGTACTTAAATGCTCTCATAATAGGTACTGGTTATGGTAATTATCTGAGAACGTAGACATAAAAAAAACAAATAGTGTTGTACAATTCGGTTTTAACTGTGTAAGTTTTCAACAGGGCCCTAATTCTCTATGACAACCAAATGTTTCCTTTCTTCGAAACCACGTCAATTCTTTACATAATCACGACATCTGCTATTAACGTATTCTCTATGATACAATGAACGAAATCGCGCGAGAAAAACGCGAGGTTGGCGTGGTTTGAACTGTCAAAGTACCAGGTTTGACAACCGTACGTGGTTTGCTGGTGTTAAGATTACGCGGGAAATAATAATTAGGTCAATCTGCCTAGCCTTTTCCCAACTATGTTGGCGTCAGCTTCCACTCTAATCGGATGCAGCTGAAAACCGGTATTTTACATGGAGCGACTGCTTATCTGACCTCCACAACCCAGTAACTGGGTAATACGACACCCCTTGGACTGATTGTCAGTCTTTCGGGCTACTGACGACCCGTATCGTGACAGCCGGGACCAACGGCTTAACGTGCTTTCCGAGGCACGGAGGGGTCTTGGTATGTGAAGATCACTACGGAGGGGTCTTGGTATGTGAAGGTCACCCATCCACGGAATAACCGCGGCAAGCTTAGCTTAACATCATCGATAGACCCGTGCTTTGTTACTTAGCCACAAGCCCCTCACATTATTGAATGCAAATAAAAATATGAATATAGAGAATATAATCATTATTTTTTGCGATGTTGCCCAGAATGCACTTTAATGGACATGTCCCATCTCTACGCTCCTTGGTAATGACCGGCGTGCGATGCCATTGGTGCACCGTTGCAGCATCGATTCGTAATTACGTTGCGTCTGCGCAACTCGTTGTTTATCTGTTCCTTTTGTAAATCCAACCACCGCACGCCAATAGTGTTCAATCTTTATTACGTAGCAGTAGAGGTGGTTTTAGTAGTTCAAGTTTTATTACTGACTGTACAGGATTCATTTATTTACTGACAATATTTTTATGGGTTTATTTTGTTTTGGTTGGATTAGCTGGGTGTCTGTTTGCTCAACCGGTTTGAATGCTGTGTAGCATACATGTTTTTTTTTTTGGCTGGGAAAAAATCAAATAACTTCTCCCGCTTTGAGCGGAGCGAGACGGCGTGTGAGACGTCAGACTTTTTCTGACTAAAACCCACCCGTGTTCCTTCAGTTGCCTGTGCCAGGGGCCACGGTATCTCTTTCGAACAACCCGCGACCCTGACAGGCAGCGGCCTTAGCAGTCTCCGTCAGTTAGTACTGACATCTCTTTGAGGCGGGCGTGGAACACAATGTGTTCCTTACCGGACGGCGAGCTGCCCGTTGCTCACCGTCCGCAAGCCCACGCCTACGAATCGGCTCTCGACTCCCGACGCCTTCAGCATACACCTGCAATGTGGTTACTTGGCGATATACTCTTAATAATGAGACGTGATGGAATTAACACTGAATGAAGACAGATCTTCTTCTTCATCATAATTATCATCCACAGCCCGACTTCACTCACTCTCCGTTCATGTGCCACTCCCCACGCTCCTGTGCCAGCCTCACCAGATTTTGCAAACGATGGCAACAATGTCGTGTGCCTATCTCTCCGCCGGACGACCGACATCTCGTCTTCCAGTCCTTGGACGCCACTCTGTCACAGCCTTACTCCACCTGTCATCACTGCGCCTGCCAGGTGTTCTGCCCAACACCATTTGAGTTTCAATACGCTTTCCGTCCGCCGCTTTTTCTTATCAGCTCTGAACTTGGCAACAAATATTTCCTGCAAGTAGCGTCTAACAGTTCCAGTAACGTGTAGGTATCAGGGCACGCAGGACACCCATTGTTTGTGGAACAGCATCACACTTGCACTCTTATATTCTCAAATACCGGTTTCCTACATAACATACCTATGTATAGAAATATTTGCAATAATAATAATGTATTGATCTTAATACTTACATACTTCAATAGAAGCAGAAATCTATAGCGTAATAATTTTAGCATTTCAGCACCCTAAGAGCGGTTTCGCACTAAATCCGATCCGAATCCGAATTAAAGATCCGACTTCAATCCGAATTGGGAATGTTCTAAATTGATTATTGATATTATTAATTGCGTAACAGATTTTCAATCATAATCTGTGCTAATCCATTGCTTTTTATGTTCGAAAAATGTTTTTGCTCAACAACGTAATAACGCAATGAAACCCATTGCTACTGATACTGATACAATTACTCCGCAGTTCATTATGGTTTTAATATAATACAATACGTCGATAAAATATCGCAACAAACTTGTTTGGACGAGTCATTTAATAGGTAGGTACGTTAATTTTTCCTGTAGGTAGGTACTTCTTTGCAATAAGACAAAATGTTGTTGGTACATACGCTAGACGCCAGCACATCAAGCTACCCGAAACTCTCAAAATTTCCTAATAAACTTTGAATCTTATCGTTTAGCGATAAAGTTGAAAATCTATTAAAGAAATTTGACAGATTGTAGTAGCTTGATGTGCTGCGTCTGTACTTTAAAAACATGTATTTTATGACTTCGTTATAACTAATCATGTAAGCAGTCGTCTGGTTTGTTGTATTTTTTTTCCTATACAGAGGGACTTGTAATCTGAGGGGCAATAATTGTCGTAATTTTAAGAACGTTCACAGTCTGATCTCAGTCTCAATCTGTCAAAAATACCTCAAATTTCCCTACATTTTGACAAGTTTTTGACATTTTGTTTGTCGCCGAGATGACACTGCGACTAGATTGTGAACGTTTTAAATTAAGAGAATTGGCCTACTGATGTATTCCTTCCAGTACTTACGTGATAGTGTGACCTATTTGCAACAATTAGGCATCCCATAAAGCCTAGGCGACTATTTCGATAAAAACCTATATTTTTAATGAATTTTAGAATATCGCAGAATTTGTAAGTAAATAATTATCACTTTTCTGTAAACTCTCAAATTGAATGGCCTTCATTGAAAGAAAAAGAAATAAAAAAAATACTTTTATTTGCGGCAAACATGACGTATCAAAAGAAAAAAAAAACAAATAATAATTTGGGAGAAAACATGCGTCACATCTAAGTAAAACGGCCATCACTCAGCATAATGCTAAGACCCTATACGAGACAGAGCCCCAGCGCTGGTTTTCAGCGACAGCCGGCGTTGACGTGATGACGTCAGCCAGTGCAGCATAGATACAATTAAATAAGTATAAATAAAAAAACAACAATCAAAATAAGAATTGAAATAAACATTGCAAAAAGATGGTATGAACATGAAAAATATGAAATGCTATTCCATTGGATACCTGATAACTAGCCTTTCAAAAAACCGCGGGAAACTTCTAACATGGCGGACGCGTCCCTTTTGAGGTTAATTTTCTGGTAACTAAAGAAACTAAACGTAATTTCACGTTTAGTATCTTCTTTTGTCTAACCGGCAATCGAACCCAGGACTCCATACTCAGCATTCTGGATCGATACGAGAGGCCTCTGAGAACTAATCGAAGAAAAAGCTAAATGCACAAAACGTGCGCAGCCAAAAGGAAAAAAAAACTAGCAAGTCAAGTTGCAAACTTAAACCTGATTCAACCATTACTATACACACAATTATGTGTTTAAATACACACACACAACACTTAAATATGTATTTACACGAAGCGAAATGATACAGTAGTGTCCTTACTCTTAAGAAGGACAGTCTGTGTTTTTAAGATTGAATTATTTAAAAGTAATTACCTACTTATTCATTCAATATTTTTCAGAAGAAGTCATAATTTGTTTAAAAAAAAAGGTTTTAAAGAGAATAAAATATTGAGGAAGTGTTATTAAGTGTATAACAGTGTCCAGCGGTTGAGGTCAATTTATTAAAAGGTAGGCATCAGGTTTTTATATATTTATAACTACTTATCAGCATTATCATTTTCCTGCACTTAAAATCCAATTTATTTGGAGTCGGTGCAGGGGTGGATCAATTAGGTTCAGCTACGCTTGCCGCGGTCGGTCCATGGATGGGTGATCATCTTTACATACCGATGAGACCCCTCCGTGCCTCGAAAAGCACGTTAAACTGTTGGTCCCGACTGTTATTCGTGGATGTTTGACAGTCGTTACGGGTCGTCTGAAGCCCGAAAGTCTGACAACCAATCTTACCAAGGGGTATCGTACGTGTTACTTTGTTACTTTTTTGGAACGAAGTTCTTTAAGGCGCAGATATACGACTTCTAATGATTTTAAATTCAACATCACGTCTAATCGACCGGACTGATTTCTTTGAAAAAAATAAATGTTATACTGGACCATTTGCTTCGTAATTTGATATGTGAATATTTGCAATTATATTTTTTTAAAATAGTGTAATTAATTTGTAAAGTAATGTCTACCGCGGACATAAAAACGATAATCACGAAAACACTATCGGGTGTATTTTCATAAAACTTTCACCATATAAAAGACAATTTAATTCCCCGAATTTTAGTATACGGTTTTTATTTGTTTGGTGTTTGATAAATCAACAATAGATGATTGTTTCATATTTTGCAATAAATTACCAGCGTTGTGTCATCGCGCATCTCTTTCTTTTCTATGCAGTCCGATAGTGACCGCGCTTTAGGTCATGTAGTCGCCTTAAGGGAGCTTGCGGTTGGAGTAAAATGGGAGAAATCGTTTCGTACCGAAAAACCTAATGCGCCATCTTGGATTTTTATTTTGACTTCAGCACCCTCGAAAACCATGAAACCATGGACCATCCACCACCATTGCATGATCTTCTTCACATATAATTATATAATTAATGTATGCAAAATATTGTAAAACATTTTAAAAGAGTAACGGTGGAGTTTCTTGCCCATTCTTCTCCATACGAAAATTGTCTTTTGGAAGGGGCGACTAGAATCAATTCTGTTTTATTGTAAACTGGCTGACCCGGCGAACTTTTTACCGTCATTTATCAAAATCAGACAATCCGTTCTCAAGATATCATCAAAAAAGCTGTTCCGTACAAAATTTATGAGTTTTTTTTTTTAATTTTTTCGTGAATTTTTCCCATGTTTTACCTAATAGTTATTCTGCTATTCGGGGCGGAGACAAATCCAACAAATCATAGATCATAAAAATCGGTCCAGTCGTTCTTAAGTTATAAATGGTGTAACTAACCCGACTTTGTTTTATTTATTTAGATTTAGAAGTTCAAATGTGCCTTTTATGTTCCTATTTGAAATAAATACTTTGATTTTGACCCAGTAGCTGGGTTTTCGATGTCAGATTAAACCTCTAAGTTCCGGGGTAGCGGTAACCCTTTCGGACAAACCCGCTGCCCCGGCAGGCATACAGAACGACCTATGCAACTTTGCCCGTGTATAAATTATGAATCCTTCTAATAAATATAATAAATGTGAAAGTATGTATATTTGGATGTTTGTTAGGTACTCAAGCACGCAAACACCACTTGCTCGCTAACGTCAAATTATGTGTCATGCAGACCTAACTAATAGCTAATAGCAAGTCATAGGTAGGTATACCCCTCATGTATTAAATTGGATCCGGCCGTTTGGATGCTTCGAGGGTTTACGGAATTCCACATACAAAGATGTAGGTACGCATAAAAACATAACCCTGTCCTGGCACGTAGTCGGCTAAATGACACTGCACATAACTAGTAATTCCCCGACTACTAATTCGATAATCGAATTGGTTTTTGCCTCGCGTAGGTGCAAAAAGTAGAGTATTCTCGTCCCCGACGATAAAGGTGTCTTCGTATTGGGCAAGCTTGAATCCCTCCCTGCACTCAGGATTCTAGTCGCTCGGGAGCGCTATAATACTTCGTTGCGTTCATGATTCAAAATGGCACCCGCGACATTAAGACACTGCTTTCTCCCCTTAGTAAATAATCTACTATTTGATTAAAAAAATTATGTTTAGACGAGTGATGGACAATAGTAAAAGAATCGTCCGCTTACTACTTTCATTATTTTAAAACCTTTTTTTATTTTTTCAGATACACAAGAAAATAACGTGATGCACATAAAACCGATGTTAGCGATCCCGATTTGTTTATTTGGCGTCTTCGTCTTTTGGATAACTGGCTCAAATGGTAAAGATATAATAATAATAATAAAAAAAAACTGTCCCACTGCTTTGCAAAGGCATCTCCTAAATACTTCCTGGAACTCTTTTCCCGCGCCACCTTGAACCGGCCATCGCGGTACGCGTCCAGGTTATACAGTAAGTATAGACTAACAAAAAAAAAAAAAACAAAACCGGCATACTAAAAAACAAATAATTGAGGATGTGCAGTTTAAGTTAGCTCTAAGAGGAAATTCATCGTGCAGAATATATTTATTATCTAATAATAAAATAAGCCTGTTCTGCAGAGTTTGAACCCACGACCTGTAACACGTAAAGTCGGGCCGTCACCACTGAGCCACCACAGCTCTCTTCAAATACATATTTTAATCAAAAGCCAGCCTTATAACATAAATTTTCCACTTCAATTCCAGGTGTCTCCATCCCGAACCTGACAGAACAATGCTACAGCTGCCTGTGCAACGTGTCAACTCAATGCACCCTTGATCATAAGTGCACCGCAGGTTACTGCGGACCTTTCAACATCTCCAGGATCTACTGGGCAGACGCTGGGAGGGTCGTCTTGCCTGATGATGATCCGACGAGGCCAAGTGGTGGGTAAATAAAAAAAACTTTTTGTTTTTGTTTTGTCTATTCTCAATGGGTATTGTTAACATCACAGATGCTTGCATCTTTGATGGTTGATGTTAGTTTGTGCGTGACTAAAGTTGAATCTAATCGCCGCCTTTTTGTGTTTAATTTTGTGTCAATACAATTTCTGTGACAATGTTACACCAACAACGCCCCACTGTCAATGTCATCCAGGTGTCAAAAGATCCTTGAAGCCTGTATGTCGCTAGGGCACGCCGCGATAGCGGCGGTAAGGCCCCTCTTTGAGGAGTGGCTAGAGAGGCGTCACGGCGCCCTCACCTACCGCCTGACGCAGGTCCTCACCGGACACGGATGTTTCGGGAGGTTCCTGCACATAATCAGGCGGGAGGAAACGCCCGGGTGTCACCACTGCGAGGATCGCCCAGAGGACACGGTGGTGCACACGGTGGAGGTCTGTCCCGCTTGGGCAGAGCACCGCCGTGTCCTCGTAGAGGCGATCGGCAGCGGCGGCGACCTCTCGCGCCCGGCCCTGGTCCAAGCCATGGTCCGGGGCGAGAGGGAGTGGGAGGCAGTCACCTCCTTCTGCGAAGCAGTCATGCTAGCGAAGGAGGTGGCGGGATGGGAGAGGGAGAGAGCCGAGAGGGCCGCCCGTCCCAGCCGCCGCGGTAGACGCTCCGGGCGTCGGGAGCCGCGTGACGACTCCCGGCCACCGTAGGCGCGGGCCTGCGGACGGCGAGTAATGGGTAGCTCGCCGTCCGATCAGGACCAGGCCCGTGCCGGACGGCGCGTACGTGTTCCACGCGCGCCTGAAAGAGATGTCAGCAGACATGGAGGGGCCCGTTAGGGCCGAAGCCTGCCGGGGCAGCGGGATTGTCCGAAAGGGTTACCGCTACCCCGGAACATAAAGGGCTAAGGAAGGAACACGGACGGGTTTTAGTCAGTAAGAGTCTGACACTCCCTTCCGCTCCACCTTTTTCTTTCGAATCTTTTTTCCTTAGTCTGAGGGTTACTCCCACGATCAACGATAAGAATGAGGTTTTAAGACCTTACGCGACGGACATTAACTTACCTAATGACAGCAACAACATCAGGATTTGCGAAAAGTTCAATCCTTGTCATTTTTTAACCTTCCAAAAAGGAGGAGGTTATATGTTCGACTTTTTGGAATACCTGTACTTTGTTTTAGATCACGAATAGTACCTAATGATGTAACTATGGTATAAAACAGTATTTTTTGCTATTGAAATATCAATTTATTATTTAAATCTTATCTACCTATTTAATTTTTCACCCGTGTAAAATTAAATGTTAACTTTAGACCCACATGTTTAGTCTAGAATCTAGATTGGTAACCTAACTGTAAGCATATACTCTATTTCAGCCTGGTCAGACTGTACGGAAAATTATGAGTGCGCTAAAAAAGTCATCGAAGGATATTTGCAGAAATTTGGAAAGGTAACTTTATAGAAATAATCATTTTAGTGTAATAAATTGCTTTAGTATTAAGACTGAATGGTCAAGAATAAGCGCTCTGTGAAGCCCTGAATTTCCGTGCCAAACATTATGGCGACCACAATGGGACGAGCTGGACAAAACTATGAGTGCGCTAAAAAAGTCATCGAAGGATATTTGCAGAAATTTGGAAAGGTAACTTTATAGAAATAATCATTTTAGTGTAATAAATTGCTTTAGTATTAAGACTGAATGGTCAAGAATAAGCGCTCTGTGAAGCCCTGAATTTTCGTGCCAAACATTATGGCGACCACAATGGGACGAGCTGGACAAAACTAAACGCAATGGTCCACGTTGGCTCTAGAGCGAAATAACTGGAAGACATGGAGTAGGCCATTAACTATTTATATACCCGTTTAATGGTTTACGTGGATTATTCCTTTTCAAAAATTGTGAAATAGGGTCAGAAAAAACTTCTTTTCAGAACTAAACGTAACGTACTGTGGAGGGGCTTATGGCTAAGTATTAACAACACCAACACGAACTTCAAGTCGTTCGTGGTGCGTGTTCCGACACATCAAGGGTGTTGTGTACCGCCGGTTTCGTGGCCGGCTACATGACACCAGTCAGCGAAACACGACACAGACACTTTGTGTGCGTTAGTTTTTAGTGTAATTATGTTGCATGTACCTATTTATAGTATTTTTAAGTTATATTAATATACTATTATATGTGTTTCGGTATATGGTCCTTGATGCCTGAAATAAATGGATAAATAAATAAATAACAGCCGCACGGGTCGATCGATCAGGTTAAGCTATGCTTGCCGAGGTCGATCCGTGGATGGGTATCCTCGGAAAGCACGTTAAGTCGTTGGTCCCGGCTTTCATTGGGGGATCTATGAAAGTCGACAACGATGGGTCGTCAGAAGCCCGAAAGTCTTACAACTAGTCTTACCAAGGTCCCAGTATCCAGGTCGTGGAGGTTAGATAAACAGTCGCTCCATGTAAAATACTGGTATTTAGCTGCATCTGGTTAGACTGGAAGCTGACCCCAACATAGTTGGGAAAAGGCTAGGTGATGAGAACGTAACTTAACTAATCTACTAATTCCAGGACTGCAACAGCGATGGCGTCACAGACTGCTATGACTACATGATGGTAAACGGTAACGGAGGATACGACTGTGGCGCTCCCTTGAATCGGTCGGAGAATGGAAAGAGATGGCTCAAGAGATACGAAGACTGCATACTATAGAAGAAGCCATATGTCGTCCAGTGCTGGACAAAGACCTGTCCCAAAAGCATAATCAGCTCTTCTCATGAAAATATTATCAAAAGTCAGTCTTTGTATACGCGGTGCACTCTGTACTGTTCAATAAACGCAAAGGTCATACAACTCCCTCAGAGACCAGTATAATAATGCCTACAGAATGCTGTTGGGGCTTCCACGTTAGGCCATTTACACATTACCATTTACCAAATTGCCATTTACACACGACGCCGCGGCCGGTGACGGCCTACTACCGATCAGAACTCGCTGCTGCAGCCGCCATGTGCAGGGTTTCTTACACATCCAAGGGCAACCAATACAGCGGCACCGCGGCTATGGCGGTACAAAGGTTACTGCAGTGCATCAGGAATATTTGCCGAAGCACATGCTTATGGTTTCAATCAATCTTCTGCGTTCGTGATGCGCAGAATGTGCGGCAGCGTCAACGGCATTCTGAAGGTCATCAGTGATAAGCCATGTTGCGTCATTATGGCGCCTTGGGTACATGAACATTTACCCGGTGCGGCAGATGAGTGCAGCAGATATATGAGCTAAAATACTGTGAATTATTAACATAAGGTCTAAAAGGCTCTATGGTCTTAAAGGTATTTTTTTACTAGCCTACGCTGTCCCACATCTGGGCGAAGGCCTTCCATCTGTCGCGAGCCCGCGCGTCCTTCTTCCAGTTTTGACGGAGCCTGTCCAGCTCGTCCCGCCATCTCCTAAGTGGTCTTTATTTATTTATTTAAAAGCACGACAAGCAAGCTAACGGTTTGATTGATACAGCCTAAGGACATTATTGTGAATACATATTTTAATAAAACTTATAATTTACTTGCTGGATGTTTTTCTTAATATCCCCGGAATTCTATTTATAGGAGATATCTCCCTAATCTTGAATCGTTATGTAATACGTAACGTTTGCCACGTGTAATATCAAAATATATTTGATATTACACGTGTCAAGTTATAAATTATATCTTTCAAGAAAAGAAAAAGACAAAAAGAAAAAACGTTTATTCTGCACTTGCAAGACGAAAGGAAGAGGTGTATAAGGGACTAACCACACTTATTCAGTTGTGTTCCTGAACGGACTTCATACAAAATCGTTGTTTTCTATGGACAAAAGCTGAATAGAGCTGAATAAGTGTGGTTAGTCCCTTATACAACCTCATTTTTTACAGTATATCATATACAACAATCCTCCATCACTTAGTACATTTTGTGTCAACGTCTGGGCTAGAAGAATATCGTAGGCTGGGGTATCGTATTACCCACCCAGTAACTGGATTGTGGTCTGATAGGCTTTTGCTTCATGTAAAATACCGGTATTTAGCTGCATCCGGTTAGACTGGAAGCCGACCCCGACATAGTTGGGAAAAGGCTAGGCAGATGATGATGATCTGGGCTATATGGATGTGTTCAAGAAGCTTCTAAGCGCTTGCGCTATTGATCCAACAGTTGGGAGAGGCTCGCTAGCTGCCGCGCGCCGTCAAATTTACCTAAAACTGAGCACTTTGATTTTGTAATAGCCCACTTCCATGATCTCCGTGTCCTACTGTGACGTTGCTACGGCGTAGCCGACACGGTGATGTCATAAGCTAGGCCATCGAAGCAAGTAACAAACCCGCTACGCGACTACGCGACGTCACTGTCACGTGTCACTCGTCAATCTTCATAATTCTTGAGAATCTGTTCAGTGGCGGATGTGTTTTGTTGGGTGCTCTGAATAATAACATTTATTTGTTTTATATGTTTATTAGTAGAGTGATTATTTATCATTTTAAGTTTTTTGTATTCACATATTTTGGTCAAAAAATAAGTAAGAAAGTAGTTTGTTCATAGAAATCGAAAAGAAAATTAAAACTTATTTTAAGTTAATAAGACTAAATTTTAAACGCATAAAGTAATGCTAGGATAAAAAGTTCTGAAAGTAGTTTGTTCATAATCGAAAAGAAAATTAAAACTTATTTTAAGGCAATAAGACTCAATTTTAAACGCATAAAGTAATGCTAGGATCAACACGATTTCCTTGATAAAAATAACTTTACAAAAAAAAAAAAATGATTTTGATTTTAACGTCTTACATTAATTATGTTACATATTGTATACTAGCTTCCACCCGCGGCTTCGCCCGCGAGGTACCTATGTCGATAAAAACTATCCTATGTCCTTCCCCGGGATGCAACCTATCTCTCTGCCAAATTTTATCAAAATCCGTTTAGTGGTTTAGGCGTGAAAAGGTAACATACAGACAGACAGATAGACAGACAGACAGACAGAGTTACTTTCGAATTTATAATATTAGTATGGATAGTATGGATGGCCAACTACACATAATATTTTCGTCTCCCTCCCACCCTTTCTTAACTAACCATAAAACGAAACGACGATACATGTAGTTCTACTGCATACAGGTTTAATCAGTAGCATGAATTGCATCCCTTTAGTCTTTGGGGAGTTTACAGTTGGTTACATTTTACATCGCTGTGTAGCAGTAATTATTGAATTTTGTTCGTAGGAAGAAAATTTTATCTAAAATAAAATACCTCATAGTTGTAATACTTAGTCGTGTAGTCTCCGTTCTTGGATTGAAAAAACATAGAAAGTAGTTATAGAATCGCTGCCCAAAACCTATTTAATGATGAAATGTGGGTGTTTTATTTAAACAACTCTGCCTAATGTAGCGTTGTCGTCAGGATTCTCAACGGTAAATAGTCGAGTGATGCTGAATATTACACAATTAGTTACAAGTTGCCAAGGACATCACTAAAATCACGGAACAACACTAATTCTATGAACGCTCGGCCATTCGAATATCCGCTTGCATAGCTAGCTGAAGATGACCCTGACCCTTAAGACACTGTGTACCCCAATCTACGGGTTCTA
Source organism: Gortyna flavago (assembly GCA_963669345.1). Taxonomy (NCBI): domain Eukaryota; kingdom Metazoa; phylum Arthropoda; class Insecta; order Lepidoptera; family Noctuidae; genus Gortyna; species Gortyna flavago. Next base: position 2,789,189 of record OY770144.1, read on the forward strand.
CGTCCGGGCTAAGGGCAGAGCCTCTACAACCTCACCATACTACAGAAGTTACACTGCGCGCTGCACGCACACTGATCCGCGCCCTATTGGCGACCTGCCGCCGCCGCTGCTACGCCGCTGTCTGCGGCCTGCCGAAGGTCTGACCGGCTTTCTGTACCTGGGCTGGCAAGCCCTGCGTCCCGGGGAACCAAGGACGGTACCTACCTTTCCTATCTTAACGTGTTTGTGCTCAGAACGATTGTGTGTTCTTATCCGCGACTTAGCCTTAGAAGGCTCTTACAAAATAAGGAAGAATCAACAACAATAGTCAACGGCAGTAATAGTCTACTACCTACTGTAAAGATTATTATATTTGAACCTTGCCTAAGTGTTACTTTTCTCTAACCTATCAGTTAACGGCCTGCACAGCCTACCTGCAAAGCCCTAACCGTTACACTAATCTTTCGGAGAATACAGACATGATATATAGAATATATAGATATATATCATGTCATGTCATAGAGGGTAGATCTTCTTGGCTAGGCCAGACCTAGAGAGATATAAAAAAAAGACCTTAATATAAAATTTTAGCTATGTCGGCCAATCTCAGCGGAGACTGGCCTTCGTCGCAGGTGATATTATAGTGTACAAGTGTGTGCGCAGACACAGGTGCACCCTCTCATCCCTCACTCTCATAGTGGAACGGCAATCCGACAAGGCCGGAGAGCAAAACGCCTTCCCTTACGATTCAATGGGATTCATGGGCTAATCTCTAAAAGTATGCGAAGCCATTATGCAAAATGGATGGAAATCTAAATACATTAAGTAATTACAGAGGAAATTAATCGGACATCTTCAATTCAGCGTTCGTCCTTACAAAACTGGTGTATTATACTTTACTGATTTTTTAGGGTCCTGTAGTTTGTATGGAGATATATTTGGTATTTTTTGGTTCAGAAGTCGGTAACGCATTGATAACTAGTGTCATGAGCACAATATACATTAAACCAACTATGTTGGGGTCAGCTTCTAGTCTAACCGGATGCAGCTGAGTACCAGTATTTTACATGGAGCGACTGCCTATATGACCTCCTAGAGCTCAATTTACATCAGTGACAAAATATCTGTACCAAACTTTACATTACTATTAGGTAGTGTTAGGTATTTAGGATTTCACCTCAAATATTGTTTAATACCGTAGCTGTATTAGTAGCCCAAGTTTTGAGAAAAATGTGTGGCAGTGGTAGTCCAATGGCAACGGCTCCGACTGACGTGTCGTCGTATGGGTTCGAACCCAGGCAAGTAAATTACTTTGTGTAATTTATTTCATCACTACTGCTCTCAAAACGGTGAAGGAAAACAACGAGAGGAAACTGGCATGTCCTAGAATAAATAAAAATTAAGACATGTGACATCCACCAACCCGCACTGGGCTCGCGTGGCGGATTATGGCCCCCTCTCACAGAGAGGAGGCCTGTATCCCAGCAGTAGGAACATTATACGCTGATTATGTTGTATTTTATTTAATGAAATAATTTCTATTTAGTGCCGGCGTCTACTCCGCCACGCGAACTTCGCATCACACTGATGATGACACGCAAAAATCCTGCATCGCGCAAGCAGAGTTTACCGCGCAACTAGCACATATCCCAACGCCCGTCCCGACATCAATCGTCGAACAGCAGTACACCAGACACGACACCCGTCTGGTCGGAAGATCCTCCCTTTTCTTTGGAGGATGAGTGAACTTTACACCCTGTTCATCATACCTCTATAAATTCATTGATACGAAAAAATAACACAATGAAGATAAGTCCTCTGTTCCTGATATATTTTCTACAACAAACATTGTCATCTAAATGTAAAGAACCCACCTCATAAATCCGATTAACACTTACCCGACTCTCCACAAAGAAAAGCCTATCAAAGTGTACAAAAATATGAAAGAAAAAATCTCTGAAAACCGCGTTTTTAGCAAAGAATCAAAACACAATGAATGCTTGCCGCGGCGGCACTTACCTAATGAAAAAGGTTGTAAAACATTATGCTATACAAGGGGATTTAAATTAACGCAAAATTAAAGTAGGAGGGTAGTAGAACATTTTTAATAACATTAGCTATGTAGGATTAGGCTAAGCTCACACTACGAATTTAAATCGTTGCGAAAAAAATCGTCAATCTGTGAACAATAGAAATGTAAAAAAAAAATGGCTTGAGAATTCGCTTGAAATATTTTTTTGTTTGCGATTTTATGTCTAAATCACAACGATTAAAATAGTAGTGCGCGCATAGCCTTACGGTCTTTCTTCATAAAATTTGGTTTTCTAAGGCTAGGTTCAAATAAATAACATCGCTTTCTCTCGGCTCCCTGTAACACAATAAATGGTGGCATGGGACATCGACGACGCACAACCAGCACCCTAAATCAATTTGAATCATTTTGAAGCATATTTATAAAAATGTGTCTGCGCAATGAATGTTGTTGACTTTCAAAATGAAACCCATTGCTACTGATAGTGTGATACGCAATTATCCTGCTGTTCCATGTATTCAGTACATGATTATGGAACATCAGGCGTTGAAATTTCTGCAGAATAATAAAAAAAAAATTTGCTGTTCCACACATTTTGACAGGGTATTCCAGTCAGAGCACTGATTTCAACAGCACTTGGACGAACGGCAAGCACTTCCACTAACCGCACTGAAACGTTATAAACAACAGCTTTTCTTTAACCGACAAAAAATTTCTACGCTATGGGGGTCTAAAATCTTCTACTTAATCTATGTCTAATTATTGTCACCCTGTATTCTTCGTGTTGTCATCTGATATAATACGTTTATTAGTAAGGGGGTTATTGTGCTACATATCCTATCTACTGCCTGCTGGTGGTATTTTTTCTGCTTTAGAGCAACTAGCTTTTTTTTGTATACAGAAACAAAAAAAAAAAAAACAAATTAATAAAACTATTTTCTTTTCAGTCATCAAGGGCTCAAGTCGCTCGTTAAAAACTTGGGCAATGGTTAAACAGATTTTAAAACTGCCAAGACTGCAGTTTTTAGATATAACCTATCTCTTCTAAAAGTTCAGCATAAGGACCATCAGCTTCATATAACATTCCTATGGACGAAACACGTCTCTCTCGCATGTTCTCCAGATCCACACCTTGTATAGAATGGTTAAGTAGAGCAATAAATATTCCGATGTGGTTCCGCAGACATTTTAATGTAGCCCTTTACACGCACATTTATTCAGATAATCCTGTAATTTTGAGATCGTAATTTCTGTAATGTAAACCTTTTTTTGGATGTAAATTTTAAGTTGCGTATACACTAGGTGTTAGTCAGCTAAATATATTTTACTAGCAGCGACCCTTGGTTTCACCCGCATGACACTCGATCCCGTGAAAATATCGGGATGAAAGGTATCCAGGTCATAGTCTACCAATATGCCAAATTTCATCCAAATCCGTTCAGCCGTTTTAGCGTGAAAGCGTAACAAACAAACATAAAAAAATCAAATGTGTTTTTTAATACTAGTTTAGATGAAATGATTAACTTTGAGAGTAATTATTGTGGACAACTAAAGTACTATGATCTATCTTTCTTTTTTCAAAAGTCGTCCGGGCTTTCATCATTATCCTAAAGTGTTCAATTCTCTCTTCATTTTACATTATTTTTTAACTATCAAAGCCCGCATGCAGACAAATTTATCGAACATAATAATATGTAGCAATGGATTAGCCATAATATCCTCCAAAATATCGCTAATTCATTGCTATATATCCTCGAAAAATTTGTCTGTTCAACAACGTAAATAACGCAATAAATGTTGTTGAGCGGTCAAAATTAAAGCCATTCCTGCGCAATTATCCCGCTGGTGGTAGGTCATCAAACCTCACGCATGACCATTCCAGAATATGCCGCCTTGTGTATTCTCCACTTTAGAGTATATTGTATGGTCATTCGGGGTGGGTAAACTCGTATATATCTTGATAAAGTGAGTGTACATAATTCTTACTTAAAATTATGGTAAAACATAGGGAGAAGGAAGGTTACCTCACACTCGGAGATCAGCCCGGACTGTTGTGAGTTGTTTTCGGTATGCAGGGTGTAAACATGATCAGCACATATTAAGCGTTTACGACGTACGGCATTTCATACAAACTTTCAAGCTCTTGTTTTTCGAAATGAATGAAGTAGGATACAAAGGTCTAAAAAGTTAGTTAAGAATATTTTCGAAAAATAGTGTTATAGCCAAATTAGACCGATTTTAACTACGTTGGGGTCGGCTTCCAGTGTAAAATCAACACCCAAATAACATTATCAGCCTATAATGTTCCCACTGCTGGCACACAGGCCTCCTCTGTGTGAGAGGGAGAGCAGGCCGTACTCTACTACGCGGGCGCAGTGCGGGATGGCGGATGTCACATGCCTTCGAGTTTATGGTTCTAGGACATGCCGGTTTCCTCATGATGTTTTACTTCACCGTTTTGAGAGCAGTGGTGATGAAATAATTTCCGCAAAGTAAGGACCTACAACAGCTCATAGGTAAGTCGCGGCTTATCGTATTAAAAGTTCTAGTTAAATTCATAGTAAAATACCTGATACAACGTATTCAATGAAAAAGTAGAACGTCTATAATCTGATTATAAGAGAAAATTGCAAAAAAGTTGGATTCACGAACAAAACCGTTACACGTTAATTAGTTACAGAAAGGTATTTTCATCGGCAATTTCATTAGGGTAGCAGTGCACTGGAACAGTTTTTTATTACCAGCGGTAGTGCAATATTATCGCACTACTTTTGATTGTTAGTGTTCATACACATGAACAGCACGCGTCAACTGCAGAAGCCACTGCAACCGTCGTCGAGAACGTGCCGGTCTTGTGTATGAACACAATGTTTTGTAATGGACGTGTCAGGATATACATGGTCAAGTTAAATTAGCTAGCGAAACTCCGCAGACGTGATGGGCATCGATATAAAAATAAATACATTTGATGGTTTTTCTGTGGGTTCATCGACCGCAGTTAGTATTCACTTGAAATATCAGTAAAAAAACTGTTTACATTTTAATGTGTAAACAAAACAACCAGCGGTCGTTGACCCAAAAAAACAGTCAAATCAATTCTTTTTTATTTTATCGTGTTTAGATATTGAAATCCAACACGCCTGTAGAGTTTCGCTAGTTAATTTAATTTAACCCTGTAACATAAGCAGTTTTTTTTAATTAATGGTTTTATGACGATTGTTTTGCTGCGTAGATAACAATATATATCTAATGTTTTGTTCTCAGTTAACATCGAATTATAAACACGAATTATTAAAATAAACAAAGTTAAACCAAAGTTCAATTTGATTCTGTTGCAACCTAAGGAATAATATTACCTAGCCGATGAAGTTGGTCTATCTGACATTTGACCTATCTGCTACAAAAAGCAAAAAAAAAACATAACACCGTCTAGTTCCATTTCAGAAAATTTTCAGCATAGCTTTCACAACGAATGAAATTCACAAGTCGCTGTGCAAAAACAATATAAGCCGAGTTCCTAATTCAGGGTACCTATAAAAGCTCTGTAATCATAGTTAGTCCAATGCCCAGCGACCCTAAAGGAGCGATATCGCGAAATCTCATTAGTGCGAATGAGAGAGACCACAAAAAATAATGAGTCAATTTACCACCTAGCTGTTCTAGCAAAATTAAACTACACTAACCTTATTTCTTCAACAATAAAGTTCATTTTTCCGTACAGTTTAGTTTTTGGGTGGAAAATATAACATTGCTTTTCAATAAAAAGGTTTTAGTACTTAACAGTAAAGTCTGTAAAATAAGCAAGTATGTTTCGAGCAGAGACAAGGGAGCATTTTTTTTTTAACAATATTTTTCCCATGGACAATACAGTCTAGGATTGTATCATGGATTTATAATAATCCATGGATTTTACTTTTTATTAGTCTACTAGCTGTGCCCGCGACTTCGTTCGCGTGGATGTCGGAAAACAATAGGTAATATGTCGCTTAGGAAAGGTGTAATTGCCACTCCTTCATTGAAAAGGAAGAATCATCAGATCTTGCCTGGTAACGCTTTCCTTACCTAGGGTTCTCTACCACGGCCCTTTCGACTGCAATCACTGCGTCTTCATGGTTCATAATGACAATGCGACGAAGTGTCACTTTGATTTTTGAGAATAAATTAAAATAAAAGCGCCTGCTCGAAGCTGATTATCTAACCAAACAGCCATAATTATGTCCATTTTATTTTGCGTCTGTCTTAGAATACCAACTTGTAAAATCATATCACCATTTTATCTAAAGTATATCTGAGATTAGTAGGTGAAGTTTGAAGTTAGTTTTTCTAAGTCTTGTTTTCTTCTCTGTGGTAAATTTAGAATTTCTTAACTTGGTATTGAAGATATCATATATACCTACCAATATTATGCCTTATAAAGCATCGAGATATATAGATGATAAAAATAAGAATACATTAATGGTAAGAGCTTCTACATAAAGTTGCCCGTGTAAAAAGCAACCCATTAAACTTTGGTTCTATTTGACACAGGCCGCCATTTAAACTACGAAGATGAAACCCATGAAAACTTTAGACATGATTTTGATTTAGACCTCATACTGCCGAAAACCAGAAAAAGAATTGTAAAGCTAATTACAAAAAAATATAACCGACTTCCATAAAAAACCCTACAAAATGCAAAATAACCTTAGTTTGGGAAGACGTTGCGCATTGGCAAGAAATTACAGACTTCTGAAACTAAAGGTCTATTGCACTTTGAAGTGTGTTTTTAAGTCGGTTGTATTTTATTTTATTACACACAAAGTCGTGTAAGCTTATATTGAAAACCATGAAAACGACACACATGATAAAAAAAGGAAAAGAAAATTGCAGCCGCCGTCTTCGATTTTCATTTTGACGTCACAATCGGCTTCAGCACTCTCGAAAACCATGAAAACGACACACACTACGAATTTTTCGATTTGCAACCGCCATCTTGGACTTTCATTTTAACCAGTACTGAAACGGTTTACCAACAGTCGATTGGTCCGTGAACCGTTGGTCAACACCATTAACTTTTCATCCAAAGGACTTGTGACCCACGAACGTTTCCCCAACAGAACTCTACGTCAGTGAATGCTTAACCAACAGAATGTTTTGACCAATTACTTTTCACCCAAAGAACATTTGACCCATGTCAAATAGAACTAAGGATGCAAGAGCGAGCGAAGCGAGCTCGGGACTTGGGGCACCCCGACTCGGACAGGTAGGGTTCGAGGGGATGATGGCGGCTCAAGTGAGCGAGCAAAGCGAGCGAAGGGCACCCCGAGGTTAGGCTTGGTTAGGTTACTTTATACCCTTTTCACAGAAATAAAGGACTACGTCTTATTATTATTTTACTTTCACCTTTCCCGGCGTCTGTTGTGGCCTTGTTTTTTGGGTGAAAAGTTATTGGTCAAAACATTCTGTTGGTAAAGCATTCACTGACCTAGAGTTATGTTGGCAAAACGATCGTGGGTGAAAAGTCCTTTGGAAAAAAGTTAATGGTTTAAAGATAATGTTCACCATCGGTTCATGGGCCAATCGACGGTGGGTAAGCCGTTACAGTTTCATTTTAACCTCACTATTGGTTTCAGCACTCTCAAAAACCAATAAAACGAAACCCATAAAAAATCTTGGATTTTCGTTTTGACCTGCCTATCGGCTTCAGCACCTTTGAAATCTATGAAAACGACATCCATGACAAAAATCAAAACAAAATTGCAGCCGCCATCTTGGATTTTCATTTTGACCTGACTATCGGCTTCAGCACCCTCGAAAACTATCAAAATGACACCCATGACAAAACATTTAAAAAAAATGGAGCCGCCATCTTGGGTTTTCATTTTGACCTGACTATCGACTTCAGCACCCTCAAAAACCATGAAAACGACAAACATGACAAAAAAAATTGCAGCCACCATCTTGGGTTTTCATTTTGACCTGACTATCGACTTCAGCACCCTCGAAAACCATGAAAACGACACCCATGACGAAAAAGTTAAAAATTTAGGCAACCGCCATCTTTGATTTTCTTTTTGACCTCACTTACTGGGGTCAGTCAGGATCCATGAAAAATAGCTCTCTCTCTCTCTCTGTGTGTGTGTCTCTATCTATCTATTACTATGAAAAATGAGGCATAACGCTTTTTCGTAATTTGACGATTTCTCCCTTAGAACTCCTACCGCAAGCTCCATATAAGAACTTCGTTAAAAAACGCTCTGCGTTACTCAACTTTCTATATCAATAATTATCTAACTTCTTTATCGCTCAGAACACCACATTAATTATTATTATCTTACATTATCCTCACTTTTTGTTTTAAATTCTTTTAGCGCCACAGGCGCCACTAAATAAACCATCAATGGAAAGCGACTTTTTTATATCATTAATATCATTATCATTACTTTTTAAAATAACATAGACATAAGTAGGTATCTGTGTTATTTCGTCATTTATGTAAGGATAAATAAACTAATAGGACGTGATTATTCACATCACAACAACAATATGTTTTCGTTAGAAGGTACTACATCGCGCCAATAGATGTCGTTACGTGTTACAAAAAAACGTAAAAAGTTGTTCCTAGAATACTTTAAATTGATTATATCTTTTGATAGAGTGAACCGATTGCGATGAAACAAAAACTAATGACTGCACCGAGTTCTACACCATAATTGAGTATAAAAAGTAACCGTATTGGTTTAGTACTTTTTACGTTGACCCTGTTCAAATCAATAATCTGTCACATCCAAACAGACAAACAGACAAACCGACAAACAGACAAACAGACAAAAATTCCAAAAATTGATGAAATGGCATCTGTTGGTTATCCTTTAACACCCCAACTATTTTTTTTGGAAATATTTTCAATGTACAGAAACGTCTCGTCTACAGATTTATTATATGTATATCTATATCTATGGTGACGGTGACTGTCAGCATTTTTGATTCGGGTCAGGGTCAGATAGACTCCGAGAAAGGGTAGTTTGTTTTTGTAATGTAGGTACAATTTTTTTTTTTGGGATAAGGGATCGGATCTGTAGTACAATGTAATATATATATTCAAATTGTGTTTCATAACTGTTTCCCTTTTCTTAACCTTTTGCATATGATATTATAGAGAGTTTTTCAGAATATTGGAGTCCGTCCGTTTTAAAAAAATGTTCGTGAACATGGTGGGCACTTTAGAACAACTTTTATCTCTGATTTTGACGAATTTCATTACTGGTTGTAGCTCAAAACTGTTTTTATAAGAAGGCTTTCTAGCTCCAATTTTCTAAACGAGCACTACCAAATTCCATATATCAAGCTTCTCTTAAACTGTTATTATATTATTTGGCAACGCGCCGCAACGCAATCCCATTGAGTGTGGAGCGCCTGCAAAGTTGAAACGAGCAATACACACACACAATACACACGTTAACATTTGTGATGAACTGTGTAAAATTTGCAGGCGCTTAGTTTTGATGAAGTCACTTTGCAGATGTGGCGGGAAACGGGTTCATGTACGCCATGTAGGATTCATAGTATATTTAGGCCTGAGTTCACCAACATTCTAACCATCGGTTAGGTATTTAAACAGATGATTTCCTTAGGAAATTTGACATAAATCAACTGTTTAAATACCTCAGTGAACTCAGGCCTTAGGATACACGGGAAAGTAACATCCAGTTCTCATATTACATAAGTTAGGTTAGTTATTACATTCCTGCTCGTATTCAGATAGTAGTGGAATGTTACATTTTACCAACTAAAAACTACATCACGCTAAACGAATTACAAGAACATTTGCTGGTCACATATACATAGCTATACTCATACAAACACATACACACACACACACCCGGCACATAAATAGACACTCCCTTTTTCCTGGTTATAATTAATTTAAATCCATTTTACTTTCTTCCCCAGTTTGTTAACCTTGAAATGAATTGTACAATTCTAGTTTATTTTTACAAAAGTGCACATTACTAATAATTTAAGTACCAACCCGCACTGGGCCCGCGTGGTGGATTACGGCATACTCCGAGATCTCGCCGAGAGGAGGCCTGTGTCTTAGCAGAAGAACCATTATAGGCTGATTTTGAACTTTACTAATTTGTAACTATTTTGACATTCAAAATAGATGGATGGCTCCGTAACAGGTTCTTCTTAGCAAGGGGGTCGTTCATCATTTATTTTGTATCAGTGTTTGCACGCTTAAAATTAGGTGTCAGTCAGTATTTCTGTGTAGGTACTTATGCCTTAAAAATGTTACTATTACTATTATTTATTTTATTGTTAAAGTCGACAGTATACCTGTATTTATGACTGCAATCGCTATATGCTTTTTAAAGCTCCTAAACTGCATAAGTCTTAATATAGAACTTATTGCAGTGTTGTAAACGAAATACTACAACTTTGTTAAGATTAATGACTTGATCCCAATTTAAAGAGAGTAATAATATCCTCGTTTTACAATCGCAAAATCAGTAAAAACCTGCTAAACTAATTCCTTGGACTTTGATTGTTCGCCGTTTCCAAGAGCATAAAACTTTGGTATCAAACAATTCGGATTGCATCATAACCAGAACAGCTTTTCCGTTTTATTTCGTGAGATATAAAATGTAAGATGTTTTGCTTTATTATCCTGGTGATCATTTCTTACCAATGTTTATTACCGGGTATCGTGTTACCCAGTAACTGAGTTGTGGAAGTCAGATAGGCAGTCGCTCCATGTAAAATACCGATATTCTGCTGCATGCGGTTGGACTGGAAACCTTGATTGATCTTTGGCCATTTGTATTAGGACATTTTCATTGGCAGTGATTATTAGAGCAAACTGGATGCTCTATCTCCCTTTATTATATAAAAGGCATAGCTTTTGTGTGGGTATATGCGACCGATGATCTGGTGGATCGCAGGAATCAGCTGGATGCGAGAAGCACAGAACCGGTCGAAGTCGTGATGCTCTGGGATTTCTAGCTCGATACCGTCCTTCGTCTGAAATAATGATAGTGATGAAGCGAGGTGATACCAAATATGAGAAGATCGATAAGAGATGACTTTCTCAAAGTGCAACATAATATTTGCGAACATAAGTACATATTGTTAGAAAATAATAATAAAAAAAAACATCTGTTAGTACATTTTTATTGGCGCCCAACTGGGCCAGTTTTTAGAGTACGATTTAAAACTGACAGAATAATACGAATATACAATTTTATAAGTCTTGTTAAATAATTTGAAACTGACAGCTCTTAATATGAATATTCAATTTTATAAGTGTTGTTAAATAATTGTTTATATCTAATCACTGTCGGTAGCTATAACGAATGGCCCAGTTGGGCGCCAATAAAAACTACATAATATGGCTTTTTTGTGTATAAAATGTTATGTTCTTTATAATATAATTTATACCTTACATTTTATATTTCATTCATAGAAATATATGTTAAACTCGTAGCTATTTCGTTTGGTAGAGCGTAGGATCTTTGTATCGGTCATAAAATTTATACAAAAGGTTGAATTCCGCCTGTCCTGATCCAAGTTGTTGTAAAATGTTGCTTTGGTCTGCTTCATTGTGTAAGGAACAATGCAATCTTGTATTTTATTTCCTAATCGTATCGTGTCTTGTACTGAAGACGTTTTGTTCGAATACCTATGCACATAATAATTTTATTAATCTCGTACACACATCTATCATGTTAGTGATCCTTCAAAAAGGTAATTCTATTATTTGTAACATAGTTAAAATTGTGAAAATTCCTTCCTGGTAATTATTAATTACTTACCTGAAATTTCGTTCAGCGAAAGTAAATAATGAAAAATTCCATAAAAAAATCTGCAGACTCGACTTTGACAACACAATGCCTTGTGCGGCCGGGTGTAGGTACGTCATTTGTTTTTAGTCCCCTTTCACCCGCGGACCATGGGACTGTCACCAACGAAGTTATCGGCCTATAGTAACTAGCTACTTGCAAGCACATGTACATCATCGCACCAAATGGAGAAGGATCGTAGCAGCACTACTTGCATGGTAGAGATTTTGTGCAATTTATTTCACCATCAACCCGCATTGGGCGAGTGTGCTGGATTACGGCCCACTCCCTCTTACGGAGAGATGAGGATGAGAATATTGTAGGATGATTATGCTGTTCCACCGCCAATGATTAACGAGAAGCGAGTAGAACTATCAACTAAAATCGAGTTGGCGAGCAACGAGCAGCGAGTGCACGACGGTGACGAGCGATTTACTCTCTGGTATGCGTTTGTACCAACCGTGAGTCTCTCAGCAAGTGTTCTACCTGCCAAGCTAGTGTCGCTGAGCGAGTAGGTACGCTCTTTGATAGGTCTTGTCGCTGCGACAAACGAGTACCTACTTGCCAGCAGTGTGAACACTCAGTGATCAACTATTAATCTCGTTTACATCCTCGTTTCTTGAGCGAAGAAATCGTTGATATCTAGTCTCCTCCTTGTCGGCGGTGGGGCAGGTGACTTATATTAGGAGGTCTTCTGAAATAGGTCATCTGAACAAGTATTTACACGCGAAGCCAAGCCAAGCTGTAGTACCAATACTGATTCTGTTTCAATAAACAGAATGAATCTGATGATCCCCTGTAGCATTATAATTTGAGCTTTGACACGCAGTTGGAACCACATCCACCGCGTTGTGGTTTGCGTTTGATAAAATTAATGACATTCCGCTGAAACTATTAGCATAATAAAGTACCAATGTACTAATACCAATGTAGGTACCGTATAGGGTATATATTTATTTAATTCGGGAAAACAAACAGTTACACAAAAATCATAATAAACAGGTAGGTAGTGAGCACAAAGAGATTATATTTGTGCTTCAGTGTTATTGGTGCTATTTGTCTATTTTAGCAGCTTCAAAAAGATTGCCTTTTCTTCCCGAGAACAAAAAAAATAATCAGATAATGCTTACAAATTAAATTGCTGCCCTGGAAAATGAAAACATGTAAGCACCTATAGGTATAGATAATCCTATTCTTACTGTGTGTCTGAGATAATACATAAACACGTATCCTTTTGTAAGCAAACATTGTTCCATAAAATAATTTCGAGACCAGTCAGCGCTAAACTATTTACCCAGCTTCTATAAAAAGTAAACATTTATAAATACTTTTTTTCCCCCCGCTGAGCGATAACGTCGCCCTGTAATAATATTTGTACTTAAACCTTTGTTTAACAAATCCCGGTTCTATACTAAAATACGTTTATTGAAATAGTCGCGGAAATATAACGTTTGTTACAATACCGCATTCGGTGGAAACGTCACGTTTCAGAACGAATCAAATACACAATCGTGATTAAATCGATTTGCAAACACTATCGGTACCTGTATTCGATTACTTATAGCATTCGGATTTTGTACGGATATGAACTTTTGGAGCAGATAATACTAGAGTACATAGACTTATAAAAAAAGATGGACTCCGCGACACGCATATCAAAAGTGAAGCACAGTAAGTATAAACACGGCTCACGCTCACATTTACATCATAGTATGCCGACCGGCCGCCATTATGTGACAAGACAGCGTTAATCGTCAATCACACACACATAGATCGGTACGGTGCTTCACTTTCGATATGCGTGGCGCGGAGTCCATTTTTTTTTATAAGTCTATGCTAGAGTATTATATTTGTTATCTGTGCCAGTGGTAACTATTACGACTTTCCTACGAGTTGGAGGTCATACGTTCGGATTAATTCAGTTACACAAAGTAAAATTTAAAAAAAAAATTAATATTCATAGTACTATTTAAATTAACGATGGACGACCTACAGAAGATCGTAGAGAAGGCATTGATGAGGGGACTCTCACAGACCAGCGCCCTAGTTGCTTAACACGCTATCAATCACAATCTGAATCATTTTGAAAGATATTGCTAACCCATTGCTTCATGTGTTCAAAGTTATTTTCTGCTGAACAACGTAAATAACGCAGTGGATGATGTTGAACTGTCGAAATGAAAGTCAGGCCTACTGAGCATGAGAAGCATGCCACAAAAGGGCAGAAGGATATACTCAGGAGTGGTTGGAACAAGCTTGCCAATGAAGATGATGATTTAAATTAATTTAGGTATAGGGTTAATTTAGGCACATAAGCTACTGCAATCTGTCTTTTCAACTTTAATGGATGTCGGAATATATGCTACGGGATCGTACTACTAGGATTTAAAATAATTTGTGTTTTAATCCACGTTATATCTCCATGGCTTGCTTTAGGATGCACATCCGGTAGGCTCTTAAATCCTTATCCTACAGACACGTCTTCCCTACCATTACCGCGCCCCCCCGGTCTATTCCTTAATATGCAATGGTCGCTGTATCACCATGAACATGAGGCTACAGGAGCTAGTGCGAATCTTGGGGTTCATTCGATTAATCGAGTCTGGTTTAATCACGCTGGGATCGGTGCAATTCATTCATCATTCATTCATTCAATCAGGAACATCCAGACGAAAGTATAAAAATTCTAATAAAAACTATAAGTACCTACCTATTTTTGGTATCAGACCACACCACCTCGTAGCAATGACTTTTTCCAAAGATAATCAATGTACGGTTTTGATTTTTATGAGTTAAATAAACTGGATTCGTTAGTACTGCAAAGAGTAATTAAATAAATAATCAAATAACTTAGAAATATCTGAATTCTTAGATCATCAACCCAGCAAAAGACTGTTAGAAACACACTCTAAAGTCTCTGTTTAGATCTAGTTACAATTGTAACAACTACTAGTACCTAGTAGACGATTGCAAAGTAATAAAATTAATATATTAATTGGTAACTAGATAGCAGATCCGTAAAATCATGAAGCCCATAATTACCATTTAACAAAAAAACAAACAAAAACAAATAGCAACAACATAAACTAATCTAAATCTACGCCATTGCCATATTTCCAAACACAAAAACGTAAAACACTCACAACCATTAAAATAAAATCGAAAAAAAGGTTTCAATATTGGCTGTTTAAACCGTTGCGTGTGCCATCGCAGCACGTTGAGAGGAAACTATTTCGCGTTTAGAAACGACGCCATTTCCTGTACATTACAGTCGGGGAGCACAAAATGGCCGCCGTATTTGTTCGGGGCTAACGTTAAACGATATTGCATTGATAATTTCGTGTTTCGGTCGAATATTGATATTGTATTTTAATAAAGAGTTGTTCTCGCATGTAAATTGGTTACAAATAGGCTGAATCGGCGCCATTACGCCTGTTGAAAATTGCCGGAATATTTTTATTTTCGACGTAGGTACATATATGTTTATTCTGTTTAGGCAAATTATGAACAGAACAGAGGGCTTGTGGCCAAGTAATAACAGCCGCACGGATCGATCGATCAGGTTAAGCTACGGTTGTCGCGGTTGGTCCGTGGATGGGTGACCACCTTTATATATCAAGTCCCCTCCGTGCCTCGGAAAGGCACGTTAAACCGTTGGTCTCGGCTGTCATTCGTGGATCTTTGACTGTCGTTACGGGTCGACAGTAGCCCGAAATTTAGACAAAGGGGTATCGCTCGTATTACCCAGTAACTGGGTTGTGAAGGTCAGATAGGCAGTCGCTTCATGTAAAAGTACTGGTATTTAGCTGCATTCGGTTTGACGAGTTGCGAAAAGTACTTTGCCTAATGATCATCTGTCTGCTAGTTAGGCAAAGTATGAAGAAGAAGGCTATTAAAGGTTTTTTTCCTTTTTTTTTTAAATTTAAATAGACAGAGTAGTTGAAAGTATTAATTTATTGAAATGATACAAAAGCACTGTTGCTACGCCTCTGATCTGCGTAGCAACAGGCGATGACGTTATGGTTGTAGTTTTGTGTCGTTCTTTTTCCAAGATTTAAACTCAATGGAAGACAAACTTCGAGAGTAAACGCGCGCATTTTAGCACTCTTTCAAAGTCAAAGTCAAAGCATTTATTTCGAATAGGCACAGAAAAGGCACTTTTGAACGTCAAAAATTATTATGAAATAGATTTGATTCTAGTCGCCCATTCCAAAAGGTAGTTTTCGTATGGAGAAGAATGGGCAAGAAACTCCACCGTTACTCTTTTAAAATGTCTTCTTTGCCTATAGAGAAACCATTTACAATGTAATCATTAATTATAGTGTAAGTGATTTGTGTGGACCGAATGATCCAACACACGCGCCAACCATCAGCGAGACATGACAAACTCTCAATTGCCATGCTCTTTTAAGTCAACATTCATCTTTCTGTATATAATGTAAGTTATAATAGTTATAATGTTATTTGATTATTTAGCAAAACTGAATTACTCGGATACGCAAAAAAACTACTAGAGGTGTTGAACTAGCTGACTAAACTGTATTACCTAACCTAGTATTATTTTATAATAATTTTAGTTATAGATATATTTATATCATAAGCCTAGTTTATAATAAGGTTACGCAAAATATTGTATCTGCTTAGAGATACTGAAAATTTATGTTAATTTAATTCACTGTCTGCCCTATGTAACAAGTTCTTTCGTAGAGAGATGGCCTGAAACACAGGTTTATATAAACCTAGATCAGGCAACGCACTACATTACCTTCAGAGTTCTATTTTTGACTGTAATCTCATATTTCTCATAGCATAGTTTATATCCAGATTATTATAATCCTATTATAGGCATAGATTAATATATGTAACTGTACCATATGTACACTTTTGTAAAATTATTAATAATATTTCAATAAATTTTATTATTATTTATTATCATAATAATATGATAAACGTATCCATGGTACTCAATCCCATATGATCAAGAAATGTAAACATCTGTCGAAGAATAGACAGATCTTTAACAAAATTCGACCTACAGACGTCCATCGCAGACAATTACACGAAAATACAATCATTCGTAACAGTCGTAGAGGAATTCTAATTGTTCGCCGTCCGAAGTTAAAAGCGTGATAATTAAATTAACTAACTATTCCAGCGAATTTCAGCAAATGAGTTGTCACCATGAAAGTTAAAGCAGAAGGTCGGGTCTTAAAAACACTTTATACAGGGCGTTAGCCAAAATATGTACCTATTTTTATACACATTTTCAGTATGTAGAAATATATAATTTAATAAGATATTTAATATATATGTATAGGTATATTAACTAACTTATTATATAAATAAATACAAAAACGAAGGACACCTAGGCGTCGAAGTACTCGTCCGCATCGCTGTCATCCGGAAACGTGCCCAGAAGACTGGCAGCATTGCCACGTTGAATGGCAATACTAATTCTTTGACCAAAGAACGACCCAGCCCTCTGGTCACGTGAAGAGTCGACTAACCGGCGAGAAATTTCCTTAAAAAGGAGACGCGCACTCGGGCCCCATGACCCGAGCGTGTCGACCCCAAACGGCTCAAAGCTGTAGTTGCCTATAAGGTTACAGTATTTGCGCCGCTTGAGGGTCTCAGCAGCCGCAGCAGCGGCACCAGCACAGCCCGCCGTGCATCTAGGAACATGAGATGGCGCAAGGGTATCGACACACGTTGCGTCCCACACCAGAGGCCTACCCACCTTCCAAGGCAACATCGTCATGCTGTCTGGTCTCTTCCCATCGTCACGTACCAAGCCGTTTGGTTCTAACACCGCTGGTACGCCGGCGGTGACAAGGGCTCGACGAATAATATCGTTGATGCTGGCGTGCCGTGCTATGCGGCCTGCGCTCCTGCAGCAAGACAGGCCATGGTGTACGAGACTGTCGACAGCTTCACCGCAGTGACATCGATGCGGAGCAACACAAGGTGCGCCCAAGCGGAGACACGTAGCGAGCCGAAACGATGAGTCATCCATCATTGTGCCGATGGTGGATGACGGGAGCGCCTGAAGCCACAAGCCTGACTCCCATTCTCCCACAGCCAGCAGACGAGCACGCTCAACAGTATTACGTGACGTGTTTACAAGGGTATTCCGTATAATACTGCAGGGCGGCTCATCCCACCGTCTCTGGGAAGACGGGTTATAGGGCAAAACCGTATTGGGACAAGCCATTTTCCAAGCGTTCATCGCATCGGTCAAACACGGTACTTCAAAATCGACCAGTGAGGAAGATAAAATGTTCCTGGTTAATTTATCGGTACTGTGGACCGAGGAGAGGAAGGCCGGTAAACTAATACTTGAAATTTTGCGGACGCCGAGACCACCCAAGCGAATGGGTAGTGTGGCTTGCTGCCACGCACGGTAGTCCAGGGCCACATTTAGGATGGAAGTTAATGTGTTTCTAATAATTTGGTCTACTTTTTCTAAAAGTTGTGGATGTTTCCATAGATGAGAGGAGCGAAGGCTATATGTAAATTTTGGTCCAAAACAACAGTACCGAATGAGTGTGAAGGCCGAATGAATATTAATTTTGAAAAGTCTTTCCGAGATATCATTAAAATTTTGTATCTTCTCCTCTATGAACGTTGGAAAGGATTCGTCAAAAATTGGGGACCCTAGTAGGTGAAGAGAGTTTCTTTGAGTAATTTTGATATTTGGAGCTATTGTATTAAATTTTTCTATGGTAGTCTGTCTGTCAGTCGTTTGGGGAAGATAAATTTCGCATTTTGAAAGGTTCAAGTCTAGGCCAATGGAACTGAATTTGTCTTTAAAAAAAGTTAAATCTTTTAAGACTGTGTCTATATCACCTCCTAGGGTTCCGTCATCCAAATACCATACGTTGAATTTAGAATTTAGTTGTTATAATAAGATATTATATATAAAATAATGAGTGATCAATGTCACACGTCGTCATCATGACAGGAGTGCATTCTAGGTGGCCAGTATATAACAGTACCTATTTCCTAAATGCCTACCTACAAACCACCCTTGTTTGGCTAACCGTCCGCCTAACACCCTCTATAAGTTTAAAGGTGACACTGTGAGACATATTCTAGTAATCTTTTGACTATACTTAGTCAAACGGGCATTTAAAAAAAACATCTTTAAAAAAATTCAACTGCTCAAAATCGTTGGGACAATTTCAATGCAAGTACAGTGTTTATTCATGCACAAAATTCTTGTATATAGCATGAAATTTTTTGCCAATTTTACTGTATAGCCAAATCCACGCTTTGGAGTTTCAAATATTTGACTTACTAACCAAATACCTCCTCAAAAGCTCGAACATACCTACTTAAAAATGATTCAATAAAAATTGCTTTGAATAATTTGGTATCTACTAAAAGTGTCGATCAAATACTCAAAGAACTGTCGGTACTATGTTTTATCTTTGAAAACGATTCTAGGTTTAGTTTCCGCACTTACTCCTTCAAGTGGACCATTGTGCGTGGGCCATGGCGGCCGTCGGTGGTTATTCCAACTAGCTCACCTCTCTCCAGAAGTTGATTACGTCGTCTGGCCTGTTGAGAACAACTGTGTAAGATCTGGATGTCCAGAGGATTTTTGAAATAATCTGGGTGACGCCTGTGCACTCAAAGAGAACATGCTCAACGGGGTCCTCAGCCTCCACGCAAGCCCTGCCTAGGGGCAACTCAAAGTACTTGTAGTGGACCTTCTGAATCACGTTAGTGGTAACAAGGAACCCGGGTGTGAAACGGCGGCAGACGACACAGTGAAAGCAATCCGCCATTACGGTGACGTGACGTTAAGAGATTGTTATACTATTTCGTTTTAGTGGTTTACTTCTTGAAAACGATCGCTTTTTGTTTCCAAGTAACTGAACGAGTTTAGCAGGTGTTCCAAGTTTCCATGTTTTAAAAGGTATACAGTTTGATGTTTTTTATACCCGTCTGATTTTTTCTTTTGAATGAGCATAGGTCTTTTTATCTCTACCAATTAGGGTGTAACGATGTCTTGAATTCAATTCTGAAAGAAAAGATGAACTTTCTTTGAAAATACGATCTTGAAAAAGATAAAATAAAATTATACAAGATGAAATCTCTCAGAACTGAGTTAAAAACATGAAAATGAGCACTAAGTAATATTATACTTACGTCTTTTATAACCAGTCTTTCGAAGATTCTGGCTGTTGTTACTTTTTTTATTTAGCCTACACTGCCCCCTGCTGAGCAAAGGCCTCCCTCAAATCCTCCCAGACATCCTTTTCTAGAGCCACCTCGGCCCAACCCTTGCGGTACGCGTCTAGATCGTCTCGCCACCTCTTCCTGGGCCGGCCTCGGCGGCGCCGTCCATCCTCAAGCTCCCACCGTGTAGAGACTGTTGACCAGCTGTCACCATGGCTATGACATAACCCGCTCAATCCCATTTTAGCTTAGCAGCCTTTTTGCCTACGCCTAGAATCCCCTGTTTTCGAGCGCAGCGTGGTCTTTCGTATTCTGTCACTTACTTTAGCGCCTAAAATGTTACTTGTTAATATGACTAAATCAATACAATAAAATAATTCTTTTGGGAACCGCCATTACTACTGTAAACCGGTGGTTTGATAAAGCTAATGAATTTCTCGGAACCCTGGGGTCCCGAATCTTTGGAAGGCGTACGATTGGCAGAAGCTAACTCGCAGAGGCCCATTATTCGTTTTTAATTAAGTGAAGTGCCAACAGACGACTATCTCTGTTCGCATAATGAAAGTGCACCCAAAGACAACCCTCGGTTGGAGTAGGACTATTGCAGTATATGGAAACAAAGAATTTGGTTTATAGATTTCGGTGGCTAAAGTGAACTGGTTGCCTCGGAAAGATTTCAGTCAGTCTTACCAAAGTTTTATATAAATTACACAGATAAAATGGCAAGCTGTGTTAAGCACACTCAATATTGGGCCCCCAAAACGGTCGCTAGCACATACTTAGTATCAGCAACGGGGGGGCAATATATGTAGGTACTGGAGGGGGTGAGGCTCAGTGGGACCTCACGATACAATCAAACAGCGATAAATTTTACTATATATATTGAGAGGAGGGACTTTTACATAGTCATCTTATTTGTAGCACGTTTTCTCTACTCCAATAAATACTGAAATAAAATATTTGACGTCTGCTTGAATGTTCGAAAGGAATATGCTATCAATTATGACCAGTCTGTGTTACTAAAGACAAGGCTACATAGATAGCCTCTATAGTACTATTATTATTAATACCTGGTTGGAAAGGAGAGTGACTACCGAGATGACAAGTAATACAGTAGTCATCATCATCATCTGCCTAGCCTTTTCCCAACTATGTTGGGGTCGGCTTCCAGTCTAACCGGACGCAGCTGAATACCAGTATTTTACATGGAGCGACTGCCTATCTGACCTCCACAACCCAGTTACTGGGTAATACGATACCCCTTGGTAAGACTGGTTGTCAGACTTTCGGGCTTCTGACTACCCGTAACGATTGTCAAAGATCCACGAATGACAGCCGTCCCGGCTGTCATTCAACGTGTCAACGGCTTAACGTGCTTTCCGAGGCACGGAGGGGTCTCGATATGTAAAGACTAATACAGTAGTATGGAAGAAAAAGACATGTTGTGCCGACCACAAATAAATTGGGATATGGGTAGGAGACTGATGACAATATTCAGTAGCTAATAATTATAACAAGAGCATACCACCTACAGTAGTTGATAGAATTTGTCAGTAACTAGCAGTACCCCGCGGTTTCACCCGCATAAACTCTCGATCCCGTAGGAATATCGGGATAAAAGTATCCTATGTCCTTTCCCGGGACTCAAACTATCTCTATACAAAATTTCATCTAAATCGGTTCAGCGGTTTAAGCGTGAAGAGGTAACAGACAGACAGACACACCTTAATATATAGTAGATTATATTATAGTAGATATGGATGTGAACAAGGTAGGAGTCTGGAACTTGAAGGTATTATGAGAAGAGAAGGTAATACACGCTGGCTGGTAACAATATTAATAGATAGCGAAATATAGAGAACCTACTTTTACATATTTTTTTTTTCAAACCAAACCAAATCCAAAAATGGTGTACATATTAAATAGTATTCCTTATTATGTATTCTATTCTTGTGCTCGCCTTAGTACAAAGAGTGGGATCACACCTACGCCCTCTATAGAGCTCACCATTGCGACGGCTTAACCGTTGTCCTTATAGGTACCTAACTACCATAAAAGAAGGAAAGAAAGAAATAAACAAAATAAATGGAAAAGAGCTTACAGTAACTGTATAATTACTCGTGAAACGGGCCGCCATTGTATTGCAATAAACGTGAAGTTATGAGATAAATTGGTTGTACAGCTATCGATAATCATTTATTTTTACGATTTTTGTGCGAAATATCTACATACTTTAATGAACTTCTCTCTGCCACGTTGGTCTAAGTTTTCGCAAGCGCTACTGCTGAGCAGGTCATGGGTTCGATTCCCATATCGGGCAAAATATTATTGGGTTTATCAATCATCTGTAATTTTTTAGTAACAGTTCGGAGACTTTAATTGTGTCCGGCTGATGGCAATAGGATCGCCCCCTATTACATGGGACTTAAACATGACTGGCGACTTGTGGGTGTACTTACTATGGGTACACCTCAGCCTTTTTTTTTAACGTGGAGGAATGGTCATGCATTCTGCGTGCATGCATACCACGGAGACAGTGCAGTTATGTGGGACTCTAACCCACTAAAACTCCACGGTGTCCACCTCTGCCTATCCCTTTGGGGAAACAAAGCGCAATATCAAGTTATCCATACTAATATTATAAATGCGAAAGTGTTTATTTCTGTCTGCCTGTTACCTCATCACGCTTAGGCCGCTGAACCGATATAAATGAAATTTGGTATAGAGATAGTTTGAGTCCCGGGAAAGGATATAGGATACTTTTTATCCCGATATTCCCACGGGATCGAGACTTATGCGGGTGAAACCGCGGGGCGCTGCTAGTGTTTAATAAACTTTTAACTGGCCGAATCGTGTTACAGTCAAAACTCTTAACCACCTTTGCCCGGGTGCAGTCAAAACGATTTATTTCGGTCTGATCGCCTGCCCCCCCCCCCCCATTCCCCTGCTAGTTACCTCTATAAGTTAAAACCCGTTTCTTCATACACGATCTGCTACTCTTGCATAGGTAAGCGTTATCAGCCTATAGTGTTCCCACTGCTGGGACACACACACAGGCCTCCTCTCAGTGAGCGGGAGGGGGCCGTAATTCACCACGCGGGCCCAGTGCTTTTTGAGACCATTGTTGATTGTTGATCATATCAACGCTTGAAAGGAAAAATTGACTAACCGACTTAGGGCTAACTTTACAGGAGAACAGTTTAATGTTTCACTTTAAAAAAAAAACGATATATAAATTTTGGTTCAAATGACAAAATAAGATTTCCAAAACAGTACCTAAGAATTACGCCTGTAAAATGATGCTTTAACTGCCGTATTTTTTTTAAAGGAGGTGTTTGTTCGCACTATGCGGGAGGAAACCGGCATGTCCTATAACCAAAAATTCGAAGATATATGACATCTACCAACCCGCACTGGGCCCGCGTGGTGGATTACGGCCCACTCCCTCTCACAGAGAGGAAGCCTGTGTTCCAGCAGTGGGAACATTATAGGCTGATTAAGTAACGCGAGAGTAAGTATCGAGTATTTATTTCAACATTTATAATATTTTTAGTTGGTACATACGGCTACACATCAAGCTATGCATTTCCAGTTTTAGCTGACCTCGCATTGTATAGGTTTTTCGTACAATCAGAAGTCAGCTTATACTGGTTATGTATAGCTTGATGTGTAGCCGTGTGTACCTACATAATTATGCATCATTGCTTAAAAACTGAAATGTACAAGTATAAACTTTGTACCTTCATGCCATATTCCTAATTCCCCAAAATAGTAGAACAATTTTCATACCGAATTTGTTCCCGGTGACCTTGAAACGGACTTTTTTAATATCATGACCCAAAACGTTCGCGGAATACTGTCACATACTAAACGAGCCATAATATCGGCCGCCGTGTCTCAGGAATGGCCGGGCCTGAGTTCCTATATTTTTAATAAAAAAACTTTTATAAATTACGCTAAAGTTTTGGGTTGTCGGGCGTGACGACGCGAATACGTGAGGGTTGGTTGAAAGTCTAGGCGTAATTGTTACGTTTTCTTTTGACAGGTTCATTTGGAAAAGAAAAATAAATATCCTAAATTCTGGATCATGAGACTGTGCCAGATATT
The DNA here is from genome assembly GCA_963669345.1 of Gortyna flavago. Lineage (NCBI taxonomy): Eukaryota > Metazoa > Arthropoda > Insecta > Lepidoptera > Noctuidae > Gortyna > Gortyna flavago. Next base: position 2,813,312 of record OY770144.1, read on the forward strand.
GAATAAGCTCCTAGGGAGGTTATTTGGAAAAGAAAAGATATATCCTAAATTCTGGATCATGAGACTGTGACAGATATTGAATATAAGCTCCTAGGGAGATCATTTGAAATAGAAAAAGATATATCCTAAATTCTGGGTCTTGAGACTGTGACAGATATTGGACGCATTCTTAGGGAATAGACAATATATCTATGCCTCTTGATACGCATGAAGAAAAAGTAATAACTTTTATTTTGGTTTTATATTAATACCGTTTCCATTGAGTGAAAGGAATCTGAGCCTTTGATCAACCTTAGTGAACTCAGATCTTAGCCTGCGACCTAACTCCCCTACCAAACGTATTGTATCAGATGAATGGTTACACATCGATTTCTCTCTTTCAGTCGTCAGTAATTTGACTTTCGAACGAAGAAGACAAAGCGTAGTGTAACTATACAGACGCTATACAACGTTTATTAGTAAGGAGGTAATTGCGTATAATTGTACTATCAGTCACTATCAGTCACAATCTGAATAATTTTGACGAATACTGCTAATCTATTGTTTCATATTATGTTCGAAAAATGTATCTGAATGTGTGTGAAATAATGTCGTTCAACTGTCAAAATGAAAGCCATTCCTAATGTTATGTGTGATTTAATCCGGTCTGATCTCTTGAACCCGAGGGGGTTCCCCTGGATCCCCTGCTAGTTCTTCTTCTGTTTTAATATCTGTCCTATTCTTAGTTACTCTTTTTGACAGGTAAGTACAGTCATGAGAAAATAAACGTATCATGCAACTCCTCTGGATTACCTTACGCTGGGAGAGAAGCGCATGGTGGAATTATGTTAAGCTAAGTAGAGTGCTGCTGGTACCTATTTATCTTATGATTTCTATCCATGTAGGCTACTGCCCGTTCGTCCGCGTGGCCCTAACAGGGTGGCGCATATTATATGTCGCAGCCAACTGGTTAAATTACGCGTTTAGTTAACCGCCTGGCCTTTGGAAGTAGTGCTCGCCTCCCTTCGCTCTCGGCTCGCACGCGGTTGATCACAATTCTAACCTAACCTAACCCATTTGGTCGGGGGTGCCCTTGCTTAGTTACTGCGATCAATTTGGCTAACGCGTGATTGGTTACAGTTCCAACTTAAACTATTGAATATAATTCAGGCCGTTAGTTGAACGGCCGCCGTTTAGTTAAAAGGCTAATTAAATCAGTTGGCTGCGAAAAATACATCGACGAGCAAACTAATACCATTGATTCAGCACATGATTCCAGAACCATATCGTAGAAATGTTCCGCTGGTTGTAAAAAAAAAACTGTTCTTTCAATGTGCAATAGCTCCGCAGTCAAAATGTATAGAAAAGCATTTTTTTTAAACTGACGTAAAATTACATCCGTTGGTGGTTCAGAATCATGTATAGACTCCAGCACATCAAACTACTAAAATCTGTCAAATTTCTTTAATAGAATTTAAACTTTATCGCTAAAGGATATGGTTCAAAGTTGATTGGGAAAATTTGACAGTTTCGGGTACCTAGCTTGATGTGCTGGCGTCTATACCATGGATATGGTAACAGATTGTGCGTCGATGTCAATGTTGTAAAAGAAACCAGTAACCTACTCCAATGTTGATCAAAAATACATAATCATAACAGCTGTTCCAGCAGCATACGCAGAAATATCTTTCTGAACTTGGCCTAAATATATCTTAATTTAAACTTCAACCATTCCACACAACAGCCATAAACGAGTGGCCATGCTATATTCCCCGTAGTAATTCCCCAAAAGAATCCCATAGACGATTCTGTAGAGTTATTATCTCCATTTCACTATTCCTACCCACGCTGTTGTCACGTGCGCACGTTCCAACTTATTGTCAATATAAAACAGATTATTTTGTTTTTCTCGAGTAACCATATTGAGAGCTCGGGTTTCAAGAAAAATAATAAACTCTAGGTCCTATTATTAATATTACCTATTAAGTTTCTTTAATAATTGTACGTATGACGAAAATTATAACTGAATAATCGTCAATTTAGACCAGCTTGGCGAATACTAGCTTCTTAGTGAGTCGATGGCAAAAATAGCATGTCTTTTTTTTTTTAATTAGTTTGGCCCAAAAATCAGCAGCGCGTATACCATTCGCTGGCGCAGCCATTAGGTCCTCACGTGCGCAGTTGACAGGGCTTACGGTGCAAGATGGGAGGTGAGCCATTGTCTGTGGAGAGACACCGCATACACACCGAAGGTCTGAGCCTTCCATGAACCCCCACTTGTGGAGGTAGTCCTTGCTGCGGCCTACTTCCATGGGTACGAAATCTCCGGGTTTCCAAGATGGCCACGGTATCTTGTGCCCTCGAAGCTGCTGACCCAAAAATAACTAACGACCTCTTGGTCGATTGCTTAATGTAAACTTCTATGTAAGGATTTTACGACGCTGACAGATAATATTTTATAAAAAAATTTTTTTTTTTGACGTGTTAACGTCTTATACGAAACGCACGCACGAAAAAGCATGACTCATTGTCACGTTCCGCCTGAGCCGAGCGTGTAAGCGAGAGCGCGGAACAAGCGATAGAGAGGTACGGCTTGTGACGCATCTATCTCTTATGACGTTATCACGTAAAATTATCGTCCTTATACCGACTTTACAGACAACCAATTTTTTTTCAAAAATTTTGATTCCTAACATTAGTCAGCCCTCTAATGCTCAGTGGTTCAAAGAACAAAGTAAATCATGTTCCAAATATATTTTATATATTCATAAAGACCTAAAATAAACAGCTGTCTAAACTCGAAAGTAATTTATGGACTTAATGTTTTGGTAAAGTTGTGTTCGCAGTCTTGTTCAAAGCCAACAAACATTGCCTAGCCATACTTATTAAGTACTTATTTTAATATTCTAATTATGCGAAAGTAACTCTGGTTGTATTACCTTACGCCTTAACGGCTTTTTTACAAAAAAAAAAACAACCGGCTTCCAAAAAAAAAAACTACAAAGTGAAAAATAACTTTAATTTCGGAAGTCGGTGTCGTTGGTTCCGCATTTTCGTTTATTGGCATTTTTATTATTGATATTTTTTGCTGGCATTTTGGCTTGTCGACAAATGACAACGGATTTGGTATACAGGTAAACCTGTCTTAGGATATAGGATACTTAATATTGTGGCAGTACATTCCCGTGGGACATAATAGCTAAAATATAATTGGCCGTACCTTGTGTCTGCCTCCCATAAACCAATTACTGGTAAATACCTACAGATAACAATTTCGATAGCCTGGTAACACTTGTTGTCAAACTTTTGGGATTCAGACTACAAATTACTTTATAGAAGTGCGAATGGGTCTAGTTTATTTCATTTAGATTTTAGAAAGCAAATTACTTGTAGAGGGGCTCGTGGCCAACTGTAATAACAGCCGCACGGGTAGATCGCCGCGGTCTGTCCGTGGACAGGTAACCATCTTTACACGCGTCTAGGGGTCTATGCCTTTGTCCCGGCTGTCATTCGTTGATCTTTGACAGTCGTTACGGGTAGGACCCAGAAAGTCTGACAAACAATCTTGCCAGAGGTATCGTGTTGCCCGGTAACTAGGTTGTGGCAGTCAGGTAGGCAATCGCTCCATGTAAAATACTGGTATTCAGATTGCAATGAAATGAAATTGAACTTCTAGATTAATGCCTGAAACGGTCTTTTGAAGAAAGAACCACACAGAGTTGAGTGGGCCAATCCAGTCAGTGCTACCATTGTCAGTAATCGTGTAACTCAACTCAGAACTTAAGGAGCTCAGGCTAGCACTTGGCGAAACTATACCGTTTGGGGCCCGTGGAAAATTCAAGGGATGGGGCCCTCCCTCAATGTAAAGAAGCTCAACTAACGTTATAGTTTTTTTTTTACTAGCACTTCTCCTGCGACTTCTTCAGCGTAGATTTCATATTTTCCCCTACAAAATTTAACACTTGACGGCTAGTCTAATGGTCGCAAGCGCTACTGCCGAGCATGAGGTCATGTCCAAAAAAATTTACAAACAATGGGAAAAAAGTACAAAATGTGTGAAATCTGAATGATAGTCCTTTGTTGCACATTTTCAAAAAAGTTTTCTTTTATAAACTTATGTTAGGATCCTCCTGTGCTCATGGCCCTGTTGGGCAGGGCCCCCTCTGGCTGGGGTCCCGTGGCATTTTGCCCCAATGCCACCCTATAGTTACGCCACTGCTGAAGCTAGGCAAATGATGAAATTGCTGGATATTCCTAGCTTCCGAACTAAGAGTAGGTAAATGCCGTAAAAGCCTTATTTTTACCGTAAACATTTACCAGATAGTTATTGTAGGGTTGTTTACCGTTTGAGCAATTTCGGCAGGATTCAATATTAAGAACATGGAGCTATTTTCAGCGTAATTTTGTTTCATGAAGTTATCCAATATTGCGTGGGAAGGTGAGACTAACTTTGCAAGTTTTATTTTTATTTTTATATAATCTTCGGAGTGTACAGAGAGTGGGTAGTGTTTTTGAAGAATAATTATAAAGAAATTTTCCAAATTTTCCAATCATAAAAATTTCTATAAAAAGACACTGGGTAAAGTTCAGAATGAACCAAAACCTATTTTTTTTTATTTACGATAATTTTGCTCTTCACGATTTTATACAGCAATATCTTCTGCAGGCGACTTCGTCCGCGTGAAATTTCGTGTTCTCCGACCCACCTCGTCACCGCCTCTGCCCGCGCTATCACTTCGTTTTCGATTAGCGTTCTTTCTGACGTTATTCTTTATGTTGGGCTCCTAAGGGTCATAGCGTGATGTTATATAGCCTATAGCCGTCCTCAAGAAATGGGCTATCAAATCCGTCCCATACATTTGGGTCGACAAGGTATTGAAGTTTGATGATAATTTTTTCGCGATTACGATGTTGTTCTCATAGGACATAGAGAATGTTGTTCAGTGTGACGGCACTCCCTTAAATATGACCACACATGTTGTATTATGAATAGGTATGTACTGACTTATAAATTTTGTCAACAGCTAAGTAAACTTCTAAAGTTACCTTCATATGTCAAGTAATTAATTAATTAATTAACTTAAAGTACAACTTTACCACGTCAGAAACTTAGCAATCAATGTTTCAGCCGTTTCAGGGGTATTTCTATGGACAATCTTGGGCCTTTGGCCTACACCTTTGAACCGTGTCATTTTAACCCGAAGCCATTAACCACGCTGTAACGACCACAAAACTACTTCTTAGTTGTAAACCACATTAGGTAACTTAATATACAGAGTTATTGGTAAAACTTTAACAACCTCCCAGGACTTTATTACTAATATCATAAACAACAACTTTTGTTCTATGACTTTTATTAGGTAATTCATCAGACTTTCATACAATAAAAACTTTTTTACTTTAAACTCTAAACTAAAAAGTGAAAAATAAAAACTTTTTTACAAAAAAAAAATAACCGACTTCCAAAAAAAAACACTACAAAGTGATAAATAACTTTAATTTCGGAAGTCGGTGTCAATAAACGAAAATGCAGAACTAACGACACCGACTTCCGAAATTAAAGTTATTTATCACTTTGTAGTGTTTTTTTTTTGGAAGTCAGTTATTTTTTTTTTAAAAAGTTTTTATTTTTCACTTTTTAGTGGGAGAGTTTGTAATTTATCTAAGTTACAATAGCCTAATGTCAACTGCTCATCACCTTTTACAAAATATTGCTTTTGAATTTTTAGATTTTTGTTGATTTTTCAAAAACCGCTTTTCCGATTTCGATAAAATTTTCATGGGACCATTTGGAAAATATACCCTTTCCAACAAAAATAATTTTTCAAATCGGTTCACAAGCGAAGGAGTTATGCGCGAACAAACAAAAAATACAAACATCCGAATTGAGAACCTCCTCCTTTTTTAGAAGTCGGTTAAAAATAGAAATATTTCAATTCAACGAATTGAAATATTCAATTTTTTGTTTCGAACTCAGGTAACGTTACGTTACGTAAGAACGTTAGGTAAACAAACTGCCGTGTCTAGAACAAGGGGTTAGATAGAATAACGAATACCCAAAAGGTTAGTTTTTGGTAAAAGTAAAAAGTCATAGTACAAAAGTTATTGTTTATGATGTTAATATCCAGTCCTCAAGGTTGTTAGTGCTTTATCAATAACCCTGTTTAGAAAAGGGTATTTTCTTTCAAAGTACTCATATAAAGTGTGAGTCTCCATAATGTGCATGTCGCAGCCAACTGGTTAAATTAGTCGTTTAGTTAACCGCCTAGCCTTTTAACTAAACGGCGGCCCTTCAAGTAACGGCCTGAATGATAATTCAATCATAGTTTAGATTGGAAGTCTGTAACCTAACTGCTGTGACATCCCACGACACAGCGTCCTGGTGCCGCTGTATAGGATGACCCGACCCCAGATAAAATTGGGATTAAGGGATAAAAGAATGCCGGGGCAGCGGGATTGTCCGAAAGGGTTACCGCTGCCCCGGAATATAAAGGGCTAAGGAAGGAACACGGATGGGTTTTAGTCAGTAAGAGTCTGACACTCCCTTCCGCTCCACCCAGAGCGGGAGGGGTCATTTGATGATTTCCCATCCTTAAAAAAAAATAAAAAATAATAATAAACAAAAGGGATAAAAGAAGCCAGGAGCAGTGGCGGCTCAGTGGTTTGAACACAGGCAGGGGCACTTTGTGTGTTGATTTATTTTAGCATCACTGCTCTTAAAATGGTGAAGGAGAACATCGTGTGGAAACCGGCATGTCCTAGAAACTAAAATTCCAAGATATGTTACATCTACCAACCCGCACCGGGCCCGCGTGGTGGGTTACGCCTCTCACAGAGAGGAGGCCTGTGTCCCAGCAGTAGAACAGAACTCAGAAAGAACGTTAGCGCGCAAAGTTTATGGTCCATTTACTGTAAAGAAAATAGACTGTGTAACCTGCTTTGATTTACAAGTTTTTATTATATATTTGTGTACTTACTTACAACCCTAACGCTTTGTAATAATTATATGGAATGTGTGTCTGAAATAAAGATTAATTAAATTAAATTAAATACATGACAATAAAAAATGGTTAAACAAAAGATACCCCGTTATCCGACGAGAAGCACACGCAACGACATTACTCCATCAATATTTAGCAGACATCTTGTAAGATGCTATAGTATATACCTTATAAGCTCGGAATTGGCACTTAGGGAGACGTGTTCGCTCCCTCGGTTGTAATAAAACGAACTGCCACTGGAAAGAGTTTATGTTCACCGTGTAGGGGCTAAAAGAAGGTTCATACATTCGGAAAAAAAGAATAGAGTCCCATTTCCTCGATGAAAGTTCATAGCTAGTCGAAAATTGAAGCAATGACTTACATCGTCTAAAGCTTCAACCTAGAAGGTTGTCGTCAGCTTAACCGGACTTGCATGCCTCAATAAATTAAGGCCTCCAACCAGGACTTAAAAAAACTTAAAAACTAAGCGACTACACGCTAAGGAAACCCTGAGGGTGCCCTGTGGGGTACGGACCTCAGCTTAGAGCGTCACTGGGAGATGGCAGCAAGGGACAGGCTGGATCGGAATAATTTAGGGACGGATTTAAAACTACTAACATGTTTCAAGTAATCTAATATTATTTCAACTAAACTACTGGTTAAATGTGTACTGTGGCTCTGTCTCTAGGTTCACATAGCGCTGTTACCACGATATGTTGTTTTGTTCAGAAAATTATATCAACCAGTAATGTGCTTGAACGCCAGCAACGACAGGCTGCGTTCGACAATTTTCATCTATGTATCTTGTTCAATTATTAGAAGTGGTAGTAGGTATGCGCCGTGTTGGTCAAAATACCGATGGCCGGTGGAGCAGACGTGTCCTGGAGGAGTGGAGACCGCATATCGGCAAGCGCAGTGTGAGACGAGCCCTAGCTAGATGGACTGACGACCTGAAGAAGGTAGCTGGGACAGACTGGATGTGGAAGACGGAGGACAGGGTGTTGTGGCGCAGCCTGGGAGAGGCCTTTGTCCAGCAGTGGACTGCGATAGACTAAGTTGCTTGATCTTGTTCAAAACTCCGCCTTCTTTCTTGCTACTTGTCGCAGCTGTTAGACGCACATGCAAACGATAACTCTGCGTATAGTTGCAGCGACAAGACGCACAGTTTGCTCTGGCACTAAAGATGAACAGAGGGGCAAGACAAACTGACATTCTATAAGTGGAAACGATAATAAAACAGTAAAAATGCTTAGGATTGACAATTGCATTAAATTACCGAAAAGCCTACAACGCCATTCAACAGGATTGACAATCAATTTTGTTGAAAGTCGTTGTAGAAATAGGTACCTACTAAATAACGCTTTGAAAGCGGTTGTCACATATCTAGGTTCGAAATTCTGACGACAACCAATTTTCCCGAAATTGGTAAAATATATCAAAGCCTTTTTTTAATAACATACCTAAATAAGTAAACATTGTAACAGCTGTTTCAAAATATATCACATTTAGCGTTGCTCTTTTAATAAAACCTTTTAACACTAGATATTTATAATATAATATTTATTTATATTTAGGTATCATTCCCTTTCCATCATCCGCCTAGCCTTTTCGTAACTGTGTTTGGGTCGGCTTCCAGTCTAACCGGATGCAGCTGAAACCAGTATTTTACATGGAGCGACTGCCTATCTGACCTCCACAACCCTGTTACTGGGTAATACGATACCCCTTGGTAAGACTGGTTGTCAGATTTTCGGGCTTCTGACGACCCGTAACGACTGCCAAAAATCCACGAATGACAGCCGGGACCAACGGCTTAACGTGCTTTCCGAGGCACGGAAGGGTCATGGTAGGTAAAGATGGTCACCCATCCACGGACCAACCGCGGCAAGCGTAGCTTAACCTGATCGATCGACGCGTGTGGCTGTTATAACTGAGCCTCAAGCCCCAGTATTATTCCCTTTACATTTTATATAATTTTGCATGTTTCACCAAGTTTGCCTACATAATTTCATCAGACACACTCAAATCTCTTAGGCATCACAAGATCATTACAAATGAAATAACTTATAAACTTCGAACATTATACAGTCCCCCCATATTTCTGAAGTTACTAACAGACATACCTACCAAGGTTAAATAATATAATAACCCCTAAAACCTTCAGGGACACCTTGACTTTCTGAAGACAGTAATACCAAACTATCAACGTTGAAAACATATTTCATGCCTTGTCACACAAAACAGTTCTGAAATGAATGATGAGTTTTTGTTGAACATGCATAATAAGAATATCCTGAAAATATGTGCTCCACGAGATTATACCTTTATATTATTAATCGGACATCAATCAATAGGAGTCCTTTAAACGCTGTTCCCAAATCCGTAACTCGAAAATTTTGACAGTTTGAATCAAATAGACTACTGCTTTTCTTCCGTCAGTACAAATTAGGTAAACGAAAATGTGTCATTTTCGACTCGGAAGCTTCGAATGGATGTGAATAACTATGCAGGTATGTATATCGTCACTATTTTCTCTGATCTTTAGTTAGAAAAGAAAAAAAAGCCGCCTTTCACTTTCACGAATAAATCGTAGGGACTTAACAACACAATACTAGAAGGTATTCGTGTCAAATGTACTCGTTCAAGGTCGTAAGTCATTGTAACAGCCCATAAATATCCCGAAACGTCTAATGCTGAACATAGGCCTTTCCTATAGGCCGTTACGACTAACAGATCTGGGGAAATATCGTCGCCGCGGGCTAGAGGATCACAGTATTTCCTTGATAGATGCTCCCATTTATTTAATTGGATTGGTAAGGCTTTTTATTAGAAACTTTTTAGGGGTAAAACATTCTGAATAGCATCATCTGCCTAGCCTTTTTCCAACTATGTTGGGGTCGGTTTCGAGTCTAACCGGATGCAGCTGAATACCAGTATTTAAACATGGAGCGATTGTCTACCTATCGGACCTCTACAACCCAGTTACTGGGTAATGCGATACTCCACTTGGTAAGACTGGTTGTCAGACTTTCGGGCTTCTAACGACCCGTAACGACTGTCAAAGATCCACGAATGACAGCCGAGACCAACGGCTTAACGTGCTTTCCGAGGCACGGAGAGGTCTCGGTTTGTAACACTATCCACAGATCATCCGCGGCAAGCGTAGCTTAACCTGATCGATCGACCCGTGGGGCTGTTATTATTTAGCAACGGGCCCCTCCCTTCTGAATCCTCCTAAAACCTTCTGAATGTATTTATACTTAATCAAAAAAAAATCCTCTAATTAATTCCCATGTTGCATTTCTAAAAATATTATTAAACACTTAATATAACGTTTGTGCCTCTTTTTGTTAACTTCAATAATTCCCATTTTGGAGTCCAATGAACACTAGATAGTCAAGTAACGTACTGCGACCAACTTGGCGCTGCTGTTGGTAAAATGGTAACAGTTCTAACCTATCCTATCCCAGTTTGTCGGGGTGCCCTAGCTTAGTTACTGTGACCAATTTGGAGTGGTTGAAATGAAAAACAGGCTCAATCATTTTAAAAAGTGTGCATCATTAGAAAAGGTTTAGTTTTAAGAGGATCAGTAAAATATTTATTTGTCTTAGAAATGGTAAATTATCAGCACCTTTATCGTTTGGTTTTTTGCATAATTGGTTTTGTATTTAAGGCTGAGCACTTATCTGAAAGTTTTTACGGTTTTTTGTTAGTACATACCGTATTTTTGTTCTGCCTTTCTTTGTGATTTATCTCTTATAGAGATGCCTAAGTAGCTTCTTTGCGTTATCAGAAATAGACATGGTGGTAAATTTATAAATACGGGTCTAGACCCCGTTTGAACCACAAAGCACTTAAAACATCATTCATAGCACTCTGTGACCTATAAACCCGCACTTGAGTCACGCTTATAATAATATGTGACTATTATATACTGTAATATTTGAAGTAGTTAATTTTTACACAGAAAAGCGTGGCAGTGCTCATTTAGATCACACGAGCTATAAAATAGTTTACGATACGTGTGACATAAATATGTAGTTCACCAAAGGAGTAAGTAACCAGGGTCGTCGGTATAGTTGAAGTTTGGTTAAGAAACCTATGGATTTAATTTAATTAGTAGAAAACACACAGTTAATTTATCAAATTAAATTTAATTCGAAAATATCTGTCGGTTTCTTACTAAACTGGTTACTTATCTCCTTTGGTCATTAATTATTGATGAATCAACGAAACTGGCGAATTAAATAAACTGACGTCTGAGGGATACTGACCAGTGATACGCGGACACGGATATTAACCTTTTAACCGCCCGACTTCATATCATTTGTCGTGCCCTCAGCGCACGAAGTTAAAAAAAAAAAAAAAGAAAAAAAAACCTGATAGAAAACAGCGTAATTACCTAAATAAAAAAGCAGATTAAACGAGCTGTGGTTTTTTGTCGTAAATATACGACCCTGGCGAAATGGACCCGAAAATATTTGTCGGATTAATCCGACGTAAGCGGTTAAAAGGTTAAAGGAGGTAAAAGAAGAAAGAGAAGAAGAAGTAGGAGGAGAAGAAGGAGGTGAAATGAAAGACAAATATCAAAAACACTGAACGCTATATTCGATATCTCTAGAAACAACATCAAAGTGGCCTAACGTCAAGTTAACTCGTCTAATATTAAAAACATTGTTTACATACACAATAAAGAAATAACATATAAGGCATTTGTAGAAACTCTGACGTCATTTTTCATAAATTTTATTTTTAAACAAAATTAAGACAATTGAAAGATTTGGGGAGCTCTTTGCTCAGCAATGGGACACCACAGAGTAACTTAAAAAAAATATCTATTAAATGGACACAAAGTACAATGAAACAATTAAAGTTTTTACGATAAAAACAGTACCTATTGCAAAGTTCAGATTGTTTAAAATGAAATAGGTACTTTTAATTTTGGTATTATCTTTTGTCCATTTTTTACCCGACCTCTGCAAAGCGAATAGGAACAGCACCCTCATTGCGGAACACACTTTCAATAACATTCTGAATTATTTGAAGGATATTCCTAATCCATATGTTCGAAAAATTTGTCAGATCAACAACGTAAATAACTTAATGAATTTCGTTGAACTGACAAGATGAAAGCCATTCATTGCTAATGATAGTGTATTATGCAATTATCCTGCTGTACGACTTATGCCTTTAATTACATGACTTAGTAATGACGTGTGATGGAAACCGAAAAAGAAATCATCAAATCTATGTACGTCAACAAAAGAGATAAGTGTGCAGGATCGTCGGATATAGTTGAAGTTTAGTAAGAAACCGATGGATGTTTTCGATTAAAATTTTATTTTTTTGCTAAACATCAACTATATCCGACGATCCTGGATACTTATCTCTTTTGTTGACTGTACCTTCAAATATATGTACCTTTTTAGTGGCGTTTGTCGTAGTTGGGCTTAAGTTTTTAACTATCTTTTTTAATATTATAAGCCTTGCTAAAAGTGACCTTCAGCTAAAAAGCAATTCTAAAATAGTAATCCAAATGTTTAAAATCCAATTAAAAAGTTGAAATGAAATTGTAATCTCGTTTCTTTTAGAGAATGAATCTAGATAATTGAATGTCAGTCAGCGTGTTTATTTGCTACGATGCGTCCAATTTAAAATAAAACTTTTTTCCAAATAGTTAAATCCATTGATTGACTTTTTTTTGTATATTTTAATAATAAAATGTTTGTGGTTAAGAAGATGTTATATCGTCTCTCTCGAAGAGCCAAACTTTTTTTTTATAAAGTAAATGATTTGGAGTCGAATTTTATTATAATGAGTTTCTTTTTTCAAAAATGAAGTCAGAGTTCTTATTTATAGAAAACTTACATGATATGTACATACATTTGTTCATGAAATAATAAAGAATGTGGTACTTAGATAAATAAAAAATTTGTCCGATAATCGCTTTTAATGAAAAAAAAAACTAAAACTACATGTTTAAATATTTAAATATAACGATAATTAAAGCTAACATTGAATTTAAAGCTTGATATCGACTTACAATACTTTAAACAATCGAAAATAATGTTAATAAAATTAACATTTAATTTGTTCAATATGAAGAATTTTTATTTTCTGTTTACCTAACTAGAAATGTACTTGTGATTTTGCCAACAATCAATTTAAACTCATCATCATTTCCAGTCTTACCGGAGGCAGCTGAATACCAGTATTTTATATGGAGCGACTGCCTATCTGACCTCCTTAACCCAGTCACTGGGTAACACGAAACCCCTTGGTAATACTGGTTGTCAGACCTTCAGGCTTCTGACTATCCGTAACGACCATAATTTCAGAGGCCGTTGACAATAGACGATAGCCAGCCTATAATTCCTCCCATAGTGCATTTCCATGGCTACAAAGAACGGGGTAACTGGGTAATACGATGGTTGTTAGTCTTTCGGGTTTCTGATGACCCGTAACGACTGTCAAAGGTCCTCAAATGATATCCGGGACCTACAGCTTAACGTGCTTTCCGAGGCACGGAGGGGTTTTGGGATGTAAAGCTTATTCACGGACCAACCGCGGCAAGCGTAGCTTAACCTGACCAATCAACCCGTGCGGCTGTTAATAACTTAGCCACACACTCTTCGAACGATCAATTTAGACTACGTGACGTAATATCGATACATGAAAATACTATTAGAAAGAGTAAAATTGTTTTGTGGCAGCCATTAGGTGCTATGAATTATTAAACCGTAGGTTCTCAACCTTATTTTGCCCACCTCCATTTTTTTTGAGAACATTTTATTTTACGAGCGCCCTCTTTTTTTATTTACCATCTGTCGCGAATCTGAAATAGCTATTGACTCGATTATTATAAAACGTGTACGAGTAATATTATTATAGTCGTAAGATAGGATATATATAATATAATAGTCTTTGGAACTTCTACTGCCCCCTTTATGACTCAAACGCCCAGCAAGGGGCGTTATTGACCAAGTTCAGAACTTATGTATCATCTAAAATCATTATACAAACATTAAGTTTTACCAAATACAATAAAACTCGTGGTATGAATATTTTCATGACTTATTTTCATTTTTAGTTTTAATTTGCATAAGGGAGCAGAAAAGCAATCGTGACTCCGACGAGGCCTCGCCTTTGCCACGCGTGACTTGAAAACCTAATTATGAAACTCAATAGCCGCCTTTATTATTATTTGACGTTTTAGGCTTCGCGACAAAAACGACAGCCATTTTTATTCATAGAATGATCAGCCGATTTCTCTTGAGACGTTTTACGTAAGGGAAAGCGAAAATGATTGTTGGTAAAATCAGAGATGTACTTTTTTAATATTATATTAAATATTACGATTTTGAAAAATAATATTCGGACTTTGTCACTTAATAAAATATGTTTTACAGCAAATGTTTTTTTAATTACCACGATGACATGGAAAGATCATTCTAATTTATGAAATGGTGTACGAACTTCTACAGGCAAGCAACATTTAATTTTTCATATTGTAAATGTACAAAAATCTAACACCTATAGCAAACATGGACGTGAAACTAACTAGCATTATGGACCTCCGTAATTTAGTATTGTCCACCATTGTGCATTTTATTTTTATTAATTACATTTACGTATGTATATCACAAAGAAAATGTTTAGCTCGTAGCTTTAAAAACAAACAAGCTACTGCATTAAATAAGAGCAACATTGGTCCTACACAAAACAACGGAGCCTCGTTAACTTCCATTACGTTCTATACATATTTTATGAAAATGCTATCTTATAGAAAAACATCAAGTTATACTTACGTCGTTATGTCAATGTATATGAAAACACTTATTTGATCCTAACTAACATGATTCTTTATTCTTTACATTAATGTTTCAACTGTTAATGATGATAAAATGCCAAAATGAGCGTCGTCTCGCCTTTCTAATTCAATCTAAAACGTTTCTATTTTTTCTCGCGAATTTTCTATGTTTAACTTTATCACAGGCTCACGCTCCAACCCTGAGGGCTATAATTACATTGCACCTTTTTATTTTACTGATACCTTTACCTAAAAATCGAAAGAACTTCGTTCCGCTCCCTTTAAAATTTACAGTACATTAATAATAATAGTTCTCTATTAGGCTTTTGATAATGAATCACACTTAGAATTAAATTATTTGATCACTTTGCACGTAGTTATTTCACATAAACATTTTAAATAATGACACTAAATATATGTGTCGTATTTTGTTGCCTCCTATGTATGAGGGGAACTCGTCAGTGAATATTTACGTCGGGTGTTCAGCAAGGCGTACACTTAGGCCCGGGTTTGTTCCTCTGTGGAACGGTTGGGTTCAAGGGAAGAAGGGCGGTGGTCGCCTAGCAGTCGTGCGGCCACCGGGAGGGGTGGCCGGCGACGGATCACATGACGCAGCAACTCTTCGCGCGCCCTTTCAGCTCGGCTTTGAGGTCGCGCTTGCTTTTGCTGCGGCCCGCTTGTTTCTGTTGGGAAAAAGTATTATTTTATTTTTTTCTTTTTAAGATTTGTGAATGGAAGTTATTTAAGATTGACATGTAAGGACTTCCAGATATAATAAATAGTTGGATATAGCTATAAGCCTTGTCTACGTACCTACTTTAGAATCCGCTTGGAATGCTGTCCAGCAAGTTAGGAAAAAAAGAGGGGGAAGATAAGATTAAAGTAATATATGTTGTGTATAGTGATGTAGCGGTATCTACAAACGCCACATGCGAACTACGCGTCATACTAACGTCACAGAAACCCTGTATCTCGCAAGCAGAGTTTACCGCGCAACTAGCATTCTTATATACAACGGCCCGACATAAATCATCGAGCAGTTGCCAGACACAACACCCATCTGGTCGGAGGATCCTCCCTTTTCTATGGATGATGAGTGAACTTTACGCCCTGTTCCTATATACTGGTCACGTGGCTACAGTGATATGAAAGGTTGTATACCTGTTGTTTCATCTGCTGCTTGTTTAGTTTTCCGAGGGCGGCCAGTGCAGCTACTTCGAAGGCATCTTTGACGCCTTTTGTAGAAGCTCTAGCTGATGTCTCTACATAGGTCATCGCTCCCAGCTGTCTTGCTACTGATAAAGCCTGTGAAAATTTAAGACCATATTCAATATGCATTTGAAACATGTATTGAACCGTTATAATTTTATAAAAAACAGTCCGAAATTTGGTGAAACAAGTCAACAGGTATTTGGCCTTGGAATTATAAATGCTTATTCTAAAGCTTACTCATGCTCATACTGCATTATAACAAAAATTTTCAAAAATACAAACTTAAATAATGCTGTCATGAATTTTACAACATAACTCGACCACATTAAAAACTATGAATCTAAAAGAATATCAAATAAAAACGAAGTCACAACTTCTCAATTACTGAAACGATTCACACAAGAGAACGCTCCAAGGAGCCTCAATGTGCGACCGATCCGCGAGCCCATTCGAGTCATTCATGGAACGAGGCAATTACTCTGCCCCCATTTACCCAATGGTAACTAGTTGAATAAGATCTCTAATTAATACGGACGTCCAGCCTGAATTTGCGACCGACTTTTCAATTGCTCCGTTATACAATACGTGTAAATGCGTCAGGATGTTTCAATTTAGATTAGGAATTCTGATGAATGAAGTTAAATCGCTTTACTAGGGATCGAAGCTTTCCAATTTGAGATGTTGGCGAACTCCGTGAAATTGAGGAGGCTAAAATAAATTCGGGGCCATTAGAAGATAGCCTAAATTACTGGTAGCATGTGTTTGAGCAGTAGATAGGATTTGGGTTTTGCGTGGAATTAGAATGATGAGTTTATTTTGGATCTTCTGGGGAGATTGTAACTGGATGTCTATTTAGGGTGATGTCCTCAATTCTAATTGCTTACGGCAATCTGTGTAATGAAATTAAGGGGTTATTGTTTGTATTCAAAAAAATCTGCTGTTTCATAGAAAAGTGCAATATCTACGCGGTCAAAAGGTACTGAACAGAAATTTTTATTTAGGTTTTTATAAAAAAAATGTTTTATTTTTTTATATTACTTTATCGCTTGCTTCTTGAAGCAATTTTTCCTTACCTCTTCACTGGTGACTGGATGTGTTCTTAGCTTGGACAGCATGGTGAGCGTTTCCTTCTCATGTCTAAGGTCTGCCTTGCAGCCACAGAGCAGCACGGGAGCCGAGCCGCCATGGGTTCTTACTTCTCTGTACCACTGGAAATTGAGATCATTTGGTTATTAACTTTACAAGAGAGACGAATGGGAGAAGCGTTGTCAGTTTGGGCCTGAAAAAACCTTGGCCTTGGCTAAATGCGGTTTTTTATCATGAAATAGAAAGAAAAGAAAGAAAGAAAGAAAAAGTATTTATTGCGACTCGTACAAGAGGATAACAAACTATCAATAAACTAAAAACTAAACACAGTAAAAAATAAAAACAAGCGCGCCAATAAAAAAAAACAAAAAAAAAAAATCGCGTCCAATTGGGATTTTGAGAGCTAAAAATTTAAACAAATAGGTAACTAAATACAAAATATCTTCCACAGGCCTCTGTGATGCAGCGGGATTGTCCGAAAGGGTTACTACTACACCGGAACATAAAGGGCTAAGGAAGGAACACGGATGGGTTTTGGTCAGTAAGAGTCTGACACTCCCTTCCGCTCCACCCAGAGTGGGAGGGAGATTACCCATCCTTAAAAAGAAAGGCCTCTGTGATGTTACGCAGCGCTAAGTAAGTATATAATCTTTAGTCTATAATCTTTGTTCTCAAGTCCATAATCTTTGTTTGCAATAGTGGTGATGTTATCATTGTTTCTTTTTTATAATACAATCAGTTATTACCTTAGCGGCAGCGTTGTGTAGGCTTTCAGGCTCGGCTATGTTGAAGCACAGCATGAATACTCTGGCGTCCTGGTAGGCGAGGGGCCTGACTGTGTCGTATGCCGTTGTGCCTGTCAACAAACAGTATTTAAGTTAAACTTAATTATGTAAGTACCTAATACCTATGAACAAAATTGCGTTCTAAGTTGTTAACCGAGAACCGTTATCCAAAATTATGATATTAGTAGTCTGAATACTTTGTGTGTGTGTGTGTGTGTGTGTTGTTAATTTGGTATTTTGTGTTTCACGAACTGTGTCCAAACAAACTTTCTTTCTTTCTTTCTTTCTGCCCGCGACTTTGTCTGTGTGAAATATTTTGTTCCCCGACCCACCCCGTCGCATGTCGCATCGCATCATCTGTCCGCGCTATCACTTCGTTTTCGCGTAACGTTCTTAAGGATCCTAACGTGATGTTCAATAGCTTATCTCAAGAATTAGTTTACCAAATGCAATAACATTTTTTCAAATTCTACTGACAGTCCTAGATATTAGCGTGTTGAAACAAACTCTTCGTATAGATAGATATAGATACATCTACTAATGAACGTAGGACTCCTGCCAAAAATAACTTAGTTTATTAAAAAAAAAACCATTGACTAAGGCGACCTACGGAAAGTTTGTAAGAAAAAATGTAATATTTATGTGTTTTCAAGACGTCTATCGCCATTATTATAAACTAGCAGCGCCCCACGGTTTCACCCGCAAATTTTTGATCCCGTGGGAATATCGGGATAAAAAGTAGCCTATGTGTTAATCCAAGGCGTCAGTTACCTCCATACAAAATATGATCAAAATCGGTCCAGCCATTTGTGCGTGAAGAAGTAACAAACACACTCACAGACTTTCGCCTTTTTAATTAGTGTAAAGTGTGATACTTACAAGTATTTTTTAAGCAAAGTTTATTCGTTCATTCACCGTTTCATAGGAGTAAAGTAAACTATAAATAACCCTAATCAAGAACCGATTGTGATAAGAAACGGATAAACATCTACTTCTGCTTGCATTCACCGGTCGGTAACCTAGATTGACCGGCTGAGTGCTGTAACACGGTAATGGCTTCCGACAAGGCCACTTAAAGAAAGGGTTAGATACAGTACACCAGTTAAAATAAAAAGTTATCAAAGACTTTCGGTCATATTCATAATGCTCAATAAGTTTACATTGCACGTCATTTGTACGTCAATCAATCGATCATTTTCATAATAATCAGCTGACGTAGAGTCGGCCATTTTTTTCCTTATAGAAGGATTCTGGGTTTTATAACTTTATAGTTGGTTTACACAACGTTTTAGTGCTAAAACGCGTTTATGAATAACAATGTTTGACAACCATACTTTAGCATTAAGTCTTTAAATGTTCGATAACTTTTTATGATTATGACCGAGACTTTAAAATTAGGGGCGTTTTGAGATATTTAGGGCAGGTTCTAACTTCTGTATACAAAAAGTAAATATAAAAATAATTACTAAACAACTCAAGAAATAATTAAATCGTATTTTTTTATTAGCAATTTATGTCTCACTGCTGGGCAAAGCTGGCCTCCCTTTCTCTGTCACTGAGGATAAAAAAAAGTAATGAAAACATGTCACACTAGATGGCGCCACTACCTAAACATTGTTTGTAAGTAGTTAAGTACATACAAGGCAACGGAAAATATTTCTACAAACACATTTAAAAATAAACTTTATAAAACACTTTACTATGGCAAAAACCGTATATTAATTTAAAAAACGTAATAAAATAGAATACTTATTTACAAAACATTAAAAGAAAACACAAAAAGAGTTCTGCCGAAACCAGGGATTGAACCAGGGACCTTTAGATCTTCAGTCTAACGCTCTCCCAACTGAGCTATTTCGGCTGTGACAATAAAGACAAAATACCTCCTTACATACAACAATATCATGCTTGATGATGACGTAACATTTTTAGTGTGGTAATGTTTTCAAGGTTATTTTCAATCAATTCCGTTTTTTTATCAACTTGTCTTGTCCACCTTGAACAGCTGTGATAAGAATTCTTTAGTGCTTATGGTAATGTTTTTTGTTTGCGTAATACAACCTACCTACCGGCCTCCTTATGATTAATTTATGAATGACAAACAATTGATCTTTAAATTAATCAATTATTCATTCATCATGATTGCCTTTTTGGTCAGATAGACAGACAGTACCTACTAGTAACTCAATTTAGAATGTTTACATAAGTTAAAATAAAAAACGTCGAAAGAAATAAAATTGTAGCAGTATTTAGTATTTGAAGCTATAGAATGATATACTTAGAGACGATTTATCAATCTACATTATAACTTTATCTTATAAATCTTTTTTTTTCATCACCACTGCTCCTGAAAAGGTGAAGGAAAAAATCGTGAAAAACCGAAAATTCGAAGACATGTGACATCCACCAACGCGCCCTGCGGCCTGGGTGGTGGATTATGGCCACTACCTCTCACAGAGAGGAGGCCTGTGTCCCAGCAGTGGAAACATTAATTGAGGCTGATCATGCAAACTTAAAAATGTATGGAAATTGGTAGAGAGATTTATTTAGGAGGATAAAAATATGTACAGACGCCAGCACATCAAGCTACCCGAAACTGTCAAATTTTCCCAATCAACTTTGAACCTTAAGCTTTAGCAATAAAGTTGAAAATCTATTAAAGAAATTTGACAGATTGTAGTAACTTGATGTGCTGGCGTCTGTAAACTGGATAAACTTAAAAATATTAAGTAATAGGTATTCTAACCTAAATTAAACTATTAACCAACAATATGGCGTCGAAAAATTCCTCCGCATCGCTGTCGACTGGTAAGTATTAAAATTGGTGCGGTATAATTGCGTAAAAAACTATCAGCAGCAATGGAGCATTTTGACAGTTCAAGAACATTCATTGCGTTATCTACGTTATTGAGCAGACACATTTTTCTAACACATGAAGCAATGGATTAGCAATTCAAAATTATTTAGATTGAGATTTATAGTGTGTTACCTCCGCAATAATATTTAGGGAGCTGTTCAACGAACATTCGTGATAAGTACGTAGAGGAACCTGAGTAGGAAGACTATACTAGCATAATTATCCGTGAAACATGAAGACCATGATAATTTATATGAACCATAATCCTTGTGGGTGGACACGCCATGATCAGACTGACAGTAGGTGTGGGAACTACATTGCACAAGCCAGTGGTTTAATAGCAGCCGTAGATATTAATACTATTTGCTATATAACTGTTAATGTTATATTAAACTAATAAATCGCAAAGTCAATGTGATTGTAGCAATATGTGCTTTGATTTATATCTCTATTATGTTTGTTTTGGTATGCAGCGTTGAATATTATTTAATAGGCGTGTCCATAGACTAATAAATAAAGATGGAGTCCGCGCCACGCATATCGAAAGTGAAGCACAGTAAGTATAAACACGCCTCACGCTCACATTTACGTCATAGTATGCCGACCGGCCGCCATTACTTGACACGAGAGCGTCAATCGTCAATCACGCACACATAGATCGGTACGCGGTGTTTTACTTTCGATATGCGTGGCGCGGAGTCCATCTTTTTTTATAAGTCTATGGGCGTGTCATATTTAGTTAAAAGCGACGGTAATTTAACAGCTTTGGTTTAAATATGGTGAGCGATAGTTATATTTCAGTTTTAGCACAAAACAACAACAATATAACATAAACTCATGGGTTCTTCCCATGGGGTGTAGGCATAAACTACTGGACACTACCTGCTACAATCCTTAATACCTAAGTACTCCTTTTGCTTCCTTTACGTTCAGACCAGCACATCAACCTACTACAATCTGTCAAATTTCTTTGATAGATTTTCAACTTTATCGCTACACCATAAGGTTCAAGGTTGATTGGGAAAATTTGACAGTTTGGGGTAGCTTGATGTGCTGGCGTCTGTACATATACCTACATACATCCGAGGGGCCCGTGGTTAAATAATAACAGCCGCACAGGTCGATCGATCAGGTTAAGCTACGCTTGCCGCGGTTGGTCTGTGGATGGGTGACCATCTTTACATATCGAGACCCCTCCGTGCCTCGGAAAGCACGTTAAGCCGTTGGTCCCGGCTGCCATTCGTGGATCTTTGACAGTCGTTACGGGTAGTCAGAAGCCCGAAAGCCTGACAACCAGTCTTACCATGGGGTATCGTATTACCCAGTAACTGGGTTGTGGAGGCAGTCGCTCCATGTAAAATACTGGTATTCAGCTGCATCCGGTTAGACTGGAAGCCGACCCCAACATAGTTGGGAAAAGGCTAGGCAGATGATGATGACACCCGCGGGGTAATTGCGCAAAAAAACCATCAGTAGCAATGGCTTTTTATTTTGACAGTTGAACAACATTTATGCGTTATTTACGTTACCTACCTCTACAGTTATGGGATATAAAAAAAACACGTTGTATAAAAAACACTTTTTAAAATTCTTCATTATCACCAGAGTACCTATCGCACGGACATCGATTTTTTATCCAAAGAAGCCTCCTTTCACTAGGAAGTGCCGAGCTATAATAGCGAGATATGTACCGAGGTCATTCAATCAATATTTCACTAAAAATCACTCGCATAACATCTATTTTTAACATTAAACATTTCAGCCGAACATTGAAATGCAAATAAATCACACTATTGGAATACCACAGTAACATACATACATAACGTACACATTTTATGCATGTACATAAATGTACGTACATTTGTGTATTGGTCAGTACGAATCACTGATCCATACTCAGGAGCACAGGGGGCCTAAAAAGGCCACTTTGGCAGTATCTTAAAACAATTTATATCACGCAATTCATCTGTTTGACAGTTTTACACCTATATATACCTGAAGGGTTAGGCAGAGGTGTACCTATAGCATTTTACGAATCTCCATACAAAACTGCCATACAGACGAAATTGCGTGATATGCATTTAAGCGGAAGCTAAGGGAATTTCTAACAGATAAAGTGTATTACAGTGTGAAAGAGTATCTAAAAGGGAATCCTTATGGCAAATAATATTAATCAGACATTCTATGATAAAAATTACATGTGTAGGTAAGTCACAATTATTATTTATTTAGGACTTTTATTTAATTATTCACTATTGACTATGACATTTTAATATTTACTATGACATTTTAGTTATTGACTACTGGATACTCCTTGACATTGAAAAAATAAAAATCAAAAAGGTTAAAATGTTTTCCAATTTAATAATTTTGTAATATTTATTATTATTCAGCATGGTATTTTGATAGTAGGTAGGTTGTAATTTATTTCTAAATTTTGCACGCCCAAGTGACGGCAGAGCATGGAGAACTTTATCAAAACATGTGTAACATCTATACCCCTACCACGCATATCTAAAATGAAGCACCGGCACCGTACCGTACTGACCTATGTGTGCGTGATTTGAGGCATGTCATACCCTGTGATATGTTATTCCTTGACACTTTTTCTGGGGTGTAGAATTATTTTTACACCTTTTCACAACACAACACATTATTTCATTTTATTACTTGACACAATTAGTACCTGCACAGACGCTGTCGTGTCACGTAACGGCGCCGGCGGCGGCGGCGGCCGGTCGGCTTACTATGATGTAGGTAAATGTGAGCGTGTGGCGGTGTACAAACGGTCCGGCATACTTACTGTGCTGCCCATGCCCATGCCCATGTTGGCAAAAAAATAAATGCTTTGATTTGATTTGTTTTATGATTCTGCGAAAGTCCTTTTTAGGCTCCCAGATTGTACACTTGAGTACAATAAAATGCACCAAAATTCTGACTTATTAACTTATCTGTTTCTGCTGTTTAATATTATACTCGTACTTTGGCAAGTGGTCGCTGGAGGATTGAGAAAAGCGGTTTATTTCGGTCGTCGATTTTCCCATAGGACTTCGTTGGTAAACCGTCTACTGTAGCAATTTCCGAAAGTAATTGTTCAATAATTTTCAGGTCAAATTAACTCCCTTACTAATAAACGTATTATAACCAGATGAATAGTTACACACCGATTTCTCTCTTTCAGTTGTCAGTAAATTGAATTTCGAAAGAAGAAGACAAAGCGTTGTGTAACTATACAGACGCTATACAACGTTTATTAGTTACGGGACTTACGGGGTTAGTGTTTAAGTTGAGTGTAAAATTTTACTTTTGTTTCACTGTTGGTATAGTTTTTACGGCTCGCAGGCCGATCGTGATGTTCGATGCTTGTAAGTTGCTCTAACCGAAATATTTACATCAATTATTGTGCATTCAAAAGTCCCCATACCTACTCAAATCCTCAAAGACTCAAGGATTACTAAATCTAGTTTAAAGGCATTTGATTGGTTGAAATTAGTTTTAAGTAGGTAATCCTTCAGGTTTGAGGGAGGTTCTGTAATATAAGCCTCTAAGTAAAATGCAAAAAACCTATTCGTGCCCGAGGAAATAATAGTGACAAAATAGAATTTATACAAAAAAAATAATACATAATATATAGGTTTTTCATACTGTCCCTTTCTGCAGTCTAATTATATTTTTTTGTGCATAATTTAATAGACCATCATCTGCCATTATCTATTTTCCCAACTATTTTGAGGTCAGCTTCCAGTCTAAGTGCATGCAGCTGAATATAAGTGTTTTACATATAGCGACTGTCTATGTAACATCCACAACCCAGTCACTGGGTAACAAGATACCCCTTGGTAATGCTGGTCTATCTTATATCTATACTTAATTACTTACGCTGTCAGTACAGAGCTAGATGTGGATTCATGTCAATAAGGGCTAAGATGACGCGTGAGCTGGAGAAGGCTGCATTTGCATATTTTGCTCAGTAACATAGTTTTGTGTTGAGTTACCGATTCGAATAGTGTTTAAAAAAAATGGTGTTTAGATAAAAGTTCGGATTTTCTTGTGATTGCAAATTGTTTGTTGTAACTGAAATGGTTTTATTCTACCAAATTAAGCCCTGTTACTTTATATAATTACATTCTTTATACATATTCATTAATAGCTTCTGCCCGCGACTTCGTCCGCGTGAAATTTCACCCTCCCCCCATTCACCCTCTCAGGAGTGGAATTTCGAAAAACCCTTTCTTAGTCGATACCATATATACACTTCACAAAGAACACACTCTCCAAATTTAATGTCTCTATGACCAGCGGTTTAGGTTGTGCATTGATATAATCAGTCAGACAGGATCACAGGACTTTGAATGTTATATTAGACTAGCTGCGCCCCGCGGTTT
This sequence comes from Gortyna flavago, assembly GCA_963669345.1. Lineage (NCBI taxonomy): Eukaryota > Metazoa > Arthropoda > Insecta > Lepidoptera > Noctuidae > Gortyna > Gortyna flavago. The sequence continues at coordinate 2,838,406 of OY770144.1, forward strand.
CACCCGCATAAGTTTCGATCCCGTAGGAATATCGGGATAAAAATTATCCTATGTGTCAATCCGGGTTATAAATTATCTGTGTACCAAATTTCATCCAAATCCGTTCAGTAGTTTTTGCGTGAAAGAGTAACAAACATCCATCCTCACAAACTTTCGCGTTTATAATATTAGTAGGATTATTATATTGTTATTATTATATAGTAGGAAAGTAGGAATAGTAGGATTAGTAGGATGTAATATTTTGTAACTCTAACCCCTGCAAAGTCTCGCCTTTCATAATTAAACATAAAATGAAATTCAGTGTGCATGCAAACGTTCAGCCATTTGTCACGCTCGCAAGTGCGTGCTGCCTGAAGATAAGAGGGGTGTCAGCGTGTTTAGCGATTTGTTCGACCATTAACAATTTTACCCGAAACTGTTTTGGGAAAAATCTCCAACTGACATGCGAATACCACAGCTGGAGTTAGATAGATAGACGGAATACTCTGACCATAAAAATTACAGATATAAATGTAGAAACTTCATAAAGGGTGATCTCATCGTTAAAAGTATATTATAATTATGGCTCATGGCTAAATTATAACAGCTGCACGGATCGATCGAAGGTTAAGCTACGCTGGCCGCGGTCGTTTCGCAGAGGGGTAATAATCATCCATGACATATCGAGACCCCTCCGTGCCTCAAAAAGCACGTTAAACCTTAGGTCCAGGCTGTCATTCGTGGATCTTTGACAGTCGTTACGGGTAGTCAGAAGCCCGAAAGTCTGACAACCAGTCTTACCAAGGGGTACCGTGTTACCCAGTAACTGGGTTGTGGAGTTCAGATAGGCAGTCGCTCCATGTAAAATAATGGTTTTCAGCTGCATCTAGTTATACTGGAAGCCGACCCCAACATAGTTGGGAAAAGGCTAGGCATATAATAACTTCAGTAGAGTTTCAAACGAAGCAGCTAAAAGATAAGTTACAACCGTTAACTTTACAAAAGTTAAGTTAAGCTAACGATGCACCGACAAGGTTGGTCCTAACTTACACAGCGTACACAGGGGCGCATAACATTGAGCGCGTAAATAAAATACTATCGCCTTCAATAAATAAACATCAGTTAACTTTAGCCACGTTTTACGAGGTTGTAAACCACTGACATAGAGACCTTATTGTTTTATTTACAATTTTGTGCGATTGTACGATTATTATGCAACTGTCATTGATATCGATTTCATCATCGGCCTAGCTTTTTCCCAACTATGTTGAGGTCGGCTTCCAGTCTAACCGGATGCAGCTGAATGCCAGTCTTTTACATGGAGTGACTGCCTACCTGACCCAGACAACCCAGTTACTTGGTAATACGATACCCTTTGGTAAGACTGTTTGTCAGACTTTCGGACTTCTGACGACCCTTAATGACTGAAAGTACAGTTATTATCCCCAATTTATCAAAGCACCTCATCAGTTCCAGAATCAGCTCCAGTACTCTTTAACACCCTAATAACAAACATTGGTTCAGCAACCCACTCTCTCAAAACCACAACCAATCGCGAATCACAAATACATCATAACTGCAGAGGTTAGAAATTTGATTTCGTCGTTTATGGTTCGAGTCGTCGTATACAGTACGACTTTCCGTATATAAGGCGTATATACGGCGTAGTCGTTCCATCTAATGTTTACATAGTGTATAAAAACACGCGAATATGGCGTACTATGAGCTTCAAAACGGCAGAAAACGAACAGTTTCGTTGCGTTTATTAAACAGATTTGTTTGCAGTTGAAGTCGCTTGGGAATACAAAAGTTTTGATGTGTATTGTGTCTTTTAAACAAACTGGTGCCGTGTTTATTAAAAGCCTTCAGTGTAATGTGTTCTGTGGCAATTTAGGTTTTTAGAAACTCTTAAATGACCTCTCATGCCCCGCTAATGAGACACAATTGATTTTCTATATCATACTACAAAGGGTGCGCGCGGAGCTTGACCGGTTAAATGCCCTCTAGTGGTAAATGGTAACGGATAGTTGATCATCGACGGAGTAACCAGTTACTAATTTAAGACACCAATGTGTAGCCAGAATGTCAATGCACTTCCAATGGCGCATGGCGGTCCGTACGCGATGACAGGAAGCAGGGTGCACCGTGTAAAATACAAATAATCTTCAAACAGAGTGAAACGAATCCCGCTTGAGATGCGAGAGGACGTGACGCAAGATCTTTAAATTAGTTTTATGCAGCAGCTTAAACCATTACTTCTGTTTAGAATTAGGTGGAAGGAAACACAAAAGAGCATTCCAATGGCGTGTATCAGCCCAGCTATAACGATGGTCATCTGATTTGACCGGAAAACAATCATAACATAGTAGAGACATAAGAGGTGATCAATGCCGGGGCAGCGGGATTGTCCGAAAGGGTTACCGTTGCCCCGGAACATAAAGGGCTAAGGAAGGAACACGGATGGGTTTTAGTCAGTAAGAGTCTGACACTCCCTTCCGCTCCACCCAGAGCGGGAGGGGTCATTGGATGATTTCCCATCCTTAAAAAAAAAAAAAAGAGGTGATCAATCAATATGCTTAGCCTTTCCCAACTATTTTGGAGTCAGCTTAATTAACATGGAACGACTGCCAATCTGACAAACCAGTCACTGGATAACACGATACCTACCCCTTGGTAAGGTACCCATAACGATTTTTAAGATCTATGTATAAATGACAACCGGGACCAGGAAGACCGGGACCGACGGCTTAACGTGCTTTCCGAGGCACGGAAGGATCTCGATATGTAAGTGACCGCGGCAAGGCATAAGTAAAGAGTTGATCAAGTTAAATCAAGCTTATTTATAAAACCTATATAAAAGAAAGTTAACGCTGAAACAAGTAAAACTCCGACTATTAACTACACTGTCTCCTGAAAGCCAATTGGTGGAAATTTGTTATTTTAGTGAACTCGACAGATTGGTTGTGCGCCATTATAAAGTGCATTAAAGACTGGTTGTACTTTGTAAACAGTTTCTTTGTTGTAAAATTGTCAAATTAAGCTCTAACGAGACGAAGTGTTTTTGTAAAAGGAGTGCTGATTTTCAAATAGAAATTCGTATAAGAAACTGGTTGGTTTTGATTTTTTTTTGAGAGGATTTTATTGAAAAATGATTTTATTTCTGTAAGTAGGTTTGTGCAAACACTTTTAAACATCAAAAATAAATTGTGTTTTAAAACTAGATGATTTCTACTCATATATAAGAAAGATTGAAACGACCTCAGAGGTCCCTTTTATAGTCCAGACATAATGTTAGTCAGACCATGTAGAATGATCTTTAGTGAAAATAACCACACAGATTTCAGTAGACCTGTCCAGTCGGTGCACGCATTTGCACGTAGTCGTGTATTCATTTGGTTGTTCGATAAAACAATTCAATACAAAAAACTGGCGTGAAACTAAAATCACATAAAGAGGGAAATACGAATTGAATTGAATACCACCGGTACTCAATCTATTCGATGAATAAATGATATCTTTTCTACTGTTCAGCAGTACGGGTAATACATAAATGACGCTTGATTTTGAGTTTTGATTAACCACCTAAAAATGTACTGCAGAATACGGATAACAGATACGAACAATGGGCCTAGAAAATGTTAATACCGAATCAAGGCTTTTTGTTTAAGGTTATTCCGGTAACAGGAAAGAAGACGGACTTACCCGATGTATCCCACACGGAGAAATTAACTCTGTAGTCGGCAACTGTACATGAACAGCCATACTTCTCGAAACCGGTCGGAGTGTATGCCTGTAACAATAGAAAACATAATAAATTTTGTGTTAAAGATATTTTAATTGAGACAGTTATTTCGATGGTGATTGAGGTGCTCGTGGCTAAATACTAACAACCGCACGGGCGGGTATAACAAAGTATAAATGAAATGTGCAAACCAGTTCTACCACAAAATATACAGTATGAAACGGTCACATATCTACGAGCTGACCATGACCGTGACCAAGGTAACTGACATAGCCCGACGAATTGCCAAACTTAAGTGGCAGAAGGCAGGGCACATTGCTCGCAGAACAGATGGCTGATGGGGCCGAAAGGTTCTGAACTGCCGACCGCGTACAGGAAGACGTAGCGTTGGAAGGCCTCCCACAAGATGGACCGACGACCTTGTGAAGGCCGCAGGAACCCGTTGGATGCGAGAGGCACAGAACCGGTCGAAGTGGAGGTGCTTGGGGGAGGCCCATGTCCAGCAGTGGACGTCTTTCGACTGAAATGGATACTATCTTCACCATACCAGTGTGCGCCATTTCGCAATACACTGTTCAAGAGAAAACAGGGTCATAACTCAAATCATAAATCAAGCTCACGATATCAAGGCGAGTAGTGAGTCATCTCGGTTTGAACGAGTAGTAAGTTTCCATGTAAGGCTGCATAATACGAGGCGCCATTTATAGAAACCCGTATTGACAAGTAGTGGGAACACTTCCACGCCGGATTTGACGAAGAGGTCCGAAACGGATCGTTTTTGTCGTAAATATTTGGACCATATGGTTAAGGATATTTAATAATGGTTATTTGGATTGTTGAGTTAGTTCCCACGCTGTGCAGCGAGACTGTCGCCATTTTGTCGGGAGATCTCATCATGTTAATAGAAAAATACTATTAAAATTCCAGCCTGGAGATTGTAGGTCTGCTACATGAAGCTTTGTTTTTTTATAAACCTAGGTAATAAAAATGCCAGATAAACTAGCGCAGGTAGATAATTATTGTCATAGACCCATGGTTATATACAGAATGAAATTGAATAGGTGCACCAAATTAATATATCTAATTCAATTTGTTATAAAGTTGATGCACATAACCTGCGCGTAGGCGACCTATGATAACGTTGTCGCGCGCCCTTTTTTTCGTATAAACGGTCATAATTATGTAAATACCGCTAGTTCAACTCGTTGCCAACTTGCTTCATGTTGTAAACTCTTCGATGAATGGATTGGAGGCAATAACTTAGTTTGCACTAACTTGTATCTCAGACGATAATTTAAATTACACGATTTTTTCAAGAATTTAGATTTGGGAAAGGGTAATTTATAATGATTATGGCCCACTCCCTCTCACAGATAGGAGGCCTGTGTCCCAGCAGTGGGGACATTATAGGCTGATTATGTAACAGTTACTGCACCTCTTATTACGATTTAGCGCAGGTTTACAATTCCATCCTGTATAGCTTGAAGGTAGACAAAAAGTCAATAGCCGTACCAAGTAGCCAATATATATTGTATATAGCCTCTTTTCAAAGAGAGGCCCGTGGCTAAGTAATAACAGCCGCACAGGTCCTTGCCGCGGTTGGTCTGTGGGTGGGTGACCATCTTTACATATCGAGACCCCTCCGTGCCTCGGAAAGCACGCTAAGCCGTTGGTCCCGGCTGCCATTCGTGGATCTTTGACAGTCGTTACGGGTAGTCAGAAGCCCGAAAGCCTGACAACCAGTCTTACCAAGGGGTATCGTATTATCCAGTAACTGGGTTGTGGAGGTCAGATAGGCAGTCGCTCCATGTAAAATACTGGTATTCAGCTGCATCCGGTTAGACTGGAAGCCGACCCCAACATAGTTGGGAAAAGGCTAGGCAGATGATGATAGCCTCTTTCCAAAATAAAATACATACCCCGAAGATAAATAACTGAACTTACGAAATAACTCACGAAAGACGTATTTAAGTTAGAATCTTTCTAGTTCAACAGATGTGTTGAAAATGCCCCACATTTCACCCTTTACCGTTGTTAATCTTCACAACTTTACCTTAACGAGAACCACCCTTGTAAACGGGTGCTATGCCGATTTACTTATATTTTGTCGTTAATATTTATGGTTTTCCCGCTCTTCTTTATGTATTTCCCATCATGACCTATGCTTGCGTAGTCTTCGCACACGCCAAGCCGCGATTTCTGCATAAAATGCAAACCCTTCAGAACCGTTTCCTCCGAAAGGTCACGGGAGCCCCCTTCTATGTCCGAAATGTGAATCTGCATCTAGATCTCAGACTCCCCACCATCCAGCAGTTCATGAAACGCCTCTCCAAGCGCTTCTTTGACTCTGCCATAAAGCACCCCAATCCCCTGATTGCGGCGGCCTCCCGATACACTCCCTCCCGCATAAGTAGGATTCGCCGACCAAGGCATACCCTCACTATCCCCGACGACGCCACTACCCTCCTCCAGGAGAGCAGTAAGGCCACTAGTACTCTCAGACGTCAATACAAACACAAGCTCAGACATCCGTCCTTCCGTCCTCGCCGCCGAGGCCCGTCGCGACGCCCCGCACCATCACCGTGCCCCCCCCGACCCTTGCTCGAGCCAGCCCGCGCAGCTGAGCCTGTAGTTTTAAATTCGCCCCTAAACACCAATAATAATACCGATCCAGCCTGTCCCTTGCTGTCCTCTTCCAGCGACGCCCTGAGCCGAGGTCCGAACCCCGCAGGGGGTTACCCTTAGCGCTGTCGCTTAGTTTTTAAGTTATTGTTTGCCCTGGCTGGAGGCCTTAATTCGAGGCATCCACAGGAAAGTCCGGTTAAGCAGTAGCCATCCTCATAAAGGATGAACTGCGAGATGCCATTTATAAAAAAAAAAAAAAAAAAATCTTTATGTATTTTTAATACTCTTCCTTGAACGGTAATGGTCTGTGTTTATCTTGACAAAAGCGGTTCATAATGCATAAGCGATAATTTTCGTTTATAGTTAAAGTTCAACGACACGCAGATTATCCTCTGTTTAGTCCAGTAGGGATACAATATTTTTTCCACAAAACCTTCGATAATTCACAAGTTTTTTATTTTCGCTGAGTGGATAAGTTTAGTGATTTCAATGCTATGTACAAAAATGCTAACAGTTTAGAGTTATGCAATAGGTATTAAGTAGGTATTTCCTATTATTTCGTGTAATAACAATATTAGAAAATTTAAATTTAAATACTATACTGGTTCTTTGTAAGTACTATCTAAAGCATATATATTAGTGAAAATGCTAACAGATAGGTACTGTGGAACAATGGAAATCTGAAAATGTCCCGTAAGTCATTCTATAAAAAATGTAAGTTTTTCAAATCATTTATTATATACTTATAGGAATTAGTTATACCTTACAACAGAAGTTCTAACAACTAAGTAATATGGCTGCACAAGTAATTGTATTTTTACTTTGCGATTAGCGAAATATTGAATTTAAATTTATAAATTTGCGCCTACATATTCGTAATAATAAACTCTGCTACCATACAAAAGTTTCAACAAATGCATATTATGGCTTTTGTTTAAATTGAAAATAACTATTTTCACTAACGAGTCGCGTAGGTACGGCGCGTGCGGTCGCTACTGAGTAGCAACACTCCCCCGCCCGCCCGCCCGCTCCGATCGGGGATGTATCTAGCGCCAGTTCCAAAAGTCATCATAGATAGATAGACAGATAAAAGTCATCATCTGCCTAGCCTTTTCCGAACTATGTTAGGGTCGGCTTCCAGTCTAACCGGATGTAGCTGAATACCAGTATTTTACATGGAGCGACTGCCTATCTGACCTCCACAATCCATTACTGGGTAATGCGATACCCCTTGGTAAGATTGGTTGTCAGACTTTCGGGCTTCTGACGACCCGTAACTCGACTGTCAAAGATCCATGAATGACAGCTGGGACCAACGGCTTAACGTGCTTTCCGAGGCACGGAGGGGTCTTGGTATGAGAAGATGGTCACCCATCCATGGACCAACCGGAGCAAGCGTAACTTAATTTTATCGATCGACCCGTGCGGCTGTTATTAATTAGCCACAAGCCCCTCCTCGTCTGTTCCAATTCTATTTTAGGCATAGACCATAGTATATTACGTTGGTGGAACTAATCAATATATGAAGAATTGCAGCCGTGAAAGGGAATGATTACCTCTTCATATCTCGTTGAGCCATCTAACACTACACAAACACACAACAAAACACTACACAATACAATAACAAGATACTCAAAATAACAAGATGAGGTTTGGAACTGCACGAAATCATACATAAATATGTACCTATCCATTTGCAGACATTCAGCGTTCTCTTTAATATTAACTACTTAAAGATATGGAATCGTTATGAAATATACTTTATAACCTTGGTAAATATGCAGAGTAAATGCTCTCAAAAATGACTTCTACAATTTAAAATGCTTAAGGATCAGATTTGGTTATGTAGGTTTTCTGCGCTATCGTGATGTTGAAGTCCACTATGAGTAAGTGTTGGTGTAAATCAGGAGATGTAGCGTGTTGCGAGTAAAAATATCTGTAGCGGTATCTATGTCGCAGCCAACTGGTTAAATTAGCCGTTCAGTTAACTGCCTGGCCTTTAGAAGTAGTGCTCGCTTCGCTTCGCTCTCTCGGCTCGCACGCAGTTGATCACAGTTCTAACCTAACCTAACCCATTTGGTCGGGGTGTCCTGGCTTAGTTACTGCGACCAATTCGGCTCGCGCGTGATTGGTTACAGACTTCCAACCAAAACTGTAATTGAATATCATTCAGGCCGTTAGTTGAACGGCCGCCGTTTAGTTAAAAGGCCAGGCAGTTAACTGAACGGCTAATTTAACCAGTTGGCTGCGACATCTACAACGCCACATGCGAACAACGCGTCATACTGACGTCAGGCAAAATCCTGCATCTCGCAAGCAGAGTTTACCGTGCAACTAGCATAGATACAACGCAACGGCCCGAAATTAATCATCGGGCAGTTGCCCGCCAGACACAACACCCGTCTGGTCGGAGGATCCTCCCTTTTCTATGGAGAATGAGTCAACTTTATACACTGTTTCTCATACCTTACCATACGCCAGATTCCCTTTTAAATCATCGTAGATTTACTACTGAAATTGTATTAACCTTTATGGCGCAGCCGTGCGAGAGTGACACGCTATGACAGAATTCCATTTGTTATTTTTCATGTTGGTATACCGTGCGTGTTCCATGAAGTGTAACCAAACAAATAAACGTTTTTCTTTCTTCATTTCGCTTCTTTCTATTTACGCTGTTCTAGAATTATTTCGATAATCAAGTGAGCTTGACAGTATCTACATTTGCTTGTTCACCTTCTTCTAATAGTAGATGGCTAAAATTATGACCTTAGACTTAACTCTAAAGAAACCACATCCGAATGCCTTAGTATACATACATAATCAGCCTATAATGATGCCACTGTTGCGACATGGGCTACTATGAGAGAGAGTGGTGAGTGAGTCCGTTATCCACCACGTGGGCCCAGAGCGGAATGGCAGATGTCACATGTCTTGGAATTTTGGTTCTAGGACATGCCGGTTTTCTCACGATGTTTCCCTTCACCGTTTTGAGAGCAGTGGTGACGAAATAATTTACAAAAATTAAAGCGCCTGTCTGGGTTCGAAACTACGACCGTACTCGTAGTAACTCGCGCCCGTTACCACTGAGCCACCACTGCTATATAGCTAGTATTAGTAGGCCTGGGTCTGCAGTCTCGACATTCATAGTGATCGCTTTACGACCGAATTCGGTCGCAAAGTCCTATCGATCCGGATGTAGCGACTGGTACTCTCGACTCTCAAAGTTATCAATTGTCATCGGTATTTTACCGACCTTTGTCGCAAACTTTACAATTTTCTTAATGATGACGAATATATTTTGCGAGCATTTTTGACAGCCCGCAAAGTGAATCGTTGTCATCGTAAACTTATGATTTTGGGGGTGTTTGCAAGTAATTATAAACAAAAATAATGCGAAATGAGCGCACTCGAAGGTGTGTCTGTACCGATGATGTAGAGACTTGCGTTTGTCGTAAGCATCGTTACGGCAAGCGATTATTTTCGGTATTATTTTGCGATTGGTAGTTTGCGACAGCGAATCTATCTATGTCGAGACTGCAGGGCCTGGTAAAAAGGTCTTTATGATCCTTCATGTTATCGACATCTTCCTATAGCAAAAAATTGGCTACCTCCCAACTAACTTCACTGATATTCAAATCTTCCACCACTCCGTCTTAACTTGCACCAGCTTCAAAAGTGCAATGCTCTACAGTTATTGCCCGGGCATCTCGGCTACGTGCAAGAGAAAGCCCTCTTGCACGTAGCCGAGAGCATCGTCCACGTCCAATGGTTATTTGAGCGGTCAACTATTCAAGTGTATATCGAAATTGGCAGGGGTATAATAATGAGATACTGCTCTTGAATACGAAATCACGCGATTTTTTTTTGTTGTACAATGGTTTTCGGAGAAGTTTTGAAGTGTGTGGTATAATATGCGTTGGATATTTACCTTGTTTGTTGTGTTTTGAAATGGGTTTATCTGTTTTCTTGTGTTATGAGTCTTAGGGATGTATCCACTAAGAGGTAAAATAAGTATAGGTAAAATTACTACACTTAGGTAAACTATTGATTTCTTTGTGTCCTATATCAGCACACTAATTGCGTAACTCACTATCAATCACAATCTGAATCATTTTGAAGGATATTGCTAATCCATTGCTTCATATGTTCGAAAAATTTGTCTGCTCGACAACTTATATAACGCAATGAATGTTCTTGAACTGTCAAAATTAAAGTCATCGCTACTGTTATTACGCAATTAGCTCGCAGTATGAAACGTACTCGTAAATGATACAGTCAAAAAGACTGTGCAAAAAGGTTACATAGTTATTGTAGTCTGTCGTTAGTACATAATTATGAAGGATTTAAACGCTAAATTACAAGCATAAGATGAGATTTACTAATACAACACGAGACGTGTGATGTGTGATCCCACCTCACGTAGTGCAGTCACTAAACGTAAGGACTTCAAGTGGTAAGGGCGAGCTCGTTTAGTAAAAAAAAATATATTTATGAGTTAGAATGAGAAAGACGATAGTGTTGAAGTAGGAAAGATTTGATTTGATTTTGCTATACTCCAACAGGCTTTAGGAATATACATATGAAATATTAATGAATTTGGTTAAAGGTTGGATGAATTTAGTTCACACAAGGCTGAGAAATGTGGAATAATTTAGTATCTTATACAACCAAATCTACATCAACTAGGCTTAGGAGGATACATAAGTAAATCACAAAGCAAGCCAATGTAACCCTAAAACCACAGACACGTCAATTATCGCCAATCTCATACCAGACAATCTAGGCTTTTGGCCTCTTCAGAGGCCAGGCCTAACCCTCTTGGAATAATGTAAGGCCGTTGTCACAGTGTCAGAGACAGGGTGACACGTGTCGTCTGATTAATTGTCCTTTATATTATTCGGAACGTGTCGAGCCCTAGGGCAGATGTTCTGCCTTGTTGACCTGGCGTTGTGGTTAGGTTCGATAGGTCATATAAGTAATACTATTTGTATTTGGGATAATCTATGCGACCCTTCTTAGGAATATCGGTGCCAATTTTAGTATTTTCTGCATTAACATCCATTTTTTTTTTTTTAAGCATGGGAAATCATCAAATGACCCCTCCCGCTCTGGGTGGAGCGGAAGGGAGTGTCAGACTCTTACTGACTAAAACCCATCCGTGTTCCTTCCTTAGCTCTTTATGTTCCGGGGCAGCGGTAACCCTTTCGGACAATCCCGCTGCTCCAGCAGGCTTCGGCCCTGTCGGGCCCCTCCTTACATACGCCCACCACATACGCGCCGTCCGGCACGGGCCTGGTCCTGATCGGACGGCGAGCTATCGCTGTCCGCAGCCCCGTGCCTACGGTGGCCGGGAGTCGTCACGCGGCTCCCGACGCCCGGGGCGTCTACCGCGGCGGCTGGGACGGGCGGCTCTCTCCGCTCTCTCCCTCGCCCATCCCGCCACCTCCTTCGCTAGCATGACTGCTTCGCAGAAGGAGGTGACTGCCTCCCACTCCCTCTCGCCCCGGACCATGGCTTGGACCAGGGCCGGGAGCGAGAGGTCGCCGCCGCTGCCGATCGCCTCTACGAGGACACGGCGGTGCTCTACCCAAGCGGGACAGACCTCCACCGTATGCTCCACCGTGTCCTCCTGGCTGCATTGACATCCCTTGTTCCACATTTAAACAGTCTGCCTTCAAAGCAAGAGTGAACAGGCATCTTCTGGGCACGCTCGTTCCGTCACAGACCTTATCCATCGCTTTTCATCAGGCGAGGTCGCTTCGAGGCCAAGAACAGAGTAATCAGCATTTTTATTAAATTAACATTTCAAAATTTTTGTTTATCAGAACGTGATCGCTGGTGGACTGTGATAGAATGAGTAAAAAAACAAAATAGAAATAATATCATAAGAAATCATTTCCTGATTAAGAGCTTTCGATTATTTCTAAGAGCTTATTTACAACAAGGATTATCATCAATCAATCATTTGTAAAATATAGAATTAAGAATGTTGTTTTTTTTAGGTTTAATTTATTTGGGAAGCCTGTAGATTCACTTCTATAATTTTTTGTGTTTTTTTTTAAAGTCAGTTGATTTTTTTTTGTAAAAAGTTTTTTTGTCTATATTTATGGTTGTATAATTGAGTAAATATAAATACTTTTTTTTTACTTTTGCATGCCGTAAGGTAGAGTGTGTTGGAACCGCTTCTACAATGTTTACATTGTATTCACATTCGTTCCAAAATAAATTATTTCTATTTCTTAAAGAAAGTAAGACGGACAGATTACCAAATCACAACTATTGCGAATTACTTTTATAAATTTTAAGTTTACTCGTCGTTGAGCTTCCTTCTAGTTAATTATAAATCTTTTCTTTTCATAATTAAATATTCTCATACAATGCCGACCGATGGTGGCCCAGTGGTAACAGCCGCGACTTACGAGTTGTAGGTCGTAGGTTCGAACCTAGACAAGCGCTTTACTTTGTTTAAATTATTTCATTTCCACTGTTCTCAAAACGAAAAACATCGTGAGGCACGTTCTAGATCCAAAAATTCGAAGGCATGTGACATTCTGCTAACCCGCATTGGACCCCCGTGGAATTACGGCGCGATCTCATTGAGAGCAGGTCTGTGTCCCAGCAGTGGAAACATTATAGGCTGGTTATGCTATACAGTACCTAGACAATCTAGCTCCACAACCGACAGATAAATATCTACAATACGCTTTTTTTTTTTTTTTTTTTTAAGGATGGGAAATCATCCAATGACCCCTCCCGCTCTGGGTGGAGCGGAAGGGAGTGTCAGACTCTTACTGACTAAAACCCATCCGTGTTCCTTCCTTAGCCCTTTATGTTCCGGGGCAGCGGTAACCCTTTCGGACAATCCCGCTGCCCATCTATCTACAATACGCTTGGATTTTCTTTATCAGTAACGTAAATAAAATATATTTTTGACATAGACTTTAAAAAAAGATGGACTCCGCGACATGCATATCGAAAGTGAAGCACAGTAAGTTAGCCGGCACCGCTTGTGCAAACACGCCTCATGCTCACATTTACATCATAGTACGCCGACCGACCGCCATTACGTGACACGACAGCGTCAATCGTCAATCACGCACACATAGATCGGTACTTTTTTTATAAGTCTATACTTTTTGACTACAACCGAGAGAGAATAAGAGTTTATTTTTCTAGATGTATTGGACTGCCATTATCCCGTTGCCTGTGTGTAGTACCTACTTAGCAAACTAGTAGATAAACTACATATATACTTAGTTCGGTGGGTTGAGGCAAACGTTGACCTTAGAGACCAGAGATGTGTAGGGAATGGAAGAGATAAATTGAATCTCTAATTTCTGTCAGAGCGTACCTAAGCCTGATCTAGTGTGTTTGTGTGTATTTAAATCTCATGTTGTGGTGATTGGTTGAGAAAATGATAGCTAATGAACCAAAAATAAGATTCTATAGCTCAGCGGTGGATCTATAGCTGCATATATCGAATGATTTTTTTTACCGGTTCCAAATTTTTACAGAGTATTCTAACAATGAATATGAACAACTTTCAATATGGGACCAACTCTGAAATCACGAAAAAACAATGAGCTGTTTAATACAAAAGTTCAATACCTACTAGACCAAAATGTATGAAACAGCTGATTTTTTTTCGTGATTTCAGAGTTGGTCCTATAATGAAAGTTGTTCATATTCATGGGTAGAACACCCTGTAAAAATTTCGAGACTGTAAAAAAAATCATCCCGTTTATGACTATCGCTAAGCTCCAGAATATTCATAAAAGAAAGGTTCAGAAAGTGTCCAAGCAAGAGTGAACAGGCATCTTCTGGGCATACTCGTTCAAAATAGACCTCATCCATCGCTTTCCATCAGCCGTGAACGAGGTCAAAAGCACAGTAATAAAAAAAGGCACAGATGACGTGAATGCAATGCAGTAAAGTAAAAAGTCTTAATTGGATCTCAATAGTCATTATGTCTACAGTCCAATAATTATAAAACACTAGCTTCAGCCCGCGGCTTCGCCCGCGAAGTATGTCGATAAAAACTATTCTATGTCCTTCCCCGGGATGCAATCTATCTCTCTGCCAAATTTTATCGAAACCCGTTCAGTGGTTTAGGCGTGAAAAGGTAACATACAGACAGACAGAGTTACTTTCGAATTTATAATATTAGTATGGATTACGTTATTCAGCTCAGTTTCCTTCGAAAATTCCACAAGAAACTTAAATATTTCTAGACCTTTCCTCTTTACGATAACGACGAAGGGTTAGTTAAAAGGTCCCACTAACATAATTCTGTCATTTGTATTCTAAACAATGTTTCGATCTAGGCCTGGAGTAAAATATGGTCCTTTTAGCCTTCATTTTAACTTTATGGTTTAGAATACGTCATCATTAAAACAAGAAATTCGTTTTTCAGGCGGTTTTATTTTTACTTTTTTACAGACGCCAGCACATTCAAGCTACAAGAATCTGTCAAATTTCTGTTCTATTTTTAAGTTTATCGCTAAAGCATAAGGTTCAAAATTTATTGGGAAAATTTGACAGTTTCGGGTAGCTTGTTATGCTAGCGTCTGTACAACACTGAATAAGCAGTGGTGGCCCAGTCGCAACGGCCCCGACTTACGAGTTGTAGGTGGTGGGTTCGAACCCAGGCAGCCGCTTTACTTTATGTAAAAAACTTATCACCACTGCTCTCAAAACGGTTAAGGAAAACATCGTGAGGAAACCGGCATATACTTGAACCAAAAATTCGAAGACGTGACATCTACCAACCCACACTGGGCCCGCGTGGTGGATAACAGCCCACTCCCTCTCACCGAGAGGCGGCCTGTGTCCCAGCAGAGGGCACATTAATAGGCTGATTATGATGACAACACTCAATTGATGATTGTACAGACTGAATTGTCTTTTATTCTCGTCTGTTATCCGCTACTCCCTTTTTATTCATATCTGTCCTCACACAATCCATCCATCTTTTCTTTGGCCTTCCTCTCCTTCTACATCTATCCCATAGCTATGTGCAATTCATAAATGAATACTTCGAAAGTGCCTTAAAAACTTCTAGAAATTAGAAGAAGTTTTCTTAGCTAAAGTTATTTTTATGGTTCCGTACCCAAAGGGTAAAAACGGAACTATTACTAAGACTCCACTGTCCGTCTGTCTGTCACCAGGCTGTATCTTATGAACCGTGATAGCTAGACAGTCGAAATTTTCACAGAATGTGTATTTCTGTTGCCGCTATAACAACAAATACTAAAAACAATAAAATTAATATTTAAGGAGGGCTCACATACAACAAACGTGATTTTTTATGTACCTAGTGTTAAATATTATATGGTGGTACGCAATCCTTCGTGTGCAAGTTCAACTCGTATCTTGGCCGGTTTTTTTTATGCCTAAAGGTATCTTCAGGGTATATACCCTGAAGATACCTTTAGGCATAAAAAAAACAATTGGGGTACCTACTGATATCAGTAGGTACCCTAATTGTGTAACTAACGATCAATCACAATCTTCTGAATCATTTTGAAAGCTATTGCTAATCCATTACTTCATATGTTCGAAAAATTTGTCTGCCCTACAACGTAAATAACGCAATGAATACTGTTGAACTGTCAAAATGCAAGCCATTCCTACTGTTAGTGTGTTAGGTGCGCAATTACCCCGTAGGACTGTTATTATTTTTATCCAAAAGGCTAGCGACAATTATTCAGTTTTTAAAATCATTTAAAATTCCAATACGAAGGTTCTGCGAATCCTATATCCTTGTTAAAAGCAATGACCTGCTGTACCAGGGCAGACGGCAGATAACGCTCGTTACACGACAACACTTGTAATACTTTCTGTTCCACACTCCACATCGCTGGAGCAACTTCAATTTATTGCACGCTTTATAGACTACGAAATGGCGGACTTCAGTTTGCGAAACTGTTTTTGATAAAGCAAGATGGCCGACGATGTTTGAATGTCAAAATGTTTGAATTTCGAATTACCATTTCGGGAGAAATCAATCCATAATGAAATGACCTTAATCATTTGTTTTTGTTTCTTATTAATTTAACGAATAATTTAGCGTTTTTCTGTCTGGAATTTATCAGTAGCAGCCCGGAATCTGGATTTGTGCTTGGTTGATGGCAATAGGTTCACCCCCTATTACGTGGGACTTAGACATAACTGCAATGGTATACTGGATAAGTACACCTCTGCCCAAACCTTCGGGGAAACAAGTATAACAATACATATACCTAAGGTCTATAAAAATTAATTTTTCCAATTGATGTTATTTCAAATTAAACAAATATCAACTTTAACTAAATGATTATTAAGTTGATTTCAGAGTGACTAGTAACTATTGAAAAGTTTTAAAAATGTTTGAATGTGCTACTGAACTTTATTGGGTAGGTTTTAAAGTTATTTTTCCAATAACTCATATTTGTTTACATGTTTGACCAATAAATTGCAAACGCAGGGAGGGTAGTATGGAATTATGGGTAGATACCTATTATTTTTCACAGTCCTCCTCTCTGTGTGAGGGAGGATCCACATGAGGTAGATGAAACGTCTTCGAATTTCGAATTTTTGGTTCTAGGAGATGCCGGTTTCCTCAGGATGTTTTCCTTCACCGTTTTAAGAGCAGTGCTGATGGAATTATAATTATATACTTACACAAAGTAAGGTGCCTGCTCGGTTTCGAACTCACCACCTACAACTCGTAATCGTATTTTTATTTAGCAAACAAGCATTCGCTAATGCCATAACCTACCAAAATATTGTAAGTCTTACCACTTACTGCCCTACTACAAATTAAATGTTCATCATCATCATCATCTGCCCAGCATTTTCCCAAATAAGTTGGGGTTGGCTTCCAGTTTAACGGCTTATCTTGCTACGTGTTAAATTAAATGTTATTAGCATTAATAAAATAATATAATTCGTACCTACCTATTTATTTGTAAAGTGTTTGATAATCGTGCCGAGTTATTTATGATATGTAGAGTCAGTTCAATAATTATTTATTTTATAACCTCTTTCAATATTTGCTCCAATTTATTAGGCAAACCAATGGACTGTGAAATAATTTTTACAAATGTTAAAAAATTCTTGAAATTAAATTCGAAATTTAAAATTCGTGCGGGCAACTATATTTTTTTTTGTTTTAATAGAAATTTATTTTTCATCTAATTGGCCAACGAAAATCCGATTAAAAATCTGTCTTAACGAGTTTTGTTTTTATTAATCTTCATAGATAAATAATTGATAAGTACCTAATTTGGCTCAATGTCCGTTCGAGGTTTTATTATATTGGCCTTGATACGCCTTACTACTGAAATTATGTCACGGTCAATATCGTTATTTTTTTCAAATAGGTCACAACAATGAATTGTTTCTTTTCATTGGTCAATGTGATAAAACCCCAAGAACATAGCAACAACAAGCAAGAACACGATTGACAGAACGATCGATAAGGGATTTGATTATCGTAATAAAAAAAAAATAAGTACACTTGTTTGTCGATGCTTGTTTGGCGAAATATCAATTAAGCAGATAAACAGATATTTCGCCACTGTCATCAGTATCCCGTATGGTCTAGTGGCTAGGATACCTGGCTTTCACCCAGGAGGCTCGGGTTCGATTCCCGGTACGGGAATTTCTTTTTGCGATTTGGACGATTTTTTTGGACGAAATTGCTTACATTTCTGTAAGCATCAATCCCAGAGATATTTATATTTTCTATTCAGAGTAATTAATAAATTCTTTATCATTTGCTTTTATAATTTCCGTAAGCAATCATTTATTTAACACATAATTTCATGGCAAGTATTTTTTAAACATAATGTCTTAACTTTCTCACGGATGTTCCAACACATTAACGCAGGTAGATATTTTTTGTTAGAAATTTCAAAAAGACCTTTCGAAAGTTGCTGACGGACGGCGACGAGGTAAAAAATCTCCAAGCCATTTTTCAATAACCGACAATATTCTAATTTATTTGCAGGGTCATAAATCTGCCAATAAAATTTTTTAAAACCTCTTTTAATAAGCGCCTTAACCTAAATTGACGCAATTAAAAAAAATCTCCTCCATTTTCTGTTCTAGTTAGGTACCTATTATTTAATCTACAATTTAAACATTTCTCTGAAAATATACGATTTCAAAAGCCGTAAATTACTTCTGTCATAATTTGGCGCCAAAACGTTATCACTCCGCCATTCCAATCCAAGGTAAGCAAACTCATTCAGCCTTTTAAATTACTCCTGCTATCCGTCTGTATTACGTCAGAATATTTATTTGCACTGTCTGATCTTTAGGCACTCGAACGACGTTGACAGGGGGCGCTGTTGGTTTAACATTTGTGCAATTTGTTTTGTGAAATATCACGAAATGTATTTCAAAATTAAAATATTTTATTTCACATAGACCTACATGTGATAGTCTCTTATGAAACGTCAGAAGCTAGGTGCACGGGTCCAATTGGACCTTTGGAGAAGAGCCAGCAAAAATTACCACGGTTACTCTTTTAAAAATAATTGGCTTTTAGGTACAATGTTTTCAAATTAGGTGTGGACGGTTGTTATAGGCCTGTCAACAAGTACCAGGTACTTAATAAAATAGAAAATGGTCTACAAATCTAGTCTTCAAGGCCTACTACGTTTTCCCATTCCCAACAAATAAAAGGTAAATTAAAAAAACCTATAAAAACCAAATGATATTTAAAAATAAAAAACAAGATGGCGGGATTAGTTCAGATTTTCGCCACGTGCCAAAATAAACCTTGTAGCGCTTTAGATACATCAGAATGTTTATTTACATAATATTAATAAATGTTACCGTAATTTGTAGGTACATTTCCAGCATGAATATTCCAAAGTTTGAGAGCGCGCGAAGCGGTCCCTAAGTGCGCAAAAGTTTGTCCAATTTAGTTATACAACCATCTACATAATTTATATTTTGAAGACAATGAATGTCGGCATAAATTAGTAGTATTTCATGTGGTTGGTATTTCAATTTACCTTAATCTCCGAAGATTTAGTGGCCGTTAAACAGGAAACGGAACGTATTATGGAGTAAAAAATAAAAATTGAATAGATAAACTTAGGCCATTTGTTTCAATGGGTTTTCATATGGGATAAGAAAACTTCCCAGAAAAAAGTAGCCAGGGAAATTGATTTTAACGCAAATTAACACCCTACGTCAATTTACCGTTACAAATGTCAAAGAATGATTCCTACCATTGTTTGTCTCTGCATCACCCAAAGGTTGACTGGTAGAAAATGCCTATGGCATTAAGTCCGCCTCTGTACATTTTTGTGCTTGAAGTATTAAATAAATAGAGAAACGATAGGTGTGATTTGGCAATTTAAAAGTAGTCAATTTACTTGAGAAAGTACAGACGCCAGCACATCAAACTACTACAATCTGTCAAATGTCTTTAATAGATTTTCTTTATGGCTAAAGCATAAGGTTCAATGTTGATTGGGGAAATTTAACAGCTTGATGTGCCTTTATTTTTTTCTTTTTTATTATACGCTGTCCCACTCCCAGGCAAAGGCCTCCTTCCACTACTTCCATCACTCGCGAGCCCGCACGTCTTCCTTCCAGTTTAGACGGAACCTATCCAGCTCGTCCCGTCATCTCCTACGTGGTCTGCCGCAACCCCGCCTCACTGTCACAGGGCAACAATTCTGCGCTATTTGGGCCCACAGTTTGTCCGGCATGCGGCAGACATGTCCTGCCCAGTCCCATTTAAGCTGGGCAGCCTTTTGAGCCACGTCAGCTATCTTAGTTTTGGAGCGCAATACCTATTGTGATAAAAAAATATAAATAGGAAAATATGATGAGGAATGAGGACCTACCAAAAATCGATCATTGAATTCCTTAGGTTCATACATGAAGTCCTCCTCGCTCAAAAAAAATAAATTCCCTTCATTCAAATCAAAATGACATTCAAAATTATCGATAAGCTGTTCTATTCATATTCAAACTTCGAATAGCGAACTGCATTTTTTCAATAGCAAAAAATCTTTGTCGGCTAAACGTCAGTTGGGAGGCGAGTCGACGCTGGCGGTCCGAAGACACCAGTTTACCAAGACCTGTCTAGTAGTTCTACCGACGGGAAGCAAGAGATCAATGAATATTGGTTCTTAGTTAAATGCACTATGTAATGAATGCACTTGGCTGAATGGTAGCGTGAGAGCCTTTCGTGGCAAATGAACTGTAAAGGAATGGAAGTAATAAGTGCTGGGCGTACCCGCAGCCGGGTAACGGAACGTGTAGTGATTTTTATTTTAAAAGTGAATTGATAAAATATTTGCAAAGGTTTTGTGGAGTGAATGAATTTAATGCGGGGTTTGAATGCATGGTGGCTTTTGAAAATTGACGTGTTTTATGGGTAGGGCGAGAATTGTTGATCATGAGTTAAATTCTAGTGGGATGTGGATATGATCAGCGACGCGGCTATAAAACTGATAAGCCTACAGAAAACTGCATTTTTTGCTATTATTTTTCCTTTTATTTTCACTGGTCAAACTTACGACATAATGGGGCCCTCTTTGGCAAGCGACATCGTGGCAGCCCAGACGGAGATGGCGGGATGAGCAGGACTCCTTCAACAAGAACTGGTCCTCAGCAGCTTTGAGAAGAGAAGTGGAAAGAGAGTAGGGAGGCCTTTGCCTTGCAGTGGGACATCACAGGCTAATAATAATAAATAAATAATTTAACTGGCTAAATGTGAGTATACCGCCAAGGTAGCCCGCGAATTTTTTTTTTGCAATTGATTCGCAACCGTAACAAGTATGTATTTATAAAATTATTATCATTAAAATCGTCATTCCATCCCTCTATATTTTGATATTTCAATTGCAATAAATCGCAAGAAAATTTAAATTTCGCGGGCTACCCAGACGCTGCCTGCCGAACTCTTTGAGGATTCAGGCATGATTTTATGTTATGTTTGCAAAGAGAGTTACACTGATTTTCATTCGCCTTTGATCTCTAAAGACTGCCAAAAGTACCTATAGATAAGACAACCTTTTTGGTCAAAAACTGCCCGAAGCGAAAAATGCTTTTTTGAATAATCAAAATATCAATAAATTAAACACGCTTTCAGAATCGAAACAAACAACACTACGCCTCAGTTTCCATAGACTAAAATAGCAAACTAGAGTAATAAAACACTCGATACTCAATCTAGGCTGTTTTATTTTTGATCTGTGCGTTGTTCTGTTATTTATGGGCACGATACCACAACGTGTGATTTACAATACGCCATATAAAATCATGGTTCAATACACAAAAACCTAACATAATGTACACATATACAAATCATGTGAAATGGACTATGCTAGGTTTCCGCAAATAAGTTATAAATAGAGTCATTTAAAATTATAGAAAACTAGCTGTTTCCCGCGACTTCGTCTGCGATCCAAGATGAAAAGTAGCCTATGTCCTTCTCCAGGTCAAATTTCATCCTAATCCGTTTTAGCGTGAAAACGTAACAAGGTAATAATAGGTAATAGGTAATACGGGCTGTTGTCCGCAACTCCACGTCAATGCGCGTATTTTACGTGCAAAACGTAACAAACAAACTTACTTTCGCATTTATAATAAAATTTGTAGTTAGAATGTAGTTAGGGTGACCACACGCTTGACGCTTTGTATGTGGGGATTATGAACTAACTAACAGCGCCCCCGCGGTTTCAGCTGCATAAGTCTCGATCGCGTGGGAATATCGGGATAAAAAGTATCCCTATGTCTTTTCGCGGGACTATCTCTATACCAAATTTCATCTAAATCGGTTCAGCGGTTTAAGCGCGAAGTGGTAACAGACAGACACACTTTCGCATTTATAATATTAGTATGGATTACGCATTTATTTGTCTCGTTTTTCATGTTGTTTGTAATTTAAATTCAATACCCTTTTAATTTATTAAACCTCAAGCTCTGACCAATGGCTCCAAGTCCTCCAACTGATTTATTCAATAATTTGTTTGTGTGAAGTGTGAAGCTTCCGCGAGAGCAGTGGAAGCCCAGTAGTAACGGCCCCGACTAGTTCTAGGCACGCGTTTTATTTGTGTAAATATTTTCATCACCACTGCTCTCAAAGCGGTGAAGGAAAACATCGTGCCGAAACCGGCATATGCCTGAACAGAAAATTCAATGACATGTGACATCTACCAACCTACACTGGGCTGGGCCCGATTACGGCCCACTCCCTCTTAAAGAGATAAAGGCTGATTATGCAGTGAACGTTTCAGTACCTACGTAATCTGCGAATAAACATTCTTCATTGAAAATTAAAAATCAATACAGATTCAAAGAATCTCGCTCCTCATTCAAAAAAAGAAAAGACACTCCACAGATAAAGTTACCCGCGCTTTTTTTACCGCAAAATCAGTCTGTTTTCTGTTACCCGTTGCGGCTGTGTTCGGGAACAGGGTATGAGCAAAAAAGCTAATCACCACTGCATATACCAATGAGAACCAAACAGGTAAGCGACAGCCAACTTATTTTTCACATTTGAAATCCTTATGACATTCAAATTAAAGCCGAGTTTTGTGTAGCATGGGTTGTAAAATAAATTGGCATAAAGCTCTCTACAGCGTAGATTTAGTTCGGAAACGTTGGAGTGTTTGCGAAGGCAATCAGCACGTACGTTGTATTGCAGGAGTTTTTTATAAGCGATTTTATGTAAAATGTAATTATTGTGTCTGCTTCAGTTGCCTTTTACTGAAGTTAGTGAATAAAAGGATTGTGCTGTAATGATAGGTTTTAATTGAATGGGAATTGTTTGACGTAATTGCAAGCTTTTATTCTGGTTCCTTTTATTATTTTTGTTTTGAGTGGATAAACGGAGACAGCCATTGCTTTTTACCCGACTAAATAAATATTGAGTAAGTATGTATCAATCATAATATTTGTTATTGTAATAAGTGTTTTTTTTTAATGTTTCATTTACCAAAATAAATTGGACTACTTTAAATACCTATTTCAATTTCGAATAGTGTGACCTCTACCCCCATAAATGCAATCCCACGAGCAACGCATCTCCAAGGAGTATTAACTGTTTATCCCATAAAGGCTGAATGGACCACAACCGGCATGCGGCACTCCCGTGTTAAAGGAAGTGATCTATTAAAGGAGCTTCCTAGAATTTGGCTCTAACGAGAATTCGGGGAAGACGCTCCATTCAATGGGCTATGGGTGGTATTCGGTTTAGGATACTCTTAATTAATAGGGTACGATGGTGCTAGATTTATTTTTTATTGTCCTTTTCGGAATGTGTTTTGTAGACTGGGCACAGACCAAATAAAAACCAAAACAGAGGGCTGTCAACAGTAAAGTGAAGCCGGTTTCTTAAACATGTGTGCACTTAGTGAGGTGTAGTTTGATTGTAAATGGGTGTAAATATGTGCGTGTGAGCGTGTATGCACAGAGCGCAGGTGTAGTTTGGGCATGCTTCACTGTATCGTTCTCAGCGCTCTGTCTTGGTACTGGGGCATGGTTAAATGAACGGATATCGACGGTTTCATAAAAGTTTGTGAAAACGACGGTTTTAGAACCTCATTGTTTCCAATTAAATGATGTTTTTAGGTATAATATTTGCTTTTAGATTAGTCACCTTTTAAGCCTATGACTAGACGACACTTATTATTTTATTTATTAAGTACTAGCTTCTGTTCGCGAACTCGTCCACGAAAAATTGTTTGTTCCCACCCCGTCGCATCGCATAGCGTTATTTCTTACTTTTTGCTCGGCTCTTATGAGTCCCAGTGTGATGTTAAATAGCCAATAGCCTTAATAAATAATTGGGCTATTAAATATAAAAATATTTTTTCACAGTTATCTGACAGATTTTTATAATAAGCCTATGTTGTCCCTGCAGGTATGGTGATGGTATCAAAGAGTATGTTCAACAACGACTGGCTAGATGCTGCAAAATTATGACGAAAGCTAGCACGAGAATATACTGGCTTAACCAATGTTAATGCGAGAGATTACTCGGAAAAAATAATGTGGCTTCAACAATATTTTAAGCATTACGATCCAACATATTCCTGGCGCACTATGTACTGTGTGAAATAAATCACAGTCGGCGGGTGTGAACCGTCCTTTTGTCCCCGTGCGGTGTAACGCGCACCGTATTTACAAATTGCTGCGTTTTAGATGCATTCCTATTTTGAAGTAAAAATGGGAGCTGATGTTGCACTGTTTTTTTTTTGTGGAAAAATGTAATGTGTTGATAAAGTATCTGTTTCATTTTTGTGGAGTAATTGGGGAACATACAATCCCAATGCCATTAATTTTGACAATTCAACAAAATTCATTACGTTATTTACGTTGTCAAGCAGACGAATTTGGGGTGGCGCTGTCTAGTTTAGGCCTCCCGCGCACTGCGCAGCCAGGCTGCGGCAGCCAGTCAAACATAATATGACGCTTCGTGGCTGCTTAGTGCGCGGGCTCCCATACACCGTCATACGTTCGACTGGCTGCCGCAGCCTGGCTGCCGCAGCCAGGCTGCCAAGTGCGCGGCGGGTAAGGCCCGCCATGTCAACTCATAAAATCGTCTGTTCTAATTTTGGTTAACTAATCATAATATATCTAACAGTTTATTTGAGATTTGATAGATAGAGTGACTACAGAATGTAGAATATCGAATGAAAAACGTCTTTCAATTAAGTATAAGTATAGATTTTTGGATCACTAGGTAGGTACCTAAAGAGTTGGAACCCCTCCTGAATATCCCGGAGAGTAAGTATGAAAATATACAGAATCTCTTAATTAGGTACATAAACATCAATCGAACAACCACAATTTTTACATATATCACCATATAAATATCATAGTGTCCATACCATACCATAAATAATTAATTGTAAGCATTCTCTCGTGGAACGTCGGCGCCATGTTTTTTTTTTTTTTAAATGCAGCTTCTGTATGCCAGCCACTCCAGCCAGCATATTTATTGGTTCAAGAATAGATTATTAGTTGTAGTGTAGAAGATTTTTTTTAATTAGGTATGTCATTGATAAATAAATGCAAGTTTATTTGGGGTTTTAAAGTAATTTAATACTCAATAAAGAGAAATAAAGAAAATTCGTTTATTTACGGTAAACACACAGGCATTAAAATTCATTCTCTTTGGGTAAACATGAAGCAGAAAAAGAACACAAACACAAAATAAATAACAAGTTGGGGGAAAATATGCGTCACATCCACTCAACACGGCCATCGCTCAGCATAATGCTATCCTATAAGAAATTATAACGACTTCACTCATGTTTAGAACATAAAATATCTTTATATACTTACTAAAGTAAAGCTGGAGAGTTGTTTTTGTTTGTTCTCTCTCTCTGGAATTACCGGTCCGATTTGAAAAATTATGTTTGCATTTGATAGCCCAATTCTTGAGGAAGGGTTATATGCTATTTAAAATCACGCTATGACCTTTAGGAGCCGAGCAAAAATAAAATAAGTCAGCAAGAACGCTGAGTGAAAACGAAGTAATAGCGCGGGCAGGCGATGCGATGCGACGCAATAAGGTCGGGTCCGAAATTTCACGTGGACGAAGTTGCGCGCAGAAGCTAGTGGTATAATAAAATCTAATTATAAATTTATTTATGTTGTTATGTTCGATCTGTTTTGCAAAACTTGACTAAAATCGTTGGTTTTAATAAATATCTACTGTAAACAGAAAATTTACCCTCCTAAAACTAATTAATTAGTGAGTAGGTAATTTACGTGATCTAATTAATGAAGGGCGCCATGAATCCTAGACAATATTCGAATTTGATATTCTTCTACTAATATAAATTAGGGCAAAATATATAGTTTGATCTAACAGCTGTAATACCGGAGACAATAAACGTTTATTCCTTTTTGTTCCTCATCTGCTCCCTGCTGCCTAGCCTTTTCCCATGGGGTCGGCTTCCAGTCTAACCGGATGTAGCTGATTACCAATATTTTACATGGAGTGAGTCTTACCGAGGGGCATCGTATTACGCAGTAACCGGGTTGTGAAGGTCAGATAGGCAGTCACTCCATGTAAAATACTGGTATTCAGCTGCATTCGGTTAGACTGAAAGCCGACCCCAACATAGTTGGGAAAAGGCTGGGCAGATGAGTCAATTTCCCCGACTTTGCTCTGAGTGTACCAATAAATAATAATGATATTACTTAAAACAAGACGGAAGTTTCACTTCGTAATTGTCAAAGAGAATCAACGAATAAACTTTAAAATTGAGTTTGTATTTTAATTAATTTCTCGACTCGCCGTTCGACGCTCGCCGTGGACGGTCGTGCTGCCCGCTCTCGCTCGCTGCACGCCCCCACCGCCTCGCCGCCCCGCCGCCGCCCGCTCTCGTTACGCTAGCCGTAACGAGCTCAGTAGTCTCCGGACTACGCCCGCACCCTGTCAATAGCCGCCTTTTTCAAGGCGTGGTTGATAGAAGTTATTTCTGTAACAGTGATTCGTCATCACACGTGTCGTCGAGGTTTTTTGGCCCCTTCCGGGTAAAAACCACAGTTTCGTGGTCCTTGGTGGATACCTCACGGTGCCAACGAAGCCAAGGGGGTGGTGCCCCAATCTCACCCGCCGAGCCCCATCAGGGCGAGGCAGTCAATTGGAATCGGGAGCTAGAAGCTTGGCCTTGGGGGTGGCTCCTAGTCAGCTCTAGCTTCGTAACTAATCCCTTGTCCACAGCTCGCGTCTAGTACGGTTGGGTGTGTCAACCCCTTCGTACTAGAAGCCGGTCTAGGGTGTCTCTACACCCATCGCACAGACTGGTTAGGGCCCCGTTCGCACAATAAGATCGGCGACGGGTCACAAGCTTAGGGCTCACTTCAGGTACTCACCTCCCTGTCTCACACCCGACAGGGAGGGTAGGATCTCACACCCCCGGGCCCATCCACCCGGGGTGCTAGGTTGTTAGGGATTCACGCCCCCTATGGTTCTTCCCTCTCCCCGCCCCCCTTCCCGATCATGGCAGACGCGGTCATATTGGCGTTCGTAAAAGAGGTCCTCTTCAAGGACCCCTCTTTCGTTAACCAGTATGCCCACCGTCTTATTAATTTTAGACGCCCTCCCGGTTCGGTCATCGACATTGACTTCAGCGACGCGCTAGTCAGCCCCCTCTTTCCGCCAAACTCTGGCGAAATCCCCGAGGCCGCCGCCGCCTCCCCTCCCGCACCCTCTGTGCCAGCCCCCTCGCCTGCACCTTCTGTGCCAGCCGCCGCCCCCAAACCAACACCTTCCGTGCCAGCCCCCAAACCCGCACCCTCCGTGCCAGCCCCCAAACCCGCACCCCCCGTGTCAGCCCCAAAACCCGCACCCTCCGTGCCAGCCCCAAAACCCGCACCCTCCGTGCCAGCCCCTAAACCCGCACCCTCTGTGCCCGCCCCAAAACCCGCACCCTCTGTGCCAGCCCCATCACCCGCTCCCTCCGTGTCCGCCCCGAAACCCGCACCGTCCGTGCCAGTCCCCGATCCCGCACCTTCCGTGCCAGCCGCTATCGCAGCTGATACTCCAGAGAGTATGGACACGTCCGTACCCCAATCTCAATCCGACTCAGAGGAAGCCCTCTCTGACTCTTCGTCCTCCTCGGAAGACGACTATATAGTCGTCGGAAAGGGTGGCAAGAGGAAGAAGAACGCCTCCTCTCACGCCAGCAAGGCCAAAAAGTCGGTCGCGGTAATCCCCTCTAACCCCCGCCCCCCCACCCCACCCTCCGCCGCACCGCAGGCCAATCCCGCGTCTAGCCTCTCGGCTACCCCTCCCGCTTCGAACGCAAAGAAGCCACGACCCCCGCCCCCCATCTATGTCCAGGATAAGTCCAAATGGACAGAAATTTCCAAAGCGTGTGTTGATCAAAAGATCAACTACACGAACGCCCGCTCAACCCAACAGGGTATAAAGGTAACGGTCGCCTCGTCCTCGGACTACAGGGACCTTACCCGTCTCCTCCAGACAAGGGCTTACTCCTTCCACACTTACTCCCTTCCGGAGGATGTCCCCACCCGCGTAATCATCAGGCGCGTCCCCAAAGAAATCCCCACCGAGGAGATCAAAGAAGACCTTGCTTCACAAGGCATCCCCGTCTCAGCAGTCCATCGCTTGCACAAAGCATGGAAGGGCCTAGTCTACGACATGGTCCTGGT
The DNA here is from genome assembly GCA_963669345.1 of Gortyna flavago. Taxonomy (NCBI): domain Eukaryota; kingdom Metazoa; phylum Arthropoda; class Insecta; order Lepidoptera; family Noctuidae; genus Gortyna; species Gortyna flavago. Next base: position 2,866,901 of record OY770144.1, read on the forward strand.
CATCTGCGACCCTACTGAAGGACATCACCCCATCTTCAAGGTGAAGTCAGTCTGCTCCCTCTCGGGTATCTCTATCGAGAAACCCAGGAAGTCCAACCTCATCGGACAATGCCACAGGTGCCAATTGTATGGCCATTCCCAATCCCACTGCTACGCGACACCTAGATGCGTCAAGTGTCTAGGTGCCCACGGCACGTCAGACTGTCCCCGCCCCAAAGACCGCTCTCAGTGCACAGAGCCACCGAGCTGCGTTCTTTGCGGCCAATCCGGGCACCCGGCTAACTACCGAGGCTGCCCCAAGGCTCCCAAGTCTTCTTCTCCCAAACTGACGAAGCGCGCGAGCGACCGTCAGCAAAGGGAAAGCCCCTCTGTGAGGATCCCGATCCCTTCCTCCCAGATGCCCGATAGGCTCAGTCCCCAAAGGCCCTCCCCATGGGCGAACCTCAACCACCTCAAAGCTCCCGCAGCTTCGGTGCCCCCCCCACCCCCGACTATCCCAGCGCTGATGGCAACTGTCATCCCCGCGCCATCAGTAGGCCCCTCGGTCCCAGTAGCCCCACCGGTAGCCCTTCCAGCCGCCGCGCCCAGGGCTCCCGCTGGTCCCAGTAGGTCCCCCCCGACCCCCGCCTCCCGCCCCCAGCCTAGCAGCATGGAAGTAATAATCGGTGCTTACGCAGCCTTTATTGCCCCCGCAAATGCCATGGCAGCGGAAATCCAAGCCTGTAACGGCAATCCTCGGCGCATCGCCGAGATTTTCAATGCGTATCCTCAGATTACGCAAGTCATGCAAACCCTCAACTTCTAAAAAGCTCCAATGGCTTTACAAAGAATGAGCGTTACCAAACCCCGATCCCTTAGACTAGGGTTTTTTAATGCAAACGGCATTAAAAATCAACGCGATGAGATCGCCGCGTTCCTCCGCGATCACCAGCTCGATGTCCTCTTAGTCCAGGAAACCTTCCTGAAGCCCCATCTGCGGAACCCGAACATTGCCAACTACAAGATAGTTCGCAATGACAGGTCTCGCTGCCACAAGGGCGGTACCCTCATCTACTATAGGAAGTCCCTCCATTGCATCCCGATAGACCCGCCCGCCCTTATCTCTCAGCTAGAGATCTCTATCTGTCGGCTCGGCATGACCGGTCACCCCGCAATCACCATCATCTCCGCCTATATCCCGCCCACCAATGGTGCGGAGGATCCCATCTCTCTCACTACCGATTTCACTACCCTCTTCGGTATGAGTGACTCCGTCATCATGGCGGGGGATCTCAATGCCAAACATCCCGCTTGGAATAGCAGCACGACCTCTACCAGAGGTAGGATCGTGTTCAAACTAGGCGACTCCCTCAATTTCGATATCATCGCTCCGATGTATCCCACTCATTTCCCGGGCGACCCCGCCCAACTTCCTGACGTTCTCGATGTAGCGCTTCTCAAGAATGTAAACCTCCGTTTGCAGTCTATCGAGACGGTACAAGAGCTTAATTCTGACCACCGCCCGGTCATCTTGCACCTGGCCCCCTATTCGGGCCCCCCGCACGACCCCAACCAGCCCCCCCCGACCAAAATAGTCACCGACTGGAGGAAAGTAAGCGAAAGACTGAAATCCACCACGTCTCCCCACCTAGACTCCATCCCCGAGCAAATTATCTCAGTCGCAGACACGACTGGGGCGATCGACTCGTTCACAGAGCACGTTCAATCCGTACTGACGGATTGCTCACGGGAAATTCCAGTGATGGAAGACCATCGCTGGAAACTGCCCGATGACGTACGTGAACTGGTGACCGAGAAGAACGCTGCCATTCGTGCCTACGACTCTTTTCCCTGCGATGCGAACAAATCCCACATGCGCCATTTACAGCGTGCTGTAAAGAAACGCATAGGGGAGTGGCGCTCCGAGGGATGGGATAAGTTGATCGGCGAACTCGAGCCCACCCACCACGCCTTCTGGCAACTCCAGAGGAAGCTCCGCTCCTCTGAAGAGGCCACAGTTCCTCCCCTCACACGCCCCGACAAAACGGTCGCTTTCGAAAACCTCGAAAAGGCCGAATGCCTAGCCGACAGCCTAGAGGCTCAATGCACTCCCAGCTCTCAACCAGTAGACAGAGAGCACCTCGACGAGGTGAACGCTGAAGTCGAACGGAGAGCCTCCCTCCCGCCAGTCGAAGACCCTGATGATCCTCTGCCTCCCGTCACTCCCGACGAAGTGCAAGACATCATAAAAGGGCTCGCAACCCGCAAAGCCCCCGGTTCGGACGGTATCACCAATAGGGTGTACAAACTCCTCCCCGCCCCCCTCATACTGCTCATGACCGCCATCTTCAATGGCGCCCTGAGCAACAACATCTTCCCCCAAATGTGGAAAGAAGCCACAGTCATAGGCATCCCTAAGCCAGGCAAGCCCAAGTCTGAGCCCTCCAGCTACCGCCCCATCAGTCTGCTCAATGTTTTCGGCAAAGTCTACGAGAGGCTTATTTATAAGCGCCTCAAAGACTATGCCGAAGCAAAGAGCCTCATCCCCCCCGAACAGTTCGGTTTTCGCACGAAGCATTCGTGCATCCACCAGCTCCACCGCATAGTCGAGCACATTAGCGCTGCTTTTCAGCGAGGTGCTTCGACAGGCGTCCTGTTCTTCGATATAGCGAAGGCGTTCGACAAGGTCTGGCACAATGGCTTATTATATAAGCTGTACCTGCTAGGTGTGCCAGACCGTCTCGTGCTCATCTTACGAGATTTTCTGTCGGACCGCACTTTCCGCTACCGTATCGAGGGCGCTCTCTCTCCCCCTCACCCCATCCGCGCCGGAGTCCCCCAGGGTTCCGTTCTGTCTCCCCTCATTTTCACCCTGTTCACTAGTGACATCCCGAACAGTAAAAAGGCACAGTTGGCGCTCTTCGCCGACGACACTGCCATATACTGTTCGGGTGTCAACCAGTCATCCATAGCTCGAAACCTCCAAACCTCCGCAAGCGCCTTGAGCGATTGGTTCCGGAAATGGAGAATCGAGGTCAACCCCGATAAGAGTCAGGCGGTCATCTTCTCGAAACCGCGCAAACTACCCCCCCCCCTCCCGCGCCCGATCTCTATGTATGGCAAGCCGATCCCCTGGGGAAAGCGAGCCAAATACTTAGGTGTCATCCTAGACCACAACCTCACCTTCAACGAGCACATAAAGACGGCGCGTTCGCGCGCCTCTTTCGCTCTCAGTAGGCTCCACTCCATGATAACTGCCCGCAGCAAATTGTCACTCAAGTGCAAATTGCGCCTCTACACCGCGGTCATCCGTCCCATCATGACCTATGCTTGCGTAGTCTTCGCACACGCCAAGCCGCGATTTCTGCATAAAATGCAAACCCTCCAGAACCGTTTCCTCCGAAAGGTCACGGGAGCCCCCTTCTATGTCCGAAATGTGAATCTGCATCTAGATCTCAGACTCCCCACCATCCAGCAGTTCATGAAACGCCTCTCCAAGCGCTTCTTTGACTCTGCCATAAAGCACCCCAATCCCCTGATTGCGGCGGCCTCCCGATACACTCCCTCCCGCATAAGTAGGATTCGCCGACCAAGGCATACCCTCACTATCCCCGACGACGCCACTACCCTCCTCCAGGAGAGCAGTAAGGCCACGAGTACTCTCAGTCGACAACACAAACACAAGCTCAGACATCCGTCCTTCCGTCCTCGCCGCCGAGGCCCGTCGCGACGTCCCGCACCATCACCGTGCCCGCCCCGACCCTTGCTCGAGCCAGCCCGCGTAGCTGAGCCTGTAGTTTTAAATTCGCCCCTAAACACCAATAATAATACCGATCCAGCCTGTCCCTTGCTGTCCTCTTCCAGCGACGCCCTGAGCCGAGGTCCGAACCCCGCAGGGGGTTACCCTTAGCGCTGTCGCTTAGTTTTTAAGTTATTGTATGCCCTGGCTGGAGGCCTTAATTCGAGGCATCCACAGGAAAGTCCGGTTAAGCAGTAGCCATCCTCATAAAGGATGAACTGCGAGATGCCATAATAATTTCTTAATTAATTTCTCTTTACTAACTTGAATTCTTGGGAGTTAGAAATTCTACTGAAAATATTCGTTAATTTATATTTTATTAGATTCACCAACAGTTGATTACACTAATACAACCACATAATACATTTTTTAAAGTAAAATAACAGTGCATCAATTCCTTATAGGTAAACACAACATGCGTAAAACAATGACTCAGAGAAATAAGCTAACTTACTGTTACAATTAAATGAAATTCTGATTAAAAATCATAAAATTGGTAAAGGTAAAGTTATTTGACATTAAAATTGATAAGAAATTAAGTAAAAACTGAAGAATGTAAAAAAAGATGATGCAAGCAGCTTTGACTGCACACAAGTAGGTACTGCAGAATGTAAAAAAAAATAATGCAGGCGGCCTTGTCTGCACACATACAGCAGAATGTAAAAAAAAAAAACAGACCACAAGAGCGATTTTCTCCAAAGAATTTTACGAAAATACTTCAGAAAACTTGAATCCTACACCCAAATGAAGTCGTGTCTCAAAAGGTACGTCTACTTACATAATTACCTACGTTTTAAAACGAATTATGAACTTTCTTCTAACAAACATTTCACTCAGTTCTTTGTCTCTTTCATTTACGTTTGTTTGAATATGCCTTCTCATTTTTTTCATTCTAAATACATCCACCCGTATTTAGAAACGTTTTATTATCTGGAATAAACTATTTGTTGTTCTTTTCTTGGTCTCCAGTTTTAATTTTGGGATAGTAGTGAATGTGTAGGGGCTTGTGGCTAAATAATAACAGCAGCACAGGTTGATCTACGAGGTTAAGCAACGCTTGCCGAGGTCGGTCCGTAGATGGGTAACCATCCATATCATACATATACCTCCCGCGTCTCGGAAAGCCTATTGTTCCCGGCTGTCATAGGTAGATCTTTGACCAGTCGTTACGGATAGTCAGAAGCCCAAAAGTGACAACCAGTCTTACCAAGGGGTATGGTATTACCCAGTAACTGGGTTGTGGAGGTCAGATAGGCAGTCGCTCCATGTAAAATACTGGTATTCAGCTGCATTAAGTTTGACTGGAAGCCGACCCCAATATAGTTGGGATAAGGCTAGGCAGATATTATGAGCGAGTATGACCAGAAGACCTTAAAAACGAACAATCTAGTCACAATCTCATCTCAGCGACAATCAATGTCAAAAACTTGGCAAAAGTGTAGGGAAATTAGAGGTATTTTTGACAGATTCAGACTGAGATGAGACTGCGAACGTTCTTAAAATTACGAGAATTGCCCTCAGATGTATTATTATTATTTATTAAGCAAGGCACAAAAAGCAAGGGTGCAAGGGAGCAAGGGTGTTTTCAAGGGAGGATCACGACCCTCAGTAATGAGGAGTACGACTTGAGGAGGGGAAGCAAGGCACACCAACGATTTATTTATAAGGGTATGAACGTAAACGAAGCAAATGAGTACGTGAGGATCGAAGCAGGTGTTTTGTAGTTTCTGCCTTCCGCAGCGGAAGAAGGCGTGAGTGTATGTATGTAGGAGCTTCATCAACAAAAACACCGTTCCTCTTCTCAACAATATCGTTATTCACTTTTTATAGCCTACTAAGCAACAGCTCATGGGTACTTATTTTTATTCTAACATTTACTAAGAATGTTTATCAAAATATTGGGTAGAGTAACCAGCTGAGAAAAGATAGTCCGGACGGACGGTATATTACAAGAATTTATGGGCTAAGATGCCTAACATACGTAGTTTAACTAAGATGAAAATAGTATTATGCTTACGGAAAATACTATGTACCTAGGATCTCGGTCATAATGTGGGTTATGCGGATTACGCCATATATTTTTTTTTGTAACGTGTACAACGATGTTTCACGTTTGATAGATTTATATTCAACAGGAGGCGCCTAGGCGCTCGTGGCTAAATGATAGCAGCCGCACTGGTCGATCGCAGTTAACTACGCTTGCCGCGTTTGGTTCGTGGATGGGTGACAATCCATTGATGGTCTCGACCCCTCTGTGCCTTGAAAAGCACGATAAGCTGTTGTACCCGGCTGTCATTCGTGACAGTCTTTGCGGGTAGTCAGACTTTTGAACCTAGTAACTGGGATGATAGCAGTCGCTCCATGGAGCCAAATTTAACATGTTAAATACTGGTATTCAGCTGCACCCGGTTAGACTGGAAACCAACCGTTGGGAAAAGGCTAGGCAGATGATGGTGATGAGTAGCTACGATTAAGTTATCTGTTCCTATGTCTAATTCCGTGCAAACCCTATCTATCAAAATAGCTTGAACAATTCTGGACATAGTAAATTCGTCACAAATAAACGAAAACCGATAAATATTTAGGATGAATCTAACCATTTTCTACTTGATAGATCAATGTTCAATCAATCGTGTTATTGGTATTGACCACCGTTTTTGTGCTTCATTGAAAGTAAAATCGTTGGAGAAGAGAAATGGCGTTCATAATGATTGCTGATCGTCTATTGTGTTTATTTAGGATCGAAGGATTTATTTCTATTCATATCGTACAAAGTTTCTGGTCTGAAAACTTTTGGTGAAACAACGCTTCGCTAGACTTTTACCAATTGTATCGTTTAAAGAGGTCGAAGGGACTCTTAATATCGTGTCCTGCGTGACCTTTCAGCTGCACGTTACTGGAACTGATGGACGCTGCTGATGGCGCCAAACAAGTAGCCGAATTCTATGCCGAGTCCTTTAAAGATTGCTATCGACACATTACGAAGAAGATGCGTAAGAATTGTTTTCTCGAGTTTATTAGTGTGCTATTTGTTGTGTGTGTTTATTCATGTTATAAAGGATAGCTGGTGTTTTTCTTGATTTTAGTTTTTTTCTACTGTATGTGGACACGTCTCACGAATGCACCCGGAGAGATGGGCAAAGATCGTCACTTACTGGACGCCTGAGGCAGGACATCGCTGTCGAGGTAGACCAAGACGAAGGTGGTCTGTATCATCACAAGACAGGGAGGTTTAGAAGAAAAAGGGGGAGGAAAAGTCCTCCCCCTTTCCCTCTCTGGCCATGTTGTTGGGCAAAGGCCCAGCAGTGGGGCACAAAATAGGCTAAAAAACCTGTATGTATAGCATAACATTCGAAGATTTTTGACAGTCGGTGCTTGTAGTCAGAAACCCAAAAAGTCTGACAACCAGTCCTATGAAAAGGTATCGTGGTACCCAGATTCAGGAAAAAGAAAACAAAATTTTTTACTACCTTCAGTTGTACAAAAACACTTGTCTAGACACTAAGCAGCGTTACAACTAAGGGAAACAGTGTTTTCGATTAACTCTGGCATCCAAATATTTTAATTGTGTGTTTATGGAGGTCAGATAGGCAGTCACTCCATGTTAAATACTGGTATTCTGCTGCATCAGGTTAGACTGGAAGCCGACCCCAACATAGTAGGGAAAAAAGTAGGTAGATTGATACAGCTGATTAACTGCCTGCTGCAGTTGTTAACGGCCTATGGGACGGCCCATAGTGAAGGTTTGTTTTAGCCCTAAATTAGCAACTTGTAAAGCAGCATAATTCGTAGTTTGCTGATGATTCCTTGTACAGACGCCAGCACACCAAGCTACCCAAAACTGTAAAATTTTCACAATCAACTTTGAACCTTATGTTTTAGCCACAAAGTTGATAATCTATTACAGAAATTTGACAGATTGTAGTAGCTTGATGTGCTGGCGTCTGTACCTGTAACTTCTGGAATGTCCCTAAGACCGTGAAACTTATATCCACCCCCCTCCTTGCGTCCTCCCGAGCGGTGCTCACCGAAGTCCTTTCCGCTCACAACTACCCCATAAATCTCACTTATTTGTAGGTACATTACTACGTGGGATAGGGGAGGGTCACTCAAATTGTACCTTTTATTTTGGGGTTGAAGGTTTTTGCTGAGGCATTTGGGTGGTTTTATATTTAATTGGAACTGGTTCTTTGGAGTGTTAAAGTACAGCCAGTTCTTGTCATAGCAATTACTATGATAATACTAAGTGGGGACGACAATACGACAGTAAATTACACTGCATACCCGTATCTAATGCCGTTCCCAGTGTGCATGTCGCAGCCAACTGGTTAAATTAGCCGTTCAGTTGACCGCCTAGCCTTTCAACTAAACGGCGGCCGTTCAACTAACGGCCTGAATGATATTCAATTACAGTTTAGGTTCGAAGTCTGTAACCAATTACCTACGCGCGAGCCGAATTAGTTGCAGTAATTAAGGCATTGCACCCCGACCAAGTGGGTTAGGTTAGGTTAGAACTGTGATGTGGCGATCGCCGCCACTCTGATGGAGGAGCGGTTTCGGGACCTCTTCAGCGCATGCCTTGCGTCTGGGAGGTTCCCGAAACCGTGGAAGGAGGGGCAGCTGTGCCTCCTCCGGCAGGAGGGCCGCCCAGCAGACTCCCCCTCGGCATACCGGCCCATCGTTCTCCTCGATGAGGTCGGAAAGATGTTCGAGGGGATAATAGCTGCTCGCGTGAAGAGCCATCTGCGGGATGTCGGGCCGGACTTGTCGGACGCTCAGTTCGGCTTTCGGGCTGAGCGTTCGACGGTGGACGCGCTGGCCTGCCTCAAGGGGCAGGTGCAGGGGGCGATGGAGGCGGGGGACGGAGTGTTGGCGGTGTCGTTCGACATCGCCAACGCCTTCAACTCTGTTCCTCACTCCACCATCCTAGAGGCGCTCCGGTTCCACGGAGTGCCTCGATACCTGCGCAGTCTGCTGGCCAGCTACCTGGAGGACCGGGCGATCCTCCTGGTGGACAGAACTGGCCAGGTCCGGCGATATCCCGCCGAGGCCGGCGTTCCACAGGGGTCAGTCTTAGGACCTCTCCTCTGGAACGTCGGCTTCGATTGGCTCTTGCGGGGAACTCTCCTCCGAGGCACGAGTGTCGTCTGCCACGCGGACGACACTCTCCTCACCGCCCGGGGGGAGAGTTTCAGGGAGGCGGCCAACCTGGCCTCGGCGGGCGGATCCTTGGTCGCAGCGAGGATCCGCCGCCTAGGTCTGAAGGTGGCGCTGCACAAGACCGAGGCCGTGTGGTTCCACGGGCCTCGGCAGCGCCCCCCGCCTGACGCCCACATCTTCGTGGAGGGCGTCAGGATCGAGATCAAGGCCCAGATGAAATATCTGGGCCTCGTGATCGACAGCAGGTGGCGCTTCGGCCCGCATTTTAGCGGGCTGTCGGCGCGCCTGCTGAAGACAGCGGGGGCGCTGTCGTGGCTTCTCCCCAATTTGGGGGGGCCCAGCGCACGATGCCGGCAACTCTACGCCGGCATCCTGAAGAGCATGGCCCTGTACGGGGCCCCCATCTGGGAGGACTCCCTCCGACGGAGGGAGAACGCCGCCGCGTTGCGGGCGCCCCAGAGGGCCATTGCTCAGCGGGTTGCGCGGGCCTACCGCACGGTCGGCTGTGCAGCGGCGTGCGCTCTGGCCGGCACCCCGCCTTGGGAGCTCGAGGCGTGGGTGCTCGCCAGAGTGCACGAATGGACGGCGGGGCGGAGGGCGAGAGGAGAACGCCCCGCCCCGGAAGAGCGGGAGGCCGTCCGGCGGGAGGCGAGGGACGCCATCGTCGTCCATTGGACGGCGGACCTCGCCACCGCAGCCTTCGGCCGCCGAACCCTCGACGCGCTCGGGCCGGTCCTGCGGGACTGGCTCGAGCGGCGGCACGGGTTCCTCTCGTTCCGTCTGGTGCAGGTGCTGTCCGGGCACGGCTGTTTCGGATCGTACCTGCGCCGGATCGGACGGGAGGAGACGCCGTCGTGTCACGGCTGTGGCGCGGCGGAGGACACGGCGCAGCACACTCTCGCGGTGTGCCCGTCGTGGTCCGAGCCGCGCCGCAGTCTCACGGCGGCGATCGGAACGGACCTCTCGCTCCCCGGCGTGGTCAACGCCATGCTGAGGGACGAGGGGTCCTGGGCGGCAGTCGCCTCCTTCTGCGAACACGTCATGTCCGAGAAGGAGGCGGCGGAGCGCGCGCGGGAGGAAGACCCTCTCGCGGCGCCGCTCCGAAGGCGGAGGAGGGGTCGGAGAAGACGTCAGTATGACGGTCATCTCCGACTCCTCCCAGGTGGAGGGCAGCAGGCGACGGGTGCGGGGGCACCCTCGCTTGCATCGCACGCGCCTCCACCAGTGTCGGACGGGAATGGCCAGGTGTTCTCGGCCATTCCCGTCGCCCCCCAGCTCCCGCTCGGGGGGCACGCGGGGCCCGCCAGCTAGGCGGGCATGCGCCGGGAGGGTCGTGGAAGTAAAGGCTGAGCCGGTTTCCCATGACCCTCCCATCACGGCGCCGAGGGAACACCGCTGAGTTTTAGTGGGTATACTGCCACTCTGGCAGGGAGTCCCACATACTCCGTCTCGTCCCCCGACGAGCGGAGATGCGTAATGTCATTTCTCAGCGACAAAAAAAAAAAAAAAAAAAGGTTAGAACTGTGATCAACCGCGTGCGAGCCGAGGGAGGAAGCGAGCCGAGTACTACTTCTAAAGGCCAGGCAGTTAACTGAACGGCTAATTTAACCAGTTGGCTGCGACATGCATACGAAATACGTGTACGGAAAAAGAAAGACGTATTGTTGCTTTAAGTGATAGCAAGAAACGATATTGTAAGTCTACAGAACTCTTCAGCGTTCTGTCAGAACTGAGATGATATTTTTTCTGTCAGAAGGTGAATTGACGATTATTAAAACCATGAATTACAACAGATTCATTACAGATTTTCCAGCAGCAAATGACTTGTATTACAGAAGAGTCCGACTGTAATTGCATTTATTGCCTTGTACCTAAAAACCTAAACAAACAAAAAGTCTAGTGTGATGTTAGCCTATAGTCTTTCTCAAGAATATAGTTATCAAATGCAAAAATAATTTTTCAATTCCGGTTGGTAGTTCCAGAGATAAGTGTGTTCAAACAAACAAACTCTTCAGCTTTATTTATTAATAAAGCTGAAGACTTTGTTTGTTTACACAGAGTGTTTTGTTTTGTACAGATACAGATAGATAAATTGATTAAATTCCAAATTCAAGGGATATGCCCACAGAACAGGTGGATATGCCAGTCTGAATACAGACCCTCGCTAAACTTCATTCGTCCAGTCAAGTATCAAACAAAAACGGTTTCGAAATTTCCTTTAAAAAAAGCTGTGGTTCGAATGAGAACAACCATGATAGGTGAGAAGGTCATGTCAGCCAAAAATCCGATTAAATGGTCATGCTGATGTCATAGAAGTAGAAGCAAATAAAAGGATTATTGAGTGAACGTGAAGAAAATTCACAAACACGAACTGAAACCGATCGTAAATGGTTCGCAGTCAGGATGTTATAGTTAGTCGTTTTCATTTTAGGTCGTTACTACTGAAAAATGTATACGGTACTTAATATTTGTTTGAACTTCAAAATGCAAAACTTTACTGTAACAGTATGTAAAAATTCTGGTTTTAAAAGATTTTATTGCAGATTTAATAATGGTTTTGACAAGGCATTTGCGCTCCTAAATCTGATGATTTGTTTCTTTGTCAAATTTTGTGGTCTTAGGCCGTAAAATCGATAGCACCGTTGCATTGCTGGCCAATTTATTAGATTGGATTGTAACTAAGTCATTTGTTCTTGTCGAGCCATCAAAGTAAAGCGCACATTTTTTTTGTGTCAATCAGTGTCGGGTCATCGGGTGCTCGTTAAAACAGTTAATGGTGACAAAGTGAGGTTTAATTTTTGTTGGTGATCACATTGTTGGTGCTATCAGCACAGTGTTTAGTGGATTGAAATATGGAAAGTTTTTGGAATTTTTGATGTTATTTTTCGAAGTTACTCCATTTAACAACACGTGGCTTGGAAGGGAAAGAGGCATTTTATATCAATACTAGCTTCCGCCCGCGGTATCGCCCGCCAGGTATGTCGATAAAAACTATCCTATGTCCTTCCCCGGGATGCAATCTATCTCTCTGCCAAATTTTATCAAAATCTGTTCAGTGGTTTAGGCGTGAAAAGGTAACATACGGACAGACAGACAGACAGACAGACAGTTACTTTCGAATTTATAATATTAGTATAGTATTAGTATAGTATTAGTATAGTATGGATTATAAGGAGGTAGGTACAGACGCCAGCACATCAACCTACCCGAAACTGTCAAAATTTCCCAATCAACTTTGAACCTTATGCTTTAGTGATAAAGTTGAAATCTATCAAAGAAATTTGACAGATTGTAGTAGGTTGATTTGCTGGCGTCTGTACCTAGGTAGTGAGTTTGTATGTAGAAAATTTCGAAAAAATTTTGACTAATGGGAAGCTACAGTATTGCCGAGTGTTATATATATATTTTATGTAAAAACAAGAAATTTCACGAGGAAGAAATCGCAGGCAGAAACTAATATTAAATATTGTATCGGCGCCATTTAATTTTAAACGTACTAGGTATTATAGTATTAGTTATCGAACACACTTTGATGTTTGATTGTAGTAAATGATTGTTATTGTTATATATATTGGAAAACCCATCAGAAGTGATTGTTTGTTTTGAGAACAATGGTAAGAGTAGGTAGCTTGTCTACTAATGAGAACTGACCAGGCTTTCGGTGTATGTAACATGCCTCAAAACAGTTCATATAAGATATTACCAGTCAAACTGTGAAATCAATCAATCTGATAGCCTTTTCTCAACTATGTTGGGGTAGGCTTCCAGTCTAACCGGATGCAGCTGAATGCCAGTATTTTATATGGAGCGACTTTCCACAAAATATTCTTTACTAACTTTTTAGACCTTTGTATCCTGCAGCAGGACACTCATGAATGAGACAATAGAAGTTTCATTGTTATTACGTCGAGGTGTCTCGCAAAGTGTTAACTTTCGAACGACCCGTTTGGCTGTTATTATTTAGCCAGGAACCCCTCAGTAAAATTCTGTTTTTCAACAAAACATAAAAAAACACAGTCATGTTATCATGTAACAAATCCCGAACCCGTGTCTGTATGGTCATTCATAAACATGTAAACCGGATTCTCACGGCTTGTACAAAACGTGGCGGATGTTTATTTAGGACGAAGTAAAACACTAGTCGACTTGTTGTTTTTTTGTTTTTACACACATGTCTCTTGACGGACTAATGAGAGTTGTGATTTTCAGCCTTATTTTACGTTAAAAATAAGTGTTGGCGATAGTTATGGAGACGGCAACAAAAAAATTTTTTTTTCAAATGCTTATTTTTGAAAAAAGTTTCACTGTGTTGTAGAGGTCAGATAGGCAGCCGCTTCATGTAAAATACTGGTATTCAGATGCACCTTTACACTGGAAGCCGACCTCAATATAATTGGGAAAAGGCTAGGCTGATGATGATGAAATGCTCAGTTTTGAATAGACGGGTATCGGTTCTAGACGGGTACCGCCACTCCATCTAACAGGTACCGGTAACCAATTTAGGTACCCGACGTGGATTTATTCCGGTCTGATCCCCTAAGTCCCACCCTCCACCCCCCTCCGTGGTCTCCTGCTAGTTCTTCTTCTGTTTTGAAATCTTTCTTATCCAAATTTATCTAGGTTTCTCTATAAGACAGGTAAGCACACCAAATCCCATATTTCTACGAGGAACCTCGTACGGTTGAAGTCCTTCCCAAGAAAGCAGTGTGAAGTGCTGAGAACCTAAGGCCTGCCAACCAGACTTCTTTGAGGATGCGAGTGTCTTAGCTACCTAAGAGTAGAGTGGCTATACTGGCTATCACAGCGGCCCTCACACAATCAGTGTCCTTGTTATAGCCTTCTTGGAATATCTCCAAGCTTCCCATCACCCAGCTAGGATAAATTAACGACAGGATGTTATCTTAGGCTCAAACTAACTTCAAGTTTTTTTTTTTGGCATTCTCCCGTTTAAATGAGACGTGTTAAACTGTTTCTTGGTAAACGCGATGTTTGATTAAAAAAGGGGTTGAAATATAAAATATGGCGTGTTGGAGACTTCTGTGAAAGTAATATTGCAATGTTAGACCTGACAGTTGACACTAGTGGTTTGAGAAATAATTGCAAAGAATATTGCAATTTTGGTTCTGACCTTCAGTGACTTTAATGTATGAGATGGAGAAAATGAAATATTTGGTAAGTTAGGTATTTTATTAAATATTCCTGTGGTGCTCTCGTGGACCTATAACTTTAGTCGGTCTCGAGTTGTAAGGTCGTGGGCTCGAACCCAAGCAGTTTGCTTTGTGTAAATTAGTTCGCCACCACTGCTCTCAAAACGGTGAAGGAAAACGTCATGAGGAAACCGGCATGTCCTAGAACCAAAAGTTCGAAGAAAAGTTCGGAGTGTCCCAGCAGTGGGAACATTACAGGATTATTATGAAGCTATCCGGTTAAAGTCGTAGATTGATTTAATAGTTAAGAAGAGGGCAGGGGAACTCTTGTTACGAAAAAGAAATAAATTATCTAAATAAGACTTTCATAACAATCAAATCAGAATCCTAAAAGGACGGAAACTGTTAAGAGTCTGTGCGTACTATATATATTGAGGCAAAATAACAAAGTTGATTTATTAATGTCAAACACATCTTGATATTGACAACCCACTGACATATCCTTTCACTCAATCACCAAGAAAAAAGCAAAAGAAAGAATGAAGAAAAATGAAAACAAAACGTAAATTCCCAATTTTATCGCGACATTTTCATCTCTCGATGTTCCACCAAAACATGTTTACTTCGTAATTTTACTGAAACAACATGTCAAACTGTCAGTCAGAACTGTCAGTCAGAACTGTCAGGAATTAGCGTGTGTGAAATTAAATCTGTGTCTGTTTTGTGTTATCAGTAATTGTGTAGATTGAGTTGTGACAGCTTCCTCCAGCGAGATATATAGGTCTAAGAGAATTAGAGGTTTGTTTAATATTCATTTGGTTTCAGACTTACAACTTCCTTATAGAGTTTCGACACAGTTACAGTGTATTACAATTGCCGTGCGTAGTACATATATATCGATGCCTACAAATAGTAGACCCCTCCCTCTTAAGGCGTCAATAGGGTGAATGGGGTGAAATATATAAGCAACAAATAGGTAAGGTTCAAAACAGCGATACGTTTGATGTTAAAAATCGAATGATCACCAAAATAAAAGTAATTTTGCAGTTTTAATTAAATTGAAAAAATTAATGTACGGCTCAGTGGAATAATTTTTAAGTACTTACTTATTTCTTTAGATGTCCCTTTATTATCAATATCTACATAAAATATGATAGTTGACGGTTAAAATTTTGAGAATAATGAGACGAAATATTTTTTTGTGCTCTGTTTTATCATGATACAATTTTTTTTAAATATTTTTAAATTAGTCTTTTCTTTGTACATTTAACAATACACTATTTTTTTCTGGCTTGTAATTTAAACCAACACGCCTAACAGCGCGAAAAAAAACTGAGCGTTTCACGGTGTTCTACGTTTGGGCAGCGCCTTAAAACTAACTATTTTGTACCTAATGAAATAGACACGATTACACATACGGATTTCATACAGATATCTAACACACTTCAACGTCAGGATCTTCATTCAATAGTAATAAAGCATCTGTCAATATCATGATAATTACTCGATTTCCGTTAGACATTTATAATTGTATCGCTGGTTCTGAGAAGTTATCTAATTAATTTATATGTAGATGTCAATCACCGACAATTTAGTAGTACCTACCTTGCATATTTGCCAATATTTATCTGTGAGTTATTTTCGTAGTAAATAGTTAGGTACCCCTTGTGCTGATGGTGATCACCGGAGTGGTTTTAGTAACGTAAAAATCACACACTTCCGACCCGGAGTTGCCATATTCTAAAGGAAAATTGTACCAATTGGCCATCTCATTTTCCTTGTGAAGTTACAAAAAAAAAACGCATTTCTGTAGACATAGTCCGCCTATCTATAATGTTCCCACTGCTGGGACACAGGCCTCCACTCCGTGAGACATGAACGCTGCTTATCACATGGTTTATGGACGAATAAAAAAGCGAAGTAAAGTTATTCACATGTATAAAAGCGGATCCTATCTTTTCGCTACTGTTATGTGTGTGTGTCTGTCTATCACCGCTTAGTTTTCATCATCATTTAGACAATTTATTCCGGAAGGTTTATTTATAACACATACTATTATTATAATAAAGAAATGTCGATGTTCTGATACGATAAAATAAGGAAAATGGTTGAAAAAAAAAATTCCTCTCGTTCTAAACTCAGACCAAATAAAAAACCAAGACAGAGGGCTGTCAACAGTGGGTGTGTAATTTAAGGCATAATAACATATATATAAGTATCACTTGAAATAACGTTCATATGATCAGTTACGTTTCGCAAACATGTGTACACGTAGTGAGGCGTAGTTTGATTGTGTGCGTGTGAGCGTGTATGCACAGAGCGGAGGTGTAGTTTTGGCATGCTCCACTGTATCGTTCTCAGCGCTCTGTCTAAGTCTGTCTTGGTTTTTTATTTGGTCTGCGGTTCAATTTAAGTACCTAAAATATGAAGGACTTACCTCAATAAAGGTGTCGGAGACGAACCTCTGCACCAGCGAGGTCTTCCCGCACTGGGTATCGCCCACCAGCACCACTTTGATCTCCTCCTCCGCAGATGGAGTGCTGGCGTTATTACCATCTGTCTTCTTAGCTGACCACATTGTTACACTGGAACAAGGAGAAGGTGGAGTTAGTTTAATAGTTTGTGTTGGTTACATTATACTGAATTAGGTGAGTGTTTAGCCTCACATAGGTATTTTTTTTTGTATATGCATTTTTATGGTTGTTTTTAATGTAAGAAAGAAAGAAAGAAAATACGTTTATTTGCGGCAAACATGACGCATCAAAAGAAAAACTTATATATAAAAAAATTAAAAATAATTAATATGGGAGAGAAAACATGCGTCACATCCACGCAAAACGGCCATCGCTCAGCATAATGCTATGACCCTGTACGAGACAGAGCCCCAGCGCTGGTTTTCAGCGACAGCCGGCGTTGACGTGATGACGTCAGCTAGTGCAGCATACAATTAAACAATCTTCTATACTTATAATAAATCTGTAGAGAGGTCAATTCTGTACATGATATATATTTTCAAAATAACTATCAGGGGGTAATTAGTGATCGATACTGATGCCAAAAATGCAATCAGTAAAATTTTTGTCTGTCTGTCTGTCTGTCTGTCTGTCTGTCTGTATGTTCCTTATAGAAACAAAAACTACTCGACGGATTTTAACGAAACTTGGTACAATTATTCTTCATACTCCTGGGGAGGTTATAGTATACTTTTCATCACGCTAGAATGAATAGGAGCAGAGCAGTGAAAGGAAATGTTGGTAAAACGGGAGAAGTTGCTCCATTTTTTAAGCTTCCGTCGCGTGTGCAGCCTTAATGGTTAAAGCTACATAGAAATCATTTATGACGGAAATGTTCTACATAAAATTATCTAAAAAATATCCCAGCATATGTCTATCTTTTATGGTTGACTCACAATAACACGTGTAAGTCCCGATAGCTTAGCAGTTCGGAGCTTTCTGATTATATTTGTTTACTCTTACGTTTATAATATTCTCACTCATCCCTAATTAAAAGAAGTTAATATTATTACCTATTCAATAAAAAAAGAATCATAGTAATCGGTATAGAAACACCAAACTTATACATGAAATACGCTAATAAGCCATCGCGCCGTCGCGCGTGAATACTGAATCATGCCATAAGGATTATTTTTGTGTAACGGTTGCCGCGCTCGACGCGGGTCGTGGCGGTAGGGTATAATAAAAAGGCGGGAGGGAGGTCCGGGCAACCTTAGCGAGTTGCAAATGCGAGTGGTCATGTAAAAAAAAAAGCGGTGCTTCATTCAATATTTGGCTGTTGATGCGTTTAGAGCGTTCGACCTTATTGATAGACAATAATTGATATTAACAAATCGTGCTTATCAGCGCGACTTTTAGTCTTTAAATAGTTTATTTGAATTTCTTTTGTTGTTATTTTATAAAATAGGTATTAGTTGTTTTGGTAGTATTTAAATATTCGTACATTGAAAATATCAAAAAAATAAATGGCAGGGGTTGTTACGAGACCGACACCGACCCCAAAATTGTGATTTAAAAAATTGCTGTCTGTTTGTTCAGGCATCACGCAAAACGTACCGGTCCGATTACGATGAAACTTGGTATAATTATTCTTTAATATCCTGGGCACCACA
Organism: Gortyna flavago; assembly: GCA_963669345.1. Taxonomy (NCBI): domain Eukaryota; kingdom Metazoa; phylum Arthropoda; class Insecta; order Lepidoptera; family Noctuidae; genus Gortyna; species Gortyna flavago. The sequence continues at coordinate 2,885,112 of OY770144.1, forward strand.
CTGGGTACTTTTTATCCCGGAAAAGTATATACAATAAAAAACAAACTTAATTTTGCGGTTCGATCCCTAGACCCGATTACTGTACCAACCGCAAATAATAAGTTTGTCGTAGGTTACGTACTGTAAATGTAGTGCTGAAGATTGAATTTGGCTTACATTTTTTTAACTTTGATCTGAACGGACGTATCGAGTGGCGAGCGTTCGTTCTTATTAGTATTCTATAAATTGTATGTTTTAACTGCTGCTTGCAATTCTAAACCGTGCTTTTCAGTGCGACCTTTTTATTTCTTTTAGTTTTTACTAAGTACAGTTTAAGGTAGAGTTATTTAGGTTTATTTTTATAAGTTGTAGGTATAGATTTAAATTTTAAAGTATGGGTAGTATATTTGATAGTGTACGTAGTGACCGTAGGTTACTTTATAAATCTGTTAGGTAGGATTAGTCATTCGTATAGATATTAGTTTTTAGGGATTTTGCTTATTTATTGAGTTTAGATTAGTTATCATCAGAAATAGGTTTATTTAGGTATTTTATTTTCTGTTATTGAGTTTTTTTTTTTAATTATGTAGGTACTTAGGTTTACTTTTATAATCTATATTATTATTATATTATATTATTATACTTATAATAAATCTGTAGAGAGGTCAATTCTGTACATGATATATATTTTCAAAATAACTATCAGGGGGTAATAAGTGATCGCTACTGATGCCAAAAATGCAATCAGTAAAATTTTTGTCTGTCTGTCTGTCTGTCTGTCTGTCTGTCTGTCTCTATGTTCCTTATAGAAACAAAAACTACTCGATGGATTTTAACGAAACTTTGTACAATTATTCTTCATACTCCTGGGGAGGTTATAGTGTACTTTTCATCACGCTACAATGAATAGGAGCAGAGCAGTGAAAGGAAATGTTGGGAAAACGGGAGAAGTTGCTCCATTTTTTAAGCTTCCGTCGCGTGTGCAGCCTTAATGGTTAAAGCTACATAAAAATCATTTATGACGGAAATGTTCTACATAAAATTATCTAAAAAATATCCCACAACAGCATATGTCTATCTTTTATGGTTAACTCACAATAACACGTGTAACTCCCGATAGCTTAGCAGTTCGGAGCTTTCTGATTATATTTGTTTACTCTTACGTTCCGCACGCAAAATACGCGCTTTGACGTGGAGTTGCGGACAACAGCCCGTATTATCTATTACCTTACTCTTACGTTTAAAATACTCTCACTCATCCCTAATTAAAAGAAGTTAATATTATTACCTATTCAATAAAAAATAATCATAGTAATCGGTACAGAAACACCAAACTTATACATGAAATACGCTAATAAGCCTTCGCGCCGCGCCGTCGCGCATGAATACTGAATCATGCCATAAGGATTATTTTTGTGTAACGGTTGCCGCGCTCGACGCGGGTCGTGGCGGTAGGGTATAAAAAGGCGGGAGGTCCGAGCGCGAGCTTCATTCAATATTTGGTTGTTGATGCGTTTAGAGCGTTCGACCTTATTGTCAGACAATAATTGATATTAACAAACCCTTTAGTCGACCGACTTTTAGTCTTTAAATAGTTTATTTGAATTTCTTTTGTTGTTATTTTATAAAATAGGTATTAGTTGTTTTGGTAGTGTTTAAACATTCGTTCAAATTACAAATCTATACTTATAATAAATCTGTAGAAGTGAAAAATCTGTACATTGAAAATATCAAAAAAATAAATGGCAGGGGTTGTTACGAGACCGACACCGAACCCCAAAATGTGATTAAAAAATTTTTTGTCTGTCTGTCTGTTTGTTCAGGCATCACGCAAAAAGTACCGGTCCGATTACGATGAAACCTGGTATAATTATTCTTTAATATCCTGGGCACCACACTGGGTACTTTTTATCCCGGAAAAGTATATACAATAAAAATCAAACTTCTACTGCTACTTGCAATTATTCTAAACCGTGCTTTTCAGTGCGACCTTTTTAGTCCTTTTAGTTTTTACTAAGTACAGTTTAAGGTAGAGTTATTTACGTTTATTTTTATAAGTTGTAGGTATAGATTTTAATTTTAAAGTATGGGTAGTATATTTGATAGTGTACGTAGCATACTATACAAAAGTACTCTGTGGTACGTAGTGACCGTAGGTTATTTTATAAATCTGTTAGGTAGGATTAGTCATTCGTATCTGATATTAGTTTTTAGGGATTTTGCTTATTTATTGAGTTTAGATTAGTTATCATCAGAAATAGGTTTATTTAGGTAGGTATTTTATTTTCTGTTATTGAGTTTTTTTTTATTAGGTAGGTACTTAGATTTACTTTTATAATCTAATATAAAATTCAAAGTCCTGTGATCCTGTCTGACTGATTATATCAATGCACAGCCTAAACCGCTGATCATGTAAAGACATTTTTGGAGAGTGTGTTCTTTGTGAAGTGTATATAGGTATCCACTAAGAAAGGGTTTTTCGAAATTCCACTCCAAAGAGGGTGAATGGGGGGGAGGGTGAAATTTCACGCGGACGAAGTCGCGGGCAGAAGCTAGTGTATAAATAAAAAATAAAAAACAACAATCAAAATAAGAAACCAATTACAAAAAGAATGATGTTATGAACGTGAAAAATATGAGGTGGTAACACAGGGCACCGACTCACGCGCCGCCGCCCATTATTAATAATCTGTGCGCTCGCGCAACTGTCCTACTCCTGTCACAAAGCAAAGCCAATAAAGCCATCTATCCATCAATGTAACTTTGTTAGTTTTAAATGCTCCTTTTTTAATAATTGTAGTTCCTGTGTCCCAAATATTTTGTTTTTCTCTCTTACGATCTGTTCAAAGTTTGAATTACAGTTTTTTACTAAAGAAGAATCCTGAATTTATTCAACGTAAAAAAAAGCATACCTGAATAAAATAAGTAGGTCGTGAAATTAAAAAAGCTTTTTATTAAAACGATAAAACTAGATTTTGGTAGATAAGCTAAAGAAAAAACAACCATAGCATAAAAAGATTCAGAACTCCAAGATTCAAAGACAGTACGTAATTTGCCTAAGCTTGCGTATTTTAGGCAAATGACTGTGTTCTAAGTTGGTTTCAATACTAATATTATAATAAAGAGGTAAAGTTTGTGAGATTGAATAGGGTAATCTCTGGATCTAGTGAACCGATTTTGAAAATTCTTTTACCAACAGAAAGGCACATTATTTTATGTTAAAACAATAAATTTTACGCGGACGAAGTCGCGGGCAGTAGCTAGTATTGTATGATTTATTCATTAAAAAATAATCCTATATGTAATCCTATATGTAATCTTGGTTATCAACTATTTGTGTACCAATTTTCATCTAAATCGGTTTTGTAGTTTTTGCGTGATTACCTAACTAACAAACATCCAAACATCTTCACACACTTTCACATTTATAATATTAGTAGGAAAGTAGGAAGGGGCCCGTGGCTAAATAATAACAGCCGCACAGGTCGATCGATCAGGTTAAGCTATGCTTGCCGCGGTTGGTCTGTAGATGGGTGACCATCTTTACATATCGAGACCCCTTCGTGCCTCGAAAAGCACGTTAAGCCGTTGGTCCCGGCTGTCATTTGTGGATCTTTGACAGTCGTTACGGGTAGTCAGAAGCCCGAAAGCTTGACAACCAGTCTTACCAAGGGGTATCGTATTACCCAGTAACTGGGTTGTGGAGGTCAGATAGGCAGTCGCTCCATGTAAAATACTGGTATTCAGCTGCATCCGGTTAGACTGGAAGCCGACCCCAACATAGTTGGGAAAAGGCTAGGCAGATGATGATGAGTAGGATAGTAGGATAACTATTTAGGTACTGCTGCAGTAGTTTGAGTTGATTCAGTAATATAGCTAATTTATGCCGTTTTAGATAACGTCCATCATTGTGTTAATAATTTGATCATGTTTAAACATACTAAACCCGGATTCTGCAATAATAATCTATGCAAATCTAATGTTTGCTGCAGGCTGTGATTGGTTGATCTAATCTAAATACTTACATCCACAAATCGTTTAGGACCTGCGGGGTTATTGACACACTAACAATTGCAATGACTTTAATTTTGACAATTTGACAACATTCATTATTTACGTTGTCGAGCAGACGAATTTTTCAAACATATGAAGCAATGCATTAGGAATTTCTTTCTCTATCCTTCGGATTGTGAAAGAAAGTTATTATGCATTTGGGATGCTGTTTCATGATTTTCGGATGCCTGGGTAGCATAATCAGCCTATAATGTTCCCATTGCTGGGACACAGGCCTCCTCGCGGGCCCAGTGCGGGTTGGTAGATGTCACATTTCTTCGAATTTGCCGGTTTCCTCACGATGTTTTGCTTTGCCGTTTTTAGAGCAGTGGAGATGAAATAATATGCACAAAGTAAAGCACCTGTTACTCATGTCAGGGTTCGAACCTACGACCTACAATTCGTAAGTCGCGACCGTTTCCACCGGGTCACTACTGCTCTGAGTAGGTAAATCAGGTATTTAGAGGTTTTAGAACCGGGATACTTAGCAAGCGCAGCAACATTATTACATATTATTTCAATAGGATGTGTGGTACCACGCCACTTAAACATTGATTTGGACCTACTGTATTTATATACACTGTGGCACCCAGTTGTTGTTCATCGCTTGAAAAGTTGAGACATAATCGTTATTCCGTAACAGGCGTCTAATGGTTTTTATCTTTTGATATACAACCTTTTTATACACATTTTCGCACAGATTTGTAAGTAATATTGTGGTATGATATTCGTTTGGAAATGCGGCTTTGCTTGGCATACGGAATACCAAAATGGCGTGTGTTTATGACAAGAATTGGATTGGCGTGGATTCTTTCGCTTTTATTTCGCTGAGAATAAAGAAATCGGTACGCCTACTAATGCTTTGTTTTTCTAAGAAGGCAGTGTACGGTCACACCATAGCGGAAATCAATTGGTTTTTTTTTGTAAAAGGAGTTTTAGGAGTATTAACTCAATGTTCCGCGAAAATGATTGGAAAACCGTAACAGCTATAGTAGACACTATGTCTGTCCGTATGTCACACTTCTTTTCTTGGAAGACAGTTAGACGTTGAAAGATGCGATTTGGCACAGTTTTAGGAAGTCATTCTACCCTTCCCATTTTAAATTGTCACTAGCCTCTTCCGACAGTTACATGGAGACAAGGGTTGTTTATTTTAGAAAGAAAAATAAGAAAATGCTTTTTTGTTAGTCCGAAAAGATTGTTTTTCGAAAAACTGTTGTAGGTAAGTGTGTACTTAAAGCTAACGTTTTACTCACCTATCAGTTATTAATTACTGATAAATGAGTAAAACGTTAGCTTTTTTTATTAGCTATTTTTTAACGTTATCTATTTATTATTATCTATTCAAGGTTCCCAGGCAGGCGCTTTACTTTGTGTAAATTATTTCATCACCACTACTCTCAAAACGGTGAAGGAAAACATCGTCAGCAAACCGGCATGTCCTAGATTCCTAGAACCTAAAATTCGAAAACATGGACATCTAGCCAACCTGCACTTGGCCGGTGTGGTGGATTACGGCCCACTCCCTCTCACCGAGAGGAGGCCTGTGTCCCAGCAGTGGGAACATTATAGGCTGATTATGATGATAAGAATCATCTAAAAACAGCCGTTTAGAAATAGAAATCAGGTGTTAGTCATGCCTTTAGGAATATTCCTTCATTAGTTGATTAGCCAATGTTTTCAACAAAACATCGCTAATTAGGAATGAGTAACAACAGTGGCTGTCTGATCGTAATTTGCAAGAAGATATGTATTCTGTGGATAATTGAGTTAACAAAGTTAGTCATGTTGCTTACATACATAAGAGATTTTTTAACTTGGGTACTGTTTTTTAATTGTTGAAGTAAATTTATTTATTTTCTGATCACTAGTGCCCTTATGGTATAGAAGTAAATTTACCAGCTCCACTAGGCAAGTAGACATGTTTTAAGCTTGAATAATCCGGGCTTATAGTGAAAGAAAACATAGTGAGGAATACTTGATCGAATAATTGGCAACACCAATTATTCGTTCAAGTATAATCAATAGGTGGCAAATCAAATCTCAAAGCATAAAATTATTTAAGTTAAACCATTTACAAGTTATGGTGAGAGATTTTTTTTGAGATCGGTCCTTTGCAGCTCTGAACAGAGAGAAGTGGAAATAGAGTAGGGAGGCCTTTGCAAAGCAGTGGGAGATTAAGGGCTAATAAAAAAAAAAACATTAACAGGCACTTTTGAATTGTTGAAGAAGTCAGTCAGTTATAGTTAAAAAGTTAAAACCTTGCTTAATTTCAGATTTAGTGTTTTACATTGTACCAAGCCAGTACCGGGCCGCATTTCAGAAGCAGATTTAATCAAATTTCGCCCCTACCACATTAATTACACGAGCGCTAATCGCCTGGTGGCTGTATTGAGTGAACCGTCTTTACTCCATCATCAAGTTATTATTAATGAACGGGTACTTATCTAAATTGGTAAAGAGGAATTTTAGGGTAGTATAATAGAGGTTTGTGAAACTGTTAACAGTTGTTATGGAGGATAAAAGGTGCGAGATTAAGAGCGTTTACGACGTACGGCATTTCATACAAACATTCAAGCCCTGGTTTTTCGAAATGAATAAACCGATTTTAATGAAACTTCATACACATAAGCATTATAAAAAGGTCTAAAAAGTTAGTAAATACCATTGTCGAAATGTCTTATTTAAAAAAAAATATAACTGGAAATCTCTGTTTTTGTGGAAAATTTAAAATCGATCTAATTTGGCTGTAGCACTATTTTTCGAAAATGTTCTCTGCTAACTTTTTAGAACTTTGTATCCTGCTTATGCGTATGAAGTTTCAATAAAATCGGTTCATTAATTTCGAAAAAGAAGGGCTTGAAAGTTTGTATGAAATGTCGTACGTCGTAAACGCTACTTTCAGATGGGTTTTAAAACTGTCCACAGAAAAATGTTATTGCAGTCGGCTTTAAACTAAATACAACGAAGAAAGATGTTCAAGGAGGGATCGTACAAGAGTTTTCAGCGATCAATGAACAATCAATCTGCTTAGACTTTACTTTTCCCAACTATATTGGGTTGACTTCCAGACTGAAAGCTGAAATACAGCTGTAGCTGGTAGGTAAGACTGGAAGTTCCAATTTTACCAGATGCAGCTGAATACCATTATTGTACCTACATGGAGCGACTGCCTATCTGGCCTCCACAACCCAGTTACTGGGTAACACGAAAAGTACACCGTGGTAAGACTGGTTGTCAGACTTTTGGGTTTCTGTTACCCGTATCGGCTGTCAAAGATCTCCAAATGGCAGCTGGCGTTCAATAACACATTTTTTTAAGCAATAATTAAATTTTTGATATTTAGCAAGTAACACTAAAAATAATCTCAATAACTCAACCCAAAAGCATCAAAATTAAAACGCCTTAATTCTTAGTCGCCATTTTCAAACCGTAGTCAAAACTAAAACGACTATTAAATTCTAAATGTAAACTTCAGTAGCTCTTAATGAGTTTCAACAAAATCGGCTGTTTAAAGCTAAAGGGGGAGGTCTCAATAACTCCAATTTGTCCCATCAACTTTAATGGATTTGGGATTTTCTGAGCAATTTAAGAGGTACTTTACGCCAACTGGACGCCGATCGATTAATAGGCTGATAGAGTAACGGGGCAATATTTTAGCCCGTTGGAATTGTTGAAGGTTTCAGCTTTTTGAAGGGAAATTATTGCTTAATTGTTAGATTATTAGTATAAGAAAGAAATAAAATATTTTAAACATTTATTTGCGGTAAACATGATGCAGAAAAAGAAAACACACGAAAAAATAACAAGTTCGGGGAAAATATGCGTCACATTCCACGTAAAACAGCCATCGCTCAGCATAATGCTAAGACCCTATGCGAGATAAGAGCCCAAGCGTTGGTTTGGGGATGGCGGGTACATACTCGTAAAGACAGCGAAGAATTATTAAAAAAAATTAACTAGATACTTAAAATAGTTTTTGTCACAATATTTTTAATAAGAAATAAATCTCCGAATCTTTTCAGGAGAAATAGTAAGTTCGAAAAGTTAAAAAGTTTCTTCGAAACACCTCTTTACTAACTGTATCCAGCTATACAGAGATGGCAACCTCGAGTAGGTAAAGGGACCAGTTTATTGACATACTAGCTGCGCCCCGCGGTTTCACCCGCATAAGTGTCGATCCCGTGGGAATATCGGGATAAAAAGTAGCCTATATGTTAATCCATGGTGTCAGCTACCTCCATACAAAATTTTATCAAAATTGGTCTCGCCGTTTCAGCGTGAAGAAGTAACAAACATAAAGACACACACACAAACTCACAAACTTTCGCCTTTATAATATTAGTGATAATACAATTCCAGTTACATACTACAAACAATAATTATAAAAATAAAAAATCTTAAGAAACTTTTTAGACCTTTGTATATCCTGCTTATGCGTATGAAGTTTCATTAAAATCGGTTCATTCATTTCGAAAAACAAGGGCTTGAAAGTTTGTATGAAATGCCGTACGGCGTAAACACTCAATTTGAATGTAGTTTAATTTAAATCTGACTGTATGGATCAATTAATTATCTGAAATAAAAATAACTTTATTTATTTTTATTCTTCTACCCATCCCTCTAGTACCTAAATAAAAGCGTCATAGCAATAAAAAATTCACCATTTTATAGCCGCACCATTTCGTTAGTAAAACCATTACCCATTCTTTGCACGGTCGGATAACCACATAAGCACATCTGTTTCATGTTATATATTACAAAACAGAACGAGCTGAAACTGTAAACAATGTTTGACCCAGGCTGTCGAACCCGGAACGTTCCGATAAATTATAAACATTTATAATATCCGGGGCCTTTATAGCTTTTATTATGACTACCTTATAGGGTTTTTTTTGATAGAATGGCTTTTTGTGTATGCTTTGACTATTGTTGTCTCGTTTTAGCATGTCATTAGCAGTCATCCATCATCATCATCATCATTTCAGCCGAAACACGTCCAATGCTGGACATAGGCCTCCCCCAAGCACCTCCATTTCGACCGGTTCTGTGCTTCTCGCATCCAACGGGTTCCTGCGGCCTTCACAAGGTCGTCGGTGCACCTTGTGGGAGGCCTTCCAACGTTACGTCTTCCGGTACGCGGTCGTCACTCCAGAACGTTTTGGCCCCATCCATCGGCCATCTGTTCTGCGAGCAATGTGTGCTGCCCACTGCCACAATTCTTCGGGCTATGTCAGTTACCTTGGTTCTCCTGCGAATCTCCTCATTTTTGATTCGATCACGCAGGGAAACTCCAAGCATAACCCTCTCCATTGCCCTTTGGGTGACTTTAAGCCTAGCGGTCATTGCCCTTTCCCTAATATCTCTCCATAGAAATTTAAACTATAAACTATGTATGGTTTTTTGTTATTACAACATGTTGAAGTTTACGATGGATATTAATTCAGAACGTTATGGTGGATGCGCTAATGTAAACCGCGAAATTCAAATTTTCTAACGTGTCTTGCAATTTGCAAGTCAGTGTCAGGTTTCATGTGTGATGGTAATGATGGTAGATACCTGGATGAGAGACGCACAGAATAGGGAATCATGGTAAAAGAAAGGGGAGGCCTATCTATACCCAGCTGTGAGTGATTCCGGGCTGAAATGATGACGATGATGAAATGATGTAGAGATGTTACGGAAGTCGTTTTACCGGAACCGGAATTGGAGGTTTTAAATTTGACTGATCGGAATCGGAACCGGAACCGGGGTGGAATTAGAAAGATGTGTTTAGGGGCCTTCCCTTAACACTTTTTCTTCTACTTTGTTCTAACATCCACAAACAAAACAATAAACTGATACTTCGAGCGTGCGCGAGCGTGTATAAAATATACAAACATGACCCTGGCGACAAGTTAAAACTTGTTTGTAGGCGCTCTAGTCACGTGTATCGCAGCGTTTCGAATTTCGATATAAATAACTCCGATTCAAAATTATCGGAACCGAAATCGGAATCGAAGTGTAAAAATAATCGGAAGTTCCGACTTTTCGGAATCGGAACCGAAGCTCCGTAACATCCCTGAAATTATGCTACAAATCTTGTACACCGTCTCTGCTTATGTGTAGCTTCCACAAAGTACAGAGGCCAGCACATCAAGCTACCCCAATCTGTCAAATTTTCCCAATTGAATATGAACCTTATTCCTTTGTGGTAAAGTTGAAATTCTATCAAAGAAATTTGACAGATTGGGGTAGGTTGATGTGCTGGCCTCTGTACAAGAAGTTTAGTTACAATAACGCAGAATAGAATGCTGTAAAAAATACAGAACCTTCTTGTAACACCACTGTTGTAGTCGGGCAATAAATAAAGGAATCAAACAGCACACGCTTCGGTTCGGAGCAGTAAATATTGTTCGAATCGGGTATCGAACCGGGAAGCGAACAGTGTTGCGCGGAATTCACACCTATTCCTAATATTTATGGTATCCGCTACCGTAGTTTATTTTACTAGAGTTCAGTTAAAAACGAACGGTTTCAATAACCTTTAGTGGATGGGATGTCAGATGGGAGTCTGCCTATCTACGAATTGTAACACTTTTAGGAATAGATTATGTTCTCTTGTGTTTTGTGTTCGTTCGCACCTGAATAAGTATCTTTATACACAAACATAAATACCTTTTTAATAGTGGCAACCAATTAAATCACGATGTTACGAGGTACTAAATTAAATTACTAAATATACAAATAAATACAAAAACATACTCGTTCGCATCGCTGTCATCTGGAAACGCGCCCAGAAGACTGGTAGCTTTGCCACGTTGAATGGTAATGCTAATTCATTGGCCAAAGAACGAGACAGTCCTCTGGTCACGTGAAGTGTCGACCAGCCGGAAACAAATTTCCTTAAAAAGGAGACGTGCTCTCGGGCCCCATGGCTCCCCAGCGTTAGGACCCCAAACGGCACAAAACTCTACAGTTTTGAATGGATGTCTGTCAGTCAGACATCCCTATTCACGATCAAAACATACCCAATCAACTTTATTTTTACACACACGTCTAACAAACCACTTCAACCCCTCGGCAATCACGCAAAAGCTTTTACTTTGTATCAAATAAATTCTGCTTTGAACCTAAAACCAGAACGTTCAAATGCTTGTCATATTTACAGCAATTCGCTAAAAGGGTTCAAATTGTAGACCCAGGAGATCTTGACAGTTGGGCACAGGTGGGGAACAACGAGGGAGGTAATAAATCATTTTGCAACTTGACTGGCTAAATTAAAAGGTATTTTGATGGTAGAATTGCGAAATAACGGAAATTTCGTGTTGATATATTTGAGTTAGGAAAATTACAAGCCTTTAATTAAACTTCAGGATTTTTTATCTCTTAAATAATACCCAGTGATAACAGCCGCGACTTACGATGATAAGTTCGAACCCAGATAGGCGCTTTACTTTGTGAAAATTATTTCATCACCATTTCTCTCCAAACGGTAAAGGAAAACATCGTGAGGACCGGTATGTGCGAACCAAAAATTTGAAGACGTGTGAGTTTGACATCTACCGACCAACACTTCGCCCGCGGGGTGGTGGATTACGGCCCCTTCGCCCCATTATAATTAAAATACTAGTTTAAATGCTTGAAATCTAGGTTCATGTTTTAATTGACTAATCTAATAACTTGATAAGGGATTACCTGATATTTATATTTTTTAATAGTTCACGTGTCAACAAATTTTTTTTTGGGTTGTTATATTTGAAATAAGTTGTAATAAAATACAGATATTTTTAGAATTAGTTTTAACTAGCAGCATCCCGCGGTTTCACCCGCGTTAGTTTCGATCCCGTGGGAATATCGAGATAAAAAGTCAAAATCCTATGTGTTAATCCTGGTTATAAACTATTTGTGTACCAAATTTCATCCAAATCCGTTTTTGCGTGATTGAGTAACGAACATCCAAACATCTTCACAAACTTTCACATTTATAATATTATAAAGTAGGATTATTGTTAGGGCTTTTGACTTTATTCTGGAATTAATATGGCTCCGAGGCAAACATTATCCACAGTACAACAAACTTTTAGAGGGCATTATACTTTACTAAACCATAATAATTATTATTACCTCATATAAAACCCTGTCTGCCTCAGAAGTGTCAATTACTCAACGATATCCATCACCTAGCTATAAATAAATGTACCCTTGAAACAAACCCAACGCTATGCACATTCATATCTACAACGTGTTGTGTTACCAAGGGTCACAGTCGAGTAAACAAGAGGCCCATGAATGACCAGCGACGGACTGACGGTCTCTTTAATAAATTGACGGAGATACAGATTGGCGATGAATGGAATCAGTGTGTTTCCTGTTATTATGCTTATATCAATAAGCAAGAATAAACGACGGAAATTCAACACCTAACAAATAAAGCTACAAGCAAGTTTCATACCTATTCCCAATATTTTATAGTATCCTCTGCCGCAGTTGATTTAAGGAAAAGTTCAGATAAAAGTTCAGTTATTGGAAAAATAATGAGGACTTTTTTCATTAATTAGTATTACATTATCTTCTCTTCCGTCAGCAGATTTTTATCTAATTAGCCTTAACTTGACAGTGGCCTTTACTAGTCGTGTAAATACAGCTTTAGTTGACCCGGCAAGAGGAAGTGTCAAAAATAAGTCCGCGCTATCTCAAAGACAAACTAAAAATACTTAAACTCCTTGCAGCGTGCGACTGGCCGGACACGTCGCTAGAGCTCAGCCATACGAAAATAAAACCAGACAGGCCAATGACGTTTGACCTGTTATCCAACTTTATCCAACAAACAAATTATCAACTAAATAAATTATACACAATGGACATAAACGAAGAAAAACTCAAGGAAGAAGTTAGCACCTTTGTGTCCTCATTGCAAAGATTACTCCCCAAGAAAAAGGAGATCATCGTGGTCCAACCACGCAGATTAAAAACAATCAAGCTAAGTGACGTTCATGTCGAAGCAAAGGGTACGTTCCCAAAGTGCTTCATCGGAGCCAGACTCATCATCCTCAGAGAAATCATGGACAAGGTCAAACTCGTTCAACAGTACAACTATGGGAAGACCAAAGAGTCTTATAAGTGTTTCTCCCAGTTAATCCACAAGGAAATGGAACCAAAAAGCACCGGTGAAGGGCTGCTGATAGACTCAGCTGGCTCTGCGACAGCCACGTACAAGGAAGTCTTAGAAGGAGCATACGAGATGCGACTGACGTCGAGAATCAGGGACTTGGTGTCGTCAGAAACCGAAATAGTTTTCGAGAAAGATAATGACAAATCAGTGGGTTCGATTTCATGTTCTGTGAGAGATGTGGACCCTAACACACTACGCATGGTGACACAGTGGATGTACAAGGTTCTGCCAGACGTTTGCTTCGGCACAGAGATAGGATTCAGGCCGCTTGCGTACCCGCCGAGCCCGGAATTCTCGATCAGTGCTCGTTACGACAGACCCAGTTTCACATTATCGTCAACGGTCAGCAAAGCCGGTCTCCAGTTGTGTCTTTACAAAGCGTTTTCTCCAGAGTTGCGACTAGCGACGATAATAACCGAGGGTTGCCGAGGGGCGCCGACGCATGTGAGCTTGGCGATGCACAAGAACTACCAGAATGGGTCTGAGCTGAAGATATTTATTGATTCGCAGCGCTGCGGGGGCTTTACGTTCCAGAGAGACATTTTGTTTTATGAGCCGCATAATGAGATCCGCGTATTGCGCCTCATTGGGAGCACTCTGATTGATAAACAAAGACGTGTACGTTTTGGTGTTGGTTTTCATCTGGACTTTTGACGTATTCCGAGTAAGTTACACGATTCAACACAGCCTTCGCATAAATTGGCCGTTACTACACAGTTGACGGGGTGTGCTTACATTTTTGTAGATTTATTCATTTGTATATAAGTATACATAGGTTTTAGTTACTGTTTTATCTTATGAAAGTTTGTTCCGCTACGTGGTTTAAAAATTGCAATACTTAAATTATTGAAAATATAGTCGATGGGTTGATGGGTTTATTATTGTTTTACTTTTTGTTCTTTTTGAAGATATTTTGAAAGGTCTTCTTTATGCCACTTCCGTTCACGTACTGTAAAATTTTTGCATAATCCATATCCATATTCAATACTTTTAAATTATACTAGCAGCGCCCCGCGGTTTCACCCGTATTAGTTTCGGTCCCTTGAGAATATCTGTGTGCCAAATGTCATCCAAATCCGTGCTGCGTGAAAGAGTAACAAACATCCATCCATCCATCCATCCTCACAAACTATCGCGTTTATAATATTACTAGGAATTAGTAGGATAATAGGAAGTAGTTAAATTCACTGTCTGTTATCTTTTAACGGCTTTCGATAATTGGCACACAGTTAGACCATGACCTGGGCTAGGACATGGAAAGAAAAGAAAGAAAGAAAAAGTATTTATTGCGACTCGTACAGGATGATCACAAACTAAACTAAACACAGTAAAAAAAAAAAAAAAACAATTAAAAAAAAACAAGAATTAAACAGAAAGTCCTGTACGAGGTCAAAAGGCATGGCATGGGATATCAACTTTTTCGTAGTAGTTCGTTCCCGTGGGATAATTTCCGACCTCCACGCGGGCGAAGCCGCGGCCTAAAGCTAGTCTATACCTAATAATATTTGAGTCTGTAAGTAGTTTAAAACTGGAAGCTCTCAATAAAAGCTAGGAAGGGGGTTGGAAAAACATGGGGTTTTTGTTAAAGATAAGTAATGCGTCACCATGACTATTAACAAAACATCACGCGTCGTGTTGGGTAATCTTTGGAATTTTTGGTATCGGATCCTACTGATCCGATTCTTCAAAATTCTTTCACTATTTCCCAGACTTGGTCTTTGAAAAATATTCAAAATTCCAAAATCAAGGTTTGCCAACGTGCAATGGAGCGCAGTAGGTATTCTAGGCGACAAATTGACAGTGCCTATTCGCAACACCACACTGCGCTCCAAAACACAGATTACTGACGTTTCTCAAAAAGCCGCTAAGCTGAAGTGGGACTGGGCTCGCCACGTCTGCCGTATGCACAATAAGCTGTGGGCCAAAATAACCACCACGTGGAGCACACAAGTAGAAGATGTCGTGGCAGACCCCGTAGAAAATGACGGGACGAGCTGGAAAAAACAAGCGACCAGTGGTCCAATGTAGCCCTGGATCGAAAGTGCTGGAAGTCATGGGGAGAGGCCTTTGCCCAGCAGTGGGATGATGCAGGCTAACAGCAACAGTAATTGGAAGCTAAAGTATTGCCGAGTGTCATAGGATATTATACTATTTTGTGCTAAAACAAGAAATTTTACGCAGACAGTCACGGGCAGAAGTTAGTATAACTGTAAAATAAGGAGTGAAAAACTGCGTGCAGCCTTTGCTCTGCAGTAAAGTGGGTTTCCTTGTCCGTAATCTTTCAGGCTGAAAGTTGCTGAAAACGTGCCAGTTTTCGGTAGGATTACATGCCTGTAGACTTTTAATATTATAAAGGGATCGTGCCTTTTTCAAGGAGCCAGGATTATGAGGAAAGCCTCGTCGTGGTGTTGCAGAGATTTTTGTATTTTTTTTTACAGTTTTAGTCCTTCAAGCCTCGTGTAGGATTCACGAGATTATTACGTACTTAAATGAAACTGGGGTGATATCAGGGGTTACTACTGTTCGTGGAAAATTGTAAAGATTTTTGGGAGTAAAATAAGATTCTTGCTAATAATCTGGGCCGTGATCTTTTGTAATATGCTGAGCACTCTGTGGATATAGTCTGTTGATTTCAGTTATAAAAATACTCAACTTTTCTTTTCTCTTCACGATTTTTTTTGATATTTGCAAATCATGTAGATAAATGTACAGATTTGCAAATATCACAAAAAAGCGGAGAACATTTTTGTAAGGTGTTCTAGAAAAACATTGGCTAATAATTAATTTTTTATTGGTTCAGAACTGATGGAGCAGTAGCGGACTATGGCTGTGAGTTGTAGGTCGTGGGTTTGAACGAAGACACTACTTTATGTAAATTAATATACCACCATGGCTCCTATGAAGGAAACGATCTTGAGGAAACTGGCAACTCCTTTACATCTCTCTTTCACACAAAGAGGAGGCCTGTGTCTCAGCAGTAGAATTACCTACATATCATAGGCTGATTATATTATACGGACTGTAACAGAGCACTCTGGACTCACCATACCCCTGGCCATACCCCTGGGGGTAAGGTAGGACTGAACCATATCACCATAGAGATGTGCCACCCTAGTTCCATAGTAAGCGCTGCTCAGTGGTCATCTTCTGCTTTCATTCGCATATTACACTACACGTTTTCTTCACAACTTCAAGTCTATATTCAGAACCTATATAACTCCCCACTAGATTCTGAAACACGAGAGCCTTATAACGTTCGTCGTTCATAGCACATGTCGGAGCGCTAAGCCGAACTAAGAGCTTAATATTGGGCTCCCCAAAGATAGACAGCACACTTGGTGTGTGTGTGTGTGTGTGTGTGTGTGTGTGTGCAGATGTGTTACATATCGGGTCAAATCGGGATTTTGATCAGATTCTAGTTAAGAAACATTGTTTTTTGTTTGAGTTTGGGGCTGATTTCCAATCGTTTTATAACTTTTATTTATGGAATTAATATGGCGAGTTAACAGCTTTTGTATAGAAAACATGTCTAATGACATATTTATGCTTCAGATAAAAGTTATCTGACTATTGGATAATTAGCCTTTAGGTACACAAAACTTATGGGCAGACTAATGACTATACCGGATGATTTTTTTACCCATGAATATGAACAAATTTCAGTAGGTATGGGACCAACTCTGAAACCAGACGGGTTGCAACAATGATACTTTAAAAGGCTTTTAAAAGTACTAGCTGCGTGGAAATATCGGGGTCAAAGTATCCTGTGTTATTCTGATGTAAAAGCTTTAATACTGTACAGTTTCATCAAAATCCGTTCAGTAGTTTTTGCGTGAAAGAGTAACAAACATCCATCCATCCATCCTCACAAGCTTTCGCGTTTATAATATATTGGTAGGTTTTTTGCTCAATTAAAATTAATAATTAATCTGCATTTATTTCCAGATTCATTGCAGATTCCCATGCGATTTTGTAGATAAAAGATTAAAATGCAAAAGGACAATGTATCACATCCTAACTCACATAATAATTCTCTAGTTTCATACACACACAAGCCCACCCTCAAACACACACATAGGTGCTTAGGCACACCATCTTAAAATGTTTGCCGACAATCTTGATGCAGACTTTAAAGCACAGTGAGCTTACAGACGCTGTTAGTGAAAAAAGTAACATAAATGGATGCATATAAAATATGAGAGAATGGAGGACGAATATTAAAATCAAGTGTTAGCTGAAAAACCTTCAGCTTATAAAAGAAGTGAATGTGTGATGAGAATGCAGTTTTTTGTTGTTCAGGGATTTAGTGTTTCAGCGAAATTATTAAATAAATGAATAAAAAAAACTGATAGATTGATTTTTTATGTGAGATAGGCAGTCGCTCCATGTAAAATACTGGTATCCAGCTGCATCCGGTTAAACTGGCAGCCAACCCCAACGTAGTTGGGAAAAGGTTAGGCAGATGATAATGATAATTATATGTAGTTCTAAGACTGCTTGACTGGTATGCTCCCAATTTTCTAAACTTGTATTAAGTTATACTTGGTTCTCAGCTCGCCTATTTGTGACAAAGAGCGTGCAGATAGAAGTGAAACAGTCTTCAACTACAGTAACAATTATTGTTATATATGTGTTATACAGGTTGAAATTGAATACATGCGACAAATCGAAATGGGAGATTGTACTCATCATTATGAACAACTTTTACTATGGGACCAAACCTGAAATCGCGAAAAAAAAATCAGCTGTTCCCTACATTTTGACGAGTTATGCGAACATAAATGTAGGAAACAGCAGATTTTTTTTTGCGATTTCAGCTTTAGTCCCATAGTAAAAGTTGTTCATAATGATGAGTACAATCTCCCATTTCGATTTGTCGCATGTTTTCAATTTCACCCAGTATATAGGCAGGGATCTGATGACTGATAAAATATTGTCATCTTTTGGGTCATCTATTTGAAAATTCTTTAGAAAACTGTTAAATAAAAAGGCCTATGTCTGAGGACCAATAAAATATTGCGACAGCGAAGTGCCAATACCTCCTAACTGACATTTTTCGAGAAACTTTTTTATCGTTTTGAATTAAACTTTAAAGGCGTTAATCGCATGTTTTAGTGAACCTAAGTGCATTTTTTTGTTGCATCAGCATTCAATTAATATGTGGAAATACTTCCCAACTAAACCAACGCGTCTATGACTTTGTCAGTTAGGTGTTAGGTATTGACACTTCGCTGTCGATTGGCATTTATTGGGACAATTTCTTCAGAAGTTTTGAATAAGAGGGCTTGTCTGTTTCCTGAATTAATGGGTGTGGGTGGCCTATAAATAATGAGTGGGTAATTAGAAACTGCACCATTGCCTGGTTGGTGTTCATATCCAATTTGTTAAAAATTATGTATTTAGGTAGATACCTACCTAATTGGATACCATTTATTCAATTTACATATATTTGTCATAAAGATGGTTTATTTAAAATTGTGGCGGGCTCGCAGACAATACTATTGTAGGAATGCTAAAAGTTTTAAATGAAACGCCTAGACCGAGGTAATTCCAAGCAGTTCCGTACTATAGCTCGACTGCTTATTTTACGTGTACTCTATTTATTATTTTAACTGTTACTCTGCTACATAGTATAAAACAAGGCAGCGTGTCTGTCTGTTTGTTAATTCAAAATTAAAAATTAAAAGCTTTTTAATAATACTAAGCGGTAGTATTATTAAAAAGCTTTTAATTTTTAATTTTAATAACATTTAGATACCTAAATAGGATATATGCCACTCACTGTGGATAATTCGCAGCTGCCATTAAACCCTTCTAATTTTTAATTCAATTCTTGATTTTGCCAAAAATCCTGAAACTACCGAGCACGGGCTACGGGCTTACTTCCACCCTATATTTTAACATTCAAAACGAGAATATACCATTAATCATGATAGAGAAGTGAATCCTATCTGCTAATAACTTTGATTTAACTTAAATACGTGCAGTGGCATCTTTATGGCTGTTTTATTATAAGAGGTTGTTATTACAAACATATTTTGCAAATGTTTTAGAGCTTAGAAATTGCTTTGTTTAGGCTCAGACCAAATAAAAACCAAGACAGACCGCTGAGAACGATACAGTGAAGTATGCCAAAACTACACCTCCGCTCTGTGCAGTGTTACAGCCAAATTAGACCGATTTAAAATTTTCCATAGAAACAGAGATTTGCAGTTATCTTTTTTTAAATAAGACATTTCGAAAATGTTCGTTACTAACTTTTTAGACCTTTGTATCCTGCTTATGCGTATGAAGTTTCATTAAAATCGGTTTATTCATTTCGAAAAACAACGGCTTGAAAGTTTGTATAAAATGCCGTGCGGCGGTAATTTACCATGGGAAACAATGTAAGAACCGAAGCATGGTATATTTAAATACCGTACCCTTATGGGAATAATGTAATTGTGAGAGTCTCTGTAGGGAACTAGGGAATCTAGCAATTATGTTAATCGGGAGGAGTCTCAAGGGAATTTTAGCGTGATAAGTACTTTGTTATAGTGTTTATTATTAAAATAAAGGAGTTTTATGCTTCTTTATAATGGATTTTTTTTTAACTTTGAAATGGGTTTGCTCTTGACTCCAGTCTAGGTCAGAGGTGACAGAGACAGAGTCGACGATGGAGTATATCATAGAAGTTAATAAGAATCTTCATTAAAATCGTAACAGAAGTAATTTAATGCCAGGATTTATAGCGTACTAACAGCTGCCCGCGATTTCGTTCGCATAGAAGACAAATATACCTAGAGAACAATATTATGTCACCGTAAAACACATCCACATATAGCTTGCTATCAGTGACAGATGAGCAGTGGTGGGTGGCCAGTGGTAACAGCCGCGATTTATGTGTCGTAGGTTCGAACTCAGACAGGCTCTTTGCTTTGTGTAAATTATTTCATCACCACTGCACCCAAAACGATGAAGGAAAACATCGTGAGGAAATCGGCATGTACTAGAACCAGAAATTCGAAGACCCACATCTACCAACCCGCCATGGGCCCGTGTTGTGGATTACGGCCCACTCCCTCTTACGAAGAGGAGGCCTGAGCCCCAGCCAGCAGTGGGAAAATTATTAGGCTGATTATACAAGTAAAATAATTTTTGTAATCGGAACAGTATTTCCAGAAAATATCTCGTACAAAAAAACAAAAAATTTGACCTCTATATATTAGAAGATGAACGGCTTGCCACATCCAGAAATTTTTACTAAAAAGCGTGCCATTAAAATTCATGTAAAGTGCTTTACGAAGAAAACCATTTTCGTGGCTGTTATGTTCAAGCTTGCATTTGTGTGACAAAGGGAGGAAAAGGCTAGTTTTTTACGAGACACGGCACTTAACTTTTTTACCATATCTAGCGGTATGTGACCGTTGCTTATCTTGCTGAGATGATGAACATTTTTGGCTGAAATTTTCTCGTCACACGCCCTCCACAAAACCATATTTTTATCACGTTCCAAATTTTTACATGATGTTGAACAACTTTCACTTGGGACCAACTCTGAAATCACGAAATAAATCAGCTCTTTAAGGCGGAGGTTACTTGAAAATGGTAAAAAAGTTGGTTTTTAAAGCAGTCTCTATATCTCTTAAACCGTAAATAATTTTGACCAAAAAAATAGACATATTTCCAAGTCTTATTTTAAAACAGTGATGTGTGAACTCAAATCACAATTAAACGTACATTAATGCATCAAAAAATCTTCAAATACACCTCTGACATTTCTTTAAAAGCAGTGTATCTCTTCATTAACAATTTTAATTATAATTATAAATATACCATTAAATTGCTAATGCCAAACTGCATTCAGTGATGGATTGTTAAGTAGTTTGTAAATAGTTTGTAAATAGATGATTGTTTCATATTTTGCAATAAATTACCAGCGTTGTGTCATCGCGCTTCTCTTTCTTTTCTATGCAGTCCGATAATGACCGTGTTTTAGGTCATGTAGTCGCCTTAATACAAAAGTTCAATACCTACTTGATCGAAATGTATGAAACAGCAGATTTTTGTGATCCAACAAGCGGATGGCACTCGCGCTCGCACTGATCCCAACCGATCCGAGATATAATGTCCGTGAGCACACTTTGCTCGAGCGCACTTTGTATGTAGGTCAACTTCTGTAATCTCTGTGTTTTGTGCTAATAAGCTGTATATCAAAGATCCCATAATACTGTTCGCGACGAAGCGTCATGACATTTTATTTAGCTTTGTTAAAACTTAGAATCGTTTGTGGCCGCGAATAACGCGTAACCTAGTAGGGCTTTGAATATAACTTAAATTCAATAGAGTCACGTATTTTAAGTTAGAATAAGTACAATAAGTACTGTTTAGAGATAAAGGCTCGTCATATAGATTAGTTTTGTAAAAGTTTAGAGTCATTTTGTGGTCACGAATAACGTGCGACCAAAACAGTAGGGTTTTATTTAATTTAAAGCCTCTTCATGACGATGCCACGTAAATAGATTAGTCTTTGTATTATTAACTTAGAATCATAGTTAAGTAAGTGCGTAATAAAAGTTTACGACACGTCTTTTATTGACCAACAGTGGTTGTACTACCTGTGAATCTCTGTTAAGTAGGCCGTATATAGTTTTTAGTGTTTCCAGGTAACCTAGACCGAGACCTAGCCCTGGACCTAACTTATATAGTTTAGATTTCGTAAAATACGCCTACTTAATTAAGTTCATATGTGGTAAAACTATTGTTGGATATTGGAAAAAGTATGGTCTTCTAATAAGACCTTCAGAGGCGCTTCCCCTGAAAACCTAGAATCTAGAAATGTTATTGTTGTATATCGTTAGAACCAACCGAATAGATTAAAGTTGCCGTTTATAGAGTGGAAATCGGACGACCAGTTTTCAGATAGTTTAGCCTGAAAGATAGTTTTCGTGATTAATTAGTCCCTTTTTACCTTTTGACCTGAAATAACCTTTCAGTAATAATAGACACAGGCAACATAGATACCTCATCAGACGGGGAATTTCATGTAAGATCTAACGATATGCAACACATTGGGATCAATTCAAAGATGTAGGCATATAGGCCTATAATAGCGTTAAGTCGAAGTACATTTATAAGTAAAATAAAGTTTTAAAAGGGAAGAAATTTCGGGCTCTCGTCAAGGTATAGTTTCGAGCCACTTAAGTAATCGTTTAAAAATATTAATTTCGTAGTCGTCGGCAAGATAATTCCTGAAGAAACCTGAAGAGTCCCGAAATCGCTTCCTGAACACTTATAAATGAAGAATCAACACAGTGTTTTAATTCAAGAAACCCTTCACGTATGAACCCTACAAGATAGCCGCTAATCAAATGAGCCTTCAGTGCACTACCGCAAGACACCACGTCTGTAGAAGATTCTCCAACAATCCAACCTATCGGTGCAGGACGTCAGCGCCGCGCGACGGGGAAATTTACGACTTCCCCTCTCACCCTTCGCGTCCGCGGATCACGCCCGTCCGGCACAAATACCATGCGATATCTATCTTGTTCCCAGCATCTTGATTAGAAGGTTCTATCGGCGCGCTACTTAAAAATGTAGCATTAAGGCGCAGATATACGACTTCTAATGATTTTAAATTCAACATCACGTCTAATCGACCGGACAAATTTCTTTGAAAAAAATAAATGTTATACTAGACCATTTGCTTCGTAATTTGATATGTGAATATTTGCAATTATATTTTTTTAACATAGTGTAATAATTTGTAAAGTAATGTCTACCGCGGACATAAAAACGATAATCACGCAAACACTATCGGGTGTATCGAAGTCGCCGGCAACAACTAGTAATATAATATTATAAATGCGAAAGTAAGTTTGTTTGTTACCTTTTCACGCCTAAGCCACTGAACCGATCATCCTGAAGTTTTGCGTATACGTTGTCAGGTGTACAGAAACGGACATAGTGTACATTTCATCCCAACAAAAAGAACTACAAACTGAATTACATGTCAAAAGTGCTGTTCCCGAGGAAAACAACAATACACGTGGCGCCATCTATTATCATAATAACGTTATTTTTGTTTTCCTCAGAAACAGCACTTTTGACATGACATTCAGTTTGTAGTTTCATAAATTGAAAATTAACTTAAATTTTTAATTGAAATACATATACCTTTTGTTACCTTTTTTTCCATATAAGTAATAAACTTTTTAAGACTTTCCCACACATTTGAGGAGGTTCAAAACTACAAAGTCATTTTGACCTCAATAAAATCAAAACGCCTCAACTGCTCAAGTCTACATTCAGTTGAAGTCTTAAGCGATGAGAGACGTACATTTAGGTCAATCGTGAGCCTCAAGTTAGAAGTATTAGGCTTCGAGTGAGGGGGTAAAACTAGGCTAAGTCTAAGCTTGGCTGACAAGCGAAGATGGAACAGTTTTGTTTGGAAGAGTTTGGGGACCACTGTTCATATTAATCTAGTTACAGCATGTCGATTCTGTAAAAATCTCACCGTGAAAACTTACGTGGAGTGAGTTGTCATTCCATCTGTAGAGCGATTCTGTAACCATCTCACCGTGAAAACTTAGGTGAAGTGAGCGTGGAGTGAGCTGTCATTAGTGTGAATCCCTATAGCATCAGCCGGTCGACGCCCTCAGGCAAGGTAGAGCGACGATTCTCGCACGGAGGTCGGTAGCAGCTGGACGAGAGTTGAGCTAAATGACGTGCAATTAGAGATGCCTAGTATATCCATCAGTGGATTTGATGTAAGCTGATGTTGATCATTAGAAAATGTTCTTTAGTAACTTTTTTATGGACATTTGTATCCTGCTATGCGTATGAAGTTTCATTAAAATCCGTTCATTCATTTCGAAAAACAAGGGCTTCAAAGGTTGTATGAAATGCCGTACTATTACGTACGTACGTAGTACGTCATATTAGTTTGAATAACAGAATCTTAATGTGACACATACAACACACACATCTCCAACCGAGCTAAAACTACCACCCATAACGACAACCATAAAGATACTTCAAAACACAAAATTCCAGCATAATATCCCTGTATATAATGTTTTATCATACCACAAAAGACAGTTATTACAGCTCTTTTGTCTCACAACTACGGGAATTCTCGATGCGGGGACAATCATTTCTCTGCACGTTGCACAGTGGGCTGCTTGCCAAAACCGTAAGACAAAATTCGCGGCGCCGCCGCCCGCGCCGAAATGCGTCAGAAAAATTTTCACGAAACTTGAATTTCGGATGGAATATGAATGACATGGGGACTGAAGATGACCCAGTTTTGTTATTGTTTTCCGCTGGCGAGTATCGGTGTCCTGCTTTTGTTTGAGTGTTTTTTTTTTCTGGGAAGAGAAATAATTAAAGTTCATCCTTATTGTTTTTTCTGATTATTAATAAAAATCGGGCAAGTTTGCGGAAGCAGATTCAGATAGATTTCAAGCTATTAATATGCGAAAAAGAACAGCATCCCTAATGCGAAGGATTCGGGGGAGCACCAACAGCATTTAAAGGAGATAGTAAATAAGACAGATTTTGTGGAGGGGCTTGTGGCTACATAATAACAGCCTCACGGGTCGATCGTTCAGGTTAAGCTACGCTTGCCACTGTTGGTCCGTGGATCACCCATCCACGGACCAACCATTTTTACATACCAAGACCCCTCCGTGCCTCGGAAAGCACGTTAAGCCGTTGGGCCCGGCTGTCATTCGTGGATCTTTGATAGTCGTTACAGGTCGTCAGAAGCCCGAGAGTCTGTCAACCAGTCTTACCAAGGGGTTTCGTATTATCCAGTAACTGGATTGTGGAGGTCAGATAGGCAGTCGCTCCATGTAAAATACTGGTACTCAGCTGCATCCGGTTAGACTGGAAGCCAACCCCAACATAGTTGGGAAAAGGCTAGGCAGATGATATGAGTAAATAAGACAGATTGCCAGTTACTGGGGCACTGGCCCCGTATGCACAACTGCAGGTCTGGTGTAGCGGGAAGCAGACATACTCGTAGTTATAGGTTCTTGAATTAGTTTTTGTTTTTATTTTATTTTAATGAGAAACGTTACTAACAGTTTTCTATAATAAGTGTTACTCACAATAATATGAATCATTTGAGTTCGATAAAAAAAAAAAATAAGATTAAGCAGAAACTACAGAACGCCACCTGCTGGGATCCTTCCATACTCCTTTTGTTTCGTTAACGTTCATACATCAGGGGGCCTAAAAAGGCCACTTTGGCGGAATCATAAAAGAATTCATATTACGCAATTCATCTGTTTGACAGTTTCACACCTATATATCCCTGAAGGGTTAGGCAGAGGTGTACCTATGGCATTTTACAAATCTCCATTCAAAACTGTCATACAGATGAAATTGCGTGATACGAATCGTTTCGTTTATGATTCTGTCAAAGTGGCCTTTTTAGGCCCCCTGGTCACACACGCACGCTGGTTGCGAGTACTACACACCTGACCTTTCTGAAGAACATCACCGCTTACGTCACTATATGTACCTACTTCCGTAACTACTTTTACTACCAACACCAAATCCAAACAAAAACCCAATTTTACCCATAACTTGATAGCTTTATTAACGTTTTCTGGAATAATCCCATCCAATCACCCAGACTGCCTTCATTGTTATATAAAGACTACTTGGAGCTGTAGGAGATCTAGTAAATATTCACCTACAAGCAATATAATAGAAGCCACTAGTCTGGCATTAGCAGAATGAGACAGTACTTAAGGGAAGGCCTGTCCGGACTTGTCCTTAGGGACATGTGTTGAAACCTTTGTATACAGGATGTTTATTATTTGGAAGACTCTTGAACAAGTCATTTTACTGAGCGCACTCTTTTCATCATAGATCTCATTCATCGCTTTCCATCAAGCGTGATAGAGCTCTAGAGTAAACCCAACAAATGGAAGATTGTGATGTGAGTGCATCGCATTGCAAAAATACTCCTTTATCACTATCGTACATTTTCTCAAAGCACACTACAGATTTTTTTAAATTGATTTTTAGGCTTTTGTCTACGCTGTATATTTATATTTTATGTCTCTTTGCTATTTCAATTTTACTTTTTTTATTATTTGTAGTGTGCGTTTTGTTTGTGCAGAATAAATAGTTTTTCTTTCTTTCTTTCTAGATGGACCGCACGGGCCGCACCACACTTTTTGTACGATAATGCCTTGATAGCCTGTTTCGACTGTTATGTGCGGTTGGCTTTGTATCAACCTATTTTTTTCGAAACAAGTTTTATATTTCCTATTTTTTTTTTTACGTTTGACTTATGTCATTCACTGTCAAAACAAAAAAAAACAGACGAAATCTATTTTATTATTTTTTACATTTTAATACACATTCTTTGTACGAAAATGCGTTGAAAGCCTGTTTCGGCTGTAATGTGCGGTTGGCTTTGTATCAACCAATTTTTTTCTAAACAAGTTTTATATTTTCCTGTTTGTTTTTACGTTTGACTTTTCTTAAATAATATAAAAAATAAAACACTAAAAAGATTTCGATGAGATTTTCAGTTGGTACTTTTTTGGCCAGCCAAGTCAAATAGATCAATGAAGTTTTCTCATAATTAATTGAGACTTATACTTAACTCAATAAGGCTGTCATTTAAGAGTCTTGAAGCTGCCCAAATTAAATTAGGAAAGGTCCACATTGAATGGAAACAAAATCAGAATACATAATTTAGAGGTCGTGGGCCTATACGATACCCCTTGGCAATATTGGTTGTCAAACTTTCGGGCTTTTGACTGACAAAGATCCACGAATGACCGCTGGGACCAAAGTAACTTGCTTAGCGAGTCTCGGTACGTTATGGATGGTCACCCATCCACGGACCAACCGCGACAAGCATACCTGATCGTTCGACCCGTGCGGCTGTTATTACTTAGCCACGAGACAATTTTTTTATTATTATTTTTTTCTGAATGGGCCTGCTTTTGACCTCGGTCACGCCTGATCTATCTATCTTTTACCTAAAAATACATTAAATTCATCTTCGATTTTAATCAGAATATTTTATATTTTAGTTAACAACACTTCCATTGTACAATTGAACAGCCTGTATAATAAAACCACTTCATTAGCTGTGGCAAGAGAACTTGTTGAAAATCTACATTATTTAGATTGTCAGCCAGCAACATGTTACTTTGTTTATGCGAAAGTTTATTTGTTTGTTTGTCTGTTTATTCGTAACTAAGGAGATACATTTAGTTTGTATCTCGGTTACGTTAATATGTAAGAGATGTATCCCCTTACTGATAAACGTTGTATAGCTACACAACGCTTGGTCTTCTTCTTTCGAAAGTCAAATTACTGACGACTTTTTAGTCGTCAGTAATTTGACTTTCTCTTTTTTGAAGAGAAATCGGTGTGTAACTATTCATCTGATACTAATACGTTTATTAGTAAGGGATAGATTTTTGTACTCTTTTTTTAGAGATGAAAGATATTGTTTGTGTGTCTATGGGAGTTCTTCGGTTCATGTTATTTTATACATTTGTTCTAATTAAGGTGCATTTTATTGAAGGTTACCTACTGTTATTTCAGGATATACAAGGTGTAACAGAATAAATGCAAGTCCTGAAAGTAGTTTGTTCATAATTGACTACTGAGTCGATATCAGTAACTTTTGATATAGGTATTTTTTCAAAATAATATATGTGTTTGCCATACTGAACGGTGAATTTGGGACTTGTTTTAAAGCAATTTATTGTTACAAATTATCACATTAATTTCAGTTAGGTATATTACCTGTGAATTAATGCAATTATGGACGTCAGGACCAAAAACTAGAACCTTTCCCAAATTCCCAACTCAATTTAAAATTTTACTTCTGAAGTCCGGACATTAAACGGGGCTCTTAGAAAATTGCTAAATCGATACTTTTTTTTACAGAAATTGAGAGTTTTAGATCAATTACCATATAATGAATAATGCATGTAGAGTAGTAAAAGTAAATAACGAGATTTGGAAAGCCTTGCATTTACATAATAACTTTATTTTGTCTACAAAGTAAAGTTATCTGTAAATGCAAAGCGAATATTGTTGGGTATTTTTTTTTTTAAATAAATTTTCCGTTTAAAGTTGTCTGAGGGGCCTCTGCGAGTTGGCTTCGGGCCCTCGTACGCCTTCCAAAGGACCGGGACCCCATGGTCCCGAGCTATCCTAACTAATATTATAAATGCGAAAGTTAGTTTGTTTGTTTGTTACCTTTTCACGCCTAAACCACTGAACCGATCATCCTGAAATTTTGCATATACGTTGTCAGGTGTATAGAAACGGACATAGGTACCTTTCATCCCGAAAAAAGGTGCTGTTCCCGAGGAAAACAACAATAAAGTTATTATGATAATAGATGGCGCGATCCTCCGAATCCTAACTGATTGTGCGTGTGTTTGTATGTTTGTTTGTTACTTCTTCACGCACAAACAGCTGAACGGATTTGGATGAAATTTGGCACACATGTAGTTTATAACCAGTATTAATACATACGATACTTTTAATCCCGATATTCCCACGGGATCGAGACTTATGCGGGTGAAACCGCGAGGCGTTGCTTTATTTACGACTGTACTGTAATTATTTACCACTGTAAATAATTAGTTTCTGATTTTGCTCTCGTTCCATTCATAAATTTTATTCAAGCTTATTCTTTTAAAAACTTTTGCTTTAATGTATTGCAACCAGGGTATTAAACCATGTTTAACTGTAAAAAAAATCTACTTATAAGATCTCAAATTGTTTTACATTAATGGTACGTTAAAAGACCAAATAACTTAAAATTCTACGACACCAAACAAGTCAATATCACGCATTTTTTTATTAAGAGCCTACAACGCACAGTGGGCACAATGCCAGCGATTCCAGACATAATAAATGACACTACGAATAGAATTAACGCTCGTATTTTGTATAAGTCTTTCTCTAACAGATGTTTGTGTCCAGGATTTGTTCCAAGTGGCAGCACAGTGGTGATGTACGAGTATTTACCTGTAACAAGGAGAATAATTTATGTTGTTAATATTATGGTACCTATGGCAAATAAAAAAGAGATGCAAACAAAAAAATTTTTTGGAGTACCTATTAAAAAAATTGACGCATTTCCTAACCATTTACCCTAATAGCAGCACTTCCGAGATCCCTAATGTGACCCTTAATGATGGCCAAATAAAAAAATTTACGTGAACTTTAGCCGAACAATGGCACTATTCAGACGACGAACACTCACTAATGACCTCTAGTTAAAATATATAGACGCCATTATGTGGTTTATTTACCACTTACTGAACAATACCAACTTGATAATGACCTGGCTTTCATGAAATATACTCGATCTGCCTAGCCCTTTAAAAATGATAGCTCCAGTGGCTCGTTATTATTGCGGCCTGTACAAAAATGTAGTATATCTGATTCTTCACATTTAGGTACAGACGCCAGCACATCAACCTACCCGAAACTGTAAAATTTTCCCATTCAACTTTGAACCTTATACTTTAGCGATAAAGTTGAAAATCTATCAATGAAATTTGACAGATTGTAGTAGCTTGATGTGCTGGCGTCTGTACGTCTAAAAATCAACAAGCATAGCCTTTTCCCAACTATGTTGGGGCCGGCTTCCTTCAGTCTTGCCTAATGCAGCTAAATATCAGAAATAATTCGTTAAAAATCCTTCTTCAACGAGTATAATTGAAAAGGAAACCGAAATATATTTTCTAGCAGCACCCCGCGGTTTCACCCGCATAAGTTTCCTGTCCTGGGAATATCGGGATAAAAACTATCCTATATATATCCTTTCCCGGGACTCAAACTATGTCTATACCAAAATTCATCTAAATCGGTTCAGTGGTTTAAGCGTGAAGAGGTAAGGGGGCGTCCATTAATTACGTGTGGTGATTTTGGCGATTTTTTGATAAAAATTACGTGATACTTGCCAGGACCGAGAATCGGCTTGACCCCCTCCCCCCTAAACGCCTCACTGAATTAATTGAAGTCCCCTGACAGACACACTTTTGCAAAAAAAATCTGCTGTTTCATGCATTTTGGTCAAGTAGATATTTAACTTTTGTATTAAAGTGAATGCGCAGTTGTAGCTCATGCAAAATTTATTTTTTCTTACGTTTTTGAAATTTTCAGGTCAGTGTCAGGTTGTATCTTGATCAAAATATGATTCGCGACTATAGTAGGTACGTATTTACAGAATTTTAATCATTACAATCATAGGTTCAGGGGATAAAAAAAAGGGGATCAGACCGGAATAAATCGAACTTTTGAACCAAACGATTCGAAATGAATAAAAAGAAAATCTGAACATGTAAGCCCGCTACACACGAATGATGAACTATAAAGGAGGAATGAATTGAAGAGGAAGTCTTAAGGCTGCTTTTCCACCAGAGATGTGCTATGCAGCTATGCTGCGAGAATGTGAAAGCTACGCTACGAAACTATGCGACCGTTTCCACTGACGCTAAGCTGTGTAGCGGAGTGAGTAAGATGTGCTATGAAGATGCGCAGCCGCGAGGGAACTCAGAGGGAACTGTTCGAGGAAGATGCGCAGCTCGAGCTATGCGATGCATCGATAGTAGGGAAGGCACGGGGAGTACTCTGCTCTGCACATAGCAACACCACTCGCGCAACCATAGCTCCCATCCACAGCACGCATCCTACCGTATAGAAAACATAGCTTAGTTGACCCCGTTTCCACCAGTGCCATGCTATGCGGACCAATGCATATGATTGGTGGATATCAAACGCATCCATAGCAACTTAGCATCTCTGGTGGAAAAGCAGCCTTAGGGAAAGCGTTGTGGTAGCCCGCGAAATTCAAATCTTACATTTTTTTTGCAATTAAGAGGTCAGTGTCAGGTTGTGAGTTGATCGATATATGATTCGCGACCGTAACAAATATTTATTTAGAAAATTATTTAATACGGTCGCAAATCATATTTAGGACAACGAGGTACCTGCATCTTGCAAAAAAAACGTAAGAAAATTTTAATTTCGCTGTCTACCTTGGCGCTTTCGCCTTAACATTCGTTATCCAATAAATGGTCCAAAAAATATGAAAAATGTGTTAAACTTGATAAGCGTGTGTAACAGCCTTAACGTAGGATTTGATTTGATTCCAAATTCGAGGAAGCAGTCATTAATTGCTTCAGATTTCGGAGAACCCATTGTGCCTGATTGCATTCGGAGAATCACGTTTGGACATGGATTATGTAATTTTAGATTGAGGTATACCGGGGCTAAACCTATAGTTACACCGAAATCTCTAGTATTTTTATTAGGTTTATTTTTATTTCATTTTTAATGGTGTATTTTTTACACTTATAGCTTATTGTCGTTTATTCCCCGAAGGTTTAAGCAGGGCCCAGGGGTGTACCTATACGACACCCACATTATGTCTAAGTCCCATGTAATAGGGGGCCAGCCTATTGTCACTATCCGGGCACAAATCCAGACTCCGAGCTGCTACTGAGAAATTCTAGACGAAAAAAACCTAAAAACACTTTGCTCGACCCGGGAATCGAACCCTAGACCTCACGCTCAGCTGTAGCGCTTGCGACAACTAGACCGACGGAGCAGTCACGAAATATTTTTTTTTATTGCTAATCCCTGCTCTTGACCTCGATCACGCCTGAGGGAAAGCTATGGATACGGTCTATGATGGAACGAGCGTGCCCAGAAGATGCCTGTTCACTATTGCTGCTTTGAAGGCAAATCATGGGTTAAATGTGGCTGACAGAGAGACGCTGGCAGAGAGTTCCACACTTTGTCTGTGCGCATATTTGTTGAGGAAAAGGTACCTCATGTTTGAATAAAATAGACTATACCAGGCCTTTTACATATTAAATCTATTTTATTATTTACTAGCTGTGCCCGCGACTTCGTTCGCGTGGATGTCGGAAAACAATAGGTAATGTGTCGCTTAGGAAAGGTGCAATTGCCACTCCTTCATTGAAAAGGAAGAATCATCAGATCTTGCCTGGTAACGCTTCCATTACCTAGGGTTCGCTACCACGGCCCTTTCTACTGCAGTCACTGCGTCTTCATGGTTCATAATGACAATGCGACGAAGTGTCACTTTGATTTTTGAGAATAAATTTATTTATTTCTGTAAATGCCCATGGATGACATCACAGCGGGCCCTATCAGAATACCAGCGCTGCGACATTTATTTTTTAAGTGTCGTATAGCATCATGCTGAGATAGGAGCCTTTTGGCCTCGTATAGGACTTTGTTTCATTTTTCTTTTTGTTATTATATATTTTTTTTTTATAACTTGTTTTTATATTTTACTGTGTTTGGTTTAGTTTGTGAACTAAAGTAACTGGAAAAATCATAAAATTAATATAAATCATTTGTGAAGCTCAAGTTTTTTTGTTCTACCCCTTTTAGATAGGGTTGAACGTAACCCTTTTGGCAATTTTTTCGATAACAATAACATTTTAATAAGGTAAATGGTGACGGGGTCATTATGTTATTTTGGACCGAGTTATTATGAATTCTTCGAAGAGACTTCTGAAGAATTAAAAGCATTATGAATTGTTTTATTGACGGATGCCATTACGGTTACGGTTTGGATTAACCCCTACATACAAACTCACAAATAAAGCAAGAGTAGTAATTAGTATAGATTGAGCAAAATCATCATCTGCCTTGCCTCTTCGCAACCATGTTGGAGTCGGCTTCCAGTCGTCCAGATGCACCTAAACACCAGTATTTTACATGGAGCGACAGCCTAACTGACCTCCACAACTCAGTTACTGGGTAATACGATACCCCTTGGTAAGACTGGTTGTCAGATTTTCGGGCTTCTGACTATCCGTAACGACTGCCAAAGATCCACGAAAAGATACCTACACGTCAAATTGACATAGGATGTCAATTTGCTTACACAGATAATTATCCTAGCAGTACATAGTGCATTATTTACTCTATAAACACTAACAATTTAATTTAATATGAAGTTTCCCGATAGTGCGCAACTACATCACCCTGTATCACCCTGTTCATTCAGGAAAACCGCCAATTTCCTTTGAAACCGCTCTTCCGACCAAATTAATAAATGCTTCGCTACTACAGCGGGATATTATAGACCATAGATTAGATTTCAGTACGTATAGCTTGCGGAAGGCACTCTGAATAGAATTGTCTACATAATATCATGCATGTAATTCAAAAAGGGTTAGTCAGTGTTGTGTCTATAGTACACCCACATTTCGTAAAGGACGAGCCTATATTGCCATCAATCGGACACAAATCCAGACGCTGCTACTACGGGATTCCTGATAGAAAAACCCAATAACACTTTGCCCGACCCGGGAATCGAACAACGAGGAATTATCTATAAGTATAAATTACTAGATGCGCCCCCCGCATAAGTTTCGATCCCGTGGGAATATCGGGATAAAAACTATCTTATATGTTAATCTAGGGTGTCAGCTACCGCCATACCAAATTTTGTCAAAATTGGTCCAGCCGTTTGAGCGTGAAGAAGTAACAAACGTATAAACACACACACACACACACCCTCACACACACTCACAAACTTTTGCCTTTGTAATATTAGTGTGATAATACCATATATATTACCATAGAATGATCAAGGACTGGTGGTCGGTAAAAGGCTCGCAGGTCAGTTTTTAAACGCAAAAATCAAGTTATATTAATAACCTTATTCACAAGATGTTCAGCCAAGGACTCCACGGTAATCCTTATAAGGGCGAATTCACCAAACTTTTATACCTAGAATAATTCTTATCCTGCGAATGGAAGTTTTTATATACTAGAACTGTCAGACATCAAATTTATTCCACAGATTAAAAACTCAAACGCTAAGTATTTATCTTCTATCTTCTATTTATATAAAACATAGTCGGGTTAGTCGTTTAGGAGCTTAAGGTCAAAGCACGAAATGACACCATTTATAACTCAAGAACGACTGAACCGATTTTTATGATCTTTGATTTGTTGGATTTTTTTCCGCCCCGAATAGCAGAATAACTATTAAAACACGAAAAACTCGCGAAAAAAAAAATGAAGATATTTCATTTTCTCATAAATTTTGTGTTTATTAATTCTGAAGCGGTATGAAGTTCGCCGGGTCAGCTAGTTTCAATTAAACCAATTACATGCACTTTTAAATTGTTAAGGGGTCGGTTAGTCAGAAAGATGAATCTCTGACTTTGGTAAAATCAGCCCCAAGAAATAACAAAAACAAACTGCTCCTTCTATCTTGTCTATGGTGTGGGAAGGCGTGACTGAAGCAATTACCGTGAACGTAATTACCCTTCCCCTAGCTATATCAATTAATTTGTAAGCTATCACAGACATTGATTATTTTGAAGATGCTAATAATAGTAAAGAGGAGGTTACAATGATATTTTTGTAGGATGTGTTACAGGTGTGATTATCAGCTCGTTATTGTCACATTGCAAGGCAAACGCTTTTTCTTTTTCTTATAAATAACAAGGAAAACATTCTGACCTGGGCATGCAGTAAATAATGCCGAAAATAATCGCTTGCCGTAACGATGCTTACGACAAACGCAAGTCTACATCATCGGTACAGACACACCTTCGAGTACGCTCATTTCGCATTATTTTTGTTTATAATTACTTGCAAACACCCCCAAAATTATAAGTTTACGATTATAACGATTCACTTTGCGGGCTTGCAAAAATGCTCGCAAAATATATCTGTAAACATTAAGAAAATCGTAAAGTTTGCGACAAAAGTCGGTAAAATACCGATGACAATGGATGACTTTGAGAGTCGAGACTACCAAATATCGCTACATCCTTATCGATAGATCGCTATGAATGTCCCTGCCCCTGCATAGTTATTCACAACCAGTCGAAACGCTTCCGTACCGTATCGAACATCAATCATTGTTATCGTAGGAGTCCTCTAACCGCTGTTCACAAGTCCAAAAAACGAACACTTTATCACGACCACTATTCTTCCGTCAGCTGTTTGCTGTCCCTGGCAAGGCAAATCAGGATATCGAAATGTATAATTTTCGATACGATAGACTCTCGGAGGGTTGTGAATAGCTATACAGGGTAAGCTAAAAAAAAAAAAAAAAAATAGGGTAGGTACACCCACACTCATAAACACACACCCTTTTTTTTTTTTTTAAGGATGGGAAATCATCCAATGTGTCCTCCCGCGCTGGGTGGAGCGGAAGGGAGTGTCAGACTCTTACTGACTAAAACCCATCCGTGTTCCTTCCTTAGCCCTTTATGTTCCGGGGTAGCGGTAACCCTTTCGGACAATCCCGCTGCCCCGGCATACGCGCCGTCCGGCACGGAAACACACACCCTCAAATACGTAAATACACACAAACACAGTACATTTTATTTTATTTTTACCTTTTCTTTAAACCCTCTATTGACTATAGTTGGGAAAAGGCTAGGCAGGTGATGATATTGAGTAAATTCAAGCGAGTAATACAATGTTTTAAGTTGAAATAAGAATGATTGTATTTAGTTTTTTTTTTTTTTTTTCTTAATATGGAATGAGTATTTAATTGATCGTCGTACTTACTCACTACGTATTACAGATGTTATATTATCCGTATAATCAACTTACAACTTGACACTTGACAGTGATACGTTTGACAGTTGTAAGAAATAGCTTTATCAAGGTACAATGACATAGACCGTGACAATACAAAGTAAGTGGAAAAAATCGTATTGTTGTAGCTAACTAAAAAACTACCCAAGCAAAGTTTATAAAAATGTATATGGACCCCTGAGGCATACCTACCTTATCCATTAAAAAAGAATTTTGCATATCCGTCTAATATTATGACGGAGTAAACAAAAAAAAATCAACCATATAATAAAAAATATGATCAACATCCAAATTGAGAACCTCCTCCATTTTTGAAGTCGGTTAAAAATAGGCCGCTTCTTAGTAAGTGCATCACTTGAGAACGGCTACACCGGTTTGGCAGTTTTTTTTGTTTTAAAATGTTTGTGGTAATCCAAATCAGGTTTTGATGGATATACTAGCAGCTCCCCGCGGTTTCACTCGCGTTAGAGTCGATCCCGTGGGAATATCGGGATAAAAAGTATCCTATGTGTTAATCCTGGTTATAAACTATCTGTTTACCGAATTTCATCCAAATCCGTTAAGTAGTTTTTGCGTGATTGAGTAACAAACATCCAAACATCTTCACAAACTTTTTTTTAGTTGACGGGAAAATTTGAAAAAATCGGGAATCTCGATATGTTATGGATGGTCACCCATCCACGCATCAACCGCGGCAAGAGTAGCTTATCTTTCGATCAACATCTGCGGCTGTTATCAATTAGCCACGGGATTTGTTATTTTTGTGGCAAACCCTGAGCACAAATTAGTGATACCTAATTAAAAAGATAGAGAGGCGATGAAAATGATAATTAAGTCTATAATTCCATAAAATTCAACCTGCATCACAATTTGCCCCACATACCGCTACCATCCCTGAAACTCCCTAAAAATCACGCCCCGAAATCTTCCCTTCTAATAAAGAGCGACTTTTTCCGATTCCTGGCGAAGTTTGTCGGTTACCACATGTGTGGGCTATCCTAACGACATGTTAGGATAGCCCACACATGTGACGGTCTCCCACTGTGCCAGCAAGAGTGATAGTTGTTACAACTTGTGTTGATTACTGTACGTAGTCCGTGTATTTGACCTAATTGTACTGGTGATTGGTGTTCGTATCCGAACATAAATTTTAAGTTTATTTGGTTTAAGGGGAAGCGCTAAGGTAGCCCGCGAAATTCAAATTTTCTTACGTTTTTTGCAATTTGCTGGCCAGTATTAAGTTGTACGTTGATTAAAATATGATTCGCGGTCGCAACAAATATGTATTTACAGAATTACAATCATTACAATTAGTAATACAACTTGATATGTTAGTGTAATCCTAAAATGTCAAGATTTCATGAAATAGTCATTCGGTAGGATTACTTGGTCTTAGAGAGTTGTGTTGATAACTTTATTTTTTTATGACCTTTAATTACTTAAATCACATCCAATGAGGGCCCGTGGCTAAATATTAACAGCCGCACAGGTCGATCGGTCAGGTTAAGCTACGCTTGCCGCGGTTGGTCTGTGGATGGGTGACCATCTTTACATACCGAGACCCCTCCGTGAATCGGAAAGCACGTTAAGCCGTTGGTCCCGGCTGTCATTCGTGGATCTTTGACAGTCGTTACGGGTAGTCAGAAGCCCGAAAGTCTGACAACCAGTCTTACCCTGTAAATATATAACAACACTAATATTTCAATGGCTATCCGAACACGATGCGACTTACTATTTCGCCATTGGGTTACTTGTGAAATTCAGGCTACTCATTGTCGAGTTTGTGAGAAAACCGACATGTCCTAGAACCAAAGAGTCGAAGATGTAACATCTACCAACCCGCAATGGGCCCGCGTGGTGGATTATGCCCCACTCCCTCTCACAAAGTGGAGGCCTATATCCCAGAAGGAACATTATAGGCTTATTATGACGCTGTGATTGTCGAGGTTGAGTTTTTTACTGGTATCTTTTGAGTGGCGTCTTGAACTATGGGTCTTAGTGGCAGCAACAACGCTTCGTTTTCTGCATGCATGTAACTATCATGAGTGCTTGCTTTAAAAGCCGATATCATCGGTATGGACCTCTTGTTTGAGACAGCCGTTGGACACGAATTCAAATGCAGGGGGCTTGCTGTAAACCAGTGTTCTGGCTACACTGCTCAAGATAAACTGAGCCCGTTTCTGTTCATATTTTATCTTAGAGTTTTAATTTCGACTTTATTTCTCTTTCAAACTATCTGAGGGGCAATTCTGGTAATTTTAAGAACGTTCACAGTATGATCTCAGTCTCAATCTGTCAAAAATACCTCAAATTTCAGTACATTTTGACAAGTTTTTGACATTTGTTTGTCGCTGAGATGAGACTGCGACTAGATTTTGAACGATTTAAATTACGAGAATTGGCCTTCTGATGTCAGAGTGAAAGTTTGTGACATTCTTGACATTCTTGTCAGAAGGAACATTGTTTCAGTCTATCGGTATAGGACTTAGGTATTCATCGAGCACAGTTTTCCGATAATTTGATCAGGTCTCAAGTGATAGCGAACTAGCTACTTGATATTTATTGGTCGTCGTTTCACACTAGTGTTTTTATCGAAGAATTCGATTTCGCTCGTGACGATAGGAGGTTTACGAGACTTGCTTGCTGTGTTGAATACCAGGAAAGTTTGTAACGGGGTTGAATGCCCGTTGAATGCGAGAAGCACAAAACCTGTCGAAGTGGAGGTGCTTGGGCGAGGCCTATGTCCAGCAGTGAACGTCTTTCGGCTGAAATGATGATGA
Source organism: Gortyna flavago (assembly GCA_963669345.1). NCBI lineage: Eukaryota > Metazoa > Arthropoda > Insecta > Lepidoptera > Noctuidae > Gortyna > Gortyna flavago. Next base: position 2,923,671 of record OY770144.1, read on the forward strand.
CTGCCCGTGGTGCGATGTTGAAACCTTAAGTTACTCATGAAGATTCTTCAAATGCAACACATATAAAAATAAATTAATAATAATCACAATTAGTTCCACATCTACACTAATACACTAATACATATTATAAAGAAGTAAAGTTTGTAAGACTGGCTGTAGGAAGTTATCTCTAAAGTTATAACTGTTCATCCGATTTAAAAAAATCTTTCACTGATAGAAAGCTACAGTACGAGTTAGTATCAGCTAGAGATGATCACAGCTGGTCACAAGATTTATCAAAGGATGGTGGTCATGGACAACATATAATATGTTTTTACATCTTAAATTAAATGACAGTGGTTAGAAAACTATAGCATTTTTTTTAATAGTTTATTTGTTTGTGAGAGGTAATCTCAGAAAATAATGATCAGATTCCAAAAAATATTTTACTGATTGAAAGCTACACTATTGCCTATTTGCCGAGTGCCATAGAAAGAAAGAAAGAAAGAAAAATAGGTTTATTTGTCACAGAAACACGTGCACACAAAAAGATAAAATTAATTCTAATAAATAAATAACAACAAAATATATACTATCTATCATTACAAGCACAAAGCAGGATATATTTTATGGTACAGGTGACTTCCACGTGGACGAAGTCGCCAGAACCTGCGGGGTTTAAAATTGCGTAACACACTAACGGAAGAAATGGCCTTTATTTTGATAATTCAACAACATTCATTGCCTTATTTACGTTGTTGAGCCGACAAATTTTTCGAACATAGAAGAAATGGATTAGCAATATTCTTCAAAATGATTCAGATTCTGATTGATAGTGTGTTACAAAATTAGGCTGCTGATAAAGCAATTCTATTCCGAATAACAGCATCACTTTAGCAGACTTCGCTCTTTATCCCAAACTCAGTCTAGTCAACTGAGTAAACTCCAAATAAACAACGTACAGAATATATTCAAACTAGAATTACGAAACTCGGTCATAGTTGATAGTTAATTACTCCTTAACTCAATAGCAGTCGGTTCGATCAGTTTGTTCAACAAATATCAAGTTTTCGAGGCTACCGGAGTTTAATGTGTTATTGTACGTTTAACTGTAACCACGTTTAATAGAGAACTGGTGAAGTTACAGAAAGTTTTCGAGAACAGTTTGTGATTTTGATTGTAAAGTTATTTGGGAAAGTTTTCATAAATTCTGCGTTATGCTAAGCAAACATTCGTTAGGTAGAATTTGGTAAATAACATTGGCAAACAGTGGAAAGATTATTAGAAGAAAAAAATATGTAAAAAGTTTATTCATCAAAAAAATAGCAATACAGTGTGGCATATTCGGTGAGCCAGAAACCAAGCATCCTTGGTATCTTGTGGCTTGCCCAGCCTTATCCCAACTATGTTGGGGTCGGCTTTCAGTCTAAACGGATGCAGCTGAATTCCAGTATTTTACATGGAGCGACTGCCTATCTGACCTCCACAACCCATTTACTGGGTAACACGATACTCCTTCGTAAGACTGGTTGTCTGCACAGTGGGACATAACTATATGTTTTGATACAAGTTGCTCACTTTGTGTGCTGTGGGTTAATTGGAGCACTGTGCTTGGTTTGTTAGGAGTGTGAATTGTGTTTACATTATAGTATTATTTTTGACTATTTTGTAATAATTATAGTGTGTTGATGTAAAAAACTAATGACGATAGTTTTGATTTTGGTGTTTAACAGCTGTAAAATACGATTGGTTTTGCCATTGCCAGTAGAGTATGTACAGACGCCAGCACATCAAGCTACCCGAAACTGTCAAATTTTTCCAATCAACTTTGAACCTTATTTATGCTTTAACGATAAAAATTTAACAGATTCTAGTAGCTTGATGTGCTGGCGTCTGTACAACCTACTTTAAAAGTTAGGATATTCTAAGAAAAATGTTGGATACCTAAATTAATAAAAGAGAAAATAAGTAGGTACCTAGTGTCAATAGTTAGTTGTGTTAAATATTTTAAAATTTATATAAGTAAATGGAAGACGGACGTGTGAGAGATCGAAGAAATGGATGGAGGCCTTTGCCCAGCAGTGGGACAGCGTAGGCTACAAAAAAAAAGTAAACAAACCAATAAACAATTTTTTTTTTTCATAATAAATTCGAATGCTGAAAGAGAAAATATTATTTGATTTTTTATATGTTTGTTTGATATACTTTCACGCTAAAACAGCTAAACGAATTTAGATGGAATTGGCACATGGGTAGACCATGACCTGAATTAGAACATAGGATATTTCGATGAAAAACCCGCTTAAGTACCTACCTACGCCCTAACGTACCTTCGAACTTATCTGACATAGAGCTACTTAGTAATACCTACTGTAACTTTCAGTAAACAAAATACTTTAAAGTACCTAAAAGCTTTGGAAAATTGTGTTCAATTTAACTTAAGAACAGTTTGTGTCGTTTAGTAACTGTTTAATTATTTATTTCCTCGAAAAGGGCGCTTCAGTTTATTTATTCTCATAAATTGAAAGTTTCTAAAAAACACTACAGTATCTTGAAATAATTTATTGGATACAATTTTCTTTTTCTGCATATCGATACCTTTAGACTCAAAAGGCGTAAACGCCAAAAGGCCACTTTTCAGGAGAACCAAAAGACAAAAAATATTTTAAGAAAAAAATCATAACTTTTTTGTTTCAAGACTGAGTAAGTTCATTTTCGGCCCACATTATTAAATGTTTAAGATAAACAGAACTATTATATATTATTTAGGATAACTTAATAAATAAAGAAAATAGGATTGTTATACGCCCCAAAAAAAATAAAAAAATGTTGTTTACAACCCAAAATTTTACATTGTCTGTAGAATGCTTAGGGTGTATAGGTCACTTAAAGCGTCCTTTCTTGCTGAAAAGGGGTGTATTGACAGTCAACGGAGAAGTATGTACTTAATATTCATACCATTATGATAAATGGTTAGGGTTTAAACGTCACTACAAGCATCTATTGTCGTAAAGAAGGGTTATTAACGATGATAAAACAACACGTGTACCTACTTTTCAGAAGAAAAGTGAATTACCTTTATCAAATATTTAATAACCTCCTCCTTTTTTTCAAGTTGGTGGGTTCGGCCCACCTCTATTAAATGATTGAATGAATGAGTCAGAAGAAACGTTTTATTTTATGAATTTTAGGAAAGCTACTACAGCTATACATTTTAATATCTAGTACAATGTGTAGGAGATGGCAAATTACAAGCTTAAACTAACGATTAACGTGAGGTAACATAAAAAAATGCGTAAAAAAAAAGACGTAAGATACACGCAAATAAATTATCTGACGCTCAAAAAATACAATAATAAAGAGAAGAAAAAAAAATATACATCGAAAAAACAATTGTTCAACTTTTCTTTACTTCCTTAGCACTACTTGTAAATAAATCTAAATCTAACTCGACATCCTGACACACTATAATTATTAAAATTACGACAAGTTCTTATCACCTACGAGTTCTGCCTGTAGATAGTTCTGACTTGAGGCACATGGAAAAGACGTGGTCTCAGATGAAATGCACTCGGAACACGAAGCCTGATCTTGCCCACCAACTTAGGGACGTCATTAGATCCGTTCATAACGCTAAATAAGAAAGCAAGATTTGCAATTTTCCTTATAGAGGCTTATAGAGGCAGAATATGATTTTTTTTACACCGACTGATATAATTCGGGAGATAGTTAATAGAGCGATATTGAGTTTATCTCAAAATTCGCCTTTGTATACCTGCAAGCCGATTAATGTGTACATTATAATTTGGATTCCAAACCAGAGAAGCATATTCAAGGTGGCTACGGACAAACGCACAATAAAGAATTTGATCTTATTTTTGTAAGTACGTTTGCACTGTAAACACTTTTACAAGTCAATCATATTTTTTTTTTTAAACTAGATGAGGTTGGCGTTTCGTATCTGACTACTCTAAGTAGAAAGGCCGAACATTCTTAAAATCAGAACAGACCCTAAAAATAAAACTCAAGGCTTTAGAAGTCTGGTTGACTATGTTATTAATATGCGCATCAAACAGAAGCTTAGAGTCAAAAGTAACTCAAAGATCCCTGTGACACTCACTCTGACTAACAAGGCATTCCAAAGCCTATAATCTAATCAAAACTGTCCACCTGAGTCTTCTATAAAATTGTGTTTTCTGCTTTCTGCATTTCTGAACCAGTCAATGGTGAAAGCTTGGAAAAAAAGGTAAGTGTTTCAATGTAGAATTTTGACTTTTAAAATGTGAGATCGTTTATACGAAAGAACCTGATCGCAAACCCACAATCGGTTTATAGGGTTTCAGTTCCTCTGAACCGATTGAGATCTCAAAAGTTGGTGGTGGTTTAGGCCATTTATTTTGACAACATGTAAAAAGAGTAAAAACCATAAATATAATTGTAAGGTCCATCTATTCATACACGAAATATCTGAATCATTGTACTCATTTCATTGTGTCCTATAGTAAAGTTGTTCATAATGATGAGTACAATGACTGCTTCAGATATTTCATGTATGAATACCCTACAAAACCAAAAACCAAACCTATACCACTCACCAAACCTATACCTATACCTTATAAATTAAAAAGTTACAACAATAATATCATCATCATCATTTCAGCCGAAAGACGTCCACTGCTGGACATAGGCCTCCTCCAAGCACCTCCACTTCGACCGGTTCTGTGCTTGTCGCATCCAACAGTTTCCTGCGGCCTTCACAAGGTCGTCGGTCTCCACCTTGTGGGAGGCCTTCCAACGCTACTTGTTCCGGTACGCGGTCGCCACTCCAGAACCTTTCGGCTCCATCGGCCATCTGTTTGCGAGCAATGTGCCCTGGCCACTGCCACTTAAGTTTGGAAATTCTTCGGGCTATGTCGGTTACCTTGGTTTTCCTGCGCATCTCCTCAACAATAATATACCCTCATTTTGTTAAAAGTACCCGCATTCAGATTTTTTTAAGCATTTGGGATCCAACGGAAATAGTTTTTGGGAATCAACGACAACAAAACTTAATTCTCTTGCATTTTTTAAATTTGGGATCCAAAGGAAATACCAAATAATGTTTTGTGGGATCCAACGCCAAAAATATTAAACTGGGATTCAAAAGTGGGATCCAACGAAAATAAATCGGCCGGCGCGTGCTATTGTCGCTCATCCGCTATCTTGCTTGCACATAATAGCGTTAATGGCGGGCGTGCAAGAGACAACTATCAAATACTAGTTCAGGTTAGTAAGAGCACTGGCCGGCGTGAGAGTACTTCGATCTACAAACATAACTTTCGCTCATAAGACTATTTTGATTAGTGTAATTCAAAATTATTTTCGGTCGTAAGACGCTAAAACTAAATATGATAAAATAACTAATATAAAGTATAGGACACTATTGATTTTTTCGAGATAATCTCAGTTAGGGCGTATAAGTCATCTTTAATTTTTTAACGGAATAATAGGGGTGTATGCACCATATTTGGCTTAAGAGCGATGATATGACCAAAACTTTGCGGCATCAACGTTAAGTCGTATGAGTCAACTTTATTTTTATACGAGAATAAGAAGGGCGTATGCTCAAGTTTTGGTTAACGACTTTATATACGACCTATAAGTTTTTTAATAATTGTGTATGTTACCTAAATAACCAATAAAATAAAAAATTATATCAAATACGCCTTATGTCTTTAAAAAATCTCCAAAAATCACGTGGGCCGTATTAGCCCTAATTTTGCGAATTTCGCAGTTTTAACTACACAGATTGATAGAGAAAAAAAAACTGAACATAACTGCATTAAAAAGTCATTTTGGCCAAAATGGCGTTTACGCCCTTTGAGTCTAAAGGTATCGATATCAGCCTATAAATGTTCCCACTGCTGCAGGCCTCCTTTCGGTGACAGGGAGTGGGCCGTAGTCCACTACGCGGGCCCATTGCGAGTTGACAGACGTCATATCTTTTTGAATTTTTGGTTCTAGGACATGCCATCCTCACGGTGTTTTCCTTCACCATTTTGAGAGCAGTATTGATGAAATCCTACTAATATTATAAATGTGAAAGTTTGATAAGATGTTTGAATGTTTGTTACTCAATTTTAAAAGAAACGAAAACAATTTGAAAACTTTAAACGATACTATTTCCGAGAGGGTCAAGAAATATATAATGCAGAGCCTGATGAAGCAAAGTACGGAAATATTTGGAACAAAGTACGCGGGCTACTTGGACACCCCAAAGTTTATGAATATAAATTTCTTAAAACATAAAGGACAATACAGTTTCTGAAAATAAAGTTTTTATTTAATTAAAATGAGAGTTTCGTGCATTTAACTCATTTGGAATTTTGTTTGTGACGTACATTACAATACAGGGTGGTTGTGCTGTTCCATACATTTTGACCGCGTAGGTATTACGGTTTTCTATGGAACAACTGTTTTTTTTTTTTATGAAACATTTCTATGCTAGACGGTTTAGAATTATGTGCTGAATTCATGGTTCATGGTAGCGCGTCTATGGCCCTGCCACCCTGTATAATTATTACATAACTAGCTGACAAGACAGACGTTGTCCTGTACAAATTACAATAATTAAAAAAAAAGGAACGTTCAGAATTTCCCGAATTTGGAAATTTTTCGGTGAACATTTTTTTTTCATTTTTCTTTACTTTAAAACCTAATTCGGACCATTACGAATCGGTCGAGCCGTTCTCAAGTGATGTGATTACCAACGAACAGCCTAATCAGCCTATAATGGTCCCACTACTGGAACACAGGCTTCCTCTCTGTGAGAGGGAGTGGGCTGTAATCCACCTCTTTCGCCATTTTGAAAGCAGTGGTGATGAAATAACTTATACAAAGTAAATCACCTGCCTCGTTTCGAAATCACGACCAACAACTCAAACAAACAGATGCGGGGACCATTACCACTGGGCCACTAGAGCTCACCAACAGACAGCATTTAATTTAATACTTATACACAAATTACTAGCTGACCCCTGACCCCGCAAAAAATTTTGTGTATATATTTTGAACTACTTTTTTTTTGCAAAACTATTGCAAAAAAGTAGTTTAAAATATATACACAAAATTTTATCAGAATCGGTCAAGCCGTTTCGGAGGAGCTTTGTTACAAACACTGTGAGACGAGAATTTAATATATTAGAGATGAGATATATTTGTTACATTATGTACTTGTGTGTTTTTATCATTGAGCTTTCCTTCCTATTTACAATATTAATCTCCAAGCAGCATAGGATATTATATACAAATAAAATCTTACACGAAAAAGAACTCAAACTTGCGGAAATATCGTAAAATAAATAATATCTTAGCCCGCAATCTTCATTTTTCAGCCTAGCTGAAGTAAAGTTTGTCACAAGCGTTACAGTCAGTGGCAGGTGTCAAAGTGATAAATAATATCTTCGGAATTTATGGAGCGTTTGCAAGCTGAGTTAAAATTACTGAAGCGTTTGATTTTTCATGATGCGACATTTATCTTGTCGACATTTTACAGCAAAAAATCTAACGGGAATTTGGCGTAAAAAACATGTTTATGTAAGTACGCCATTTTGTAACGGACTTCTGCTTGAAAAAAATCCTGGGTTCGATTCCCAGGTTGGTCAAAGTGTTAAGTACTCGGTTTGTCTATCCGGAATTTCTCAGTAGCAGCCTGGAGTCTGGAATTATGCTCGTTTGATGGCAATAGGCTCGCCCCCCATTACATGGGACATAGGCATAACTGCCAAAATGTGAGTGTACGCACGGCTACACATCAAGCTATTCGTAACCAGTATAAGCTGACTTCTGATTGTATGAAAAACATATACAATGCGAGGTCAGCTAAAACTGGAAATGTTTAGCTTGATGTTCAGCCGTGTGTAGGTACACCTCTGCCGAACCCTTTCGAGAAACAAGACGTGATGTAATTATGTTATGGAATTTGTCGTAAAATATTGTAATTATTCCTTCCTGGAAAATAACTAGAGATGCTTTTTAACTCGTTAAATTAAATCCTCGTAAAGGTAAAAGGGTAAAGGGTTTTAAAAGTTATTCTGTAACTTCAAAAATACGGGTTCTTTAAACCTTGCTGAAATAATAACGCTTACACTTGCAAATGCCACCAGCTTTCAGTATTTTAAAAGTAAGTAATGAAACATTCACGTAAAATTAAATACTGCTAGATATTGTAACCCTCGTCAACCGTTTCTTCTTATACAAACTTATAATATAAGTTTGTATTAGAAGATATTATCTTTAAGTCCTAAAAAAGAGGTTTAAACCACACGATAGAAGCGAAAACATACGACTGGAGCCGAGTATCCTCGATTCAACGCAGAGTGTACACAATTCAGCGTCACCGGCCGTTCAATGTTCAGAAAAAGCAAGAGAAAGTGCGCCTAAAGAGGTTTTTAATCTCAGCAGTATTGAGGGTAGTCTAGCAGTCTTTTATTAATTGATCGTCGCAGCTGCCTCGCTGATCCAATTACAGTTTATTGACAATTCCCCCGGGAACTCCCCGATCGCGACGCCTAATGAAATCTACACCCCATGTACTGGTTATTACAAAAGTGATTGGTTTTTGAAATATTGGAAGACTTTAAAACTTTGTAAATGAACATCAACATTTACAATACACGAGAATTAATATATTTGGAAAACTTTGCGACTCATCAAATGCAAAACTCATTTTAATTCAAGTTATAATTTAAAATAAGCTAAGTATCATAAAAACTTAGTCGGTACGTTATAAAGTCATTCTCCTTCCGTTTTTGAAGTCGGTTAAAAAGTCACCGTTTACAACCCAGTTTCCTAGTCTTTATAAGAATCGGCACAGTATTCTCCCCAGTAACTTTTATCACTGTCTATTTTCAATAATTTTTATCACAGACAATTACATGATTATTATGTTATGTTCTACTTTGTGATTTCATAGCTTCGGTTGTGGCTTTGTAACTCAAGGCCGAGATCTATAAACGTTACTTATCACGTATTTCGGCTAATCGTTATTCCTGTTACTGGCACGCAACTGCCAAATTACAAAGATGGAGACGAGAACATATCATGTCATGTCCTTTTGGCTTCGTACAGTGCGGTAATTAATTGCGTAACACACTATAGTAATAGGCATGACTTTCAATTCGACAGTTCAATAACATTAATTCCGTTATTTACGTTTTTGAGCAGACAAAATATTCGAAATGATTCAGTTAAGGTACTGAACTTTTTGTTGTTTCTTTATTACTATTTTTTTAATACATGTACTGGTATTTTTCTGTTTGTGTTTTAATTTTTAGCTTTCGTTCTTCCTGTGCGAGTCCCAATAAATACTTTTGCACGTGCTTATTAACTTTTTATACATTTCAGGCTAAAAGAGCACGCAGTTCTACGTGAAATTAGTCTCCCATAATCAAGACGGTTATGAGGTTTCTAGATCATGTGCAACGGACCGCGGTGTCATCTTCACGCCAGCTCCGAGTCGTCTTGCGCTTTGATATCCGTGTCACGACATTCCTTTACACGCGTTTTTTAGTATGGTGTAGAATTATAAGAGAAAAGTACTGAAGATTTGAGTAATGTAGGTAGGTACAGAAAATTGAATAGTCAAGAAAGAAAATAAAGAAAGGATTTTTTTAATGCTCCAGAAAAAAAAGGAAAAATTATAAATACTGTTATTAGTAAGGTATCATTTGTTATTTTTACAGGGATCGGTTTTAAGCGTGTTCTAAATAACATAGCAAGCAACTATAAAACAATGATTCTCTAGGGTTTAGAAGGTTTATTGCGAAAGGGATAATCCGATCCAAAAACTACAAAACTTTTTCGCGTACAAATATTATCTTTACCCAAACCTTTTATAAAGTTTGTTTCGGACTAAATCTAAACAAAAACTATTTCATGTTCACACAAGCAATATAAGGGATAAAGGGCAGAAAGATAATGACAACCAGAAAAATACAATTTACACGCTAAAATAACTCACATTTTGACATTATAAAACCACAAATCATCCAATTTATATTTTCCACAACAAAGCACTTGTGTTCTCGACTGTAGAACATGGCATTACGTTATGAGTCTTATTTATTACATCGTATTTTATAAAGAACTTCACTTTCATAAAACGCGGAATCTACTGAGTACTGGACAACTTTGTCTGAGCTTTATTTCAAATTTTATGCGAGAAGTAATGGTTGAATACAAGTTATATTTTTCCTCTGGCAACATTGTGAGGTAGATTTTAAGCATAACTTATTATGTTTCTCCCCGAGGTTTTACCACGAGCGCGCGCTGGAAACGTCACGTAAATTCGAACCATTTTCTTATCGAAATTACGACTATCTGATAGCTTTTTCACAGTAGACCGCGAAATTCATATTTTCTTAAGTTTTTTACAATTTACTGGTCAGTGTCTTGTTGAATGTTGATTAAAATATGATTCGCGTAACTAGTGTGTATTTACGAAATTATAATCTATCTTTAAAACCATCAATACAACCCTCTAAGTTCAAATAATCCTAATGAATGAGTATTTCATGAATTATCAATCAATAGGTATATATGAAATTAAAGGTTTTATCTCAATTAAACCATTTACAGGCATTTTTGAACTGTAAAGAAGTCGGTCAGTCAGAAAAAAATGAAGCTAGTTGCGCATTTTAAAGCGACCTACTCTTAATGGGCAGCAAGCTTCATTTTAACCTATGGAGAAGAACGGGCAAGAACCACCATGGACACTCTTTTAAATTATAATTTTACAAAAATATTAGTTACCTACATCATTAATGTTGAATTTATAATTATAGGTATGTGAGAACGATGTAAAAAACAAATGACGTACGCGTTAAAAACGCCCAGAGTAACTACAGCAAATACTTAGTAACAAAACAACAATCCAAAAATAAAATAATTAAAATAAGCCGATGCAGCTAAGTGATGACCAGCCCCAACTAACGGCGCCCGTTCACGAACATGACGCATAGATCAGCACTATTCAGCTTAACCATTTTGCAGTTATCTACCACTTAGCCAGCACTGCAAGCTCCTTAACCTCAGTCAGATCAGTCCTTAATGTGTATTCAAATAACCAGTTTCGAAGTTTGCCTTTTTCAATTTTGATTTAAAAAAATGGCTGCCAAAAATATGACAGGATATGTGGCGCCATCTGTCAGTTGTGCCTGAGTTAGTGGCACAACTGCACATCGGGTGTCAACCGTTTACTGCAGTGATTAAGTACCGCTGTTTCCGCGGTATGAACATGCTTGGCACGGTTTGTTCAAGAGGTAGAATTAAGCGCAGAAGCTGAGGGGGTGTGTAATGTTCCAATTCTACATTAGTAGAATTGGAACATTACACACCTCCTCAGCTCTTCAGTAGAACAAGATAAGATATTTTCAACCTACTTGGTTGAAAATATCTTACCTTTTTCTTATCGGGAGCCACTGTTTATAAGTAGGCAATTTTGAGTAAGAAATCGGTCAATCCAAGCCAAAACTCATTTACTCAATTATCTTATTAAAAATTAAATGCTGTTCGTTTGTACGCGCATCACTTGAGAACGGCTGGATAGATCTGGCTATATTTTGTTTTAAATTGTAATAGTCCAAGTTAGGACTATAAGGCATGAAAAATTAGAAAAGTTTCCGATAAAATGTCCAAATTTGGGAAAAACTAAACGTCGTTTTTTCGACAACTTAAAAAAAACTTTGCAAAAATAATATTCTATATTTTTTAAAGTCATGTCAAAAATGGCACCTTTTCGCCACTTTACAGTTTTTTAGGTGGAATGGTGGTCCGAGTTCTTGCTACTATACGAAACAATATCAGATAGTAAAAACCGATCCGGAAAATAGATAGCCTGTGCTAGTGTGAATGGGCTATACGGCTATATGGCTATAAGGTATCGTATACGAGCCATTCGTTTAGACTGTAAAATAAAACGCTATGTCGCACGCAGGTTAGATAGTGGCCGTCTGACATCCAACCATTCGGGAAATAAATTCATTTTTCACACCTTTTTCCGAAATTCAATATTCATTCGAGTTGCGTGGAATATGTGGTTTTTGAACGGGTTAAAGTGTAGAGCAGAAATGAAACTACGTACTTGGTAAAGCGTGCATGTTTAGGTATTATATACTAGCTTTGCTTCAGCGTGAAACTTCTTGTTCTCCCACCCACCCCATCGCATCGCATCGCCTGGCCGCGCTGTTACTTCTTTCTCGCTTAGCGTTCATTGTGACTTTTTTTTGCACGGCTCTTAATAGTAATTATGCTCAGCTTTAAAGATTGCGACCACTAGACCAGTGATTATGATAAACGTTACCTTAATGACCAAGAACTGACTTCCAAAAGTCTGGATAAAACATAAATCCTCCGCCTGCATTTTAACAACAGCTAGCAAAGTATCGAAAAAACTGGATGAAAGAAAAATCTTTCGGAACCTTCAAACACCATCTTGAAAATTGGAATTCCTAAAACAAACAGACAATAATTCCTCTTCATCATAGTGCTAGCGACCCCTCTTCATTGTCCCCACTGTGGGCGGCCTCCGTCTGTCCGCTGGACAAAATACGTTAAAATTAATGACGTTACGTCCACGTCCCGGACATTTCAAGGAGGCTGTTATGTACTGGGTCAACATTTTGGAATTGGATAATGAAAATTACTTACTGCAGGTAGATAGATAGATAGGTAGAAGCTTCCTTAGATGGTGTGGTTGACCTGACTTTGGAAGACAGTTGCATACCTACTTTAAGAGCGTTTACGACGTACGGCATTTCATTCAAACTTTCAAGCACTTTTTTTTTTTAATGATTTAACCGATTTTAATGAAACTTCATACGCATAAGCACGATACAAAGGTCTATAAAGTTAGTAAATAACATTTTCGAAATGTCTCAGTTAAAAAAAGATAACTGGAAATATCTGTTTCTATGGAAAATTTATTAATCGGTCTAATTTGGCTGTAACACTATTTTTCGAAAATGCTCTTAACTAACTTTTTAGAGCTTTGTATCTTGCTTATGCGTACGAAGTTTCATTAAAATCGGTTCATTCATTTCGAAAAACAAGGGCTTTAAAATTTGTTGAAATGTCGTACCTACGTCGTGAACGCTCTTAAATAAAGATGGCCACCCAGTGGAAAAACAGATTATTGGTTTTATAAAGTCACAATTATTTATAGTGTGATCGGGTATGTAAGAAAGGTTTCGCACTACATCCGATCCGATCCGAATTAAAGATCCGACTTCAATCCGAATTTGAAATGTTCTAAATTCGGACGGATAGAGTTCGGACCTAGTGCGCAACCCCTCATTCAAATAGGACTATGGTCGCTTCGGACCGGCATTTCTCGGATTCGGATCGGACGTAGTGCAAAACCGCTCTTACAATAGCTTACAATATTATTACTTCATCAATATTCAATAATTCAATATAAAATCCAGAGAAAAATAAATTTTCAGTTGTTCCCGAATTCTACTATTTTCCGAACAAAAGCTGTTCCAATTTTTCTTTCCCTAAAAATCGTATTCAAACATTATAAAAAGAGATTTAATTAAATCAGTTAAGCCGTCATCAAGTGTTGCGCTTACTAATGAACACTTAGTTTTTAACCGACTTCCAAAAAGGAGGAGGTTATATGTTCGACTTTATGTATGTTTTTTTTTTTTTGTATGTTCACCGATTTCTCCGTCATTTGTGGATCGATTTCGAAAATTATTTTTTTGTTTGAAAGGGTATACTCCCAAGGTGGTCCCATTGTCAGCAAGTCGGAATCTGATGAGAGGATCCCATGGAAATCGAGGGAAACCCTCAAATTTTATTGGCAAACCTATAGCGATTTCGATATTTTTTAGAGTAACTTGAGCATTTGCTCTCGGAAATCATCATTTGGTAAAGTGGAGCTGATGATGAAGACTACAGACGGCCATCGGAACTAATCAATGATAAATATTTCACGGGTTGCGATTCGATTACTTTAATATGGTTGCTAAGCAATTTATGCTCGTCACAATGCATGTGGTGGTGGAGTGGAGTTCTTCAGGTTCTTACCAGGAGAACTCCTCAAAAATTAACGTCCCAGCATCGGGAAAAGCAATATTTTGTAAAAGGTGATGAGCAGTTGACGTTATGCTATTGTAACTTAGATAAATTACAAACTCTTTCACTAAAAAGTGAAAAATAAAAACTTTTTTACAAAAAAAAAAAACCGACTTCCAAAAAAAACAACAAAGTGATAAATAACTTTTATTTCGGAAGTCGGTGTCAATAAACGAAAATGCAGAACCAACGACACCGACTTCCGAAATAAAAGTTATTTATCACTTTGTAGTTTTTTTTGGAAATCGGTTGTTTTTATTAATACACAACTTACTTACAACAACATCTTACTTTTATATTTTTGAATTCACACAATTAAATAACTACGTATCCTGAATATTTGAAAAATGTGCTCCATATTACGGATAAATATTCTATAGATGAATTTTGTAGATTCAAATATTCCATAAACGTTGTCAGTACCCTAATTTCTTACCACGCTAACATTCACAATTTGAACGATTTTGAAGGATAGGTAATGCTTATCCATTGCTTCATATGTTCGAAAAAATTGTCTGCTCAACAACGTAAATAACGCAATGAATGTTGTTGAATTGTTAAAATGAAGTCGTTGTCACTGATATTATGTTACGAAATTACCCCTCAGGACTTTGTAAATACAGAGAATTTAATTAAAACAAGGTGTTAGCATAATATCCCGAATATAAATAGAATAATAGGAATACAATGTTCATACTTCAATGACGACATGGTTGGCGCAGTGATTGAGCGATTGACTGCTGCGCAGCATGTCGCGGGTTCGATTCCCGCACGGAACAAATATTTGTACGACCTACAAGTATTTATTTCGGGTCTGGGTGTTTTTCTATCTATAATATGTAAGTATTTACAAAAAAGAAAAAGAATTATATGTATAAGTAGTTTATCAGCCATCTCGTTACCATAACACAAGCATTAGGTTGCTTAGCTTGGGACTATATGGCGTTGTGTGAAATGTCCAAGGATATTATTATTATTATACTTTACAGCAAGTGAACTATTAAAGAAATACGGACTTCTTACTATTAATAAAAGCGGACTTGAGGAAGTGCAGTACTAGGTAACTTAAAACGACTTAAGAGTTCCCAGTTTCAAAGTAAGAGTTGATACATTTAAAAGGGTTCGTTTGAACGCTGGCAGTTACTGGGAAACCGACTTCATTTTTCCGGTAACTGTTAATAGCTCGTGGAACCTCTTTTTAATAGCAGTATCTTTAAGCTTCACGTGTAAGGGATTTTCTGGGAAGTATGTGCTATATACCTACCTATTTCAGTTACTAAGCAACATTGTATTGAATTAGAAAAGGCGTGAGTTAATGAGTGTAGGTACCTATATACAACGTGTCCTAAAATTCAACGATAAGCGGGCATCAGAGGGTGGACCCTTTCATGACTACTCTAGAAAAAAAAACCACAACTTTTCAAACATTTCTTCTTTTTTTTTTTGTTGTCATGACGAGGTCCGCCCTCTGGTGCACGCTTATCGTTGAATTTTGGGACACGTTGTATAAATATGCACGCGCCGCGTTATGGTTGGTACCCATCGTATGGAGCGAGGGTGGGCTTTTTCATCACATGCAATACACAAAATAATTAATGTGGTTTATTCGTATTTTGTGGAAACAATTTGCTGTAGAAGAAACGTTTACTAATGAGAACACCATCACTATCTCGACGACAATTCTTTTCAGTATTTCTAATCTCTTTGGAACTTTTATGTTTGAGCCGTTTGGGGTTAAAACACTAGGGCCATGGGGCCCGAGTGCCCACTTAGTATTTCGAGATATCAACAAGCGGTTGGTCGACTCTTCACGTGACCAAAGGGCTGGCCTATTTTTTGGCCAAAGAACTGATTCTTTGGCCATGCCAATGCTGACATTGCCATACCTACAACGTGCCCAATGCTGTCAGCCTTTTGGGCACGTTTCCTGTTGACGAATTTTTTTATGTCCTTTGATTATTTCCCCTCCCCTTTTTATATACTTGTGCATATTACTATTTTAAGACCGTTAGCTTTTTAAATTATGTAAATATTACAATCTCTAACAAAAAGAATCTAGTATTTTCATCAAGAAGATAAAGTTGAAAGTTTTAAAAGGAGTAACATGTATCCAGCCAGATGCATCCCAACCCAGTGACCTGATGTCATTTTAATGACAGCAACCGCAACATAATGTCCTCAAAACTGCACAAAATACCGCTATATATCTTAAACATTTACCGTCAAAGAAAATAAAGTTCAAAGCCTCAGTTACAAATCGGGTCCAGTATTTTGCGAAGTTTCAAAATGGAATCCCTGGGTAACTTCGAGACCACGGAACTCATCGTCACTTAGCTTATGGATGTATGTTAAAACTTTTGGATTCCTGCCATGTTGTAAGCGACTTCAGTTTACGTCTAGAGGTCTTTTAAAAAAGTCAAAGCCCACTACGGCTTTTTTAAAAGACTTATTTAGATTGCTTGCCAATTTTTTTGTATCATATAATATATTTTATGGGGTTCTGCCAAGAATTTTGTGATTCGTGCCATTTATTTCTTTAGCACTATAAGGAGTCAAACTCAAACTCAAAGCATTTATTTCAATTAAACCATTTACAGGCACTTTTGAATTGTCAAGAAGTCGGTCAGTCAGAAAATATGAAGCTAGTTGCCCGTTCCAAAGCGTAGGTACCTATGGAGAAGAACGGGAAGAATATTAGTTACATCATTAATGTTGAATTTATAATTAAATGTGAGAGCGATGTAAAAAAAAGACGTACGCGTTAAAAGCGTCCAGAGTACAGTATAGTAGGTACTTAACCAAACAACAATCCAAAAATAAAATAAATTAAAATAATCCGAGGCAGCTAAGTGATGACCAGCCCCAACTGACGGCGCCCGTTCACGAACATGACGCATCATAGATCATCTAAGTGTGAGTGCATCTAAGATAGAAACAATAATATAAGGATTTTATTGTCCAGGTAATAAATATAGTAAGCAGGTTCATTGGTTAGTTAACAGCAAGTTGGGACGACATGAGTAGCTTAAACAAGGCTAATGCTAGATTACAATATGTTACCTGGCTGTATCTTAAACCTGTAATGTAGTTGATGTTTGGAATCAGAATACCAGCGCTGCGATTTAAATTTTTACTATACTGAAATAGGAGCACACACGGACCTTTTTTTTTTCATTTTAATGGTACTTTTTTCTTGTTTGTAAGTATTTTCTGAGCCAAAAAGGATTTTTAAGTTTTGAAAGTTATAACACTGGCACGATAACGAATATTGTTATCATCAGAATTCGAATTGAAGAAGGACATAGTTAAGACTTTCAAGAACATCGTGGAAACCGGCATGTCTTAGAACCAAAAATTCAAAGACATGTAGCATCTACCACGTCGTGGATTACGGCCCATTCCCTCGCACAGAGAGGAGGCCTGTGTCCCAGCAGTGGGAACATTATAGCTTTGATCCCAACAGTCAGATGCTATTATATGTCAGTAAAATATACAACTTATACCTACATATACTGCCTTATGTACTGCCCTAATGATGAAAATATTGTTAAGCTTCAAACATTTTTATCCATTCTCTGTTATTTTTGACAAAGTATACTTCAGACATACAATCCTTTGATTAATACATCCATTAAGAATAACGAACAACTCTTACAATACACCCAGAATAAAAATACATCTTCATTATTATCAATATCAAAAACTGCACAGTGCAAACAATGACGACACTCATATATCACATAAGACATACAAAGCCACGGTCGTCGCACAGTGTGACGATGTCGCGTGTCACGGGGCAAAATCTGCCAGGCCATTGGCACAGTTGCCCAGTAGACCAAACACGTATGAAATTAATGATCATTGAAGCCAACGTAAACTAGAAATTAAGCGTGGCACACTGTGCACTGGTGAGTGTTTCAGATTTTGAAGGGATCATGATGGAATATTAATTAAACGTTATCTGTTTCCTCATTATGCTACGTTTTCCTAAAAGAGAGGTGACTGCCACATGTGGCCGTAATATCCAAATATAGAGCGCTTTTTGACACCTTTTAATGTCAAATACTGCCTACTGGTAAAAATTATGAGGGGCTTGTGGCTAAGTAATAAGTCAGTGGATGGGTAATAACAAAGAACTCTTCGTGTCTCAGAAATGTCATTCGTAGATATTTGACAGTCGTTACGGGCCGTCAGTAGCCCGAAAGTCTTGACTATCAGTCGTACCAAGGGGTGTCGTATTACCCAGTAACTGGGTTGTGGAGGTCAGATAGGCAATCGCTCAATGTAAACTACGGGTATATTCAGCTGCATCCGGTTAGACTGGAAGGCGACCCCAACATGGTTGGAAAAGGCTAGGCAGATGATGATCTAATGAGGGTAAGGTATATTGGGGTCCAATATAGCTGAGGATAAACCGATTTAATACAATATTATTTTACAATTTTGTTCGATAGTAAACTTGGAAAATATTGAAGATACACGGCTATAAGTGAGAACGTTTGTGAAAACATGAAATCGCGAAAAAAAATGTGCTGTTCACTACGTTTTGACGAGTTATGCGAACATAAATGTAGGGAACAGCAGTTTTTTTTTTTTCACGATTTCTGGTTTGGTCCCATAGTAAAAGTTGTTCATAATGATGAGTACAATGACCCCTTAAGAGGAAAACAGTGATTAAAATTTCAACCTGTATACTTAACCTTAAATGCCTTCAATCTGAATTGTTCCGTTTCACTTGAAAGGCAAACTACTTAAAGTCCTGTTCCATTGACTAAATGCACGACCCGGACATCGAACTGAATACAAGAAAATGGTAACACAGCTATTAATAACAGGGTGTTGCTTCCACCCGGCGCACAGTGGAGCGATGCCAAATTTCGTTGAAAAAATGGCATTTTAAAATTTCGTAATTTTTCATCTTTATGAAGTGTTTTGCTTGAGACTGTGATTTATTAGGTCCAATTTTTTTTATAATAACATTTTATCTCGAAAATATTAATAAGTGCCTAAGTAACACATTTTTAAATTCATAGCAACAGGTATAAAATTTTCATATTTATTACATTTTTAATTGTAATTCATCACGTCTAGTTGGAATTTTAAATGCTTCAGCAACCATAATTAAAATCTCTGCTAGAGTGCTCTAGTAATAAAAACAAACACGTAGGTATTTATAAAAAGATGAAAACATCAAATAAGTTAATTTTGTATCTAGTGTAGTTTTATATTATTATAATTATTAGCCATTAAAGGCCTCCCTATTCACTTAACACCTCTCTCTGTCCAGAGCTGCCAAGGACCAATCTGTATTAATGTATTTAAATAATATGATACATCTAACATTGTATATAAGCATTTTAATATATGAAATAAAATATATACATCAATTGCTGTACGTTACTTTCGCAAAAACTCCAAAATAACTTGACTGATTGTGATGAAAATTTGATAAGTGGTTTGGTTTGGAATAATATGAAATAAGTACACTAATTTTTACATAACTACATCAAGAAACTTCAACCATTAATTTTCACTACATAGCGAACAAAAACTATTATTATATTTTTTTTCTATCAACCACAGACAACACAGAGCAAGCCACATTTTTCCACCGGATAAGCACAACGATATTCACAAAGATAACTACGTACAGACCCGGTATTACCAACGGAAATACGAAGACGCTACATTTGCACTGAGCTGGCAACACAACTTTTAATTATAGCCGAGTACTGGTAGGTAATGTATAGTGAAATACAGTTGGGTACTGCATTTTGTTGTTTCATTTTAGATTTAATTGAAGATAGTGGAATTGTTTGGTTATTTAGGTAGTTGTTTTGTTTGATTATGGAGATTTTATTTAATAGTAGTTCCTGAGGGTTTCTTCGTGTATTAAATTCCTTCAAGTAAACTATTTATCTTTAGACAAGAGGTATCTCAAGATGACATGGAGGCGAGCCGCGATCGCTTGTTTCAGGGTGGCACGTGAAAAAAATTCTTTGGGGGATACTGTTGCCCAGCAGTCCGGCAGTATAGGATAAACAAAAAAGAGCTATCAAGCTCCTTAGCTGCTTTTGATCAAGAACAGTGTGTCGAGTGAGTGTTACGCAGACTGATAGAAAATGCAGTGTCTGATTTCTCCTAGGAAGATTTTTCAAAACAGCCTTAAGCTAAAAGATTACTATGATAAAATAAGAAACAAGTTGGTGAAAGACTAAATCGGATTCTTCCTTTTAATCAATAAAACTTTCGGCTAAAACCAAGTTCTAAAGATGAAAATCTCATTAGTTAAATCCTTCGATCAACAATTGTTGATCGAAGGTTAAATCAGACAGGTCAAATTTAATATAACAGAAAGGAAAAATTTATACCTAAATCCCAAGTTTAAAAAACAACTTAAAACCTTGCAAACAAAATAATTAAAACGACAACAAATCAAGACAAGAACATCGTACGGGGCCGAACTTTTAAAAACAACTGAAAGCTGACCGTAGTGCCGTGCCCGTATGTTGTCCAACCTCTGGCCGAAAGCCAAGAGGCCGAAACAGAGCCAGCACTTTAGGGATAATGGCAATAGTTTACAATATGGTGATGGATGGTGATACTTTAGTAATTAATAGACTATTAGGAGTAGATTATCACCGCATGAGCAGTATTTCTTCTCAGAATAGTCAGATAGGAAACGCCGACCTCATCTAGTTTAAAAAAATATGATTGACATGTAAAAGTGTTTGTGCAAACCTACTTACTGAAAATAAATCATTTATCATTTATTAAATAGGTGGGGATTGAGATTTAATTGTAAAAAAATATTTGCTTATCGTCCTACCTACATTAAGATTATAATTATTTATGAAGCGATCTCTGAAAACAGAATAAAGTAACCAAATAACTGTAGCTAAGTTGATATTTCAGGTATGTATGTGTGCAACAAAATAAGTACTGATTGAAGTTTAAATCTAGGTATGTACACTTAATTTTTCGGCCGTATTAATATATATATTATTGTACATTATAGAAAATAGGTAATAAAAAAAATACGATTAACCAAATCTTTGCCGAACGCGTCCTTTTGCAGTATCAACAATAAGTCCATCACTAAATGAAAGCCTCAGCTACTCAACAAAAAAACCAGCAGAGTGCGATTTGGACTTGCATACGAAGGGTTCCGTACCACCATTCAATATTTAACACTACATATAAAATAACGGCAAAAAAATCACATTTGTTGTATGAGAGCCTAAATATTAATTTTATTTGTTGTTAAAGCGGCAACAGAAATACACATGCTGTGAAAATTCCGTCTATAAGCTATCACAGTTCATGAGATACAGCCTGTTGACAGACGGACGGACGGACGGACAGCGGAGTCTTAGCATAAGGGTCCCGTGTACCCTTTGGGTACGGAACCTTAAAAAGTGACGGGAATCAATAAATTCATCAGAGAATCCCGAACCGGAATATTTACCGGAAAACTGTTCACTGATATTTATTCAAATTACTTATTGCTTCCTGTTTTTATTTGTTCGATTGTTAAAGCGCTCCTTTGTTATTAATATCAGTATTAATAAAAGTTTGTTTTGATACGCTCCTTTTAAATCCAAAAGATCGCTCTTACCGATAAGACCGACGATTGTGTCACCCCAATTTCTATATTTATGTCTGTAATTTATATGGTGTAACACGGCTACACATCAAGCTATACATTTCCAGTTTTCACTGACCTCGCATTGTATAAACATCAATAGACAATCTTTCGTACAATCAGAAGTCAGCTTATACTGGTTATGTATAGCTTGATGTGTAAAGTTTATTCTATTCCAGTCTTACCAAGGGATATCGTATTACCAAGTAACTGGGTTGTGGAGGTCAGATAGGCAGTCGCTCCATGTAAAATACTGGTATTCAGCTGTATCCGGTTAGACTGGAAGCCGACCCCAACATAGTCATATCAGAATACCAGCGCTGCGACATTTATTTTTTTAATGTCGTAGCATCATGCTGAGATAGGAGCCTTTTGGCCTCATATAGGACTTTCTGTTTAATTTTTTCGTTTTGTTTTATTTTTATATATTTATTTTTTACTTTTTTTAGTTTCGTTTGTGATCCTCCTCCTGTACGAGTCGCAATAAATACTTTTTCTTTTCTTTATAGTTGGGAAAAGGCTAGGCAGATGATGAATAGAGTACTCTATTCTATCAGTGTCCGATTTTATATTTAACTACTGCACCCCGCGGGTTCGCCTGCATAAGAGTCGATCCTGTGGTAATATCGGGATAAAAAAGTATTCTATATATTACTCCAGGGTGTCAGCTACCTCCAGACACACTCCCTTCCGCTCAACCCAGAGCGGGAGGGCCGCTCTGGGTTGAGCGGAGGGAGTGTCAGACTCTTACTGAATAAAACCCATCCGTGTTCCTTCCTTAGCCCTTTATGTTCCGGGGTAGCGGTAATCCTTTTGAACAATCTCGCAGTATTTAGGTGTCGCCTGGTGTACCGATACTCTTAATGAAAACGGGCAGTACCCTACCCAGTGTATGTGCTAAAAATAGGTAACAAAAACGTGCAATAAAATGAAGTCACCGCATTACACTGACTGCATTTAACCACATTAAAACAAGATAAACTCAGATGAAAATAAATTGCCTCCATTGAGAGCTTAACGTCAATTTACATCCGTTATAATAAGGGTTACCATAATTTCAGAGCTTAACGGACCTGTAAAATATTCAGTAGCTTGACTTCATTCGAGAAAACTTGCTAGAAGCTATCGATTATAATTCAATAAATATACCTTTTCAAGCAGAATTCAAATCACGAAGGATTAAAAAAGGACACCAGAGGTACCTGTAAGACAAAAATTAAATTGTTTATTCTATAAAGAGGTTACCGGATTGACTCAATTTACACGTCATATTAGAAAAGCAAAAAAAAAAATAAGCTAGATGAGGTCGGCGTCGATAGAACAGCTTGCTTGCTGCAAGCATTTGTAATCGTGGAGCTCAACTCAAAACTTGAGAAGCTCAACGACTCGAGATGTCTTTCCAAATGATCTGTTCAGTACATTCGCATTTATAATATTAGCATGGATTCTTAACCTAAGAAATAAACTTTACAGTTTAAAATCTGAAAATCTGACAGTTATTTTTATACCAACACGCGGACATTACTATTTCTATCTCAACTCTACGAAGAATAGGCATATCTCTTTCCATACAAAGAGACATTTCACTTTTGCATGTTTCACATAACCCGCTGTTACTCAAAAGCTTTTAAAAAACTGGGTTCCTGACACTCAAAAACATGGCAACCCCAGCGATAATAGCGGTACAATATCCTGTCCTGACAGCGATCGTAATTTCACTTCCTCACTGCGCCAGCGCTGATCACTCTTGAGAGAAAGTGCTGAGTTATTGCACAGAACTGGATTTATTTTATGGGTAGGTAGTGTAATAAGTATAGGTAGGTATGTAGCTGTCTGGCGGTTAATTAAGATTTATATGACGCGTGGTGACTGCCTCATTGCTACTCAAGTGCTACTGGTGAGCATGAGGTCCTGAGTTCGATTCCCAGGTCGGTCAAAATATTAATTATTGGATTTTTCCACCAGAAAATTCTTAATAGCAGATCATACTTTGGATTTGTACCCGGTTGATGTCAATAACTTCGCCTCCTATTATAATAATATGGGACTTAGACAAAACTGGTGTAATCTGGGTGTACCACAGTTAAACCATTACCTAACCTTTCAGCAATTATAAAGAAAGAAAGAAAGAAAAAGTATTTATTGCGACTTGTACAGGAGGATCAGAAACTATTACTAAACTAAAAACTAAACAAAGTTAAAAATTAAAAGAAGTTATTAAAAAAAAAAGTAACAAAAACAAAAAAGGAAACAAAGTCCTATACGAGGCCAAAAGGCTCCTATCTCAGCACGATACTGCGACACTTAAAAAAATAAATCTCGCAGCGCTGGTATTCTGATAGGGCCCGCTGTGATGTCACGGGCATTTACAGAAATAAATAAAATATATTATACTTAGATGTGATGTTTTGTTACGTTGTGGTCGTGAAAAACTATCTTTAGCTATTGACGGTTGTCTGTTAGCGACGTGTTAAATAGAGGCTTTGATGTTAAAGTATCGTGAAGTTACAGGAGTTAATTATTTTCTCAAACGAAATTGCCTGCTAATATTAACGTAATAATCTGTCCTGTAGTGTAATAGATATTTGTAAGATCTTATATTTGCACGCCACACTTGGCAGAATGTGATGATACCATTGACTAATCTTAAGACCAATAATGTACCATATTCAGAGAAATAAGTGATTATGATTAAGGAATATGTCAGCTCTATGAGAGCATCGTAATGAACAAATGCCCAATTTCACCAATCCTAAGGCTCAATTTACACCGCCGCGGAACGGAATGGAAGCGATTTTTTTTTGTACAAAGCTTTATGAACTTTATGTCAATAGTGTAACGCACGTGTAACGCATAAATTAGATACGCCCATAAGCACAGGTCGCGCATCTTCTGGAAAACGGGAATCCCTGCAGTAACAAAACAAGCTCGTATCTAGTTTGTACGTTAGACAATTGACATAAAGTACATTTTGCTATTACGAAAACTCGATTCCACTCCGTTCCGCGGCGGTGTAAATTGAGCCTAAGTTACACCTACATATATGCCTAAATAAAAATGCGTTGTTATATTTTCAACGCTCGGAGTTACTGAAAACGTTGATTTGGCATTTTGATAAGGAAAATGGCAGAACGAGGGCCCTTTGTGAATTACAACAAAACACGATCAGCGATCACCAATCCATACGAAAAATGTCGTCAATTTATATATAACGAAGTGTCGATCACTTGGGACTATGGGGATAAAAAGTATCCTATGTGTTAATCCAGGGTGTCACTTACCTCCAAACCAAATTTTATCAGAATTGGTCCAGCCGTTTGTGTGTGAAGAAGCAAACACAAATACACTCACAAACTATTTTTATTTTTTTTATTTGAAATGGGTTTGCTCCTGACTCTAGTCTAGGTCAGAGGTGACAGAGACAGTATACTTTATGGTATTTGTGGGATGATTTTTGTTCTGTCATCACAACGATAAAAACACAAAGAAAATAAAATAAGTTCCTTAGATACTTAGATAGTTTTTTTCCTTTATCGAGCAAACAACAGCTGAAAGAGTCTCTTGTTAAAATAAAGTTGTATTATTTTCTTTAATTTCCATTACACGCATAGATTCCCTGAACAATGATAATCTTTTGCTATTCATTCACAATATATTTCCCGCCGAGGGAACGTTGTCTGCGATAAGATAGGTATTGTGTACTGATATTGTTCAAATTTTAGGCCAGGACGCTGCCACCCTAAACACAAGTTAAATCTTATTTTAGGTGCCACAGTTCATCGAAATACCCCTTTTCCTTAGTTGTAACACTGCATAGTGTTTAGATAAGTGATAATGTTCAAAACAAGTTAATGTTTTTTTTTTATGTGAAGCAAAGGGTTTTGTGGCACAACTACTTATTCGTAGTACATACGCCAGCACATCAGGTTACCCGAAAATGTAAAATTTTCCCAATTAACTTTTAACCTTATGCTTTAGCGATAGAGCTGAAAAACTATTAAATAAATTTGACAGATTGTAGTAGCTTGATGTGCTGGCGTCTGTACAACACACGGCTACACATCAAGCTATACAAAACCAGTATAAGCTGACTTCTGACTGTAAGAAAAACTTATACAACGAAATCCGTTCAGTGGTTTAGGCGTAAAAAGGTAACATACAGACAGACAGAGTTACTTTTGAATTTATAATTTAACTAGCTTCCACCCGCGGCTTCGCTCGCGAGGTATGTCGATAAAAACTATCCTATGTCCTTCCCCGGGATGCAATCTATATCTCTGCCAAATTTTATCGAAATCCGTTCAGTGGTTTAGGCGTGAAAAGGTAACATACAGACAGACAGACAGAGTTACTTTCGAATTTATAATATTAGTATGGATATCAGTATAAAGATACTATGTGGATAATAATAGCATAGCACCCACATTCGTCCTTCTCTCAACACATAACTCACAACACAATACCCTGGGGGCTCGACTGCCTACATGTTACTTCTATTGTATATAATATGTAATACATTTTAACATGTTTAAAACACAGCTTTATGCGTCGTAATAAATTCTACGTGTCCCCATTTCAAGTTCGTTTATTTACAAGTGATATTTTATTTTCGCGTCTGTCTGGTTTTATGTCTGAATTTACTCGTATTAACAAAGTTAATAGTGACGTTTAGGAATTAATTTATTTTAAATTGCAATTTTATTGGCTACGTTTTAAGCTCCCTTTACGTCAAAGTGAGGTTGTACACCAAGCTAGAGATCTATAAAACACTTTTTTTCCAAATAATGAATTCTTCTACTTATATCTTCGTATTATAAATTAAAGTCGCTTTTCGTGTCTGTCTGTGTGTACGCATTGTTTTTCTAAACTCATCATCTGCCTAACCTTTTCCCAACTCTGTTGAGGTCGGCTTCCAGTCTAACCGTATGCAGCCAAATACCAGTATTTTACATGGAGCAACTGCCTATCTGACCTCCGCAACCCGTTACTGGGTAAAACGATACCCCTTGGTAAGACTGGTTATCAGAGTGTCGGGCTTCTTTCTGACTACACGTAACGACTGTCAAAGATCCATGAATGACAGCCGGGACCAACGGCTTCCGAGGCACGGAGGGGTCTCGGTATGTAATGATGGTGACCCATTCACAGACCGACAGACAGAACCGCGACAAACGTAGCTTAACCTGATCGATTGACCTGTGCGGCTGTTATTATTTAGCCACAGGCCTGTCTTTAAACTACGCAATGTTTGTTTGGTCGGGATGCCCTGGCTTAGTTACTGCGACCAATTCGGCTGGCGCGTGATTGGTTACAGACTTCCAACCTAAACTCTAATTGAATATCATTCAGGCCGTTAGTTGAACGGCCGCCGTTTAGTTAAGAGTCCTATTACATTTTTTACGCAAATTCATAATTTTTGACGCTGTAATTTTCAGCAGCAGTAACATATTTAAATTTTTTGATTATGAATAACGATAGTAACATTCTCTTTCTTGTAAGTTGGAATTACACATTTTAATTTTTCTTTTCGTGTAATTTACTATAAATATTTTACGAATTCCGTTTGCAAGAAAAACCGTCGGCGATGGAACTTTGACGCTCAAATTCACATTGTTACATTCAATTCTTATAAAAGCTAAAATTACTAAAAAATAAGTTGAATGTTTTACTTGTTTATTGGAGTTCTAGAATTTCTTTAAATTCCTTGAGTTTTCACTAAAAAAATCGAAAAGAAAGCCTAATTTAAGCCATAAATGTCTTGATTCAGCGTCCATTATATTCCAAATAAACACAATTTTATCAAATAAACTAATATGATATAAAACTTCGATCTATAATGAATACGTTTTATTAGTTTTCGTTTGTCAATATTATAAGAAAAAATTATAATAAATAAAATTAAAGTACTATATATTCTACGTCGATTCAGCGCGCTCCTCAACACTCGCCGTTCGACGCTCGCCGTGGACGGTCGTGCTGCCCGCTCTCGCTCGCTGCACGCCCCCACCGCCTCGCCGCCCCGCCACCGCCCGCTCTCGCTACGCTAGCCGTAACGAGCTCAGTAGTCTCCGGACTACGCCCGCACCCTGTCAACAGCCGCCTTTTTCAAGGCGTGGTTGATAGAAGTTGTTTCTTTAAGAGAGAATCGTCATCACACGTGTCGTCGAGGTTTTTGGCCCCTTCCGGGTAAAAACCACAGTTTCGTGGTCCTTGGTGGATACCTCACGGTGCCAACGAAGCCAAGGGGGTGGTGCCCCAATCTCACCCGCCGAGCCCCATCAGGGCGAGGCTGTCAATTGGAATCGGGAGCTAGAAGCTTGGCCTTGGGGGTGGCTCCTAGTCAGCTCTAGCTTCGTAACTAATCCCTTGTCCACAGCTCGCGTCTAGTACGGTTGGGTGTGTCAACCCCTTCGTACTAGAAGCCGGTCTAGGGTGTCTCTACACCCATCGCACAGACTGGTTAGGGCCCCGTTCGCACAATAAGATCGGCGACGGGTCACAAGCTTCGGGCTCACTTCAGGTACTCACCTCCCTGTCTCACACCCGACAGGGAGGGTAGGATCTCACACCCCCGGGCCCATCCACCCGGGGTGCTAGGTTGTTAGGGATTCACGCCCCCTATGGTTCTTCCCTCTCCCCGCCCCCATCCCGATCATGGCAGACGCGGTCATATTGGCGTTCGTTAAAGAGGTCCTCTTCAAGGACCCCTCTTTCGTTAACCAGTATGCCCAACGTCTTATAAATTTTAGACGCCCTCCCGGTTCGGTCATCGACATTGACTTTAGCGACGCGCTAGTCAGCCCCCTCTTTCCGCCAAACTCAGGCGAAATCCCCGAGGCCGCCGCCGCCTCCCCTCCCGCACCCTCCGTGCCAGCCCCCTCGCCTGCACCTTCTGTGCCAGCCGCCGCCCCCAAACCAGCACCTTCCGTGCCAGCCCCCAAACCCGCACCCTCCGTGCCAGCCCCCAAACCCGCACCCCCCGCGTCAGCCCCAAAACCCGCACCCTCCGTGCCAACCCCAAAACCCGCACCATCCGTGCCAGCCCCTAAACCCGCACCCTCTGTGCCCGCCCCAAAACCCGCACCCTCTGTGCCAGCCCCATCACCCGCTCCCTCCGTGTCCGCCCCGAAACCCGCACCGTCCGTGCCAGTCCCCGATCCCGCACCTTCCAGCCTCCCAGCCAGCCGCTACCGCAGCAGATACTCCAGAGAGTATGGACACGTCCGTACCCCAATCTCAATCCGACTCAGAGGAAGCCCTCTCTGACTCTTCGTCCTCCTCGGAAGACGACTATATAGTCGTCGGAAAGGGTGGCAAGAGAAAGAAGAACGCCTCCTCTCACACCAACAAGGCCAAAAAGTCGGTCGCGGTAATCCCCTCTAACCCCCGCCCCCCCACCCCAACCCCCGCCGCACCGCAGGCCAATCCCGCGTCTAGCCTCTCGGCTACCCCTCCCGCTTCGAACGCAAAGAAGCCACGACCCCCGCCCCCCATCTATGTCCAGGATAAGTCCAAATGGACAGAAATCTCCAAAGCGTGTGTTGATCAAAAGATCAACTACACGAACGCCCGCTCAACCCAACAGGGTATTAAGGTAACGGTCGCCTCGTCCTCGGACTACAGGGACCTTACCCGTCTCCTCCAGACAAGGGCTTACCCCTTCCATACGTACTCCCTTCCGGAGGAAGTCCCCACCCGCGTAATCATCAGGCGCGTCCCCAAAGAAATCCCCACCGAGGAGATCAAAGAAGACCTTGCTTCACAAGGCATCCCCGTCTCAGCAGTCCATCGCTTGCACAAAGCATGGAAGGGCCTAGTCTACGACATGGTCCTGGTCATCTGCGACCCTACTGAAGGACATCACCCCATCTTCAAGGTGAAGTCAGTTTGCTCCCTCTCCAGCACCAACCAGCCCCCCCCGACCAAAACAGTCACCGACTGGAGGAAAGTAAGCGAAAGACTGAAATCCACCACGTCTCCCCACCTAGACTCCATCCCCGAGCAAATTATCTCAGTCGCAGACACGACTGGGGCGATCGACTCGTTCACAGAGCACGTTCAATCCGTACTGACGGATTGCTCACGGGAAGTTCCAGTGATGGAAGACCATCGCTGGAAACTGCCCGATGACGTACGTGAACTGGTGACCGAGAAGAACGCTGCCATTCGTGCCTACGACTCTTTTCCCTGCGACGCGAACAAATCCCACATGCGCCATTTACAGCGTGCTGTAAAGAAACGCATAGGGGAGTGGCGCTCCGAGGGATGGGATAAGTTGATCGGCGAACTCGAGCCCACCCACCACGCCTTCTGGCAACTCCAGAGGAAGCTCCGCTCCTCTGAAGAGGCCACAGTTCCTCCCCTCACACGCCCCGACAAAACGGTCGCTTTCGAAAACCTCGAAAAGGCCGAATGCCTAGCCGACAGTCTAGAGGCTCAATGCACTCCCAGCTCTCAACCAGTAGACAGAGCGCACCTCGACGAGGTGAACGCTGAAGTCGAACGGAGAGCCTCCCTCCCGCCAGTCGAAGACCCTGATGATCCTCTGCCTCCCGTCACTCCCGACGAAGTGCAAGACATCATAAAAGGGCTCGCAACCCGCAAAGCCCCCGGTTCGGACGGTATCACCAATAGGGTGTACAAACTCCTCCCCGCCCCCCTCATACTGCTCATGACCGCCATCTTCAATGGCGCCCTGAGCAACAACATCTTCCCCCAAATGTGGAAAGAAGCCACAGTCATAGGCATCCCTAAGCCAGGCAAGCCCAAGTCTGAGCCCTCCAGCTACCGCCCCATCAGTCTGCTCAATGTTTTCGGCAAAGTCTACGAGAGGCTTATTTATAAGCGCCTCAAAGACTATGCCGAAGCAAAGAGCCTCATCCCCCCCGAACAGTTCGGTTTTCGCACGAAGCATTCGTGCATCCACCAGCTCCACCGCATAGTCGAGCACATTAGCGCTGCCTTTCAGCGAGGTGCTTCGACAGGCGTCCTGTTCTTCGATATAGCGAAGGCGTTCGACAAGGTCTGGCACAATGGCTTATTATATAAGCTGTACCTGCTAGGTGTGCCAGACCGTCTCGTGCTCATCTTACGAGATTTTCTGTCGGACCGCACTTTCCGCTACCGTATCGAGGGCGCTCTCTCTCCCCCTCACCCCATCCGCGCCGGAGTCCCCCAGGGTTCCGTTCTGTCTCCCCTCATTTTCACCCTTTTCACTAGTGACATCCCGAACAGTAAAAAGGCACAGTTGGCGCTCTTCGCCGACGACACTGCCATATACTGTTCGGGTGTCAACCAGTCATCCATAGCTCGAAACCTCCAAACCTCCGCAAGCGCCTTGAGCGATTGGTTCCGGAAATGGAGAATCGAGGTCAACCCCGATAAGAGTCAGGCGGTCATCTTCTCGAAACCGCGTAAACTACCCCCCCCCCCCCTCCCGCGCCCGATCTCTATGTATGGCAAGCCGATCCCCTGGGGAAAGCGAGCCAAATACTTAGGTGTCATCCTAGACCACAACCTCACCTTCAACGAGCACATAAAGACGGCGCGTTCGCGCGCCTCTTTCGCTCTCGGTAGGCTCCACTCCATGATAACTGCCCGCAGCAAATTGTCACTCAAGTGCAAATTGCGCCTCTACACCGCGGTCATCCGTCCCATCATGACCTATGCTTGCGTAGTCTTCGCACACGCCAAGCCGCGATTTCTGCATAAAATGCAAACCCTTCAGAACCGTTTCCTCCGAAAGGTCACGGGAGCCCCCTTCTATGTCCGAAATGTGAATCTGCATCTAGATCTCAGACTCCCCACCATCCAGCAGTTCATGAAACGCCTCTCCAAGCGCTTCTTTGACTCTGCCATAAAGCACCCCAATCCCCTGATTGCGGCGGCCTCCCGATACACTCCCTCCCGCATAAGTAGGATTCGCCGACCAAGGCATACCCTCACTATCCCCGACGACGCCACTACCCTCCTCCAGGAGAGCAGTAAGGCCACTAGTACTCTCAGACGTCAATACAAACACAAGCTCAGACATCCGTCCTTCCGTCCTCGCCGCCGAGGCCCGTCGCGACGCCCCGCACCATCACCGTGCCCCCCCCGACCCTTGCTCGAGCCAGCCCGCGCAGCTGAGCCTGTAGTTTTAAATTCGCCCCTAAACACCAATAATAATACCGATCCAGCCTGTCCCTTGCTGTCCTCTTCCAGCGACGCCCTGAGCCGAGGTCCGAACCCCGCAGGGGGTTACCCTTAGCGCTGTCGCTTAGTTTTTAAGTTATTGTATGCCCTGGCTGGAGGCCTTAATTCGAGGCATCCACAGGAAAGTCCGGTTAAGCAGTAGCCATCCTCATAAAGGATGAACTGCGAGATGCCATTTAAAAAAAAAAAAAAAAAAAAAAAAAAGCGCGCTCCTCAGTCTCGCGCGAGCGCTTATCGAGGTAGGACCTGTACATGAAATTTTCGCGCGCAATCATCCGGAGATCGCTATTATTATCGACTCGTGTACGCCGATCGAAATAATTTGATCTAATAAGATTTTTTTTACATCATAATATTAAATGTATTATTTTTTAACAGACTTCTAAAAAGGAGGAGGTTCTTAATTCGGATGTTTATATATTATTATTTTTTTAAATGTATGTTCGGGCATAACTCCGTTATATTTAGACGGATTTGCATGATATTTTTTTTTTGTTCGAAAAAGTGTATTCCGAAATAGTCCCATTTAAATTTTGTACAGATCTGATCATGAGTTTCGTAGACAGACAAGGTAACTCTTCAATAAATTCCAGCAAATCAACCGCGATTCCTGCTATCGCATATGTATTCATTGTTTACGCAATCACACAACATAACATCACGCCTGTACCCTTTAAAGGGGTAGGCAGATGTGTTCAATAGCTTCCTGTCACTGATATTTATATAGCAAGTAGTGTTATATGAATTTGTGTGGGGTAGATAGGTACAACTAAAAAGTAAAACATTTTTTTTTTTTTATCTGTTTTATTTTTTATTTTTGTAAAAAAGTTTTAGTACGAGTGCGTCTTAAAGGTAATCAATATTAGTACATACGTACATATTAGACTTTAATGTTTATCTTTTATTTATGGTAGGTAAGGGTCGGAAAACACCACTATACGCCTGCATAAAAAAAGGAAGAGACACAATTATGCCCGCTTACAGACAGCATTACAAGTTAAAATGTCACTAAAAAGGTAGATGCAAACACGATGTTATTAATTTAAACCGTATTACAGAACAAACCAAACCACAAACAAACCTACAAAGTTCCTACCTAAAATATACATTTTATACTAAAACAAACATAAATCAGTATTTTCTTTTCCAGGACACATAACCATAATAATTCTGAAACATCTACAGAAAGTAAAAATATGATAGTAGAACCAACAGTGAAAGAATCGTCTACTCTAGATCAGCTAAAGTAGGTACCTAGCTACCCGTATATTACCTAGCCGGGCCCACTCTATGCTCAAGGTCAAAAATATCGTAATTTATTTTCGTAATAGAAAAGATTTTCGTAAAAAAAGGTTTTGTTTTAATGATATTTGTAATTATTTAGTAACGCTATAAAAAATTACAAAAGAAGTAGTTATAAGAAATGCCTACTGGATACCTACCACGAGCTCTTAACGCGATCCACTTTAGGACCTAAACTGAACTGTTCTTCTAATTCGTACCATGATGTCAGTTTAACGATTCAATTTAGGCCATGCCATCTGGATACCTACCACGAGCTAGCTCATTAGCGAGCTCATTCACTTTCAACGATCCAAATGCCGCTGAGCGTATTGGTTGTCATGGTACGACTGTGAGCGATGCTGTTTAAGAACCTAAACTGAAATGTCTTGCATTTGAATCGTTTTTAAATAGATCATGGTAGGCCTCCTGTTCTACGTTCTGATTGTGAACATTTTGTGTAGGTATATTTTTGTCTTTTCTAAACATGACTATAAAGGAGTGTGTCTTCTGTATTCTATGTCGGGATTATGTGACGTAATTCATGAAGATGTTAATAATTACTAGTTGATTAATGCATTCGATTTATGACCAGTAACTACTTACGTAGTTTTTTTTTGAATCAAGAGGCTTCTACAGCATCAGAAAAATTGATGCTTTCCAGTTCTGTTCTGTTCAAAGGAAAAAAAAACACGTTAAATGCCATTACGAGAGATCTTTTTGTATTTTTTTTCTCAAACTTTATAATTAGGTACATTTTTAATTTGTGGACTCTTTTTGAGTGTTTTGATTTATACTCACCCCTGATTACCTGTCTAGTAGTGTTCAGTTCAGACTCTGGATTAATAAAAAAAACTATCATCCTACTCAGACTGGTATCAAAATTGTTTCGCGGACTATAGTTGTACTCCCAACGCACACTAACGTAACTTCGTGTATTGCAAACGAACACAAGCGCGCGTTCGCGCTAAGCGAACATTTACGATTTGTAATAGGACTCTTAAAAGGCTAGGCGGTTAACTGAACGGCAAATTTAACCAGTTGGCTGCGACAGGTACATGAATCTGAACCTGCGTTGAAATTTAAAGCCAGTTATTAAAAAATAAAGCTGCTTCGTACATTTTGACGGCATAAGTAAGTACTTTTCTATGAAACATCAGATTTTTTAGTACCGACGGAAAGATTCATTGCTACGGGGTCTTGAATTATGGGTTGAGTTCTTGGTTACAGTTAGCCGCTCGAAGTATGTCACCCTGTAGGTAATGGAAATCCTAATGCTTTGACAAGTCGCAAAAACCGTGTGAAGCAGACGTTAGTCACTAGTCTTTCAACACTGACAATTTTCACCCATTATTTTTTTAGGCCGCCCATTGTATGTTTTTATATTAATAATCGTATTTTTTGTTAAGTATGTATTTTCTGGTGTACAATAAAGTATATATAAATAAATAAATATATTTTTTTCACGTAAAGTTGTTACAAGTTGATGAAAAATCTATTTAATAAAATCCCACCCATCAGCGATTCCCGAAAATCGAAACACAAAAAAGTAATTTTAAAAACCAATAACGCTACAAACTCCAACACATTAATTCGGTCGCTTGATATATTCAGTCTTCAAAATGAACGTCCCTTTTGCGTAGCAAAGAAAATGTACCGATAAAACATTTTCTTTAATATATTACTGTCATATATCTCCTGAGCTAGTCGTAAGTAGTCCAGAGTTCAGAAGACTGGGTTCCTAAGAAAACGATTGTTTTTCGTTACGAAATAATGACTATAGCTACTTTTGAGCTAGATCGAGTACCAATACCTTTAATTTTCAAAGTAAACATACGGGTAAATACTTAAATGGAGAACCTTCTCGTTTTTAAGGTTCCGTACCTCAAAAGGAAAAAATTGTAAGTACCCTTATTGGATCACTCGTGTGTCTGTTTGTCCGTCTGTCACAGACTCACAGCCAATTTCCCCCGAATCTACTGGACTGATTAAGTTGCCTAAATTTGCGAAAAAAAATATGGTATAGCTTATTTTTGTAAATTAACGATTCGTTTTCCAATCGGAGGTACATTTTAGATACAGTATATTTCTGCAATCTAGTTTTGAATCAGAGCCTATAAACTTTGCATACTTAGTTGGAGAGCAACCCAGATTGGTAGATTTTTGAAATGTATAAACGTAAAATATATAACTTAAAATATTTAATCATTTTTGTAAAACGCGCGTGGCAACATACCTAATGTTTGAACTATGTTTTTTTTAAATGGCAATTTTTCGCAGTTCATCCTATGAGGATGTCTACTGCTTAACCGGAGTTGCCTGTGGATGTCTTAGTTAAGGCCTCCAGCCAGGGCTAAAATAAAACTTAAAAACTAAGCGACTACGCTAAGGGCACCCCCCCACGGGGTTTGGACCTCGGCTTAGGGCGTCGCTGGAAGAGGACAGCAAGGGAGAGGTTTTTTTTTTTTTTTTTTTTTTAAGGATGGGAAATCATCCAATGACCCCTCCCGCTCTGGGTGGAGCGGAAGGGAGTGTCAGACTCTTACTGACTAAAACCCATCCGTGTTCCTTCCTTAGCCCTTTATGTTCCGGGGCAGCGGTAACCCTTTCGGACAATCCCGCTGCCCCGGCAGGCTTCGGCCCTAACGGGCCCCTCCATGTCTGCTGACATCTCTTTGAGGCGCGCGTGGAACACATACGCGCCGTCCGGCACGGGCCTGGTCCTGATCGGACGGCGAGCTACCCATTACTCGCCGTCCGCAGGCCCGCGCAAGGGACAGGCTGGATCGGTATTATTTTGGGGCGAATTTAAAACTACAGGATTTGACTTTACGGTGTCAAAAAATGCACTCAGAAAAACACCAACTTACCTTCATTAACGATTAAGTGTCGTCATTCGACGGTAAATTGCGGACGCTATGTTGCGGGCCAAGTAACTTCACCTATACTAAGTGTTGTAACTACATTAATCCTATACTTAAGTCTATGAAACGCGCTATGTTTATTGAAAAATATCGAAACTATTAGATAGCAATTTTTCTTAAGAGGATTATTGCCAAACCCAGCTTTGTAGTATCTATTTATAAAATAACTTGTTTCGATGGATTTTATATGAACCTTACCTGAGTATCTACTGTAGGTATGATAAATGATAAATGATTTTTATTTTGTAAGTAGGTTTGCACAAACACTTTTACACGTCAATCATATTTTTTATAAAACTAGATGAGGTCGGCATTTCCTATCTGACTACTCTGAGAAGAAAGGCCGAAACAAACTCAGAGGTCACAGTCTCTTTTAAAGTCCAGACATAATCTTGGTCAGGTTATATGAAGACCATGTAGATCGATGTCTGAGATGTTCTTTTGAGGAAAGAACCACACAGATTGAGAGGACCTGTCCAGTCAGTGCACGCATTTGTCAGAAATCATATGAGAAGAGATTAGTTGTACCTAAAGTATGGGTACCTACTCTTAGGGCAGATAGACAACCAGGGAACGAGCGTAATCTGGGACGGACCTGGCTACATGAACCGACAACCTTAGTTGAAGCCACCGCCCATTCTACGCTTGGAGTAGGTTCCCATTTGGCCCTCAGACCAATAAAAAACCAAGACGGAGCGCTGAGGACGATACAGTGAAGTATTCAAAAACTACACCTCCGCTCTGTGCATACACGCTCACACGCACACATTTACATACAAACTAGTACTTTTAAATTT
Source organism: Gortyna flavago (assembly GCA_963669345.1). Lineage (NCBI taxonomy): Eukaryota > Metazoa > Arthropoda > Insecta > Lepidoptera > Noctuidae > Gortyna > Gortyna flavago. Next base: position 2,960,609 of record OY770144.1, read on the forward strand.
TTTCTTACAGGACACATTTTAACATTTTAGTTGACCGTCTTCTCGTTAAATGTTATCCAAAATCACTTGACAAATACAAACCCATGTTCAACCAACAATCCTAAACGCTATTAAACGATATTTTTATTCAGAAACCTTTCCTAACTCAACCACGATAACACACAATTTTATTACATAAAAACTCAAAAGCAACTTCACAATAGAAAAGGGTTCATATATTAAACTCAATAAAGACGATACAATGAACAGAAAATAACATTTTATTGGACATGTTCACCCTTCATAAAATTGGTGAGATACTCGCCTATTTTAGTAAACATGAAACTTGCAAGAAATCTGAGGAAACGTTATATTGAAATGAAGGTACAGTCAAGTCTTTCATGTCTTCGTCAGTTTTTAAATTATTTCCTTTATCAAGTCGGAACACTTATGAAAAATAATCATCAGAGCCTGTCACTCCTGTCAGCTGTCAGTGTCATATTTTAGTTCGGTGTGACATACAGGATGGCTGAAACATCCGACGCACAAACTGTAACCATGAATTCATCACCATGATTCTAGACCTCAGAAAGCATAAAAATATATAATTATAACAGCATAAAATTTTTGGTCGGTTATTAAAAAAATCAATGCTTATTACGCGGTCAAAATGTATGTAAGAGCAAATTGTTTTTTTTAATCACTGACGTATTATTTCAACCCAGGGCGTCCCAGAATCATAAATACTGAATGATTTCGTGTCGATGTCCTTGCCACCCTGTATAAAAAAGATGGCTGAATGTCCTTCTGTGGTATTGACATTACGACTCAATATTTAAGGCTGAGTCGGGCAAGCAGATTCTATCGTGCAATAAGCAGACAAAAATAGCACTTAAGGTGACGAATATATTTTGGGTGTGGCTGTACTTCATTCAGGGAAGTAAGAAAATAAACAGCTACCCACTTTTGTTGAGAGCTGTCAATTGCACGAACCGTCATTGGAGTACCAGGGGAATGGATAGTTGTTTGTTTATTTTGCTTATTTCAATAAGGTACCAACTATTTGTATGCGTGGTGGTATGACGGAAATTCGTATTCGATTATTCGTCAAATACAGGGTGGATTTTTGAGATGGTGCAGTAAGGGCAGCTAGGTAGCTGCCCTAGTAAGTTGTAGTCTTATGAAAGTTGCTGCTGTGTGTCAGGTGCATTCACTCAGGAGCCATTAAGCGGGTGCCCAATGTGGAATACGTCATTTGTTTAGATATATTAACGTAATCTTTCGTAATATGGCTTATGTGATAAACTGAAATAATCGGGCCCTATCAGGATACCAGCGCTGCGAATTTATTTTTTAAAAATCGCAGCATTATGTTGAAATAGGAGCCCGTTTGGGCTCGCACAGGTCATTTTCTGGTTGTTTTTAGAGTACCTAAAGAACTTTGTTAGTTTTAAATGCTCCTTTTTACTTTTTGTATTTCCTGTCTCTTATTCTTCTCTCCATTTGGGGGGGATTGGACCGTAACCCACCAAGCTGGTCCAGTGCGTGTTGGCGGGTCGCCATAGCCTCGTTTGTTTGCAGGGTGCACCACGGGCAGGTGAGGTTGTCTTGATCCCCGAAAGATGTTAGTCGGGTCACATCAGCCTTAAGCAAAATGACCGCTGGGCAAAAATCTCCACACAATGGGTGCCAGAAAGAACTGGCGTCATGACCTGGACGCGTACCACGAGCCCTGGTTCGAGGTGGCGCATGAAAAGTGTTCCTGGAAGGATTTGGGGGAGGCCTTTGCTGATAGAATAGGCTAACAAAAAAAAAAGAAGTATTTCCTGTGTGTCCCAAATAAAAAGTTTTCTATGTTATTTTCTTTCAATAAGCCATTATCATGTAGGTAATTGGTTAACATTACAAGTTACCATTTTTCTCAAATACTAACATTTTTTAAAATTTGTTTTAAGGTCTATTGGTCTCAAGCGCTAATGGTGAGCATCAGGTCCTGGGTTCGATTCCCGGGTCTGGCAAACTGTTATTGGTTTTTCTATCTGGAATTTCTCAAAAACCCTAAGTCCAGATTTGTGCCTGCAGGTTGTAAGACCAAAAAAAAGTTTACGCCAATTTCATTTCAGCAACAAAATATCATATGATTCGACCTGAACCCTCAATTGTTTCAAACAATAATAATCTAAAAGCGCCAGACGAGAAAAAAGCTAAGTTCTTTATTGGTTGGACCTAACATAAACCCAGGGTTTTACGAGGACAGATCAATAAGAGCTGCGAATGATACTGTGGTTAGAAATGACGTTAGTCTTGGTACTATTATATTATTTGATAAAGGTATAAATTGGTATTATTTGATAAAGGTATAAATACAGGTATTCAGCTGCATCCGGTTAGACTGGAAGCCGACCCCAACATAGTTGGGAAAAGGCTAGGCAGATGAAAGGTATAAATTGGTAGAAAGAATTTACGCTTAAGTGGTCGATAGAAGGAATGCTTGTGGCTAAATAATAATAGCCTCATGGATCGATGAGTCTTGAGTGCAGTCAGTGGTGGCCTAGTGGTAACGGCCCTGATTTACGAGGTGTATAGGTTGCGGGTTCGAACTAGTGATGTTCAAATCCGCTTTAAACTAAAATCGTGTTATAGACTATAAACTATATTTTTCTAGCGCGTTGTTTTATACGCTATCATTATAACACGTTATTACAAAACTTGGCCGCAGTCTGAACGCGGAGACATTATCATTTTATCTGGCAACACGCTAGTTATCTCGCAACGCGCTGTACACGAAAGAATATAATAATATCTCATGAAGCGTTATAGATCAATGAACTTTCATACTTTCCAGGCTTAGGACTGTCTATAATAAAATTGATTAAATTTTATTATAAAAGTTTTGTGAGACAATTATTATTTATTATAGGCGTATTTACTAAAACTTATTTACAAATCACTATCCACAGTTTCACTTTGTCACACAGTAACATCCTACCTAATTACAATTATTAAAAACGAACACACAATATTTACAATAGCACGACGAATGTATGTACGAAACATGAGAATTATTATATTTACAATTACAGTACTGTAGTACTTATATGTTGCACAGCAACAAAATTATTATTTAGAAAAAAACGTGCGAGGGCCGTGTTTGTTTACAAAACAACGCGTACGTAATAACAGGTACCGCGATCCAACCGGCCGACTGCCGCCCGAGTTCACACGACTTCGCCCGAGTGCCCCGACGCGCTGTGACGCTGTGAGTGAGACTAGTGAGACTATAGTATAAAAGTTATAAAACTATAATGCTATCCCGCTCTAGCCTCGCTGTGTACGTTTAGAATATGAGACGCATAGTTTGTTGAGACGTTATATTTCTAGCGCGTAGTCAGAGTCGGGACAACAAACGCTAGATGCTATAAATAAATAGCGTGCTATTTTTTGACGCTATACGTTTTATTAACCACCACTTCGAACCCAGACAGGCGCTTGACTTTGTAAAAATAATTTTCATCACCACTGCTCTCAAAACTGTGAAGGAAAACATCGTGAGAAAACCGGCATGTCCTAGAACCAAAAATTCGAAGACTTGTGACATCTATCAACCAGCACTGGGCCCGCGTAGTAGATTCATGGCACAACGGCCCACTCCCTCTTACAGAAAGGAGGCCTGTGTCCCAACAGTGGGAACATTATAGGCTGGTATTACCAGCGCAGCGACATTTATTTTTTTTATGTCGCAGCATCATGCTGAGATAGGAGCCTTTTGGGCTCGTATAGGACTTTCTGTTTCATTATTCTTTTTGTTACTTTTATAAAAATAGTTTTTTTTTTAATTTTTTCACCTGTTATTTTAGTTTGTGATGTTCTTGTAAGAGTCGCAATAAATACTTTGTCTTTCTTCTTTATTATGTAAGAAGATATAGACTTTGACGGAGGCTGCTAGCTGCTACTGCTGGTCATAATTCTTCCGCCCGCGGCATCGCCCGCGAGGTATGTCGATAAAAACTATCTTATGTCCGTTCGGTGGTTTAGGCGTGAAAAGGTAACATACAGACAGACAGACAGAGTTACTTTCGAATTTATAATATTAGTATTTATAGTATGGGTAACTGGGTTGTGGAGGTCAGATAGGCAGTCGCTCCATGTAAAATACTGGTATTCAGCTGCATCCGGTTAGACTGGAAGCCGACCCCAACATAGTTGGGAAAAGGCTAGGCAGATGATGATGATGAGTATTTATAGTATGGATTATGCAATTAAATGCATAAAATGTGTTGCTACCACGATGTTTGGCAAACTGATAAGTCCGTATGTTGTTAAATGGTGCTTCTCGTCCAAGACATTAACATAATATTCAGCTTTTTAGCACTTTTTACGTTTGTTAATAGCCAGTGTCCCTTAGCCACGGTATTTTTAATACGCAGAATTTACATTGGACCTTCATTTCGCCATTTTTATGAGACTTGTTATAAAGGGTATGGTCATAACTGGACTTTTGTTAGCGTTGCTAGACCGTTTATGTGGTCTTAATTCAGAAGTTATTGCTAGACGAATAGTCGTCTTTGTTGTTGTGTAAAAGAAATACTGAGTTTGTCAGTTTTGTGAAAAAAAAAAACACGGTTTACACTTTAAATTATATGTAGTATAAACGTTCAGGGGGCCTAAAAAGGCCAATTTGGCAGAATCATAAAACAATTCATATCACGTCATCTGTTTGACAGTTTCACACCTATGTATTCCTGAAGGGTTAGGCAGAGATGCACCTATAGCATTTTACGAATCTCCGTACAAACTGTCATACAGATGAATTTGCGTGATATGAATTGTTTTATGATTCTGCCAAAGTGGCCTTTTTAGGCCCCTAGTTTCTTTGCTGCATCTCAGCGCTTTAGAATAACGCTGGTACCGCTGGTGGAATTTTTTCAGGGTGGATTTTACCCTGAACCTACAAGAGAATCATCACCATCCTACAGATTCCATTGTTCTATCAGACATTACATACAGAAGATAAAAACGTAACACGGATTTGAGAGAGATGATTGAGAGATGACCCATGACGAGTATTCAGAGGATTCTTGCCCTAAAATGGCCTTGACCGTGGGATTTTAGTTTTCCCTTATTTTCTGGAGTACACCAGCTCCGATTTTACTAAAAGTATCAACCACTATTATAAATGAGTAAAGAAAAACACAACTGAATACACATTTTTCGTAGAAATCGTATTTAGATGTCCCCCAAATGTCAAAGCAACAGGAAACGGAAGTGTGTTTCGTGTTTTTTTTTTCCTGTCGTAGATAATATACCTACCTACCTACCTAAAGTCAAGCGTATGGCGATGACTTAGTTCATGGTTAGAAGAAGTTGACTTTGTGAATACCTGCAGCTCAAAGATGGCCTATGCCTTACACCTTTTTTTTTTTTTTTTAAGGATGTGAAATCATCCAATGACTCCACCCGCTCTGGGTGGAGCGGAAGGGAGTGTCAGACTCTTACTGACTAAAACCCATCCGTGTTCCTTCCTTAGCCCTTTATATTCCGGGGCAGCGGTAACCCTTTCGGACAATCCCGCTGCCCCGGCAGGCTTCGGCCCTAACGGGCCCCTCCATGTCTGCTGACATCTCTTTGAGGCGCGCGTGGAACACATACGCGCCGTCCGGCACGGGCTTGGTCCTGATCGGACGGCGAGCTACCCATTACTCGCAGGCCCGCGATGCCTTACACCTTAGGGAGTAGTTATACCAAACGTCCGAGGCGTGCGCTCTGAACGCTGCGTTTCGGACGCTCTATAAAATTTTATGAATTTTTATGCAACGAATTACAACAAGCGCTGCCGTCTGTAGGGCACCCGAAACGCGGCGTTCTGAGCGCGCGCCTCAGACGTCTGTTATGACTACTCCCTTTTTTTTTTTTTTTTTAAGGATGGGAAATCATCCAATGACCCCTCCCGCTCTGGGTGGAGCGGAAGGGAGTGTCAGACTCTTACTGACTAAAACCCATCCGTGTTCCTTCCTTAGCCCTTTATGTTCCGGGGCAGCGGTAACCCTTTCGGACAATCCCGCTGCCCATGACTACTCCCTTAGACATAAAATATTGTATTTTGTAATCCAACAGCGCCCTTTTATATTGGTATTCATTTAGGTCACGCTTAGTGTTACTGAAAACGAGCATTAGCCTCATATGAATTAGGAATCAGGCTTTTCCCAACTATGTTAGGGTCGGCTTCCAGTCTAACCTCTACCAGTATTTTACATGGAGCGCCTGTCTATCTGACCTCCACAACCCAGTTACTGATGGGTAATACGATACCCCTTGGTAAGACTGGTTATCAGACTTTCGGGCTTCTGACGACCCGTAACGACTATCAAAGATCCACGAATGATAGCCGGGACCAACGGCTTAACGTGCTATCTGAGTCACGAAGGGTCTTGGTATGTGAATATGGTCACCCATCCACGGACCAACCGCGGCAAGCGTAGCTTAACCTCATCGATCGACCCGTGCGGCTGTTATTACTTAGCCACAAGCCCCTCATATGACTATACTCCGACTTTTAATTAGCTGCAGTAAACTCAAACTCAAACTCAAAAACTCAAAGCATTTATTTCAATTAAACCATTTACAGGCACTTTTGAATTGTCAATAGGTCAGTCAGAAAATGTGAAGCTAGTTGCCCATTCCAAAGCGTAGGTACCTATGGAGAAGAACGAGCAAGAAACTCCATGGACACTCTTTTAAATTATATTTTACAAAAATATTTGTTACATCATTAAGTAATGTTGAATTTATAATTATAGGTATGTGAGAACGATGTATAAAAAAAATATACGTACGCGTTAAAGTGTCCAGAGTACAGCAAATAGTACTTAACAAAACAATAATCCAAAAGTAAAATAATTAAAAATAAGCCGAGGCAGCCAAGTGATGACCAGTCCCAACTGACGGCGTAAAATGACACTTCTTAGTAACTCATTTCGGAGTGCGTTTAGAGATACGCATGTTAAATACGTTTCGTTTGTTACACTATTCTGTACTAGAAAAACAAGATTTGGTTGATGGCCGCGAAAAAACAAAAAGACGCCAATTTCAGTCATTTAAGTAACACATAAGCTGTCATTTTACTGCAGCTAAATAAAAGTCCGACTATATAGCGTAATTTATCTAACTGACTGCTTTTAATAGGTATCTTCTAAAAACTAATTAAGATAACTGGGTATGCCTATTCCAGCACTGAATAAAGTGGGAGTGAGACATTCACTCAGTTTACGATGTAAGGTACCTCATTTATCTCAGAGACATCGGTCATTTTCCGGGATCACACCGGATCCCGAGATCCCGGGGTCTTCCAGAGCCGAATACAAATGAAACTATTATCTACTTGGCCTTAAGGATGGGCCACGGAAACAGTGGAGTGGCTTTTGGGACCCCTATTAATTAGGATTAGGGGTTAGGTTTTTTTTTTGTTTTACGTAGACTCACTCACTGGTTTGGATGTTTTATGACAGTCTCAGTCATATTTAACTGAAAGTTAAAGAGAACCCGTATTTATAATAACTGAAGATCGTATAAGTCTACAGACCTCTTTGGTTCTCGAGAAGGGAGCGTAAGTTCGTACTCCTTATCTGACACCAGTGACACCATATAGTTGTATTGAGTTGGAATCAAAAGACATCTTGGAGTCCACGCATATCGAAAGTGAAGCACCGTACCGATCTATGTGTGCGTGATTGACGATTGACGCTGTGGTGTCCCGTAATGGCGGCCGGTCGGCATACTATGATGTAAATGTGAGCGTGAGGCGTGTTTGTACAAGCGGTCCAGGCATCCTTACTGTGCTTCACTTTCGATATGCGTGGCGCGGAGTCCATCTTTTTTTATAAGTCTATGCTTGTACAAGACTGATTTATACACAAAATATTGACAGTGAGTTTACTAATATAATAAAATACCACATAATAATCGTTACGAGTAGTTTGAAGCCCGAACGAAAGTTTGACGACCAACCTTATCTTAGTGGTATCGTATTACTTAGTAACTGGCTTGTCAAGGTCTGATAGGCAGTCAACCTATAAAAAATACTAGTATTCAGCTGCATCTGGTTACAATGAAATCCAACACCAACATAGTTGGGAAAAGGCTGGGCAGATGATGATTATAGAATAACCAATTAAACTGCTCAAATCAGTTTTGAAGATAAATAATGTTACTGTAAAACGAGTGCAAAAAAACTTAAATTTAAAACTTAATTTGATTGATAAATAATTTAAGAAGGCGCAGACAAAAACTGGTGCAAAAGTCTGTCACGCCTCACAGCGTCGAAAGAATGAAAGTGACCGGGATACCGTAATTAATGATCTTTGACGTACTGTAGTAAGTAGGTTGGAACAAAACAATCTACTGTGTGCCACTGGTTTTTGCGAGTTTCTTTAATTTGCGTACAACAACGAAAAAAAATATTATTTTGTGATGACAGAAAATTAAAAGAGTATGCTTTTAAATGGTTTGGTTGTTCATGTCGAAGTGGACCAACTCTGAAATCACGAAAAAAAAAATCTGCTGTTTCATACATTTTGTTCTAGTAGGTATTGAGCTTTTGTATTAAACAGCTGGCTTTTTTTTCGTGATTTCAGAGTTGGTCTCATAGTGAAAGTTGTTCATAATGGGTAAAACACCCTGTTAAAATTTCGAGACAATAAAAAAAATCATCCGATATGTGCTGGTCGCGGTAAACATATCATTTTTAGTAAACAAAGCGTATATATTAGTGCGACGGAATTTTTTATGGAGAAAGGAATTTCTTGATTACTTTTTACAATGATTAGAAATTAAATACTTAATTGTGTCACATATTTTAATTTTATAAAATTTTATTTTATTCCAATACGAAATAAGTTAACTACAGAAGAATTTTATTGTGTAAGTTTAATATATTAACAACTACTTATTGAAATGCTTCATAATAATTTCAAAAAATATTGTTTAAGACCACGCTACCGATTTGGGGTAACCTGTAATGATAGTTAGAACGAAGAAAGAAAGAAAGAAAAAACGTTTATTTGCGGTGAACATGACGCAAAAAAAAGAACTTAAACACAAAAAATAAAGTAAAAAAAAAGGTAGGGGGAAACATGCGTCACATTCACGCAAAACGGCCATCGCTCAGCATTATGCAGTTGTGTTGGGAATAATAAATTATTAAATTGTTATTATCTTTATATTGACATTCTTTACCTTTATTATTATGTACTTAGAGCATTTTCAAAATAAATATCTTATTTTATCTTAACAGCATGATGCGTAGTTCGCATGTGGCGATATAGATGCCACACTAGATTTATCTTTTCACTTCGTTTTTCGTTCTTTGTATCTATTAGAATTTGCTTTTTAAATAGTAATACCACGTATCCTAAACGAAATTAAATTTGTTTTTAATATCTCTGTATCTCTTTCCGGAAGTTTCCAGAGAAGTGTAAAACTGTCACTCAGTTCTGTCAGTCCTATTGCGTCAAATCCGTTTATGTCCGACCCCTCAGAAGCCGTAACTCATGAATTCGCGCCTCTTTTACGCAGATGTTGTATTTTTACGTCGCTCTTTAAGCTCTTTCTCCCCAAATTGTTAATTTTCTTGATAAGATCTTCTTGGTAATAAAATTCTTTTGTCTATTTATTTTGTTTAGTTGTTTATTTGCGAGTTTATTTTTGATACGGTTGATTTCAGACCAGAATTTTTGTAGTGAATACAAAATCTTTGGTTTGATTCTTATGTATTCTCTTATACTCCGGCATTTTGAAGGGGCAGGGTAATCTATGGTATAAAAACCAAACAAACCATCCAAAATAAACAAACCATGTAATCAATCATGTATCTGTCGCAGCCAACTGGTTAAATTAGCCGTTCAGTTAACTGCCTGGCCTTTAGAAGTAGTGCTCGCCTCGCTTCCTCCCTCGGCTCGCACGCGGTTGATCACAGTTCTAACCTAACCTAACCCACTTGGTCGGGGTGCAATGCCTTAATTACTGCAACCAATTCGGCTCGCGCGTGATTGGTTACAGACTTCCAACGTAAACTGTAATTGAATATCATTCAGGCCGTTAGCTAAACGGCCGCCGTTCAGTTGAAAGGCTAGGCAGTTAACTGAACGGCTAATTTAACCAATTGGCTGCGACATATCCATGGTAAATAAACAAACTATGGCATCCAATAATGGAAACAGTATTCCTGTGTGTATTATGAATATGATAAGAAGATACTTCTGTTCACCCCTTTTTGGGTTATTTTAAGAATATGCGGCTATTACTAAAACTATTTACCAAAACCCATTTGGTTATGAGTAGGTATATTGACTGCACACAGACCTAAGCTTAAAAATTAGCGAGCTGCCCATGCTTCTTAGGGGGCTTACTCTCGAATATAATTCCGATAGATCGACATTGCAATTGTCACTCAAACGTCAGGGATCGGCTGGACCTGGACTCACTGAATCTAGCCAATCCCTGACGTTTAACTCAACCAACTGACGTTTGACCAATGTCGATCTATCGGAATTATATTCGAGAGTAAGCACCCAGGAGTGCAATCTACTCATGTGGCGACATTTCAAAGAGATGTCTGTGCTACTTCTATGTAAGTTAGATATGAATATAAATTACACACAAAACAATCCTGAATACCCAAAGGGTAATAACGGGACCCTATTACTAAGACTCCACTGTCCGTCTGTCTGTCACCAGGCTGTATCTCATGAACCGTGATAGCTAGACAGTTGAATTTTTCACAGAATGTGTATTTCTGTTGCCGCTATAAAAATAAGTACTAAAAACAGAATAAAATAAATATTTAAGGGGGGCTCCTACACAAAAAAGAGTTTTTTTTGCCGTTGTTTTATATGTAAGTAGTATTAAATATTGTATGGTGGTACGGAACCCTTTGTGTGCGAGTCCTACTCGCACTTGGTCGGTTTTTTTAATAAATGATGGTGAAAACCACATCAAAATCCATTTTGCTTAGAAGATCTAACCGAGTAACCGGTCACACAGACAGACAAATAAAGCTACTTTTACTTATTTTATACGATGTTATGTTCCAAGTGGATGGAAAACGCGCTCAAGAAGATTGTTGGAAACAGCATCTATCGAGCGGCCCACACCGCAGAAGATAACAATTTGGAGACGCGTCGTATGTGGTCGCGATCCTCAGCATTGAGTCAACGACGAAGAAGTAAAATATTGGTTACTTTTAGTCATTCATTGGTATGTATTTACCCAAAGCAGAACTAAGAAATATTACCAAGACTTGACCTAATATTCTAGCTATCATGATTCATGGATAGTTTCAATAGTTTGAAAAAAAGAAAGAAAGAAAAAGTATTTACTGTGACTCTTACAAACTCGGATCGCAAACCAAACTAAACACAGTAAAAAATATAACCAAGTTATTTATAAAAAAAAGTAACAAAATGAAAAATGAAACAGAAAGTCATAAACGAGGCCAAAAGGCTCCTATCTCAGCATGATGCTGCGACATTTAAAAAATAAATGTCGCAGCGCTGGTATTCTGATAGGGCCCGCTGTGATGTCACGGGCAGTTACAGAAATAAATAAATAACAAAACAAAATTGATAAGTAAAATATTAGCAATAGTTTGCTTATCAGTTAATTAGTTCGTATAAGTGTTTGTCTAAGTGAACGGTATGCAAATACTTGTGCAAGTGTCTTTGAATACCTAATACATACTCGAGTCTTGAGTTCCTGATTAAATTATCAGGTTTACATGAGTGTAGAGGAAGTCATATGATATCATATGACGCGCAACCTGTTACTACAGATTCAGAAGGTACCTACCTACATGATTCGGAATCCTGCGTTGAAATTTTTCATCGATTATAAAAAAAAAATGCTGTTCCAAACATTTTCAGTAAGTATTGCACTTTTCTGAAACAGCAGCAACAACAGATGGATAGGTATCCATACAGGATAGCAGACGGATTCTCGGGCAACAGCTACATATAATTATTATTACACACACACAACAACAACAGGTACTTACTTGATTGATGCTTTTGATTGTTTAACAATGTTGAAGAGTACGATAGATGACGTATTCCACATTGGGCACCCGCTTAAATGGTACCTGAGTGAATGCACCAGACACACAGCGGCACATTCACTCAGGTGCCATTTAAGCAGGTGCCACATGTGGAATACGTCCGATAGACTACGTAACATTTTATACCTAATCATTTTACGATGACTTTTTTAAAGTTAGTAGCTACCTACTTAAAAGAGATCAAATTATATGAGAGGCTTGTGGCTAAGAAATAACAGCCGCTCGGTTCGATCGATCAGGTGAAGCTACGCTTGCCGCGGTTGGTCCGTGGATGGGTGACCATCTTTACATACCATGACCCCTCCGTGCCTCGGAAAGCACGTAAAGCCGTGGGTTCCGGCTGTCATTTCTGGATCTTTGTCAGTCGAATTACGGCTTACCAAGGGGTATCGTATTACCCAATAACTGGGTTATGGAGGTCAGATAGGCAGTCAATCCATGTAAAATACTGGTATTCAGTTGCATCCGGTTAGACTGGAAGCCTACCCCAAAATAGTTGGGAAAAGGCTAGGCAGATAAAGATGATACAAGAGATCAAATTATCTATGGCTTAGAAATAATTGAAACTTTAATATTAAAAGTACTGTCCTTGTTCAACAAAGATAAGATACCTTTGATTGTTATGAAACTAAAACAAAAGGCTCCGTTCAACTCAGCTTCTACATTTCCGCTAATTGTTTTATGTCTTTCTTTCTTCATTATCAGATAGACTGGCTCTCATAGGTAGGTAATCTTATTAAATACGTTATGTTTTAAAATGACTCAACTTTCCTAAACACCCATTGTCTTATAGATCCAGCTGTTTTAAACCCTAAAACCTCATCTAAGTACTTTAAAGTCAACGAAACAGTAAAGCCGTGTCTCTTGCACGTGTTTTTTCGAAACATTACACATAAACCCGACGTATTCCACATTGGGCACCCGATTAAATGGCACCTGAGTGAATGTGCCGCTGTGTATCAGGTGCATTCACTCAGGTGGCATTTAAGCGGGTGCCCAATGTGAAATATGTCATAAAATCTTACACATTGTTTAAACATTTATTTTCATACGCAAGCTGTCTCACGTATTAAAATATGTCAGTTAGAATTAAACTTTCAAAATGCTAAATGCTGGAGGTGCGCGGTGCGCGCGGCGGTTAAAAATGAAACAAACCCTTCCCCTCTTCACCCGTGCGGGGAATGTTTTCCACGCAGCTCGAAAAACAAAAACATCGTGTTTTCATACACAAATGTGTATGGCCACAACTCTTTGTTTTGATGTTTTTGTGTAATGTTCCAAGAAAACACGCCCAAGAGACTGGCTTAAGGAATCAATCAATCAATCAACTCGGCCTATCGCAGTCCACTGCTGAACATAGGCCTCCCCCAGACTGCGCCACAACACCCTGTCCCCCGCCTTCCGCATCTAGTCAACACGTCCCACACTACGCTTGCCGATACGCGGTCTCCACTCCTAGACTCGTCTGCTTCACCGGCTACCGGTTACCGACATAGCTTGCAGAGTAAGCAAACTGAAGTGGCAGTGGGCTGGCCATGTCTGTCGAAGGACCGATGCTTAAGGAATGCTGGAGCAAAAATATTAATCTATCTACAGGCATAAGATTACGCCGTTTTCCCCGATGGATTTAGCAGAGGTATAGACCTTATTACAGCCACATTTCGCTACTTGTATTTAAGTCCCATGTAATAGGGGGCGCGTCAACTCTGCCATCAACCAGGCACAAATCCAGACTCCGAGCTGCTACAGAGAAATTTGAGATGGAAAACCCCAATAACACGAACCCTGACCTGGGAATCGAACCTCATACATTAATCATTCTACTACACTACCAATACAAGGTATAATTGGAAAAACTGAAAAGGGTTCATTATAGTCATCGTTATGAGCAACGTTTACTATCGAACCAACAATCGTGAAAACTTAAAAAAAAAACAGTAGTTCCAACTTGTTACACACCATGTACAATTTTTTGAGCATACGAGTTAAGACGCACTTAATAGAGTGTGAATATACTTATCTATTGCTGCTTTAATTAACTGGTTTATGCGTTTTAGTTGCATAATTAAGTAATAATTATGCTAGTAAAAAATTAATACCTAAATAATTAACAATTATATCTTAACTACAACTATTCACAAACTAAAATATTGCGTCGAAAAATTCATTCGCATCGCTGTCAACTGGTAACGTACCCAAGACACTGGCGGCATTACCACGTTGTAGTGCAATGCTGTGCCTCTGGCCAAGGCAAAAGCCAGCCCTTGGGTCACGGAAAGTGTAAACCAGCCGTTTCGAAATTTCCATCCTTATCTATTATATTGACTGTACCAGTAGGTATACTCAAGTAACATTATTCATGACGTCATCGAGGAAGTGTTTAGAAGATATAGATGATAATGGTGTATCTGTCGCAGCCAACTGGTTAAATTAACTACACAAGATCAAACTGGTTGCTTATTTAATTGTAAATTTATTCAAATTTTTTGGATATTGTTTTACATTCTGTAGTTGCTCTGACTCACACCCTGATTTATTACTTGTATTTATTTTTTTTGCATGAAAATCGTTTAATTTTACCATATTTGTAAATATGTGAGCACCATGTATCTATCAGATAATTAATTTATATGTCATGGTTTCATTTTTAATTCTTTTACCTATCGTGGTATAGTAATTTTATTTTAGGTGCATCGTCTTCACATATTATTTGTTATATAATTGATGTACTTATGCAAAATATTGTAAAACATTTTAAAAGAGTAACGGTGGAGTTTCTTGCCCATTCTTCTCCATACGAAAACTACCTTTTGGAATGGGCGACTAGAATCAAATCTATTTCATAATAATTTTTGACGTTCAAAAGTGCCTTTTCTGTGCCTATTTGAAATAAATGCTTTGACTTTGACTTTGAATTAGCCGTTCAGTTAACCGCCTAGCCTTTTAACTAAACGGCGGCCGATCAACTAACGGCCTGAATGATATTTAATTACAGTTTAGGTTGGAAGTCTGTAACCAATCACGCGCGAGCCGAATTGGTCGCAGTAACTAAGCCAGGGCACCCCGACCAAATGGGTTAGGTTAGATTAGAACTGTGATCAACCGCGTGCAAGCCGAGAGAGCGAAGCGAGGCGAGCACTACTTCTATAGGCTAGGCGGTTAACTGAACGGCTAATTTAACCAGTTGGCTGCTACATATCCACAAATAACCGGAGTCCTTGCCATGGGCTATCTACATCTTTGTCAACAACATTGTTATGGTAATGTCGGTCGTTGGCATGGCGCTGGTATTAGGCGATTCACACACTGCACCGCAATACCGTGCCATCGCGCGTGATTTTTTACATACAAATTCAATAAAAACTCCGTTTCACGCACCCCCCATTAAAGCTGGTGTATACAGGGTGAATTTTTCAAGTGGGCGTGGATGACCAAATCCGAAACTATGAGGAATAGCGTAAAGTACTCAAAGGAATCTTGGGCTCGATTTTGAAGAAAACTAAAACTGCATCAATGGATTTTTGAAAAATCTATATTTCTAGCCAGGAATCGAACCCGTTGATAAAAAAAACACACTGTATTATTACACCATTTGATAGTGTCGCCAATAAGGATCGAATTCTGGGAAGTAATGACGTACGGCAAACTTATGGAAAATGTTGGATTTTAATAAACTGCTTCTTATTTTAAACCCCCTGAACATACGTCGTGATCATGGAACTCCAAACCCCATGATTATGACACAGCCCTTCCTGAATACAAATCCCATATGAAACAGTGTCCATTTATGAACTGCTAGCGATCCCGGCTTCGCAATTACGGCGGCATCCCCACGGAATTTGGAATTACGGAATCATTGCACGTTTTGGCTGATAAAATGTTATATTAGGAGAAAGAATATCGGAAGTCAAGTCAATTCGGTTAAAGGCTGTCCGTGTTTCAAAGAACTGTTGCAATAAAGTTATTTTATGGAATGCAGTAAGAGACGATTTGCATCTTTATATTTCTCAAGAAGGTTCCTATAGGTATGTTTATAACCGACTTCAAAACAAGGAGGAGGCTGAAATATGCTTTCGGCGTTTTTTCTCTGATAAAGCTGTTTTTTGAACTTCCAGCCAAAGAATTGGCCACCCTTTTGACTAGATATTTCGTCATGTTTAGATAAGTGTCTCTTGCTCTGCGATCACAACTTCGATTGCCAAGCGTGAAATGGCCGCTGAGAGGCGTTTACGGGTTCAACGCAGAATTTATAATAGCTTTAATTAAACTAAAACTAATACCAGTATAGTCATAAAACAAGTAATAACTAAGACCATAACATAACTTATCCGGAGGCCTTTCATTCTCACCCACAAGAAGTCAAAGTGATGCCATTTTCATGTTTAAGACCACTCAGCAGTATCCAGCGTAACTACCACGAAAGCTATAAAGTTTATTGATTCTATAACAATATTTATAGCAATGCTTAGCAGCGCTG
Organism: Gortyna flavago; assembly: GCA_963669345.1. Lineage (NCBI taxonomy): Eukaryota > Metazoa > Arthropoda > Insecta > Lepidoptera > Noctuidae > Gortyna > Gortyna flavago. Next base: position 2,977,171 of record OY770144.1, read on the forward strand.
TAGCGGATGCGGGCTCATAGAGCGTATAATAGCAGTATTAATATTTGATTGGGAGGTCATTGTTGTGTGTTATGTGGGTAATTTTGAATGGAGTTGTGATGTATAGAGGTATAGTTTGATGACAAAATGGGTTGGCGAGATGTGTGGCGGAAGTTAAGAGGTACAAAGGACCAATATTAAATTCATACTCAAACGGCCTTATTATAAAACGAGGTTTTTATTTAGAGTCAGCACTATAATTGCGTAACACACAATCAATCACAATCTGAATCATTTTGAATATAATCCATTCCTTTATAATATGTTCGAATTTGTCTACTTAGCAACGTAAATAACGCAGTGAAGGTTGTGGCTTTCAGTTTTAACAGCTCAACGAAAGCTATTAGGTACTACTATTCGTGTGTAATTTCGACGATATGTTAAGGCTCTAATTGTAAAAACTGACGTTCAAGCCGAGGCTAAGTTGACAATTTTGTATTAAGAACTTTAAATTGTTGGAATAAAGTTCAAAATACAATAGCTTGCTCGAAAGGTTGGGCTTAGATTGAAGTTGGAACTCATTTTGTAATGAGACGGAAAGCATTTATTTAAAGGAAGGAATTAGCGATTTTATTTAAGGGCCCAATGGTCTTAATAAAGCATGCCCAATATGCGCCCATGTCCCGTGTTTAACCGGGAATTAAAAGAAAAAAATTACATAAAACGGATAAGTAAATATTATGTGCGAAACGAGTATTGTCAATTTATTTTTAATTCGTCCGGAAATCAACAGTTCTCGAGTTAAGCGCAAAAATGGACAAACAAAGAGACGTTACGTTTATAAAATACGTAATAATGAGGACAAAATAAATTGGCCTTGATAACTAATACAAATACAAAGAACAAAGATTCTGCTGACCTTAGTCAAAAAGCAGAAAGTTCAAAACGTTCCCAAGGAATCCTAGACTGTTTATTTCTCAAATAAAACCGTAATAAATTTTACTATTGAGCAGTTGAGCTAAAAGAAATAAACGAGCCAGAATGACTTCTAACAGTAAGTACCAATGAAGGGGTTGTTTGATCCGTAAATTCCTTGATACCTTAATATTTTGTTGGCTTAAAGCAGCTTTATAAATAAATGCTCGCTTTATTGTTCAGAGCGATACGATAGGTTTACTTTTCAACCGTCTCTTCGAAATAAGGGCTGTTGACAAACTGACCGACTTTTATCTGCGTCTTTTACGCATTGACGGACATTATGGCGATTCGCACACTGCCCCGCATTACGTAGCGGGACGCTGATAACGCGCGTGATTTTTTACAAATACAAATTCAATAAAAACGCGCTTCCGTGCGGAATTTGGCTCCGTTTCACGCACCCCGCTGCGTAATGCGGTGCAATGTGCCAATCGCCTAAACGCCCATACAGCAGTGGTGGCCAAGTGATATCGGTCGTGACATACGAGTTGTAGGTCGTAGGTCCCAACCCAGACAGGCGCTTTATTTTTTGTAAATTTTGAATCAGTAATAATGTTTAATAAGCTACTGAGAAACATATTATGGTGAAACGGTAGCTGCTCAGGGATTTGCTTACGTTAGACATTATCTAATTAATCGTTGCTAAACTGTGACATTTTGTTAGGTACTTAATTTTGCGGTCACTGTTTTATTTAAGGGGGCCCCGACCGCACAGTGGCGCCCGGCGCCCTCATCGTTGGTTTGGTTATTTCTTTTAATTAAAATGCAGAAAATAAGCACGTTATGTTGTGCTCCACAACATTATATGTTATTATTATTACAAACGGTAGTTTTACATTGTGTAGTTTTATTATTATCTTTAAAACGTATAATGCGGTCACTATTTTCCGTTTTAAGGATTATAGATACAAAGATAGCCGATAGGATTTCCATCGGCAAATATTACAACTTGCAAAACAACTTCCATCCCCTATTTCACCCCTTCAAGGGATGAATTTTCAAAAATCTTTAATTATATTTATATTATAAAAGGAACTCTTGAGCAAAATTTTTTGCTTCTACACCACAAAGTTCTAGAACAAACGGTTTAGGCTCTGCGTTATCTGGTAACGAATGAATGTTAAATTCAGTACTTTTTATTAAGTCTTCACATTATGTATAATTAACGTATACAAAATATTTTAAAACAGTAACGGTAGAGTTTCTTACCTATTTTGCTCCATACGACTACGTTTTGGAAGGGTTCTTATTTAGAATCAATTTTTTTTTTTTAATTTTGATTTTTAAAAGTGTTTTATATAAATGTATGTGCCTATTTGAAATAAATGATTTGGCTTTGACTTTGTAGATATACCTAGTGTTTAGCTGACAGCTATCACTATTTTCAATAAAAAGCTAAAAGCCATAAAATAGATTTATACGCGTAATAAATACTCGCTCGGAATCCCCGACACGACTGGTCGGCCTGCGACTAAAAATCGCAAATCCACCGCTATCCTTATCACAGGTTTACTGGATTTACTCAATGATGAATGTGTCCCTTCTGAATCCCGATCGTGACGTATATCTATTTCCGTTAACGGAAAAACTTTTCCTTAGATTGCTTTTTCCGGAAAATTATTTCTGCTCAGAGCGGAAAATTCGGATCACAAGTTAGTTAGGTAGTTTCGTTTGATAGGTTCACATTAAATCTTTCAATGTCATTTTGGGCGATTTTCCCTGACGTGACGAGTGGCACAATCTTTTGGTGAAAAGTTTCGGGTATTCGAATGCTTCGGGATGTAACTTTCATTTTGTATGAAAGTTTATCTTTTTGCTGTATCGAGATTGAATTTGGGTAATTTTATAGCTACGGAACTTACAATCGTAATACATATTTCACCCAAAGGTTGACTGGTAGAAAATGCCTATGGCATTAAGTCCGCCTCTGTACATTTTAGTGCTTGAAGTATTAAATAAATAAATAATATTTCCGTTTGGGAGCTATGATAGCGCAGACACACAGATACACAATAAACTTACAATACCCCTTAGATTCCGTCGAGGGTTAAAAAGAGGAGCGATTTGCTCCTAAAGTATTTATAGAAGTTTTATGGCGAGAAGTATGTATGACTGCATATCATGTATGTGTGTGTATTTTAAGTAAGTAGTAGTATGTACCCACTAAATCCTAAGCGGAATATTAAACATAATTATTTATATTGATTACTCTTTTTTATTGATATTGTTCAAATGTGTATACCTAGTGGCTTCGGCCGCTCTACTTCGAATCAATAAATCGTGCGTATGGCGGACATAGTATTATCGAAACAACACTATTTTTTCACAAGAAAACTTTGATTTCTGCATAACTGTTAGGTATTTATGCTCGTGAGCGTGGCTGTCTCTACTGTATAGTTGAAACACGAAACGCGACGGGTCACAACGTTTTATTAATGCATCAGATGCAATGGGACCTCACTCGCGTTAACCGAAGTACCTGCCTATGTTATTTAATACATAAGTATTAAGTTGGTATACAAAGTTCAAGGGACATCGACGCGCATTTTCTTAACGTATCGATCGCAGAAAGTTTAAAAGTTGCAGGCGCAAACTGAACTTTATGTGTGGGGGTTTAAAATTGTTTTTCCTATAACACATTTATTTGTTTACATGTTTGGAAGTTAATTCGCAAACGCAGTTTACACTACCTATCTAGCTAGAATCATACACGCATGGTAACAGTTTGCGTGTCAATGTCCCTTACACGTCAGTTTTATATTTAGGTGTTATGTGCTTGAAATTCCGCATACGATATCTACTGATTAGATGTCTGGGATACTTTGTAATTCAATTATTGTAATGATTAATATCAGTGTAATGTATATATACTTTTATGGCAAAGAAAAGGTAGAATTTACAGGCTAGGTTTTGAATGTGTGGTATCCTCTGCCAGCATCTGTGTTTCCCTTCCACGTTAAACCAGTCTGCCTTCAAATCAAGAGTGCACAGACATCTTCTAGACACGCACGTTCCATCATATCGACGGCATAAGCGATGCATTTTGGTCAAAAATTTGTATACAATGCCAGGCTCCTACGTAATATGCCATCCTACGTAAAATTTTCCGCTCTTTCGAATGCGCTTACTCCCACGGCTCTAAGGTGACTTTTTTGATATTTAAACCCTAGCAAAAAAATAATCATAAATAACAAAAATAAAATAAAATTTAAAACTGAACGGCTCTCCTGAACATTTCATTTGTTGTCACTTATACCCTATTTCCTCTTAACCGTCGATATACCTTATCTATCGCTTTCCTTCAGGCGTGATCGAGGTCAAAAGCAGGCCAATGAATAAAATTTTTTTTTTATATATTGTACTGTTTAAATATTTTTTTACCTTTAGCTTCACATAAACAGGATTATTAAGTAGTGGGTAGGTCCGCCGTTCGTCTGTTCCTGTAACAAAATGAAGGTATTATCTATCCGTCAGAAGTTGGCCGCAAAATCCCAGCGTTGATTTGCTGGATTCGTTTTCTCCTCTACCGATCGTTATTTCTCCTGACAGTTCATTTTGTTTATAATATGTATGTATGTATTAGTAATTATTCATGTATTTTTTAGTCATTTCCAAGTTATTTATCCCGTATGATGCACCTGCCATGTTTTGTCACTGCATCACCCTAAGCTTGACGGGTAGAAAATGCGTTTATGCGTACGGCAGTTCATACAAACTTTCAAGTCCTTGTTTTTCGAAATGAATAGACCGATTTTAATGAAACTTCGTACGTATAGGTAAGATACAAAGGTCTAAAAAGTTAGTTAAGAAAATTTTCGAAAAATAGTGTTTCAGCCAAATTAAAATTTTCATAGAAACCGAGACTTCCAGTTATATTTTTTTAAATAAGACATTTCTAAAATGTTATTTACTAACTTTTTTGACCTTTGTATCCTGCTTATGCGTATGAAGTTTCATTAAAATCTGTTCATTCATTTCCAAAAACAAGAGCTTGAAAGTTTGTATGAAATGCCGTATGTCGTAAATGATCTTAAGTCCGCGTTTGTACAGATTTGTTTTTACTTGTGCATAGTTTTAATAAATAAATAAAAAACAGCTATTTTAAATGACCATTCTATACCACAGATATCATTCTCCAATCCTACTATAGTTGATCCCATAGACATTTATAAGTCATGGTCTATAGTTGTTCATAATAATGTGTACAATGACACTTAAATGATCTCTACTATTTCTATTACGTCTTGAGCCTATACTTTCCACATCAAACCATATTATGTACCACCCCCACCAGCTTGAATTTCAGCGAAAATTAGAACAAAAACAATACCTGTCAAATAACAGACACAAACTTCCGATAAACAGCTGTTTATTTGACAAGACTTAATTTAATATGTTTTTAGAGTTTAGTGACACCACTCGGGAAGGAGATGGAACAAAACGTTTCATAGGATCTTTAAGTATTATACCCTCGATCAATTATTTACTTATGATATCATTGCCCTCGATCCGAAAATCTTGAGACGAGGTCGTTGAACCTTCTCAGTTGACTTTTATTAAGATTTCCGTGATTTATTTTCTTGATTCTGAAGACAATATTTCTTTGAAATGAAGTTATATGTTGATAGCATTTTTGTTAGAGATTTTATGAGATTATTGTGAAAAGAGTGAAATAGAAAACTTGTTGTGTTTATATGGATGACGAAAAGATATCATGAAAGATATCTCTATTGCGACTAAGATGATGATATAGGGGTGTGGGCAGGCAGCATCATCCTGATTCTAAGTCAAAGAAGGCTCTGATAATCTAGGTCTCTCAATAACAGGTACATTAAACATACATAAACTCACGCATTATTACCATGGGGTAAGCAGTAACTAAAGAACGCCATAGAGATGATCTACGCTTTTTAATGGGTTTTGGATGATTACATACTCCTTTTGCATCGTTTACGTTCATACAACTGGGGGCCTAAAAAGGCCACTTTGGCAGAATCATAAAACAATTCATATCACACAATTCGTCTGTTTGACAGTTTCGCACCTATATATCCCTGAAGGGTTAGGTAGAGGTGTACCTATAGTTTTAACGAATCTCCATACAAAACTGTCATATAGATGAAATTGCGTGATATGAATTGTTTTATGATTCTGCCAAAGTGGCCTTTTTAGGCGCCCTGATCAACACGCAGAGTCACGGTCGTCTGACCAGATTAATTTGCAAAAATTTAGTTTTCTTGAATAATATACGTTGTTCAAAACTTGTTTACCAATTGTTGTTATTTTCATTTAAACAAATATCCAGTTTATGCCAGTGTTAATTAGTGGTATGTAACTGCATCCGGTTAGACTGGAAGCCGACCCCATCGTAGTTGGGAAAAGGAAGGAATTAAGTTGATTTCAGAACAACTGGCACTATGGACAAAGTCATAAAAATGTTTGAAGTTGTATAGCAAACCAAACTTTAAATGTGGGTATTAAAGTTATTTTTCTAAAAACACAAAGTCGTTTACATTTTTGGAAACTAAATTACGGACGTAAAATACTAATGTACGGCCTGAAACGTTACTTTTATCCCTAACGATTGTCGAATTCTAATAATTTACTCGTAATTACTTAATTACAGTTGGGAAACGCCATTATCGTACGATTTGGGGGAAATAGGTAGGTACCCAATTACTGAAAGTTAAAAAAATATCACGTAATCTCGTTATAATTAAATTTAAAACAGGTACCGACACCTCGGCCTCTATCTCCGAGGAATACAGGAAGAAAGATGCAAATAAAAGAAAAACAATATTGGGACTCGCTTAGGTAGAAAATTAAACAAACTAAAATAGTATGACACAAATATATAGGAAAATAAAAACAACAATATAGCTAATTATGTGCCTTAGAAGTGCATCAATAAAGTATTTATCGAAACTCAACCCTTCACAGGGTTTAACAGGAGATCAGAAAATCTTTAAATAAGCGAACCAAGTCGTACTCAGCAGCTAGTGCTAACATAAATCGTCTGCTCCACAATCCACTAACTTCATACGCAATTTACAAGATGACTACAAGCTATCGACACAACTCAAGCACCCAATTTTACGGTTGAAGAGAGTTTTTTTCAATAAACTCCATCTTGAGGGTCTGTGGGGGACGGATAGGGACCTCTCGAATATTTGTTCTTCACAAGAAAATGATTTATTTAGTGGTGACCGACAACCGTTTACGACGTACGGCATTTCATACAAACTTTCAAGCCCTTGTTTTTCGAAATGAAAGAACCGATTTAAATGAAACGCACGTACGCATAATCAGGATACAAAGGTCTAAAAAGTTTGTAAAGAACATTTTCGAAATGTCTTATTTAAAAAAAGATTACTGGAAATCTCTGTTTCTATGGACAATTTAAAATCGGTCTGATTTGGCTGTAAAACTATTTATTCTTAAAAATGTTTTAGACCTTTGTATCCTGCTTATGCGTACGGAGTTTCATTAAATTCGGTTCATTCATTTCAAAAAACAAGGGCTAGAAAGTTTGTATGTTGTATACTCTTATCAGATGATAATGATCTTTCAAACCAATAGCAACGCTTGATAATAGATTAATAGATAGCGTAATATCAAGCCTTTATTTCCCAAAGGGCTACGCAGATAAATGTACCTTAAGTACACCCACAGTTCGCCAGTTATGTTAAAGTCCCATGTAATTATTGCCATCAACCGAGCACAAATCCATATTCCGGGCTGCTACTGAGAAATTCCAAATGGAAAACCCAATAACACTTTGCCCGACCTGACCAACGAGGCTTGACAGATTTATCAGCTTATTTTGTTGCCACTGCTGGGATGCACGACACAGGCCTCCTCTCTGTGAGAGAAGTAAGCTGCAATCCACTACGCGGGCTCAGTTACTGTCCAGTTGGTGCAGTTGGTGGACGTTACAATAAGAGTTCGAATTGTTGGTTCTGTAGCGGTACTTATCTATAACGCCACATGCGAACAACGTGTCATACTGACGTCACGCCAAATCCTGCATATCGCAAGCAGAGTTTACCGCGCAACTAATATAGATACAACGGCCCGACATGAATCATCGGGCAGTTGCCCGCCAGACACAACACCCGTATGGGTTGGAGGATCCTCCCTTTTCTATTGAGTATGTGTGAACTTTATACTCTGTTCACCATACCTCTATAGTTATTTTCCTTCACCGTTTTGAGAGCAATGGTGAAAGAATAAATACACAAAGTAAAGTCCCTCCTTGGTTCTATTCACGACCTACTACATCTCGTAAGTCGGGGCTGATCATTTGGCCACCAATGTTCCGTGCATAACAGACATTATGTTATAACTTCCACATACCCAACTATGACTCGACAACTTTCGTAAGTTTAAACACAACGTGTGTGGTTAAAGTTTATGTTAACCCAATGTCTTAACTCCATACTCCATAATTTAGCGGCTCCCTTTAATTAAGTGTTTCAACTTGCGTAGGTGACAAATTGGCGCCTAGCAACTTGAAATATGTCTGTGAACTTTAGATGGGGACAGAGTTGTGACATCTTGTTTGTGACACATGCTATGTTAGGAGTAGGAAGCGCTATGTTCTTGTTGGGTATATTAAGTTGTAGCTCAGGTTTTGAGACTTTTAGTTCCTCCTGTACTCAAATACCAACTTAAAACCGCGACAAGGCGGACTGCTGGCCATTCCGTCAGCACGCACAGTTTTGCATTCGAGCTCGCCTTTGCAACTTTGTTTCGCGCGCTCGCAATGCTGAATGCTCTACTGACATCGACACATGAGTATGATTTGTTTGCCGTGAGACGGATAGACATATATCATGCATGATTTTCACAGACAATAAACCTAAAAAAAATACTAAAACATCGTAAAAAATGCAATTCCAGAACTGATGTCAGTACCAGTTTTTTGGTTCATCTCAATGCGTGTACAATTGCATGACGCTAAAATGAATTAACCTGTAATTAGACACAGCTATGCAATATACAATTTGTATGCTTATTTTACGCGGTATGAGCATGAATCACCTGCGAATTCGTAATCGGAGCAAAAAGTTGAAAAACTATTTAAAAGCTCGTTCCGCGTATTATTTCTCGGGATGTAGTACCTCATGTTCGAGAAACCAAACTATACTGCTGCTGAGATTCATCTAAATCACGTCCGATAGTTTGCCTATGTCAACGTGTCAGAAACACAAAATATAAGGGTAATTCCTTAACACTGCAGCGGGGAATTGCGTAACAACTAACACACATAAAATGGCAATTGATAGCTTTTTCTTTCATTTTGAAAGTTCAGCCACGTTACGTTATGTTATTTACGTTGGATTGTGATTGAAACTGTGTTACGGAATTAGTGTGCAGATATGCCAAAATCTGCATTTTATATATCCTTACTTAGTCTGCTGAGATGGTGCTTTTTCTGAATCCTGGATTAGCTATTATCGAGGTCTCTTCGGGTCTTGAATTTCAGTCTGACTAGCTAATTATCTCAATTTTATTCAGAACGATACAAAGTTAACTTCTTAAGATGAGAGAGTATATGATGAAACTTGCACTGTGGGAAATAACGCCGCTCCAATTTTCTATTCACTTACCATAGCTCTAACAATGTAAACACTTCATTAGCTTAGATCTTTTTTAAGACGATTACACACGACACACTGGCATGATCCATTATTGGATTTATTGGATAGCCGCTTGTTACTGAACAGTGACTTGGACAGAACTGGGGGCCTAAAAAGGCCACTTTGGAAGAATCATAAAACAATTCGTATCACGCAATTTCATCTGTACGACAGTTTTGTATGGAGATTCGTAAAATACTATAGGTACACCTCTGCCTAACCCTTTAGGGATATATAGGTGTGAAACTGTCAAACAGATGAATGGCGTGATATGAATTGTTTTATGATTCTGCCAAAGTGCTCTTTTTAGGCCCTAAGGGCCCCAATTCTGTATGATAATTATTATTTCCCGCGTAATCTTACCACGTGCAAACCACCGGTACAGTTGTCAAGCGTGGTATTTTGACAGTTCAAACCACGCCAACTTCGAGTTCATTTCGTGCGGTTTCGTTCATTGTGCCTTAGAGAATACGTTGCCGTTGGCGTGATTAGGTAAGGAATTGACTCAACGTGGTTTCGAAGTAAGGAATTATTAAGTGGCCATAGTGAATTAGAGCCCTGCCACATTAAAATGGTTTCGTTTGCCCAATGCAAAGCACTTTCACCATCAATGGTAAGTTTCAAAGGTTCTAAAGGAAGCAAACACTATCCACCATTCGCATGCGAAACATTTTAAAAGAATAACTGTTGGCTACTCTTCTCAATAAGAGACTACCTTTTGGAAGGGTTGACTAGAATCATTTTTTTTTTTTTTTGTAAGTTTGGGTGCTTAAATTGCCTTTTATGTTCCTATTTGAAATAAATGATTTGACTTTGACATGCTCTTTGTCACTCTACCCACAGTTCCTGACTGACTATGTATAACAGTATTGCCTTAAAGAAAGATAATCATTCACTTATATAACACATAACCAGCCTATAATGTTCCCACTGCTGGGACACAGGCCTCCTCTCGGTGAGAAGCAGTGGGCCGTACGTATAATTAAATTCAGGTCAAATAATTCAACTTGGAATCAATAACGTTAAAAAGCGTCATCGAAGCAATGCATCGAAGTCACTATGAGCTACGACATTATCTTCAGTTTTTCTGAAGGTCAAGCTACGTTTGAGAAATTACCCAAGTAGATATGAGTACCTAATCTCCTATTGTCATCAGTGTGTAGGTGCTTTATCTCCTATATTTCGTGCGTTGAACCCGAAGCCATTTAGAGAAAGTGTTCGGCTGTTCGCCATTGTATCGCCATTCGTTGCGTAAACGCACGCACCGCTGGTCCTCATGACAATAACATGAATCAATTTGGTGTAGATTCCTTTCAAAGTGTGCAATTTTTATGAAAGTTTTGATGGTATTATGATGACTTTATTTTGAATGGCAGCGAGTTTTACAGCCTGTAATGCAAGAATTTTACAACTTTGTTGACTAACCTATAAAGCCGGCCCTTCAAAATGTTAACGATGGAACTGCTGTTGGTAAACATTCACTGTCTAGTTTGGGGCTCACTGGTAATTAACACTACATAAATAACCTAGTAGGAAAGACCTGGATGAGCCCCGCATAGACCACGGAAGAATGGCACAAACGGGAGGTCTATACACAGCAGTCAGTGGAATAGGGCAGCCAACATAAGACATCTCAATTTGTGTGTAGGTAACCCTTGTAAGAACCTGGATAATAAACAATTTTCTATTTTTATTCCTTCATTGGCTTTTAAGAGAACCCGAACACCTTGATAAAATGACTTAGTTGGATCGAAAGACATCAAATTTTTTCCCAAACAACAACAAGGTGAAATTGTTACTACGATAGCCAATCTATTAAAGCTTCTCCATACTATTCTGTAGGTAAACCAGGACGTGTCGGTATCACAAATCCGAATCGAAAACGTTTGGCAATCGGAGTGAAAACAGCATTGCATATTTTCGGTTTTACTCATGTGCTTATTTCGGATTTGCCCAACTAGAGAGTCGAGATTTCTAGAGTATATAGCTGAAGTTTGTTTTATGGTGTTTAGTCATCATAATATTCTACATAGCATTCAGCCTTTAATGTTCCCACTGCTGGGACACATACCTCCTCTTTGTGAGAGGGAGTGGACCATCATCCACTACGCGAGCCCAGTGCGGGTTGGTAGATGTCACATGTATTCGACTTTTTGGTTCTAAGACATGCCGCTGCATGGTGTCGTGACGTGATGCGAGAGCTCAGTGATTCGTCAACTTGCGACAACTATCACCCCTCCCGCACCGCACAGCTACCTCAGGTAACGTCTCAGTTAAGCGGTCGGCCTATAATTGCAATTGGTTCAACCCCTTTATCATTATGGAACTCCATGGATACACATAAACCTCTGCTTAGTTCCTTGGGAATACAGGCGGGATGGTATGTTGTGTTTAGAGCCGGATTTCTAAGAGCTATTATCCCAGTAATTTCTTATTACTGCAGCTTCCTATCTGTCGGAGATACTCTCTATAATTTCTCCAACAAGTTCGCACGGTGCAGCGCTGTTACCACAATCTATTTCGCTCTAATTGCTCTGAGAGATTGAAACGTAGACACATTAAAGCTAGCTAATGTCTGTTCCAAAAGTATCTGACCAAAGTGTAAACAAACCCTCAAGTTAAATTCTTACGCAATAATTGGCTTAAGGGAAAAAGTGGCATATTCATAATTGTATTTAAAAGGTTTCAACTTTATGTCTCATCAGTTTTTCCAACAATTATTGTTTGGTTAACATTATTAAATTGTAATTAAAAAATCATCGACGAAAATTGAGGTTGTAAAATTAACCTCAACTGTCAAAGTCAAAAGAAAAACAACTGTAAGATGATTTAAAATTAGAATTTCGGATTTAAGTAATCAGACCAAAGCACACAATTTACAAGTGATAAAAATTGGCATCCTACGTTTACAGGTACGTTTTCTAATCCATTTGTTTACATTTTTATTACATACTTTTGGAACAGACCATAGATAGGACGTTATATATAGTTAAATCAGTCATGTGCTACAAATGTACCTCGTCGGAGCATCGAACCAACTCACAGCAGTAATTGATTGTTGGATAGAATCTTTGCGGAAAATTGGATGATCCATCAATTATGCCAATTCTTGGAATATCTTATCTTTTTTATATTTTTTGTGCAAAAGTGTGCCTGGGGAAGCTGATTTCGTATGACGTAAGTCAAAAAATTGCTAGTGCTACTAAAATCTTCATTATACGAAAAATAATTCGTTGTTCTTAGTTCGTATAATTTTATATCCTAATTTATATTATTATCTAAGTATTTAATACCGACCATTTTTGTTGTCTTTTTTTTAAGTGACTATCAGTGGAAACTTGTAAATGGCTTTCAAATGCATATTGTTTAATAACACTGTTTATCTTAGCTGTTTCACAAATAGAATAAAATAAAAATAAAATATGAAAAACTCACAATTCATGAAAAACAAAACTGCTTTTCTCCCAGTTGTACACTAGGTACACCCACTAGGTGTCCCATTAGGTACACTTCGTTTCTTCAACAATAATTTTAATTCAATTTTATTAAGTAATTGCAAAAAGCTATTAAAACTTCACCTGTCATAAACTCAAAGGTCATTATTTTGATAAATTAACCCGATGCGATGGAATGACATCAAAAGAAAATAAACTTGGCCTGATTCTCGTTTTATCAACCTGTCAGTGCAACTTTCCCGCCGTTTCAAAATGGCGGCCATATTGACGGAGCGAAAAGTTTATTGCGGGTGGAATTAAAGTTTTAAAACTTGGAATGCGTTCGAATTGTTTAGCTATTGGTTCGTTCAGTGTTTTAGCTGTGTTCGTTATTAAGACGACGCCGAGCGCGCAGTGGCGCCCTCATCGTTTGTTTGGTTATTTCTTTTATTTTAGAATGACAATGCAGAAAATAAGCACGTTAAGTTGTGCTCCACAAGACTATAGATTAATATTAGTACAAACGGTAGTTTTACATCGTTTAGTTTTATTATAATCCTTAAAACGGAAAATAATGGCAACTATTATCCGTTTTCGGTTATTGTAGTTCCCGGTAAAAGAAAAACCATCAAAATAAAATATTGAAGTTTTCATTGACAAATTATTCTCTATTTAAAGTTTCAAAAACAAGACCAAACACACGACTGGGATAAAAAAGTAAAACCTGTCACACCGCTATCACGTTGCTTCGGGGATGAAATAAAAAAAACGAGTAGGTACCACAAACAAGAGACTTGGAACTTTCATAATATATTGTTTTCAAAGACAAAGAGTAAATTGAAAGTGCTGTGGTATGGACTAGACTAGTACAGTTAATGACGAAAGTGCTTAAGTTTGGGATAAAATGGAATTACGATGGCTCTACATCTACATTAAAGAAAAATTCAAAGTCACCGTAATTAACCGCTGGTCCTAGAGACATGAAATTTGGAGGGAGGGTTCTTTGTTAAGAATAGGTATCCACTAAGAAAGGGTTTTTCGAAATTCTACCTGTAAGAGGGTGAATGGGGGAGGGTGAAAATTCACGCGGACGAAGTCGCGGGCAGAAGCCAGTCTACATCAAGCTAGTCAGAAGCTAGTCTTCATCATCTGCCTAGCCATTTCCCAACTATGTTGGGGTAGGTGGATGGTTGGATGGTTCCAGACCACCGATGGTAGAAAATTTTCGCCGGTTATAAAAAAAAACTGCTATTTCATACAAAATAGCAAAGCCTACTCGGCCAAAATGTATGAACTCCATTTTTTTGTAAATAAGCGACGAAAATTTTAACGCATTGAAGTTCAGAATTATGTTGTACCTACCTACTGAATCCATGGTCACAGGTTACGCTGGTCGCTGCCAACCTGTATTATTGTCTATTTTTCTTGAAAATTTTCGTAAGATACCAACTCCAGCTAAGATTTATTCAATATTTCAGTAATACAGTAGATACCTACCTAGTGTACTTCAATGTGGAATTTTGTTTGCAATCATTAACCATTCAGTACGTGAATGTAGGTAATAAAAACAAATCTACATTAATCTGGAGAGTTCATAAATAATTATTATGTTTGTAATTAATTAAGTTAATTGACCTTTTTGTTATTTGCATTTGGACATGTTTACAAAATGTTGTATTTCAATTAAAAGGGTAATAAAATCAACTAAGCATTCGGAGCTATATGTTTGAGCTGTTTGGGGTTGAAACACTAAGGCCATGGACCCTGAGTATTTCGGGACATCCCCAAGCGGTTGGTCGACATTCACGTGACCAACTGGACTGGCCTATTTTCAGGCCAAAGAATCAGCATTGCCATCTAACGTGGTAATGCTGCCAGCCTTTTTGGTTTTTTTTCCGATTGACAGTCCAATGAGCTCTTCCCCTGTTTTATATACTTGTACATTTGTACATAATACATATATTTAAGTGTTACTTCGTATTTTGTAGCTAAGATGATCAGCTTTTAAAAAATATAAAATAAATACAGATACAAATAAAACCATTATGGATAATCCAATAGAACTCTATTGTACCTAATCCACAAATGTATCAAATACGCATTCTAGTTTCAAAGTAAAGAGATTTTAACTAAGCCAAAAACCATAAAGCACAAACTAAAAACAAAACAACGTTGTGGAATAAAACCATCAAAAGAAAAACGAGAAATAAGAACACATTTTTTCGAAAACAGCTCCACAAATCAGAGCCGGGGAGTTCTTTAGTCTATTTTCATTCCAGCAAAAAAAAAGGATGGGGAAGCACTTTTGCGCTCACCAGTACCACCCTGTCATCGGTATGCAGTTGGTACGTAATTACTTGATGTTGAAAAACTCGCTGGAGCTTTTAATTTAAACGATTTCATTATTTCAACGGCTTTACTCGACAGTACTGTACATTAGTGTAATTAAAAGAGTTTACTGGGACGTGATTGTAAAAGCTGATGTGATTAAGATTGCTATTGATAAAAAGTATCGGTAAACATCGCATTCATTTTAAATGTATTGACTATTGATTACGATTCTTCTACAGGGTTATTTTAAATTGGCTAGCTAAACCCCGCAGACGCGATGATGAAAATCATACAAAAATAAAAATAAAAAATTTTGGGATCTTCGACCGCAGTTTTTGTAGTCGATTTTTAGTATTACTATATAAAAATCTGTTTTTTTTTTTCTGGAAACTTTACTGACGTGATCTTTGTCGATATTCTAAAGGCGGTAAAACGTAACAAAACAGTTTTTCACTCATACAGTGACAACAACACTAACAGAAGTCGTTGGCCTCCAAGAAAAAAAACTTCATATCATTTTAATTTATCGTGTTTAGATATCGATAAGTACACATCCCAAGTTTAGCTAGCTAATTTAAAATAACCCTGTATAGTTTAGGAGAATATGAATGGGACATTGCCAATCAAAAAATGGAAACCGTTTAACAAGAATCTGAGAGTAATTTTACAGCGGTAAATATTAAATTGTTTCCAGATGTAGTTTTGGAACGCCTACACGGGAAGGAAAAATGGACAACAAAAGTTACGTTTCTGTAGAAGAGCGGTGGCCGCTACATAGCGTCCGCAATTTCCCGACGAATAACGTCACTGAAACTTTATTTATGAAAGTAAGTTGGTGGGTTTTCCAAGAGAGCGTATTTTGACACCGTAAAAAAACGCTCGTAAAACAATTTGAAATAATTTTTGTTTGAGAAACTAGCCATATGGAGCAAACATAGGTATATCCTAATTTTAGCAATGAAAATTGTATGAAGAATACACGAAAACTTAAATTTAACTTTGACCGTAGTTATTCGTCATCCAGTCTTAACTTAAGCCACTAAGATTAAGTGAGACATGTTTAGGTAAAGCATCGATTTTGTGGAACATTTTAGGGTTGACAAATTAATCTCTTTAGGGACAACCTGCAGTGAAGATTTATCTAATTTAAGGTTAAATAAATTAACAATTTATGAGACTATAAACGAAGACTATTTTATGTAACATTTAAAATAGATAGATATGAATGATTATTACTCGAAACTACTAGTTTCTAATATTTATTGTTCAAAAAAGTTGACCTACTTCAGGTAAAGTCATAGGACGGAATAATACTAAAGCCCCCATTTACACCGTTTACACGGTACAAGTTCATTGCCTGTGGCACACCATAAAATTGAAGCAACAATTGACTGGCACCATCTAAACAACACGTACAATTGTTGCACGAGATGGGCAAGTTAGTCACCGTTCAAAACTTCTTCTTTCTAAAAAAATCTTGAGAAGACAGAAATAATATTTGGCAGCGCAAATACGGCAGTATCTAGGTACCTACTTGAATCAATTGTACAAGGTCGTGCAACACTGTGTTTCTAAGACGAGGCAAAACTTACATGCAATAATTGTATGCTATTTTATGGAAATTGCACGTGTGTAAACACTTGCATGCAATTCTTGAATGGCAATAATTGGACGTGCGAATCGTATGATGTAAAGGCATGCGATTGAATGGGGCTGAATTCACTCAGCACATAATTAAACTCAAAATATATAAGTAATTCAAACTTAGAAATATCTTGAACGAAGAGGGGCTTGTGGCTGAGTTATAACAGCCGCAGGGGCGATCGATCAGGTCAAGCTACGCTTGCCGCGGTTGGTCCATGAATGGGTGACCATCTTTACATACCAAGACCCCTCTGTGCCTCGAAAAGCAAGTTAAGCCGTTGGTCCCGGTTATCATTCGTGGATCTTTGACAGTCGTTACGGGTCGTCAGAAGCCCGATCTCTGAAGCCCGAAAGTCTGATAACCAGTCATAACAAGGGGTATCGTATTACCCATTAACTAGGTTGTAGAGTTCAGATAGGCAGTCGCTCCATATGAAATGCTGGTATTCAGCTGCATCCGGTTAGACTGGAAGCAGACCCCAACATAGTTGGGAAAAGACTAGGAACATGATGATGAGGAATAAGTTGAACGACCTTTATGTATTACTTCTATTTAATGCCAATAATACCTACTACAAATTCAACAACAAATACATTTAATTAAAATTTAAAGTCACTAGTTACCTCGGTACTACAGTTTCCAGTTAAAACCTGAAATAATCGTAACTAAGTTATAATGAAAAGATAACAGAAATGTCCAAGAAATCTTTGTACATTTCAATGATAAATTGATTCAATTATTAGTTGAACAAAGCTGGTTATGTTATATCACAATAAATCTATTTCAATTTACTTCAAAACCCTTTGTTTATTTCAGACTCGAGATTAAGTTACAGCAGCTAAAGAAAAATGTTCCTTGTACTCAGGTAACAGAGTTAAAAATCCAGTAGCAAAGGTGTAGATAAAAAGAGGGTTCAGGAATAAAAAATTATGTTAAAAGAAAGGTAGGTAATGGCAACATTTCCAAAGCTATTTGCGAGTTGAGGAAAAAAATGTGGCAGCTACTTATCTTGTCGCAGGAGATCGAGTTGATTCTGGCGAAATTTTCTCGCTATTTTGGTATCACTGTTATACTTATGCCCAGGGGCAATTTGATGAATATTAATTTTGGTATTACAACATGAAGCTGTGTGATTTTACCTTTCCAATTAGGAGGTTCTTGTCTTTCATAAGGTTTGGGCAGACGAAAGCCATTAACTGAAAACTTTTTCCAAACTAAAGCTCCGGTTTAACTTAGGCGAATCCCGTGCGGTATGCGGAATGAAATTTTCTCGCGCTGTTTAAGTCAACTAACATAAGGTGTTCAAACTGGCGCGAATAGTCGTGTGACTTCTTCTTAATCTTTAAACGTCGTCATGTTCTATATCCCGCGCGGGACTCTCCTCAATTTAGCCAGTCCTTAAGGCGGAGGTTACTTGAAAATGGTCAAAAAGTTGGTTTTTAAAGCAGTGTATCTCTTAAACCGTAAATAAATTTGACCAAAAAAAATTTACATATTTCCAAGTCTTATTTTAAAACAGTGATGGAACTCAAAGCACAATTAAACGTACATTAATGCATCAAAAAATCTTCAAATACACCTCTGACATTTCTATAGAGCAGTGTATCTCTTCATTAACAATTTTAATTATAATTAAAAATATACCATTAAATTGCTAATGCCAAACTGCATTCAGTGATGGATTGTTTATTATTAATTAGTTTTTAAACAGTTTGTAAATAGATGATTGTTTCATATTTTGCAATTAATTACCAGCGTTGTGTCATCGCGCTTCTCTTTCTTTTCTATGCAGTCCGATAGTGACCGCGTTTTAGGTCATGTAGTCGCCTTAAGACTGCAATCTGCATCTAAGGCCTATGCCTTGCAATTAGGGTGCTGAGTTTGGCATTGGTTAGAATAGTCTAACCTCTAGTCTAATTGTGTAACACACTATCAACCATAACCTGAACCATAGAAGGATATTGCTAACCCATTGCTTCATATCTTCAAAAAATGTGTCTGCTTAACAACGTAAATAACGCAATGAATGTTGTTGAGCTGTCAAAATTAAAGCCATTCCCACTGATAATGCGTTAAACAATTAACCCACAGGGCTTCAAATCTAAGAGCTCACGTTCAAAAGCATCTTAACCATCAGAACAATGCAGTCACGTTGCTAAGTAATTAAGTTATTACATAAAAGCCAGACACTGAAGCACCCGAACTTTGGCTCGGAAGCCCTAACTTAGTGCTCTAGCGGTCGAAAGGTTATAGATAATACCTAGTTGTGCTAATCCTATTAACAAGTTTCCTTCAGTTTCAGTTAACTCTAATTTTATACGGTTCAGTTAAGTTTGAGTTGATAATTAAAATCTATGCACCGAAGCTTGAATTACCTGATTGGTTTAGTTTGCGGTCCAAAAGTTTTGTTATTTAATACGATGTTTTTCTATCTTAATCATTAGATACACTAGCTTCTCTCCACGACTTCGTGCGCGTGTTTATTGGTTAACCCTTCGTATGAACGTGTTTCCACGCGAGACATAATGGGTTTTTAATTGTTTCTGTAATTACGGCATTCAACCGGTTAACATGAAATAAATCCCATAACACTCGGAAATGTTGTAGCTTTCCATTAGTGAAAGAATTTCGGAATAGGATCGGCAGGTCCGTCTTTTTAATATTATACTCAATATTCATAATGTATCTACTTTAACAGATACGAAGCCTGTTATAATCTAAGAAGTTTGAATCCTAGAATCCTAATACACTAGACACGTCTTCTGAAAAAATTATGACAAGAAATATAGCTACTAAAATTCTACCTCAAAACAATTTAAAAGCATACAAAATTAAATAAAACAACATAACCGTCTACCGAAAGCAAACAAAAAGATGGAAAACACACGGAAAAAAAAAGCATCTCTTGCAACAGTTAAATACAGAGGCCAGCACATCAAGCTACCCCAATCTGTCAAATTTTCCTAATTGAATATGAACCTTATTCCTTTGTGATAAAGTTGAAATTCTATCAAAAAAAATTACAGATTGGGGTAAGTTGATGTGCTGGCCTCTGTACATTAAATACAGAGCGTTAATATTTACCCAACGGACGTTCTCAGTCTTTTTATACCTACTAACTCTAAAAGTTTAAATGTTCATGCGATCGGTAGTTAGTACCGTAATTATAAAGGTCTTGCCTAACTGAGGCGAATCCCGCGCGGGATGCGGGACGAAATTTGCTCGTGCCAAATGTATCAACTGGCTTGTATGTCGCATGACTTCATTATCATTAAAACAAAAGATGCGCACAGTTGCATCTCGCATCCCGCGCCGGATTCGGCTCAGTGTGGCCAAAGCATTATTTTCCACGTGGTCTAGGGTAAATAGAGGTATATTTTGAGCAATACCTGAGGGAAATTCCTCGTAGTTATAAGAACGTTCATAGATATCTGTCAAAAATACCTCTAATTTCCTTACATTTTTGAGAAGTATTTTACATTGATTTTCACTGAATGAGATTGCAACTAGATTTTGAACATTTTTAATTACATGAATTGGCCTTCTGATCTACTACAAACAAACATGTAATAATTATTTTTAATAATCTATAATCATTTGAAATCAATCTATGCTATTAATAAAGCTGAAGAACTCTTTGTTTGTTTGAACGCTCTAATCTCTTTAACTACTAGTCGGATTTCAACAATTCTTTATTGATAGCCCAATTCTTGAGGAAGGCTATAGGCCATATATATATTTAACATCACGCTAGGTCCTTTAGGAGCCAAGCAAAAAGAAAAATAATCAGAAAGAACGCTAACCGTAAACGTAATAAAAGCGCGGGTAGGCGATGCGATGCGACGGGGTGGGTCGGGAAACAAGAAAATTCACGCGAACGAAATCGCGGGCAGAAGATATCATTTATAAAATGTGTCCATTCACTGAAAATCAAATCGATCATTTTATTAATCAACGAAAAAATGGAGGAGGCTTTCATTGTCCCCGTATTGTCCCTGTTAATTATAAAAGAGACGAAAAGCTAATAGGATATTATCGCTATAACAGAGAAACAAAAAACGTGGAAACTGCTAAGCGATTCACTGCAGTTACTATAAAAAGAACATTAAATACTTTCCAGGCAGTCCCGTGAGCTTACTCGGATTGTACTCCATGTTTTTATTTATTACAATTAAACTGTACGAGTTACCTTGCGATCCTAAACGAATTCTGGCAAGCAGTGAATGAATTTAATATTTTATGTAATTAATAATTGTTATTACCCGACTGCAAGTTTTGGGGCAATAGTTGCAAGTACAACATACAAATTGCATTCGTGATTCAGAAAAGAGCTCTAAGGACTATGCTCCGCATGAAACAGACGGGATCATGTGAAGACTATTTTATTAAACTAAAAATCTTGACAGTAGCCTTTACATATTAGTGTTGCTAAGCAGCTTAGTTAAAAATTAGCACAAAATTGAGACTGATGAGCAGAGACAAACTAGAGCTAGCACACGTAGGAAAGATTTGCCTAATACTATTTTCAACCGAAATTAAAAGTTGTTAAAGATAGCCCGAGGTATCAGTCTGTAGTTTTATAAAACAAGTTGCCTATAGAATTCAAAACCATACACAGTGTCAATTTATTTAAAAACAAAGATGTTGGGGAAAGGCTACTACAGTATCAATGAATTCCTAGATGACACATGATATTGTAAACTATTTTTTTGTTTTATTCTACTGCTTTTGCTTTTTTTAATTATTATTTTATTGCTTGTTTTTATTAATTTGACATTTATAATTTATTGTACTTGAATTTTTAATTATTATTGGTTTATAGACTTTTAGAAATGTATTTAATGTTTTTTTTTTAATTGCAATTGTATTATGTTATTTTTTTAAATTTCAACACAATGTGTGTATATTGTTATGAAATAAATTACTTATGACTTATGCACCGGAAGGAGGGTTATGTTTTTCGAGTGTATGTATGTATGTATAATTCTTTGGCACGCTCTGTAGCCTAAACAGCTTGAGAGGGGGCCATTAGATTCGTCTTAATTGTGAGAGTGACACTGGGAATATAAAAAAAAAATTATAATAATAAAATAAAATATAATAAAATATTTGGCGCAATAATAACAACAAAGCCTATTGAGTGGGATTACATACAAAATAAAGAAGATTAGATACAAAATAAAGGGTTTTAAAAGGCGATTACAAAAATATATTCAACATATATGTTTAAAAGTAATTCGAAGTAACAAATCGTAAAAAACACTTTCTCATTTGTAATCTAAAGGTGACTTACGAGGTGTAGTTTGTGGGTTCGAAGCCAGACAGGCGCTTTACTTTGCTTTGCTATTTGAAACAGTTGAAGAAACCCGCATGCCCTAGAACCAAAAATTTTAAGACAATCATGTGACATAGCCACCAACCCTTACTTGGCTCGCGAGGTGGATTACGGCCCACTCTCTTACACCGAGAGAAAGTCAGTGTCCGAACCACAGAACAGATATATCTGTTCTGTGGTCCGAACAGTGGGAGAATTATAAGCTGAAGAAGCGGTCATAAAGTCAGACAAGCGACCAAAAAGCAACTTTGAGTAATAAAAATATTTATGACATGTTTACACAAACTGGGTTGCATGTAGGTAGTCCAACAATTTATATTGTAATTTATGCATGCTGTCTGTTTAAAATATTGTACTAAGAGATAAATCCAAAGGATAAGAAAAATTAAATAAATATACTAAAACTTATGTTAACACTATTTGACTTCAACTTACTGCATAATACACTACTTTGTTAAAGGTTAATTGCTTTTCAAAAGCAACATTTACACATTAAGTTAACACATTGAAAAGGGCATTTAAAGATAAAAATACACATGCCGTTTCAAAGTGCACGTGCCATTTAAATGAATTCCAACGAACGCAAAAAACTTTTCTACAGAAATAAACAAATGCTACACATATAATACTTTATGCATAGACTTATAAAAAAAGATGGACTCCGCGCTACACATATTATCGAAAGTGAAGCACCGTACCGATCTATATGTGTACGTGATTGACGATTGACGCTGTCGTGTCACGTAATGGCGGCCGGTCGGCATACTATGATGTAAATGTGAGCGTGAGGCGTGTTTGTACAAACGGTCCGGCTACTTACTGTGCTTCACTTTCGATATACCTACGTGGCGCGGAGTCCATCTTTTTTTATAAGTCTATGACTTTATGTTAGAACCACGGATGATTCCACTTGTGAACTGACTTGAGTAAGAACATTACGTAAATTATTTGGATAACGCAAAAAAAATAAATATCTTAGGCGATCTTTTTGATATCTTTTGCTGTCTATTAAATTTATACTTAATAGAAAGTACACCCAAAAAGATGCACATATGTATATCACTGTAGGTACCTACATTAAATTTTTTTTTTTTTTCAGAAAGTATCTGTGACGCATTTAAGTAGGTACCTGTAGTGAAAGAAAGAAAGAAAAAATGCTTATTCTGCACAAATTAAACGCACATTACCATAAAAAAATTGTGTCAAGTGCGAGTTGGACTCGCACACGAAGGGTTCCGTACCACCATACAATATTTAACACTACGTATAAAATAACGGCAAAAAAATCACGCAATCATTATTTTATTATGTTATTCGTATTTGTTGTTATAGCGGGAACAGAAATACACATTTTGTTAACTGTCTAGCTATCACGGTTCATGAGATACAGCCTGGTGACAGACAGACGGACAGTGGAGTCTTTGAACTAATAAGTCAAAATATACACATTTAAAGTAGTCAAAAGCCTTGTACAACATTTTATTCGTTAAATGCTATTTAGCGCAACTTACTGGTATCGAAGTTTCAGAGCTACATGCATGCAGGCTCACAGCTACCAGCAATAAAATCACTACTTGATAGCAAGATTTCTCTGGTCACTAATCGGGTCCCGTTTAACTCAGCAAATTGGCCATTGAGCTAAGCTTTTCACTTCCACAAGACCGAACGTGTAGAAACTTAAACTAACCCTCATTACGACTTCCAGCAAAAACTGTCCGTAGTTTTTTGCCGCCATTACACCACCAGTTACCGACAGTTACCAAGCAACGGTTACGACGCACCTGCGAAAATGTCACCCTTTGGTAACAACGCGGTAACGAACTAGTTTAAAATACCAACACTTGTGTAACAAGGCAGTCATAAAAAAGCCGGTCAAGTGCGAGTCGGACTCGCGCACTGAGGGCTCCCTACAAATTTGTAGTATGTAAATAGTTTATCACGGAAAAAAAATTGTAATGTAACTACACTGTTTTCGGATTTTTTCCTTTACTTGTGCTACATGTCATTGATGTTTGCCAAATTTCATGATTCTAGGTCAACGGGAAGTACCCTATGGGTTTTGATTCCGGAACATAAACGCCCGTATCTTTTGATTGCATTGATTTAAAAGTTTGATTTTTTCTAGAGATTGCAGCTCTGAGTATTTGATATCAGACGGACCGCGGAGCCTTAGTAATAGGGTTCCGTTGGCACTTTTTGGGTACGGAACCCTAAAAAGTTAAGTATTTATTTTAGTTTATTGCCTACGCTGAAGTTTTGCGAGGGTGCTCAAAAGGTTATAAACCAACCTTAACCCTGAAGCCTTAACTAACTACCAACTAGCGCGCATTAAAAGCGCGTGTAACGAAAGTTATTTAAGACAGCTATATTAATTAGGTATCCCTCACGCATTAAGGCTCTCGCAGACAGGCGTGACGCAACCCTCGTAGAATAATTTCTATCAAAACTTCATGGAAATTGTTCTACCATAATCGCGTCGCGCCTGTCTGTCTGGGAGCCTTTAAAATCCTTGGGTGACTAATTTATGCAGAATATGTCAGAACGTCTGTTGCTTCCTTGGTAGTTAGCATAACATAACTTCACGCCTTTAGTCCCAGAAGGATTAGACAGAGGTGTAGGTACAAATAGTACCTACCCACAACTCACCAGTTACTTTTAAGTTCATGTAATAGGGGCGAGCCTATTGCCTATTGCCATCAATCGTGCACCAATCCAGACACCGGGCAGCAACTGAGAAAATTCCAGATGGAAAAACTCCAATAAGTAACACTTTTCCCGACCCGGCAATCGAAACCAGGACCTCATGGCCTACGAGGCAGTCAACATTAACCTAACTCCAAGAATCAAAAGCTTAATAATATGTAACTACCTTTTACACGCGGCTTCACCTGCGTGGAATCTTATATCCCATGAAAATGTACTACAGGGATAAAAAGTATCATGTGGCTGTATCCTAACCCACCTGCATAAGTTTCGATCCCGTGGGAATATCGGGATAAAAAGTAAGTAGGTATCCTATGTGTTAATCCAGGGTATCACCTACCTTCATACCAAATTTTATCAAAGATTTTTTTTTTAGGATGGGAAATCATCAAATGACCCCTTCCGCTCTGGGTGGAGCGGAAGGGAGTGTCAGACTCTTACTGACTAAAACCCATCCGTGTTCCTTCCTTAGCCCTTTATGTTCCGGGGTAGCGGTAACCCTTTCGGACAATCCCGCTGCATGTGGCCAGCCTAAGATCTCACTCAAATATTTCTTGAAGAAATTGTTACTAAGCTCAAGTAATATTTAGTTTCATAGAATGATAAAGATTACAGCTTTTTCCTGAAACCAAAAGGAAACACGGTTCTTCAGGAAATTGAAATCGAGAGTTCCCGTTCACGGAAACCATACCCTTCCTGTGTGAACCCCGGTTTATTTCATTATTGGTTTATATCAAAGGACTAGCAGCGCCCGCTGTTTCACCGCATAAGTGTCGATCCCATAGAAATATCGGGATAAAACGTATCTGTGTTATTGTGATATATAAGCTACATTAGGTACTGTAAAGTTTCATCAAAATCCGTTCAGTAGTTTTTGCGTCAAAGAGTAACAAACATCCATCCATCCATCCTCACAAACTTTCGCGTTTATGCTATTTGTAGGATTAGTAGTTAGTAGGATTTGCAAGCAAAGAAAAGAAAGAAAGACAATATGTTTATTTATATGCGGCAAACATGACGCATCAAAAGAAAAAAAAAACAACAAGCAGTGTAAGTTCTTTGTTACCAGTATTACCACTAACTTCTCCTTAACAATATAGAAAGTGTATTGTATTACTCTGTTAAGTACTTAATCACGCTTGTACAAAACAATATACAACTTTGCATACAGGAAGTCGGTGTCACGGAAAGTGACGCCGGCGCAGTGTTAGTACAACTACTTGTTTTGTTTGCCTTTCCGACTCATTGCTCTAGGTTTCTACTGCATAGCTATTCATAATATTAGACTGGAAGTCGACCCCATCATAATTAGGAAAAGGCTATGCAGATGATAACATAATATTATTATAATAATAATAAATAATATTAATATATAAATATAAATATATATAAATAATATATAATATATTTAAATATATATATATATATATATTAATATATTTATATTTTAATATTAATATATATTATTTATTAATATATTAATAATATAATATTATTATTATAATATTATTATGTCATCATCTGCCTAGCCTTTTCCCAATTATGATGGGGTCGACTTCCAGTCTAACCGGATGCAGCTGAATACCAGTATTTTACATGGAGCTACTGCCTATCTCACTTCCACAACCCAGTTACTGGTAAGACTGGTTGTCAGACTTTCGGGCTTCTGAAGACCCGTAACCACTGTCACAGATCCAGAAATAATAGTCGGGACCAACGGTCTAACGTGCTTTCCGAGGCACGGAGGGGTCTTGGTATGTAAAGATGGTCACCCATCCACGGACCGACCGCGGCAAGCGTATCTTAACCTGATCGGCGGTGCGGCTGTTATTATTCAGCCACGGGCCCCTCAATAGAGATAAATATATAAAATTAAATATAAAAAAACACAGTAACACAATGGGCTGTCTTATCGCTAAAAGTGATATTTTAATGACAATTTTTGGATGGATTAAACGGAGAAGAGGCAATACTGAGGCAGTCTAACAATAAATACATTCATCATTCATCAGCTGCCTATAGCAGTCCACTGCTGGACATGGGCCTCTCCCATTGCACGCCATTCAACTCGATTTTCGGCAACTCTCATCCAGCTGCTACCAGCCATCCTGCGAAGATCGTCGCTCCACCTAGCCTGAGGGCGTCCCACCTTACGTTTACCGATTCGCGGTCTCCACTCAAGAACACGTCTACTCCTACGGTCATCGGTTCTACGGCTAATATGGCCGTCCGATTGCCACTTCAGCTTGCTTATTCTGTGAGCTATGTGTAACTTTGGTTCTCTGCCGGATCACCTCGTTGCAATAAATAAATAAAAAAATACATAGGTACATTGTATCATATTATACCAACTATAGTTTT
The DNA here is from genome assembly GCA_963669345.1 of Gortyna flavago. NCBI lineage: Eukaryota > Metazoa > Arthropoda > Insecta > Lepidoptera > Noctuidae > Gortyna > Gortyna flavago. The sequence goes on from OY770144.1 coordinate 3,004,579, forward strand.
GCTGGTTGCATAGAATAGCTAGTTTGATAGGTATAATCAAAGTGTTTGAAAGCATTTCCAATTAGTATTTCTGATTAAAACATTGAATAAGCAGATTACTACTTCATGTACCGAAGTTATTATTTACCCGTAATTTATATTACAATATAAAATCAATAGGTACACAAGTTTTAACGAACCGAAAATGAATTTCGCCAAATATTGGAAATTAATTTGTAACACACGGTAATGAAAGCATAAAGTAACAACGACGCGCGACGTGTCGAAACTCCCAAAATAAGGTAAAGCGAATTCAAATAGTTAGGTATGAATATTATGAGAAAACATGCTTATTATTCAAAGTTAATCACTTTACTAACGTTTCATGAATAAAACAAGTCCATTTTCCCGTCCGTCTGTCTGTCTGTCTGTGCGAGTTATGCTTAGTAACCGTTGGACGGTATTCATTCAAGTTTGTCGTGTTGGATAGATTAGCTAGGGAAAAATATTTATTTGTGTATCTAACAAAAAGTCGACTTAAAGTTGTATTTTTTGTGTAACGGACTAAAACATGCTGAACGTCAACCCGCTTAAATATCACTTAATAAAAATCTTCATTCATTCGGAGGGGCCCGTGGCTAAATAATAACAGCCGCACAGGTCGATCGATCAGTTTGACATTAGTTCAGACATTCAATTCAATGACCAGTCAAGTCACCACACTTACGTGTTTTTTATACCGTGGTTTGCATTTGAATACAAGCTTATCTGATTGGTAAATAAATGCATAGTTACGAAAACACTTACATCAATCAATTCAAAAATATTGCAGAAAAAGTGGTTTTCTATCCTCATGTCGTACGTCATACGTGTCCTGTCAGCTACACGTTACAGGAACTGATGGACGCTGGTGATGGCGTCAAAAAAGTTGCCGAATTCTTGGCCGAGTTCATTTAGATTGCTATCGACACGCTAAAAAAAAGAAGATGAAGAACTGCCTGCATCCTTTTAATGACGTGACAATAATAGAGGAGCCTTTTCTCAGAACCAGACGACAGTCCTAATAACTGATATAATACTCAATTTTTTTTATTTTTTTTTATTAAGGAGAACAAACAATTGTACATTTCTCTTACATCTAAGAATTCAATAAAGTGGGTTAAGGCGACTACATGACCTAAAACGCGGTCACTATCGGACTGCATAGAAAAGAAAGAGAAGCGCGATGACACAACGCTGGTAATTTATTGCAAAATATGAAACAATCATCTATTTACAAACTACTTAATAATAAACAATCCATCACTGAATGCACTTTGGCATTAGCAATTTAATAGTATATTTTTAATTATGATTAAAATTGTTAATGAAGAGATACACTGCTTTTAAAGAAATGTCAGAGGTGTGTCTGAAGATTTTTTTGATGCATTAATGTACGTTTAATTGTGATTTGAGTTCCATCACTGTTTTAAAATAAGACTTGGAAATATGTATTTTTTTTTTGTCAAAATTATTTACGGTTTAAGAGATACACTGCTTTAAAAACCAACTTTTTGACCATTTTCAAGTAACCTCCGCCTTAACGTACAGACGCCAGCACATCAAGATACTACAATCTATCAAATTTCTTTGATAGTTTTTCAACTTTATCGCTAAAGAGTAAGGTTCAAAGTTGATTCGTCTCGAGTTGTTGAGTCGTCTCCACATATTACTATGGGTACTGAACATTCGCAGTTGATCTAACAGATGATAAAACTCGCAGAATGTCCTTGCTACAACTTATGTATAATTTATTCCATCGAACGTTGGTGTATGCGTTGGTATGTGGTGGTTGTATAAGGTGAATTTACATCTAGTATCGGTGAATCAGCTATGACTTTAATGCGAATGCAGAAGGGATATATCATCTATGTTGCGTTTACAATTAAGTTTCCAAAAATGTAAACAAAAATGTGTGTTAAAATAAAGTTTAGTTTGCGCTTCAAACATTTTTATAACTGTCAAAAGTGCCAGTCATTGTGAATTTAATGTAATGAAAATAAAGTTGATGTTTTTTTGAGTGGAAATAATATAAAAAAATATTTAATCTTCAATCTAGATAGGCAGTGCTGAAATATTACGGAGAAAAGTCGTTTCTGGACTAATTTATTAAATGGCTTAGCTTAAATCTGAATTTCTAGGCTGTGGCCGTTTTATATTCTAGTTTTATATAAATGCACAGCTAATAATTGCTTAGCGTAAAACAAAATTTTAGTTTCGAAATATGTATAGCGCACGCAGGATACATGCATGACCAAATAGATGCCCGAGTTGACACCTCTACAATGAATCCAGCACGCTTCACTTCGCAAAACATGTTAATTACATCCTAATTATCAGCTTGGGTGGTCTAAACCACGCAGTGTCTTAATTAACATCAGTCACTCCTTCCTCTAAACATACCTTTTGAACTACCTCACAATAGTTTCCACAGCGGAAATGACATCAAACGGTTATTATCACCCACGCCACGTGAACACCTTTGTCTAACATTATTCGAGATAAATGCTCATCGTGCGATCATTCTCAATTTAACTCAGAATTACTGTCATTACGGATTTGTATGATGTCATATTATGCATACTAAAATAATGGTAAATCATGTTCGAAGTGTTTACGTCAATGTCGCTCCATGTAAAATACTGGTATTAACTATAGAATAAAAGGCGCTGGTTCGGTCGTAAAACAAAGTATAATATATGTCACTCAAAAGTAAAAACCATAAGGTAGAAAAAGCATAGACAAAAGGTATAAAAAGGTAAAATATCAAAAAGGAAGAAAGTACCTTGCACAACTGGTATTCAGCTGCATCCGGTTAGACTGGAAGCCGACCCCAACATAGTTGGGAAAAGGCTAGGCAGATGATTATTTAATAGCTTTATTATTTTCATGAATAATTATAATACCTAATGTGCCTTTTTTTTTTTTTTAAGGATGGGAAATCATCAAATGACCCCTCCCGCTCTGGGTGGAGCGGAAGGGAGTGTCAGACTCTTACTGACTAAAACCCATCCGTGTTCTTTCCTTAGCCCTTTATGTTCCGGGGCAGCGGTAACCCTTTCGGACAATCCCGCTGCCCCGCCTACCTAATGTGCCTTAGGCTAACCTTGCAGAATCAACAGAATTCTTCAGATTTTAAACCTAATGCGCCTTAGGCTTAAAATCTGAAGAATTCTGTTGATTCTGCAAGGTTTGTACTTTAGAAATAAGTTTAAGCTGTTGATAGGAGTCCGCGCGATACAGCCTCCCTTCTCCCCAGACGAAGTACCATAAGAATTTGCTCTTGAGAAATAAAATGTCTAAAAGTGTTAATGCGAATAAAAGTAAGTATCTACAACAAAATGTACCTAAAAAGTTAAACATTCGGCGCGTGACAACGCGAGCATTTAAAATATTGGATCTACTGAATATACAGATCAAACACTTGATCTCATCTCGATTGTCGATATGATGAAAAATACTGCCTAGCCTTTTCCCAATATAAAATTGTAGTTCAAAGACACATTCCGCCACGTAATGATGACATGCAAATATTTAATACATGAAGTAGTTAATGTATTAACATAGGCGACGAGCGATTACTCGCTGGTATGTGTATGTACCAAGCTTTGAGTGTCTCAGCGAGTGTTCTGCTCCCCAAGCGAGCGTCGCTAAACGAGTACTCTAATAGCCCTTGTCACTTCGTCAAATGAGTACTCGCCGGCACAGTGGCGGTGTGATCAGTCGGCGATCAACTATTAATATTTATTTTACTTACACGGAACCAGCAATCTTATTTGTACGTTTCTTGAGGGAGAAAATCAGTTATTGGCTCAGACCAAATAAAACCAAGACAGAGGGCTATCAACAGTAAAGTGAAGCAGGTTTCGTAAGTGTGTGTGCACTTATTGAGGTGTAGTTTGATTGTAAATGGTTGTAAATCTGTGCGTGTGAGCGTGTATGCACAGAGCGGAGGTGTAGTTTTGGCATGCTTCACTGTATCGTTCTCAGCGCTCTCTTGGTTTTTATTTGGTCTGAGGTTATTGGTACTCGCTTCCTCGTCGGGGAGGGACAAGTGCTTCAAATATATTAACTCACACAACTATGAGGGCAGTTCAACTTTCCAACTCGTACCACTAAAACAATTGCCAACTTAACTCCCTTTGTTATCCAATCGTGTCGCGGATCCGCTAAGCACGCTAGCGTGATATAATATACTCGCTTTGTTTGAACTTCATTAGTCCTAAGCTGTCAAGTTGAAGTGTTCATTAAGTTGAATTATGTGAAATGTCGAGTTTTAGAGCCTTTGAAATTTTGTAATTACGTGTTTAAGACGTATTTTGTAAAGAAGAGAAGAATATCATTCAATCGTCCTAGCGTTTTCTCAACCTTAATGAGGTCGGCTTTCAGTCTCACCGACTGCAGCTGAATAACAGTACTTTACATGGAGCTACTGCCTATCTGATCTCAACAACCCAGTTACTGGGTAACACAATACCCCTTGATAATGAAGCTATTATTAGTGGTATTTACTGTCTCTCACTTTAGAATCAAATCAACCCACAATAAAGTACACTTTTGATTGTCCTATGTCAAAGGGTGAATTAAAAAATTCTTGTTTTTATTACTGTGGAAGTTTTACAGAAACATTAGCCATGAAGAGGAAATGTGGATGGTCTACTCTCCATAGAAACACTCTCGCCTGTTTTCTTTGTGGTTAATGACCATAAAGCAATGAATGAGGGGCCCGTGGCTAAATAATAACCGCCGCACAGGACGATCGGTCAGGTTAAGCTACGCTTGCCGCGGTTGGTCTGTGGATGGGTGACCATCTTTACATACCGAGACCCCTCCGTGCCTCGGAAAGCACGTTAAGCCGTTGGTCTCGGCTGTCATTCGTGGATCTTTCACAGTCGTTATGGGTAGTCAGAAGCCCGAAAAGTCCGGCAACCAGTCTTACCAAGGAGTATCGTATTACCCAGTAACTGGGTTGTGGAGGTCAGATAGGCAGTCGCTCCATGTAAAATACTGGTATTCAGCTGCATCCCGTTATACTGGAAGCCGACCCCAACATAGTAGGGAAAAGGCTAGGCAGATGATGATGACCATAAAGCAATGATTTTTTACAGAATAATAAATATTAACTACTTGTATGGGCCTATGTTTTAATTTTTGATGATACATTATTTTTATAGGCAATAGCAAAAAATGCAACAGAGGCCTAGTGTACAAATTTGACAACTTTATATAAAAAAAAGAAAAACATAAAGGACACATTATTATAATCCTTCTTATTCAGTTTATGAAATATCTTTTAAATTGGTCCAATATTGGAGGAGGAAATAGGCGAGAGCCAAACCTCAAATAATGACTTTTTACTTAGGTTTTACAAAAGTCTCTCCGACCGCATTTTATAAATTATAATTATTGTAAATGTGAAAGTAACTCTGCCTGCTCGCCTGCCTGTCTGTCATTTACCTTTCTACGCCTTTAAGGACTAAACGGATTAAAATTAAATTTGGCAAACAGAGGTGGATTATATCCTGGGTCAGGACAAAAATATTTTTTATTCCTGTAGTACATTCCCGTGAGATAATTTCCGACCTTAACGTGGGCGAGGCTTTGGGAAAAAGCTACTTTTGTGTATTTTCTACGACTATGAGAGTGAAGGAAGAGATAGTGCACCTGTGACTGCGCACTATACATATTATCTCTCGCGCCGAAGGCTAGTCTCCGTTAAAATAGGCCGCCATAGCCGAAATACGGTTTGGAGGACTATTATTACTTATACAGGGTGTCCGTGGAAGTATGGATCAAACCGAATAAGGGCGTGGGCAAGGTCATTTCCAAAACTTTTAACCCTGATTTTTTTCTTTTTGAGCACTATGCGAAGTGATTGAAAAAAACAAAACTTGGTCATAACTTTTGAACCGTAAAAAAATCACCGACATTCTCAGGGTTAAGAAGTTTGGAAATGACCTTGCCCACGCCCCTATTCGATTTGATCCATACTTTCAGGGACACCCTGTATATCTAAAAAATTCAAAATTATAGGTGTAGTCTTAAAACTTAGATACGGTCATCAATTTCAATACTGTTCTCTTAACTAACCATCCAATGTCTTGCTATCGACTTTCCGTCAACAAACGAATATAAAAACGAACCGAAACTTCAAACAAAGTGTAACAAAAACTAGGTCGACGACATGGCGTCCTAAAGTTGGTCAATCTCACAGCTAAACTAAGTATTACGAGTTATCGATAGTTTGACATTGTGGTGGCACGTCATCTGCGAGCCTGGTATTGATAGGAATAGCGAGCTATGATTAAAGAACAGTTTAATATACTTGCGTGCAAATTATAGTAACGACTCATCATCTCCCTGGCCTTTTCCTAACTATGTTGGGGTCGGCTTCCAGTCTAACCGGTTACTGGGTAATAGGATACCTACTACCTATAGGTAAGACTGGTTGTCAGATTTTCTGGACCGTCAAAGATCCACAAATGACAGCCGGGACCAAAGGTTTGACGTGCTCTTCGAGGAAAGGAGGGGTCTTTGGTATCTAAATATGGTCACCCATCCACGGCAACCAACCGCGGCAAGCGTTTCAAGTTTCAAGCATTTCAAAGCCCTCGTTTTTCGAAATTAATGAACCGATTTTAATGAAACTTCGTACGCATAAACAGGATGCAAAGGTCTAAAAAGTTAGTTAAGAACATTTTCGAAAAATAAGTTTACAGCCAAATTAGACTGATTTTAAATTTTCCACAGAAAAAGAGATTCCCAGTTATATTTTTCAAATAAGACATTTCGAAAATGTTCTTTGTTCCCTCGCTGCGCTCTGGATTCAAAGAAACACTCTCGCCTTCAAAATTGTTGTTTGCTCCCTTAGCAAATAATCTAGGTACTATTTTCAAATCTAACCGGTAGTTTCAGAGATTAGCTCGTTCAAACAAACAAACTCTTCAGCTTTTTAAGTACAGATAGATTTGAAAATACGGACAAATTAAGTTAGTAGTAATTAATTCCCCTGACATTAAACTTCACAGTATTCTCTGAAACAATTTCATCAGATTGAAAACGCTTAATAACACGAAATTAGGTACTTTATTAAAACCTTGAACTTTTCGGCTTCCCTTTTCTAATTTCAATATTTTTTGTCTGTACTTAAGTAACTTAATTAATTAAGTAACTTCTTGGTTCGTTTGTTTTTCAAGTTGGCAACCTATAAAGTTACAAAAATACCACAGACTCCAAACCACATTCGTTGTATAACCACGCAAGGTTGCTGGTTTCATTCTGCCGTGTTTGTGGTGTCATTAAAGTGAGGATTTAATATTATATCTAACTAGCTTCCGCCCGCGGTTTCGCCCGCGAGGTTTGTCGGTAAAAACTATCCTATGTCCTTCCCCGGGATGCAATCTATCTCTCTGCCAAATTTTATCGAAATCCGTTCAGTGGTTTAGGCGTGAAAAGGTAACATACAGACAGACAGAGTTACTTTCGAATAAATTACAATATTAGTAATGGATGAGAATTGTGTGCATTTCCTTTTCCGGAATTATGTTCTAGGATTGCGTTATGTGACTTACGTGTGACCACTTTAGAGTTCCTTAAGAATGCTTTTGTCATCCCGCACGGGATTCCTCTCAGTTCGGTCAGGACGAACGTGTCACATAAAAGATAGCGTTAGTGCACTTTCTAGTTCATTCCCATCATAATCTATCATTGTCGTTGAAGTGCACACCAAAGTTGTGTCCTTTGTCCCTTCCACTTAATTCATTTTTATTGTATTTCATTATTGTTTGTATTAATAGTTTGTATTTATTGTGTTTCGCGTTCTATGCAAATTGTTATCCAATAAAGGCTATTTTACTAAATGCATATTAAAGTATACGAGTTTATGGGACTTATATTTTTTTTTTCTGTTCACAGTTCCGGCTAATCTCTCAAACGGCTGCACCGATTTTGGCGGGACTTTCACTGGCAGATAGCTGATGTTATAAGGAATAACATAGGCTACTTCTACCGTGGGATAATTAAAGTCGCTTTTTGTGCATTTGTATGACCGCGCTGTTCTTAAAAATTACGCAACGGGTGTTGATGCGGTTCCATCATTTAGAGAATTTATTTCGGAAGATTTATGTATAATATAATTAATATTAAGTTTAATAATTATCATCTTGCATAGCTAGTTACATATAAAATAATAAATTCCCGTTCATCAGTCTCATTGGTGTACTAGGAGCTCATAAACGTCAGAGTGACAGTTGTGTGCAATGTTTATTTCATGCGTCCTCCATGGCGCTAGTAGGTAGGTATGTATGATGCATCTTTGGATTGATTTATACCCTGGACTGGACTCGTCTGTTGGCTGTAATAAATAATAAAAAATGATAATAAATTGAAGACGGTTTTAGTTATGATGGAATCATGAGTTATCCGCCTCATTATAGTGGAACATTGAATATGAAACATAGTAATAAGTCTGACTGTAAAACTTAAAGTAAATCTTCTTTACGAGCTATTTGAACTCCCACTGAATCCTTTCAATCTAGTTAATTAAAGCTACTAAGCTAGAGACGCCTTGGATTTATGACTTCAAACTAAAAAATCTTGATTATGCACTGCCATTAAAGCCTTTTAATCGCTTTCGAAAGATGTACCTACAGAATCTGTATTTTTTATACGAGTTTGTTTGTTTTTATGAACGCGTTAATCTCGGGAACTACCAACAGTCGGATTTGAAAAAAAATTTGCATTTGATAGGCCAATTTTTGAGGAAGGCTATAATTTAGGAATAGGCTATTTAACATCACAATATGACCCTTAGGAGCCGAGGAAAAGGAAAAAGTCTAAGCGAAAACGAAGTAATAGCGTGGGCAGGCGATGCGATGCGACGGGATGGGTCGGAGGAACAAGAAATTTCACGTGGATGAAGTCGCGGGCAGTAGCTAGTATCTAGGCTTACATAGCATACAAGAAACCAAGATTTCAGCCCGAAAATGAAGCTAGAAATCTCAGCGTGTTTGCCTCGAAACTAGTGAGTCAACTGAAGTGTAGTAATATTTATCAGACCGACGACGACACGACAAGTCGACAACTCACAGAATACTGCACTTGAAATCGACATTGCAGACTATCTAGTATTTATGCGCGCCTAGTACAATGGATACGTGGAGCGGAACTTGTCATTATGAAGCCTTTGAATGCTTCCCGTGATCGAGCCCCTTTTTCCTACAGATGCAGAATACGTACAGAAAAATTCTTTCTCTGTTGTTATTTCGAGTTTCATAACTTTTCGCGACGATAGTATCCATAGGTCGCTGGTTGAAATCCGGCTCGAAGGACCAATGTTCGCGAAGATAGCATATGAGTTAAATGAGCACCCAACAACACGCTACGTCGACCGGTCGCGCTCGGGCATCCTAAACCTTTTGCTTGTCTACCGTTTAATGTCTATAGTCTTATATTGTAATATACGTGATCATCATATTTATACAGTTCACTAATTTAACTCTCTACCTATATATAAGGTCCCATTCAAATAGATGGACAAACTTTTAGAAATCATTCAGACCACCAAAATAAGGACGACGATAAAAAATATATAACATAAACGTATTAGATAGGTACTTACAAGAAAAATAATCAGCTAACGAAAATACACAAATTTATTATTTTAGGTCAAAATAAAATCACTTTAATCAGTGTTTTTTTTGCTTGGATATTATTGTCTTTGGTTAGATGAGCGCTGTGTTAAAATTTGTCCATCTATTTTAATGGGACCCTGTGTACTATCGTTGCTAACAATAACGATCTCTTCAATGTGTTTGGCGTGACAGACAGTATTAGTATGGAATGGAAGTATGATTATGCTGCGCTGACTCATCAACGAAAAGTCCGTACGGTCTTTGCCAAGGTTAGTTCTATTCTTATCTCATTGTAGACCATTTTAGACCACTGTTGTATTACTCGTGTATTGCCCATGGTCCACCCGGCTAGTCCACCTAGGTGGACTATGGGAAAAATAATTTCCCATAGTTCACCAGAAAGTCCATAATATGTTTTTATCGTAGTATTACGAAAGAAGAATAGTTATGTTAAATTGTAAAGCCAAAATACTAATAAATAATATTTATAAAGAAGTTCATTAGTATAGTGCATAACAAAATAGACGGTATATTATAGCATTTCCTCTTTGATGTTTCTAAAGTACTGGTCTTATATTGGATAGGTACCTATATCCCATCAAAAACATAAATATGAAATGAGAGCCAAGTTCAATATTATGATAATTATATGCCCTGGTTGTTGACTTTTGACTTTCACATTTATGCTTTTGATTGGATATCATTACTTTTTAGTACAGAAATTATTAGTAGGTACTTATTCATAATAAAATGAATACCAAATGGACACTATTGATGACACACACACTCATTATCTTGACACGCTACCGCCTGTCTAGATTATTTGACATAAAATGTACTTAGGTACTGCTGCCATCTCGCAATCGCAATGTATTTTTAAGGGATTAACATCCGGCAGTTGCGATTTGATGAATTTTGATTTAATAATGTTATATAGGTTATAAGCTGGGAATCCAACCAGCTAAAAATACAAAAAATAAACACTCGCTATTTCACTTCACTAGTCTATACAGTCAATGTTTTATATAAAATTTCTCCAAGAAACATTATTTATTTATCCATTTATTTCAGGCATCAAGGCCCATATAAACACATACAATACAATATTAATATAAGTAATTTAAAAATACTATAAATACATACAACATTATACTAAATACTAACACTAACTTACACACATAAGTGTCTGCGTCGTGTTTCGATGACTGGTGTCATGTAGCCGGCCACGAAACCGGCGCCACCACCACCACCACCTAGGTGGACTAGCCGGGTGGACCATGGGCAAATTGGGCAATACACGATAATTTCCCATAGTCCACCTAGAAAACATAATAGGGATGTCAGGTGGACCACGGGAAAAATAATTGCCCATGGTCCACCCAGGTGGACTAGCCGGGTGGACCACGGGCAATACACGGTATTACTTTATCGGTCGCCTACTCCCATTCAAAATGAATGGAAATCATCGGAATAGCCGTACATTATAGTGTGTCTTCCGCATCGCTATAGCGTGACAGTATAGGTCACTGACCCACCTACATTTACTAGCATTCTTTATTTTTAAAACTGAAATCAATATCTATCGTGACCTCCAACATATTTCAATAGTGAAAAACCATAAATAGTTCAATGTTTGGGTTCCTTGGTTCCTATACTATGGAGTGAGATGTACGAGTATGTATTTATTTTATTTATTTACAATTACCACAGTGTTTTTACAGGTGGATACTCAATATAACAATGTAGTCACAATTTCCACACTCAATCAATCAATTACACACCAACTCCAACAAAAATGAAATGTATTTATTAAACTGTCAAATATTTAGGAAAGGGCAATGACCGCTATTGCAATGCTAAAGCGATTCGAGTATAGAGCTGCCTCTCTGGCGTGTTGTTTCGTGGGCAGTCTACAAAAGCTGTGATAATATAAATCAATCCGGCAATGCAGTGAATAGCTCCTAGCTTCGCAGACGGCACATGACATAAACATTGTACACAGTGGGTGCGTGTGACTCTCACACCGAGAGATTTTGAAAACAATTGGAGTGAAGAAATTCGCTGTTCACTTTTTGCTTCATAAACTTTTTTTTAAGTAAAAACTTTTTTAGTTTGCCCTCTTTATGAACAATGAACGAAACTGAACTGTCACCCTCGGGCTCAGACCAAATAAAAAACCAAGACAGAGCGCTAAGAACGATGCAGTGAAGCATGCCAAAACTACGCCTCCGCTCTGTGCATACACTATTTACAATCAAACTACGCCTCACTAAGTGCACACATATTTACGAAACCGGCTTCACTTTACTGTTGACAGTCTTGGTTTTTTATTTGGTCTGAGCCCTCGGGTCGCTCAAAGTCAAAGCATTTATTTCAAATAGGCACATATAAGGGACTTTTGAACAATAATATTATACGTTTACACTTTTAATATCATTGCTTTTGAACGTCAAAAATTACAATAAAATAGAATTGATTCTAGTCGCTGAATCGGCTTACTCGGCTTCAGTCCGTCGGTTTCACTGTAAGCTAACGCTAAAGCTAAAGTATAACTTCAATGTCGACATGTTCCGAAAAGTCTCTATTTATATATCTTTACCAAGGATATCGATCTTGATAAAAATATCGAAACAAACAAAAATAACATAATATCGAGCCGGTAATACCCGAAGAGTATTTATAGTAGGTATACCCATACCCACATTTTGTCAGTTGTGTATGTAAACAAAAAATGTTTTCTCAAAAACTGTAAACTGGATGTGTCCGGACCTCAACCGGCGCCTACATCTAAATCTTTGGCAAGTGGGAGGGAAGACAATAAAATTATAATACCCACACTTCGGTGTGATACTCAGCCCACACACGTGAACGCAGTCATACCATTGAATTATTCCAGTTTGAAGATATTTTTAAATTTGTGCTTTTTATTTCTTTTTGCGTGGGAGGACCTGCAATGACATTTTGGTTCGTAATAAATTAGAGTTCTTTTTTATCAGTTCTACTATGATTGATTGGGTGGCATTCATGTTCTTCATTGATTATAAGTAGCTTCGAGCCTGGGCGTACATAATTATTAGGTAATCGATGTTCTTTTTTTAGCTATACTGTACTCTATTTTTTTACATTGTAATGTACCAAAATTGCGTAGGTATCATGATGTCCAGAATATACATTTAATAGCTACGCCCCGCGGTTTCACCTTCGATATTCTGAGGGAATATCGGGATAAAAAGTGCCCTATGTGTTAATCCTAGTTATAAATTATCTGTGTGCCAAATTTCATCCAAATCCGTTCAGTAATTTTTGCGTGAAGAAGTAACACACTCACAAACTTTTGCTTTTATAATATTACTAGCTGCGCCCCGCGGTTTCAGCCGCATATGTGTCGACCCCGTGGGAATATCGGGATAAAAAGTATACCAAAAAGGAAGGCGGTGTTTCGCGTCGGTGTAACAGGCGGCCTCACATCATACGCATCACGGAACCTGCACTTTATAAGGATTGCCGCTCCTTTATGCTAAAAATATTATCCCCTCGGTGTACCGGAGACACTCTATTGTGATGTGATGCAAACATCACGCCTGTACTCCCCGCATGGTAAGTCAGAGAAGCACCTGTAGAACAGCCTCATTTCACCAGTTATATTTAAGTCCCATGTAATATGGGGCGAGCCTATTGCCATCAACCGGGAAAAAATCCAGACTCCGGACTTAGTTTTAACCGACTTCAAAATAGGAGGAGGTTCTCAATTCCACTGGGTTATTTTTTGTGTTTGTTACGCGATATCTTCGGAAAAATCGATTTCAATATTTTTTTAACGGATAGGATATTATGCCTCAGGGGTGGTCCCATATAAATTTTATTACTTTGCTAGGGTAGTTTTTGAGTTAGCTTCAATAATACGTATTTTTGCCGCTTAGTTTGTATTGGTGATGTTAAATAATAACTTCCTATCACTGATACATACATAGTAAGTAGTGTTAAGTATACGAATTTGTGTGGGGTAAGTACAACTTAAGGCATTGACTGCCAACGCGGTCACCGGTGACCGCGAACAATAGATTTTCTATTGTGTCTGTCGCCTGGCAGCCAACGAGTTAAAAGATAAAAAAAAAGTAAATAAACAACCGAATTCCAAAAAAAAAAAACACTTCAAAAATAACTTTAATTTCGGAAGTCGGTTGCAAACAAGGAAAATACGAATCCAACGACTCCGACTTCCGAAATTAAAGTTACTTTTCACTTTGTAGTGTCTTTTTTGGAAGGCGGTTGTTTTTTTTTTTTTGTAAAAAAGTTTTTTGCCTGTCCGTGACAGGCCGTTAACTTCCCACTGCTGGGCAAAGATACATTCATTCCACCTCTCTCTGTTCAAAGCTGCCAAGGACCAATCTTTATGTAACGAGTCCAGCTTATCCCGTCATCTCCGTCTGGGCCTGCCGCGATGTCGTTTTGCCATAGACTCCAGACTGCTACTGAGAAATTCCGACTCGCACTTGACCCGACCTGAGAATCGAACCGAGGACCTCATGTTCAGTAGTAGCGCTTGCGAACACTAAACCAACGAGACATAATAATATGTTGTAAAATTATTATTAGGTATTATCGGAATAAGCTGAATACTTATTATCTACCTGCGCTGTGATATTGGACCCTAGTTAGGGGTGAGAAGGGTCCACGACACGACCGTCACGGCATTCTAGCAGTATTTTATATTGTTACGCATTATTAGATTTGTATTTTATGTTTGGGTATATTTTTATGTCTTACAGGGTCGGTTTAATCTGAAATGTATGTATGAGATACAAAGGCAAATAATCCTATACCCGTTTTTTTAACTGTAGGCGATACCTAAATGCAAGAATACACACACACGAATACAAATAATACACACACATGAATACAATATACACACATACACACACACAAATACGACACCTACCTAAATATTATTGCACGTTGGATTTTCAACACTCGGCGGTAAGCCTAGCGTTGAAAATAAGGAACAGGTAGACTGGTCATGACAATTTAAATGACAAAAATAAAATTGTGTGAAATTCTATTTGAAACAAGACGTCGACGACTTCTGTAGTATATGTGGCTATTGTGGTGATTTGGCAGGTGGTTTCACAAATCCTGGGAACCTATTCAGAAATACCTACACAACAAAATAAGCCTAACCCAGGAATCGAACCAAAGACCACAGCAGCAATTTAAAGATATCAGAAGCGGTCAAACATTATGGATCATAACAAAATCATCATTCTCCCTTCTCCCAATTTACTTGTGGTCGGCGCAACATGTATTTTTCTTCCATACTTCTTTATTAGTTGTCATCTCGGTAGTCACCCCCTTTCTAACCATATCATCATTCACACAGTCCATCCATCGTTTCTTTGGTCTTCCCCTACTCTTATAGCCATCGACATTCATACTCAAAACTTTCCTGACGACATTTTCCACATTTCTCCGTAACCATGACAACCGATATCCACACAACTTTTAAGCTACCAGTAAGACTCAGACTTCCTCTTATAATACTCCTTTCTTGTTCTATCCACTCGTGTAACACCATTACTCCACACATCCCCATAACATCTTTTCATAGATAACAAAATATCCAAGAAAAATATCATAATAAGTATCTAGGTGTGTTCTACCTACTGTAACATAAACATTAGTATCAAATTCCTCAAACAAGAATGCAAATATGTCAGGAATTCCAACTAATACCGTATTAAGAAGTTCTAATAATTGTTATGTATAAAATGCTTAGGCCTGAGTTCACCAACATTCTAACCATCGGTTAGGTATTTAAACAGTTGATTTCCTTAGGAAATTTGACATAAATCAACTGTTTAAATACCTAACCGATGGTTAGAATGTTGGTGAACTCAGGCCTTAGACAGAAACACCGGACTTAAAAACCGGTTATTGGTAAATACCGGTTTGTAGCGATCTAGTACTGGCTTCTTAACCTAGTGTAACAGTTCTTCTAAATGAATCGCAATTAGGTAGACCTGTAGGTACATTAATTGGGCCAACGTAGAATATCTAGTATTTATATATAATTATGAATATTCCATTTACAGCTAAAATTAACTTTAAGTAAATTAAATTAATTTCAGAATGACTATTGAAAAAGTCATAAAATGTTTGAAGTTGTTGCGCAAACTGAACTTTATGTGTGGGGATTAAAATTAATTTTCTAAAAATACATATTTGTTTATGATCGGTTCCTGTTTAGAAAACATACAAGTTTCATTTACGACTAGCTCTCGCCCGTGCGCCGGCGCCGTATTTCAACAATAATATACCTACAGATTGAAAAGTAGCTTTATGCCTTTCTCCAGATCTCAGGCTACCTCTATGACTTCTACATATTATGTCTTAGAACGGATGATTTTTACAAGCTTTTATTTAACTTGCAATGTATGTATGTATTGTTCGGGTGGATTCTTGCAACTCAATTTTGAAGGAGATATCTTCAACCGATTGAGCTGAAATTTTGTATAGACATTTAGTTTGGATGACAATGCATGGCTAGCTATGTGACGTCATACTAAATCCAATATGGCGGAACACCCAAGATGACGGACTAGTTATTTTTAATGCACTCCTACAATATGGGTATCAAATGAAAGGGCTTGCTGAGAATAACTCAAAAAATAACTAAAAAGTTAAAAATAAATTAAATGTAAAAATTTTTTTTTAAAAACAGGCTCGCGAGATTTACCTGTGTAGATAAACAAGTAAATGAAATAACTTGACCTGATTTCAAACTAAGTAATACGAGTACTTAAATCTCGCGACAAGCTTTTATATCATACTAGCTGGCTCGGCCACGCGTTGCTGTGGCTAACGTTTTTGCCATTTTTTTATATCATACTAGCTGGCTCGGCCACGCGTTGCTGTGGCTAACGTTTTTGCCATTTTTTTATATCATACTAGCTGGCTCGGCCACGCGTTGCTGTGGCTAACGTTTTTGCCATTTTTTTATATCATACTAGCTGGCTCGGCCACGCGTTGCTGTGGCTAACGTTTTTGCCATTTTTTTATATCATACTAGCTGGCTCGGCCACGCGTTGCTGTGGCTAACGTTTTTGCCATTTTTTTATATCATACTAGCTGGCTCGGCCACGCGTTGCTGTGGCTAACGTTTTTGCCATTTTTTTATATCATACTAGCTGGCTCGGCCACGCGTTGCTGTGGCTAACGTTTTTGCCATTTTTTTATATCATACTAGCTGGCTCGGCCACGCGTTGCTGTGGCTAACGTTTTTGCCATTTTTTTATATCATACTAGCTGGCTCGGCCACGCGTTGCTGTGGCTAACGTTTTTGCCATTTTTTTATATCATACTAGCTGGCTCGGCCACGCGTTGCTGTGGCTAACGTTTTTGCCATTTTTTTATATCATACTAGCTGGCTCGGCCACGCGTTGCTGTGGCTAACGTTTTTGCCATTTTTTTATATCATACTAGCTGGCTCGGCCACGCGTTGCTGTGGCTAACGTTTTTGCCATTTTTTTATATCATACTAGCTGGCTCGGCCACGCGTTGCTGTGGCTAACGTTTTTGCCATTTTTTTATATCATACTAGCTGGCTCGGCCACGCGTTGCTGTGGCTAACGTTTTTGCCATTTTTTTTTTTCTGTCCTATCTTTCAAGTTGGATCAAACTGCACACGGTGTACAAATCGGTTAAGTAGTTTAGGAGTCCATCGCGGACAAACATCGTGACACGTAATTTATACATATATATTAAGATGTATTGTGTAATGACGTTATAAGTTGACAGTAAAAGTTTTAAAGGAAAAGTTTATTTTATTATTTTTAGCGCAAATAAAAGCTTGTTTTTAAAAAAGTTTTTTTACTTTTATTTTATTTAAACCTAACCTAACATTTTTCTCCTACCAAGTTGAAAGAATACTGTAGATTTATAGGCACACTTTTAGGTAGGTAATATTCCCAAACTGATTGCCGACTGAGCCGTCACTATGCTGTTGATAGATTACCATAATATTACAAAGGCAATCGATCAGCCTTGACGTTCAGAAAATGGCTAAGAAAACTAGGCCGAATAAAAATATGCTCTTGAGAAATATCTGTGACGAAAATGTGGAGTTTTTTTTTTTTGTTAATTTTTTGAATGGGGAAAGGAAAGTTTTGAGTTAGAGAATGTCGATGGCTATAAAAGTAGGGGAAGACCAAAGAAACGATGGATGGACTGTGTGAATGATGACATGGTTAGAAAGGGTGTGACTACCGAGATGACGACTAATAGAGAAGTATGGAAGAAAAAGACATGTTGTGTCGACCACACAAATAAATTGGGATATAGGTAAGAAAATAATAACGTGAATGGGAAAGGTGTAAAAAGTGATGTATTAGGCTTTTAGGTGCTTCAGAAAAAAACTAGGTTTCTTATATCTTGAGTAGGTAGGTTACTTAGAATTAAGTGAGGTGATATATTGATAAATATTAATAAACTTGCTTTATTCGATCGTTAATTAATCAATAATTTGACAACAGTACTATTGTTAAGTATAGATGAATTTAGACCTGTAACATTATCTAAGTACCTACCTTATGTAAAGTATTAAATAGAGTAACTCAAACAAAAAGGACCCGTTCATGGAAACAACAAAGCCCACTGATAAACAAAATGTTGTCGCTTTTATAAATAACACAATAAGTTATTAATTACTCATTTTAATAATAACGAAACCACAGTCCACGTTTAATCAGAATTCAGTACATTCTAGGTAAAAGCATCAAATGACATAAAGAAACACATATTATAAAACAAAATACCTATAATCCAACATTAGCATTACTACTAGCGGCCCGCCCCTGCTTCGCACGGGTTTTTTTTTTCGAATTTAATAAATTTTCTTTCATACAATCCTTGTCCTGACATTATACCGAACACAACTAGGTTCAGCTGCTCTCGAGATTTGCGCTTAGCAACACATTTAGCGATTCATTTTTATATTATAGACATACTTTTACGAGTACTTAGCTTCTGCCCGCGACTTCGTTCGCGTGGAAGTCGTAAGATACACAATATACTAAAATAACAGCCACATTTTTTTAACCACATCGCATCGCATTGCCCGACCGTGTTATTATTATTGCCTACTTCGTTTTCGTTTAGAGTTCTTTATTTTTTTCCCGGCTTCAAAGGGTCGTAGCGTGATGTTAACAGCTTATAGTCTTCATTAAGAATTGGGCTATCAAATGCATAAAGAACTTTTCAAATCTGACTGGTAGTTTCAGAGATAAACACGTTCAAACAAACAAAGTCTTCAGCTTTATTATATTGGTATTGAAGTACTTACAGATAAAAAACAAAAACAAAAGAAATATGACCATAGCCCATAGGTACCTATTATTGACAGCTAAACGAAACCAAACCACATACCTATTTGCAATGGGGTAAATACGCATACATTTTCCTTGAACAAAATATTCCAAGCAAGCATTTCACCATTTCTGTTTATATTACATTGTATTTGGCGCGTCTACATCCATACTAATAATAAAAATTCGAAAGTAACTGTCTGTCTGTATGTTACCTTTTCACGATTAAACCACTGAACGGATTTCGATAAAATTTGGCAGAGAGATAAATTGCACCGCGGGGAAGGACATAGGATAGTTTTTATCGACATACCTCGCGGGCGAAGCTGCGGGCGGAAGCTAGTAACTAATATAAACGGACTAACACTTACTTACGTTAATATAAAAGATCCTAGAGGAAAACACAGAAGTCCCATTATAAAATAAATAAAAAACACACGCCAAAAAACATGAAACGTTTATTATCTCTTGACTGTACTTACCTACCTTAAAGAGAAACCTAAATGAAATTGGATAAAAAGATTTCAAAACAGAAGAAGAAATAGCAGGGGATCGAGGGGGGGGTGGGGGGTGGACGGGGGGACTCAGGGGATCAGACCGGAATAAATCGAATTTATGAAGAACAAACCATTTTGGTCAACCCAAACGTGACATTCCTATGTAATATGAGTATCATCCATATGTTCCCATAACGTGTATAAAGGCCCGCAGGACATGATATTAAGTGTTCCATCGTTTGCGTAACAGCACCACATTACCCTCTAGGTTAGAAACGACTTATTTCATAGTTTTTTTATCAGCCTAGGGTAATTTATCAGCTTAGGGTGATTTATCAGCCTAGGGTAATTTATCAGCCTAGGGTAATTTATCAGCCTAGGGTAATTAATCAGCCTAGGGTAATTTATCAGCCTAATAGGGTAATTTATCAGCCTAGGGTAATTTGGGAACAATCACATGCTAAGAAGTTACCGATAAGCAGCGGGGTAATTACGTAACACACTATCAATAGCAATGGTTTTAATTTTGACAGTTCAACTTGCATTATTTAAGTTCCTTACGATCGTTAGTTACGATCCTTTAATATTATTCATATTGTGATTGAAATTGTGTTATACAATTAGGGTGATGATCCCTAAGCAACCACTCCTACATTAGTGCCGGAGCACACGATGCGTTGCGGCACCGCACCGCTCCGGTAGTTAATCTTCGTCAAGTCTTGCTGTCCCCACTGTGATAATATATCTAATTATGTGTGAACTGCCTATCACACGTCATCCAATGAGCATGCTGTCTGTTTACACTGCCTTTATCATGAACACACGGCGATATACCCAAAGCCGGTAAATATTTGTCTGCCACCCCGTAATCTGTAGTAAATATCCCCCCCATCCTGAACTCATTTTGTAGAAGTAAGATAGTGCGTACACTTCCGCATTTTGAGTAGATTTTGGGTTTTTAGTTCGGTCAGCAACAAAAGTCCCTTGACAGTGTCACTTTTGTATAAAAGGGTGGGACATCGACGCCCAAACTGTAACCGTGAATTCAGCACATGATTCTAGATAGCCTAGCGTAGAAACTTTTAGCCGGTTATAAAAAATAACAGTTGTTTCTTATTAAATTGCAAAATGAATGGCAGCTCCATAAAGGCCATAAGAGCGAGCGAGAGATCCGATTAAAATGATAACTTTGCGTTTGTCATGAATATAAAATGTAGTATCAAAATTGACGCAAATTGTTTATGGAAAATCTTTGGAATCGCTCCACTGATCAGTAAATCTGCTGGCTGTTCGAATAGTGGACCCAAAATATATGTCATCATCATCTGCCCAGCATTTTCCAAACTATGTTAGGGTAGGGTCGGATTCCAGTCTAACCTAATGCAGCTGAAGAATACTAGTATTTTACATAGATCGACTGCCTATCTGACCTCCGAAACCCAGTTACTGGGTAATACAACTGGGTAAGACTGGTTGTCAGATTTTCGGGCTACATAAACAATTAGTAACGACTGTCAAAGATCCACGAATTACAGCCGGGACCAACGGCTTAACGTGCTTTCCGAAGCACGGAGGGGTCTCGGTATGTAAAGATGGTCACCCATCCACAGACCAACCGCGGCAAGCGTAGCTTAACCTGATCGATCGACCTGTGCAGCTGTTATTATTTAGCCATAGGCCCCAAAATATGTCGTAGTATAAAATGGTCATAATATCAAGTTTCTTAACTGCAGTATTATAATAACAATGTATTATTAATTATAACTGTAAAGTATTACAAGGTTCGGATAAATTTAAATTTTATTGATAATTATAGCACTATGCAGACGAGGTGAATTAATGTTAGTGCATTTTAAAAGCTTAGCATAAGCCTAGCATTTAAAACACCGACATTTTCAAGTATATTTTAATAAATAATTAAACTAGCAAAACGCTAGTAGAGCTCAGAACTAATACAATCGTCATCATCAGTCAACAGCAGTCCACTGCTGGACATTTGCCTCACCACACACGCACGCGGTTCAACTCGATTCGCGACAACTCTAATCCAGCTGCTTCCATACACCTTCCAAAGATCGGCGCTCTACCTTGAGGGCGTCCTACCTTACGTTTGACGATTCGCAGTCTCCACTCAAGAACTCATCTAAACGAACGGCAATCGTCTGTCATGTCCTTGCTCGGGCCGACTTGGGTTAGTCACTGATCATACTATTCCCACCTGGCGACTAAGGGCTTACGATCAAAATATACGACGCGAATCGAATGAGTCACGTGCGAGTTGATCAACAAAAAAATAAACAAAGATGTTACGACACTTACGACTATAAAACAGTAGTAACGATGTCTGTTATGGTATTTATTATTCACATCTGTCGGTTATGACTTCGATACAAATCGAGTTTGTCTCGATTAGTTCAGAATTGGTATCGATTGAAAATTGTTTACGATGTTCTTTGGGATCTGAATTGAATTGCATTTTTTTATTTTTATCACGATGATTGTGGTAAACGTGGTTACAGGTACACCTCTGCCCAACCTTTTCGGGAAACAAGGCATGATGTTATGTCATGTTATTTGTGTTGTTCATCATCATCATCTGCTTAGGTCTTTCAAATATGTTGGAGTCGGCTTCCACTCTAGCTGGATGCAGCTTTTTACATGGAGCGACTGCTAAGCTAATCTAACCTACACAACCCAGTTACTGGGTAAAGCACTACCCCTTGGTAAGACTTGTTGTCTGAGTTTCGGACTTTTGACTACCTGTCACAACAGACTGTCAAAGATCTACCTCCGATCTGATTTGACTTATTTAGATTTGTTGTTAGTTTTTTTATTAGCCTTTTTTCCTATTGCAGGGGAAAAGCCTCCCTACTCTTTTCACCTCTCTCTGTCCAGAGCTGCTGAAGACCAATCCTACTATACAAAATTATAAATTCGAAAGTAACTCTGTCTGTCTGTCTGTCTGTCTGCATGTTACCTTTTCACGCCTAAACCACTGAACGGATTTCGATAAAATTTTACAGAGAGATAGATTGCATCCCGGGGAAGGACATAGGACAGTTTTTATCGACATAACTCGTGGTCGAAGCCGCGGGCGGAAGCTAGTCTTTAACAAAGGAGTCCAGCTCATCCCGTATAGTTCTCAAACATGGTGTTTGACAATTCAGCAGAGGTCCTCACTCGCGGTTTTCCAGAGATCTATGGAACAGAGTATACCTACCTACTGTTGTTCATTAACAGTAATAATTTCTTCTATTTCAAAACTTGCAGTAAAACCTTCTTCTTTAGGGCAGAATTTTATCACTGTGATTCTCTACCATCGTTTTGGTAAATATTTGAATGTTCCCAATACCATTAAATTGAACATCTGTTACAATCAAATAGATCCAGTGCTGCCGGCCCAAATTGGTCATAGATTATCTACCAATCTTGTGATTGATTGGACTGAAAGATTCCCATAACCTTTCGTATATCATCAGTTCCAGAAATTCATAGTTATACGTAACTAGCTACGGTGGGAATATCGGGATAAAAAGTAGCTTATCTGTTAATCCAATGTGTCAGCTACCTCCGTACCAAATTTTATCAAAATTGGTCCAGCCGTTTGAGCGTGAAGAAGTAACAAACATATAAAAACACACCTATTAGTGTATTTATAATACCTATTAGTGTGATTGGACATTGACAAATAAGTTACATAAACTATATTATCTAATGTACTGCTTCTTGTATCCCTTATGTGGCAAAAAAAGTAATATTCCATCATAATTCCCTACAGGCCTACCCATCGCACTGACCTTTGTCTTAAGACGTTAGACTTCTGTGAACAAGACCTTCATCATCTTCAGGATCTTTGTTAAAAATATTGTATTTGTTGTTTTATTTTATTTTTGGTATTCTTTGTCGCACTCTCACTACAGGGCAAATACCTTTGTTTTCTCATTTCGTCGGTGCGAGTCCAACTTGCTTATTGCCAGTTTTGGGTTCCGTACCAAAAACAGTGCCAACGGGACCCGGGTGCTAAGGCTCCGCTGTCCATCAATCTGTCACAGGGCTGTATCTTTCGAACCGTAATAGGTAGACACTTGAAATTTTCACAGAGCGTGTACTACTATGACCGCTATCACACTAATATTATAAGGCGAAAGTTTGTGTGTTTGTTGCTTCATCACGCACAAACGGCTGGACCAATTGTGATAAAATTTGGTATGGAGGTAGCTGACACCCTGGATTAACATTTTTTTATGGCGATATTTTCACGGGATCGAAACTTATACGGGAGAAACCGCGGGGCGCAGCTAGTATTAACATACAATAAAAAAATATTTTCACTAAAATAATAAAAAATAGTTATATTATTACTCGTATACGTAGTGATAAATATTTTAAGGTGGTACGGAACATGTCGCCTGCGAGTTCAACTCGCTCTTTGCTGGTTTTTTGTTCAGACATTCTTCAAAAGGAAAGTGATGCAGCTAAAATTCGTAAGCTTACATTCCGAGAGATAGTTAAAAAAAAAGTAATTGAAGATCATCTGCGTTTCGAGAATTAATTATAAATAATTGAGAATGAGTATGACGAAGACTGCTAGTTTTATTATATAACTACCTATAGAGTTCAAGAAACCACGGTTCTTCGATGAAGACATGTGTGAAAAAATAGGTCATAATCACACCACTTTAAAATTATAATTATGAAAACATACTCCCGCTAAGATATAATTTTGCTATTTATATCAAACGTGTTTGCACTATTTCCGGAATTAGAACATCTGGTAACACTGGAAGCTTCACACAAGTCAATTAGAGATGCGATAGCACGGTGTGGGTGTACTTTATTTATGTAGGTACACTTCTGCCTAACCCGTTATGAATACAGGCATGATGTTAAAGAGATTTTTATGCCACGAATAGAAATCACACTAATATTATAAGAGCGACAGTTTGTGAGTCTCCTGTGTGTGTGTTTATAATGTTTGTTACTTCTTTATATAACCTGACCAAGATTATGATGTCTGGACTTTAAAAAAGACTGTGACCTCTGAGTTTGTTTCGGCCATTCATCTCAGAGTACTTAGTCAGATAGAAAACGCCGACCTCATCTAGTTTCAAAAAAATATGATTGTCGTGTAAAAGTGTTTATGCAAATGTTTCTACTTACAAAAATAAAATCATTTATCACGCTCAAATGGCAGGACCAATTTTGATAAACTTTTGTATGGAGGTAGCTGACATCCTGGATTAACATATAGGCTACTTTTAATCCCGATATTCCCACGGGATCGACACTTATGCGGGTGAAACCGCGGGGCGCAGCTAGTGTAACTTAAAAGTTCAACAGATACGATGCCGCGGTATCCCTAAACATGCCGCGACGTCCTGCATCATCATTGAAATTTAAATTTTATTGTCACACTTAAAAGTTATATTCCTACTCGTTTCATAAAAATCCCATGCCGTGCCGCGTCGCCAGTGGGCGCAGGCCCTAGATCGACGGCGATGGTAGAAACGGTTTTTTTTTTTAAACTGATGAAAGTCTTCAACGCTGATCTAGTTATAATGCAAACTGACACCCGATAAAGCCAACACATAGGTACAACTATCAAAGAATGACAGAACTTGTGATTTGAATATACGGACAGACAATCAATTTGTTTTATTTCCCCGACTACCCACTAAATCCAAGGTAAAAGTTTTCGTTATTATGTTCCTCTCATCGTGTAATAGTAGAAGGTGGTCAGTGGACTGCCTAATCTGCATTTGCGACTTATTTGTCAAAAATGTAAACAAATTTGAGTTTATGGAAAAGTAACTTTAATGCCTACACAATAAAGTTCAGAACTTTGTCAGCGGTGAACCGTAACAGAGGTATTTCTATTATGCCTTTTTCGGGCACCAGTCTCTCACAAAAATGTTAAGCCTATTTTTTGTAGATTAAGCGTTTCCTGTCCACAACAACATTTTGTGATGAGAAATAAATTCATTTATAATTATGTAGTTTACCTACGCTACAACTTCAAACATTTTTATAACTTTTTCGATAGTGTTAGTCACTCTGAAATCAACTTAATCACTATTAAAATAAAGTTAATATTTGTTTAACTTGAAATAACATCAATTTGATGACTTGAATAGACTTTAGTAAGTCTAGTGGTCGCAAGCGCTACTGCTAAGCATGATTATGAGGTCTTGGGTTCGATTCCCGGGTTTTGAATTTCTCAGTAGCAGCTCGGTGTATGGATTTGCGCCTGGTTAATGGCAAAAGGCTCGCCCCCTATTACTGAAAAATAACTGGCAAAATGTGGATATACCTACTGTACTCGTATGTGCACCTCTACCTAACCTTTTGAGGAATTCAGGCGTAATATTATGTTACTGTTATTATACTGTTACTGTTAGCCTGCATCATCCCACTGCTGGGCAAAGGCCTCTCCCCATGACTTCCAGTTCTTTCGATCCAGAGCTAAAGTGGGCCACTGATCGTTTGTTTTGTCCAGCTCGTCCCGCCATCTTCTACGGGGTCTGCCGCGAAATCTTCTACTTGTGACAGGGCTCCACGTGGTGGTTATTTTGGCCTAAAGCTTATTGGGCATACGGCAGACGTGGCCAGCCCAGTCCCACTTCAGCTTAGCGGCATTTTGAGCAACGTCAGTATCTGTGTTTTGGAATATTATGTTAGAACGAAATAAGTCTAAGAGCGGTTTCGCTCTACGTCCGATCCGAATTCGATCCGAATCCGAGAAATTCCAGTCCGAAGTGACCATAGTCCTATATGCATGAGGGGTTGCGCACTAGATCCGAACTCTATCCGTCCGAATTTAGAACATTTCCAATTCGGATTGAAGTCGGATCTTTAATTCGGATTCGAATCGGATGTAGTGCGAAACCGCTCTTAGGACTGATTTTTCAATCGACAGATATTTTTTATTCGTGGAATAAAATTGGCGTCTGACAGTCTTTGTATGGAAGAACTGTCAAAAACTCTAAATCATTCCTCCGATATAATTATCTGACGTTGGAAAAATCAGCCCTAAAAAAAATAAGAAAGAAATAAAAACAATTGATATTACATCGATAAGTTCTTCTGATTTGACATAGAAATGTTATCACGTGGTCACAATTATTGTCGGTACATTATCTGATAACGAATAAGCTTGATAAATATTTGATTAACTGTGCTAATGTAGACAGTAAGAGATAACAGTATTTGTTTTGATAACAGGAAGACGCTTCGGGCAAAACGGTATTTTTCCTTTTTATTTGAGTTGGCGAAAACTTACTGATAACATTTTTTATCAGCCCAAAAAGTTACGAGGAATGATTGTGATTTCATTCAACCTTATGTTGGAGAATTTTCAGAATGGGTTTGAGACGGGTAGATTTTGACGCATATACATGTTCGAGTGCAATTTTTCTAAAACGTGGAACGAATGTTGCACTATAAATAGTGGACGAATTTTCATGGGAATTTTTGTGTTGAAAAAGATTGACGCCAGCGACTATTTATTTTTATTTTCCGTTATTATTTTGTAAGTTACTTAAATTCGTTGAATTCCTGTTATGGTGTATTAATGGCGTTGCGACAGCATTCACTACCTATTTGATAAGTATGTCTGCATGACCATCGTTTTCGAAAAATTGGGATTTTTTATGTATTTGGGGATTTTTTTTTATTGTCCTTATTTATTTCCATTTCAATACCATTTAGGTACTAAGGTACCAATCAACAAAAAAATAAATCCAGAAATCTTTTCTTCTTCTGTAAGTAGCAACATGTAAGTAGATTTTTTTTCATTAAGCTGATTTGGTAGCTGTTTTGCTATTGTGTGGTAGTGCTAGCTAATCAATTTTTACCTACATACTGTAGTATTGCTGCAATAAATACATATCTACTCATATTATAAGGTGCGGTAGTCCATATCAAATATCTATTATTTATCTATCAAGGATCGATTTCGATGCAAAGTTGACAGACCTAAAGAAAAAAAAACTAAAACAACTTTACAACCATAATTATTGTAACTAGGTGCTTTTATGTCTAAAAATATACAGCGTTTTTTTTCCAGCCAGTGTGGCTAGATTTTGAACTATACTTACCGAGGTCCTAAAAACCACGCTGATCCATAAAACATTACTGTAAAATTGAGCTCATGGGTTCCTGTCAGCGTTTTTCTCTGTGTCGTGTAGTTTAGAACTCACGAATAATGGCTGAAAAGAAATCATTCTCTATATCTATTGTTACTAACTTATTACTACTTAACAATTTATGGACTGTAATGTCTGATTTGATTTTTTATTTTTTTATTTATTTCAGTAAGCCACTATTAATCTCTAAATAAATTGCTCTTAGTCACTTGAAATTATTCTAAAAATATTTAAAAAACAAGTGAAACATTAAAATAATCTAATGCAATGTGTAAGAAGATTTAAAAAGTACCTAGTAGACAGGTACTGTAAAGGTTGTATGCTAAAGTCGACCTTAAGTAGTGCAGGCTGGCAATATTCGAATATTTCGAGCAGTTAAGTGTAACAAGACTTATCTATGTGAGGGTAGATTTATATTAGTAATATTATAGAAAACAGTCTATGGATGAGCTTGTTGTAGTCGAGTTATGCTGTCTCATTTTAAATCATTAAAAGTCACTGTCAGTTAAAAATCGTTTTGACATTGAAGGGAATTGTCAGTTTAATAAGTTGCCGACATGAGGCAGTCTTGAACGAGGCACCGGAGTGACAAGTTTTAAGGTTAGTAAATGATGTAAAATGTACTGATAATTTATAATAAATGTTGTTATTGCGTTGATTTATTTGTGGTTTCAATTCTATGACTCCCTTCTGAGGTAAGTTTTACATCTCAGAAGTGGGATTCGCGAGACATTTTGTTTTGTGGTGAACCACCCCACGAGCTCGACCGCCGTTAAACAAAACTATATTCATTCTGAAACGGAAAATCAACGCAATTACAAGAAGAAAAACAAGAATATGTGTGTTTTAACATTACATGATAATATTGTGAACCCCGGTTTGACCGATTAAAGCGGATGCGTTTAACAGTTTCTTTTTGAAAATCTTTATGGTCATAATTAAATAGGTACCTAGATACATAGTAAATGTAGAAATATTGGTTTTAAATAGCAATCGAGTGATAAAATTTTTATAAAATAATAACCAGTTTTCGTGATGATTATAGATTAAACTGGCTAACTATTTCCATTTCATGTAATCTTTCAATTTTGTGTCCCCTTGTTGGATAGGAGTATAAATACAAACTTAAACGAGAAACATAGTGAATAAAATAACTAGAAATAACTAAAGAACCACAAAATCTGTCACCATTTTTATGATGCAAACAGATTAAAAACACAAATCCCATAAATATGTAGGCTAAAATAAAAATAAAAAATGCAATAATGTTGACATACCTACGTTAAAATTAAATTCAGTGACTGTGTTTTGCAAGATTTGTGCACCATACATAACAAAATGTTCTGAGTTCCAGAAAAATGAGCGACAAAGAACCCAATGCGGATTATCGACGCACCAGCAACCCTTCTTGCAACTACGAAAGACAGAGGATGTATAGTGAATCATCCCGTAGTCGGAAGCGAGACCTAGGGGAAATCGAGAGGCGCAGTCGTAGCCGCAGTCGTAGTGGCCTTGGTGATAGCCAACAACAAACGCAAGGATCTCGGAGGCGCAGTCCAGCTCGTGACCGTCGGAACACCAGCGCAACGCGTCATCAGCTGAGAAGCCGAAGCACAAGCAGCACACGAACGCTATTGGAGCAGGAACGTGAGCTGTCCAGGGAGAGGGAAAAATTAAGAACCCTTGAAAACCAGGTACGCAAAGAACGGGAGAGATTAACGGAACGGAACAGATCACGTGGGCGTTTCGAGACGCCTGAGCCTGGACCGAGCAAACGTAGGCAGACAAATGCTGGCAACAAAAGCTCAACTCGATTCCGTTCCTTAATCACTCCCGCGAAACGACACACGCCCAGTGATGAAAAACATGAAGCACATGATAACAAGAAAACTAAATATATGACTACGGACCTCTTTGAGGATTTCCTTTCAAAACTTTTCAAGTCTAAAGCAGGGGATCGTGAATCGTTTTCTGGTTCAACTTTAAATAACGTCGTTCCAGACTTCGACCCTATGTCGAAAGAACAGACTATTCATATCTGGCTCGATAAAGTCGATGAATGTTCCGAGATTTATAATTGGAACGATAAGCAAACGGTTCACTATGCCCTGCCTAAACTCACCGGACTGGCTAAGACATGGTTCCAGGGTCTGCCCTCTATTAAGTATACTTGGCTTGAATGGAAGTCGATGTTAAAGGAATCATTTCCTGCAACCGAAAATTATGCGGAACTTTTGACAGATATGCTTAATAGACGGGTACGCTCTGGAGAATCATACGAACTTTACTATTTTGCGAAAATTAATTTATTGAATAGATGTAAGATATTTGGAAAGCAAGCAGTGGATTGTTTACTTTATGGGGTCGAAGATAGGGGAGTTCGTGTAGGTGCTCAAGCAGCAAAATTTGATAAACCAGAAGATGTACTTGAATTCTTTAAAACCATTAAGTATCATAATAGAAATCAGTCGGAGTCTAACAAAGATTTTAATAAGGATAAGCGTCCTTGCAATACATCGTTAGGTAATAGCTCGGCAAAGAATACAGATAATACGGCGTCAAACAAAAATAGTGGTGTGAAAGGGGCAATTAAGTGCTTTAACTGTCAGGGTGTCGGTCACCCCAGCTTTAAGTGCTCTAAACCGATCATCAAATGCACTAACTGTCATTTTATGGGACACGAAAGTTCCCATTGTCCTAGATTAAAGGATCAAAAGAATTCGTCAAAGGATAAAGAGGTCCTTGAGGTTTCCTTCACTGAAAATAGTAACGACAAGTACAAGATTATGACAAATATTAACGGAATCGCTACAATGTGCCAATTGGATTTAGGAAGTGAGGCTACGTTAATTCGTAAAAACAATGCTTTTAAATTAGGATTGAACTGGGAAGGTGTTAATGGCCCATATTTGAGGGGACTAGGGAATATTCCATACTTACCGCTAGGACGTACTTTAGTGAATATAGATGTGCAGGGTATTTCGGAAAGGGATGTCGAGGTGTTCATTGTAGATGATCACTTAATTAATTATGACGTTTTGCTTGGACATAGCTTTACTGAAAGACCCACACTGAAGATTATTAAAACTCCAACAGATCTAATATTTGAACGGGTAGGACAAGATGACTATTCTAAATTACATCTTCATACAATTTGTGATGTTACAGTAGACATCGGTGAGATGGTATCAGTCCCTGTGAGGACAAACGTTGCTTGTACCGGAAATATCTATGTAGGCGGATCGGTGAGGGGCTGCGCGGGTCATGAATACTATCTGTTACCGGGAGAATATGAAATTCATGATTCTGAATGTCACTTATTAGTTCAAAATGTTGGTTTGAACCCAGTGTGCTTCAAAGAGAACACCCTCATTACACGCGCTCAGCTTGTAGAATCAGAGAATTTAGACTTACATGTTTTAAGAGTTACGAATGATTTGAATAATTACGTCTCTGTCATTCCTAATTGCGGAAAACAGTTGTCGGAAGGTCAAAACCGTCAATGCGTAAAATTGCTGGAAAAATATAAGGACTGCTTCTCTACTGGTATGCATGACTTGGGATTTACCAACGTTACAGAAATGGAAATTCACCTCAAGGATTCCACTCCTGTCGTTTATAGGCCGTACCGACTACCTTACTCTGAGCGCAAACTAGTTCAGGACATGGTCGGTGATATGATCGACCATGGCATCGTGCGAGAGTCTAACTCTCCATACGCTAGTCCAATTGTCCTAGTCAAAAAGAAATCAGGCGAAAAGCGTCTCTGCGTTGACTACCGCGCCCTGAACAGCCGCACCAAAAGAGATCACTATCCCCTGCCGAGAATTGACGATTTGTTGGATCAGCTTTCGGGTCAGTCGTTGTTCACATCACTTGATTTGGCCTCAGGCTATCACCAAATTGCTATAGCCGAGCAATCTAGAGAGAAGACTGCATTTGTCACACCCGACGGGCAATATGAGTACAATCGTATGCCCTTCGGGTTGGCAAATGCCCCAGCAGTTTTCCAGAGAGCGATCCACAAAATCCTCAGTAAGGCCAAAGTCGGATATATAGTTATTTATATGGACGACATTATGATTCCATCAAGTAATTTTGAGGAAGGACTAACACGCCTCAAAGAAGTGCTAGACCTCCTACGTGAGGCAGGTTTAACTCTTAAGATGGAAAAATGCCATTTCTTCCAGGAACGAATCGATTTCCTTGGATTCGAAATAGATAAAGATGGTATCAGACCTGGGATCCAAAAGATTGAAGCGGTGTCCAAGTTTCCTGCTCCCCGAAATCAACATGAGGTTAGGAGGTTTCTTGGACTCGCTAGTTTTTTTAGAAGGTTTGTGAAAGGGTTTGCATTAATTGCTAGGCCTTTGACAAACCTTTTGAAAAAGGACACTTCTTGGAGCTGGGGAGATATACAAACGGAATCTTTTCAAACCATTAAAAAGCACTTAACCGAAAGACCTGTCCTGGCCTTGTACAACCCCGAGGCCGAAACACAATTACACACCGACGCGAGTAAATTCGGAGTTGCAGGCATCTTATTACAGAGAAAAGATTCCGATCCCTGGCGGCCAATAGCATACTTTAGTCGTCAAACATCAGCGGATGAGATGAAATTGCACTCATTCGAGCTAGAGACGCTTGCAGTCGTTTGTGCCTTGAACAAATTTCGCACTTACCTCATTGGAATGAAGTTCACTATTATAACCGACTGCAACGCGTTACGCTCTACTTTTACCAAAAGAGATCTCATACCTCGCATTTCTAGATGGTGGATTCAATTTCTAGAATTTGACTGCGAAATCGAGTATCGTCCTGGTGAAAGAATGTCACATGTAGACGCACTCAGTAGGGGCCCAGTGTCAGTACCATCTGAAGACATTCACGTTCTAGATATTATGTCGGTTAATACAGAGGACTGGATTTCTACTGTGCAGTCTTCTGACGAAGAAGTTAGGCGTATTAAAGATGTTCTAGAAGACCCGGAAACATCTAAGATTGCAGGTATTTATAAGGAATACACAGTTAAAAACGGACGAGTGTTTAGGACTTTAGGTGAGGGTGTTACCAGGTGGGTGGTTCCAAAAGGCGTGCGGTGGCAACTTTTGAAATCCAACCATGATGACGTAGGTCATTTTGGCTTCGAAAAGACATTGGACCGAATTAAATCTCTCTTTTGGTTCCCTAAGATGCGGAAGTTCATAAAAAAATATGTAGCTGCATGCCTTGAGTGTGCTCATCATAAACTGCCTTCGGGAAGCAAAGAGGGATTTCTTCACCCGATTCCGAAAATTGATATACCATTTCACACTTTACATGCGGACCATTTAGGTCCTTTTCCACGAAGTAAGCGAGGTCACACTTACATACTTGTGATAGTCGACGCCTTTACAAAATATGTCAGCATTACACCTGTTCGAAGTACGAAAACCAAAGAGAGTATAAAAGCATTGAAGACTCTCTTTAGTTACTTTGGGTCTCCCTCGCGGCTCATAACAGACAGAGGCACAAGTTTCACAAGCAAAAAGTTTAAGACATTCGTGCATTCGATTGGTGCAAAACACAACCTCAATTCCGTCGCCACACCGAGAGCAAATGGACAGGTCGAACGGTATAACCGAACGATTCTGGCATCCCTGGGGTCCATGGCTCACGGTAAGAACAGAAGCTCGTGGGACGAACTTCTGCCAGACATTCAGTTAGGACTTAATACTACAGTTCATGACGTAACAAGAAAAACACCTACAGAGTTATTGTTAGGTAGGACGGTGGCGAACCCGGGCCAAGGCATTTTAAATAACGTAATTGATGACATAGGACAGAGTAGTAACCAAAGTTTAGAGGAAATTAGGTCTGAAGCGAGTGATCGAATTGAAAGAAATCAGGAGAAAAATAAGGATCGGTATGACAAACACAGGAAAAAGACCACGAATTATAAGGAGGGGGATCTGGTTAGGATAGCTAGGGCAGTAGTATCGGCGCCGGGCCAATCTAAAAAGTTAGAAGCAAAGTGTCAGGGTCCATACAGGATAAAGAAAGTCTTACCAAACGATCGATTCCTCGTTGTTGACACCCCTTTGACTAGAAAAGGGACAAAGTACGAGTCAATTGTCGCTATTGATAAAATTTATCCATGGTTGAGTTTTAATGCCCCTGCTTGCTCGTCCAGCGATGAAAAAGACGATGAGAGTGATAGCAATTAAAAATAATAACATTGTTATTTGAATGTGAGTATATTTTTTTTATGAATTATTTGATTGAGATGATTGTGATTTGTGATGTACAAGCTATGTATGTGATAAGCCGTCTGGCATATGAACTTGCCAGTCCCTTAGAGATAAGTGAGGGTGCTTTGAGTCGGGCAGGATTGGCGTTGGGATTCGCCGCCCATGATTGGCTCAAAGTACCTGCTGCTGCGGAGTGATGGTGAAGGAAGTAGCCTCACTTCGCTCGGCAATGATTGATTGAGAATGTTTGAACTGGGCAGGATTGGCGTATGAACTCGTCGCCCATGAGTAGTTCAAAACATTGCGGCTGAAGCGGTGTGAGAGTGAAGGAAGTAGCTTTCACATCGCTCAAGCTATAAAATTAAACGGAATTGATTATCTAGGATATTTTTTTTTATTTTTGTAAGAATTGAGACAAAACTGATTGATGAAAAGTATTATTTTATTAAATAATACCTAATCTAATTATGTACCTACAGGTTATTTTTATTTTTTGCAAGTGTAAATTAATGATGTTGTTTGATTTAGAAGATACAAATATTAACACACCTCTTATACAATAATAAGCAACGAAGGGACTCGTTCTTGAAGGATGGCCGACTGTAACAAGACTTATCTATGTGAGGGTAGATTTATATTAGTAATATTATAGAAAACAGTCTATGGATGAGCTTGTTGTAGTCGAGTTTTGCTGTCTCATTTTAAATCATTAAAAGTCACTGTCAGTTAAAAATCGTTTTGACATTGAAGGGAATTGTCAGTTTAATAAGTTGCCGACATGAGGCAGTCTTGAACGAGGCACCGGAGTGACAAGTTTTAAGGTTAGTAAATGATGTAAAATGTACTGATAATTTATAATAAATGTTGTTATTGCGTTGATTTATTTGTGGTTTCAATTCTATGACTCCCTTCTGAGGTAAGTTTTACATAAGCTTGAGCTTCCAAATTTTTGTATTTATCGATTTTTGTTTCGAAGGAAACCGTGACAATATCGCTTGAAATACACGTAGAAAATCAAATTGTTTGTAGGTATGATTTCTCACAAGACTGCTTTATCAAGTTTCTTTGTTTAAACATTTTAAAAGAGTAACGGTGGAGTTTCTTGCCCATTCTTCTCCATACGAAAACTAGCTTTTGGAATGGGCGACTAGAATCAAATCTATTTCATATTAATTTTTGACGTTCAAAAGTGCCTTTTCTGTGCCTATTTGAAATAAATGCTTTGACTTTGACTTTCACCCATGTCTCACTCCTTTACCATAGTTTAGCAATTAAGAGATGAGTAAAGAGCTGAGTATCCGACGTCCGCGTGTTACCGAAATTGAGCCAACAATCCTCAAAATTAATTGAATTAACGCGTTCCGGGAGCAACATAAACAATATATGAAAACTGTAGCCTACAAGGAATGGTACAGATATTAATGAATTTAACTTATCTAAATTATTTAAGCCTGCAAATATTACGCAAGATCTAGTAGACGATAATATAGGTACTGATGATGCAGCAATAAGTGCAAATGACGATAATGATGATGCATATAAGAGCATTCTAGAAACGGTAGATAGAGAAGTAGGTATCTAAATAATTATTTGAACGAGGGAAAAAAGCAATAAATTATAAGTATGTGGTTGAGACAATAATGACGTAAGTACACGATGAATCAAAATAATGATGCACAAAAACTTGTAATCATAACAAAGCACGCAAAGAAACTAAAAAGATATAAAATATAGCTTGAATAACAAAGTTAGTTGAAAAGAATTCGTAAACACAAATCAAGTTTGGTTGGGACAAACACAAAACCAACATCATAAATAACAGAACACAAACAACAAATTAGTAAGTTATTCAAGTAATTTAAAATTTGATCCGTAAAAACAATATTAGAGAATAACAAGCCAATCCAAACAATGCACGCAATCAGACATAAAATTGCAAACCAAATACCTTCCCACGGTTGACCGGACGAATAACCGGTTGTTGCATTCAGAAAGGAAATCATTCTTGTACGTTCCTTACTAGTAATTATTAAAAACTACAGAGAACAGGTTGACATACCTTTCACACAGAAATCCGATAATAACGAAGCACCTAACACAACACTAGAACTTATAAACACACATATTTTTAAACTTCACTGCAAAAGATTAAATATGTGATTCGACTATCAAATTAATTATCAATAGTCGCTTTCGTTTTGATTCTATCGCACACGCGGTCGCCGGCTTTCGGCGAAATTTAGCGCACACGGTCACTCTCCACCAAGTCTCGACCGACACTGACTTTGCTGTTGTGAATGTGAGCGGACCCATTCTCGAATACTACGCTACGGCCATTCAGGTATGTGAACAACCTCTGAGATGGCATCACTCCAATCGAAAACCAACTATACCTTCTCGAGAATAAAGGTAAAATTCATACAAAGGCGTGGCAGTGATAAGGCTGCGTCGATATCAGAGCTGCGTCTAGGATTCCAAACAGAGAGAGACGGGTGACTAACGCAGTGAAGTGTGAAAGAGAGAAGAGTATTTCGACATTAAGATGATTGGAGCGTGAAATTTTTATATTCAGTTTGCAGCAAAAGCGCAGCATCAGAACAATAGTGAGTACCGGAGACTGCAAGGCTTCTTTGTCTCATAGTTTATTTAACGATGGAAAGAGACGACGTTATTATTCATTGCTTCAAAGCGGCTTTTCCGAGAATTCCGAGCTCCTGTTGACGGTCTTCGTTAACATTATTCCCGAGGGATTGGAAATGAAAATATGCATTTGTTCGTCTGGATTTTCAGATTCATCAATTCATCGAAAGCTCATTTAAATGGAAAAAAGTCAGGGGATGCCTGGTGACTCGTGCTGTTCCGACAAGTAATTGTATATGGTTCTGTTCATTTTTGTTTTTAATTCATTCTTTGAATCCCGAAATTGTGTTTATTAGACACTATCAGTAGCAATGGATTTAATTTAATTGACAGTTCAACAACATTCATTGCGTTATTTACGCTGTTGAGCAGACACATTTTTCGAACTTGTGAAGCAATGAATTAGCAATATCCTTCAAAATTATAAAGATTGAAATCGATTATACGCAGGTTACGAAAACCTTAACTTTTAGATAAATTTTTCAAGCATAAATATCTGATAAAAGTAAGGATTTTTTTTTTAGTTTTATACTTAATGATTTTATGCTAAGTGAAAATCTCGGATGCATTGAATTTTCTAGTGTTTAAGGAATTCACTTAGATTCCACTGCTTTATATTCTACAAATGTAACAGTAGCAGCTCTTCGTTTATATAAAAGCTCTTCTAGGAAAACAACTTACAAGACATTATATTTAAAGACTAGTTTCTTTGCAGATGACATTTTTAGCAACCAGCAGTAAATAATATACTTAGCTATAACTCCTTGCTTACTTGCTTTTTGAGCATAGTTTATTAGAATCCTCAGCCAATAAAACAAATTTAGGATTTATT
Organism: Gortyna flavago; assembly: GCA_963669345.1. Taxonomy (NCBI): domain Eukaryota; kingdom Metazoa; phylum Arthropoda; class Insecta; order Lepidoptera; family Noctuidae; genus Gortyna; species Gortyna flavago. Next base: position 3,041,931 of record OY770144.1, read on the forward strand.
TGCTTTTGTTGAAGCTATGAAAAACCATGCACGTCTTTTTTTTTCGGGCACACGAGCGACACGTGTTGACGACAGAGGCAACGGCAACCGTCGACGCGTGTCGCTCGTTTGACTGTGTATGCACACTTACGCTACGATGAATATATTATTCTTCTTCTTAGTGTGTCTATGGCAATCTAAATGGACTTGACTCGGAAATCGGTTACGTGTTGGGCGCCATCACCAGCGTCCATCAGCTCCTTTAATTTGCATACGACGACAGGCCACGCAGACGCAGGACACGATATTAAGTGTCCCGTCGTTTGTAGAACAGCACCACATTTACAACATCAATATTATAATGACGATCCACGATGCAGGCTTAAGGTAAAAGTTCGTAGCCGACTGCAGACGACGGCAGCAGGCGACATGTTCATAGAAATACATAGCAACAAGTAGTGGTGACACATCGTCTGCTGCTGTCGTCTGCGATCGGCTCAAACTTGTACCTTTCTTAGTCGATTCACACGAATTTAATCGCCCGGAACGTGCGAATCGTCACGCATACGTTATAGCACTTTTCGAATCGACTAATAAGCTAAAATGCAACTTCCCCAATTGCATCCCACAAGTCAGAAGGTACCTGACTAACCAATATTCATTTCATCTACATTAAAACTCTCAGTTCCCCTTCGCACAATTACATTCCATAGGTTCCTTTAATTGTCATCCTTTTAAGATCAGTCAAAGAATAACAGAACAGGTACCTACCTGTCGCAGAAAGATCCCCAATATAGGGGCAAAAAATGTTTGGGGTGTTACCGCCTTTCAACCTTTTGACGCTTTTGGGATCCCAATTTTGGTAGGAATACAGAATGATGAATCCATTTGTTATTTCAACAATTTCGAGAGTACAGAATTCTTTGTTAAGACTTGATGGATACTAAAATAGAATCAATTACTTAGTGACTTTGCTACTATAAGGATTAGGTACAAGAGGGCCTCGTTGCTAAATAATTAATAACAGCCGCACGGGTCGATCTACAAAGTTAAGCAACGCTTGCTGAATTCAATCCAGTCAGAAGCCCGAATTAAGACAACCAGTCTTACGAATGAGTATCGTTTTACGTGTGAGAAACTTAAAAAAAAAACAGTAAATTAACCACGAGATATAGATACACCTAGATAACGCAAGAGCAACTTACTTTGCGTGCCAAAAATCGCACCAGGGGTCGGCTTCCAGTCTAACCGGATGCAGCTGAAAACCAGTATTTTACATGGATCGACTGTCTCTCTGACCTCCACAACCCAGTTACTGGGTAATACGATACCCCTTGGTAAGACTGGTTGTCAGACTTGCGGGTTTTCGATTTTATGTTACGTTATAATAGTTATTTGTGGCACGATTACCGAAAGATAATAATAATATAAATAAACCAGGGAAAAATTTAGCAAAACATGAGCGTATGATAATTTAAAATAATTGGGAAATGATTCTAAATATCCATACAGCACATTAGGCAAAAAATATAAACAGCTAGCGAGCACATAAAAGCGTTATTTCACATTTTGGTAATCAGATATTTGTTCAGCGAGGACGCTTGTGTACATACCTGATTTGTTTGTAGGTAATGGAACCCATGACACACAGGGAATTTGAAAGCAGACTTTGTTTTCCTTTGGTTAGGAAGCATTTATTTTAGTAACTAGCTGTGCCCCGAGGTTTCACCCGCATAAGTGTCGCTCCCGTGGGAATAATGGGATAAAAAGTAGCCTAATATGTTAATCCAGGGTGTCAGCTACCTCCATAAAAAATTATACTTAATATTGGTCCCGCCGGTTGAGCGGCAACAGAAATAGGTACATATTCTGTGAAAATTTCAACTGTCTAGCTTTCACGGTTCATGAGATACAGCCTGGTGACAGACGGACAGACGGACAGTGGAGTCTTAGTAACAGGGTTCCGTTTTTACCCTTTGGGTACGGAACCCTAAAAAGTCGGAAAAAACGCTAAGCGAAAACGAAATAATTGTGTGAAAGTTTCAAGCGAACAAGAGTCGCTGACAGAAGCTAGTATCAAAATAAAGTAGTAATTCATCAATTCAATCAAAACAAAACCTGTAGGGTACTTCCCGTTGACCTAGAATCATGAAATTTGACAAGAAGCAATGTCATGCTTGTAGCACAAGTAAAGGAAAAAATCCGAAAACCGTATATTTACAGTTACATACCAAAAAATTTGTACGGAACTCTTGGTGCCCGAAGAAACAGCATTGCCATCCAACGTAGTAATGCTGCTAGCCTTTTGAGCACATATCCCTTTTTCTTTTTTATATTTTATTATAAACTTGTATAATACGAGTACAAGTAAGTATAATTTTTTTAATGTCAGCTTGTAAATTGTAAATTAAGTCGGTTTGAACTGTCAAAATCAAAGCCTTACTACTGATAGTGTAATACACAATTACCCCGCTATGTTACACAATTACCCCGCTGTCCAGACAGTGCAACGCGTGTGTAGCACAATAGCTCAACTAACTAAAATACGAATCAAGAAATGCTGCGTTTTCATAAACTTGTTAATAGCAAACCGGCCCCTTATCCCTATCGATCAAGTCGGTAACGATAGGAATTCAATTATCTCAATGAATGCACGAACATCGGGCAAAAGTATTTTACAAACATAAGCAGAATGTTTTAATTCATCATCAAGAAGCCGTTTCCATTACACCTATTGGGGTCGATTTACAGCATCTCTAGATGTGGTCGAATACTTTGCAAATCCGTCAATTAAAATATTATTAGTAGATATTAAAGGTATTCAAAAGTCAACACAGACAAGTTCAATACATGATCAAAACATGTGACATCCACCAACCCCCACTGGGCCTGCGTGGTAAATTACAGCCCACGCCCACTCAAAGAGAGGAGGCCTGTGTCCCAGCAGTGGGAACATTATACACTGATTATACTATGCGGTAAAGACATCCTGTGGCCATTTTAAGGGGAAGTGTTTGTCCAGCAATGAACTTATTTTGACTGGAGATAATTGCGATGACGAATGTCAGTTTTTTTGTGCTTACTGCTTATAAGAACCTCAAAAGAATATATGTAGAACTGGATAGTAATTTCCGCTGCCAAAATTACTGACTGGATATTTGTGACCTTTTCACCACAGATAATAGAGAAGAGAGGATGAGAAGACTTATGTAAGTCTAACTGTATGTGTCAATGGCAATATTCCGATGGCAATAGAGATCATCATATACATACTCAAACTTTGTCTCACATACCATGTCACAAACTAATTCACACTCGTGCCCAAACACTTATCACGAAGATGTTTATGAGAATTCTTGTAGGTACAACACAGTACACTTTTAGACCTTCAAATGTGAACTACAAAATGAATACATCGTTATGGTCTTTGTGTCCACAATTAGGCGTAATTGAGACAATTGATAATGGCCGACACAGAGTCAGTGCTAAGATTAGATGATACATTTTTGTTAAATGAAGTTACTCGTTAACGTTTGAAATGGAACATATGTTTTTCTGCTGATATATCCCAATACATGATTAATCACACTAATAAAGGCGAAAGTCTGTGAGTGTGTGTGTGTTTTATGTTTGTTACTTCTTCACGCTCAAACAACGGGATCAATTTTGATAACATTTTGTATGGAGGTAGCTGACACCCTGGACACAGATAATATAATACTCTAGCCCTGGATTAACATGAACGCTACTTCTTATCCCGATATTCCCACGGCATCGACATTTACGCGGGTGAAACCGCGGGGCGCAACTAGTAAAATATAAACCTACCTAGATAAATTCTCTGTTTGGTAGTGAAAACCACATCAAAATCCGTTACGTAGCTTAGAAAAACATCGCGGTCACGCAAACATCCACGAAAAGCGACTTTAATCTATATCATTATAAGGCCTAATTTTTCAATCATCTGATAACTTTATTCCTGGAATCATTTTGAAATGTTGACAGTTATTTCATACAAAAACTGTCAAACGTCAATTTTATTCCTCGAATAAAATTTATCTGACTATGGAAAAATCATCCCTTACTATGTTAGTGGTACTTGTACTAATATGTATTCTGTGGTATTACTCAATATTGTTAATTTCTTGTCCATTTGTAGATTACTTATTACTGCAAAATGCGGGTGTCCTTACCTAACCTACCGTTTCTATCGACCCTTATCATTTTCCAAACTTCAAATAGTTTGCAATGAACTCCAAGACGTTTGAACGTCTTAGGTAAGTGAGTGCGATAAGGCAAGTGAAGAAATAATTTAAATTTCCAGTAGTTTGAATCTTTTGAATACCATTTATAAATATATTTCATAATCATTCTCCTGTCCTTATCCCAATTTACTTGTGGTCGGCGCAACATGTCTTTTTCTTCCATACTTCTTTCTCTATTAGTCGTCATCTCGGTAGTCACCCCCTTTCTAACCATATCATCGTTCACACAGTCCATCCATCGTTTCTTTGGTCTTCCCCTACTCTTATAGCCATCGACATTCATACTCAAAACTCTCCTCACGTCATTTTCCCCATTTCTCCGTAACACATGCCCATACCATGACAACCGATTTCCACACAACTATAAATATATTTATTTATTTATAATAAGCACACCAACAGCACAGTCACTCATAATTCAAATTATATATCATCTAATTATGACATTTCAGTAACCAAGCAAATAATAGGTACGCATGTCATTTAACTTAAAAAATATTAGAGACAAAGGAGAACAATAAAAAGTGTGTCTAGTAGATCTTAATCCAGAGCACTAAAAAACAAACCAATTTGAGCTACGGAGTACTTAGACGTTCACTCTTCACACTGTGTAAATAGGGAACATCTGTATGAAGCAAAACTCATGGAGAAAATATGAGTAGGAAAATCTGTCAATTTGGACCTTTCATTATATTGCCTTGCCATACGTGTTAGGATTAAATGTCGTATTTAAGGTGGATGTAGGCAATTCAAAAATACGATGATGACGCTTGATACGTTGGCTAGTAGACCTAAAGTTAAAATAGTTTACCAATTGTGCATCGAAGGAACCGTCTACGTATAATTTTATGCAGTACTAGTATCAAGCCGTTGTCTCTATATGAAAAGACACATCATAATTATTAGGTATAATGTCAAACATGTATTGAGTGTGCCTGCAATATGTAACACAAACACAAACACTTGCTAACAAGGTTCCACAAGGCGATGGCGTTCTTAATATTTTCTTACAAAAGCAGCATAACCGTTCCCACTGCTAGAATACAGGACTCGTGTTTGTAAGAACGATTTATATTTTTTTCTTTGTTTTATTTAATTTTAATTACTCCTCGTCCTATTGCATAAAATCAAGTTCTTACATAGCAGACAGATGTTTGCAGATGTTCACTTCTTCTCGTGGTTAAGTGTGAGCTTTTTACGCGTTCGAAAAGTGCTGATTCTCAGCCTAATTTAAATAAATGACTGGATTTTATAGCATGTCGGTGACGAACTCATAAGAATTTCCCATACCAAAGATCGCTCAATGAAGTTTAAATATTTTTTTGTTTCGCCTAAAGAATCTGTACAAATACAATACCTAACTAATCGTTGCAGATTCTCGATAGCCAGACATTCATTTAGGATCCGATCGAGTCGCCCGTAGAGCTCAGTGTCCGGCCAAAATTGTAAACGAAGTTAGGATTTCCGCTTTCGATCTGGCAACATTGCCTAGGCCTGAAATTAGGGCTGCCAATTTTAAATTCAAAAAGTCCTGATGAAAAGCTCCGATATTATTTGCGAAAATCGAACATTTTACGTTTATACAACAGAACATCACGCCTTGTTTCCCCGTGGGGTTGAGCAGGGGTGTACGGTCACCAGAGGAGATAAGTAACCAGGGTCGGCGGATATGGTTGAAGTTTAATAAGAAACCGATGAATGTTTTCGAATGAAATTTAATTTAATTAATAGACAACAAACAGTTCATAATATATAAAGTTAAATTTGGTGACTGTACATATTATTAATAGTAGGTACCTAGTATTTTATTCTTAATTCAATTTTTTTTTCAGTATTCATTTTACCTATTTATTTTTTTAAGTAATAGGTACCCATAAGTTCAAAAGTTAGGACACATTACAAGGCCGGACACATTACAAGGCCGGACAAATTCCGAACGGGTGCAAAAGCCTGAGATGTCCGGAACCCGGACAAATCCAGACGGATGGTAGACCCTACCTGCAATCCAAATTGCCTCATTCAAAGCGTCAATTTTACCCACCTTTGTGTCGCTCACAACAATGAATTGTCATGAAACAGGTACGGACATGAGCGGACATGTATCTACGTACATGTTAAGCTATGTCACAGTAGACAGTATAAACGTGCAGTATTTCAACTAGGAACGAATGGTCGTCGGTCCACTCCACGCACACGAGTTTACAAGAAATGTAAGCATAGTTCAGACAACCAGTAATTTAAGTCATGAGAATATGGCTTCGAGAAAAGTGGTGTGGTTTACACGTGAAGTGCAAGTGTAAAAGTTCTGTTTTTTTCACGTAAAATGCTGGTAACCGGCTCCGAAATGCCAGCGCTTCTCGGTTTCAAATCAGCGCCAACCGGCGATAGGAACCTATCGCTGATTATCGGTGACGGTTCGTGCTGCTTTGGTAAAAAGTATGTAGACTGCATTGAAAACCAGCATTTGTTGGCGCCGAGAAGCGTATATATAGCATATCGGCTCCGGTTATACGAGCGTTCTACATGAATACACTCTAACACTTGTTGAAGCGTATTGCTTTTGTTTTACAAAAGGGGCCTAGCTGAGCTACTGATCATTGTTATACTGTGGCAGGTGGCTATGTCCGGCTATATGCACGCGTTTGCGGACGCATGCACCGCGTGATTGCACGCATTTAGTGGCCTACGTTTTTGCGAGCTTTGCAAAAGATGTTTTTTTTGCTGTTGATTTCGTTTGTGGCAAGTACGTAGGTCCTGTATATCGTTTAGCTTAGTAAGCGGAGTTTGCGCAGCTGAAGTTTGGGCAATTTTATTTTGAACTTTTTGCCATCAGAACGCTAAGAAGATGTAGTAAACGTTTTTCGGTTGATTTGAAGATAAATTATCTAAGTGATATCTTATAATTATCATTTTCGCTTCAAATACAATCTAAAATATACTATCAACTATTTCTCTCCATTTCGTTTTACGATTTTAAAATTGCTTTGCAAGTGCATACCTAACAGTTCCTACTCGTTCTCATTGGTCGGATTTAAGAAGTCCAATAGTTTTAATAACTTAGGTACTATTTATTGATCATCTCGATTCTAATAATAAAGCTGAAGAACGCACTAATCACTGTACTAAACATCGGATTTAAAAAAATATTTTAACAGTAGAAAGCCTATTCTTGAGAAAGAATAATAAAAGATAGGCTATTTAATACGCTAAAAAATTGGCTATTAAATTGGTAATTTTTACGCTAGGAACCTTATGAGCCGAGCATGAAGAAAAAAATTGACAAAAAAAAAACACTATGCGAAAACGAAGTGACAGCGCGGGCAAGTGATGCGATGCGACGCGGGGTGGTCGGGGGAAATTTCATGGGGACAAAATCGTGTGCAGAACCTAGTTAATAATAAAATGTATAAAGGCACATTTGCTCTCTAATCTAAAGGCTACTCACGACATCATTTATGGCAAACGTTTATTGACGCCTTTTAGGCAATAAACTTTTGACAAACATTTGCTATAAGCATTATACAAGGCTGTTTGCGTGCTTACTATTTTCTAAATAAATCCTGTAACCATTTATTTCACCCCATTTCGTTTTACGATTTTAGAATTGCTACGTGCATAACAGTTAACTTTTAAATTAGTAAATAACTAGGTTATTATGTAGGTAGGTAATATTATTTGATTCATCCTAACGTTCACAATTACAACAAACGTGATATTTTACAGCTTTGTGTATACTTACTGATAAAACACCAGGCTTTCTTTACTTCGATAGTGGTCTTATGTTAAGGGGTCAAAACACCGTTTATTCAACTAGATATCATATTATATCACAATTTGAACCACTTATTACCATAGGTCTCAGAATAAAAATACGTTTAAATCGACTCCTTGCTTTACTAATTTGGCTGTAATTTCTATAAATGACAGTATTTTATATTGTTTATTACTGCTGAATATAACATGTTCTATCGCAAGAATTTTTTTTTTTTATTTTATTTTACAAGTACTGCAGAAAAAAATGTGTTTATTTCAAACTTCAACTCGAATCTCTGGAAAATTATGTGATTTGGGATGCAAATGGTGTAAAAAAAGTATTACACCGTCGCGTCGATGACCATTATTTCAAAAAACCTGCCCAAATAATGCAGATTCTAAAAAAGTACAATGATAACTGATTCCGTAATTTAAAATAGAAAGTTATAGTCATTTCTATTGGAAAGGAACTGAATTTAAAAACATATACCAGCACAATTTCATTAGCAAAATGTTTTGGACCAAAAACAAAAAAGCGTATTTTACTTTAACTTTTTAAGTTATTTTATTGCCCACTATTTAGGACTTCCTGTATTTTCTTGGCCTATTTTCGGAAAAAAACATCCCCTCATTGATCCTTAAACAATAATTACTTAAAGTACATAATTAAAACTTATAGCAAAAGTTTAGAGCAACTTTCTCGCTGTCCGCCAACTTGCAGTTAATTACAAGTATTAAACTCTAGGAAATAGCAATAATTTGCTTTATTATGGACATAAATAAACTTTATGTTAGGAGAAAAGTGTTGATTCTACAAGGGAATATTCCGAGGATGCGAAGAACGCAAGACTCGGGGGCCAATTACTTGGGAAAACTCTGGAGTACTTACAGCTGGGAATTTTAGATTATTAAAAAATGCAAAAATATTTTGTTTACGGAAAAATGTTGAGCGCCCCTGTTTTTTGTGTGGGGGTATAAGATCAGTAGGATTTCATGTAGTTTGAAGAGCTTGTGTCGCGTCGATCGAATGATAAGCTACGCTTGTAGAAGTCAGTTCGTGGACCGGTGGCCATCCATTACATATCGAGACCCCTCCATGCCTCGGAAATGACGTTTTTTTTAATTATATTATGCTGTCCCACTGCTGGGCAAAGGCCTCCCTCCACTAATGCCACCTTTCGCGAGTCCGCGCGTCCTCCTTCTAGTTTTGACGGAACCTATCTAGCTCGTTCCGCCATTTCCTACGTGATCTTAATCACGTTAAGGCTTGATTTACGCTAGACCATCCTTCGAGCTCCTTATCTGCTCAATTTGTAGAGGACCAAGATTCGTACGGGACATAGACTCTGCACGATGTAGCGTAAAAAATGTTCGTGAAATTTAGCACGGCTTAAATTAGCCTTAAATCGTTGGTCCAGGCTGTTATTCGTAGATCTTTGACAGTCATTACAGAAGCTCAAAAACTCTGACAACCAGTCTTACCAGGGGTATCGTGTTCCAAAGTAACCGGGTTAAAAAATGGTATTCAGCTGCATCCAGTTGGACTGGATACCGACCTCAATATAGTTGGCAAAAGGCTAGCCAAACTGATTGATAGAGGATTTAATGTAGTATCACCACGTCCTTATTTTCTTACTCGTTAGTCAAGTAGACCATGAAATTTTGGTTCGATTTCCAAGTCTGGCATTGTTATTGAATTTTTCTTTTGGGAATTTCTCAGTAGCAGCCTGGAGTCTGGATATGTGCCCGGTTGATGGCAATAGCCTCACCCTCTATTACATCGGACTTAAAAGTAATTAACGAAATGTGGGTGTACTAGGTACACTTCTGCCTTACCCTTTGGAGAATACTGGCGTGAAGTTATGTTATGTTATTTAAGAAAGATGAATTCAAGAGTGTTTTCTGTTTGCCCACCATCAAGATATTTGGGGTATTCCTCGAAACTCACTAACTTTGAAACGCACCAAAAGTATTCCAAGAAAAAAAAAAATTACTATACTTAATTATATTCCTCGATATGCATCAACCACAATATAGAGAAGAGCATGAAGGATTCGTAATCGACGTGTTTCATTTGGTGCGTTTCGAGGAATACCTCAAATATTTAACTGGTATAAAAGTTTGAAGTAGTATTTAAGTTAATTTCACCTCTGATTTTAAAGTGTGGAATATTTCAGAAGAGGAATTCTTTAATTGTGTCGGCCAAATTAACTGTGCTGTAAAAATGTAATACTCTCATTTTATTACACTTAATTATACCTTTTAATATTAAGTGACATACTCGTAGCTCTCAGAATAAGCAAGCTGAAGTGGCAATGGGCCGACCAACCGTTGGGGTAGACGTGTTCTTAAGTGGAAACTGCGAATCAGTAAACGTAAGTTATGACGCCCTCAGGCTAGCTGGAGCGACGATTTTTGCAGAGTGTCTGGTAGCAGCTGGATGAGAGTTGCCGAGAATTGAGCTGAATGGCGTGGCATTGGAGGGGCCTATGTTCAGCAAAGGATTGCAGTAAGCTGATAATGATACAAAGTGTTGTTTGAGAAACTTTATTAATATAACCACGATGTACTCGCTTAAGAACTGTAACTATTTCGGTGGATTAGCTTTGCTTTATAGGGCGAAAATAAGACAATAACACATACCAAAATATAATTTAATCTAGTTCAATCTGCCTAATCTTTTCCTAATCAAGTTGGGGTTGGCTTCCAGTCTAACCAGATCCAGCTGAATACCAGTATGTTACATTTAGTGACTGTCTATCTGACTTCTTCTTTTGGTAAGAATCGTGGTTTGTTAGACTGCGCTACGAGCCTCTCAAGAATTGCAATTCTAGTTGGCAGACTCGCTCGTTGCTCGTCTACATTCAATCAATTCAGTCCATCTCAGTCCAGACCATTCCACAACAACCTGTCCTCCGCCAAGCCTCCGTATCCAGACTGTCCGAGCCACTATCGTCTATCTAGCTGAGTCGTCGAAACACAGTCTGAACTCCAGTACTCGTCTGCTCCAAAGGCTATCGGTCCTTCGACAAAGGTAGCTAGCTCTCTGCCTCTTCAGTTTGCTTACTCTGCAAGCTATGTCGGTTACTCCGGTTCTTTTCCGGATAATTTAATTTCAGATTTTATCCTTCAAAGAAAATCCGAGCACGTTACTAACATTAATTAATGCTGCACAGAACTTGTTCCTACCCTCATGTCAGTAGTTTTCCAATCAACCAGACCGTTTGAGTCAACAATTGCATGTAATCATCGAATTTAATTAAAATCATCCGCCTACACACTAACTATGAATGTAGGCCAGGCGTTATTGACTTTTTGGTCAGTGTATGTGTTTGTGTATGTTCGTTTATTGTCGACTTTGGCTTTGTTTTCCTGATCCTTTAAAAGTTTATAGTTGAATAATGGAATATGCATGTTGTTTTCCTTGCTATTTTAGTTATGTTTCTATTACTATGTGGGTAAAATAAATAAAACTAACTGTTTTTGTGATAATGATAATTCATGGAAACTAACATACAAACTATGTATGTACTTATCTGCCTCAGACCAAATAAAAAACCAAAACAGAGGGCTGTAAGGCTGTTACAGTAAAGTGAAGCCGGTTTCGTAAACATGTGTGCACTTAGTGAGGTGTAGAGATAAACTGCGATAACATGGCGCGCCCCTCCAAATTACTGTTTCAATGTGTGTAGTGACATCCTTACGAAGGAGTTTGTATGTAGTTGTAAGTTTTTGTTTGACGGCAGTCTCATTACGCACACATGCGTTGCGACTCTTGGTGGTGCATTGTAAATACTTTCACAAATTCTTTCAAACGTTTTGAATTTTGGAGGGGCGCGCCATGTTATAACATGAGTAGTAAAACCGAACAGAGATAAAGCTTCATTCAACCGCGCGAATCGGTTGCACTACTACAAGCACGCGGGGCATGTGTGCGTGGCAGGCAACTGGCCGCTTGTCGCGTACGCGGCGAGACTGGAAAAAACCGGTTTACGCTGGCACAGCCAGTTGCTAATCTCAGGGTCAGTGCGACACACGTTTTTGTTTTGTTAGTTGCAACTTTGAATATTTTTGTGTAAAAACGTGGTATTTTATTATTAATAATGGGTGTTTATTGTACTGTGTGTATGAATAATACTAGAAAAAATAAAAATATATTTTCTTTTTTAACTATCCGAAGGAGTACAATAGGTAAGTAAATATTTGATTATTACTTTTTCAAGTGAGTACTCTTATTTTATTGTATGATCTTTTTTTAATATGAAAAGGTGTTTTTTTACCTTTTTATTATTATTACAAGCTTTTTCTAAACATAGATAATTATGTGAGTGGGTTTTTATGTAGGTATGTGTTAAGTGCAATATTGCAAGTAGATTTGAAAGATTTGAACCACTTTCCGATGTCTGATAGAGCTGAAATTTTGTATAGGTACCTACCTGGGTAACTTCGGTGACAATGCATTAATAAAATATAACCTCACGCTGCAGCCAGGATTGTCTCCTCACTAGGGAACTCTTCAACAGTTAGTAGCACAGTCACGAAATTTTATTTGTTAGTTTAATTTTGATAATTCAACAAGATTTTTATCATGTTAAGCGATCTGAACTACCTATAAATATGGGCAAAGATTCTCTATTCAGCCATTACAAGGATTTTAATGATGGTAACGTACAATCTGGTTTTTTAATTATACCTCCTGATAATTTTATGGCATTTGTTGAATTGCTCGAGCAAAATTTTCGCGAATATTTCGATCTTGACATAAATATTGTAAATGTTGGCCACGAAATACTTAAACGTATTAAAGATTGTAAATTTGACATGCCATGTGAATGTTTCCCCTTAGATTACTTGAAAAAACTATATGTTAGATTTAGAATTTACCACACAATTAAAAGAAAAAATAAATTATTAAAAAACAAAAATTATAAAAAGAAAATTATTAGAGTAAGTAATTTGTAAAGTTTTCTATCATATTGAATAATAAAACTATTTCACAAATGTTTTGTTTAATTTATTTTTACCTATTGTGACAGTGACAACCCTACCAAAATAGGTAACAATTTTGCATTTTTCTATGAAGCTTTATTTCTGTTCGGTTTTACTACTTATGTGATGTTATCGTAGTTTATCTCTAGTTTGATTATAAATGGTTGTAAATGTGTGCGTGTGAGCGTGTATGCGCAGAGCAGAGGTGTAGTTTTGGCATACTTCACTGTATCGTTCTCAGCGCTCTGTCTTGCTTTTTTTATTTGGTCTGAGGTATCTGCCTGACCTTTCCCAACCATGTTGGGGTCAAGTCTAACCTGATGCAGTTGAATACCAGTATTATACGTGGAGTTCCTATCTTGGATTAAATTTCGTTTTATAGTAGTTTTTCGAAATATACCTTTTTGTTCCATTGCCGTTTCTACAAAAACATAATTACGAAATTGCAGAAACTATAAACTTATGCCATGGCGCACACTATGCGACATGCGACTGTGACAGGTGCCCGACTAGTCGCAACATGACATGTCGCACCTTCATTTCGAAACCGTTACTAAACGATCGCGAAATTGAGTTATTAACGTTTCTTTTTAAGGTGTGTAGTCATATTATGACTACAGACCTTAAAAAGAAACCTATAATTTAACAAATAAAGCCAGAAATATCTCTTATGTGTTCATTACTTTTTTATTAAGAGGTAAATAGTCATGCAAAAATCGTAAATTAGCTCTCCTGTAAAATTTTGCTTTTTTTGTTTAGTAACGGTTTCGAAATGAAGGTGCGATGTGTTGAGCCACGTAGTTATGTTGTTGTGAGGTTAGTTTGTATGTTTTACATAGTTTATTAAATTGTTGTTACGAGTACTAATTAGGATTGGATGTATTTTTATCGTGTATTGCCCGTGGTCCACCCGGCTTGTCCACCTGGGTGGACCATGGGCAATTATTTTTCCCATGGTCCACCAGAATGTCCCTATTATGTTTTCTAGGTGGACTATGGGAAATTATCGTGTATTGCCCATGGTCCACCAATCTACCCGCAATAAACGATATTATTATTATGGATTGCAATAAAGACTAAATGAATTGAAATATAGGTACCTACATAGCGCTCACACATGTGCTTGTATACAACAACTAAATCATCTAAGGTACCAAAGTACTTTTTCCACCATTTTCTAATCCAACGAAAACACAAAATTAAATTTTCTCAGCTCTCACATACTCAGAGACTTTAGAAAGTTCTCGAATGCGCTCAGTAATAAGCCAGGTGAGTACCTACTTACCTCAGTTTATTAAAACTTCAGCTGATATTTTTATCTGAAAAGCCTCTTAGACTTCCAGCGCAGACTCTCAAGGAGGTCTTTTCACTCTATAACTTTCCTGTTAGTTAGGACCATTAATTCCTGTTTTTACTGAAAATAGTTTTAATTTCGAAGTTTTTGAAAAGGAGGTCTAGCGTCGGGCCTTTTTTGAATTATAGTTTGGGACATGTTTATAGGGTTTCTTACCCAAAGGGTGTCAACGGGACCCTGTCGCTAAGACTCCGGTGGCCGTCCGTCTGTCTCAAGACTATATCTTTTGAGCCATAACAGGTAGGCACTTGACATTTTCACAGAATGTGTACTACTATGGCCGCTTTAACAACTATAAATATAATATCTACAGTTATTAGAAACTTTATTTCCAATTGATGTTATTTGGTCGGTCGGTATGTAACTACAAATTTACGGTTTTCGGATTTTTTTATTTATGCTTTATGACATTGCTTCGTGTCAAATTTCACGATTCTAGGGTCAACGGTTCGATTCCCTTGCGAGTGTCAAAAAATGCGGCATAAACGGAACATAAACGCCCGTATCTTTTTATTGCGTTGACTTAGAAGTTTGATTTTTCACTGCTTCAAGGGATTGCAGCCTTGAGTATTTGATATTAATTTCAAGGTCTTGACAGACGGACAGACAGACGGACAACAAGGTGAGCTTATAAGGGTTCCGTTTTTCCTTGTGTGCTACGGAACCCTGAAAAAGAATTTAGGAAAATTTGAAATGACCCTTTCGATTTTAAATTTCCCAAAAATTCTAAATTAAAGTCTAATACTAAACATTGTAAATTTCATAAAAAATTGCTTTTCATTAAGTATCAATGGTTTAGTTGTAATAAAGAGCAATATTTCACATATTTGTATTGGCAAATGAATATAAATCAAAACAGGTACCTTGTTATTAGACATCTATTTGCAACGTTGCCAACTTTTGCGGAAACGCAGTGTCGTGGATCGTTGACGTGCTTTCCATACTAACGTATTCCACTTTTTACTCCCTGGTCAATGAAATCCAATACAAAGACCCCTCCGTGCCTCGGAAAGCACGGTCCCGGCTGTCATTCGGGGATCTCCGTGGATCTCCGTAGATCTCCGTCGTTACGGCTCAGTAGCCTGAAAGTCTGACAACCAGTCTTACCAAGTGGTATCGTATCACCCAGTAACCGGGTTGTGGAGGTCAGATAGGCAGTCGCTCCATCCATACTGGTATTCAGATGCATCCGGTTAGACTGGAAACCGACCCAAACATATTTGGGAAAAGGCTAGGCAGATGATGATCAATGTATAAGTATCTACCACTGCCAGGTCCCTTTGTTTTGTTTTTTGATGTAATTATATTTTTTTTGAAAAATGTAATAATTATAATTACGCCAAAACACCGATCCACCAACCTGTGCTAGGCCCGCGTAGTGGATTATGACCCGCTCCCACACACAGGCCTATGTCCCAGCAAAGGGAACATTAAAGGCTGATAATGGTACGCTAAAAAACTATACATGAGGGACATCGGGACGCCAACGACCACGTGACAACGTTTCCTATTAAGTTCTTATAACTACAACGAGCGGTAGATTATCTCCAGCCTTAAAGTATTTGTCGAAAGTAAAATCATTCCTCGAAGTATCCATCTTGATTCGGTTCTGTAACCTTCTCTTTATCAAAGACTCCTTTTTGGGAAAATATGTGAAGTAGTAGACTGGGTCTGGGAGACGGCTGCTCTTTATCGTAACTATTTCAATTGGTTCTGCTGATTCTGTTCGCGTAATTTGTTGGTAGACTGTAAAGAGGAAGTTTGATTACTCAAGAATCATAAATTTTATTCATATTCCTAAGGCTGAGCGGTGGCCCAGGGGCCGCGATTTACGAGTTGTAGGTCGTAGGTTCGAACCCCCACATCGTTTTCCTTTGTGTAAATTCTATCATCACCACTGCTCTCAAAACGGCAAAGGAAAACATCGTGAGGAAACTGGTATGTCCTAGAACCAAAAATTCGAAGATATGTGACATCCACCAACCCGCACTGGGCCCGCGTGGAGGACTATAGCCCACTTCCTTTCACAGAGGAGGCATGTGTCCCAGCAGTGGGAGGGAACATTATAGGCTGATTATGCATGCATGCATTGAACGTGTAAATTACTAGACGATCACCCAAAACGCCCATATACTTCACCACTTTCAGTAGTACTTTAGCAATGAAGAAACTCCCCTGCAGCATGGCTATTTGCTGCGGGAAAATTGCGTAACATACTTGAAATGGCAATGCCTTACATATTGAGATATATTTTCGTTGGATCCCACTTTTGAATCCCAGTTTAATATTTTGATAGTTCAACAACATTCATTTGCATTATGATCTACGTTGTAGAGCAAACAAATGAAGTAATTAATTAAGTTTTTCCGTCAAAACTTTTCAGATTTTGATTGAAAATGTGTAGCTTCGTTGGTTTAGTCCGACTGCTGAGCGTGGGGTCCTGGGTTCGGTTTCAAGGACAGGCAAAGTGTCGTTATCATCTCTGTCCTTGTCTAATGTTACTTGTGGTCGGCGCTACACGTTTTCTTCTTCCATCCTCCCCTGTCCAATCATAACAATCCATCCAACTTTTCAGGACGAAGTTATATTTAAAGCTTTTTTATAGTAGGATTTTTTTGTAGCAGCCTGAATTTGTGCGATACCTACAACGCCACATGCGAACAACGCGTCATACTGACGTCACGCAAAATTCTACATCTCGCAAGTAGAGTTTACCGCGCAACTAGCATAATTATATACAACAGCCCCACGTGAATTATCGGGCAGTTGCCCGCCAGACACAACGCCCGTCTGGTCGCAGG
The DNA here is from genome assembly GCA_963669345.1 of Gortyna flavago. Taxonomy (NCBI): domain Eukaryota; kingdom Metazoa; phylum Arthropoda; class Insecta; order Lepidoptera; family Noctuidae; genus Gortyna; species Gortyna flavago. Next base: position 3,059,072 of record OY770144.1, read on the forward strand.
ATCCTTTCCTTTCTATGGAGTATGAGTGAACTTTACACCCTGTTCCTCATACCCCTATAGACTTAACCATAAGTAGCGAAATGTGGCCAAGAGTCTATTTAATTTATTACTATTATATACAGCCTCTGGACAAAAGTCTTCTCGTTCTTTCTTAAAAATTATCTCTAATACACTTATATAGTTCGCGCTAAGGCCATACCTTAAGCTTCTTGCTGCAAAAGGCCGTGTTTTTTTTTGTGATTTTTGGTTAGGACGCGGTGTATCTATATTTATGACGTACTGGCGCGTTCAATCAATTCGCGTTATGGCAGCTTTTAGTTAGAACAGGGTACGCCTATCAAGTGCCAATAAATTTTAAAAATTACGTATTAAATTGATTTTGAACAGGACAACTTACATACGAACATTACTAGTTAAATAAAAGCTTTAATAAAAAAAACAACTTACTCAGAAATAATAAAATATTGCCTACTGTAGCAAACATTTTAAATCAAATTCTAATACATTTCCGATAACCGATATTGAATGACTTTTTTATTTAACGTGACGGTTACAAATTCATGTTCAATTTAGTTTTTTACGATACATAAAATGTGTTACTTTCTTTTAGACCTATCCTTATCGCATAGGAGAGCAGCTAGTGGTAACGACCGCAACTTACGAGTTGTTGTTGCAGACCACAGAACATAATAGTCTCTAACGAGTGTTGCAGACAGACGGTTTAATCATCACCACTGCTCTCAAAATGGTGAAGGAAAACATCGTGAAGAAACCGGCATTGGGCCGGGGCACATGTCCTAGACCTAAAAATATAAAGAGGTGTGACATCCACCAACCCGCAATATGTATTATGCTGGAGGATGAGGAACTACTTCTACCTTGTTCCTCATAATTTAAAGTACAATGAAAAATATACTTACAGAAAAAAACTAAAGTACCTATATAAAACCACTGTATTATTATTATATGTCATGTTACAACATATCTGAAGGCAATACGAAAATAAGTTTTGATAACTGGATTGTTGAACAAACCAATACGAGTATACAAGGCTTACTAATAATTGGTACTAACTTATTTACGTTTCCATATTTAATAAAACATACAAACGTTTTATTACTCTGAATGTTATACGGACTCGTAGCTAAACAATAACAGTCCCATGGGACATCAAAGGTTAAGCTATGCTTGCCGAGGCCAGTCCATGGATGGGTGACCATCCATTACATAACGAGACCACTCCATGCCTCGGAAAGCACTTCAAACCCACGGCTGTCATTTGTAGATCTTTGATAATCGTTACTGGTAGTCAGAAGCCCAAAACTCTGACAACCAAGTCTTACCAAGGGGTATTGTGTTACTCAGTAACTGAGTTGTAGAGTTCAGATATAGGCACTAGCTCCATGTAAAATACTAGTATACAGTTGCATCCGGTTAGACTGGATGCTGACCCCAGCAGATTAGAGAAAAGGCTTGGCAGATTGACTCTGGATGTTATAGAGACAAAGTTGAAGCTACACTCGATATGGATAGGAAAAAGAGACAAATAACAAAACACTTCTACCATTATTCTTTAATCATTTTTTTGTGCACAAGCTAGATCGTTCAGCCATTAACAAAATAGATCAACCATACAATCTTCTTCAATTTATTTAATTAATTTACAAACGTTAGCCTTTCTTCACGTTTTATAATTAATTCAATAATAAAAATCGAACAGGATATCACACAGCCTATCATCCAAGCGTAGAACACTCCGGCGAACTGCAACAACGTTATCGAGCAACCGGCTTGGCAACTGTAACTACTGGTTATCATATTAGAAGAAGCACTAGTTGCTTTAGCCACCCATGAAATACCTATACCTTCAGTAAACAATCTTCTTGTTATACCAGCTTCAAATAATCGCTGCGTCACACACTGAAATTTAGCCACAAGAGAGCTGTTTTTCCTAATGATCATTTCATTATAAACTGTCAGCATACTCTCTGCTGCTCTAAGAACTCTTGCTTCATCATTCACGGCTGTAACTGCTTGAAAAATATAAAAGTTACCTTGTAATATGATTGTCAATCCGTTGTATTTTAATGTTTTCTGGGCACAGTCCTCAAATGATGCACAATTCTCAGCCGTGGCCGCAAACTTGGAATATTTCTCATCCGTTATGAAATACTTTGTCGAATTATTCAAGTATGGAGTTCTTCCAGATTCCATCACATCTTTGTTTGTTTTAAGCAATTGTGGTGGCCCCCGAATAGTGAGGAATGAATAAAATTGCATGCTTATATATGCAGAAAAATATATGCACATGATAAAATACATTAAGTTCAAAATTTTTTGTTTCTTAGATCTTGCGTCCTGCAGAGAAGTAGCGCCGACAAGTGCCCCCCAGCCATACAATAATGTAGTTATCAATGACATAGAATCTCCATCGAATAGAGAAATGAAACACCATACAAATGTATAGGTTATATAAAATATAAAAAAGAAGTACACGTGGTTCAGTTGACTTACTAAATTTTCCCAAGATCTTTCAGCTCTTTCGGCATGATAGTACCAAAAAACACTTTGACGAACGTATATGCCTGAATATTCGACCACGTCGCCGTATATTCTATACAGACCCCCGGCACACGCGTCCAGACTTCCGTTCAGTACAAAGTCTATAAACATCTTGTTGTCATAAGGATTTGTTTCTTTTCTGTAAATGTAATGTACGTCTATAGTGGCATTGAAATAATCAGTAATGATTTTCATTATTTCAAAATCGGATCCCTTGATCTCTTCGACAAGATCGTAAGTTTCAAGTGATTCCTTGTTGGGTATCGTGGAAAAAGGAAACAGTGTGGCCATACCAACTCTAAATGGACATTTATTTAGATTCCCTGGATTCTTCATCGGGAAAACTTCTTTATTTTCTATGGTTCCATTAACACAAGTATTTATATGCGCTGGTTTGTCAACGATCTCTTTACATGTATTTCCATCTATTATCGGGAATAGAGTGAACATTTTATTTCTGTCTTCTTGGAAATCTTGAATGATGAATGTGACAGCACATTTGCTTACACTTTCTCCAATTTGTTCAAGTTTTTCGACACAGCCTTCGTTTGTAGGATCTGATATAATTATAAGAAATCTCATATCTTCATGAATTCTTGTAAAATCAAAGTTGATGACATCTTCACACGTATTGAAAAAGGCGACTGTCAATGAGGTAATATGCACATCATGATGTTCCTCATTTAGAATTTCCTTTATAATTATTTGAGGTATGTTATATTCCGTTAGTTTATCAATCAATTCAATAATAAACGCATTTTCTTTAGTTTTTTCACTTGCTTGCTCTAATATTGCCACCGTAGGTCTAAAATATAATTCCTGGTCACCTATGGCTCTTATACAATTAGTTATGGAGTTGAATTTATTCATTTCTATTTTGTAGTTCTCTGGTAAAATAAGATTCATATCTTTGGACCCGTGAACACAAAAAAATTGGTTAATTAAAATACAGTAAATAAAGTTGTTCCACATTTTTCTTGTACAAAGAGTTTAATTTTGGTGCAGCGCTCTTCTTAGATGTCCATCTTATGCGTTTTTGTCTTCACTCATTTCTTTTTCATTTACTTTCAAATACTGTGAATCCGTTTTGACTGTGGAATATTATTTGAACATTTCCTTTATATATTATAGACACTTTGGATACATTAGTGATTTTATCTATCTTATAAATGTATGTGTATTGAAAGTTTATGTAAAGCAAGTTTTAAAGGGTAGGTATAGTCTCTCTGTTTGTAGAAAATATAAATTTATTTTTTGTAATAAAACAAAACCCAATGGACCCGTCCAAACCAACCCAAAACCCAATGGAAGCCAATGGGTCCCTCTTAATGGCAAGCGACATCGCGGCAGGCCCAGACGGAGATGGCGGGATGAGCTGGACTCCTTTAACAAGAACTGGTCTTCAGCAGCTTTGAGCAGAGAAGTGGAAAGAGAGTAGGTAGGCCTTTGCCCTGCAGTGGGACATCACAGGCTTCTAATAATAATTAATTAATTTTAAGTGACCCTTTTCCGGATACCGGTGGGCTACAATTTTTTTTTAACTTTTTTTAATGTTTTTATATTCTAATATTTAAAAATATAATTTATACGTAAGTAATGAAATAAAGGAATTAATAAAAATATTAAAACAAAGCTATGTTAGAGCTTGTTTAATCATAATAGGTACTTATGGCTATGTTAAACTGTATCATCCACTAACTAATTTTAAATAATATGAAAGGGAAGGGAGTGAATGATAGCGTGATGGTTGACAGGAGAAAAAAGAAGGAGAAAACGTGGGATCAGGGTGGGTAAATGATTATGATGACTAAGGGCTGACTTTTCAATCGACAGATTATTTTTTAATCGTTGAATTAAATTTACGTCTGACAGTTTTTCAATGGTAGAACTGCCAAAAAATCAAAATTTTTCGTCCGATAAAATTATTTAGCGTTGGAAAAATCAACCCTTACCAATATAAAAAGGTATCTTTATGGCCTAGTCCGATTTCAACCTGAAAAGATACACAGCGTTACTTACTTCTAATAAATTAACGACTGCCTGGAAAGCAGTTGTTTTTAAATCAAATACAATCAGAAACAAAGCGTCACGCATGTATTCCCCTAAGGGTTAGAGAAGTGCACCTAAAGTACACGCAGTTTATATTTTGGTTACCTTTTTTAATATATTTTTTTTATCAGCCATCAATTTCTCAATGCTGGCCAAAGGCCTCCCTACAATATCAAAAGTCATTTATTCAAATTAGGCTGAGAATCAGCACTTTTCGGACGTCAAAATTACATAAGACAGCCCCCAAAACGAAAGCCCCCTTTACCACTTCCTAGTGCTTACTCTCTTTCCATCTCTCTCCGTCCAGAGCTACCAAAAACATAACATAGTTGAAAAAAATATATTTATTTATAATTTCGGGCAGACACGGGTGGTTGTGTAGTACAGAGTTCATAACGTATGAAACTCTATAAGGCTTTTATCTCTACACGTTTAAACTTTTAGAATTTCGTGTGTAATTGTGTTCTGAGTCCGACTTAACATTGATTCTACATTTAGATAGCAGTAATACGTTTTCTGAAAACTTGTTTCTCTCATATATATGTTTTAAATGTTTACTTCTGGGGATATTAGACCTAAGATAATATCTTTTGTTTTCTATGAAATTAAATACGTGTCCCGAAATTTAACGATAAGCCATCAGAGGGTGGACCTAACAAAAAAAAAAACATTTTTTTTGGTATATTGCCATCTTGGATTTTCATTATGATCGTCGCAAGGAGGGGCATAAAGCTTTTTCACTACGCGACGATTTCTACAAGTTTACTTCAACCAAAAGCCACGTTAACTTCGTTACAAAAAATAGGAACAGAATCTGCATTAAATAAGTAAAATTCTACCTATAATTTAGAGGTGGCAACACGGGCCATAAATTACGCCACTAACCCAAAAAGCACCTACGGCAAAAACACAAAAAATACACCTGCAAATTACATTACGTAGAGTACGCAACAATACTAAAGAAATTATATTAGAATCTAGGTAATAAACAGTAACCCTACACACATGTATAAATACCTAGATATATATAATATACACACATAACTCACCCTCGTATTACAAGTATATTAGCTGGATAGGCGGTCCCCAGAGCCGGTCGTGTTTCTCAGAGAGGCACATAAATCATAGCTGTTGACTACCAGAATACTGAATCATTGCTACACATATAAATGTGTCGGCATTTATAGGTAATATAACTTCACGTCTATATTCCTCAAAGTGCTATAGAACACCCTCATATGCGCCAGTCATGTTTAAGTCCAATATAATAAGGGGCAAGCCTATTGCCATCAATCGTGCACTTACTCAGGGCTGTTACTGTTAAATTGCAGATGGAAAATAGAACCACGGCAGCACGGAGCAAGCTAATTGCGAAACATATTATCAATCACAATCTGTAAAATTTTGAAGGATATTGCTTCATATGTTCCAAAGATTTGTCTGCTCAACAACGTAAATAACGGAATGAATGTAGTTGAACTGTCAAAATTAAAGCCATTTCTACTGTTAGTGTGTTACGCAATTACCGCGAGAAGCGAACCCGAAAAAAATTCAATACCTACTTGTCCAAAAGGATTAGCGTTTGTGTGTTGTGAGCCTATAGATACATTTAAGTAGTAACTATCTAAACATACAGTCCACTAAAATCAGTTGCGAATAAATCGGCATAATGACCACACGTTGTTTTCTTAAAAAAAAGTCACGGCAAACAAAAATCAACCTTCTACATTAAACATTTGGTCCATATTCGAGCAGGATTGTGTTAATGAGCATCGAGCCCGACCGACCCGCGAGAACAAAAGAATATTACCTGAGTGCGATAAGGAGTCTTCGGGTGACACGATTGCTAATAGCTAACTAATGTGCAAGTTATAAAAACATTTTTTTTAAACGTGTGATTGACTATTACTTGTTTACAAGGTGTATGTGACTTTGGTGTAAATCATAATAACAGTACATTGAGTGAGTGTTTAAAGAGATTTAAAATAAACAAACTGTTAATTTGCGAGCATTTATTACCTAAAACAAGTGACTAATCGGTGTTGTTTGCTGTGATTGCTGTGCGAGTTTATTTGTTACTACAATGGAGGCACTTTATTCGTTACAAGATGAGTTGATCGACAATTTGATGAAAGCTGAGAGAAATTACAAGAAAACTCCGAAAGATAGAATTAAACGTCAGTACTTAGAAACTAGATTGGAGTTGTTAGATCAGCTATTTCATGATTTTAAAGATGGACACAAGGAGGTAGTTGCAAAAGCGAAAACTAAGAAAGAAGCATATTTTACAGAAGGTAAATATGAGATTTTTGAGGAGTTATATGTGCAGTATAAATCAAGTTTGCGAGAAGCTTTGCAACAGTTCTTGCCGCCAGTTACTGAGTTACCTAACCCTGCAATTACCAATAACGCGAACAATAATTGCAGTGATGTAAAACTACCCCGCATACAATTACCTACTTTTGGGGGTAAATATGAAGAGTGGCCAACCTTTTACGACATGTTTTCCTCATTAATACACAATAATAAGAATATTTCATCAGTACAGAAATTGCATTACCTCAAGTCCAATTTGAATGGAGAAGCATTAAATCTACTAAGTAATTTTTCGACGACTGATGCAAATTATGAAGAAGCATGGAAGCAGTTAGTTCGGCGTTACAACAACAAGCGCTATAATTGTAATGCTATTATGAGGACTTTATTTGGCATAAAGAAAATTCAAACCGAGTCAGCCAATGCAATTAGAAGTTTGTTAGATACAACGTCTACTTGCCTGAAATCTTTGGAAAACTTAGGCATCAGTACTGAATCCAGTTACGCTAACGCGTCTGTCGTTCACTTAATCGTTTCAAAATTGGACACGGAATCCGTCAAACAATGGGAACAGCAGATAAATATGATGTGTGATGAGTTGCCCACTTGGACGCAATTAAGAGATTATTTAGAGTATAGATTCAGGACGTTAGAAATGCTAGATACGAATGGGATTCGCGCCGCACAACAAACTAAGCCTGCTACTAAGTCGAAATCGTTTCACGCATCAGTAGAGAAGGAGAAAGAAAACAAGTCTAAGGCGAAAGAAGAGTGTCCAATGTGTCATGAAATTCATTATCTCAACCAGTGCAAGCGTTTTAGCCTTATGAAACCTAAGGAAAGACAGGACTTCGTTCAAACGAGTAAATTATGTTTTAATTGCTTGGCGCCTACTCATGCGGTAGCTAAGTGTCGTCAGTCATTCAGCTGTAAGACATGTGGGAGAAGACATCATACGATGTTACACTTTTTGAGAGAGAAGCAGGAGCCAGCCAGTAGCCTGGACCAGGCAGCCGCAGTGTCACCGAGTGAACCACAACATCAGAAAGCGAGTACAACACGAGGTGACACAACCATAACTGCTACATTTTCTAGAGGAGAGCTACAACCCAACAGCGTGCTACTTGCGACGGCGAAGGTTAAGGTATTCCGTTCTAACGGTTTTAAACAATTAATTCGAGCTTTACTTGACCAAGGGTCACAGGCATCTTTTGTATCTGAGTCAACTGTGCAATTATTAGGTCTTGAACGCAAACCAGTAAGTGGCTGGGTGTCAGGGCTGGGAGATGGCCGCATGAGGATAAAAAACACGGTTTCACTTCGCCTGGAATCACGTCATAATCCAGCTAGTTACATCTTAGTTAACGCTTATGTGTTGCATTCCTTAACTTCATTTCTTCCTTCAACCAACGTGAGTACTTCCAAATGGGTGGAAATTGACAATCTTCCTTTAGCTGATCCTACATACGCGACGCCAGGTAAGACAGATATTTTGCTAGGTGCAGAGGTTTATAGCGAAATATTACTTGATGGCGTTATGAAGCATCCTGATTGTAATTTAATAGCACAAAATACAGTGTTTGGATGGATTTTGTCAGGGAGAATGTCAAAAGGATCTCGAACGTTAGCAAAAGATAATCTCATTAGCATGCACATACAGATGAAGGAGGATGAGTTACTTAAAAGATTTTGGGAGATGGAAGATGAGCCTAATTTAATAAAGAAAGAGATGACTAGTAGCGAGAAAGTATGTGAGGATTTGTTTGACTCAACTACAGTGAGAGATAATGAAGGGAGATTTATAGTGAGATTACCTTTCGCAACGAACGATCCTAAGTGTCAATATGGTAATACAGAAGTGAGAGCAGTAAAGAGGTTAGAATATTTAGAGAGAAAGCTATCGAAAGATTCAAGGTTGAGAGATGAATATAATAAAGTTATGAGTGAGTACTTGAGTATGAACCACATGAGACTGGTTTCTGAGAGTGAGTTGCAGCAGAATTCTAAATCTGTCTATCTTCCTCACCATGCTGTGGTGAGAGAAGACAAAGACACTACTAAAGTGAGAGTCGTCTTTGACGCTTCGAGTAAGGGTGACAACAGTGTATCACTAAATGATGAGCTTGTTGTTGGACCAAGGTTACAACAAGATTTAAGACACATCTTGATGAGGTGGCGTCATCATAAAATCTGTATCGTAGCCGATATTGTCAAAATGTATCGGATGGTGAGGGTGGCGGACGAGGATACAGATTTCCAGAGAATTGTCTGGAGATTTGATCCGTCGGAGCCCATACAACGTTACAAATTGTTACGTTTAACTTTTGGTACAGCATGCGCGCCATATCTAGCTGTCAAGGTATTGCACCGACTTGCTGAGTTAGAAAGCAAGAAATATCCATTAGCGGCGGAAATAACAAAACAATGTTATTATATGGATGACTTAATGACCGGGTCTGATACAGTTTGTGAGGCAATAACAATTTATGAGGAGATGAATGAGTTAATGAGGAGTGGTGGTTTTGAGCTACAGAAATGGAATAGTAATAACGAGAAGTTTTTAGAGCATATTGGGAAAACTGAGTTGAGTGAAAGGCAACCTATTAAATTAAATGATTTAATCAAGGTGTTAGGATTGAGTTGGAATAGGAGGAATGATAATTTTGAATACGTAGTAAATTTAACGGAACCTAAAGATTTAGTCACTAAGAGACAAGTATTATCTGAAGTAGCGAGATTGTATGACCCTTTAGGCTGGATTGCTCCAGTGATAGTTAATGCTAAGATTTTAATTCAGAAACTGTGGAAATCTGGTCTTGAGTGGGATGAGAGTTTGACAGATGAATTACAGGGTGAGTGGCTAAAATATAGACAAGAGCTAATAGATTTAAAAAATCTTAAGGTACCTAGGTGGGTAAATTTTACGCAAGAGTGCAAAAGGGAGTTACACGTATTTTCAGATTCTTCAAAATCAGCGTTTGCGGCAGCAGTTTACATACGAGTGATTGATAGTTCGAATAGAGTGTATGTACATTTACTGTCCGCAAAGACTCGAGTTGCCCCAATCGTAAAGGAGATTTCTATACCCCGACTTGAACTGTGTGGCGCCACCTTAGCAGCCAAGCTTATATGTGAAGTATCACAAGTTTTGGAGATACCCAAGGAACATCTCTATGGATGGACCGACTCCACCATAGTGTTAGCATGGCTCAAAGGAGGCTCAAGTCGTTGGGCAACATTTGTTAGCAACAGAGTGTCCACTATATTAAATATTATGGATTACCACCAGTGGAGTCATGTCTCATCAGAGACAAACCCTGCGGACTGTGCTTCGCGTGGTCTGCAGCCCAAGGAGTTGAGTGAGCATACATTGTGGTGGAGAGGACCGCAATGGTTGTCAGAACCTACAATATACACTGAGAGTAAACTGATTGAAGACACACACGAAGAGGAACGAATCCAGTCTTTAACCGTTTTATCTAACGTTGACGAAGAATTTTTTTGGTCAAAATATTCATCTTTAAATAAACTATTAAAAATTGTATCCTATTGCAGACGAGTTCTGAATTATAAATTACAGAAAGATAATAGACTTAAACTACCTAAATTTGTCACACCAAGCGAAATGAACGAGGCTTTATTAGCATGCATTAAACAAGTACAAGAACGCGAGTTTTCATTTGAATTAAAACGGTTAAAGACTGAAGAATGTGTGCCTATGAAGAGTAAGTTACGATCTCTTTGTCCCTTTTTGGACCAAAAGGGGATACTAAGAGTAAGTGGACGCATAGCACAATCGGACGCGTGTTATGACACGAAGCACCCGATAATTATGCCTGGTAACCATCATTTTACCAAGGTTTTAATTGCGGATGCTCATGTGAAAACATTGCACGGTGGCCCACAGGCTATGTTAAACTTCCTTAGAACCAAGTACTGGATCTTACGTGCTAAGGAACGTGTTAAAAAATATTTCAGAGAGTGCACTATTTGTTTGAGATACTCCACAAGGAAGACTACTCCCCTAATGGGCCTCCTTCCAGAGGCAAGGTTGAAACCCAGTAAGCCATTCAAATCTACTGGTGTGGATTACTGTGGTCCTGTTTTTATCAGATTTTCGCCAGGTCGAGGAGCGAAGTCTTACAAAAGTTATATTTGCATATTCGTGTGTATGGTTACACGAGCAGTCCATTTAGAAGCAGTAACTGACATGACTGCTAAAGCTTTTATTGCTGCGTTTAGGCGATTTACTGCTCGTAGAGGCCATTGTCAGGATTTATACAGTGATAATGGCACTAATTTTGTTGGCGCCGATAAGCAAATGCGAGATATGTTTAATATTGCCCAATCTTCTCTTCCTGGAGAATTAGCAGAGCTACTTTCTTTAGAAAGAACCACCTGGCATTATATTCCTCCCCACTCGCCTAACTTTGGCGGGCTGTGGGAATCCTCAGTACGCAGTACTAAGACCCATTTGAAAAAGGTAGTCGGAAATAGTACACTTACCTACGAAGAAATGTCGACTGTCCTGGCGCAAGTGGAGGCGTGTTTAAACTCGAGACCAATTTCTTTATTGAGCGATGACCCAAATGATCCTCTACCCTTGACACCGGGTCACTTCTTGGTAGGCGAACCATTGTTAAATATTGCAGATGAGGATTACACTAATTGTAATGTTGTTGGTGTGGACAGATGGCGCTTGACGCAAAAAATTGAAACAGATTTTTGGAATAGGTGGTATAAAGAATACCTAGTTAATTTAAATCAAAGGTATAAATGGAACACTAACCGTGATGAACCCGAAATTGGCGATATTTGTGTCTTAAGGGAAGACAATGTACCACCGGCCAAATGGTTACTTGGTAAAATTATCAAAAGGTATCCTGGACCTGATAATGTAACCCGAGTCGTATCCGTAAGATGTAAAACCGGAGAATATAAACGTCCAGTGAGCAAAATTTGTATTATAACTAAATGATATTTTGTTAATTTTTACTGTTATATTGTTCGGAATTTTGTTAAACCCTATTTTAGTTACTTTCAAGTTCAGAGTTTATTTACCAAAATGAAGTTTAAAGAGTAAATGTATTTATGTTTTTTATAGTACTATGATGAGTTCTCCCAAACCTACTCTTTACCTGCATCGTTAAGTTCAGCTGAGGTATGTACTATGATCTACTTATAACCGTGTTTGTTATCAATATACCTAATTGAATACACCCGGCTAAGCCGCACGTGTTACGTTGCTTGAATGTATTTACTTATTGCAAATAAGAAAGATACAGGTTGTTCTGTTATTCATTTGGTTTTTATTTACGATTGTGATAGAAATGTTTCTTAAGAGTTTTGTATTTACACTTGTTATATGTTAAGTTTACGCATTAAGTTTTTCTATTGTTTCATTGTCTGAGTTTTTTTTTGTTAAGGTGTAGTTAAAGAACTATGTTCTTTGGCGGGCGGAATGTCCAAAAGGATTAGCGTTTGTGTGTTGTGAGCCTATAGATACATTTAAGTAGTAACTATCTAAACATACAGTCCACTAAAATCAGTTGCGAATAAATCGGCATAATGACCACACGTTGTTTTCTTAAAAAAAAGTCACGGCAAACAAAAATCAACCTTCTACATTAAACATACTAGACCAAAATTTATTGAAACAGAAGATTTTATTTTTCGTGACGTCAAAATTGGTCCCATAATGAAAGTTGGGTAGAACACCCTGTAAAAATTTCAAGACTGTAAAAATATCACCGGTATACAACCCAATCTATATAACCACTAATCTAAGTGACATTACACAATTGGCATCTACAGGTGGCACATACACGTACTTACCTATGTTTTCTGATCAATGTTTACATTTTCGTCATACACTTTTTGAACAGACCTTAACATCAGAACAATATTGATAGTAATCAACTGCGTGTGCAACCAATGGTCTCAACGATAAAGCTCACTGGTCCACACTGTCGAGATATCGATTACATGCCTGATTTGAATCAGATAGAGAGCCTTCTGCAATATACCTACAATCAAATGTGAAATGCTGTTAGTTGGCGTCTTAGTGATATCTCCGACTGTTCTATGGGTTTGGGGAAATGTTTTACCCAGCTAAAATCGTTGTATAATAGCTTTTTTGCCCAAGACTGGCTGCGTGATTTTTATTGTTTTAACATAAAATATTAAAGAAAGAATTTTCGGATCAGTAGTTTCGAAGAATTCCCCCTACATACAAACTCACAAATTTATTTTAATATTTTATATTATCGTGTTTATATATCGATACCCATCGCGTCTGCGGAGTTTAGCTAGCCAATTTAAAATAACCCTGTATAGTTCAGCCATAGATAGAATAACTTACATGACGCTACTTTCTTAATTTTTTTACCTCCTTAACAAAAGCTTATTTATATTTTTATTTATTCTACGGCATTCAAAACTTTTATACTTATAATGAAGCATTTAGCAATAGGTAGGTACCTACATATTATCATTAATTTTATCTTCCAGAGAGCCTACTGTTTGGAAGCTACAATAAGTATAAGTTTATCTATAAATCATCATCTGCCAAGCCTTTTCCGACTACGTTGGGGTTGGCTTCCAGTCTTACCGGATGCAGCTGAATACCAATATTGTACATGGAGCAGTCGCCTATCTTACCTCCACAATCCATTTCTGGGTAATACGATACCCCTTGGTAAGACTGGTTGTCAGATTTTCGGGCTTTTGATGACCCGTAACGACTGTCAAAGATCCACTAATGACAGCCGGGACCTACGGCGTAACGTGCTTTCCGAGGCACGGATTGGTCTTGGTATGTAAAGATGGTCACTTATCCACGGACCAACCGCGGCAAGCGTAGCTTAACCTGATCGATCGACCAGTGTGGCTGTTATTACTTAGCCACAAGCCCCTCTATAAATTTATCGATAAAATTGCCTGTTAATAATACCAGCTTATTATTGTCTCTTCTCATATAGAGAAGGCACTAGCATTGATCACCACGCTTAGGTACCCAGGATGGGTTTGCGATTTCAGACTTATACTTTACTATAAGTCACGGTGAGATTCGTACAGAATAGCGGCTGTAAAAATCTCTCCGTCAAAACTTAGGTGAGGTGAGCTGTCATTTCACTTGATGCTAAGGATTGACACTACTGACATCTCATTTCACGCTTACTTCACCTAAATTATCACGGTGAGATATTTTCAGAATAGATCCGCATTTCGTCACGATATTTTTCCTTCACCTGTAAATGGTGTAATTTAAATAAGTGCTTTGAGGTTGCGTTTGAATAAATAAAATAATAATAAGATTGTAATAAATAAACCATTTATTTACAACGGAAGTACGTAGCACTTATTATATTTTTAGGAGATATTCTTCAAGAATACGTAGGGTTGCAAACATATAAAATCTAACGCTTCTTTGAGCTTTGTACAAAAGGTGGTTTACTGTTCATCTATTGTGGAGTTTCTATTAACTTTAATACTTAAAATACCTTTCATTAATAGTTTTGTACGATCACATTGAACAAGATAAAAATTCTGAACAAGAAAAATGTACATATAAATTCCGGTGAACTTGGCGTAACACTGCCGTGCACCCGACTTAAACGAACAGAAGGCGACAATACATTAATACAGATTTATTTAGAAATATACTTAAAAGTAGGAGAAATGACTAGAATCGTGGGTATCACTTTGTGAGGAATTGTTAACCAAAACATTAGCAAAAATAATATATAAACAATTTTCACGCGAACTTCTCGAAAAAGTTATCAATTAAGCGTAAAAGTTAATAAGTGGAGATGCTGGGACATTAATCAGCTAGCGACAATGCAAAAAATAATAATTATTAATTTAATGCAAGAAAGAAAAACCAGACCACGCTTTTATTACCTCTAATGGGAAGGAGCAGAAAATGCTGAATGGATTTATTTTATTTTATCACTAGGACTTTATTACTTTTTAATGCTAACGTTTCACGAATTTATAAAGCTGTATTTGCAGCTGAATTCTGAAAATTATTACATTTACCGTCGATATTAAAAGTCTTTTCGAGCTGAAGTGCCAATATTGCCTAACGCGAAAATCTCTAAATTAGTTTCGCCTCTTCATTAATTCACATTTTTGAGGTTATAAACGGTCAGTCGTTTGAAATAAAATATGCTTAGCTTCTTGTTAACTTATAACGGTGTTAAATTACTTGAAATTTTACAAGCACAGTTCTAATATTTTCACTTTTGTAAATGACCTTCAATTGTCACTACACTTGTACATAATATCATAAACAATTACATAGGACTTGTACATAGTAGCATAAACAATTACACAGCTAGTCTAGAAAATATCCCAACATAACCCCAAAAGAAAATTATACTTGAAAGAGTAATTTTAATCTTCTTTATCTGCCCAAATGCTGTCTCCGTTCGCTACACTGGTGGTTCCTCTGAAGTATTTCTGAATGAATGGTAGTTTGTAGAGGTAGACTGACAGGATAGAACCCGCGCAGGCACCTATCCAGTAGACCGTAGCGTGTTCTAGTAGGGTATGGCCTTCGCAGCCAGCTTTGAGTGATGTTGCCAGGACAGGGTTGAAGTAACCACCGGAGTAATCGAAAGCTGGAAAGAGAAAAATAGGTATTTACATTAAGTAGTTATGAAATAAGAAGTACAGACGTATATTTGATTGTCTTTCGGTAAACAATTCAAGTAGAGATGCCTGCGGTTTTTAAGGTTGTCATTTCGAAACAATTATGATTTCTTAAATTTTTTTTAGTAATAAAAAATACTAATTCATTTTCTCATCAAATTGTTGTAAAGATAAACATAAAAGTGTAAATATTATTATTTATGTAATACTAGGTACAAAATATATGCTAAAAAATAAGCCACAACTACCTACAAAAGTGCTAGAAGAATGATATGAAAAGTGACATTCTGTACAGTGAGAATGACAATGTTGACAATAATAATAATGACAATGAAATACGTAAAGAAAATGATGCTGATCCATGCACACCTACTGAAGCAGATAGCATTAAAGTTAATGGACATTTAGTTACACAAGTATGTACCTTTTCCTAAATGTACTTTGCAAAAGATGGACACGCTTAGGTCCGCATTGGCACTATTGTCTTGGTAGCGGTAGACGAAAACTGTGTGTCTAGTGAGGACCCCTGCAACATGGATAGCTACGAGTGAGTATGTGTGAGTGTATTAATGAATATTGGTGAATGAGTTGATATTATTGAGTGAGTGAATGTTGGGTAGTGAGAAGCGAGGTTGACGTTATGGGGAAAGCAGATTGGACGACCTACTTTTAAATGTGATGAGTAGACTGGTGTTCAAGTGTGTTGTATGTAAGAGAGTCAATAAGAATTAGTTGATTCTTTAAGAAGTCCGACCCTAATACGACTCTGGTTGTAGTTTGGTCCAGAGAAAAGTCATAATTTAGTTGAGAAAAACAATTTAAAGGCATATCTTACCTATATCTATGGATAAGGCAGCAATGTAAAAAATTTAAGAAGTAACAAACATCGTCATAAACAATATATAAACCATGACAAATTAGAAAAACTAGAAGACAAAACATATTTCGTGTTTGACTGTGTTCAAAGTGAGTCAAATGAGTGCACAGTGGTTAAAACTGTGAATATCAATGTACATACAATAAATAATCTTAGCATTAATTCTAAGCTTACCAGCAACGACAAGAGATGTTCCGATGAAGGAATCGATGGCTGTGGCGAATCGAGGGTTGAGGTCACCGAGGGATTTGGAGGCCAGGCGACAGAGGCAGGTGGCAATGCCTTCGACCACAGCACCGTAGATTACTGGCACCTGAAAATAAGCATTAGGTAAGCTAAAGTTATTGATAATTTATCATAACCTAAAAGATTTAACAGAGAGGATATCAGCAGAAATGTCATAAACTAACTGTGATCATGGGATCACAGTTAGTTTATGACATTTCTTTTTCTTCATTTTGAGCCATGAGGCTCAGTGGCATTATCTAGCGTATTATAGCATATCACTTTTTAGCCAAGTTTATCACGAACAGATTTCGGGAATTTTACTGACCTTTGATTACCTACCAACCGTCAGATAATTTGATACATTAAAGGCTGATTTTCAATCGTCAAATAACTTTTATCTGAATAATAAATATGTCAGTTTGACAGTTTTTGTACGGACAATATGTCAAACCACCGTATTTATTAAGTCATACATAAGTCATTTATTTCGGAACAATATACATTGTGTAGAAATTTTGTAAAATAAACATTTATTCTTCAGTTAAAAGTTATCTGGCGATTGAAAAAAAGGCGCTAAGATTTTTTATTCTGAATACTGGGTTAATCACAAAATACTACCCATGTTACTACAACAACAACAACAACACTAAACCGTAGTTGGCCAGTCGTATTATGACAAGAAGATTTTTTCAATACCAATGTTATTTGTATTCTGTGTTTTACGGACTGTGTCCAAACAAACGTTATTCGATTTATTCCGGTCGATCCCCTGCTAGTTCTTCTGCAATATTTATTTTTCTCTTTCTCCTATTACTACCGGAATGATTTTGGTGAATGGTGGTGGGGGATGAATCGCGATATTTCAGTTTTTGACATCGACACACAAACTATAATAATGAAATCAACACATGATTCCAAATCCCCGAGCGTAGAAATTTTCTGTCCGTTGTGAGCAGAGCAAAATTTCAATGACTTCAGAATCATGAAATAAATCCATTGTAATAGATTGCGCGTCGATATGCCACTCTCTATTTTGCTATAGCGTAAGCATTAAACGTATCCGTTTCAGTTTGTACGAGAACGGCCGAAAGCTTTGTCTGCATCCGACGTTTCACCACGTTTGAAATCTATTTCCTCGGTCACGTTTCACATTACGTAATCTTTGCATGTTCTCACAAGCAGCGCACCACCATCACTCATAGAACATCTTGCATTTAGACGTTTTTCTATAGTATACCGGATGATTTTTTTTACCAACTCACGAAAAAAATCAGCTTTTTAATACAAAAGTTCAATACCTACTAGACCAAAATGTATGAAACAGCTGATTATGTTTTTCGTGATTTCAGAGTTGGTCCCATAGTGAAAGTTGTTCATATTCATGAGTAAAATACCCTGTAAAAATGTACAGTATAGCTAAGCTCAATATTCACAGATCGCACTATGGCTTAGAGCAGTGGTGGTCCAGTGGTAACAGCCGCGGCTTATGATTTGTTGGGCGTGAGTTCGAATCCAAGTAAGCACTTCACTTTTTGTATATTATTTCACCACCACTGCTCTAACAATGGTGAAGGAAAACATCGTAAGGAAACCGGCATGTCTTAGAACAAAAATATCGAAGAAATGCGACATCAACAACCCGCAGTGGACTTCCCTCTCGAACAGAGGAGGCCTGTGTTCCAGCAGTTCCAACATTAAATCCAGCCTGACTATGCTTATGCAAGCAGTCTGAAGCTATGGGCGACATCAAATCTAAGATTGTACTTTTAAAACTGCCACCATCTGCATCAAAATGCTTAATCTTGCTAACCTATTGTTACATGTGCCCTGACGGACTCTAGACTAACATTTATCAAAATGCAGCCCTGTCTGGAAAGGTCATCATAATATAGCACCTCAATCTCTAACCAATCGCCATAGATGACGCGGTTTTCCGTTCAGTGCATCACGAAGAACGCTGACTGTGTGAAGTTTTATTTTATTCAATGAATTACATGTATCATAAACAGAATGCCTTATCAAACTCAAACTTAAAGCATTTATTTCAATTAAACAATATACAGGCACTTTTGAATGCATTTATAAAACTCAAACTCAAAGCATTTATTTCAAATAAACCAATTATGTACAGAGGCCAGCACATCAAGCTACCCCAATCTGTCAAATTTCTTTGATAGATTTTCAACTTTTCCACAAAGGAATAAGGTTCATATTCAATTGGGAAAATTTGACAGATTGGGGTAGGTTGATGTGCTGGCCTCTGTACAGGCACTATTGAATTGTTAAGAGCCGACCTATTGAAAAATTAGTCATGAAGATAAAGCTAGTTACCCATTCCAGCGTAGCGTATTCAGCTGTTATTCATGTCATAAGCTTATTCACTAATCAGCCTATAATGTTCCCATTGCTGGGACACAGGCCTCCTATCTGTGAGACGGAGTGGGCCGTAATCCACCACGCAGGTTTGTAGATGATCACATATCTTCGAATTTTTGGTTCGAGGACATGCCAGTTTATTTTTGACTGTTATTCATATCAGTAGCAATCTCTCAACTAAACCAGCGGCACTTTATTATGGCACCTGTGGCAGCTTACAAATTATAAAAATACAGCTTATCATAATACAAACTCACGCCTTTTTCTCATGACAGTAGAGGAGAAACTACAGAACACCACTTGCTACGATCCCGTCCCCGCTAGGGCACCGCAGCTCCGTAAGGACGAGCCGCGCGACCGTGCCTCGTGAGTTCTTATAATGGGGACGCGTTGCAAACAATAAATAGGCCTCGCGAGGCTTTGAGGCCGCGCGGCCCGTAGTGGGGACGCGCCTTTACAAAGGCTCGATCTCAGAATACCAGATTCGCAATATAACAGATTACACATATACCAGCGCAATATACCAGAATTAGTAGAAGGAGTTAGTAGAAATTAGGCGGCGTAACAGATTATTGCGTGTTGAGATACTTCTGCTTGGTTTTGTAGCAGTGTGAAAACTCCTTTTGTTCGTTTACGATCTAATCGATTCCCATAAATTATAGTTTTAGCAGTAGGTACCACTTTATTGCGGACCGTACAGCAATGTAGAATGGCATTTCCTTACATTTAGCGTGTTTCGAATATTCATAAAAAAAATAGGGAACTGCAAGCAGAAGTGAAAACTTAAAACTATGAAACAAAGCGTTTTATTTTAATTTTAAAACTAGCTTCCGCCCGTGGCTTCGCCCGCGATGTATGTCGATAAAAACTATCCTATGTCCTTCCCCAGGATGTTATCTATCTCTCTGCCAAATTGTATCGAGATCCGTTTCGTGGTTTAGGCGTGAAAAGGTAACATACAGACAGACAGACAGAGTTACTTTCGAATTTATAATATTAGTATGGATTAATAAGGTACCTTTGGTATCAAAAATAAAAATTTCATTATTAAAATTATGCTTACACTGCTGGTCAAACGCAAAATCTATCTAATTTTGTTTAATTTTATTTTGTTTAATTTGTCTCTGCATCACCCAAAGGTTGACTGACTGGTAGAAAATGCCTATGGCATTAATTTCGTTTGTGTGTGAATCATGAAAATTGAGGAATCAATATTTTTAGATATAAAGATACGCATAAACCTATGAATACTATAATATAATATATATACCTAATTACATCTATATATAAGTACAAATAAATATTCATAAATGTATTTATGAATATTTATTTGTACTTATATATAGATGAAAGAATATGTTGGTTATTAATAAAAACTAAAGAAGGTGACTGGGGTAGACTGGATGCGGAAGTCGGAGGACGGGGTGTTGTGCTGCAGTCTGGGGGAGACCTATGTTCAGCAGGACTGCTGGACTGCGATAGGCTGAGTTGATAATAAATAAATAACATGTCACACTCGTAACTTCAGATATATTGTTAACGTTAGCATGTCAGAGAGGCGATCCCATAAGATTTCCCCTACCAAAAATCGCTCAACGCGCTTATAGAAGTTTTCACTTCAAAAACATACACACATCACAAACCATCGTAAAGTGCCTGCATTTTAACTCCATACTAAAACATTTTTGTTTCTGCTGCTAATTTCAATTCTAATCCTTAAATTATCAGCAATACTGCAGTGGATTTCGTTCGTAGACAAGTAAATCCCCTAATATGAATAGTTTGTTATTCAAGCAGACATCTTGTTTGTGTTTTGCGGTTGCCAGATTTCAGTCCAAGACGCCAGTTAATCTTTCATTTAATTAACTTAACACGTACGAGTGGGTCTGTTTATTTGAATAACAGTGGAGAAGTGTTTTCACAAGTTTTAGTAGTTGACGTCATTTGGTGTAGGTTTTTAACCGGTAAACGTGAATTCTTGAATAAACGTTACTTAACAAGTTCTGACGCGGCGCGGTAAACGAGACAAAATAGAAGCTTTATTTTTATGACGGTTATATCAAAAAAACCATTTTACCTTAACACTTGCAAGGACTATACCACAAAACAGAAAGTTAAAGAAGTTAATCACATGTATGTTGTACTTCACTTTTCATACCTCTAGGGTTGTCAACTTTGGCTTATGCACAAAAAACTATCATGGTAGTGGCACTCGTAAATAGTTGTTTGATTTATTGTTGTAAAGTTGATAAAGTTTACAGAACAAAAAACATAAAATTTTACATTTGTTAATTTTCACTGTCGAAAATCCCTAATAACTTCTACCTATTTACACAATGTATTTTGCCCTATCAATTATAGATCTAAACCTATCAAATGACACCAAAAACAACACAATCTACACTAACAATTTTTTTTTTAAACTAACGTAATATTTGGGTCTCAAGCGGGTGCACTCGCGCTCGCACTGATCCCAACCGATCCGAGATATCGTGTCCGTGAGCGGTGCCTATGTGTGCGTTACTCGAGCGCACTTTGTATGTAGATTGACTTCTGTACTCTCTGCATTTTGTGACTATACTACGAAGCAAATCGAGTACGTAGGTAAGGATCGTAGCAGGTGGCGTTCTGTACTTTCTGCCTACCCCATGGGAAGAAGGAATTGATTTGCGTATTGTATACTAGCAGCGCCCCGCGGTTTCACCCGCATAAGTTTCGATCCCGTGGGAATATCGGGATAAAAAGTATTCTATGTGTTAATTCTGATTATAATCTTTGTGCCAAATTTCATCCAAATCCGTCCAGCCGTTTGTGCGTGAAGAAGTAACAAACACACTCACAAACTTTAGCCTTTTTAATATTATTAGTGTGATATATTTTAAAAACACACCATGCATGTCTGCTGTAAACGGTCAAATTAAATTGGTTCAGTTGCTTGAAATATCAGTTTGAAGTATCAGGTTTTTTTGTAAACTTCACAGACGTGATGTGTATCTATATCTAAATACGATAAGACGGTCTGATCCCCTGAATTTGGTCGGGGTGCCTTGGCTTAGTTACCATGCGCGAGCCAGTTTACACAGTTTTATTCAGGCCGTTAGTTGAACGGCCGCCGTTTAGTTAAAAGGCTAGGCGGTTAACTGAACGGGTAATTTAACCAGTTGGCTGCGACATATACCTACACGAACTCAAACTGCACTCTTCAGTAAAACCAGTCATTGTACCTGCAAATCAGCTTTGCAGTCTTCAAAAGCCCTGTCCTTATGTGTGTCAGAGATCTCCAGAGCCCAGTACATTTGGACATATTTGAAGACCAGGATACCACCACCCAGCTCAGCCCAGGTCTTCAGGATAGCCTTGCGAATTTCACCCTTGCCTGGAAGTGGTAGAAAAACAAATGAATAACAGACAAGACTTCCTTGTGTGACCTCTGCGCTGCCACTGATGACGACGTGGAAGTGGCGAAGCAACAATATCTGAGGGAGTCGTGCCAGTGACACGGAGAACAAGAAGGGCTTCACATGAGTAGCGATTATTTTGTCCCACAGCTCATTTGTACAGTCAACAAAAGAGATAAGTATGCAGGATCGTCCGACATAGTTGAAGTTTAGTAAGAAACCGCTGGATGTTCTCGAATAAAATTTAATTTTATTAATAGAAAACGAACAGCTCATTCATCAAATTAAATTTCAGTCGACAACAGCCATCGGTTTCTTACTAAACTTCAACTATATCCGACGATCCTGCATACTTATCTCTTTTCTTGACTGTACCTCTCTAGTCAAAATAGCAAGAATAAAAAAAATACCTTCAATAACATCCTCAATGTGTGTGTACGGACAGGCAGTAGCATCTCCCCAGTTGAGAGACCACCAGATCGTCAGCGCGAACAGGAATATCGCATAAGTCCCTACGCCGAAGTTGTCGGCAACTGAAATTATGTAAAGAAAAAGTTAATGCGAGCAGCAAGTTTCTAGCCAACAAATGATTTGCCCACTAAACACTGTTTAGACGGTACGACTTTCATTGTTGCTTCAACTTATGTTATGCCACCAGAAATTAAATTGCACCGTGTAAATCAAGCCTTAAGATGCCGATAGTAATATCATTTTCACAAAGAGAAGAATATTTTTTTGATTAAAAACTTGATACAGAGACGACATGTAAGGTTCATTAGAAAACCAGCGTCAGACAGCATATGTCTGGCTAATGTACCTTTTTGGCGCAGCCCTGAGGAACACACTAGTGTTGTTTTAATTTTAATTTTTATTTTATTAATTTTGTATTTTGTGTTTCACGAACTGTGTCCAAATAAACTTTATGTCTTTCTTTCTTCTTTCAAATATAATAGTTTTGAAGCTATATCAAACGTCTTCATGATCATCATCATATAAATATGACTAGCCTTTTCCCAACTATGACGGTGTCGGCTTCCAGCTAATGTCGTTCGCTGCTCCTGCAGCTGCTGCCTGCCTGATCTCCAAAACCCAGTTGTTCAATTCAATTCATTTATTGCATCAAATATGGTAGGTACATGAAGTTCTTATAAAACATTTAGTAACACACATTTGGCCAATATTTAGCATGCAATAGTACAGGTTGGTGTTGGTCTCCATTATACGACACCTGATGGTAAAACTGGTTATAACAAATATGACACCCACGACAGTGTATCGAATATCAATAGCTTTTGTCACGGTTGTACATATATCCCAAAATATCAAACTTTATTAAATATTCGCAAATATTTACAGTCCTATAAGATCTCTATACTATATAAATTCATAAATTTACTATTTTCAACTCCTTAGATTTTGTTGTCTATTGGTAAAGATGGATGGATTGTGTGAGCGATGATAAGAAAGATCAAGGAGTGAATGATCGAGTGACGGCTGAAAAGGGAGAATGGAAAAAAAATACGGTCAATTGCGGTCCGTACAAATTTGTAGGTATGTAAACAGTTTATCACGGGGTTTATTTTTTACTGTTACTACAAATTTACGGTTTTCTGATTTTTTCCATTTCTTGTGCTACATGACCTTGATTCTTGCTAAATTTCATGATTCTAGGTAAACGGAAAGTAGGTGCCCTATAAGTTTTGATTCCCTTGAGAGTGTCGAAATATAAGTTGTTGCGGCATAAACGGCCGTATCTTTTTTTAAATTTAACTTAGAAGTTTTATTTTTTCACAGCTTCAAGGAACTGTAGACATGAGTATATGGTTTTAATTTTAACTCGATACCTCCACGCGTTCCCGAGATAAAGGGTCTTGACAGACAGACGGACAACAAAGTGATCCTATAAGGGTTCCGTTTTTTCCTTTTGGGGTATGGGAACCTAAAAACGTGTTTCGCTGACCACAAATAACATGAGACAAGGACAGGAAGGTGATGATGACATTTTGTTGTCTTTTCATCATTCTCCTGGCCTTAAACCAATTTACTTGGAGTCAGCGCAATGTGTCTTTTCTTCCACACTTCTCTACTAATCGTCATCTCGGTAGTCGCCCTCTTTCTAGCCATATTATCATCTTTTACACATTCACTTCAGTCCAACGAGAAAGAACAAAATATGGGTTACTACCAAAATAACACAACAAATCTTCGTGTGCAAGCTGTGTATAAGTCCAGCCTTTGTTTCTTTGGTCCTCCCCTACTCTTATAGCATTTTCATAATTATATTTTATATTCTTGGATTTTTTATTCTTTATTTCTAATACTTACTTATGATAAGTTCAAAGCAGCAGCCGCATAACTCAGCAGCGGCTATGGCCTCCTCAAACAGTAGCCTGATGAAGGGTTCCTTGACCACCTTCTGGACGACCCTCCTTGCACAGTGGGCTAGCAACGATGTGAGGAGGATGAAGAGGGTTGATACAACCAGTGGCGCGAAGGTCACTTTGTTTATCTGAAAAGAGAACACGGGACGGTTAAGCACCTGTAACAGCATCAAACCTGTACCTTCGATAAAAGGCGTCAGTTAAGTTATTATAACAACCGATTTCTGAACTTATAACTTATAACTTACAAAATAACCCGCAAAATTCTATTTGTTTTTATAGTAAGTAATTTTTAATGATGATGATGAATGAAGAAAAGGAATCATCAAATTCTATTTGAGTAACCTACCACCTAACTTTACATTGTCAAAGTCAAATCATTTATTTCAAATACTTAGGCACATTAAAGGCACTTTTGAATGTCAAAAATTACAATAAATAAAATAAAATTGATTCTAGTCGCCCCTTCCAAAAGGTAGTGTTCGTATGGAGAAGAATGGAAAAGAAACTCCACCGTTACTCTTTTAAAATGTTTTACAAGGTCACATTCATTATAATATTATAATTATATGTGGAATGTAAATAAATATTGAGGAGTAAGTATCTAGGTATTGAGTAAGTTCTCAACTTCAAATTCTCAATTGTGTGAAGAAAATGTGGATATATTAATATACTCCTCTGCGTGACCCTTCGGGGAATACAAGTAGTAAAGTTATATAAAATGAATTATGAGCTCTCAAGTAATTCACAAGCCTGACAATAAAGTATCATTACGAAATTCTATCACGAAAAAGTTTGAAGCACCTAAAAGCTACTTACTTAGGGCGGGTTGTTTCACGTATACTTGACGCACACGTATAAGTCAAAAATGGCGCTAACGATCGTCAAACCAAGAAAATTTCATTTTACAATTACAAAAGTATGACCTTCACGTACGTCAAAATAGCAACGATTACGTACGCGTTTTTATTTGACGTACGTACGTCTGTTACGTTAACAAACCGTTTGAAACAACCGGCCCCTGGTGCGGATTGTTTCATGTCCACTCTATGCACGCGTATACGTAAAAAATGGCGCTAACTATCGTCAAACCGAAAAAACCGTTGTTTCAAATTACAATTACAAAATTATGGCCTAATTGTGTACATAATGTATGTTACGTTAACTAACCGTTTAAAACAACCGACCCTAAAAGTGTCAAGATTGTAACAACAACTTAAATTTTAGAGACACACTTTCCGAGTAAAGACAAGTTTTACATCTTCGCGAGTTCCACTAACTTCTATTAAGTATTATAGTGTCATAAATTGTTTATAACTTTTGAAGTACGTTTGCTAAGAGTTCTCTTGTATTCTTGGGTTACAATTATAATGGAACGGGTTCATTGTTTTTACTAACAAATTACAATAGTTGTAAGAGATTAATTCAGAAGGCCAATTCCCGTATTAATCCAGGGCTTGAAATACGGTATTTTTGGGAACCGGTATCGGGCCTTGGTACCAGAGTAGTACCTGTACTATTGGTACCGGTAACAGAGTAGTACCTGTACTATTGGTACCGGTACCAGAGTAGTACCTGTACTCTTGGTACCGGTACCAGAGTAGTTCCTGTACTATTGGTACCGGTACCAGAGTAGTTCCTGTACTATTGGTACCGGCACCAGAGTAGTACCTGAACTATTGGTACCGGTATCAGAGTAGTACCTGTACTGTTGGTACAGGTACCAGAGTAGTACCTGTACTATTGGTAAAGGTACCAGAAGTAGTACCTGTACTTCTAATCAGTATCGGTACTTTTTTGTTACAAATACATTTGTAAGTTTAGTGAGAAAACAGATATGGCACTTACTACAACCAACCTATCACTTGCTCACCTACTATATTGTTATCATCATTGATCATTTTATCATTTATTCTACTACTTCACAATAAGTATATTTTTAAGTAAAAGCCAACCAACTCCTCGTTCCTCCTGAAATCCTTATCCTTAACTCCTTTTTGAGTAACTTGCCAACCATACGAGGTTCCTCGTACAAATATGAGATTTGTTGTATACCAGTTTACAGAACCTGTACCAACTTTTGGTGCCAGTTCCAAGTCATGTCTTGCATTGCTTGCAGGCAGCAGAATCCCGCATTTCAACAAGTCATCGGTCACGAGGGTTGTGGTTCCAGAACGCGATAGTCAAGTCTGATTGACGTTTACGAAAGTACAACAATATTGTAGTGTCAACCCATTCAAACAACCGCATTCATCCTGTTGGTTTTATTTTCATTAACCTAATATTGTGTCCCACTGCTGGGCAAACGTTTCCTTCCAAACGTTTCTTCCTTTCGTTTTGTGTTTTGTGTGTTCTCTGGCCATGTCGGTCCTGCAAAAGTTATCAGATTGTCACACCACCTTCACCGTAGTCTGCTTTATTGTTGCAAAGGAAAAACTAAAAGAAAACAAATCCTTAAGTCCCAATTAAATAGGTAAATCTCGAAAAAGATTGAATAAACAATCGATCACTAGGAGAAATTCTTAGGAGACAGAATTTACTGACACCATAAAATGTTGCAAAAAGTCAAATAACTTTCTTTCATCAATCAAAGTCCAAAACAAAAAAAACACCCTGTCAATGTCACGAATTTGCTAATACTCTACAAACTACCCTTTATCTCCGGGGAATAACCGGATAGAAACAAGTGGGGCCAATATAAATAATGGGTGTAAACGAAGTAGTAGGTAACTGAAAACGTTATATCCCCGGGGAATAACCGAGAGCGGATAAACACGGTATAAATAATGTATGTCTGGGATGAGAACCCGACAACTAATGTTATGTGTCTTCTTGCTAGCTAAGCTGTCTATAAGATGCTGCTTTATGCTTACAGATATAAAGTTCCAACAGCTTTAAATCACTCATGCTACGGCTACATTGTTGTGATAACGTGAACGACACTTCGTACTCTCTCGGTTGTATAGCAAGCGGTCGAGCTGTGTGCGAGGGTGTAGTTCGCCTTATCGCGACAATGTGGCCCCAGCATTGCAGGAGACTTTAAAAATATAATTTTATAAAATCTTTTTTGTTTTATTGCTAGGTATTAGATACCGGTATCCATACTTATGTTTATGAAGATTTTCCAGGTACAGACGCCAGCACATCAAGCTAATACAATCTGTCAAATTTCTTTAATCGATTATCAACTTTATCACTAAAGCATGGTTCAAAGTTGAATGGGAAATTTTTAAAGTTTCGGGTAGCTTGATGTGCTGGCGTCTGTACTTAACTTAAAGAGACCCTGAATTATCTATTATTTTTTACCGAATAAATTGGCTGATACACACGGCTACACATCAAGTTATATATAACCAGTTTAAACTGATTTCTGATTGTACGAACAACCTATACAATGCGAGGTCAGCTAAAACTGGAAATGTATAACTTGATGTGTAGCCGTGTGTACTTATGCGGTGATGGGAAAACCGGGTGCATACGGACTAATTAATTTTACAAGGTCAAAGCTGACTGACCAGCAGGATAATTCCGTAACACACTGTCAGGAGCAATGGGTTTAATTTTTACAGTTCAACAATGTTCATTGTGTTACTTACGGTGTTGAGCAGACACAGTTTTCGAACATATGAAGCAATGGATCAGCAATATCTTTCCAAATGATTCAGATTGAGATTGATAGGGTGCAGAGCTGCCCTAGGGATGTGCCTTACAGGTGTTGCACGGGGTGTTCCGGAATTGGTATTTTAAGAAGAACCGGGACCACCCCTATGTGCTGATGATGATCACCGGGGTGGTGTTAGTGAGGTAAAAATCCCACACTCCCCGACCTCCTTCTCTTTGAAGGTTAAACCGACAAAAAAAAAAGGATGCAGTGCTGATATTTTTGAGAAAAAAGATAGAAAATAGCAAATATTAATAATAGTAGCATAAAATTATTCTCAAATCAACTTAATTTATATTAAGTCAGTTGGAAACAAGGATGTGAATACACTATATTTTAGTGCATTCTGTCTACACAGGCGTAACTAGAAGTGCCATCTCTATCTGTAGGTATCTATCCACATCGAACTAGGTAGGTAACTAACAAATCTAGTTTCAGCCGCTCTGTGTTTACCAGTCAGTTGAGTGATTGACAAAATGTGGAGGAGGATGGGGGACACACGGGAGCTTATTATGAATGGTGCTGCTGTAATTGAGCTTGCTTTGTTCTTCAAGTTCGATCGTTGAAAAAACGTACTCGTTACTTCGTACATGTGATAATCCCTAATAGGAGTGAACTATTTATATACATTTTTTGTAAACGATTAATCATCACTTTGAGTATACAAAGAAAGAGACAAAGAGAGAGAGAAAATGTGAATTTAACACCCGCGCTCTTAATACAGAGCCATCTAGTATAAGGTTTTAGAAGCTCTCATAAAGATGTCGCCATATTGGTTTTTATTTTGACTTCACTCACTTTATAGGCTTTAGCTCCGTCGAAAACCATGAAAACGACAAGTATTGCAAAGTAAAGTAAGTATAGTAAAACGTAAGTGCATTTTTGTTTTGACCTCACATCAACTTTAGCACCCTCGAAAACCATGGAAACTAAGAAAGTCGCATAGAAAAAAAGAACCCTTCTTTGTTACGTGACGACTGACTCCTACCGCACCGTTAAAGATTTTCGTTCCAAACAGAACTGAAAGGTAAGTCATATTTAACTAACAGAAGGCAAATTCTCGTATAACTAAAGACGTTGAAAATCTAGTGGCCATCTCATCTCAGGTACAATGAATGTCAAAAAATTTTGGGAAGGTAGGAGTATTTTTGACAGATTGAGACAGATCAGACTGAGAACGTTCTTAAAATTACGAGAATTGCCCCTCTGATATACTCTTGTTTCATTCAAGATAGTAGATACGTTAAACTATGTATTCACAGAAAAAATATACGACAAGTTTATAATTCATTGCTGTTTGTTATTTAGACTAAAAAAACTTTTTTACAAAAAAAAACAACCGACTTCCAAAAAAAGACACTACAAAGTGCTAAATAACTTTAATTTCGGAAGTCGGTGTCGTTGGTTCTGCATTTTCGTTTATTGACACCGACTTCCGAAATTAAAGTTATTTAGCACATTGTAGTGTTTTTTTTTGGAAGTCGGTTGCTTTTTTTGTAAAAAAGTTTTTATTTTGTACTTTTTAGTGGGAGAGTTTATAATTTATCTAAGTTACAATAGCCTAATGTCAACTGCTGATCACCTTTTACAAAATATTGCTTTTGAATTTTTAGATTTTTGTTGATTTTTCAAGAACCGCTTGTCAGATTTCGAAAAAAATTTCATGGGACCATTTGGGAAGTACACCCTTTCCAACAAAAAAAGAATTTTTCAAATCGGTTGGCAAACGACGGAGTTATGCGCGAACAAACATAAAAAAAAAAAAAAATACAAACATCCGAATTGAGAACCTTCTCCTTTTTTAGAAGTCGGTTAAAAACTCAAGTTTATTTTAGTTGGACTAACGATGTTTATTCGCTAGTTAAACAATTTACTAGTGTTTATTAACGTAACAGACACGTTTGCTACATTATTCATTTTATATTAGCAGAACAGGATACTTACCACGAGCTCTTAACGCGATCCACTTTAGGACCTAAACTGAACTATTCTTCTAATTCGTACCATGACATCAGTTTAACGATTCAATTTAGGCCGTGCCATCTGGATACCTACCACGAGCTCTTAATGCTCATTCACTTTCAACGATCCAAATGCCGCTGAGCGTATTGGACGTCATGGTACGACTGTGAGCGATGCAGTTTAAGAACCTAATCTGAAATGTCTTGCTTTTGAATCGTTTATAAATAGATCATGGTAGGCCTCCAGTAACTGTACATATGTATTTCTACCGACTTTATTCTGCGGAGTAATTGCATAAAAGTGTAACCTGCGTAACAAACTGTCAGTAGCAATGGGTATTCATTTCGACAGTTCAACAACATTCATTGCGTTATTTACATTGTTGTGCAGACACATTTTTCGAACATATGAAGCAATGGATCAGCAACATCCTTCAAAATGATTCAGATTGTTATTGATAGTGTGTTACGCAATTAAGGTGCTGTTATATCCTTAACTATGAAAATGTCAAAATCCAAAGTAATTTATTCAATGTAGACTGAAAATCAGCAGTTTTTCAAGACAGTCCCCCAAAACGCCCGCCATTCACCGCTTCCTAGTGCTTTGTCGCAATTCCGAGACCCAAGATACAGGCAAGTAGCGGGATTGTCCGAAAGGGTTACCGCTACCCCGGAACATAAAGGGCTAAGGAAGTAACACGGATGGGTTTTATTCAGTAAGAGTCTGACACTCCCTTCCGCTCCACCCAGAGAGGGAGGAGTCATTTGATGACTTCCAAAAAAAAAAAAAAGATACAGGCAAATCCCTAGTTTGGGGGTCAACGTCCAATCGGTTCTTGAACTATCTGATTACCTCACCATCATCTGCCTAGCCTTTTTCCCAACTATGTTGGGGTCAGCTTCCAGTCTAACCGGATGAAGCTGAATACCAATATTTTACATGGAGCGACTGCCTATCTGACCTCCACAACCCAGTTACTGGGTAATACGATACCCCTTGGTAAGACTGGTTGTCAGATTTTCGGGCTTCTGACGACCCAGTTGCCCACTAGACACGACACCCGTCTGGTAGGAGGATCCTCCCTTTTCCATAGAGTATGAGTGAACTTTACACCCTGTTCCTCATTCCTCTATAAGTAAATGGGCCATTCCGCAATGGGTGGTAAATGATTGAATTGATGCTGACTGGCCCGCACCAAACAAGCTGTTCTATGTTTCCGTCCTATTCCGACGTTTGTGTATTCAACACCGGATCGCATGGTAAAGTAGAATCCATTGGTGCTGACAGACTGCCTCACAGTTTGCAGACCTTGATGAAGACCGTCAGGCTCTAGGATATTATAGTGTGAATGGATGTACAGTCTAGCAATCAATATGCAACCGCACGACCCTTGAAGATCATATTGGGATCAAAATCTAAAATAGCCGGCCAGCAAAACATAAATAATAAATAATGTATTACTCTGGTCGGAAAAGTCCTCCTTATAATATTCAATATGGCGCCTAATTTCTACGACCATTCCTTCAGCTGTTTTTGAAGCTGAAAAATCTAGTTTTATACATTTAAATAAAATAAAACTAAGTACCAATTAGCAAAAATGAATTAAAGGTACGACTTTGTGTTTTGGGCCCAACTTTGTATGAAATGTGACTGGTCTCCTTTTGGTACTTACATATAATACGAATCAGCTAGCGGCCATCTTGATTACTGCTGCCGTTGAAAAAATAACGAAGTCGGTATCAATAAACGAAAATGCAGGACCAACGACACCGACTTCCGAAATTAAAGTTATTTATCAATTTGTATGTAATTGTTTTTTCTTTTTTTTTTTTGTTGACTGTATAAGTAAATTCAGTTTAATTTTATTTTAATTTATTATTGACATAATCAATTCATTTCAATGTTTTGTAATGAGTTGATTGCAATAAGTGATTAGCTAGCGACCTCTATGATTGATCATTTTATTCTTGCCTGAGTAACCGGCAGCAAGTTCGTCATGCTCCCTTAGATGTCACTGCTTGCGGTAGCGTCGGGGGTCGGGTTGCCTCCTTCCCTCAAATATGGCGAGGGGGGTAATGGCTGATCTTTGCGTTATGCTCGTGAACGGGTGCTGCTTGTGGTGACTGGTCGTCTTGCTGACCATGGTTTTATTGTTGTTATTAGTAATACCTAACTTGTTTATTAATTTTTACTTTGATGGTCCTGGTCTATCATTTGTGCAGGTGACAGGTGACAGCTATGTGAACAGAACCCAGCATTGCATAAATATGTAAGTTGTCACGCCCTTTATACCTGGAGGCTTTTATTTAGGTAGTTTTTATTTTTATTTTATTACTTTTGATTTAGTATTTTTATTTTAGCTTGAGTACGTATAGATTTTTATGGTATTTGTTGGTATATTGGCGTGGCTAGCTAACATATGGCAAATAATTTTATTGAATGTTCTGTGTCCTGTAATGTTAATTAGATACTTTGCAGGTCTAGCTTTGTATACAGTCGAGTATTTTATAACTGCACAGACAGCTGTGCTGCTGGGGAGTTTGTTGCGCCACTTCTTCTCCCCAGCGAAAGCACTAGGAAGTGGTGAAGGGCGGGCGTTTTTGGGGGACTGTCTTATGTAATTTTGACGTTCGAAAAGTGCTGATTCTCAGCCTAGTTTGAATAAATGACTTTTGATTTTGATTTTGATTTTTGTAGTTTTTTTTGGAAGTCGGTTGTTTTTTTTGTAAAAAAGTTTTTATTTTTCACTTTTTAGTGAGAGAGTTTGTGATTTATCTAAGTTACAATAGCCTAACGTCAACTGCTCATCACCTTTTACAAAATATTGCTTTTCCCAATGCTGGGACCATAAGCATTGTGACGAGCATAAATTGCTTAGCAACCATATTAAAGTAATCGAATCGCAATCCGTAAAATATTTATCATTGAGTAGTTCCGATGGCCGTCTGTGGTCTTCATCATCAGCTCCATTTTACCAAATGATGATTTCCGAGAGCAAGTGCTCAAGTTACTCTAAAAAATATCCAAATCGCTATAGGTTTGCCAATAAAATTTGAGGGTTTCCCTCGATTTCCCTGGGATCCTATCCTGATGATCATGGGACCACTTGGGAAGTATACTCTTTCAAACAAAAGAAAAATTTTCCAAATCGGTCGGTCACCCATCCACAGACCAAGCGCGGCAAGCGTAGCTTAACCTGATCGATCGAGCTGTGCGGCTTTTATCATTTAGCCACGGGCCCCTCTGCAGGCTCATAAATATACATAAACTATTAAAATGAAATTAGGGAATCAATTTTAATTTTATAACATCTTCACAACATAACATAACATTCACGCCTGTAATCCCCGTAGAGCTGGGCAGAGAGTCCCATGTAATAGGGGGCGAGCCTATTGCCATCAACCGGGCACAAATCCAGACTCCAGGTTACTACTGAAAAATTTCAGATGCAAAAACCCAAAAACACTTTGGCCGACCCGGGAATCGAACCGCCAACGAGGCAGGCTGAATTCTCAGTCTCAATTTTAATTTCATTGTGGAAAATTCAGTTTTGAGTGAAAAAACAAAACTGCTTTACGTTGGTAAAGCTTCCTCGCTTATGCAGTAATTACTGCAAAAAGCGAGGAAGAAAGAAATAATGTTTATATCCATACGTAATGTAATTACATTACGTATGGATATAAACATTATTTCATTATAATACTAAATTCCATTTACCTAATGAATAATAAATATATAAATATTTTTAATTAAGGCTCTTGATTGCATATTATATTATTTCATTAAAATACGACCCTAATTAATTGGCTATGAATGATAACAGCCACACGGTTTCATCGAAAGTTCAACAACTCTTGCCGAGGTCGCTCCGTGGATGGGTGACCATCCATTTCATACCGAGACCCCTCCGTGCCTCGAAATTGGTCCCGGCTGTCAATCGTAGATCTTTGACAGTCGTTAGAAAACCAAAAGTCTGACAATCTGTCTTACCAAGGGGTAATTGGGTTGTAGAGGTTAGATAGGCAGTCGCTCCATGTAAAATATTCAGCTGCATCCGTTTAGACTGGAAGCTGACTTCAACATAGTTGGGAAAAGGCTAGGCAAATGATGATGAGTCTAGTATATACAGTGTGTCAAGTTATCCCGACATTAATTGACGGACAGTGGTATAAGATGGCACTGAGATATTATCACCTAGTTTACTGAGAATGGTAATTTTGCTATTCTGAATTTGACGTTTTTCATCAAAAATTTAGATTTTCTAACTAAATCTGACTCTTTTAATCGCGACTATAAAGGTGTGGAATAAAATTAGTTGGCATGAATTAAAATTCACAACAACACCTCGACTTCAAGTGCAATAACAGTACTGTATCTTTTTTTTCTTTTGCTTAGTCTCGAAAACGGTGTGTCCTATCGCAAAAATAATGAAAATTTCGACCTCCCCCTAAAACTAAACACGTAGGTAATCATTTTTCTTATTTTCCATACAAAAAGTGAAAAATTCCATATAAAAGACGTCGAGGCTGCCCCTCCGCGCCGAAAAATTTTCCTCGTGGTGGAATGGTCGCGATTGTCAAATTCGATTTAGTTGTGTCAAAATTATTTTTAAATTTAGAGATATTTTTTGCAGAATAGCTCTAAGATTCTCATAGTCAAAAGTAAGGAATTTTAGTGATAGTTTAGTTCGGTGTAAAAGAGAATCGGCACCAGTAGCTCACCAGACACAACACCCGTCTAGTCGGAGGATCCTCCCTTTTCTATGGAGGAGGAGTGAACTTTACACCCTGTCTCTCATCTCTACATAAATTATATCACATGTAAACTGTACTGATTTTAAGCTGGGGTTCTTGTCTTTAATAAACGATGCATCACGCAACGAAATACATCAAACGTTAGATGATGCATCCATCAAACCAAACATTTGACCTATTTTTAGAGCAAGAAGGGGTAGTCTATTTTTTGCCGTGATCTAAATGGTAGTGGGTAGGTAAGTCAAGTGTATGCGTGTTGTTGAAAACTATACATCAGCGAGTCTATTTGGTTGCCAATCCAATCTTGATTTGGCTCAGTGTAGGTTGTGTTTGGCTTTCTTATGTTTTGGTTTGGAGTCCACCAAGCGTTTGTGTTTTAATTTAAATCGTAGTGAAATAATGTTATTAAATGAACGTTATTATACTGAATGCCAATTTATAGGTACTGTGTATGTGTTGTATGTACAGTCAACAAAAGAGATAAGTATGCAGGATCGTCGGATATAGTTGAAGTTTAGTAAGAAACCGATGGATGTTGTCGGTTAAAATTTAATTTGATAAATGAGATGTTTGTTTTCTATTAAATTTCATCATTCGAGAACATCAATCATTCAGCGCATGAATGGTCTGTACCACATACTTAAATTTGACCACACTTTTCTGGTACGTGCTCAAATATTTGCGTAATTAGGTAAGTAAATATAAATAGGTGTTTACACAAGTAGGTAAAGCCATTATAAGTTAATTTCTAACTATTTTCGTTACCCAACAATAACAAATTAGCAGAAACAGCAAATCGCTGAAAATACCCTGAAGCTCTACTAATTACTAAACATCTAGTTTGGCAACAGTACTTGCCCGTAGTTGGCGGGAAAGCATTAAAATCGGATCAACTCCAGAAGTCCGTCCAACTTAAAGCCATTTGAGTTAAATTCGAAATGAATACACTTCACAGTTTTACTCATAATTTCTAGCAACGCTAAGTTTCGCGAATTGTTGGCGGTTGTAATTTGACAATACGTGAAACGAACGCGCTTTTGTATTTTCCTTTAATTATCTGTGACATGCAAAAGCAGATTAAATAGAGTTTTGATGTCTGTGATTTTTCGAAATACGAAAAGGAGGTTGTTGTAGATTTGAAAAGTGAATAATTAAATTTGAGCCCGGTCCCGGTTTTCACCATAGATAACTAAAAAGTCATCTTATTGACGAGGACATAATGTCCTCCTAACGCGCGCGGGATCGAGCATGCTCGAGCGTGCTTGAGCGTGCTCGCCGCCGAATTATATCTTGCACAATTAATCATAGAACAATACTCGAGCATCCTGAAGTTATAACTGGCTAGTTGCAAATAAAACTTACGTTACCATTTTATATAATAAAAAAAGAATAATCCCCAAAATGGCAACTTTATCACTTAAACACAGCTTAAAAAAATCCACAATTTTACCACAGTGTAAAAAAATATATCTAGACAATAGCACATCACAAGCAACAATAAACGATTGATTTAAACACATAAACTGCTAGATGCAACGGAGTGTGTCTATCAATTGAATAT
The DNA here is from genome assembly GCA_963669345.1 of Gortyna flavago. NCBI lineage: Eukaryota > Metazoa > Arthropoda > Insecta > Lepidoptera > Noctuidae > Gortyna > Gortyna flavago. The sequence continues at coordinate 3,095,852 of OY770144.1, forward strand.
TTCCTCATTGTCGTGACTCTGTGAGTTACTTCTCAGGCAAGCCGGTTGCAATTGGTACGCTACGCCACACTACAGAGATGATTAAGCTGCAACCAGAATAAGCTGGCCTTCTTAGAGCAGTGGTGGGATAACGGCCGCGACTTACAGAGTTGTAGGTCGTAGGTTCGAACCCAGGCAGTCGCATTACTTTGTGTAAATTTTTTCATCACCACTGCTCTCAAAACGGTGAAGGAAAACATTGTGAGGAAACTGACATGTCCTAGAACCAAGAAATCGAAGACATGTGACATCAACCAACCCGCTCTGGGCCCGCGTGGTGTGTTACAGCCTACTCCTTCGCATCGAGAGGAGGCCTGTGTCCCAGCAATGGGAACGTTGTAGGCTGATTATGTAAGCTGGCCTCTAAACCACCTCGTAGACTATGCGACATGCGACTGCGACAAGACACTGACCGGTCGCATGTGACTATCATCGGGTATGCGTGTACGTCCAGATGCAGCGACAAGCGTGCGACTCCCCCCCTAGCCAGTGTGGGGAGCTTTGATCAAAATATATGAAAATAGTCGGTCACAGTCACGTCTTTAATAAATGTACCTTGTGGGGACGCCAGTGATGTCATGGACCTGGCCGACTGCAGGTATAAAGTGGTAAATGATTTATTTTCTGTAAGTAGGTTTGTACTGACACTTAGGTAATATACAGTCTGGCATTACGCGGCCGGGTAAATTTAGTAGTACGTAATCACTCAACGCTAGGAGGACCTAGCGTTGAGTGATTACGTAAATACCCGATTCTGATACTCCAACTCGGGTATATTTAGTAGTTAGGAATTTCGAAAGCCTCACCCTCATGCGTTTCCACGAGGTACCTACATGTAGTAAAGACGCATCACAGTCTGTCCTTGCGTTGAGCTGTCGCAGTCGTATGTCGCATAGTGTGGGTCATTTCTAATTATTTTATAACTCCGCACACGCTAGGCGGAGAGGCTTATGTCCAGCAGTGGACTGCCGGCGATTGGGTTGACTATGCTAGGCCAGCTCAAACTCTAAATGTTACGTCTAACGTAAGGCCTATAAGTACGTAAGTCATGTCTGTAGCTTTAACAACCTAACATCACGCCTCGTTGTCCCGAAAGGTTGGGCAGAGGTGTACCTATAGTACACCCACATTTCTCCAGTTATATTTAAGTCCCATATAATAGGGGGCGAGCTTATTGCCAAAGGCACAAATTCAGACTCCGGGCTGCTGAGAAATTCTATAAGTACAGAAAATCACAATAACCCTTTGCCCGGCCTGGGAATCGAACTCCTTGCTGAGCAGTTCTTGCGACCATTCCATCAAGGCAGTCTATAATAAATATAAGTTATAAACATTCAAAACAGTGATCGCAAAGATAGGAAGACCAGGACCTATGGAGGAAGACATAGACTACATTACATTATGGATCACGAAAGAAGTCGGGGGCAATAGCTATACTTACATAGTTTCATATAAATAAAGGGTTATCAGTACATAACTTACGAAGATAATTCGATTGAGGGCAAGGTCTATTTTGCTCCAGTAAGTGCAATAGTAACCCTTGGGCAATAAAACTTTACGACTTGGCGACTTAGACCAGATAAAGAAAATGTACATAATATCACAAGACCCTTGTAAATGGTAGGGATTTTTTTCTCCATCTGTAGGTATCTTATTTGTAGAGTCGACCGAAAACGGATTATTTTTTCGGCCTTATGTGCATTTTCTACCATAAAAAAAATTATTTGACAGTAGTATTTTTTGGTTAAAGTAAAAGGAATGCAGTGTCAATTTTTCACACGAAACATTATACTTTTCTCAAAGAAATAATTATAATTTATTAATAATCAAACAATTTGATATTTTATGCGAAAAAAGCATTTTATAGCACAGTGTGACCTCCTCCCGCAGTTAAGTCACGCTCATACATGACTTAAGTAGTCCATTTTTACACAGGAAATAGTGACGGTTTATTTCACACGAGCTATAAAAAGTATACGATACGTGTGACATAAGAATTCTATTATTGCACAGCGAGAAATTAGCGGTCGTGCGTAGCGAGGGTGCTAAACACGTATCATAATGTATTATTTTGTGCATTGTCTCAGTTTTGTGCGTTCACTTACTGTAACTACACATTTTCTCTGAATAATTGAATTAAAAGTATTAATTTGCAAGCACGTACTTTTTTTTCGACAGTAATCGCTGTTCTCAAATCCGAAAGCCGAAAATTTTCGGGATTCCGCTATTCTTCCGACAGCTACTTGCTGTTGATGACTAGGCAAATGGGGTAATCGAAAATGTATCATTTTCGACTGACTCGAATGTTGTCGAATACTTATGAAAAGAAAGTTTGTTGTCAAATTTGTTGTACCTACAACAAGGCTCAAGAAAATAGGTAGCTCGTTCAGATGCCAATGTATACGCTTTTATAATAAACTACCAAGCCACGTTCAAGATCTAAGCCTTAATAAATTCAAATCGTTCATTAAACGTAAGTTGTGCCAGAAAGCTTTTTATACCGTTAAAGATTATATTGAGGACAAAAAGGCTTGGGATTGAGCTGCTTCAGATTTTTTTTACATTTTGAATGTGTTAATTTTTTTTTTCTATGTACGCATTGACATTAATGAATTTTATTTAAACAATGACATTTGCTTACTTTGTAAAGTATTATATGTGATTATTATTGTGCATGTGAAGACAATATGGGTCACTTTTTTTAATTTTTATTATTCTCTCTGTTGTGTAAGTTTTTGTCTAGGTCTGGCAGTTTGAGTAATTTATGTGGCCTACCCAAATGTCCTTTCTTTGGTATTGTTCGTCGAATCGTTGAGCTCCTTAAGTTTTGAGTTGAGCTACACGATTTCTGACAAATGCGTGCACTGACTGGACAGGTCCTCTCAATCTGTGTGGTTCTTTCCTCAAAAGACCATCTCAGACATCGATCTACATGGTCTTCATATAACCTGACCAAGATTATGTCTGGACTTTAAAAGAGACTGTGACCTCTGAGTTTGTTTCGGCCTTTCTTCTCAGAGTAGTCAGATAGGAAACGCCGACCTCATCTAGTTTTATAAAAAATATGATTGACGTGTAAAAGTGTTTGTACAAACCTACTTACAAAATAAAATCATTTATCATTTAAAGAAAGAAAAATAGGTTTAGCCACAACTGTGTGATTGTTGCCACTTGCCTGTCAGAGACATTGTGCACGATAGTCAATTGGCTCTTACTAGATGCACTAGATACATTTAATAACTGATTTACGATCCCGCGGTTCAGTTCAACAAAATAGGTCACATGTAAATGATGGACTTTTTACGAGTCGTACATGTCGCTAGGTAGATACCAACTATTGTTTCATTGTATTAACTCTGTTGTTACTTTGATTTCGATCATTTTAATTGTCGTATTTCAGAGTTTATGTCGTAGTTTATTGTCGTATTTTGCTAGCGACCTGTCCCTACTTCGCACGGCTTTTATGACTTAACAAAATATTCGAGGTTTCTTCATATAATTTATTCCGGAAGATTTAATAATAAATTTTCAAAAGGTGGTGAAAACCGCATCAAAATCGGTTGCGGAGTTTAGAAGAACAACGCGATCACAGACAGACACGAAAAGCGACTTTGATATTTGCATTCGCAACTTATTTGCCAAAAATGTAAACAAATATGAGTTTATGGAAATATAACTTCAATTCCTACGCAATAAAGTGCAGTTTGCGCTACAACTTCAAACATTTTTATAACTTTTTCTATAATGCGTGTCACTCTGAAATCAACTTATTTTCCATCAATATAAAGTTGACATTTGTTTAACTTGAAATAACATCAATTTGAAACATTTTGAATAGACTTTAGATTTACATATTGCTCGATTTAAATAATATTTCAGCGCTGTCATTAGTTTGGTTACAGTAATTGTAATTGTTTTACTTAACAGTTTATCCTACATTAGGTTATTTTTTTTACGTTTTTTTTTTTAAAGATATTATTATGATCCTACTCAATGTATTAACTTATCACTTTAACTATTAAAATAAACTGAAAAAGTATAACACGACAGTAAAACGCTACAGTAGGACCCTCCCTAAGTTAAGACCTCATAATTTCAGTCAGTGACAAACAGAAGTACTTACCTATTTACATCTAAGTACGTCACAGTTTCCAACGCGGAACTTCTAAAATTAATACAGATTTAATTTTATTTTGGGTTACATTTAGGCAGTTTTACTTGTTTTGAGATTTCTCAAATTTATCTTATCTTCACAATTTTTACTATTTAATTTGAAAATATTATAAATAAAAAGGAGGGAAAATAGGAATAGGAAGGAAGGAAAAGTGCCCAAAAGGCTGGCAGCATTGCCACGTTGTATGGCAATGCTGATTGTATGGGCAAAAAAAAAATAACTAACCTTAACGACGACTTTAAGAAAAATTCCCAGTACGTCAATAGTGAACTTCATTTTTCCTTCTTCAGTGATCACCACACGATTATATTCACTTTATTCGCACTTTTCAGACTGAAATATTAAGACGAAATCCAATTAGAGCACAATCCAACTGATGATAACTGTTACGCGAGCATTTTTAATAACCATGTCTTAAAAACGTCCGACTTTCAAGCACATCTATTTTAATCACACATCGAACTTACCATTTTATGAAAAAAAAACGTCCGAAATATTTATCGTATCACAAAAATCACATGAAAATTTATGTGATGTCGGTTTAAGTCGGGTTCGTCGGAAAAATATAATATGTACTACGTTTGGTTTTTATTGTGTGAACGGTTGCTGTGCGCACACGCATCGTGCGAGGCCAGACGAAGGCGTTCTTAATATAGAAGCGAACGAAATCGGACTAGAGATCCGATCACCCAGGGATTTAGTTTTATACCGCTCAATTGTAGGGGAAAAGAATTAAAAATACGAACAACGCCTGTGGTACACATGTGCTGTACCGAGTTGTTAAGTATAATAACGATAAAATTATAGTTTCCGAGATCTCCGGGGGACATGCGGTGACATAGAGTAGATATTTTAACAGAGTGAGAACTATGTTGGGGTTGGCTTCCAGTCTAACCGGATGCAGCTTAACAATAATAACTTTATTTTAAGGGAACGACTGCCTATCTGACCACAACCCAGTTACTGGGTAATACGATATGCCTTGGCAAGACAACAGAGCGATTATTATATGCAAAAAATTATGAAAAATCTAGAGTACGTGCATGCTAGATATTTTCTAGCATAAATCTACGAGGAACATTATGCGTTCTTTTTCAAAACATTTCAAGAACTGTTTACTGATGAATCATGACAATACTTTAATTATGCAGGAACATAAAGGCTGGAGCCATTACACAAACAAAATTTGAATTGAATGTGAAAAACAACCGCAAGGTTTAATTAGAATTGTTTTTAAAATCATCATCGTCATTCTCTTACGATCATCACAATTTATTTGTGCAACATTTCTTTTCTTCCATACTTCTCTATTAGTCGTCATCTGGATAGGCCCCTTTCTAGGTCTAATATCATCTTTTACACAGTCATCAGTCCATCTTTTAAAGTAATCGACTCAAATACAATTACGACAAATCTTTTTTTTAGTTCAACCTGTAGAATATGAACTCTGTTTTTTACAATACTCTTTGGCGCCCCGTTAGTACAACTACTGATGCTATAATTGATATTCATTACACGGCCCGTCTGTGTATCCGATGTTCGTTATCATATTTATACCTATTTACGTCTCTATGGCCAGTCAACAATCCCAATACAATAGATGTGTAATTATTTACGCATATTATGACGGCACTGCGTGTCGGGTAATAGATACAGTATACAGTCCTTTCACAATGATTTTAGCCCTGACAGCAGCAAACCAATAGCAACCTTATTTTAACGAAAATAAAGAGCATTGTGATTTTGACAGACGTATCAGTGGTAGTAATCCAACAACAACCTTATTACAAGGAGCATAAAGAGCACTGTGGTTTTGACAGCGTTGCAAAATCAGAGGTAGGTAATTAAAAATTAATTTGGACTGTTGTAGTAGACCATAAGTCAAAATGATTACAATAACAACTCGTAAGTTAGTGAATTAATGAGTTTCGATAACATTACAATAATGTACAGACGCCAGCACATCAAGCTTGATGTGCTGGCGTCTGTGGCGTTGTAGCTACAACAATCTGTCTAATTTCTATAATAGATTTTCAACTTTATTGCTAAAGTTTAAGGTTCAAAGTTGATTGGGAAAATGTTACAGTTTCGGGTAGCTTGATGTTCTGGCGTCTGTACATAATAACCTGCTAGCTTTTGCTCGCGGCTTCGTCCGCGTGGAGGTCAGATATTATACCGTACGGAACGCACTACTGGGATAAAAATGATCCTCCAATATCACTCCCTTATAGGATGTCCCTCGTTTAACCTAACACATTGTAAGAAGCGATGTTAGAATTGGTCTTCATAAATTATTTACTTCACATCAAACAAAAAAAATATTCTGCTTGGCTTTTCCCCTACTATGCTGGGGTCTGCTTCAAGTCTAACCGGATACAGCTTGTATTTTACATGTAGCGACTGCCTATCTTACCACTACAACCCAGTTACTGGGTAACACGATAAGTACTCCTTGGTAAGTCTGGTCATCAGACTTTTGGGCTTCTGACTACCCGTTACGACTGACCAGATCTGCGAATTATACCCGGGACCAACGGCTTAACGTGCTTTCCATGGCACGGAGAGGTCTCGATATATAACGGATGGTCTCCCTTCTACGAAATGACCGCGGCAAGCGTAACTTATTTTTATTTTTTTATGCTGAATGGAGCCGGTCTCGACCTCGATCACGCCTGATGGAAACCGATGGATGAGGTCTATTGAACGAGCGTGCCCAAAAGATGCCTAAGGCACTGCAACTCCCACGCATCGACGAAACGCTTGACCGGGACTCCGGTGGGAGGATGATCGCAAACCCGGCTGGCGTTAGCCCTACCACCGCAAGGGAAGAATTGGCCAGTGACTGTCCAGGATGCGTTGAGCGCTCGGTTCAGTTGAGTAACTGGCGGAACGAACTGCGCTACACGAGGAGGCTTCTTCAGGCATCCCAATCCTGATCTGGAAAGCCTGGATCTTCTCATTTTAATAAGAAGTTGTCATTAAAAATCGCACGATGTATATAAAAATACATAACCAAATAAGTAACTAAGCAACTGTATGCTGGAGCCTAATCCTCTCAAAGCGGTTTTAACAAAAAATCGTTAAAGTTTCCTTACAGCGAAAATAAAAATATATAAACTAAGTACTTAACTAAGCAACTGAATGTTGGAGCTTAATCCTTTCAATGCGGTTGATGTCTTAGCAGCGTCTCTGTACTCTGAGTATGTTTGTGGATTAACTTGTTTAATGCACTTTCTAGGAAATACGTAAGTTTTCTACTTAATTGAATATTTTATTATATGTATAAATAGGTAGATTCTCCACGATCATCTTTCCCACCCTCTTTCTACCCCCCCCTCCCCCATTCCCCCTTTCCCCTTTCTTTTTAACCCCCTTAATAATAAACGTTGTATAGTGCAATGTCTGAATAGTTACACGTTTTGTCTTCTCCTTTAGAAAGTCAAATAACTGACGACTGAAAGAGAGAAATCGGTGTGTAACTCGTTTATTAGTAAGGGGGTAAATCTAAACACTAACAAAACCACTCAAACTCCAAGAATCCGAGCACTTTGTTAATGGAATCCGGTAAAACTTAATACAACTTGTCCTGTACCGTCCCTCGTGCGCCATTAAGCTGAGCGCGTCGTTCATAGAAACTGTTTCCTTGACCTCGGCCACCACAAACGTTGGGGGATGCTGGACAGCGGTTTAAGTGAACTGGCTTACATAGTAATAATTATTTAGCTATGTATTGAACAATCCACCAACCCGTACTGGGCCCGCGTGGTAGATTAGGGATCTCGAAGGAGGCCTGTGTCCCAGCAGTGGGAACATTAAAGGCTGACTATGCTATTAAATGCCATGTTTTGAACATAATAGGTAATATGTGTAATAACATTTAGAAGGTACTGATGGTAAATAAATGTAAGTACAGAGGCCAGCACATCAAGCTACCCCAATCTGTCAAACTTCCCCAATTGAATATGAACCTTATTCCTTTGAATTAAAGTTGAAAATCTATCAAAGAAATTTGACAGATAGGGGTAGCTGGCCTCTGTACCTACTGTATAAATCAAACACACTAAAATTATAAAGGCGAAAGTTTGTGAGTGTGTTTGTATGTTTCTTACTTCTTCACGGTCAAACGGCGGGACCAATTTTGATAATATTTTGTATGGAGGTAGCTGACACCATAGATTAACATATAGGCTACTTTTTATCCCGATATTCCTACGGGATCGATATTTCGTCATCATCATTATCATTATCAGCCTACAGCAGTCCACTACTGGACATAGGCCTCTCCTATTGCACGCCATCGCCATTCAACTTGATTTTCGGCCACTCTCATCCAGCCGCTACCAACCATCCTGCGAAGATCGTCGCTCCACCTAGCCTCTGGGCGTCTCACCTTATTATACGTTTACCGATTCGCGGTCTGCACTCAAGATAACACGTCTACTTCAACGGTCATCGGTTCTACGGCTAATATGGCCGGCCCATTGCTACTTCAGCTTACTTATTCTGTGAGCTATGTCGACAACTTTGGTTCGCTGCCTGATCGCCTCGTAGCGGATTTGATCCCTAAGAGAGACTTCAAGCATGACCTGTTCCATAGCTCGCTGAGCGACCTCGAATTTATGGACCAGCCGTAGGTACCGTGAGTGTCCACGTTTTGGCTCCGTAAGTCATAACTGGCAGGATGCACTGATTGAATACCTTAGTCTTTAGGCTCGACATTTACGCGGGTGAAACCGCGGGGCGCAGCTAGTATAGATAAAAATCAGATATAAAATCCAAGCCATCAGCCAAAAAACTTCTAGCCTAATTATGTAAAGCTAACTTACCTACTAATTTCTAATTATAGCACACAGTTCATTACCAAGCAACTTCATTACCAAGACTATGTTCTATTATGATACAACTATCTACAAGTTAATGGAAGCAAATCCTTGGAGGCGCCTTTGAGTCCTCAGCGATGGACAATTTTTTTTTAAATTAATGAACCAAAACTTTTTGTGCACACCTTTTTTAATTATTGAGCCTCTTTTTAACACGGTGGCCTTTTCTCAGAGTTGGTCACAGAAACTAAGCTAAGGCACCCCGATCAAATGGGCTAGGTTACACCAGTAGGGGATTGAGGAAGGATCGTACGTTACCGCGACCCCTGGCGTAGGTGTGAGATGGAACACCGGGGTGGTTTTTAGTCAGTAAGAGTCTGACAGACCCCTCCGTCCGCCCCAGGGCGGAGGAAATCCATGAGGATTTTCCAACCAGAAAAAAAAATGTGACCAACCTTCATTGAAGTTGGTCGCAGTTACCTGGTTACTTAGTATTTTAGGACCCCAAAAAATTGGTATTAACAAAAAGAGGCGCAACCATTATATTATAGTATTCAATAATATTTTTAGGAGCGCAAAATGCGAATTATTATAGGTTCAATTAAAATCGTGCCATTATTTAAAGATCCACTCACCACCAACCCACCAACCACCACCCACCACCCACCAGTATCCACCTACTGCTGTCCAATTACAGCACACAGTTCATTACCAAGCAACGTCTTTATCAAGACTATGCTAATAAGATACAACAGCTACCTACAAGTTAATGGAAGCAAATCCTTGTAGGCGCCTTTTAGTCCTCGCGGGTATGTCTGACACTAATCACTTTAGTGTCTGCAGCCTGCGGACACCTGCAACTACGGTGACATTGCTTTCAAGCAAACCGGGACTTCACGCTCTCATTGTACAGTTAAGGAAAATAATTACTCATAACTTCACGCCTTTATCCGCCGAAAGGTTTAGGCAGTACACCTTATTAATATGTACCTACACCAACATTTTTCACCAGGAAAAGTGGCAATCGCTTTCAAAGCGTTTCGTATTTCTATAACGACTTTCGACAGGATTGACATGAGGTTTTCAGTAGCTTATGTCAATCCAATATATTTTTGTCATTAAAAAGATTATTTAGTATCTATAATAGTCTTTCACGTCACCTACGGAAATGATAAGATGGCTATGCGCGCACTACGATTTTAATCGTTGCGATAAAATCGCAAACACAAAAATTTTTCAAGCGCAGTGCTCGGACTCTAGTACATTTCTATTGTTCACAGATCGGCGAATTTTCTTCGCAACGAATAAAATACGTAGTGCGCGCTTAGCCTTACATTTTCTTTTTTAAAAGTGATATCTTGCACGCTTCAAATATCGCTAGGTATAGACGCCAGCACATCAACCTACCCGAAACTGTCACATTTTCCCAATCAACTTTGAACCTTATGCTTTAGCGATAAAGTTGAAAATCTATCAAAGAAATTTGACAGATTGTAGTAGGTTGATGTGCTGGCGTCTGTACATTAACTAGTCCAACAATATGACAGCTAGCTGTCAGTCATCGTCTTTTAATTGTGCTACACTCCCAAGTTGTATATATTTATCCAGTTTTCGATTACTTTGTAATCGTCAAATTTACAATAATGACGGTTTCTGGACTAACAACAGTGCTGCCACCTATGACGAGTGTTAAGTTTTTACCCCATTATTTAAAGCAATTATAATATAATATATTATTATAATGAATGCAATGACTGCTTCTTATTCTCAAATCAAATCGGTTATGACGTCTCTGGTTTCTAAACGTAAACTTCACACTGTTTCCTTGTGTGCACAGTATTCACATTTTCCTTCATGTTTACACTTTGCTTCCTACATCGTTCCCCGTCGCGCATAATTAAATTATTGAAGATCCCAGAATGTTATCATACTTCATGGTTGCTATAGCTAGTTACACTGTACTTGCGAAAAGGTAAAATACAGATTTTGCACTGAATAATAATCATCCTACATTTCCTATTCAGTTCTAAAGATAATTTAGCTGAAACATTTCCACAGCGTTGTGTTGAAGTTTATTTTAGTATATAGTAGTTAGTTTAATCATCTACACTAACTGCTAATTGTTACAGAAGTTTGTTAAGATTATTTTTTGTAATGGTTTTTATTTTAACAAGCCGTGTGCTCGATATCCATCGATTCCTTCACAAAACGGTGAAGGAAAACATCGTGAGGAAACTGGCATGTCCTAGAACCAACAATTCGAGCACATGTGCCATCGACCAACCCGCACTGGGCCCACGTGGTAGATTATAGCCAACTCCCTCGCGAAGAGTGGAGGCCTGTGTCCCAGCAGTGGGAATATTATCGGCTGATTATGGTTATGTTATGCGTGCCCGATAGGATTTCTCATCGCCATAAATAACGTACAGACAAATTTTCAACCAATATTTGACACTTTTAGGGGGTATATTTCAAAAAATCCTACCTATGTGCTCAGTTTCGTTGTATAAGGCCTGAATTCCCGTTACGCTGACGTCGATCGCGTACGGTCAGTGCCGCTGAAGTCAGCGTCGCAGTATGGTGTTATATAGAACACAATGTACATTCACACGCGCGACCGACGTCAGCGTAACAGGAATTCAGGCCTAAAGAAATGTTGTGCAATATTTTATGTTTCTAGACCCAGCGGTGTAGGCCGAGTGTTGTCACTGAATAAAAAAAGCCGTTAAAATAAGTGGCCTCTCTTTTCATGTCCCAATCCCCACGCTCCTGTACCAGGTTCATCCAGGTTCTTCCCGCAATGGTAACATAAAATAAAACGCTACATATGAGATTTAAAAACATGTTCATAATTTTTTCTTGTAATATACAGGGTGTAATCCTATCGACGCACAAGCTGTTCCAAGAGCGTTGAAATTTTTCGTCCGTTATAAAAAATAACAGCTGTTCATAGAACAAAAAAAAAACATACCGTTAACGTACCGTACCATGACGTAGCCAATTTTTTATGAAAAAGAAAGAAAGCAAAATAGTCACAAAAACACGTGCATACAAAAACATAATTAACTCTCCTAATAAAGAAAAATAATAAAAACAAAACAGATCTATAATCACGAGCACAGAAGAGTAATATTCGACAGCTGCACGTCGTGACGGTGACAAGTGGGAGAAGAACTAGCAGGTGATCGAGGAGGGGGTGGAGGGCGGATTCTGGGGATCAGACCGGAATAACTCGGATGAATGGTATACAATGCTGGAAATCAGTGCTGTGGTGCGGGTGGAGAAACCACCGCTGATTTTCAGTGTTCACCTGAAACTAAGCAGGTACGGTAACAAAGTCTGGTTTAAACGTTTGTACACAAATGGATAATAAAGTAAAATGGCTAAATAATACCAGCCGCACAGGTCGATCGATCAGGTAAGCTACGCTTGCCGCGGTTGGTCTGTGATCGTATATATCGTTCGTGGATCCTTGACAGTCGTTACGGGTCGTCAGAACCTCGAAAGTCTGACAACCAGTCTTACCAAAGGGTATCATAAATTACCCAGTTTGGGTAATTTATGATATTTGGGTTGATTGATTTGGGTTGTGGAGGTCAGATAGGCAGTCGCTCTATGTAAAATACTGGAATTCAGCTGCATCTGGTTAGATGGAAGCTGACCCCAACATAGTTGGAAAAGGGCTAGGAAGATAATAATAAAAAAAAAATTATAAGTTTATTTATTCAAAGATACATAGACACAGATTGTACAATAGTTACATGCTAAGACTTATTATTGTCTATTTATAAAATAATTGTCTATTTCAACAAAAAATCAATCCTGTCTCCTAAACTAGGGATGACCTGTATCTTAGAAGACAGTGATTCGACCGAGCTAAATTGTAAATTAAATAGATGATGAGATAATAAAGTAAAATAAAATGCACAGCTAATTATGCGGCCTAATCATGTGCCGAATTCATGGTACAGACGCCAGCACACCTAGCTACTACAATCTGTCAAATTTCTTTAACACTTTCGCTGACACTGAGATGTAGTTGAAATTCTGAATATGACACAAAGAAAATTTCATATAAAATAATGCCACGACTATAGCCGTAAAAAAAATATTTTATTTATATTTCTTTTTGCCTTGACACTAGAAAAGTTTAAGTGAGTGCAATACGACACTGGATCACGTGGCTTCTTAGTAATGTACGAAAATTTACACGGGTATTGGCGGTTTGTCGGTTTTGACTAGGTAAAATTAACCGCCTGTGGACGTAGCGTCATTTCCAACAATAAAAAAAATGCCTCTGGCCGTGACGTCAGCGAAAGTGTTAATAGATTTTCAACTCTATCGCTAAAGCATAAGGTTCAAGGTCGATTGGGAAAATTTGACAGTTTCGGGTACCTTGATGCGCTGGCGTTGTACCTAACAGTTTGCGCGTCGATGTCATATTACTCCGGTTTATTAAGGGGCTTGTCCTTTTGCTCATCCTTCTTTTTCAATTTCAGCAGCATCTTGAGACGGTTTATGAAGAAGTTCGGTGGGTACGTCACTTGTTCTGACTTGAACGATCCTGGGCCCATCTCTACGCTAGGTTTGTTATCAGCCGTACGTCTAGTAAACCTGTTTAGCATAGTAGCCATGTAGCCAACCACATCCCATGTTACCTGACAATAATTTTGTTAGATTTTATTTTAATTATGAACAGTTTCTAAGTCTATATAAATTAATCTATATAAATAAAAAAAACCGGCCAAGTACGTGTCGGACCACGCACAATGAAGGGTTAAGTAGTTGGAATGAATTTATCCCAAGAACAAACTTAACATTGTAATTGAAAAACATGTTGTCCCATACTTTCCAAAAGAAAATGTAAGTTTGTACGCACAATATTGAGAGATTTACCATGTTGTTTCAAGATCATAGACTTCTTATTAATTTTCCTGTAATCTATAGGTATAGAACTATTTTCTGTATATTTTTCATAATTTTAGGCTCAGTAGTTTCGGAGATAAGGGAGGGGAAAGGTAAATTTCCGTCTATTGTCTTAAATAACTTTAATACAATTTACTTTAAAATTATGAAATAAAAATATTTGAGATCCTCACGGTAAGCCCTTTCATTTGATATGTCACACGGTACAGATAACGAAACTTTTTTTTTTAATTGTCTATTTACCCCTCAAAAATTACTCCCATTTTCAAAACTCATTTATTTACGTTACACGTCTGTGTTTGGGTCACAGAGATTCATATGTGTACCAAATTTCAACTTAATCGGTCCATAAGATTCGGAGCAAATTGGCTGTGACAGACGGACAGACAGACAGACAGACAGACACACGAGTGATCCTATAAGGGTTCCGTTTTTTCCTTTTGAGGTACGGAACCCTAAAAATGAAATGCGGTTCGTTGGTAAGCGCTTCATTTGAGAACGGACTGATTTGGCTAAATGTTCGTTATAGTGCATATTATTGACGTGGAGTTTCGGAAACCAGCCCGTATTACCTATTAGTCCAAATAGTAGAATTAGGGTCACCTATATGGGAAGAAAAAATGGAAAAGATTCCCAGAAAAATTTAAGTTTAAACATTTAAACCAAATTTTCTCATAAAGACATTCTGATTTCGTTACACATGAAGGTATCAATATTTGGAATATTGAATAGTGTTTCTAATAGTATGCTTTTAAATTTCCAGCAGCTGCTAGTTTTTCAGATATTGATGAAAAATATCGTCTGGATCATTTCTGCAAAAAACAATTTTGAAGAAGACAGAAGAAGAATGACAATTTCTACCTGATAATTTTTTTTAACAGCTTTTTGTGGTCATTAAAAAAAATAACGCTAGTTGGGTGGCCCCAGAAAAGCTGCTGGTAGGTACAGTAAGCTGCAAAAATATTCATACATCGACAAAAATTCCAGAAGTCAATCAATCTTATACTCACACTTCTATACTATCACTCAAACTTATACATCTTTTTGAGGCTAACAGACGGTGCTCTTGAACCAATACTTTATGCTTTATAAAATAAATAGATACCTTCTGAATTCTTTCTGCTAACGTTGGACCTGCCTCTTCCGAATCCGCATCCGCATCGAGATCCGATGAGGCCCGTGAGGAGATCAAAGATTTTGAGGAACTCAAGGCTTGTGTTGCCATGCTGGTAAAACTATTCACTATGGATGGCATATCGAATGTAAAGGCATACTCGTTACAACATGCTAGGCTGAACATTGTCGTGAGTGCGTAGATGATCCCTGAAAAACATTTTTTTTTATTCAGCCTCTTTCAGTCTGACCATATGAAGGGCTAGCGGCTAAAACTACGGTTTCTTAGAAAAGTGGTGAACGCACTTATCGGCCTCAATGATGGCTTTCATGCAAATGATGACAGCTGCAAAAATTTAAATCACCGCCCTGCCGCGTCAAAAGATAGTCGTGTTTCTGTTTCATTTCGACACCTCTCTCTTTCTCACCTCTTCACCACACGATGACGCAGTGCTTGACTTGATTGTCATGGAAACGCTATATATTATCCCCGTTACTAATAAACGTTGTATAGCGTCTGTATTACAGAACACTTTGTCTTTTTCTTTCGAAAGTCAAATTACTGACGACTGAAAGAGAGAAATCGGTGTGTAACTATTCATCTGATATAATACGTTTATTTGTAAGGGGGTATAAGTAGCAGCGGGATTGTCCGAAAGGGTTACCGCTACCCCGGAACATAAAGGGCTAAGGAAGGAACACGGATGGGTTTTAGTCAGTAAGAGTCTGACACTCCCTTCTGCTCCACCCAGAGCGGGAGGGGTCATTTGATGACTTCCCATCCATTAAAAAAAAGGGGGTATAAGTAGATGTGTGGTGTTTTAAATGAATATTATATAAATATATTTTTTTTTAAGAGCGTTTACGCCGTCCGGCATTTCATACAAACTTTCAAGCCGTTGTTTTTTGAAATGAATGAACCGATTTTAATTAAACTTCTTACGCATAAGCAGGATACAAAGGTCTTAAAAGTTACATAAGATCAATTTCAAAAAAGGCTAGGCATATCGATTGATCAATCTGACCATAACTATGGAAGCATTTTTGGTATATTTAGTTGTCTTTTCGTAAGATAGATAAATAAATCAAAGCCGCTTTTCGTGTCTGTGTGACTGCGTTTATAGATTTTCAAAGTGCCATCCACCAAGACGCGCCCAACTCACACAGTTTCTTGATAAACTCTAATTACCACAGAACAGATAAAAGATCTGTTCTGTGCTAATTACCCACTAATAAGTAATTACTGTGTATCGACAAAACTAAAACACTAGCGGAATGTTGCACACTTGTACTGTAAGCGATTAGGAAGAAGAGCTATCTGTACAAGTTTGCCTAGCAAGTTAGTTAGTACCTATAATAAAGGACACAGCTTGCAAGCTGAATTAAACCCACGTCCCCTTCCACTGCGGAGTAAATATGTTGCATGTTTTTCTAAGCTACACGGAGTTAGATACGGTTTTTACCACCATTTAGAGAATATGACTGTTACTGTAAGCCTGCATCATTCCACTGCCAGTGGACAAAGGCATCTAACCATAGTGTACAATGTACTTTATCAATATTAAACTTATGTATGTGTGTACGTACATACAGCTCAGACCAAATGAAAAACCAAGACAGAGGGCTGTCAACAGTAAAGTGAGGCCGGTTTCGTAAACATGTGTGCATTTAGTGAGGTAGTTTGATTGTAAATGTGTGCGTGTGAGCACAGCGCGGAGGTGTAGTTTTGGAATAGGTACTTCACTGCTTCTCAGCGCTCTGTCTTGGTATTTTATGTGGTCTGAGACATACATTTAAAAAATCACAATGTTTTGTGAAGCCGTACCTACCTAAAAACTGATGAAGCAAGGGCGGGTCGCTAGTTTAAACATAAAACATTAAAGAATACACTTACTAAAAGCACCCATTTCTTCCACTTAACAAAACTTCAGCAGCGATTAATTACACATTAAACAGCAAATTCCTTTTAAAGATCCCAAAATGTTAGCAGGCTATTCTTTTGAAGATATTCAAACATGCACAGATGAGTGAACAGATAGAAAAACTAATCAAGTTTAAACGAGTATTTTTAATTAAAATCTGAATTTTTCTTCATTGGCTACGTCGTCGTGAGCACCAGATTAGTCTCGCCATTTTTCAATTTACCGATAGATAGGTACCTATTTTCAGTGTGGACATTCTTTGGCGAGATTTCGACAATGTTTTCGTTTGCGTAGGAGAAAGTTTTTGAAATGATTGCTCCTTTGATCCGATAATTATATTTTGGTAAGGGTTGTTATATCCTACTCGGTAGGTAGGTATCGAGCGCTTTTATAATTTCTAACATGGCTATATTATTCAACAGTACTGCAACAGTACAGTAGTTTCAACAGTAGTCTCAGTGTGTGGGATTCCCCGATGTTGCGGAGGTGGATGCAGCTCCACCATCCATCTGCCTTCTGCCTGGCCTTTTCCCAACTCTGTTGGGGTCGGCTTCCAGTCTAATCGGATGCAGCTGAGTATCAGTATCTTATATGAAGCGACTGCCTATCTGAACTCCACAACCCAGACTATCGGGCTTCTGACGGCCCGTAACGACTGTCAAAGATCCACGAATGGCAGCCGGGACCAACGTCTTAACGTGCTTTCCGAGGCACGGAGGAGTCGTGGGGGGGGGGGGGGGGGGTGTATGCAGCTCCACGCTGAATTTTAATTGTATATCTGTGTCTCTTACCTACGAACAATAGTACAAATTGTTAATGAGCCTAAGGACTCCTGTCTGAAATCACATGTATATAAAGGCCTCTCTTTTCTTTTCTCTCTGAAATAAAAGTTTTCTATAAACTATATTAATTATCGTGGACGTCCCGCGCCATCACGATAACAGAGGAAAATCAAATGTATGGAATTAAATAAAGACGCTTATGACTTGCATGTGTTTCCATATATTTTATGTACGTGGACGTGATAAAAAAGCGTTAGAAATGATAAAAAAGCGCACATTTGCCAAAGAATTCTGAAAAAGAATCATAATGTGTCTTTATGTGATAAGTGATAACAAGCCAGGTTCCTGATGTCATTTCTATCAGATCGGCAAAAATGACGAACTTCCTTAAAAACTTTCTTAAGGAATGAATAAAATTTTCAAAAATCCATTCTTAGTGCTCACTATGCTTCTAGACTCAGTGGTATAGGCCGTTCGTTGACTGTCAGACCTGTCAGTGAATTAATTCAAGAATAGGAATGGTTCTCAGGAAGTCTAATTTTATGGACTGTATCGGCTTTGTGAGAGGGAGGGGCTTGTGGCTAAGTAATAACAGCCACACGGGTCGATCGATCAGGTAAAGCTACTCGCTTGCCGCAGTTGGTCCGTGGATGGGTGACAATCTTTACTCTCCGTGCCTCGGAACGTTGGTCCCGGCTGTTATTCGTGAATCTTTGACAACCGGTCTTAATTACCAAGAGGTATCGTACACAGTAACTGGGTTGTTGAGGTCGGATAGGCAATACCTCCATGTAAAATACTATTCAGTTCAGCTGAATCCGGTTAGACTGGAAGCCAACCAAACATAGTTGGGAAAAAGGCTAGGCAGATGATGACTCCCGTATTAAAATCTAACCTCTACCAATTCATAGTTAGCGTTTTGTCTCTCGAATATGAAAATAACAGCTTAGGTATATTGAAATGAAATGAATTATTTGCACGAATTGCTAATTTAACGATTCAGACGAAAAATTATTGATCACATTAATTCAATAAATGAAGCTAATAAAATTGGTACAGAAAACGACAGACAAGACAAGACATCAAGCTACCCAAAACTGTAAAATTTTCCCAATCAGAACCTTTGCTTAGCGATAAAGTTGAAAATCTATTAAAGAAAGACAGATTGATGTGCTGGCGTCTGTACATAAATCATAATTATTAAATTTGAAATTTGAAGTATTTGTCAATGTG
This sequence comes from Gortyna flavago, assembly GCA_963669345.1. Lineage (NCBI taxonomy): Eukaryota > Metazoa > Arthropoda > Insecta > Lepidoptera > Noctuidae > Gortyna > Gortyna flavago. Next base: position 3,114,861 of record OY770144.1, read on the forward strand.
GTAAAACGTCAGTGAGATAAATTCTGAATAGGTACTCATTCACAGATTCACATATTGTTCCAAATACATATATTACACAAAAGCGGAGTAAATTAATACTGGGGAAAATAGGGCACAATCCTCTTTTTAAAAGGACAATAGATAATCGAACAACACATTAAACGTACCCATAGTTCGTGACCATCGCAGGATTAAAGCACTTTTTCCGGAGAGCTTTATATACATAAATCAAAAGCTGCCTTAACTCAACTTCTAAGTTAACGTACGAAAAATCAACTTCTAAGTTAACGTAAAATAAAAGATACGGCCGTTTATGCTGCAAAAACGGCTTAGTCGATAAATGCCCAATTCGTAAAATGCCTAGCATTCTACAAAGGGCTAATTCTTAAAATGCCCAATTCTCAAAAAGAACTAGTTCTTAAAATGGCCAATTCGCAACAAGCGTAGTTAACCTTCGATCAACCAGTGCTGCTGTTATTGTTTAGCCACAATTACAAATGTTAACTAGCTTCTGCCCTCGACTTCGTCCGCGTGAAATTTCACCCCCCCCCCCATATTCACCCTCTTAGGGGTGGAATTTCGTAAAAAACCCTTTCTTAGTGGATACCTACTCTTCACAAAGAACACACCTGCCTGAAACCAGCAGTATAGCCTGTATTAGATTTTCATTTGGTCCTTAGATTATTGGCAAAAGCACTGTCAACTAAAATAATTTCACTCGTAAAATTGGAAATTACGGCTAAAAGTTGGAGCAAAAATAAGATAATACAATTTTTTTCATACTTGGGGAAAAAATCCTATTTTCGCAGAAGCTGGCGATGACGCACAGGCACAGCTCATGATTAGTATGACCCCATTTCGCGAAATGTCCCAATTTTCCGAGATTCTACGATGCTTTCCGATGACACCCCGAAGAGTGCTAAAAGTTTTTTTGTTTGGACACCTATACATAATCGTAATAGGGAAAACCGATCTCCGGAAAAACTCAACTTTAAATCTTAGCAAAACGCCGATAGCGTAACATTTTGCCCAAGTACCTAAGTAATTGTTAGGAATAAGTTTTGTGTAGAATAGGCAGGCAAAGAAAGAAAGAAAATACGTTAAAAAAACCAAACAAAATAACAAATTGAGAGAAAACATGCGTCACATTTACGCAAAACGGCCATCGCTCAGCATAATGCTATACGAGACAGAGCCCCAGCGCTGCTGACGACAGAGTTGAATATAATAATTTATGTTTTATCATCATTTTGCTTGCCCTTGACCTATGTCACTTGGGGTTAGTGCAACACTTCTTCTTCTCCCATTCTCCCTTGTCAGCCGTCACGCTAGCATTCACTCCCTTTTCCCACATAATATAATATCCATATAATATCACATAATATAATATCCATATTTTCTTTTGGCTTCCTCTCCCTTGCCATCGTTCGTTACTCATATAGTCACATGCGTTTTCTTGCCCATAACTCGATAGGTAGGTAGGTATACCATACCAAACGATTTCCTTTCGACTTTTCTGTCACTGGCCCCACTTTCACTACATCACTTCATACTTTTGTACACATTCTCGTCACTCGTCACAAGTTCTAATTTTTAATCGACTTCAAAAATAAACTATATACTTTATTAAGTTTGCATGGAAATTTTTTGGGTTAGCTTCAATAATAAGTATTTTTGCCACTTGGTTTATATTGATGATGTTTATAGTAACTTCCTGTCCATGATATTTATACCTACATCACGTAGTGTTATACGAATTTGTGTAGGATAAGTAGGTACAACTTAAAAGTGAAAAATAAAAACTTGAAAAATAAAGAAACAACCGTCTTCCAAAAAAGACACTAGGTACACACGTACATACATTTCCAGTTGTAGCTTACCTCGCATTGTATAGGTTTTTCCTACAATCAGAAGTCAGCTTATACTGGTTATGTATAGCTTGATGTGTAGCCGCGTGTACTATCTTCGCCCCGCGATTTCACCCGCATACTTAAGTCTCGATCCCGTGGGAGTTTCGGGATAAAAAGTATCCTATGTCCTAATCCAGTATAGTTATCCATGTGCCAATTTCATCCAAATCCGTTCGGTTCATCCAAATCCGTTTTAGCGTGAAAGCGTTACAAACATACAAACATAAGTACAAAAAATCGAATCTTTTCACTTTCTTAGAAGTTTAGATGATTGTAAGAAGTTAACATGTTACCCGTACAAAGTCGAGAACAAAAGCTAGTTAAATATACAAACATTATAATTATATAATCCGTATAGTACTAATAGAAAAGCAATTATAGGTAAATTACATTTAAAATGTGTTGTACTATTTCTTTTGTATGCTCCAAATAAATAGTTTATCTATCTCTGACTTGGCAGCCGTTCATTTTAAAGATGAAATTACGGAATTCCTAATCGTCCAAGAAATTTTGATGAGGCAGGTAGGAATTTTTCTGGCAATTCCTTTAAAGATTGATTGGTTTTATATTAAAATAATTATTTCAATATAATTAATGGCTTTATTTATGATGGGTACTTAATTTAGATCCAGGTAAAGGGTTTGGGAGAATCGAATCCATCAATCACACAGAAGTTGAGAAAGAAAACCATAATTTTAAGAACTAGGTATTTTAAAGTTACGAAACAAGCTTTGAAATGTTGCCTAATTTGTCCACTTGACAAAACAATAAACAGTAAATATCGCTCCATAGAAATTTTTTGTGTAGGAGTCGTGTATAATTGGCGAGACCAACCGCGGCGCGTAGAAAAATGTGTTCAGGACAGTTCAAACGACGGAAAAACCCGGGCGTGTGAGTGGATAACTAGGAAATTAAGAAGTCCCAATAATCTTCTGGTGAGTGGTTATGGTACGCTACTGCCCGTAACCGATTTGGGATAAAGGAGGTCTCCATAACCGACACCTTAACCACACATAAAAAAATACTTACATGCTCTGTGCCACACATCTGTTTTCAAATAAAAATACGGTCTCGAGTCTCGATAGCACAACGGGTATGTACCTACCTACATGAGTAAAACAATTTCAAGTAACAAGAAGTAAAGAATCAATTACCAGAATGTCTCACCCCTTTCCACCATTTTACATAAATCTTGGATGCGAAGCAGTAAATTCTGAATTCTGAATTGTGATTCTGTTATTATACTTTGAATATGTAAGCAGAAATCTTTTATCTCTGTCACAATTCGTTCTAGCGAATATAATGTTGGAGCTACTTGAGGTTTAATAAAATTAGTGGTCTTTTGTGCTACAAATGATAGGTGCTTATCAGCTTACAGGCTTACATCCATCGCTTTCCATCAGGCGAGATCGAGATATGGAGCGGTCCAATTTGATTTAAAAAAAAACATGAGTAGTTAAAAGTAAAAATGCCTCCATAGTGAACTTTTTGCTCGCAGTATGTTCGGCTGACACTCTTGTGGTTTCCGCAGATTGCAGGCATCAAGGACGAGAGGTGAGGGAACGGCTCCAATCTGTAATAGTGGTGTACTTTTAGATGTTCAAACACACGCGGTACACATTTACAACAGCTGTCTACCACCGCCTCTGTCTACAACTCATACAATTTCAACGTGAAATTATGCTGCAACCACATGCGAGCACGAGGAAATAAAAGGTGTAATAATTATTATGCAGCTGGTAGGACTCCCACCGGAGTCCAGCGTCAAGCACCCTGCTGTGTTTCGTCGATACGTGGGAGTTCCAGTGCCTTAGGATCTTCCGGGCACGCTCGTTCCATCATAGACCTCATCCATCGCTTTCCATCAGGCATGATCAAGGTCAAGAGCGGGCCCATCAGCAATAAATAAAAAATAATAAGCTGGTACTGGAATGATGGCATACCTAACTAATTGATCAACAGATTTTATGTACCAAAATAGTAAACAGCTCATTGCAATAAAAACTTGCAAAAAAAGAGAGACTAGACCATAGACTTGAAAAAAAAGATGGACTCCGCGTCACGCATATCGAAAGTGAAGCACCATACCAATCTATATGTGAGTGATTGACGATTGACGATGTCGTGTCGCTTAATGGCGGCCGGTCGGCATACTATGATGTAAATGTGAGCGTGAGGCGTGTTTGTACAAGCGGTCCCCGGCATACTTACTGTGCTTCACTTTCGATATGCGTGGCGCGGAATTCATCTTTTTTTATAAGTCTATGGACTAGACATTAAATTTCATAAATATTAGTCTCACCGTCCTTGCTAGTGGAAGGCTCTAAGGAAGATACATTTCGAAAAAAAAAGTATTAGAAAAAAATACATTTTTAATCTTTATCTGAACGCATTATAATAATTTTGCATTGGGGTAACATTATTACCAAAATTAAGGCGCGTTCTGAATTGGGAAAATAATCGATGTAATCGATTTGAGCGTGCTTAAACCCGTGCCGAATTGGCGTAGGCGCGATAACGATGTCCCGTGAATCGTCATAGATGACGTCATGACATGCGCCATCTTGCGATAACGCCGACCATGCCTCGTACTAATATCACCGTGAGCGCTGTCATAAATGACAGTGTGTGTGTGTGTGTGTGAGGATGAGGATTGAGGATGTGTCAGTGTGTGTTTTGTTTTGAGCTGCATCTTATCTTTTTAATAACGTGGCATTTTAGAAATTGTGCTTCTGGCTGACAGTCGCGACCTAAACAAAGAAAAGGAAGAAACGTGTGGTGTTTATACTAAGAAATACTGCCAGTATTTCTTAGTATAAACACCACACGTTTATACTGCTGTAATATCTTTTTGACACCGAGTAAGCACTGTGAGCGCGCTCACGAGTGTTCCGAATTGTTGACAGCTCTCAGCTGTCATACAAAAAATACAAAAATGTTTATTTCTTGTTTGGTTCTTTACATTTTGATGGTGAATGTCATAATCGTGATATCCAATAAGGAACGCATGTGAGACGATTTGAGTGCTGTAATGTAAGCGATATTAGCCAATTCGGAAGGCGGCCTTATTGACATGGGCATCTGTCTGTCAGTAGTGTCAGTGTAATGTCAAACAAAAATATTTAAAAATCATAACAGCGCGCCGGTCGTTTTCACAAAATATTTCAATATACAAAGAAAATGTCGGCTTTTCATGGATTTCCCGACCTCCCAGGCCCAGAGGAGATACCCTTCTGCAAACTAAATGAAGTTTTCTGTTGTGGGAATGCACGTTACGGAAATATCACTACGTTTACAAACTCGGTAAGGTTAGCTTCATTACTTCGCAATTATCCATAATAAAACCTTAGTTAACCAGTTCATATTTGTTTCAGACGAAAAACCATCCCGTGATAAACGTAACCCGCGACATACACCACCACAGGACTTCGGACGAGAACATTTCTATGTATATTGACGTTGAGGACAATTTGCTCAAGAAAATCACCAGTGTGTGGTACAAACAGGGGTTCTTAGAGGCTTTAGGTGTTGCTGCAGACCCGTCAGTGAACCGCGAGAGCCAGGTCCTAGCTGTCGCCGCGTCATACGTGTTAAAAGTCGCAAATGTATTCACAGCATTTAGATACTTTTTGCAGCCACATCTGAAGGATATAGGGCCTAAAATCGTTGCAAACTACTCAAGAACCAGGAACTGGGGGAATGGTCCAATCAAATGCATAGCATGGCACCCTCATACAACTAAAATGGCCGTAGCAACAGTGGACGACAATGTAAGAATATACTGTTCAGAAGTCTCATTCGTATCTACGTTGAAATGTAAGGCACAAGGACATGTTTCTTCGTTAAGTTGGAGACCGTTCTCAGCTTCTGAACTGGCTGTAGGGTGTGAGCAGGGTGTGATTGTGTGGACTGTGGATCCTAATTCTATGTTTACTAAACCTTCTTCAAGTAATGCTGTTGTTTTGAAAAGGTACATACTGTTTTCTATATTTTACCTCTTAGAACCTGTGAAGTAAAATTTGTAATATGACCCTCTGACTGAGATGATTCTTATTTTATAACCTAGCTTCTGCGGATGTCAAAATTTAACCCACGGGAACATGCTATCGGGACAATAAGTAGCCTATGTCCTTCCCCAAGGTGCTGTCCATCTCCTTGTCCAATTTTATCGAAATCTGTTCAGTGGTTTAGGTGTGAAAAGGTAGCATACAGACTTACTTTCGAATTTATATAGATACTAGCTTCCGCCCGCGGCTTCGCCCGAGAGGTATGTCGATAAAAACTATCCTATGTCCTTCCCCGGGATGCCTAAGTCTATATGAATTTGTATGTATCGGTTTTCATTATATTTTTGCATCAGAATCATGCATGCTCTATTTGACATGATAATAATGTCAAAACCCCTTTACCATTTTCTGCTGCTTTTCCATTATCTTTTAATATTTAATAAATCTTATTAGATTTTGCACCCAAATTGCACAAATCATCTAAACTAACCCCCTTATTAATAAACATTGTAAATCAACTGTACAGTTACACAACGCTTCATCTTCTTCTTTCGAATGTCAAATTACTGACGACTGAAAGAGAGAAATTAGTGTGTAACTATTCATCTGATATAATACGTTTATTAGTAAGGGGGTAAGTTATACCTATCTAAACTTATAAAGAAAAAGTTTTGATTATTTGTATGTTTCTTTGTTATGCTTTCATGCTAAAACGGCTGAACGGATTTGGATGAAATTTGGACATGGGTAGACCATGATCTGGAATAGGACTTAGAATACTCTTTATCCTGATATTCCCAGAGGATCGAAACTTATGCAGGTGAAACCACAGGGCGCAGCTAGCTAGTACTTATTAAAATTTCGACGACACGGTTGGCGCAGTGGTTGAGCGATTGACTGCTGCGCAGCATGTCGCGGGTTCGATTCCCGCACGGAACAAATATTTGTACGACCTATAAGTATTTGTTCCGGGTCTGGGTATTTTATCTATAATATGTATGTATTTACAAAAAAAAAAAATTTATGTAAGTAGTTTATCAGCCATCTCGTTACCATAACACAAGCATTAGGTTGCTTAGCTTGGGACTAAATGGCGTTGTGTGAAATGTCCAAGGATATTATTAAAATTCTTGCTCTCAATTACAGGCCCGACCACAGCCCGGTCACTGACGTGAGCTGGTCTCCTAACGGTGACTTACTGATCAGCTGTTCCGGTGCAGACACTTCCATGTTAGTGTGGGACGTGTCCATGGAAACTGCAGTCCCACTCCGGAGGGTCGCTGGTGGTGGGATCGTGTTTGCACGCTGGTCATTTGACGCAGGCAAAGTGATCGCCGCTACTTCTTCTATTATTTTTAGGTTAGTTTCCAGCTAATTCCATAGACATAGAGACTCACAACTCAAGGATGAGACAAATTGACTTTGTGGCCAATACCTGCTTCTTTTCTGGAACCCTCTAAAAGAAAATTTAATTTTATCAAATTGTCAAAATTCAATTGACTATTCAAAATCAGAATTCTAGAAACAGAACTACTGCCCGCAAATTCGCTTAACTTAACCCATAACTGAATATGGAACGCTAAGATCATTCTCTATGTATATGGCTATTTTCAATTTATCAAAAACAAATATTACCTTTATAATGTTAGTATCTTTACTAACATTATAAAGGTAATATTTGTGACTTTGTATGTAGGGGGTAATAAACAAAGGGGCAATTCTCGTAATTTTAAGAATGTTCACAGTCTGATCTCAGTGTCAATCTGTCAGAAATACCTCTGATTTCCCTACATTTTGACAAGTTTTTGACACTTGCTTGTCGCTGAGATGAGACTGCGACTAGATTTTGAATGTTTTAAATTACGAGAATTGGCCTTCTGGTCATGTTTACTTTGTAATACATATTGTAGGAAAAGATATTTTTTTCTTAACCCACCTTTTTTAATATTTTCTACAGAGTTTGGGACACAAAGCGTTGGACACCGGAACGTTGGTGCGCCCGCGGTAACCGCGTGGTGGCGGCTTGCTGGGGCCCCAACGATATACTGCTGTTTGCCGCCAAGGGAGAGCCAATGGTGTATGCTCTTAGTAACACTGGGCTAATGAGTGGTCAGTATTCTTCTTAGATTTTACCCGATTACGACAAAACCTTTTTTTTTTAGGATGGAAAATCATCAAATGACCCCCGCTCTGGGTGGAGCGGAAGGGAGTGTTAGACTCTTACTGACTAAAACCCATCCGTGTTCCTTCCGTAGCCCTTTATGTTCCGGGGCAGCGGTAACCCTTTCGGACAATCGAGCTGCCCCGGCAGGCTTCGGCCCTGACGGGCCCCTTCTCTGACATCTCGTTGAGGTGCGCGTGGAACACATACGCGCTGTCCGGCCGGGCCTGGTGCTGATCGGACGGTGAGCTACCCAGTACTCTCCGTCCGCAGGCCTGCGCCTACGTTGGCCGGGAGTCGTCACGACAAAACGACAAAACCTGGGTTATGATTTTCACAGGCTGTGTATGTACTGTAGAGGCTATCTATGTAGCCTTACCTTTAATAGTACAGGCTGGTCATAATTGTCAGCGTGTTCCATTCGATTGTTTAAGCAGACGTCAAATATTTTTATTGGGTATTTTTTGTTTAGTAGAAGCAATGCTACTCGTAACATGATAAAGTCCCTCCTCCTCCCCGCAATACTATTCAAGTCAAAACATCGCTGTTTAAATTATAATGTGAGGCTCCTCTTAGCTAGAAACTCCACAGTACAGTCTGGGCGTCGAGAGAATACGCTAAAGACACTTGTCACTGGTGCGACAATTCTAGATAATTCTACTGGATTATTTTTTTTACTGTCTCGAATTTTTTACAGTTTGTTCTACCCACGATTATGAACAACTTTCACTATGGGACCAACTCTGAACTCACGAAAAAAAAATTTGCTGTTTCATACATTTTGTTCTAATAGGTATTGAACTTTTGTATTAAACAGCAGATTTTTTTTTCGCGACAGAAAATATAACATCCAGTATAATAATATAAGTAGATCAAATTCGCAAAACACATAGTCTTTTGTATCAAACTGACAGGTGTCAAGATCAAATTCTCTCGTCGGCCGTACTGTATGTTCATTTGTCCCCTCATAACTCCTAAAGTACTAGTCGTATTTGAACAAACACAAAATTAAAAATATCATTGTTTTCGTAGACACAGGTCAGGTTAAACGAAGGGCATACTTTAAGGGAGTGTAGTACTCATGAAAATGAACAAACATCTTTTAATATAGGGCGGACTCAAAAATAAAAAATAAAACAGCTGTTCCCTAAATTTTGTCCAGTTTTATGCGAACATAAATGCGAGCGGCTGCTTTTATTTTCTCGATTTCAGTGTTGGTCTCTTAATAAAAGTTCTTCATTTTCATGGGTACTTACACTCCCTTTTTTTTTTTTTTTTTTTTTAAGGATGGGAAATCATCCAATGACCCCTCCCGCTCTGGGTGGAGCGGAAGGGAGTGTCAGACTCTTACTGACTAAAACCCATCCGTGTTCCTTCCTTAGCCCTTTATGTTCCGGGGCAGCGGTAACCCTTTCGGACAATCCCGCTGCCCCGGCAGGCTTCGGCCCTAACGGGCCCCTCCGTGTCTGCTGACAGCTCTTTGAGGCGCGCGTGGAACACATACGCGCCGTCCGGCACGGGCCTGGTCCTGATCGGACGGCGAGCTACCCATTACTCGCCGTCCGCTGGCCCGCGCCTACGGTGGCCGGGAGTCGTCACGCGGCTCCCGACGCCCGGGGCGTCTACCGCGGCGGCTGGGACGGGCGGCCCTCTCGGCTCTCTCCCTCGCCCATCCCGCCACCTCCTTCGCTAGCATGACTGCTTCGCAGAAGGAGGTGACTGCCTCCCACTCCCTCTCGCTCCGGACCATGGTTTGAACCAGGGCCGGGCGCGAGAGGTCGCCGCTGCTGCCGATCGCCTCTACGAGGACACGGCGGTGCTCTGCCCAAGCGGGACAGACCTCCACCGTATGCTCCACCGTGTCCTCTGGGCGATCCTCGCAGTGGTGACACCCGGGCGTTTCCTCCCGCCTGATGATGTGCAGGAACCTCCCGAAACATCCGTGTCCGGTGAGGACCTGCGTCAGGCGGTAGGTGAGGACGCCGTGACGCCTCTCTAGCCACTCCTCAAAGAGGGGCCTTACCGCCGCTATCGTGGCGTGCCCTTACTTACTTACACTCCCTTAAAGTATGTCCCTCGTTTAACCTGACACACTGTATAAGTCAAACTTCAATAAGGTTAAACTTGAGAGTTTTAATAAATAAACGACTCTTCCTCAGGATCACAAACCAGCAAGGCGCTTCCAGTACTTGACGTGACAAAGGTGGAACTATCATCAGGGGACACTGTAGGAGGGCCCATTCTGGACATGTGCTGGGACCCCACTGGCAGATACTTGGCCATTATATTTGAGGAGTCACACCTGGTCACCGTCTTCTGTACCACGAGGTTGATGCTTCAGCTTAAGATTTCGCCCTGGTGAGTTTTGTTTATTTGTATTAAGAGCGTTTACGACGTACAGCATTTCACACAAACTTTCAAGTCCTTGTTTTTCGAAATTAATGAACCGATTTTAATGAAACTTCGTACGCATAAGCATGCCTAATTTGGCTGTAACACTATTTTTCGAAAATGTTCTTTACTAACTTTTTAGACCTTTGTATCCTGCTTATATGTATGTAGTTTCATTAAAATCGGTTCATTAATTTCGAAAAACAAGGACTTGAAAGTTTGTATGAAATGCCGTACATCGTAAACGCTCTTAAATGGGATGCGCTAAGGTAGCCCCCCGAAATTCAAAGGGGTTCGAACATTTTCCTATAGAAGCTGACAAATCCACTTCTTTTTTTTTTTTTTTTTCTAAGTTTCCGCGCACTGTGGATGTAGTATGTACCTATGGCTAGGGGACACTTAAATACCAACAAAGTGACATCACAAGACAGAAACGCCATAGTAACTTCGCGTTATATAAATGACATTATATAAATAAATAGATAAGCCGTGTTGTTCCAGTTGCTTCATATGCGGCATAGATGTAGAGGTACCATCCACCATGGCCTTCCAACAGAACTTCAGCGAGGGAGCGTGCCTCACCATCGCCTGGTCAAGCGGAAGAGTGCAGCATTTCCCCATCATTTACACCGATACCTATTGATTCCTTCTGTAGTTTGTGACGTAGATCTATCGAAACAAGCAAGCTTAACAAACCCTTTAGGGTGGTCGCACATCTGACGGAAGAAGCGTCGTCGGGCTCAACTTCTTTACTATGCTCGACTCACTAACGCATCATCGCGTCGGTTGAGTGTGTAAGGTTGAATATTTTATTATCTACTTGTCCGTTCTAAAGGCTGGACCCTAATTAAAAACGTTCAAAATGTAGTCTCAATCTCATCTCATTTACAATCAATGTCAAAAACTTGTAAAAAATGTAAAGAAATTTGAGGTACTTTTGACAGATTGAGACTGAACGTTCTTAAAAAAATTACAAGAATTGCCCCTCCCGACGACGATACTCAAAGCATTTTCCGTCAGATGTGCGACTATCCCAACCCACTAGCTGCCATTGTAAACACTAAACTTGAATTTTTTGGCCCACGTTCGCACGGACGTATAAATATCGCGGCGGGATTTTATCGCGTTCTGGATTTTCAAGTCTCGGCGCTAAGCAGTACGTCAAAGATCTAGTACGCGAAAAAATATCGCCGCAGGATAAAAGCGCCCGTGTGTACCTGGGCTTTGATCGTTATCGAGTTCTAGAACCATAATTTGCATTTATTTATTTTTTATATATACTTTATTGTACACCAGAAAAAACATACCAAAAAATACGATTATTAATACAAAACATACAATGGGCGGCCTTATCGCTTTCTGCGATCTCTTCCATGCAACCTTCGAATTCCAATTCAATTAAGGGCTAATTGTTAAATCGACAGATCATTTTTTTTCGTGGAAGAAAATTGACGTCTCTTACAGATTTTATAGAGAAGAACTGTCAAAAATTCAAAATTATTCCTCGGATAAAATTATCTGGCGTGATGAAGCATAAGCACTACCGGTATCTATTTAGGCTTCAGCTTTTATCCCTTTTATGTAAGCTGGAACTGAAGCTTTCTTCAAGGAAGTTGGCGATGCAGCTAAAATACAACCACAAAGGTTATGTGGCAATGGATTGTGAATATCGATGATACTGAATTAAAGTTTAAAAACTTAAACGTTATTTTGTACTGAGAGGTAATTCTCGTAATTTTAAGAACCAGTCAAAAATACCTCTTCATTTCCTTTACATTTTTGACGAGTTTTTGCCGTTAATTGTTTGTCGCCGAGATGAGACTGCGACTTCATTTTGAACGTTTTACATTACGAGAATTGGCCTTGTGATGTGTTCGGCTTCCGACGAATGGAAAACGACTGTTTCAGTATGTCCAGAGTGCTTGGAGGTGAATGTATGGTTGTAATGCTGTGATAATTCTGTGGTCTTCAACCGATGTTATCGCCCATTTAAATCTATGTATTAACCTCATTACTAATAAACGTATTATGGCAGTAATTTGACTTTCGAAAGAAGAAGCCGTTGTGTAACTATACAGATGCTATACAACGTTTATTAGTAAGGGGGTTTATATTCGTGTCTAGCATATACAGGATGATTTTTTTTTAAACCAAGTCCATTTTAAACTACGAAAGGAGCCATGGGCTACACTTGAAAGAAAATTTAAATGACATCTAACACGAAAAAAATCATGTACTTAAGTAAAATAAGTGTGAATATGGGCCACTTTCTATGTTTTTTAAAGTATGTTAATTCAGTTATTTTAGATGTGTAAGCTTGCTTGGACTCAACTTTAAGTTAAGATGATGAACAATATGTATTTGACAGTCCTGCTTAGGTGTGATAAAATTGTACCGATAAATCTAAGCAGGGTTAATTAAAACAAATTAAAATCATATACTTACATCAAACAGCCTAAAGGCGTAATGTAAAATAATTGAAGGTCTAAAACTTATGAACAAGACTGCCTGCCGATATACCCCCTTACTAATAAACGTATTATATCAGATGAATAGTTACACACCGATTTCTCTCTTTCAGTCGTCAGTAATTTGACATTCGAAAGAAGAAGACAAAGCGTTGTCTAACTATACTGTCACTATACAACGTTTATTAGTAAGAGGGGTATTCTGCAACACTGTGAAAACTAAGGTGAAGTGACCTCATTCAACCTGATGCTACGGATCGACACTACTGACAGCTCGCTTCAAACTCACTTCAACTAAGTTTTCACAGTGAGATTTTTACAGAATATATCGGTTGATATTTTAACGTGTACGTGTATCTATAGTAAAGAAATAATACAGCAGTAAGTAAGTAAATATTTTTATTAAAAAAACTGATCTGTTACTTATCCCATTTTCACTGATGACCACACCATCCGTCGAAGCACTAGAACTCATAGTAGTTCTAATCTGCATTCGCGATTTATACAAACCCATAGATTTATACAAACCCATAGATTTGTAATACCTAAGTTTCATCATCCCCTGCCTAGCTTTTCCCATGTTGGGGTCGGCTTTCAGTCTAACCGAATGCAGCTGAATAGTGAATACCATTATTTTACATGGAGCGAATTCCTATTTGGCCTCCGCAACGGTAACACGATACCCTTGGCAAGACGGGATGTCTATGGTTACGCCACTGCATTTGTCAAACACACAGTCACCTGTGTAGGTACTTGTTGATCTTATGACTGCGTCAGTGAGCGGAGTTCGCGCAGCTGAATTTTGGGCCAAAGATGCTTGATCTTTTTGCCATTTACGCTAAAAAGAATAAAGAAACAGTTACCATGACCAATAAGTAGGTACGAAACATGGTCGAGGTGGAACGCATGTGTTGCAAATGCAATCAATGAGAGGAAGGTATCTATACTCACATTTGAGTCAGAGAGACTCGTTTAACCTTTTAACCGCTTACGCCGGATAAATCCGACAAAAATGTTCGTGTCTGTTTCGCCAAGGTCGTATATTTACGACCAAATATCACAGCTCGTTTAAGAGCGTTTACGCTGTACGGCATTTCATACAAACTTTCAATTTAATGAACCGATTTTAATGAAACTTCATACGTATAAGCAGGAATAATTAACCTGTTATTGCTTTATTTATATTCAATTACAAGTAACAAACGACTCAAATACGTCAGTAACAATATTTCTTAACAACTACGTTAGTAAAATTATCCTACACACATAACACACTGCATTATTGTTTATGCAAATCCCTGCTACAAGCTCAACATCGATGTGGAAAGCTTGCAGCAACGATTCACATACAAGCAGTTCAGTCTGGTCGCGATACACCGCAGTATACCTAATGTTGGGGCTGGCCCAGTGGTAATGGCCGCAACTTACGAGTTGTAGGTCGTAGGTTCGAACCCAGACAGGCGCTTTACTTTGTGTAAATTATTTCATCACCATTGCTCTCCAAACGGTGAAGGAAAACATCGTGAGGAAACCGGCATGTCCTAGAACCAAAAATTCGAAGACATGCGACATCTGCCAACCCGCACTGGGCCCGAGTGGTGGATTACGGCCCACTCCCTCTCACTGAGAGGAGCCCTACAATATGCACGAAATAGGGTTGTTTTTAACTATTCTAGAACAACGTGCAAACCTGCGAGCGATCATATTAGCTCTCACCGACAGCGCCCTTCTTTCTCTTTCAAAATCATCATCATCTTTGAGGGCAGCAGCGGTCAAGATATCTTAGTATGGCCCCAAGTATTTCACCTTTTATGCCTTAGAAGCGATGCTCTGTTCAACTTGACCGGGGGCAATAGTATCAGAACCTCGACTCTTCAAACTGATTTGTCAACGACCGATGGAGACTCCAATAATACGGCTCCAACGCAAAACTCAAGTAGGGAAAGCTGGAGAAAAAACAGCCAGGTTGCACAAATGCACCTGTAGAGATGGGTAAAGATCGTCACTCACAGTCACTGCACGCCTGAGAGAGAGGATAGCTCTTTCTAGGTACAGACGCCAGCACATCAAGCTACCCGAAACTGTCAAATTTTCCCAATCAACTTTGAACCTTATTATGCTTTAGCGATAAAGTTGAAAATCTATTAAAGAAATTTGACAGATTGTAGTAGCTTGATGTGCTGGCGTCTGTACCTAAATATTTTTACAAAGCACAAGATGCTGTATTACACCTATTCACAAAGTACCTACCTATTTCGGAGAAACATTGTGTAGCAGATGCTGGATTGTTCCATTGTTCATCAATGCATTCCTGCGCGCATTTTTAGGATGACATTATATATACCTACCTACTGTGTAATTCTGGTTGAAATCCGGAATAAACAAAACCAAACAAAAGGCCTAGAGTGTTGCCATTGAAAAAGTTAAAATATCGAATTAAAAAAAAAGATTAGGTAAGTAGGTACCAGAGGAGCAATTCTCGTAATTTTAAGAATGTTCATAGTCAGGTTGCCTAAAAAGACCCCTTTGGCAGAATCATGAAATAATTCTTATCACGCAATTTCATCTGTAACATACAGGGCTAAGGAAGGAACACGGATGGGTTTTAGTCAGTAAGAGTCTGACATTCCCTTCCGCTCCACCCAGAGCGGGAGAGTTATTTGATGACTTCCCATCCTTAAAAAAATAGTAAGACGGACATTGAACTTAACAGGCCTGTTACAAAAATACGCGTAGCTAGATCAGATGCATGATTTCCTCGTTGAAATTGAATAGATACTATTCGTTGGTTGGTAATAATAGCAAATAATTGGTAAAAATAGTTCGTTTTCCCTTCTACAATAATAATAAAGTGATTTTATTATTTTAGCAATAATCGTTCTAGTGTTTAGGCAAAAACTTATGAATGGCTGATTTGAGAGCTCTAATTTGCCGATTCTGTTTCTCACAGATCACAGTAATGAACATCTGGAGCAATTGAATATCAATATCCTTCAAAATCATTCAGATTGTGATTAATAGTAGATATCTTTGGCAATTAGGGTGTAGACTGCTTGAAAAGTGATCTTGTTGAAAACGATTAAATGGTAGAGAGCAGTTGGTTATTTTTTCAACCGGAGACGATTCCAAAAAGACTCACTAAAGAGTACCTACCAATTTTTTTTTTATCATCTCCTTATGCCCTCGAGCGAGCCCTTTATTTTGATCCAAAATAGACACGACAAAAAAAAACGTTATAATTATTACAATACCTACCTATTTACTTAATGGCACCTAAAATCCGCCGTGTTGTATTTTTTCTCTCGAGGTGTCAAGACAAATTTAATGTTACCTCATTAGTTGAAATTCATCTAACTGTTTATGCTACAATAGTGAGGTACAGAGCGTGCGAAATTATCTGCCATACGTGCGTTTTTTTGGGCCAATACAGTTTTTGAATACTTAGGTACATCGCCATCGAATCAAACCACGGCGAAGCTGGTGTGCCGACCTGATAAGGTTTGCACAAGACAGGGAGAGTTTTGGCAGGAAAAAGGGAAGGCCAGCTGTTATAGTGGGAGTACCAGTGCCTTAGGCATCTTCTTGGCACGCTCGTTCCATAATAGACCTTGCATCCATCGCTTTTCATCGTGATCGAGGTCAAGAGCGGGCCCATTCAGCAATAAAAAAAAAAGATTTAAAAAAAAAATTGACGATGGCAACACAAGTTTTTACATACCATCGTTATAAAAGCCACCTTTGTATGTAGTGATCTGTACAGTGCCCAAACGATAGTTCGTTCGCAAGTTCATACTGTTTTTGGTTTCGTATTCAATGGTGTCTAAAATAACGTAATAACAAGATGCGTGTATGGTGGTAATGTATTATAATTTATAATCGTAATTAGTTAATGTAGTATCGTAAAAGAAAGACCAGTCGTGGCCTATTGGTACCTACGAGTACCTAACGGCCCCGACTTACAAGTTGTACCTACTACGTCGTGGGTTCGAACCCAGACAGGCGTTTACTTTGTGTAATTTATTTCATCACCACTGCTCTCAAAAACGGTGAAGGAAAACATCGAAGCAAAAATTCGAAGACATGTGACATCTACATCTACCTAACCCGCACTGGGCCTGCGTGGTGGATTATCGCCATTCCATGTCACAGAGAGGAGGCCTGTGTCCCAGCAGTGGGAACATTATAGGCTGATTATGCTAATATCATAAACATATATCAACTCCTTTAATTTTTTAATCTACGATTAGCAAAATAACTCGGTTGCTCCGGTTTGGGAACAAGTAACTCGATTTTTGTAAATTTTACAGGGAGAGCGCATTGTCTTTAGGTACCATTATTATGTTTTAGTTTTTCTCTGAAACTGTAGGTAGGGTAAGGTTGTGTTAGATCTAACGCAACCTAACCCTACGTATAGTTTCAGAGAAAACTGTAAGTCTACCAGCGCCTATAAAGTCGTAATTCCGCAATATCTGGGGGCCTAAAAAGGCCACTTTGGCAGAATCATAAAACAATTCATATCACGCAATTTCATCTGTACCTATGACAGTATTGTATGGAGATTAGTAAAATGCTAAAGGTACCTACACCTCTGCCTAACCCTTCAGGGACATATAGGTGTGAAACAGTTAAACAGATAAATTGCGTGATGTGAATTGTTTTATGATTCTGCCAAAGTGGCCTTTTTAGGCCTTCTGCTCAGGAGAGCAGAGGGCCTAAAAAGGCCACTTTAATAAAAACTATCATTTAATCCAAAGTTACGCTGGCTAATTTTATTTGATCTTTTAACCTCCTCACTGAACATGTACTACCCACAGAACATAAAGAATAAAAAAATCTTGCATCTGTCCTAATAGCAGGTTATAAGGAAAACCCTTTGTTACGGGAATAGATTTTTTTCAGTTAAAAAGTTTTAAACAGCCCAAATCCTGAAAATGAATTGAATCTGACATAAAAAGTGGTTCCTGTTCCTTATTGTGCATATTATAAACGGGCGACACGCGTCATTCGCAGAGGCAATTGCAGCCATCGACAACGGGCCGCTCGTGTATTGAGTACGGTGGTCAAATACTCGAGCAGCATGCTGTCACCGGAGACAGTGGGAGACAGTCGCCTGTGCCGTGGACGCGTGTCGCTCGTGTATATTCGAGCACTTAAGGCGCGGGCCCACCGCGGCGCACGGAGAGGCTACGCACGTGTATTAAGCTTCGCTTTGTAAGAAAATGTATGTGGTTGTGTCCACCGCAACCCACGGAGAGGCTACGCATGAATTGACGACATTGATACATGCGTGGCTTGCTCGAATACATGTGGTTACATAGCTGGTGTCTACGTTTCCACTGGAGTACACGAATATGACCTACGACTATCTACAGCTCGCTTATCGCAGCGCAGTTTCCCCGCCCGTTCCACCTCCCGCAGTGAAGCCCGTGTCCGTGGATTGCAGTGGCACGTGCGTAGCCTTTCCGTGCGCCGTGCCACGCTATACATAGTCGTGGGTCTTCGTGTGGAAACGTAGACTCACGTTGCCAAACAAATTAATACACGCAGCTAAAATGCGCCGCGTGCCCATGCACAGCATGCGCCGCGGTGGGCCCGCGCCTTTACTGCTTGCGGCCCTGTCATTAAATTCTACTAGGGAAATTGACCCTTTTAATCATAATGCTTAACACCTTTGTGCATTGATTTCAGGTTTATCTCGATTATCGTTTATTTGATCAGACCATCGTATACATGGTGGTCTGGCACACCCGATTATCCATGGTTGGAGAAATATCATTATCCTGGCTTCTTTACGTCGACCCCGTCGAGGTACGTCAATGGAACAGACACGGAGATATCTGAACCTGAAGATACACCCGATTATCGTATTGAAGAACCACATTACATAATTCACGATGAAGGCGATCCGTTAGAAATGGAACGACCATACAGAAATTCGCCACCTTTCAAACAATCAGAGAAAATTTGGTACAATAAATATTGGGAAGTCAGTCCAATTGCTTGTTCACTTGTTATTCACCAGCACTCTTATTTCGTAACACACTGTCAATCACAATCTGAATCTTTTTGAAGGATATTGCTAATCCCTTGCTTCATATGTTCCAAAAATGTGTCTGCTCAACAACGTAAATAACGCAAATTTGAATGTTGTTGAGCTGTCAAAATGATAGCCATTTGCTACTGTTAGAGTGTTTCGCAATTACTCCGCTGCAGTGCGATTCTGTAACCATCTCACCGTGAAAACTTAGGTGAAGTGAGCGTGGAGTGAGCTGTCATTAGTGTAAATCCCTATAGCATCAGATAGAATGACAGCTCACTTCACCTAACTTCTCACGGTGAGATTCTATCAGAATCGACTGACTGGTCACCCAAAGTGTAATGTAGAAGAAGCCCTCTCCATTGCCGTTTGGGTGACTTACTTGGAGTCTCCTTACGTGATTGAATCAGAAATGAAGAAATTCATAGGAGAACTAAGGTAACCGACGTAGCCCGAAGAATTGCCAAACTTAAGTGGCAGTTGGCAGGACACTGGCCGATGGAGTCGAAAGGTTTAGCAGTGGTGACCGCGTACCGGAAGACGTAGCGTTGGAAGGCACCGATGACTTTGTGAAGGCCACAGAAATCCGTTGGATGCGAAAAGTACAGAGCCGGTCGAAGTGGCGGTGCTTGGGGGAGGCCTATGTCCAGCAGTGGACGTCTTTCGGCTGAAATGATGATTGTGATGATGACTTATTAACTTCTTTCGCGTGATTTTCCTATTTTACCTAAGAAATTTTTACACCCCTTCCACGAGTCCTCTAAAAAAGGCAGGTTTTGAAAATTTATAGTTTTGTATTTCGCTTAGATCTGCTTAATTTCAAATAATTTTGTTTTTCAACTAGATACTTCAAATAAATATTGTTTCGATTAATTCACATTGTATTCCACAGAATGCTGAAAAGAACATGGGCTGTTACTGTTGTACCGTGTATAGAAAGTTCACTGTGCTCTCGACTTGTGCAGTTATAACAACCCGGCACATCCTTACGACTGCAACCCCCACTGTACTGATATTAAGGTCCTATGCTCATCTAAAAAAATTGGAAAACATTCTCGGAGGCTGGTATGATACCGACGTCGACGCTTATAATGCCAGCATGTATATGACTCCTTCGCGAATACACATTCACCCAATGGTGAGTTTTGCGAAGTATCTATTCTAACGGGTGTAAAAAGACGCATAATAAAGCCGAGAGTCACTTATTCTTCCCGTTATTGTGATCTGAACTGGATCACTAGACTGTAGTGACCATAGTGCGTGTGTTGAGTGTATGCTACTTGACATGAAAGTGCCTGAAAGTGCTTGAAAGTGCCTGCATTGAACCATTTACAGGCACTTTTGAATTGTCAAGTAGTCGGTCAGTTACTCAGAAAGTTGAAGCTGTTGTCCATTTCAAAACGTAGATCTTTATGGAGAAGAACGGACAAGAAACTCCAATACCTTAAACCTTTTGCTTTTAGTGAAAAAACGTATAAAAAAACAATTCCAAATATGAGATTACTAGCTGTGCCCGCGGTTCACCCGCGTAAGTTTCGATTCCGTGGGTATATGGGTATACGCTGAATGTGTGCGAGCTGTCCGTCTGCGGGCGGCGGGCCCGGTGATGACGGTGGCTACAATGACATTGCCTCGAAGTTCTTTGATTAAAACTCTTGTGCCATTACACAGGCTTGGAGGGTTAAAATTACTTTTGAGTTTTCGTTTGTTTGTTGTTTGTTGTTGGGATAAATTCATTCCAACTACGGAACCCTTCATTGTGCGTGGTCCGACACGTACTTGGCCGGTTTTTTTTTTGTAATAAATTAAGAGCTGATTTTTCCAACGCGCCGGATAATTTTATCCGAGGAATAATTTTAAAATAAGTCACTTTTCTTGTTTTTCAGTGTCATCTGTCATCTTATGGCATATCACAAAAGCTTTTTCATTGTCTATAGAGTGCCCAAGGTAACGGCGTCCCAGGGTCACTTGAGGGTCACTGACATTCAGTTTGGAGATTTGTTGGTCCTTTTCGGGACATTGTTTAGTCTAGACGTTTTGGTCTCACCTCGCTCTACTGCCGTCATCACTTGACATTGGCAGAATAGTCGACATCGGCTCAGTTGCCAAAACACAAACAAAAAAAAAACTTGAAAATATACGAATAGAACCTGATTTTTTATTTTTTTATTAATTTGATCAGAGAAGTCCTAAATGGACTTTAAAAAAAATCTATATGATCTGTTGTTCTGAGAGCAGTGACGACGGTTCAGTGATAACTGCTCCGACTTACAAGTCGTATGTATGGTAAGTATGGGTTCGAACTCAGCTAGGCAAGAGCTTTACTTTGTGTAAATAATTTCATCACTATTTCTGTCAAAAACGGTGAAGGAAAATATCACGAGAAAACCTAGAACCAAAAATTCGGAGACATGTGACGTCTACCAACCCGCACTGGGCCCGCGTGGTAAATTACTGCCCAATCTCTCTCTCTCGAGGAGCCCTGTGTCCCAGCAGTGGGAACATTATAGGCTGATTATGATTATAAATAGGTACTGTTGTTCTGAACTAAACTTTTGCAACGATTTCGCAGCCGCATATCTGCATCGTCAGTGTTGCATACGTTATGTTATATCGTGGGAAGCTGTCTGCCCTGCCCTGACGTGCCCTGTGCACGTACGCCGATGCATACATTTTGTTTGGCAGTTCCTTTATTGGGAAGACGCGCTACCTTTTTTAGACTCATGTCCGCGGTTCTGTTTCATTTACTAACTAAAGCTTGTTTGTTTCAGTATGCATATGATTTACTAACTAAAGCTTGTTTGTTTCAGTATGCATATGATTTACTAACTAAAGCTTGTTTGTTTCAGTTTGCATATGATTTACTAACTAAAGCTTGTTTGTTTCAGTATGCATATGATTATCAAGTAAATGTTTCCCATCCTATACCAGCTCTGTACGATCTTTCGGTCTGGGCTGCTACACACGCTTTTTATGGATCATGGATTTCATCCAGTACTACTATAATCTGTTCGCGAGCGGCATCTGGCTGGTAAGCTAATTCAAAACTCAACCACACGCACCCTTAGGATAGACGTAACATTATCGTGATGGTTTATAATTTATGGCAATCGCCATAAAATTAGACATATATTAAAATATAATGGAGCAGTTGTAGGTTCGAACCCAGACAGGCCCTTTACTTTGTGTAAATTATTTCATCACCACTGCTCTCAAAACGGTGATGGGGAAACCGGCATGTCTTAGAACCAAAAATTCGAAGGCATCTGACATCCGCCAACCCGCATTGGACCCGCGTGGTGGATTATGGCCCTCCCTCTCACAGAGAGGAGGCCTGTGTCCTAACAGTGGGATATATATATTCAATCACTATCTGAACAATTTCGAAGGATATTGCTAATCCATTGCTTCTTATGTTCGAAAAATTTGTCTGCTCAACAACGTAAATAACGCAATGAATTTTGTTGAACTATCAAAATTAAAACCATTACAACTGTTAGTGTGCTATGTAAGTTATATATCGCAGACTTAAAACCTTCTTTAGCTGTGTGCGGTGTGTAGTTTTAAGTGCACACACACGAGCGACACGCGTCAACCGCAGAGGCAACGTGTGTCGGCAGCTGTCGTCGACACGGCTGCAGTTGCCTCTGCGGCGCCTTTAACGCGTGCCTCTCGTGTGTGTGTGTTTAATTGCACACTAAGCTACATACCAACAGCTTAAAACAATCCAATTTGTTTTTTCTGTTTAAAGGTTTGAGTATACTTCGACTATTCCACGAGTTTATGATGTTAGTATGGTTGCTGGATTCATGTTTATGAAGTCCTATAAACGTCGCCCGCTACCTTGGTTTAGGTACATCGTGAAAACACAAAGTCATTTGTGGCCTTGTCCGAAGGTATTTTCTCACATTGAACTAGTTATTTATTTATTATAAACCATATAAGTAAGCATAGAAACATCATAATATCTATACAGGGACAGCCTGTTACCATGGATTCAGCCAGCCGATTCTGTTAGAATCTCATCGTGACGTTACGTGAAGTAAGCTGTCATTCCATCTGATGCTAGGGAGTGACACTAATGACAGCTCCCTATAAGCTCACTCATAGAGGAAAAAAATTTAGTATGAGCTCACTTCACCAAAATTATCACGGTGAGATTTTTACAGAATATTAATTCTAATTTTCATTGGATTTTATTTTTTAAATTTTGACCGCGTAGGTATTAAAATCTTAAAAGATCTCATCTGCGCTTTGGAGGTCCCGACTAAGTCAGTTATCGAATTATAATTTTCATTTCAATTTTCATTTTCATTTCCATAATTTTAATTTTAATCTCCATTTTTGTTATTGTTTTTGTATTATTAATTTAATGTAGGTAATTGTATTTATTATTTATTTATTTATATATACTTTATTTTACACCAGAAAATAAATAACAAAAAATACGATTATTAATACAAAACATACAATGGGCGGCCTTATCGCTTTCTGCGATCTCTTCCAGGCAACCTTGGAATGGACAGTGATTGCGTGGATATAAAAAAATGGGGTTGACAGTGGCGCAAAATAATATAGGCACAAAATAGATACATAGCTATATATATATATATAATGCTGTATAATAGACACATAAATAAATACATATTAAATATACATATAAACAAAGAAAATAAATGATGACAACAGATTATTGCAGCTACGAAAACAAGATCACAACAACAAGTAAAATAATTAAAATATTTTAATATTTACTTTTCTGTGAAACAGTAGTTTTTTTTTTTTATAACCGACGAAAAGTCGCTATGGTTTGGTGGGTTTAGGGGGCTGACGCTAGGGTATAGAAGTCTGACCGCCGGCGATTAGCGAGAATCGAGGAGAACTGCAACATAAACCGAGTTGTTAAAAAAGGTTGACTGGTAGAAAATGCCTATGGCATTAATCCGCCTCAGTACATTTATGTGCTTGAAGTATTAAATAAATAAATAAATAAGTTGTTTGTTTGACAGAGTTCTCGCCGGTGTGAACAGTCAGCGATCAACTATTAATAAATATAAATAAATGTATCTCTTTTACTGATACTGCAAACGGGAATACGGGATCTTTGTACATTTCTTGAGCGAGAAAATGTTCGATAAATAGTCATTACCTCGTCGGTGGTAGGACAGGAGTTATGTTTGAGTGCGTTTTATCTATTGCCATCAACCGGGCACAGTTTTCAGACAAAGAGCTTAGTTTTTTCTAGGACTTCCTAGTTCTAAAGAAAAAAAAAAAGAAACCAATACGATTACTGTCAAATGCGTGCACTGACTGGACAGGTCCACTCAATCTGTGTGGTTCTTTCCTCAAAAGACCATTTCAGACACCAATCTTCACATTAATCTTGATCATATCACCAAAATTAAGTCTGGGCTTTAGAAGAGATTGTGACCTCTGAGTTTGTTTCGGCCTTTCTTCTCAGAGTAGACAGATAAAAAACCTCGACCTTATCTAGTTTTAAAAATATGATTGACGTGCATAAAAGTGTTTGTACAAATCTACTTACAGAAATAAAATCATTTATCAATTAATAGCATTGGGAGTCGAAAACAGGAGGAGCAGAATATAAATTCCTTTTAAATAATATATTAAATATAATAAATAAATAATATATTCCTTAGTCATTTTCTTTCCCACACGCTCACCACTACTCACCAGTGTCTAAGTCCGTCCCAGAGAGCCTATTCTCTAAAGGCCGAACCCAATTAACTAAATATCACCTGTTTTGACCTGTGATAATAGAAAAACCTTTACATCTCTGGTTTTAATTTTAACGTCACAATAATCTTTATCAGTAGCGATCTTAAATGATACTGGCAGTTAATGATTATACTGGCTACCATCAGTAGCGGTCTGTCTTTAGCTGAAAATAGGTTTCTGGGTTCGGTCGTTAGTTCGTCAACGATAATACTGACCCGTCTAAAAGTGATTTGATACTTTGGAATTAACTCTACTCCCGATTAATTAACTTTTTCGGGTGTAAGGACAGCTGTCAAATATTGTTGTCATTAAAAAAATTTTTCGGTTCCCGAACTAATCTTAAGTCCAACGGTAATACGGTGTAGGAAACGCCAGTAAATTTAACTAAACGCCGTGTGCGCATATCCTGTCTAGGTTCTTATTCAGAACAGACGAGATTTTTGTAATGTTTTAACAATACCGTTTTACTTCCAGAGTGATTGGATATGGTTCCACTGCATTATGGGAGAATATTGGGGCAGATATGGATTCGATTCAGGTGGTGGCATGCATACAGCTTACAAGAATGAAGGGTGGCGAAGAGATGGAACGGCGGGTATTTGCGCGTTTTCGATGAAGCTTAGGTCAAAGCAAACGACACATTATTTCACTGTAGTTGACACCTATCCTGTGTTGGACTTCTTGTATGATGCTTTTTTGGGGCTTAAAAAACCTGTGTTTTTGGACGAACGTTTCGAAGATACAAAGTGGGCAGCACCTGTACCTTGGTGGGGCGAATACATTGCATATAATTACGCATGGGGTGACGAGGTGTACTACAGCGCCGGCGATGTGCCTAAATATCGACGTTGAACAAATCTGTATTCGAATAAATGTGAATGTAACTTGACCGGTACCTTGCATTCAAAGATACAATACTAATAACAACTACTTATTATTTATTTACTTATTTAATGTCAATAAAATATTTTAAGTATTGCTTATTGTTAATTTGTGTCCTACTTTTATTTTGAAAAATTAATTTTATACTTTTTGCTGTGCCCTACCTTAGCTTTAAGCCATTGTAACATCTCTACAACATTATGGAATGCAAATAAATATAAACTACAAGGTTCATGGTACCGGGAGGAATAAAATCAACCTACGGTTTATCTCGTAGGTATGTTCGATAATCACACTAATGTTATAATGGCCTATCCAAATGTTTTTTCTTTGCTATTGTTCGTCGAATCGTTGAGCTCCTTAAGTTTTGAGTTGAGCTGCACGATTTCTGACAAATGCGTGCACTGACTGGACAGGTCCTCTCAATCTGTGTGGTTCTTTCCTCAAAAGACCATCTCAGACATCGATCTACATGGTTTTCATATAACCTGACCAAGACTACATATGTCTGGACTTTTTAGGTTGGCTAGTTGGATGGTTATACCGCCATTGGTCGGTCGCCAGGAACATTTAATTGTCTATTAAACACAATAAAATTCTTAGTTCCGAGAATTTCAGATATCTATGAGTGATCCTAATTCATTGCTCTCGAGTGTATTTAACTGTCATCAAGAATCCATACTATTATTAATATAAATTAAAAAAATTAAATTATATAAATTATATTATAAATTCGAAAGTAACTCTGTCTGTCTGTCTGTATGTTACCTTTTCACGCCTAAACCACTGAACGGATTTCGATAAAATTTGGCAGGGAGATAGATGGCATCCCGGGGAAGGACATAGGATAGTTTTTATCGACATACCTCGCGGGCGAAGCCGCGGGCGGAAGCTAGTATTATATAATTGAAACAAACAAAATATCCTAAAGGCACATTGTAAAATAGTCAAGGGCTAAAATTTATGAACAACACTGCCTGCAATTTTTGTTATTTAATTAACACTAATGCATCTGTATCGATAGTTTTTTTTTTTTTTATTAAAAAAACTGATCTGCTATCCCATTTTCGTTGCTGACAATACCATCCGTCGTAGCAGTCGAACGAATAGTAGTTCTAGTTACATTTACATTACTATACTTGATTCGATCACTTGCATCGAACAAACGTTTACCGAACTGATAAGAGTTATCTCGTAGCCAAGAATTCAGATTCTGCTCACCAAAACGGAGTAAAGAATCCTTCAATTCGTCGTCAAAATTCACTTGTACTTTAACATAGACATTTTCAGGATCTTTAGGTCTGAATGCCCTTAGTTTACTAATCCCTCTAGTTTCGTGTGTATATATACCATTACACAGAGCGAAAAATTTACAAATTTTATCTGCATACGAGTGACTGAAATTATCCATGTCCATTCTCAAATTAACTTTAAGATCATCTTTAATTGTTTTAATAAATTTAATTTCCGATGCACTCATTTTGTCATCTACAAACCGGCTAAGGTTACTTTTAATTTGACCTGTTGTAGCTGTTATGAAATTGTTGATATGTTCGATGTTCGCTACCTTATTATAATTTGTATCTAGAGTGAAGTGTTCTAATTCGTTTAGGAACACTTGATTGACAGTCGATTCTGCAGATTTGCTTGAATTGTCTAATACAGAGGTTATATCATCATTGATGGATGCAGTTTTTTCTTTTATGTCTCTAATATACATAGCTGCGTAATTTGTAAAGGTGCTGACGGCGGTATCATTTAAGTGCTTGTAAGTAAATTTTAAGAAACGTCTTAGTTCGTCGGAGCACACTATGAAACTGTGACATTGATTTTTATCTCTTATGTAATTTTCTCGACCAGTTCTTCTTGTCTTTAGGAGTCCATACCCAGAATAGCCGGGATCATCATTATAGCCCGGCTTGCTATCCTTATCTCTACGTCTCATGTAGCATGTCAATTTATATTGGTCTAATTCTGTGTCAGTCAGATTTTCCATTGACTTGCGTGTGTTTTTGAGGAGTTGATTCATTAGATCTCTTGTATCTACACCTTTCCATTTGCACTGCCCTTGGATCAGCAGAGATAACATTTCGTCTAACGTTTTTGTTATTAGCTTATTCGTTAATCTTGAAGTTTTTTCTTTGCCTAGCATTAATGTTATGTTTTGCCTTAACTTTTTGTACTTTTCGATGTTTTTTTCCGTGTCCTGTTTAGTTTCTCTTAACCCTGAATTTATATTAGTCCTCCTATCTTTTTGGGGTAGAAATTCTATAATAGTTGTTTCATCGTCTGTTTCGTCATCTGTGTCTGTTCTTTCCTGGATTTTTATTTTATTTTCTGTTTCTGATCTTGTATTATCATTGTCTTGTAGCATCGGCTCCAATTGAATTACTTTTAGTCTGATTGCGTTTTCAATATCATTTAATATAATATCTTCTTTTGTTTGAATCTTGGCCTTCAAACTCTGCTTTTCATCGACAATTTGATTGCTTTCTATATACGGTTTAATGATTTTTTCTAGAAAACTTGATATTATTCGTCCATCTGACAAACCCTTGATATTTCCAGAACTGCTTGACGCCAGCAATATCGTCCATAGCAAAACTGGAACTATAAAAAATAAAAATATTATGTGACTTTTAGGTTTTATATTAGATAATTGGCTTGCTTTTGCGATTTTGAACGCATAGCATATCATCAGCCTTTAATGTTCACACTACTGGAACACAGGCCTCCTCTCAGTGAAAGAGAGGAAGCCGTAATCAACCACGCGGGCAGTGCAGGTTGGTAGATGGCACATGTCTTCGAATTTTTTAGTTCTAAGACATGCCGGTTTCCTTACGATGCGGTGTTTTCCTTCAGCGTTTTGAGAGCAGTTATGTTTTGAATAACTATAGTTATTGATTTGATAACAATAATGATTTGATCCACCTCAATACTGAGCATAGCACGGCATAGTGATCTTGTGAACCGAGCACCATTCAAGAATTTATTTTAGGGTTTTAAAACTGAACCTCGCCGCCACTAGTGCGGAACTTCCGCGTAAAATCGAACCTCCGAAAGTTTGTAACGGAGGTCAAATAACGAAAATCGACTGCAATTGGGCTGACAATGAATGAGAAATAGACAAAGCTGTTAAACTGTTTTTTTGTGAAACATAGATTGCAATATCTTAATTTTAATTACCAATAGATCGCTTTTTTGCTGCAAATTAATGTTTTATTTTTCTATCTTTTTATACCTCCTTTCCGCCTCCGTTAAGATGACCTCTATTACATACCTAATTATACTAACTGAATACATCAGACTGCTTGGAAATTGAGTTTGTTATGAACTTTTAAGTCGCAGTCAGGTTTATCATAATAAAAAGAAATTAAATTAAGTGCTTCGTACCTTTGAACGTCGATACAAAATGGACCATGACTAAATCTGGAACCCATTCCGATGCATTTTCCGGTCTTCATAAAATTGCTGCAGCTTTATGCGAATTTGATAGGTATTGAGTTTGTGAGCAGAAACGTTTTATAGGTAATTCATTTTTATGATTACAATAATATTTCTGATGCAATTTTTAGAATTGCTACACAGTGTAACGTGACGACAGTTCTGGGAGTCTACTCTCTAAGTCCGTCGATGAAGATACGGGCCCATCTGAAGGTAGTTCAATAATTCGGAACACTTCTTCCGATTAATTAACATTCTTGGTGATACGGAATAGCAAAAGCCCGTAACGTCAGCCGAAACTACGGATTTCGTGCTTAAGCAGTAGACCTTCCCCAAAAGGTGGTAGCCATACGGCTAATACGGGGGTACCG
The DNA here is from genome assembly GCA_963669345.1 of Gortyna flavago. NCBI lineage: Eukaryota > Metazoa > Arthropoda > Insecta > Lepidoptera > Noctuidae > Gortyna > Gortyna flavago. The sequence goes on from OY770144.1 coordinate 3,144,271, forward strand.
CACGATCTCGCGCGAGGCGGCAAGCCTCCTTGCCGGACTGCCGCCATGGGATCTGGAGGCGATAGTCCTCGCGCGCCTCTATGAGTGGCGCGCGGAGGCACTACGCCGGGGGGAAAACCCGACGGAGCGGCAAATTGCTGCGGAGCGGACGGACCTCCGGCGCGAACTCATGGCGGCATGGAAAGCGCGACTGTCGCAACCCAGCGCAGGGCACGCCGCGATAGCGGCGGTAAGGCCCCTTTTTGAGGAGTAGCTAGAGAGGCGTCACGGCGTCCTCACCTACCGCCTGACGCAGGTCCTCACCGGACACGGATGTTTCGGGAGGTTCCTGCACATAATCAGGCGGGAGGAAACGCCCGGGTGTCACCACTGCGAGGATCGCCCAGAGGACACGGTGGAGCATACGGTGGAGGTCTGTCCCGCTTGGGCAGAGCACCGCCGTGTCCTCGTAGAGGCGATCGGCAGCGGCGGCGACCTCTCGCGCCCGGCCCTGGTCCAAGCCATGGTCCGGGGGGGGCGAGAGGGAGTGGGAGGCAGTCACCTCCTTCTGCGAAGCAGTCATGCTAGCGAAGGAGGTGGCGGGAGAGAGCAGAGAGAGCCGCCCGTCCCAGCCGCCGCGGTAGACGCCCCGGGCGTCGGGAGCCGCGTGACGACTCCCGGCCACCGTAGGCGCGGGCCTGCGGACGGCGCGTATGTGTTCCACGCGCGCCTCAAAGAGATGTCAGCATCAACGGAGGGGCCCGTCAGGGCCGAAGCCTGCCGGGGCAGCGGGATTAAAGGGTTACCGCTGCCCCGGAATAAAGGGCTAAAGAAGGAACATGGATGGGTTTTAGTCAGTAAGAGTCTGACACTCCCTTCCGCTCCACCCAGAGCGGGAGGGGTCATTTGATGATTTCCAATCCTTAAAACAAAAATTAAAAAAAAAAATAAAAAAAGCAGTAGACCTCCTGTTTATAAGCCAACTAAGTTAACAGGGAATTGACGTCAGTAATTGAGCTCCTTAAGTTCGGAGTTGAGCAACACGATTAATGACAACTGCTTGCATTGACAGGACTGGTGGAGCGGCTTGTGAAAAGGTTAAGTTACGCTTGCCGAGGTTGGCCCGTGGATGAGTGACCAACTTTACCTCTCCGTGCCTCGAAAAACATGTTAAGCCGTTGGTCGTTGGTCCCGGCTGTCATTCGTGGATCTTTGACTGTCGTTACGGGTCGTCAATAAGCCAGATAGTCTGACCACCAGTCTTACCAAGGGGTATCGCATTACCCAGTAACGGGGTTGTGGAGATCAGATAGGCAGTCGCTCCATGTAACATACTGGTATTCAGTTGCATCCGTTTAGACTAGAAGCCGAACTCAACATGGGCAAAGGCTAGGCAGATGATGCTTGCACTGACTGGACTAGTCCACTCAAATCTGTGAGGCTCTTTCCTAGAAAGACCATTTCAGTCACTAATCTATATGGTCCTCACATGATCTGACCAAGAACATTTCCGGACTTTAAAAGAAACTTTGACCATTGTCAACCCCTTCTCAGGGGAAGCCAGATAGGAAATATCGGCTCCTTCGAGCTAGTTTTAGTTTCTTAATGCGACGTGTAAAAGTGGTTCCGATATCTTATTTATAGAATAAACAAAATTTTATTTCGTTTCAGTGCCAGTGTTGCCAACATCTTCCCTAAGGCAATTATAATTCATCTAATTTTTAACGCAATTACTTTATAGTCATGAATGTGGCCAATTGAAGATTATCAGCCAAGGTGGCATGGACATCGACGCGCCAACTATTACCATGAATGCAGCACTTAATTTTAAACCCATTTTATGGTTACGTGTCCAAAGTCGACTTATGACACTGCGTAATGCCTAGAGCGATTGCCACAGCATGTTGCCGAGAACCAACTTCAAACATTCCCATGGCTCTGATCATTTCTTCTCGGCTCAAATGACGTCTTGTCTCCATAATAACATTCTTTTGTATTGATTCCAGTCAGAAGTATGGCAGAAATGTTACTGATTTGGTCTCAAATCCGATACAGGATTTTATAGGACTGACTTATGCTCAGTTCCTATAAACAAAAACAAATCGTTTTGCTTACCAATGGTAGCATTTTTGATTGCCAAACTGGGCATATAATATAGATTTGTAAACTAATTTTACCTGTGATAGCTACTTCCAAATGGGAGGGTCTACTATGCAAAGCTATGTGGTCATTGCTTCACTATTAGTAAAGATACAAGAGTTTTAATTTTAACCAATAACGGTCCGTAAATTATAGGAATCGGCCATTAACCAATGATTTCAAAAGTAATATAATATGTCAATGGACTTGACAGAAGATTTTCACCTTTTGACCGAAATTCAAAAACTATTCCCTTTTTCAAATGACGAATTTTACTAAAAAGTATCAATAGGCTAGCAAAAGCGTGCTTGATCCCTGGGCACTGATATGCGTATTTCAGCAGCTAGAGTTCTGTTTCAGAAAAGTATATACCAGTCTTTATAGGAGAATAAAACAAGTTTTAAGCAAATAGCGTTTTATTTAACAACATTACAATAAGATTCAGAAGTAGGTAGGTCACACAAATTTTATTGCAGAAGCCCACTTTTTAAGCTTAAACACTAATATTGCAACATTGGTATCACTTGCATTATATAAAAAAAACCCTTACAGTTTATATTTTTAAATAATAATATTTTTCGTAATTATATCTTTATTATTCTCGCTGATATAACGACTTATATTTAATCCAACTAGTCTTACTAAGGGGTGTCGTATTACCCAGTAACTGGGTTGTGGAGGTCAGATAGGCAGTCGCTCCATGTAAAATACTTGCAATCAGCTGCATCCGTTTAGACTGGAAGCTGACCCCAATAAAAAGGATAGGCAGATGATGCAGATTTAAACCCAAATTGTCGATGCTGGCTAGAAAGTTATTTTTATTGTCTAGTTTGAGCAAATGTGTTACTTCAACATTTCATGTCGTCTTTAAGATAATCAATATAGCTTCTTTATAAAACTGGACGGTATCGAGTATCGACCTCGTATCATTCTTGGTCGAAAATTATTTCCCGATTTTTCCACAATATTTATTCCGTAGAGATTTAAAATAAGTAGTATAGACCATATTATTTATATCGATAACTAGAATATATTTAAAACTTGTTTAAAACCATCTATAAGTAGATTTACATTTTTACATGACTACAGTAAAAATAAGTACCTACGTAAATCATTTATTTTTAATCGTTAACAAAATTTTATATACTAAATTTAAAATACGTATCTATTTACGCCAGATACATATGAAAATTTAGTTAAAAAAATAATATATAAAAGTTAACGTCAAATAACAAACAAAACATACAAAATATTTTTTTAAATATAAAACATATTATTAAAAAATCAAATATTGTTGGAGTTACTACTTTAGTCTAAATCTACTTAATCGACTCGGAAAAAACTTGCTTTCATCTTCATTTCTTATAATAAATGTCGGTTATCAATAATATACGATACATTTTCGCTTATCGATCACTTCAACAATTATTTGGACTCGTTATAATATTAGGTTTATATTTATATCGAGCAACGAACATAACCTACTACACTGAATGGCGTTGCTTCACGAATGCTGAGAAATATGTGACTAAAAACATTTAGCCAACAACCGCTTGTGAAACCGCGCGGCATTTAGTCACGTAGGGCACGTGTTGTTCTTCCTCATCCATGTTACGAATGCTCTTAAAATTTTGAGTAAGTAGTACAAAATAATAAATAGCAATAATTACAAAAACTAACCTAAATAAATTAAGTTTACGTCGTAATCTATGTGAGAGCAACTGAGCATTATTTCTTCGTATTTGACTATATTTGCCAACTAGAGCTAAGGCCCTGCAGCCGCGCGGTCCACACGCGGCGCCTCTTGAGGTGGGCGACACTTCGGTTCCTGTCCTGTGTGGAGGTCTACTCTCTGCGGTTCCTGTCCTGTTTCTCTACTCTAGGAGGTTTAGCTTGCTGTTAGTCTTGCGCAGTTGTGCTCGCCAGGGTATAATCTTTGCCTTTTCTTCTTCTTCGTCTACATGTTTTCCGTTAGACGTGGAATGACCTGCAAGTGCAATATGAAAGTATAAGTGCATAACATCAAGCCTGTATTCCCCAAAGGATTATCCAGAGCATACTTATAATATCCACATTTCGCCAGTTATGTAAGCCCCATGTAATAGGGAGCGAGCCTGCGAGCCTATTGCCATCAACCAGGAAAATATTATTGTGGCATTATAAGCAGTAACATAAGAACGTGGTGATTGGTTTTTGGTGTCTCGTAAATAACAACTGATTTCAAAGTCGAGTATATTTCATTACCATCACACATGTAACGCCCAATAATGAGCCCCTCTCGTTCAGGAGCTCTGATTTTTGTATGGTAAGTTGTAGACATTCAAATGGCATTTATATCTGTACAGGGATACCCCCAACGCGACCCCCTAACTCAGAAATTTTCCGTAAGTTAACAAAAAAATAATCAGCTTTTTCATAGAGCAGAACATACCTACGCGGTCAAAATGTATGGAACAGCTAATTTACTTAATAACTGACGAAAATTCTCTTTTTAAAGTAAACAGGTCTTCTAATTACAAACCGTTACAATGATCACTGGACATTTTGGCCTCCGATGGTGCCCGCATGGGTTGCGCAGGAGTGTCGTAACACATGCTGATGTTGTCAATGGACACGGCTCGCTGCGTCCCGCTCGGGTAGGCTCGCCACTCGCCATTTTGCTGCCCATTCGTCTCTTCTACCTTAGGAGTATATATGGAATGTCTGGAACGGTAAAAGAAGAGGTTATAGTCATGGAGAAAAGAGAAACTGGCTTTGAATTGCTCTTTTCTAAGTCACTGAAGTTTGCTCATCTATAGATTTAAGACTATTCAACGGCGAAAAAGATTATCAGAACAAAATTAAAATAACTATGTATTTAAGGATTTAAATTGTTAGAGCGGTTTCGCACTACATCTGATCCGATCTGAATTAAAGATCCGACTTCAATCCGAATTGGAAATGTTCTAAATTCGGACGGATAGGCAATTCGGCATTTCTCAGATTCGGATCGGACGTAGTGCGAAACCGCAGCCCGGAACTATTTAACCCCAGAGTGTGCTAATTCGATGTGTTAAAGACACGTGTTCCTTCTTTTTGGCATAGAACCAAAACCTATCATTTTTCATACTAAAACAGGTAATTGTCGCTGTCGGTTATAGGTTCCTTACTCAAAGTAGAAGCCATAACCTAACTTAACCCAACAGATCTAGATGTTAGCCCTTTCCCGTGCCCTATCTAAAACAAAACGGACCTCAACCTGCTCTCAGCCTCTTCTCTTCGCTGCAACAGTTGCCTCTTCCAGGCAGGCACTGCCGCCGCCCTTCGCCTCTCTGCTTCCCCTGCCAGCTCCCTTTCCAGGTCCTTTCGGGCTTTCTCGGCAGCTCTTCGGGCCAGCATCTGACGCTTCCAGGCGGGGATGACGTTGCCAGCTGCGTCGCGCTCCGGCACCTGCGCACACCTCTGCCAATCGACCAGCCGTTTTTGATTGTTAAAGCTTGCACAGTCTATTTTTAATGAGGAGGTTTATGAAGTTGATTTTTGAGAAATTAAATGTGTTTGTGTTGCCTGTGACAAAGTTCAGTCTTAGCTTCAGAACAGGATAACCAGCCTATGTACGTAAAAAGTCTGTCTTCTGACAGACTTTTTGTAACAGATGGCCCAGCTTTTTGATTACACACCAAAACCATACAAATAGAAACCAGTGTTTCTGAAACAAAGATTACATGAGACAGGATGTCAACCCACAGTTAAGCGTGTCACAGAAGCTAAAGCTGAACTCACACAGTGTTGTGAAACTCTCTCAAAACAACTTAATTCCCACTGTGTTACAGAATCATTGAGCAATCATGACGAATTTTAAATAAGTTTAAAAGACCTAAGTTTTGTATGCAACAATGTTAGAATATTAATTAGTTTTGTAACGATTATAATAATGGCGCAAGGTAGACTGTGCTTGCTTTTTCATCTTAAGCTGTGCGCACACTATATTAAATGTGGGCCAAGAACCAATACACAGAGTCAATTTCCAGGCCGACTTAAATAACTAGTGTGCGCACTCGCTAAGAGGTTTGAGTATGCAGGAGTGGATGCTGTGGACGATAATACCTATTGAGAATAAATCTAAGCATGAAAATAATGTGGAAGTCTCGAAAAGAATTGACTAACGCATCGTAAGCATAATTATTATTGCAAGAATAATTTAGTAATCTGCCTGAAAACACACTATCAGTCGAATGGGTTTCATTTTGAAAGCCACATTTTTCCAAATATGAAGCAATAAATTAGCAATATCCTTCAAAATGATTCCGATTGTGATTGATAGCGAGTTACGCAATTAGGGGGAGGGGGGAGGGGGTTAGTAGTTCAATAACTCTGCGTTATCAAGTACCAGGCAATCATAATAAATAAAGAGGTGGTGTTCCTTGTAGCATATAGTATATAAATACAGGTACAGCTAGAGCAACTGATTTGTCGGATAGTTATGTAACACGCGAGCCGGCGCGGTGACCGTAACCGTAACGGGATCCTGCCGGCTGCCCGGCACCGATTTGTGATGCACAGAGGCGGGAAGGGTTGTTGGACTTTTAAATAAAAAATCGGTAAACGTACATAAAAAAAACATACATAAAGTCGAACATATAACCTCCTCCTTTTTGGAAGTCGGTTAAATAGTTTCGGGCAGGAGTTTATTGGCGTTCTTCTCGAGAGGAACCTTTTACGTTTTGGAATGGGCAACTGACTACGTCTTTCTGTCTGATCGACTCCTTGATAATTGAAAAGTGCCTGTAAATGGTTGATTACTTATAAATAAATAAATTCTAATTCAGTTTTTTTTTAATTTATTTATACTTAGACAAAAAGTATCGAGTCATAAACCCAGAACCTTGCGTGCTGTGTTTCCTTCTATCCTAGCTGAACATGTTTGAGCGATTATTTATTTATTTATAAATAAATGATTTATTAATATTATCTTATTCTGCAGTTCGGCCAGCCTCGCACATGATAATTACACAATTTACAAAACACAAACTAACCTAAACATCTTCAAATCTAAAACACACAACTTAAACTTTCAAATTTCAAACACCCAGAGACAGTATTAACGCGATTACTAAGCATTAAGCAATCGCAATGTTTGAATTAGATTTCTTTTGAAAGTCGCTTGCACTTAAACAAGTAGGTATATACGAGTATAGACATCTACTCCATTTCACGGATATGAGTGCCATGCCTGTTTTCACTAAATACTTTTAATAAAACCATCATGGTGATTAATGATTTGGTGTTTAATTTTTGAAAGGAATATGAGAGGAAGCAACAGACTCGATCAGGTTAAGTTACGCTTGCCGCGGTAGGTCTGACAGATGGGTGACCATTGTTACGGGTTGTCGGAAGCCCGAAAGTCTGACAACCAGTATTGTCAAGGGGTATCGTATAACCAGTAATTGGGTTGTGGAGGTCAGATAGGCAGTCGCTTTATGTAAACTACTGGTATTCAGCTGCATCCGGTTAGACTGGAAGCCGACCCCAACATAGTTGGGAAAAGGCTAGGTAGATGATGATGATGATGAGGTACACATATTGAAGTATACAACTGATTTACATTCGACACAACACAACTCTTCTCTCGTCTTGATAAAAATCAGCGCTGATGCTAATAAATTGTGATGATAAAATCTTGGACGAGAAAGAATCATTACCTACAGGGTGTTAAAAGACCCATCACATAGTCTTTATCAACGCACTTTGTACAGTCAAAAAAAGAGATAAGTATGCAGGATCGTCGGATATAGTTGAAGTTTAGTAAGAAACCGTTTTATGTTGTCGACTGAAATTTAATTTAATAAATGAGCTTTTTGTTTTCTATTAATTTTATTATATTCGAGAACATCCATCGGTTTCTTACTAAACTTCAACTATATCCGACGATCCTGCATACTTATCTCTTTTGTTGACTGTACTAAAACTAAGTAACATTGAGCAAACGTTTTAATTTTAGTAGAAAAAATCGCTGTTTACGGCAGCAATATTCCGCACGAAAAAAGTAGATATGCTTATTGGTGCATGAAACGGTGTAGGAGTTGTGAAAAAGTTAGAACTTCGACATTCAATATCTCCGAAACCCGAAGGCCTATTCTCGTAATTTAAAACGTTCAAAATCTAGTCGCAGTCTGGTCTCGGCGACAAACAAATGTCAAAACTTGTCAAAAATGTATCCAAATTAGAGGTATTTTTGACAGTTTGAGACTGAGATCAGACTGTGAACGTTCTTAAAATTACAAGAATTGCCCCTCAGATGGTTCCTAGGTATGGTCTAGTACAAAACATGATAACATTGAGTGTAAGAACAAGGTGATTCTCGGCTTCGTTAAGCGTATTTTTACACCCGTTATAGCTATACAACATGGATGCATAAATATTTTCTCCACGTTTATGTTATTATCTATACAGATGAAAACATTTTAATCAGGCTAACGACTTTAATTATCCCAAACTTATTAATTCCTTCCACGAAATCGGAATGTAATCCAATTAGCATAGATCTCTTAATTATAATAGGAGTGAACAATCTGGCAATGAGCCGGTAAAAAAGTGAGGAAGAATGTAAGATCGCTTAGATTATGCGCATGAGTAGCTACCCGTAAGATAACAATGTTTGTATTGTTTGTGTGTCCGTTTTTTATTTATACAATACTCGCGACACGCCCCTGCTTCGCACGGATTTTACGACTTGACAAAACATCGAGATTTATGTATTATAATTATGTTAGTTAAATATTTAGTATAATGAAATGGAGGTGGCCTTTGCCAATGGGCACACAGACGAAGACACCCGGTGACAATAATAGAATATTATTCTTAGCTTTATGTATAATTCTACCCATAGGTTCTATCTCTCAACTGTGGGAAAGAAACACTTTTATTTAAAACAATAGATAAAGTAATTGTGTCTCATTAGTCACAGTTGATAATTTTATTGTACTAGCACAAGTATCAAATGGCTTTTATTATTATTATTACATTATTTTCAATAGTAATGTTTTATACACATAAATCTTCCGAAATAAATTCTCTAAATGATGTAGAAAACCGCATCAAAATCTGTTGTGTAGTTTAGAAGAACAACGTCACACAGACAGACACGAAAAGCGAGTTTAATTTATATAATTTTTGGATATATCGAGGCTACGTGCATAATTATCTATATCTTATCTATTAGATATAGATGATTATGCACGTAGCCTCGACATGGTGATAGATAAGGTGTAAAACTGGATGGTTATGAGTTGGTGTAAATGGTCTACATTCTAAAAGAAACCTAGCTATGCATTGCATTGAAAAGAAACTGGTCAGACTTTGATTAAAAATTAGGTATCCTGGACATGCTTTAAAAAAAAGTATGAATGTAAATGTAGAGATGGATGTACCTAATGTAAAACAGACCCAAAATCAAAAAGAGTACAGTATTCAAGAACACTGTGGCCAGAAGGCTGTCCATAGAATCAGCATTGCCATCGAACGTGGCAATTCTGCCAGCTTTTTGGGCACTTTTCACTCTGACAGCGATAGGGACGAGTAATGCTAATACTGTAGATATATTGTATTTAATATTTGTCAAAATAAATGAATCAATACGCAAGAATCTGTTGAAACAACAAAAACTGAAGTCAGCATTAGATAGTATTACAGGTCGGTATGGCTACAATATGTGCAATCAAATCTAAATCGCGGATGATACGATTTGCAACATAGATCTAGGTATATCTAGGCAATGAGGTTAAACTAATATCATCAATATAAAAATAAATGTTGTTTTTGTAATTAATAATGCCAACTTATGTAACAAAAATTCTGTTGCCAATTCAACTGTTATCGTAAGCCGGCGAAATCATTTCAATTCAAAACGAAAGCTAAAAAAGAAGGCTTATGACAATACGAAAAAAGGGAAAACTTACGACTGAAACCGCGTTTCAGCGCGTCACCGACCGACTGGAGCCGAGTTCTCCCGATTCAGGGGGTCTACTCTCTAAGCACGAAGTCCGTCGTTTCGGCCTTCGTTACGGGCGTTTCCTACTCCCTATGCCCTACGGACGGATGATTCGTTCGGGGCCCGAGCGAAGAATGAATGACAACGCGATTTGATAGTTGTCCTTACTCCCGATGTGTTTTAGCCCGTCCGAACAATTAAAGTTGACACTGGTTTTGACGGATATTTATGTCAGTTGATACGACATCAAAATAGTTCTCGTGCTGTCGACGAAAGTTACCAATTTAAAAGAATTCAAACTAAGTATGGCTGCTTTTTTAAATATTAAAGAAGCTTTGCAGGAATTTGAGCGTGCCTAAACCCGTACCGAATTAGCGTGCGCGATAACGATTACATTTTCTAATTAAATCTGACTATTTTTAATCGCGACTAAAAGGTATGGAATAAAATTAGTTGGCACACCAACAAAAACAGTACTGTATCTTTTTTCTTTTCTTTTGCGTATATCTCGAAAACGGTGAGTCCTATCGTAAAAATAATGAAAATTTCGAACCCCTTTATGAAACCCGTAAACCCCTAAAACTCAACACGTAGGTAATTATTTTTCATATTTTCCATACAAAAAAGAGAAAAATTCCATATAAAAATAAAATATCTTCTAAAAACAAAATAAAATATTTTCCACGTGGTGTCGCGATTGTCAAATTCGATTTAGTTGTGTCAAAATTATTTTTAAATGTAGAGGTTTTTTTTTCTTCTGGCTGACTGTCGCCACCTAACTAAAGAAGAACTGAAGAAGAAATGTGGTGTTTATACAAAGAAATACTGTAATAATATCGTTTTGACATTGAGTAATCACTGTGAGCGCGTTCACGAGCGTTTCGAATTGTTGACAGCTTTTAGCTGTCATTATCGTAATAACTAAATCGGAACGCATGTGAGACGATGAGACAAACTAAATTCGGAATGCGGCCTTTGACATTTCATTATAAAATTTCCTTCAAAAAAGTAAACAGGCAAAGGTATAACAGGATGATGCCAGTTTCCAGACAAAAATGGCAAAAATAATAAAATTCTATATTTATAGACATAATAAAAGGTATATTTTTTAAATGTGGTCATTTTCTAACGACAAAAGTATTTTTTTGTTTAATAAACTAGAAAACTACAAAATAAGTAAACCGGTAATCGACCGGTAAAATAGTGCAACTGTATCGCCATGCGTCGTTCGTTCACGAATATTGTCTATGATTCCGTTTGAAACTGATGAGTCCGAAATCGTTAGGGAGTAGGGTTCACACCGACTTATCGGACTACTGTCGGACGGGCCGACGGACGGACGGACGGAGTTAGGGAGTAGACCCCCTGCATCAGCGGCCCGAACGTCATGGTTCAGGGGGCCTACTCTCTAACTCCGTCAACGAAGATACGAGCCGGTCCGAAAGAAGTTTGAAACTACAATTGAATCCTATACCGGATTAATTAACTTTTTTGGACGGGCAAAAACACATCGGGAGTAGAGAAAACTGTCAAATTCGTGGTGTCATGCATTCTTAGGTCAGGCTCTAAACTAATCCTATGTCCGTAAGTGATGTAGAGTAGTAATCAAACGTAACTTCAGTCGATACTACGGACTTCGTGCTTTAATAGGCCTCCAGTTTCGTTTACTGTTCAGAAAGTGTACAAAGTAGGTACCTACACCTAAAAAGATTTCACTTAAAAAATGCTTTAAAATCGCCACGACTACAGTCGTTAACGCGACTCAGATCCAATTTAAAAGAAGCGAAGTTAAATTACATAAAATACAGCTAATTATTAACAATATTTTGAAAAGATTAAATATAAAACGTGACAGTGCGCACGAAGCGCAGACCGGCGCGGCGCAAGCGCAGAGAAAGCGTGAAAACTTATACACCTCTCATTTTGTATAAAAATATAGTCATTTTTCATTAAAATCTAGCTAATTGATTATCAGGATTGGCAAAAATAAAGGGAAGTGATCTGAATGCCAATTCTCGTACATAAAAAAATATTCAAATAAAAATTGCAATCTCATATCAGCGACAACTAATGTTAAAAACTTGGTAAAGATTTAGCTGTTTTTCGACAGATTTTTGGAAACTGACATGTCCTAGAACCAAAAATCCGAAGACATGTGACATCTACCAATTCACAATGGACCCGTCTGGTGGGATGCGGGCCACTCCCTCACTCGGTGACGAGGCCCCTGATTCATTGCTTCTTAAGTTTGAAAAATTCGTCTTCTCGGCAATATAAATAACGTAATTGTTGACAACTTGTCAAAATAAAATGCACGAAAACGAATTACTCCTCTGGTTTAATTTCAAGGTACTTAGCTGCAGAATTGATCGTGATAATTTTTGAGCAAGTTTATATAGTTCCGCGTTCTGCAATGCTTTTGCAAATTGCTCATTTTAGGCAGCCTACTAAATCAGATGCTTACCTATTTAAAACAGCCCTAAAATTACACTGATAAGGTGAAGTTACTCGAGGATTTGTGGTTAAATAATAACAGCCTCACGAGGCGATAGAAGGTGACATTTGCCGCGGACGGGTGGACGCGTGGCCGTCTATTACCTACATATCAAAACCCCTCCGTGCCTCAGAAAGCATGTTAAGCCGTTGGTCCCGGCTATCATTAGTGGATCTTTGACAGTCGTTACGGATAATCAGCAGCCCAAAAGTCTGACAACCAGTCTTACCAAGGGGTATCGTGTTACAATGTAACTGTATTGTGGGGATAGGCAGTCACTCCATACAAGCCGACCCTAACATAGTTGAGAAACAGCTAGGCAGATTGATTTGAGGTAGGTGCTCCCATTTACCGTCTGAAGAAAACAGATGCGGCTTTCGTATATAAATACTGTGATATAGTAGGCAACATTGTATTTTATGTTATAAGTAAAGTAACTGCGTGATTGCTGTCATAAATTTACATGATCTTATAGCGAAGAAAGTGAAACGTTACCGCTTGCCATTTCGCGGAAATTGTAAGAGTTTTATGATGGAAACAGGTTACTGTACCGGTGTAAGAATCCCAATACGTTTATGTGAGATACATCTCTCATATCTCTTTCATGTACACCATACTATATCGTCAGTGACTACCGAGATGGCGACAGTTATAAAAATTACAGGTACACTATAAAAATTACAGATACAAAATGAAGAAATTTTACAACACAATTGGAGGTCTTATCGCTTAAAGAGATATTTAAAGACAACCTTTGGATTGATTAAGGGAGAAGGAGAGACGAGAGTTTTGTTATGTTTACCGATCCTGAACAATAGGTACACCTGAATGCTTTAAACAAATAGCTTCTGGAAGCTTGATCTTAAGAAGTGGTTTTTTCTTAGATATCTTTATTAGTTACACATAGTACGCCATTGACCGGCGGGCACACACCACAGAGTAAAAGTCTTAATCGAGCAGTGTTACCAGCACGTTAAAAATAAAAATGCTGTTGCCTATTTAAATGATCAGCGCCCCAATTGCGGAACACACTTGTAATTACAATCCGAAGGAAATAAAAAATCCCTACAATGTCGTGATGGCGCAATGGAAGGCCCCGCTTCTCATCAACGAATTTTTGGGTTCAAATCCGGGCAAGTAGCCGATCTGTTTTGTGGTAACTTAACAGTAATCTTGCACCTACGAGTCAAAAATTGCCTACAAAGCTAATAAATAGATACAAACTTCTAACTCATATATCTCATTTCGGACTGAGTTTGGAGATATACATATCAAGTAAGTTTCGTTTGTTACACTATTCGGTACTAGAAAAACAAGATTTGGTTGATGGCCGCGAGAAGACAAAAATACGCCAATTTCAGTCATTGTCTTTCATTAATAACTATTTCATTCATCATTCTCCTGCCCTTATCCCAATTTATTTGGGGTCGGCGCAACATGTATTTTTCTTCCATACTTCTCTATTAGTCGTCATCACGGTAGTCACCCCCTTTCTAGCCATATCATCGTTCACACAGTCCATCCATCGTTTCTTTGGTCTTCCCCTACTCTTATAGCCATCGACATTCATACTCAAAACTCTCCTCAGGACATTTTCCTCATTTCTCCGTAGCACATGCCCATACCATGACAACCGATTCCCACACAACTTTTCGGTCACCGGTACCACTTTCAAACTTCCTCTTATGTACTCATTTCTTATTCTATCCATTCGTGTAACACCACACATCCCTCTTAGCATTCTCATCTCTGCTGCATGCAATTGCCTTTCGTTCATCCCTTTTGTGGCCCAACATTCTGATCCATACAAGACAGCAGGTCTAATCATGGTTTTATATATCTTCCCCTTAAGTTTAAGGGGAATGCGGGAGTCGCAGATTGTTCCCGTGACGTGCCGCCATTTCATCCATCCAGTGTTAATTCTGTGCTTAACCGTCCGATCTACTTCGCCATCGCTTTGCACGAGTGAACCGAGATACCGAAAGTGGAAGTGTTTAAAAGAAGATGGCTGTATGTGGCTGACTTTATTCTTCAATAAGTTGTTGCATGAAGGAGGGATCCCACAAGAATGGTGCAATAGTTCGCTAGTGCCCATCTTTAAGAATAAAGGTGATGTACAGGACTGCAACAACTATCGAGGGATAAAGCTCATGTCACATAGTATGAAGGTATGGGAGAAAGTAATAGAGAAAAGATTGCGAGAGGAGAGTGAGATTACCCCAAACCAGTTTGGGTTTATGCCAGGTCGAGGAACAATGGACGCCACTTTTGCACTCCGCCAATTGTGCGAGAAGTACAGACGTGCACACAAGAACTTGCACATGGTGTTCATTGATCTGGAGAAAGCGTATGATAGGGTACCTCGGGATGTGTTGTGGTGGGCCTTGAAAGAGAAAGGTTTGCCCGGGAAGTATGTAGAGTTAATTCGTGCTATGTACAGTCAATCTCGTACCTACGTCCGGTCGGCTGCTGGCAATACCGACGAGTTCAGTGTGGCTGTAGGCTTGCACCAGGGCTCGGCTTTAAGTCCTTACCTCTTCCTGTTGATTATGGACGCTCTTACGTCGGACATCCAGGAGGAGGCACCCTGGTGCATGTTGTTTGCCGATGACATTGTCCTTGTCGGTGTCATTAATAACTATTTAACTTAAAAAATTATAAATAGATCTTGTTTTTTTTTCAAGCCTAAAAAACAATGTGCAGGGGCTGTTAACTAGTATAGTACTTAATAAATAATAGGTATCTGCACACTAGACCATGTAAACAACATAATAAATTCCGCTAGGAATTCTGCTCACCCCGTTACGTAAACCGGTGATGTAATAATCTTCTCGCCAAGTTGTCGGTATTCCAGTTTAACCAGAGGGGCAATTCTCGTAATTTTAAGAACGTTCAGTCTGATCTGAGTCTCAATCTGTCAAAAATACCTCTGATTTCCGTACTTTTTAGACAAATTTTTGACATTGCTTGTCGCTGAGATGAGATTGCGATTAGATTGCAAAAGAAATTAAAAAAAAAAGTGTTTATTTGACCCAGGTTAAGTAAGATACACAATATTCACACAAAAAAAAACCTTTTTAATAACGGGCAGTTGGCCTTTAGATTTAAATAAACGGCAATATTTTTCACTGATAAAGCTCTGGCTAATATAAAGCGAGTCCCGCGCTGGATCAATCTGCTTAGCCTTTTCCCAACTATGTTGGGGTCGGCTTCAAGTCTAACCGGATGCAGCTGAATGCCAATATTTTACATAGTGCCACTGCCTATCTGACCTCCACAACCCAGTTACCGGGTAACATGATACCCCTTGGGAAGACATAGTTGTCTGATTTTTGGGCTTTTAACTACCCGTTACGAATGTCAAAGATCTATAATGACAGCCGGGACAAATGGTTCAACGTGCTTTTCGAGCCACGAAATCTCGGATCCACTAGATATCGGAAAAAATTCGCTCGCTATGAAACCCAATTCAATATTAATAGAGAACCAGCTATTTGAGATTATTTTACTGTCTTAGAATTAAAGAAATATGAGCCTTCTCTACAAAACACTACAGTGAACGGTTTTGTTAGATTGCCGTAATTGCATAGTTTGGAATACGGACTTAACCACAAACCACACTGTACCGACAAAGTTGTAAGAATATAAGTGTATGCCACTGAACATCCACGAGATGCCCCGGCTGGCTTCATTTATTAAGGCACCCCGGGATAGTCCACAGCCAAAAACCTCTTAGGTTGACTTGTGAGATGGCATTTGCTAAACAAACATCCTCAAGATGATTTTAATAGCTGTTAGTAAAATAAGTATTTGTCTATAAGAGAAGGGGAAGACCAAAGAAACGATTATGGACTGTGTGAAATATGATATGGCTAGAAAGGTGTGACTACCGAGATGCCGACTAACAGAGAAGTATGGAAGAAAACGACATGCGCTGACCAAAAATAAATTAAGATAAGGGCTAGAGAATTATGAAGATAATCTGGAAAACAAACAACTTGTTCTTTGAGAGAAATCTGAGGGGCTTGACGAAGTGGCAAATTATCTATCAGCGATAACGTTAATGGGAAAGTTGGAGATATATTGGATTGCCATAGGTGCAGCGCAGACGACAGACTATCCGTGACGCACGTTTTAGTCTGTGAAAATAGAACCTATGCAATTATATGCAGTAACGCACACACGTCGTGTGCGCGGCGTGTGCACCATAAGCTACCGAAAAGCTTGTCAAGTCAATCATGTACGAAATGCTTTGAAAGCGATGGTCAGTTTTTTAGGCCCTACGTCTAGATACCATTCAGTACTATGATTCAGTAAAAGTCTTCCAGACCGTATTTCGACCACCCAAAGACACAGGTGCACTGCCTCTTTCCTCAGTCTCATAGTCCGATGGGACGGCAATCCGATACGACCGGAGAGAGATCAGACGCAGGACCAAGAACCCCACGCTCAGCAGTTGCGCTTGCGATCACGAGACCGACGGGGCAGTTAAATTGATTCAGTAAGTAGCTATGTAACCGCCGCGAAACCTCAAAAATAATTACAACATCGAACTAAACTTACAAAATGCAACGATCTTTGAAAGGCAAATCTATTTTTTTGTCAAACTCAAACAATGAGAATCATTGTCATCTCCCATTCACTGTAGATCGTCACGACTTGCCTGTAAGGTAATTAGCAGATCGACTGCTGTATTGTAGTGAACAGTATTGTTACAGCGAAAGTACAGACATTATGTCAGTGTACGTCAGGGGTATTATAAAGCTTTTATCTATTTACAAAAATTCTATTGTTTGGACTAAAAAATTAAAACACTAATGCTTTAGTATGTTGCTTGTAGAATAATCTGACAAAAAAACAGAAATATTGTATGTATATTAGTACGGTTTTTATCGTGAAAACAAAATTTTTAGAGGTATCTTCATGATTTTTTTCTATCGTATCAAATTAGTTGTATTATATTTTCAACACACTATCTACCTAGTCTATATCCTGAAGAATATCATATATTTTTCTGATTTTATTTACTTTAGTCTATCATATACTTACTTTTAGGCCGTATAAAACTTGCGTTTTTTGCGTTTCGGTCCTGTAGTCCCTCAAGTGTTGTCTCTTGATCTAGCTTAAATTAATGTGTGTATACTACATGAGGCACTTACACCTCTGCCTACCCGTATAGGGAATACAAGCGTTATGTTATGTATGTTGCAATATTGAGCTCATCAAGTTCTGAGTTCAGCTACACGATTACTGACAAATCCGTGTAGGTCTTCTTGAATCTGTGTGCTTATTTTCTCAAAAGATCATCTCGGACACTAATTGCATGGCCCTTTAAGATTATTTTCTTTTCTGAAATGGTATTTTTTCTTCGAAAGACCATTTCAGACACCAATCTACATGGTCTTCACTTGATCTGACCAAGATTTGTGACATTTGTTTCGGTCTTCCTTCTCTGGGTAGTCAATAATAACAAAAACCGAACCCATCCTAGTTTTAAAACATTATTTATTGTTGACGTGTAAAAGTATAATCAATTATATTTATGTCCCTTGTATACAGTATGGAAACCACATATTTGCTTAAATGTATCACATACTTGTTATCGCCTTTTCTGAAGATATACAAAAAATGAACGAAATCGTTCACGAAAAAAAATCAGATTTCTACATTTATGTTCGCATAACTCGTCAAAATGTAGAAATCTGATTTTTTTTTCGCGACCGATTTCGTGTGGTTTCGTGGTTGTGGGGCGAGCGCGCCATTGACTCACATTAATTCCAAAATGACTCTACCAATCAGCGATCAAAACGAATCACGATTATAACCACACCAGAAGCGAAACCCATAAATCAAGCCACACATTAAAAACTATAATTTATCAACTATTAATCACTAAAAACTATCGTTATGTATCGCAACACATAATAAGTCTGCAACCTCTTACGTCAGACGAAACGGTGTCAGATATTTTGCGGTTCAACAACATTTTGTCCGTTCGTGTGTCCCAAATTCCATTGTGTCCTCACCAATGAACGGTGAGTCGTCCTCAGATATAATTGTTGCAGTTTTTACTTAGTTTTGGACAATTATATTAATGTTTCAGATGACTAAGGCTGAGACCTATACAGTGAACTTTTCAGTTTACTCAAACTTGAACTTGAAAAATGAACTTAGTTCATGTAATGTTAATGTCCATATTTGTATGAATTGCTTGATGACAGTCATTTATAGAAATATGCACATTAATATCTTATAAATAAGGTTAATTTTTATATATATTGGGCTTAAGTAAAGTCTAATTTTGCCAAAGTAATACACCTAAGTTATTGTTGTGTTTTTCAATTTTGTTTTTACATTCAACCTCATTATTGTATTGTCCTACTGCAGAGCACATTGTCATGTTTCCTGAACACACTTTGCTGCCAATATGGTCCAGTATTTTAATAACAGCTAGCTTATAATAATTATATTGATCAACGAGCCGTATCGGTGCACATGGCCGTATTCATAAATGTTCTAAAGGTAAGAGAACTATAACTGATCTATCTAGCCTTATATATTGGGGTCGGCTTCCAATCTAACTGGATGCAGTTGAATACCTGTATTTACATGGAGCGACTGCCTATCTGATCTCCACAACCCAGTTACTGGGTAACACGATACCCCTTGGTAAGACTGGTTGTCAGCATTTCGGGTTTCTGACTACCCGTAACGACTGTCAAAGATCCACGAAGGACAGTCGGGACTAACGGCTTAACGTGCTTTCCGAAGCACGGAGGGGTCTCGGTATGGTCACCCATCCACTCTTTTTATTTAGCCACGGGCCCCTCCACATCCGTTCTAATATAGTACAATATTATCATGAGCTTTCAAAACACTGCCATGACACGGCTGATACCAGTAGATTTTCCTTGTCATATCCGATTTGAAACTTAAGTACAGCAATGCCTATACGTATTTATATGTACTTAAATAACAAAGTCGCCTTATCATAGGTACATTGTGTTCACTTTACGCAAACAACTTGAAGTAAGTGAACCTTTTGTATATTAATTCTAAAAGATTTCTATCTGCGTAGTCATTTTCCAACTTTTTGGGCTTCTGACTACCCGTAACGACTGTCAAAGATCTCTAAATGACAGCGGTACTTTCCGAGGCACGGAGTGGTCTTGTTAGGTAATGGATGGTCACCCATTCACGAACCGACCTTGGCAAGCGTAGCTTAACCTTCCGATAGACCCGTGCGGTGGATATTATTTAGAGAACTTTTGTGACTAATTCTGTATAATATTTTGTCGTTCTTATCACTGCACAAGCAACAATGATAAATCGAACGTGGTGTAACCAAAAAATTTCAAGGTTTAGAATAAGATTCGTTAGACTGAAACCCATATTAGAGTTTCTACAGGTTCATAATAATAAGTTCATAATCAGCCTATTTATAATGTTTCTACTGCTGGGACACAGGCCTCCTCTTGGTGTGAGGAAGTGGGCCGTAATCCATGATGTTGGTTCTAGGACATGTCAGTTTCCTCGCGATATTTTCCTTCATCGTTTTGAGAGCAGTGGTGATGAAATCATTTACATAAAGCAAAGCGCACGCCTGGGTTCGAACCTACGACCTACAACTTGTCTCTTCAGGTAGATAACATAACATAATATATGCTTTATAATTTTTAACAACAATCCCAGTAAATTAAGATTTTCCTAAGGTTGAAACTAACTGTCGCATAGACAAAATGAAGTGAACTTAAAGTTATCTGTCAATAACGTCTATTCTATTCTATTCTATTTTTCTTTATGGCAATGGTGCCGATGTTGACAATTAACGTCTATCAGGCATCACGTGAAATGACAGCTCACTTCAACTAGTTTTCACGTAGAGGATTTTATAGAATAGACAACGTGGCGTTTTATGACGTACAAATTACATACTTTCACTTCATTAATATTATTTAAACCACGAGATCACTTCTAAATGTAATGCGCATGAAATAACTCATAACTTTTTTATTTCAATTCATTTCTTTGAAAAGTTACAGTCGTCAAGGGTTGTCAGAAGCCTGAAAGTTTGACAACCAGTCTTACCAAGGGGTATTGTGTTACCCAAAAACGATTGTGGAGGTCAGTTAGGCAATCGCGCCATGTGAATACTGGAATTCAGCTACATCCGTTTAGACTGGAAGCCGACCCCAATATGGTTGGGAAAAGGAAGGCAGATGATAGTTTCAGTTAGTGAAAATAAAATCCTTATAACAGTAAGAACTTTTTAACCACTATCATAAGAGCAATAAATATCTGAAAAATCACCTTTAAAAAAACAATTTCTATACCGACTGTACCCGCAGTTTCGTCAAAAACGCG
Source organism: Gortyna flavago (assembly GCA_963669345.1). NCBI lineage: Eukaryota > Metazoa > Arthropoda > Insecta > Lepidoptera > Noctuidae > Gortyna > Gortyna flavago. The sequence goes on from OY770144.1 coordinate 3,165,216, forward strand.
AATCATGCGCATTTCACGGCTGTTACACATGAGATGAGCATTCGCAGAGATAGCTCTGAATGGTGGGGGAAGTAGATCACTGGGTTAGATGCAGCTGCTTTAAGGAAATGCGTACGGTGCGCAAGTCGTGATGGTATTTTCTTCTACTATTCTTTGATGAAATTCAGGTTGTTGTTATTTATCGGTGTTAGAAATATCACAAACTAGCTGCGCCCCGCAGTTTCACCCGTGTAAGTCTCGATCACGTGGGAATATCGGGATAAACAGTATCCTATGTACTACTCCAGGTCGTGGTCTACTCATGTGCCAAATTTTATCCAAACCTGTTTAGCCGTTTTAGCGTGAAAGCGTAACAAACAAACATACAAAAAAACTTGAAAAAAAAAAAAAATTTATTTTTTTTGAAAATTGCGAAAGGTTTGTTATATGATATTTATTTCTGTAAATTGTTACCCTGACACCTCAAAAAATTTTTTTTTAAACTAGATGTGTTTGGTGTTTCCTAACCGACTACTCTGAGAAGAAAGGTCAAAACAAAGTCAGAGGTCACACAGTCTCTTTTATATAAAACCCAGACATAATCTCAGTCAGGCCATATGAGGACTATGCTGTGAGTCTGAGATGATCTTTTGAGGAAAGAACCACAACGAATTGAGTGGACCTGTCTAATCAATGCACGCATTTGTCAGTTATCGGATACCTCTACTCCAGGATCTAACCTGAGTTCAGTTACGCTGTAACATTTAAACAATTAGCTAAGAAGCTTGTAGAAGTATTTTGCCGTGCAAGGTCATAATGATCTCATTAAATTTTAAGTTATCACAGTACACATTGATTGAGAATCGTGTATGTTTTTTAGTAAAATTTAGAAGTATATTATGGGAGCAGGATATACCGTAGCTGATTATATGGATTTCTGAAAGCCGGCTGAAGTGTGTCAAATAAACTGTGTTAATGTCATGGTCGCTTGTTGACCGAAATCAGAAAGAGCAATCAATTAGTTAACCTAAGATTTGACAACAACAAATCGGTTTGAAGTCTAGACGTTCTGAAATCAGGGTCACTTCACCAATCTTAGTGCTTTTCAGGTAGCTGAAACACCAGCTAGTGTTTTGTAAAAACGGACACACATTAAAACGGACGAAAAATGTGGCTTTATTTGGAGACCCTGAATTTTAATTGGAATTGTCACGGTCTGTAAGAGATTTTCTTTCCGTCTAAATATGTAGTCTGAAATTCTAATGTATCTAATAAAGTTAATCTCCAAACAACTTACTCCAGATAAACCGAACCCTATAAATAATAAATAAACTAGACTTTCTTCTTCTTAATCATCTGTAAGATAGATAGATGACAGCAAGTATAAGTATAAATTATTACTCAATTACTCAGAGAAAAGTTAATTAAAAGTTTCTAATTTTCAGATTTCAATAGTCTGGGAATAAAACGTGTCTTGCAACGAATAACTTGACCAGTGTTACTTCAATCTACTGATGTCATCGTGAGCTATTCACAAAATGTTTTATATACACCTAATTATGCAACTACTGATTTTAAATCACTGAGGTTTATTTGCAAAAGTCGAATTCAGTGACACCAGAGGAAACATTTTAACGATTTTTTCTTTTACACTAAACTACTGAAATACAGCATCCACTCTTTTGCATACTTTGAAGAGATGTCATAATACAAATAAACATATAGTTCACTGACCTGTTCGACAAAGTTCTCTGCTGTGAACCTCTTCGTGAACTCCGTGAAGGTCTCCTTATCCTGGAGGCTCTCCCGGCGCGCACGTTCTACTTTCAGCTTCTTAATCCCCGTGATATCCTTGGACATCTTCAGTTCCTCTATCAGATCCGTTTTTGCGTTTTTGTATATTTCCGCGGCGCTAGGTAAGCATTGTAGACTGACTGAGCGAGCTGGGGGAGGGGCTGATAATGTCTTTGTGGCTGGTGTCCGGAGTCTGACAGCTGTGAGTTCGGCAGTGCTGATGGCTGCTAGAGGTTGGATGCTGGCGACGGGCGGCTGCGGCGGAGGCGGCGGCACGTTGTCGGCCGGCACCGGCGGCGGCGGCGGAGGACGCGCCTCCGCCGCGCTGTCGTCCCGCTTGCACGGCGCCGTGATTGTTTTCAAATACTCCGACGGTTTGATAAGACGGTCCGGCGCGTTATGCGGGAACGCGGGAGGCACAAAGGGTAGCACCGCTTGCTTGTTGACGAGGTTTGGCCCGCGCGGTCTGTCGTCGTCTGCGGACGCAGCCGAGCCGCGTCGCCCCGCTGCAAGATTTCAAGATGGCTGCTATTAGGGGGGAGAGAAAGTCCGCGCTTCGGCGCGCACGCACCCCGCGCGAGCGATGCGCTGCGTGTACAGTCGGTGCCGCAACTGTTTGATGCATTGATCTGATGATATTTGGATGATGTTTTAATTTTACATAACTTAGTATGCTCTTGTGATTATGTTATTAACGACTGCGGCTCCGATTGTACGCACTTTAAGGCATTAGGGTTTTTGTTGGTTATGAATTAGAGACCTAATAAAATTGACAGTTTATTAATAATAATATTTTTCAGAACTAAAATATATAAACATAATCTAATCCTATAATAGCTTTATTTCTCTAAGTGATGATAATATGTGACTTCTAGTATGTTTCCTGTGTGTGTTTACGTTACAAGTGTTCGCCACTCAACGCTGAACATTATTACCGAGACATCTCAACGCTCAGATCGGTCGTTACGTGAATTTCTAAAACGTGTGTGATACAGCTTAATTTAATTTTACTTACCTACCTATTACGATCTTTTCGTCTTTCAGCACGTGTAACTTAATTTCGTCGCTTTAAAATAGCTAAGTAAATTCGTTTCTTGGTAGGTCGTAAGTACTCGTATAAAGTCCGTAAAAGCAAATCGAAGGCTTTGACTTGTAAGGGCTGGTCTTTTTTTCTCGACTTCACGGACGGGATATGGTTTAAATGCATGAGGTTAAAACTCTATCAAATAAGGTAGAATTAATGATATAGAGTGGCTGAAGCAATAAATCCGCCGATATAAGGTATAAAAACAACATTTTTTTTGTGAAATATTCATACCAATATTACAAATGCGAAAGTGTGTCTGTCTCTCTGTCTGTTACCTCTTCAGGCTCAAACCGCTGAACCGATTTAGATAACATTTGGTATAGAGATAGTTTGACTCCCGAGAAAGGAAATAGGATAGGTTTTATCACGATATTCCTACGGTAAAATTATGCGGGTGAGTAAATAAATATGCTTCCAAAAATACAGCTCTAGTATCTGCTCGCTTCTGCCCCGTGACTTTGTCGTTGGGAAATTTCTTGTTCCGCATAATTGTAGCTCATTAATGAAAGAATTTTCGGAATCGTATCAGTAGTTCCGAAGATTACCCCCTACATACAAACCCACAAATAGGTACGTCACAATGCATAAAATCATAACGACGAGTTTTTGTCCGTTTGTCTGAGGGGCAATTCTCGTAACTTTAAGAAAGTTGACAGACTGATCTCAGTCTCAATCTGTCAAAAATACCCACCTCTAATTTCCCTACATTTTGACAAGTTTTTGACATTTGTTTGTCGCTGAGATGAGACTGCGACTAGACTTTGAACGCTATAAATTACGAGAATTGGCCTTCTGAATGAATTCCGGATTGGCGCAAACGCAACTGAAGGCATTTAGATAAATTTTGGCACACAGATAATTTATAACCTGGATTAACACAGGGTACTTTTAATCCCGATAGTACGTTCCCGTGGGCCATGTTCTGACATCCACGCGGACTGAGCCGCGGGCACAAGCTTGTATTAGTATAACTGATTTCTTATTGATATCAAGAGCATACCCGCTATTAGCGCCAGTCATGTCGCATCATAACATAAGTGTGAGTCGCACTTTCAAATAGCTAAATCTTGTTGCTCGCTTTTTCACACTTGCAGATCGTAATTATAGTTATCTACACCTACTATGTGTACGTGTGACGGTTATACAGGAAAAAAATTTGCCAGTGCGCAAACTGTAACCATATGCCACTTCACCATTGAATTCAACATATGATTCTAAACCACTTAGCGTATAGAAATTTTTCGACGGTTGTCAAAAAAACATTTTGTCCACGTAGGTATTGCAGTTTTGTATGAAAAGCAGTTTTTTTTTTTATAACCGTTATGTGTGTGTCGAATCCTGCCGACCCGAACATATCTTACCTATATACACACCCCCACACACCCTTATTTATTCTAACAAAAAAAACTATTTATTAATCTTAAGGTGGTGTACCTTAAGATTCATAAATAGTTTTACGGGGCTGATGACTTAACAATTAAATTACTTACTTATACCACACTTAAACTAACGAAGTTTGTGGTAAAATGGCGTCATTGTTGATCGTGAGCTTCAACCGTGAAGAAAACATTACTGCTCACACCGCGAAGTAAAATGTTAAGATAATCTGCGATACTATGATACCGCAGTCTACCAGTAACTAAAAGATACTAACACAACATAACATCACATATTTTTGATGTTATGGTATGTATACTTACACATATAATTGAATTTCTATGGTAAACTCCTATACTTAGTCTCAGACCAAATAAAAAACCAAGACAGAGCGCTGAGAACGATACAGTGAAGTAGGTATGCAAAAACTACACCTACGCTCTGTGTATACACGCAGACATTTACAACCATTTACAATCAAACTACACCTCATTAAGTGCACACATGTTTACGAAACCGGCTTCACTTTACTGTTGACAGCCCTCTGTCTTGGTTTTTAATTTGGTCTGAGTACTTAGTATTAATTTACTTTGACACTAACAGAAACTACGCGCAAGAGGAAGTAAGCGGTTTATGACTACCCAGACCCACTAAATATTCTACTCAACAAAAAAAAAATTCTAGACCAGACTTTGATGACCTACATTATATTTTTTTTTTTTATAATATTATTTTTTTATTTAAATTTAATTGCATTATTCTCATGGATTATATCGGAACGGAAAGGAAATTGTTACTGAATAAAAATTGAAAATATCATAAAATCTAGATCAGAGTATAATTATCAAAAAATGCAGTTAGGTATACGCTAACCCCTTACTAATAAACATTGTATAGCGTCTGTATAGTTACACAACACTTTTTGTCTTTTCTTTCGAAAGTCAAATTACTGATGACTGAAAGAGAGAAATCGGTGTGTAACTATTCATCTGATATAATACGTTTATTAGTAAGGAGGTAATAATAATTATAGTCCAGAGACGGCAGTAATCAATAATAAAATTCGTGGCGCCAAAATGCGTTGAGCGCACAACTTCAGCCACAACCGCCATTCAAAGCCGTCATCAGTTTCTATACTTACGTCATTTGTAAACAGTGACACGCTTGGTTTGTATGGAATGTGTTGAAAGTGCTGGCTCTAGCAGGGGCCACCGTAATAGGTAGATAAACTACTCTTTATTATGTAAACCATAAAAAATAAACATGTTACAAATGGATAAATTTTACAAGGGGTGGCACAATGGACGGTCTTATCGCTAAAAGCGAACGGTTAAAACGACGTACGGCATTTCATACAAACTTTCAAGCCCTTTTTTTTCGAAATAAATGAACCGATTTTAATGAAACTTCGTACGCATAACCACAAAGGTCTAAAAAGTAACTTAATTTTTTTTTTTTATATGTAGGTAGTGTTAAATATTGTATGGTGGTACGGAACGCTTCGTGTGCGAATCCAACTCGCACTTGGCCGGTTTTTAAGTTGTTTAAGCCCTTGCCTTAATTTATTGAGGCATCCACAGGCAACAACCTTTTAGGCTGAACTGCGAAATGCCATTGCCAAAAAAAACTGCGCGTAGTCCGTGGTGTACCATTTAGGTACAGAGGTGTCTCCATGCTCCATTGGAAAGGCAACCTGCATATATTTGTTAACTTCGTAAAACCACTGAAGGTTGGTATATTATTTAAGAGCTGACGAAACTAGAATTTTTGATGACGATTACCTATTGCTTACCTTAATCATTTCAATAAACGGCTGTGTTGCAAGACCGTGAAATATACTACTAGTGACTTCTTGAAAGGCGATTATTTATATGATAACTACGGACTTCTCCCCGCGGCTTCGTTCACGTGGAAGTGGGAAATTATACCGCGGGAACGTGCTATCGGGACTAAAAGTAGCCAATGTCCTTTCCCAGGATGCCATCTATCTCCTTGCCAAATTTTATCGAAATCCGTTAAGTGGTTTAGACCTCAAAAGGTAACATAAAGACAGAGTTACTTTTGAATTTATAATATTAATAATAAGAATAAAAGGAAGATTAGCAGTCTTAACCAGCCTAGCTAGTCGACCAGGTCTAAAGAAATGACGAGGTCAAGATGACCTCGTAATTTTCTTGACCCCTTCACACTTTGGTTGAATACACACATATGCACGTAATATGATAAACGGATAAGGTCTATACCCTTTTTTTCCTGTGTACCCTTGGCTGTTCCCTTGATGGTATAGTGGAAGATATTTGTCTACGAGACAATTAATAGTTTCAGCTTTACTGAAGTTTAAATTTTCTGGAATTTTTAATTTTCTTTACTGAAGTTGTCAAAAGTGGTGAAGCTTTAACGAGGTCGAATATACCTACTGCCATCACCAACCATCGTCATCTGCCTAGCCTTTTCCCAACTATGTTGGGGTTGGGTTCCAGTCTAACTTGATGCAGCTACCACGATCAGAGCGGACCAGTATTTTAGATGGAGCGACTGCCCTCAACCCAGTTATTGGGTAACACGTTACAATGACGAGGGGGAGAAGCCAGAAAGTGACAAAACGACGAAAGTGACAACCAGTCGGTTGTCAGACTTTCTGGCTTCTGACGACCTGTAACGACTTTCAAAAATCTACGAAAGACAGCCGGACAAACGGCTTAAAATACTTCACAAAGAGGTCTCGATATTTAATGGGTGGTCACTCATCCACGAAGCGACCGCGGCAAGCGTAGCTTAACCTTTGCTCGACCCGTCTGGCTGTTATCATTTAGCCACGAAGCTAGACACACCTAAATATCGGAATACTATTTCGTAACAATAATTTCAAAATGGCGGCTATCGAAATTACCAAATGTCACTTGATGTCGAAGTTCTCGGACCAACTCAGAAATTTTCAAATTGCTCACTAAAGATCTCCTGCAGACAGGCGCAACCCGACGACAGCGCGATGTTGCCTGAGGCGCGGTGCGGGAGGGGTGACGTGATGCGAGTGCTCAGTGATTCGTCAACTTGTGACAACTATCACCCCTCCCGCACCGCGCAGTTACCTCAGCCAACGTCTCAGTTAAAATAAATAAATTTATTTATTTCCAAGAAGGTTACAGACTTATTTCACTAGTTACTTACTACAATAACATAAAGACATTATTACAACTAGTGCTAGGAGGTACAAGTAGGTACAGAGCAAATAGTCTATGCTGCAGAAATCTGTAAACTGTAATTGTTGAGCCCTGCCTCTTAAACTAGGATTACTTGGATCTTAAGAGACAGAAGCGGTCGGCCTATAGTAAAACAATTTCTATAAAAACTTCATGGATATTGTTCTACCAGAATCGCGTCACACCGTCGCGTCGCGCCTGTCTGCGGGAGCCTTTATGACTTTTTTCGACGTAATCGATTTCCATTTAAATTGACAATAGGGACTCGCGTGATCGCTTAACACCTACGACAATATTTTGTTACTTACATAACATAATGGGTTTATATTGTAAAGGTGTTAGTTGTAGAGGAAGCTTGTGGCTAAGTATTTTTAAAGTTTGACTGCCTCCTTCGTCGCAAGCGCTACTGCTGACCATGAAGTCCTGGGGCTGCAGTCTCGACATCCATAGCGAACGCTTTACGACCGAATTCAGTCGCAAAGTCCTATCGATCCGAATGTCGCGATTTTTGGTAGTCTCGACTCTCAAAGTCATCGATTGTCATCGGTATTTTACCGACCTTTGTCGCAAACTTTACGTATTTCATAAATCGTTTGTAAACACATTGTAAACTTATAATTTTGGGGGTGTTAATAAGTAATTATAAACAAAAATAATGCGAAATGGGCGTACTCGAAGGTGTGTCTGTACCGATGATGTAGAGACTTGCCTTTGTCGTTACGGAAAGCGATTATTTTCGGTATTATTTAGCGATCGGTAGTTTGCGACAGCGTCGCTATCTATGCCGAGACTGCAGGTCCAGGGTTCGATTCCCGGGTCGAACAAAGTGTTATTGGGTGTTCATTCTGAACTTTCTCGGTAGCAACCCGAAGTCTAGATTTTTGGCCAGGCTATGGCAATAGGCTCGCCCCCTGTTACATGGGACTTAAATATAACTGGCTAAACGTGGCTGTAGTATTAGGTACCTACACCTGTGCCTAACCCTTCGGAAAATACAGGCGTGAAGTTATGTTGTTCAGATAAGTGGTAAACCAATGACGAATTACGTAGTAACTATTCAGTAATCTGTGACGAGGTCAACTATACCTACACCGGAATCAGTATGTTTATAGTGGACTGTCTTCCGCCCGCGGCTTCGCCCGCGAGGTATGTCGATAAAAACTATCCTATGTCCTTCCCCGGCATGCAATCTATCTCTCTGCCAAATTTTATCGAAATCCGTTCAGTGGTTTAGGCGTGAAAAGGTAACATACAGACAGACAGACAGTTACTTTCGAATTTATAATATTAGTATGGATAAGACAGAGATTAAAACAGAAGAAGAATTAACAGGGGATCGAGGGAGGGTGGAGGGGGTTCAGAGGATCAGACCGGAACAACTCAAACAATCCATAACTTCATCTCAATTTGTATTTCACCAGATGAATTACAATTAGAAAGCACTCGGACATCATTCCACTAGGTAATCTCTCAAACAGTTAAGATAATGGTGATTTCATATTCAGGTGTAAAGCTGAAACCGTTTCACTCTGTTTACTGAAACTGCCTTGATTCGCTAATTCATGCGCCGGCGCCGGTGAAACCGACTTAAACTAGGTATATGACTTCGCTGTCAACTTTATATACTAACTTTTCTTTTCTTTGGTGTTTTGGATATTCTTTATTAAATACTAACTTTTTCCCTTGGATTTGCTCGCGTGGGGGTCGGATTTTATCTATATATTTATCTATAGATATATTTACAACCGAGATTAAAAGTATCCTATTAGTTACCCGTGTGTAAAATCCTACGCACACGCTTCACGCTGATAAGGCGTGTATCATGTAATTGTAATGTATTAAACAAAAGAATCTTTAGAGTAATCAGTATCATAATTTACTATTCTTATTTACTAAAATTGCAAATCCCACTTTTGTTAGACGCCTCCATGAGGGACAGGGTGGCGGGACATCGACGCCCAAACTTCAGGACATGATTCTGTTGTTTCATAGAAAAGTACTACGCGGTCAAAATGTATGGAACAGCAAATTTTATTCAAAATCATGTACTTACTGTATACATGGTTACAGTGTGCTCGTCAATATCCCTACCATCCTGTATTGTTGGAGAAAAATCCATAGCTTACAGTATACGTTGGTAAAACGAGGAAGTAAACCCAGAATCTCACCGCAACCATCTTGGATAAGGGAGTCGTGCGGTTCCTAATAAGGGGTTCGGTCAAGAGCCTGATTGTGCAGTTAGAAAACAAAGGGACCTCTCACACCGCCGAGAACTTCTGTAATTAGCTGCAAGACGTGTTGGTACTTTGCGGGGATATTTCATGAACCTAACATAGAACAAAAGTTATTGATGAAATCAGTAGGTATGGTAGGCTGACCATCAGGTCCTGAGTTCCATTCCCGGGTCGGGTAAAATGCTATTGAGTTTTCCATAAGGAATTTCTCAGTAGTATCCTGGAGACTAGATTTGTGCCAGGTTGATCGACACACCTCTGCCTAACCTTGTTACTGAGAACTTTCAGACGGAAAAAACTAATAACATTTTGTCCTACCCGGGAATGGAACCCAGGACGTCATGTCATTACTTATTATTGAGCCATTATGTAAACTTAACCTACTGAAATTGCACAGGGCCGTATTAAAGACCACCTTTTAACAATAATTTATCATCTTTCCTCGATTTTTCTTCATTCAATAAACTACGTGCTCTGTTACATAAAAGTAAATAAACTGTACTTTTTCTGTAGCAATAAAGTCAAGTGCAACTTGCTCACGTTCGATTTCTAATTAATAATTATAGTGGTTGTATGTGGCAACACTGAATAGACTGCGTCATTCCCTGTTTTTTAGAGGCGCTAATTAATTTGACAGGACTAAACCAAAATTTATCTTCTGTCCTTTTCTTAATGAAATAGAAAGAAAAAGATGCACTGAACTTAAATTTAGTTTAGTTTGTGAACAAGGGAATCGGCACCACAGTTGGATTTTCAACTTTCGGCAGTAAGAACGCGCCCGAGCGTACCTGGGCTTAAGCCGTTGGTCTCGGCTGTCATTTATAGTTTGCAGGGTAACACGATACCCTCGTGTTACCCAGTAACTGGGTTGTGGAGGTCAAATAGGTAGGTAAAATACTGATATTCAGCTACATCCAGTTAGACTGGAAGCCGACCCCAACATAGTTGGAAAATGACTACGCAGATAGAAATCTTTTAGAATTAATATACAAAAGGTTCACTTACTTCAAGTTGTTTGCGTAAAGTGAACACAATGTACCTATGATAAGGCGACTTTGTTATTTAAGTACATATAAATACGTATAGGCATTGCTGTACTTAAGTTTCAAATCGGATATGACAAGGAAAATCTACTGGTATCAGCCGTGTCATGGCAGTGTTTTGAAAGCTCATGATAATATTGTACTATATTAGAACGGATGTGGAGGGGCCCGTGGCTAAATAAAAAGAGTGGATGGGTGACCATACCGAGACCCCTCCGTGCTTCGGAAAGCACGTTAAGCCGTTAGTCCCGACTGTCCTTCGTGGATCTTTGACAGTCGTTACGGGTAGTCAGAAACCCGAAATGCTGACAACCAGTCTTACCAAGGGGTATCGTATTACCCAGTAACTGGGTTGTGGGGGTCAGATAGGCAGTCGCTCCATGTAAAAACACTGGTATTCAGCTGCATCCGGTTAGACTGGAAGCCAGACCCCTACATAGTTGGGAAAGGGCTAGGCAGATGATGATTAGAACGGATGTGACACAATACGCATGAGGAGGCCGAATGAGGAGGCCGAAAGTCACTTGTTCTTCCCGTTATTCTGATTTTTTTTTTGTTGTCTGGTTCATACCTAGGAACCTTATGGTTACGGAGCTATTGAAGGTCAATTTGCCAACTTTATTTGACGTTTTTTTACGAAAACAAGTTTTCAACTTAATTAAACAAGTTTATTTGTTTGGATGCGCTAATCTCTGAAGCTACTCGTACACATCAAGCTATACATAACCAGTATAAGCTGACTTCTGATTGTACGCAAAACCCAAACAATGCGAGGTCAACTCAAACAGGAAATGTATAGCTTCATGTGTAGCCGTGTGTACCAGTCGGATTTGAAAAAATCTTTTTGAATTTGATAGCCCTATTCTTGAGGACGGCTATATGCTATTTAACATCACGCTACGAATCTTAGTAACCGAGCAAAAATAAACAATGTAAGAGCGAAAACGAATTAATTAGACGACACGGTTGGCGCAGTGGTTGAGCGATTGCCTGCTGCGCAGCATGTCGCGGGTTCGATTCCCGCACGGAACAAATATTTGTACGACCTACAAGTATTTACAAAAAAAAAAAACTGCTGTTTCTTACATTTATGTTCGTATAACTCGTCAAAATGTAGGGAACAGCTGTTTTTTTTTTCGCGATTTCAGGTTTGGTCCCATAGTTAAAGTTGTTCTTATTGATGAGTACAATCTCCCATTTCGATTTGTCGCATGTATTCAATTTCAACCTGTATACAAATTATAAATTAGTAACGAAATCAAAACTGTACATTGAATATTTTTGAAAAAAAAATTACTTGCTACGAGGTGTGGGAACGAGTCAGATGCCGAAAATATTTTTTTTTTAATTTTTGTCCGTTTGTCAGTTTGTTTGTTGGCGGAAAAACGGCTGAACGGATTTAGATGAAATTTGACGCACAGATACACGCGGGCAAAAGTTTGTGAGATTTAATAGCAAGTCATGCAAGAGCTCGTGACTCATCATTTTTATATGTCATCAGCCTAGACATATTTTGCTTTACAAAGTGTATTTACAATAACGGTAAACCTCATACGAGGTCATTGTACCGTCTTACCATTATAAAATAAAAAATAAAAATGTAAAACACATTAGATGGAGATCAACTTTTAAACAAGAAGATACTTGTGTTAGGTGAACTCCGCGCTTCCACTCATCATGATTATAAGTATGAAATTGAAAAACCAAAAAAAAAAAAAACTATTTAAATAAAACAATCAAGAAAAATAAAATAAAAAGAAAAATAAAAAATTTCAAAAAAAAGGAGCGCACTTGTGTGATGTATGCGAGTAAGTTTTTGTGCGACAAGCAACAACGACAAACAATTATGAACAACAAGTTCGCATAAGTCTTATACTATGATTGTTTTCAGCTGACCTTGTATATCTATTTCTGGGTCAACAATTAGAACACCGTCCTTAGCGCTCACTTTAGTTAGATATGTAATTCTTGTACAAAATTGTACTCTTCTAGATCCAGAGGCTGAGCGACTTGTCGGTCAGTGAACGAATTTAAGATTTTCATCAAGTAAATTGTCTTGCAAATATGCATCATAAAAAAGGAGCCTAATCGTTCTCCAGGCCCCAGGCTACCTACCTATCGGTCAAATTCTATAACAATTGGTTCAGTGGTTAAAGCAAAAACCATTGACAGATAAATACAGAGTTAATTTCGCATTTATTATAATAGTAGATATGAATTGAAAAAAGTGTATTTGATATTATATCTTCTTACTTTTTAATTTAACATTACTCCGTAACCCACATGGGTACAATCGCCGCACTTAAGTGTAAATAAGTTATTGTGGTCAGTTCAGTATAAAACTTAGTTAGATCGCAGTTTATTCTAGTTTCAAGCAGACACTGACTAGCCTTAATGGGTCGACGTGTTAGCTTTCGCCTGTAACTAATGGTTTTCCACCACTTTCAACATCTACAGTAAAACTGAGCATTGCACAGTATACTTAGTCTTTTATATCTAACGATGCCTATCTAGTATAAGGTATGTTTCGCTTCACTAGTTCGCCACAGTCAAGTATGTGAGCCTAAGGACCAATAAAAAGTGAGAGAAAAATAAAAGAAAGAGAAAAACAATAGCCACTTAGTTTGCATGTGAAAGTTTATTTTATAGATACTATATTTAAAATTTTAAAGTTCTAAAAAAGTTCTCAAGTAACTGAAATCCTTGTAATTTCTCATTGAGAAATAAATTTCTTAAAAGATATAGAGTTGTAGATATTTGACAGTCATTACGGGTAGTCAGAAGCCCGAAAGTCTGACAAACAGTCTTACCACGGGGTATCTCATTACCCTGTAACTAGGTTGTGCAGGTCTGATAGGCTTTTGTATCAAAGTGTAATTTTGGTACTGAAAGTGGAGGGCTATAGAAGTAAAGAAACGATGGATGGACTGTGTGAAAGATGATATACTTAGCTAAAAAAGGGGGTGAGACTATCGTATAGATAGAGAATCGAAGAAAAAATAAATAAATTGAGAAAAGGGAAAAATATAGAAAATATCTAAATATTTTATAAACCTACATGAACACTTATGAAACGTCAGAAGCTACGAGTAAGTGCACGGTTCCGATTGGTCGTTTCCTTTGGAGAAGAGCCGGCAAGTAACTCCACGTTTATTCTATGGCAGGAGAATGATGTAGGCACGGAGCACAAATTGTGCTCCGTGGATGTAGGTTATTAAGGTACTGCGAGATGTCTCCTTAAGACAACTCTCACAAGATACAATTTTGGAAAAATCCCAACTCCTCAATCCGCGAAAAAATTACCGGTTCTTTTAAAATGGAAAGTACAACACAAGTTAAAATCCGAGCAAGCCGTATATGTTTTTATTGTTTCTGTACAATCAGAACGTTACTAACTGCAGCCCATTTCGGTAGAAAGTAAACGCATTTCATTACCTCTCAGCTTAAATTCTTTCTATTAATATTAATAGGCGATGTCAAATTTTCTAATTAAGACGCAATTAGGTATTACAATGAGGTTTATGTTAATTCTGCGGAGGTTTTTTTGTTTGTTTCCGCTGATTTGGGTTTGAAAGGGAAAAGAGTTTAGATGAGTTGTTTTTTTTTTTATTGTGTTTGAGAAAACTAAGTAAAATAAGTAGATAGATATAGATAGATATAGATACGAAGAGACTCATTTTGTCGGTTTAGTTTTCTTTGAAATGATTATTAGTGTCTTGGCAAAGAGATAATAAATATATTTTATATGCTGCGAAAATATGACCCTGGACCGTTAAGTGGCCTTCATTATATTAAATAAGTGTTTGTAATAATATTACCTAACTAAATATATCTTTATCTAAAATAATGTAATAATAGTATTTCAAGAAAATAGCTTCCTACTTACCAATAATAGAATTATTTATGTTATTGTTATTAACTTTGAATGTAATTATTTAGTTTTCATGTAAATATAATTTTATTGTTATTTTAGTTTCTACGATTTAGATTTTTAACTTGAAGAAATAGCTAACAAAATAAATATTTAACAAACAATAATTTTTGCTGTGCCCTAACAGGGTCTACAACTTGTTTTTACCTTGTGGAACGCAAATAAATGAATATTAATATCCACAGCAAGACTACTACGGCCTCTCTTTTCTAGTGCCAATCACCACGCTCCTGCCTCCACCAGCCTCATCCAAGTTTTGCCTGCGATGGAAACAATGTCGTCTGTCCATCTCACCGCCGGACGACCGACATCTCGTCTTCCAAGTGGCCTTAATATGAGCACTTATTTCTCACTGGGTGGTTGGGCATAGACAAAATCGACAACCAACCCAACCATCCAACCCAACGCGAGCGATAGACTACCCAACGCGACCGATAGACTACCCAACGCGTATAAAGTACTAGCTGACCCAGAAAACGTTTTGCCATATAAATTATTTCTAGCGAATTTTTAGTGTAGAAAAATATCTAAAATGACTATTATAAAATAGGGATACAAAGGTCTAAAAAGTTAGCAGAGAACATTTTCGAAATGTCTTATTTAAAAAAAGATAACTGGAAATCTCTGTTTCTATGGAAACTTTAAAATCTGTCTAATATGACTGTAACACAATTTTTCTAAAATGTTCTCTGCTAACTTTTTAGACCTTTGTATCCTACTTATGCGTGTGAAGTTTCATTAAAATCGGTTCATTCATTTCGAAAAACAACGGCCTGAAAGTTTGTATGAAATGCCGTACGGCGTAAACGCTCTTAAACCTGGTTCTACCTTAAAATTACTTTTATAATTACAAAGTGTTCTCCGCTCGTTTTCTCATTTTATTAACAGTGTAAGCGAGTCGAGACACTAAAATTAAAAACACAGAAACTAAAGCATTAGTGGTGCGTCTAGTGTAACATTTAATATAATTAAATTCTGCGCTAAACGCTGCATGCCAGTCTTGTAAACATAGCTTAACCTCGTGTCCTAATACCAGCAATTGTCGCGTGAGTACGAGATTAAACTCAAACACATATCATTTGATTATCGAAATTAAACCATTTACTGGCACTTTTGAATTGTCAAGGAGTCGGTCAGTCAGAAAGATAAAGCTAGTTGCCTATTTCAAAGCGTAATAAGTACCTGTGGAGAATGGGCAATACACTCTTTTCAATCAAAAAATATTGTCGATTGATCGTCGCGTACATTTTGTAAGGCGAACCTGAACGCATCGTCACGCCGACAGAGGGTGCCTTCCGTTTTTCCGAACAAATTATTCCGACAATCGCGTAACCGTGAACCATTGTGAACCGGCTCGAAAATTCAAGGGATGGATTCCTTCAGATTCTTAAATATGTAGATAGCCAATACGAGTCCGAGTTTATAGTGTACATAAATCAAGCAAGTATTAACTAAACGATCGGTAGAAAAAATACCTTTATACTAAACAGAATATATTATTTCCGGAAATATGTAGTAGTCACATATCATCATTTATTGCCGTCAACGGATCCTTAAAACACGCTTACAGCGCTACAAGGTTCTTTTGACGCGTGGCCATAATCGGAACTAAAGCCGCCATTTTGTTTTTTTTCAAAATTCACAAAGCGTCAACGTCATACAAGCGCCATGGCAAAAGATCCTACTAGCAGTGTACAATGATGTTAAATATAATCTCATTGGCAGTGTATGAGTAAAATTACAAAACTCTATCGAAAAAATTCAGACAGTCCAGTAGTTATAATAATGACCAAAAAAATTACATAACAGTCCATATTAAAAGAAAAACTATTCCACTGACCTAATCGACTCCTCAGCTCCGAGGGTTTAAGCGCGGGCTCCTCCAGCACGACGGGCGGGGGGGGCGGCGGCGGGGGGGGCGGCGCCTCGTCGCCCGAGCTGGCGCCCGAGCTGGCGCCCGAGCTGGCGCCCGACGACACGCCGGACGACGCCGACGCCGCCACCGCCGCGCTCTCGTCCGACACGGACGCGCGGCGGCTGCCTGCTGCGGAGGACAGGCGGCTGGCCTAAGGGCACAAGTAAATTAATAAATATAAATCTATCAATCAATAAACTCAGTCTATCGCAGTCCACTGCTGGACATAGGTCTCTCCCAGGCTGCGCCACAACACTATGTCCTCCGCCTTGCCAAAACCCATCCGTGTTCCTTCCTTAGCCTTTTATGTTCCGGGGCAGCGGTAACCCTTTCGGACAATCCCGCTGCCCCGGCAGGCTTCGGCCCTGACGGGCCCCTCCTTGTCTGCTGACATCTCTTTGAGGCGCGCGTGGAACACATACGCTTGTCCGGCACGGGCCTGGTCCTGATCGGACGGCGAGCTACCCATTATCTTATTACTATATTATCTTTTAGTTCGTTCCGACCGTGTACACAGAAAGGTCAACGCGCTTCCCTAAATGAAATCTAGTGTATTTTGCGAGTCTATGAGTACAGTTTTGTGTTAAATATATAGTATACAACAATTGCAAAAACATGAACTATAAATCAAGTGATAAACTTATTCCATTGTGGTGATTTAAAGAACTTAAAAATAACCATTACATAAAACTTCGATTTGTGAGAACATTGAACGTGTGTGTGTTGAAACGCGTAAGCGACGGATTCTGCCCGGCTCTTAAGACCTTTTGGTCGCGACGTTCACTACGGAGACGATACGTTATTAGCAGCGGTGTGGGTACGTACGAATCTTATTTACCCAACTAGAAATTTGAATCAACAATAACATCATGATGAAGTGCGATAATTGTAACAAAACAATTACAACTAAAAGCCCAGGATTAGAATGTAGCAAATGTGGGAAAATCGTGCATGCAAATACAACTTGCACCGGACTCACACAAAAACAAATACTAGCTATTCGCAACTCGAAAACTTTGGAATGGACTTGCAGCGAATGTCACCAACATACTCCTGTCAGGAAATCATTTATCGTCCCAGAGGAAGACGATGATGAGGTTGATGAACCAACTTCAAGGCCGACCGCATCATCTAACTTTCCGATAGATATGAAGCAATTGTTATTAAATATTTCCAAGGAGGTTCAAAAAATAGTTCAAAAAGAACTGGAGCCCCTACAGTCTTCTATTGAATTTTGCACTGGGAAAATTGATGATTTTGTAGAATCGATTAAAATGATGAAACAAAAGCTGAAAGATATGGAAAATAAAAATAACTATCTTTGCAATAAAATCACCCACCACGAAACCAAAATCTCTTCTTTAGAACAGCGCTTAAATGAGTTGGACCAAGATAAATTGAGCAACTGCATTGAAATAACCGGAATCCCTTATATTAAAAACGAAGAACTGTTGCAAATCTCAAATAATATTGCTGAAAAAATGAACATAGATAAGTCTGTGATAAAAAGCGTGAAACGTTCAAACACGCACCAGAATCTAGGCGTTCTACAGTTAGAACTAGGGAACACTAAGGACGTGGAATGTTGGATACGTTCCGCTAAGCAATTTAATTGGACATCAGCTGATATACTGTCCAACGAATCTAGTAATGAAGCGCCTGCAAAAATATACATGCGATTCGCGTTATCACAAGTAAACAGAAAACTTATGTGGATGGCTAAACAACAACTGCGACAGGATTTTAAATATATATGGTTTCAAAATGGAAAAGTGCTGGTGAAGAAAGGTGAGGTCGATAGTGCTGGAAAAGATAAGATATTTATCATTAGATGTGAAGACGATATAGAAAATCTTCTTAAAAATAAATCGATTAATTCAAAATAAATACCTACAAGCACAAAATCTTCTTCATGTATTCTGATAGGTATAATGGCTGTATTTAGTAATATTAAGGAAATCTTTGATTGCATTGATTTACCTTCCTACGTTAGTAAACTACCAAAAAACACAAATAACTTAAATATAGTGCATGTTAACATTCGGTCGCTGATAAGAAATTTCGCTGCTCTTATGAACTGTTTAATCTCGGTTAAATCACGAATTGACATTGTAGTTCTCACGGAAGTGGGGATATCTGAACAAATTGTATCTATGTATCAACTGGATGGATTTACACTGTATAGTATCTTGCGTAAAAGCAGGAAAGGTGGTGGGATTATTATCTATGTTAAGAATAAGCATAAGTTTCAACTGATAAAGACTCAAACTAATCATTGTGAATGTATACTAGATAAATTAACAACGCAGCAAAATCATAATTTTTATATCTGTGCAGTGTATAGACCTCCAAAAGAAAGCAAGCACCTGTTTGTTAATGAACTGTCCAGCCTGATAAATGTTAATGATGTAAAGAAAAGCGATATTATTTTATTAGGAGATATAAATATGGACCTTAAAACGACCAATAACGTAAACAGTTATTATCTGAGTAAACTTGCTGAGTTAGGACTTGAATGTGCGATCTCAGACTTCACGCGAGTTGAAACCAAAGGTAATATAGTCACTAAAACTTGTATTGACCACATTTTCGTGAGATCTCGCCTTGATGACCTTTACTCAGCTGCTCTGGGGACTGTCTTGGCGGACCATCGCATGACGATTGTCACACTTGCGTCTATACCTAAAGATAGGGACCAAAAGGTAATTGATTCTATTGATAATAAAAAAATAATAACACTCTTAGCTTGCACTGACTGGGAAATGATAAACGAGTTAAACTGTGCCAATGATATTTATAAGTACATAAAAGAAAACTTTATAAAGTGCTACAATGAATGCAAATACACTAAAAAGATAAATAACTCGAGCAAAAGAAATTGTGAGAAATGGGTTAACAATAAAATAAGGATAAGTTGTACCAAAAGAGACAAACTATTTATAAAATGGAAAAATGACCCAGATAATAAAACACTTAAGTTAAAATACATTAAAACTAGAAATAAAGTTAATAAAATAATAATAAACACGAGAAATAATTATTACAGAGAAGAAATAGCAGGAAACAAAAATAATCCCAAAAAACTGTGGGAAATATTAAATAAACTTACTGGTAAAATAGTGAAGTCTGTGGATGAGGTGATAAAGAACGCTTTTTTAAATGAATCAAATAATGAGTTGAGTATCGCTAATGACTTTGCAATGGAATTGGAAACCAGTGTGTCTAATATTGTGCCCAGATGTGACAGACCCTTGTTGGATGAATGCGAATTTATGAAATCCCAAGATAAATCAATATTTTTCAAAAAAGCTACTCCTCTTAAAATTATTAAAATCATTAAAAACCTAAATACCAATAAATCAGCTGGATATGACTCAATAAGAATCATGGACATCAAAATGATAGGAGATAAAATTGTGAATGCAATAGTAAAGTTAATTAATGCGAGTATTCAACAATGCAAATATCCGTCAGATTTAAAAACGGGTATAGTTAGGCCCATTCATAAAAAAGGTAAATTCAATGACTTGGCAAATTACAGACCCATAACGATATTGCCTGCCATAAATAAAATAGTTGAAAAATTTATATGCGACCAAATACACACTTTTTATCGAGACAATGATATAATCTCCAAATCACAGTATGGTTTCCAAAGTAAAAAATCTACAACTCAGCTACTTTCCAATTTTACTGATGAAGTTTACAACTACCTAGATGACAAGAAACATGTTTTACTCATATTCATTGATTTCAGCAAGGCCTTTGACACACTCGGGCACAATACACTCTTAAAAACACTCGAAAACACGGGTATAAGAGGGAAATTACTCGACTGGTGCAAAGAGTACCTGCGTAGCCGAAGTTATCGCGTCAAGGTTGGGCCGAGCCTTAGCAGACCTGTAGACGTGACGAAAGGGACAGCCCAAGGTTCAGTGTCTGGTCCACTCCACTATTTGGCATACGTTAATGACCTAGAAAATATTATAAGACACTGTTCTCTATATCAATACGCTGATGACACCTGTATACTATCTGCTGACTTAAACCTTGACTTGGCCGCAGAATGTTTGCAAAAAGATTTTACCTCTATGGCTAAGTGGGCCCATGATATGGGACTTGTTCTGAATCCACATAAAACGAAAGTTATACACGTACATTCAAGTCACATAAGTACCTCCCATCCCTTTCAAATCATAGCTCATAGTCATGATTGTCTGCATAAAAACGTGCCAGACTGCCACTGCTCGCCCATAGAGCAAGTCTCATATCATACCTATCTGGGATTAATAATTGATAACCGATTCAACTGGAGTTACCAGGTGGAATCGGTTTGCGGCAGGTTGCGTGCGATACTCACCAAATTTTCCATTATAAAGCGCAATATACCGTACAGAACCCTTCTTCAAATGTACACAGCTCTTGCTGAATCGATAATATCCTATGGACTCACCAGTTATGGACGCACATTTAAAACTTACCTAGATAAAATACATAATTTGCAAACACGCTTGTTGAAACTTGTAGTACCAAACTATGTAAAAAATAAATACCAAGACAATTACACAGGGTTGTTTAAACACTGCAAAGTATTACCTGTTCTAGCGCGCGCTGAGTATATGCTCCTCATAGAACATTTTGATAACAGTGATATTCAAATTCCAGTTAAATATGACGTGAATACACGACAAGCCAAATTAAAATCACTTCAAGTGCCACGCAAAAATAACTTTTATGGCAGGCGTACCGCTTCCTTCACAATACCCAAGTTACTAAACCAAATACCTGTAGACATTAGAGACTCAATGAATAGTAAAAACATAAAGCGTAAGCTGAAAGAACATTACATAAAGTCGATCATAACGTAACTGTTAACAGCGCGTTGATCTAATCTCAGGCCATGGCATGCTAAGACAGACCCCAGAGGTCTAATTGTGTGCCTTGTTCATGTAAAAATTTGTAATATCTTTTTTAAATAAATAAATAAAAAATAAATAAATAAAAATTACTCGCCGTCCGCAGGCCCGCGCCTACGGTGGCCGGGAGTCGTCACGCGGCTCCCGACGCCCGGGGCGTCTACCGCGGCGGCTGGGACGGGCGGCTCTCTCCGCTCTCTCCTTCGCCCATCCCGCCACCTCCTTCGCTAGCATGACTGCTTCGCAGAAGGAGGTGACTGCCTCCCACTCCCTCTCGCCCCGGACCATGGCTTGGACCAGGGCCGGGCGCGAGAGGTCGCTGCCGCTGCCGATCGCCTCTACGAGGACACGGCGGTGCTCTGCCCAAGCGGGACAGACCTCCACCGTGTGCTCCACCGTGTCCTCTGGGCGATCCTCGCAGCGGTGACACCCGGGCGTTTCCTCCCGCCTGATTATGTGCAGGAACCTCCCGAAACATCCGTGTCCGGTGAGGACCTGCGTCAGGTGAGGGCGCCGTGACGCCTCTCTAGCCACTCCTCAAAGAGGGGCCTTACCGCCGCTATCGCGGCGTGCCCTGCGCTGGGTTGCGACAGTCGCGCTTTCCATGCCGCCATGAGTTCGCGCCGGAGGTCCGTCCGCTCGCGCGGAAGCGGGTTTTCCCCCCGGCGTAGTGCCTCCGCGCGCCACTCATACAGGCGCGCGAGGACTATCGCCTCCAGATCCCATGGCGGCAGTCCGGCAAGAAGGCTTGCCGCCTCGCGCGAGATCGTGCGGTATCCCCGTATCAGCCGTATGGCTACCACCTTTTGGGGCGCGTTCAGGTAGTGGGCGGCTCAAAGCCGCAGTGAACGCGCCCACACCGGGGCGCCATGTACGGCCATGGACCGCACGACCCCCGCGTAAAGCCTCCGGCAGGAGGCGTTTGGCCCCCTTAGGTTGGGCAGGAGCCGATTGAAAGCGGCCCCAGCCCGTTCCAGTTTGGGGGCCAAACGTCGGAAATGCTCCACGAAGTTCCACCGGCTGTCGAGGACGAGACCCAGGTATTTCATCGTCGTCTCGACGCCGATGTGAACCCCTCCCACCGTTAGTTGGGATCCCGATGGTGGCCTGTTCCGAAGCCCATGAAAAGACATGGCTTCGGATTTGTGCAGAGCCACCTCGAGACCCAACTGCCGGATCCTCTCCACGACTATCGCAACCCCGCGTGTCATCGTGTCGGCCGCCGCCTGATGCGACCTCCCCTGCGCCAGGACCAGCGTGTCGTCAGCGTAGCAAACTACGCTGACGCCATCAGGGAGGTCTGCCCGCAGCACCCAGTCGTAACCGATGTCCCACAGGAGCGGCCCCAAGACCGATCCCTGCGGGACACCGCACGACATCTCTCGCCGGTTCCATTCCCCATCGCGACCGGGGTAGATGACGGCTCTGTCCGTCAAATACGCCCCGACTACTCGACGGAGGTAGGTCGGCACTCGGTGATACCGGAGTGCCTCCCTAATGCAGCTCCAGTGCAGGGTGTTAAACGCGTTAGCGAAGTCTAATGACACCACCACGACCACCCCACCCCGAGACACCGCGTCCCCCGTCGTGAGGGCTCTCACGCGCATGATGGCGTCCACCGTCGAGCGCCCCTTGCGGAAGCCAAACTGGCTATCCACAAGTTCCGGCCCCGTCCTCACCAGGTGCCCGACGAGGCGCCCCGCAATCACTGTTTCAAAGAGCTTGCCGACCTCGTCGAAAGTCGACACCCTTCATATTTCGAAAAGCTGTTAGGTTCGGCTGCCATTTGCAGATCTTTGTCAGTCTTTACATGTAGTCAGAAGCGCGAAAGTCTGACAACCATTCTTACCAACAAATATCATGTTACCCGGTAACTAGATTGTGGAGGCAGTCGCTCCATGTAAAATACTAGTATTCAGCTGCATCAGGATAAACTGCAAGCTCACCTCAACGTAGTTGAGCAAAGACCAAGTTCGAAACTGTACAAGAAATTACATGAGATAAACTTACGAAGTTCTGTGCCTTATGTGTCAGAGCTGCCAGTTTGGTTGCTATCGTAGACTTGGTCTGCGCTTCTAATGCCGGAGTCACCTCCTCGTATGCTTTGCTTGCGCTACGTAAAAAAAAAACTAAGATTAGGTACTCTTTTCCAAGTAAGCATACGATTGACATGAAGGCCCAATTGCACCAAAAATCACTAAATTCATTTAACACCTAGACTTAATTAAAACGTCATTCTGTCTCTGTCATCTTCAAACAATTGACAGAAATAGAATGTCTCTGTCTGTTTTAATACGCTAAGTTGAGATGGCGTCATGTGTTTTAATGGGAATAACGTCTTACGTGTCAGTATTGTCTTTGGTGTTGTAGTCGACCACGAGCGCGGCGCTGCCGGGGCGGCTGTGGCTGCCGGAGTCGCGAGAACTGCTCCTGATGAAAAAGAATGAAAATTATTCAAAAGATACGGTAAAGTGGTGCGAGTAGGAGAAGGAGTCATCACCTTAATAAATACTAGATTCTGTCCGCAACTTCGTCACGAAATTCCATACAAACTTTCATCCCCTATTTAACTCATTAAAGGAGATGAATTTTCATAAATCCTTCCTTAATACTCACATTTGTTATATGAACTATTGTCTAAAATTTATTGCCTGCGGTTTAGGTTGTGCATTATAGTCTGCCAGCGAATGAACGAATTTAAGATCTTGATTAAGTAGAATATTACAAGAAAAACCCAAAGCCAACCTTCTCCTCTGATGTTCCTCCCTGGGCATGTAGATGTCCTCATAGTGATGGTCACGGCGGGTAGCCTCAGCACCACTGTCACTGTCCGACTGCTCCTGCGCAGTCGTTGCCTCCGCTGAGCCGTGGATCTCTGCTTTCACTGCACAAATAGGATAAAGGTGAAAAGGTTTATGGAGTTTGGTATGATGAAGCGGAGTGTTGAAGATTGAAGATGCGTAGTTCTTAGCGCATGAAGATAACAAGATTTATCTTTGTATGGTGCTTTGTTGGAGTGGAAAGCAAGTTCTACAGTGAAAACCAGTATTTTCGAAGACAGAAGCAGTTTTATGAGAATATTGAACATAAGCTGGCTTGTTTTCTAGTGGTGTTGGATTCTTTTATTACTTTAAAATGCTCAATGTCTTCGATCACGCCTGAAGCGTTGGATGAGATCTAAGATGGAACGAGCGTGCCCAGAAGATGAGGCGTTCACTCTGGCTTTGAAGGCAGACACGGGTTAAAAGTGGAATCAGAACTGGCAGAGAGTTCCACACTTTGGCTGTGCGCATAATAAAAGTGGAGGAGAAGCGATTTTAAGCTAAATGAAGATCACGAGTTTCTCTATAATTTATTAAGCGGCTGCAAGGCGGTCCAGATTTAAGACTCATCGTAATCTCTTTTGGGAATATTGTGGTACTAAGTAAAGCTTCACAAATTGATTTTGATTTTGGTTTATCATCTGTGAGTCAGCTGCCCGGTCATATGAGACTGAATAATAAACTGTGTAGACGCAATTCATTTGAAGGCTATACATGTAATCAGATAAAAGCAACAAAAGTACAGCACATTAATAGAATAGTGAGTCTGTTGAAGTTCCAGAAATGGATGTTGAGCAGAAGCTTACACCAATTCCTTAACTCCTTACCGGTCATTATGGAGTCATCCGGCTCTTCAGACTGCCTCGACCCTGGACAATAACGTTATTCTAACTATTTGCAAATTGAAGATTCGGTTATGGGATTCATATTTTATCTTATCCATTCTTATCGATCAGCTATGAAATTCGTAGGTACAACTGTTTTTTAAATAATTGTGTTCTTTGATATTTAGTTCAACAAAACTTATTACGAAACTATTAAGTACCTACATATTGCCTATTTTTTGTAGTGTGAACGATATAGCAGAATTACACAATATCCCCAGACAGCAGACAGCTTTACCACTCGTATGTAATCTATTGGTGAGATTTAGGCTCAGCTGCACTTAATGCTTACATTCTTAGTGATGTTCGAAGGTGTTCACTAGCTCTTCAACCCCTGAAAACTTAAATTCTTTTCCATCAGTTAAAACACTAATATTATTTAGTTTTTTACCAGTCATAGCGGGCGCCTCCTGTCCCTCAGCCGGCACCCTGGGTCCCGGTGAGCGTGTGTGGAACAGGTCGCGAACGCGCTGGTACAACGCTGCCGGCGCACCCGAGCTGCTACTGTTGTTGTGCAGGAACCAGCCACTTGCAGCGTGGTCAGCGTCTGATGCGGAGCAGGCTAGGGAGGACAGAAAGAGGTGAAATTGGGTTTTGGATATAATGGGCCGATTGTAAATGTTTGAAGAACCACATATGGTACTGCAGTGGGACGAAATAAAGTTTAATTAATAACCTACAACATTCAGTGTACGAACAATCAAATGACCAAAAATGTACGAGAAGCGTATATTTTGATCCTTCGAGCCGGATTGTCACAAATACTGGAACAAACATCTCTGCAATATTTTAACTTTGAAGTTTGTGATATTGGGAATTTGGGACTATGTAGATAGACGTAGAAGGCAGACTAATAGACTAGAATCATGTAACAGGGCAAGTAGTCAGATTATTTTATGATTTTGATAAATTATAAATCAGGGACAGTTAAATGTGAGGAACATAACTTTACATGTTGCCATGAACTTATGGTATAGAATCTACCTTGCACTTTTCGCAAAAATTCGAAATCTGCCCTTGAAGCACCAAGATTATTTCGGAAAAAATCTACAAAGTGGTCAAGCCATGAAGAGAAATGATATCTATCGCCTACGAATAATAGCTAATCTCTTCTTTAAATTGAAAGCATTTAGATCTTTTTTTTTATAATCCTGACTGTTCAATTTGGGATAGGCTTATTTCCGAGCAGTAGACTGTTATAATCCTACTGATTGATTGATAACAAATTACCTAGCGTGAAGCCGTATTATCCGTCTCAGCATTAAGATTACATAAAACCATTTCTTCATGTTCAGTCAATCCGAACTATGATTAATCACCTTACACCTACCTACAATTAAGTACCTATATTACGTAAATTCTAAAGATTGGTGGAAAATTGCAGTATTATCGGTTCATGTGCTATTATGCATGTGTTAGGCAAGCTACTTTTATTTCACGGGGTAAACCTAGATTGTTATTATTACCCAGATAATCGTTTCATTATCATCCGCCTAGCCTTTTCCCAACTACGAGTATGTTGGAGCCGGCTTCCGTTCTAACCGTATGCAGCTGAATACCAGTATTTTACATGAAGCGACTGCCTGTCTGACCTGACCTCCACAACCCAGTTACTGCACGATATTCCTTTTCAAGACCCCCAGATATACGTTTCATCATAACAGTCCATAATAGCATCTAAAACAAAATAGTCTAAGGTCGATTATAGGGAGATTTAAGAAAATTAATTATAATTGGGCTAAAATAGGCCAGCCCTCTGGTCACGCGTAGAGTCAACCAATCAATCAACAACTTGCTAGGTAATTTGACAAACAATTCATTTCCATAACTTTACTAAACTGTTCTTCATGCAAATGATCCTGTACTTGAATTAATTATGTAATGAAATAGTATAGATAATAGCTTATGAATATAAACATTAGCTTATCTTCAACGCATAAACGACTTTAACGACTCAGGATATCCAGCTGTTTGCGTAACAGTACTGCTCGAATTTCCGACTACTTGAGTGCGGTTGATAGCTCTTCCTTCTTCCCTTAGCTTTGTAATTGAAATATAAAACAATCAATAAGTGCGCAGGCATAAAAGTAATTGTTTATCTCTTGTTCTCTCCGCCATCTGCAAGAATTCTTTTGCAAAAGAAAACGGTCTCTGTTTCCTCTCTAAACTTATGAAAATATTATTGCCAAAAAATTAGATTTTATCGTCAAACTTTTTTCAAAAAGAAAAAATAAGATGGCCTGTAAGATGGTAAATATAGTGTACTTAATAATAAATAAACTACATAAATACAATACACTACCTATAACGGCTTATCCTTTTGCGACATACATAATACAGATAATAATCGAAATTAATCACTGAACACACCGTATTCTAAATCTATAACATCCACCCAGTCTTGTATTATAGACCTCTTGACCAAATCCATCTTGAATTGCCCAAAAATCAAAGACCATAGATTATAGACCCGACTCACTAATAAAAATATTCACATTTACAAAAAGCGCATAAAAAAGTAACAAGAATAAAAGCGATGTGAACCACACATTGCTGGTATTCTCTCTATTTTTCCAATTCAGGAGCGCGGAATGCACGACCGCTCGCGACCGCGGCAGGAAATGAACTGCTCAATGGGGTGCATCAGTTACCTAAACCTGCGTACGCGCTTCCTGGCAATTCACTTCCGTCGTGTTTATAATTAGGTGCGGTCGATTTTTCACACATTTGCTCGGCTAATGTAATAGTATATGGGTGCTGTGATTATCCGTACCTGTCTGTCATGCTGTGAACAAAATTTTGAGGTGTAGACAGAGGTTGCCGATGGATATTTTATTTCTTTTATAATTTTGACGTTCGAAAAGTGTTGATTCTCAGCCTAATTTGAATAAATGACTTGATTTGATTTTGATTGAACTCAGGACCTCATGAATCATGCTCAATAGTATAGCGCTTGCGACTATTAGACCAACGAGGAATAGAAAATATATGCTTGCTTTTCATACTTCGCCTCTGTAATAAAGAATTAGATGATGACTGTATGATTGCGTAGGTGCTGATATTTATGGCCACTAAAAAACGTATGAAGTAACACAAAAGGAGTGCCTAGTGCCTGTCTGTTGGAAAAAATTGTTCTTGGAAATTTTGATCATTAAGCCAAGGATACACTAGGGGACAAATGTCGTGCTATACGTGTCGCCAGCGACCTTGGGTGAAGTGATGCGACGTTGCCGGACTTCGCTCGACATGGCTTGGCTTTGCTTTAGCTTTGTCGAGCGAAGTCCGGCAACGTCACTATTGTATGGGCTTTACGTATTTTCACACCTATGTTTCTTACGTGAACATTACAGTTTAATACCTAAGTAGGTTCACAACAATTCAGCCAAACTTCAGCTACATGATTTTTGAAAATGTATTTCTTGTGAGCAGTTTAGTAAGACTATTCATTCAATTAATATCCTAAAACCCCAGGGATAACAAATTTGCTGTCCCCAATATTTTAAAGAGTTCAGTTATAGATTTCAGACAATCTACATGGTCTTCACATGATCTGAAAAAAGATTATGTCTGGACTTTTAAAGAGACTGTGACCTCTGAGTTTGTTTCGGCCTTTCTTCTCAGAGTAGTCAGATGGGAAAAGCCGACCTCAACTAGTTTTTAAAATATGATTGACCTGTAAAAGTGTGTGTTTACAGAAATAAAATTGTTATCGCTGTCGCGCTCGGTAGCGATACTAAATCGGTACACGATACCGCTGTCGCGGTTGGTAGCGATATTGGTCCAAACTGACTAACCAGAAGACGGACCAGGGGTTCTACTCCCTCAATAAAGTATTTTCTTTCTTTCTTTTCTTTCTTTCTAAGCACAAAATCCGTAGTTCAAGCAGAAGTCACATGCGTTTCTTACTCCCTATAACATAATAATAATAATATAATAATATCCTTGGACATTTCACACAACGCCTAATAGTCCCAAGCTAAGCAACCTAATGCTTGTGTTATGGTGACTAGATGCCTGATAAACTACTTATATTTTTATTTTTTTTGTAAATACTTATATTATAGATAAAACACCCAGAGCAAAGCAACCCAAAGCACTTACTGACATAAGATTAAATCGGGGTCCTAATTAAGAATGAATTACAACACGACTTGACAGCAGCCCTTCCTCCTGAAGTGTGATTACCCATAGGATAATTAAAAAAAAAACGGGACCGTATTTTCCTTGACGGTCTTAGAGCGTAGGGCCTCTGGTCCGCGTCACTTTGGACCAGTATCGTTGCGACAGCAATATCGCTTAGAACTGAAAAGGCCTTTATGCGAACATAAATAATGGAGCAGTTGATTTTATTTCGCAAATTCAGCGTCGTTCTAGAAAAGGTCGGTCATAATGACCCCTTAAGAGGTTTTCAGTTATCTTACACAATATAAAGACTGGTTCTGAAACTGATAAACGTTTTCCTACTTACATGCGAATTAACATTTCGCAATCAAAATAAATAAAATAGTAATAATTCGCAAACCGGTTGCGCCTCAACCCACAAATACCTTTAATCTATCACGATCATAGACAACCTGTTCTCATCGCAACTCATCGTAATAGTATTCAACAGAAAACCAGTTGCGTCTTTAGTAAACGTACGGTACCTATGTTACGTAAAGACGGGCGTTAACAGCAGCGAGCGTATATTGTTACGAACATTCGTTGTCTTGTTTGCTGAAGTTAAACCGACGACTAGGTACCGAAAATTGACGTCATCACGTCTCTGTCTCGCATTTGGTCGTAGCATTAAGCTGAGCTATGACCGTTTTGCATGGATTTGACGCATATTTTCTCCCTACTCGTTCTTTTTGTGGTGTTCTTTCTCTGCGTCATGTATACCTCGAGTATTTTCTTTGTTTTTTCTTTTCTTGAACATATAATAAGGTAGTGCTTTAAAGATCAATTCTTTACCTGTCACAGGTTGACAGGTAAAGAATTGATCTTTAAAACCTACATAAATATTTCCTAGGAAAGTAATAAACTAAAAAAAAAAATGCTACGATAAAAATCCATAACGGTAACAGGACACGGTATACCATTCAGCATATTCCATTCAGGCACTTCAAATTATTATTATTTATTCTGCAATTCAACAAGGGCAGATTGGGTTTTTTAACAGCAAATCTCAGTGCGAAAGGGTTAGCAAATTAGGACAGTTAATAAGTGCACAATATTCAGACTAAAACTTTCATGTTATGTTGTGTATGTTGTTTCATGTCACCTGCGAAACTTTAAAATTGATTTTAACTTTTAAATAATGTATATTGTTGCCAACAACGGTAGTCGTTAATTATAATACAGTTAGCACCCTTGCAACCCTATTCACCCCCTTTGACGGTCCCTACTTAATCTACTTCTTGGTACTCAACTACATCTGGTAAGACTAGAAGCCAACCCCAACATAGTTAGGAAAGGGCCAGCATATGATGAATCTACTGCTTGTGGTATAAAGTTTTGTAACATAATGCGTGCGTGCTCGCCGCAGTGAAGAACCGGCTTAACGGTCTGCGACCGACCTTGCGACGTAATAAAGACCTCCGGTTCACTCTTACTTTCGTCTTGAGACGCTAATCTCTTGTGTATTGGAAAGCAAAAGTGCTTAATATAATAGTTTATTATGAGAAATTCGGAATTTATTGCCGATTTCTCATGCATTATGGTTGGGATATCAATGTTGAGGACCGGTATGTGATTTATTTATAGAAACTTTTTGTGATGCTATTAAAGTTGTTTTGGGTAAGTATACCTAATTTTCACATTTATATGGCAAAACTATTATGGTATGTCTGCTAGGTCAACTACAATTTGGTCAAGTCTTTTCAGGTATCCTCTCGGGTACCTGAGAACAGTTTTAAAACCCGTCTCAACCTCCGTAAACTCAAATGGTACATAGGTATTTGTACCAAGGGCAGCTTATATAGATATCATAAAAGACCAGAAAATGCTTTAGCAATTTACCTGAGCTATCTTCCCCAGGTGAGCTACATGTGATTCGTCAGACTGATATATGTGGCCCTCGGCCCTCGGCCTATGGGCTTCACGTACAGGCCGTCAGAGGGCCCGAGCGAGCGAAGCTGACCGAGCCAACGGTGGATGGCAATGAACACGTCGCTCCGGCGTCTTATTAGCTAATAAATTAACGACAGAAACTGCCAAATGAACGTGTTACGATGTTGTACTCTTTCTAACCGAGAACGCCGACCATTTCGGAGGACATTCTAATCAAAACTCACCACACCAGAAAAATATCCAAAAGTATCTAAAAAATTACCTGAGCTCTCCTCTCCGGAGGAGCTATGATGCGTCACACTGGTAGACGTGGCCCTCTGCATGGGATTCACATACAGGCCGTCAGCGGGGCCCGAGCGAGCGGAGCTGACCGAGCCAACGGTGGACGGCAACGAGCCACGTCGCTCCTGCACGGAGTTGCGTCGCTCTCGCTCCGGAGCGTGCAGGTAGAAGGGGGAGCGGGTTCCGTTTATGTTAATGCAGTTTGGTAAGGCGCACTGGAATTTGAGAATTCGGGGAGGGTTAGTATTAGAAAAAAAAACCTAAAGTCTTAAATTAAATTAGGCCGACCGGCTTTCGGGACTATAATTACTCTCTTAACCTTATCCCAATCTATTTGGGGTCGACGCAAGTGAGCAACATGTCTTCTTTTGCCATACTTCTCTATTAGTCATCATCTAAGTCTGCTTAAATGACGACTAATAGAGAAGAAGCGATATATATTGATACCAATCACGTCTGCGGAGTTTCACTATCTAATTTAATATGACCCAGTATTCGCAAAAAATACAAACCAGAGGTCATCTGTTTCTATGCAGAATCTTACGAAAATCATTAACATCGTCTAGAATGCATATTGTATAATAGAAACATAACAAAACAGAAATGATAAAGAAAACATTTCGTTACCAAATACAAGTACTTGCGTAACTCAACAACTCTGGCAATATAAACAAGTTACAAACATAAAACAAAATGTAGTGTAACAAACACAAGTTAGTAACAGTAGTCGGTGACTGAGAGGTCGCAGGTTCAGCCTTAGGTACCTGTCCCAACGGCAGCGAGGAATCGACTACCTACAACGATTTTCTCGCTCAAGAAACGTACAAAAGAGCGTAGGTCACGTGTCACGTGTAAGTAAAAGAGATGACATAATTATATTAATAATTGATCGCTAACGGTTCACACAGCCGGCGAAAACTCGTTTGTCGCTACAAGAGCTATCAGAATACTCGCTCAGCGACGCGTACTTGGCGGAGTTGGTGGGTAGAACACTCGCCGAGACTCCCGCTTGGAACATACAGCGAGTAATCGCTCGTCGCTGTCGCGTACTCGCTGCTCGTTGCTCGCAAACTTTTATATAGTAACTCTACTCGTTAATCGCCCGCAGTGGGACAGGTGCCTGACTTTGACAAATGGTTGTGGTAAGCCGCCTATTGAATAAGAACGATTAGCAGTTGGATAATTCAACAGACTTGTTATTATCAACCAACTACAGCTTGAAATATTAAATATCGTTTCTTTTATTTTTGAAAATAAAATGAGCATAAACTCTGCAAACACTTTTTCATAAAGAGTTGCTGCTTTTTATTAAGAGTTGCTCTGAATTTCAGGTAGACCGGTTTTATTTCTGTCTCAAAATGCTACTCGCTAGTCGAAGCTATGTGGCAGTTGTGTCTATCTTATTCAGATTAAGTCTTCTCAGAATATATCCATGAGGTGACAGTTTTGTGATATTAATTAGCACCGTAAATAAAAAAAATGACTATCGTTCAATCCGCATCACAACTAACTGAATACGTCTTCAAGGGTCACTGTAATAGCAGCGGGATTGTCCGAAAGGGTTACCGCTACCCCGGAACATAAAGGGCTAAGGAAGGAACACGGATGGGTTTTAGTCAGTAAGAGTCTGACACTCCCTTCCGCTCCACCCAGAGCGGAAGAAACAACTTTTAGAAACAACTTTTACTATGAGATCAACCATGAAATCCCGAAAAAAATCAGCTACTCCATACAATTATGTTCGCATAACTCAACAAAATGTAGGGAACAGCTGATTTCTGATCCCATAGTAATAGAACATAATAGGTAAGCACTCATCACAAACTCCAAGTCAAAACGCGTATTTTGCTTACTAGTTCTACAATAACGGTTGTTCTTATTAGGAGTGCATTTCCCTTTACAGGTTTTCAGTTATTTCAATATTCCCACATTTGAAAGAACAGTGGGAACATAATAGGCTGATTATACTCACTCGTGCCTCCCCCGGCGCACATGCGCAGGAGTGTATCGCCTTGTAGGAGGAGAGCTGCTTGTTGTCCGCGCCCGCTGCGCCCGCGGCCACCAGCACGTTCAGGCACTGTGGAAGGAAGACAGTCTTAGTTGTAGAATGACGGTTAAAAATATTGAAATGGTGGAAAATTAGGAATATAGACAACATACAATAACACTTTGGTTGGGAGTTGTGGTTTATACATTTTATTTTTTATAAAAAATATTTTTCATTCTTTTCTTTCTTTACTGTAACTCTAATTCAAACAAATAATCCCAATCCTTCGGGGAGTAAAGGGCGTGATAATATGCTAATTGTAATTTACTAGAAGAAACTGAAAATGATGTACTTTATGAGCAACTGGTACTTATTTATTTTATAGTAATTATTTCAATCATTAAGCACCGTTACTAAGGTGCGTACCAAATCAAAATCGATCATAACAAGTAACGCTGAGTTAGTGCTGATCGCGATCAAATTAGGGGTTTTATTATTTTTAATGGCAAAACATGTAAAGATACAACTACTACCTACATGTCCGCCATTTTTTTTTTTTCAAAATGGTGGCCCCCCGTATTTAACTTGTGTAAATCGATAGCTGACACCAATTTGCCAACAGAAAACATTGTTACACCAAAACCCGTAAAGTGTCACGTTTCCGAGAGATTAACGTTCAAAGTAGATCACGTGACATCTATATTTTTTGGATTTATTCCGGTGTCATCTTGTTGCATAGCCACAGATGTTTGATTACTTTAATACGTTCAGAGTGATTCTTTCAAACATATAAGCAACAAGATGTACGTAAAAAAAAAACATGTAGCTTTACATGTTTCGCCATTAAAGATAATTATTTATACTTTATAATATGTAAATAAATAAAAAGTAAAACGAAATAAATATACATAAATATCGTTATCGCACTCTACTGTTTTTAAAAGCCCTTCTGAATTAGCTAACTACCTATGCTACCTATTTAATTTCCTATCATTTAAAATGTATCATAAGATCACGCCTGTTATCTGACAACCAGTCTCACCAAGGGGTATCGTATTACCCAGCAACTGGGTTGTGGAGGTGAGATAGGCAGTCGTTCCATGTAAAATGGTGGTATTCAGCTGAATCCGGTTGGACTGGAAGACGACCCCAACATAGTTGGGAAAAGACTCGGGCAGATGATGATGATCACGACTGTTTTCCACTTAGGGCGTGGACATATGTCTACAGTACGGCACCGGCCACCGTGTAACGGCACGACACCGCTACCGGGAGACGGCACGGCGTTGTGCTGCGGCACGGTGTCGTATTCACACGATAATTTCATTGATTCTGTTTTTCTTCATTCGTCGCCGTAGTAACAAGAGCAGAATAATACGTCTTTCGCGGTCCATATCAAGACAAAAACTGAACGATGCGAGCGATGGTTGCTGCCTTGTGCCCGCGGTGCACCGTACACGGCACCGTGCCGCGGCACGACGCCGTGCCGTATCCCAGTAGCGACGTCGTGCCGTTACATGGTGGACGGTGCCGTAGGGTATGGTTGTACAATGGGGGTTACATTTCGCCAGTTATGTTTGAGTTCCATCATTCCCTAGTAATAGGGGCGAGCAAATTCATTTAAAATATCTAAGTACCTAAATAACCTTGTTATATATAAACAAAATAAGTGCAATTTAGCCCTGAGTTACTTAAGCCTAAAAATTGTAATCTAACATTGACATTTCCCGCGTCTTTTCCTCATAATTATTTCAGCTGATATAATTTCGACAGAATTTCCCATTGTATCGAAATAATAAAGTGACACTGACCTCACAGTCAGCGTTATGTATGACGAATAAAATTGGTGTACAATTGTTAACAGGAAGTGACCTGTGCTATTGTTTCGTACGTCTGCCGGTAGAGGTCGTTTAAGGTCAACTTCAGTGACCCATAAAATGACCAATTCATTTGCCAGAAGAATCTGTAAGCGCCCGATTCAGGGTCTTAGGGACATACTTTAAAGGAGTGTCCTAAGTACCCATGAAGTTGAAATACTTTTACTATGAGGCCTACTCAAAAAAAAACTGCACTTCCGTACACTTTGATCACTTGGGTATTTGCACTTTACGGGAAACAACAGATTTCTTTTTGTATTTCAGAGTTTGTCTCTTATTAAAAGTTGATCAATAACGATAATGGAAATATAAAATAACGTAAGAGACAATTTGTCAAAAACAAAGTTTTAATATACATTTATTTAAACTGTTCGACTTGCTCTATCGATTGAAATATTTAAAATCTCGATATCTCAAAAATGAGGTCTCTTTTTTAGACATCGAGATTTAAAATATCAATAGGTACATATTTTCCCCCATTCTTCCCGTGGGTATCGTAAAAGGCAACTAAGGGTCGTACTGGAGAATGGGCAGCAGCGTTCTCTATGCATTTCACCACCATACTGCGATCGCCAACCCTAGGCCTAAACTTAGGCCTAACCCTAGGCTAGGCCTAGACCACTTTATCAAAATCCTAATATGAAGGGGATTGAAGATTTTATGATTCCTGCTGTCGCGCCATTTTAATTTGCTTTCAAAATGGCGGCCACACATGAAACCTAAATCGACAGCTGACATCAACGCAAACGGAAAATATTACAGGACCGAGCCTATAAAGCGTCATAGTTCCGAGATATTTACGTTCAAAGTTGATCACGTGCGCACATCCAGAGGTTTTTCACTCACATCACTCTGAAAGTGTAATCAAACATCCATACTTAACAAAAAAATTATCCTACCGGTTTCTACTGCATGCACCTTGTATACCCCGTTTTTGTCCTGACGGTAAAAAAGTCAGCTAGTATTGTGAGTCTACTTTAATTTATATTCGTAGTTATAGGCTTTATTCATCACAAAATCACGCAACACATTTTATTATTGAAATAACATTGTTTATATTAATTTAATGCAAATTGAAAGCCTCAGAAAGTGAGAGCTTATCCAATAGAGCCTACCTACCATAAATAATCAATTTTCTAACTCACTCAGGTAAGTAAGACACCAATAAATGCAGGAAGTTGAGGAAGTGGCTTGTTAAAATGGAATGATCAAGTGGATGATGATGCAGGTGGCATACTGTAGTTTTTGCCTAGCCCCATGGGAGGTAAGCGCGAGTTTATGTAGGTATGTACGAGTATGTGTGTAAAAGTGATTGGTTTCACTTTTATAAACAATAATTAAAACATTATTAACTAATTAGGCCCTCGTCACAGCTCTAACAGACAGAAGAAAAACGAAAAAAAAAAAACACCCATAAATCAGATCCATAATTATCATAGTACATAGTTTTACTTTCATCGACTTGACCGGTATGAATAACGAACAATTAAGTATGCGCGTGCACCGAATAAGACGCAACAAAGTGTGACCAGTGAAAAGTGATACTTTCAAAACGTGAGCTTTGGTTGTTGTGAACATGTGCAGAAAGTGGACAGTGCTGTGACTTATGCAGATTTTTTTATAAGGTATTTATTACTATGGTTTGTTCCAAAAGTATGTATTGTAAATGTAAACAAATGGATCAAAAAACGTAGTGCCTCTCACAAATTGATTGATTACCTAAGTTCTTATTGTGGAAAGCAATAAATACAAATATCGAGTATTGAGTAAACCCGAAATTCAAATTTTAAATCACTTTTTAAATGTTTTTCATTTGACAATTAAGGCTAACTTAATATTCGTCGATGATTTATCAATAACAATTCAATAATGTCACACACACGCACACCCACACACACGTACACACACGCACACACACACACGTACACACACGAAAACTAATACCTGTTTTTAATATTTGTTTTTTACCTTTAATTTGTGTAAACATAAAATTGTAGTAATACAATTAGAGGGGATCGGCACTGTTACTCCTTAATACAGGCTATGTCATAGCCTAGCAAGGAGAGCAGCACGTCACCCACTAGATTGTCAGACATTTAAAACTACCCACTTTGTGAAAACTGACTACAATCTGTTTTTATATAAATAAAGATTATATTATTGGAAAAAGTGGTGATATTAAGACCTTCTCAATACAGATGTATGTGTTACTAATTCCTTAAAGTGAGTGATTGCGTAAGAATTGAACATAAGCAGGATTAGTTTATATTTTCATCAGATACTTTTCGAACAGACTTGTGTTATTTATTTTTTTGGATTCCCAACAGAGCCAAATAAATATATAAATCGGTGTAGATGTCAGCAAGGTGAATAGCTAATAGGTTAGTCCACCACGTGAGCCCAGTGCGGGTAGACGTCACATATCTTCGAATCTTTGGTTCTAGGACATGCCGGTTTCCTCACGATGTTTTCCTTCACCGTTTTGAGAGCAGTGGTGATAAAATAATATACACAAAGTAAAGCGCCTGTCTGACGACCTTATAACTCTTAAGTCAGGGCTGTTACCCACCATTGCTCTCAAAATGAACGCGAAAAGGAATTGCAACATACCTATTTAGTTCGTAAAAAAAAAAACAAAAGCAATCAAAACGATTGACACACTACAATCTTCACGATACGTTCGAGACGTTATACAATACTTGGAAACAAGGAAAGGCTAAAGAAAACTCGAGACAAAGACATAATTAATACGTTACTCCCTTGTTGCTCGACTTAATTGTACCTGTAATGACTTGATGTGGTTATAACACACTTTCTATGGCTGCTGGAAATCCGAGAGGTATGGAGAAGTGTGCTCGA
The DNA here is from genome assembly GCA_963669345.1 of Gortyna flavago. Lineage (NCBI taxonomy): Eukaryota > Metazoa > Arthropoda > Insecta > Lepidoptera > Noctuidae > Gortyna > Gortyna flavago. The sequence continues at coordinate 3,203,454 of OY770144.1, forward strand.
TCGTTTATAAACTTGACAAGATTAGAAATTCTACCTAGGTATTGATTTAATTGCTGAAAAAACATATTTTTTGGTATACTCTGTTCAAAAATGTTTTGATGAAAATGTAAACAAATGGCTCAGAATCAGAAAACGATGTGTGGTTAGCAAATTATAGTACCACATATTTAATGATTTGATTCGATTATTTGAATACTTAAACATTGAATTGCTGAAAAAACATATTTTTTGGTATACTCTGTTCAAAAATTTTTTGACGAAAATGTAAACAAATGGGTCAGAAAACGATGTGTGGTTAGCAAATTATAGTACCACAAATTTAATGATTTGATTCGATTATTTGAATACTTAAACACTAAATCACCTTTTATAACCTCAATTTTCGTCGACGATTACAGTAACAATACGCAATGTATAAAAATCTGATTTGACCATTTTTAATTAGAAAATAATTGTCAAACAGCCATCATTATTTTTCAGATAAAAGTTATCTGACGATTGAAAAATCCGCTCGTTCCACTAAAATCCACTAGACCAGTCCCCTAGGGGACTACACAGCACTCAATGTTCCACTACGATCCCCTCTGTATTCATGCAAATTTTATTTATTTATTTAGTTATTATTTATTACAACTTTATGCACAAGGAAAAGAAATACTGTCCAAAGGCGGACTTTCTACCAGTCAACCTCGAATTCAAATTTTCTTCCTTATACTTTTAGATCTCACCTCCAAATGGTGGTTTTCAGCTGCATCATTGATGGGGCTCTTCCCGTGTCTGTCCAGGTGTAGTCTGGCGCCGTGTCTGAGGAGCCAGCGGACTGTGCTGAGGTGTCCCCTGGACGCAGCGAAGTGTAATGGAGTAGCACCGTCTCCATCTCTTGCGTTGGGATCCACGCCACGTTCCACTATCTTGAAAAGATGAAAAGAAAAATAAATTATAGTAATAACGTCGTAATGCCTGTCCCCACAGGATGGGTAGTAGTGTGTACTGTAAAGGTTGTCTGCTAAAGGCAAATAGTAATGCAGGCTGGAGGAAAAACGATTCTGGATTGATTCGATCAAGTGAATTTAGAATCACTTTGAAAATTGAAAAAGAAGCGTTTGTTCATGTCGCGAAAACAGAACACGTTTTCTTGTAGTTAAATAGATAAGTATGTACAGGAGTACGTTGGCGTTCGTACATTAACAAACACAAGACCAGAACACAATACTATTACACCCACCATGTAACAAAGGGCCAGAATGGTACAATTATGAAAATTATATTTATTTATTTAAAGACTTTGGAAGACTTACAGCTAAATACAATAGTGATAAATAACAGTATGATATTCAGACAGTCAATTACAAGTCTTCACGTCTAGAGCTTGTCTGGTATAAATATACTGTGGAACAAAGTATGCACACTGCCAAAAGTTATTAAAGAAAACATGCAAAAAGATCGTAACTTAAGATATGTAAAAGATAATATAATATAATTGCGACAGGTTATTTACCTTTAGAACCAAGATATTAAAATTAAATTAAGAAAAAATAATAATAAAACCAAAGTCCAAAGAAATTATGCTTTAAAGAAATTCATTGTTAAGCACTTTTTTGCCGAGGTCACACTTGTTTCGGAAAGATCAAAGTCGAATTGTTTGCACATCTTATTAAAATACCTACTTACACTATATAAAAAAATATTATTCAAACTGTATTTGCAAACAACCAGTAAATTGTTGGATAATTATTATTTTAATACCCAGTTAAAGTTAACATACTCGTAGTTATAAAAAATAAAAATAAAATAAAATATCTTTATTTCAGACCTAAGCAGTCCATACGTAGTTAGTGGTTAAAACAAACTGTGCTTACATGCTATGTTATTCTTGTTAGTACTTAATTCTATTTAACATAAACCTATACCTAATTCTACCCAGTGCCTTTGGATGGGGCAGTCCACTCTGCTAACAATCATTTTCAGGATGCCGTTCAGAGTGCTACGCAAACGTTGCAGTAGGGAAGCCGCTTTCTTACGCATGATGGCGTGAAAGCCATCCGTACGTGCTTCAGCAAACATTCCCGACGCACTGCAACGTCGCGGCAACCGCAACAGCATCCTGAAGGCATTGTTGTATTGCACGCGCAGGACGTTGTAGGCTCGGTTCGTATATGACACCCATAGGCCGCTCGTGTAGAAGGACTGACAGAACGCTTTAAATAAACTGACTTTGACGTCTGCCGTGCAGCGAGCAAACCTACGGGCGAGCATATTGCTCCTCACCGCCAACGCCCTGCGCTCGCGTTCTATGTCCCCATCATCACGTAGGTCACTGGTGACAACATGACCCAAGTATTTAAATTGAGTTACCACATTCAGTTCAACGCCGTTGAGATATACTGGAGGTACACGACGGGGCTGTTGTTTAGATGCCGTAAACACTAACACCTCACTTTTTTTTGAATTGTATTTAAGGCCGTGCACCTCCGCATACGTCTCGCAGATCGTGAGAAGCTTCCTCAGTCCACTCATCGAGGGACTGAGCAACACCATGTCGTCCGCGTAACTTATGTTATTGACACATATACCGTCTATATGACAGCCGACATGTGTGCTGCTCAGTCGCTCGATGAGCTCATTTACATATAAATTAAATAACAGGTGGGAGCTTAACCCCCCCTGCCTTACACCGCATTCCATTCGATACTCATCCGACAGAGTACCGACCCATCTCACCCGATTTGTCTGGTGAGCATACCAGTACCGGAGAAGCGCTGTGTACTCCACCGGCACACCCGTGCCCCTCAACTTGTCCCATAGCACATCATAGGAGACAAGGTCGAAAGCTTTCGACAGGTCAAGGAAACACGCGTATACCGGCGTCCTCCTCATGGTGTAGTACTTGACGGTGTGCTTCAGGCCGAGAATAGCACTCTCGGTGGACACGCCCGCCTTGAATCCGAACTGGGCGTCGTGCACTTTAACATGTTCTGAGAGGCAGCCCTTCATCAGACCGTCAAGCACCTTAGCCATAAACTTAGTTATAAACTATGCTATGATTTTAGACATTGACATTTATTACGAACCCACTGTAAAAAAGAAAATTGAAAACACAATTCAAACAGTGCCCTTAAAACAGTATTTAGAATTTTAGATCATGCATGTAATTTTTTGCTTTAATTTTATTGCATACCACAAGCCAGAAAGTTGCATAGTGTTAATGAGGGCTATTGAAAAAAAACAGCTCAACAAAATGTAAAGCATCTCTATGAAAACATGTTGTCATGACAAGACAAGTTTCATACTCGTACATCATTATAACAAGATTACAATATTTTTTACTCGTTTTAACAGCTGCAACTATATGATTTACGTTCATAAATTCTTGATATTTTCACTCAAAACGCAACACAAGCGCCATATTTTACCCGCTCGCTAACATGCGTTTGCGCATTCAAATAAAATGATATGACTTTACAAGATTTCACCACAACATTGTAACTGCGATATCTAAGTCGTAAATATTGCAATGAATTTACTTTGATTAGGGTACCGTGCGTGCGGTAAATAAACGGTTTGTTACGAAATCTTTGTTATTGTTAACTAGCTTTTGCTCGCGGCTTTGCTGCGTTAATGTCGGAAAATATCCCACGGAAACGTACCTACTACCGGAAATAATCCGTGTGTTAATCCAGATTATAAACCACCTGTGTGCCAAATTTCATCCAAATCCGTTCAGTCGTTTTTGCGCCAATACGAAATATATATCCAGGAACCATGTAAACAGAAAAGCAGACAAAAATTCTAAAAACTACATTATTTTCGACATCAGATTCGTTTCCACACCTCGCAGCAACTACTTTATTTTTTAAATATTCAATGTAAAGTTTCGACTTTGTTACCAATTTTATATCACAACATATAGGTATATATAGATTTCATGTATTATGGTTAAGACATAACGAACAGATTCGTGTGATCTAATGATTGGTTATATTAATTTGACAGAATTGTTATTGTGCATGAATTGCTTGAGCATACACGTAATCATTGGCAGAACAGTGTTACGTACCTATGTCTAGTCTCATTGACAATATCCGATTTTTCTTTTTTCTTGGCGTTGAGTTTTATTTGATAAATATTTTCGTACGGTATATTTTTCTATCTATGCAGGTATAGATTTTGTCTATTAACTCTTCGCATGTCGAGTGTACAACATGTGTACCGATAACAATAAAATTTCTATTGTCTGCTAATTAGACGGTAAGGGGGCCAGCAATCATCATAATTTAATGTCCTGCAGTAAACACGATCTTCTTCCCAAAGACCATAAGTAATCTTCTACTATAGCAATCTAGCACGTTATCCATAAAGATATCGTTTATATTTTTTTATGGCAGACTAGGTTACTATGGTAACTACCCTTACCTGAGGGGCAATTCTGGTAATTTTAAGAACGTTCACAGTCTGATCTCAGTCTCAATCTGTCAAAAATACCTAAAATTTCAGTACATTTTGACAAGTTTTTGACATTTGTTTGTCGCTGAGATGAGACTGCGACTAGATTTTGAACATTTTAAATTACGAGAATTGGCCTTCTGTTGTAATGTTCATGTCATGTTTTGACATCTTTATGGATAACGCGCTACATTGGTATAGAGTAGGAATACTGATTTCATATAATTCGTATAAATTTTCAATTTATTCATTATTTCACTGACAGACACTGCACAGCCTAAACCGCTAGGCTTAGAAGCATAAAATTTCGACAATGGTTTCTTTCATTCATTCATCCCCTAAAGGGGTAAAAATGTATTGAAGTTCGTCATTTTTGCCGATGGAAAATCCTATCGGGCACATGGCTTGTTCTAGTCGCAAAACAAAACATACAACAACCAAGCATGAACTTAAAGAAAATGCCACTTCACGCAAGTTAACATGTGTACAGTCAGCTACATTATCATAAACAAACTCATACCACACTGATTTCGCTAACTAAATGCTCACTTTACCAGTTATTCAGCAAGTAATGGTCAATCACGCGGTTTTCTAGCCGAGTGGTGAAGCCGACCATACTAGTGTCTCTAAATGAAAGTCTGGTTTTAATAAAACTAAACACTAACACGAAAGATGGTAAACTGCTAGCAGAAGTTCTACTTCAAGTCAATTCGGATAAGGAATTATCAGAAGGAAGACATAGTATTCAATCAGCCGATAATGTTCCCTCTGCTAGGACACAGGTCTCCTCTCGATGAGTGGGAGTGGGCCGTAATCCACCACGCGGGCCCGGTGTGGATTGGTAGATGTCACATGTCTTCGATTTTTTGGTTCTAGGACATGCTGGTTTCCTCACGATGTATTCCTTCACCGTTTTGAAAATAGTGGTGATGAAATTATTTACACAAAGTAAAGCGCCTGTCTGGGTTCGAACCTACGGCCTACATTGTAAGTCGCGGCCATTACCACAGGTCCACCACTGCTCTTCGATTGTCAAATTATCGAAAAACAGTTTTTTTTTTCGCGATTTCAGGGTCGGCCCCATAGAAAAAGTTGTTCATAATAATGAGTATAATGACCTCTTAAGAGGTTTTCAGTTATTTTAATAACAGCTTGTAAATAGTACCATTCCTAAACTACAGTTTCCTACAAGAGCTATTCCGTCATTTACAACGGTCGTCATGAAAATCTGTCATTTTCACCAGTTTGACAGCTGACAGGTGTCAAAATCGCTCTGTATTTGGACAGCCATTATTGTGTGACCGTTCACCGCCTGCTAAGGAAACCAAAGCATGATTCCTATTAGATAAGAGCACACCTTCTGCTATTCTAAAATAATAAATTCTCTGAACCAGTTCTAGCAAGTATGAACCGGTATTTAACTAGAAAAGCGGCCTTGTTTAAATGCTTGCACAACTTACTATGCATCTGCGAAGCAGTAAAGTGCTGACTTTATAATTTGATGTGTGGTCTTAGTGCTTATAGCCTCAGTTATTATATGCAGTTTATCTAGAATTTATTTACTTACTTATCTAGAATTTTCTGAGAAACCTATTGCAGTAACGGTGTATAATTTTCTTTTAAAAACGTTGCCTCATCGGTAGCACTACCTGCCGGGGCAGAGGGATTGTCCGAAAGGGTTACCGCTACCCCGGAACATAAAGGGCTAAGGAAGGAACACGGATGGGTTTTAGTTACTAAGAGTCTGACACTCCCTTCCGCTCCACCCAGAGCGGGAGGGGTCATTTGATGATCTCCCATAAAAAACAAAAAAAAAAATTGGTAGCTCTAGTAACATATTTCTACTGTTTTTTCTGAATACGAGTCTGTCTGTCTATTAATTTTTCACGGGTTTTGATGGAATTTGACACACGGGTAGACCAAAACCTGAGTTAGGACATAGGATACTTTTATCCCGGAAGTACATGCCCGTGGGGGAATTGATAACCTCCACACGGGCGAAGACTTTGGAAAAATCTAGTTTGCTTATAAAACCGTTGCCTCACAAGTCACTCCAGTAGTTTCTAGAGTTTAGTGAGTGCAAGCTCAATTCTATCTCTTTCTGTACCTACATACGTATCTGCAGGTCATTTAAAATTTATTTTATCATATAATCATACGCGAAAATTACATGTGGCATGGACACAAATTTTAATCTTAGGTTTCGTTGACTATGGACTTCATGCGTATCAAAATCAAAAGTCATTTATTCAAACTAGGCAGAGAATCAGCACTTTTTGAACATCTAAATTACCTAAGACAGTACCCTGAAACGCCCGTCCTTCATCACTTTCAAGTTCTTTAGCTAGGAAGAGGAATTACCGCAACAAACTCGCCGGCAGCATTAATAATCATTGCATTTGAAGCTGCGTAAACGCGCCTTCTCAATGCGCACATGTTATAATTGTAATGATTCTAAGAGAAAACATGAAGTAAACGTTCTAGTAAGACTATTATCTATAGAAACTTAATTTCCAATCCATTCCTCACAGCTGATCAGGAACTAGGAATTCCTGCGACAGATCAGTGAATGTAGATGCAGACGATATGTGCTGCGTGACTGACATAAATATGTTTCCTTACACATTGGCGATTGTGGAGACCTAGGTTGTTATACAGTGGCCCATGTTACACAACTAACTTCACCTTCCTGTAGGTAGATCTACCTCACACGGGTAATTTGGATCATAAATCAAGAGTGGACAAAAAGTGAGTGAGTGAGCAAATCGCTAAATCGTAGACCTCATCCATCGCTTTTCAGTAGACGAGATCGAGGTCAAGAGTAGGACAATTTGAAAACAAATATAAAACTATTAAGGAACAATGAAAGATCAGATGAGGGAACAATGAAAGAAATTTGTAAAAAAAACTTGCGTCGATGGAAACGACACTAAGGCTGACCAATAAATCTATGCGAAAATAAATGATATGCGCAGATTGTTAAGGATAAAACGTCAAGAATGAAGGCGAAAACAAAAGGAACAGGCCAAAGAAATGAAAAATGTATTATGTGAGAGATGGTGATCATTATCAGCTGCCTGGCCTTTAATACATGGAACGACTGCTCATCTGACCTCCACAATCCTATGTAACACGATACTCGTTAGCTAGTAAGACTGTTATACTTGATTCATTCCGTTCTGATCCCCTGAACCCCCTACATAACCTCGATAACCTGTTAGTTCTTCTTCTGTTTTAATATGTTTCTTATCCAACTTTCTCATTCCGGTCTAATCCGGTTTTTCTTTTGTTTTATTCCTGAAAGGATCGTAAGAAAACAAGTGACCAAAAACAAAAGACAAAAGTTGATAGGGTTGCAAGGAAGAAAACAAAATACCTTCGTATTCAAACAACTAAAAGACAAGAAGTTGATCACTATTTTAAGAATTAAAAATGGATCAAAACTAACACGAGGAAGACAAAATTACCGTCAAGAGATCATCGTATGAATCAGTAGGTTTCATACCCGTAAGTTCATTCAACTCACTGATGATTTTCACTTGTTACACTTGTTAATGTCTAGATATGAATATAAATTATTATTAAACGTATTGAGAGAATATATTATATTTTCTAAATACGTACATTACTTGATAGTGCACCGTGTGTAATACTGGTATTCAGCTGCATCCGGTTAGACTGGAAGCCGACCCCAACATAGTTGGGAAAAAGGCTAGGCAGATGATGACTTGATAGTGCACCAATGCTCTTGTTGGAGTACGTAGCGAGGTGTCGGTGGTTTTGAGTAGAAACAAATGTTTATGTTGAACACTATTTATTGACTCACTCTTAAACTGTTCTTAGTGATAAAATGTTGATGAAATGTTTGAATACACCCGGCTAACGCGGTAGACAAAAGTGCACTGAATATAATATCTAATATAAAATAATAAGTAATAAAATTAGGCCAAAGCGTTGCGCCGATATTGCTAACTAAGGTGTTCGGTGAAAACACCGAACAGCTCTTATGTAGACACAACTTTAAGCAATTTAATAATCGCCCAAATCTAGGTTTATTTTTTTAATGTTATCTTCTAATCGTGTCACAGGGTACACCCTGTGACAACAACATCCAAGTAATCAACGTTGTAATTTTTCATCGGTTATAAAAAACAATCATCTGTTTCATTTAAAAATGCAATACTTTCACGGTCATAATGAATGCAACAACAGATTTTTTTAATAACAGAGGAAAAAATTATATTCTGCTTGGTCTAGCCATGACACTGAATTTTTGGCAACGGTTTGCGCGTCATAAGTCGTTAGTTATTTATTTCATAAAAGAATACATTGTGTGTTTTTGTGTTGTCTTTGACAGTCGTTACGGGTCGTCAGAAGCCCGAAAATCTGACAACTAGTCTTACCAAGAGGTATCGTATTACCCAGTAAATGGGTTATAGAGGTCAGATAGGCAGTCGCTCTATGTAAAATACTGGTATTTAGCTGCATCCGGTTAGACTGGAAGCCGACCCTAACATAGTTGGGAAAAAGCTGGGCAGATGATGATGATGAACAGATTACATTGTGTTGAAAATATTACAGTGATGATAAATAAAACAATAATAACAACCAAAAAAAAACATTTAAAACGTTCATATTTGAAATTAATTACGCATTTAAAATGGAACAATATCAATAATAAATAATTATATGTCAATAATTCAGTAACAGAAAAATAAATAATCACCGACATTGCATTTAAATTCATTATCCATTATAAAAAATCATAATGAACACAAATAATAATTCAAAAATCATTTAATTGTGGCTGTCGTTTGTCATCTATGAACTCGTCGATACTGTAATAGCCCTTTCTCAATAAATATGTATTTAATATGCGTCATGCGTTTGCATTATAAAATAGACTCTGTTTCGACATCTCTTACTGACATCGTAATTTAGTTTAGAGATCAAAATGTCAGATAAATCTATTGCAGAGGACAATATCCAAACTGATAGAATCTTCGCTTAATGTTGTAATTAACTGCCAAGCCTTTTATCAAATGTAAATCTTCATCTTTGATATAAAAGTAATGATCTTTTTATCAACCATAGCAGATTGTATCTATTTTTGTTATTAGCCAAAGTAGAATTGTTGTATCCATAATTTCTTTCACAAGAATATTATATTTTGTTTCTTTCCAATGTTATCTAACAAGCTATTTGCACAACGGCTTACTGTTACGCAAATTTTGCTTAAGATTTATACATTCAATCTCATTCATTCCACCTACCAACATCACTTGGTCAATGCATGATCATCATCCTAGTAAAAATCGAAAGTCCGCCTTATGTAGCTAAGGTCTATTCCAAAAGTATCTAACGAAAGTGTAAACAAACCCTGTCCACGTTAAATTCTTACGCAATCACTCACTAAAGGGAATTACTAACACTTTAATCTGCATTTAGAAGGTTTCAACTTTATATCTTAGCACTTAAACAATCATTTTTAAATTTTAACTGAAAAATCATCAATGGAAATTAAGGTTATAAAATTAACTCCTAAAATCACATCTCTAAAGGGATTTGAAATTAGATTTTCTGGTTTATGTATGCAAATAATCAAATTAAAGCACTCAATTTGAAAGTGGGACTACAAATTGACATTCATAGGTACGTTTTCTGTTCGTATGTTTACATTTTTATCAGATACTTTTAAAACACACCATATCATACCAAAATTATTAATTATAAAAGAGGAACAAATAATAACAACAAATCAGCTCACCATCCACTTAACGCAATCCAAGCAGCCGGTCTGTGCAGCCGCATGTATGGGCAGCATCCCATCCCGTGCCCTAGCATCCAGCCGTCCTCCTGCCTCCAGCACCAGGTACTTGAGGACAGCCAGGTGGCCCTCCTGGGCCGCTAGGTAGACCGGCGTCACGTCGTTGTCCATCGCCGTGTTGGCACTGTGGAAAACGAAAATGTTTGGTGAGTTTTGGAGTAAGTAGTATTTCTTTCTTTAGTCTCGAACGAATACTGAAATAGAGAGAAAAATAAGCTGTTCCCTCCATTTTATGTAGTGATACAAACACAAATGCTGTAACCATGAATTCAGCACATGATTCTAGACGCTCTAGCGTAGAACGTTTTTCAGTTACCGAAAATAAATCGTAATCAATCAATCCATGCTATTTCATAGAAAAGTACAATACCTTCGCGATCAAAATGTATGGGACAGAATTTTTTTTTTTAATAATCGACGAAAAATGTTAACACAGGATCAGAATCATGAAATATCAATAGAAAGAAAAGAAAAATAGGTTTATTTGTAACACAATCAGGACACGTGCATACAAAAAGATAATCTATAATCATTGTGCGTCGAAGTCCCTGCCACCCTTTATATAATATAAAAAAATAGAAGTTGTAGTGTGTGTATCTAGTTATGTGAATATAATTCGCTCAACTACACAAAATGTAGGCTAACAGGTTTTTTTTTCACACTATTTTAGTATTAGCCCCATAGCAAAAGTTGTTCATAATGAAGAGTACAATGACCTCTTAAGAGGTTTTCAGTTATTTCAGTAACACCTTAAATGGACCCTGACGATGACGGTCGGGCTAGTCCACAGATTCAAGGTCGCTCAGCGCGCTATGGAGCGAACTATGCTCGGAGTCTCTTTGAAGGACAAAATCAGGAATGTAATTATCCGGAAAAGTGGGCTAGCCACGTCTGTCGAAGGACCGATGGCCGGTGGAGTTGACGAGTCCTGGAGTGGAGACCGCGTATCAGCAAGCGTAGTGTGGGACGCCCCCCAGCTAGATGGACGGACGACCTAAAGAAGGTGGCTGGGGTTGACTGGATGCGGAAGGCAGAGGTGTTGTGGCGCAGTTTGGGGGATGTCTATGTCCAGCAGTGGACTGCGATAGGCTGAGTTGACCTTATACAATTATGTCACTTATTTAAACGGCCAAAGCAGAGACAAGTCTAGGACATACAAATACTTTGCTAGTGCGGGAATGGAACCCATGAGCCCATAGTTGCCGCAGCCAATTGCTTAGCCAATGTGCTCCGTAAATTGAATGATAAATGATTTATTTTCTGTAAGTAGGTTTGTACAAACACTTTTACACGTCAATAAGATATATATGATGGTTTAAGAAGCTTCTTTTGCATAACGATTGTTTCCCTGCCCGAAGCTCTGATTTTTTAAATTTGTTTATTGTATTATTAATTATATAATTCGAAATTTATTTATTGGTTTACCTATATATAATTTAAAACAATAACAATTTAGTTAAGTCTATAGCCAGAATACCTTAACATCTCACACCTATAAAAATAATACAATAACCTTCTCACACCAACTTCGTATAAAACATCTTCACTAAATATAGATGCTTCAATCAAAACTAAAAAGTTAAGACCCAGTCTGACCTCCATATTTTAAATAAGACTTTCGAAATCATATATCTAGATTTAGCCGGCAAACGGAATCGATAGCACTTCACTAGATTTAAATACATACAAATTTATAATTGTTCAAAACAATACTCAATGAATTGGAATGGATTTATGGGTTAATAAGGTTTTTTTTAAAGTTATTTTGGTATGTCCGTGTATTCTTAGATGCTATAATGCTATGCTTAAATGTACCTATTCTTTTAATTTATTTTTAAGTTCTTTGGCCAAAGAATTAGCATTTCCATTCAACGTCGCAATCTTCAATCAGTCTTCTCGGCACATGACAGCGATGCGGACGAGTACTTCGACGCCTAAGTGTCCTTTGTTTTTGTATTTATTTATATAATAAGTTAGTTTCTAGTCTTTTTAAGTTGGTTTCTATAAATAGATTTATTAATTGCATTTGGAGGGTCAAATAAGATTAGCTGGCGAAACTCCGCAGACGTGACGGGTATCGACATGTGAATACGAACAAATAAAAATTAAAAGATATAATCAACGTACGACCTCGTTTATAGTTTTTATATAAAGTATGAGTTTTTTTTTTTTGGTTTATCGTTTTTAGATATCGGTACCCATCACGTCTGTGAAGTCTACATAAAATATACTATTTTTTTGTGTAGAACTGACATTCCAAGTGACTGTACACATTAAAGGGGGGGGGGGGAGTTTGTATTAAAGGTGTAACCCCAAAAAAAAACATCAAAATTATTTCTTTTTTGTTTTATCATGTTAAGATGTCCTACCTATCATGTCAGCGGAGTTTCACTAGCCAATTTAATTCGACTCTGTATAATCTTTATTTAAGTTTAATTGAAATATTATTATCGGTAGTTAAATCTTAATTATCTTATAATTTATCTCTATACTTGTAATTTTATTACTAAGGGAAAGTGGTTACTAAGGGGAAGTGGTGGTGGCTGATACGGGGGTACCGCACGATCTCGCGCGAGGCGGCAAGCCTCCTTGCCGGACTGCCGCCATGGGATCTGGAGGCGATAGTCCTCGCGCGCCTCTTTGAGTGGCGCGCGGAGGCACTACGCCGGGGGGAAAACCCGCTTCCGCGGCAAATTGCTGCGGAGCGGACAGACCTCCGGCGCGATCTCATGGCGGCATGGAAAGCGCGACTGTCGCAACCCAGCGCAGGGCACGCCGCGATAGCGGCGGTAAGGCCCCTCTTTGAGGAGTGGTTAGAGAGGCGTCACGGCGCCCTCACCTACCGCCTGACGCAGGTCCTCACCGGACACGGATGTTTCGGGAGGTTCCTGCACATCATCAGGCGGGAGGAAACGCCCGGGTGTCACCACTGCGAGGATCGCCCAGAGGACACGGTGGAGCACACGGTGGAGGTCTGTCCCGCTTGGGCAGAGCACCGCCGTGTCCTCGTAGAGGCGATCGGCAGCGGCGGCGACCTCTCGCGCCCGGCCCTGGTCCAAGCCATGGTCCGGGGCGAGAGGGAGTGGGAGGCAGTCACCTCCTTCTGCGAAGCAGTCATGCTAGCGAAGGAGGTGGCGGGATGGGCGAGGGAGAGAGCTGAGAGAGCCGCCCGTCCCAGCCGCCGCGGTAGACGCTCCGGGCGTCGGGAGCCGCGTGACGACTCCCGGCCACCGTAGGCGCGGGCCTGCGGACGGCGAGTAATGGGTAGCTCGCCGTCCGATCAGGACCAGGCCCGTGCCGGACGGCGCGTATGTGTTCCACGCGCGCCTCAAAGAGATGTCAGCATTGAACGGAGGGGCCCGTCAGGGCCGAAGCCTGCCGGGGCAGCGGGATTGTCCGAAAGGGTTACCGCTGCCCCGGAATATAAAGGGCTAAGGAAGGAACACGGATGGGTTTTAGTCAGTAAGAGTCTGACACTCCCTTCCGCTCCACCCAGAGCGGGAGGGGTCATTTGATGATTTCCCATCCTTAAAAAAAAAAAAAAAAAAAAAAAGGGAAAGTGGTTCTGCTATAGCGTCCAATGTTCATTATATTATTATTAGACCTCTGGAAAGCCGAAGGAAATAATAATAAACCAACTTCCTTAGGAAAATTATTAATTGATATTCGCAGTAACATAGTTGCAAGTAATGTTACTTGTAACACAATTGCAAGTTATGTTACTTTTAACATAATTGCAAGTAATGTTGCTTGCAACTATGTAAGTACCAAGGGAAAGGTATGACATCCTTTAATTAAATATGTTATGTATAATTTGATTATTTGAATATTAAAACCGAAAATTATAATTTTAAATCACCGTAAAGATGTTTTTCATTTGACAGTTGAGGTTAATTTAGTAACCTCAATTTCCGACAATGATTTTTCAATAAAAAATTAATACATTTTATCGACTTTTTTGAAAAAACTGGTTAGATATATCTAATGTTTTAAATACAGATGAATTTGTTACTAATTCCCTGTATTGAGTTAAGAATTTTACCTGAACAGAGTTTGTTTACACTTTCATTAGATATTTTTGAAACAGACTAAAGTTGTTATTATAGCTACGTAAGTCTTCTAGCACAATTTCCCTAATGAGCATGCACTTTTGTATTGCGAACATTTAGAGCCACGTAAAGTTTGGGATCAAAGATCATAGTGCGTCTTGCTTGCATATTTTAAATGTTACAAACGTTGTACACTAGTAATGAAATATTGACAAATTGTCAAAAGTTCAGTAGGTACTTAATAAATTCAAATGTTAAAAGTCATTACACATTACGGCTGTAAATATTTCAAGACAATCACATTACCTACATTACACACACACACACACACACACAACTTAAGTATTAGATGGACTGGCTAGATATAAATGTCTAGAATAGTATAGAACTGTAGATACTAAACCTTTACACATAACTTTGAAAGCCAAGAGAGCCTTACAAGTGACAATCGCTTCAAAGCGTTGCGTATATCTACGACTTTTAACAGGACTGATATAAAGCTTTTCATAAAGCTTACGTATGTCAGTCCCATACATTTTTGACTTTTCCATAACCGTCTCTGGCTACCTCCATGAGAAAAAAGCGAAAGTTGATGCAAGTATGTTAAACACGAAATTAGAATTTTAAATCACCATAAAGATGTTTCTCATTTAATTTAGACAATTGGGGTTAATTTTGTAACCTTTTTCGTCGATGATTTTTCAATTACAATTAAATAATGCTATTCTAACAATCATGGTAGCAAAAAGTGGGTAGATATAAAGTTGAAACCTTCTAAATACCAACTGAAGGCCACTTGTCGTACTTAAAAAACGTTAAAGTAACATTTTAGCAATTTCAAGTCGCGATCTCATGTCAGCGACAATCAATGTCAAAAACTTGTCAAATATATATTTAAATGAATCCATTTACCTTCCTTTTAATCTATTCAAAATACAATCGTATTTTTAATATATTGAGACTGAAATTTGAATAACAGATGTGTTGCTAATTCCCTTTAGTGTGTGATTGCGTAAGAATTTAGCCTGAAAAGGCGTTGACACTTTCTTCAGATACTTTTGGAACAGACTCTAGGGCTTGTAATAACCAAATTATATCGCTTCAAGTTTGTGTGACACTAATCATAGTATCAAATAGCAATATCACAACATCAAACCATCCCTATACCATAATATTACTATTTTCAAATAACACATCTTCCACGTTATCCCACGCTGTTCACACGAGTCGATTGCATCAACAAGGCCGCGGGCAAAACTTACAAATACTGCAGATTTCAGATTAGAACCTGTGGTTTAATGGTCAGTGTTAGATCATGATTAGCGTTTTAGTGTGTACCTATTGGAGTATTGGCTCAGACAATGACACAATATGTAAATAAAGGTAGTTCTGTAATGGGTTATGTTTTAAGTCCACGTAATTACAAACTATGAGGGCAGGACACGAGCCCTAGTCCTCCCTAGTCTGATGAAAATAAGACCATAAGAACATGCTGCAATATTACGCAATTCAAATATTACGATGAGAAAGAATCTTTGCTGTAAACGAGACACAATAGAAGTTTTATTGTTATGGCGGCTATTGCCGTATAGTGGCCTTGAAAGTGTTAACCCTTGCAATTCTTGTGCCTGCACGAGAGGTTATCGAAAGAAAAATTGAGTAGGTACTTGCTTCAAAATTGAACCAACATAATTATTCACAATCATCCAACAGGCTATCGTATCGAAAATGACACATTTCGTCAACCTGATTTGCCTTGCCCCCGACAGCTGTCGGAAGAGTTAGCGGTCGTCAATTTTATTTTAACTTATTTTCGGGTATTGGACTTGTGAATAGAATTTAGGGACGATAACAATGATTGATGTTCGATACGGTACGGAAGAGTATCGAGTGATTGTAAATAGCTATGCAGATTCGGTGACTTATCTCAGGCATAAGTTGAAAATTCTGAAGGTATCGTAGTTGCGAGCTTTTGACCAAAACGTGATCAAACCAGAGATAGTTGTCTATACAGCCGAAATAAAAGGTATGT
Source organism: Gortyna flavago (assembly GCA_963669345.1). Taxonomy (NCBI): domain Eukaryota; kingdom Metazoa; phylum Arthropoda; class Insecta; order Lepidoptera; family Noctuidae; genus Gortyna; species Gortyna flavago. The sequence goes on from OY770144.1 coordinate 3,219,805, forward strand.
AAGGTGTAATTGAAATAACTGTAAAGCTGTCAAAAAACTGCTGCCGCGGTTGCTCCCTACATATTGTAGAGTTACGCGAAAATAAAATTAAATGTATTTTTTTTTTCACGATTTCTGGGTAATAATAAACCCTTTTCAGGTTTTCAGTCTGCATGTAGTTGTAATCTTCATTTTAGCTACAAAGTTAGAAACGAATGAATTGTTTTTAAATTGCATGTGTTATTTTTTTTTGTCTCCTATACTTTTTCACACGCTGTCTACATCTCTCTATTTAAAATCCTATCGCAGGTATGCTGGAAGAGATTTCTTATAAAATAAGCATCACATTTGTACCTACTTTGCTGTTGTATGTTTATGTGTACATAAATGGTAACATAATAAATGTTTACTACCAAGATACAGAACAACATTCCAATCTTACAAATCCATCTCCACACCTCCCATTATTCAACGTAATCCCATGCTTGTACCAGATTCGGCAACTATTACAAAACCTTGTAATAATCCGTTGTAACTTGTAAACAATAATTTGTTATTAGATTACGTTGCGTTATATAACGTTAATTATTATTATAGGTTATGTTATTGTTTTGAATTCTGTTGTAAACAATTTTGTTGTAATTAAAGTATTACGGGTCATTAATGCCATAGGAATTTTGTTCTTTAATGATGAGATTTGATGGTGGTGAAGTTTTGATTAGGTAGGTTGTCTCGAAGTAGTTATGTAACATATTTTTTCATTACATAGGTACAAGAAATAAAAACTCCATTGTTTTATGAATTGGGTTGAATAAGTGATAGTCATTAATTAAATGTTTAAATCGCCAATTTGTGTCTCAAAGATATTTCACCAGTTTATTTCAACTTTGGTCACTAAACCACTTATTCTAGTTCGGAAGCTTTGCGAAATTCTAATGATTTGTGATTCTAATCTTATAATTATTCTGTTACGGTCGCAAATAAAGTCATATTTTTTATGGTCACGAACCATATTTTAATCAAAACACAACCTGAGACTGACCTGCAAATTGCAAATAACGTAAGTAAATTTTAATTTTGCTACCTCAGCGCATCCCCCTTAATTTTTGTGTGCTCAATCAACAGTCGATAGTTTTCACACTTCAAACGCTTTCAAGAAAATACATAATGCAGTAATAAAAGCCGCACGGATCGATCTTTCAGGTCATCTATTGCATACTGAGACCCCTCGGGGACTTGGTTGCGGAGTTCAGGTAGGTTAATTATCTGTAATTTTGCCTGACTCTCCGTGCCTTGGAAAGCACGTTAAGCCATTGCTCCCGGCTAACATTCGTAGATCTTTGACAGTCGTTATGAGTAGTCAAAAGCCCGTAAGTCTGACAACCAGTGTTATCATAGGGTATCATGTTATCGAGTAAATGAGTTTTGGAGGTCAGATAGGCAATCGCTTTATGTAAAATACTGGTATTCAGCTGCAACCGGTTAGACTGGAAGCCGACCCCAACACGGTTGGGAAAAGGCTAGGCAGATGATGATGATTTATTAATTCCCCTACAGAAATGTAAAATACGAGTAAGTACAGAGGCAAGCACATTAAGCTTCCCCAATCTGTCAAATTTTCCCAATTGAATATGAACCTTATTCCTTTGTGATAAAGTTGGAAATCTATCAAAGATATTTGACAGATTGGGGTAGTTTGATGTGCTGGCCTCTGTACCCTTATATTTGCATGATTATTCTAGAAATTGATATCGTCCATTTCCACCGCTTCTTACTTCACATAGGAGTACTTGAATGAAGTGATTGTTATTACAGCAATACATCGATCTCGCGGTCTCACGTTTCACTTTTCTTTTCTCTTTTCGCTTAGAGCGTTACTAGGCAACCGCGTCTGACGTCACACGGTCGCCTAGGGTCGAGTTGAATGGACTGTGTTACTACATGTTATGATAATGTAAGTTATATAGATGTGAGAGTGGCCTTTGGAGGCCGTCTTGTATTTTTATGTCATCTGCATAAATTTATAATGATGGGTGCCTCGACAAATGGCGATCGCTTTCAAAGCGTTCCGAATTTTAACAACTTTCAACAGGATTAAGAACAACAACTTTCAACATTTAAGTTTTTCGGTAGCTTACGGTTACTGAATTGAGAATTTGAAGTTGAGAACATGTCAAAATCTGCTTACCCACTTAAAGTGATTGAAAATTTCTTACGAAATTTGTATTAAAAAAAAAATCTTCGACGCTGAACTGAGTACCAATAACTCCCGAAGACAGCTCCAGAAAAATCACAAAAAAAAATTACTTTTAAAAAAAAGGAGGATGTTCTCAATTCGGTTGATTTTTTTTTTTTTGGTACTTCTGGTCCTAAATTAATTCGATTCTATTTTTATTCTGAGAAGTCTCGATGTAGATGGACGTCTCGGAACTTTGATCGTGGGTTGTCTCATGGCCCGTGAAGTAAATTAAGTTCCCATTAAGTATGTAGGTAATGCTTAAGAAGAGTTTGGCAAGTTCTTAACTTCAAATTCTCAAATTCAGATTACGTGTGTGAATCAATCCAGTGTTTGAACTCTAATGAAACTGTATCACACGCTAGCCCCAATTATGTCTTCTAGCAGCGCCCCGCGGTTTCACCCGCATAAGTCTGGATTCCGTGGAAATATCGGGATAAAAATATCTTGTGTTAATCCTGGTTATAAACTATATGTTTGCCAAATTTAATCCAAATCTGTTCAGTAGTTTTTGCGTGAAAGTGTAACAAACATCCATCCATCCTTACAAACTTTCGCGTTTATAACATTAAGATAGATTAGATTAGATAAAAGATAGATAGATAGTGCTATCCCCAATAATGTCTACAATAAACTTCGTCCCGTATAATACTACTTTTTTATGTGTCGACAAGATCTTAAGGTGAATGCGCAGTTGTAGCCCGCGAAGTTAAAATTTTCTTACGTTTTTTGCAATTTGCAGGTCAGTGTCAGGTTGTATCGAGATCAAAATATGATTTGCATCTATAACAGGTACGTATTTACAGAATTATAATCATTAGAATCATTAACACATCTTTCTAAGTTAGATTTGTTCCAAAAGAACAAATTCTTATGGAAATGTGCTTATGGAAAATTGCAAAAAACGTACCTAAGAAAAATTTAATTTCGCGGGCTACAACTGCGCATTCACCTTAAAGAAGATTTTCTAGGCTAACGATCTGAAATGTCATCACATTAAACGTAACTTAATAGTATGTAAATTAAACACCTACTTAATCATTCTGTCTATTATAAATTTATCACCTTCAAACGATTGACGGAAACAGAACGATATTTTAAATTCATTTATTGCTAAACTTATTTAGTAACTTATTTAATAGTACAAGCGGGCTAAGTGTATTAGTGTACCTAGATATAAATTGCCCAATCTCTGTCGTTAAGATAAGTGACATTATCATACACTTAAGTTTACATAATCTCACTACTCTGTCGTGTGGAAAGTCAAAGATTTCATTAAAATGGTGTAACTTCAAAGTAGGTACATAATCAGTCTATAATGTACCTAATGCTGGACACAGGCTTCCTCTCGGTGAGAGGGATTGGTCCGTAATCCACCACGCAGGCCCAGTGCGGGTTGGTAGACGTCACATGTCTTCGAATTTTTTGGTTCTAGAACATGGTGGAACAGGTTTCCTCACGTTGTTGTTCTTCACCGTTTTGAGAGCAGTGGTGATTAGATAATTTAAGTACACAAAGTGCCTGTCTGGGTTCGAAACTACGACCTACAACTCATAAGTCACGACCGTTATCTCTTGACCACCATTGCTCCCTAAAAGTAGGTACCAATAAACGAAATATTTTATCACTATAATGTTATATTTCCTTCAAATGTAGAAATTCAAATGAATCATACTTAGCTCGATTTCTTCATGTTTTTTTTAGAACTACTGCGATTTCAATTTCTAATTCAACGATGGGACCAATATTTTACATGAGATTATATTAAGTACTTACTGGTATCGGAATTTAGAAAATGCGATAGTCTGTTGTTTATTAACGTTAGGATCTTGAACTAAGAATGAACATACAGAAAATAATATTTTTCCAGTTTAATCATCATTCACAGATTGCGAAAACTCAGTACTTATAGTCAGTTTTTTTGTTTATACCTACTCCATTTCCTCTGTTTTCCACAAACCTGCAAGTCGAAAGCCCCAGGGACTATTTATTAAAACCGACAGGCGACTGGTAACAGGCAAAAATCCAACAATCTGACAATTTTACAAACTTCTTTCATACTTTTCTTCTTTATTAAACAGCACATATAGTGAAAATATTACAACTTTATCATTTTTAAACAAATAAGTCGCATTGTCAGTTAAATTAAATAGAACAAAATTAATTAAGTTTTCCAAACAACAAGCTAATCAAGTCCACGCTATCAAGAATCTTCTTGCTGTTTGTAATTTCAAAGCTAATAATTCAAATGTTTAAAATATTTAATGAAATGTTTGTTTCTTAAATTGTATACTGCTAAGTAAGTTAATTAACTACTGTTTACAAAACATAAACACAAATATTTACCGTTCCCTGCCCGCATATGTGCCCGCTTTGCTCTTCAGCCGTTTGCCCTTCTTGTTCTTACGCCCAAACAACTTGCTTGTCACCCGACTGTAAGGCGGGGTTGCATGGTTTAGTGTCATCTCACTCTAAAGAAACCCAATCAAGGAAATAAATCCCAATAAAAAAACTCAAAAAATTCGATCAAAATTTTGAATCAACATAAAATCGAGAGAAATGAAATCACCTCATTACACACAATGTCACTGTTACACACCCATAATATTTACGAGTATCGTAAATAATAAAAGCCGTTAATTTTTGAAATTCGATTTTCGAACGCGACGTTTTTCAGTGCGCGGGCGCCGACCGCGGTTGCTTCAATCTTACTGCTGAGCTTAAGGCTTGCGCGCGATTTCGACGAGAAAACAGCGAAAGTGTCCATTATGAGGCGGGCTTATTGGCCGATCGATGTGTGCTGGTATCGTGAATATCGGTTTTATGGTGTCTAGAATATTGTCAGCTTCACACAGAGTGAAACACTAACAGGGGCTGGCGGAGCATGCGTAGTTCATTTGGTGATATCGTTCAAACCATTAATAATGGTGGTTTTCCTTTTTCTTTTGTTTTTTTTTTCAGTAAATAGTATGTTCAATCAATAAAAGTTACTGTTTTGTCTTTTACTGTTTTACAAACATTTCTTCAGTTAGTCGTAGTGAAATCGCTTTATTGTGGTGTAGTAAGATTTTTTTTTTTATGTTGATTCACCGGTTATTAAAAAAAAAACATTGCTGTTACATACTTTTTTTAGACCGCGTATAGGTATTGCACTTTTACATGAAACGGCTGATTTTATTATTGGTAATTGACGAGAATTTTTCACGCTATGGTGTATAATCATTTGCGGATTTCATGATTACAGTTTGTGTGATGTTCGCGCCAACAAATATATTTGTAATAAACGGTATTGATTTTTTTCGTCAACTTTTGATAAAAAAAAATCAGTGGCACTCCGGGAGTGCCGACAGAAGTGAAAACAAAACACAAACAGAATACTTTGCCATCACTCACTGACATATCGGATATACATTAAAACCAAGTACATCCCAAGGACAGCCGAACACATCCGAAGCGGTCTCGGTTACGGTAACAGTGGCGCGATTTCATTGGTATTTTCCCATCTCAAAAAATGCCCAACGCGCCTAAAGAAGTTTTCACTTCAAAAACGAAACGTGCGATACGGTGCTAGGATCAATTTAAAATTTTAAAAATCTAGACGCCTTGATGACCTTAAGAATGAGGAAGTTGTACAACCAATAGTAATATGATAAAAAATAATTATTGAAACAAAGCTTTTTTCAATCAAATAAGATAACGTATCGAATTACATAAGTATTTCGGTAATTCTATTGATCTCTCCGACATAAATGTGACGCGTGACGTCTAAAAATGCCTGTTTATTATTGATTGATTGTCTTAACTCATAATTTTAAGTATCTGCACTATCTTTTGTTATTTTAAAATTCTCTTTTTTATTTTATGTATTTTCCGTGCGTTTCCCAAATACATTTTTTTCTTTTTCGTTAACGAGCGGCCGTTGACCCCGTAATCATTTGTTGGAAATTACGAGTTTAAAAAATCTTTTTGTATTTTTGTTTTATCGTCATTACATTCGATATCTACCGAAACCCATCACGACTCTGAGGTTTCACCAGCAAATTTAATTTGATATATAAATACATATACTCGGCTCGAGGGGCTCGTGGCTAATTGATAACAGCCGCACGGGTCGATCAATCGATATCTAAGTATGTTTAATCTCATTACCTTTATATCTCACAAAGATTTCAAACTAATATGCAACAGATTTTGCAATCAAAAGCTATGTTGAAACGAAAGTCGCCCCTATTACACAGTAACAAGTGCATGTGAATATGAATGCTGTAATTATTTCGTCTAGCGTTAATTACATATCGAAGTGTCATATCTATGTTCATTTGTTGGTGCAAGTGAAAAGAGTTTAGCGGGAATACGAGATTTCAAGATAGCGTTATCTTACAAAACAGTCAAGAGGTGAAATCCCCGTAATTTTAAGATCGCTCACATTCTTATCAGTCAAAATCGGTCATTTGTACCTACATTTTGGACATTTTTGATTGTCGTTGAAATGAGATTGTGACTACAATTGAATGGTTTTATTTACGGGAATTGGCCTTCAGATGATAAACACACACACACACACACAAATGCATACAACCTAATATTATAAATACGACAGTAACTTTGTCTGTCTGTGTGCTACCTTTTGACGCTTACTATTGAACCGATCATTATATTTCACAAATAGGTAGCCTGGGGCCTAGAGAAGGGCTAGTTTTCATCTTTAGTTTATGTTTTTTAAAAAAAAAAAAACACGCTCGACGTTACTGTGGGCGATAGTTAGTCCACCATATATGTAGGCTCCTAAAAAGTATAGAAAAGATTAGACATAAGAGGTAAGTCCATTCTTCAATCTTTTAATTACTGCAACATCGTTCTGTTCTGCAGAAAACCCTAATTGCCACGATTCCATCTTGATTAAATCCCGCCGTTTTGGCCGAATTCCTGAAATTGTAACTCAAACTTGAACTCAAAGCCTTCAATTCTCTAACCTATAATATAACATTCATGGTCCTGACTGACTGATATATCAACGCACAGCCAAAACCACTGGCCCACATGAAATTTGGAGGGTGTGTTCTTCGTGAAGAGTAGGTATAATTTCGAAAAACCCTTTCTTAGTGGATAGTGGGGGCAGGGTGAAATTTTACGTGGACGAATTAACAGGCAGAAGTTTGTAGAAAAGTATGGAAGAAGAAGACAAATTGCGCCAATTCCAAATAAATTGGGATGGGGGCAACAGAATATTGATGCCTACTTTATACTTATGGTATACAATATCGAATACCGTTTCACAGACCAATGATGTCATTGCGTCCTACGATTCACAATCTCAATCATTTCCACAGTCCATCAATGCTCATTGTGTACCAAATGTTTTTAAAACATAATTTTGTCTGTGAACGCAATTATTTAATAAATATTATGGATGGTGTCATGGTATTTATATATTATTTATTTTATTTATTTTTATGTATTTATTTTTTAATCTGTTTGACAGGGCTTTAAAGGCAAGCGCACATTACAGCCGCATCGGACGGCAGCGCATCGCATTTCAATAACAGAAAAAGCTCCGAATGGAGCTGATAATTATGAGGGATTCGTAATGGAGCAGAGGAGGAAGTACCGTTTGCAAACTAACAAGAACCGTTGCAATAAAGCTCCTACGGGGCTCGAAGTAAGCCTGCGTGTCGCAAAGCCGAACACACCGGTGTACATCTCCCGCCTACACTACACCACTAAGGTGAAGGACACACTGGGTGTAGTTACTGGAGTCGCGCCGCCAATTTGTTATCTGCCCGTCGTCATGGAAGAATACTTTTGGCCGCAGGACGCGGTGTTCCGTCGCTTCCGCGGACAAGCACAGCGTGTTTGTACACTAGGTTAACACAAGTAAAGCGCGTTTCGGTTTGTGAGTTAACAAACTACAGCAGCCCTATGGTACCACACCCTAAAACTCACTACCTCTCATAACTTGGACCACAGCCAGTGCGTTTCACCAGAACGTGACTCTGTCGGAACATGACAAGCGTTTTACGATCACTTTCGCTCGAGCCGCCGAATATTGACACTTTGATACGTAATATAATGTTGAGAAGCGTAAAATCGTAACTGTTACACATTTTATGCTGTTCTTAGATCCTGAGGCAGTAAGAGCTGTTGAGGTAGGTTTGAGTAACAGGTAGCGTCATTTGTGATGTCGTATAAGTCGTGTTACATAATTGCGTAACGTTTCAAAGACAAAAGTCAAAGTAATTTGAGGTTATTGTTATTTTTTTGGTTCTTTTTATTTATTGTTTTTTTTTTGAGCCACCCACATCAGCCTTGTTAACATCTTTTTTTAGTCTCGTTTCATTCATTCTCTCAACATGACCATATCATTACTTTGTTTAAAAACCAAATATCTGCATATCTAACCAATAACCTAGATATTCCATATTTAGGTAAATAGTTCTAAGATAAGTTGTAAAATAAAGTGACCCCATACCACTTTATCTTCTTTACTTTGACATTATCTTAAAAGCGATTACAAAGTTAACTATTTCATAACAATAGTGCACTAAACAGCGGTTTGCGTGTTAACTGACTGACGTTTTTACTACCGTTTAGCAATTTAATAGACTCTTTGTTTAATAGAAACTGTCTATCAAGGTCAGAAACGTAGAAGATCATTCATTTGATTGTAATGAAGAGAGAAAATCTTGTCACAAATTGTAATCACATTTTTTACCGACGACTATTGTGTCTATTCGACGCTAGATGGCGCTGTAAGAAGTTTCCTATTGTTTGATAATGAGGGTTTGTAAAAAGTGTTTTATTAATATGCAGTGTTTGTATATAGTTCGTTACAAGCTATTATAGTGCTAATTGATTTATGTTGCGTTAAGTGACAGGAATTGATTCACTTTGCTGGTAATTTAGGAAATTAAAATCTCTAATTTAAAACTGGCCACGTCTTTAATGACGATGATTATGATTTAAAAGCCCGTCCGACTGCCAACATTATTAGTATGTTGAATCTGAAGAGTTCGTTTGTTTGAACGCGCTAATCTTGGCACCTACCTTAGCAGCCGAGCAAAATGAAAAAAGTCAGAAAACGAAGTAATAGTGAGGGTGGGCAATAGGATTAGACGCGATGGGTCGGAGTCCAAAATTTCACGCGGACAAAGTCGCGGGTAGTAGCTAGTTTATTATAAACATTACTTAAAGCTATGAAATGATGAGCTTCTGCTTAACCATACATTGTTTGATGTTTAAACATCTCTTTACTTTAAGTAACGTTTACTTATAAATAAAACGTTATGTCAATTTCACCACAAAATGAGATATTGGTGCCGATTCTGTTGTTCAAACTAAGTATACTAAATTAAAGTTCAATGCATCTTTTACTTTCTATTTCATTAAAAAAGGACAGAAGATAAATTTTAGTTTAGTTCTGTCAAATTAATCAGCGCCTGACGTAAATTGACGTAATTTTAGCAGACAATTGTTTAATCACGTCTAAACTTGTAAGGAGTAGTGTCAGGCGCTGATGAAACTGACAGAGCGAAACTAAAATGTATCTGCTATCCTTTTCTTAATGAAATAGAAAGAAAAAGATGCACTGAACTTAAATTTAGTTTAGTTTTTGAACATGGGAATCTGCACCATTATCGTACATACAACTCGTTCCAACATTGCCTCTAGTGTCAATAGATGTATCCAGCAGCTTTAAAAGAAGAATATTTTACTATAGAGGCATGGATATAGCCTGCATCCCTGTATGATACCTATGACTATGGTACAGAGGCTAGCACTTCAAGCTCCCCCAATCTGTCAAATTTTTCCAATTGAATATGAACCTTATTCCTTTGCAATAAAGTTGAAAATCTATCAAAGAAATTTGAAAGATTGGGTAGCTTGATTAGTGGTGGTTAATAAAACGTATAGCGTCAAAAAATAGCACGCTATTTATTTATAGCATCTAGCGTTTGTTGTCCCGACTCTGACTTCGCGCTAGAAATATAACGTCTCAACAAACTAGGCGTCTCATATTCTAAACGTACACAGCGAGGCTAGAGCGGGATAGCATTATAGTTTTAAACTTTTATTTATAGTCTCACTAGTCTCACTTACAGCGTCACAGCGCGTCGGGGCACTCGAGCGAAGTCGTGTGAACTCGGGCGGCTGTCGGCCGGTTGGCTCGCGGTACCTGTTATTATTACGTACGCGTTGTTTTGTAAACAAACCCGGCCCTCGCACGTTTTTTTCTAAATAATAATTTTGTTGCTGTGCAACTTATTAGTACTACAGTAGGTACTCTAATTGTAAATACTTATAATAATTCTCATGTTTCGTACATACATTCGTCGTGCTATTGTAAATATTGTGTGTTCGTTTTTAATTTTTTTTTTGTTTTAATAATTGAAAATAGGTAGGATGTTACTGTGTGACAAAGTGAAACTGTGGATAATGATTTGTAAATAAGTTTTAGTAAATACGCCTATAATAAATAATAATTGTCTCATAAAACTTTTATAATAAAATTTAATCAATTTTATTATAGACAGTCCTAAGCCTGGAAAGTATGAAGGAAAGTTCATTGATCTATAACGCTTCATGAGATATTATTATATTCTTTCGTGTACAGCGCGTTGCGAGATAACTAGCGTGTTGCCAGATAAAATGATAATGTCTCCGCGTTCAGACTGCGGCCAAGTTTTGTAATAACGTGTTATAATGATAGCGTATAAAACAACGCGCTAGAAAAATATAGTTTATAGTCTATAACACGATTTTAGTTTAAAGCGGATTTGAACATCACTAAGCTTGATGTGCTGGCCTCTGTACATCTCATGATTCTCACATTATTCATTCAGTAGGTAACAAATTAACAAGTTTTACAGTTTCGTTCCATTAACTAATCCATGCATATTTAACAATAATTATCACTAGGTCACCGGTTTAGGTACCCACGTACCGAGACCATGATAATTGCAAATCAACTGTAAAGTTTTTTGTGAGTTCAGATACCTTTTGTAGGTACGGAGGTACCTAAATTATACATAACTTTAACTGATGTAGTTAAAAGCTAAAATATAACATTGTTAATTTTTATAATATACTAGCGGCCCGCCCCAGCTTCCGCACTCGCACGAGTGCTATTTTTTTATTCGAACTTTTTTTTTTCATTCATACAAACCTTGTCCTGAAGAATACCGAAAACAATAAAAAAAGAATTAGCGAAATCGGTTCAGCTGCTCTCGAGATTTGCGCTTAGCAACACATTTAGCGATTCATTTTTATATTATAGATTATATAAATAGTTTGTTTGTTAATTTACTAAAAGAAGTTGATCCAGTAAATATATTTTTATCGTACTAATAAATGTCATCACTAGGAATGGTTGCTTGACTTGCCCTATGCAAGTCATTTATCATCAAAGAAAGATAGGTTTATTTCTCACAGAAATACTTACGTGCATAAAAAAATTTTACTCGTTTTACTTAGCCTTTACTAATATCTAGAATATTCTGGAAACTTAATGTAATATTTGTCAACTTATTGTATTCTTGTAAATAAATAATATTCTTATTCCTATATCTTGTCTAATTGAAACACAACAAGGATTGTTCTTGTCGTTCTTGTTTGTAAGACCCTAATTAAATCAAGTTTTGGTTTGAATTCTGCTTATCCTCCTTTCAAAACAAAATTGTTGCTCTAAAGATGCAGTTTATGAAACATTACTATCTCCATACACATCCACTAAAGCTCAGATAATATAATACTCTACGCCTTAACAAACATTGAATACGTAATACTCGTATTTCCCTGTCATATCACTTTCTCTGAGGAAATTGTGGAAATTATCTTGTCTACTTCGAGATCCGACAGGCGATGCCACGGGGAAGACGATGTATACGACAGTAATCATTTAATTGATATGAAAGTTTGTCATATTGATTTGAAGATTGGATGTTATGTGGTGCTCAAGAACAGTTATGTATTCTATTGTTTTTGTTCATACGTGTTGGTAATCTTTGGGAATGGTTTACGTAGGTATGTTTAGAAATGCAGTTGGGATATGAAACGAATGACACAATAGCTGAGCAATTGCCTGCGTCGCTACGTGTCTCAATTCGATTCCCAAATGGATTTAATATCAGCTGTAAGATCAATAAATAAACCTATGAGGCTGAAGTGGGACAGTGCGGGTCACAATTATAAGATACTGGATCTGGACTCGTTCCTGCCAGATTGGTTAGAGATAACAATTTAAAACATAAAGAAATCTGGAAACATTGAGGGAAGAACTTTGCCCGTTAGGGACAAAATAAATTAAACCAAAAAAATATCTATAGTAGGTACCTACGCCGCACTCACGAAACAGGAGAAATTCTAAAGAGGAGGCAAAGTTTAAAAACGTGAGAGTACAAATGATAGCCTGGTAATTTTGTTTTTTTTTTTTGAGGCATTGGTAGTAGAACTAGTAAGTTTTTACTACTAATAAAGGCTTTAGACAGTTCTTTCGAGTTTCTAATAAAAAATACAGTGATTTCCATACACATTAATGTTTTAGGTCTGCTGTGTGTGTGTGTGTAATATGTAATCCATTATTTCAATAATTTCATGGAGTCTTGCCCATTCTTCTCCATACGGAACTACCTTTTGGAACTAAATTGGCTACTAGAACCAATTATATTTTCTTGTAAATTTTTACATTCAAAACTGCCTTTTAAAAAGTGACAAACTAATAGAGAGAGTGTGACTAGGGTTAAAGCAATGATTAATTAGAAGAACAAAGTTAATCAAACCCATTCAAAGCATTTATTTCAATTGACAGGCATTTTTAAATTGCCAAAGAGTCGGTCAGAAAGTTGAAGCTAGTTGCCCATTCCAAAACTTATAACGTCTCTATGGAGAAGAACGGGCAATAAACTCCAAGGACACTCTTCTAAATCAAGATATTACGAAAGTCTGGGTACTAACACGTTAACCTTGTTTTAATCAAAATGGAAATACAATCATGAATGCTAATGAATTAAAACCAATTCATTCGTAAATAATGCAACACTGAAACAAAACGTGTTGCAGCAAGTTTCAGAACGGAACGAACCGTTACTATGGCGTGTGGCTGTTGCCTCAGCTCGTCATTATTATGTGCACTCCATTGAGCTAAATACTTTTAAAGCTTTAACGTCACCATCATAATTGTTAACAGACAGACCAAGGTACTTACTCTCGAATATTATTTCGATAGATCGACATTGGTCAAACGTCAGTTGGTTGAGTTAAACGTCAGGGATTGGCTAGACTCAGAGAGTCCAGCCAATCCCTGACGTTTGACTGACAATTCCAATGTCGATCTATCGGAATGATATTCGAGAGTAAGCACCCTGGTCTGCATAGGCAGAAGAGATTATCCGCTGGTGAAAGGAAAATGGAAATTGCGTTTATTGGCATCATACAAAAAAAAAGGAATAAATATCCATACGACCATTGACTTATATACAGGCTGTTATTGAATTAACGCAAAACCGCTTTTTTTTTTTTTAAGGATGGGAAATCATCCTATGACCCCTCCCGCTCTGGGTGGAGCGGAAGGGAGTGTCAGAATCTTACTGACTAAAACCCATCCGTGTTCCTTCCTTAGCCCTTTATGTTCCGGGGTAGCGGTAACCCTTTCGGACAATCCCGCTGCCCCGGCAGGATCCCGCTGCCCCGGCAGGGTCCCGCTGCCCCGGCAGGATCCCGCTGCCCCGGCAGGATCCCGCTGCCCCGGCAGGATCCCGCTGCCCCGGCAGGATCCCGCTGACCGCTTAAGGGGTCATTGTACTCATCATTATGAACAACTTTTACAATGAGAACAAACCTGAAATCGCAAAAAAAAATCAGCTGTGCCCTACATTTTGAGGAGTTATGCGAACATAAATCTTGATAGGCTGATTATACTTAAATATACTTGGGCAGACTTGGTAGATGCATAGACGGAAAGGCCCATTTGTCGCTTGAATTCCTTCTTACCACGAAAAATACTTCATAAATCACTTCTGTGATTTTTTGCATGCTAATTTGACCTGTCGGTGTAGATACCTAAACACATCTTTGGCGACAGATTGTTAGAAGGGTTTAAGGGGGATGCGCTAGGTATAACGCGAAATTTCTTACGTTTTTTTTGCAATTTGCAGGTCGGTGTCAGGTTGTATGTATGATTCGCGAGAGTAACTAATATGTATTTACAGAATTATAACAATTAAAATTATTTAATCCAATATGGTAATCAACATTCAACATGACAGTGGCCGAATGTTGACACAATCGTCCTTCATGTCTTATAATTTAAATCATTACCAACAATGACCAGGATTTACGTTTTCCTGTCGAACATGAGTGTAAAAAGATCAAACTTGATACTGAAATAACAGTAAGTGGACTCCAAGGACCAATCGTGTTTAAATGGAAAATTCATACATAGATAATTGAAATAAATAAAGTCTTTTAACATAACCCACCTGATGGTACTCGCAGGTACCGTCTTGGAGTACTTCAGCCTCGTAGACGCCGACCTGGCAGGTCTCTCCCTCCTCGGGCACGTAGCCATCTTTGTCTTTATGACGTCACAGTTCTCCATCACTCAATGCATAGTTCGTTCGTTTTCGTTTGAACAGTAGTAAAACTTTTTCGTTTAAAAAAAGTTCTGCGTATGTTTTGTTGTTTTAATATTTATTTTATACGGTTTTTTAAAAGCGTATGTTCAGCTGTAGCTGTTTATAAAGAAAGGAGTTAGTAGAGATTCGTTGTACAAAAGTATTTTTAAAGAAAAGCAGACGTATTCGGTGTTCACAAGAATTGAAAAAGATATACTTACATCAGAGGGGCAATTCTCGTAATTTTAAGAACGTTCACAGTCTGATCTCAGTCTCAATCTGTCAAAAAATACCTTTAATTTCCCTACATTTTGACAAGTTTTTGACATTTGTTTGTCGCCGAGATGAGACTGCGACTAGATTTTGAATGTTTTAAATTACGAGAATTGGCCTTCTGGTTTCTGAATTGAGAATTTGAAGTTGAGCAATAACTCTACTTTAGCATTACTTATGCTTAAATTTTAATATGCTTCCACCTTTAAGCGAAATGCTCAGGTTAGCCCGCGAAATTTAAATTTTCTTACGTTTTTTGCAGGTCAGTATCAGGTTGTATGATTCGCAGCTCGCATCCCATCGGCTCGCACAACGCATCCCCTTGAGTAATGCTAGATTAGAGTCTGACAAGTTCTCAGCTTCAGATTATCAATTTAGAAACTGGGAAATAGTCTATTTTAGAGAAGATTAAATTTTTATATTTTTTGTTCTAGGCATATACAGGGTTAGTCTTCAAAGACCAACCAAATTTAAGGGATTACGATGTTGGTCCCATGGAAAAAGTTGTTCAGTTTGATGGTCTGTACCACACCCTTAAATTTGCCTGGTCTTTTAAATGAAACCCTGTATAAAAGCCTTACGTTATTCATACATACGCGAACAAGAATTTTGAGCGAAGAGATGAAAAGAACATGACGCAAAGAAAAAATACAAAAACGAACAATTCGGGGGAAAATATGCGTCACATCCACGCAAAAAAGCCATCGCTCAGCATAATGCTACGAACCTATGCGAGACAGAGATGAATCTGTTTTGACACAACTTCAAGACTCAGCGAGCATAGAGCAGGAAAATAAAAAGCTAGACAATAAAATAAATTCTATACAGCAGGTGTAAAAAAAAATACAGTAGAAGGCATTTTAATTAAAGACGTTCCAGTCGTAAAATGGAAAGCAGCATCATGAATCTGATTAAAATATAGCCTAGAAAATTTATTTATTACCCAGAATTTATTCCGCAAGACATGTTTACAACCCAAGTAGTTCTACTTGCTAAATAAGAGTATTATATTATCTGTGATAAGACTAAATCTGTCACAATAAAATTGATTTCCGCGCCCGATCTCTATGTATGGCAAGCCGATCCCCTGGGGAAAGCGAGCCAAATACTTAGGTGTCATCCTAGACCACAACCTCACCTTCAACGAGCACATAAAGACGGCGCGTTCGCGCGCCTCTTTCGCTCTCGGTAGGCTCCACTCTATGATAACTGCCCGCAGCAAATTGTCACTCAAGTGCAAATTGCGCCTCTACACCGCGGTCATCCGTCCCATCATGACCTATGCTTGCGTAGTCTTCGCACACGCCAAGCCGCGATTTCTGCATAAAATGCAAACCCTCCAGAACCGTTTCCTCCGAAAGGTCACGGGAGCCCCCTTCTATGTCCGAAATGTGAATCTGCATCTAGATCTCAGACTCCCCACCATCCAGCAGTTCATGAAACGCCTTTCCAAGCGCTTCTTTGACTCTGCCATAAAGCACCCCAATCCCCTGATTGCGGCGGCCTCCCGATACACTCCCTCCCGCATAAGTAGGATTCGCCGACCAAGGCATACCCTCACCATCCCCGACGACGCCACTACCCTCCTCCAGGAGAGCAGTAAGGCCACGAGTACTCTCAGTCGACAACACAAAAACAAGCTCAGACATCCGTCCTTCCGTCCTCGCCGCCGAGGCCCGTCGCGACGCCCCGCACCATCACCGTGCCCCCCCCGACCCTTGCTCGAGCCAGCCCGCGCAGCTGAGCCTGTAGTTTTAAATTCGCCCCTAAACACCAATAATAATACCGATCCAGCCTGTCCCTTGCTGTCCTCTTCCAGCGACGCCCTGAGCCGAGGTCCGAACCCCGCAGGGGGTTACCCTTAGCGCTGTCGCTTAGTTTTTAAGTTATTGTATGCCCTGGCTGGAGGCCTTAATTCGAGGCATCCACAGGAAAGTCCGGTTAAGCAGTAGCCATCCTCATAAAGGATGAACTGCGAGATGCCATAGTTATAAAAAAAAAAAAAAAAAAAAATAAAATTGATTTAAGTACTAAGTCGGTCTTTACATTAAGAAGCGAGAGGAAACGAAGATCGGAAGACGATATTGTAAGAGAGGTCAATCTTTAAAAAATAAAATTAAACTTAAGGAATGGGAACATTCCTAAAGGAATGCCTAAATAAAAGTGCCGTTTGTTGGATTCTCAACTTTCGGCGCTGAGCCGAGTGTTGAAAATCCAACAGCCCACTTTTATTGACGCCTTCATTAAGAGCGTTTACGCCTTACGGCATTTCAAACAAAGTTTCAAGCCCTTGTTTCTCGAAATGAATGAACAGATTTTAATGAAAACGAAATATAGTGTTACAGCCAAATTAGACCGATTTTAAATTTTTCATAGAAACAGAGATTTCCAGCTATCTTTTTTTAAATAAGACATTTCGAAAATGTTCTTAGCTAACTTTTTAGACCTTTGTATCCTACTTATGTGTATGAAGTTTCATTAAAATCGGTTCATTAATTTCGAAAAATAACAGCTGGAAAGTTTGTATGAAATGCCGTACGGCGTAAACGCTCTTAAGGTGTCGTCTAGTGTTAGTGAAAACGGCCATTCAAGTTAAAAATAAGTAAGCTCTTAATAAATTAAAGCAATGATAGACGGATTTAACTAGAGGAGTCCGTCTTCTAGTAAAATTCTACTAAAGCCCCAAAAAGTCACAGATTTCTACGAAAATATACCTCTTATCTAAAATAGTTAAATTATCTTCATGCTCTTTACTCTCCAAAGCATAAACTCCCCATGCATCGTAAAAATCATAATTAAGATAGTCCGTCTTCAATAAATAATGCAAAGAAAAAAAAAACCATTGCACCAGAAACGCGAAACCGGTAATTACCCCTGTCAAATTATCGGCTCTCGAAAAATAGTTCGCTTTTTTCTCATTGACAGCTTACCCGTCTACGATTACTGGCAACACGAAAGTATTATTCTTACGATACGCGCATTTCATCACGCGATTACTCTGACAAGACATTTATATCAACGAAATTGTTGCTTGTATAGTCTGTGTTAAATTTAGATCTGTCAGATTGCGCGGTTTATGTTTGAATTTGGGATGACAGCTATTCGAATTTCGATTAATGTTGTGTCATTTCGAACGGGTTTATTTTTAAATGGAATTCTTTTAGGTAAATCAAAACAATATTGTATGTACCTACACGTTTTAAAAAGCTTTGCTGAGAGATTGTCAACTGAAATACAATGCTACAAACAGGTTATTTAGGCGAGCGGCCAAAAGCTAAACTAATGCCGCCATCTTAATTTGTATACACAACACACCATATTTTTTTTTTGTCATTCATGATTATTGTTGTATACAGGGTCAAAGGCCAGCCAAATTGAAGGGTCCATCAAATCAATATTTTTTTTCCATGGGACCAACATCGTAATCGTCTTACAGCTAAAATAATGACAATGACGATGATAATGAAGTCATGTAGTACCTAAAACACATTGTTAAAACCCTTTTTTTATGGGTCGCTTGAATGAAATAATTTTTATAATAATTCAGTAGCTTCGTTTTAACATTGTTTTGATTTCCGATTGGTCATAAATAAATCTTTATTATGTATCTCTCTTCTCATTGATGGTAATAAGACCAGTGTTAGTCAATGAAATCACATGACTAACACTGGTTTCCGAAAGGATTGCCGGCATTGCTATTTAGGTACAACCGCTCGGCAAGCTTCAAATCGAAAAGGACACGTTTTTGGTCACCCGATTTAACAAGTTCCCGACAGCTGTAGATATCGGAAGAGTATAAATAAACGTATTTCGTGGTTTGTTTGGTATAAACTGTCAACATTTTCAGGTTTCGGATTTACGAACAGCGTTTAAAGGATCTCCTAAATCAGAAGGACGGGCTATAGTTTCAGGTGTTCAACAAATGCAATTAAATACACCATTATTATCTTGCTACAAGCCGTACGAAAGATGGGATTCCCCATCAGGAAAAATGAAGAAAGTCCATACAAACTTTCATCATCTATTCAACTCCTTTAGGGGATGAATTTTCAAAAATCCTTCCTCAATGGTCACCTACGTTACAAAAGGAACTCCTATGCAATATTCAAGCTTCTGGAAATAGCGGTTTAAACTGTACCTTGTCTGTCAGTGAGTGAATTTAAGGTTTTTATTGAGTATAATACCTTAAATATTTATGGCTTTTTTTACTCCAGATTTATCGGTATCTTTTTACCGTTTTCGCTTACGGTTCAGCTGTTGAATTTAAAACGGATATTAATTCAATAAAACCATTTGCAGACATAAGTTAGTACCCCATTTATTACTGAGAGCTATCTTGACGGTTTCTTGATTATTTACAGAATTTATGGTATCCTGTAAAGAATGTGATTGATTTATGTTTAATTAAAACACTGTTTTTATATTGCCTTTGAAACTGAACAAGAATGATTGAAACTTTAAAATTTTCGTAAAAGAAGCCGTTTGGCTTTTTTTATTAAGAAAAGTTCTTATATCATTATTTTAATAATCTGATCCTTCCAGGTCTGGATCTAGAAAAATTTAATTTTGTTCAAGAGATCGTATTATAACGAAAGTGGGTACTAGGGAAGGACTTTTAAAAATGTTTTTTTTTTATCGTTTATTAATGCTTTCCCTTTCCTTATTTTCATTTCTACAAATTTTGTTTTCCACAAGATCAAACTATTGTTTATGTATTACTTTTTGCTTCATTATTAATTAAGAAATTGGGTATTATCAATACTGAAAATATGGTAAGGGTATTGAAAATAAACGGTGGAAAATGCCGACACCAAGTAAAAATGAGTAAGAGATAAAGATACATAATTATACGAGGACCTAAGAAACAATGGAATCGCCAATTAAAATATTGGATTACGCGTCTTAATTGGTCATATCAATACGTTACTTAGATGTACACACGGCTACACATCAAGCTATACATTTCCAGTTTAAGCTGACCTCGCATTGTATAAGTTTTTTCGTACAATCAGAAGTCAGCTTCTACTGGTTATGTATAGCTTGATGTGTAGCCGTGTGTACACATTCAAGCACATTTGCACAATCACCGTGCCAGTGAAACACGCAATTAGATTTAGAAACATCCCAACTTCAGTACTTTTGTGAAGCAAACGTGCATATTCGCGCTGTTTCGCTTTCCTTCACTTTCGAGAGTTAATAGCGTATATGCTAATTTGAACCAAATTTGATTGTATCTACGCTAAGGCTAAATTTCACTGTAGTAGCCAAGTAGCCACATCCGTTTTGTAATCTGTGATCACCATTAGTTAATGGTTAATGGACATTTGATTCGTTGTTGCCATGGTTTGAGGAGTTATTGTAGTGAATTTATATGCTTGGGTGATCGCGGGCCTTTAGTTTGACTTTAGATTAGGTAATATTAAGAAATTAAATTCATATTGCTCCATAATGTAGTACCTAATATTTTGATGACGTACCAGTTGAGAGAACTATTTTCATTATGGTTTTGTAACCACTTTAAAATGAACGTAGATTTGTAGGAGACAAAATATAATATGGTAAATTATTTCAACCGTGAACGGTTAAGACATTCGAAGGTGTCATAATATTACATATAAAAATCAAAACTTCCTTTAGCCCAGTGTAGACTGCGGAAATTGATGCTAAAAGACGCCATTAATTGATTTTAATATAACTTGAAATAAGCTAAGAGGTTCGGCCCCTGTCACATGGGACTTTCACCTTACTGGGAAAATGTTGATGTACAGACGCCAGCACATCAAGCTACCCGAAACTGTAAAATTTTCCCAATCAACTTTGAACCTTATATGCTTTAGCGATAAAGTTCAAAATCTATTAAAGAAATTTGACAGATTGTAGTAGGTTGATGTGCTGGCGTCTGTACTAAAGGTACCATCTGTGCCTGCGCATGTGTATAACTTAATTTTAAAGCTAAAAACCTGGTACTTCTACAGTTTTTAGGGTTCCGTACCTCAAATGGAAAAAACGGAACCCTTATAGGATCACTCGTGTGTCTGTCCGTCCGTCTGTCACAGCCAATTTGCTTCGAATCAAATGGACCGATTAAGTTGAAATTTGGTACACATATGAATCTCTGTGACCCAAATACAGACGTGTAACGTAAACAAATTTATTTTGAATATGGGGGTCATTTTTGGGGGGTAAATAGAAAATTAAAAAAAAAAACGCCATCTGTACCATGTGACATATCAATTGAAAGAATTTACTGTCTGTGGTCTTAAAACAACATGGTAAGTACGCAACGCATCGTACGGAACCCTCTCCACGTGAGTTCAACTCGCACTTGACCGGTTTTTTTATGAGAGGCATTAGAAGCAATATGGCGGATGTTGGGTACAGAGGCCAGAACATCAACCTACCCCAATCTGTCAAATTTTCCCAATTGAATATGAACTTTATTCCTTTGTAGTAAAGTTGAAAATCTATCAAAGAAATTTGACAGATTGGGGTAGCTTGATGTGCTGGCCTCTGTACATCAGGCAATAAATAAAAAAGCATGAAGATAAAATTAATAAATATTCAGTTAGATACCGTTGCTATCTGATCTATCGTACGTTTATTCTAGCGTGACTACCAAGAAATGCATTCGTTTCTTATGAACATATTTTTAATTATCTGTGATCGTAAAATGATACGTGGCTGCTGAAAGATACAGCTTGGAAGAAGTCTGAAACTAGCTGATCTGTTCTGTGAACATTTTTGGTTGAACAACAACGTGACAATTTTGGTTGAAGTGAGCTTCAAGTGGGCTGTCAATAAATTCAATCCCTAGCATCAAGTGGAATGACAGCTCACTTCAGCTAAGTTTTCACGGTGATTTTTTTACAGAATATACTTGCGCACCTGTGTATAGGAAATTAGAAATCCATAGTAATATTATAATACAATGCGGACTACGTGTGTCTGTCTGTTACCTCTTCACGCTTAAACCGCTGAACCGATTTAGATGAAATTTTGTATAGATATAGTTTGAGTCTCGGGAAAGGACATAGGATAGTGTTTATCCCGATATTCTCACGGGATCGAAACTTATGCGGGTGAAATCGCGGGGCGCTGCTAGTAGGAAATAATTCATTGAAAAATTATTGCTTACCCAAAGTAAGACGATAACGGACAGGTGTAACTACCTTGCCTTGAACACAGGACTTAAAGATATAGGAATAGCAAAATATCTTTAATGACATCACAGATGGTTAAGCCAATATATAGAGCCTGCAACGAATGAGGTATAAGCAGTAGAATCCTATATTCAAATTAGGATGAAAAATCTTCGAATATAAATTAAAACCAGGATCTCATTACAGAGGCAATTACGAAGAGGTAACTGTCTTAAAGGCATAAAGGGTAATCACGAAACAGTGGAAGGAAATGACACACCCGTAAACCCTAAAAGTACATATTTTTAAGTATCAACCTACCTACCGCATATTGTTGTTGTCAGTCAAGTTCTTATAACGCTTGACTAATGCAAATTTTTGTTATTAATAATAATCAAAACACCATAACATGTAGGTCAGGTCTCGATGACAATACATCACAATGAACAATAGTTATGCATTATATGCACTCTGACACAGTTATATATGCAGAATCAACTGTGAATATTGACCTAAAATCAATTTGACAATACACTTTCAGACAGAAACAGTAGTACCTATGTCATGGTTAGGTCACATCGGATTGTTGATGTTAAATATAATTAATCATTTATCATTTGATTTCTAATTACAAATGCTCTTGTGGACAGGAAGTGCATGTGCTTAAGAGCGTTTACGACGTACGGCATTTCATAAAACTTTCAAACCCTTGTTTTTCGAAATCAAAGAACCGATTTTAATTAAACTTCGTACGCATAAGTAGGATACATATTTCTAAAAAGTTAGTTAAGAACATTTTCGAAATATAGTGTTACAGCCAAATTAGACCGATTTTAAATTTTCCATAGAAACACAAATTTACAGTTATCTTTTTTTAAATGAAACATTTCCAAAATGTTCTTTACTAACTTTTTAGACCTTTGTATCCTGCTCATATGTATGAAGTTTCATTAAAGTCGGTTCATTTATTTCGAAAAACAAGGGCTTGAAAGTTTGTATGAAATGCCGTACATCGTAAACGCTCGTAAAATAGGATTAACATTTTTGAGAAACTGGTGCCCGAAATAGGCATAAAATACCTGTGTTATGGGTCACCAGGTCTATGAAGTTTCTTGCCCATCTTCTCCATAGAAACTACTACGCTGTGGAATGGACAACTAGCTTCATCTTTCTGACTAACCGACTTCTTTGACAATTCAAAGGTGCCTGTGAATTGTTTAGTTGAAATAAATGCTTTAAGTTTGAGGTCCTTTTGTCCAAAAGGACCATATTCATTACCAAGTATAACTTAGAAAGACTAGCTACCTACTGAGTTTTGTAGGGAAGGATACAAGTAAAATATGGCTAGAAAGGTGGTGTCTACTGAGATGACGACAATTAGAGAAAATATGGAGGAAGAAGACACGACGCACTGATTTCAAATAAATTAGGATAAGGACAAGTGAATTATGATGATAGGAAGGTAACGTAGTGTAGACCGATTTCCTCACTATATTCTACCAAGTTGATTAATAGGAAAAAGTTAAATATTTGTACATATGTTTAAATCCTATCATAGCAAATCAACCCCAGAAAAAGAAATATTACTATAATACAACAAATTCCAAATACATCAAATCCAACCACACAGAGTTGTCACGTTCACAATAAATCCCGAACGAAATCACTTGAAAACGTATTTCCGTTCAGAAAATGGTTCAATCACGAACTCACGCGCACATTGCACTCGAGACGAGTACACGGTGAGTAGCATCTCACTCGACTGAGTGAATTACTACTAATGTGTAATACGGAGCTCTACTTATTATTGGTAAGGAGGTTGGTGATGAGCGGAGCGATAAGGGAGCAGGCGCTGTTTTAAGTTTATATACTTTTTACCGCAAATGCTTTATCTTATAAATGTGCAGTCGCTACCACTTGTTGCTTTTCGGCAACCGTGAATATTATTTTCGGCTGTTATAACCTGTGAATTTTACAGTAGTTGTCATAAAATTCGTCGCACAGATCAAACGAAGTCGTCGTCAAAGTTAAGTTATTATTATAAAAATAAATAAATGTTATTATTATTTGCTAGTCGATTTTGCGTTTATGACAATCCTTAATTAATGATTCACTATTCAATAGTAGTTGTATTGCAGAGCTACACAGTTGTGAAAAGTTTCAACTCAACCCAATTGTCTTGAAATATCAAGATTCACCAGTTTGTATATTCCATACTATCAGAACGGAATGAATCTACATATTATGTATTGCATAAATATAACTTCATACCTGTTTTTCCCGAAAAGTAAGGCAGAGGTGTACAGACACCAGCACATCAACTTGCTACAATCTGTCAGATTTCTTTAATAGATTTTCAACTTTATAGCTAAAGCATAAGGTTCAAAGTT
This sequence comes from Gortyna flavago, assembly GCA_963669345.1. Taxonomy (NCBI): domain Eukaryota; kingdom Metazoa; phylum Arthropoda; class Insecta; order Lepidoptera; family Noctuidae; genus Gortyna; species Gortyna flavago. Next base: position 3,244,430 of record OY770144.1, read on the forward strand.
GATTGGGAAGATTTTACAGTTTCGGGTAGCTTGACGTGCCGGCGTCTGTACCTTATAGTACACCCACATTTCGCTAGTTATGTACCTAATACGCAATCGCTGCCAGCAAGCTATTATCGTCATCTTGAGCTTGAGCTTACTCTCTCCGCTCCTCACTATGCTACCACCCTTATCAGTGCAACAGACCCACTTACTTATGGCTGCTTTCTTTGCCGTATACAATTATGTTTTTATTTGCACTAAGACGAGTTTCCTTAAACAACCCGTTATTTTACTATATGAGGAAATCATTGGCTTAATTGAAATTACCGTCAAATTAATGACGAGATAACGTTGGGTGGGATTTATTTTTAAAAGCATTTATGGCAATGAAATATACTAGACAAAAACTATTTAAAAATGTTGGTAGATGTAAAAGAGCAATTTTTCAGTGATTCGTTTAAATTAAACTTAGATACCTATTACTTGATTTTTTTTTGTTTTGTTTTTTTTCTGTCCCACTGCTGGGCAAAGGCTTCCTGGGGGAAGCCCAGGTGGTACGGGAAAAGACTTTCTGGAAGGATCTGGGGATGCTTCCAGAAAGTGTTTTCCCGCGCCACCTCATACGAGCAGCCCTCGAGTTACGCGTCCTGGTCATCTTACACTTAGGAGTATTTTTTTTTAGTTGTTGTGAATGTGAGGACTATGTGGTCATTTCTTCTTTCTGTTTTCTTTCTTAGTTAGTTTTAATCATGATCTGGCAGTTTGAGTCATTTACGCGGCCTACCCAAATGTCCTTTCTTTGGTATTGTTCGTCGAATCGTTGAGCTCCTCAAGTTCTGAGTTGAGCTGCGCGATTTTTGACAAATGCGTGCACTGACTGGACAGGTCCGCTCAATCTGTGCGGTTCTTTCCTCAAAAGACCATTTCAGACACCAATCTACATGGTCTTCACATGATCTGACCAAGATTTTGTCTGGACTTTAATAATACTGTGACATCTGAGTTTGTTTCGGCCTTTCTTCTCTGAATCAAAAAAAGTCAGATAGGAAACGCCGACCTCAACTAGTTTAAAAAATATGATTGACGTGTAAAAGTGTTTGTACAAACCTACTTACAGAAAATAAATCATTTATCATTTCATCATGAGCATATAATTTGATCACATCCCTAACATAACATGGTTAAACAAAATGTGTGTCGCTAATCAGTTTGCCAGATTCATTTTATACTCATTAATTTCCCAACACATCACCGTATCAAAGAACCAATCTGATAACAAAACACTGTCGCCCTTCCAATTGCCAAACCACGTATAATAAGGTTTTTAAAAAACATTTAATGATGACGTTTCATAACATGAGCTTCGCTTCGGAAACTCCGGGGCATTTGACTTACTCAACGGAACCGCGATACCTGGTACGAGCTACGGAGCTACTAATTGCCTGTTATTGTGATATGTCTTGCAACGATATCGTTTATGGAGGTGGTGAACAGATTAACTTATATGTATCGCGAGTTTCTTAATGGTAAATGGGCTTAATGTCTAGCGAGACTCAGTATTGCAAATGTGAAGCAAGTAATTCACACTTCATCTTGTAATAATTTTGTTGTTACAAAACTACAAATCGTTCTGTACATTTTTTTTTATAAAGAAACGTACAGTAAGTCGAACATATAACTTCCTCCTTTTTGGAAGACGGTTAAAAATAAAAGACAATAGGTACCTATTATTTTTCAAAAGTCAAAATTACATAAGACAGTCCCCAAAAACGAGCACCCTTCACCACTTTGTAGTGCTTTAGCTGGAAAAAAGAAGTGGCGCAAAAAACTCCTCAGCCGCACAGTTATGAGAAGAACTTGATAATATACAATAGCATGCAAAGTCGGTAACATTACGAAACACTAAACATTAAATTACAGTACACACAGATATAGTACGACTGTCCAATATAAGCTTGTTGAGATTTGGACCACAATTGAAACATTTGGTAGGTTTGCCATAATATATTGTAGGCATCGAAAATCAAGACCTTTGTCCCACCAATTCGAAGATGGACGTTGAAGTAGTAGACGTAGGATTATGAGCACCAACTCTTATACAATTCCATAATACCACCACCACCGTTCCTACCATTTCCATATTTCTTATTATTTTTTTTATTTTTCTTTTTTTTCTTATTCATTCTGTTTTTATTATTTTTTTTCTTTTTTTTTCTTATATATTTAAGTATTTAGATTAGTTTAATATACTTTATGTATGTATTTATTGTATTATGTAAATGGGACACCACAGACTACCTACAGTATTTGTCTGTCCTTCCCCTTTTAAATCCATCCAAAGGTTGTCTCTAAAAGATCGCTCTTAGCGATAAGACCGCCCATTGTGTACCCTTTGTACAGTTTCTATATTTAGGTCTGTAATTTATATGGTGTGCATAATAAAGAGTATTCTATCTTCTATCTATCTATTCTATCTTTGCCCTAAACAGAAGTCGACCAATTGACTTGATGCTTGCGAGGAAAGTAATAGAGACTAGAACAACACCTTAATTGCGTAAAATACTTTCAACCACCATCCAAAAGATTTTGAAGATACTGCTAATAAATTGCTTCGTTATGTTTTAAAAATTCGTCTGCTCAACAGCGTAAACAACGCAATGAATGTTGTTGAAACGTCAAAACTAAAAGCATTGCCATTATAAGGGTGCGCAATTGCCCAACAGAAGGTTCTATTTATTAAGTGCCCAGGGTCCTTATCATCGCAATCAAAGGTGAACACAAACACTATAGCCCTGAATCAGAGTAGAAAACGCACAGCAACGTGTAAAGCCGCGGCTTCCGTTAACATAATTTCTATAATTAGAAACGAAGGTGCAGTTCCAAGTAATAAAACCAATTGCTTATTGGTTTCACTTTAAACAAAAACATTTATAACAAGGATTATAATTATGTCGTTGCTAGCAGTCATCCATACTCGATACTAATAATTATAACCATAGTCCATTATTATAAATGCAAAAGTGACTTTGTTTGTCTGTCTGTTACCTTGTCACGCCTAAACCACTGAACTGGTTGTTATGAAATTTAAAAGATAGGTAGCCTGGGATCTGAGGAAGACATAGGCGTTTTTTTACCTGGAATGTTATTTTGCAAGATTGTTACTGTCAAAACTTCGATGAAGTGAGCTTAACGTGGACTGAAAATGGCGCCGATTCCTTTCTTTACAAACTAAACTAAATTGAAGTTCAGTGCATCTTTCTTCCTTTCTTTGTTTCTTTTTCTTTTCTTTCTTTTACTTTCTTTTCTTTCTATTTCATTAAAAAAAGGACAGAAGATACATTTTAGTTTAGTCCTGTCAAATTAATTAGCGTTGAGGCAATGCAGTGCGAGTAATGATTTATAAATACTTAATACACGCGACATTGATGGTAAGACCATAGTTTTACCCTGGTCTGACTTCTGATTGTACGAAAAATAAATACAATGCGAGGTCAACTAAAACTAGAAATGTATAGCTTGGACATTCGTCACTACAAGCACGATACTCTAAGAGAAGTCGGGGCCAGCCTAATGTAAACAAACCCTGGTCAGGTTAAATTCTTACGCAATCACACACTACAGTAAATTAGTAATACATTCATCTGTGTTAAGAGGTTTCCATTTTATATCATACTACTTTTTCCATGATTAAATTGTAATGAAAAAAAATCATCGACGAAAATTGAGGTTTCTAAACGAAATAAATCTCAATTAATTGTCAAATGATTTAAAATTGTAATTTCGGGCCTAAGTATTGAAATAATTATAGCTCTCAATTTGCATTAAAAATTGGCACCCCCAGTTTCTGATCCATTTGTTTAAATTGTCATCAGATACCATAGTTTACATAGGACACAAAACCCCATTACCAAACCTAGCGTGTATTGTTCTCCAAACAATTTTTATTGCCGACATAAATGTGTCACAGGACGGCTGCGCAGGCACAGGCGTGAAGATCGCAGATGAGCGCGCTAGATCACGGATAACAGCAATTAATCCGGTAACGCTTTCTCTACCCGTCTCACTGAATGAGGATTTTTCTTTTATTTTTGAGGTGTTTTAGATTAAACAGTCAAATGGCTTTATGGTTTTTCTTACTGGCAATCTGATTATAAGCATATATTGAAAATATATGTCATATGAAACAAAAAATTAAAAATAGACTATAATTAAGTACCTATATAAGACAAAAGCAAAACAGAAAATTTTCTATTTACGCTCTAAGAAGCAATGACATAAAATTTTCTTCAATTTAGCAACACTAGTATTGAAAATGTATGTATAGAGTCTATATAATGACTATGTAGATATTATATTAGAAGTTCGGAACAAATACCGGTCGGATTGAGTAAATTACAGGCAAACGGGTAAAAATTTCAACAGAATATGATAACTATTATATAAAAAAGAATCGCTAAATGTGTTGCTAAGCGCAAATCTCGAGAGCAGCTGAACCGATTTCGCTAATTTGTGTTCGGTGTTGTCAGGACAAGGTTTGTATAAAGGAAAAAAAATTGTGCGAAAAAAAAAATTGCACCCGTACGAAGCAGGGGCGGGCCGCTAGTTGAATATAAATATTTTTAAAGTTAAAAGCTATTAGCAGTTGACAAAACCCTCAAGATGTTATAACGATGCAAAATAATTATCTTAACAAGTTAATATTTTTGTAAGCCACGCCTTTATTGTAGAATCAACAATTTTTACATGGTTTTGGTGTAAACTGTTTTGGATGTTATCGTCTGGTATCCACTGACAGATATTAAAAAAAATTATATCAAAAATTATTTCTATAAGAAAATGTACCTGTGGATTTTAGAACCCAATAATCGAATGTTACTTACGACTAAATACCAGTTAATGGAGATACAGGTATAATCATCATCTGCCTAGCCTTTTCCCAACTATGTTGGGGTCGGCTTCCAGTCTAACCGGATGCAGCTGAATACCAGTATTTTACATGGAGCGACTGCCTATCTGACCTCCACAACCCAGTTACTGGGTAATACGATACCCCTTGGTAAGACTGGTTGTCAGACTTTCGGGCTTCTGACTACCCGTAACGACAGATACAGGTATAATATGACAAAACAATGACAACAATAATACTTTATCAGCAAAATACCTCGGAGATCAGACATTCTACCATACCAGCGTTTATGCCATGTTACGTAAAAGAAAGTCTACAGAAAAAAAAAGCGGACAAGTGCGAGTCGGACTCGCACACGAAAGGATTCCGTACCACCGTACAATATGAGCTTGAGAGGGGCTTGTGGCTAAGTAACCGCACGGGTCGATCAATCAGGTTAAACGGTTGGTCCGTGGATGGGTAACCATCTTCATATACCAAAACCCCTCCATGTCTCAGAAAGCACGTTAAACTGTTGGTCCCTGCTGCTGCTGCTGTTGGTAGCTGTCATTAGTGGATCTGTGACAGTCGTTACGGGTCGTCAGTAGTCCGAAAGTCGGACAACCAGTCTTACCAAGGGGTATCGTATTACCCAGTAACAGGGTTGCGGAAGTCAGATAGGCAGTCGCTCCGTGTAAAATGCTGGTATACAGCTGCATCCGGTTAGACTGGAAGCCGACCCCAACATAGATGGGAAAAGGTTAGGCAGATGATGTTATAGCGGTTTTTCAAGTGTCTACCGGTTCAAAAGATACAGGTCTGTGACAGACGGATGGACGGACAGCGAATCTTAGTAATAGGGCCTGGTAGGCAACCTTTAAGTAAGGAACCCTAAAAAAACTGAAACAATTGCTTGCACCCACTACATTCTTCAGTGTGCATGGCTATTTAAATCGGTATGTATGTATGTTGGGTGTCAGATATGGCATCATCTAATTAAAGTAGGTAATTGACTTCGTTTGCCATGCATGCGTTGATAATAACGTAGATAATAACTATATTTTGTGAAAGACAATAACTGGAGAGACGATAGTGTTACTTCTATAAAATACTAGCTTCTGCCCGCGACTTCGCCCGCCTGAAATTTCACCCCCCCCCCCATTCACCCTCTTAAGGGTGGAATTTCGAAAAACCCTTTCTTAGTGGACTTACGTACTTTTCACAAAGACCACACCCTCCAAATGTCATGTCTCTAGGACCATCAATTTAGGCTGTGCGTTGATAATTATATCAGTCAGGACTTTTTTTTATTGACTTGTAAAAGTGTTTGTACAATTCTACTTACAGAAAATAAATCACACAGAGACTCAAACAGCGACTTTGTACAAGTAGACATAGTATAAAACAAAGTAAGAACCAGGCAAGCCATCTCGTAATTTAAAACGTTCAAAATCTAGTCGCAGTCTCATCTCTGCGACACACAAATGTCAAAAGTGTCGGGAAATTAGAGGTATTTTTGACAGATTGAGACTAAGATCACAAGGCCAATTCTCGTAATTTAAAACGTTCAAAATCTAGTCTCAATCTCATCTCGGCGACAAACAAATGTCAAAAACTTGTCAAAATGTAGGAAAAAGGTATTTTTGACATATTGAGACTGAGATCAGACTGTGAACGTTCTTAAAATTAAGAGAATTGCCCATCAGGTATATTTGGAACTACTTAAATATATAATATTTAAAATTCGGGTGACAATATTTTCAACCATGTTCTTTATGTAATTTAAAAATCTTGTTTGATATCACTTATTTTGTTCTATCTGTGCCTTATTTTGGTATAAACATTAACAATAAATCATCAAGTATATACCTTTTCATGCCTTATAATTTTTGAATAAATATATTATTATTTATTATTATTTTTCCATCGCCCGCTCTACTAAGTACCCTACCGATCATTATACATGACCTAGCCAACACAAAACAGATTGTATCTCCTACAATACAAAGCTGCGCGTACGCACTGAGAACGATCACTCGATCAGTAACAGTAGTTCGCACCGTTAGCTCCCGTGACTGGTCAGTTACGGACAGAAGATCAGCTGGCAAAAAAATCTTACATGAGCTGATTAGTTTCTTGAAAACGAGGTCCCGTACAAGAAACACGTCTGGCTAACCGTGGTAACGAAACCAGCTATCGAGTTTTAACCTCATCAGTAGCCTAGACTTTGTTCTAGGTTGGCTTGCAGTCAGATACGATTAAAAATATATACCCAGAAATCGCTAAACAAAATTGAGCTTTCGCGAGATAGAATTTAGCGTTAGGTAAGTACCACATCTCCCAATTTAACTCATTTGTAGGCGAGGCAACGTACCAGCCCCGATCAACGAAAAGTGTTGGCGCGATAGACCTAAAGCGTTATGTTGACTGACTCAGACGCGTGGGCGCATGTCTGGGTTAGAGGGGGAGGATGTAGTACAGCCTTAACATAATAGTAATAAATCGTTATTTTGCCAAAAGAATAAAAACCTTACAACAAATTTTACAAGTACTTATTTTCTATGAATCTAAAAGATTAGATAGGTACATAATTAGTAATTCAGTGCACAATAATAAATTTAGGCCGTTACGAAACCGATTCACCCTGACCCCCGTACTAGTTATAAACTGTATTACGGTGGGACAACTTTCCTCGATCTCTGTTTACAATAATAATAAGCCGATTTGAGAGAAAATAATTAGATAATCTCACTAAACGTCTTAATTTTCGATCTGATTACCTCAATTTTCTCAAATGACTCCTAACATGTCGACTATCGATAAGTCTCGCTCAGTTGCGCCTGATCTCGCAGATCTGCGCGCGCGCAATGACGTGTGACCGCTTAATGAGTCGTGTGCGCATGTTTTATTGCCACCTTAATAGATTATGTCTTACATCAATCTTATTGCTATAATAAATCTTACGGCGATTGTGGAGAATTATAGTGTAGTTTTCACCATGTTAAATGGTGTGGAGGTAATAAGGTCTTCAATGATGCTGAAGATCCTGCTCTGGGGCAATATTATGAAGTATTAATGCCATCATGATTGCAGTGTGAAAAGGGGATGGTGCTATCGGTCATGTATAGCTCTGTCTCTCTCTTACACTGGAATCATGATGGCATTAAGCTAAAAATGGAAATACAGCTGTTCCATACAAGAGTGCAATACCTACCGGGTCAACGTGTATGGAACAGATGATTGTTTAATTGTAACCGACGATACATTTCAAAGCTGATAGGAGATGGTTCTAGATATCTACATGGATCCAAATGGGCTGCCTCGGCTTATTTTTAATTATTTTATTTTTGGATTGTTGTTTTGTTGCTATTTGCTGTATCTGGACGCTTTTTCGTATGTATCCTTTTTTTTTAACTTTTTTCTCACATACATAAAACTACAAAATTAATGATGTAACTAACACTTTTGTAAAATATAATTTAAAAGAGTGTCCATGGAGTTTCTTGCCCGTTCTTCTCCATAGGTGCCTACGCTTTGGAATGGGCAACTAGCATCATATTTTCTGACTGACCGACTTCTTGACAATTCAAAAGTGCCTGTAAATGGTTTAATTGAAATAAATGCTTTGAGTTTGAGTTTGATGGGTCTAGATGGAGCTAGAATCATATACTGAACTACGCGCGTCGATATCCCTTACACCCAGTATAATATAACTGAAGTATTCAGTTCAGCGTATCCGATAAGTGTTCAGTATAAGATGAGGAGCTGTAAATAAAGCTGTATACTCACGACACATCGGGCGTGGTGTTGGTCAGCAGCCGCACGCAGTCGAGGCAGCCTCGTGCGGCCGCGTAATGCAGCGCCAGGGCGCCGTTGTTGGCGCGTGTGCCCGCCGCTGGCATGGCGCGCCCGCACCACCAGCCCTCGACAGCTAGACGACCGCTCCTGGACAACAGAGGAAAATTTATACTCGTAGATTTGCTAGGTTTTGCTCGCGGCTTAGCCCGCGTTGTTGTCGAAAACTATCTCACGGGAACATACTCGGGATAAATCCCATTTCCTAACCATGGTCCAAATTGTGTGCCAAATTTCATCCAAATCCGTTCAGCCGTTAAGACTTAAAAAAGGTAATAAACAGACAGAGTTACTTTCTCATGTAAAATAAGGATTAGTACCTACCTATGGATGTTGGAAATAGAGAGACGGGTCCGTGGCTAAATAATAACAGCCGCACAGGTCGATCGATCAAGTTAAGCTACGCTTGCTGCGGTTGGTCTGTGGATGGGTGACCATCTTTACATACCAAGGACCCTCCGTACCTCGGAAAGCACGTTAAGGCGTTGGTCCCGGCTGTCATTCGTGGATCTTTGAAAGTCGTTACGGGTCGTCAGAAGCCCGAAAGTCTGACAACCAGTCTTACCAAAGGGTATCGTATTAGTTAGTAACTGGGTTGTGAAGGTCAGATAGGCAGTCGTTCCATTTAAAATACTGGTATTCAGCTGCATCCGGTTAGACTGGAAGCCGACCCCAACATAGTCGGAAAAAGGTTGGGCAGATGATGGATGTTGGAAATAGAAAAAATATCTGCACAGCCGCATATCTGTTTTTAATAATATACTGTTTCTATAATTCTATCATTAATAAGTTACGACTTTAGTACTTAAATTAGGTTTATTTGATAAAATCCTAATTTCACTTTGTCAAGAAAGTACGCTCAACAAAAGACATCAACGCGCTAAGTATTGCAGCAACGCCATCTAGTAGGAGATGGCTGAACAATTAATTCGATACGCTGCGCTGTAGTGAACACGAGCGCCTCTGAACACAAAGTACTCATGAAAGCGATTCACATCTAGTTTCTTCTACTTCATAACAGATGGTGCTGTTTAAATTAGGCATATAAATTGGAAATATTCTGTTTTAAATTTAAAAATCATAATATTCTTTACAATCTTGGATTTATTACTTAATTTAAAAAAGATCATAATAAACAACATCAAAATAACATCCAAACACAAAACGATTTACGATTCTTTAAGCTACGTTTTCCACGGATTTTAAACCAATTAAGAAATCATTTATCAAAGTGTGACAAGAGATTAAAATTGACCTTTAAAGAATCCATTAATTTCGAAGATATTTCTCAAAACTAGATCAAAATTAATAACCAGCGACCTTCAAAGTTGTATCATTCCTCCAATACATCAGTCGAATTTTTATTATTTTTTATTGAAATCATAATAAACTTTTTGATTTATTTAATATTAATCTGCCGGAACTATGGCTCACAAACAAAATTAAATACGTACGCATCGTGAAACTTTAATAAATAACAAGTTAAATCCAAAACTTGTGCTATTCAGTAACTTTTAATGAAATTTGTGCATGGCAAATAATATACGTTTTTACACGATTGCCCAAAATATTGTAAACAGCTAGCTACAACTAGCTTCTGCCCGTGACTTCGTCCGCGTGAAATTCCACCCTCCCTCCATTCACCATCTAAGGGGTGGAATTTCAAGAAAGGACAATTAGTGTATTTTCGTTAGCTGATTATTTTTCTTGTAAGTATCTATTGCGTTTTTCTTATATTTTTCCTTATTATGGTGGTTTGAATGATTTCCAAAATTTTGTCCATATACATATTCTAATGGGACCTTATATATCTCATAATGTCCCTCAGCAATACCTACTGTAGTTTCTCATTTCGTCCGCGTGTCTTGTTTTAATAATATATTTGGTTCTAATGACACCCGGTAATACTGTCACTTCCCAATAGTGAAAGATTTTTTGGAACCGGATCAGTCAGTAGTTCCGAATGTTACCCCCTACATACAAACTCACACATTTTGCCTCTTTATAATATTTGTAAGTATACTCAGATAAAAATTAAATTTTCATGGTCGCAGACTATTCGTCTCCAGGTCTTCCACATAAATGATGGTATTTGATACCTAAACCAAAAAGAGCACTTATACAGGAAGATTTTTTATCACCATCCAAATTTTACAGGGTGTTCTACCCATGAATATGAACAACTTTCACTATGGGACCAACTACGAAATCACAAAAAAAAAATCAGCTGTTACATACATTTTGGTCAAGTAGGTATTGAACTTTTATATGAAACAGCATTATTTTTTTTGTGATATCAGAGTTGGTCCCATAGTGAAAGTTGTTCATATTCATCGGTAGAACAGCCTGTAAAAATTTGGATGGTGTTAAAAAATGTTCCAGTATTATATTTAGGGGCAGTCGATTTTTTCACAAATTATTGAACGTGTTATTAGAGCTTAAAATAGAAGTTTTATAAACATACATTACGCATAATGTTAAGTTCTTCAATTACACACACATTACCTACAGTGACCGAGTACGTCTAAATGATAATGATGGCTTGATGGAACGATGTGGCATAATAATCGAATCAAATCACACCATCACATTAATTTCATAATATAATCTTGTTTACAAATAAAGCTTGAAGTATGTATTTCACAAACGACCTTGGGAAGTTTTTTCCATATATGTACAGACGCCAGCACATCAAGCTAACCGAAACTGTCAAATTTTCCCAATCAACTTTGAACCTTATGCTTAGCGATAAAGTTGAAAATCTATTAAAGAAATATGACAGATTATAGTAGCTTGATGTGCTGGCGACTATACAACAAAAGTGATTTTTGGTAGTCATCAATCATTGTTATATTAACAAACTTATGACCCGCCCATGCTTTGCATGGGTGCTATTTACTGATGGCGACATTTCAAAACATCGAGATGCTATATCTAAGTTAAATATTAATGTAAGTATTATACTTACTCATAAACCTTTCGGAAGAAATTCTCTAAATAATTTTAAAAACCGTATAAAATTAATTGTGTAGTGTAGAGGGGATATCCCACTCAGAGCACTGATTTGAACCGCACTTGGACGAACCGCACCTAACCACTTCCACTAACCGCACTGAAACAACGAGGAACTGTCATACGACAGACACGAAAAACGACTTTGTTTTATATACTATGTAATATATACCTATAAGATAGATTCAAAGTGATTAAGCACAGAAGGATACCCAAAGTTGCCCATACTGGCAAGATTGTAAAATTAAAAAAAAAACAAACCGACGTACAGAAATGATACAAATGAAATCGAAATTTCAAATCAATCTTTTTGAAGTCAGTCAAAAATAAAACAAAACATACTGCCTCATCATTCCGCGAAATGATCTCCTAGCATCGGTGGCAGTAGGTAATTTTATAAATCGTTAATAGTGGTTACATGATTTGAAATAGTCAAATTGCGTTTTTGTACACCGTCATTTGCGAAATAATATATCTAATCACTGGTGTTTTCTAAGAGCACACTGTTGTTGCGGTCTTTGTCCAGAAGATAAAGAAGTAAGCCGGTATAATTGGGATGATTTGAATAATAAAACTTTCATGAAACATTGCACAATCAGTTCTAGTTTATTATTGCAGTTTTCATTTGAACTCAATTTTTTTTTTCTTAAATTTTCGACTCTATTGTGAGAAAACTCCAAAACCAAACATTTGAGAGTATTATAATAATCATGCATATTAATTTGGTCGCTCTTCCTTACAGCAGGGGTGCGAATATCTCAGAATACAGAAAAGTACTTTGTATTCTGAGGTGAATATATTATTTTTCCGGTGAAACTACAATGTCAATTTCCAGATCGGGTAAAATGTCATTGGGTGTTCCCATCAGTCAGCTCAGTAAGAGCAGCCTGGAGCCTAGATTTGTGCCTAGTTGATGGTGTAGCGGTTTCTACAACGCCAAATGCGAACTACGCGTCAAACTGACGTCACGCAAAATCCTGCATCTCACAAGCAGAGTTTACCGCGTAACTAGCATGACATATACACCGGCCCGACAAGAAACAAAGGGCAGTTGCCTGCCAGACATGACACTCGTATGGTCGGAGGATCCTCCCTTTTCTATGGAGGATAAGTGAACTTTACACCCTGTTCCTCATAAGTATATCAATGTATAATGGCATTAAACTCGCCCCCTATTAAATGGGACTCGAACATTACAAAAAAAATGTGGGTATTACTGTACACCTTCGCCCTACCCTTTGGGGATACAGGCGTGATGTTTTGTTTTGTGTACGAAATAAATTAAAGGCTGACACGTAACAATATAAAATAATACAAAATGACTAGAAACTGCATTCTACTGACAAAGCAGAAGTATTTACAAGTTGAACAAACTTAGTGTCAATGACTTTGCAATGTACGTACACTTAATGAAGGATTAATAATATGCTACATGATTCTTACATGATACTACTATGTATTACTAATAGAGAAATCATCATCTGCCTTGCCTTTCTCTATGTTGGGGTCGGCTTCCAGTCTAACCTGACGCAGTTGAGTATCAGTATCAAACATGGAGCGACTGCCTACCTGATCTCCTAGAACAAAAAATGCGAGTTATTGCGGTCTGATCCCCTGAACCCCCCACCTCGACCCCCGCTTGAATCCCCTGCTAGTTCTTCTTCTGTTTTAATCCGTCTTATCCACTATAAACTTTCTCAAAAGACATGTGACACCTGCCAAACCGCATTGGGCCTCGTGATCAGTGAACGAAATTCCTGCTCGTGGTAGATAACAACATTTACAGATCACTCCCTCTCGCAGAGAGGAGGCCTGTGTCCCAGCAATGGGAACAAATATAGGCTGATAATCAGCCTGTTTTTGTTCCTACAGACTACTCAGGTAAAATAAGTTAACAACGCCCTAAAAGGATATTTATTTTCTGGACTAGCATCACGCCTTTATTCCTAAAGGGTTTGCAGTAGTGGTAAATAGTAGGACAATCATATTATGCCACAGGATCAAGCATATGGCTATGATTTATACAAGAACAAGATAAGAAGAATAAGAAATCAAAGTAAACCAAACTGTAAATGGTTAAAAATGTAACAGAAATTAAACTACGAAACAGTAACATCTCGTAGAACATTCACTTAATAAACAACCGTATCGCTCTTCATACATCAAAATTTATTCAGTTCCAGTTGTTTCTATGTGTTTATGTAATCGTTTGAAATTCTTTAGCCAAATTCTTCAGCCATTTGTGCAGTACAAATGGCTGAAGAATTTGCTTCTTTTGGCATAACACTTTTAGAATATGAATGAATGAATTATTTCCAGTATACTAAATGATTTTTTTACCATCTCGAAATATTCAGCTGATTTTTTTTGTGATTTTTGAGTTGGTTCCATAGTGAAAGTTGTTCATATTCATGGGTAAAACATCCTGTAAAAATTTTCGAGACGGTAAAAAAATCATCCGGTATAGTGTTGTATGCGAGTTGTATGAATTATTTTGCATCACAATCTGGATTTAATGTTATTATAGCATATCGAAATATAAATAATGTCATAACCTGTAAATACTTTTTTAAATGCTAAACTTAATATTATTCAGAAGCGTACTAAATCCTGTCGGCTTTAGATATATACCTAAAGAGACCACCTCTGGTGTTAAAAAGATAGACCATCTCAAACACTAATCTGCATGGTCCTCATATGATCTGACCTAGATAATGTCTGGACTTTAAAAGAGATATATATATTATATTTATTGGCGTGTAAAAGTGGTTGTAATAAAACCAATTTACAGGAATAAATATTATTTGTCATCATCATTATTATATATCATAGTACTATGTCCAGTTACAAAATCATATTGTGGTGCAATAAAGACTGATATGATCTTGAAAGGGTACAACAGCAGCTGTCAGACTTTCAAAGTTCTACTGTCTGGTTAAGGTTTTCTCCGAAGTGAAGACCTTTCTAGATGTGACAAGAATGGTTTCCCAATATCCACCCTCTCAATTAATTTGGTAAGCATAACTTACTCTCAGAGATGAAAGATTCGTCTTTATGGCGATGATTTATGTCCATAACGCTCAGACCAAATAAAAAACCAAGACAGAGGGCTGTCAACAGTAAAGTGAAGCCGGTTTCGTAAACATTTGTGCACTGTAAACTGTTGTTATAACTGTAATTGTTGTGTGAGCGTGTATGCACCGAGCGGAGGTGTAGTTTTGTCATGCTTCACTGTATCGTTCTCAGCGTACTGTCACATTATTACAATAAGGAAATATTTTAATACTGTGGTACTGTCTTGGTTTTTTATTTGGTCTGAGCCATAAGTAACAAAACAAAATATGTCACAAAAACCATTAAGTACATTTTTTGGTTCAACAATTTCGCATGACCGCCGACCGCTTCATATTTATCACAATGATTGTCAATAACTACGTATACTGTGTGCCAGCATTAGTCACCCATATAGGGGACTGGACGACAATAGCGTAACGGTAGGCTACCCACATATCCGGAGGTAGTGCACAATTTCTAAATTGTGACCTTTGATACGGATGACCTCAAATAGGGACTTTAGTTTAATGTTTTAGTTTGATTTATTTGGCCCGTTTTCACTAAAGTCCAGCAAACACCAAAACAAAGTGTAATAGGTAATGTTTGCATGGGCGCCAGCAAGTTTATTTTCAGAGGGTGCATCTTCAGTTCCAGGAAGCGAGCTCGATTATTTTTGCACTTCACCTCGAATGGTTTTATTTTGTCCATGCATACAGAAAGAGTGTCTATATAACTCTGTCGATTTATATGACTAAGGGCGCATTCCACCAAACTTTCATACCTAGAATAAGTCTTATCCTAAGAATAATTATTGAATTTTTGACAGTTAGTCCATACTAGAACTGTCAGTTGTCAATTTTATTCCAAGAATAAAAGTTATCTGACTTTGGTAAAATCAGCCCTAAGCTTAAGAATTAGGATATAGTAGGATGCAAGAGCGAGCTAAGCAGTCGGTCCATTAGATTATCGGAAATAGGAGTTCGATACTTTGTTGACTAATGCAAAAAGCTTTAGAATCGAAAGATAGTAAACCTAATGCAAGAGCGAGCGTAGTGGCCTTTTTATGTGATTTCAGTTTTTTTTTAGTTCTTTTTTTTCACCTTTATTTTGTTTTGAAGCCAGGGAGGTGCAAGTGCACCCTCTTGCACCCCACTCCCGGCGCCCATGAGGTAATGCCAAATGTAAGCAGTCCTCTAAGCAAACACTCCCGTTTCACCATTCGTTTCTCAGTAGGCAACTCGTAAGCTTCTAAATCTACAATTTTAAGACTAGTATGTGGTTTTTTTTTAAAGTTCGATGCTTGTCAATATTTTTTGAAATATATTGCTAGTCAACATGTCAAGAGTTGTCTTAGCATTACGCATCAGAGATATGTTTTTGCGCTAAGTCTGCTTAATAAGTTTATATTTACGAGTCGCCTAGTATTAGTGAAAACGGGTATCTGTGTATGTTGTAAAGTACATAAGTGTAGATTATTTTGCAGCATTTATGAAACAGGCTTAAGTTAATGCGGGTAGTCAAAGGAATCTATTGAAATAAAGACTCTCTCGAAACTCAAAACACCAATAGTTACCATTTCACAAATACTCATTTAACGTAGAAATACGCATTGGTTTAGATCCCAAAATTACACAAACTTATTCTTAAGATTCAGGAAAATACCTATGTCAACGAATTTCGAATTAGCTACCCATTGTCTGTAAAGTGTTCCTATGAAAACTTGATTCAAAAACGTTGTATCGTTTACCTAGTTGCAAGGGGACCAATACAACTAAAACAACAGAAAATAATAAATTAAATACAGCTGTGTTTACCATAACTTAGCAACTAAGCAAACAGAGATCTACGCAACTAATAATGACAAAGCCATATCCGCTGTACACACTTTCACTCTCAAATCTAACATCTAAAAACTTCTAAAAAGTATTTACCTAAAATTTCCGGCGCGTAACGCAATCTGTAGCGTATCGAGGTCCTCTTCATAGTCGTGGCAGAGCTCCATGGTGGAGTTCCTCGCCTCATGAATGTCAAACAACACCGCACCATCCCCTAACTTATCAGTCATCACACTTCTATAAGACCGAGTCCCAAAACTAGACGTGACGGAAGCCCCTCTAGGAAACCTCCTCGGAGGAACATTCACATTCTGCGAAGCTTGCAAGCCAGGCTTCTTCATCCTCCTCTTCATATACCTCCTCATTCGCAAAGACAACATCACACGAATTCGTATATGCCTCTTAATATTCCTATCGTAACGTAATTGCTCCTTCATTTTCTTATTTCGCTTTTTCCGATGCGGGATCTCGTCTATTCGTTCGAGTTGGGTGTGGTTCCGCTCAATTAGCCGATGAGAATCGAGGGTAGGGGAGCGGTTGAAGAAATCCGAGTTGTTGTTCCGCCACGCTTTGCTTAGCGACCAGTTTTCGCCGCACGTCGGGGTTTTGACCTGAATCGGTTTCTCGTAGATGTCCTCCTCTAAGGCGAACATCCTTCGGGAGAGGAGGAAGTTGTCGATGTTCCGTCTGAGGGTACTGCTTTGAGAACTGATCGTTGTGTTCACTAAGTTTGAAGTGAGAGTCTCAGAACTTTTCTGGAACGTGTTGCCGTAGGTCAGTTTCGGCGGCTCGGGGACTTCTCTCGTTTTTCTCTTCGCGATTGATATAATTCTCCGTCGCATCGCAGACATGTTCGTGAGTTCGCTCTTCAGCAGTGGCCCTTTCCGTTTGTCTGACGTCATCTCCGGCGACCACGTGCCGTTCTCCGAACAACTGCAGAAGTCCTTAATGAGCCGCGCTATAGCATTACAGTCGCCATCGTCTGCACGTTCCCTGGGCATTGTTCATCAGCCACAATCGTTCTTGTTCGTTATTTAACTGTCACTACTACAGTCAGAGCACAGAAAATCACTGTTAACTACGAGTCAAGGGTTAATTTGGTTACACGGCCGTATTCTGTAACACTTCCGTATTCTGTATTCTCATCTTATTGTGGCGGTTAGGTTACGTAATTCGTAAACTCGACCGCGTCTCGCGAAGCAGGTCGCGTTTTAAACTACGTGTATGCATAATTATGAGTTGTGGCCGAAAGTATTAACGGTAAATCTCTATTTACGAGTTGATCGATTACTTAATCAATACTTGTGGGCGTTCCGTGTTAATTAACATACCTGCATTTACTATGTAGGTTAAACGGTAGAAACTTGATAATGAAAGCGAGATTATTAAAATGCGTAATTTCACTAAATAGATAGCCTTATGACTTAATGTGTTGATTCTTAGTAGAGAAGATTTATGAATAACTAGCTGCGACCCGCGGTTTCATCCGCAAAAGTGTCGATCCAGTGGGAATATCGGGATAAAAAGTATCCTATGTGTTAATCTTGGTTATAAACTATCTGTGTAAAAAATTTCATCCAAATCCGTTCAGCCGTTTGTGCGTAAAGAAACAAACATGCAAGCACACTCACAAACTTTCACCTTTATAATACTCGTATTAGTGTGGATTGTATAAAATAAGTAATCCTTTTTAATTTTTTGAAAATTATTAAATAATAATTATAAGCTTCGAGTCGGCTTACTTTTACTTTAACAGTACCTACCTATGTAGCCTTTAAAAATATTTATTGTTTTAAGAATAAGTATCTAAATTAATACTTTTTTTATCATTCAGTACTAAAGCCCAGGTTTAGCACGGACGTGTTTTATCCCGCCGCGATTTTTTTTTACGCACTGGATTTTCCGTGAGTTGAAAATCCAACAATGTTTTTTTTACGCGCTGGGATGCTCTCTGTTGGATTCTCGAGAGTTGAAAATCCAGTTCGCAACAAAATCCCGCCGCGATATTTTTACGTCACATAATGGCACACATAATATACTTTCCTCTACCAATACAAAAACTAATGAAATAATAATAAGTACCCTCACTAAACACCCCAATTAAAGTCCAATTAAAGTCCCACAAACTTACTAATTCAATTAATCATGAGCATCAAATTAATGTGTTAAAAGTAACAAATTACTCTACATGAAGTATCCAGTACCTGTCACCACAAAACCATACATGACAGCACGAATCAAGTTAAATATCGCTTCCTGCATGTTTTACCGATTATTTTATCGATTAATTAGTAGGAACTTCACTAGTGCGGTGTGCTATCTAGATTATAATTGCTTTATGGTGGTGGGTTCCTGTCTTCGTGGTTTTCATGTAGTTTGTTGGTTTTATATGCATTTTGATGGTCGTTTGTTTACATTTTTATTGTTGTTTTGATTTTGTTGTAATGAGCAGCTTGTTATGTTATTGCTTTTTTTACTTACTTATTATTTTTTACCGACTTCCAAAAAGGAGAAGGTTATATGTTCGACTTTATGTATGCTTTATTTTAATGTATGTTCACCGATTTCTCCGTCAGTTTTGGAACAATTTTTTTTTTGTTTGAAAGAGTATACTCTCGAGGTGGTCCCATTGTTTTCAAGTTGAAATCTGATGAGAGGATCCCATGGAAATCGAGGGAAACCCTCAAATTTTATATTCAAACCTATAGCGATTTGGTTATTTTTGAAAATAACTTGAGCACTTGCTCTCGGAAATCATCATTTGGTAAAGCGGAGCTGATGATGAAGACCACAGATGGTTATCGGAACTACTCAATGATAAATATTTCACGGGTTGCGATTCGATTACTTTGATATGGTTGCTAAGCAATTTATGCTCGTCACAATGTGTATGATGAGTGGTTAACGTCTCAACATCGGGAAAAGCAATATTTTGTAAAAGGTGATCACATTAGGCTATTGTAACTTAGATAAATTACAAACTCTCCCACAAAAAAGTGTTTTTGGTTTATATCTGAGAGATTATGATGGACTGCCTTCATCATCAAGCAAAATCAGCCTAGAATGTTCCCACTGCTGGGACACAGGCCTCCTCTGTGTAAGAGGGAGTGCGCAATAAACCACCAGGGCCACAACTCGTAAGTCGTGGCCATTAAGACTAGTCCCCCCACTACTCTCTCAAACATCAATAAAACTCTTGAAATTATATTTGCTACATACGTATACCCATGGGCATTTCCTGAAAATATGACGATTTAAAGAATATAATTTAATAGGTAATTATTTTATCATAATTGCCGCGTAGGTGTAGGTACCTAATGAATTTTGATCAGCATGCCTATAACGTAAAACAGCGCTGCCATTTGCAAATAACGCGGGCTACAATGAAGGAATAATCTTAATGATTTCTACCCTATTTTTATAATATTTCATACAGAAACATAGCCTTCGTTATTAAATACTCACTAAAATAAATATTAAAAACTTTATGAGCGGCTTCCTCACAAAATATCGTGTTGAAAACATATTATTGATACGCTCGCTACAATAATTAATGTTTACGCTTTATTATATGAACAGCGCTTCGTTTCGCTCTGCAGCGCAAAGTGCTTTCTTTGTCATGTTGCATGCAAATGTAGTAATATATTTATTATGAGTTGTTTTACGATATAGTACGGCGATGTTGTGAAGAAATTATGTAAAATATTTTGTTTTTATAATAATAATATGCAGCTTACATTTGCACTCAGTTTCGCCTACTTGGAGGTCAGAAATTATCCCTCAGTAACGTATTATCGGGATAAAAGTAAAGCAAGTATATCTAAGCCCTAGGTCATGGTCTATCTCTGTGTGCCTCATCCAAATGCTAAGGCGTGAAAAGGTAACAGACAGACAATTACTAATACTGATAATATTTATATCTAGGTATATTATCTGTATGGATATTTTGTTTTTATGTATTATAATTTCTGATATATCTATATATTCATCCTCATTTGGGCGCATTTAGAAGTTGTTACTGCTGAAATTCTTTAGTTATTAACATTGTTTTTACACCAATTTTAAGTGTCAATTTGATACGAAGACAAGACTTTTTCAGAGATTAACTCACTGACAGACAGAATTTGCTAACCTTGTTGGACATATCACTTAAAAGATCGAGTGCCTACTTTTGAGTATAATAAGACTAGTTTTATACTGTAGGACCAATAATTATTTTAGAACAAAGAATTATTTAAATATTCTAAAATGAATATTTTCTTGTTTACCAACACCGCAAGGAAAGCCTTTGCAACTGAACTTAATGAATTCTAATCATAAAATTGTGTACCTATTAATAATCTTGAAACCAACCGCTAAATAGCTAGATAAATCGTGTAAAATCATCGTCATTTTGTTTGTAATTCTTTAAGTACCTATGGATCAACATTGTATGCATAAAAATTGGATTTTTGATTGAATACACAAATTCATTAATATAAACGAATGAATATAGATCAAAATTGTGATTTTTATAGCAATATTTGATGCCTTTACATATATTTACAATAAATTACATTAGCCGAAAGATATTTATTTTTAAACTAAGAATTTCTCCCAAATGATGTTACACTGTTTGCAGAATATCACTGTACCTACTCATTATGCAAACCGCGGCCAACAAATTAAGTAATTATTGTAGAAACGAAAGGTAACAATTACTATGCACATACGCTCATGATGCTACGTTTTGATTGCGTTCCCAACTTTTTCTACATATTTTCTAACCATGTACTAAATGTTTTCTCAGCTATCAAACTATTGTTGCATTAATTCCTGTAAGAAAGCATCTTTGCACAAATAACAACAATGAAACTCAAACTCTTTGGGAAACAGGCCACAACTCAGATTTATAGTTTTGATACATAGATCATGTTTTTATCGATGAGTGTTACAGTATACGTCAATATAAACATCGTAAAATAACTAACATCGTATTAACATCCAAGAACCGATTAAAACAAATTAATCGTTTTGAATGAATTTAAAAATAAAGTCATAATCGTAACTCATAACAAAACAAGAAGTCAACAAAAATCCATATCGTGAACACCGAAGAATTTTTTAACGCTTACGCAATAGATAGTTTCACATTCACTTCAACACGATACAATTAATAAAAATATTAATTCACTTTCATACACGAAACACGTTCCTATAAATCATGATGTGTATAGTCTATGGTATCAAAAAGCGCGCGAAAATTTGACTTTTTTTTTTCTCGAGTGACGCGTCGCGTTCAGATACGCGCAATTGTGTTTTGATCACATACGCTCGGTGCACGTAATTATGTACAGTTGACCATGTCGAATTGCGCGTGTGGAGCGACTGCCGCCGCGGGCACCGGCCTCGCTCTTTCTCCCATTCCTACATAAGTGATATGATGATCCACTATGCTGATGGTAATTAACGAGCGCCCGTGCTTTACATTGTCACTGTTTTTGACAGCTGTTCGGGCATCGCACCATGACACGTTTCCGAACCGGTTTCCTGCTTAAACAAATGAGGTTTTACTCGCAAAACTAAGTGAAAATTACTAGAAACTTGTAATGTTGCATAATTATGGTAATTTCTCTGCTTTACACCGTACACGCTACATTGGATTTGAACTTGTGATTTGTTAGCGCATTATTTATGTTGAGTCATTGACATGAATCGTATTGATAAGTGCGCGTTTTCTTAGGAGAAGAAAAAGTTCATATTTGTCCTGTGAAAATTTTCAGTTTTAAATGAATTATTATATTAAACGAATTATTGCCATTAATATCAATTATTATATTTAATTATAATAATTGATACTAATGGCAATAATTCGTTACCTATGGTATTAATTATTATTCGGTTTTAATTAATCTCGCTATACTTTTCAACGAATTAATTTTCACTTCCCTTGAGTTTCCCGTCAACATAATAATAACCATTTTACACAAACGCATACAAAAAATATCCCACATTTATTTAATAAAAAAATAAATATAGTAGTTAGGTACGACTATGGCCATAAAATTTACCATCACAAAAATAATTAATCCGGAAGCCATTCACTGGCCTATACATCAATTTGTAATTATTTTACACATAACAACAACGCGCCTACACAATGGCTTTTTAAATCATAAACAAGATATGATTTAAAGTGGCAACTGTCAAAATCGTGAGGCGCTAGTGTCGCAATGATGGCGTAAGAATTCAAGCACGTAACGATTACCTATATTATGCAAAGATGCGTTTTAGAGCGGAAATACAGGTGTTAGGAAAATTCCAAAATGTAGTCGGATTTTACTTAGCCGTCATGCTTTTAGACCCCGAAGGCAGACGTGCATTGTCACACTTACTACTTACTACATATATAGGTTGTTTAAACGTACTTATTAAGTAGTTCTCATGCTGATCTTTTCGGCGATTATTTTGATAATTAGAACACCAGCCTGTCCTTCACTGTTGTTTATTACATGTCCTTCACTGTTGTTTATTACATAAAAAAGCTGTCCCTCTTACTATTTAATAAGTTAATAGATAGACAAACACTCAACCAACCAGTCCATCAATGGACTCGACCCATCGCAGTCTACTGCTGGACATACCTACAGAGACGTCTCCCAAACTACGCCACCACACCCATCAAATAAAAAAAGAAGATTATCAGGTCTACCATAAAGCCATCTTTGATCGTTGGCAATGAAATTAGGTCTTTCATGGCAGCTGAAAGTAATGGTGGACATTGTAATAAACGCATCAGAGCACTCTTAGTCACACTTCATCTCAACACGTCGCGTCGCAGAACGAGAGGGAATGATATAATATATTCTTTGCCAGTGACAATAAACTAGGAAAATTAATAGTTAGCAGTACACCGATTTATTGCCTCTAATCAATTTTATAGACATCACGAACACTGACACAAGAGTTTTATCATTTTTAATAAATCAATAAATATGTCTAAATGTACACCAAAGTTGTGGCAGCCACCAATTTGGTGTGTTCGTGTTCACGTGAAACTATTCAACTTCGTTTTGCCACAGATCTTAGACAATTTATTTAGAAAAAGTGTTTTTCACTTGAAGTGACGTGACGTAGGTGACAGAGAGAATGTTACGCAATTATATTTTGTTTATGTATGCAGGTGTAATTGTTTGTTGAATGTTTGTCTTAAATGGTCGCTGGTTTAATTTAATTAAGAAAGACCTAAGTTCTATTCTACTACATGTAATCTTGAGTTAATAAAAATCTCAGAAACAATTAATGATAAAATGGCTGACTTTATGATAAGACTATGTATATAAAAAAACTGTTTAAAAAGAAGAGTTTGCGGAAATAAGTGGGTAAATTAAAATTACCTTGTTTAAAATTGTAGGTATAAACAATGAAAATGCAGAAAAACTCGCGTATTTACTAAATAAAAAACAAAAAAATAATTTCAAAAACACTACCTATGAATATTTATAATAATTATGTTAAAAGTATAAATAAAAATAATAATATTAATAATTAATATTCTACATGTGATTGAAGATTTTCTTATTTTTTTTTTTTTTTTTTTAACTATGGCATCTCGCAGTTCATCCTTTATGAGGATGGCTACTGCTTAACCGGACTTTCCTGTGGATGCCTCGAATTAAGGCCTCCAGCCAGGGCATACAATAACTTAAAAACTAAGCGACAGCGCTAAGGGTAACCCCCTGCGGGGTTCGGACCTCGGCTCAGGGCGTCGCTGGAAGAGGACAGCAAGGGACAGGCTGGATCGGTATTATTATTGGTGTTTAGGGGCGAATTTAAAACTACAGGCTCAGTTGCGCGGGCTGGCTCGAGCAAGGGTCGGGGGGGGCACGGTGATGGTGCGGGGCGTCGCGACGGGCCTCGGCGGCGAGGACGGAAGGACGGATATCTGAGCTTGTTTTTGTGTTGTCGACTGAGAGTACTCGTGGCCTTACTGCTCTCCTGGAGGAGGGTAGTGGCGTCGTCGGGGATGGTGAGGGTATGCCTTGGTCGGCGAATCCTACTTATGCGGGAGGGAGTGTATCGGGAGGCCGCCGCAATCAGGGGATTGGGGTGCTTTAGGGCAGATTGAAGATTTTCTAGGGAGCCTGTAAAATATAAAGGAAAACATTGTGAGGAAACCGGCATGTCTTAGAACCAATAATTCGAAGACATGTGACATCTACCAACACGCACTGGGCCCGCGTGGTGGATTACAGCCCACTCCCTCTCTCTCTCACTCCCTCCAAGAGAGGAGGCCTGTGTCCCAGCAGTGGGAACATTATAGGCTGATTATGGATAAGCTTAGGCTGTAAAACAGTTATTATATCAAACGTTACATGATACCCGGCTATATCAGCAAATTGATATAGGGTGTCAATTTGCGTAGTATTTTTTTTCCATTATAGATCCTACATTCAAGTATGTACCTACTAACGAGTTTGTAGAAATAGAAAACCAGAAGCGCAAGCGCAAGTATATTACGTGTATAATCATCACAAGTTTCCTAACAGCTCTTAATCTGTAACACTTCCTCAAATGATGTTTATCACACCGTGTTAAAGTAATTGACATGATATCCTATTTATGTACTTATGCTAATTTGTAAATACGTCTCATAAAAGAAAATTAAATAAGAAGGAAAATCGCATATCATAACACCACGCCTGACAGAGGGTTAAGCAGAGGTGTAGCTATAGTTCACCCCATACCCACATTTTACCAGTTATCTTTCAGTCCCATGTAAATTCGGAAAGTCATCACCATAATCAGCCATCATGTTTGCACTGCTGGGACACAGGCCGCCTCCTCTCAGTGAGAGGGAGTGGGCCGTAATCCACCACGCGGGCTCAGTGCGGGTTGGTAGATGTCACATATCTTCGACTTTTTGGTTCTAGATCCTGCCGGTTTCCTCACGATGTTTTCCTTCACCGTTTTGAGAGCAGTGAACTCAGAAACTACACATATGAATTTAATAGGTAAATAATTATGCTTGCCTCAACTACATGATTAAGTATTTTGGTGGAAACAAATTAATTTATCACCATTTTTACGACAAATTCCTACATGTGATGTGAACGTGTTTGTAATAATAAATAGTTCATCACGAAATGATAATGAATGCTAAAACTTCTGAACATCATCTTATACAAATATTCATACATTCAAATTCATTTAAAACGTGTCTCCAATGATTAATTAATTAATATTAGTTAACCACGACAGATGCTAAAACGTGTAGGAAATCTGACTATAGTGTATTTCTCATTAAATGTCATATTTGGTAAACAAACAAAAATCTATCTGCCTAGGCGGTCAGCTGAATACCAGTAATTTACATGGAGCGACTGCCTATACACCTTATTACTGGGTAACACGATACCTCTTGGTAAGACTGGTTGTCAGACTGGGGCTTCTATCTACCCGTAACAACTGTCAACGATCTATGAATGACAGCCGGGACCAACGACTTTTCGTGCTTTCCGAGGCAAGGAGGGTAAAGCAAGTCATATAACCACGGACCGACCGCGGCAATCGATCTGAGGTGCAATTCTCGTAATTTTAAGAACGTCAGTCTCCATCTGTCAAAAATACCTCAAATTTCCCTACATTTTGACATTTGTTTGTCTCTGCGGCTGGGACTAGATTTTGAACGTTTTAAATTACGAAAATCGGTCTTCTGATCGATCAACTTAACGCACTTTCGGCGCCACGAATTTAATAAGTATCTACTGCCGTCTATAGGACGCTGTTATTCCGTGTTTTTGTGATTTCTCCGTAAATATCATATTTGGTAAAGAAACACGGTACTATAATCACGAGTTTTCACATCAATCTCAGCACATTTTACTTAAAAGATAAGTATGACGTCTCATCGTTGTATAAATTGTTCCACCGAATCGCACGTTACAAAATTTTGTTTCAGTGCGGTTAGTGGAAGTGCTCAGGTGCGGTTCAAATCAGTGTGCAGTGCTCTGAGTGGAATACTTCGTAAATCTGAGCCCAAGGAAAATTGGCAACTTTTGTCGTCAACACACAAAAGTTTCAGCAATTACTGATACTGTTGTACAGGTAGTTACTAGTTAATAGGTAATGTCGAGAATCATGTTTCCTTTTTAGGTGGTTTTAGGTGATAAATATTTAAGAAAATACATACATAGATAAATAGGCGTATTTAATTGCAACTTAAATGTTGACAACTTTGGAAAAACAAAACATTGTTGATTTTATAAAGAAGTACAAACAGATGATACCTACAACCATATTCGACGTCGGTTGAGAGAACTTAACATAAATCTGTTTCAAAAGCTAATTCAATTATGGTTAATAGAGAACTGTTTTTATTCCTTAGGTGTTTTTTTATCATTAAGACTTAATCCCTATAAACTATGTATTGACCTGTTGTATTTTTCACAAATACAATAGGTCAATCTAACATTTGCCTCGTAGATGCCGTTTTAAGACAGATATCCGTAGTTAGATGTCCATTCTCCTTTTCTAAAATCTAAATCTCAGTGTTCCATCTTTGTTTACCAAATAAGACAAATAAAGAAAGATACACTTTAGCTATGCTAATAGCCCGACTCCGTCTGCCAATAAGTCACGCTTTGGCGAATGTTCCAAGAAACGACGTTAAATTAACATCTATGCGCAGACGCATACAAGAAGCGTGCTGATTACTTTTTATTTGTTAAAACGGCTGCTAACTTGCCAGTTTCAGATTGATAGATAAGTTAATAATAGATTGTTTTGCTTTTATTTGTCTTAGTGGAGTTTTGTGGTGAATTTTTGCTCTGACTAAATTAATTAGATTGCACGAAGTCGTAAATTATAGTTACTCACGGCCGCCTGGTTTAATTATATTCGAAATTTAAATTGACTGTTTAAGAGCGTTTACGCCGTACGGCATTTCATACAAACTTTCAAGCGATTGTTTTTCGAAATGAATGAACCGATTTTAATGAAACTTCATACGCATAAGCAGGATACAAAGGTCTAAAAAGTTAGCTGAGAACATTTTCGAAATGTCTTATTTAAAAAAAGATAACTGGAAATCTCTGTTTCTATGGAAACTTAAAAATCGGTCTAATTTGGCTGTCACACAATTTTTCAAAAATGTTCTCACCTACCCTATGTTACTCACTATGACATCAGCTACCTGCCAGTGAAAACCCCGTCAAGATCGGTCCAGCCGTTTCTGAGATTAGCCAGATCAAACAGCCAGGCAAAAATTTGGGGTATTCCCTGAAGCGCACCAAATTTAAAAACGCACCATAAGCATTTTGGTGCGCAAACGACATAAAATTTAAAATATTATAATTTTATTCCTCGAAACGCACCAAATGGTCAAGGTGTGGATAGATATGGGTACCTATTAACTAACGAAAAATATCGAGAACAAAAACCGCATGTTTTTTTTAAGAGTCCGTAAAAATTATATACGCCATTAGGTCCTCACGTGAGCAGATGACAGGGCATGCGGTGCAAGATGGGAGGTGAGCCATTGTCTGTGGAGAGACACCGCATACACACCGGAGGTCTGAGCCTACTTGGGTACGAAGTCTATTCAAGGGTTTCCAAGATGGCCACGGTAGCTTATGCCCGGATGAGAGACTCTCTGATGGTTTAATAAAAAGATCAGGAGGTTTAAGTTGTTCTTTCCAAAGGTCACATCTTTCCGCGCGGCAAGTTGCCTTTGGCTGGACTCACGCACCTAAGAAAATGTTTTGGCACTGAATTAAAAAATTGTGCATTGAGTGGCGTGGGTCACCTGTAGCTTCGCCTTCTCGATGCTGCTGGCTATAGTCCTACGAATTATTAAAACCCTAGAGTACCTACGTTTATAACCACACTAGGATTTTAAAACCAAAAATTCTGATCTTTCAGTTATGTCTTTACTACTAATAAAAGTTTATATAGTTTTGTATGTCGATTAAAATTTCACTGTGTCTATGGTCCAAACAAAATACTAGCACATACTTTAACAGATAAACAGGTCGGAGGAAGTAGTCGTGGAATCGAGATGATTGCTGGTTTTATCGATTATCGATTGTTTCCATAATAATGTATTTTATCTTAATTTAATTTGATTTGTATCATTTGCTATTGTTTAACTTATAAAAAACGACAGTGAAAACTAACGAGCTGAAAATTGCCCTCAACAACCACAAACTGTCCTTCCTAGACATTTCATAGCCCAATTTACATAACAGAATAAACAGATGTATCTAATTTTTCATTACCTAACATACAATTGAACTAATCCACTACATAACATGCCTCATTTTGTACCTACCAGAAACCATTCTTACTTATTAAGCCATTTTTTTTTCGACATGCTCTCCATCATCTTTAAATTACTCCCAAAAGCGTGGAAGTAAATAATTAATGACTAACAATTTAAAAATAAAGTCATAATTCTTACCTGCACTTTGCTACAAGATGTTTTACGTTATGTCAGACACACATGGTGTTCTCAGAACGCGATTAGCACACAATTGGAGTAAGACAATGAATTAGAAACGATAGCAACCCAGTTTTTAGTTGTTACTACCTACTTTCATGTTAGTGTGGTGCTACACGAGACGAGTCTGCAGAAATGACAGCTGTCGATATTAATGAACAATGGTTTGGCAACTTGTCAAATTGCAATTTTTGTTAAGAACTCGACCGTTTGGAATAAAAGAGTTCCAACCACTGACCTCTATTACTTGTATAATACAGGTCAGTGGTTCCAATTAACATTTTTATAAAAAAATATGTTTTACCGTAAAAAGATGTTATGGTCACATCGATACCGTTTTACGTTGAACAATCATCTAATATATAAAATTCTCGTGTCACAGTTTTCGTTGCCATACTCCTCCGAAACGGCTTGACCGATTCTGATGAAATTTTTTGTGCTTATCCGGTATCTATGAGAATCGGCCAACATCTATTTTTCATACCCCTAAATCGAAACTTACGCGGGTGAAACCGCGGGGCACAGCTAGTTTTTTATAAAAATGTTAGTTGGAACCCTTTTATTCCAAACGGTCGAACTGTTGTAAATGTTTTAACCTGAGACAAAAACAAGCTTAAACAAGTGACAATCGTTTTCAAAGCGTTTTGTTTTTCTACAGCACCACAGCACTTCTCAATGAGATTGACGTAAGCTTTTCGGTAGCTTATGTCAGTCCCGTACCTTTTTGAGTTTGCCATCATCGTTATCGCTGACAGAATGTCACTATGACTATGGGGCTTCTTAACCTCATTGATTATTATTATTTGTTTAGACACACTAGCAGCTAATTAGCTGATGCGTGTGATACTACAGTTACACAGTACAGTTACTACAGTCACTGTAGGTAGTAAATTAAATTAAACCCAACCAGAATGTTCTAGTCTACAAATAAAACAACTGTCACCCGCACCATGCTACAGCGCAAAGACGAGAGAAGAAGTCGAGAGCGAGTGTCGAGTCGAGAGTCGATTCAGTCGGTCTGTCCAGTCGATTCTTGAAGCAGTTCAGTGTGGGAGCCATCACAACATTTTCCGGGAGCCTATTCCATGCTGTTACAACTCGGTTAGACAAGAATTGCTTCAAGGGCTTTTCTTTTATGAATTTTCCCATTGATTTAGGGAATGCCCACGCAAATGTGTGTTTGCATTCAGTGATTGAGTGAGCCATTATTACATCCTGTAACTTTCCATAAATCTTTTTTCATGGCTATCAACATGTCTCTTATGGAACCTTGTATCCAGCAGCAGCACATCACACTAATATTATAAAGGCGAAAGTTTGTGAGTGTGTGTGTGTGTGTGTTTATATGTTTTTTACTTCTTCACGCTCAAAGGGCTGGACCAATTTTGATAAAATTTTGTATGGACTTAGTTGACACCCTGGATTAACATATAGTCTACTTTTTATCCTGATATTTTCACGGGATCGATACTTATGTGTGTGAAACCGCGAAGCGCAGATGGCAATATTATAAATGCGAAAGTGTCTGTCTCCCTGTCTGTTACCTCTTCACGCTTAAACCGCGGAAACGATTTAGATGCAATTAGGTATTGAGATAGTTTGAGTCCCGGGAAAGGACATAGGATAGTTTTTATCCCAGAAATCATCCTTTCAGGGGGTGAAAAGGGGGTGGAAGTTTGTATGGGGAATCAATAACCGCTGAACCGGTTTAGATGAAATTTGGTATGGAGATAGTTTGAGTTGTGAGGAAGGATATAGAATATTTTTTATGCCCGAAATCATAAAAAAGATATAAAAAAAGCAGATTGGTTAAAAAATAAGCTACCCAAATTACTAATTCCATGCGGACGAAGTCGCGTCCAAAAGCTAGTACCTAAGTTATAACACAATGACTTGGGTGTGTGTAATAAAGTTGTTTACTCGAATACATTGATGAGTCTGACCCGTGTACCCCGCACTATTAGATATTGCGGAAAAATTACAAAATGAATGATATCAATGAGGCATGTTATGATAATTGAAAGAATTAGCCTTTTTGTCTTTATGATGGAATGTCTTTTACATAATCAACAAACAGACACTGTATGAAAGCAACTATTAATTTTACTTGCTATACACACATAAAACGTAGATGAGAAAAATAGGAACATGTGTGATCAAAATTAATTTCTTAGCTGCAAATACTAGGGTAACTAAATCAAAAAGGTAACATACAGACAGAGTTACTTTCTCATGTAAAATAAGTATTATAGTCGGACTTTTAATTAGCTGCAGTAAAATGACAGCATATGTGTTACTTAAATTACTGAAATTGGCGTCTTTTTTTTTCCCGGCCATCAACCAAATCTTGTTTTTCTAGTACAGAATGTGTAACAAACGAAACTTATTTGACATGCATATCTCTAAACGCAGTCCGAAATGAGTTATTAAGAAGTGTCATTTTACTGCAGCTAATTAAAAGTCGGAGTATAGTACCTACCTAATATGGATGTTGGAAATAGTGTCCGTGGCTAAATAATAACAGCCGCACAGGTCGATCGATCAGGTATCTAACTAAATCAATTGGAACCTATTTCAGAAAAGACGAACCTTTTTCAGAGATTTCCAATATTACTGAGATTGTCGTCTTACATCATTCATTGATATTCAAAAAGTGTTGTAAGGGCAGTGATTAAACAGTTATTGAAATACTTGAATAGCTTTGTTTATATTGATACTAGTACCTACAGTCAACCGCTCACCAGTAATAACAAATTGACATTGAAAGCGCCTTTATATCGAAGCAGTAAGGGCGATTTTCGTAGTGCAAGTGTTACCACTGATGTGCTGCTGCAGTTGACTGTACATTATGTACAGTGAGATTACTGAATGCTTCAGATATTTTTAACAACTTTAGTTAATTGACTGACCGGTATTGAGCTGCATCCGGTAAGACTCGAAGCCGACCCCAACATAGCTGGGAAAAGGCTAGGCAGATAATATCGTTATCATTACATAGTATTATTTCTTTATCTAAGTATGTCATTATACATGCAGTGAATGTTCAGTATATGAAATATATGGAGCTACACATGGATTAAGAAATGTAAAGAAACCACTTTTGAAATAAATAAAAAAAAATGTTGTCGTTCAGGCATTTGGTACTTGAATAGAATAATAATGAATAAGCATTAATGCAATTATTGGTACGCGTTATGTTTTGCATTCTTGAGTATCAATTGTGACATTACAATCCACGTTTATTTTACAACAAGATAATATTTACATAATTTAAATAGAAGCTGTTATTATTATGTATATAAAAAGGAGGGCAAATATTCATAACAGAAAGTGCCCAAAACACTGGCAGCATTGCCTTTGCCGGGCCATTATTTGGCCAGTTCCCGTTTGATTAAAAATGCAAACTTCTCCTAGCATTTGCTAGTTTCTTAGGTATATAATATATCATGCAAATGAAACTACTTAAGCTCTACTGACACCACCGTAAGAAAACAATCGTGAAGATGCTTCATTCAATGTTCCCAAAACAGTCATTTAATCATTATATAACACTTTGACTACTATACAGTAAGGAAAAACAACCCGTAGGTATTTCACACGACTTCAAAAATAATTACCCTAATTATAGAACTAACAAAAAAAAAAAACTAAATACAAACATTTTGACGCAGGCGTGTGACACAGACGCGTGTTTCCGCCGGAAGCTCTTCAGCAGCCATAATAAAAACAATAGTATTAACATAAACCACATCACTGCACCGTTTGTATTTCGAACACTCCAAAATCACAGAGCAACGCACGATATCAGAAACTGCATACTTTTTGAAAGTTTTTTTTTCTGTTTATTTTTTCTTAATTAAATTATGTAGTGCATGTCATACGCATGAAGACTAAACGGTAACTAAACAATACAATAATAGAATCGATGTAAACAAGTATGCGTGTGAAAGCAAGATACATACAAGTAATGTGCGCAAGAGTCGCTCACGAGCTAACATCCGAACGGCGGCGCTAGCGTCGTCGCGAGAAATCATAGTGTAATGAAAATGAGTTTTCACATGATATTGTTTATTTTTCTCATGGTATGTACTATTTATTGATAATCAATTATTATAAAGAATTAAGAAAATAGCGAAGTTGAAATAGCGTAGTCACGCACAAAATCAATTAGTGTTCAGACGAGTGTATCGGTTGGGATAACTGGTTATAGGCAGATTTTAGTACTTCTTTGTTTGTGTTCTTTTTAGGGTTTTTCAGAAGACAGAGCGGGTAATCTCCACAGTAACATTTCATGAAAATAAAATATAATAGGTATTGGTGATTCTCTTGTTCACTTGACAAACTAAACTAAATTTAAGTTCAGTGGATCTTTTTCTTTCAATGAAATATATTCATTAAGAAAAGGACAGAAGATACATTTTAGTTTAGTCCTGTCAAATTAATCAGCGCCTGACACTACTCCATACAAGTTTAGACGTGATTAAAACTTGCCTACTAAAATTACGTCAATTTACGTCAGGCACTGATTAATTTGACAGGACTAAACTAAAATTTTTCTTCTGTCCTTTTCTTAATGAAATAGACAGAAAAAGATGCACTGTACTTAAATTTAGTTTAGTTTGTGCACGACACTGGATATATTCCTTATCAATTTATCATACATAGGATCTATGAACTGGCAACTGCCCGCTGGTTGCCATATACAGGACAAAGAACTTCGAAAACCCAGGTACAGATCGCGACACGTAAGTTGAACCAAAATGGCGATCGTCCGCGCAGGCACAATTATGGATTGAGACCGATTGAGACCCGAAAATGTGTTACTGCCCATTCAAGGTCATTGTTCAAGTTACGTGTCGCGAGCTGTAACACATTTTCGGGTCCAGGTACCCTCCGTTAGATTGTCAGTGTTACCGCCTGCGCCATCTTTCGGCACGAAGAGGCAAGATGGCGACCTGAAGTTGCCGCTGACGGCGTGTTTGCGAACGACATCAACCAACCAGTGTCAAGCGTGTCTGCCAATCACCGCGGAGCGTCGCCCACCAACTTCACGGGGTAGATTTTTGCAGAGGTCACGGGTCGCACGCGCCATTTTTTATTCCTTTTTTTTTTATCTTTTGTCAATCCATATTTTTACCGTCGAAAAAAGATTGTAGCACGAAAAACAATAAACGTCTTGAAATTAACATTGGTCCTTTCGAGCCGTATCTTCGCATCGAATCGGGATCAGCAAAAAACGGTCAGGCCAGTCGTTCCTGTTCTTCCTATCCCATTTTTTATTTTCTGCTATATACCGTACTGTGATTTTGAAATTCCAGTTTCGTTCGCAACACGTAGCGCCCACCATCTTGGTTAGCAGTTGGTGTTTAACCGTGAGTAACCTTTGTCTTTCATAAGCCGCGAGGATGAGGGACGACGATAATACTGAAGCCGGTTATATTTCGAACATAGGGGATCTTAAAAAGCAAAGGGGTACACTAAAAGGTCGACTAACTTTATTTGAAAAATATATTGCTAAATATGAAGACGTTAAGATGTCTGAACGACAGCAGGCTGAACTTCTCTTACGCATGGAGTCGGTCTCTAATGTGCTAATCGCGTTTACCAAGATTCAAGACCAAATCGATCACATATTAGATGACAGTGAATTAGAGAAACAACTAGAGTATAGGGCATCTTTTGAGGATCAATATTTTAGTATCATGTCCGTTGCGAAATGCTTAACAGATGTAAAAATAAGAGATGCGAGTGATAGCGTAAAATGTTCAAATGCGCATTATAGTAATTCAAGTTTTATTAAATTACCTCAGATTACACTTCCCTCTTTTGACGGTTCATATGATCACTGGCTCGAGTACAAAAATTCATATTTATCTATGATTCATAAACGAAGTGATTTAGACGCAATTCAAAAATTCCATTACCTGAAGTCTTCGCTCAGTGGCTCAGCACTCCAGGTTATAAGTGCATTAGAGTTTACTGCCGCTAATTATACCCACGCATGGGAGTTGTTGGAGAATAGGTACCACAATAATCGTCTGTTAATCCATAACCATGTGAAATCTCTGTTTGCTGCACAATCCATTAACAAAGAATCCCCTTCCTTAATCAGAGAATTAATCGATGTAGTGTTACGTAACCTGCGAGCGCTCAAATCCCTTGAAGAGCCCACTGAAACATGGGATACTTTACTCATCTACATTATAGTATCGAAGCTGGATTCTTCTACTGAGCGTGAGTGGGAGAATTACTTAGGTTCGTTTTCTACTGGTGTTCATAAAACCAAAACAAAGTTAGATGATTTGTTATGTTTTTTACGTAATCGTGCCGATATGTTAGATATGGTTCATAGTAACCATACTCGAAGTACACAGGATAATAAACCAAACAATAAGTCTGATAATAAAAGGCACACGAGTGCTGCAGTACAGCAATCACATAGCTATGTGTCGACGCGTAAAAATACCGGTACACCCGAAACATCAAAACAGCCTTGTTTGATGTGCGGGCAAAATCACCCTTTATTTATTTGTTTTAAATTCCTAAACTTGGCAGTTACGGACAGAATTAAATTTATTGATAGTGCCAAGGACATGTGTCGTAATTGTTTACGTACAGGTCACTTAATTACCGAGTGCATATTCGGGCCGTGCAAGCAGTGCAAGGAGAAACACAACACTTTATTGCATAACGAGAATAACAATGTTATGGCAACCATAACGGCATTGTCAGCTGCGAGTGACGATGAAAAACCGGTCTCTGTCGTATCATGTGCGAATAGTTTGTTAATCAATAATGCGCCTTCCGTACCGTTACCACAGGTGTTATTATCCACAGCACTAGTCGAAGTCATGGGTAGTAATAGTAAATATCATACAGCTCGAGCACTGATAGACAGTGGTAGTCAAAACTGCTTTATTTCAGAAAAGCTTTGTAAACGTTTAAACGTATCAATAATACAGTCCACTATACGAATATCGGGAGTGGGACAGTCGGTCTCACAGTCGAATAAATTATGCGATATCAACATGCGATCAAAAACGAGTAACTTTAGTATTTCTCTCAGATGTTTTGTTTTGCCGTGCATTACGACGAGTTTGCCGACAACTCATATTGTCTATGACACAATCCACATCCCGGACAACGTATGTCTTGCGGATCCTACGTTCAACATACCATCAGAGATCGATTTACTGATTGGTGCGGACATATTTTGGGATTTATTAGATGTGGATCGAATTCGATTATCCAATGGTCCATACCTACAGAATTCGAAAGTAGGTTGGTTAATTTCAGGTCCCATTCACAATAAATCAAACGTAAACAACACTCAGTGTAATTTTATACAGCAGTCGAATATAGATACACAATTACGTAAATTTTGGGAACTAGAAGAACTTGTAAGTTCGGGTCCTATTCTTACCGAAGAAGATCGTAAGTGTGAAGAATCCTTTGTTAGCACTACTACACGAGATAGTAGTGGTAGGTTCTCAGTGAGAATTCCATTGAAGGAATCAGCTGACGCGCTCGGTGATTCTTATGAAAACGCAAAATCTCGTTTCTTATCATTAGAACGCAAGTTAGATCGGTCTCCTTCTTATAAAATGTTATATAGTGACTTTATACGGGAATATATTGAACTAGGGCACATGTCTAGAATAAACGAATACGCATCGCCACACTATTTTCTCCCGCATCACGGAGTATTCCGCCAACAAAGCACGACTACAAAATTGCGTGTAGTGTTTGACGCTAGTGCCACAACTACTTCAAATAAGTCATTTAACGACATACAGATGATAGGACCTCCTCTTCAAAACGATATTCTTTCTATTCTACTTCGCTTTCGGCAATATAAGTATGTCGCCTGCGCTGACGTGGAGAAGATGTACCGGCAAGTATTGGTGCATCGCGATCAGCGCAACCTTCAGTTAATTTTATGGCGGGAAAACGCATCCGATGAATTAGGCATCTCTACCGACTCAATACTGTTACGTACGGAACCGCGTCAGCCCCATACCTAAGTATGCGTTGTTTACGTCAACTCGCACAGGAAACTGAAGATAAGGTCATTTCTAAGGTCATAAACGAAGATTTCTTTGTCGATGATTTAATTACTGGCGATAACGATCCCCGAGTTTTGTTAAAAACATGCGAAAAAACTTTGGAGGTTCTAAAATCGGCCTGCTTTCCTTTGCGGAAGTGGACATTCAGTTATGACGTAAACAAAGAAGCTTCTAAAGAGTTGGCTATCGGGGAACATTGCCAAAATAAAACTCTAGGTTTAGGTTGGCAAGTCGATAAAGATGAACTTTATTTTTCCACCAACTTAGAAAATAAATCTAACAAGGTTACCAAGCGAAGTATAATGTCGGTTATTTCACAAATATATGACCCACTAGGTCTTTTGTCGCCGACAGTAATTATAGCTAAAATATTGCTTCAAAAATTGTGGCTATGTAAAATCGACTGGGATGATTCGATTCCTAATGATATCGAATGCTTATGGAATCGATTTCTACAAGACTTGTCCTCATTAGGTAATATTCGTGTTCCTCGGTACGTCATGAGTGAATGTACCTACAATAGTGAGTTACATGTTTTCACTGACGCGTCACAAGACGCGTACGGTGCATGCGCATATGTACGTACTTACACGGACGACTCATCTATAGTAACGAAGTTGTTATGTGCCAAGAGCAAGGTCGCGCCAGTCAAAACTGTATGCACCATTCCGCGACTTGAGTTATGTGGCGCTTTACTAGGCGCACGGTTATATCACAAAATTATAAGTTCGTTGAGACTGACGTTCACTAAAGTATTCTTCTGGACTGATTCCACCATAGTCATGGGCTGGATCAGAATGTCACCTCATAGTTTAAAAACGTTTGTTCAGAATCGTGTGTCACAAATAAACGAACTTACAGGTGACGCAATTTGGTTGCATATTAACGGTAAAGATAACCCGGCTGATATTGTGTCCAGAGGTCTTCCACTAAACGAGCTTCAAACCAATAATATGTGGTGGCACGGGCCATCCTTCTTACAACAACATAAATTCGATTATTCAAGCGATATTTCCATAGATAAAGATCAATTGCCCGAAATAAAAGCACAACATGTGAGTATGGTGTGTAGCAACTCAAATAATAATGCTGGTCCAATAGATTTTAACAGATTCTCCACATTTAATCGGTTACGGCGAGCGACAGCCTATGTACTACGTTTTATAGGTAACACGCGTGCAAGTAAACAACATCGCAGAACCGGTTCGTTATCTGTCGATGAGTTAGACGCCTCAATTGTAGTGCTCGCACGGCTCGCGCAAATACATTCATTTTACAACGAATATAATGACTTAACTAAGCAATCGGTGGTAAAATCTAAAAGGGTAATAGGTTTGAATGTTTTCCTTGACGAATTTAAATTAATACGCGTTGGCGGAAGATTAAGTAACTCGTCACATTTCGATCATAATAAAAAACATCCAGTGCTATTGTGTAGTAAGCATAGATTCACAGTGTTGTTGTTTTCACATGAACATAAACGATTGCTGCATGGTGGACCTCAGCTCCTGCTGGCTTGTGTGCGTGAGGCTTGGTGGCCGCTCGGAGGACGAAACCTGGCGAGGAAAACGGTACACGACTGCGTCACGTGCACACGCATCAAAGGGAAGACCATGCAGCCTCTGATGGGTAACTTGCCAGCTGAACGCCTGGAACCCGGCTTCCCTTTTATGCGTTGCGGCGTCGACTACGCCGGGCCAGTGATGGTTTTGAACCGTAGGGGGAGAGGGGCTAGACTCATTAAAGGTTACATTTGTTTATTTGTTTGTTTATGTACACGTTCCATTCATCTCGAATTAGTTACAAGTCTTTCCACAAAGGACTACATACTCGCATTAAAACGTTTCATATCACGTAGGGGTAAGCCGGCCGAGATAATGTCAGATAACGGTAGGAATTTTGTAGGGGCTGAAAAAGAATTTGTTTCGTTCAT
Organism: Gortyna flavago; assembly: GCA_963669345.1. NCBI lineage: Eukaryota > Metazoa > Arthropoda > Insecta > Lepidoptera > Noctuidae > Gortyna > Gortyna flavago. Next base: position 3,283,530 of record OY770144.1, read on the forward strand.
CGAAAATAATACTAAAGATATTAGTGATTTCGCTTCAAATAACAATATTAAATTCAGCTTCATACCTCCATATGCTCCTCATTTTGGCGGTTTATGGGAAGCAGGGGTGAAATCGTGTAAGCACCACCTGCGACGAGTAGTGGGGGGTGCAAATCTCACTTACGAGGAATTCAGTACGGTGTTAACACAAATTGAAGCCATTCTGAATTCCCGTCCCTTAACAGCTCTGTCCACAGATCCGAACGACCTACAACCCCTTACCCCCGCCCATTTCCTTATCGGCCGGCCACTCACCGCTCCAGTCCACCAAGACTTGACCGCTACACCTAGTCATCGCCTGCAGCGCTACGATGTGATCGAGCAGATGAGACAGACCTTCTGGAAGAGATGGGCTACAGAATATGTGTCGGAGCTGCAGACGCGGACTAGATGGAAGACTCATCAAGATCCCATTACGCTCAATCAACTCGCTCTAATCAAAGACGATAACCTGCCTCCACTCAGGTGGAAACTAGGAAGGATAATACGAATTCATCCAGGTGCTGATGGAATCTCAAGAGTAGCTGACTTGCTCACGACTTCAGGCGTCACACGCAGAGCGTTTTCAAAAATATGCCCGCTGCCAGTGCCGCTGCCAGTATCTGATGTGCTGTGATCCTGTTGGAACCTGCTACTTCCAAGGCCGGGCCTATGTTACCGCCTGCGCCATCTTTCGGCACGAAGAGGCAAGATGGCGACCTGAAGTTGCCGCTGACGGCGTGTTTGCGAACGACATCAACCAACCAGTGTCAAGCGTGTCTGCCAATCACCGCGGAGCGTCGCCCACCAACTTCACGGGGTAGATTTTTGCAGAGGTCGCGGGTCGCACGCGCCATTTTTTATTCCTTTTTTTTTTATCTTTTGTCAATCCATATTTTTACCGTCGAAAAAAGATTGTAGCACGAAAAACAATAAACGTCTTGAAATTAACAGTCAGTAACATCAAGACATTGCTAGCTTTCCTTGAAGAGCTGGAGCGGATCGTATGATCGATTTTCCCACCTGTACAAAATATACCCGCCTGGACGTGAAGTTGTGGACTCCAGCCGGTTTTACTCAGGGCCGTATTCAACCTATTGGAGGCCCTGGGCACATAAGAATCACGGTGCCCCTGTAAGTAGTAGTGAAGTGTGTGTATAAGAGTAGATAAGTTAACTCAAACTCAAAGCATTTTTTTCAATTAAACCATTTACAGGCACTTTTGAATTGTCAAGAAGTCGGTCAGTCAGAAAGCCCATTCCAAGGCGTAAGTACCTAAGTAATAATTCATTTTCATTATGATCAGTTTTCAAATATTCTACTACAAAACCAATAAAAGAAACATATCTAATACTAATATTTTATACGTTTGGAACTAGAAACTTATTGTAAATCGCACGGCAACTCAATTATTTTGTCATTGAATCGGGTACTAATAATGCGTAAAATGGAACGGCGGCGGCCGCAAACAATGATTTTTTCGAGGGCAGGCCGGGGCCCACATCGATCGCGGGGCCCGGCCCTGGGCAGTTGCCCAGAGTACCCAATGGATAAGAGGGGCCTGGTCTTATTACTACTACTAAAAACTAATAGGATCTCTCTTAGCTCAAAAAGATACACGGCCAAGTTAAAAAAAACTGGAATCTCTGCATCCAAATTACTCTACGCGAATCGCTCAAGCGTACCTACAAATCATCAATCTTGTACGCATTCCTCGTTACTTAACTATTTAATTTAGTCTCTACAGTATAATTATAATTATTTCCCTGTTCCAAGTTGATGATTTTAATTATTTAGGTAATTATTAGATAATCCCCAAACGGGTTCCATACGACATAGTGTGGACACTTTCACAGACAACTTTTACTTTTTTCTTCGGTTACTATATGGAGTATCGATTAAACTGGTAGATATCAGCTTCGGTTAAAGGCATCGAGTTACTTTTTATGGTATTAAGTCCCTTCACTGCGGTTTTGATGACGTTGTTAATTAACTGTAACGGTCAAATATAGTGAAAGAATTACAACACGTTGTTATAACACTTTCATAAGATATTTTTTCTTTTGCAGTACATGCTATAAGCCTTAAAAATAACTGCATTCATTTCTTTTAAATAAGAAAAAACGAAACCCAAAGAAAGTTTAAAAAAATACACTAAATAAATCCCTTGACAAACCAGCGCCACCAAGCGGCTAGACGCGTAAACGCGATATAATTTCCAGTAGCGTGAACACATTATACGCACACGCGCATAACAAAGCCCCGTTTGTTACAATTGTTAGCTTCATGCGATAGATGGCATATACATTCTAGCTAAGCATACTGTTTGAACACAATGGTTCTGTGACTGGAAACGAAGCATTTAAACGGGGCTCGTAGGTTTGATGTCCAATTTGGTCATAGTAATTTTCAATATCATTTTGTAATCTATCTTTATCTATACTAATAATAAAGCTGGAGAGTTTGTTAGTTTGAAAGCGCTAATCTCTGGAACTCCCAGTCGGATTTGAACAATTCTAATTACATTTTATAGAAAAATTCTTGAGGAAGGCTACAGGATATTTTACATCACGCTAGCACCATTAGGAGCTGAGCAATAAGAAAAACAATCAGACAGAACGCTTATCGAAAACAAAATAATAGTACGGACAGGCGATGTGATGCGACAGGGTGGGTCGGGGGAACAAGACAATAATACACACAATAATAAAACCAAATCGTCTTCTAACAACCATACAAAATAGAAAGATCGTTCTAGATTAGAAAACTACAAGACTATTTAACACTCTAGTTTACGAACCTAGTCATAGGAATAGTTTCCCGTGTAAATGATGGAGCGGTTATAAACATCATGGTTTAACTTGGAAAGTGCATTCCAGTCGAACTCACTTATTTAGCGTTAAAAATTCTTCTTCTGTCTATTGCAGAATAGTTCAAGTTAAAATGGCCAGCAGTAAGGTTGATAGCTGGACTGCCCTGAGGGCAAAGTAACATTCATCACCTGCCTAGCCTTTTCCCAACTATTTTTGGGTCGGTTTCCAGTCTAACCGGATGCAGCTGAATACCAGTATTTTACATGGAGCGACTGCCTATCTGAGCTCCACAACCCAGATACTGGGTAATACGATACCCCTTGGTAAGACTGGAGGGCAAAGTGACATTCTATCAGCGAAAACGATGAAGGAAAAGTCAAAGTATGGGACTGACATAACGCATGTGACCCATTAGTAGATAGGTCAGAAATATTTCATATAATATAGTTAATTGGTATAGTTAATCATACATTCAAAATTCAAGCATTCACGATTAATTAATCTAATAAAATCCAATCAGTTTTAGTTTTATGCGTCAACAAGTAGGATAAGTCCTCATCAGACCTCATAGCGAGATCTTCTTTGCGCTTTCACAAAAATTGTCTGTTTTTAGTTAAGTCAGTATTCCATTAAGCATGCGATAAGTTACCGATAAGCTTATGTCAGTATGATTCCATTGCAGTGTCCTAGGCTAACAAATTATGTATTACAGCGGGGTAATTGCTTAACACTGGTTTTTTTTTTCTTCATTTTTCTTTTTTAAAACACTATCCGTATGAATGGCTTTTATTATGACAGTTCAACAACAACCATTAGGTACATTATTTTCGTTGTTGACCAGACAAATTTTTCGAACATAACATGAAGCAATCATTCAGATTGTAATTGATCGTGTGTCACTCAGTTAGGTTGCAGGTTATTAACCGACTTCAAAAAAAGGAGGAGGTTATATGTTCGACTTTATGTATGTTTTTTTTTTTTCAACAAATTTTTAAATGGTTTCTTCTGCCAGCCCTATACAGGTTGAAATTGAATACATGCGACAAATCGAAATGGGAGAATGCGAACATAAATGTAGGAAACAGCAGATTTTTTTTTCGCGTTTTCAGGTTTGGTACCGTAGTAAAAGTTGTTCATAATGATGAGTACAATCTCCCATTTCGATTTGTCGCATGTATTCAATTTCACCCTGTATACAGCTAATTTTAAAATGTAGCCTACCGTACAAGCGGTACATAAAAGGCAAGGAAAGTAATGTTGTCCTGCGACTTTTTACTGCCTGTAGCCTTTACTTATCGCACACTCTCTCGCGGTCAATGCGCGGGCGCAGCACACGTGATAAAGCAAGATGCAAGGTACTGCCAGAACAACATGTTTATGTTTATGTAAAGAAGTTTATAGAAGTCTTGTGCCAATTTATTATTTATTTTTATGTATTTATGATCACCAACAAAAGATATACACAAGTCATGTATTGTACATAGGTACTTATCTTTTGTTGGACATAATCCATAAATAGTGGGCAACATCAGGTATTAAGGTCCCTACACCTTCAGGTTGAACTGAAAATATCGCTACTTATATTTTAGATAAAATAAACACAACCGCCAATTAACGAAAGTGTAAAACCAACAACGACACCGACTTCCGAAATTAAAGTTATTTTTCACTTTGTAACAGTGTTGTTTTTTTGGAAGTCGGTTGTTTTTTATTTTGTAAAAAAGTTTTATTTTTCACTTTTTAGTGGGAGAGTTTGTAATTTATCTAGTTACAATAGCCTAATGTCAACTGCTCGTCACCTTTTGCAAAATTTAGCTTTTACCGATGCTGAGACGTTCATTGTTGAGGAGTTCTTCTGGTAAGAACCAGGAGAACTCCTCACCTCAACTCCACTCACCATACGCATTGTGACGACCATAAATTGCTTATCAACCATATTAAAGTAATCGAATCGCAATCCGTGAAATATTTATAATTGAGTAGTTCCGATGGCCATTTGTGGTCTTCATAATCAGCTCAAAAAAAATCGCTCATACGCCTGCCTGGGTTCGAAAAGACGACCTACAACTAGTAAGTCGGAGCCGTTACCACAGGGCCACCACTGCTGCGGCGGATAAGCCGCCACCGCGGGAGCCGGAACCTGCGCCTGTGGCAGGCCCGGCATCGGGGGCGCAGCCCCAGGCCCAGAAGCCCTCCAAGGGCAAGGGGAAGGGCAAGAGGAGCAAGGCGGCTCCTCAAACCCCCCCCACCACGGGCACGGAGGGTGCGTCTGGGGCGGCTGCGTCGGCTGCTCCTCCAGCAACAGCCCCCCAGACCTCACAGGCGGAGGACGTCCTCCTTCCCTCCACCACCCCGGCCAACATGTCGTGGTCGGAAGTGGTCAGGAGGGGAAGGAAGAAGGCAGGGGGAAAGGCGGCCCCCAAGCCTGCTGCGACTGCGCCTGCAGCGCCAGCGAAAGCGGCTCCAGCCAAAGCCGGCGGGAGGAAGTTAATTCCTCCCAAAACCGCGGCCGTCGTGGTGACCATCACCCCGGAGGCCGCGGAGCGCGGCGAGACGTACGAGTCCGTCCTAAGACGGGCTCGTACGAATGCTGATCCCTCCCGGCTGGGGATCGGCGGCATTACGTGCCGCCGAACCCAGGCCGGAGCTCGAATCTTCGAGTTTTCGGGGGAGAAGCGCGGCGCTAACGCGGACCTCTTCGCAACAAAGTTGCAAGAGGTCATCGCGGATGTGGCGACGGTCGTCAAGCCCGTCAAGACCGCATCCCTGGAGGTGACCGAGCTGGACGACTCGGTCACCAAGGAGGATGTGGTGGCGGCTGTCGCCACGGCTGGAGGCTGCGTCGCTGGCGCAGTGAGGGCCGGAGCCATCGGGGTCGGTCGCCGCGGCATGGGCAACTGTACGCCGGCATCCTGAAGAGCATGGCCCTGTACGGGGCCCCCATCTGGGAGGACTCCCTCCGAAGGAGGGAGAACGCCGCCGCGTTGCGGGCGCCCCAGAGGGCCATTGCTCAGCGGGTTGCGCGGGCCTACCGCACGGTCGGCTGTGCAGCGGCGTGCGCTCTGGCCGGCACCCCGCCTTGGGAGCTCGAGGCGTGGGTGCTCGCCAGAGTGCACGGATGGACGGCGGGGCGGAGGGCGAGAGGAGAACGCCCCGCCCCGGAAGAGCGGGAGGCCGTCCGGCGGGAGGCGAGGGACGCCATCGTCGTCCATTGGACGGCGGACCTCGCCACCGCAGCCTTCGGCCGCCGAACCCTCGACGCGCTCGGGCCGGTCCTGCGGGACTGGCTCGAGCGGCGGCACGGGTTCCTCTCGTTCCGTCTGGTGCAGGTGCTATCCGGGCACGGCTGTTTCGGATCGTACCTGCACCGGATCGGACGGGAGGAGACGCCGTCGTGTCACGGCTGTGGCGCGGCGGAGGACACGGCGCAGCACACTCTCGCGGTGTGCCCGTCGTGGTCCGAGCCGCGCCGCAGTCTCACGGCGGCGATCGGAACGGACCTCTCGCTCCCCGGCGTGGTCAACGCCATGCTGAGGGACGAGGGGTCCTGGGCGGCAGTCGCCTCCTTCTGCGAACACGTCATGTCCCAGAAGGAGGCGGCGGAGCGCGCGCGGGAGGAAGACCCTCTCGCGGCGCCGCTCTGAAGGCGGAGGAGGGGTCGGAGAAGACGTCAGTATGACGGTCATCTCCGACTTCTCCCAGGTGGAGGCCAGCAGGCGACGGGTGCGGGGGCACCCTCGCTTGCATCGCACGCGCCTCCACCAGTGTCGGACGGGAATGGCCAGGTGTTCTCGGCCATTCCCGTCGCCCCCCAGCTCCCGCTCAGGGGGCACGCGGGGCCCGCCAGCTAGGCGGGCATGCGCCGGGAGGGTCGTGGAAGTAAAGGCTGAGCCGGTTTCCCATGACCCTCCCATCACGGCGACGAGGGAACACCGCTGAGTTTTAGTGGGTATACTGCCACTCTGGCAGGGAGTCCCACATACTCCGTCTCGTCCCCCGACGAGCGGAGATGCGTAATGTCATTTCTCAGCGACAAAAAAAAAAAAAAAAAAAGACCACCACTGCCCTCTATAACTCAATTAAATTCACGGAAGCTGCAAACCAAAACAACACCTACGATATATAACACACGGAGAAAGGGAAGCCTTTCTCCTTTTCTCATAGGTGAAGACCTATGCATTTACGTACCGGTAACAACCCAAACTTGTGTCGAACACAACACTTCAATCATTATCACGATGTGATGCAACACATTACAGACAAGCACTTAGCATACCTGTCTAGTGTTACCTAAGGTATTGTGTCAGGACACAGAGTAGGTGCATGATAATCAAGAAAGACGGGGAAACAGCAGTACCTATTGATGGTATCAACCGGTAATTGTCCGCTCAGTCTACGTGGTTCTTTCCTCAAAAGACCATTTCAGACACCAATCTACATGGTCTTCACATGATCAGACCAAGATTTTGTCTGGACTTAAAAGAGACTGTGACCTCCGAGTTTTTTTCGGCCTTTCTTCTCAGAATAGTCAGATAGGAAACGCCGACCCACATCTAGTTTAAAAAAATATGATTGTTGTGTAAAAGTGTTTATACAAACCCACTTATAAAAAAATATAAAAAATCCCTCCAATATCTTCGTAACCACAAGGTTCTCAGGTATAATCCAGTACCAAAATGTTTTTTTACACCTGTTATAAACTATTTACTTCACCAAGAAAAGTTTCAGAAAATAGCTACATGAAATCTAAACAACCGATGCAAAAACTCATGAAAACTTGCGAGTACCTGTAAACAATTAGGTACACACGACGACACATCAAGCTATACATTTTCCAGTTTGAACTGTCCTCGCATTATAGGTATACTTAGGTTTTTCGTACAATCAGAAGTCAGTTTATACTGGTTATGTGTAGCTCGATGTGTAGCCATGCGTAAAGCCACATGTAAATTATTTTTATTTTAAAACCACATACAGCACACACGAACAAACACTAAACTATTAGTGCTGGTAAACATATAGACAGACAACAAAGTAACGACCGACGATCATTAGCTAAATAACCAGTAATTTTATCATCACTGTGGTATTTGTATCGTTTTTCGTTATTTTGTAGGTCAGTGAGAATCGTCACTGTAATTGACACATTTCGCGCTTTCGTGGCGGCGCGGCGTCTGTGTTGTGTGGTTATTGTTTTCTGTTCCATTGGAAGCGCTGATTTAGCTCAAAAATGTGTAAAACTATGCAACGCGACCCGTAGGTACGTGCAGATCGCGATGACTTGGAGCACAGTAAATTATCATAAATATTTATACCTTATAGTATGAATAGAACAGCCTGTAAAAATTTGGAACCGGTAAAAAAATCATTCTGTATAAGGTGTTTCAAAATTAACCCAACAAACTTTAAGGGGTGCTTTAGACCATCGAACTGAACAACTTTCACTATGGGACCTACTCTGAAATCACGAAAAAAAATCAGCTGTTTCATACATTTAGGTCAAGTAGGTATTGACCTTTTGTATTAAACAGTTGTTTTTTTTTTCGTGATTTCAGAGTTGGTCCGATAGTGAAAGTTGTTCAGTTTGATGGTCTAAAGCACCTCTTAAAGTTTGTTGGGTTAATTTTGAAAAACCTTAAATATGAGTATCATAGCGAAAGTTGTTTAGTATGACAAGTAGAAACACACTCTTGATGGATGCAAGTGACTAAATAGCCACCCTGTATATGGCTTTGGGATTAGCTAAGGAACCAAGGCTGATTGCTTACTAACTCATTGTTTTACAGCTTTATACCCTTTTACCAATTTTTGTCAGGAACATATAAATGCAGACACGCATACCTTCACGAATATAAAATACTGTTAAGTTCAAGACAATACAACCTTTTAAACTCATAAAATAACACTTACATCAACATACTCATCTATCAAACTGCAAACATTAACACAAACGCCCATCACTCGAGAGCTGTAGATAGATTAGATCGCGTGTCATTACACCACGGAAACGGACATTGTATTGGATGCGCAAGAGCAGGTAAACGGGCACCTTTTACCCTCTTTCTAGTTCACTGTTGCCAATTATTGACATTGACTTTTATTTTATTTTATAGAATATAATATTTTAATCAAAAAGACAGTCAGACAGTGTAGCCAACATAACCAATGCATGGTTGCTAAAATGGTGACTGTCTGAATTTATGGATACAAGTTTTTCTAACTGAACAGACAGCTGTACTGCTGGGAAGTTCATTGCGCGACTTCTTCCCAGCGAAAGCACTAGGAAGTGGTAAAGGGCGGGCGTGTTGGGGGACTGTCTTATGTGACTTTGACGTTGAAAAGTGCTGATTCTAAGCCTAATTTAAATAATCTGGAATCGATGAGAGGACCTATACTCAATAGAATTAACACAATGCAAGTTTCTTGCCTACGGCATACAATAAATTGAAGCAACAAAATTGACTTGCATCGTCTCTAAACACTGTTTAGTTTAGACGGTGCATCTTTTATTGTTGCTTCAAACTATGGTACTCCACAGACAACCGTTTATTGGCCGATTCTTATAATTTACGGACCGTTATTTGTTAAAATTAAGACTCTTGTATCTTTATGAAGCAAAGACCTCATAGCTTTGCATAGTAGTCCCTAACATATGGAAGTTCACAGGCAAAATTATCTTACAAATCTATTCATTAAGTATGCCCAGTTTGGCAATAAAAAATTCTATCTTTTATAAGCCGGTAGGTCAACATAGGCTCCACAGACAGCCCCCTTTGCAGGAGATGCTTGACGCTGAGGAATCAGCCACCCACGTCATCCTGTAATGCGAGGCCGTGGTTTCTCATCGTGCAGAAATCCTCGGAACCATGAGGTCGCTCCGAGAAACCTGTGAAGCTCCCAGGAAGCTTCTGTGCTTTAGGGCGGAGCTAGGCTGGCTCTGTTAGCCAGAATCCCCACGCACAATGGACCGAATGGGAATCTAAGTGCGGAAAAGGGAGTCCCATCATCATCATCATCATCAAGCCGGTAGGTCTTTTTTTATAGGAACCGAGCATATTTCAGACTTTAGAGTAACCTAGGGTCAGCGATAGTTAACGATGATTTTAAAGTGAACTTTATTTCACCATTACGCTCAGTATAATCACCTTAATTTTTTACTCAGTAAAAGTCACGGGTCATCACGTTATAAATAACTTCAGTTACATAACATTAATATAAATAATTCACGGAAATCATTCGGTGTTGGTGACGGGATAATTATGGTGCCATCATAACATTATAGGTTTCTCTCCGATTTATCTTAACTGTTGAGCAAGTTGAAACACGTGAAGGTGAATCATATCGTTAGGTATGCGTGGTTTTAAAGTTACTTTTAGTATAGAGATTAGTAAAAGTTACACCATTATTTTAAACCGTGTTTTGTTTCTGATTGTTCTTCCACTCATCGATCATCATCTGCCTAGCCTTTTCCCAACTATGTTGGGGTCGGCTTCCAGTCCAACCGGATGCAGCTGAATATCAGTCTGGGTAATACGATACCCCTTGGTAAGACTGGTTATCAGACTTTCCGGCTTTTGACGACCCGTAACGATTGTCAAAGATCCATGAATGACAGCCGGGACAAACGGCTTAAAACGTGCTTTCCGAGGTCTTCTTATGCAAAGATGGTCACCCATCCACGGACCATCCGCGGCAAGCGTAGCTTAACCTGATCGATCGATCCGTGCGGCTTTTATTACTTAGCCACAAGCCCCTTCCACTCATCGATCAATATCCTTATAATTGGTTACTTTATTCAGACGCAAGATTAAATTGTAGCAATAAATGCGAGTGCAATGAGTATAAATAAATGCGAAGTTGAAAATCTATTAACTCCTCAAGCGCCAACTGCACACAAAGTGTAACATAAGAGAAAGTGCTCGAAACGTCAACGGTACACCAAGTGTACACAACAGTGTCATTGTTCTATTGTAATTGTTAAAACACGCGTGGGGTGTTTCGACAGGTAGGCGGGCGAATGTGTGAGAGGTTAAAGGAAGACAGACTGTAGTAGCTTGGTGTACTGGCGTCTGTACCTATTTGAAATAAATTATTTGACTTTTGACTTTTTTGACTGAGCAGCTTCAAAGAATTTACAAGAGAAACGTATTCAAAAAATGCAGGAAATTCAAATGGAAGCTGTTACCACCACAGCGTGGAAGTGTTGCGGTCACGCAGGTAATGGCGCAATTTGGACCAATAACGCCGATCATAAACGAGAAATGTAGCATTTCTTGTCAATCAATCTGTCTAGGCTTTTCCGAACTATGTTGGTTTCCAGTCTAACCGGATGCAGCTGAATACCAGTATTTTACAAGGAGCTACTGTTTATCTGACCTCCACAAAACAGTTACTGGGTAATACGATACCCCTTGGTAAGACTGGCTTCTGATTACCCGTAACGACCGTCAAAGATCTACAAATGACAGCCGGGACCAACGGCTTAATAACGTGATAGATAAATTCTTAGTTTAATTACGTTTGTCTTCAAATCTTCTAATCATAAACCATAATAAGTCATCATAATAAATTATCTTACAAAAAATAAACGCACACCTCACAACATAATCTACATCACAAATCCGATCAGGCATATTATATGGAAGCCATTAATAATGTGCTACAATCTCATGTGCGCTCCGGCACAGAATGCGCGCGCGCAACGAGACAAGTATTAGCGTCCGTTATGGTGAAATTGGCGTACGGCGCATGGGCGAAGAACTTACACGATATTATACAGAAGATTAACTGACAAATTCAAACATGTTCTCTATATTCAATTAAGTTGCAGAATGCAAAAACGTGGAGTTTGAAGAAGAGTGGAATCCCAAGTAAAATATAATGAGCATTGCCTACGACGATTAAAGCTCTGAAAAAGGCGAAAGAGTCTACTCCGAAATGATAAATCCGAAGTATCGGTTGCATGTTCGGATGTTTCTTGCCACGAACTTCATTCTACTTCATTCGGTAGATTCGAATCCGACCGAAATTAATTTTGACATCTGTTCGACACTCTTCCGAATATTGACTATGGTGCCGGACGAACTGAGCCAGTCCGAACTTTGTTCGTAGTAGGACAACAATGCAAGGTTCGGTCGTGTTTCGATCGGTGCAGAACATTCGGATGTGTCACTTAGGACAGGTTAAACTGAAGCAATTCGCGCGCAAGATTGTATCAACTAACTCAAGCCATCAACCGGGCAAAAACTCGAACTCCGAGCTGCTACTGGAAAAATCGAATGAAAAACCCCAATAACACACGACAAAAAAGAAACAGTAAACAAACTGGACTTTCTGCATTTTTCTTTCACCTTTAGTGGTGGAAGTACAAGCCACCGTAAATCATAAACTAGAGAGCTTTAACTTGACAAGTTGTCACAACAGGATGTTCACTTAATGTTTCACTTATAACTATGCAATATAAGTAATAATGAGTGAGTAGATAAGTAATAATGGAGAGCAGTGATGGCCAAGTGGTAACGGTCGCGACTTAGGTACGAGTTGTAGGTCGTGGGTTCGAACGCAGACAGGCGCTTTACTTTGTGTAAATTATTTCATCACCACTGCTCTCAAAACGGTGAAGGAAAACATCGTGAGGAAACCGGCATGTCCTAGAACCAAAAATTCGAAGATATGTGACATCTGCCAACCGGCACTGGGCCCGCGTGGTGAATTACGACCCACTCCCTTTCACCGAGAGGAGGATTTTGTCCCAGCAGTGGGAACATTATAGGCTGTTTATGAAGTAATAATGGCAATTAATACATACATTTACGGATTGGAAATGGTGAATAACTTATCTGAATAAAATATATTAAATACATTAAAATTTAAATGTAGACTTATGTAACTTGTTAAAACTGAATTAATTGTTTCGTATGTAATCGTAATGAATAACTGTTCGAATTCGTCAACATTGAACTACTTAACTTAGACCTTCAGACTATCATCAGACTCATGGGAATGTTTCTCTTCATCTGGACTCCATTTTTTATTGTACTGCCAGATCCCAAAAATAAGTATAAAAAATCCGTATATTTTGAAAGAAACAAAAGAAAATAGGTACCTAAGTAAATTTATTAATAAATACATCAAACTTACTTCTAAATGTATTGTATGCCTATTAGCTATAAATATGTGCCATTTTGCTATAATTTTCCCAACAAAAAGCATCTTGCTTGTCGTAATCACCACATTTGGAAAATCGATTGGTGATCCTAGTATATTGATCACAGGACAAAAGGATGATGCCGACTTCTGTTGCTTACTATACATATAGGTACCTAGCTCCACATAGGTACCTATATGAAGCAACATGTGTACAAATTCACAATTGTATACAAAAGCTAATTCAAAGATTAACTATGATATTAACATTGTACTAATGGTATATTATGGCGATAATTAGAGTTTTATTACCTTTACGAATTTAGCAATATATTGCTCACACAATATTGTGTATAATATGTATTTATGTATGCAACACTGCAATGCAAGCGTTTTAGCCCCTTTGCCCATTCTATCCGGCCTTGTAATACGGAAAACAAAGATAAAAAGAAAATTTCCAGCTTGTGTCTAGCAGTGGGAGAAGATAGATTAACAATAAAAACCCTAAATGTTTGGTCCACAGAGAAGTTATGCACATGTCTAAGGTTGAATGAAAATAGTGAATTAAATCATTTAAAAGCTAACGGTCTTAAAATAATAATATGTACAAGTATATAAAAAGGAGGGGAAATAATCAAAGGGCATCATCAAATTCGTCCGCATTGCTGTCAACAGGAAACGTGCCAGCATTGCCACGTTGTATGGCAATGCTGATTCTTTGGCCAGAAAATAGAGCAGCCCTCTGGTCACGTGAAGAGTATCGAAATACTAAGTGGGTTGGGTACTCGGACCCTATGGCCCTAGTATTTCAACCCCAAAGGGCTCAAACATTATAGGTAAGTTCCAAAGAGATTGGAGTATTTGCACCGTTTGAATGAATTTAATGTGAATTTAATTAAAAATATTACTTACTTATACATTATTTTATCACACAATATAACAAACAACACATACATTTACCTGCGTTTAATAGTAACACGTAGACTGTTGATTTATGCTATTACTTTATTTTAGTCTAAATTTGAATTTGTCTGAAATTAGTTTGTATTATTTATTTTTTTGTACAGAGGACAGCACATCAAGCTACCCCAATCAGTTAAACTTTCCCAATTGAATATGAACCTTATTCCTTTGCGGTAAAGTTGAAAATCTATCAAAGAAATGTGACAGATTGGGGTAGCTTGATGTGCTGGCCTCTGTACCTGTACTGTTTTACTTTAGCTTTTAATTTTGTTTTCCTTTAAATAATTATCGTGTACTGTATTGTGATTTATTTTAATGTGTTCGTCCTTGTCAAACTTGTTGTACCAACCTGATCGCCTATAAATTGGAAGCACACACTTGTATTTGTCCCTGTTTATGTTACCATGCATGTATGTGTGTTGTAGCCTCTGTTGGCGATCCAATAAAAAATAACAACTTGTAGAAACTCATAATTCGTGGCCAAAAAGAGATGATGATTCGATACGATAAGTCATAATCACACTGAGCTTCCTCCCGAATCCAACAATATCTACATTATATCATTATATATAATTCACAACACATAACTTATTGTATTGTTATTTAAAACATCAGTCACAGGTCACAGAGATAGGTACAGATCCAAAATGTGAATGTAAGTAAATACTGGCAATAGGTACTGACAGCACCATCAACCATTATCTACAATGATTGGCATAAGATTAACTTGTTTTATGTATACCGCATTATCTCGTAATGATGCTTGTCTTGAAGATACATTATTACAACAGCCTGTATATTAAAGCTGTACCTCAAATGACGAGTCATTGGCATACTAACAGGTGAACATGGGCAATTTATGGTAAGCACCATAGAGTATTTCACCATGAGAGTTGACAGAAATGATCATACGAGTTTCCATAGACAATTTTACATGTGACCATAAAACATTTATTTTTCTTTCTTTCAGTTGCGGGTTTCTTCATTTGTTTTTTTTTTACCTTTTCATAATCAGCCTATAATGTTCCCACTGCTGGGACACAGACCTCCACTCTGTGAGAGGGAGTGGGCCGTAATCTATCACGCGGGCCCAGTGCGGGTTGGTGGAAGTCATATGTCTTTGAATGTTTGTTTCTAGGACATGCCGGTTTCCTCACAATATTTTCTTTGACCGTTTTGAGAGCAGTGGGTGATGACATAATTTACACAAAGAAAAGCGCCTGTCTGGGTTAGAACCTAATACGACCTACAGCTCGTAAATCGCGGCCTGTACCAATCGGCCACCAGTGCTCTCCAGACACCACTGCTCTCAGTTGTACCTTTAGACCGTGCCTAATTAGACAATCAATTACGAAACTTACATAACCTCAACTGATTAATAACTATGGTTATTTTTATTATTCATAGTTTTAATAAACTATGAATAGTTTCCGGCCTTTCTTTTTTTATAATAACAAATTGGAGGAGGTGCGCTGTTCAGTACCAACCGTTAGTTTATTTTTAATACTTGTTCTATAAACAGGAAATTATGCATGAAATATGGAGAGAAGCGGATTGGTTATGGAAAGAATTATTGTTAATTATTGTACCAAAGTTAGGTATTTATTGAAGCGTATTTTGTTTTTTAATTAATGCGGAAGGCCTTACAACAATGTCTGCTATATTCCTTGACCCTAGTATGTATGATCATAGAATTCGAATCCAAAGTTTTTTAGGGCAGTTTCAACTTTTATCAGAGCGCTTAGAAAATCTAACTATTTATAGCAAATGCGCTAAGCTAACTGAGCCATCGTGTTCTTCAAGAAAATCTATCGGATAAGGCTGAATAGTGGTCTTGTTGTATTTTACCGGCAGTTGACCATTTGACCGATATAGACGACTTGACGAGGGAGTTCCGAACTAGGCCTCCTTGCGGTCTCAGCGGTAATAGTTAGTCGATCGTCCATAATTACGCGGTGATACCACGTGTATTCACTTAACTATTAAGGTTGGTGGGAAGAAGGTTGGTACGGCCAACAATAAAAGTTGAGAAATATTTTGGGATTTCGAAATAATTATCTTCACTGATTTTTTTTAGATTGAGGGGTCATTCCTAAGATTCTAAACAGACAAACTGCATTTTATTGCTCGAATTTGGATGCAGTTTTTGTGCAGTATGTCGGTGTGTCGATGGGTGACTATTTATTAGGTACATATCGACCCCTCCGTGCCTCGGAAAGTCGGTCCCGACTGGATTGGCTATGGAAATCATAAAAATATTGTTAATTATTGTACTACCTAAAGTTATTTGTTGAAGCGCATTTTGTTTTTTAATTAATGCGAAAGGCCTAACACCAATGTCTCAAAGACAGGAGAGATGATAATGATGATCCTTCACGAGCATTGAGCATGGTTGAAGTTTATAAGATAAGTTTTCCCCTACAACCCCCATCTACCTATACTTAATAGAAGTCTTAAAATCATTCATTCACTGATAGACAACGCACAGGGTCTACCTTTATAGCAGAACTTTTTATGTCGTAATATAATTTTGGATAACAGCGGATAGCATAAACTTCATTTCAATTATATTAAATAATTGTTATGCCTTAAAAATATTCGTTTAAAGAAGATGCCAAGTGTGTTATGCCAAAAAATTTTGGAGCATCAAGATTCTGTCAGATAGAGGAAACCCCACATGGATCTAGGAAGAATGCACAAGAGTTCGTTTTATAACGAAGTTGAGCACTAAGAAAGGATTTTGGGAAAAGGCGTTAAATTGGGGATTAAAGTTTGTATGGAAATTCGTCAGTTGAGTTTTTGAAGTTACTAAAGTGTATTTAGGCTTCGGTTTCAAAGAAAAAGTTAGTTGTATCATCGTTTTCTGGAAATTAATCCCTAAGGTTCTTGGGAAGTAGACGGTGGGAAACCCTATCAATTCAAGCCCAAATCAATTAATCAATGACCTTTGTTACGACGCGAGTTCGATAATCGCGTGTATGACTAACGAGTATCAAGAAAACTCGCATTCGACACGCGTTTTATACGAGCTCTAATGGCGAAAGTGACATATTATCATGACGTGTCACGCGACCTAGCACCCATGACATAAAGTTACACCATAGACACAAAAAAAGCGGCCAAGTGCGAGTCGGACTCGCACACGAAGGGTTCAATACCACCGTACAATATTTTTTATACTTTTGACACGTAGTTCTTGCGGTAGGAATAAACTGGTAAAACGTTCACATTACGAAAAAGCGTTATGCGACTCCATGCGACTTTCTCTCTCTCTATGTATATAATAGAAAGAGATAGAAAGATAGTTTCCATGATGTTCGAGGGTGCTAAAGTCGATAGTGAGATTAAATTAAAATCCAAGATGGCGACAACTTCATGAGAGCTTTTAAAAACTTATACTAGATGGCTCTGTATTAAAAAGCGTATTAAATTCACACTTTCTCTCTCTCTCGCTGTCTCTTTTTATTATATACGACTGTGTGCGTGTGAAAAAAAACACGTTTCATGTATGGGGAGCCCCTTTAATTATATCTTAATAGAATTTTTATTTTTGCTTGTTATAGAGGCCATAGTAGAACACACTCCGTGAAAATTTTAATCTCCTGTGTTAAGTCTACCAATATTATGGTTAACATAAAATAGTCCTGTGACAGACGAACGGACAGCGGAGCCTTAGTAACATTGTCCCGTTGGCAGTTGGCACCTTTTGAGTACGGAACCCTAAAAGACCAACGATTTCTTAACCCATTAATAGACTAATTGCATTGCATCACTGAACCGTTGGTTATTGCAATCTTTTGTTATTTTTATGACTTGTTTTAATAAGTGTTATTTCGTTTGATGAGCTTTCATTGTTGATCTTTATTTGCTGTGTAGAGCAGTGTTAGTCCAGTGGAAACGGTTCCGACTTACGAGTTGGAGATCGTGGGTTCCAACCCAGACAGAGGGATTACTTTGTGTAAATAATTTCATCACCACTGCTCTCAAAACGGTGAAGGAAAACATCGCGAGGAAACATGCATGGCCTAGAACCAAAAATTCTAAGACGTGTGACATCTACCAACCCGTACTGGGCCTGCGTGGTAGATTACAGCCCACTCCCTCTCGAAGAGAGGAGGCCTGTGTCCCAGCAGTGGGAACTCTATAGGCTGATTATGCATTTGCTGTTTATCCTCGATTTTACGTACGTATAGTGTAATAGAGTTTTCTCGAAAGATTTCGTCAAAGCTTTCCGAAACTGGCGATATATTTTGTAAGAATCTCACCCTGAAAAGTGGTGGAAGTGAGCTGTCATTCCACCAGGCCGGGTAATTGCGTAACACTCTAACAGTAGCAATAGCTGTCATTTTGACAGTTCAACAACATTAATTGCATTATTTACGCTGTTGAGCTGACAAATTTTTCGAACATACATATGAAGAACGAAAGGTCAGAATCCAGTATGACGGTGACAATGTAACGGATTCTAGGCAGAGGAAACAGCAAGAAATTCCATTTATAACATCATAATCAGCCTATAATGTTCCCACTGCTGGGACACAGGCCTTCTCCAGGAGATTGAGTGGGCCATAATCCACCACGCGGTCCAGTAGGTTGGCAGATGTCACATGTCATGTCTTCAAATTTTTGGCTCTATGTTCATGGATGTTTCCTCACGTTTTCCTTCACCGTTTTGAGAGCAGTGGTGACAAAATGATTTACACGGCTAATTGACTATGTCAATCTGCTTAACAATAAATTTCCCTGACAGAAAAAGTTGGCTTGTTAAGTTTTTGCGGAAGACACAGTCATTATTTCCCGACTTTAAATTTTTCAATTAATTTTTTAATTAAATTTAGTAATCAAACGACGACTACTTAATATTTAAAATAATAATCGTATTTTATGCAAAAAAAAATCACCTCAGCAACAAAGCTTACGCAAGCGACCGGATAGAGCGACGACATTGAAAGTTTCGCAGATTCACGCACTTTTTTACTCATTCTGCATAATGACCAGCGAACCTTGATAGAACGAGATTCCTTTCTAGAGCATAACACTTTTAACCGTTATAGTTATTATGTGAAATATTATGGTGCGAACATTTGTGAGTTAATTAAACATTTTAACATGTTCATGTTTTGCAGTAATTACTTACGTGAAACTATTCCAACTGCTGCAATATTATTTCGAAAGGGTTCTTTAAGTATTTCTTTCGACTGCCTCATTATTTTTGGGTTTGTAAATCAGTACAGAATTTTTCTTTGTTAATCAATAGTTTTGCATTACACGCATTTCAAAAAACAAATGAAAAAGATAAAAGAAGAAGCCAATCAAAAAAAAAATCGCTGATAAAATGTCACTTTCTCTAGGCGATAATAAGCCGTTTATCTACCCATGTGCCACAAGGTTGTGACTGAACTGAAAAATGTTGTAGTATCAACTAGCATGTAGAGCATTATCTGTATACAGAGTGTCCCGTAAGTCGACGTCAAGCCGGAATCGGGTAATATAGGCCATATCATAATAGTTATCAGAAAAAAAAATCTTTTGAATAAAAAAATAAATAAAAAATTTGGTGTGCTTATTAAATGCTCCAACTTTTAATGTTAGGTACTTGCCAAACTCGCATAGTACATTTTTTTTTTCAGTACAGCAAAGTATTAATTTTGAATATTAGGTTAGGCAAAAAGTGAGATTTAAATGACAATAATTTTAAAATACACAACTCAGTTTTTTTTTTTTCTGATAACTATTATGACTTGGCCTATTACCAGATTCCGGCTTGACGTCGACTTACTCACACCCTGTATATAAAATTCAAATTCCTGACTGACTGATATATCAACGCACAGCCTAAACAGCTGGTCCTAAGGACACGAAATGTATAGGTTGTGTTCTTTGTGAAGAGTATCCACTAAGAAAGGTTTTTTCGAAATTCCACCCCTAAGAGGGTGAATGGGGGGCGAGTGAAATTTGACGCGGATAAAGTCGCGAGCAGAAACTATAATATTTAGGCGTTCAATTAGGTGTCGTCTAGCGTTAGTCAAACCCAAAGGTTTCTTAGAGCGGGCATCACCAATAAAAAAAAAAGTAAAAATATTCAATATCAAAATATTTTATTTCACACAAACCTACAAATGGAAACTTATGAAACGGTGTAGGTGCACGGTTCCAATATGTAGTTTCCTATGGCGAACAGTCAGCAAGAAACTCCATGGTTATATGGTCTTTTAAAAATATTTGACTTTTACAATGTTTTTGTACTACTTTGTTTTTAAATTGGCATGCAGGTAATTCCTAAGTTTAGGCGCGACTACAAGAATCCATGTCTAAGCTATAGTACCTACATAAAATAACAGCAACGTGAATTAAAAACATAACACTAACACAGCCACAGCCTAGCAGAATTTCATCGCAATTAAACAAAGTACGGAGCAGCTAAAAACGTTGTAGCACGCTCCACTTACGAACCATAGCCATCATGTTTAGAATCAACCACAGCGCAGGCGCACACGTCTTGATGAATATTATGTTTTTGTACTACTGCAATAATAGTGCAGTGCTATTTTCATGTGGTCGATTTGAAATCTTTGAAAAGGTTTTGGTGAATTTCATTGTGATTTTAATAGTAGTTCTTTATGGTAAGATAAAATATACCAGATCTAATTAAAATATCAGAAGGCCAATTCCCGTAATTAAAAACGTTCAAAATCTAGACGCAATCGCATCTCAAAAACTTGTAAAAAATGTAGGGAAATCAGAAGTATTTTTGACAGATTGAGACTGAGATCAGACTGTGTCTTAAAATTGTGAGAATTGCCCCTCTGATATCCTGACAAGAGATCATGTATTCATATAATAATAATTATGAATAATTTTTACTATGGGACCAATCCGGTAAACATGAAAAAAAACTACCTATTGCTCCCTACGTAGTACATGCTCGCAAAACTCGACAAAATGTAGAACTGGTTTATTTTTTCGCTATTTTGGTGTTGGTCCCAGATGTAAAAGTTGTTCATAATGATGAGTGATAAGATGATTCCCTGCATAGCCTAGTGTTATAATAATAAGTACAATGACTCCATAAGAGGTTTTCACTTAATTAAATTACATCTTGTAGAGATGGTTGAATGAAAGATTTTTTGTATAATTTACAGCTCTTTTGTTCCGTGTGTAGTTATTTGTTTATGTACATTTTACTGATCTAAAACATAAATAATTACTGAAAGATGATTCAATTTAAGTTATGTATTTTCAAACAAGTAAAGTTATTAATTGACTGGACGATGCTACTGTAGTCAAACAATAATTTTGAACAGTAAATATGAGATTTGCTGACAGTTATTTCAAATCAGAAGCTTGAATCCATTCCTTTAGACTTTGACTCGTTTAAAGTAAGAAGTTATGGATCCATATATTTATGAAATTTCGCACTCGCGACTTCCTTATGAGGAAGTTTAAGACTTGGGTAGCTAACTCACTCTAAGCTCAAGTAAAAAAGAATCCAGAATAAATTAAACTCCCGTACTCCTAAATCATAAGTAAATGTCAAAATAATGATGAGTCAAAGAAAGGCCTTGTATGCAGTTTTAAAGCCACAAATACTGCCTATAATTTTGGTGTTATCGTTGTTCCAAAATTCACGACCATTTCAAAAGTTAAGACCTTTATTCACAAAACTTCAAGGTGGCCCGATTTTGGAGAATGTCAGTGTATTTTTTCTCATGTTCTATCCACCTAACCGCACTGAGCACGCGTGGTGTTTACGGCCCACTCCCTCTCTCAGAGAGAAGACCTGAGTCCCAGCATTGGGAACATTATAGATTATAAATGTACCCACATTATGTTTTGACGAAAAGTCTTCCCATTCTAAACCAAAGAGACGGTGAAGGAGGTTTAACCTTAATTCATAGACAAAAAAGCAACAATTAAGACGTTAAAATTTACATTTGCTCACTAATGACTAACTCCGAACACCCAGTTAACCAACTGACCGAGAAGAGTGGGAGACGCTTCAAAATCTTAAGATTTCGCGGAATATTTCGTTGAATTTTGAGGATAGGAAAGAACTGCATGTATAAAAGACGCGATTATTAACCCCCTTACTAATAAACGTTTTATATCAGATGATTAGTTACACACCGAATTCTCTCTTTCAGTCGTCAGTAATTTGGATTTCAAAAGAAGAAGACAAAGCGTTGTGTAACATACAGGAGCTATACAACGTTTATTAGTAAGGGGGTAAGGCTTAAACAAGCAAAATTTAAAGCGTATCAAAAACTCTGTACAAATACACAGCAGATACAGCTGTCAAATCAAATGTTCCTCCATTCGGATTTCATGGGCTTTATGCAACTAAGGGCTGATTTTTCCAACGTCAGATAACATTTTACCAGAAGAATAAATAACAATATGGCGGTTTGACATATTGTCGCTCGCATGACCAAAAGTCTTATCTCAATTTTTGGCTGATTTGAGTTGGGGCGGCAACATTGTTCTATATTCGTGATTCTTTACATTCCGTTGCCTTTCAAAATGGTTATATTTTGAGATCCAAATAACATAGAGGTACGACGGTTGGTGAAAATTTTAAAGAATCACGAATAGATTGATGTATGTAGTTGTCCTGACTCAAATCAGAAAAAAAAAAAAAAAAAAAAGTAAGATATGGGACTTTTTGTCATGCGAGCGACGACATGTTGGTTATACAAAAGTTGTCAAATTGTCATATTTATTCATGAATGTCACGACTTTATGACTATCATAATCTGCTCACTAAATAAATAACCCAGCATTCGATTCTACAAGCAAAACTAACTGTGATAGATTTTCTGTGTATGCCTAGCCCATCCTCAATTTATGACTGTCTCACGATAAAAAAGTGTCATATATTCCTAGCCAACTTTCAGACAACTAAATTCTAGATAATTATCATGAGTCAGTTATATAAACATTACTCTGCCAGCTTATCCGTTCTTACGGGAAGTAAATCGAGTGATACGGTCTATAATTTCAATCGATACCTGGATCAGTAGTAACGATACATTAAACACGTCAACTTTGATTTATTGATTGGCAATACTACTGTTTTTATGTGTACCAATTTTTTAAACGTAACGTATGGTTTTCAATTGTTGGCAACACTTTGATGTTGTAGGTAATGGAAAAATATGGAATAACTTTAAAAAAACTATAGTTGGTTGTGTTTTGACTTCAAAATAAATTCTAGCAGTTTAACTTTAGCTATAACTCCTGCGTGTGTAATTCTGTATCACCTTTCTCTTGTTCTGTTATGAATTCTGTTTTTCTGTGTGCGTGTGTCTGTGTTCTGTAATTCTATATGAGTATTCTATTTTGTGTCTATGTAAAATTAAGATCGTAAAAAATTACCTACGTAACTATTGGTTATTAATATCTAGTTGTCATAGTTGAGAGTTCTACTAATTAATTTAAGACAATTAACAAACATGTAATAAAGCCAATTACAAATTTACAACAAATCATGAACAGCGTTACGCTCCCAATTATCTATTACGAAATCCAAACAAACAAACATAACGTTTTTATTTCCTACTCTCTAATTAACTGTTTATTTTATTGTAAACGCACATAATTATTGTTAACGAAAACGGTTATAAGCGTTTGAAATAACGAGTAACTGTTACGTTATATATCGTTACGTGATATACGTAATGTGTATTGTTTGAGGACTTTCCTGACGTCATGGCATGCGTCGTCAAGTGTGAATTTTGACACATTTTTAAGTGTCTAGTAACAGGCATAGGTTTTAAATGCACTGGTGGTTTTGGATTGTGTGATATGATTTTGATTGAGTAATCACAATCATATCATAATCAGCCTATAATGTTCCCACTGCTGGCGCACTGGCCTCCTCTCGGTGAGAGGGAGTGGGCCGTAATCCACCACGCGGGCCCAGTGCGGGTTGGTAGATGTCACATGTCTTCGAATATTTGGTTCTAGGACATGCCGGTTTCCTCACAATGTTCTCCTTCACCGTTTTGAGAGCACTGATGATGAAATAATTTACAAAAACTAAAGCGCCTGTCTGGGTTCGAACCTACGACCTATACAAGTCGTAAGTCGCGGCAGAACCACTGGGCCACCACTGCTCCTTTAATCCTCCTTTTGATTGAGTATACATACCTAGATGTAACTCCTGAGAGTTTTTAAGTGCAATGAAGCTAGCTACTGTGATGTCCTAAATAGTCCTAATAATTACCATTTTTGTCGGTCTTTCCCTATGCATGTTGTCCGAAGAGAGCTATTAGCTAGCTCTATCTATAAAAACCAACTATTTTTTATGTTACACTGATGTTACTTGTACCTACAATACATCTAGTGGCACTCACTGATAATAATTTTTAATGAATGAATGAATGAATGATATTTATTTGCAAGAATATAGGTAGGTAACATAAGTTCTTAAGATCTCTATGGGTTTCACTATATTCGGCATTTCAGCCGTGCAAATATTTAGACTTTACATCTTGGTTATACGTCTTATGTTTAATTTGTTGATAACGTCACGGGCAGCAACATTGCTTCTTGAAATTTGTTAGCCCTATGTTTTATGTAGATAACTACTACTACAGATCCGCCCCTGCTTCGCACGCATTTTATGACTTGAAAAAGGATGAAGATTTCATCATATCGAAGTTAAATATTAATTTATTTTATGTAGATGTTCGAACCCGCATCAAAATCCGTTGCGTAGTTTAGAACACAGACGCGAAAGATGACTATATGTATAGATTTTGTAGCTGTTTATTATCCCATCCATACTTATATTATAAATTCGAAAGTAACGTCTGTATGTTACCTTTTCACGCCTAAACCACTGAACGATTTTGATAAAATTTGGCAGAGAGATAGATTGCATCCCGGCGAAGGGACATAGGATAGTTTTTATCGGCGGAAGCTAGTAATAAATAAAAATAAAACAGTGGCTGTTACTGTAAAAGAGTAGGTAGTACCTTTGTTAGCGTTAAATTGGTAAACATTCCAAACGTACTTAATGATCAATGAAATTGTGAAAAACGCTAGAAAATATAAAAAATTATTTTCCTCTTATAAATGAAAGTAAAGGATAAAGCTTTACTGCTTGTCATTCGCATAATAATCGCCTATTAATAAGTAATAGTAGACCGGGGGAAATGCATTACCATGCAATAAACTATTCAATGATATGCTATTTGAGATCAACTCCGATGAAAACAGATGTATAAGAAACTTTATTACGTTTCTGTATCGAATACTATCATTCTGGGTAGGTGGTAGGTATTACTTTCAAGGTCGTGAAAATACTGCCTTTGACCTCAAAACGTTATGGAATTACTGACCTTATGCACTGAATCTAGATGGAATAAAGAAATTGTTGTTATTGTGTTGGTATTATGTTTCTGTAAAAAGCTCAATTAAAGCGTTCAGAATACGTGAAATAAAATAAAAAGAATATTATACATTATATTACACAGTCAATGATCTCTTTCAAAAAAAAAATGCAAAACTTAACGCAGCTTTATGTAATAACCCCTTATTATAATAAATTAGTGCAAAAACACACAGTTGTACCAAAAAAAACTAATCACTTACAGGCCAAAGTCAAATCCAAAACAATATCAAATCAATTAGCAACAATTTCACAGCACTAAATAGTTTTCAAGCACTGGCACTATACAAAAAAAAAAACAATAAAAAAAAAACAAAAAACAGTCATGGCCGTGCTTCAATTTGCGCGGGAGACGCGTGGTCGCGGCGTCTGACGACGTTCGAATGCGTGCACATGCGCGAACGAAGATTATCTCGCTGTAGTATCGTATATTATGTTACGTAGGAGTTACCGTACGTCTCTGCAGTCTGCACTTTACCGGAGTTACGGTAATATTTGATTTTTGATACACATAATTATAGGTCATTCTCATGATGACTAAGAGTGATCTGCTTTAGAAATTGATAAGTTTCTAAAATTTTTTTCTTTTACAATGTTCTTGCTTTTCTAGAAGGTCAATTGAAGAAGTAATAAATTTTTCTGTTTAGACTAGTGTCTAAGAGAGAGTGCGTAAGAGTCCTCAAGTAAGAGGGTCGAATACTCTGAAAGTTCATGAAGCCTAATTATACTCTGGCTTTTAATTTACTAGACCAAAATGACAGCTAATAACATGACAAAAATAAAATGATAAAATATTCAACCGAATTGATAACCTCCTCCATTTTTAGAAGGCGGGTAAAAAAGGTCGATCGCAGCTGTCATTTTATTCTAGAAAATTAAAAATGAAAGTTTACACGAAAATAATCAGAAAAAGGAAAAGTAAATAGAAAATACTTAGCTGATCATAGAGTAATGTCCTAGAAAAATTCCTCGATTAAGATTACATATTATGTGTTGATATACAGAAAACACACATCATTAAAGAATCTAAACGCCATTATAAAATACTTTCTCTTGATTTATAGCAGGTATATAAAATACTATCAATATACTGCGTCAAAGATAATTAAATAACGATGAAATCGACCTATTGTCTATGGTCGATTAAACTTCTGTAAAACCCACTGGTATAATGTCGTGTCAACAGAATTACAGATACTAGTAATTATTAGTATACTAGCTTAAGCCTCCGGGCTTCGCCGATGGCGGAAATTATCCCACAGGAATGTGCTAACGGGACAAAAAGTAGCCTATGTCCTTCCCTAGGATGCCATTTACCTCCTTGCCAAAGTTTATCGAAATCCGTTCAGTGGTTTTGCCGTGTAAAGGTAACCATACAGACAGTTACTTTCGAATTTATAATATTATAAATTCGTATTTATTACTTCGAAGCAGGAAAAACCTGTTCTGTTCATAGACGACTCCCTCTTGGAGTGTAAATGTGGTGCCATTCCAAAAACGATGGAACACTATACAACGTGTCCTGTTAGCTGCACGTTACAGGAACTGATTTACGCTAGTGATGGCGCCAAACACGTAGCTGGATTCTGGGCCGGATCCATTTAGATTGCCATCGACACGCTAAAAGGAAGATTATCGTTGTAATATCTTCAGTTTTAGTTCACAGTATGTCTCTTAGTTCAGTGTGCCGCTTTTCAAAGGCTCCTCTAACTCTTCTCCAATTTGGACCCGCTGTGAGCTTCAATTCGTCTTCCCATCTTTTGCATAGTTGAATATTTTTTATTGTTCCCCTTTGAACACCACGTTAAAATAATGATTGGTGCTCAAATGGGAATACCTTTGGTGCTCTAAAAATAGGTGCTCAAAGTGGAATACTTCGTCTTCCCCCGTTCCTTTTGCCATCTCAATTATTAGTACTTACAATTTTATTAACTTTGCACATTACATTCTTTACTAAAAGGCTCCACCTTGAACGAGTTTCCAAGTTCATCAACATATGTTTTTTATAACCGATTCGGGGTCAATCACATTAAATTATATTACAGAGACAAGAATAAAACTGCGACAAGAAATTTAACAATTTGTATTAGTGTCTTCATCATCATCATCTGCTTAGACCTTTCCCAACTACATTGGGTTCGGCTTCCAGTCTAAACGGATGCAGCTGAATGCCAGTATTTTACGTGGAGCGACTGCTCATCTACCCACCACAACCCAGTTACTGGGTTTCACGCTATTCCTTGATAAAGCTGGTCGTCAAACTTTCGGGCTTCTGACTACCCGTAACAACTGTCAAAGACCTACAAATGACAGCGGGAGCCAAGGGCTTACCATGCTTTTAGAAACACTTTTGCTGAATTTTAATCGTACCTATGTAAATCTTTGTCTATATAACCTACTAATACTAAATCATTTTCTGTCTAGCTTTTTCCTATGTCGGCCGTCGGCTTCCAGTCTAACCGGATGCAGCTGAACACCAGTATTTTACATAAGGCGACTGTCTATCTGACCTTCACAATCGTATCTGTGTTGTGACGGCAGGATGATTATAATGTATTTATATTAGTATGGTTTTTATTGTGAAAAGAAAGTATTTAGAGGTATCTGCATGATTTTTTTCTATCGCATCAAATCAGTTGTATTATGTTTTCAACACACTATCTAACTAGCATATATCCTGAAAAATATCATATATTCTTCTGATTTTTGTTAGTTCATTAACTGTATAAAATAAGATCGACGCTTGATTAAAAGCTCTTTAAAATTCATCAACTGATGTCCGAGTAGGTACCTTTAAACGCAAAACAGACTTGACAAGTAAAAGCTAATTTAAATACACACCCACTCCATCGACTTACTAACCTGTCTGTAACTTGTAAACCGTGAAAATAAATACATATGGCAACCCATGCATAACATGGTGTATCATTATTGCATATAAACATCTAATTATACATGAGAACCTAGTGGTCTGGTGATTGCAAGCTCGGTTGCCGATTTGACGCCCAAGGTTTGATTCTAATTAGTGAGAAAGTGTTTAGATGAATTTTCCTATTTATTATTTAAGCAGAAAATCATCATCATGGACCAAATTTTCAACATTTTTTAAGCTTGAGTACGAGGCTTTTGACTACGTTGCCGTTGTATGTGCATATTTTTTCTTTTAATTTTTTATTTGTAATGTGCGTTTGTTTATTTTTATTTGTATAGTGCGTTTTGTTTGTGCAGAATAAACGATTTTTCTTCTTTTTTCTTTCATAATTTTATCCTAATAATTACTGTGATGGCTGTACGTAGATTTTAAAACTGCCTAGGACGGCTGCTACCATGAGACCCTTTTGGAGTTCCTAACTTTACAAGATACACATTTAGGTACATAAGTAAAAAAAACCGGCCAAGTACGTGTCGGACCACGCACAATGAAGGGTTCCGTAGTTGGAATGAATTTATCCCAAGAACAAACTTAACATTGTAGTTGAAAAACATGTTCTCCGATACATTTCAACTGAAAATGTAAGTTTGTACGCACAATATTGAGAATTTACCATGTTGTTTCAAGATCATAGACTTCTTATTAATTTTCCTGTAATCTATAGGTATAAAACTATTTTCTGTATTTTTTTTTTTTTTTCAAAGTTTTAGGCTCAGTAGTTTCGGAGATAAGGGGGGGGGGAATGGTAAATTTCCGTCTATTGTCTTAAATAACTTTAATACAATTTATTTTCAAATTATAAAAAAAATGTATTTGAGATCCTCACGGTAAGCCCTTTCATTTGATATGTCACACGGTACGGAACCCTAAAAAGAAAGAAATAAAAATAGGTATACACGTCACTTACAATGTTCCCACTGCTGGGACACAGGCCGCCTCTCTTCGAGAGGGAGTGGGCCGTAATCTACCACGCGGGTCCAGTGCGAAAGATTATTTAAGTCATACAAAAAGATGCAAGAAGCAACAAATAAGCTGTATCGAATGTATACCATACCTAATGTACCCCCGAAACTATAAGCTAGATTGTATAGCTTGGCTAATATAAAATAATGCGTAACTATGTATTTGCCACAAGAAAATATTTATGCTTTCGTAATAAGACATTAAAGACTCTTCATTCAAAAAAATATTTGTTGTTATAAACACATTGCCAATAACGCTCGCATTTACAAACTATCAGTGTCCAAGAATTAAAATACAAACAAACAGCGACAATACCAATTGTTGCAATTGATGAAGTGGCGATTTTTAGAACAATAGGACGATGACCAGAAATCTGTGTTTGTATTCACACAGCTATTTCGATGGAGAGGAGACATATACCGGAGTTCTAGAGAGGAGACCGCGTATATTGCCCAGGTGTAGCGCTACACTGGGCGATACGCGGTCTACTAGCCCGCCTTTTTTATTTATTGTCTTCTCGCAGAAGCCAGAAGGCCAGAAGGTTGTCGTCTGCTTAACCGAGCTTGCCTGTGGATGCCTCAATGAATTAAGGCCTCCAGCCAGGATTTAAAAAACTTAAAAGCTAAAGACTACACGCTAAGGGCATCCCCTGTGAGGTACGGACCTCGGCTTAAGAGACGGTAGCAAGAGACAAGCTGGATCGGAATTATACAGCTAGGTTTTATAGATAGCGCACCTCTCCTCATTGGACTGACCTGACGACCATAAATCTTCAGTTGGGAGAGACTGGGACAGATTGGATGCGGTAGGCGGTGGACAGGGTGTTATGGCGCAGCTTTGGAGAAACCTATGTTCAGTAGTGGACTGCTACAGGCTAAGTTGATTGAATATGCCAGTAATACCAGATAGGACTTTGACTTGAAGAATGCAGTATTGGCAAATTGTAGACTGTATCAGTAAGACACAGCACCAATGATATATGACGCAAAAGATAAGCACGAGTTTGACACCGAGGAGACTAAGCAGTTTAAAAGCTCTCTTATTTCATAATATGTAGCTTTTGAAATTAGATTATCAACAAATTTGAATAGATTACCTCTTATGAATTAGAAATTAATGTTCCTCAACAATTTCACATTTTATTGAAACTTTTATCTTATCTAAAGATCTTCTAGCTTAAAAGCATACTTCAAAACTTTAAAACTCTCAAAATCATTTTCACAAACATTTCTCAAGATAATAATTATTATTTCATGTATTGCCAACTATACGCTACTCTCACGTTTATCAATTTCGTCAAAAACAACTTTTTCATTCCAAAAACCAGATTATGTACATTACCTTGAACATGTGTAAAGTAAAGTAAGTAATTCATCTTGTCACAGCGAAAGTAAAAGTCCCTTGGCGTGACGAAAGTTTACTTTTACATTATAAATTTAAAAAATCAATTTAACTTCTTCGTCGGTTATTTCATTGGTTTTTTTTTATAAACAGAGTGAAAGATACAATTACTTTTAAAGCTAAACTATCAACTTAACCTTTTAACCTGCTCATCGAATATTTCGGGAAATCGCCAAGCGGTTGGTTGACTCTACGCGTGACCTGCTGGCCTATTTTTAGCACAAAGAATAGGTAAGCATTGCCATCCAACGTGGCAATGCTGCCAGCCTTTTGGGCACTTATCCCATTGACAGTGATGCGGACGAATTTTGGAGGCAGGAGCTCATTGGACATCAGTCCAATGAGCTCCTGCCTTTTTCTTTTCCTTTTTTTTATTAAACCTTTTAAACTAAAATTAAAATATGGTTTTACATGAATAATCCTGAGAAGTGTCTCACCAAGTTAAAAAGCATAAACAGATACAAGTATCATACAGAGAAGTGGCTTATTGTTTTGTCCTAGTCCAACAGATAGCCTCAGCGCAGAAAGAGAAAAAAAAACATGAATAATTTAGGGTTTCCATCGTTCCAGTGTTGCTAGTCGACCTTTGCCTCATGAGGTTTCTTTTTGGCAACTTCTCAGGAGCCTGTGGAGACTGAGTTTCCAAAAAACGATGATACGACTTTTTCTAACTTCAATAATGACGAACTTCCTTTTTAACCCCTTTGGAAGATGTATTATTTTCAATCCTCTTACTGCTGACCTTCATTATTTATGGAACTCTTGTGCAAAATTTCACCCTTCTAGAGTCAATGGTTTAGGCTGCGCGTGCGTTGTCTGTGTGTACAATAAGTCTCATTCAGAAGTCATGTTTCATAAGTATCTCACAGGCAACGGTATCCTTATTATGTTCAGAAATTCCAATTAAAGAAATATACACACACAAGTAATGATGATTCAATCAATAAAATAAATTTAATGGATCATTCATGATTTACTGCTAAACATATGGCTACCGATATTAAAATCACAAAGAAATGATCGAATCAATGTTACCAACATAATAATTAAACGATGCTTCTATCCTGCACATCCGAAAGTGGACACGTCAAATTGTTTTACTCATTCCTACTTAGCATGCAAATATTCAACACACAGACCAATTAATTAAGAATAAATTTATATTTAGCAAAATAAACATTTCTCTCGTAAATAAAAAAGCAAACCAAACGGAGTTTTTAAAACAGGAGTGAAAGAACACTATGTATCCATTTCGTCACAGTTGCGTAAGTCTTGTATGTTTTTTTTTTTGTACATTTTAATTGTTAAGATTCTATTGACATTTATTTTAGATATATTATGTAAGTATTTTGTAATATTATTTGGGCTGATTTTTCAATCGACAGTTAATAATGTTTATTCGTGGAATAAAATTAACATCTGACAGTTTCTGTGATGGAAGAATTGTCAAAAATTCAACATTATTAAATATTCCCCCAATAAAATTATCTGACGTTGGAAAAATCAGCCCTAAGTGAATTGTTTTTGATTTTATGTATTTTATTTTCTCTTATAGGTACCTACTCTTACACACGCTGTGTGCCTACATCTCTTTATCTACTTTCCAATCGCAGGTATGCTGGAAGAGGTATCTTTCGATGATGTATTCCGTACAAGCATCACCTTTGCGCACATTTATTTGTTCTATTATTCTTGTCTGTCTAAACGGGGTAAAATTAAATTAGGTAGCAAAACTCAGCAGACGTGATCGATATCTAAGCAATGATCAAACAAAAAATAAATTGATTTAATGATTTATTTTAGGGGTCATCAACATTAAGGTAGTATCGTCAATTGAAATATCAGTTTTCTTTGTGTACACTTTACACACGTAACATATTTTCAAGTAACAACACCGCTATCGGTTGTCAAATCATATTTGTTTTTTATTTTGTCGTGTTTAAATATCAATATCCATCAAGTCTGCGGAGTTTTCCTAGGTAATTTAATTTGACCCTGTATGTGTCTACATAAATGGTTAAATAAATGAATAAAATTCAAGTTATTTAATGAATCCGAAGAAAACATCTGTGGCGTCAGTCTTGCTTAAGAAATTCAAATGAAGCAGGTATTACGTTCGGTCACAGATAATAATAATACTCGTTCGGTCGAAAGCGAAAATGTGACAGCTGACAGTTTTCTAATATTCCTCTAGATCATAAATATCGGATTGTACGGTGTACAGGCACGGTGAAACTCACTGACCCTACAACTTTTGCTTTTCTTTGCTTTTTGCCGAAGCGATTTTCATCGTTGTTATAATATCTACATAGCTGACTCGGCAAACTTCGTACCGCCTAATAACATCAAAAAAGCCGATAAAAACAAAATTTATAAGTAAATGAATTATCTTTAAGATGTTTTAATAGATATTCTGCTATTCGGGTCGGAGACAAATCCTACAAATCAAAGATTATAAATATAGGTCCAGCCGCTCTTGAGTTTGATTTTTTATTTCTGATATTTCATCAGCCTATGATGTTCCCCACTGCTGGGACACAGGCCTCCTCTCTGTGAGAGGGAGTGGCCCATAATCCACCACGCTGGCCCAGTGCGGGTTGGTAGATGTCACATGTGTTCGAATTTTAGGTTCTAGGACATGCCTGGTTTCCTCGCGATGTTTTCCTTCACCATTTTGAGAGAAGTGGTGATAAAATTAAATACACAAAGTAAAGTTCCTGGCTGGATATGAACTCACTATACCACCGGGTCACCGCTTCTCTCGTTATTGTGTTCAACATCATTTCAGGGGCCCTAAAAAGGCCACTTTGACAGAATCATAAAACAATTCATATCACGCAATTCATCTGTTTGACAGTTTCACACCTATATATCCCTGAAGGGTTAGGCAGAGGTGTACCTATAGCATTTTTCGAATCTCCATACAAAACTGTCATACAGATGAAATTGCGTGATATGAATTGTTTTTATGATTCTGCCAAAGTGGCCTTTTTAGGCCCCCAGGTTATTGTCAGTAGGTACCTAGAATGCATTTAACAAAAACAAAATGTTTTTGGCTTATATTTCATCTCCTGCTTGATGCATTGCATTTTTAAAGTTGCTTGTTCCAAAAAAGAATCTTTGTATTTTAATAAAGTTAGGTAACCACAGCGATTTTTTTTTTTTGGAATAAGCAACTTTCGACCTGCCCTATAAGTATACTCGTTTAAGTAACTTGCTTAACCGGTTGAATGTCCTAATTACAGAAACAATTAAAAGCCATTGTGTCTTGCGTGGAACAAGTTTCGAAGGGTTAAAGTTAAGAGACGTTCCTACGTCAAAAAATGGATGGTTCAGTAGACGTAACGTCTACTAACTAAACTACTATTTATATTGTGACTTTAAGCTACGCTTAAAAATAAAAAGGATGATCATTAGACCATATGGCCCATTCTCGTAATTTATAACGTTCAAAAATTAGTCGCAATCTCATTTTGTCGACAAACAAATGTCAAAAACTTGTCAAAATGTAGGGAAATTAGCAGGTATTTTTGACGGATTGAGACTGAGATCAGACTGTGAACCCTCAGAAGTCTTAGCCTAAAAGTTTTCATTAACCTTAGGACTTCTCAACAAGCCATTGCAGAAACCCTCCGTAAGAACCTTAAAAGAGTAGTAAAGTAGGCTGACTACTTATAAACAGTAGCTACTTGAAACCATACCAATCCCACCTTATTAACCCACCCACCCAGCACCATATCCCATACCATTTTACTCAATAACACATGCACCACATCGTTAAACACCACTTATTAGAAACCTGAAGCCAAGCGAACCACTTCTGTGTTCGCGTGTACTTCTGAAGAAAGCGACCCTGCGCGACCGGTTGTGCGGGATGCGCAACACCATGCGCAATAAATGCAGTAAACACTTGAGTTTGTTAGTGTACGCTGCATCCGTTATTGAGTTTGGTTTTTGTTTTATTTTATTTGCAGAACAGCTGGCAGGTATTGCAATGACCTTGGTCTTTATAGGTTTGTTACAAACGAAGATGAAATTTTGACATTTTGGCTTGAAGGAACATGTGGGTAGTTCAAGTTATGAGACGTAATAATAATAATAGTATTTTTATTTCCAAACTTCAGTACACGTTACATCAATGAGGTTTCGACCCCTGAACTAGGTCCATCCTATATGACAAGGGTCGAAGTGTCTCCAGTTATATGGATCAGCATGAGACGGCTCAGACTTACACTTAGTTTTTACAATAAATTATGGAAAAATAAAATAAAATACAAAAACATAATGAACAAAAAAAACTTAAAGTTTTAATCATTCTAAAATATATTCTGATTCAAATTAGAATAACAACAGGATAATGACGCAATTCCAATGCAAAACCAAACAGATGAACCAAGAAAGTTTGAAAAGCGTAGAGCTATATTTTTTATTTGCGTGAGTGATGAAACTTGCGTTGGCCACTTGTATAACGCCCTCTACCAACTACCAAGACTGGTCCATAAATAATTAATTACTTAGAAAAAAAAAATCAACTTACTAAATGCCAAACTCAAGAGAGACATGCGCCTGATTATACAATATTCAACACAGAAATAGATTACTGCTATGCAACTGAAAAATACTTAGATATTCCTAAGGAAATGTGTACTAATAATTATTTTGAATTAACGAGTGTCTATAGGGTTTTTTATAGCAGTCCACTGCTGGACATAGGTACATACTACGCTTTAGAATAGGCACCTAACTTCACCTTTCTGATTGAATGACTCCTTGCTGACGTGTTCTTGAGTGCAATCCGCGAATCAAGACGCCCTCAGGCTCGTTGGAGCGACGATCTTCACAGGGTGGCTGGTAGCAGCTGGATGAGAGTTACCGAGCGGCGAATGGTGGGCAATTCGAGAGGCCTATGTCCAGCAGTGGACTGCTGTAGGCTGATGATAATAATGACACCTTGACAATTCAAATTCAAATGTGCCTATCTACCTAATGCTTTGTGTTTGAGTTTCGGTTACTCTCTTTCTATCAGTTTTAATAATATTGCGTCTGTAACTATCGGAATTTATGTCAAATATATCTAAACATTATATCTACCTCCTATTTCAATGTATTCTATTAATATGAACATAACAGTAAATCTTCTGTCAGTAATTGTGTAGGCTCGGCTCTCAGTTAGCGGCAGCTGTCAAGTAATTAGACCATAGAGCCGATAAGTCTACTATTAGAACATGCCAACGGGATGCTGTACTGTGGCTGAGAAAAAACGTAATATTAACTGGATATATAATGGCCCCCAAAAGTAAGCCTATCGACAATTATACTTTATGCTGCAAATCGGTACGAATAATACGGTCGGTGAAAGAAACCACCTAACGACCAAGAGACCTCATCTATCGCTTTGCATCAGGCGTGATCAAGGTCAAGAGCAGGCCCATTCAGCAATCTTACTATATCCTACTACTTAATATATACATATGTATATCCATACCTCCATACTAATATTATAAATTCGAAAGTAACTCTGTCTGTCTGTCTGTCTGTCTGTATGTTACCTTTTCACGCCTAAACCACTGAACGGATTTCGATAAAATTTGCAGAGAGATAGATTGCATCCCGGGGAAGCACATAGGATAGTTTTTATTGACATACCTCGCGGGCGAAGCCGCGGGCGGAAGCTAGTAATATTATAAATGTGAAAGTTTGTGAAGATATTTGGATGTTTGTTACTCAATCACGCAAAAACTATTGAACGGATTTGGATGAAATTTGGTACACACCAGGATTAACACATAGGATACTTTTTATCCCGATATTCCCACGGGATCGAAACTAACGCGGGTGAAACCGCGGGGCGCTGCTAGTAAAAAATATAGGTAAAAGAAAAAGTTGTTTAATTGCCATTTGCACATAAAAAGATAACTTAAAATGGTGATAAAAAGAAAACCAAAAAATTAAGCCGTAACTTTCCTTTATGTTCTAGAACATAACATCACGCCTATTTGTCCTCACGGGTTGTGCAGAAGTAAAGGTACACCTCTGCACCCACATTTTGCCAGTTAGGTATGTCAAGTCCCATGTCATAGGGGCGAGCCTATTGCTATTGCAATTTGTTCTAGGAAAGCAACTAAATACGCACAAAACAGTTATGTATTACCTACGTTAATTAAAATATACGCATTTAATGTAAACAACATAATAAATTATAACGTAACGTTAATAAAATCCGGTTTGGAACTAGGTATTTCACATAAATATTTATAGTTGGATTCAATTTCTAATTAGATTACGTGCATGGTCTAGAAGTAATGAGAACTTTTATTTTTCTCTCTCGCACCTAATTAGATGTGGTTAGCAAATAAAATATATGATGATAGAGACCAAGATCGTAATTACATCATTATTAAAAGCACCTTATGATTTATATTTTTTTAATTTTAGCAAGCTTTAATTTATACTATACCCCCTGTAGGTAGTGCTGTAACAACATTTTAAATATTATACTTATTCTATTCTAATCTATGGCTATGGGAGCAGTGATGGACTAGAGTGGTGACGGCTGCGACTTACGAGTTGTAGGTTGTAGGCTCGAACCCAGACAGGCGCTTTACTTTAAGTAAATTATTTCATCACCACTGCTCTCAAAAGAAATCGATGAAGGAAAACATGGTGAGGAAACCGGCATGTCCTAAAACCAAAATTTCGAAGACACCCGCACTGGCCCCGCGTGGTAGATTATGGCCCTCTCCCTCTCATAGAAGAGGTCTGTATTCTAGCTGTGGAAACGTTATAGACTGATTATGAAATCAAAAAATATGATTAGAGAAATATTCATGAGTCTTGAACAAAAAACTGTTCTAAGTGTGAAATAGGCTGAATAATTCCATGAAACAATAAATAGAGTACAGCAGATAATATGTACTTGTTTGTAATAAACACTCCAACAGCACAGTCACTTACAATACAAATTAAATATCATCTAAAATTAGCATTTCAGTAACCAAGCAAATAACAGTTATGTATGACATCTAACTTAAAAATATTAGAGACAAAGGAGAACAATAAAAAGTGTGTCTAGTAGATCTTCTAGAACACTACAAAAACCATAGACTTATAAAAAAGATGGACTCCGCGACACGCATATCGAAAGTGAAGCACCGTACCGATCCATGTGTGCGTGATTGACGATTGACGCTGTCGTGTCACGTAATGGCGGCCGGTCGGCATACTATGATGTAAATGTGAGCGTGAGGCGTGTTTGTACAAACGGTCTACTTACTGTGTCGGTCTACATACTTACTGTGCTTCACTTTCGATATGCGTGGCGCGGAGTCCATCTTTTTTATAAGTCTATGACAAAAACAAACTAATTTGAGATACATAGACGTGCACTCTTCACATTGCCTAAATAGGGAACGTCTGATTATGTCTGTATGAAGCAAAACTCATGGAGAATATATTATTAGGAAAATCTGTCAAGTTGGACCTTTCATTATTTTGCCTTGCCATACGTGTTAGGATTAAATGGCGGATGTAGGCAATTCAAAAATACGATGAGGACGCTTAAGTACTACGTTGGCTAGTAGACCTAAAGTTAAAATAGTTTACCAATTGTGCATCGATGGAACCGTTTATAATTTGATAGAGTATTAGTAAGTCAGATTAATACCCACTACTTGGTTTTAAAACAATATGTACATTATATGATACGTTCTACTGATTATTTAATATTCTTCTGTACGTGCGTGTGCGTGCAAATATTAACTCATCTGTACATACCTCTTGAAGCAAAACTAAATAGAATTTAATGACCATTCTTTGAAACAAAGAAAATATTTAGATTATATATCTATTATAAAGACAGAGCCTAAGAGAATTTGCATGACACACAGTATGATAGAACAATACGTTATAATCTTAATCGTTTTATTCTTATCTCAGTCAATTCGCTTAGTACGGTGGATTAGTAACCTAAATAATGTTATCCAGCTATTAAGCTGTACCTGTCGATTATGAATTGCCTGAAATCCGTCGTCGCCGCGTCTTCTGTAAGTCTGAACGCAATTAACTTAAAAACTACGGTCTTCACCAATGGACGGAGCGATAAATGAGGAAGGGAAGTGAATAATTCTTTAAGATTTTGTGTCATAATCAGCCTATAATGTTCCCACTGTTGGGACACAGGCCTCCTCTCTGTGAGAGGGAGGGGGCCGTAATCCACCACGCGGGCTCAGTGCGGGTTGGTAGATGCCTCATGCCTTCGAATTTTTGGTTCTAGGACAGGCCGGTTTCCTCACGATGTTATCCTTCACCGTTTTGAGAGCAGTGGTGATGAAATAATTTAAGTACACAAAGTAAACCGCCTGTCTGGGTTCGAACCTACGACCTACACCTCGTAAGTCGCGGCCGTTACCACTGGGCCACCACTGCTCGATTTTGTGTAAATTGACTGAAATATGAAGGATTCTTGTTGAAAATGTCAGAAAAAATCATGCGGACTGGGAGCTTTACTAGCGTGCGCCGCGTAAAGCAATAGGGTTATATGAAAACAATTTACCTATCTACAGTCAACAAAAGAGATAAATAAGCAGGATCGTCGGATATAGTTGAAATTTAGTATGATTTATTATGATGTTCTCGAATAAAATTAAATTTAATTTATAGAAAACACTCATAATTATCAAATTAAATTTCAGTCGACAACATCTATCGATTTCTTACTAAACTTCAACTAGGTATATCTGATGATCCTGCATACTCATCGTTTTTTTTGACTGTACATTCTTACCTGTTACGGTATTAAGTACGTTTTCGGGTGATAATTTCTCGCTTTAGTTAGTTTTTATTTAAACAACATCTATTGTGAAACCCTTAAGCATCATCCATACCGATCTATTTAAAGCTAACTGCTGTACCCAATTGCTTCTTAACTATTCTTCTTGTCAAAGCAAGTAATAATCACCTAGCTGACAAGAACATTTATATGAGTCTCCGTTACATAGCCATTGATAAATAAAAAAATTATAATGGAATTACGTATGATTCTGGAACGCAGCGGCTCCTCAGACTACAGTTAGACCGAACGGGATCCCAAGTGTGTGGCCATCTCAACGTATACTTATTTATAAGATATATTAACTATAACATCACGCGTTGTTTCACTTGTTGGGTGAGTAGAGCAAGGCTATAAGCCTAGTGAAATAGTTTTCTTTATAAATCATCTGCTGACAGAAAGTGGTTAAGTATACCTAGCAGTTAGCAGTCACCTGCTACTCTGATTCCGACTGTTGGCGTCTGTTGGTACTGTTATGTCAAAGTTACACTAATATCTAAGTACATAATATAATAATATATAACTCAAGATTAGATTAGGTACCAGATTTTCATTCTCTTTTCAACATTTAAATAACGGAAAATCTGAGTAACTAGGTACTTATTTATTTACACATCACCAACACAATATATTCATATTTTACTGTGTAAATAAATAAATAAAACATTTTGACCCGAAAGATAAAAAGATGTCACAAAAATCAGGCTCACCCAATCGTTGTTAACACTAATTGATAGCTTTTGTATTTCTTTCACAAAATTATGAATAACGTTTTTGCACAATATATCTTTTTTTTGAAGCGCCATCTGTTGTCACACGTTCAAACTAAACTAACATACTAGTTCAGCTACTCGATAACAGATGGCGCCAAACACTTTCTTTGTCAATGTCGTCGTAATACAGTTGATGCAATAAAGTAATTCTAATATAATGCAACTAGAAAGTGGTTGAGTGATATAAAATAATAAAAACAAATTGTCTTGATGGATAATAATATTGGCTTTTGCAAGTTGCGAAGAGGTAATTGAAAATCGAGTGAAAAGCGTGTTCGTTATGGTCTAAAGAGCCGACAAACTAGTACTTTCATCGGGCAACTGCCCTTAACATTATGGGCTATTACCCTGACGATATTAAATATAAACCAGTCCGCAAGTCAGCTGTAAACGCTCTAATGTTCTTTATTACTTGTTAAAATGTCCATGTTTCTTGCAAATGGCAATTGACACAGTTTTAAAGTTACCTATTTCACTGAGTGTTATGGTCAATTTTATGGTCATTCTTGTTACTTTAAGTTAGATTTAAATACCAAGAAGCCCATCAGTTCCCGAGAACCTGCCTACACTAGAAGCGATTTATTCAAAATCCTAGTACATAAAAGTTTTGATAAAATAAAGTAGAAACTTAGACAGCTGTTACAATAAACTTAGGGGAGGGGGGGTAAACTTGACTCCAGTCTGTAGGTATTTTTCCCAAGCCAAGTTTCAACGTTATATCACACCACTTTTTCCTACAATAACTGTTTGAATAACATTATTAAATTGTATTTGAAAAGACATCGACCAAAAATTGAGGTTACAAAGTTGACCTCAATGATCGAAAGAAAGACATCAAAAAGTTTTTGAGCAAAGTCTTTAATTTGATCATTGTCTAACTAACTTTTGAAAGAAAACTAGCAAATTAGATCTAGACTTCCTTATTAAGGTGATTTAGAATTAGAATTTCGGCCTTAAATGTTGAATAATTATACAAATCAATCAGAGCACTCAATTCGAATGTGACACTACAATAAATCACACTAATAATAATAATATTATAAAGGCGAAAGTGTGTGAGTGTGTGTGTGTTATATGTTTGTTACTTCTTCACGCTGAAACGGCTAGATCAATTTTATAAAATTTTGTATTGATGTAGCCGACACCCTGGAATTACATATAGGTTAGTTTTTATTCCGATATTTCCACGGGATCGACACTTATGCGGGTGAAACCGTGGGCCGCAGCTAGTTGACTATACCTAATTGAGAGAAACGGTGGCCCAGTGGATACGGCCATGACTAGAATTGTAGGTCGTGAGTGAACCCAGGAAGGCACTTTGTGTAAATTATTTCACTGCTCTCAAAAACGGTGAAGGAAAACATCGTGAGGAAACCGGCATGTCTTAGAACCAAAAATTCGAAGACATGTGACATCCACTAACCCGCACTGGGCCCGCGTGGTAGATGGTCCTCTCCCTCTCATAGAGA
Source organism: Gortyna flavago (assembly GCA_963669345.1). NCBI lineage: Eukaryota > Metazoa > Arthropoda > Insecta > Lepidoptera > Noctuidae > Gortyna > Gortyna flavago. The sequence goes on from OY770144.1 coordinate 3,325,230, forward strand.
GGAGGCCTGTGTCCTACCAGGGGGCACATTATACACACAGGGACGTTTTCTGATCCATTTGTTTACATTATCATCAGATACGTTTGGAACAGACTATTGTAAAAAGTTCAGGCACTGCGAATGATTAAGGTACTCTTTGTGGTAACGCCTGTTCAATACAATAACTCAACATTTATGTAGGGTAAGGTTGCGACCATTGGACCAGCGCCTTGATTGGACCGCTTTGATTTCTCGGAAACGAATTGTAATAATAATTGTCCGTTATGACGAAACGCTGCGTATTCGACCCCGCACCCACCCCCTCAACCGCCAGTGTCGCCGTGAGCTTCCTTCGGGAAGAATGCACGTCGGTGTGTTTTAAGAGCTTCCTGTATAAAATTTTCGCGACATACTTTACCGTGTAAGTACAGATTTATTCAGTTTTTCAATATGATTATTTCTAGTAGCCTAACATATCTATTTATTCAGCTAATTTACCAACCAAATGGTACATAAGATTAATATATATATTTTTTTTTTTTTTTTATTGTGATAGCAGCAAATTGTCATCAATGGACCAGTGCAAGGCTCCTTGATTGGACCGGTCCAATGAAGGCAACTTTTCGGTTTTAATTTTTTTTTGTTTTAGAATTGCAAAACGAGGCCAGTATTATAACTGGAATGAAGGAAGTATGAGTAAAAAAGAGGTCGGATTAAACGAAGCAAGCAGGATATGGTGTACCAAAAGCGACATTAAAACGAAGATTGAATGACAAAAATTTTAAAGCTAAAAACTATAATAGCCAATTCCTTAGTTAAGATTTTTAAAATGTTGCATTTCAACGATAAATTAAGACGTTGTGATTCTTCGTGATTCTTATTAATATTAAAGACTGTGTTTAATTTTGTATTACATTTTATTTTATTTCAATTTCCTTGGGCACCTTGAATGGACCAACAGAAAAAATATCCTAAGTCCAATCATAGCAACTAGGAGGTCCAATCAAAGAGACTGAGGTCCAAATAAGGGAACCATCACAAAATCAGTTTTTTCTGTTTTGTTCCTTTATGCTTCAAACAAAAAATCCGAAAACACACCTACGAGGACAGATGTATAAGACCTATAAAATTTAATAATCACTATTCCCTTAAATGTCATACTTCAGGTGCTATAACCGCTCAAAGTTAAGTGGTCCAATAATCGCAACCTTACCCTACTACTACGAAACTTCATTAGCACCTACGAGTATGTACAGTTTTTTACACTCCACCAGGCTGGCACAACCAGCACCACCGCTGCCATTTTGTAACATATCACAAGTAGACGTGTAGATAAGTCAGGGCAAATTCTACCAACTTAAACTGTCTGTATATTCAAATCTCAACCATCATTCTTTGAAAACCGCAACCGAGCAACCGGCAGTCATGTCACATCTACCAAAATGCACTGGGAACGCGTGGTGGATTACGGCCCACTCCCTCTGAAAAAGAGAGGAGGCCTGTGTCCCAGCAGTGGGAACGTTATAAGCTGCTTGCATATTATGAAATCATTCTTCGACAGTCGTATGAAATGGCTATAACACAGCAAATTGACGTAGGTGTCAATTTGCTCAACAATTTATTTCCTTATCTGTATTTATTAGTCGATACAAGCTTGTCATCGGACAGGCGTTTTTTTATGATTCAAAGACATGCATGTTTTAGCATTATAGGTGTCATTATTTCGGCGTAAAATACTTTTTTTTTTGCAAGGAAACAAGGCAATGGCCACAGAAATCAAATTCATGAAACTGAGAATGAATTTGTGAAAACCGATGTCGTTTTAGCCAACAGTCCGGAGGATGCTAATTATTTTTTTACCAGGCTTTACAGATACAGGCTACCACAGACATATGAATACCTACTTCATTGAAAATTGCTCTACCGGAGTCGTGTCGCACCTGTGAGCGGTAGCCTTTATATAGGTAGGGCAATTCTCGTAATTTTAAGAATGGTCATAGTCTGATTTCGGTCTCAATCTGTCAAAAATACCTCTTATTTCCCTACACATAAGAAAAGTTTTTGATATTGATTGTCGCTGAGATGATTGCGACTAGAGTTTGAGCGTTTTTAATTACGGGAATTGGCCTTTTGAAAGAGAGAAGGACTAGAAGGAGAACTGTCACAATCACGTGACTGCAATGTTTTCACTTTTCATTGTCAAACTTCGTATGTTTATAGAATCCCTTTAGTTCAACGTCAAACCCTTTACCAAAACACATCAAATATTAATTCTTTGTAAGTAGCTCTAGGTATCGACTACATTATCGTCTTATATAATCAGTTAGATTTTTACTTTTTTTTTACTTGATAACGTCATTATAAATCGATGAACGCCGGCTGCACGCACGAAAAAGCATGACTCATTTTCACTTTGCGCCTAAGCCAAGTGTGCAAGCGAGAGCGCGGAACAAGCGATAGAGACGCACGATCGGCCTAAGCGTTCGCCTTGTGACGCATCTATCTCATTACTCGTAAGACGTTCTCACGTAAAATAAAATTATCGTCCGTAAACCGACTTTACAGACACAGACAACCAATTTTTTTTTTACAGTCATGCTTGTTTTTTGTGTATTTCAGGCACGACATTTATAACAGGATATTCTTAACTTTAATTTACGGACAGCTAGCTAGCAAAAAATCATTAAAATAGTTTAAAAATAAGTCAAAAATGAAAGCAGCACGTTTTTGTTCCGTTAAAATTGCAATTTCCTCGCTGATTTTATTAACTTCCATAGTTGTTGACTTAGCTACAGTTTACCAGTAACAAACTAACAATACTGCTCCATAAACGTTACTGTCCGTTCGCTTATCATTCGCTTATTTTACTTCATTAAATGTTTATGGATCTACGGTAGGCAAGAGCCCGTTGTGACCCAGTGGTTACGGCCGCGTCTTACAAGTTGTAGGTCGTAGGTTCGAACTGAGACAGACGCTTTACTTTGTGTACATTATTTCATTATCACTGCACTCAAAACGGTGAAGGAATACAATTATCGTTAGGAAACCGACATGTTCTAGAACCAAAAATTCGAAGACATGTGACATTCAACCCGCACTGGGCCCGCGTGGTGGGTTGCTAACCTTCACGCGCTTGGTGTGAAGAGGAAGGCAGAAATTAGCTGCTATGCTCTTACATTTTACTAGATGCAGATTTTGGCAACTGTCCATTGACCCTTAACGGTCAAAATATCTTAATGTCTGAAGAATCTGCAGGTAAATCCTAACTCAAATCTCCTATCAAGTCTAAACCCGTTTAAATATTTTTAGCGTAAGTAAGCATGTGGTTAGAAACATGTGTGCCTTGCCTTACAAAGGAATCACGGTTTTCTTTCCGATCGAATATCTGGTCACTTTAAACATAAATGATAATAACTGAATGTTATATGATTTTTGTACCAACAATACCTATTACACGTCGATCACATTATTTAAAAAACTAGACGAGATAGGCAAGAAACATTTGTAGCAAAGTTCAAAAACTTCAAAATAACAAACCTCGCTATATCTACGATGGGACTAGCCATGAAAAAACTAAACGCATCTTGACTATTCTTAATGCAACCTCTACCTACTTAAGTAACAGACAAAAAAAATGGGCCTAACTCATAATGAACGGCACGGAGCGCCAAATCAACTGGCACTGTTTACAGCATTGTATAATCGTCTAAAATCGATTCGATATCCCAACACTAAAGTCGGCCAACTTTTCTTTTTTAATTTCGTACGGACGACGCGGTACGGAAACAGTGCTACTTATAGATATTTTCTTTGTGTAGGTTGTAGGTATAGAACGTCGGTTAAAGGTACAAGTTCGTAGCCAACTGCAGACGACAGCAGCAGACGATGTGTCGCTAGGTACGGAAAGTCATCATCTTCCAGCCCTCGTCCCATGTTTCTTATGGTCGGTGGAACACGTTTTCTTCATCCATTCTCGCCTGTCAACCGTCACGCTATCATTCACTCCCTTCACTTTCATATCATTCCTCACACAATCCATCCATCTTTTCTTCTGCCTTCCTCTCTCTCTCCATCCATCAACATGTAAGTATATTCATCACTCTTTAGTCACATGCGTTTCGTCCCTTCTCGTCACATGCCCATACCAAGCCAAACGATTTCCTTTCAGCTTTTCTGTCACTGGCGCCACTTTCAAACTTCTTCTTATGTACTCATTTCTTACTTTATCCATTCTCGTCACTCCACACATCCATCTCAACATTCTCATCTCCGCTGCATGCAATCTTTTTTCATCCGTCTTCTTCACGGCCCAGCATTCAGACGCAGCTACGGAAAGTATTTCACAGAAACACATATTATAGCAACCAGTAGTGTCGCGGCGACATGTCGTCTGCTGCTGTCGTCATGTACCTTCAGATTTAGTGAAGTAAGTTTAGCATAATAGCTTATTACCTAACAAGCTTTTTACTAACTTGCTTCGTCCGTATGTTTCCGGTTACTCTCCTTCTAATCCATTTGTCAAGCACGTCTTGGCATTCGACTGAGTTTAGCTCAATCTTACTTGGCATACCTACTTATTTAAAGTAAACAGTCATCTTTATTAATACCAATTTAGCAGCATTATATGTTCCAATTCTAAGTTATAGGTTCTATGCCGATGAAATTGGAACCACTTAAGAATTTTTTAACTCGTCTCCAAAGTGACACATACCTATAAATTCGGTAGTTATCTAGTCCAGTCACTCAAAATCAAAGAAAAATATCTTAAAATTCGTTGCTTCCAAACACCTGCGACTCTCTTCTTTGCAGTCTCGGATCCACTTATCAAACTCAAAGCATTATTAACACTTTTAAATTGTCAAGGATTCCGGTCAGTAAGTTATAAAGTTCCAAAACCATAACGTAGATCTTTATATCTCTATGAAAGAGCAAGAAACTCCAAAGACACTCTTTTATTTATTACCTATCTTTTTTTATGATTTTTCTCATTGCAAAATGGTCCAGTTCTTAACCTCGATCTCGTCTGGTGGAAAGCGATGGATGAGGTCAAGAAATCAAGATATTACATAATACTGGGTACCTACATTATTATTGTTGCAGACCATGTCTATCATACAGAACTCTCATCAATTTGATACGGAACTCGACAGTCACACCGCAAAGCAATATATTTCGCTGCGTGGATGAACGGCTGTTTTCCCCGGAAAAACTTATGATAAAAAGATACAGTGAGTGTAACGCACTGCTGCCATTTCGCCGACGTTATTGACAGCACTTCTGGCTGACACGCGAAATAACAAGTTAAGAGCATATTAACGAGTAGCTGTCATATTGATACCGTTTCTAAGAGAGACTCCTTGTGTTTTTGGAAATGATGTTTGTTGTCGTCGCCTCCTATTACATGGGACCTATAGCTGGCTAGGAGTAGGTACCTACCTGACCAGTGCCCACTCTTTAACGTGTGACATACTGACTCTGAACAAGTAAGTTATGAGTCAAAATTTTTTTGGGGACTATGCGGCCATTTGCAATTCATGCAAATGCTCAGTCATTCGTTGTTTTTCTAGTAATTCATATAAAGGAGTTGATATGACAATTTCTAAGTGAGTAGGTACTTATAAATAATGTGCTCCAAAACTCGAATAGGCCAAACGCCACTAGCACTACTTCATTATTATATTTTGCTTTTGGATTCCACTCAGGCCTTAACTTGATCGAAGGGTGTTAATGGAAAGTCTCCAAGAAACATTCCCATTTCTCTCATCTTGAATTCCAACGCCCAGAAACCAATAGTTATTTTACCTTAAATAAGCAGATACTCTGACTAACAAATAAGTCCGGCTAAACGATGCGTAGATAGGCGACAAAATAAATGGCAATAATAAATTCAACGCATGGTTACCTACTCTTACGGACGGTAATGGCCAATAACCATCATTGCAAAAACGATAAATACCGAATCGCGTTATAACACATCATTTAAGACTTTTAAACGAGAAAACGAACGTCTAAATCTATCATGCATTCATGCATGTCACCATCTCGAAAATAACGATTGATAACTAGGGAGTAAGTATCACTACAAGTAATTGTTATATAATTTTATTTTTTAATTGAATATTTTTGACTTACAGGAAGTCAGGAAGGAAAAATAATTGAATAATTTTACAGTTTTCATAGTCAAAATGTTGTAGTTAACAACAATGCACTGCGCTGAGGGAGTATTATATTATCTGTGGCTGAGGGCAACACCCTACATTGCTTCACGTTCGAAAAATTTGTCTGCTCAATAACGTAAATAATGCAATGAATGTTGTTCAACTGTCAAAATGTAAGCCGATAGTGTGTTACGCAATTACCTTTCTGGTGGTCGGCCATTGTAAAACAAGAAACATATCTTAAAACTTTTATTTACAAACAAAAGAATGTCGGTGAAAATTCAAAAATTTGCAAAAGAGAGTGTTGTTATTATTAGATATAAATATTATCTTCGCCCACTTTAAATACGTAATTTTATTTAACGGGGGCCACATTTTCTGCATTCGTTACTCTCTCATAATCAATACATATTATAATGATACATATCATAATGAGCTAGCTAACACGCAATCCCAGAATGTTTGGATTCCGTCAATCATCATGACGCATTCCAGTGTTGCCACCATTTATCTGCACACACATATAATAAGCGATAATATACGCCTTGCAATGGTAACACCGTTATTTTAAGTTTATGTAGCTTTCTATTATTTTTATGTAAGTTTTAAATAAACACAGTTCTTGGTGTTGTTTTCTTGAAACTAGTTGTTTATTGTTACAAGTTTTATTTAAGAAACGGGTACCTACAGAACGGTAGCCTGTATAATATTCTTAGAATATAAAAGTGATTTACTCTTGGTACATACTATTTATTCATCATCAACCAACAGCCGTCCATTCCTGGTACCGAAATGCGTACCATAGGTACTAACAATAATTATGGTTTTAATTTGACAGTTCAACAATATTCATTGCGTTATTCCACCGCTGACTGCTTGGTTTCCGTACCTACGTCCTTTTCGGATAACCACTGAAAATCAGCGCTGTGCTGTGGGTCCCCCTATAGCACAGCATCATGCTGAGTGGAAGCCATCTTGTCACAGTCATGACGTGCAGCCGTCGACTATTTCTGCTTTGTGCTCGTGATTATAAATATATTTTGTTGTTAATTAGAGTTAGGTACTTAATTATCTTTTTGTACTTATATAACATGTATTTCTGTGACAAATAAACATATTTTTCTTTCTTATTTATGTTGTTGAACGGAATTTTTTTTCAAACATATTAAGCAATAAATTAGCAATACTTATCCTTCAAAATTTATTCAGATTGTGATTGGAAGTCATCATCATCTGCCAAGCCTTTTCCCAACTGTGTTGGAGTCGGCTTCCAGTCTAGCCGGATGTAACTGAATACCAGTATTTTACATAAAGCGACTGCCTATCTGGCCTCCACAACCCAGTTACTGGGTAATACGATACCCAGTTACTAGGTAATACGATACTGGCGACCCGTAACGACTGTGAATGATCCACGAATGACAGCCGGGACCAACGGCTTTAACGTGCTTTCCGAGGCACTAAGGGGATTAGCGGAGCTTATTAGTAAGGGGGTTAGTACCTAACTAAAAAGTAAAAACATGAAAGCTACAAAACTGTTTGTCCGGAAATATCTGATATATTATTAGGCATATTAATAGCTTAAATTAGCTTGTTTGTTAGCTATTGTATAATAATTATGGTAATTAATAGGGCGTCAATAGTAGGGGTAACACTTCTTCAGATTAATATATATTCTTGAAATGATATGAAATTTAATAGCATCAAAAATAAGAGTGAAAACAAAAACAAAGCAGGGTCCAGCACACGCCCTTGTGAATCATCAATTTGCTATCCAGGCTTGTCCGGATTTCTACAATTGAGCTCGTTTACTTCTTAATTCACAACTTTTTAATTTAGAGTGAGTATCCAAAACCGTCACCACCTATTTAGTTAATACATAATTAGAACAAGTCTTTTAAAAGAGAGTCAAAAGCCGATTACAAATCATTACAGCAAGTAGCAGATTCATTCTTTGAAATAAAAAAAATACTGAGCAATTGTGTAACAAAAGTAATTTATTAATTTTATTGGCATATCGGAAGTTAGGTACTTCCTACCTACCTGTTCACCGCAACTATATAATTTTATATTTTCTCTTTTATGTTTAAGTTGTCTTTAATTATTGTAAGTAATTAGTTTTTAACCGTTTTTGGGCTGATTTTACAATCGACAGATAATTTTTATTTGTGGAATAAAATTTACGTCTGACAGTTTTTGTATGGAAGAACTGTCAAAAATTAAAAATTATTCCCCCGATAAAATTATCTAGCGTTGGAAAAACCAGCCCTTAGTTACAACTAAATAATAAATCTTCAATCCAAAGGACACTCAGCAACCCTGAACAGGTCCTATCAATTAGTATTAGTTTCATAACATCGTAGGATATTAACCTTTTGCAAGAAGCATTCAATGCATATGCTGCTCATCGGAGCGTGTATACGCAATGAAGTAAAGGCGACACTTGTTTCACGCGAGCATTGTTTGTCTTAGCTGAGTTTTCTGTACATAATGTGAGATTCGTCACGAACAGTATATTCCTAATCTTCCTATGGGTGGTTAAGCAGAGGTAAACTTGTGCTTAGATTTAGTACAGTAGCGGTTAAGAATTGCAAGTAGCAGTGGCAACGGTGCATTTCTATTGTCTATATAAAATAATGGAATTTCTTTACATAGTGATAGTATGGAAAAAAATAACGACGATGAAAAGAAAATGACGTAAGAAAAGTTTCGAGTATGGATGGCTTTATGAGTACCTAGGGGAAAACCAAAGAAACGATGGATGGACTGTGTGAATGATGATATGGTTAGAAAGGGGGTGACTACCGAGATGACGACTAGTAGAGAAGTATGGAAGAAAAAGACATGTTGCCCCGACCGCAAAGGGTAGGAGAATGATGAATGATGATGATGATAGTCATCATAAGTCAATAAGTAGAATAATATCATACAACAACGTGTCTTACTCCTGGATACCCTGGACCAAAAGTCATGCACTTAAAGCATAATTTTGAACGAAAAAGCAGGTGTTCTCAAATTCTTACGTTCAAGATTAGAAACTTAACTCTCGTCGCAAGTGATCCGGTACTAATAATTGACGACCCTTTCACTTGATTATTATAAAGTAGTATGTAAATGCACTGTAAGCAAGGCGTACTTACATTACGACACAACAATAAAAAATATACATTTAGTTGCAAAACATGAGGAGAAAAGTCAAGATGACGCAAACGATGGTGAAACAACTGCGCATCTGATTAAAACAATGGTGTATTACAACATAACCACTCTAAAAATGTCACGCTTCGAAACTAGAGTTTCAAGTGATAATCAGAGACGTTTAATGGCAATTCATACACGCACAGTGTGACTATTAAGAAAACCCATGCGTCACGATTAATTCACGATAGGAGGCAATACCATATTGCCACTTGTTAACCACATTGATGATAAGTTCCATAAGACAGTGGGACTATCTTCAAATTCACCCTAAAACACACACACACACCCTTTAGACATCTCAGGGCGGATTTCACCAATCAAACTCAAACTCAAAGCATTTATTTAAACCATTTACAGGCACTTTTGAATTATCAATGAAACTGAACGCGATCAGCACATTAAACCTCGTTTAAGTGCTGTCAGTGTCATCATTGTTGGGGAATATTGACACTGACAGTTTTTGAACACAGGTGTTCAGTGTGATTGGTGAAATTGAGTCTAAATGTCATATTTTAGGGCGACTTTTACCAATTAAACTGAACGCGATCAGCTGCAGCAGCACATCTTCTAATTCGATTTCCATTAAATCGTATGAAACAACTGCTACCTTTATCAGAACATGTGCAATAAGATGCACAATGCACGCTTTCCGAGTAAGTAATTAACGGTTCATTATTATTGCTAACCAGTAACCACGTGTTGCGTTTATGATAATAATTATTAGATACCAGTACAAGATGGACAAATTACCGTTTTACACAAGAAGATTATAGAAGAACAACGTGTTTCTCAGTGAAGGAAAAGTGTTTCGATATAAGATCATCACAAATTACCCGCTTTTGAAATGATATAACCGTAGGAAATCATCACCCGCTTTTGGGATAAAGGAATCTGACATAAAACAGTAAAGATTTGCCGTGTTTATCTCACTCAATGACTGCCTCATAAACCAAATCCGGTTGGACAGATTTATCGAAAATCCCACAGGATATTTAAGGTATAGGGCGGACAAAGTCGCTGGTAAAATGCTAGTAACTAATATAAAGAACTAACTACCTAATTTAGAGAATTCAATTGAAAATTCCTGAAACATTCCTTTATTGATAAACGTTGCTTAAAGTTAAGTAACGACTGTTTAACCATACTTTTTTGACGTTTAAACGGCACTTTAATCGTCGTTTATAATATAGTGCCATCCACGAAGATGCGCCCCACTCTTCCTCCTAATCGCTAGTAGTTATCGTTTGTTATTATTCTTCTAGTGTTTTAATTTTTTCGGTAAGACTAATTACCCACTAATAAGTAATAACTGTGTATCGACAAAACTAAAACACTAGCGGAATGTTGCACACTTGTACTGTAAGCGATTAGGAACAAGAGTGGGACGCGTCATTGTGGATGGCACTATCTGCTACATAGTACCATGTTTACCGACTATCACCTCGAGTTCTATTATAACTTGAAAAGTAAAAAATTTACAATAATTATGAGTGTACAGCGCGTTTCCCATAGATTCTATCCACTATTGCTTACGATAAGAGTACAATTACTTACTTTTTTAAATACAGTATGAGTACCGTAAGATTGTAGTGGATCTATCTAAAAAACAGGCTGAGAGCGGAAAAGAATATAGGTAAAAAAATTCCTTGTTTATTCGCACTTCTTTTTATAGGTAAGGCTATAACAAGAAGAGATTATAACTAGCATAATTAAAAACTATACTAATAATATAACTAAAAAATGTAGTGTGTAGGTACCTATATCAATAAAAATATTTTATGAGCTGAAGATTAATGTAGTGAAGAATCATCTAAGTATAAAGGTGAGACACGCCTGCAAATTGCAGAAAAAAATATTTCACCAATATGTGGCTAGAAGTTTCAAGTTGGAAAAGAAAAACACTCACCCAAAGGTTCCGGGATAGCAAATAGGATGACACACATGCATATTCGGAGTTCTCTTCCCGCTAAAATGGTGTCCGCCATTGAAGATCACCTCCGAGCAGCAAGGTGACGAACATCTCCCACTGTCCGTGCACTCCGAGCCACAACAGGACCTGGATCCATCCGTGCTGCACCAGTGGTCCTCACACGGAAGGGAATACCGCCACTCAGGAGATGGTACCCTGTAGCTATATCTCCGGTCCCAGTGCATCGAGCTCAAGTCCGTACATCTCTCCACGTAAGCCCCGGCTAGCTGCTCCATGTACTGCTTGTACAAACGCTTCTGCCTCTGAGTCTGCGACACGTGCAGACGCAGCACGTTCAGGAAGCACATCTTGACAGCTCGCAGGATCCCGGGGAGCACGCCCGCGCTCTCTACCAACCGGTACGTCGGCATATGCTCGACTACCAGAAACGCACGGACCAGACGTCCGCGGAATCTCAGAGAAAACAGATTTAACTGTCGCTATTAGACCGCATTGCAAACGCGTCGTTAGCAAAGAATTCAACCGTGATTTATTAATTTCCCGTTCGCTTTTGTAATCTTTTCAGTGTTTGTTTCAGTAACTCGATTGTCATTAATATCATTTGCTATCTTTTTTGTTACAAAAGTTAACAAAGATGTTGTTTTGGGCTGTCGAAAGGTTTGTTACATTTTAAATTTCGCGCCAAACGTCACGGTTCCATTTGAATGGGCGCGAGTGCGCGGGAGCGCGGTTCGTGTCTGATGGCGTACTGCGCCTGCGCGGACGGCGCGACCGCCATAATCGCTTTACGTCAAATTAACTCGCATTTCCCCTAGAGGCGAAAAAAACGGAACAGTTTAAGTACAGAGAAAATACGGCACCACTGAAAATAATTGGGGTTATAATATGCCGTATCCAAATGCGACCCACCGCCCGCTGGTGTTTTGATTGAACACAACCGCGTTTTGCAATTGTTTTATGTAAAGGGCCCTCGAAACAATCAATTGCTATTATAGTATTGTCAATCGCTTCAATTGTATTTGCTAGACGATCACGTCAATATTGACCTTTAGAAAATATGTATAAAAAATAAAAGGGTGTAGACGTAATGATTATTTAATTTGTTTTATTCTTAATACTATTCAGATGTCACAGCTAATAAAAGAGATTACAATAAGTTTAGTTAATACAAAAATTCTTAAACTAAACACAATTTTTTATTCGATACCTATCTATTTATAATTTAGATGCTTAAGGCCTAAATGCCTGTTACGCTGACGTCGGCGTCGGTCGCGTACGGTCGGTCGCGTACGGTCAGTACCAACATACGTGCCGCTGACGTCAGCGTCGCAGTATGGTGCTACATAGAACACAATATAATTTATATTCATACGCGCGACCGACGTCAGCGTAACAGGAATTCAGGCCTTATATAAGAAATCTTAAATACAATAATATATTTTCAAAATTGTTTGTTGGCACGTTATGGCCAAATTAAATATTTATTTGGAAAAAATGGCATGTCATCCCTGAGCTAGGGTTTCCCAAGACTGCGTGGCCGCCACTGTAGCGTCCGCAAATTACCGTCGAATGACTAAGTCACTGAAACGTATGGAAGAAAGTTCCCTTAGAGAGCGTTTTTTGCCACCGCAAATTCAAACCCCGTTGTCATAACTTTCATGACAACTGTCACTAACGCCACCGCTCTTCCAAGAAACCGTAGTAGCTTTAAACGGAGCACAACGGAGTTTTATGCTGATCGCACATTTGTCAGCACTGTACGCGCCGCATGCGCCGTACGATCCGCATTTTAAAATTCGTTGTATGAAATCATGTGAAACCTCGCACATTTCACCCGCACCGTACGCGCCGCATTTCGTAAAATGATGTAGGCAGGCATTTGAATATTGAAAAAACTAAATGCGCCGCGTAACAACTTCCTCCTGGCCTACCTTGTTAATACTTTGTGTACTCGTTCCGTTCTCTCAACAACATTAACTTCATCGTCAACCGACTTGACAACTAGAGACTTGAAAATTTTAGTTTTCGCAAACACTTTGACTACGGACAAACAATTCTCGAAACCAGTAGCAATAGTTTTATACGTCTTCAAATAAACTGATCCACTGAACCTATTTTCCAAATATTGTAGCAATTCATTTTTGTTATTCACAAACAAAACTGCATTATAGATAAAAGTAGCATTGTAAGTATCATGGTATGCAGTACAGGGGAATTTTTCACCGCACAATTTATTTAAATAATTCATATGCTGCAGGCAATGCTGGAATTCAGATAAATTGTGCACAACTGTGGAATTATATTTTAGCCTTAAATTAACTGGTTTAAACAAAAACTGCAAGCCATTATAGAAGCATACAGCGTCCTTTACGGTATCTGATACTGACGAGCTCTGACCAACCTTTTTTAAATTGCCTACTAATCTAGATACCGGACCAAGCATTAAATACGATAGAATAACACAGTAAGCGCCATTAATGAAGTCCTTATTTTTCTTATGAACGTAATACACTAGAGTTAAAATAAGAATCCAGCATTCCTCAGGTACAGTTTCGAGTGGTTCCTTATAATCATATCCAGCAAGAACTTCCTTAAGAAACTGGTCGAAAGCCTCTGACTCCTTCGTTAATAACTTTAATTTCTTCCCAACACGGTGTTTCGTAAATATATCTCTATTGGATATTTCTTTATCCCACTGACTTTTAATCTCCTTTATTGAAGTTTTCTTGCCCTCTCTCCCAATGAAATGAATTGTTGAATGTTGAGAGTTTTTTAAAAGACAATGGCTGTAAACGATTATGTCAATAGCAGCCAGCAAAGCATCCGGGCGCTTGCTGTCATTCATTGACAAAGACCCACATATTACTCCTTTTTTCTTGAGATTAATGTACGGAACCGCTATCCTGCCATTAGAGACACCTTTCGAAAACCATTTCTTGTCATCTTTGAATAAACCATGAGCTCTGTCTCTTTTAAAATATTTCACGGCAAGGTTGCATAACGGGTATAAGTATATAGTCTTCATTTTCTCATAAACTTCCTTAAAAACTCTTTCTTCCTCGTCATCAATACTGCCTGCCACTGTGCTGACGACAGTTGCTTCCTTTTGCCGTTTGACAAATCGTATTACCATTCTTATATCATCGCTATCTCCATCTTCAATTCTTTCAGCTAGCTTTTCTAAATAGTCACCGCTTTCGTTCAATAAAGCCAGCAAAATCGGCATTTTATTATAAACACCAATAGCAGTTTTAACTTTCTCATGCGTGTAGATTGCACAGTTTAATTTGGTTGCACCTTTGTCCAATGAATTCTGCGTAATGCAGGATACGCCGAAACAACTATACTCTATATTATTAGTTAGAACTGGACACTTTAACTTTCTGGCTACCCCCACAATGGCTTCTAAAGAATCATATTCGCACACAAAATACTTTATGTTCATTTCATCTAAAACTTGTTTTTGGACGTCGCTAATGAAGAGGGGCTGAAAATATTCTGCCATGTCTATTCGCGCAATATCATATCGGTCATTAATGATGCGTTGATGAATGACTTTTCTTCTGGCTGTATCGTATTTTGTACCTCCACTGAAGATGACGTAGCATTTGACATTGTTGTCGATGAATAAGCTGAGTTTCTTAATGATGAAGTCTGCGTACCGATCGCAATCAGGCCCCAGGACGAACTGGCAGTCGCTGTTTTTGTATGTACCCCTGAAGAAACTGTCGCCATCGATGACGAGTTCGCAGTTTTCCAGAAAGTGAGGTGAAGACAGATTTTTGTCCCTGAGGTACTGTCGCAGTGCTGCGAACTTCATTTTGATGTATCTGAAATGATGATAACATTCCTATAAATATTTTGCCGAAAAGGAAATCGGATTACGTACTGTCGAGGAAATCCAAAGGTGGTATTTGTAGGTATAGATCGATAAACATTACAGTTCGATTGTCGATAGAATGCGTTCCGGACACCTACCTGCCAGCGCGACCATTTTAGGAACTCATAAAGATGAAATTCGCAAAACACGTACATGTTCGTTTGTATGAAACTGACGGGTGTCAAGAATGCATTCCCTGGACGACCAAACTTTAATACACAATAATGACCTTAAAAATGTCATTCGAATTAGAAACCACATCGGTCACCTTCCGGGCTATCCAAAATTATTTAGGCTATTAGTAATAACGAAATTCCTGTTTCGACCGGATCGGACGAAACTCAGCGGCCGAATGGCCTACTAAGCCCAATTGAATACATGATGTATGGTAATTTTCTGGTTCTAAAAATAACCACCCCTTCCGCATAAGACATATGAACCTAATCTACATTCGCGACTTATTTGCCAAAAATGTAAACAAATATGATATCGTTTATGGAAAAGTAACTTTAATTCCTATTTATTTACATGTTTATTACTTTTTCAATAGTGGTAGTCACTCTGAATTCCCATTACAATAAAGTTGATATTTGTTTAACTTGAAATAATATCAATTTGAAACATGAATAGATTTTACACAATATTTCAGTACCGACTACAGATTATTTTAAAACGAAGGCTACAGGGTAGCCGGAACATCGAAGCGTAAACTGTGACCTTGGATTCATACATGATTCTGGAGTTATTCCGGTCTGATCCCCTGAACCCCCAATCCAACAACCCCCCCCCCCCCCCCCCGCCACCCCGGATCCCCTGAACCCCCAATCCAACACCCCCCCGGATCCCCTGATAGTTCTTGTTCTGTTTTAACTTGAACCCCACTTGCGTTGAAATTCATCGGCAGTTATTTAAAAAAAAAAACTGCTTCATTCACTTTGAACCCATATAGGCATTTTTATAGGAAACTACTGATTTTATTTTAGAGGGGTTGTGGCTAAGAAATAACAGCCGCACGGGTCGCGATTGATCCGTGGATGGGTGCGTCCGTGCCTCGGAAAGCACGTTAAGCTGTTGGTCCTGCCTGGCTGTCATTCGTGGATCTTTGACAGTCGTTACGGGTCGTCAGAAGCCCGAAAGTTTGACAACCAGTCTTTTCAAGGGGTTATCGTATTACCCAGTAACTGGGTTGTGGAGGTCAGATAGGCAGTCGCTCATGTAATACTGGTATTCAGCTGCATCCGGTTAGATCGGAAGCCGACCCCAACATATTTGGGAAAAGGCTAGGCAGATGATGATGAGCTGATTTTATTTTAATCATTGACGGAAACGGCCTTCAGAATCAATTATACAATCCATGGTGTGAGTGGCAGCACGGCTGACTTGTGATTGTACGATAAACTATTATGGTTATTCGTACAATCAGAAGTCAGCCTATACTGGTTATGTATATGTTGATGTGTAGCCGTGTGTACAATAATGAAAATGAAACTTCTTTATCCTGATAATAAGAAACCACTTGACGTCATTTGCTGAACATCACATTATGCTAAACTTAGCGATTATGCAAAAAAAATATAATCAACTAGGTATAAACTCAGGTTATAAACAACACATCGTCCTGTATTGGGGGTGCTAAAGAAATTTGACGCGGACGAAATCGGATGCTACGAGTAGTTAATACGACAAAAAATCCATACTAATATTACAAATGCGAAAGTGTCTGTCTGTTACCTCTTCACGCTTAAACCGCTCAACCGATTTAGATGAAATTTGGTATAGAGATAGTTTGAGTCCCGGGAAAGAACATAGGATAGTCTTTATCCCGTTATTCCCACGGAATCGAAACTTATGCGGCTGAAACCGCGGGCGGGCGCTGCTAGTCCTTAATAAATGTGTTTTGTATGTAAGTACGAGTACCTACTGTTATAGGCATGTGAGGCATGTCGGATGATAGGAGGTGCTAATCTATGGTGCTGTATTAGACGGGCTGGTACCGCGGGTCAACTATAGTTAGGTACTTTCCCAAGTCAAGCTCACAATAAAAAAATACATGAGTTTGTTTCACTATTGAAGTAAGAGGTGGGCATATTAATCTAGAATAACCTAGAATACACTGATTCATTCAATCAAAGATTATTGTGATGAAATAACTACATAAACCTAAGAGTTTTTATAAACTACTGGATTCGTTGCTCACCATAGCCGTAGAGATAAAAAACCATAACATTCTGCAATAAGGCAGCCCATTGTGTTTTTAACCGACTTCCGAAAATGTGGAGGCTTTATTTTCGACTTTATGTCTGTTTTTTTAATGTTTATTCACCGATTTCTCCGTCAATTGTGGACCGATTCGAAAAAAAAAATTTTTGTATGATAGAGTATGCTATCGAGGTGGTCCCGTTGTCATCAAGTTGGAATCTGATGAGAGGATCCCATGGAAATCGAGGGAAACCCTCAAATTTTATAGGCAAACCTATAGCGATTTGGGTATTTTTAAAGTAACTTTAGCATTTGCTCTCCGATATCATCATTTGGTAAAGTGGAGCTGATGATAAAGACCACAGATGGCCATCGGAACTACAAATATTTCACGGGTTGCGATTCAATTACTTTAATATGGTTGCTAAGCAATTTATGCTCGTCACAATATTAATGCGTATGGTGACTGGTTCGTCAAAAAACGAAAATGCAGAACCAACGAAACCGACTTCCGAAATTAAAGTTATTTTTCACTTTGTAGCGTTTTTTTTTTTTGAAGTCGGTTGTTTTTTTTTTTGTATTTTTGTTTTATAATGATGATAATCGTATTTTCTGGTGTACAGACGCCAGCACATCAACCTACCCGAAACTGTCAAAATTTCCCAATCAACTTTGAACCTTATGATTTAGCGGTAAAGTTGAAAATCTATCAAAGAAATTTGACAGATTGTAGTAGGTTGATGTGCTGGCGTCTGTACGTACAATAAAGTATAAGTAGGTAAGTACATAAATAAATAAATAAACATACATACATTCCTACCAAATTAACATATTACATCATGTCACTATCACGCGTTTTTATGACATACCAAAAAGTATAAAAATAATAACAATAAATAAAAACATAATATATTACAAACGGTAATTTAAATGACAAAACACAGAAACCCTATTGACCCTATTATAAAGCACTCTGTGACAGAACAGAACCACATTGACTAGCGACCCGGCATAGAATGAAATGACGCAAGTAATTTTATCTGTGTTAGTCATATATGCATTCATGCTCATGCTATACGCAGCTTGGTAGCTATGTATATCCTGTGTAACTTGTGTTGTTTAACCAGTCTTGTTTGTGTGCAGTTGTGTGTATGTGTAGGACGCATGCTCATTTTATCAAAGTCCCGACCATAGACTATAATCCATAGTAGGTACGTTTTTTTCACACAAGTTAGATATCAGGCTTTTAAAAGAAATAATCAAATTATACTAGTCATTTCTTTTACAGTGAGGTTGATGGAGCAGATAGAGCTTCTGTCTCTGTGAAACGTACACACGACGAAATATCAAGCAATACATTTACAGTTTTAGCTGACCGCGTATTGTATAAGCTTTTCATACAATGAGAAGACAGCTTAAAGACTGGAAATGTATAGCTTGATATTATGTCCTCGTGCGTACAATTGGATATTCACAACTACTCTAAATGGTTACAATAAGTTGTAGCATATCAATAGGTAACTCATTGTATAAGGTGCACTTTTCTAAAAGAAAACATGTAACCATACTACCATACTACAGACTTATCCGGTCACGTTTTATTCAACGATGTTTATTATACATATTATGTAACCTGAAGATGCGTTTTTTATCCATAATATTTTAAAGTTTCAAGTATCTACTAGATCTGTCGAGTATCTATCTAGTATATACTTGAAACATGCGCGGTCCGGGGGGGGGGGTCGTGGGGGTCATGACACCCCCCCCCCCCCCCCAATCATTCAAGCTGTCGAGAGTCTGAATGATTTTACTTGCCTTACTAACTTAATACTGGACTTGAGCCACGTAAACCCCGATGTGCATATTCAAAAACATCAAGAACATAGGCAGACATGGGGACAGCGACTGAAGTAAAAACTTAAAATTAAAACTATGAAATGACAGTCAGTTTTTTAACGCGCCTTATTAAAGTTTTTCCTTTAAAAAGCCTGTTACAAAATATAGAATCTAGGATGCAAGAGCGAGCGAAGCAAATTCGCACACCCAGCACGTACGTAAGGTTCGAAAAGCTTAGGTTAAGGTCAGATTCCAAAACCTAAACTGCTGTAAATCGAGTTTATGCTTTTCGTCATAATTCGATAAAGTAAGTTCTCTTTTTTGTATGATGGTTAAAAGAAAACCGAAACAATTCAACGTAGGGTGCTAAAATTTTCAGGCTCGCTTCGCTCGCTCTTGCATTTTACTTTCTGTTAGTTGCTTGGGGATGCCTGCTTAGGCCGTTAATGTAATCTCTACCGTTCTAACATATATACGACCAATTTGGCAGCATTAGTTAGGCAGGGTGCTTAAAGTACTTACACCCACATTTCGCCAGTTATTAAGTGAAATGTCATAGGGGGCGAGCCTGCTGCCGCCAACTGGGCATAAATCCAGACTTTCTGTTGGAAAAACCCAATAATACTTTACCCGACCTAGGAATCGAACCCAGCTAGGACCTCATGCTCAGCAGTAACGCTTGCGACCACTAGACCAACGAAGAGATGTACCTCCCTTAAAATATTCTTCGGCACCCATGGTGACCCCCCCCCCCAAATGTTGGGCTGCGACCGCGCCTGACTTGAAAACTGTAGTTTTCAAGTAATATGAGACAGTAACTTCCTAATTCCATGCGTGAGACGTCCGTAATTAGGTGATTTGTGGTTTTGGATGTGTTGTCAGAATCAAATAAGCTCCCTAGAGTAAATAATAATAAGTTCCTTGCAGCAAGCTTGTATTTGTGCCATAAGCACTTTTCCCTAAGAGATTTCTTCTTATGGTACAAATCTAACTTAGAAAGATGTATTAATGATTCTAATGATTATAATTATGTAAATACGTACCTGCTAGAGTCGCGAATCAAATTTTGATCAAGATACAACCTGACACTGACCTGAAATTTCGCGGGCTACCACTGCGCATTCACCTTAAATCATAAGTCCATATCGTAGACAGAGAATATACTCATACTCTATGTATGACTCTATGGTTCACGGCTGTCCAATGACTAAATAAACCTATGGACTGGGCATACCTACAAAATTAGCGTGTATGCCTACAAAAATCGGGCACTTAAGATGGCCGCCGTTCGTAGAAATGTTTTTGTTTTTTCACTCACCACACTGTTTTATACAACACGAGGGCACGATTTCCCTATTAATGGACACCAAAATACCTAGTTATAAATATTTTGGTGTCAACCGTTTGACAGCATATCTACCACAAAACCATTCATAAAACTCGGCACTCAACATGGCGACCGGTCACTCATAGACATGATTTTGACGTCACAGTCACACAAAAGTGTTGCCAAAAGTATTTGACAAACATTTAGATGTCTCTTTTTTCAAGCAGCTCTTGATTAGTTAAAAAAAAACAGAACGCTTTTTGACATGATTGTGTGTGTCGCTTAGATATTTGTTTAACTATTATTTCTAAAGTAGAATATGCCGTCTCCATGCTTTTACTATCTCATCTCAATCACTCAATGTATAATAGCTCAATGTCTCAATGTCGTTGTCTGACTGCCACTGTCACTCAGAACAATAACTAAAGCATAGAAGGCGCTTTACGACATTAGAAGTGTACGCTGTCATAGACAAAAGAGTATTAGCTAGTGATGTCACTATGCATAAAATAAATAACGATATCGACTTCTTATTTTATGGTATCGCTCCATCTCCACGACAATAAATCTAAATATGCTAAATGAAATGAAGAACTCACTATCTCATCAACTTATTTAAATAGAAACACAGGATAATTATTAACAAATTGAAATTGCCAACAAAACACTTAAATAATTTTAAAAGAGCGATTGGCCCCGGAACGAGTAACAAAAAAAACTTTTTAACAAAAAGTTAAACCGCCGAAAAACTGAAAAGCAAAAAATAAGACTTATACCTTATTTATTTAACCTTAATAATCAAGTTCTTAAACTGATGTACAGTATACCTAAGTAATTTTAAGTCGGCAATAAAGTGATTTAGTGATCTTTGTTCATTCATTGATTGTTTGGCGCCGGCTCAAAATTACTTAGTATATTTTACATCAGTTTAACCTTTTCACCGCTTGGCTCATCTTGGCTAAATATAAATGCCGTGCCACTGGCGCGCGCGGCGACAAATCGATAAAATAATACCTACAATAAATAAGGAGGAGCAAGCGTTGTATCTGACCTCTACAACCCAGTTACTGGGTAATACGATACCCATTTGTAAGTCTGGTTGTCAGACTTTCGGGCTTCTGACTACCCGTAACGACTGTCAAAGATCCACGAATCAATCCGGGACCAAAGGCTTAACGTGCTTTCCGAGACACGGAGGATTCTCGATATGTAAAGATGGTCACCCATCCACAGACCAACCGCGGCAAGCGTAGCTTAACCTGATCGATCGACCTGTGCGGCTGTTCTTATTTAGCCACGGGCCCCACTAATTAAAAAAATACGCGTCGAATTTAGAACCTCCTTCGTTTTTTCATCGCTGAAATGTTCGGAACAAATACGATGTTGTTTTTTCCATTCCCAGTTGTTACGTGCTATTGATATGAGGTAAAATGGATCAACGCTATTGATCCATTTTACCTCGTATCAATATCGAAGAGAAATCTGAAAATTACAAAAGAAATCATAGCCACACAAGAGTTTTAAATTATTATACCATGAGCCACACGGATTTTTGACAACTGTCATTTCATTACTCATACGTACGATTCGCTGGCAAGAACGTAGGTATTTAGGTATTTATTTCACTCTTAAATATTTAATCCTTCCCAAAACTACGTGTAAAAAAGTATAATGCAATAATTTAGATGACGCTAGTTCTATCGGTGTTCTATCGATAGTTTTAGCAAGCACTATTGCTAGCATTATACGAAAAAATGCGATGAAGAAAGTCATAGACAAAAAACTGAGACGTTAAGTAGCTTTTAAACTTAGTATCATAAAGGTAGCCAAGGTAACCAAATTGACGTTTGCTTTGTGACGTTTTGCATTTTGAGCAACCTACATGTGTCTCTTTCTAATGCTGTTATGAGTGTATAAGAAAACAGAGACGACTATATTAGTTTAATTTAGCTTCCTTCTATGCTTTAGTTATTCTTCTGAGCACTGTCATGTCCTCCCTAGAGTATATATGTTCTGTGGTCATGTCGTCTGTCATCACAGAGTACTTTTTGATAGAGGGCGCGTTCCGAATTGAGGAAATAATTGATGTAATCGATTTGAGCGTGCTAAAACCCGTACCGAATTGGCGTGAGCGCGATAACGATGTCCCGTGAATCGTCATAGATGACGTCATGGCATGCGCCATCTTGCGATAACGCCGACCATGCCTCGTACGAATATCACCGTGAGCGCTGTCAAAAATGACAGCGTGTGTGTGTGTGATGATGAGGATATGTGTCAGTGTGTGTTTTGTTTTGAGCTGCATCATATCTTTTTAATAACGTGGCATTTTCGAAATTGTGCTTCTGACTGACAGTCGCCACCTAAACAAAGAAAAGGAAGAAACGTGTGGTGTTTTTATGAAGAAATACTGCTGTAATATCTTTTTGACACCGAGTAAGCACTGTGAGCGCGCTAACGAGTGTTCCGAATTGTTGACAGCTCTCAGCTGTCATAATCGTGATATCCATTATGGAACGCATGTGAGACGATTTGAGTGCTGTGAGCGATATTGGCCAATTCGGAAGGCGGCCAGAGTGAGATCTGTCATTGAGAATTTGAAACAATCTCTGTTTTTGTTTTGATTGCTCGATTCCGCCAAATTTTAAATAATTTATCCGATAAATCTAAGAAAATATGTCAACAATCTGAAAATATCATGGTTTTCGATTCATACAATTATATTGATACGATCATAAATGGAACAAGAGAGAGGTGAGCGGGAAGCTATAGAAAAATTTGATATCAAGTTAAAATCGAAACCAAAGGACGGTGTCATACTACAGCTGCATCATACGGTTCGCGGTTCAAACGGCGAATGCCGCAGAATACGATTCTCCACCGGCGTGTTCGACGATAACCATGACAAACTTGCGTGTGCGGACAACGCCGGCAACATTTTTATTCTGGACTTTTCCGACCTAAAATTCTGGAAATTACCCGGAACTGGGCCGTGTACTGCCTTACAATTCGTGCCAAACCGACAGGACACGCTGATCGTCGCCATGGCGAAGAAGAATGAGATGAACTTTTTGGACACCGATACTGGACGAGTGTCTCTCACGTTGGCGGGGCACACAGCACCAGTAAGACACATTTCCTTTTCAAACCATGTAAAAACGAACAATCTTCTGACAGCAAGCCCTGTAGAAGCTGTTCTATGGGAGCTACGTAACTATACCAAGTATTTCACCTTAAACACGTACTTGGGTGCCCAAATCCAACAAATAATGTTTTCTCCTGCTGGTGACTACCTCGTGGCATGTTTTCAAAATGACACAGTACAGATTTGGAAACATGAGAGCATGAAATCTGTGAAGCAGATAATACCAAGTGAATTGAAGCACATGAAAAGTATTGCTTTCACAATGAATGGCCGTGCGATGGCCATGGCTGGTCTCGCACACATGTTAATACTCTTTAGTATGGATACCTGGAAGGCCCTAAAGTCAATAAACTTGTCTAAATACAACATATCTGGTGCTCTTCAACTAGCATTTATTCCACAGTTATTTGATGGTGGGGCAAACAAAATCCTTGCTATATTGAGCAGTGATTGTATTCTTTATTTATTAGATTTAGAATCATTAAATATAATACATATTATACATCCAGAATCATCGGGTATTCGTAGGTTTGTTGTCAGTCCTACAGGAAAATACTTTCTATGTATACTGCAACTCGGTGAAGTCAATATCTACAATTGCTCATATGTAATGGATTCAGTTCAGAACTGTCAAAACTTTATTGTAGAAAATATGAGGAAGGAGATACCAGGGACCTCAACATTTAAAGTTGCTTCCCAGGAACAGACACATTCAAAATCCCAAATTGAACAAAAGATGCGTATTTGTATGGATAGTGCTAGATTAAGGAGAATATTGATGCAATATGGTGAATATCCTGATAAGTTCCGCTCAATCATCTGGAGGTCACTGTTGGATACTCCACGGAACAAGGCTGCATATGGTGCTCTCATTGATAAAGGCATTCATCCAGCTTACAAAGATATAGAGAAGCAGTTTACCATCCACAGTGCAGTGACACTGAAAAGCTTGAAACGTCTGCTGTCCTGTCTCTCTCACTGGTGTCCATTATTTGGTGTGATGAAGTTCTTGCCTGGTTTTGTTTTCCCATTTGTGAAAGTACTTCAAAAAGATCCTCTTCTGCTATTTGAATCTGTAGCCAGTGTTTTATGTAATTATTGTCAGCTATGGTTCGAGTATGCTCCATTCCCTCCAATAAGTGTGTTGGCTATTGTTGAAAACATTCTGGCTGAGCATGATAAGCCACTGTTGAATCATTTCTGTGATGTTGGCATCACAAGCCAGACATATGCTCTAAAAATATTAGAAACAGCTTTTAGTGAGGTCCTAACATGCTCAGAGTGGCTGATACTGTGGGACCATGTGCTCAGTAATGAGCCAGCGTTCATTCTCATGGCTGTAGTTTCATACAACATTGTGCAAAGAAATGCATTGAAGAGGCTAAAGTCTCATGAACAACTTGAAAATTTCTTCCATATGCAGAACCCTATTGACAAAAAAGCATTTCTGAAGAAGGCTTATGTGCTATTAAATGAGACACCAGAAGACATACACCCGAGAAGATTTTTCAAACCTTTTGTGTCACTGGAAAAAGGAGGATGCTATCAGCAATTCATAGGATACCCAAAAGCGACAATTTGCCTCAAATTGGCTAAAAAAGATAGGAGAAAAAATTTAAACACAGAAAAGTACACTTTAAAAGAGTTAACCACTAAGACTCAAGAAAAGGAAATTAATAATAGAGCAAAACATGAATTGTCATCAGATCATAAATCTGTGCATAGCGATGAGGATAGTATTCAAGACGTCTGTATTGAAAAACACAGGCAGGCGAAAACGAAGAGTCGTGATGCCGTACAAAACAGAGGAGATTTTTGCATGAAGGAAGAAAGAGATGAATTGATTGAAAGTATAATTTATCCTGCTGCAATTCATCTACAGAGAAATAAAACTGCTGAAGAAAAAGTCTATAAAAAGGAGAAAGAAGCCAAGCATTTAAGATCAAAAACAAAAAAAAAAGAATACAAGACTGAATCATTAGAGAAAGAGGTTGAAAAATTAATAAGAACCTATACTAATTCTGATCCATCTGACACTTGATCCACTGTGTTGCAAATATATTATGTGTAATATAGGATGATAACAATGTACTTAACATAGTTTTTTTTTTAATATTTGTTTATTGTAATCACTGCCAGCTAACTAGTTAGGTTCTGCATTAAACACTTTTAATTTGTATTAAAATTATGAGTTTTTATTCTTTCTTTGAAGGTCTTGGTATAGTTGACTTGATATGACTAAATTTCTTTTTCGATGAGCTGAAACTAGGGCTTGCTTCCATATTTGAACGAGGAGTGCGGACTGGTGTTACTATTTTTGGCTTGAATAGACCTGTAAAAATGTTAAGATGGGGGAATTAGATACAATGTAAATAGTTGGTGAACTTCATTTTATTTTCTTAGCCCTGAATGTCTGGGACAGCTTTTACTGGGAAAATGCTTCCCCCAAATCAGAGGGGCAATTCTCGTAATTTTAAGAACATTCACCGTTGTCAATTTTGTCACCGAAATGAGACTGGGACTATATTCTGAACGTTTTAAATAACAAGAATTGGCCTTCTGGTAGGTACCTAGGTACAACAAATGAAAAAAAAATAGGAGCTCAATATCGCTACAAAGAATCATTGTCATTTGTTAAATTATTACAAACGTTATAAAGGAAACTTACTGTTAAGTTTGCTTCTCGCATCTTGCGCCTTAGCCTTATTAATGTTCACAGTCGGAGATTCTTTCTTCCCCTTAAAAACATTAGGTGATATGCGGCGCAGTCGGGAGGTGAACTTTTCTTTGGAAGTTGCTGACTTAGGGGCAAGATTGGATGTTGAAGCGCTTTCAAATCGCTTCAAGTGGCTTTTTGTGAAGTCTTTCTTAACAATGCCTATGCCGGATAAATTTGGGCTTGATGCAAATTGAGCTTTAGATGCCTCTGGACACTGTAATGGGCATAAATAAATAAGTTTTCATAGCAGTTCTACAATTTGCTACCAGAAATGAGGGGGTGGATATAATAAATACTACATAACATCACGTTATATCTGAAGGGTTCGGCAGCGTACCTATGGTACACCCATATTCCGTTAGATAAGTTCAAGTCCCATGTAATAGGAGGCGAGCCTATTGCCATCAACCGGGCGCAAATCCAGACTCCGGGCTGCTACTAATAAATGCCTGATGGAAAAACCCAACAACACTGCCCGACTTGAGAACTGAACCCAGATAATTATAATAAGTTTTGGATGACGCTCGTATTTTTGGCAGCCTGAGACTTTATTCGGCCCTGCGAATATAATATAAAGGGCGACTCTAAAGTACGTATAGCCAAACGCGCAGTTCCAAGCTAAAAATTTCCCAATTAAAAACCCTTTAGATCTGAAAAAAATAAACCCATCACATGACACACAGTCGGCTCTATGTCTAATTGTCTACTGACAGACGGAAATATAAGACTAGCTATTGCCCGCAATTCCGTCTGCGATCCAGGATAAACAGTAGCTTATGTTCTTCTACAGGTCTTGGTCTACCTATGTGCCAAATTTCATCAAAATCCGTTCAGCTGTTTTAGCGTGAAAGCATAACAAACATAGTTTCGCATTATTAGATTCGATTTAGATTATTCGCATAATACGACTATTAGTTAGGATAGCATCACGCCTGTTTCCTCGAAAGGGTTAGGCAGAAGTGTACCTATAGTACACCCACGTTTCGATATTTAGCACACAAAAAAGGAACTTTGGAATCCTCAACTGTTAAAAACCCTTTTTTAAGTTTTTATACCTTCAGCAAAGAAATCTTGGAGACGTCCAGCGTCAGCGAGGATATCGAAGAATCATGTTTACCGTCGTCCATGAACTCTCTGATGACGTATGTCAGCTTAGTATGCAACTCTTCTGCAGCTTTCTCCGCTGCTATCAAACTTTCCAGTAGGGTACTTTGCGAAGCATGTATTGGACTGAAAATATAAAGGGTAAATCATATATGTCATAATTATCATAATCAGCCTAGGCCGTAATCCACCACGCAGCGCAGGCCCAGTGCGAGTTGGTCATAAAGATTGGACAATCATTTTATTTAGGTACCTACCTATCTAAAGGCCATGTTCATAGTTCACAGTATCCGGATGGGCTACTATCTCTGCCAAATAAATTGGAACATAATTTTAGATAACGTAACCGGAGGTGGATAGATAAAGAAGAGTGAGTCTACGTTTGTCGACCATAATAACTCAATCTGCCCAGCCTTTTGCTTTTAGCCTCAATTACGTTGGGGTCCGCTTCCAGTCTAACCGTATGCAGCTGAATACCAGTATTTTACAAGGAGCGTCTGCCTATCTGACCTTCACAACCCAATTACTGGGTACCACGATATCCCTTTGTAAGACTGCAATGGTTGTCAGACTATTGCTGGTTGGTATAAAAGCCGACACCAACGTTCTGAGGCACATACCTACACTTATCCACTCAACTGTCTGTTTTATCCTCTTATCGAGGTAATCATTAGTTTTCTATCGGTCCATAGAAATTTTTTGTGTACGAGTCGTGTATAAATGGCGAGACCACCCGCGGCGTGAGAATGTGTTTTGGGACATCCTAGGCTAAGGTCACGGGAAACGGAGCAGCTGAGTGGTTATAGAAAATTAGGAACGTAGGTATGTAATAGCTGGTAACTTCAAAATATTACCTTGATGTTTTGCTTCTAATCCTGCTACTGCCAGGAGTGGATGATAGCGTGTATGTGCTCTGTCTGCGACACATATTCTGCTGGAAGTACATAAGTAAAATGTAGGTAAGCAAAGAAAAATACAAATGTTGAAAGGAGCCAAGGTGCAAATCTAACAACAACGTCCAAAGGGTTTAATTTAGCTCGGGCTATCTATACCAAGACTAGGCATCCCACATGGTAAGCCATACCACTATTTATGTATTTACTAGGTTACTCATTGTGCTAAGTTTGGAAATTCTTAGACAGTTAGCACATCCTAGTGACTGAACGATTAGTTACTACACTACGCAACCTCGCTATGTGTCGCGGGTTCGATTCCCGCAAGTAACAAATATTTCTAGCCTACAACAGATACTTAGATGTTCCGGGTCTGTCTGTTGGTGTTAAACGCACCTCTAAACGGGGCAACTCAATTAGTATTTTTTTTACCCTAAGTTACAAAGGTACTCCTGTGGCCTAACCGAAAGAGATCCGTCGCGCGAGTACGCGATCGTTTGTAACATCATTGTTTGTTTGCAACATCATTGACGACGCGAGTACTTTATCTATAGTAGATACTATTATAGGCAAAATTTGAAAGTTTGTATGTAAGGAAAGTAATCTTCGGAACTTCTGATCCGATTCCGAAATTTTTCTCTCGCTCACTGTTAAAACAAGAAATTCCACGAGGTCGAAGTCGCAGGTAGAAGCTATATCTTCTTCTAATATATAAAATTCTCGTGTCACAGTTTTCGTTGCCATACTCCTCCGAAACGGCTTGACCGATTTTGATGAAATTTTTTGTGCTTATCCGGTATCTATGAGAATCGGCCAACATCTATTTTTCATCCCCCTAAATCGAAACTTACGCGGGTGAAACCGCGGGGCGCAGCTAGTAATATATAAAATTCTCGTGTCACAGTTTTCGTTGCCACACTCCTCCGAAACGGCTTGACCGATTTTGATGAAATTTTTTGTGCTTATCCGGTATCTATGAGAATCGGCCAACATCTATTTTTCATACCCCTAAATCGAAACTTACGCGTGTGAAACCGCGGGGCGCAGCTAGTATTTTATAATATTGAAATAAAAGAGCGCGGTGGTTGGGTACTCGCGCGATGATCGCTTTCAGTTAACACACGGCCTAATAGACCCTTTGACTATACTAAGGCCTGTAGATAATATGGATATAACATACTTTCCCATCTTTACTCTCATCACCAGACGCATCAGCGTGATCTCCCTTCTGCAAAGGCCCAGGATCAGGGAGAGGTTGGTCACCCTCCCTCTTATGTGCCGTGAGGGTATCCAGAGATCGGTACCGCGTAGGCGTCTCAATTTTTATTGGGAAGTCCCTGAAAATAAATACGAAATTCGAATCCGTTCAATGTTTATAGAGTTTGTTACATTTAGCATGATTCCTACCTGCCTATTTTTTTTTTTTAATAATATTTATTCATGACCATAGAAGCAAGTCTTTCAGTCGAATACATTATGGGTTTTAACAATATTACATTAGTTAGTTACATAAAAATGCACGTTTTCCACTAAATAATTATCCACTTGCCTCCCTTTCGGGTTGGGTGAATACATCTCAATGTTAACAAGTATAATCCTTTTCAGACTAATTAATTAGTTTTTTTTTTTTTTTTTTTTTCACAGTTACAATTTCAGAATAATTATATACAGATTAGAGAATTAGTTAAATTTTTTCTACCGTATTACAAATATACTTAAACAACAAACTAAAATATTTCTTATTTTCTAATAATTCCTGAACGCGGCGGGGAACACTTTGACTTTGACGTTCACTTTCACTTTCACTGTCATTTAATTCTCTCAATTCACTGACCAAAATCAAACGTTGAATGTTAAAACTTGAACATTGTAAGATAACATGATCCAAATCAGCATCCTCTACTCCACAGTGTTGACAACGGCTATTGTTAATTATGCAAATCCTATTCAGGTGAGCTGGTGTTAAGCAATGTCCCAATCTCATGCGTGATATAATAGTTATAAATTTTCTTGTGATGTATTTCATGTTATGATACCAAGGTTTAATAGGTAATTCATTTTGTATTCCAGCATACCATCTGCCTTTCGTTTCCAAGGTTATGTCCCAATACTCTTTCCATAACAGTCTATTATGTTCTTTAAAAAGACTGTAGTAATCAGTGAATGGAACCTTGAACAACTCGGATCGATCTTCATCATGGTCTGAACGGGCCGCAGTGTCAGCTACTTCGTTACCACGAATGCCACTGTGTGAAGGTACCCAAACTAATTCTACTTTAATATACTTATGAATTAGCTTTTGAATTATAAGTCTAATATTGCATAAAATATAATTTAACTTAAAAGAAATATTTACATTGTGTAGAGCAGACAAAACACTCCTAGAGTCTGTTACTATTAAAATATTATGTACATTATTTACAACACTATTTACATGCTGCAGTGCACAATAAATTGCATAACATTCTGCAGTGAAAATGCTACATACTTTGTTTAACTTAAAACATTTACTGAAGTCTAGCTGTGGGTCATAGAAAGCTGCATTTACATTATGGTCTGTTTTTGATCCATCTGTGTAGATAACATAATGTTGTGGTCTATTGTCTTTAAACTGTAAAAAGTCAAATTTATTGTGCACCGTGTCTAAATGGATTGGAAAGCTGTTAATAATACCATTAAAAGGAATTTTGTATATAGGCCAAATATCATTTTTAACAATATCTTTTGAATTACTATTTACATGTTCAAATATTGTTGGCATTTCAGGTAAAGTTCCACCAACCAAAGAAGAAGCAGAGATGGCATTGGAAGCTATTGACTGTGAGATTATAGGATGTATTGTTAGTTTCTTAAGTAAAGGATTATCATTTGATGCCATGACTTTTAATAAAAATCTCTCAGCCAACAACAACCTTCGTAATGTCAAGGGAGGTATACATGTCTCAACTTCTAACGAATTAATAGGTGTGGAGCGCATAGCACCACAAATAAGTCTCAGTCCCATATTTTGAATTACATCTAATTTTCTTAACAAGGTGCTATTGGCATTCATGTAAGCTAAACTGCTGTAATCGAAATGGCTTCTCACTATACTTTTGTACAGCATACTCATAACTCTGGGGTCAGATCCCCAAAAACTTCCCGCTAAATGTCTCAATAAATTAATACCATTCAGTGCTTTGTTACTAATATGTTTAATATGTTCATCAAACTTTAATTTATCATCAATAATGACGCCTAGGAATTTATGTTGCTTAATAACAGGAATTTCTACATTATTATATGAAATTTTAACATTGCTATGAGTATTTACATTTTTTCTGATAATTAAAATTGAACTCTTTTCTGGACTTATTTCTAATTTAAGTTTATTATGATAATAGTTGTATAATTGAGACAAAGCCTTATTAATATTAGCCATTGCTATATCTATGTTTTGATTTATGCTGTACATAAGCAAATCATCTGCAAATTGCAGGATTTTTACATCTGGTACATCTACATATTTTAATATTTCAGAAGTATACAAGTTATAAAGTAAAGGAGACAAAGTTGCCCCTTGCATTGTGCCTTTGTTGACAGTTCTAGGTCCATGCAATTTATTATTATATTTAACAAATACAGTTCTATTGTTTAAAAAATAATAAAGCCATTTTAGAACATGGCCAGGTATACCAATATCGTGTGATACTTGAATGAGTTCTTCTATATTTACATTGTCAAAGGCACCTTTTACATCTAAAAACACGCAGATTGCATTAGAGTGACTTAATTTAACCTGCCTTACATCTGATAGTAAAGATACAAGGCTTTCAGAGCAACTTTTACCTTTTCTGAAGCCAAACTGTATAGAAGGAATTAAGCTTTGCGATTCAGCAAAATAATCTAATCTTAACTTCAACATATTTTCAAAGAGTTTGCCTAAACAAGATGATAAGGAAATAGGTCTATATGAAGAAGCACTATTTACAGGCTTATTAGGTTTTAAAATTGGAATGACACACTGTGTTTTCCAAGACTCAGGTATTTCTAATTCATCCCATAGTTTATTATAAATATTAAGTAATGTTGTCTGTGCATTTAAATGTAATTTTTTGATTAACATGTAAGGTATGTCATCCAATCCTGGTGTAGTATCTTTCCTACTTTTTAAAGATGTTTTTAACTCTTCTATACTGAAATTGCTCTTGAGAAATATATTTACATCATTTTCTGTAGCATTCTCGAATAAATTCTCAAGCCTAGTGTCATCTATTTCAGTAGAATCTGCTAAGTTATCTAAAAAACTGGGAACCCACTCATCTTTGATGTTTTTGTTTCGATTTGTTCCAATTTTTTTAAACTTTTTAATGTATCCCCATATCCTAGAAACTGGAGTTAACCTATTGAAGCTACTACATAAATTTTTCCAAGAAGAAGAACTCTCTTCCTTCAGAATTATTTTCTTTTTTGCATCTAGTTTTTTATATGTTATCCAATTTTCAATGTTGGGCTGAGAAAAATAATACTTTAATGCTTCTTTCGATTTTGCGACAGCATCACTACATTTTGTATTCCACCATGGTACTGGTTTTTTAATAGGTGTGTTTGCAACTAATTTTCGTTTTGGAATTGTTTTATTCCTTAAATCTTTTAATGTGTCTATAAAATGGTTATAAGCATTGATAGGGGAATCATTTATTGAGTCCAACTGGGAAAAACAAGTTTCTGATAGGCTATAATATTCGTCCCAATCTGCCTTACTATAAATATATTTCTCTTGATCCACCGGAGGTGACGTGTCATACATAGATGGTTGAATGTTGATCTCAAGTATGGTTGGAAGATGATAGCTACCCATGGGATCGTCATGAACATACCAGTTACATAAATGAGCTATTGAAGAGCTAACAAGAGCAAGATCTATTGCAGAAGCTTGTCTATTAGGATAAGGAACAGTTGTTGGTGATCCATCATTCAAAATACATAAGTCAAATTCATCAATGATATTATACAAACATCTACCTCTATTATTATTACTATGGCATCCAAAGGCTATGTTGTGAGCGTTAAAATCACCCATGACTATATAAGGTTTGGGTATGTTATTGATTAAATCCTTTAACTTTGCTGAGTCAAACCTGATACTTGGAGGGCTGTAAATACAAACTATTGCCATTGCTCCAAACTGTGTTTCTATAGTGATACATAAGTTTTGAATAGATTCTGAGAAGTGTGTATTAACTACTCTGTATTTTAAACGATGGTTCACCAAAATGGCTACTCCATTATGGGAATTTATGGAATTTTTGTGAATTAAATTATATGTGGGAAAGTGTGGGATTATAGAATTAGATTTAAACCATGTCTCATTAAGAAGACAGATATCTACTTTTTTTTCAATTAATAAATTTTGTAATAGGCTCTTTTTACTCTGTAAACTCTGTATGTTATACTGTAAAATATTTAAATAATTATCCATATTTAAATTAAATTTGATAAAAATATTTCTTTTATTTTCTTATGTGTGAGTGGACCATCAGCGTCACTCTTGTTTCCTAATGCAACCAACGATTTAACAATTGCGTTAATTATAATGTCATTATTTGCTACTTGTTTAATATCTAAAATGTCATTGGATTTAGCTTTATCAGTGACCTTGGGTAAAACAGGGAAAGATTTCTCATTAAATGTAGGGGGTGATTTCACAACAGTGGCATAAGATTGCTGCAGAAATTTGGCCTTTTTCTCTTCAATTTTTTGTTTTTTAATGGGACAGTCTCGTGAAATGGCAAGATGATTACCTGCGCAGTTGATGCATGTGATCTCTTCGACATCGCATTCTTTGTAGGAATGGCGACCAGCACAAGAAGAGCAGTGTTGCTCGCCTCTGCAAGTCTTAGCAGAATGATTAAATTTAAGACATTTATAACATTGTAATAATGGTGGTATGTATGTTTTCACCTCATATCTAAATAGCTTTATATAAGCATATTGCGGTAAAGATGTTGATGCAAAGGTGACGGCAACTGTATTGAGAGGCACTAATTTTCCCTCTACTTTTCGCATGAATCTTTTAATTGAAATTACATCAGAGTCGCACACTATATTTTTATATATTTCCTCATTGGAGAGTTCTTTGGGCACAAACCTCAATACACCAATCCTTTCTGTTAGATAAGATGGTATAAAGGCTTTAAACTTATTTTTCCATAAAAATTCTTCCATCTTCAAAAAGTTGTTGGCAGCAGCCGCCTTCTTAAATGTTATGCCTATTTTGTGTGCATTAATTCTGTGTACTCCTAAGACTCCTTTTACATTATCTGATATTAAGTTGGTGAGTGTGATAGGATTTTTATTCCCTACCTTCTCCTGCTCTGTTGATTCTACGTAAACTATATATTCCGAATTTGTGTTTTCAATGAACAGTCTTTTATAATTAGGTTTGGTGAAAATGTTATACTTGGTAGAGTCTGAATTTCGGTTGTTACTACTATACTTGCGTTTTTTCTTTTCCCCCGGCTCTGGCGACTCCTCACCGCCACTGGTGACACTCATGGTTTTTCGAGGTCTTATCCGATGTTATTAATGTGGTATTTCTGTACAATTATAGATTTATAAAACTTTTTGTGAAATGGAAATTACCGCCTCGTTTGACTTCCCGCCAAAAAGTCCCTACCTGCCTATAGGTTATAGTGTTGCCAACCTTATAATTACATTGTCCTTTTAAGTATATTCAAGGCCTAAATACCTACTTTTTTATATAGTACCTAAGGTACCTAAGTCAAAGCATTTAATTTAAATAGGCAAAAAAGGCATTTTTGAGCGTCTTTTTAACTTTTTAATGTATTTTCAATTCAATACAAAGTGGGGAGATGTGTTATAATATTCAGTTATGAGACATTTATAAAATAGAAAAACCCGTTCTTATAGGCTCAAAGTAGCAAATAAAACGTACATTTAAAAAATGTAATATTTTTTTTAGTTTTTCGGCGTCTACTATATTTTTATGTCATGGCTTCGAAAATACTATATTTGACATAAAAAAAGTTGGCAACCCTACATAGGCATCATTCGAAACATGATTTTGTTATTATATTATGGTGTATCCAAACATAAATGGACAATCGCGCGCGGAAGTTTGCCGTATGTCATTAGGTACAGAGGCCAGCACATCAACCTACCCCAATCTGTCAAATTTCTTTGATAGAATTTCAAATTTACTGCAAAGGAATAAGGTTCATATTCAATTGGGAAAATTTTACAGATTGGGGTAGGTTGATGTGCTGGCCTCTGTACTTCCCAGAATCCGATCCTTATTAGCGACGCTATCAAATCGTGCTTTTTTTTTCAAAACTAACAGTTTCGATTCCTAGCTAGAAATATTGATTTTTCAAAAATCCAATGATGCAGTTTTGTTTTCATCAAAATCAAGCCCGAGACTCCCTTGAGTACTTTTCGCTATTCCTCATAGGTTCGGATTTGGTCATCCACGCGCCCACTTGAAAAATTCACCCTGTAATGCCCTAATATTATTGAAATCATATAAAATTATTACAAAAAAAATTATAACATAGCCAACTAAAATATCTTCTAAACCGTAACCTCCGCTGATAAAGTGGTTTCATCGAGCATGTCCTTATGTTAATATATGGTCTATCTTAGTCCTTCTTCGCAATTTTCGAATAATAAGCAGAACTACGACACACGCAACCGCTTTAATTTCAGTTCTGAGGCCAACAAAGAGCGCAGCGTGTCTGACGTGTCTCGGATGTGCCACGCTGCCACGCAGTACTGCCTCGCAAACATGCATCGGTTTAGTCCTAAATAGAGCGCGGTAGAAATGTGTCCTGCAAACGCCTCGTGTTGCTGGTGCTGCCACGCTCTTGTCGCTCAATGTTTGGACACACCTCTAGAATTCCTACGCACGAAATGAATCTACTCGTAGCTAAGTTGGTAAACTAAGAAAGATTAGTTACAAGTGTTGTGTGTTTAATAATCACAATTCGCAACCTACCGTTTCTCAGGAGTTTTCAGTTCAAGCATGCTGGCAGATTTATTTTCTATCGCTTCCTTAGGTATGTCAGCATCCGACTCATTGTGCTGCTTGATGCATCTGATCATCTCATACAGCTCCTTCGAAAGACGTTCGCGGTGACTCTTCGGTAACGAACCAAGTAAGGAGCACCCAAATTCCTAAAATAGGAAACAGTTACCTATCAGGTTACCTACAGAACAGAGGTTACCTTTTGTGACAGTTCAACAACATTAACTGCGATAAATGATAATTACGTTGTTGAGAAGACGATCAATTTTTCGAACATAATTATGAAGCAAGGGGTTAGCACTAGCCGCGTGACGACTCCCGGCCACCGTAGGCGCGGGCCTGCGGACGGCGAGTAATGGGTAGCTCCCCGTCCGATCAGGACCAGGCCCGTGCCGGACGGCGCGTATGTGTTCCACGCGCGCCTCAAAGAGCTGTCAGCAGACACGGAGGGGCCCGTTAGGGCCGAAGCCTGCCGGGGCAGCGGGATTGTCCGAAAGGGTTACCGCTGCCCCGGAACATAAAGGGCTAAGGAAGGAACACGGATGGGTTTTAGTCAGTAAGAGTCTGACACTCCCTTCCGCTCCACCCAGAGCGGGAGGGGTCATTGGATGATTTCCCATCCTTAAAAAAAAAAAAAAAAAGGGGTTAGCACTATACCTACTTCAAAATGATTCAGATTGTGATTGAAAGTGTATTAATTACGCAATTAGAAATCTTATATGTATTATCTAGATTATAAGTATAGTATAAAATTCAAAGTCCTAACTAATATATCAACGCACAGCCTAAACCGCTGGTCCTAGAGACATGAAATTTGGAGGGTGTGTTTTTTGTGAAGCGTACGTATCCACTAAGAAAGGGGTTTTCGAAATTCCACCCCTCAGAGGGTGAATGGGGGAGGGTGAAATTTCACACGGACGAAGTCGCGAGCATAAGCTAGTAATCAATAAAATCATAGCGACACATTCAATCCTTTGAAGCCATCGGCCTTTATTAGGCTTCTATCCCGTTCACCCTTTATTTAATAAGTAGGTACCTACCCTGTTTTTGTACAAACGGTAAAAAAGTCAGACGGTATACAGGTGAAATTTTAATCACTGTTTTCCTCTTAAAAGTTGTTCATAATGATGAGTACAATGACCCCCATTGTACTCATCATTATGAACTACTTTTACTATGGGACCAAACATGAAATTGCGAAAAAAAAAATCTGCTGTTCCCTACATTTTGACGAGTTATGCGAACATGAAATGTAGGGAACAGCAGATTTTTTTTTCGCGATTTCATGTTTGGTCCCATAGTAAAAGTTGTTCATAATGATGAGTACAATGACCCCTTAAGAGGAAAACAGTGATTAAAATTTCACCCTGTATAATATAGGTAGTTTCATTGCATCCAAAAATAACACTCTTTCATTTTCATTAAACTAAATGGATTCGGGTTAACAGAAAACAAACCTAACCACGGATAATAGTAGAAGTACAATATAAGGTACTTTCCCTGCGGCCAAAGCGAATGCCCCGCTATACGGTAGTTCCCAGGCAGTTGTTGAAACGCTCATTTAATTTCCACGACAGACGTGGCGGTATTCTATTGGAAACCTATTGAGACAACTTACTAACGTAAGTATTTCTGATACGGATGATAGTAAAGTACCTACCTATACGAGGATCTTACAACATGCGAATTCATGATTAGGTAGACGACCGCATTCTTAGGTACTTATGCGATATTAGTCATATATAAGTACTTACTTAATAACTAAATAGGTACTCATCAAAATATACTTACCTACTTACTTTTAAACGTTGTTACAAATAGCTGTAGGTTCTAAATCAAACTCAAAGCATTTATTTCAAACAAACCAATTACAGGCACTTTTGAATTTATTGTCAAGGGGCCGGTCAGTCAGAAAGATAAAATAGTAGATAGTTGCCCATTACAAAGAGTAGTCCGGTATCTAGGTACACACGGCTACACATCAAGCTACATAATAATATCAAGCTATACATTTCCAGTTTTAGCTGACCTCGCATTGTGTAGGTTTTTCGTACAATCAAAAGTCAGCTTATAGGTACTCTGGTTATGTATAGCTTAATGTGTAGCCGTGCATACCTATGGAGTAGAACGGGCAAGAAACTCCACGAACATACTTTTAAATCATTTTTAATCATTTCTATTATTTTTGTATTGTTTTTCATATTTTGTAACAATTTGTGTAATGCGAGTTCAGCAAAAACTAGAAATGTATCTAAGGTAGCTTGATATGTCGCCGTGCGACTGGTCATCTCTTACCTGC
This sequence comes from Gortyna flavago, assembly GCA_963669345.1. NCBI lineage: Eukaryota > Metazoa > Arthropoda > Insecta > Lepidoptera > Noctuidae > Gortyna > Gortyna flavago. The sequence continues at coordinate 3,363,926 of OY770144.1, forward strand.
CAAAGCTTATTTTAATTTCTGAATTCTTTGTACAGTCACGGAAATTAATTGCTACCTCAAATTGGCACCTCAGTTTAGCATTTTATAGCCATTTCATTCAACTGTCATTGTGATTGGAAATAACGGACAATATAAGTTAGTAGATGCGAAGTTAAAAAATAATTTCCGTGACTTTTCATACAACTCACAACGTAAGTACCTTGTCCAGTTGCTTTCCGCCAGACATGCCAGAGACCTGCCAAATGCCACTGTTCTGCTGGTTGCTGGTAGTCGGACACGAACACGACAGGCTCGGACTTTCCAGCACCACGTGGAGACCAGATGACTGAAAAAATTATCTTGTTAATTTTTATTGTTCATCAGATTCAAACAGTCTAAAATTGGAATTCTACTGATCCCTCTGACAGTAGGTGCCTACCAAACCTATTTTTGGTACACAAATTCAAGGTCGCTCAGCGCGCTATGGAGCGAATTATCTATGCTCGGAGTCTCTTTGAAGGATAAAATCAGGAATAAAATTATGGTGGTTTTTATTACGTGGTGGAAGTGGCAGTGAGCTGGCCATGTATGACGAAGGACCGATGGCCGGTGAAGCAGACGAGTCTTGGAGTGGAGACCGCGTAGTGTGGGACGTCCCCCAGCTAGATGGACGGACGACCTAAAGAAGGTGGCTGGGACGCGTGGCGGCGCACGGCTCGGCGCGCGCTGCGCGTGATCAGCGCAGTGCTCTTATATCTGTCTAGCCGTTCGCTCTCTTGCCGGTGTACCTCACGCACTCATACACGGAGCGCATAAAATACCTATAATCGATTAGCGCTAGAAACGCGGTGTGGCCATAAATATGTAACTAGGTAAGTAATACGTTTATAGTAACACATAAACGCCGTCTTCCCATGGGGATAGGCAAAAACTACTGAACGCCACCTGCTACGATCCTTACATACTCCTTTTGCCTCGTTTACGTTCATACATCTGGCATACAAGCACGTCGGTTGCGAGAACTGCGCATCTGACATTTCTGAAGAACATAACCATCACCAATAAGTTCATCCTCTCACGTCTCAACATGACCAAACCATATCTAAGCGTACTATTTAATAATAGTTATTATTATTTTTACCTGACAATTAATAACAACACTCCTCATCCCGCCATCCTGGCTGATGTTGCCGTCGCTGGTGTCCAGAGATTTGACGCTGAACCCCAGACATTGCAGCAAGGCACACAACTCCACCACATCCGTGTACGCTTCCTGAAAGAAGTCGATATCTTAAGTCCTATCAGACCAATATCAGTTCAATACCAAATGATCCTATAAAATTATTTTTGATACATACGGTGTATAACAAAATGTAGTTTCTACAATATTCAAATTACTTACATTATCACTCACAATCTGCGACATTTTCTTTAATTTAACTACAATATACTGAAAATGTATATAACAGCAATATACTTGTTTCTAGCAATTTAGGATCACTTTGTCGTTATACTTATTTTTCGGTTACAACTGCTTTGCTACCTACCGCCATTAGCTTTTCAGTATTTTTCATCAATATGACAAGTATATCCAACTACCGTCATAATATGATAAATTGTATGGTGCATTTGTAAAATAAGCTACGTCTGACTAGCCACCACGACAACTTTATGCATAACGTTTTTAGGTGTATTCGTTTAAAGAATCTTTCGGCCTACACACTGCATCGCATCACGCAGCGGGGCGCGTGAAACGGAGCTAAATTCCACGCGCGGAAGCACGTTTTTATTGAATCTGTTTAAAATCACGCGCGGGGGCAAGTTATCTGCGTCCCGCTGCGTGATGCGGTGCAGTGTGCGAATCGCTTAAAAGACAAGGTTTTGACATTCTTTGACTAACAAACCTAAACAATTTGCTTGTTAGCATGCTTTTTGTTTGAGAGCAGTGGCGGCCCAGTGGTGACGGCCCGGCCCCAACTTACGTATCGCAGGTCGTGGGTTCAAACCCAGGCAAGAACTTTACTTTGCGTAATTTATTTAATCACCACTTCTCTGAAAATGCTGAATGAAACATCGTGAGGAAACCGGCATGTCCTAGAACCAAAAATTCTAAGACACATGTGACATCCGCCAACCCGCATTGGGACCTCGTGTTGGATTATTGTCCACTTCCTCTCACTGAGAAAGCGCCTGTCCCAGTGATAGAGAAGTTATAGGCTGATTATGAATGCATATATTATATTTGTAGAAGTTCAAATCAATTTGCCACATTTTTCGTAATAAGGAAAAGTTAAGAAAAAACAAATAATTCTTTTACAATACATTTTATTAGAAATTATTCAAATACAATAACTAAGTTATTTTAAAGGAACAGCATTCATTACACCCATTATATTCTGTAATAAAATCGCTAAAATCGCCGTATTATTCAGATTAATCAGCGTATATAATGAATGCAATCCGCTAGTATCTGGGTGCTTTAATCATTGCAAAGACGAAACAATGTTAACAAACAAAACTTCATGTTCTATACAATGAAAAATGCACCCAGACAACATACAAATAAGGCATTTAGTTGTAAGTCATGTAGCGTGGAGTTGCGGAGAACTTGGCGTAAGACTTGATGACTTTGTTCACTGCTTCTAAGAAGTCCTTTTCGGTAGCCACCTTACGCCGAGCGCGGATCGCGAACATACCCGCCTCTGTGCAGACAGACCTGAGAAAAAAAAAAAACTTAACAATTTCAAGTGTATAAATAACAATATCAGCGTATAACTGACCAGCGGTCTGCCCAATTTCTGTTCATTGTTATAATTTTAGTGGACATCAATAGACAATCTAAAAAGTGTTTATCAATTTTTAAGGGCTATTAAGGCTGCCATAAGGGCTAGAGAATGATGACTGGGCTATTTTTATGTATTATTTATGCAGAATAAATTATATTTCCTTCTTTTTCTATATTTCTCCAATATAAAAAACATTAGCTAGTCGGTTAGTTTCGTAGCAAGCCTAATAGAACAATGAGGTTTTAACCTCCAAAAATTCATCATCTGCCTAGCTTTTTCCCCAAACACTTTTGACATCTAAACCTAGACAAATTATACGTACCTAATTTCAGCGCCAGTAGAATTAGGGCACAGTCTAGCCAGCAGGTCGAACCTGATGTCCCTCTCAACACTCATGGACCTGGCGTGGATTCTGAAGATGTGTGCGCGACCTTCCAGGTCGGGTAGACCGAACTCCACCTTTCGGTCCAAACGGCCGGGACGCATGAGGGCAGGATCTAGGGTGTCTGGTCTGTTTGTGGCCATCAGGACCTGGGAAAGAACATTATTTTATTAATAGATGTTTTTCGTATTTGACTGCTTGCAGGTTCCAGCAAAAATTGGACTAATAAATATCAAAATAGGAAATCATTTTTAAGTTCAGCACTTTTGATGTTACCAAAGTCTTTCCTCTTCAACATGTCAGCGAAATTATGTGAAAGTGATCTCAAACATGGTAAAAACAATTCAGAACTAAAAATGTATGCGTGAAGACGAGTAGCGTCAGCACATAACACACACACACGCACACTCATACTTCCGACTTCACCGTTTTCGCGGACGTTACCGAGAGCTCCTGCATACACACACATTTACAGCGTGTACTTGGTAACCACTAGTAAAGCGCGTGTCGCTTCGTGAGATAAGAATACTGTAATAGTGATACGAGACGATGCTCTACACTCTTGAGGTGCTAATATCTACGGGCGGATACTGTACATACCTTGATGTTACCACGGGGGTCGAAACCGTCAAGCTGGTTGATCAGTTCCAACATAGTTCTCTGCACTTCATTGTCACCACCAGCGCCGTCATCGAATCTAAGGACACAAATATTATTAATACAATGAAATAAAAAATAAAAAAAAGATTCCGACGAATTGAGAACCTCCTCCTTTTTTTGAAGTCGGTTAAAAAGTAAACGTTAGCAGGTAGGGTCCGGATTTGTGGCCGGTTGAATGATTAATGATTTTATTTTTGTAAGTAGGTTTGCACGAACACTTTTACACGTCAATCATATTTTTTTTTAACTAGATGAGGTCGGCGTTTCCTATCTGACAAATCTGAGAAGAAAATCCGAAACAAACACAGAGGTCACAGTCTCTTTTAAAGTCCAGACATAATCTTGGTCAGGTAAACGGTCAGGTTGATGGCAATAGGCTCGCTCCCTATCACATGCGACTTAACTGGCAAAATGTGGGTGTATTATAAATAGGTACACCTCTCCGTAACCCTTCTAGAGAACTGGCGTGATATTATTATGTTAAAAAAAACCGGTCCAGTGCGAGGTCAGGGTTTTCGGATTTTTTCCTTTACTTGTGCTACATGATATTGCTTCTTGCCAAATTTCATGATTCTAGTTCAACGGGAAGTACCCTATAGGTTTTGATCCCTTGCGAGTGTCAATATATGCGGCATAAACGGAACATGAACGCCCGTATCTTTTCATTGCGTTGACTTAAAAGTTTGATTTTTTTCACTGGTTCAAGAGATTGAGTATTTGATATTAATTTCAACTTGATAACTCCACGCGTTCCTGAGAAAAAGGGTCTTGACAGATGGACAGACAGACGGACAACGAAGTGATCTTATAAGGGTTCCGTTTTTCCTTTTGAGGTACGGAACCCTAAAAATATTAATAAGTCTAGTGTAGAGATAAACTACGATAACATGGCGCGCCCCTCCAAAATTCAAAACGTTTGAAAGTATTTACAATGCACAACCAAGATTCACAACGAATGTGTGCGTAATGAGACGGCCGTCAAACAAAAACTTACAACTACATACAAACTCCTTCGTAAGGATGTCACTACACACATTGAAACAGTAATTTGGAGGGGCGCGCCATGTTATCGTAGTTTATCTCTACTAGCGTAAATTAAATAAAGATCCAGGTTCGCAGATTCGTTTCGAAATAAATCATCATTATACCGGCCATAGGCCAATTTATTTGAGGTCGGCGCACCATGAGTTTTTCTTCCATACTTCTCTATGTTCGGTATCTATAAACGAATCAGAGAACAAAAGTGTAAGTTTATAAAGAACATCTCACCTGGCGCCACCAATAGCGTCAATTTCATCAAAGAAGATTAGACAGGCCTTTTTGCTACGCGCCATCTCGAACAGTTCTCGCACCATTCTAGCGCCCTCACCTACGTACTTCTGGACCAGCTCCGAACCTAAGAACAAAGGCATATTTCAATGAACGAAAGAAATATCAATGCTCATTTTCATTTTGGTTTTGGATGGTGTAAACTAACCAACGGTTGTCCAGGGACCTATTTAATAAACCGACAGGCGACAATTTAATTAGTTTTATTAATATTATTAATTTTAGTGCTTTATTGAACAAAAATTACAAAAATGAGACAATTTTGTATTTTTTTTTTTTTTTTTGTGAAAATATGTGTTCGCGTTGTGTACAAGACGCAAAGTTCTTGTTTTCATTCTAGTTCTGAGTTCATTTAGTAGATAATTGAAGGAGTCCACTACACTAAAACTTAATATCTCTATAAATTGATTATTTGTGTACATCTTTTATTGGAAATCCTCAATAAATAAACTCCTTCACAAAGAGCTCTACTACGTGTCAGCTATATGTAGTCCACTGCTGGACATAGGCCACCTCCAAATATCACCACGACGACTGCATTACCTGCCATCCAGCGGATTCCTACTACCTTCACTATAGTGGGACTTTTTTATTAGCTGCAGTAAAATAACAGCTTATGTGTTACTTAAATGACTGAAATTGGCGTCTTTTTGTTTTTTCGCGGCCATCAACCAAATCTTGTTTTTCTAGTACAGAATAGTGTAACAAACGAAACTTATTTGACATGCATATCTCTAAATGCAGTCCGAAATGAGTTTTAAAGAAGTGTCATTTTACTGCAGCTAATTAAAAGTCGGATTATAGTTCGCCAGAACATCTTGTGAGAAAAATATGGATAACATGCAGCTCAGAGGAGTCCCGGCAAAATTATCTGACGGAAAACGTCACATAACTTTTTTTAATTGGCAGAGCCTGGAGATGGTTATACAGCATAGCTATTCACAACAATTCGATACGATTACCTGATTTGCCTTGCCCTCGAAAGCAAATATTTGTCAGAAGAATAGGACGACCGCCTATTCTTCCGACAATTCTCATTTGATTGAAACTGTCAAAATGTTTGGATTTTGGATTTGTGAAGCGATTTTGCGTTTTTTAGCGGAAGCCTATCGAATATAAAAAAACCTACTTAATACATAATTATAAATGTATGTTTTGCAATCAATAGCTTTGCCATAAACTTTATTTGACAAAGTAAAGTACCGTTGCACATAATAAATTTACTCTAGGGGAGGCGTATCAGAAAATTGTCTAAGCTTATAGACAAACTTCTTTCTTAACTCCCCATATAAGGACATAACTAAATAAATTGCCCTCGTCATTGCTGTACCAATTTTGACAAAAGCTCCCAGTAAAGCATTTGCGGTCGGGGGACCCCCGTCAGGGACAAAGTTCCTTATTCAATACTCGCACGCACACACACACTAATAATAAAAAGAGACAGAGGGAGATAGTCGCATGGAGGGGTAACGCTTTTTCCTTACGTAACGATATTCACCACTCAACTTGCCGCAGGCCGCGATTAGGCATTTCGTTCCAATAAGAAGAAAGAAAGATATTTTAAACTATATTTACCTTGATTTTTTGGTAGCCATAGTAAAAGTTGCTACTGACGATTATGATCCATAAATTTCCACTGGTTTTATAAAATAACAAGGGCCGAAACAAAGTGCTAGCTTAAGTATAGATAGTGATAGATAACATATTGTGGTGTGATGATTTATTATGTTTATTAGACTGTGTTATAGATGATGCTAGAAGGTGTGATATTTATGCATCATTGTCGTTCTGAAGGAATTTTCTGCAATTCTTCAAGTGTTAAGCATTGTAGCTTTCTGTAGTTTGGTAGGTGAAAGGAGACGAGTTAATTAATTCGAACACACAATGAATTAAGTGTATATTAATATTACGTCATCTCCATAGGCCACACATATTTAATCTAAAAAAAGGAAAACCGATTCAACATAAAATAATTTTCATTATTTTGATGATACGTTTTTTATTCGGGACAGATTTTTTGGTCGTTTGGTAGACCTTGATGGTAAAGCAATAACGAGTTTATCTATACAATGTATGTATGCCATGCAATTTTCGGATCTATAGAACTACTATCGAGTGAATTCGACCAGATTACTCACCAATGACCCTGATGAAGCAGGCATCAGTTCTGTTGGCGACTGCTCTCGCGCACAAGGTCTTGCCGGTACCGGGGGGTCCGAAGAGCAACACTCCCTTGGGGGGCTCGATACCTAGTTTCACGAACTTCTCGGGCTGGAAGGAAATGTATAAATTGTTAGTACCTGCAGTAAATTCTGTTACGTGGTAAGAGAAACTTCTAGTAGACAGAGCATAAAACACTATCCCACTAAATTCGGACTCAACCGGATCCCTTAGTTTTTAAATCGCAAGAAAATATAGAGAATCGTCTTTTGAGTCACTGGCACGACAGTATCTCAAATTATTCCACTTCCACAGCGTCGTCGGTGGCAGCGCAGAGGTCAGAAGTTAAACAGAAATACCCGCCTGACATTGTCCTAAAAAGTTGCAATTAGAATTTAGAACTCAATAAATCCAAGTAAGACCTCACATGTAAAAGCGGAGTCTCCACGACTTCCCTGAGCTTCTCAATCTGCTCTTTGCATCCTCCGACGTCAGAGTACGTCACGTCCGGTTTCTCTTCAACCTGCATCATGGTCACCGTGGGGTCGATCTTCGGAGGCAGGGGGATGTGGATCTGGTACTTGTTGCGGTCCACACTGGTGGGGTTTAGGCAGGTTTCAGTTGATTAATTACGAATGAATATTGCTTGCACTTGGCTTTCTTTTGTTGTGAAGTTTTTTTTATGAAGCGAAGGTCAGATACGATCATATTTGTTACAAATATGATTAAGGGTGTATCCTATCATAATATCGGGGTCAGAGTCAGACTCCGGACCGTGTGAGTCAAAGACCTCGTCATCTGGGCTCAACCCTTTCGCCAATAATGATATAATAATGTGCAAGTAAAAAAATTTACTTGCACATTATTATATCTTGTAAACACTTTTGCTCAAAAAATTTTGTGACAAAAATGACCATCTGTGACAAAAATGACCATCTGTGACAAAAGCGACTTTAAACTTTTGTAAAATCTATTAATGGACCTAACTCTTTTATAAATTAATAACAAAACATCAGTACGATTCTACCATTCCTTCTAACTACAGTCCGGTCGTCGAAAGAATCCGTTCCTGACACCTGTCAGTGCGCAAATTCTAAGTAGCTAATAATAATAAAGATCAAATTCGCAAAACACGTATTCGTATGTATGAAACAGACAAGAGTCAAGAACGCTTTCTCTTGTCGGCCGAACTGTAGATCTACATTTTATGACAGTTGTGGCTCAAGGTAATAATCTGACACGAAGCTCCAATATATCAGACTTTTCCAATGAACCTGAGTATGCTCTCGGAGAGTGCTATGGAAGTTGCCAATGCTTATAACAACCGCCTGATATGTCTCCTTTATAAATTACTAGGACGGCGAAAATATCTGTGGTAATCTATTTCTCCTCTAAATTGTACTTTGTATTCTAGTGACAATCCAATGGCAATATTTTTTTCAACGATTAACTGCTGTTGCTGTCAGGTTGTCACCGCACAAGGGAACTCTTTCTAAAGTTACTGTTTACATTGAGATTCGATCTCATAACATCACTTCTTAAATAATGACTTGCAGAGTGGCAAGTCCACAAATATTTTCGAAATTTCAAATAAAATCAATGCTTTTAAAACAACAAAAAGCTATCTAATTATAATGATTATCTGCATAAAAGCATTGGCTGGTCTACTTGATAAGCATTAGCAACTCAAATGTCTCAGCGAGGCCAAAAAAATCTCAACAAGTCATCCATTATATAGAAAAAGCACTACCGCCTTAAGAAAAAAAATAAGATATCTTAAGACTAAGTACAGTCACGAGCATAAATATAAATACCTTACACTTTTGTATTGCTAGAAATTTTATGGCATTAGGAACATATTATTTTAGAAATCATCCGACTTAGAAGTTCTATAGGTCGTGAGTTCGAACCCAGACAAGCGCTTTACTTTGTGTAATTTATTTCATCACCACTGCTCTCAAAACGGTGAAGGAAAACATCGTGAGAAAACCAGATGTCTTAGAACCAAAAAAATTCGAAGACATGCGACATCTACCAACCCGCACTGGGCCCGAGTGGTGGATTATGGCCCACTCCCTTTCACAGAGACGAGGCCTGTGTCCCAGTAGTGGGAACGTTACAGGCTGATTATGATTATGCTATTTGAAATAATAATAATAATAACTTTATTTTATTTGCATCATAAAAGTCAACCTGCACTTAACACACTAATGTGATTAGATATATTTCTCACCTTTCTAACGTCTTATAAATGTTGTTCGTTAAGTACTGACGTCACATGATAATCATTTAACACGTATTCAAGCACTAATCACTCACCAACAAATTACTTACAGTGATATTGTTATTTAGGCTGTAGCATAGTATCACGGTAGTACAGTCTTCCTCTTACTCAATTAACCAGTTGTAAATACAAATATTATTCCACTATTATTTCACAGCATAATAATTTAGTATCTGTGATATTATGTTCCAATGTAAACAGGTAGGTATCAGAACATTTGAACATGCAGGTAGTATTAAACAAAATTTTGTATATGCAAAGTTTACAGACAATCTCAAGACTTAATTACTATTTTCGTGGGAACTAACATAAACCTATGTCATAAGTTAATGCTTAACCAAGTGATCTGTTTGGTGCGTGCGTGCGTGCGTGCGTGCGTGCGTGCGTGCGTGCGAGCGTGCGTGCGTGCGTGCGTGCGTGTGTGTGTGTGTGTGTGTGTGTGCGTGTTTGACAAAAGTATGAAATCCCACTTGATTGAAGTGACAGTGATAGTCATACTCAAGAGAATGATCATCCTTACCCCAATTTATTTGGGGTCGGCGAATCGTGTATTCTTCTTCCATACTTCTCTACTAGTAGTCACCCCTTTTCTTGCCATATCATCTTTCACACAGTCCATCCATAACCAGAAAAATTAATTACAAATATAAAAAAAAAACGATATAAAAATTAACTTACCCAACCCTCATGCCTTCTTCAATGTCAGTAGGAGCAACTGAGTCAGCGAGGTCCACTACAAACTTGGCAAACTGCTTCACGTTGATAATGTACTTCGGGTCGTTTGAGTCCGCATTGATGATCTTTGTGCATCTCGCGACCTGTCATAAACATTGTATTGAACAGAGGATTCTATACTCTATTAAATATAAACTAAAGTTTATTTCACTTTACTTGCCATAAGGTCTGGTCAAACTAAGGCAAATCGCGCGGAGGATGCAGGACGACATTCGCTCGCGCGGCTTGTGTCAAGCTTGTATGAAGGAGTTCAAACTGGCGTGAACTCTAATTATTAAAACTATAGGCAAGCGCAGCCGTATCCCGCATACCGCGCGGGTGTCACCTCACATCAGTGTAGTCAGAGCTTTATTTCTTGTGAACAAATATGGCGAAGAATTTTGAATCGTATTTGTATAATAACCAAATAAGACATGTAAGAAAAAAATACAAAGTACTATTAACTACTAAACTAACTACTAAATATTTATAAAATATGTGGTTCAAGGACTATAACTAACACCAAGCTTTATTTTGTCAGTCTAAATATCAATGAACCTGAGTGACTATGATCTAGGAGAGTTAAAAAGAGATTGCAATGTTTATAACAACCACCCCGTACATATCTCCATTGGGTTAACCAAAATAATAAGAAAAATATCTGTGTGGTTTTCATAAAAAATCACACAAATTATGTCCCACCTGAAGGCATACAAAAAATTAACATAGGTAATTACTACTTATAGAATATTACAATTTTCTCTTTAAATATAGTCCTAATTTTATGCCAATACTTGTTAGTCAACAAATTAATATGTCCCCTATAAAAAGTAGATAGCATTTTAAGTCACAATTTCAATAGAGTTATTATTCGGATTTTAAATTGATTTCTCTCAACAAATGCACATGTCAACAACATCAAATTGTGCCCAAACCAAAAGCATTTGTGACCCGGCCTGGCTCTTGTGATACAGGAGCTCCTAGTACAAGCCAGAGCTACAACAAGGCTAGGCAATTAGGGTGCTGTTTGTGAGTTGAAGTGAAAATAAAGAAATTATTAGACCCACAGATATTTCCATTATTTTATATAAGTAAAAAAACCAATCATGCTAGCATAACTAACAAAAGCATTCTAAAACCCTCATAAAGTCTCATGTCCATAAATGTTCATTTTATTTGTGTAGATTTTTTTTGTAGTTACTCTACTATTAACAAGAAATACTACTAAAAATAGGGTAGTCAGAATCCCGAAAGTCTTACCAAGCCAGTCAGCTTGGTAGCCATTCTTACGTGTAGATTTGCTGAGAATCTGTCACTATCTAGCTTTTTAGTTAGATGTCTTGCTTGGTATGAATCCTATGACACATCAGATTACTTACAAAGCATAATGCTAAGTTTATCTGCATAAAATAAAAATGAGTAAACTGATGATGATCAATAAACTACTTCTCGTCTTTTTAAATTCGTACGTTCTTATCACAGTTGTACTCAGTTGATGTTGTGATTAATTGAAAACAAATCAAACACATTTTTCACAAATTATATTACTTTTGTTAGATTTGACAATGGATTAGAACATGCTCTGACCATAAAGCAGTACCCACCGCTATCATAGAGTAATAGTACTTTTTTATTAATAAATTGTATAAGCATGCACTATGCACTACACATAATAGCCATTCTCAGTAGCCACAGGAGATTTATAAGGTATACTAGACTTTTTTTGGGTCGCTACTAATTGGAATAATTTAATAATTATAATAAATATGTAGTATGATTGTTTTGAGTTGGTTTTTTTGTCTAACAAATACTGCCGAAACAAAAAGGTGTGCAACACCTTAGAATGACATGGAGCTTGCCCCATTCATCGTATGATCAGTAGGCCAATTCCCGTAATTAAAAACATTCAAAATCTAGTCGCAATCTCATCTCAGCGACAATCAATGTCAAAAACTTTTCATAAATGTACGGGAATTTGAGGTATTTTTGACAGATTGAGACTGTAAACATTCTTAAAATTACGAGAATTGTCCCTCTGTTTCAAAAAGTATCTGATGAAAGTGTAAACAAACCCTGTTAAAGTTCAATTCTTACACAATCACTCACTAAAGGAAATTAGTACACAATAATTGAACAGTCACCAATGAAAACTGAGATATCAGATACTTTCTGAATAGACTTTAGAACAGTTACCTATTCAGGACACTTAATCACTGCTCTGGTCATTTTTGGAACGAAGTTCCTAATCGCATGTTATATACTCAGCACACTTAGTGAATGAGAGCTAGATCAAAAACGTGTAACATTTTGACTATCACAACACTTTTGTTATGTAACTATGTTTACGTCTACATCTCATTCGCCAATTTAAATGTACTGCATGGTTTTGGCCTGTCAACTGGTTTAATTTGACAAATGTGTATGATGCAGCCAAAATTTGCTGTTGGGGAGGTGTATAGAACTCTGCTCAATCTTTATGGCAGAGTACTTTGTATACTCCCCTGTTAGAGAGCTGACTATGACATGACTATGTATGATATTTATGGTTTCAAAGTAACGAGATATAGAGTTATTTTGAAACCATAAATATGAAATGCAAAGAAATAGAAAACTGTGGTTTCAAATGCACTGGCTAGGAATCTGTTTGCTTCTAAACTTAACACTGGCTGAACAATAGCTGAAAAGAAAATATATTATCGAGTCCCAGCTTAATTCTATAAACTTTTATTAAAAAATCACAAACAAAAATAAAGTTTCTATGTTATTGTTATTAATAGGCATGTGTAGGTTTGAATACATATTATAAACATTTTGTAAAATAAATTACCTGCAATGGTTGTTCATTTTGAAGGGTTTGTTTGTCTGCTGCAAGATCCCATAAGGCAGGAGGGGCCAGCCCAGTATCTGACTCCTTGATCCCTGTTAGCTCATTAACCCTCTTCATCACAGTCTGAATACCATCTTCGACCTCTTTGATGATTTTCGTGTATTGTCCTTGGCCCTAGAATTCAAATGAAGACAATTTATAAAGTGAAGAATTGAAAAAAATGCCAGTCATCAACATCCTTTCTCCCCTAGAAAAATTTTGTTATTTTACTTACGTATGATTTTAGAAGTGCTATATCACCTTCATCGAGAGCTGAAATACATAATACATGATTATTTGTTCTGAAAATACAGCGGTAACTCATGGGATATGGAGTAGACCGTAACTGCAAGTGGGATAAAGCAGCTATTAGTACTTACATTTGATTTCTTTTTCCGGCTCCTCTGTAGCATCCTTAAGTTTACGCATATCATCTCCTAAATGGTCAGGCATTTTCGAGTATTTGTGATATTTAAACTATTATTTTGTAAAAATGAGCACAAAGACGTACGCTCGTCCGTCATCAAATCAATAATTTTTGCGACACTCCTGTTTACGTTTTCATCTAAGCTTCAGCCATCAGTCAATTATTTTATCAACATGTGTCTAACATACTTTTGGGGTCGGCAAATCATAGCGTGTAGCGAAACGTGTGACTATAATTTTCCGTTTCATGGTTCTTGTCAAAGCTTCATTCGTGTGTAATGTTATTGATATTACCCTATAAAACAACAAGTATAGGCAAAATATATTTTGGCTTATTTTGTCGCACTTATTGTAAAATAAAACTTTAATATACTTTCTTCCCACTGCCTAAAATTTGTTCTCATTGAATTAAAAAATCTACTTAAAAAGAACTGCATTTAGCGATGACAAGCAAAATAAATAATGCGTTCAAATTATGAAAATATTTCGACATTTACTTTTTATTTCCTTTTATTTCTCTCTGCTGTTATATTAAACGAACTAATGAAATCCCTTTTTTACTCATAAATTTATTTTACGAATGGGTTGTATGACTAAACAAAATTATCTTCAAATTCTATTAAAATCAAACGCATGAATGCATTGACAATGTTATGTACCGTGCGCCACCTGACAGCTAATTTCAGTACTAAAATTTTGTATTCGTAGTGCTGAATGGAGAATCACATTTTTTCGTGTTTTCCATGAACCTATTCTTCTGAATTAGCGAATATTTTCTTTTAGGTAAGTGTGAAAAACTATGAAACAAAACTTTGTTTGATATGACTGTAATTTACACGAAAAGAAATGGCTGCTTCAGTCTGTCCCTCCGGTTATGACCCACAACCTAATGTCAAAGCCCGGTTTCATTGAACATTTTCATTGTAATAAGCACTGTTTTACATTTAATCGGATGCCGTTATTATGCATTGGATAATTGCTCAACTGAGTTGATCGTGCGTTTGAAATATAGGCGGTAAGTAAATATGACCGAATGCGTGATGTCCCCAGTATGCGATTGGGAATTGATTCTAGTTTTTCAACACAAAAATCTTGGTTTTTATCTTAACCTTATCTTAAAAGTTATCGATCAATCGTGGATCATCTTCTTTCAAAAATAATGTGTGAATTCAATGGCACACTATTGCCATGTTTTGCATTCATCTAAAAGTGAGTAATAAATTGTTCTTTGTTTAAAATTATTTATTAATTTGCGCAACATGCCTTTGTGTTCTTGTTCTGCCTTTTAAAAACAATACACATTGTTTATTACATCAGTTGTGGTTAAATTTTGTATGGTCATTTCTTATCAGAAATGTGAAATGATAACCTTATTTGTGTAACCTTACAATAAGAATATTTATTAGTTTATTTCTGGCCTCTGGTCTATCCACCTCTGAATCTCTGGTATGTATTTTTTTAATTGTTTCCATGATCATTTTTCAGTACATAGCTGCTGAATGTTTATAGTGGTTATCATTTTCTAACAAGATATAATAATACAGATTGTTTGACTGATTGATTGATCTTTATTTTATTTGTACAATCCAACTTATTTTTGAATTGTAAGAATCTGTAACTGTTCACATTCCATTTTGGCTCACAATTCACATGATGTATTTAATATTTTTCATGAAACACCTTCAGTTTATATCTATTGATTTTTTAAACAAATAGTTACACAGTCATATTGATTCATATGTTACTATTAATGTCTGAAATGTATAAAAATAGGCCAAGAGTACTTTAAACCACAACTAATTTATACCTTAACACTTGTTCATAGATATATGTATGTAGCAAACTATACATATATTTATATAATAATGTTGTTGCTGAAAATTTACTACAGCTGCAAACGTCACAAATGTTTGTATGTACCATTACACTTCACGTGGGATGCTTTCTATAAATAACCATTGACAACGTAGACTACTGAAAGCACAACACAGTTTCTGTGCAGAGGTTTTATATTTATTAATCAAAATAACTCTTTTAAATTATTATTGTTGTGTTAAAAAAAATATTGATGTGGTGAAAGCTTTTTTTTTTTAATAGTGTTTTGACAATGATGTTAATAAATATTTTTGGACGTACTGTGGACTTGTGTTTTTTGCACTGTAATGTTTGGTTTTAGGAACATTTTCTTCAAGGTAACTAGGTAACAATGTTGTCCACATTTTTTATATTAGTAAACAAATAAAATCTCCTCAAGAATTTACTCTAAGTATGCTTTTGTTGTGTTTGGAAAGTCATTGATGAAGATCAGAATAATCAAACAAAAGGAATAAAGAACTTCCTCCTTTTCTTTGATAACAAAACAAAACTAAAAATAACTCGTAAACGGGCAATTTTTCACAATACACACAATTGGCTATGGGTAATTGAGCAAATAGTTTTATCAACTACGTGCAATAATCAGTAATTACTCACTGATATGGAATTCTACATTAGTTTTCTAGTATTATGCATTTGATAGACGTCTAGTGTTGCTGTATTGGTTACTAACTCAATGTTGCAACCTAATAATTTATTGAAGAAATCACGATAATAAAAACAAAAAAGAGCAGACCTGGTATTATAATATTGTTTATTTATTTCTAACACAAATTGTTAGAGTTGTTAGCATTATGATAATAATACTAGGCAAAGTGTCAAGTTCTTACAACTATTTATTATGGACATCCTCTATGCAAAGATACGGACCCTCTGCTGTCTGCAGTCAAGCCCTTCATGAGTTACAAATGTTGTTTCTATGTAGTAATAGGTGAATGCTAATAGACACTAAGAGTTAAAATGACGTGCGTAAACAACTAGCTAGAGTTTAATTTCGGCGGGAATTTTACGACTGATTCGCGCAATCGTCAATATTTACGCTCCCTTGTGTATTTAGGGACGCCCAACTATTAATTCAATTCCTTCAGTATAATCATTTATTTAGTTGGGGCTTTGCCATAATCGCGACATTAAGTGGCTGGTGAAGGCTATGTCCAGCACTCCTGCAGTTAACGTGTTTTGTCTGAAATTATCTTCTTCGTACGATTCAAAAATCAGACCTTATCACAATTTATTTGTGATAAGCGCAACTCATGTTTTTACCCGACTACAGCAGGGAGGACGAGTTATGAATGTCACTGGCTCTTCCATGCATCTATCTAGCCATCATCACCTCGTATTCCAAACATAAAAAAGTTACTAAATATATTTTTTATCTAGTGCTGCTGGCGAGTCGGCGAGATGCACACAGCCACTGCAGATGGGCAGTTCCGGAGCACCAACGGCGCCACAAACGGACGTGACAAGGTCGCCATATTAGATGCTGGATCTCAATATGGGAAGGTAATTAATTATGAGTTACAGTTTATGCTGATAGACTTGTATGTTTGATATTGCTGAGCCGATGATCGCCGGTGGTGGTCGGTAACTTGAGACAAGCCACAATTTTGGCCAGCACCCATAAGCACTATCAATCACAATCTCAATCATTTTCAAGGATATTGCTAATAATGTTTGATTTTTTTCTGCTCTACAAGGTAAATATCTCAATTTTGTGGTTGAACTGTCAAATTTACCCTGCAGCTCAATGTTGAAGGCTGACTGACTAACTTGTCTCTAAGTTTTATTCAACGATCACGCTACGTTAACCAGTCGCGCGTGGTACCTATGCCTCTCAAAAAAGACTACGAACGGATCACTCTACAAGCTTTGCAAAACTAAAAACTCATAAAATGCAACGAGCGTACATTTCAAAGCGCCACGCGGTCTGCACCGTACGCAAAATATTTCCGCACACGTTTTTACCTCTCCAGAAGGCCAAATCCCGTAATTAAAAACGTTCAAAATCTAGTCGCAATCTCATCTCAGCGACAATGTCAAAAATGTAGGGAAATTAGAGGTATTTTTGAAAGATTGAGACTGAGATCAGACTGTGAACGTTATTAAAATTAAGAGAATTGCCCCTCCGTCTGGTGTATAAGCCCAGGTTCGCAAGGAATATTTTTTTATCGCGCACTTGATTTTCAACTACGTGTTTAGCCGAGCGTTGAGAAGCCAACAGAGTGCATCCCAGCACGTCAAAAAATACGCTGTTGGATTTTCAACTCTCGTTGTTGCACAGTGATTTGAAAATCCAGTGCACAATAAATATTCGCCGCGTTAAAAAATTGCCCTTGGGTTAATCAATTAATATTACCCCCAGAATGTTTTATCTGGTTCTGTAAGGTCAAGGTCAGCTAATCAATTTTATCTAAAGTCACATTTCAAAACTTTACCGCCTAAGCGATAAGATATCCTCAAAACTACTGTTCGCATAATTATTTCAACTAAGTCCATAATAATTAGCGGAAGTTTCATCTAGTTAATAGAATGAGTAGGATAAGTCCTTATTTTTTTTTTTGTTATATTAATTAACGTAATTAGAAGTAACTGATTACTAGTGTAACATTGCGCTTCAAAAATAAGGAATTATAAAATAGAAACCATTTGAAGTTTGAGTAAATTCAAACTCACGCCGTAATCGTAGTAATCGTAAGATATCTACACACATCAAAAGTGTCTAGGGATCAAGCATTTTTATGCGGATTTCTTGAGATTGAGATGTGGCTTTGTAATAAATTTATGATTTTATAAATTTATATGGATCCTTTTTGGTGCATTTCATAATTTGAATCAGGAACTGTGAATCAAATTCGAGTAAAAGATGAAAATCAGCTGTCAATATTTTCCCTATAAAAACATACAACGCATTGAAGACATTATTAGTGCTACTGTTTCCCTACTACTGATTAAAACCAACGTTATTATGGAGCGGCGACGTCATTTAAGCAGGGAAGAAATGCTCAGAGCCGTGGGAATGATAGAAGCTGGTTCCCGGCAACGTACTGTGGCTTTAGCTCTGAATACAAGTCAGAGTGTTATCAGTCGACTTTGGACACGTTACCGAAGCACTGGTACCGTGGCTGAGCGCCATGGAGGACGGTATCGCTGCACCACACGGAGACAAGACCGATACATTCAAATCTTAACTCGAAGAGCTCCAACAATAACCGCCATGATGTTAGCCGTGAGGCTTCATCACTCTTCAGGGAACTTAATTAGCGACCAAACAGTCAGAAACCGCTTGCATGAAGTGAACCTTCATTCCCGAAGACCGCTACGGGTACCACCTATAGCAATGCACAATCGTAGGATTCGATATCAATGGGCTCTTGAACACAGAAATTGGGCAGAAGAACAATGGCGTTTCGTGTGCTTTTCTGATGAGTCTCGTTTTGGTATGAGACCGGATACAAGACGTATACGACACTGGAGAACCCCTGGATGCCAACAGCGATTAAAATCCTGCCAGGAAGTCCATCCTTATAGTGGTGGAACCATCATGGTATGGGCGGGTATTTGGATCGGCGGAAGAACTGAGTTGATTTGGATCAGAGGCAACCTCAACGCTCAAATTTATGCTGAGACGATTGTATCAGACGTCATCGTTCCTCTACAAGTGCAAATCGGTCCCTTATTTCAGTTAATGCATGATAATGCACGACCGCACACCGCAAGAGTTGTAAGACAGACTCTCGCCGCAGCTAACATCAATGTCCTGCCCTGGCCTGCTCAGTCGCCAGACTTGAACCCGATTGAGCATGCATGGGATATGCTACAGAGAAGAGCTCTGCCGAATATGGAGGGTATCCAGTCGCAAGAAGACCTTTTTTTGTTGTTGCAACGAACATGGGCGGCCATTCCACAGCGTGATTTGGATGAACTCATTTTGAGTATGCCAAACCGATGTTCTTGTGTTGTTAGTGTTCGCGGTAGAAACACGGATTATTAATTGTTTAAGTTACCCAATAAAATTTTAAAGAAAACTGTTATTTCAGTCTTTTTTTCGAACTTTTGTGTTAGTGGTTCAAATCTCAAAAATCCCTTTATTAGGAAAATGGCAAATTTCTTTATTAATGCAAAGGTGACTTGGTTTATCGTTACTGTGACAAACGAAAACACTTTATTTGATGAATCCTTAAAGAAAATTTTAATTAATATCAATCAGGAGAAAAGTTATTGCAAAAATATATGTTGATCCCTAGACACTTTTGATGTGTGTATTATGTTGGCACTTCAGCGGGTTCTCTTTATTAAGTTTCCTTTCTGAAACATACCAAAACAGAGTAAGTAAATTAAGTTAATCTGAAATACTGCGTCGGGGGGGGGGGGTTGTGCCTAAGTAATAACATCCGCACGGTTCGATTCGATCGATCAGGTTAAGCTACACTTACTGCGGTTGGTTCGTGGATGGGTGACCATCTTTACATGCAAAAGACTCTCATACCTCAGAAATCACGTTAAGCCGTTGGTCCCGACTGTAATTCGATCTTTGAACAGTCGTTACGGGTCTTCAGGAACTTCGAAAGTCTGGCAACCAGTATTACCAAGGGGTATAATAGTAATAGCCATTTACTGGGTTGTGTAGGTCAGGTCAGCAAGGCAGTTGCTCCATGTAAAATACTGGTATTCTGCATCCGGTGAGACTGCAAGCCGACCCCAACATAGTTGGGAAAAGGTTAGGCAGATGACTGCGTCGGTGTCGTAAATACAAAAAAGTAAAGAAAACGGGGATTTTATTCTTGAGGTTTTAGTATAACCATCTTTTTTAGTCTTGGAAACAAAATCGCCACCAAACTATTACTAGAGTGGACAATATTGTAATTTTTCATCACGAAACTTTTGCATCATTTTCCCCTTTCAAAGACACTTTTGGTAAGCTCCATATTCCATGTTCAAAATCCTAACCATAAACAATGTCCACAGGTAATAGACCGTCGCATCCGTGAGCTATGCGTGGAGTCGGATATCCTGCCGCTGGATACGCCAGCGTACCATCTGAAGGAGGCTGGGTACCGCGCCATCGTCATATCTGGCGGACCTAACTCCGTGTACGCTGAGGATGCGCCGAGATACGACTCCGATATATTCAAGATTGGTCTGCCTGTGTTAGGTCAGTTAGTTTCTTTATTTAATAAACTTTATCCAATATAAAATGTACAAAGGCGCCCAAAGCCTTAGACAATCTCTACCAGTCAACCATGGGTGGTGGTGAGATAACATGGCAGCTATATCGTTTGAGTGTGGATAAAACACAAAAAAAATTGTAGCATAGCTCAAGGTCTTTTTCCCGACTGCGGCCGAGCCCAAAAGGAGGGTAATGCTTTTTCCAGCAGATACTAGAAAGCCACGCTGTTGCAGTCTTCTGGCTTTGTCCACGTTCATACTTTTAATCAGACACGCGCGTAACGAAAATGACTTCTTTTAACGAGTCTTTATTTTCATAAAGGACTTGATAAAAAGTTAGAAGAACATTAATTATTTCGCCTATTCAGCGGAAATCTGCAAAAGTAAATTGCTAATAATTATCTTGTTCCCTCATACATTTCTACGGTTAAGAGGAAATAGGGTATAAGTGACAAAAAATGAAATGTTCAGGAGAGCCGTTCAAAGTTTTAAATTTTAGAAAAACTGACGTATTTTGTCATTTATGATATTTTTTGCTAGGGCATAAACGCCAAAAAATTCATCGTAGCGCCATGGGAGTAAGCGCATTTGAAAGAGCGGAAAATTTTACGTAGGATGGCATATATAACTCATTTTTTACCAAAATGTTGCTTATGTCCTACTTCCTTTTTACCGTCGATTTATTTTTATAGTTCAAATGAAAAAATACCTCAGGCTCAAGAATAGCGTGAACAACAATATTATAACAGTAATACAATAATTGTCAACACAAAGTTAACTTTAACATAGTTAAGTTTTTCTGTTCTATTAATTTCTCGTACAATTTTATCGCAATAACAGTGGTACCAGCAACAATTTGCATGTGCGTGTTGACACGAATCCGGTTCCAATTAAATATTAGTCGCTGCGTGTGACCACGGTCGCATGTTCTAATGACCCTTGTTTTGTTTATTGTATTTTGCTTCATGCAATTATTTCGCTTTGGATCTTTGAAAGACTTGGTTGATTGACGTAACAATGTAAACTTTAAGTTACTGGTATCTTTGCAAGTGCTCACCTCCAAGACACAAGTTGAGAATTGAATATCTATGCGATTCAAGTTTTGTATAGAGCACATTCATTTCAATTTGTGGATTGTATTGTTCCATCTAAAGTCAAAGAAAAGTCTACGCGGAACCCGGACTTTGCTTACAAACTAGATGAAACTTTTTCGATTAACGATTCACTCAAGGATTTTAAAAATTTCAAAGTGGAAATGAATTAATATGAATAAACGCCTGGGTACTTACTCTCGAATATAATTCAGATAGATCGACATTGGAATTGTCAGTCAAACGTCAGGGATTGGCTGGGCTCACTGAGTCTAACAAATCCCTGACGTTGAACTCAACCAACTGACGTTTGACCAATGTCGATCTATCGGAATTATATTCGAGAGTAAGCACCCTGGTTGTTGGTATCATCTTTACTCTGACTCGAGTTGAGGAACGTCTTACATCAACTTAGAATAAAGGTGCTCTTCCGAAGGCGATCGAAACTGCGTCCGTAGACTACATTGCCTCCTGTTGCTGTTTTCATAAAGGAACATACAAACCAGTCGTGTCGCTGCCTGTCATTACGATTAGGAGGCGTTGCCGCTGCGATTTGCGATCGCGGTCGCCTTCGGAAAGAGCACCTTATTTCCTAGGTTCAATACCATAAAGTCTAAAGTGTAAATCAATCTAATTTGTTGTGCAGGAATATGCTACGGCATGCAGATGTTGAACAAGGAGTTCGGCGGCTCGGTCCTACGTAAGGAGGCACGCGAGGATGGCCAGTACGAGGTGGAGGTCGAGACCACGTGCCCGTTGTTCAAGTGAGTTGATAATCTGCGAAGGAAAATATCAAATGCATGGAAGGACTTCGGCAATCCCACGAAAATCGAACTTATTTGAGTCCGATTATCGGATTGTAACAGCAATCAGATTGGTTAAAAAATGTTAAGTTTTTGGGCTTATATAAGTTTATCGTATGTACAGCGAAGGAGTGGAACTTATTTGCCAGAATTTATGTATCCCGAAAACACAAGAATACAGTTCTTCAAGATCAAATATTAGCAAAGTATAAGATTCTTTGGGAGTATGTTCAAATTTTTTAACCAAACATAATAATGTCTAGTGCTGTGCACTTCTGTAAGACGAATTCACAATTTCTAAAACTGGATGTGTTTTGTAATTGTGTATCTATGTCTTAGTGAGTAAATCGTTGAAGTGCCACTAAAATAAATGTCTGGTTAGAACAACAGTTTTACTATTCGCCATTTAAAAACTTAAATCACAACACCATAGGTCACGAAAATAATCTTAAAATTGATTTATGCAGTTTCCTCTCCATCGTCCATTATTGTTTTTTTTTTTTCTTACCGATATCCCTTTATTTTCTTCCCTAGTCGTCTAGAAAAGCTGCAGCCAGTACTTCTGACACACGGCGACAGCGTGCAGAAGGTTGGCGATAGATTCCGCGTCGGCGCACAGTCTTCTAACCATCTCATCGCCGCCATTTACAACGAGCAAATGCGACTGTACGGCGTGCAGTTCCATCCTGAGGTAAATATGAGCGGAAACTTCCCCGTTCTATCGGTAGGGGGCACATAGGTCGTTTCTATTATCGGATATCATTGTAGACGTCATCATCGCTTCGCGCTACAGTATTTTTATCTCACGAAACGATGCGCGCTTTACTTGTGGTAAACATGTGTACAAACACACTGTGAATGTGCATGTAAGTTGGTAGTTAGTGTTTTTCTGGAACCTTTTAATATGATGCAAAATTATACAAGTGATTAAAATCTGTACTCTCCGACGATGAGTCAAATAAATCCTGAACAAGACCCAACACTAAGTCCCGTATTACAGAACGTCACTCAATACTCAAGCATTACTTAAAACCAGTTTCAACCAATCAAATGGCTTGAATCTAGTTTTAAGTAATAATGCTTGAATATTAAGTGACGTTCTGTAATACGGGCCTAAGTATTTTCGTAACCTTAAAATCTTCAAATACACACATCAAAAGTGTCTAGGGATCAAGCATTTTTATGCGGATTTCTTGAGATTGAGATGTGGCTTTGTAATAAATTTATGATTTTATAAATTTATATGGATCCTTTTTGGTGCATTTCATAATTTGAATCAGGAACTGTGAATCAAATTCGAGTAAAAGATGAAAATCAGCTGTCAATATTTTCCCTATAAAAACATACAACGCATTGAAGACATTATTAGTGCTACTGTTTCCCTACTACTGATTAAAACCAACGTTATTATGGAGCGGCGACGTCATTTAAGCAGGGAAGAAATGCTCAGAGCCGTGGGAATGATAGAAGCTGGTTCCCGGCAACGTACTGTGGCTTTAGCTCTGAATACAAGTCAGAGTGTTATCAGTCGACTTTGGACACGTTACCGAAGCACTGGTACCGTGGCTGAGCGCCATGGAGGACGGTATCGCTGCACCACACGGAGACAAGACCGATACATTCAAATCTTAACTCGAAGAGCTCCAACAATAACCGCCATGATGTTAGCCGTGAGGCTTCATCACTCTTCAGGGAACTTAATTAGCGACCAAAAGTCAGAAACCGCTTGCATGAAGTGAACCTTCATTCCCGAAGACCGCTACGGGTACCACCTATAGCAATGCACAATCGTAGGATTCGATATCAATGGGCTCTTGAACACAGAAATTGGGCAGAAGAACAATGGCGTTTCGTGTGCTTTTCTGATGAGTCTCGTTTTGGTATGAGACCGGATACAAGACGTATACGACACTGGAGAACCCCTGGATGCCAACAGCGATTAAAATCCTGCCAGGAAGTCCATCCTTATAGTGGTGGAACCATCATGGTATGGGCGGGTATTTGGATCGGCGGAAGAACTGAGTTGATTTGGATCAGAGGCAACCTCAACGCTCAAATTTATGCTGAGACGATTGTATCAGACGTCATCGTTCCTCTACAAGTGCAAATCGGTCCCTTATTTCAGTTAATGCATGATAATGCACGACCGCACACCGCAAGAGTTGTAAGACAGACTCTCGCCGCAGCTAACATCAATGTCCTGCCCTGGCCTGCTCAGTCGCCAGACTTGAACCCGATTGAGCATGCATGGGATATGCTACAGAGAAGAGCTCTGCCGAATATGGAGGGTATCCAGTCGCAAGAAGACCTTTTTTTGTTGTTGCAACGAACATGGGCGGCCATTCCACAGCGTGATTTGGATGAACTCATTTTGAGTATGCCAAACCGATGTTCTTGTGTTGTTAGTGTTCGCGGTAGAAACACGGATTATTAATTGTTTAAGTTACCCAATAAAATTTTAAAGAAAACTGTTATTTCAGTCTTTTTTTCGAACTTTTGTGTTAGTGGTTCAAATGTCAAAAATCCCTTTATTAGGAAAATGGCAAATTTCTTTATTAATGCAAAGGTGACTTGGTTTATCGTTACTGTGACAAACGAAAACACTTTATTTGATGAATCCTTAAGGGCCTAGTCTTCTATTGCACAATTTAAGAATCGCGTGCGGCGAGTCCACGCGCCGAGCGTCTGCACCCGGGCTCCCTGCAGTCCCCGCATTCATCCTACCTAGCGATATTTGACACGGTCGGAAAGTTGCTCTACTAAGTAATAATCAATATTTATTTATATTTGAATGGTACCTTGGCGGGGGTTGCTCTCCCTTCGCGCCTCCGGTTTTTATATAAATTCGTTCAGGATAGATAGTAATAATGTAACATTAGGAGAAATACGTTTGCGATTGACAAAAACCACGTCTATTATTTCCATACTCAGGGCCAATTAAACATTACGGAGATGGATATGTGCTTATATGCCGTATGGACTGGAGTGGACTACTCAATGAAAGTCGAATAATATAAAAAGAGACCCTACGTTCTGGCACTACAAAATGAAAATGCAAATAAAATTTTGACAATGGGCCTACCCCATTGTCAAAATTTTATTTGCATTGTCTGCTCTCTGAGCTAATTGATTCCCGCCTTAAAAGACCCGCCATAAATATCATTCAACCTATTGAGAAAAAAGTAAAAAGAAATAAGAACCACGTCTTTTACCGCAGACTTTGTGAAATGACAAGACCACGAGAATTATCAGAAATCTACCCCAATATAACCGTCGAGAGATGGTTGTATTCAAAATTGAAAAATTCCCTCAACAGAAGAAAAAAAAAATGCGCTAGTCCCAAAGAACGCCATGAAATGGCTCACACAGACACTACACATCACATCAGACACCAACACATGCTCATTGCAGACTTATATTTTATCGCCTTCAAAGTATGCTTCTTCAGAAACGATACACTTACGCCAACGAATAATCCAATCATCAAAACGTTTTTTTTAAATTTGGAATTGGTTTGCTGTTGACTCTAGTCTAGCTCAGAGGTGACAGAGACAGAGTCAACGATGGAGTGAGCTTACCCAGAAGAAGCCTATTCACTCTCACTTTGAAGAGATTCGGGTTGTATGCGCTCGGTAACACATTTTTAAACGCTTTTTCCGGAATTGAGTTTAGTTCTCGCCGCGAATATTCCTTTGTCTTACCGAATGAAAACGGTGCCACGAAGTGGTAATTTGAGGTTAGGAAAAAGAAAGAAGTCGGCTGGAGCCATATCTGGTGAATAAGGTGGTTGCTCGATAATCACGAATCACGTATTTGTTGAGCTTTTGGTCAAAAATTTGTTTACAAAGATGGCCTTGTGCGAAGGCGCATTATTGTGGTGCGAAATCCAACAATTTTCTTTCCACAAATTTGGCATTTTTCTTCGAATTTGCTCTCTTAAATGCCGCATAAAGCTCAAATAATATACTTTATTTACCGTTTGACCTTCCGGTAAGAATTTCGAGTGCACAAAACCGGGATAGTCAAGGAAAACAGTCAACATGACTTTGACTTTTGATCGAATTTGGCGTGGTTTTCTTCGGTTTAGTTGGAAGGTGCCACTCCGAAGCTTGTTGACTAGTTTGCATTTTAAACTCGTAATCTCACGTCTCATCACCAGTAACAATGCGTTTCATGAATGATGGGTCGAAATTGACTCGTTCTAGCATGTCTTCAGCGACTCATAAGCGATTGAGTTTTTGGAGAAAATTCAGGTCTTTTGGGACTAGACGAGCGGCAACATGTTTCATAACCAAGTGATTTTTTTAATGATACGAATCGACTCGTGAGACACTGAAAGATCAGCGGCTATCTCTCTCAAACTTGAATGAGGATTTTCAGTCACTATTTTCTTCACTTCTGCGATGTTAACTTCAGTTGAAGACGTTGATGGCCTACCAGAGCGAGGCAAATCTTCCAGCTTAACTCGACTGACTGAATTCGGAACCACAAGCAAATCATACATTCCCGATACTTTTAGACTGACCTATACACACACACCCCACACAGACACACACCCACACAGACACACACCCCACACAGACACACACCCACACAGACACACACCCCACACAGACACACACACACACATCTCTCCACACACGCCCTCACCTTCATTCCGACACACACACACGCATCCCTCCACACACACCCTTACCTTCATTCCCATACACACACACCCCACACAGACACACACCCCACACAGACATACACTTTCCTCCACACACTTCCTCACCTTCATTCCCATACACACATACCCCATACAGACACACACCCCACACAGACACACACCCCACACAGACACACACCCCACTCAGACACACACCACACACAGACACACACCCCACACAGACACACACACATTCCACACAACACACCCCCTCCCACAACCCCACATAGTCACGACCCCACACACACACACACACACACACTTATGCCCCCACACACAATCACGCCCTCCCTACATACACTCACGCCCCCCACACACGTTTACATATCGATACCCAACACTTTTGCGGAGTTTCGCTATCTAATTTAATTTGACCCTGTATACGATATTATCTAAACACGACGAAATACATAAAAATAAAGATTTGATGATTTTTTTGAGGCCAATGACCGCTGGTAGTATTGTTACTTGAAGTGTGAGTTGATAAAATCTGTTTCATCGTGTTGAGATATCAATATCCATCAAGTCTGTGGAGTCTCGCTAGCTAATTTAATTTGACCTTGTAGTTAGGCCCTAAACATGAATACTGTTAACAGTTCTACTTACCTTTGGATTCTATTTCTCTTCATCAATTCTACGTTTGAGGCCAATTTTCTTTTTCTTGTACAGGCATATTTTTTTTTTACGTTTACGATCCATTTTGAAATCAAATATTTACAGAACTATTACTGATACACAAATATTTACAAAACTATTACTGTTATACAAATATTTACAAAACACTCGAAAAATTATATACAAAAATATTAAAGTAGAGCAACGTTAGATACACAACAATGCGCAACCTATGTTAGAGCAGGAGCAAAGTTAGAGCGAGAGGGAACAGTTAAAATTCGTCGTGGACCACACGTCTGAACGCTCCGACCGTGCAGTGGCCACTAAGGAATTTCTCTCTCAATTCTTGTTTATAAACCCTTTTTTGTAGGTCTTTTGAAAATATTACTATTGTTAGGGTAAGGTGATTTAGGTACTATTTTTTTTTTTGTATTTGCTTATTGAACTCTTGGCATTAAAATAATCTAATTAATACATACATACGATGCATAGTTATTATGAAAAAAACCATTTATTAAGAGATAAAAACAGAGAATTTTGATGAAATTGTGACGTCTAAATTAAGAAAATGAAATATAATTAGAAAAAACTAATGAGCACATTTTGAAGACGAGAATGTTGAGATAATTATGTGCTTAACAGATTTCCAAAATTAATTCTTCATTGCCCTAAACTAACCGCCCAAACAGAACTCGAAATGATGTTGGGCGCGAAAGAGCTGTATTTAACGCTTGATTTACCTAACTTATTCCACCTAAATGAACTTAAAAAAAATAACTAGCTATTACTTATATTGTGGTTATTTATGTGCAATAATAAAATTTCATGTTATTTCATTGCTCTGTTTAAAAAAAAAATACAAAGTTGCGCAAATAATTCGCCGCGAGTGAATTTTGCAAGACTGCAGCCTTAAAGAAAATTTTAATTAATATCAATCAGGAGAAAAGTTATTGCAAAAATATATGTTGATCCCTAGACACTTTTGATGTGTGTAGTTATGGGCTATGCCTTCGTCTATCATGTGAAAAAGATTATAGTAAATCCTTTTTAAACTTCCATGTATCATGTTTCTCCTCAGGTGGACCTAACCCCCAAAGGCAAGCAGATGTTGTCAAACTTCCTGTTTGACATCGCGGGCCTGTCACGCTCGTTCACGCTGCGTTCACGTCGCGACGCCTGCATACAATTCATACGGGAGACTGTCGGGGATAATAAAGTTCTGGTGAGTAAACATAACTACTGTACCCTAAATCATCCCACTGCTGGGCAAAGACGCATGACTTGCAACTTTTTCGATCCAGTGCTAATGTGGGCCACTGGTCGTTTGTTTTGTCCAGCTCGTCCTGACATCTACTTCTATTTTAATAAAACTACAGGGTATGAAAACAAGCCAAGCAAGCGTTTGCCAAGTATACCGGTTTTTTTTTACCGTTTCGAAATTTTCACAGGGCGTTCTGCACATGAATATGAACAACTTTCATTATTGGACCAACTCTGAAATCACGAAAGAAAAAATCTGCTGTTTCATACATTTTGGTCTAGTAGGTACTTTTGTATTAAACAGCTGATTTTTTTTCGTGATTTCAGAGTAGGTATTATGTACACCACATGAATATAGAAATTACAGTATTAGTATAACTTCGCTGGTGCTTGAAAGAAGGCGAGATGTCGGACAAAATCTACTAAATAAAAATCTTAAATTCATTCATTCACTGACTGACAACACAGCCTGAACTGTTGGGTTTAGAAGCATAAAATTTTGTACTAGAGTTTCCTATAAACTAAAAGTGAGCACTTAGTAAGGATTTTTTATAATTCATCCCCTAAAGAGGAATGGGGGCGAATTTCCAAAAAGTTACAATTTCCATACAAACTTTTATACAAACATAATTATGGAAGTTTGTCATCATCCCGCCGAGCACACTGCTTATCGCAGAGTATAAGCTTGCAGCTAATTTAAAATAGTATTAGTTCATTATCTTCGTGAAAACTCACAACTCACTTGAAAAAATACTCTTAAAAACCATTGTTTCGTCTATCAGGTGTTAGTAAGCGGTGGTGTAGACTCCACCGTTTGCGCGGCGTTACTTAGAACCGCTCTCCGCGAAGATCAGGTCATCGCCTTACACATTGATAATGGTAAGTTAAATTATAGCCAGACGAAAATATGACCGTTTTTGCCTTAAACCAAGTCAAAGACCCAAGACCAAGAATGAGTTAGATATTTCACTCAAGACTTTGTTTCATTATAAGATTTCATAAAAATGTTCTAGAAGAATTGCATTTCAGTTGTAAAAACCAGTATAAGCTGATACATAATTCTATTAAAATAAAGCTCTATACTACACTAGGCCAGCACCAGTCAAAGACTGCACCTATGAAGCCCTTTTTGACAACAATAACACAGATAATTTCTATTACAGTGTCAAACAAACTCATATTTATCGAATAAAAACCATTTGCTATTTGCTAGAGTCCTGTTCAAAATCGGGCAGCTAACAATTAGCCATCACTGAATTAAATTGATCTATTCGCAGGTTTCATGCGTAAGAACGAGAGTGCTAAAGTGGAGAGGTGTCTCAGAGAGCTCGGCGTTCGTCTACATGTGGTCAATGCGGCTCATCAGGTATGATAGATTTTCATTATATTGTACAGTAACATAAAACACTTGTGTCATCATGTCCAGCATCTTAATGACGTAACACATTATCAATCACAATCTGAATCATTTTGAGCGATATTGCTAAAACAATGCTGTTGTATGTTTCAAAAAAAAAAAAACTTTTATACACGCACGCCGGTTGCGAGTTCCACGCACCTGACCGTTCTGTAGAACATCAGTAATAAGGTCACTATTATATCCTTCTAGAGCCTCCCCTCCCGACGTTTCCACTCGCATCTGCCTTGTACCTTTTATTAGTCACCCTTCACGCACAAACGGATGGACCAATTTTGATAAAATTTGGTATGACACCCTATATTAACACATAGACTACTCTTTACCCCGATATTCCCACGGGATCGAGATTTATGCGGATGAAACCTTGGGCGCTGGTAGTAAGAAGTAAACAACCTCCCGCAGTTCCGGCAGGGCAGCACCGTGGTGCGCGAGGCAGGCGGCCGCGCGAGGCACACGCCACTGCTGTGCCACGCGGCCGCGCCCGAGGACAAGCGCAAGATCATCGGCGACGTCTTCATACGCATCGCCGAGCAGGCCGTGCACGATCTTAACTTACAGTGAGTCACATTCATTGTCATCATCGTGTCAGCCGAAAGACGTTCACTGCTGGACATACGGCTCCCCCAAGCATCGCCACTTCGACCGTGTCTGAGCTCGCAACCAGTGAATTCCTGTGGCCTTCACCAGGTCATCGGTCGATCTTGTATTAGGCCTTCCAACGCTACGTCTTCCGGTACGCGGTCGCCATTCCAAAACCTTTTGACCCCATCGACCATACGTTCTGAGAGCAATGTGCCCTGCCCATTAGGTAATTTATTAAGGATGAAGCCGTTAACAACTCTCGTTGTTTGTATTAGAAACACATCACTTGAGATCCTAATTCGCCCAGTGCAACGCTATCATAATATTCGAAATGAGTTTCTTTTTTTGACATGGTAGCGCGCTTGATACTTGGACATAACAATCGAGAAATTGTCATCGTTTTAAAAATGTAATTTTTTTATTATAACTCAATCACGAGACATACTTCGCTTTTTTTTATTCAAATAGTTGTTCTACGATCATTTAGTTTTTTTAGTCCACGCTAAAAGTACAGGCTTTTGTTTATTCAAGTATCTAAAATCATCACTTTCGTCCACAGGGAAGACCAAGTTCTCCTAGGCCAGGGCACACTAAGGCCGGACCTCATCGAGTCGGCCTCATCTCTGTGCTCCAACAACGCGGCCACTATCAAGACTCACCACAACGACACTGAGCTGGTTCGAGCGCTGAGGCAGCGCGGCAGAGTCGTCGAGCCTCTGCGCGACTTTCATAAGGATGAGGTAACGACAAGTCCTTCTAGGAGTAAGACAGGGCACACTAAGGCACCTGCACCACTGCCGGCGTGAAAGCGATCTATCAACGATTTTCTCACTCAACAAAACCTAAAAAAGGTTGTAGGTCCCGTGTCAGTAAAAGAGATACTATACAGGGTCGTTTAAAATTGGCTAGCTAAACTTCGCAGAACAAACATTAAATGCTTATATTTTTTCTTATTATATCGACACTCATCGTGTCTGCGCAATTTAGATAGCCAATTTAAAATAACACTTTGTGTCTCTTACTTAGTAGTTAATTTCACGAGAAAATCAACTTGTATTTATGCTTGTGACAGTACATTGAAACTTCACTGGAAACCATCTATCACATTGGTCTTAAAGCAAAAGACACCAGAGACAATTTTCTCTATGATACAATGAACGAAACCGCGCGAAATGAACGCGAAAAAGGCGTGATCAGCTAAGGAATTCATCATTGAGTGGTTATAGTGAATTACGGCTATTTTAAAATACTGGTATTTATCTGCAACCCGTTACACTGGCAGTCAACCTCAACAAAAGGCTAGGCAGATGATGACGATAACGTTTGTTGGGCAGGTCCGCGCGCTGGGCATGGAGCTGGGCCTGCCCACGGCGCTGGTGGAGCGGCAACCCTTCCCGGGGCCCGGCCTGGCCGTGCGAGTGCTGTGCCAGGACGAGCCCTACGCCGAGCGGGACTTCGCCGAGACACAGGTAACGTACATAAGATAACATTATTTTTATTTTGCAACAGGTAAATCAGAAAAGTTATGCGCTTCGGTAATCTTCGTGTTTCCGAATTTGTACGAACGTCGCGACGCAGAGGCAAAGTTAAGTTTTATAGTACCGCTCTTTGTAACATCTCATCAACACCTATCATTGCGCGGTTTGTATGAAGTTTTTGTCTCTGTCGAGTTAACTACTTTGGTCGCAGATTGTCATCTATCACTCAAAAGTTTTGAAAAGCTTGTTTAGAATTGCATAGAGTTGTTAATCTATAATTTTGTCTCATGGTAATACAAAATCAAAAAATCAAAATCAAAAGTCATTTATTCAAACTAGGCTGAGAATCAGCACTTTTCGAACGTCAAAATTACATAAGACAGTCCCCAAAAACGCCCGCCCTTCACCACTTCCTAGTGCTTTCGCTGGGGAGAAGAAGTGGCGCAACAAACTCCCCAGCAGCACAGCTGTCTGTGCAGTTATAAAATACTCGACTGTATACAAAACTAGATCTGCAAAGTATCTAATTAACATTACAGGACACAGAACATTCAATAAAATTATTTGCCATATGTTATCTAGCCACGCCAATATACCAACAAATACCATAAAAATCTATACGTACTCAAGCTAAAATAAAAATACTAAATCAAAAGTAATAAAATAAAAATAAAAACTACCTAAATAAAAGCCTCCAGGTATAAAGGGCGTGACAACTTACATATTTATGCAATGCTGGGTTCTGTTCACATAGCTGTCACTTGAAGGCACAAATGATAGACCAGGACCATCAAAGTAAAAATTAATAAACAAGTTAGGTATTACTAATAACAAATAAACAAAAATGCAAGTACTTCCATGTTGAGGTTGATACCGACAAACCTCCACAGGTGATAGTCAAAATAATGGTGGAATACGCGTCGATGTGCGTGAAGTCGCACGCGCTGCTGGGCCGCGTGGCCAACGCCAGCACGCCGGCCGAGCAGGCCGAGCTCAAGCGCATCTCGTCAAAGTCGCCCGTCGCCGCCACGCTGTTGCCGCTCAGATCTGTTGGAGTGCAAGGTATAGTAGACAGCCAGAGGGACAATTTCCGTAACTTCAAGAGTAAATGTTCTTCTGGATTGAGACTGATCTCAATTTTACAGAGGCACAAGTTTCTTTTGGCGCACATTGCAGAAATGTTTACCAACAGCACCCCCGCCAATATCATTTGAGCGTCAAAAGATCATTGTAGCCGAACAGTAGCTATGATATTCATTGTGAAAGTTCAACAACATTATTTACATTGTTGAGAAGACGAATATTTAAAACGAAAACATAAGAGGCCAATGGTTTCGCAATTTCCTTCAGATTGTGATAGAAAGTACGTTTTGCACCTCACTATTGAATATAGGACAAAAACAGAACTTAAAATAAGTTTTCTCCATTGCACAATTTTGTGGGCAACCAAATTAATTCAGGGTGCTAACTCTCGAATATAATGAGGGTTTTCATGAAAATTCACGACACCAGTTGGCGCCACTTTGACAAGAGGTCTTCCAATATAAAATATATGATGTCAATCACCATTCGTTTCATTCGTTCGTTCATCATTCAGTCACGACTAAAGAAATTATAGGCGCTTTGACACTTGTGACAGGTGGCCGGACCTGACGTCTCAGTGCTGCCATCTAGTAAACGTAATTTTTCAAAAACCCTCATTCCGATAGATCGACATTGGTCAAACGTCAGTTGGTTGAATTAAACGTCAGGGATTGGCTGGACTCACTGAGTCTAGCCAATCCCTGACGTTTGACTGACAATTCCAATGTCGATCTATCGGAATTATACTCTAAAGTAAGCACCCTGAGGGCACTCACTGCCACTCGCAAGTCGCAACTGATTCGGTGTTTCAAAAATTTTGCTAACTTTGCCACATCTTTTAAATATGTTGAGCATTTACGCCGTACGGCATTTCATACAAACATTCAAGCCCTTATTTTTCAAAATGAATGAACCGATTTTAATGAAACTTCCTATGCATAAGCAGGATACAAAAGTCTAAAAAGTTACTTAAGAACATTTTCGAAATGTCTTATATAAAAAAAGATAACTGGAAATCTTTGTTTCTATGGAAACTTTAAAATCGATTTAATTTGGCTGTAACACTATTTTTCGAAAATGTTCAGAAGTAACTTTTTAGTCCTTTGTATCCTGCTTATGCATATGAAGTTTCATTAAAATCGGTTCATTCATTTCGAAAAACAAGGGCTTCAAAGTTTGTATGAAATGCCTTACGGCGTAACCTCAGGGTAACCCGTAAAAACAACCGACGAAAAATTTCTATGCTACGCGTCGATGTCCCGTCACCCTGTATATTATTTCAGACAGATAACACTAACAATATTGTTATTTGTAGGTGACGGCAGAACGTATAGTTATGCGGTGGCTCTTTCGACGGAGCGCTACCCGCCCGACTGGAAGGACATGCACTACCTCGCCAAACTTATCCCGCGAGTCTGCCATAACGTTAACAGGTATTTACCTATTAAAATCAATAATAATTAACCTTTTATTAGCATTTGTGTGTTGATTTTGTATGTGACTTCAAAATTATGTTAGAAGATGGGTACAATTTTTTTAATTAGATATTCCAACAAATTAATTACACTGCCACCAACACATAATAGGTAAATAACGTGTAATCCAATGTGGTAACACTCAGTCTTTTGGGCACTTTCCCTACTGATAGCAACACGGACTAATTTTTTGTAGCCCAATGAGTTCTACCCTTTTTTTTTCCTATATGTATTTGTACATAATATAATGTTAACATAACCCATTTTTCCAGGGTTTGCTACGCTTTTGGAGGCATAATCAAGGAGCAAGTGACAGACATCACGCCGACCTTTCTCACACAACAAGTTATCTCAACTCTACGCCAGGCAGACGATCTTGCCACACAGGTAAAAAGAGTTTATGACTTTCTTCCTTGATATACTTATTTAAGTTTCGTCCGTTTTATCTGTTTAAATGGGTTCTCGTAAAATTATTTGAAAAGGCAAATTTTCATCTATTTTAAAACTATTTATTTTAAAATTAAAATAAAAGTTATGTTTTTATTTTCTTATTTTCCTACCAAAAATGACCCTCTTATTTCGAATTCAAATATTTTACATTACACGTTCGTGTTTGGGTCACAGAAATTGATATCCACTCAACTGTCAAACGCCGATACGGAGCAAATTGGTTGTGACTGACGGACAGACAGACCCACGAGTAATCCTATAAGGGTTCTGGTTTTTCATTCGGACGTTCGGTACCCTAAAAATTTTCTTTTTCTACCCCACAGGTGTTAATATCAAGCGGCTGCGCGTCTCGCATCGCACAGATGCCGGTCGTAATGATCCCGATCCACTTCGACCGCGACGCGGCAGTACGCGCGGCGTCGTGCCAGCGCTCGCTCGTGCTGCGTCCGTTCATCACGTCCGACTTTATGACGGGCATCGCCGCTCTGCCAGGGTCGGATGCTATGCCGCAGGATGTAAGTATACTTACGCAGTTAAATAATTACGTTACGTACAGTGACAGTTAATAAATAAGTTATAGTATTTTAACACGCTTTTATTAGCTTCACTTGTAAAAAAAATCAATTTTAATGTCAATTTTAACCTACTTATAAAGATCGTATCGAAATGAAACTTTTTATGTATACGTAGTTTGCATGACAAAACTATAATTTTGTATCTTCGAGCTGATCTGATGATGGAGCCAGGTGGATAGTGGAACTCTTTAGTGACTACTAGTAAACCCCTCGAGTTTAGGGTCATATGGTTTATTTATTTATTTTGTGTAGTTCAGATGACAATACACAATACTAAAATTTGGTATGTTGGAGCTGATCTGATGATGGAGCCAGGAGGTGGATAATGGAACTCTTCAGTGCATTCTAGTAAACCACTCAAGTTTGGGCTTACTTTTGTGATTATGGTCTGCCTGTCATTACATAGCTTGTTTCCGAATCTAATCATACGTGTTTGTCGACAGGTTGTAGACAGAATGCGCAAGGAGCTGCTGAGCGTGCCGGGCATCTCGCGCGTGCTGTACGACCTGACGCCTAAGCCGCCAGCCACCACCGAGTGGGAATGATCGCCGCGGCTCTCACACTTTTATATATTTTTTTACTGAACGAACGCACCCACGGGCAGTGGTTGCCGCCATGTAGTTTTATTTGATGGAAGGCATCTGCAACGCAATGTAGTGAAGGCAATGAACTCGACTATACAGAAACGCTATTGTTATAGTAAATGACTACGGGAAGATTCTTGACATATTATGCTATCGTTATTCAAGTGCCTAAATAGTGCAGTATCGATCTCGAGAATTGCCATTTCTGTTACCTAATACTCCCCGCAATTTCTTCCTCTTCACGAAATGTAAATTCCCGAGATTGACTTACAGCACAACTGTTGTTAATTTTTAACTTTTAAAACTGTCGTTACTATCGGGCATAAATGACTATTATAGACGATTTTTCGGTTGAACATAACTTTGATTTTATTTTGTTATTAGTGTTTTAGCTGTATCGAATTTTAATTTATCATTTCTAAGTTTGAATGGTCGCACCACTGCCTGATATAAAGAAGTTTTTGTAAATACATTGGTGTCACATGTTATAATATTATCTCCACTGATCAGTTTTGTAACATGTAGTAATTTATTGTCAAAGGCTGTGTAAAAATTTATAAAAAAGCCCACAATTATTCCGCGCGACAAGATTGTTATAAATGGATCTTGTATGAAATCGAAGACACATTGTGTTTTATGGAATGGTTCAGTGTTATTGACTGGAAGTTTCATAATAAAATTATATTATGCTTTATTTTCATATTGGATTTTACTTGAAAACCTTTATCACAATTCCATATAAATATTATAAAAAAAAAAAACAATAGAAAGTCAGTCAGGGTTAAAAATATGTCATAGCCCAAAAAAATCCTCAACTATCAGGCACCAATAAATTAATATTCTTCCCTGAAGAAACTTGTCCACCTATAAAGGTTTCTTCTTCACCCCTGATGGACAGACCCTCAGAAAGCACCACTTTCTTTTCATTCATCATTGGCGCCTTCACCCAGCGAGTGCTACGACATTTACCACAAGGATGAAGAGGTATAAGTTCTAAGGAGACAGTTCTGTTATTACAATCACCACATTTGAAGAACCTTTTGAATGAGTCCAACACTTTCAGAGGATGCCTTTCATCCTTGCATATCTGTGCTGCTGAGAAAGCAGTGTACTTGCATTTCACACATCTCACAGCTTTGCAAGCCAGCTTGAATGTGTTCAGCATCTTTTCTTCCATCTGTTCCTTTTTCTCAAGTTTGTGGAAATACTTTTCTTGTTCATCATCCTCATGCTCCTTGATCAAGTTAGTGTGAGCTGAAGTTGCTTCCAGTATTTTCTTGAATCTCTCTGACATCACAGTCTTAGGTTTCCTTAGTTGTGATCTTGGTGTATCATCATCAGATTTTGATTTTTTGCTCTCATTCTCATCACTGCTGGAGCCATTCAACTTTTCTAAAGCCCTTTTTTTACCGGCTTGTGTCCCTTTGATGTTATTTGGGTCTGCCTTAGCAAGACCACCATTTTGTTGGATCAATCTGAATGCATTTGCTTTGGCGCGTTCTGCAGACTTTTGACCGTATGTCATGCTTAAATCTATGGTTCCACTGCCTTTTAAGCCGAAAGTACCTCCTCTGCTGAGTTTGGGAGAGCTTCCAACTCTGTCAGCCAAGCTTAAGTTGGTATTTTGTGGACTGGAAGTAAGTTGATTAAGCCTTTCTGTGTCACTTGTCCTTTGAGCTGCAGGGCTATGCAATATTGCGTTATTCTTCATGGGACCTGCCCCCTGTGGTGCCCTGTTCATCATAAACTTGTCTCCTTCAGACTTATGATATTCGCTCAAAGACATCAATCTATTATTGTCCCTCTCTTTTACTTTAGCAGTGTTACCAGATGGTAAAGCAGAATAGGCTTTGCCTCCATAAATTACTGTACTTTTACCAAGAACTTTGTTTTGTAAGTTAACAAGTCCTTTGCCCATAGTGGAAGACTGCAGTTCTTGTCTCCTGGAGTACTGTTGATACTCCTGCTTCACATGATAAATGCACACATCACATTGGCTCAGATTAACAAATGCTGTACATTTCTCACCATTCTTCTTCTTACTCTTGCAAACACCAAGATCCTTGGACTGTCCCAAGATCATCACTCGGTCTGGATTCTCAACACTGAGACTGGCCTGTTCAGCACTGTTTTGTGACCTATCCAAAACGTTTGGATTTAGTACTGCCACTACAGTACCTTCTGGAGTCTTCCATAAGTCATTGTAAGCTTTTCGAAATAAAAACATTGAAACTATCTTGAAATCATCTTTTAGGTCACAAAGAGTCCATATTAGGAATTGGTTACCTTTTGCAGACTTTTTGGCTGCACTTTTCCTTACAATAACACCGCCTATCACCCAGTCTTTGGAAAGATCTTCATTTTCTACATGTCTCTTCACTCGTAGCATGTTTATAGCCTCTCTGCCTTGCATGCGGTCCAAGAGTGCGGTACTTGATATCAATGGTTTAGTAATTCTAATACCGAATACTGGATCAGTATAAATGTCGGCAGCCTCTTTGTTCTTCTTGAT
Organism: Gortyna flavago; assembly: GCA_963669345.1. Classification (NCBI taxonomy): domain Eukaryota; kingdom Metazoa; phylum Arthropoda; class Insecta; order Lepidoptera; family Noctuidae; genus Gortyna; species Gortyna flavago. The sequence continues at coordinate 3,403,189 of OY770144.1, forward strand.
TTCAGGTGCACAAAATGTATTTTTGTTTACCTGTTCAGCTGGCTTTTTAGTTTTGAAGTTATTTTTAGCGATCTTGACGTCCATGTTTGTTTGTCGTAACCTCGTTTCAAATTCAAGCCTCTTGTCCCTCTGTTCATGTTCCTGGTGATCCAATATCTTCTTAACCTCAGAACCATAGTTACTGTACTTACGTTCAGTGTAATTCCTTTGTTCTTCATCATCTGATGAATCTGTATCGCCATTGTGGATAGCAGAACTCTTAACAGGCTTACTTTCATCAGGTTTCTCTTCAACTTCTACGTTACTGCTACTGGGTTGGAAGATATCAACTTCACGGATAGATGCTTCCTTCGTGTCGTCATTTTCAGCCTCGTTCAGGTCCGCACACAATAGTTCTTCTAATTGTGCTAGTTCATCATTCTCGTCCATTGTTTACGAGACTTATATTAGTTGTTGTTTTAGCACAAATAAATAAGATAATGATAAATGACTAAAAATATACTTTGCAAAATTGGCGCGGAACTTTTATTTACACCGAACGTGACAATGACAGTTCATTCAGCACAGCACAGATAACCGTATTTCTAAGTAGTCTGTGAGATAACCACATGACAGTTAAGGTCAGCTCACACGCCTCACACCGAGACGCGAGTACGCGACGCGACGCGACGATACTTGAAGAGGCCAGTGATTTCGCGCTGCGCCGCGCGCCGCCGCGAGACGCATCGCAACGTCGCGAGGCGCATCTTAAAATCGTAGTCAACACGACGCGCCTCGGCTCGGCACGACAAAGCACGGCTGCGTCGCGATGCGTCGCTCCACACCTTGAGGCATCACGCGGCGCAGCGCTGCATGGCGCAACGTATTCTGAATTCTCACAACGAAATGTGTATCTTTTCGTGTAGAAAATAAAGTTATATTTTAAATTGCTTTTTAAAAGTGTTCGCGCAGCGCAGCCAGCGCAGTTGGAAAAGGCTAGGCAGATGATAATGTGTCACTAAAATCGAGTAAATCTAAGCGATTATTACTAAAATATAGGGCGCGTTCCGAATTGAGGAAATAATCGATGTAATCGATTTGAGCGTGCTAAAACCCGTACCGAATTGGCGATGGCGTGAGCGCGATAACGATGTCCCGTGAATCGTCATAGATGACGTCATGGCATGCGCCATCTTGCGATAACGCCGACCATGCCTCGTACAAATATCACCGTGAGCGCTGTCAAAAATGACAGTGTGTGTGTGTGTGAGGATGAGGATGTGTCAGTGTGTGTTTTGTTTTGAGCTGCATCATATCTTTTTAATAACGTGGCATTTTCGAAATTGTGCTTCTGGCTGACAGTCGCCACCTAAACAAAGAAAAGGAAGAAACGTGTGGTGTTTTTATGAAGAAATACTGCTGTAATATCTTTTTGACAACGAGTAAGCACTGTGAGCGCGCTAACGAGTGTTCCGAATTGTTGACAGCTCTCAGCTGTCATAATCGTGATATCCATTATGGAACGCATGTGAGACGATTTGAGTGCTGTGAGCGATATTGGCCAATTCGGAAGGCGGCCTATTCAACTAAAAATATGTTTCAGTATTAATCTGTTTTTGTTGACAGTTGACATGACAGTTAATATTATTATTAAACAAACCCAAACCCGTAAAGAATTCAAACTATACTTTATCTATCTATCTATTCACCAATGAATAATAGGCTATTACGTGAATGACTTATAAATCAACATGGAATGACTAATAGCTCCTGGCCTGTGGTGGCTGTCATAATTTGTGATTTCAATAAAAGGCACAGATGACTAATATGATTGTAGCAAGTGGATTTCAACACGATTTCAAGAATGGTGATTCCCATTTTCCCATTACAATTTCTCATGAGCCGCGCTGGAGGTTACATGCTCTGTGGCTGGATTTAAGAAGAATTATTGGTCTAATTTATTTAAATATTTGTACGTGTACAAACATTATAGCACCATAGATCATAATGGCAGGTATGTACATAATTCCTAGTTTACCGGGTGTTTATTCAATGTAAAGTTATTCGTAATCCTTGAAATTTACTTATTTTCAATGTTTAGACAATCGAGATGCAGCTAGCAATCAAGCTAATACGAACAAGGAGGCGCCAAGTGAGGGTGCTGTAAGTACTAATGAGCCACTTACGGAAGAAGTAACGGCAGAATCACCGCAGCCTGACGAAACACCTCCACCTGCCGAGGAAGAATGCCAGGAGATCATTATAGTGAATGAGCAAACTGAGGAACTACACCTGAACGATGGCAGGATCGGAAAAATTGAGAATCTTGAACCTTTGAAGAACTTGCAGAGGTGAGTCATAATTCCAACCATGGACTCCCATTCGCTTTTACTTAGTCATAAAACTAATTAATACACAGCAAATCATACGCATTCTACACTTTTAACAGGAACAAATCTTTCATTACAAGCAAAATATAGGTAGAAAAGTGTTTGATAATGTCCAAATCTTATCTGTTTATGATAATGTAAGATGCAAGTACAGTTTCAGCTATTGTTCATGATCTTATCAGTGTTCTGCTGAGTGGATAAATTATGACTTTGAACTTGGGCTGGTCATAACAGTAACTACTAAAAACTTCACAATCACTTTGAAAATTGTTCTTCATTATTTTATGTGGGAAAAAAAACGATATTATCATTAGTGTCATATTTAATTTAATATCGTTTTTTTTCCCACTGATAAGTGTTGGAGTTTGTATCACAGAGCATAATCTCTTTGGTAGAAACTACCGTTGTCATGGAGTTTTTTCCTAACAGACTTGTCATTCCTTCCTTCCTTGTATCGATAGGTATTGTGTAACATCTAAATATATAATGTGTGTTCAACTACGTTTTATTTGTATCGTACACTGTACCTAACCAGGTACCAAACTATCAATTGGTAGCAGAGCGTGGTTTGTTCGAGGAACAATGTCATCATCGTATCGTATAGAACCACTTACTAAAACTAACTATGATACCTGATGCGTACAGGCTGAGGCCATCCTAATAAAAAATGAGCTATGGTATGCGTGAGCGGAGCCACAAAGTTATCTGTGAATGTGACTGCAGAAGAGACAGAGAAGTTCCTGAAAAGGGACACAATGGCTTGAGCTGAGATCATGCTATTGATATCTCCACCTCAGCTCAAGCAGGTAACTGGCTGTAAAACATCTAAAGAGGTCTGGGACAAGCTAAAGTCTATTCATCAAAGTTCGGGACCTGCGCGAAAAGCAACTTTGCTTAAACAGCTTGTTCTGAAAAAGACGATGCGCAGGATCACTTTGGCAATTTTATGGATGTGGTTGATAAACTAGCAACAATGGGTGTGGAAATCCATCCAGAACTATTAAGCATTATGATGCTGTATAGCCTGCCATCGAAACTAGAGACAGTTTGCCAAGTCCAGATAATTTAAAAATTAAAATTATCAAAGAAAGTGAAGCCAGAAAGAACAGTAACAATATAAATAATATTGAAGATGCTTTTTATAGCAGAAATAAAAGACAAGGAAGTAACAATAACTGCAGAACTTTCAAGTTCAGATGCAACAAATGCAAAAGAAAGGGACATAAGGCTTCTGAATGTCAAGCGAGTGCAGGATATAACTACCGAAGGCGTATTTGTTGGATATGCAAAATGTGCTAGAGGGTACAGAATCTTCGTTCCTGATTCAAAAGAATTCATAATAAGCAGGGACGTAAAATTTATAAATACGGAAAGGACTGTGCAAATTTTGAAGAAACAAGGGAGAATAGAAGAGATATAAATAAAGGAAATAAAACCTAAAAGGCAACAACAAGAAGAAACAACCGAGACTATAAAAATCGACGTAAAAATGAAACATAAATCGCCAAAATCTGATGTACAGACTATAGATTTTCAACTTTATCGCTAAAGCAGAAGGTTCAAAGTTGATTTGGAAAATGTGACAGTTTCGGGTAGGTTGATGTGCTGGCGTCTGTACCTAGTTCTTCGACGCAGTATAAAACCCCATCATTGACACAGCTCGATACTACACCACACGATGTTTTCGGAGACACGTTCAATTATGCACTTGACGAACTAAATGAAAATGTTGATGAAGCAGTAGTCGAACATCATGAAGAATATGAAGCAGCCGAAGGCGAAAACGTTCATGATAATGCCAATAACAGAAGAAAATCTCAAAGAAATAGACAATTGCCGGTATGGGCTCAGGATTATGAGATGAAGATGAAAGTTTATGGCGGAAACGACGAGGAAATGATTACTAATAAAATTTATCTATGCGAAGAAGAAGAAGAGGGAAATGAAAGGTACTGGCATGATGCCAGCAGCAAAAATCTAAAAAGAAGCAGAAATCAAAATAAAAGCTGAAATTAGAGCACCCGTAAAGAACGGTATGTGGAATATCGCAAAACGAGAAATAGAAATGAATATTGTAGATTTCAAAATGATTTTAAAAAAGAAAACATGTCCGAAAAACACGGAGATAAAGAAAGCGAGACTAGTTGCAAGAGGACTTAGGCAAAGACAAAGGTGGAAGAAAGTGGTAACAATGCTTTAACACTGTTCCATACAGCTAAGAAAATGTTAGAGGACTTGAAAAACATAAAAGGAGAGAAAGTATGCAATCTCGAAAAAGCACTCTACGGCTTGAACCACGGTCGACAATGGTAGTTGAAACTGAGTAGCGAGCTGGAAAAAATGGGGTTTGACCCATCAGAAGCTGATCCTTGTATATGTTAAAGAAAAGAGGAGCTAAAATGATGATAGCAATATACGTAGATGATTTGTTAATAGCTTACTCCTGCTGTGACTCAAAATTAAAAGAAATAAAAAAGATTCTAAATGAAAAATTTGAAATGAAGGATCTAGGAGAGCCTGAACAGCTTCTAGGAATTCAGATTAAAAGGCAAGGAGGAGATGAAATAAAATTATAACAAGAAATATATATATTGAAAAAGTGTTGAAAAAATTTAACATGGAAGACTGCAAGCCAACAGTTACACCAATGGAACTTAAGGGGCTACTCGTATGTTGAAAAAAAAGGGGTTTTTCTATCTCGTGTAACTCGTTAAGTATGTGGAATAGGGATTTAATATTTTGTATATGTTTTTTGACTCTTTGTTCTAGTATCGTAATACAAGATTCAATGAATTTTTCTCGATACAAAAAAATTGCAACGTTATATCTATTTTTTTTTACTTTTTTTGTCATCACGGCGTAACGCTTAAGAGTTATTCAATGGAATTTACTTTGAAACATAGAGAATTATCATATCAAAGTTTACTCAAAGTAGTTTTAAATTTATTTCATTTATTTTGTTAAAAACGAGTAAATTCGTTTTTTTGGCACATACGTTGTTTTATTCCGAGCGCACGCAAATTAGGGGCATCTCTCTTCTTTTGCGTTTCAAAAGTAATTGCATCACTTTCGCTCGCTTAGTAGGTTTTCGAGGATTTTAGATTTACGAGGTAGGCCCTTAACGTGGTTTCCGAGGCACGGAGGAGTTTCAGCGTGTAAAGATGGTCTTCCATCCAGGGGCCGACCGTGGCTATTATTACTATTATTACATTGCCACGAGCCCCTCACAATACGAGATAATTAACAATTTCATTAAAAAACTCCTTGATAAAGATAATTTGAGATAGAAGTAGGTAAAAAAATTCAATAAGTAGCTAATTGAATAACTCTCCGTTCCCGCATCCTTACTGTCCTCAATTTACGTTAATTTACGCGAATTAACTGTGTTAATGGAGAAAAGCAATTCCATTATTAACCATTTATTACCGCCTACGAAGCTACAATAGTGTAGGCGGTAATTTATTAGTATATTTCGTTGGTTTAATTTGCTAATTGGACAGTATTTGTTACAAAATTCCATCAAAATAGGATTAGGATATCTCGTGTATTTTCAGCGTATTTTAAATGGTCAAGCACGTAGATCCAATAGCTCTTCAGCTCTGTTCAAAGATAAAATAAATCAACCCTTTTTCAGGTTAGCCAAAGTACATACATCTTTTATGGGGTACTGTGTTAAATGTTACAATAAAATACCTTGTGATATATTGCAATTAAATGAAAGAAAATTTAAAACTCACATTAAACATACACTTTGTAAACAAGCATACTATAAATTAGAAGATTATATCCAGGATAAGAACGCTTGCAAACATGCTGGTCCTGCTCCATAGGACAATCTAGAGTCTACACAAGATCAAACTGGTTGCTTATTTAATTGTAAATTTATTCTAATTTTTTGGATATTGTTTTACATTCTGTAGTTGCTCTGACTCACACCCTGACTTATTACTTATATTTTTTTTTTGCATGAAAATCGTTTACTTTTACCATATTTGTAAATATGTGAGCACCATGTATCTATCAGATAATTAATTTATATGTCATGCTTCCATTTTTAATTCTTTTACCCGTCGTGGTATAGTAATTTTATTTTAGGTGCATCGTCTTCACATATTATTTATTATATAATTGATGTACTTATGCAAAATATTGTAAAACATTTTAAAAGAGTAACGGTGGAGTTTCTTGCCCATTCTTCTCCATACGAAAACTACCTTTTGGAATGGGCGACTAGAATCAAATCTATTTCATAATAATTTTTGACGTTCAAAAGTGGCTTTTTTGTGCCTATTTGAAATAAATGCTTTGGCTTTGACTTTGACTTAGACAGTCGTCAGACAGGCAGTTGCTCTATGTACTGTTATTCAGCTGCATCCGGTTAGACTGAAAGCCGACCCAACATGGGTGGGAAAAGACTAGGCAGGTGATGATGTTCTCCAAAAAAGACGACGAAATCCGAATTCCCATTCATTGCCTTCAGGAATCGAAGCTGCGATCACACCAATGAAGCCATATCTTTGTACCTATGTATTTTTACCCTACTGCGCGACAGCGCAATGACAGGGTTATGTTTTTCACGCGTATGATGTATCCTTGTATGTGAGACTCTTTATACCCTCGAAGCATCCTGATGGCTGAATGGATTTAAATAAATGAGGCTGCTTACGATTTATGTAATTCGCAAACTGACTGACTAAAAACATACGAAGCCTCCGACTGCAAGTTATGATTTATTTATTTCCTAGATAATCTTGTTACAGCCCGCTTTACGGCGGCTCAGAACATGAGGCGAGTTGCTGTCGCATCCTTTTAGTTTGCTTATCCTGCAGTCGAGTTTTCAGATTTTTTTAATAAACCTTTTTCTTATTTTCAGATTATTCTTGTCATGGAACCTGATCAAGAAAATCGAGGGGTTGAGCACATTGAGCACACTGGTGGATCTTGAGTTGAATGACAACCAAATTATGGTCATGGAAAACTTGGATGGACTTGTTAATTTAGAGTAAGTTCGTTTAACTTTCAACTCTTTTCCTAGAGTTAACAAAACTAATTAATTGACGTTTCCTTTTCTTTAAATCCATCTTAAGGGTTAAGAATCAGTCTGGCTAAACAATACTGTTTCGTAGCCAAATGCCAGATACAGATTGGTGAAATGTAACAGACGTTTGAACATTGGTGAAATGTAATAGATCGACAGACGTTAGTACATTGTTTGTTGGTTGCGCAAGCCCATTATTCCGCATGCCTGGCACATGTTTCAATTATGTTGCGTGCTATCCTATACGCATGTATCCGGCTAACGGACAGCATCTCGATATCTCACGCATGCGGGCCAGTCACACGTGCATAAGCAAATCTGCACGACGTTAAAAACGCCCTAAATGTTAGTCAGTTTTCTGTTGTAGCTTCTTCTCGTTATGTCGCTGATATACAGATTTCAACCAGTTATTCCTCTCATTTCCAGGATGCTAGACTTATCATACAACAGAATCAAAGAGATTGGCGGCTTACAGAAGCTGCTAAATCTGAAGAAGCTGTACCTAATCTCCAACAAGCTGACGGAGATCAAGAACGTCAATCACTTGCCGAAATTAGAGCTGCTTGAATTGGGAGATAATCGGTTACGGGTAAGTTATGAGAAGTTTTGAAAATCACTCCAATTATGTTCCACCATAAAAAGGTTTCCACACCAGAATTATACATTTAACAACAAGCTAAATTCAAACATCCATCTAGCATGGAAACTAGTTCCATATCACTTAATATCTTCAAAAGCTTTTTGTCTCTATTATTGTCTCTCCTTCTACCGTTAAACAGTGGCGTGCATTGCTTTTCAGAATAGGCAGGCAGGCACTAGGCCGCATCTTTGACAGACCTTCGGATGGATTAAATGCTTTATTTGTTCCATCCAAAGGTTGTCTGTAAAAGATCTCTTTTAGCAATAAGACAGTCCATTGTGTCACTCCTTGTAAAATTTCTACATTATATTTGTGTAATTTTTATGGTGTACATAAAGACTTTTCTATGAATCGTAATTTAAATCTTGTATAAAACGCACACTATGCAGCCAGGCATATTATAAATTGGCTGATTACATCGCTGATAAAAATGCTTGGCTAACTGCTGGTCTTGCTCCATAAGGACGCACAAATAAATTGATTATCATTGGAAAATACTGTTGGAGCTGCTGAAGATTTTAAAATACAATTTTTGCATTATATAAATTCAATCTCCTAGTATTGTATAATTGCATAGCACAATTGTGAGTACTATGTCATACTATAAAGCTACCTATTACTGGGTACGTCTTTCATTAACTTGAATGTGCCCTGGCGGCTGTGGGTATGTCATGCTCACTCAAATGTCTCGCTGATGGTGGCGCATGTGTTGGATCATTTAGCTCCCTTCAAAATGGTTGAACTGAATGGTGCTAAAATGCGTCATGTTCGTGAACGGGCGCTGTCAGAAGGGACTGGTCATCTCTTTGCTTGGCTTATTTTAATTTAATATTTGAATTGTTTTTTTTTACGTCTTTTCATTACGGACGCTTTTAAAGTTTTACATCTTTCTCACATGCATAATTTTTAACATGAATGATGTAACCAAGTCTTTGAAACCATATTATTTGATTTAAAAGAATGCCCATGGAGTTTCTTGCCCATTCTTCTCCATAGGTGCCTTTTTTTTTTCCATAGGATAGGAAATCATCAAATGACCCCTGCCGCTCTGGCTGGGGCGGTAGGGAGTGTCAGACTCTTACTGACTAAAACCCATCCGTGTTCCTTCCTTAGCCCTTTATGTTCCGGGGTAGCGGTAACCCTTTCGGACAATCCCGCTGCCCCGGCAGGCTTCGGCCCTGACAATTAGCGGCGCCCCGCGGTTTCACCCGCATAAGTGTCGATCCCGTGGGAATATCTGGATAAAAAGTATCCTATGTATTATTCTGATGTACAATCTATATTACTGTAAAGTTTCATCAAAATCCGTTCAGTAGTTTTTGCGTAAAAGAGTAACAAACATCCATCCATAGTCAAAAACTTTCGTATTTATAATATTAATTAATAGGATAGGATTTCTCAATCTTAGTGTAATAATTTTCCAAACCATTATCTCACACCATTACAGGAAATCAAGAACCTAGAAGGAATGAAAACCCTCAGGCACCTGTACCTAGGAAAAAACAAAATATCTAAAATAGAAAACCTGCAAGAATTAACAGCGCTTGAAATAATAATACTAGATAATAATCGTATAACAAAAATAGAGAATTTGGACGAACTGCGGAACTTAGAACTGCTGTACATTTCTGAGAATGGAATCTCTGTAATTGAGAATTTGGAAAATCAGGTCAAGCTGCAGATTTTGGATTTGGCTAACAACAGAATTACTGTCATCGACAATGTAAGGCATATGGTCGATTTGGAAGAACTATTGGTGAGTTTGTTTTTATTTCAAATTAGCTGCTACTAAAGGCTTCTTTCGCGTGACCTTCATACCTTTTATTTTCTTTTTTTTTAATAAAAGTAGCCTAAGTTACTCCTTATAACATCAGCTATCTGCCAGTGAAAGTCCCATCAAAATTGATGCAGCCGTTTTAACAATCGGAACAAACTGACGAGAGTTTTTTTTGTAAAAAGCTGTTATTTTGACTTTACAAACAGACGCGTCAATTTTATTTATTTGTATTACATAAAAATAGAAATGATTCTAGTCGCCCCTTCCAAAATGTAAATAGGAGAAAAATGGGCAAGAAACTCCACCGTTACTCTCTTAAAAATGTTTTACAATATTTTGTATACATATCTTCCTCTTCTTTTTCATAAATATAAAAATCAATTGCCGTTCTTTAGTCTCGCAAAAACTCTAAAATGGCTTGACCGATTGTGATGAAACTTTGGCAAGTTGTTGTTTGCGCGCCAAAAAATAAAATAAAAAGGCATTGCAGCGCATCGGCATTAGCTAGTTAATTATTATAATTATATAGATAACATGTGTTTTAGAGTATAGTTTACTTTCACGCGGTTGCCCGGTTGGAAGTAAGACGGGCAGAAACTAGTTTAATAAAATAAGAATCATTGAACTGCTAAACATGACGTGAAATTAATTTATTACATTGCATTTCAGTTAAACGACAACCAGATAACAGACTGGTCATCAATAGACTATCTGAAAGAGAACAAGAAGATCAGCACGATATACCTAGAACGTAACCCTGTCGCCGCCGACCCCGCTTACAGGAGGAAGCTGAAGCTAGCGCTGCCGTCGCTGCAGCAGATCGACGCCACTTTGTGTAGATAAGAATTTTTGTCTCTTTCTTTTTGTGGTTTTGCGGGGTGGTGTTGAAATAATAAAAAAAAGTATTTATTCCTCCAAAACATATATATTTGTTCAAAACGCCCTAGAAATAATTCTATGATCAATAATAAATATTTTCTTTCTACAATATTATTAAAAAAAATCAAATGTCAGTATGTGCGCAGAGATAATCTAAAGCCAATGATACAATAAAAAATAAAACATTTTCTACATGTCTTTATATACGTAGGGACCGTCGATATATAATACCATACCATATATATATATACCATACTAGCTGCTGCCCGCGACGTCGTCTGCGTGAAGGCTCTACAGCACCAAAAATACCTAAGATGCCAGTGTCGCTATAGCATTATAAGTAAACAACTTTAAAATAGCATTAAAATAATAAGTTTTTTTTTTTGCAATGTATAGATATATATATACAATGTTAGTTACAAACACGGTTACAAACTTTACAAAAACAATGGCTAGAAATTGAAGAGACTCACATCGGACTACTAATGGCCGAAAGTACACTGGACAACAGCTACTTCAGAGAAATTTGTTTCGAAAAAACACAAACATTACTACGGAGTTATTGGAAGAAAGAATTTTTCAAATCTCAGATGAAAAAGTTATTTCAACAAAATCCTCGGGAAAACTTCCACGAATAAGTATTCCCATATTCACGGGGGGCTATGACTCAAAAATAATTCACAATTACTTCAACAGAAAAAATGCAGTACCTAAAAACACACGTAAAAGGCGACGCCGACGCAGCAAGATTAATACGTCATCTAACAATAAGCGAAATAAATTATGAAACAGCTTGGAAACTGCTGACGCTGAACGGTGAAGCACACCAGATGCGTGGCGTGACGTGACGCGTGCACGCACCAGTTGTAATGTATGAAACTAAGAAAGATGCCAGATCAGATGCGTGACGTGTGCACGTCCGTGACCCACGCACGCAGAGCCGCATATACTCACAAACTGAGTCCGCTCGCGTGTGTAGCGGAACGGCAACGTCGCACACGCGCCTGCAGTGATGACGTTGTATTATAGGGCGCTCCCTGTTATATGCCAGACCGGGCACGCACACGCATCGGTCATTGCTGCACGTGCGCACGCACGGCAGGTTGTATTTATTTACAAACAGAATATAGTTTACGAGTGTTTTTTTTTTTCGCAAAAAGACATTTTATAGGAAGAACTTATAGAAATAGTTCGCAAATATGAGTGTCTCTACAACACCAAACATAAAGAGTACAAAAATAAAAGTTATAAATTATTATTATGGGAGAGAATCGGGACAACGCTGGAAATAGCAACAATAACACGTCTTCATCAGAAGAACTGCTGTTGTCTAACATATTTTCGCCAAAGCTCTCAACTCAATTTGGCTGCTGAAAAGGTGGCTCGCACGCGCGTGCAGCAGTTACCTGCGTGACGTGCTGCGTGCGCGCGCGACGTGTGCTGCGCCGGTCTTGGCCGGTGTGACAGGGCTCGCACGCGCGTACGCACATCACGTCGCACGTCATGTCACGCTACGCATCTGGTGTGACCCTGCCTTGAGATATGAAGACGAGCGCATGATTGCTACTAAATTTATTGACAAATTATTAGATTTACCTAAAATTCAACGAGCAAACGCGGCACAATTACGAGATATGCATGACACTATAAATGAATGTCTTGAGGCACTAAAAAATCAACGCATAAACACATCGTCTTGGGGCCCTCTATTGATAAGAATAGTCAGTAGAAAATGGGATGAAGAAACTATTACGAAGTATGAAGACCCAACTACAAAACCGAAATAAAATACAATCCTTTGACGAGATGATGAAATTCAGGGAAAACCGTTTCAATTGCCTTAAGTCTTTTGACGGATCTACATCATATACTAATAGCTCAAGACAACTATCGCGGGATAAACAAACAACAGAAAAATATAAACGCTGTTGGTTTTGCCAAGATCATATTATTCATCACTGCCATAGTTTCAAGGCGTTAAGCGTCAACGATCGATACAAGGCCGTCGCGCAAAACATAATGTGCAAACGTTGCTTAAATCACGATGATCAGAAAATTTGTCAACATAAGGGTCACAACGTATTATTGCATCAATCTAGGCCGTTTCAAAACAATGACAACGCTAAAAAATACACATAAAAAAATACAGGTACAGAGAAGTCACAAAATGTAACGACATCGAACCTATCAGCAACTAATAATGACGCTAAAAATACAACATTACTAGCTACTGCCATAGTGAGGACTATTTCGTATGATGGGATGCCGCAGTTGCTGAGAGTATTATGTGTTCAGGGATCAGAAGCGTCATTTTGCACTGAAGAAGTAGCATAATTGTTGTCTCGCCCACGACGAAAAATCCAAGCCGAAATAAAGGGTATCGGAGATGAAAAACCAAAAACGTCAAACTACACAATCAACATTACACTACAACCAAGGTACTCCAGCGATTACAAACTGCCAGCAACGCTAATAGTACTACCAAAACTAACAAGTTCATTACCAAGGAACGATTTACAACAATTACAAAAAAAAATCTTGGATAATGCACTTATAGCAGACCCAACTTATTATAAAAAGGGACCAATTGATGTAATATTAGGTGCCCAAGAATACAGCAGAATATTACTACAGGGTTTCGAAAGCATGTGTTTTAATTTATTTCGGTCCACAGGTGTTGAATAAACTTCAAGCCACCATTGCAGCAAGAAGGAAAACGGCACCGCCTGTGCAGCAACCAACGATCTGCACACCACACACGCAAGCACAACAGCGGTACGGCATACCACACAGCGTGCCCACCCATCAGTCACAACAAACTGAACAAGGCCAGGCCAGACCATACGAGACCATCGAGCTGTACCAACTGGAGTCCCGTTCCGGAGAGTCGCCAGAATGTTCAATGTTACCTTTGGACATTCACTCAGCACTCGGCCTGGCTCACGCGCGGCCCAGTTAAAAGAATGATTTGGTTGCATCTTACACGCATAGGACACATAGAATTTGTATAATAGTGTGTGTTAAGAAAAAGTAGTATATAAGCTGGACATTTTGTAAATAAATCAGATTTGAATTCGGATCAGTCCCGTCAGTCTGCGGGATTGGCAGTGAGTTTACCCCATAGAGGAAAAAAATTAATAGGGGTTTACCCTTCCCGAACCTGGTATTTCTGTCTACTATCCGTCTGTAACTTTTTTTCCTGTGGCAACACTACAGCTAACAGCTGTTTAAAATTTGTTCTTGTAATTTTAATCTTAAATATTAAAGGACATGTCCAAAAATGGTTTTTCATTATTCAATAATTCTAACCAGGATAAGTTAAATATATTTGGATAGACATCCCAAAAGCTAGTTGTTGTAACTATATCATACATTTTTAAACACCTCCAATTTTGAGAAAAATAGTTTTTATTTTAGTGTGAATTTACTTCTAAAATGAACGAACCTTTATATCTGAGATAATATAGTGAATGCACCCGAAAAACAAGAAATTTGTCAAAATCGACACAATGTACTGCGATTACTGCAATGACAAAATAAACTTATGGACTGAGTATACCTAAAAAATTTGCGTGTATACTTACACAAATCGGGCACTAAAGATGGCCGCTTTTCATAGTGTTCTTTTTGTTTTTTCTCGCACCACACTGTTTTATACAACACGAGGGCATGATTTTCCTATTAATGGACACCAAAACACATAGTTTCTAGACGTATTTCTCTTGAAAACAACAAAAATATTTTGAGCAATCAACCGTTAGCGTCAGAATGGCTGGTTGCATAGGGCAAGTGGCTCTGAAAGTATATTCAAGATTTTCTACCCATTTGCTTATATTTGCTAAATTTGTTCAATAATTGCTACATAAAATACATTCAGAAATATGAATATTTTTTTGACCAGCAATTCTGACGTCAGGATGGCTGGTGGCCTCCGTGTTCAGCATGAAGGACGCAGAATTTCTAAAAGTTTGTTGTATCAATAATTGCTTACTAATTGCTACTTTCACGAATTTTAGTTTGAGCTTCGTACATACATTAGGTAAAAAAATATAAATTTTATTAATATTTGTACGAAGAAGCGCCTAATAATTTAGAAAGGCAACAGTTTTTTTTACTACAGCGAGCGTCTTGTTCAAATCTTGCAGGCGTTCATCGACTTATTATAATGATGTTTGGTGAGTAGGTAGTTTATTTATAAAACGTACTACCCTCAACACAATATTTACTAGTATCAGTATGTCTATTAGCTAGGTCAGATACACGTTAAAAACTACAAAGATATCCAAGAGCAAAAAATTACTGATTTTATGTTCACGTAGAAATAATATTAAATAAAGATTTAACGATGTATGTACTACGGTTTTTTCTTTCACGTGTTTCTCGTTCTTTTGTAGGTTGTGCTACTTGATTAATAATATATTGTCTATTTTGTTTTTCACTCATAATTTCAAATATTTAAGTCGATTCCGCGTCAACAGATCTGGGTGCTTACTCTCGAATAAAATTACGATTAACAGAGCCGCTTGCCATAGGCAGGAGGACCGTTTGACAGCACATCTACCACAAAACCATTCATAAAACTCGGCACTCAACATGGCGGCCCGTCACGCATAGACATGATATTGACGTCACACGAAAGTGTTGCCTTAGTAATCTGCATTTGACACAAAATAAAATTAGTAAATAATATAATATGGATTAACTACGAAAGACATAAATAAATAATACAATGAGTTTAAAAACGATAGACATTATAACTTACTACGTAAGAAATTCTACACGGAAGACGAGGCGGTATGGTCGAAAGACTATAGCCTGCGCTATGGGCGAATTTAAAAAAAAATGGTGTAGCTTAGCTTGCTACATATTAGTAATCAGTGGCATTCATAGTGGCCACCTTAGTTACTTAGTCTGAGGTGGCCACGGTGGCCACCACACACAGTGTTGCCAAATCGTTCCTTTTGGAACATTTTGCGTTCTATTTTACGGTCATGCGTTCATCTTTTAAGCGTACTCTTCGTTCCGTTTTGTTCAACTGTACTAAAAGTACTACTTCATCTCAGTCTATCAAAAAGCACTCTGTGACCTCTAGCGACGACGCCGCATCTGTAGAACGTGTCTTCAGAAAACTTAAATTAACTAAAACGGAAAACCGAAATAAATTAAATACAGACACTTTAACAGCCCATGCACGCCAGAGACGGCATACATCTTCGTATATGCAGTGAACATATTTTCGTTCACTGGGTATGAAAACATGAGCCTACACAAAATGAAAATTTCTGGAAGCTGTAGTATTAGCTATAAGTAAGGTGTTTTTTTTTTAAATAAATATGACTGAGGCTGCCATCAAGCAATTTTTTTTTAAACAAACTGGTACATATTTTATATATGCTCTGTGAGCGATAATGATAATATATGATCTGCAAAAGTACTTTTAAATAATAATTATAAGATGCGACGATTGCCGCCTTCATGATACTGACAAACTAACATAACTTACTACAAAAATTTATTCATAATGAATAAATATATTTTTTTAAATATATTTTTGCGATTTTTCGACGCTAATTTCGTTCCTTTTCAGACATCCCAGCGTTCTAAATCTTCAATCACTACTGGCAACACTGACCACACATGTTTAATAGAGGTCAGTGGGTAGTAGCCACATTAGCACATATTAGTAATCCGTGATAGTGGCCCACAGAAAAAAAAATCCTATGGAGGTGGCTACTTTTTGATAGAGTGGCCTTGGGTGGCCTGTGGTGGCTGTCATAATTTGTGATTTCAAGAATTCCAATTTCCGGTTACAATTTCTCATGAGCCGCGCTGGATTAAAGAAGAAATAGTAATCTAATTTATTTAAATATTTGTACGTGTTTAGTCAAAAACATTATAGCACTATAGATCATAATGGCAGGTATGTACATAATTCCTAGTTTACCGGGTGTTTATTCAATGTAAAGTTATTCGTAATCCTTGAAATTTACTTATTTTCAATGTTTAGACAATCGAGATGCAGCTAGCAATCAAGCTAATACGAACAAGGAGGCGCCAAATGAGGGTGCTGTAAGTACTAATGAGCCACTTACGGAAAAAGTAACGGCAGAATCACCGCAGCCCGACGCAACACCACCTACCGAGGAAGAATGCCAGGAGATCATTATAGTGAATGAGCAAACTGAGGAACTAGACCTGAACCACGGCAGGATCGGAAAAATTGAGAATCTTGAACCATTGAAGAACTTGCAGAGGTGAGTCATGATTCCAACCCGTTTTTTGAGAGCTCATGGACTTCCATTCGCTTTTACTTAGTCATAAATTATAGACTAATTATTACACAGCAAATCATACTCATTCTACACTTTTAATAGGAACAAATCTTTCATTGCCAGCAAAATACAGGTGGAAAAGTGTTTGATAATGTCCAAACCTTATCTGGTTATGATAATGTAAGATGCAAGTACAGTTTCAACTATTGTTCTTGATCTTATCAGTGTTCCACTGAGTGGATAGATTATGAGTTTGAACTTGGGCTGGTCATAACAGTAACTGTACTAAAAACTTCACAATAAATAAATAACTTTGAAAATTGTTCTTCATTATTTTATTTGGGAAAAATAAACGATATTACAATACTACACTTATCAGTAAGGTACTTATATAAAACAAAATCAATGTAATAACCACAACATGTTCCACATATTAAGCCAATTTATTATTCAGATATTGTACAATTATTTTAATTTGCTTTTTGATTCTGGACAATTGAAAAGTAATTAAAGTTTTATGTAAATAAACTTTTCTGCTGAGTAATTGCGTAGGTGCATTATCAGTAGCAATGGCTTTCATTTTGACAGTTCAAAAACATGCAAATTGTTTGTCATCTGCCTAGCCTTTTCCCAACTATGTTGGGGTCGGCTTCGAGTCTAACCGGATGCAGCTGAATGCCAGTATTTTACATGGAGCGACTGCCTATCTGACCTCCACAACCCAGTTACTGGGTAATACGATACCCCTTGGTAAGACTGGTTGTCAGACTTTCGGGCTTCTGACTACCCGTAACGACTGTCAAAGATCCACGAATGACAGCCGGGACCAACGGCTTAACGTGCTTTCCGATGCACGGAGGGGTCTCGGTATGTAAAGATGGTCACCCATCCACAAACCAACCGCGGCAAGCGTAGCTTAACCTGATCGATCGACCTGTGCAGCTGTTATTATTTAGCCACGGACCCCTCATGCAAATTGTTGTTTATGTTTTTTGAGCAGACAAATTTTGTGAACATATTTATGAAGCAACTAGCTTCCGCCCGCGAGGTATGTCAATAAAAACTATCCTATGTCCTTCCCCAGGATGCATTCTACCTCTCTGCCAAATTTTATCGAAATCCATTCAGTGGCTTAGTTGTGAAAAGGTAACATACAGACAGACAGAGTTACTTTCGAATTTATAATATTAGTATGGATAGATTGGCAATATCCTTCAAAATGATTTAGCATGATTGAGATTGACAGTGTTACGCAATTAGGGTGCTGACTACTTTACTGCAAAAATCAATTATTATTAATACTTTTCTAAGGTAAATAAAGACTAAAATTCACTACCTCACTTTAAAAATCCATTATTAATATGGCCTTAATAATACTCATAAACTGTAGTTACTTATTTATACCCAAGGTACTGATAATGCAGCGGGATTGTCCGAAAGGGTTACCGCTACCCCGGAACATAAAGGGCTAAGGAAGGAACACGGATGGGTTTTAGTCAGTAAGAGTCTGACACTCCCTTCTGCTCCACCCAGAGCGGGAGGGGTCATTTGATGATTTCCCATCCTTAAAAAAGGTACTGATAATAAAAAAATCACTAAACAACCACCATTTTGCTGTGATATGCAGTAGCACTTCAAACAAAAACAAACACATTAGACAAAGTAATAATTTAGTTATAGATAAATGAATGCCTAATCATAGGCATTCATTTATTCATTATCCCTAATCATAGGCTGAATAGGCATTCATTTGTGGTTAAAGAATCTTTATTTACTCAAAGAAATTTACTACAAATTTCACTTAATGAGAATTATTTAACTATATAATAACGATGACATTCATGAGCAGAGCTAGTATGGACGCACAAATATTTAAAAACAAAAGACAACAATAATTAACGCAAGTACTTATCAAGACATTGAAGGTAGCAGCAAAAGATTCATGCGAAACAGAAATCAAAATTTTGTGGGTACGTTAAAAACATCAACCAGGGCCGGATTTAAATTTTGTCGATTATAAAAGATTTTAAGTGAGTTTTAAACATTTGTAAACTTTTAGAGGTTTTTATTTCACGTGGTAGTTTGTTGAACATCTGTGCCCCTTCGTACGTAATACTTTTCTTTCCGTAATTTGTACGTGTTCTCGCGAGACAAATATCGTTTGCGCTACGGTGAGGTCTTAACCCTTTTTCGGCGTTAGTTTTAAAAAAAGTTCAGAGTGTAGATTTTTGACTTTAATTTCTTTTTTCATTTATCTATTACTAATAACTAACTAGCCTAGCCTGTATTGTCATTTGTCCCACTGCAGTGCAAAGACCTCCCTCTCCCTTTTAAAATAACCTGTATAAACCTACCTCTGTCTCGGTTCGACTACATGACAGACTAACTTCGTGGACAATGTTTTGATTTTTTGACGTGTGGCGGTCAAAAGGTTGAAGAACTTTCGTTGTCACCTAATGTATTCACTATATTCAATCAAATAAATAATTTGTATTTAATATTCATCTGTCCTGACTGACCTGACTGGGAGCTGCATAGGATAAAAGTTTCTTTAAGGAGAGCTAGTTTAAAAACAAAAGAAAAGGTAAAAGCAATCATGTTAAGCCAATATACAATAATAAAAAAAATCAATTCTGTTATATCCTTATTGCACATTGCCATTTATTTGGTTATCAAATTAGACAGCGCTTTGTAACTCTTATTGTTATTGTAGTATCTACATTTATAAAAGAAAATCATTCTTTGTTCTTATAAACTGAACAATGGATTCTGTAATGGTTTTCACTGTCATTTAGAGCATTAATTTGAAGGTTTATGTGTATAAAAAAATTATATTTAATTCAGAAATAGCATCAAATCTCGAAGTTTTGACATGTCGCCATTGCACCAGCTAGCAGGAGGGTGTCGCTTGTTATTGAATAAGTAAAAGATGTGTGTAACACAGTTTGCTAACTACTAAGTGCAAATTGGATATAGTTGTGTGCCATAAACATTGGCATGTGACCACAGTAACTGAATGACATCACACATCAGTGTCACAAGATCTGCATCAATAAAAACGGTCATTGTACTGCTCCCACTTAATAAATAAGTTCAATGAATTGTATCTCCCATTGAGCTGGGTCAACAATAACTTACTGATCTGTACTGGTCGATATTACTTCGGCTTTTGACATGCGTCCATCTCATTTGGGCCAGCGTATATTTGCTCAGCGCAAACATTATTTCTTTAATAATTAAAATACTACTATGTGAAAGTTTGTGAAGACGTTTGGATATTTGTTACTTAATCACGCAAAAACTACTGAACGGATTTCGATGAAATTTTATACACAGATAGTTTATAACCAGGATTAACACACAGGATACTTTTTATCCCGATAATCCCACGGGATCGAAACTAACGCGGGTGAAATCGCGGGGCGCTGCTAGTATCTTATATAATTCTTGCATAAAAAATGTGTCTATACAAAGCCCTGACTCCGGCGCTAGATAAAAAAAACACCCTGTGTTACAGGGGCCAGTGTCTTCTGCAGGGTGCTATACTCGGAAGGGTTCCAACGGACTCCATTGTCCATGCCATCTGTCTGTCATTTATCACCCAGGGCTGTAGTTGAGCAGCTGCTATGGCTTATATTATCCTAACTTATTATCTAATATATAAAATTCTCGTGCCACAGTTTTCGTTGCCTTACTCCTCCGAAACGGCTTGACCGATTTTGATGAAATTTTTTGTGCTTATCCGGTATCTATGAGAATCGGCCAACATCTATTTTTCATACCCCTAAATCGAAACTTACGCGGGTGAAACCGCGGGGCGCAGCTAGTATTTTATCTAATATATAAAATTCTCGTGTCACAGTTTTCGTTGCCATACTCCTCCGAAACGGCTTGACCGATTTTGATGAAATTTTTTGTGCTTATCCGGTATCTATGAGAATCGGCCAACATCTATTTTTCATACCCCTAAATAGAAACTTACGCGGGTGAAACCGCGGGGCGCAGCTAGTAATATTATAAATGCGAAAGTAAATTTGTTTGTTACCTTTTCACGCCTATACCACTGAACCGATCATCCTGAAATTTTGCATATACGTTGTCAGGTGTATAGAAACGGACATAGGGTACCTTTCATCCCGAAAACAAGTGCTGTTCCCGAGGAAAACAACAATAACTTTACACGGACCGGCCGGCCGTGGCAAGCGTGATTGATCGACCCGTAGGGCTATTATGACATAGCCACGAGCCCCTCACAATACGAGATAATTAACAATTTCATTAAAAAACTCCTTGATAAAGATAATTTGAGATAGAAGTAATAATAAATTCAATAAGTAGCTAATTGAATAACTCTCAGTTCCCGCATCCTTACTGTCCTCAATTTACGCGAATTAACTGTGTTAATGGAGAAAAGCAATTCCATTATTAACCATTTATTACCGCCTACGAAGCTACATTAGTCTAGGCGGTAATTTATTAGTATATTTCGTTGGTTTAATTTGCTAATTGGACAGTATTTGTTGCAAAATTCTATCAAAATAGGATTAGGATATCTCGTGTATTTTCAGCGTATTTTAAATTATCAAGCACGTATATCCAATAGCTCTTCAGCTCTGTTCAATAATGTCCAGGGTCCACACGGGTCGAAAGATCAGGTTAAGCTACGCTTGCCGCGGTTGGTCCGTGGATGGGTGACTACCTTTACATTCCGGGAACCCTCCGTGCCATGTGGAGTCGTTGGTCCCGGCTGTCATTTGTGGATCTTAGACAGTCGTTACGGGTCGTCAGAAACCCGAAAGTCTGACAACCAGTCTTACCAAATGGTATCGTACTACCCAGTAACTGGGTTGTCGAGGTCAGACAGGCAGTCGCTCCATGTACTGGTATTCAGCTGCATCCGGTTAGAACGAAAGCCGACCCAACATGTTTGGGAAAAGACTAGGCAGGTGATGATGTTGTCCAAAAAAGACGACGAAATCCGAATTCCCATTCATTGCCTTCAGGAATCGAAGCTGCGATCACACCAATGAAGCCATATCTTTGTACCTATGTATTTTTACTCTACTGCGCGACAGCGCAATGACAGGGTTATGTTTTTCACGCGTATCATGTATCCTTGTATGTGGGACTCTTTATACCCTCGAAGCATCCTGATGGCTGAATGGATTTAAATAAATGAGTCTGCCTACGATTTATGTAATTCGCAAACTGACTGACTAAAAACATACGAAGCCTCCGACTGCAAGTTATGATTTATTTATTTCCTAGATAATCTTGTTACAGCCCGCTTTACGGTGGCTCAGAACATGAGGCGAGTCGCTGCACAGTATCAAATTCATGCGTCAGCGGGGGGAGGGATGATGTACTGCGCAGACAGAAGCACACTTCAGAGCCGCCATAACGCGCGCGCGCGCGCTTAACGCGAACTTTACTATCCTTTTAGTTTGCTTATCCTGGAGTCGGGTTTCAGATTGTTTAAATTTACCTTTTTTCTTATTTTCAGATTATACTTGAGATGGAACCTGATCAAGAAAATCGAGGGGTTGAGCACATTGAGCACACTGGTGGAACTTGAGTTGTATGACAACCAAATTGTGGTCATGGAAAACTTGGATGGTCTTGTTAATTTAGAGTAAGTTCGTCTATCTTTCAACTCTTTTCCTAGAGTTAACCCAAAAGTAATTAATTGACGTTTTCTTATCTTTAAATCCATCTTAAAGGTTAAGAATCAGTCTGGCTAAACAATACTGTTTCGTAGCCAAATGCAAGATACAGATTGGTGAAATGTAATAGACCAACAGACGTTAAAACATTGTTTGTAGGTTGCGCAAGCCCATTATTCCGCATGCGTGGCACATGTTTCAATTATGTTGCGTGCTATACTATACGCATGTGTCCCGCTAACGTACAACACCTAGATACATGGGCGTACCCAGGGTTCAGGGAGGGGCAGCTGCCCCACCCTGGAAATATCGCAGAACATGTATGAACTCGCCTAATTACTAATCAAAGTGTAAACGGGGCCTTATGCTCTAACTTTTAAATAAACCGCGCAGTAGACACTGGCAAAATGCACGGTGCAATTGCCAAAAAACCGCGCGCGACGATGGCGGACGAAAATTATTTATTTTTTATTTATTTAACTACTTAGAAAGCAGGATCATTTGCGGCTGTTTGCCCTACACACTACACTACATATACCTAATGTTTCATGTAGGTGTGTTTCTGTAGTGTGTATGACATTCAATATTGGCGTCCACACCAGGTGGACAAGGGAGACCTCGCCCGTAAAGGCATAGTCCAACCAAAACTATCTACTCCCATTTTCTATCAAACGAAAACATGACATGACCAATGGGCCTTCGTCATATTGGCGTTTCCCAGGAACACACCTGGGGCCAACTCACATACCCCCGCGAGACCAACACCAAGTGAGTCTACCACTCACCGTTAGGTGAGTGTGGGCTGCAGACTCCCCGCGGTACCCATTCTGTGTATGGGTTGAGTGTGTATGACAAAACAGCCGCGGACGATCCCTAGACCTAAATAATCTGACTCCCCCCCCCCCCCCTAAACCAGAAGCTGGGTACGCCCATGCCTAGATATCTCACTCATGCCTACATATCTCACTCATGCGGGCCAGTCACGTGCATAAACAAATCTGCATGTCGTTAAAAACGCCCTAAATGTTAGTCAGTTTTCTGTTGTAGCTTCTTCTCGTTATGTCGCTGATATACAGATTTTAACCAGTTATTCCTCTCATTTCAGGATGCTAGACTTATCATTCAACAGAATCAAAGAGATTGGCGGCTTACAGAAGCTGCTAAATCTGAAGAAGTTGTTCCTAAGCTCCAACAAGCTGACGGAGATCAAGAACGTCAATCATTTGGCGAAATTAGAGCTGCTTGAATTGGGAGATAATCGGTTACGGGTAAGTTATGAGAAGTTTTGAAAATCACTCCAATTATGTTCCACCATAAAAAGGTTTCCACACCAGAATTATACATTTAACAACAAGCTAAATTCAAACATCCATCTAGCATGGAAACTAGTTCCATATCACTTAATATCTTCAAAAGTAAGAAAAATATCTTCACTTACATTTTGCCGTTCCGTAAACAACTAAGTATTAATATTGTAATTACTTTACTTACGATATAAACATTGTGTGGAAGTAAAAGCTAAGTGTATGTGACATAGGTGATATCGTTTGCAGAGTGATCAGTAACTGTATTATGGCAGAAACATAAAATGAACATTTAAAGAAAAGTGACTGCAAGTTCCAGATAAGACGAAAGTGGGTGTTTTGAAAAAAACTTGGCCACACTCTGATCGCTAGTATTACGTTTACGCACCAATACTTCTAATTCAAATTACAATTACGATGTGTCCGTGGCTGCGGTCGTAAAGCGGAGGCTGAGACTTGCGAGCTTCCGAGTTCGAATCCAAGTGCAAAATTTACTTTTTGTTTTTTGTTTTAATTTTTTAATTTTTTTTTTATAATTTTTTTTTTTTTTTTTCTTTTCTTTTCTTTTTTTTTGCTATAATGATTTGCGCTGGATGTAATGCTACTATTCTCGTTACACAAAAGATAATTAAATGCTGTTTAAGCAAATGTGCCCTTCAGTACCATTTGGAATGCGTTAAGTACGATGAAGCGTCAACACCTAGGACCAAATGGACTTGTCCAATCTGCGTCTCTGGCCGTCCTAAACTGGACAACACTAATACACCAGTCCATGCTAAAGGTCAAACTGTACAAACTGATCAAGCGGCTCCAGTTGCTGAACCGGCTTCAATGCATTCCTCTATATCGGGACCGTCTAATGGCCAAAATAAACAAATAGTTGGTCAGAGACTCACGCCACTCACGCCAGCTGAGAAGTCACCACCAGGCAAGCCTCGAGTGGCATGCGTTGGCACAGAAGTTAACTTGCAAGACACAATACTCTCAGAAATTCGTAAATTACGGCAGGAAATGAATGAAAAGTTTGATAGTCAACAGGCCTCATTGGCGAAGTTCGAAAGCACTCTAGCTACGGTCCAAAGGGAAATTAATGACCTAAACATAAGATTTTCCTCAATGTACGAAGACTTGGACGAGTTTAAGAAGACTGTTACTTTTCTTTCTGACGCTTATGATGATCAAGTCGAATTAAATGCCAGCAATAAAAACTGTATTGCCGAACTCCTCAAGAATAACGGCGCGATGAGCGCTCAAGTGAGAGAATTGGAGACTAAACTGCAGCAAATTGACCAATTAGCTCGTGAGAGCAATATCGAGATACAGTGCGTTCCTGAACACAAAACCGAAAACCTGTTAACGGTCGTAAAACAGTTGGGCAGAATTGTGGGTAATGAACTTCAAGATAACGAAATCCAGTCTTTTCATAGAGTTGCCAAATTAAATGAAGAAACAAATCGTCCACGCAGCATAGTCGTCAAGTTGGCCAGTCCTCGCATTCGCGACAGTGTACTTGCTGCTGTTAGAAATTTTAATAAGAAGCATGACTCGGAGAAGTTAAACAGTAGCCATATTGGTATTGGTGGAGAAAAACAGCCTATTTTTGTGACGGAAAATCTGACTCTAGCTAATAAAAAACTACATGCAGCAACAAGAATCGCTGCTAAGGAAAAGAAATATAACTTTGTATGGGTTCGGAATGGTCGCATATTTGTGAGGAAAGATGTAACAACTAAATCTCTGCTGGTTAAAAATTTTGAATTTGTAGAATCTTTGTAACTTATCTTTTTTCATTAGTCGCGTACTTTGCACGCCTATAAGTGTTATAAGATTTTTGAATTCAAGTTTAAAATATATTATCAAAATGTAAGAGGCTTACGAACCAAGACAGAGGATTTTTATACTGCTGCTTTAAATTTTGATTACGACATAATTATTGGCACTGAAAGTTGGCTCAATGGTACGGTGTTAGATCATGAATTTTTAGATAACCGATACAGAGTGTTCAGGCGCGACAGGTCATCTACGGTATCTGCGACTACAAAAAGGGATGGAGGTGGGGTGTTTGTTGCAACTCTGGAAAAATATGAGGTCTCACGGAGATTAAATTGGGAGTCCCACTGTGAAGAATTGTGGATCACAATCAAGTGCGACAGTGGCTTAAGTATTAATATTTGTGCGGTTTATATCCCACCTCCAATCAAACAAGACTATATCGATGTACTGATTCGAAACTTTACAGAAGTAATTAACAAAAAGAGTAAAATCAATTCTATCAACTTACTGATCGGTGATTTTAATATGGGCACTATCTCTTGGGAATATAATGCGGATTCTGGTATATTGGTTCCCAAAGGATCTAGTAGTAATTTGGAACACATTTTTTTAGATATGCTAGCTTTTAATGATCTTCATCAATGCAACACGATACCCAATGCTTCAAATCGTATTTTAGATCTAGTTCTTAGTAGTAGTAACAACAAAGTGCTGGTTTCTCAGGCCTCAATTCCACTTATAGAAATTGATCCTCATCATCCAGCGCTAGAGATCTCGTTTAAATCTAATCATAGCAATCCTCTT
Source organism: Gortyna flavago (assembly GCA_963669345.1). Taxonomy (NCBI): domain Eukaryota; kingdom Metazoa; phylum Arthropoda; class Insecta; order Lepidoptera; family Noctuidae; genus Gortyna; species Gortyna flavago. The sequence continues at coordinate 3,429,708 of OY770144.1, forward strand.
GTGCAAAATAAAATCCCAAAATTGAACTTTTATCTCTGCAATTATGAAGCGGTCAACGCTAAACTTGCGAAAGTTGCTTGGTCTGATGAATGGAATTCTATGACTGATATTAACGAAATGTTGCAGAAATTCTATGATATTCTTATGCCGATCATTAAACTGCATACTCCGATTACAAAACCACGAGATGAACGCTATCCTGTCTGGTATAGTCGAGCATTACTAAAAGTCATTAAAGAAAAAGCAAAATATCACAATATATATAAAAAATACGGAAATCCTAGAGATAAAATTACGTTTGAGTGCCTAAGAACGCGTTGCAGTCAGTTAATAAAAGACTGTTATGCTAATTTTAAAAAGAATGTAGCTGAACATCTGCGTACCAATCCTAAGCATGTCTGGAGGTACTTAAAGAATAAGCGGACAGTTAGCAGTTATATTCCCAACAAAATGACTTGTAATACCACTAGATTTGCCAGGGGTGGCCAGGAAATTTGTGACTTGTTTTCCGATAATTTTCAGTCCATTTATAAATTAAATGGTAACATGCACACTGCAACGCCGATTGAACCCACTCCTTGTAGCAATAACACTTTCAGTCGGTGCAAACTTGAAGTTAAAGAAGTTTTTGATTACTTGTCTTCCCTAGATTGTGATAAAGGACCTGGGCCTGATTCTATCCCTCCTCTTTTCCTAAAAAAATGTGCAGCGAACCTGGCTGATCCACTGACTACAATATTCAACAATTCTTTGGCACAGGGCTTATTCCCTGATCAGTGGAAAATAGCGCACATCACGCCAATCTTTAAATCTGGTAGTGTTGATGATGTTGCAAACTACAGACCAGTGTCTATTCTATCCGCTTGTGGCAAAATTGTTGAATCGCTTGTACAAAAAAAAATGTTTTCTCACTTTAAAAATGTGCTAAATGATAACCAGCATGGCTTTCGCCCCAAAAAATCGACACTGTCTAATCTAGTTGAGTATGTTTCATATATATCATCTGCATTAGATGACGGCAGAGAAGTTCATTCAATATACACTGACTTTAAAAAGGCCTTCGATTTAGTGGATCACGACTTACTAATTGCAAAATTAGAAAGTATGGGTGTTCATGGGTCGTTGCTTCGTTGGTGCGAATCGTACTTAAAAAATCGCTCGCAACTGGTGTATCTTAAGGGTTTTAAATCCAAACAATGTTTCATACCATCAGGGGTGCCACAGGGGTCACACTTGGGGCCTCTATTTTTCTTAGTTTTTATAAATGATTTGGGCTACAAAATTGATTCGGAATATAAACTTTTTGCTGATGATCTAAAAATATATAGAACTATATACGATGAATCCGATATTATTCAGCTTCAGTTAGATTTAAATAACGTACACAATTGGTGCATACAAAATAAAATGTCATTAAATCAAAACAAATGTTACTTCATTAAGTTTAGCAGAAAAAGGAATACATGTCAATATTATTACTCAATTAATAACAGCCCACTCCAAGAAGTTGATACTATAAGGGACCTTGGTGTTCTAGTAGACAGTAGTTTAAGTTTTAGGAGTCATTACGACCAAATGATAAGTCGGGCATCAAAATTGTCAGGTTTCATCGTCAGGGAAATGAAAATTTTTAAAGAACCAATTTTAACTATTTCCATTTACAACAGCGTTATTCGAAGTATTTTGGAGTACTGTAGTACGGTATGGAACCCGTTTTATCAGGTGCATTCTGATCGGATAGAGCGCGTTCAAAAAAGGTTTTTATATCACTTATGTTACTCGGATAACAGATGTCGTAGTCTGAACTCATATAACTCTAGGCTGAATCATTATAAAATGAAAACTTTAAGCGCACGTAGGAAATCTTTAGATTTCATGTTTTTATTTAAACTAATAAATGGTAAAATAGATTCTCCTGAGCTATTAGAAAAAGTAAATTTTTGTATCCCACGTAGTAGTAGCCGCTTACTGAATCGAAGGACTTTCGTGCTGCCTCATAGTCGGACTAATATCGGTAATTTTTCACCTATTTTCCGCATGCTTTCTCTTGCCAACTCCATTCGTGGTGAAATAGATGTCTTTGCTGGTTCTGTGGCCTCAGTTAGAACTAAACTTAGAGTCTTAATTGTATAATTATTTTTATCTTAATTATATTAATTGTTCTTTCCCAAAACTTTTTCATTAACAGGTAAATTTCACATTTTGTAAGTTTTGTTTAATTATTGTTTTTAAATTCTAACTAATTGTTTTACTCCAATTATGCATGCTAGATTCACATCTAGTAGATGTCAATCAGAAATACTGTTTTGTAACTGTTTTAATGCTTTTATGATTGTACATCAGTTTTGTGAATTAAATAAAAAAAAAAAAAAAAAAAAAAAAAAGCTTTTTGTCTCTATTATTGTCTCTCCTTCTACCGTTAAACAGTGGCGTGCATTGCTTTTCAGAATAGGCAGGCAGGCACTAGGCCGCATCTTTTACAGACAACCTTCGGATGGATTAAATGCTTTATTTATTCCATCCAAAGGTTGTCTGTAAAAGATCGCAAAAAGATAGCAATAAGACAGTCCATTGTGTCACTCCTTGTAAAATTTCTACTTTATATTTGTGTAATTTTTATGGTGTACATAATAAATACTTTTCTATGAATCGTATCTATTGTCCTGTTGGAAAATTTTATACAAATAAGTACCTAAATAGACATTATTAATGTATAACTAATTTGCATGCTCTAAACAGGCAAAATATTAACTGTGCATGTACCACCAATTTTTACATCTGGCAAAACCTGTATTTTCAGAAAATAAATTATTCTTATTTCGTAAATATCGGTAAAAATCATCTATCTTCAATCTAGTATGTTATGTAAAATTAGCGGCTTCCCGCGGTTGCACCCGCATAAGTGTCGATCCCGTGGGAATATCTGGTTAAAAAGTATCCTATGTATTATTCTGATGTACTAGCTATATTACTGTAAAGTTTCATCAAAATCCGTTCAGTAGTTTTTGCTTGAAAGAGTAAAAAACATCCATCCATCCTCAAAAACGTTCGCATTTATAATATTAATAGGATAGGATTTCTCAATCTCAGTGTAATAATTCTCCAAATCATTATCTCACACCATTACAGGAAATCAAGAACCTAGAAGGAATGAAAACCCTCAGGCAGCTTTACCTAGGAAAAAACAAAATATCGAAAATACAAAACCTGCAAGAATTAACAGCACTTGAAATACTAGTATTACAAAGTAATCGTATAACAAAAATAGAGAATTTGGACGAACTGCGGAACTTGGACCAGCTGTACATTTCTGAGAATGGAATCTCTGTAATTGAGAATTTGGAAAATCAGGTCAAGCTGCAGACTTTGGACTTGGCTAACAACAGAATTACTGTCATCGACAATGTAAGGCATATGGTCGATTTGGAAGAACTGTGGGTGAGTTTGTTTTTATTTCAAATTAGCTGCTGCCAACGGCTTCCTTCGCGTAACCTTCATACCTTTTGATTTTCTTTTTTTTTTTTATAAAAGTAGCCAAAGTCACTCCTTATAACGTTAGCTATCTGCCAGTGAAAGTCCCGTCAAAATCGATGCAGCCGTTTCAACAAACGGAACAAACTGACAGAAGTTTTTTTTTTATGAGTACCATGCTTAAATACTTTCATATGCATTTAGTAAAAAGCTGTTAATTTGACTTTACAAACAGACGCGTCAATTTTATTAATTATTTGTATTACAAAAAAATTGAAATGATTCTTGTTGGCCCTTCCAAAAGGTAGTTAGGAGAAGAATGGGCAAGAAACTCCACCGTTACTGTCTTATAAATGTTTTACAATATTTTGTATACATCTTCCTCTACCTTTTCTTATACAACATTATTTTTAGTATATTCGAAACCTGAATATAGTTTGTTCAGAATAAGTAACTGAATCGATTTCAAGAATTTTTACACCATGTTATATTTTGTCCCAAAAATATTTTATCACTAGTTAATTACAATTAAATGGCCGTAAAGTTAGGTACCTACTGCCAAACTATTATCAATGAGCCTACGATGCTGGAGGAGCATAAAACATGGTCACCCCGCGCCGCGCCGCGTGGTGAGCATGTTTTTGAACGGACAACTAAGGAACATAACAAGCTTATAACTTTGTGATTTCTCATGATACAGTTTTGAAATTTTGTACATAGATTCTTTACATAAAAATACTAGACACGTGTTTCGGGTTTCGCATATACTAAAAATAATGTTGTATGTAAAAATCAATTGCAGTTCTTTAGTCTCGCAAAAACTCTAAAATGGCTTGGCCGATTGTGATGAAACTTTGGCAAGTTGTTGTTTGCGCGCCAAAAAATAAAATAAAAAGGCATTGCAGCGCAAGCCGGGCACTAGCTAGTTAATTACTATAATTATATAGATAAAATGTGTTTTATAGTATAGTTTACTTTCACGCGGATGGAAGTAAGACGGGCAGAAACTAGTTTTATAAAATAAGAATCAGTGAACCGCTAAACATGACGTGAAATTAATTTATTACATTGCATTTCAGTTAAACGACAACCAGATAACAGACTGGTCATCAATAGACTATCTGAAAGAGAACAAGAAGATCAGCACGATATACCTAGAACGTAACCCTGTCGCCGCCGACCCCGCTTACAGGAGGAAGCTGAAGCTAGCGCTGCCGTCGCTGCAGCAGATCGACGCCACTTTGTGTAGATAAGAATTTTTGTCTCTTTCTTTTTGTGGTTTTGTGGGGTGGTGTTGAAATAATAAAAAAAAGTGTTTATTCGTCTAAAACATAATATACTATATTTATAAAAATCGCATATCATCATATACCTAGCCTTTTCCCAACTATTTTGGGGTCGGTTTCCAGTCTAACCGGATGCAGCTGAATACCAGTATTTTACATGGAGCGACTGCTTATCGGAGCTCCACAACCCAGTTACTTATATCTACTATCCATATTTGATTAAAAAGACGTATGAACATAATTAATATGCTAGGAAAAACCGTTTGCTCTAAATGAGAGCATTTCAAATTATTAAAAAAAAAACTGGTCAAGTGCGAGTCGGACTCGCGCACCGAGGGTTCCGTACAAATTTGTATGTATGTAACTATAAATTTTAGGTTTTCGAATTTTTCCTTTACATTTGCTACATGACATTGCTTCTTGCCAAATTTTATGATTCTAGGTCAACGAGAAGTACCCTTAGGTTTGGATTTCGGAACATAAACGCCCGTATCTTTTGATTGCGTTGGCTTAGAAGTTTGATTTTTTCACTGCTGCAAGGGATTGCAGCCCTGAGTATTTGATATTAATTTCAACTTGATAACTCCACGCGTTCCTGAGAAAAAGGGTCTTGACAGATGAACAGACAGACGGACGACGAAGTGATCTTATGCTTAAAGATACACTCATTTGAAGTCAGTTGAAAATAGAAAAAAAAAACATTTATTAGCCATTGTAGAGAATATAACTTTTTTAACACACCACCCCAAGTAGTAAATTTTATATGTAGCTGAGATAATGAACTAAAAATGATAGCACTTTCGCGTACGATCTGTAAAGCCTTATTTACACGATGCAATTTATTTGCCAGTAGCATAACAAAAGTTGCATCATCTAAACAGTGTTTAGTCATTCAGCCTATAACGTTCGTACCCACTGCTGGGACACAGGCATTCTTTGGGTAAGAGGGAGTGGTCCGTAATTCACCACGCGGGCCCAGTGCGGGTTGGTAAATGTCACATATCTTCACAATTTTAGTTTTAGGACAACCTGGCTTCCTTACGATGTTTTCCTTCACCATTTTGAGAGCAGTGGTGATGAAATAATTTAGACAAATTTAAACGCCTGACTGGGTTCGAACCTAAGACCTATAAGTCGTAAATCGCGGTTGTTGCTGCTGGGTCACAACCTGCTCCCATTCAAGTCGTTTGTTGCTTCAATTTCACTGTATGCCACAGGCAAGTTTGCATCGTGTAAATGGGGCTTAATTCAAAATCTTGTGGTGGAATGTAAATGTGTGTATGGTTTATGTATTTTTATGTAATTAGTTTTATATGTAGAAGTAGTATTCAGATCAAATAATTTAGACAAATTTAAACGCCTGACTGGGTTCGAACCTAAGACCTACAACTCGTAAGTCGCGGTTGTTGCTGCTGGGTCACAACCTGCTCCCATTCAAGTCGTTTGTTGCTTCAATTTTACTGTATGCCACAGGCCAGTTTGCATCGTGTAAATGGGACTTAATTCAAAATCTCGTGGTAGAATGTAAATGTGTGTATGGTTTATGTATTTTAATGTAATTTGTTGCTTCAATTTTACTGTATGCCACAGGCCAGTTTGCATCGTGTAAATGGGACTTAATTCAAATTCTCGTGGTAGAATGTAAATGTGTGTATGGTTTATGTATTTTAATGTAATTAGTTTTACATGTAGAAGCAGTATTCTGATCAGCAGTTACAGTGTATTAATAACTTCATAGGTTATTTATATATTATTTTGTATTGTATAACGGCTGGAGTCCGCAACTCTGCGTCCAAGCGCGCATGTTCCCACTGCGTCTCTATGAAAGGGAGTGGGTCCACCACGGGGGCCCAGTGCGGGTTGGTGGATGTCACATGTCTTCGGATTTTTGGTTCTAACACATGCCGGTTTTCTCGCGATGTTTTCCTTCACCATTTTGATGGTGATGAAACCACCATGGTGATGAAATCACCATGGTGATGAAATTAAATATACAAAGTAAAACCCCTGTCTGGGTTCGAATTCACGACCACTACTATAGCCGATACCACTCCACTGGGTTACCACAGCTCTCATCTTTCTGTATTTTGCGTACAAGTGGGCAAATGAATCATTTAATACACCCCAGTACATTAGTAGTTATATTATTTTATATTTAAACAGTTATTTTTGTGGTCCAAATAGAATTTTGTGAAACAGTGTTTAATTTACATACTTTCATTATGCTCTCTTTATTAGAGCGAATTTCGTATTAAAACTATAATATGTAGAACCATTTGGTAATAAAAATATATTCTATTTAGTACTAATTATTTAGATTTACGTTCAAATCTCGCAGTAATAAATTTGTCCTGTTGATTTCATGATATAAGAGTAGAAGGTATTTTTTTATTATAAAATGCCAAGTAACGATAAATATAAGTAAGTGCCTATTTCAAATTGTCCAAATTCTAGTAGAAAATGGTAAAATTTTATGCCCTTTATATCATTGTTAACATTTCAAAAACTAAATATTAAATAAATAATTTTAACGTACAGACGCCAGCACATCAAGTTTCCCGAAACTGTAAAATTTTCCCAATCAACTTTGAACCTTACACTTCAGCGATAAAGTTGAAAATATATTAAAGAAATTTGACAGATTGTAGTAGCTTGATGTGCTGGCGTCGTTGAAAGTGTAAACTTCTAGAATAATACAGGGCTGCAGGGAAATCGACGCGCAACCTGTTAGTATGGATTTCAGTAATACATGATTCTGGACCACTTCTTCCTAGGTCGACCTCAGCGGCGTCGTCCACCTTTAGGCACCCACCTTGTGGAGACTGTTGCCCAGCGGTCACTATGTATGCGGCTGACGTGACCTTCCCAGTCCCATTTCAGCTTGACAGCCTTGTCCCTACGTCTAGGATCCCCGTCTCGGGGCGCAGCGTGATGTTTCGTATTCTGCCAGTTCGTTTAACGCCTAAAAAGCTGCGCTCCATTCTTCGGTAAAAAATTTACTGTTCCATCGAAAATTTTCTATGCTAGAAAGGGGGCTAGGGCTAGTCATGTGCTGAATTCATTGTTACAGTTTGCCACCTGATACACTTTTCATGCATTTTCGTCCATACTGGAAATACATACAAGAACTAAAATACAATATACCTATGTTATAATTATTATGTATAACATAACATAATCCTAAGCATTTATATACTGTACCAATAAACAAGGATTTGAGTATAGATTTTTTACTAATGTAGTGTATTTGTAATTCATATTTTAATTGTTGTGGTAGACTTCATTTAGGTATGTAAAATTATTATGTATTTGTATCATAGCCAATGATAAAGGTGGGGTTTTAAGGCAGAAAAAAGTAGTCAAAGTCTGAATAGTTGAACAATTTGCGGGAATCAAATGTAATTTATGGTCAGCAACAAAAGTCGATTAACACTACTATACACCATCTAAATTGACACAAAGTTATTCGAAACACTGTATTTCAGTATTTTAAACAATAGCTAAGACTTTATATTTTTAATTTACTTCAATTCCGATTTTAATTCAATACTTATTTAGCTCAATAGTTAAGGTTAAAAACGGAATTGTTAATTGACTTTGGTCGCCGACTGTATCTATCAGAAGCAATTTAATTTCAAGTCAGTTGTCCTTTAAAACCACACCTTTCATTAAAAGATTTCACTAATTCCAATATGTTTCTGTCAGTCTATAGTTTGTAATTTACATTATTATTTATTTAAAACCTATCACATCAAGTAATGTCATATTAGTCTAATGTTGAATGTTATACAATAAAACATGTTAAAATAATTAATTGAATTTCAAATACTATTCCGATTAGCCAGTCCTTTCCTAATATAACATTTTTCACGCCGTGAATGGTAAAATTCTGTGGGTCTTCAGCGTTAGGAAACTACAATGCGCAAGAGTTAAGAGCGTTTACGACGTACGGCATTTCATACAAACTTTCAAGCCCTTGTTTTTCGAAATGAATGCACTGATTTTAATGAAACTTCAAACACGTCCTGGACACAAAGGTCTAAAAAGGCAGTAAAGAACATTTTCGAAATGTCTTATTTAATAAAAAGAAGATAACTGGAAAACTAGTTTCTATGGAAAATTTAAAATCGGTCTAATTTGGCTGTAACATTATTTTTCGAAAATGTTCTTAACTAACTTTTTAGACCTTTGTATCCTGCTTATGCGTACGAAGTTTCATTAAAATCGCTAAACAAGGGCTTGAAAGTTTGTATGAAATGTCGTACGTCGTAAACGCTCTTAACTTGAGACTTTGCTCGGATGACGTAAGCGCCGCGCGATACTGAGGCGTCGGTGGCGAGAGGGGTAACAGCGCGGGGTCGCGGGGGGCCGCTCGGGTCTAAGTTAACTATTGCGGGTTGTAGCCATTCATACCAGTTTCGCCGGACAACAGTCAACTATAACACGATCCTCACCAACTTGTAGCTATAATTTCGGAATCATAATGCGACAATTTTTTTGACCTTCTTGACTATTTATGACTATTTTTTGGCGTTCTCAAAATTGACTTTCATGAAGTTTGAAAGGTGAGGATTGTGTTGTGAAGGACTCATAAATTCAAGGGCATCCGATTCTTGGAAATCCACATATTTTTCGGAACCACAATGTAAAAATCAGAGCGGTTGATCAAAATAATACGCCGTAAATGTATGAAGATTCGATATAACACCAGCGGGGTAATTGCGCATTTTGACAGTTCAACATTCATTGCGTTATCTACGTCATTGAGCAGACAAATTTTTCGAACATATGAAGCAATGGATTAGCAATATCCATCAAAATGGTTCAGATAGTGTGTTACGAATCAGGGTGCTAACTCTGGAATATAATTCCGATAGATCGACATTGGTCAAACGTCAGTTGGTCAAGTTAAACGTTTGACTGACAATTCCAATGTCGATCTATCGGAATTATATTGGAGAGTTAGCACCCAGGGTGCTGTTTGGTGTTGTTTCCCCTAGTTATTACTCAGTAGTGTAATGTCAACTAATGTCACAAACAGTACTGCAGATATATTATTTCCAGGCAGTCGCGGACTCTCGCAGCAGTCTATCAAAACGCAAGGGGAACATTCGGGGAGTGCTACGTAACCCCACTGCAGTACTTTCTAAGGTCAATTTTAGGATGTAAATAACTAGTAGCTAATGTGATAATAAATAAACGAAGTTTTTAAAGTACTTATTGCTTTTGTTGGGTAGTTTCGAACTGTATTTAGCTTATGATTCTACCATTCCAGAGTAAGTAGTACAAACTCAACCTAACTTCTTATTTTCGAGTCGATGGTAGGTACGCTTCCTCGTTGTTTTTTTTTTTTGTTGAAAATTCAGATTCGGTTATTCTTTAAGCCGTTGGTCCTGCGCCTGCCTTGCCGTCCCATCGGACTATGAGAGTGAGGGAAGAGGGTGTGCACCTGTGTCTGCGGGCACACGCCTGCACTATAATAATATCTACTGCGCCGAAGGCTATATAGTCTCCGTTGAGATTGGCCGCCGTGGCTGAAATGCGGCCTGGAGGAATTTTGTTTATTTAATGCGATTCGGGTATAAATAAATAAAATAAGCCTTTATTATCTACTGCTTTTTTTTAACCTATGTGACAATACATTTATTTGAAACGAACGTAGAGGTAAGAAAACTAATTAGGTAATCGGCATTCGGTTGGTCTCCCCTCATAACAGCTTTGTCTTTCGACAAAGGCCCCCTCTAAGGTTTTCCACTTTTATTTTCTGTAATAAGGTTTGTACAAACACTTTTACACGTTAATCATATTTTTAAAACTAGATGAGGTCGGCGTTTCCTATCTGACTATTCTGAGAAGAAAGGCCGAAACAAACTCAGAGGTCTCAAGTCCAGACAAAATATTGGTCATATCATGTGAAGACCGTGTAGATTGGTGTCTGAAATGGTCTTTTGAGGAGAGAACCACACAGATTGAGCGGGCCTGTTCAGTCAGAGCACGCATTTGTCAAAAATCGTGCAACTCAACTCAGAACTTGAGGAGCTCAACGATTCGACGAACTGTCCTTTGCGCTACGTAACCATTCTGGGCCTGCTACTTTCCTAAAATCATCTTCCCATCGCTTTAACTGTCTTCCTCTACTTCTTTTGCTTTCCTTAGAGTAACATTAAAGAAGAGAAATGGCCAAAAAAAAATCGAATGGATTCAGGTTTAAACGTATTTAAACAAATGACAGGCATCTTTGACTGGTCATTTAGAAATATGAAGCTAGTTGCCCATTCCAAAACGTAGTAGGTACCTATGGAAAGGAACGAGCGAGAAACTCCATGGACACTCACACTTTTTGAAATCTAAATTTGTATACACTTGCCCCTTTTATTCATAAACTTTGCTCAAACAAATAGGTAGTGATTAGCGACTGTTTAGCCATACATTTTTGACGTTTGAAAGTCACATAACTTTAATCATAGTTTATAAACCCCTTGGTGTATAAAAGCAAGTTATATGCTACTTTTGAAAGCTGATTTTGACATGTTTTTAACGTCAGATTAACGAGCGAAACTTCACAGAAGTGGGTATCGATATGTCCAGGGATTATAAAACAAAAATTTGTTACTTAACTCATAATTTAAAGTAACTACCTACGGCTGGTAATAACATCTAGTGACTTGCATGTAAGTATAGCATTTACCTACAGTAGCTTTACGTTTTGGACAAAAACCGAAACTATAATAGAGAAGAGTGGTCGAAGATGTTTTCTTTCAGTGCAGACACAAATTATCCTACTTCCTATCCTGTCTATTCTATTCTTGTACAAATTGTGATTGTGATTAATAATTAATTTGAAATACTATCCTACTTCCTCCTAATATTATAAACGCGAAAGTTTGTGAGGATGGATGGATGTTTGTTACTCTCACGCAAAAACTACTGAACGGATTTGAATGAAATTAGGCACTCAGTCTATAATCAGGATTAACACCTAAGATACTTACTTTTTATCCCGATATTCATTCATTTATTGTTCGCGGGTGAAACCGCGGGGGGCTGCTAAGTAATAATAAATAATTACAATTAAAAAAACTTACTTTTTAATTACCTACAATAAGTTAGTGTTTGGGATAAAAACCGAAACTATGGATAATAGAGAAAAGTAGTCAAAGGAGTGTGCTTTAAGTGCAGCACAAAAAAAAAACGATATCTTTCATTTAATTTTAAAGATACACCTCTCGTGTCCTAATATAGACAACGTTATCACTTATCACCATTTATGTTTACAGAGGGATTCATTTCATTCGATAACAAATTCATTACATTCACATACTTAACCTAAAACAGTCCATCTAAAACTCCCCTTTCGTTTTCATCAATCTGTTACTTATATAAAAAATCATTAAATACTTTCCCTTGATGAAGACCAAGCGACCTTGACTTTGCACACAACTAGTATAGTCTACCTGTCTCGCCGGCCGGCAAGTAAACCGGCTAGTTCGTTGTCCAGTAGTTACATTTCCATAACAACTTGCTGCGAGTAGTTGAACACACATTCCGATTGCCACCCGACGCACGAACACGTATCAAAATGAAATCGTTTATCGAATATTCTCCGAGCTCTGATTTTCCTATTGAAAATCTCCCGTATGGTGTCTTTACCTCGCCTAACAATGTAAGTAATTTTATCCGTTTGTCGTATGATTTTTTGTTGTAATTATATAAATGTTTGGTTATTTGAAATTACTTCTTATGTTCTAAGCAATAAGAGTCATGTATGTTAAAATTTTGTTCAGATTATTGACCGTATTCAATGTCTTCTTTTTGACATTGCAATTAGTATAAGACAACCAAATTGGAAAGTACTATTATGTGGTAATGAAAGTAAAGAGTTTTCATACAATTTAGTTTGGTTGGATTTGCACAATTTTATCTTGTTGTCAAGCTAAGTTTGTTTTATGCATATTTTAAGTATCATGTTTTTTTATGTTTTCAGAACGAGAAACACATCGGAGTGGCAATCGGCGAGTTGATTTTGGATCTGAACGTTATCTCAAACTTATTTGATGGGCCCCTACTCAAATCTAAGCAGAATGTTTTTAAGGTAAACTTAGTACCTACTTACATTGATAGGTACATTTTAAGTAGGTATATACTTATAGTTATGAATATCAAACCTTGTTGTTTAAAGATCAACAAATAAGAATAACATTATCATATCAATAATATGTAGGGCGTAAGCAGACTTGGAAACAGTTTTGTTTTTCATAAAATAATGCCATGTAATTTTTAACCGACTTCAAAAAAAGGAGGAGGTTCTCAATTCGTCGGAATCTTTTTTTTATGTATGTTCCCCGATTTCTCGAAAACCCCTGGACCGATTTGGAATTTTTTTCTTTTGTTTGAAAGGGTATACTTCCCAAGTGGTCACATGATCATCAGGTCAGGATCTGATGATAGATCCCAGGGAAATCGAGGGAAACCCTCAAATTTTATTAAAGGCAAACCTATAGCGATTTGGATATTTTTTAGAGTAACTTGAGCATTTGCTCTCGGAAATCATAATTTGGTAAAGTGGAGCTGATGATGAAGACCACAGACGGCCATCGGAACTACTCAATGATAAATATTTTACAGATTGCGATTCGATTACTTTAATATGGTTGCTAAGCAATTTATGCTCGTCACAATGCTTATGGTGAATGGTTGTTGAGGAGTTCTCCTGGTTCTTACCAGGAGAACTCCTCAACAATTAACGTCCCAGCATTGGGAAAAGCAATATTTTGTAAAAGGTGATGAGCAGTTGACGTTAGGCTATTGTAACTTAGATAAATCACAAACTCTCTCACTAAAAAGTGAAAAATAAAAACTTTTTTGTCAATAAACGAAAATGCAGAAACAACGACACCGACTTCCGAAATTAAAGTTATTTATCACTTTGTAGTTTTTTTTGGAAGTCGATTGTTTTTTTTTGTAAAAAAAGTTTTATAATAACTTGAAACAAGTAAGGACTTGTAATCAGAGCTTAATTAATGAAAACCCATTTACATAGTGTAAACAAGTCCTAAGCTCAGTAGTAGGTAGTTTAGGTACTTATCTACCTATGTAGGTACTTGTAGTTATTTGTTCAGAATCTAATAATATACTTAATAATTAAATTAGATTTTGCATAGACTGTTAAGGTAATCTCCACGGATATATTGCTCCTAGTGGCTTAGAGCTTGGTTATCGACCGTTAGGTTTGAATATGGTTACTTTTTTTATCTACATATAATATTATGTATTTACAAAAAATGTATATATATATATAAGTAGTTTATCAGCCATCTCGTTACCATAACACAAGCATTAGGTTGCTTAGCTTGGGACTATATGGCGTTGTGTGAAATTTCCAAGGATATTATTATTATTATTTTAATGCACCCTACTTAAACTTGGATATTATAACAGTCCATTCACCTGATTTTGCATCGCAGTGATCTTTATTCTCGTTGAAATAAGGTTGTACCTAGTGGATAGTGACAGCAACCAAACAGGTTGCAGCCAGAGGTAAAATAACTGTAAAAGCTCTGCAGTAAAGTTCTCCTTTCTTTGTAGCGTTTTAAAGTTAATTCGACTATTATTATACCTACTAAGTATTTAAAAAGTTTCATCAAAGGTGAGTTCACAAGTCAGTCATGAAGACACACCTCCCATTAACTCCCATAATTAATAAATATGACAATAAAACAAGTTTAAAAACTTCCGTGAGACTTTGAATATAAATTTTGTTAGAACGGCGAGTCGGCGACGTCAACTTGTTTACGATTTAATTATATTTCTAGTTTGTGATAAACAGGTTTAATATTACACATTATTGTGCAATAATTATTATATATGGTCTGATTAAGAATCACGATTTTATAGGAATAAAAACTTTTGTCTTACGTAGGTACCTTTACGTAACTTTTGACATACTGGAGAGCTATGTATTTAATCTTAAATAAAGATTGTTTAAGTAGATGAAAATATATACGTACTCTTTGGTTTAGATCTTTAAACGAATTCCTAATACCTAAAGCGAGAAAGCCTAAGGAATCACGTTTTGTAGAGTTCCGTTATCCTAAAAGATCTCCTCATATATTAGGTACCTACTCGCCATGCCCTTTATGTGCCGTTCGTCCTTCTGAATGTGGGTCACACCGACACCCTTCTTACTCGGAGACTGAAAACATGGTTTTTATATTTATATAACTTTCGTCATGTTTGGATTTCAGCAACAAACACTCAATGCCTTCATGGGTCTCACGCGTCCCCATTGGCTGGAAGCAAGAACTACACTACAGAAACTTCTAGACGCTGGTAATCCTAGACTACAGAATGACAGTGAACTTAGACAAAGGTACAGTTAACGAGTTCGATCATGGAAGCAAATATTCCCTTAGTTTAGCTTTGATAGAGATAGAAATGATAGTTAAAATACCTACTTTCTATTACAGCAAAAAAAAACACAAATATGGTGATACAGCGGGTAGTCTTATAGCAATCGCCGATGTTTGCTAGACAACCTTGTCTTAGTTTACTTTATACTCGTTCACAGTTTTCACTATCACGACAACGACACGTAAATGTAAAGCCTAAATATTGCACTGTTGAATTTTAAATTCTCGACGCTATACAGAGTGTAGAAAATCCAACTGCGCTTTTATTTAGGTATTACATTTAAATGTCACCTAGTGTTACCAAAAACGGAATAAAAACTTGTGGCTCTTTACTGACCTAAAGTATTATTTTACATATTTTTACACCTTGGGAAGACAAACTATTAACCAACCTACGATGCTTCATTTATTTTTTTACTTTTATTCTCAGGGCTTTCGTCAAACAAAGTGATGCACAGATGCACGTGCCAGCTGACATCGGCGACTACACAGACTTCTACTCATCGCTACACCATGCCACGAACGTGGGGATCATGTTCAGAGGCAAAGACAATGCGCTGTTTGAAAACTGGTGAGTAACTAAAATAAAGTGAAGCACAAATGCACGTGCCGGCTGACATCGGCGACTCAGACTTATACACCCACGTGAAAATCATTCTTAATGAATGATTTTAATAGTTTTTTTCTATTTTGTGTATTAATTCCTCATATTAAGTATTACTTTCTCAGGAAGCAGCTTCCAGTTGGCTACCACGGTCGCAGCAGTTCTGTCGTCATATCCGGGACTCCTATCACAAGACCGTATGGACAGACTTTACCTGTGGAAGGTATCTATAGTCTTTGCGTTCTTATAAAATCGCGATATACTGATTTATTTCTATGTTTTTAGTACGTTAAAGTTGAATTTAAGCAACTGAACCAAAACTTTAAAACAAAAACAAATTATTGCATGCATTGTTATAATATTTATGAAAGACAATCATAAATGCCCTTCGTAAAAGCTACTACAATCTCAGCAAGGCGATTAAAGGTCATAGGAAAGGGATCGTCACCGTATCAACTCGAGCAATTCAGTATTCTTTGTATAAAACTCCCTACTGCAACGCACACTAATTGGAATCGTAACGTAATCGCGGTGCGGTCAACTTGCAGTTCCCGCGCTTACGTCTCTCCGTCCATCCTTGCCCCTCTCACCCCTCCGGCCTGCCTGCTGCACCATCAGCCAGCGGTCGGCGAGCCGTACGCGCGGCGTCGCCTAGCCGTAGCCGAGTCGACGTATCGGAGCTGCTGATCCGCTTTGGTTACGTGCTTACGTTTGGTTGACGCCTGTTTGACGGCGAGGCGAAAGGCGATACGGTGACGATCCCTTTCCGAGTTGATAATATGACCTTTAACCACTCTTTCCCGGGTCACATCACAGTTAGTATTAACGAATATTTACTTATCATACGTGTTTCCAGGAGCCGCCCCCCACTTCGGTCCCTCTCGCCTGATGGACTTCGAGCTAGAAATAGCGGCCTTCATCGGCGGACCCCCCACTACCCTTGGACAGAGAGTCACGGCCAAGGAGGCTGAGGAGCGCATCTTTGGACTTGTGCTTATGAATGATTGGAGCGGTATGTTTAACGGGTGTAAATACAGGATGAAATTGAAAACTTGCGCCAAATCTTTATCTCTGATTATTTTTATAATTATCATGACAAATGAGAAAATTAAAGTAACAATATTAGCGCGCGCCTGATAAGCAATCCATTCGTCACAGAGTTTACAACATGAAGCAAGTTGGCAACGCGTTGAACTAGCGGTATTTACCTAGTTTTGACTTTTTAAGAAAAACAAAAATATACTCGTCGAATTGAGAACCTCCTCCGTTTTTTCGTCGGTTAAAAAAGGGCGCGCGACGATGTTGATAACGCCAGATCGCTTGCCAACGCGCACGTATATGCATCCCTTTCCTTAATGACATGCTCTAAACTTACTTTAAAACACGTTGTCCGTAAACCCTTAACGGAGCCATGAATCACTTATACTCCCCGTCATTGTGTTCATTGTTTTGTACTGAACCATACCTAGAAATCCTCTGGTTACGGAGATATTGAAGATCACCAACTTTTTTCACGAAAACAAGTTTTAAATACCCTACAAGTCCTACAACTTCTGTGCAGATGCATGGACGCATAAAAATCGTTTCCCAACAATAATTTTTGCTCAATGTTACTTAAAATAACGCCTATGTGATGGGTCTGTTGACATTCTGTGTGTATGAGCTTAACCTTTTATCGCCACAGTCATGTATAAGATGAAAAACCAAAATGTGTCCAGCACGCCACGGTTCGACTACGTGACAGACTTTGACGCCGAGGACACGTTTTTGAATTTTTGACGTGTGGTGGTCAAAAGGCCACTTTTTACACTACTATAACTAATGTTGAAATGACAGCACGGGAGCCCAATAGGAGTTGTAATTGGAAACAGCCTTTTGATTGTCGTTTAGGGTATAATTATAATGATTAGGACTATTGTATAAATAATAGTTCCGTTGTTATTTTTTTTTTAAATAGAATATCCTTTTCTTTTTGTTAAGACAACAACTCAAGGGCTGATTTTACCAAAGTCAGATATCTTTTATCCGTGGAATAAAATTGACGTCTGACAGTTCTAGTATGGAAAAACTGTCAAAAATTCAAAACTCATTCTCAGGCTGACTTATACTAAGTATAAAAGTTTGGTGAAATTCACACTAAATAAACCGCCTAAGAACAAGGCTACCTAGAAACTTTCACAAAGTTTCACGTGTCGTCTTTAACAGCGCTAAGGCTTCCCTGTGTTTTTCTCCTTCTGCCTATCAGTAACAAATGTATAATACATTATTCTTTAACCAACTTCTCAGGGACGGTTGTCCGTGATGACAATACTTACTTAGAAGTAAGCCTCACAAAATCGACGTCATATAAAAAACTTGCTAAAATTCTGTTTTTATTCGTTTCCAGCTCGCGACATCCAGAAATGGGAGTACATACCCCTGGGCCCCTTCACAGCCAAGAACCTGGGCACCAGCATATCGCCCTGGATTGTCACAATCGAAGCCCTGAGACCTTACGTGGTCGACAACTTCCCACAGGACCCCACGCCCTTCGCGTACCTGAGACATGACGACAAATTCAACTTCGATATTAAGTTGGAAGTGGACTTGAAATGTAAGTGTTATTTTTTTTACTATTGTGTTGTTATTTATTGCAAGCTATTAATGTTCTACTGCCTGCAAACTCCTTTGTAAAGACCTTCATACTCTCCTTCCACTTATCTCTGTCTAGGGCTACTGCTATTTTATGTTTAGTTGTAGTCATAGTTTCGAGCGGTTGCAGCGAACATCTCCAGTGGGTAAAACGCCAAACAAATAGTTTGGGATCGCTGGATCAGTTATGACACATAACTAAAAAAATATGATCGGTCCTAAAATACAACCTTGCGATACCCCGCCTTTTGACTCCCACTCACAGATTTGATTTTCCCAAAAGGACGGTTACGTTTTTTTTTTGTATGTTTGTCTGATTTGTTTAATTTTTTTTTTTCACAGCCGAAAAGTCACCAGTAACCACAACAATCTGCCGGTCGAACTATCGCTTCCTGTACTGGACGGTGAAGCAGCAGCTAGCTCAACAGACCGTCACCGGCTGCAACCTGCGAGCCGGCGACCTGCTGGGCTCTGGAACTATTAGTGGAGAGGTGAGTCTCATAGATGGTATTGAGTGCCACACAAGCCGGCTATCCACCTGATGAATAGCAGTCGCCGACACCTGTAGACATCTGCAAAAGCAGAGGCATTGTAGATATGTTGCATCTTACTAACTTAAATACAACTATATTTAAAAAAAAAACTGTATGAAATCGTGTCATTTAAGAGCTTCATTGCTTCGATCAGACGGAAGCAAAGGCTGCGAATTTTAAATCTATAAAACGCCTTAAACCGGTTTTACATAAAAATGTGCAAAGCAATAAGAGATGATTCTTTAAAAAGATATAAATCTTCCACCAAAATCTTGACCTATTAAATAATACAAATTTTTCAAACCTACAGGCATCAGACTCCTTCGGAAGCATGCTGGAACTATCATGGAAGGGAACCAAGCCACTCCGTCTGTTGTCAGGCGAAGAAAGAAAGTTCATCCAAGATGGCGACACGATTACTCTTCGCGGGTTCTGCGTTGATGACAACGGCACTAGAATCGGCTTTGGAAAGTGCGAAGGCAAACTGTTGCCTGCCATACCTTTTGATGAATGAATTTGAATTATTATAAACGATGATGTGCCTTTGTATAACCGTTTTATTATGTTGAATATTAAATGTATGATAATTGAAAACATACGGTTTTAATTTTTTAATTCCTAGTATTTTTTTCCACTCGGTAATATACTAAAAAAACCGGTCAACTGCGAGTCGGACTTGCGCACCGAAGGTTCCATACAAAGTAGGTAACTATGTAAATAGTTTATCATGGGAATCGTGTCTCGAATATTTTTCCAGTGTTTTCGGATTTTTTCCTTTACTTGTGCTGTATGGCATTGCTTCTTGCCAAATTTCATGATTCTAGGTTTTAACGGGAAGTACTCTATAGGTTTTGATTCCCTTGCCAATGTCAAGAAATGCGGCATAAACTGAACATAAACGCCCATATCTTTTAGTTACGTTGACTGAGAAATTTGTTTTTTTTTTCACTGCTTCAGGGATTGCAGCTCTGAGTATTAGGTACAGACGCCAGCACATCAAGCCACTACAATCTGTCAAATTTCTTTGATAGATTTTCAACTTTGTAAGGTTCAAAGTTGAATGGAATAATTTGACAGTTTCGGGTAGGTTGATGTGCTGGCGTCTGTACAATGATTTCAAAGCGTAATATATATATGTCAATGCTAAGGTAAGTATTCTTACGTTTTTTGCCGTTATACTATACACTTTGCTTTAAACAGACTGAGACTTGTTGTTGGGGAGTATGTTGCTCCACTTCTTTATCATAACACTGCTGGCACAAACATAGAAAACACCTTCCCTCTTCAACTATTTAGTTACACGCTCTAAGCCCTCACTTCACCACGATTTCTAAACGATCCATCTGTCTGAAAGAATGTGAACTGTCAAAAATATAAGTTGTCATTTGTCAATGTCAAACTATGCAACAATATTTATTATTTTGGGCCACAGAGTACTTTTTAATAGAGTGAGATAGAGACCAATCTTGTTCCGTGGAACGGGTCATTTGCGTTTCTGAAGAAACTAGCGCTACCCAGCTTTCAGAGTTAGAACTACACCACTGTTGTACTTTTTCTTTTTTTTTTTACTTTTGTTTTTTTTTTTCGGTAGTATTCAAGTGTTCATTTCAGGGATTGATAAATGAAATACAATTTTATTTGGCTAATCATGTTTTTATTTAAACAAAATACAAGTGTGCGCTTCTAAATAAATAAGCCAACACATCATTCACCTAACATTTATAGAGGTGCAAGTTTTAAGGACAAGGACGAACACATTAAAATAAATCACAATAAGTACAGTACTTACACGAATATCATAGAAAGGAAAACAAAATTAAAAGCAAAACAGTTTGGGTACAAAATCTTTACATAGTATGAAACAGTCTCATCCACTGTCTGTAAGCTTAGATCTTTCAAACTACGCAACGGATTTTAATGTAAGAATAAACTTTATTCTGTCTTTCTTGTAATATCTATCTAATATATATAGGTATATTAACTAACTTATTATATAAATAAATACAAAAACGAAGGACACCTAGGCGTTGAAGTACTCGTCCGCATCGCTGTCATCCGGAAACGTGCCCAGAAGACTGGCAGCATTGCCACGTTGAATGGCAATGCTAATTCTTTGACCAAAGAACGACCCAGCCCTCTGGTCACGTGAAGAGTCGACTAACCGGTTAGAAATTTCCTTAAAAAGGAGACGCGTACTCGGGCCCCATGACCCGAGCGTTTCGACCCCAAACGGCTCAAAGCTGTAGTTGCCTATAAGGTTACAGTATTTGCGCCGCTTGAGGGTTTCAGCAGCCGCAGCAGCGGCACCAGCACAGCCCGCCGTGCTAGGAACATGAGATGGCGCAAGGGTATCGACACACGTTGCGTCCCATACCAGAGGCCTACCCACCTTCCAAGGCAACAACGTCACGCCGTCTGGTCTCTTCCCATCGTCACGTACACACGGCTACACATCAAGCTATACATAACCAGTATAAGCTGACTTCTGATTGTACGAAAAACCCATACAATGCGAGGTCAATTAAAACTGGAAATGTATAGCTTGATGTGTAGCCGTGTGTACCAAGCCGTTTGGTTCTAACACCGCTGGTACGCCGGCGGTGACAAGGGCTCGACGAATAATATCGTTGATGCTGGCGTGCCGTGCTATGCGGAATGCGCTCCTGCAGCAAGACAGGCCATGGTGTCCGAGACTGTCGACAGCTTCACCACAGTGACATCGATGCGGAGCAACACAAGGTGCGCCCAAGCGGAGACACGTAGCGAGCCGAAACGATGAGTCATCCATCATTGTGCCTATGGTGGATGACGGGAGCGCCTGAAGCCACAAGCCTGACTTCCATTCTCCCACAGCCAGCAGACGAGCACGCTCAACAGTATTACGTGACGTGTTTACAAGGGTATTCCGTATAATACTGCAGAGCGGCTCATCCCACCGTCTCTGGGAAGACGGGTTATAGGGCAAAACCGTATTGGGACAAGCCATTTTCCAAGCGTTCATTGCATCGGTCAAACACGGTACTTCAAAATCGACCAGTGAGGAAGATACAATGTTCCTGGTTAATTTATCGGTACTGTGGACCGAGGAGAGGAAGGCCGGTAAACTAATACTTGAAATTTTGCGGACGCCGCCGAGACCACCCAAGCGAATGGGTAGTGTGGCTTGCTGCCACGCACGGTCGTCCAGGGCCACATTTAGGATGGAAGTTAATGTGTTTCTAATAATTTGGTCTACTTTTTCTAAAAGTTATGGATGCTTCCATAGATGAGACGAGCGAAGGCTATATGTAAATTTTGGTCCAAAACAACAGTACCGAATGAGTGTGAAGGCAGAATGAATATTAATTTTGAAAAGTCTTTCCGAGATATCATTAAAATTTTGTATCTGCTCCTCAAAGAACGTTGGAAAGGATTCGTCAAAAATTGGGGACCCTAGTAGGTGAAGAGAGTTTCTTTCCGTAATTTTGATATTTGGAGCTATTGTATTAAATTTTTCTATGGTAGTCTGTCTGTCAGTCGTTTGGGGAAGATAAATTTCGCATTTTGAAAGGTTCAGGTCTAGGCCAATGGAACTGAATTTGTCTTTAAAAAAAGTTAAATCTTTTAAGACTGTGTCTCTGTCTATATCACCTCCTAGGGTTCCGTCATCCAAATACCATACGTTGAATTTAGAATTTAGTTGTCGAACAATTGGATTTATTGCCAAACTAAAAATGAATGGCCCAAGAGGGTCACCTTGTTGACAACCAACGGCTGAACTCAAAAGGTTGTCTTTATAAAGTAATTTAGAGGGGTGCCTGTAACATTGATAGAGAAAACTGTAAATTTTGGGTATTTCTTTTTTAATTTCTGTCAACAAGGTGAAATGTAGTTTTCAGCAATAGATAAGAGTGATTCAAGAGTGATTGTCGTAACAAAAACGTTTTTCTGCGCTTACATTGCAAACGCCGGCTAAACCTTACGAGATAGATCAAATTAATGTTCTACGTAGGTTCTACTGAATCATATATCTTAAAAAATATCGATAAAAAAAGTCCGCGATGGTATATGTTTATCTCCTACATATAACCCACAGTAAAAATTTTCATCTTTCACATATTACATAAAAATTATTAATTATTTTACCAAGCTATTTTAAACAATACAGTATCATTCCTTTTCCAATTAAATACATTAGATACGTTGTGCATTTCATGTAGGTTAAAATTGCCCTTTACAGCATATCATTAAAATGAATATCTTATAAGATATCAGAGCGTACAATTATTAATAAAATCATTTTTTTTTTTTACCTAATGTATGTACGCACGGCTACACATCAAGCCATACAAAACCAATATACGCTGACTTCTGATTGTGCGAAAAACCTATACAATGCGAGGTCAGCTAAAACTGGAAATGTATAGCTTGACGTGTAGCCGTGTGTACGAAGCTCAAACTAAAATTCGTGAAAGTAGCAATTAATAAGCAATTATTGATACATCAAACTTTTAGAAATTCTGCGTCCTTCATGCTGAACACGGAGGCCACCAGCCATCCTGACGTCAGAATGGCTGGTCAACAAAATATTCATATTTCTCTGAATGTATCATATGTAGCAATTATTGAAGAAATGTAGCAAATATGAGCAATTGGGTAGCAATTCTTGAATATACTTTCAGAGCCGCTTGCCATAGGCAACCAGCCATTCTGACGCTAACAACACATTGACTGAA
Source organism: Gortyna flavago (assembly GCA_963669345.1). Lineage (NCBI taxonomy): Eukaryota > Metazoa > Arthropoda > Insecta > Lepidoptera > Noctuidae > Gortyna > Gortyna flavago. The sequence continues at coordinate 3,453,357 of OY770144.1, forward strand.
TTCATAGAGCTTAAGGTTAATAATAGAACGTAAAATATACTTGATATTTTTATAACCCTTTTGATGTATTTTTCTAACTAGTTTTTAAAAGCATAAAGCATCGTCATTTTCACAATTTTTTCCTTGGGTATAGACATTGTTTAAGTTGTTGATTAGCAAAGTGGCAAAAGCAGACTCAAATTGGTCGCATGTCGGGTTAACGTTGCGGCACCACTGGCTTCTATCCGCCTTCTTCTAAAATATAAATTACCTGCTAGGTACCTACATTGGAAGCCACAGTGCTGCTAAATACTTGCGATGCAAAATTTACTTTCATTTTGTTTAGTTTATCAGGGTTTAAGTGGTATTCTGTTAGCTTTGCCTCAGTCAGTTTTGAATCAGTCTTATGCCTTTATAGCCAGGGTTTTCTTTAAGAAGCTGCAATAAATGAGACCATTTGGCAGTTTTGGTCACGCCATCATTAAAAAAAAATTGTATAACTTTGGCGTATGTCTGATTTGCGAGCAATATAAATATTTTTCTTAAAAATCTATATGCCTTTGGACTCTGTTTAAAAACAGATAATGCTAAAATTTTTTCTTGCAGCGTGAATCGTCGTCCTTTATAATTTTTTTTTTTCTTCTCTCCACTGTATCCGCTTTAATAGTTTTACAGTGCTTGAGCAATTCTGCAGTACATCTAGTACTGCAGGATTGGCAACAATTTTTTTGCTGCCTTATTTCAGCTGTCTGCTTATTAACTTAATTTTTTAATGTACATATTCTTCTTTTGGCAGCCATTATTTTCAGCTGTAGATCTCTTTCTGCCCTGGAGAGCTGTCCTGTCCTGGCAGATATTTTCCTGCCTGTAAAGTAGAAAATGATTTTGTATGAGTGCAAAAGTAAATCTGTTTTAAATAATTTCTAATCAGTAGGATTATTACATTCATTCAACTATTAAATTGCAAACCTGACAAGTGCAAGTCTAAGGCCGTATTAATAAACGTTTCTCAACAACGGAAGTACTCAAGTGCGTTATCATTTGAAACGCCATTATTACGATATCAGCATCTCAAGATCATTGCTAATTCATAAACACATGAAAACAGTATCTCAGTTACCAAGCTCAGCTAGTCGACGCTGTACGTCACATTGCCGAAGTTTAGAATTATCATTCATCACATTTCGTTCTTGCTAGGTATGTCGTAAGATTACTATATATACTGAAATTCACAACCAACTTCAGATGAACTCGGTGAAAGATGAAATCTTGGCCACAACTAAAACATACTTGGAAAGGCTAGAGGCAATTTTTTTTTTTCATTTCGTAAACCCAAACTGTAGTTTGAGTATGTCAATTATTATGTTTATTAATACGATCATGACCTCAAGATCGATAAGTGCGAGCTCCTGGGCTGAGTAACGTTTATTAATACAGGCCTAAGGGTTCCATTCCATCAAGACTATTACACTTTACCTTCATTTTATTTGGTACTAGCTTCCGCCCGCGAGGTATATCGATAATAACTATCCTATGTCCTTCCCCGGGATACAATCTCTGCTAAATTTTATCTAAATCCATTCATTGGTTTAGGCGTGAAAAGTTAACATACAGACAGACAGAGTTACTTTCGAATTTATAATATTAGTATGGATAGATAGAGACCATAATTATGGACACATATTCTGATGTGGAACCCTAGAAGAGTCAAATAAAAAAAAACATAATATACCTGAAGAAGTTGATGGAATTGGCTGATGTACAAGTTCTTGCAATGATTTTCTTCCAACACATGGCAAGTTTGGTTGTGAATATTGTGATTGTAATGTTAGACCTGAAACAATTATAAAGGAATAACTGCATTAATAATTTTACTAAGGCGCTTTATAGTTTTTTTTTTATCAGTTAAAGGAATATTGTGAACTTTATTCTTTTATTATACGAAGTAGCATTATGAAGGTAATGAACAAACCTGTTAAATATAATGTTGGAACTGCAATATTGTTTATTCTGTTAATGCGACATAAATATTTATCCTGAAAGTGTTTGAAGTGGGCATTTTCAAGTCACAAAATATCACTTCCCGTGCCAATAGATTAAAGCCAAGTATTGAATCTAAATCGGTCTTTTTCAGGGTTCGGAAATCCATGGAGAACTGCATGCATGTCTGAAAAAAATTGCAGACAATTATTAATTTTTATTTCTATTTAATTTGTGATTCGTTTTTTGTCAAACATTAGTAAACCCATAATATTGTTGTTTCGAAATAAATTTAACTTTATTTATATTGAAAAGTAACAAAAATTTAAGAAAACCATACAACTGGTAAAACGTAATTTTGAATTGCATTCAAGTACAAGGCCAAGTTCCAAGATTCAGCTATGACAATGTGACATACCTCCACTGTCCTTGCACCCAGGAACACAGTTACACAGCAGTGCTTATCCGATGACCTGATGCACTAAAAGACTATCTCAAACTTAATACTACACTGGAGTCCTATCTTGGTTTTGACATAACCACTCACAAAATTACTTTTTGGTCACAAATATGGATTAGTCGTAGGAACTTTCGCTCAACTCAACGACAAACGCGCAACGTTACACAGAAAGATCACAAAAATATCGTTAAATATTAAAGAGAGAGCGTGAGACATTATATTATCAGACATTTGTATTGGGGATACCAATTTATTGATAGTAAAACCTCCAAAGTAATTCTACCAGCATCAAAATGAATGTTTGCAAAATATTTGTGTAAATTATTTCAATAGGTGATAATTATTGATCGAAAAATAATTAAATGTCAAACTGTGCGATAAATGTAATTAAAACTCTTGACAATGATCCATAATTTAAAATATTTTTTGGATACACTAAAACAGAAGTCAGTTAAAAATATACTATTTTAGTAGTACATAGGTTACCGACGTATCAAAGTTGCGATTATGTTTAGAGCCATCTATTCGAATTAATAGTGAACATTGCTTCAAAGTTCCATCTCTTAGCCACAGTACGCGTAAAGTTCAATTATAATCCGACAAAATTAAAAAACACATTCAAACTTATTTTGTTCAGAGACAACATATACTTCATGATTTTGTATCATTGTACCCACTGCTGTCCCGAGTTTTTTGTACTAAGATTGAGCACCCTGTTTTGGGCGCTAACTGGTGAAAAGGAAAACCTGTGGTGAAAATCAAAATAAATAATTCGAGGTTGTAGAAATAATTTGGCTTAGTGATGCATACAGTGTTAGTCATTGGCGTGTAAAAACAAACCTACCTACATCCTTCCTATTTTATTTCGTTATAACCTTTAAACCTTTTCACTATAAAACTTATTTTGTAAATTTAAGGTTAATAAATTAGGCTCTATTAAACATAATGTGTTGCTTTTGTTGACTAATAGGTAAATACCTGTTGTTATTCTCTTCAACATACACTTTTTTTTATAAATGTTCTAAGTATACATAGAGCTGCTTATATAAGTCGCTTTTAGTTCTTCAAAATGGACGAGGCAAAGGAAATGCCACTGGACTTCAAGGCATCAGACGTAGAAGCTTGCAGGATATGTTTGGCTACAGATGTCAAGCTGTACACAGCTCTTCAAGATACTCACCTGGGGATTTGTATGGAATCTATTGGTGCCTATACCGTAAGTAATTAAAGTATATCTAGTTAAAACACTGGCAGGTGCAATAATAATGAAAATTGAGGAATAAATATTTTTTCTTTCAGAAATCATATGAAGGTCTGCCAAATTATGTCTGTTATGAATGTGCACCAATTTTGATAAAATGCTATAAACTAATAGAGAAAATAAATGCAGCTGAGGCTACGCTTCTGGATATATTCAACGAGAATGGACAGGTAAATTAAAATTAGAACATGTATATCCCGTAAGAGTTAATTTGAGACCCAAGTGATTACCACTCTCACCATCAACACCTCAGTATCACGGGTTTAAGTCATCTGAACAAAGTCTTACGTTATCTCTTGTGGATTGTCGAAAGATAGCCTTCTGGAAAAAAAAATTAATACCTCTTTTTTTTTCAGATAAATAAACCTCTCATTCAAGAACAGAAAAAAACAAAACTGAACTTACAGTCCTCATTAGACAGCTATTTATTATTAAATTACTTCTATATCAAATACGATGACGACAGCAACACTTCAGACTTTATCAAAATAGATTCAGATCCCAATGAAAAAATAAACATTAACTTAAAAAATGAAATTAAAGATGAATCTTCGGAAGAGGTGTTGGATGCAGATATACTGAAAATGCTTAAGGAATTGAGTAAGGAAGAGGAATTGGAAAAGGACAGTGATGTTGAGGCAGACAAGGACAGTGACATTGAGGCAGACAAGGACAGTGATGTTGAGGCAATAGAAATGGAGGTCCCTGTTGTAGAAATTGTGTCCGATGATGAAAAAATTGGTGATGACTTCATCAGTTTAAAATCTTATAAAGTCAAAATGGATAATGTATGTAAATGTTTTTATTTTTTTTGCAATTTTTAAGATCAATTTGATTTATAAGATAAATATTAATTATTATATTACAATACAATAAAGTGGCAGGACAAGCTTTGACTCCTACCGAAAGGACTGGCCGTCAAAAGACAGAATTGTGTGGAAAAGGAAGAGGGGGTCTTTGCCCTGCAGTGGGACAATACAGGCTAGCTAGATTAGAAAGATGTGAATTATTTTGTTAACCTAATGTTTTGTAATACAAAACTGAGCAGTATTTGATTAACATTGTAGTTTGTTCAAAATATGTGTTCACATTATACAGGGTAGCTGTTTAGTAACTGCATCATTTCAAGTGAGTGATTCTACCTGTCATCGTCATACCAAACATATTTTGCTTTTTAACTCATACCCAATTAAAAAAATTAAAATAAACTTTTCATACATGCATCGAAATAGTCTGTCTACTGTTGTACTTATATGAATTTGTTTTTTTTTTCATGAATTGGATGAGAGTTTTGTAGCAAAAGTTGTTTCAGTAAAGTGTGTAGAATCACCCTCTTGACGAATGAAGGTGACTAAATCGCCACCCTGTATACTGAAATATATGAATTAATATAATTTTTTTTAAACTTTGATCTCTTTTTCAGCGTTTAAAAGGATTATTAACTCGCCATGATGATATTCCTCAGTACCATAAACCAAAAAAAGTAAGACCAATAGGCGTAGCGAAGAAGGGAAAGAAGTATAAAAAGAAAAAGATTGTTCCCATACGCACTTCACCTTATGCAAATAATGATAGCTATATACAGAGGTACTTCAATATTCATCCTACGGTGGGTTCTTCTAAGTGTGTCAGTTGCAATTTTTATACTATCCAGCTACCGCCCGCGGCTTCGCCTGCGTTGTACGTCGATAAACAGTAACCCCAGGGTTCTAGGTATTGTCATTAAGTCCAAATTTCATCAAAATAGTTCCAGCCGCAACAACAAAATTTGTTGTTTTGTTATAACTGTAATAAGTACCGTAAATACTTTCATATGCATTTAGTAAATAGCTGTTATTTTGACATCATCACTTCAATTTTATGTATTTGTAAAGATTATAATTTGAATGGGCCCAGAACGTAGCATAGGCTCTACGTTCAGTTTGGTGCTAACTCTCATAATTCTCTTGACCTTATCCCAATTTATTTGGAGTCGGCCCAATATGCCTTTTATTCCAAACTTCTCTAGCATAGTCAACCTATAATGTTCCCACTGCTGTGACACAGGCCTCCTCACTTCGAAAGAGAGTGGGCTATAATCTACCACGTGGGCCCAGTGCGGGTTGGTAGATGCCATGTCTTCGATTTTTGGTTCTAGGACTTGCCGGTTTCCTTGCGATGTTTTCCTTCACCGTTTTGAGAGCAGTGGTGATGAAATTATTTACACAAAGTAAAGCCGTCATTTCGGCAGTCACCCCCTTTCTAGCCATATCATCTTTCACTTGGACCATCCATCGTTTCATCGTGCGAAGTTTCGCTAGCAAATTTAATTTGATCCTGTATTTGCTAGTTTCAATAAAAACTTCAATCTAACGGCATCTATTTGATTACAGCCAGCAAGATCGACCCCTATGACATACTCCTGCAAACACTGTCCAGAGACTTTTAAATATGTGTAAGTTCTTGAATTTTTATTGTTAGCCTATTTATTTGAGCATGGGAACATTGCTTCGCTAGATCCTAACTCTAACATACATGCAGCGTGGCGCTTTAATGGCGACATTAATTTAACACACGTACCTATATAACTAACTTCTGCCCGCAACTTCGTCTGCGTGAAATTGGTTGTTCCCCCAGCCACCCCGTCGCATCACATCCCCTGCCCGCGCGTTCGTTTTCGATTAACGTTTTTTCAGATTTTTTTTTTGTTCTGCTCGGCTATTTAGTGTCCTAGCGTGCTGTTATATAACCTTCCTCAAGAATAGGGTCTATCAACTGCAAATCCGACTGGTAGTGAGAGAGAGAGATTACCCCCTACATACAAACTTACAAACAAACAAATTCTACTACGTCTACCTATGTGCCAAATTTCATCCAAATACGTTCAGCCGTTTTACCATGAAAGCATAACAAGCATACAAAAAATCAAATCTTTTCTCTATAAAATAATTATTTTGTTTTTTTTTGTGATCTTTATTTCATTTAAATACTTATAAATTACATTTTTAAATATTTTTATAAACAAGAAGATATTTTTTTAGAGAGATTTTATTTATTATTAGAAAAATTAATAATACGTAGAATGAAAACGAAAGTGGGCGTATTGTACACACGGCTACACGTCAAGCTTTACATTTCCAGTTTTAGCTGACCTCGCATTGTATAGGTTTTTCGTACAATCAGAACTCAGCTTATACTCCAGGTTATGTATAGCTTGAGGTGTAGCCGTGTGTACGCCTACTAAAGCCCGTTTTTGGATGCATATGGTTTCAGCAACCACTCGGTATATAGTATTTTTATCTCACGAAGCGACGCGAGCTTTACTTGTGGATACCAAACTTACAAATACGCTGAAACTGAAAAAAACTAATAACCAAATTTTAATTCCAGGGATGATGCAAGAGACCACACTTTTATCGGCTGCCAGAAACCGCAAAGAAGTGATGGCAATACATCCACTGTTCCAAATCCTGGATCTGAATTCAACAGTGTCCCGTTAAATCAACCGAATGTCTGGAAAGAATGGCCTGGCGGCAATAAATAGAGAAGTTTTAATCTACCATTAAATTATACACACCCAGACTTCTAAATCAAGTCATCCTGCTTTTTTTTAAATAAGGTCTAGAACTTATTAAATGGTTATGAATTCAGATTTGTAACAATGATGATACCAAAATGATGGCCTGCAGTATGTCGGCTTAAAAACATGCATCAAAACTTTTTCGTTGACAATATTTTTTATGGTCATATATATATATCTTTTTTTTTTGTAACATGGTAATACACGGAGGCTCGATTTAGGAGTCCGGTAGTATATTAATAACTCCCACGGTGAATTCACGGTGAATTCAGCTGCTATTTTAAGCTAAAATTGTATATAACGGTATTTGAAATGTTTAGATACCGTAAACTAAATCTAAAAAACTATGGGACGCTACTTTAGTGTGCATACACACACGAGCGACACGCGTCAACGGGCCGCTCGTGTATTTGGGTACGGTGCTCAAATACACGGGCGGAACCGTTGCCGGACTGCGCCGAACCGTTGGCGGCTGCAGTTGCCTCGATGACGCGTATCGCTCTCGTGTTTACACACTTAAGAGCGGTTCTGTACTACATCCGATCCGAATCCGACAAATGCCGGTCCGAAGTGACCGTGTATACTCTATTTGTATGAGGGGTTGCGCAATAGATAGATCCGAACTCTATCCGTCCGAATTTAGAACATTCCTAATTCTGATTGAAGTCTTCTTAATTTAATTCGGATTCAGATCTGATGTAGTGCAGAACCGCTCTTACAGTCGCGATCGCAATTGATGGAAGTGAGTGATGCTGATAGTAAAATAATTTTTGTTGTATATAGTAAGTTAGCATTAGTACCTACATACTCTGTTACAATATTATTGTTTAAGAAAAAGTCAGATCATAGTTTACACTGGTTGGTGAATGTTCACCTCACCTGCATCCCGCAAGTAAGGGGTGATTTTACACCTTACTGAACAAGTTACTTTATGAATAAAAAAAATTATAATAAAAATACTTTAAAAACAAGCTTTTATTTAAATGCGCTAAAAAGAATAAAATAAACTTTTCCTTTAAAACTTTAACTATCAACCTATAACACAATTTATATGATATAAAAGCTTCCCGATACCCCCCCTCCCCTCCCTTTCCGATTTGATACGTGTGCTATGACCTTAACTCAACGCTGCTCCTCCACATTTATTATGCGCACAAAGTATGAAACTCTCTGCCAACATCTGTGTCTGCCATCCACCCGTCAACTATTAAAGCAACATTAAACAGGCATCTTCTGGGCTCGTTTTATCGTAGACCTCATTAATCGCTTTCCATCAGGGGCCCTTTGGGCAATCAAAGACTATTCTCACATCCACCTATTATCCGTCAGCTTCCAAAGCAACAGTAAACAGGCATCTTCGGGGCTCGTTCTATCGTAGACCTCATCCATCGCATCGGGAGATCAAGGTCAGGGAACAAACCCATCCATACTTCTATATTAATATTTTAAATGCGAAAGTGTCTGTCTGTTACCTCTTCACGCTAAAACCGCTGAACCGATTTAGATGGGTTTAGAGATAGTTTTAAGTCCCGGGAAAGGACATAGGATAGTTTTTATTCCGATATTCCCACGGAAAACATATGCGGGTTACCGCGGGGTGCTGCTAGTTGGACAATAAAAAGATAGCGGGTGCATGTAGAACTGTAGTTTTCATTTGAAATGTTGTCAATGACGTAGGTAGTCTAAAATGTAAGAAGGTGCAAGTAAAAATTCAACATAAGGTTCTATTTATTGTACAGACGCCAGCACATCAAGCTACTACAATCTGTCAAATTTCTTTAATATATTTTCAACTTTATCGGTAGAGGATAACGTTCAAAGTTGATTGGGAAAATTTGACAGTCTCGGGTAGGTGGATGTACTGGTGTCTGTACGATTAGTCATAAAAATACTTTGATAGACATTAAGATTTAAAAATTGTTGAAAAACAGTGTTGCTGTGAAACTAAGGCAACATCCACAATATAATTATGAATAATATTATACAAAAATAGTACATAACGAATTCATAGTTATTTTAGCGTCGATGCCTCAGCCTACAACATCAATTACGCCTTTTCGCGTTTTCAGTTATTTCAATTACTTACACCTTATTTATATCGTTTAAATGTGGCTATGAGGTACAGTAAAACCACCAATGGACTCCATACAAGTCCCCAGGTGTGTATCTTGAAGACTGTACAGCTTGACATCTGTGGCCAATATCCTGCAAGCTTTCACGTCGGATGCATTAAACTTGACGTCACCCTGAAATACTATATATAAAATAAAATAAAAGATTTATTTTATTTTATATGTAGGTAAGTACCTATGCAAATCGCCTCTCGAAAGGTAAAATTGACTAAGCGACATAGGTCTAACTTTCAGAAAAAATCGTTTATATTCTTGTAATCAATGTAATCATCCTACAGGCATAATTCTTACCGTTTTGGAAAACATCTGAATCAGAATCGATTTAAAAAAATTAAAAGTTAAACTTTACACTGTGTTCCTGTAAAGTTATAGTCCCATGTCGCTTAGTTAATTTTGCCTTTCAAGCGTCGAAATCATCAATCACAGCGTGGAATAGACGTGAGAGCCAAAAAACTATATTAAAATTAAATACACTCGTTTCACCCGTAATAATTTACTTACCTAGTTTTAAGATTTTATTCATACCTGCAGAGAGAAAGCAGTGGTGTGGTGGTCCAGCCGACGCTTTACTTTGTGTAAATTTTTTCATCACCACTGCTTTCAAAACGGTGAAGGAAAACATCGTTAGGAAACCGGCAATCGGCATGTCCCAGAACCAGTGGTACAAGTGGTCTAAAAAATACTGGCTGACAGGCAAACACAGCCCCAATTCCCACCCAACATGATCGCGTGGGAAGATACTGAAAGAAACGCATATTATAATGTACTCTGTGGAAACGCACACAATGTATTTATTGCATTCAAAAGGAGATGTTTCAAAATGTATGGAGCCTGGGCCAGGTCCTTGTACACTATACAAAAAAATAGGAAAATTCATTTAAAACAGTTCTCAACTGTCCAATTGCTTTAAAATGGCTTGTTTTGCTGGTAAACACAAGAAATTACACTTAAAATTGCAACACACAACAAAAACCCGTCATGGCGGTAAACTGTCATTTTGATTGATTAATGACGTTTGACATGTTTATTTCTGTGGAGGAAACCACACAAGAAAGTCGAAGTCCTTACAACACAAGCCGGGTAACAGTCCAAAAACGAAAGCTAGGTAAACAGATGGGAAAGAAACGGTATTAAATCCAAAAAACGAAAACGAGGTTGTTAAAAAGAACTCCAGAAACTCAAAACAAAACGAACACAATCACGACCGACAAGACGAAAGTGACTGAAGTGACACTTTTGTGACAGCTAACAGTTCTATTTCTATGATCAATGGTTAATTGTCCTTGTTTTTAAGCACAGAGTAACTAAATCGGTGAGACGCCATGTTGAAAGTCGATAAAAATAATTGATATGTATCAATTCACTACCAGAACAGTATACATTTAATTGAATTATCTGTATTTTTCCTGAATTCTATGGATTTTTCTCTTTTTTTTTTGAGTTACTGTACATAGACCTGGCCCATTTTGAAACATCTCCTTTCAATATTGTTTTATAACCATTTCGGTCCTTTTCTAGCAGCCAGATGTGTCGCTTCTATTGTGTTTTACGCTATTAAGTAAATAAGTATTTCGGAAATATTATGTAAGGAGCGTGTCTTGGAAAAAAAATTTACCTTGCTCTCAGACTAAATGATTGAAAAAAATTAATAATCAAGGTTTATTTTTTAAATCATTTGTACAACATTAGACGCGTACATACCTACAATCAGTTTGATTTTATTATTAAAAACATAAAATACGTTCTGTTCTAATAAATCTCAATTGTTTTCCTTAAGTTAGTTTGGAAAAATTGATACGATATTCTCTATTGGGCAAGTGCAGCGCTATGACTGACTGAGGAGTAAGGACGATAAATTATGCGCGCGCAGAGTAATAGCGTGGGCGGGCACACGGTGCAGGTGCTCGCGTAAGCACGATGATAGTTGACCCTTTTGGTAAGATGTAACGTTGTATTTGATACAGACGCCAACACCTGTTACACGCCCATAGCTCAAAATCGTTTCGCAATACCTTGGGGTCTCGTAGTCCTCGACAGCAACGGTTCGAATTCGCTCCACCCACACCTTGTTATACACTGCTTGTTTATTTTATTGTGAGTCTCTGAGCCTAGTTTTTAACCGACTTCTAAAGAAGGAGGAGGTTCTCAACTCGGATGTTTGTATTTTTTTTTTGTATTTTTGTTTATGTTTGTTCGCGCATAACTCCGTCGCTTGCCAACCGATTTGAAAAATTCTTTTTTTGTTGGAAAAGGAATACTTCCCAAATGGTCCCATGAAATTTTTTTGGAAATCTGACTAGCGGTTTTTGAAAAATCAACAAAAATCTAAAAATTCAATAGCAATATTTTGTAAAAGGTGATCAGCAGTTGACATTAGGCTATTGTAACTTAGATAAATTACAAACTCTCCCACTAAAAAGCAAAAAATAAAATCTTTTTTACAAAAAAAACAACCGACTTCCAAAAACAACACTACAAAGTTCTAAATAACTTTAAATTCGGAAGTCGGTGGCAATAAACGAAAATGCAGAACCAACGACACCGACTTCCGAAATTAAAGTTATTTAGCACTTTGTAGTGTTTTTTTTTTGGAAGTCGGTTGTTTTTTTTGTAAAAAAGTTCTTATCTCCGATTTATTAGCCATGTGCTGCTAAACACTAAACGTTGACGGATCTACCTACCGAAATAGAAAAAAAATTAAAGCAGTAGTTGTGACAGAAGCCAAAGTTCAAACGGTGTCTTATAACAATACATACGATATTTTTGACTGTAGGTACCCAGATATAGTTTTAGAATCACAGTCACATACCATTTTCATTTATACAGGGTGTCCACCTTAGACGAGGATACTTAGTCTGAAGTGTCCACAGTGGCAGGTTTCAAAGATTGAACAAACGTAATTTCTGAACGCAACACGTTAGAGGGGTGCGGGGGACGTCGCCGTCGTTGAAAGCGTAAGCTCTGCGGATTTTTTTGCAGCCATAGAGCAGTGGTGTGGAGTAGTAGAGTCTCTCGTTAGAGAGTATTATGTTCTGTGTGTGGAGTGCACCTCGTTTTTGCCATCGAGGCGTACAATTATATTTTCGAGCCGTTTGGGGTTGAAACCCTCGCCGGGCCGTGAGGTCCGATTCGAGTGCTAGTCTAAAAAAAATCGAAACGGCTGGTTGACACTTTCCGTCATTCAAGGGCTGTCTTTTACTTTGGCCAAGAGCTAAGCATTGCCCTCAGATGAAATAACATTGCCATACAACGTGGTAATGCCGTCAGCTTCTTGGGTACATTACCAGTCGATAGCGATGCGAATGAATTTTTCGACGCTATAATATAGTTTGTTTATAGTTTTAGTTAAGTTAGGATTTAATTTTGTTATTTTTATTAATTCATTAGGCATTTCCTCGTTGAAAACGAAGTTCTGTGGCATTCTGTTCCACGAAACGAAAAGCTGAATGACAAAATATGCAAGGGCAAAAACATCGTGCGTGGAACAGAGAGATTATTTTATGTCATTGTCAAATTACAAATTTTACAAACTACAAATCTGTGATCCTACAAGTTGTATTATTTTATTTGTTGATTTAAAAAATATATTCTGGTAAATGGATAATGGTGTCATATTGCTGTGTTAACGGTTGCGGTAACACCAGTAAAAATAAAAAGAAAAATCCAAATTCAGCGGTATCGTTTCACGTGTAAGTGTTTACTGTTTACTTTTTTAATTTCGATTTACATATATTTAAGACTACCCTAAGATCTCTGATCTAAAGCACGGTAGGCTTCTAATAATAAGATGTTTCTGTAAAAAATATGGTCTCGACCTAATGAGCCAGTTGTTGCGAGCTCTTCAGGTGATCCGTGTGTGCAAATGTTACTCTAGTGAGCCACTTGTACCCGTGATTCCGTCATCGGAACCAGAAGCTGGTTTTTCCAATGTTAAGCCATTCAAGTGGAACTGGGCAGCTGGGCATCTTCCGTTGCAGGAAGAGCAACTGCCGGGACAGAGCAGAGAGTCGAGCAAAGGGAACTTGGTTTGAAAATGTACAGCTGTCTTTAGATCTGGTATTTCAGATCATGTACATGTTTAGCCATAGATACTCGTACCTGCAAGTTCAAGTAGAGACAGCCTGAGACAATAGAGAAACCGCGGACTGGTTTTTGCCTCCAGAAATAAATAAATTATTATTATTATAATGTATGAATTGGAGCATAAAGAGACTAGGGAAAATTGGTGGTCCAGGGAAAATTGTCTAAATTGATGAATTAAAATTTGGAAATAGAAAATATACTAGAGGAAAACAAAGACATATTGAGGGCCACTGGGTGTTGGGAATGATTGATGACGGAAATGATGATTTACGGCTGGAAAGTGGATCCCAAAGCAAGTGTGTCCCAACAATGAAAGCTCTGCTGAAATATTGGTGCCACTTATACAGAAGCATGTTCAGCTGAGCTATTCTGTAAAAATCTCACCATGAAAGCTTAGGTCAAGTGAGCTGTCAATAGTGTCAATATGTAGCACAAGCCGATTGATTCTGTTAGAATCTTACTGTGAGAAGTTACGTGAAGTGAGCTGTCATTCCATCTGATGCTAGAGATTGACACTAATGACAGCTCTCTTTAAGCCCACTTCACCCAAATTATCATGGTGAGATTTTTACAGAATAGCACTCTACAGGTGGAATGACAGCTCACTTAAGCTCACTTCACCTCAGTCTTCACGGTGAGATCCTTACAGAATAGATTGGCAGGAAGGCATTGAAATTCATACTGATTTTTTGAGAGATAAGTATGACTGCCTTTCTGAACACGGGTACATACATAAAAAAGTAAATCACAGTGACCCCGTGAATAAAGTGGCACCAGACGGGACACACACCCTGCGCATTGAAAGCCATTGGCGAAAAAAAGTATTATTTAATAGAGAGAAGAGAGAGCAAGGAGGCCTGTGTCCCAGTAGTGGGAACGTTATAGGTTGATTATGTATGTATGTATGTATTTAATAGAGGCCAATACAAAAGAAACTTTTCGGATTGGATCATTGAGTATTTGTGGCATAGAAAAATAAGGATATTTCACAAAGACCCATTTCATGAAATTGTTTTTTTTTTACAAAATATATTAAAATTAATTGTAAATAAAATTTTGTTTTATTTTAATTATAGTAATCCTTTAAAAAATATGCAGATGCCAGCACATCAAGCTACCCGAAACTTTTAAATTTTTCTAATCAACTTTGAACCTTAAGCTTTAGCGATAAAGTTGAAAATGTATTAAAGAAATTTGACAGATTGTAGTAGCTTGCTGTGCTGGCGTCTGTACTTGATTATGTAAAATAGACTAAATAAATAAAAAAAATTGTTTTATCTTACTAATATTATAATAATGTGAAAGTTTGTGAAGATGTTTGGATGTTTGTTACTCAATCACGCAAAACCTTTGAACGGATTTTAATGAAATTTGGTACACAGATAGTTTATAACCAAGATTAACACATAGGATACTTTTTATCTCGATATTCCTACGGAATCGAATAACGCGGGTGAAACCGCGAGGTGCTGCTAGTTTACCCTAGGGCGGATCCGACATGGTTAGGTAAGGTTAATCGCATTACATAGGGTACCTTCCTAGGATTCCTTCACAGGAGGGTGGTTCACCCTCCTCCCCCACTCTCACCCCTGACAAAATATTGCTTAATTTCTAAGATTTTTTTTTCTCGTTAGTAAACCATTTATATGCGCAATTTAAAACTTCGTGGAGGCTTCTAATAATAAGGTCTTTTGTGAAAAAAATATGCGACTCTCAAGTCGGCGGCAGTTAAACCAAATCCATTTTTACTAATAAACCAAATTGAAAAATCCCTCATAGGTTTCCTGCAAATAAGGAACTTAGAAGTAAATGGCTGAGAGCTATTGGACGTCCAAACTGGTCGCCTTCGAGCCATGCTCGAATTTGCAGCGCGCATTTCACCAACGAACAAATCAACCACGATGGCTGCAAAATAAGAATAAAGGATGAAGCTGTACCTGTTTTATTATTACCTGTAAGCAATATTTAAATACTACGGATCCACCCCAGCTTTCCATGGGCGAAATATGAATATGAAAAACCTGAAACCTATAAAAAAAAAAAAAAAAAATTACTTAATAGAAATAACAGAACAACAACAATGTTTTATACGTATGTGATAAGATACTAGTTTCCTTATTCCTAAAGTCTATTCAGTTTCAAACTTATGTTTCAAATTAATATTATTTCAAGTTAAACAAATTTTATATCAACTTTATTTTAATGGCAATTAAGTTGAATTCAGAATGACTAGGACTATTGAAAAAGTTATAAAAATGTTTGAAGTTGTAGCGTAAACTGAACTTTATTGTGTAGGCTTTGAAGTTAGTTTTTCATAAACTCATATTTGTTTACATTTTTGGCAAATAAATCGCAAATGCAGATTAGGTATCCTGCTACAATAGTTAATTGTTAGTTGCAGTAAATCCATTTATTGTCTCATGAGGTGACTGTGTAATTAAATCATCATCATTCTCCTGTCCTTGTCCCAATTTATTTGGTGTTGGCGCAACATGTCTTTTTCTTCCATTCTTCTCTTCTCTGACTAATAAATATTTATATAAAAACTAGCGGCCCGCTCAGCTCCGCACGGGTGCAATTTCTTTTTTCGAACTTTATTTTTCTTTCATACAAACCTTGTCCTGACAAAAAAAGAATTAGCGAAATCGGTTCAGCTGTTCTCGAGATTTGCGCTTAGCAACACATTTAGCGATTCATTTTTATATATAAGAAGATGAGGTGGTTGGTAAACTCCTGGAAATACAGATTTGGAAGTTTAAATTACCTACTTTTGCAGCAGTAGAATGTCCATTGACAAAAAAGGGTAACCATTAGTATGGCTACCCAACTTACAACAATACATTATCGTCATTCATCATTCTCCTCCCCTAATCCCAATTTAATTGCAGTCGGCACTGCATATCTTCTTCCACACTTCTCTATTAGTCATTATCTCTGTAGCTAAGTGTAATCTTTTGTTATATACTTAAAATTGTAAAATATTTTCAGCTAAACTCCAACTTCGAAGCATCTAATGTGGAAGTTTGCAGGATTTGTTTGGCCATAGACGTCAAGCTGTACACTCTACAAGATACACACCTGGGGACATGTATGAAGTCTATTGCTGGATTAAGTGTAAGAATAATTATTTATGTATTTGTTGTCAATCAGAAAAGTTTCTAACTAAATAATTAATTCAATATAAAAAATCTGCTCTTACTTTTTTTTTTTTTTTTTTAAGGATGGGAAATCATCCAATGACCCCTCCCGCTCTGGGTGGAGCGGAAGGGAGTGTCAGACTCTTACTGACTAAAACCCATCCGTGTTCCTTCCTTAGCCCTTTGTATTCCGGGGCAGCGGTAACCCTTTCGGACAATCCCGCTGCCCCGGCAGGATCTGCTCTTACTTGCCTTCCATAATTTTTTAGATTCAAAATTGAATGTTCAAATTGTCACTGGGAATTAAATATTTTAGAATTGGGTCAATATGTAAATTGAAAATTTGATAATTTTTCATTCCCAGAATTGGCATTCTGAAAATTGAGTATAAGTTGTAAGTCTGGGAATTGGTAATTTTTGTTTTTTTCTTTGTGTAAATTGGTCATTCAGGGAATTGTTGTTTTGTTTGTAATTCCCAAGATTTTTTTTCGTTTTTTCACTTCTTCTTTTTCCTCATATTTTATTGTCATTTTCAGTTAAATGGAATGGACTTGGATGATATGCCACAATACGTTTGCTACCAATGTGCCCCAAGCCTGGTAAAATGCAACCAACTCATAGAGAAATGTATTACCTCTCAGGCAACTTTACTGGATATATTTGCTAAGAATGGACAGGTATAATTACAGTTTTACACATAACATAACATCAAGCCTGTAATCTGCAAAAGGTTAGGCAGAGGCGTACCTACCTATAGTAGGTACAGTCACGAGCACTAATATGTCAACACTAGGCAAGTTTCAATTGCGATTTTTTCGTGAAATAACGAAAGCAACGTTGAAATACGACACTTTACGTAAACCTATGGGTTTGAAAATACTATGTTCGTAATAACATAAAATTTCTTCAAAAATAGTGGAGAAAATCGCTTTTCAATAAAGCCAGAAAGCCAAGTGTATACATACTTAAGCTCGTGACTGTACACCTACATTTCGCCAGTTATGTTAGTCCCATGTAATAAATAGGATTCGACCCAATTGCCATCAACCGGTCACAAATCCAGACTCCAGCTGCTATTGAGACAGTACAGCACAAACTGTTTAATTTATGTCTATTATTTTTTTTGCCTTTAATTCTGGCGGCATATTTAAAATATATTTTTTTGAGTAATTCACAAAGTTAAAGTAAAATATACCAGATGATTTTTTTTACCGTCTCGAAATTTTTACAGGTCGGTCGTGATTTCAGAGTTTGTCCCATAATGAAAGTTGTTCATATTCATGGGTAGACCACACTGTAAAATTTTCGAGACGGTAAAAAAATCATCTACTACTTATAAATCTCTAAATTGAAACACGCCGAAAACCCGAGTATCTTTTGTATATTATTTGTATTTGTTGATTATTAAACTGTTACAGAAATCTTATACATAATTACATAACTGAATAAAGCCTATGATTTTAAATTTAAAGTTATAAAACACTTTCAGATATCAAAATATCTGATAAAAGAACAATATAGATCCCAACCGATCTTGAAATCATTAGAGAACAGTTTTGTATTAAATGATCATTTGCTGAAACATGATGACGACAACACTTCTTCGCTATTTACTACAGAAGATTCCATAAAGTGAGTGAGTGAGTGTATTATTTCTATTATGAGTCAGTGATACTTGAATTAAATGATTATTATTATTATTATAAACAATGATCGTATTGATTTTAAAAGAGAAGATGGAGACACGCAACTCAATAATAAGGAATGTCAAGTTGAAGCAAATGAAACTGAATTTCATGAAGATGATTTAATGGTGGAAAAAATTAAAATAAATTCTTTTGGCGATCTCCATAAGGATTCGAGCTCAAATGCTCAGAAAGAGGTATGTCTCGTTTACGTATTTTAAAATTAAACTTTCTTATATCTATTAAAACAAAAAATAAATATGAATTAAAAAAGTAGTTAATAAACTACTGAAAATATATAAAGTGAAATAGGTAGGTCAGGTGAATGGTTTTAATTATTTTTTCAGGAATTGAATATTCAAGTTATGCACACAAAAAATATGTCTGCAGGGATAAAACTTGAATTAACTCCAGATGAAACAAAAATGCTGAAATACTTCGATATTGTCCAATTATCAGTAGGTAACATTATCATTTTGTAATTCATTCAAAATACCGATGTTGTGAATTTATGGCCCATACATTAATCATCATCTGCCTAGCCTTTTCCCTACTATGTTGGGGTCGGCTTCCAGTCTAACCAGCTGACCAGCTGGATGCAGCTGAGTAAGTATCAGTATTTTACATAGAACGACTGCCTATCTGACCTCTACATCCCAGTTACTGGGTAATACGAAACCCTTTAGTAAGACTGGTTGCCAGACTTTCGGGCTTCTGACGACCCGTAACGACTCTCAAAGATTCACGAGTTGGGAAAGGCTAGGCAGATGATTTACTCAGACCATTATAGCTCCTTATTGGTAAAATCTACTTGTAAAACTATTTTGTATTTTCAATGGCTTTCAGTTACATGAACAAGTTCAAGAATGGGAAAAGAGTATAGTTGGTCGTACACTAACAAGTGACACTAACCTACAATGTGATGTCTGTAAAAAATCATTCGCGAGTGTCAACTTTCATCGCGTTCATATTAGACATCACGAGCCGGTAAATATTTATATATTTAAAAAATAAGTTTGAAAACTACCTAACCTTCCCGTGGTCGCATGCTACCATAGCTTATAAGTATGTTAGTACAGCGGCATGCGACCACGTGAAGGTACTTTCTTGTTTCATCCTTTTCAGTAGTCGGGTTTTAGTGTTTGTGTTGTTGTGTTTTATTTAATTATTTTGGGGCTTATTTCAGTAATATATATATTTTTGAAATGTGCTAATTAAGCCCTTTCATTTGATACTCAACAAGGCACCATCCCTAAAAATATTTATTTTTAAATTCATTACTTTATGTCCTCTAGAGGGCGCCATATTGAATTTAGTATGACGTCACATAGCCTATAACCGGCGGACGGTCTAACGATACCTCATTTGTCAAATTATTTGTACTTTTGGACTAATGAGATGAACATACATGAATACTTACATACATACATACCGGTCAAAATCATCACCCTCCTTTTTGTTTCGCCGTAGTCGGGTAAAAAAACTGGTTTTCAACAGAGTTTTGGTCGAGCGCAGTGCCCTATATGCAAGCTAAGATTTAAAAGTACTGCGTTGGCGACTTCGCATTCCAAACGCGCACACAGCAAGAAATTCTACTGCAAGATGTGCCCGAAGGCTTTTAACAATGTGTGAGTATTATAAAAAAGTTTTAGGTTTTGTTGACGTTATAAATGACCGCGCGCCCGCGCAGACGAGCTGGCTTGAAATTTAAACTTTGTCCAAAAAATATGTTTTACATACTTACAATTTTCAGAATGGTAGCCAAAAAGCATCAGCGCTGGCATTCAGGATACCTATACAAATGCGATACATGTCCGTTCTCAACGCTACATGAGTCTTCACTGGGCATCCACAAGCGTCGCGCGCACGCTAACGCGCATGCGTGCGCGCTCTGCGGACGTGCCTATGGTACACGGAGAGGATTGGACGCGCATATACATACCGCACATAGTAATATTAAGGTAGGATGGTGAAATCTATGCGTAATAATAAAATCGTAGTAAAAAAAAACTGCCAATTGAATATTTTAAAAAAAGTGACTGCAACGGTGTCTGGGAACTATTCTGATCCTGGAAATATAGTTTTTAGAACAAGTTATACTAGGGGCCCGTGGCTAAATAATAACAGCCGCACAGGTCGATCGATCAGGTTAAGCTACGCTTGCCGCGGTTGGTCTGTGGATGGGTGACCATCTTTACATACCGTGTCCCCTCCGTGCCTCGGAAAGCACGTTAAGCCGTTTTTCCCGGCTGTCATTTGTGGATCTTTGACAGTCGTTACGGGTAGTCAGCAGCCCGAAAGTCTGACAGCCAGTCTTACCAAGGGGTATCGTATTACCCAGTAACTGGGTTGTGGAGGTCAGATAGGCAGTCGCTCCATGTAAAATACTGGTATTCAGCTGCATCCGGTTAGACTGGAAGCCGACCCCAACATAGTTGGGAAAAGGCTAGGCAGATGATTTTTTCATAAACAGGGTGGAATTTTGAGATGGGGCAGTAAGGGCAACCAGGAAAACGGTGTTAGGAGACTTTCCTTAACTTTTTGAGTAATTTTGATTTGCATTCACAGCCTTTTTTAAATGTTTTGGACGACAGAAAAATGGGCAATTTTCATAAAAAACTTTTTTTATGCCTATCGATCCTGTTTCTTATAAGGATCTAAAACCTCCATTGGGCCAACTAAGGTTTGAGTACTAAATTTGACAGATATCGCAAAAAACTTTTCTCATTTCGATATGAGACTATAACTTACTTTTTAAAAGCCGCCTATTTCCTTAAATGTTTCACCCATAACTTTTATATTCGTCTCTTTGAGGTCCTGATTACTTTTTTTAAATAGTCATCCGAAATTTGCCAGGTTAAAGACATCAAAGTCAGTAAGGAGTATCGTTGTGAACAATGCAGCATCGACTTTGCGTCGGAAGGCGCAAAACGAATACACATACTTACATCCATTCAACATAGGAAGAAGCATGATTTGTGGTGAGTACTGCTGAGATGACCGGATGTACCGGAGTTACCGACATAGCTTGCAGAGTAAGCAAACTGAAGTGGCAGTGGGCCGGCCACGTCTGCCGAAGGACCGATGGCCGGTGGAGCAGACGAGTCCTGGAGTGGAGACCGCGTATCGACAAGCGTAGTGTGGGACGTCCCCCCAGCTAGATGGTCGGTCGACCTAAAGAAGTTGGCTGGAGTTGACTGGATGCGGAAGGCAGATAACAGGGTGTTGTGGCGTAGTTTGGGGGAGGCCTATGTCCAACAGTGGACTGCGATAGGCTGAGTTGATTGACTGCTGAAATACCTGCCCGATGATATACAGCCTGGAAGGGACCTCGACGCGCAAACTGTAACCATGAATTCGGCACACAATAATAGATAAAAAAAAAACAGTGGCAGAAGTGAAAACAAAACACAAACAGAATACTTTGCCATCACTCACTGACATATCGGATATACATTAAAACCGAGTACATCCCGAGGACTGCCGAACACATCCGAAGCGGGTATTTTTTTAATCGTCTAATAAACAAAACACGGGGGTTGTCGCTTCCGGTAACAGTGGCGCGAGTTCAATGGTTTTTTCCCATCTCAAAAAATGCCCAACGCGCCTAAAGAAGTTTTCACTTCAAAAACAAATGCTGTTCCATACATTTTGACCGCGTAGGTTATTGCACTTTTCTATGAAACAGCAAGTTTTTTTTTTAAGAACCGACCAGTAATTTCAACGCTGGATGGTTTAGTATCATGTGCTGAATCGTTGCGCATCGATGTCCCTGCCCTTTTATTTTACCCCTGATTTTGCATCACCGTCAAAGTCACAGTGATCTTTATCCTCATTGCAATAAGGTTGCTGGTATAAACTAACTGCCAAAGGACTACCGTTTGTAAACTAGCTGTCAAATCTTATTTCAGCTGTTGTGCTTTGTTAACAAAATAAAAACAAGTAATAATTTTAACAGACACGAGACTTGATTGGAGTTCCAATTGGATATAAATGTTGAATCAATTAGTTTTCATTACATTAGGTACTTTTCACTTCTTCATCAATAAAAAACTTAAGATTTTATTTTGTACTTTTTAGTGGGAGAGTTTGTAATTTATCTAAGTTACAATAGCCTAATGTCAACTGCTGATCACCTTTTACAAAATATTGCTTTTGAATTTTTAGATTTTTGTTGATTTTTCAAAAACCGCTTGTCAGATTTCGAAAAAAATTTCATGGGACCATTTGGGAAGTACAGCCTTTCCAACAAAAAAAGATTTTTTCAAATCGGTTGGCAAGCGACGGTGTTATGCGCGAACAAACATTAAAAAAAAAATACAAACATCCGAATTGAGAACCTCCTCCTTTTTT
Source organism: Gortyna flavago (assembly GCA_963669345.1). Classification (NCBI taxonomy): domain Eukaryota; kingdom Metazoa; phylum Arthropoda; class Insecta; order Lepidoptera; family Noctuidae; genus Gortyna; species Gortyna flavago. The sequence continues at coordinate 3,475,986 of OY770144.1, forward strand.
AGAAGTCTTTTAAAAATATTTGACGTCTGCTTAAACGTTCGAATGGAACACGTTGCCAATTATGACCAGCCTGTATTATTTTAAAGGTAAGGCTACATAGATTGCCTCTACAGTACTATTTCTCGTAATCCATTTAAACGGTTGAATGCCGTAATTACAGAAACAATTAAACAGCCTTTGTATCTCGCGTGGATCCACGTTCGAATACGAGGTTCAGTTGCGAAGGGTTAAAAGGCTTCAAACTATTTCTCATAATAAGTTTGAATAACCAAAAATCCTCTTACAGCGACACCGCCGTCCAAGAGCCAAACCTACCCAACATTTGTGAGAAGTGCGGCGTAGAATGTTCTACGGCTAGAGAGTTGTCTTGGCACAAGAAGTCAGAGCACCCTCGCCCTCGGAGTAAAGACCATCCGCCGCGAGGATACCCTAAAGACTGCGAACTTGTAAGTCAATCTGCCTAGCCTTTTTTCAACTATGTCTATGGGGTCTATTTCCAGTCTAACTGGATGCAGCTGGAAACCAGTATTTTATATGGAAAAACTACCTATCTGACCTCCATAACCCAGTCACTGGGTAACATGATACTCCTTGGCAAGACTGCGAACTTGTAAGGAATGCGAAGGAATGCTATTCGCTAAGAAACAGTCGAGTCGGTCGAATCTGACAATTTAATGGCACAAGCAAATAGATAAAAAGAAGATTTAAATTGTTAGATTCGCCCGCCCGCGTCAAAAACTGTCACGTTATTGTTTCGTTGACAATGACATCTGTTGTACCTAATGTACTATTGTCTCGTTCACTCATGCTAAAAATCTATCGTTACATGCGGGATGTGAAGGTCACTCTTAAGGATGGACACGTTTTCTTGCGACAGAAGTACGGTAAAAGTAAATCTAACGACTTAAATCTTTGTGTTTCCCAACAATGTTTTAGCAAATTGTTTCGGTGTTGCGGGGACCGTGTTAATTGAGAACAAACTGACCAACATTATTTCCAGGAACATTTTACTATGCGAGGAAAAATCTCAATTTTATGTAGTACTTTGTCAGTATTTTATTTATAAATACTAAAAAGGGTAATCTATCCTTCAAAACAAAGAAAACAAAGGTAGGTAGTTTTGACTATATATGACAGTTTTATAGGTAGGTATTTAAAAGATTTTTTTTAATAATGTATATCGTTGTGTCGGCGAATAGTATGGTCCAATGTATTCTAAAGCTCTTGTTATTTTTTCCAGTATAGTAAATTGTTGTGTATTTGTGTTAGCTATAGAAAAATAAAATATTGTCGTTCTTTCGTAGTGCGGTGACACACTTCAAAACCGCAAGAAGCACTGGCATCACGTTCGAAAGCAGCATCCCGAGAACACAGAGAGCTACAAACGGGTTCAAACCATCACTTGTATTTGTGATACTTGCGGGAAAGGCTTTCAGGTAACTTGCTTTTTGAATTACTGTTCAAAACGAATTCTAACTTTAGTCCGAGCTTATCTTGAACTTTATTCGGATTAAATACAAAACCTTTGCCATGCTCGCATGTAGCGACGCGACAGCTGGGAGATAATGAGTCAAGTGCTCATGAAAGGACCTTTCATGCTTGCCTAGTCCATATTAATTAAATAAATGTGAAAGTAACTCTGTGTTTCTATCTGTTACCTTTTCACGCTTATATCACTGAACTGATCGTTTTAAAATTTGACAGATTGGTAGCCTGGGAACTGGAGAAGGACATAGGTTACTTTCATCGTGTATATTTGTATAAAAAAATTTAAATACAAAATACTCGCAGACGAAGGCAATACTAGTAAAACGTAAATCTTGATTTGAGCATCTGACTCTATTCCCCTTTCACAGAACTCAACAAAGCTCCGCCTCCACCAACTCCGGCACCGCAGCCCCGCGGTGCGCTGCCCGTGCTGCCCGCGCCTGTTCTACGACAAGTACGCGCTGGCCGCGCATGCGCCCACACACGAGGCCGGCAGGCCGCACCAGTGCCGCACGTGTGGCGCGGCCTTCAAGCAGCGCCGTAACTTGGACAGGCATTATAGAGTGAGTCCATCGTTTTTTCCAATAATAATAATAATGATTTCACCCTATTATTATCCCACCGCAAGGCCTCATTCAGAAAAAGCATGAGTATTGATCACCACGCTTGCTCAATGCCGATTGACGATGACTGAAAGTCATCGTCAATCGACGTATTATGGATAAAAGTCATTGACTTTTATCCATAATACGTCCCTTTTTCCTCACCAGGTTTTCCTTCACCCATCTCGGCAATGTCCAAAATAAACTTAGAAAGTACAATTATGTTTTTTTTTTTTTTGTACTTGCCCGCTTTCTAATATGAGAGGCAAAAATGAACATCATAAAAAAAAAACAATCGGCTCAGCCGTTTGGGAGCTACGATGGCGCAGACAGACACACAGATACACACGTTAAACTTATAACACCCCTCTGTTGTTGTGGGGGATTAAAAATAATAATAATCGTTATTGCAGACCACATGACCCTTAAGAGAAAAAACGCGGAAACATTTACGCTATTACTACAGAGTACAGAGTAAATTTTTCCGCCTTTTTTTATCACACTTGTATGAAGAAGTGCTGCAAGACATGTTGAAACGTAAATCTAAGCAGGGTAAGGGACAATCGGAATTTACTTTCGATTGTCCCTTAGCCTGCTTTGACGTCGCAGGTGGTTGTTCCGGTTCTTCATACATCTTCTTCATACTGTTGAAAATGCCGTCGTTAAAGTATTGAAGGTCTGTTGTTCCAGAGTCTTCCAGTAGTTGATGGTTGTGAACAAACTTCTCCCAGTTATTGTTTAGCCGAGAAAGACGCTCCTCCAGGTACGCCAAGTTCTTCCTGGTGGGACTGTCCTTCTTGTAGTTGGTTTGACCGTTGGTGGAGTAGAGTTGTATCACCGCAGGTACTAGCTCACCAAAGTTGCGAAGTTTCCGCAAGTTTCAGATATCAAGTGCGTCGGCACCCCACTAACGCGATCCGCTCTTCTGGGACACCACCTAAACCGATTCGCTAACGTTAACAGAGACTCCGCACCTGTTATATCCGGCTCGAAGGACCACTTTTTATGTATGGCTCAGAGGTAGCCAGTTAGTTACAGTTGAGTTGTTGGATGTGAGTTGACGAAAACCACAGACTTCACGATAGTTTAGTATATTCGCAAAGATTACACGAAAGTTCCGTTCGATGCTAATCCGCGGTTATAGCGCTACGGCAGCTATTGGTCAACTAACTGATTATAATTATAAAAGTAAATAAAACGAGTAGCGCAAAGTAGGTCGCGGTGTTAGCAATCAATTTGCCTGTACGTGAACCGTACAATACTTTTTAGTTTATTTTATAATATTTGATTAAAAGGCCAAAGTTGTATTTTTTTAAATACAATGTTGCTCACTATTAAATCTTCCTCAATGATGTTATTAATTTTATATTGCTGCGTATTAAATAATCGTCATTCCAAAAGAAGTTAGGGTTCCGCACAAAAAACAAATACTCATGAAGTTCAATATAATAATAGCTGACGTCCACGCGATCGAAGCCGCGGGCAACAATGACGATGGCTTTTTATTTCTTACAAATAAAAAGCCGTAATTAAATAAATAATTAATTCCTTTCTTTTATTTACAGGTTCATTCTGACATCGCTACATTCGAGTGCACGATTTGCGGCAAAAAGTTTAAATATTCGACAAGCTTGAAAATTCACGTGAACTATGTACATAACAAGTTACCTTACCCGAAAAGGAAGAAAAGAATCAAATCCGTGAAGAATGCAAGTGATTCGTAAAAGTATAACAAAATGTAAAGATAACCAAGGCCTTAAACGGCGGTGGCGGTGCTATTCTGTAAAAAGATCACCGTGATAACTTAGGTGAAGTGAGCTTCAAATGAGCTGTCATTCCACTGGTGGGGCAATTCTCGTAATTTTAAGAACGTTCACAGTCTGATCTGTCTCAATCTGTCAAAAAATACTTCTAATTTACTTTAAGCTCACTTCACCTAAGTTTTCATGGTGAGATTTTTACAGAATAGCATTACTGGGTCCAAAATTTGATATAGCATACTTTACTGGGAAACAGTTATGATTATTATATTATAAGGGCCTCTGTACTACAGAAATGTGCGGACAATAGTCCCTATTTCCCAAACAGAAACTTTATGTCGTACTTTTGGTTATTAAGGCTAAATACCTTTATGAGTTTGAAACAATAGAAGAACGAGAGATAAAGGAAGGCACCCGCAGAAAATACCTTTCAAAGGTATGATTAATCCGCAATGGGGATTGTCCAAAATTTCTAACCATTAGATTTTATTTAACTTTTTGAAAATTTAGAGCATTTTGAGAAACTAATTTGAATATTTTGATGGTTGGCTCAATAGTTATTTTTTTATAAATATTTAAAATTTTTAAGGTAGATTACGTCATCAGTGGCAGTAAAGATTTAGTGCTGTTGCCTCACTAGTACAGAAATAAAAAATTTCAATCTGTCAACACAACGTCATCCACACCTATCAAAGTGTCAAAGTATCAATCTATTAAAATTTTTCATTCCATAGCATTTCATTCCATTTTTTTTTTGTATTCCATAGCTCTTCCGATATATTAAATATTGTCGATTGTTGAAACAATGTAATCAGATTTATAAACGAGATGAATAAGAGGCAAGTCGGAATGTTTAAATTTAATATATTTTTGACATAATATAATTTTACACTTGACACTGACGGATTGTAGACAATACTAGCCACTTACTTTTTATTTTAGTTTTGAGGTAACGATACTAAACTGTACGGTCGCAGGTGACGTAATTTGAAGGGCACAGAAGGTCAATCGTATTTTATCAAAAATATCAATAAATATTAATATTTTTCGTAAATTAATTAGTCCATAATGATTAGTAACGCTATTCCTCGAAATGGTTTTTCAATTACAACATTTAAAAAAATATGAACAATGCCCATTCAATGTTGTGAAATTGTCCACGATACCAATTAGTAAAATTATTGACTAAAAAACTTTGTATAGCGTCTGTATAGTTACACAACGCTTTGTCTTGTTCTTTCGAAAGTCAAATTACTGACGACTGAAAGAGAGAAACCTACCTACCTACCTTTATTAATATGGGAGAAATCGTGGACCAGCGGTATCTGCCGCTACTTACGAGTTGTAGGTCGTAGGTTCGAACCCAAACAGACACTTTGTGTAAATTATTTCATCACCACTACTCTCAAAACGGTGAAGGAAAACATCGTGAGGAAACCGGCATGTCCTAGAACCAAAAATTCGAAGACGTGACATCTACCAACCCGCACTGGGCCCGCGTGGTGGATTACAGCCCACTCCTTCTCACTGAGAGGAGGCCTGTGTCCCAGCAGTGGGAACATTATAGGCTGATTATGATTAGTAAGGGGGTTCGGGTGCAGGTTGCCTTTAGATCTGAAAAGCACGGTACACACTAATTATTTTATTTAAAACTACACTATAAAATCCTATTGAACAAATGTCTTTAAGTCATTGAGTAGTTCTCTGATTATTGTATTTTTTAGTTTGTTTTTGTTTTGTGTGTACCTAATTTAATTTACTTTGTGTAAATTCAGATACAAATTGTTAATAAATAAATGACTGTGACTATTACTGGTGTTTTGACTGGACGTCGCACTATTGGGACGTGTGCACATCACTGCACATGCCATATCAATGTTATGGTACATTATGCTGGGCTCGCCATCAGGAGGTTGCACACTGCCAGCAAACACCCTGAACAATTTTATAATAGATCAGATACTAGCATCATGTAATATCGATAAATAAAAAACAAGGTTTTCTGGTTTTTCTCTTTTTCTAAGTTCTGTCAGTCCCTAGTACTTTCTTACTATCAGTTAGATTAGTTAGAATCTTTTCATTAGCATAATGGCGTTAGTGTTATAGACTAAGGCTCTATGGACTAAGGTTCATAATATGTATATTTTTGCCCATTCCAAAACCTACATCTCTATGGAGAAGAACGGGTAAGAAACTGCAAGGACGCTACTTTAAATCAAAATAAGTATTACAAAAACCTCGGTAACTTAGACCATAATAATAGGTTTAAGGCTGCAAGGCTCAAGCGCACACAAGCCAAGCCCAACGCCTAATCCACAGTGTTTCAAAGGGGTTAAAAACTGAAAGCTTGTATGTGGCAGCACTGTTGTTAGTCCAGAATTCACAATTGTTGTGTAGGTATGTATATAATTTATTGTAATGCCGATCACAAATTAAACGAAAAAAAGTTATAAAATATATGCGACTTGGAGCTTGGAACTTACACCACAAGTGCCTGTAATGAAAACAGACATGGTCGTCAGTTCTATGACGTCGTCTTAACTCTATCGAACGCCTTCTGAAAGTCGAATTAAAGTATGTCTACCTGACGCCCATGGTCCAAACTAGAGGATGTAAACTCAACTAGTGTTAGAAGATTTGTGTTAACTGACAGTGACATCTTACTTCTAAAATCGAGCAAAATAAGTATTACATAGTTTATTGTTAAATTGCTCGTATATGGCATTCTTAACAATTATTATAAAAGCAACAATGTTTGCAGTGACAGGTAGCTGCCAAATTCTTGGACTAGTGGCTGGCTAGTGGCAGTAGCGACCTCTGAAGTGAGCAAGTGGCAGTTTTTACCCCATGTTAGCGATGGGCCGAGTCGACTTTTTGGTAACTCGAGTAACCCGAGTTGACTCGCTTACCAACTCGGGCTGCAACTCGAGTTGACTCGTTCAGTCTGCCCGAGTCGCCGCTTCGTGCGTCCGAGTCAGTAAATGCTCAACTCGGTGCATCGTTCCGCGGGTTGCTAGTTTGCTACGTTCACGGTTCGCCGGGTTGGGTCCGGCGGGCTGCGTGGCGCCGAGTCAATGGTAGTCAAATAAAATTGTGCCCGTTCAAAAATCACGTTTATTATTATTAAAAGCGTGTTTATTAAAAGTGTTTTAAAATACCTTGTGGGTAACTATATAAAGATAATTGTAATACAAACTAATCAACTTTGAAATAGACTTAATAGACCGTGTGTACCTATAAATGTAAAGGCTCTTATTTCTAAATATCAGTCACATTTAACAATATTTGTTAAGTAATTATATAAAAATGACTATGTATAATGGCACTTGTTTCTGAATTTCAGTCTTAAGTTCAACAATACTTTGTAAGAACAACATTGGAAGTTCGTACTTACATTTATAAGATTTGCAAAGAGTAACTAAAATAAAAACGTCTCTGAAATGTTTGTTAACGCATACCTTATTATGTTTTTGATTATATTAGGAACAAAAATTAAGAAAAAAATAATGTAAAAAAATCTTACTAATTAAGGCGAAGCGTACACAATCACGAAGTAGGATCGCGATAAAATATGAATTGAGATATTCAAGACTTCCCTTTCTCACTACAGTACGAGTTCAAGAACAATATTTGGTCTAATTTTTTTGGCTTAAGCCTGTTCCTCCTTTGGTTTGTAACCAAACCAGCCTTAGAAAAAAGTCGCTCTGATGGGACAGAAGAAGCCGGTATGCACAAATACATAGGCTATTCGATAAAGGGTTGGAAAAATATGTTTTCGCTGTTCCCAAAATTGTAGCGGATTTTGTTTTCTGTCTAAGTAAGGCAAATCTAAATATTGTTTCAAAACCATTGAAGCGGACGATATTGGTGTTTGTTGTGTTACAGTTTCACTTAGTTTTTTGTCAAAAAAATCCCAGATTTCATCATCTGTAGAAGTTGGCGCCGTAGATACAGTCGGCAACCGATTTTCTTCTTCAACTGGTCGGTGTTGAGCCAGGTATTGAGCAAATTCCTCAAGGACAAATTTAACCGCATTTTCGGCATTGCTCTCTACACCAAAACCTTTTTTTTTAAAGCGGGGATCCAATATGGTGGCCTTTGCTGCTGTTCTGTTGGACTCATAGACACTTAATCTTCTATCAATGACTTCCAGAAGCGACCGCTGAACATGTCTTCCAGCTTCAGTTTTTGGAGACTTATTGTGAACCGAACTTTGTAGACCTCTGACTATTGGAATAATACACGATAGCGTCGGATACGATTCGCCAGATAACACGGACGTGACTTTTTCCATTGGCTGTAAAAGAGCAACACAGTCTTCTATTATCAACCAGTCCTCTGCATTCAAGCTTGGTGGAGGTGACGTAAGCAGAGGTAATGTTGCAGATAGAGGAACTTTGGTTCTTAACAATCTCTGCAATATATAAAAACTTGAATTCCACCTCGTTTGTACGTCTTGTTTGAGTTTTACTAAATCTAAATTCATTTGAGTTTGCATTTCTCTCAGTGCATTGGAGGATTTTATGCTCTGCTTAAAATGAGTTACTATGGCGCGACTTTTTGAAATTACCTCTAATACAGCGCCATTTTTTAAATGTGGGTATGCGTCATTTTCTGTTTGAATGCAGTCTTTAACGGCTAAATTTATGGTGTGTGCAACACAGAAATGATTTCTTTTATTTAAAAAATCGTTTACAGCCTTTTTCATGCTTGAGGCATTGTCGGTCACAATAGTAACTATTTTGTCGAAAATGTTCCATTCAGTTAAAATAGCTCGCAAAGCGTTTGCTATATTTAACGACGTATGCTGGTCGGCAAGTTCAGATGTTGATATAACAAGCGATTTTAATTTTGAATTTTGTGTAAAATGAGCAGTAACACTAATGTAACTTTTTTGGCTATCTGAACTCCAAATATCTGTTGTTAGGGCAATATACTCTACATCTTCTAGTTTTTGTTTTACTTCAGAACTGCAAATGTTGTATTTTTCTTCTAGCATTTGAGTTAATTTTTTTCTAGATGGCAATACATAATCAGGATTCAATTTTTTTGAATATGCTATAAAACCCTCGTTTTCGACAATTTGAAGGGGTTGCATATCTATTGTAATTAGGCTTATAATAGTAAGGCTTCATCACAAGCTTTTTGGTTTATTTTATAAGGAGCAGTTAAGCGCATCTGTCGCGCCCGCTTTAAGGGAGGCTGAGGAGGCTCAGGAACGGAACCGTCAACGGTATTATTCTCGTCCCGATTCTCCGACACACAAACACCGGACACACTTGGCATTGGCAAGTCAATTCTTGAAACCTCACGCTCACTACTTGCACATTCGTTTCTGGGTAAATTTGCGCCAACGCCAACGGTTTCACTATATTGAACTAAATGTTTCTTTTTTATGTGGTTCACTAAAGTAGTGGTATTTCCACTAAATTTATACTGACAGGAGCATAACTTGCAAACTACTTTAGTATTGTCATCTATTTTTGAAAAAAACTCCCACGCAACACTTTTTTTACTTCCAGGAGCCATTCTAAACTTATTAACAACACTTAAACTAATAAAACTGTAACAAAACAATAAACAAAACAACGAACGAAGTAACTGAATGACTGAATAACAAAAAGGTAAACAAAACAAATAAGCTTTTAATTCAAAACTCTCTCATCAGTTCTGTCTGAATAATCGTCTATTAAGAAAACAACAACGAGAACTATCTCTTTCACTCGCGGTTCGGACATTCGGTCGTTGGGCTGACTCGGGCTCGCTCGGAGTCGTTCGGGCCGGTGCACGGTGCGACTTGCGGGCTACTCGGGCAGCTCGGGCTCGGGCTAGGCGGCTAGCTAGCCGCGGGCCGCCAACCCACCGCACCCGACCGCCCGCCGCGCGCGCTCTTCGGTTCAACTCGGTTTGCAGAAATTTTGACTCGGGCTGACTCGCTTACGGTCTGGCCCGAGTTACGCGAGTTAGACAACTCGAGTCGCCCATCGCTACCCCATGTCATGATGGCCCACATTTGTGATTGTGATTTTGTGCCGCTTTGGCAAGCGTGTGGAGCCGGCATTTAAACAGTGAACTTAAAAGACTTGTGTTCAAAACTACTGCAAGTTTGTAGATTTCGCATGATCTGTGCAGAAAATTGTCATTTGTCATTTTGCTGCGATAATCGTTTCACGACTTTTGTTTTCTTGTCTCAAAATAATCCCGATTAAGTTCACGTGTTCCATTAACTATATAAAAATCTAGTAGCGGGATCGAAATACACAATAACATATAATAAGTTAACAATTCAGTTGTGGTACATGTGTAAACGGTCACAACAATGGAGAACCTTGATCTTAGCAATAACAAAAACGTGTCTCTTAGTTTGATAGCGGAGTACGGCGGCTCAGATTCTGATTCGGATGATACGGAGACTCGTTCGAACGATAATGCGACAGATTCTGATGCCGCAGATTTAACTGAGATGGTGTTAAAGAATAATATAATAAATGCGTGTGCTCACGGGCCGTTGTCGAGGCCGAGCGGCCGTGACGAAGCGGATGTTAGCAGACATATGATAATCGACAGTGCGGAGAGTGGCGTGGTGGAGTACGAGGTGACGGAGTACCGCGACGCGGACAGCGACTCCGACAGTGACTCCACCAGCGCCTCCAGCGACAGCGATGTGGACTCTGTGAAGGACATCGAAGAGGTCTCCAGTGGGTGAGTACTTACAAGTACCTCTTACAGTTGCAACACGTAATGTTTACAGTATTTAGAATGCATGATAAATTTCTGTACACATTTATAGAGTCTACTTACACAGCTGTTTTTTTTTTGTATGTTATGCAGAACTTAAGGTTGATGAAAATGATAATTTAATTTTTGAAAGTGGGAGGTATGATGAAATCTTGATGCATTTTGTTCTTCCAATTTATTGGACATTCAAAGATAAGAAGTTATTGTTTTAGAAAATACCTTGGTCACCATAGTACATTCTAATATACCTGTACTATGGTTTATGGCTTGAGGCATAAGATATTTATTGATAAGGCAAAGTGCTTAACAGAACTTGCCATAGGTAATGTATAATGCATTTTTGTTATTGTATCCTCTTCAATAAAATACATAATATCAGTTTCTTGTGGAAAAGTATCTCTAGAGAAGTACTACACTCCTCTATTTCTACCACAATTCTAAGAATATATTTTGAACATTCTTAGACAGTTTTTACACCAAGAAAACCTTCAAGATTCATCTTCTTATGTAATCTGTCTATTTTAAATTAAACATAACGCTAGACCTGTGTTTTTTTTTTCCACATCGGAGAAGCCAAGTAAAGGCAAAAAATTATACTTGTGAGGAGCCTACACCCAGCACTAGACTATGATATCCTAAACTGATTATTAATTGATTTAAGGGGACTACATGATCTAAAGCGCTATTACTGTCAGACTGCATAGAAAAGAAAGAGAAGTACGATGACACAACGCTGGTAATTTATTGCAAAATTGAAGCAATTGTCTATTTACAAACTACTTAATAATAAATAATCCATCACTGAATGCAGTTTGGCATTAGAAATTTAATGGTATATTTTTAATTATAATTAAAATTGTTAATGAAGGGGTAAACTGCTTTTAAAGACAATAATAAGGAGTGTATTTGAAGATTTTTTTGATGCATTAATGTATGTCTATTTACGATTTGAGTTCCATCACTGTTATAAAATAAGACTTTTTTTTTGTCAAAATTATTTACGGTTTAAGAGATACACTGCTATAATAAACCAACTTTTTGACCGTTTTCAAGAAATCTCCGCCTTCACACTCAGCACCAACAGTCATCCATACTATCCATACTAATATTATAAATTCGAAAGTAACTCTGTCTGTCTGTGTGTGTTACCTTTTCACGCCTAAACCACTGAACGGATTTCGATAAAATTTGGCAGAGAGATAGATTGCATCCTGGGGAAGGACATAGGATAGTTTTTATCGACGTACCACCCGGGCGAAGCCGCGGGCGGAAGCTAGTAAGGACTAAAAGTCCAACCCAGAAATATTGGCGTATTCTCCAAGGCCAGCCCTCTTAAATCGCCTTATAAAATGTATGAAACTGTGTATAGTCAACTGTACACCGGCCCATGAACATAAGGTATCTGAGAGTATCATTAAAGATACACCGACCTGGGAAAATAGGTACCTCGGTGTATATTTAAATACACCAGTGCTGAGAAAGCTGTAATACCTATGCAACCAAAATGTATGGAGCAGCAACTTTTTTTTAAATAACCAACTATAATTTTCAATGTGGAGGTGATGTACTGAATCCATGATATCAGGTTGCATATTCATGTCCCTGCCACCCTGTATTTTTTTGTTTATTACAAAAAAATAATGGAAATTTTTGTCTGTTAGACCGATTTTCATGAAATTTGCAATGAGGATACATTGAACCCTGGGGAAGGTCATAGGCTTTACTTTTTATTGACATACCACTCAGGCGAAACCGTGAGTGGAAGCTAGTTATTACACAATCATTATTCTAAAGTACCTGTTAATGTTTACTAATTGATTTGATTACGTTATAATCCACAATTTCAATACATTGACATTGTTTCAAATGCAAATGAGGTTAAAAAGAAGATAAGAGTGAATTGCATGTTTACAGTATGTTGGTTTATCACTTAGTGCGTTGAATGCCATTGTTGTTGTCTATATTGCCTATCATGCTTTTAGTCTAGGTACCCTAGTGTTCGTCATTTGTGTGTTTATGAAACTTGTTTTTTTTTTAACTAAGTACATAGATTTCAGATATTTATTAGATAGATAGAATACTCTATAATATGTACACCATATAAATTACAGGCATAAATATAGAAGCTATACAAAGGGTGACACAATGGGCGGTCTTATCGCTAAGGGCGATCTTTTAAAGACAACCTTTGGGTGGTTTTTATTACAGCCTGATTAAGACTTTATGGCTACTCTGAAGAGCGCTACTCGCTGCGCAGTAGCTCGTCCCCCTCACCTCCGCTGATAGGTGAATTTGTAACTGCGCAGGGACTTGCCTCATATTCCGACCCGTCATAAAGTTTCAATCGAGCTGTATCTGTTAATGACAGAAATTTATTTTTTGAAGGAGTAGGTACAAATATGAGTACTTTTCATAAATTGCTAAAGATCATATAGAATACGGGCACTGGGAGTACCTTTAACTTTATCAGCATTAATTGGTCTTATGTCCTAAATAGATCCTTCTAATAATAAAAATGAATCATTTTTTATTATTTATTAGTATTGTGGGACTTCCCCGTCAAATGAAATGTATATAATAATGAGAGACATTAATAATAGGTACTTAACCTCGTGAAAGCCGAGAAAGATAAACAAATCAAGTTTCTTGACTTTGCTAGCAAGGTTGTCGACATGTGGGATGTGGACTCAGCTATCATTGTGCCGATAGTCGCCAATGGTGGTATGATGGTGGTAGTAGTAGTACTGTAGTAGCCAATGGGTTAATAGCCAAGAGCCTCGACCAACACGTAAGGAGGCTCTAGTTGGGCAGCTGGATCAGGGGTTTGATTCAGAAAGCGGTACTTCTGGACACGGCCCGCATTGTTAGGAGGTTCCTCCCTCTGGAGCCCTGGCCCGTAGGTTGGACCCTGTTCCCGATACCGGTTGGCTAATATTTTTTTATATTTTTAAATGTTTTTATACTTATCATAATATTTAAAAATATAATTTATGTGTATAAAATGAAATAAAGGAATAGGTACTTACATAGGTACATTTATTTATGTTAATTTATTTTCAGAGAGGAATTCGAAGGACAAAACAAGACTGGAAAGCCAGAGACTCCAAAAGTGAATGGTGAAATGGGCCTCGATGACTTGCCTCCAATAGAAGACCTTGCCATCAGCCTGCCAGCCCAGGAAACCACCAAGATTGGAACCATTGCCAGCATAGTTGATAGATTAGGTAACTTTCTACATTTGATTATGAAAATATGATTTAATGATACTGGCTTTGGTACAGTCAACAACGAAAGTCGGACATAACTACACATCATAAAAATAAAATAAAATGTTGGGGTAAGTTTTTCGCTGGGTATTCGATATTGTTATATTGGGCGTATGGGATATTGTGTTCTGCGCCATTTTATTCTGCTCTAATGTCCAGTTACCAGTAGTATTAAAAAATTATGCCAATATATCCGGGAATTTTAAACGTAGTACGGTCTTTTCCCGGCACCGAACTTACCACAACATATTTTAGTGTAAATTCGTGACTGCATAAAAAATAAAAACTCTTAATTAACAGTAACTAACTCAAACAGTAAATCGTGTGAACCGACTTTTGTTGCTGACCATAGGTTCCATGCTAACACTTTGCCAAATTTTATCAACGTGAGGTCAGAAGTCAGGCTAGGGAAATAATAATATAATAATAATAATATCCTTGGACATTTCACACAACGCCATATAGTCCCAAGCTAAGCAACCTAATACAAAAGTTCAATACCTACTTGACCAAAATGTATGAAACCAGCAGATTTTTTTTTTTGTGATTACATAGTTGGTCTCATAGTGAAAGTTGTTCATATTCATGGGTAGAACACCCTGTAAAAATTTGGGTGGTGATAAAAAAATATTTCTGTATAGTGCCAGTACCTACCTAAAAATATACTTACACCAAAAAACGGGTCAAAGGTTCAAAATTCTCACAAGCAAAGTTCTGGCTTTATCGACGTCGTAAAACCATACAGTTTAGTTAGAGAAACATCAATTTTATCGTAGACGTCGCGTACAAGTCACGTTGTCTGCCCTTGACAGCCGCGAGCTTTTTTCCATGACCTCTATTGATTTCCGCATCGTTATTGCAATCGATAGCAACACGACCTTTCTTTTTACGAGTTGGTTCAACTATTGTTTCCGATTAATTCCTTTTTTTGTTTTAATAAGAAGCGTAAACGGTGTAATACACACGCAACTAGAAATTCTAAGATTTTTTAATCAGAGATGTACCTACTTACGATCGTAGATTTAAATCTCTGCTTGCGATGAAGTTAGAAAGTACTGCATGCACCGTTGGCGCAGTGGCTGCTGCGACACTAATACGGGTTCAATTACCTAGCCAAATAAATATTTACTTGGCCTGTTACGTACAGTTGATATAATCCTCATATACTTATGCATAAAAATTAGGTAATAACAATGTAGAGGTGAAGGGTAGGCGTTTTGGGGGACTGTCTTACGTAATTTTGACGTTCAAAAAATCCTGATTCGCAGCCTAATTCGAATGAAAGATTTTTTATTTTGATAAGGCAACTTCTGAAATGGCGTTTTCAGACATGTGTCAGTTTTGAGTCGAACTGCCCCAACAGACATCCAAACTGTTCAGTAAAGAGAAACACAATAACTAAATACGTCAAAAGTACACCATAAACCGTAGAGGAAAACATCGTGAGGAAACCGGCATGTCCTAGGACCAAAAAATTCGAAGATATGTGACATCTACCAACCCGCATTGAGCCCGCGTGGTAGATTATAGCCCACTCCTTCTTATAGATAGAGGAGGCTTGTGTCCCAGCAGTGGGAACATTATAGGCTGATTATGTAAGCACCATAAACTAAATGCTTTTAATTATCATCTGCAGTGATAGTTCGTGCACTGCCAGAGACACCAGCCGTGGACTTAGACAGCGTGCTGTTCTTGGAGAATGGCTCCAAAGCATTAGGAAGAGTCTTCGATGTCTTTGGACCCGTAAGTATTAACTTATGTGATAACAAGTCGTATGCCCGATGAGATCTTCCATCGGAAAACTGACGAACTTCCAAACAAACTGTCACCTCCTATTTATCCCCTTTGGGGATCTTCATCATCATTGGCACTATTGTTTCTCCTGGTGCTGAGCTGCCTCCTCCTTTTTGTGCCCTGCTTCACTTTACGCCAATTATCTGGCTGGGGTCTCTTCGGGGCACACCGAGTAAAGTTATTTCAGCGTATCATTAAAGTCAACAACAACAAAAAAAATCAAGTATCAAAAAGTAGCTCGTATAATAGCCTTATGCCTACAGACAGGCGTAATAAAGGATGGCATATATATACTCTTCTGCAGTCCTCCCGTTTTATGTCATGCCTCCCTGAACTGTGTGAGGGAGAAATTTTCAAAAATCCTTTATAGAGCTCAGTCTCGTTATGTAAGGAAATTTTGTGAAAAATTTGTTGCTTATAAACTTAGCGGCACCGGCTGTAAATGAATGAATGAATTTAAGATTATTATGAAGTAGAAAATACCTTGCAAGTTCTTAAAAGCACTCCAGCCGGTCAATTCTGTTAGAATTTCACCGTGAGAAGTTAGGTGAAGTGAGCTGTCATTCCATCTGATGCTAGGGATTGACACTAATGACAGCTCACTTCACCCAAGTTATCACGGTGAGATTTTTACAGAATTACACTCCTGGATACTGTTAGTCTAATCAATTCGTTCGATGTCTAATGATTCGCTAATTAACGAATTGATTAGACTGATTTGAGAGTCCTCTCATATTAACTTTTTGGTGACCTAATTTGACCTAAATACAAACAACCAGTGAATATAAGTGAACAAGTGACCCCGCATGAAAATTCTTTAACACTTTGCATGTTTTTGTCCTTGTAAGAACATAAATAAGTATCCACTGCGTGCGACTGTGTCTTGGCTTAATTTCAAACTTAGCTTGACGCAAATATACGCAAAACTTTACAAATAACCCCACAGGGTCAAAAAACTGATTAGGACATCAGCCAATTTGCTGGCCTTTTAAAAATGGTAATACTTAAACTAGGGTAGTATAAAATATGCCTGGCGATCTTCCAGCGGCCATATTGTCTTCAATTTCTCCCTAATTTATAAGGCACTTTGTGTCTACAAATAATATAATAATGTCAATAATTTTCTAAATGGGTATACGGAAAAAATCACATAAAAATATGAATACATTCTGCTAAAGTTGTAAGCAACTTTGAATATACGGCATCGCCCTTGGAGTTTCATAAGTAAACTGTATATATGTCAATGGTAAACTGATATTTATTTATGAGTATGCATGAATGAGATTTATTGTTATGGCTATCTATTATTCCAAATGGTAGTTATTATCATAGTGATGGGCTTTAACATTACTGTTTTAAATAATTACGACGTAATGTACGCATAGTGATGTAACGGGGTCCAAGGAATATTTTGTGATGGAATAACCACGTAATTTTGTCATGACGTATGGCACATCTTAATCGGGCCTGACTTACGATCTTTAGCAGTTGCAACAGCCAGGAGAGTTGGAAAGTTGCCGAATATAATACTATCCTATCACAAAAGTCACTGCTCCTCCTAAACTACTCCACGATACGCTTTCTCCATCTTTCGCATCCAGCTTCTCGTTCGTATCTCGTTGGGGTCTCTTCAGAGGTCATCCGAATCAACTTCTGTCATGGTTTTGTTCATTTCTGGATAAAATAAAACGCAATAAATATATTTTGTTCATCTATATTGTTTGCCAAAAATCAGTAACGTGCGCTCTTGTGTATCGCTCCTAAAAATGTCAAGGGTCCAAGTTGAATGTAAATTGTTGCTTTTTACCTTCAGATAGGTGTATGAAAGGATGGCATGTCTACTCCAATGCAGTCCTCCCAACCATGCTTACATTCCAGTTTATATTGTGGTCGGTTTCCAGTTAGTTATACCCAAACTAATTACTGCCATATATCAATCGTGCCTAGCTGAGCCGAGGGGCCCGTGACTAATTATTAACAGCCGCACAGGTCGATCGGTCAGGTTAAGCTACGCTTGCCGCGGTTGGTCTGTGGATGGGTGACCATCATTACATAACGAGACCCCTCCGTGCCTCGGAAAGCACGTTAAGCCGTTGGTCCCGGCTGTCATTCGTGGATCTTTGACAGTCGTTACGTGTAGTCAGAAGCCCGAAAGACTGACAACCAGTCTTACCAAGGGGTATCGTATTACCCAGTAACTGGGTTGTGGAGGTCAGATAGGCAGTCGCTCCGTGTAAAATACTGGTATTCAGCTGCATCCGGTTAGACTGGAAGCCGACCCCAACATAGTTGGGAAAAGGCTAGGCAGGTGATGATGATGATGATCAATCGTGCCTAGCCTTTACTCAACTATGTTAGGTTCGTCTTCAAGTCTTACCGGTTGCAGTTGAATACATGTATGGAGTGACTGCCTGTCTGACCTAATTATTGCCATATACTCTACATAAATATAATTACTTTCACAGGTAACAGAACCCCACTACTGCGTGCGCTTCAACTCAGTAGAACATGTCCGCGAGCGCGGCGCACAGCCGGGCATGGACGTGTTCATCGCGCCGCAGAGCCAGCACACCAACTACGTGTTCCTCACGGAACTTATGAAGTAAGTTACACCCTTTCGATAGTGACAGATATAATTATGCGGATAAGGTGGTTGCATAGTTAGAAAAAAGACGAAAAACCAGACTCCAAGTAAAAAGTTCAAATCAAGCTCACTTGTCAAACCGAGAAATTGAGGGTATAAAGAAAACACAAAACCCTGTCCCGCAGTCGGGTAAAAATATATCAGTCGCTACAACACCCGATTCTCGATCGCCGTTTATCTCGTGTAACGTTACATCTTCAGCAAATGATTTTGGGCGTGGCGACATCTACACCGCCATACGCGCACTATGCGTCAAACCTGACGTCACGCAAATCCTACATCTCGTAAGCAGAGTTTTCTGCGCGATTTACAAGTATACAGAAGCCCGATAACATCCGTCGGGCGAGTCTACCAGGCATATCAGTCGTTTGGTCTGAGGATCCTCCCTTTTCTATCGAGGATGAGAAACTTTACACCCTGTTCCTCATACCTCTAAATGTGTATGATGTTTATTATTAAATGTGTATGATGTTTATTATTAACGATGTGTTGATATTTGGGGAGTAAAGAAAGAAGTCTGCCCATAAGTTTAGACAGATTTCTGATACACCTCCCCTACAGTAAACTATCTGCGATGAACAACCTTGTCAAATTAAGTTTATTGACAAAGCTACATGTTGCAGAACAATGTTTCTTAAGCATAGAGAATGAGCGTTGTTGTTATAGAATGTAACAGTCTTAACTTACTTTCGTTACTAACCTTACGAATGTAGTCGCGTCTAAGGCTGATTTTTCCAAGGCAAGATAACTTTATCCGAGGAACAAGTGTTATTTAGATTTTTTTGGAGTTTTTCCAAACATAAAGGGTAAAGAAAAAAAAAACCGTTTAAAAACACGTAAATTTTACTTCACTTATAAAAGCTGGCATTTGAAAACATCCATCCCTTATAATGATAATCAAATATGTGTTGGTTGAGCAAACAAGATTACAAAACTTTTTTTTCTTAATTTTCAGAATAAAAGGCTCCGACGCATCGTGGCTGCACGACGTGGAGCCTCCCCCGCATCAGATCGAATACTCCGACGACGAGGAAGAACGAAGAGCCAACAGAGCGAGGAAAGAGCAGCGGAGAGACAAGACAGAGGAGTCGGAGGACGGAGAGACCTCCAAGAACGCGAGGAAAGTCCCCGAACGACGCAACCAAAGACCCTCAGAGTCCAGCAGCCGGTTCGGCAGCGGACCCAGCCGGGGACGGAACCCATTCTCAGCAGGATCTAGGAGAAATAATAACCCCAACGCGTTCCCGCGTGTAGGCAGGCCCTGGCCTAGCAATATAGGCCTCCGCACGCCCCCCCCACACCCCACCGGCGACCCTGGAGCACACGGACCCTTCAGCGCACCCCCCAACTTCACAGGACCCCCAATGTTCCCACCCCCATTCAATCCCAGCACACCACCTCCGTTCATGGGCAACATGTTCCAGTTCGGAGCGAACAGGATGGCCGGCAGCCCCATGCCGCTGTCCATGGGCCCCCCCCTGCCGCCCTTCCGCCACAACATGCCGGTGTTCGGCTCCAACTACTGCACAGTAACAGGGCATCCCCAATGGGTCAACAACGGCCCCCCTCCCCCTCCAGGAACCTAATGCGCAACAATTTTTTATTAATAAGATCTATCTCATAATAATTAGTCGATAGTTAGTGCAGTAACATGTCTAACAATACTAAAGTGTGGTTATCCAAAAATAAATTTATATTTATATGGAATAAACAATGATTATTACAGTATCTTGTGTTTGATTTTCATCTTGGCAGACCGCAAAGATAGCATCGAAATAGCAGTAGTAAACCCAAACCATTTTACATTGATTCACAAAAGTACCCAAAAGTGGTTATAATTCTGCATTTACCTCTAAATCAACGAACCGAGTAGCTTTGATTGTTATTTGAATTTGAAGTTGACCCCTTTTGTGAAGATTTCTTTCAGCATCCAGAAGTTTGAATATATCAAACACTAAAAAGTAATGATTAAAAGGAAGAAGGCACAATTAGGACATGGCCAAGACGAAAATTATGACAAACATCTTCAGCAATTCACTCATCCCAGCTGCTTTCTCGCTAGATGGCAGCACATTCGAATATTTTAAATTTTTACGCTTCTGAGAGAAAACTATTATATTCGTCAACTAAATCTTGGCCATATTCTTTCATTTGGCAAAGAGTATCAACAAACACAGATATCGGAAAGAATACAGGTTGGGTGGGCCGCATTTAGCAAATTTTACGACTTTTTGAAACTACACCCTAAAATTCCGCAACGTCTGAAGTCCTGCCTCTATAACCAGTTCTGCCCACCATGACGTAGGTGCAGAGAGTCCGAGACGTGGAGGCTCACCCAGGAGGCTGTGTACAGGATGAAAGTGGCACAGAGAGCAATGGAGCGTTCCATGCTTGGCTGATTGGTGCTTGGCTTAAATCGAGTCCCAAACGTCGAGATTCGCAGGCTTACGAAGGTGTTGGCTATCGGAAAACGAATTATGGATCTCAAATGGAGTCAGGCAGGATACCTGGCGCTGTGATGACAGGAGGAGTAAGGCAGTGACCGAGTGGCGTCCAAGGACTGGAAGACGAAATGTCGGTCGTCCGGCGGAGAGATGGGTGAACGACATTGTTACCATCACGGGTAGAACTAGGTGAGGCTGGCACAGTAACGTGAGGTTGACACAGTAATTGGTACATGAAGAGAGAATAGTCTCAGCAGTGGGTGATTATGATGAGCAAAATTTTAACATCGCCGGTTGAATTGTATTTGAAATCAACCAATTATAATTGGTTATATTGTTTCAAAAAATTATTTGAAAATCAGATTTAGGGAAACCCACAATTTCTTCATTAGATTTGCCTATGCACACAATCATACCAAAATCAACGGCTATGAAGATCACTTCATTTTTGGTTCATTTTCGAAATCTGAAAGTGGGTTCCTGACCACGGGGCACCTATCTATCACTCATCATTATGAACAACTTTTACTATGGGACAAAACCTGAAATCGCGACAAAAAAAATCTGCTGTTCCCTAGGTACATTTTGACGAGAGTTATACAAGCGTAAATGTAGGGAACAGCTGATTTTTTTTTAAGAGGTTTTTTGTGTTTCTACAATAACCCTGTGTCGGAGCTCTATTATTTCAACACCATTGCTTTCAAAACGGTGAAGGAAAATATCGTGAGGGCATGGCCTAAAACCAAAAAATTCGAAGACGTGACATCTATCTACCAACCCGCACCTCCCTCCACCGAGAGGAGGCCTGTGTCCGAGCAGTGGGAACATTGTAGGTACTATAACACTACTTTTAAAACAGTAAAATAAGTAAATGATAACTAATACCTAGCTAATTAATAAAAATAACTTAACATACAGAAACTAAAATATAGCTTGTACATTTAGTATTTTATGTATGAATATTGCAACTACTCGCTATGAACTTTTCGTCCTGCCATATCATACCGAAATAGCATGGTATTAAAATATAAAATCAAACCCAAATATAATTTTGTGATTTCTTTATTAAATATTTCATGTTAGAAATTAACTAACGATCCAATTTCATAATGTTAAAATAAAAAAAGTTTTTATAATAATAAAGATTACATCTAAAAAATACTGCTCTCGGACTATGCAAACATGAACGTATACATCTGCTGCCCTAACTGACGAATCGTCAAAGTAAACTGGTTAAACATATAATAATTTTGCACTCAAATGATCACAACGTAAAATGATGAACATTTCACAAAATACAGGAATATAAAACGTTCATTAAAACTAAACATAATTATACTATTTGTCTAAAAACTATCCGGTCGTAAAATATTATATGATTTTTACGGCAAATCATCAAAGGATTACATATTTTGATTAGAGAAGTACTACACATAGCACGATTTGCGTGATATTTCTTCACTTTAATTTTGAAATGTCATTATCTCTCCAGTTTCGATAGGATATCGCTTCGATAATATTGTTAAAACTTTATTATCGATGTGTTTTTCTATATGCGTGTAAATTGGTATGGTAATCAGAGCTACATCAACATTAGGATACATCGGGTTTAGAGGCTGTTAGTACAACTAAGACTTAAAATTACTGCCAAATAGCTGCATAATAATTGCACTTCTTCATTGAACACATTAAAGAGTTTGGTGGTAGCGCTGTGTAGCAAATGCAGGGATGTAGGCTTAGGGAGGGCCAGTTAACTTCGTTGTCCAGCAACTTATTTGCCTCTCACATCAAAAGTATGAAAGTGCTGCCTTTAGACTTGATGTGAGAGACAAAGCAGTTGCTGAACAACTAAGTTGTTCGTGGGCGCACTCCCACTAAGTAGAGGGGTTACGAAATATCAATACTAATGTATGCTATGTGTAGTATAGAAAAACAACTTTATACCAAAGTAAATTATTACAATTCTGGAGGAGTGATTGGATATACAAATAATCTCTTGCCCTTAAATAGATTAGGGATCAGCGTAGAATATTTTTATCGTTATAGACAAATAGGATTGGAAGCTTAACATGAGTTCCCAATGATGGTTACTATCCGACCAAGTAAATTAGACAAGAGTATTATGATGCCATTTTACAAGTATTTAACTGTTAGTAATAAGACAAGCTCGGGTTCTGAGTGGCTACGCAAGCGGGTGGGCTGTATTGTCAGTTAGTATGTAAACTAACGACATTGTTATCATCTCTGGCAAAACCTGGTTGAGGCTGGCACAGGAGCGTGGTGATTGGCACAAGAAAAGAGATGCCTAGCCCAGCAGTGGCCAAAGTCGGACTCATGTTAAACCTCCTGATTTTATAAAAGATTTGCATTTTCGTGTACAATAACTAATATTTTTAGACAGTGTATACATGTAAAACAATACAATTTCTTCAAATATCCGTTTCAAACAATAATTTTGCAACATATCGCACCAATATAAAATAAATATAAATGCAATTCTTGCTCTCAATTCTAACGTCCGTTTATAACCGTTATATTGCCAAAACTTATGAACCAATCAGTATCTACATATATTTAAAACCGTCTTTATCTGAGAGACTGAACTCCAAACACTTGAAAACATCTCCTTTTTGAGAAGAACAAAGTGATTTTAATTTTTTCAAGAGTGTTTTCAATTGCTCTGTGATTTTAAAATTGACAATATTTAGAATGCAACCTAAACAGGCCTCTTTGCCTTTATGACAGATGCCTTTAATTTAGATTTAAAGCGAAGCCAAATATCTTGATTACCATCATGACTTGATCATGACCTAATTACCGCACGTATCAATCTTCTAATTATTGCTCCTCTAATCCTACAGTACCAAATGCAGATATATGTAGATAAAGACCGTCAAACCTTGAAGGGAACACAAAAACTTAACGACAACGGAGCCAATAGGCGCTTGTAAACACAACTTAAACACAGCTTACTATACTATTACGTGTGACGGGAGTAACTGATTACTGTATCAACTTATCTTAGTATCGTTATAAAAATACAGATTCCTATATTAAAATAATTCTCAATAAGCTTAGCTTGCCGTCTGAGACTCATGATTACATGCCTCTTCGGGCCTTCATATATGTCAAAATGTTCACAATAAAAATAAGTAGGTGAAACTCGTTGGTGTGGCATTTCGTACACTGCGATTGGAGCTAACTACCGCTTATATATGAAGTTAAGCATAAGTACCCGCAATTGAACCTTCCGACATATCCGGTCACATTCGTTGCGTTTATTCACACGCGATTTGTCGCACCAACGAGTGCAAACCTCAAACGATACACATCAACAGAAAACGAATCCGAGCAGTCTTCCATTAAATACGTAAAAATATATCGCAATGATACTTAAACAAATCGACGACTATCACTAATAGTGAATACTAAAAAAGATATACTTAAAGGTTGATCATAATATAAACTTAATTCTAAATGATTAAAGAAATATTACTTCTCAACTACTTCATTAATTCAAGGGTTATAGTTTTGTATCGATTACAAGTTAGGAACTATATCTACTTCTGTACAGATTAAAAAGAAAATTATGATTACGATTTTTCATAATAGTGAGTTTAATACTTTTTATTATTACACCGAAATTATAATATGTATGCAGACTTCTACAATAGTCTCTAACGAACATAACGAGGAACTAAAATGTGTTTGTTCGAAAAATATCATATGAGTCGGCGTCGCCCGTCTCACGGGCCGCACCGCCGACAACAGGCTGTCTTTAAAATATGTGGTTATATATTGCGTACTATTATATATAGAACTACGATACGTTATCCATTGCTTTTACAGGCAAAACTATTAAAGAAATATATTGTTAATATGTCAATACAATATGTTTCTGCTAAAAATATGTAGCTTATTCGTATCACTTGTCCGTGTGGTGTTGTCGAGTTAATATTTAGAATATTAAGTTTTATATTCATCTAAGACACTACGTACTACATTCTAATATTCACAGAGATTGATACAGTTAAGAATATGGAAAAGGCGAAACAGCGTGTGCCCTGCTACACAACGACTAACTATAAAATTAAAATAGAAAATTAACATAAAATAGACAGCCAACCATATGTTACGTCCGCACGAGGAGCACTGCTCAAAAATATTTCCTAGCCGCGTAATGGAAGTCAGTCTCTCGTTTTATTAAAAAAATCAGATCAATCGAGAGATTTCGCGTGTAAATAAAGTCGAAATACTTTTGAGGAGTGTTAAATAAAAGTCGGTTCTCACACCACCGCGACTGTTGCACTGTTGGGTTTAATCAAGCCCACTCTGTGTCTCGCGGTGGTGTGTATACCGTCTTAAATGATTAAAACAGTGAAGGCAACGATAAGTGCACATTAGGATAAACATCGCGTATCTAAATAGTGTCACTGTTACAATTATTACTCGGTAAATATGCTGCCTCTATGTAGATATTCGCAAAATACACATCTATACGTAAAACTTTTTGTTCTGTTATGTACCGCGTGGGAGTCGTAACTATTTACGTGAACACTGAAGTAATTATTTCCTTTATTAATGTTACTTCGTATTGTGTAAACTTTTGTTTTTAATTGCATAATATATAAGAACAGTTAAGTATAAACATTGTCTTCAAATAATCATTGAGATTATGCACCTTTTTATGGCAACTATGAGTTTCTTGTATCATGCACTCAAATCCATTTAAAACCTCGATTTGACCTAATACGACTTCAATCAATAAGGCGGATCCACGCCTGCACATACGCAAGAACAGTGCGGTTCGCGTGCATCTTGAGAACATAGTATGGACACGTTCGCGAGGGGTTTGCGTGCAAGTTGTAATATTCGTGGTTTCGCGAAGTATTCTCGAACGCGTCCATACTAAATCAGTCAATGAAGCACAAACAAAATACCCGTTAAAGGCGCGTACGTAAGTGCGGACGGTTCGTGCGTATGCGCAGGTGTGGCAAAACCGAATAACCTTGCAAATACCTTGCCAATGTATTGAATATGAAACCCCCACGCAACACACAACACAACAACATTGTGACAATTAATATTTTGTTCTGATAAGTATACAAGTCGTCTAATTGAGTATCACGATTAAAATTATGTAAAGCTTATGGCATTATGGTACATTAGTTGACCAATAAAATAAATATTTCTTCACCACCAATTCTAAATGCATTTTTGACAGTCACTTGAAATCTTTTTTTTTTTTAATAGTTATAATTGAGTATCATTGTAGTAGCATTACCGTGTTTAGGAAGACTTTTATGTTAAACTTTTGAGGGTAGTTCAAGTTTGAAGTGTGATCTTTCTTTTGCAAGATTATTATACCATAAGTATGCGCATTTGTTAACAAGAAATGTTCTGTCGCATTGCACCGGAGGAATTAATGTGTCATCACTTTTTATGGCTCTTCAGATATAGCACCGACAATAAAGAGTAGTCAGGTTAGCCTTATACTTGTGATTGTGACTGAGAATTTCAAATGCTCGAGTTCACTTAGCGGAAGCACGATCGTGAAGTAAATCTATGACGAATCGCCATTTTGATTTTAGTACTAGGCTGGTCTATTTTGTATGTAACCAGGCTAATGATCAAATTCCACTTCGAAAACCGCTGTGTGTACTCGAGCACTTAATTCCAAACTGAATGCTACCACAATAATAAAATTAATATAAAGTCTACCCCATATTTTTTAGATATCTCTCCTAAGACACCTCGAAAAAGCCACAATTTAGAATTTCCCAAATGCAGATACACATTAATTGCAATGAAAAAACAAACACTTTTTAACACAATAGGGTGTTACCTATATAAAATAATATAAACCGCATATGATTTTTCATCAAAAATCGCAATATATAACTATAAACTTGCATTGACTCAATCTGAGATCTTGCAAAATATAAAAAAAAAACATAGAACCTTTGTTACTCACTCACAATCATCGCTAAATAACAGTCTGCAGCAATAGGCTCATCTTCAATCCCGTACATCACCGAAGTAAACGGGGTAGACGAAAATGGGTGTGAAATCTTATGTGTTCTCAACAGGCCTGATAGTACAGTCACCTACAGTTGTGATGGGCGTTATCGTCACCGAAGACGGTGTTGACGACGACACTGTGCTAGTCTCAACGATCTGTTCCACCTTTTCTTCCTTTTCATCGTTATTGGGGGGTAGTTTGACGATCTGACAGTCTCCTACGGTCATGATTTGTGTCTCCATGGCGACGGGCGGCACGTTGTCGTCTTGTTCGACGCGGGAGTCGTCGTCATCTGAGGAGGAGTCGGAGACGTCGATGGTTCTGTCGTGCGATTGGTCGGTGTTGAGGCTCTGGTCGGTGTCCACGTTGCGGTCGGGGTCGACGCTGGTGACGCCGTAGGAGCCGTACGCCAGCGGGTTGTATATCATTTCGGTTAGGTAGGAGAAGTCGCCGAAGGGTAGGTTGGTCGCGTTGTAGTTTTCGTTGGGTCGTCCGTCTGGAAGATTTAAGATTAAATTTAGATTTTGTGAATTTCTACTACCATTTTATATTAGTTTTGTTTTGGGTGCATCGATATTCATGAATCCGCTCGGATATTGACATTCAGTGTTTTGTGCAATTGTATAGATTAGAAGGCATGCGAAAGCCAACAAAATGTGTAAAATAAATACATAATATACATATTCTGATAAATTTTACCTAACTGTTGTGTAATACATAATTAATTTATTAGGTAAGTTAGTAACGATTAGTTTTGTTAGTAATTTAGTTTATTATTAATGCAGACCGAGCATCGTAGCAGATTATTATTATGTTATTAGGATTTTATCTTTTGGCTGGGTTTTACTAATCCATCATAAAATTGTATTAACTATACAAGTTGGCTGGACGTCGACCCACAAACAGAAACCATGAATTCAGCACATGATTCTGGAAAAATATTCACTGCTTTGAAACTTATCATCAGTTATTTAAAAAAATAATTAGTTGTTCCATACATTATGACCGCGTAGGTATTTTGTAGGAAACAGCCTAATCATCATCTGCCTAGCTTTTTCCTACCCATGTTGTGGTCATAGGTGGGAAAAAGCTAGGCAGATGATGATTAGGCTGTGGCCCACTCTTTTTCACAGAGACGAGGCCTGTGTCCCAGCAGTGGGAACATTATGGGCTGATTATGTTGGGGTCGGCTTCCAGTCTCACCGGATGCAGCTGAATACCAGTATTTTACATGGAGCGACTGCCTATCTGACCTCCACAACCCAGTTACTGGGTAATACGATACCCCTTGGTAAGACTGGTTGTCAGACCTTCGGGCTCGTAACGACTGTCAAAGATCCATGAATGACAGTCGAGACCAACGGCTTAACGTGCTTTCCGAGACACGGAGGGGTCTCGGTATGTAAAGATGAAAGATCACCCATCCACAGACCAACCGCGGCAAGTGTAGTTTAACCTGATCGATCGACCTGTGCGGCTGTTATTATTTAGCCACGGGCCCCTCCTAAGGAGAGATTCCATAAAGTAAGAAATGTGTCAGTTGTAAATTGTTTTCTAGAACATTTAGTTATATACTGGGTGAATTTATGCGATATTTTTTTTATTTTTTTTTAATATGCGACGATAATTTTTAACGCTTGGGGCCCAGAATCATATTCTGAAACCATGGCATAGATAGTGCCATGCACAAAAACGCGCCCCACTCTTCTTACTAATCGCTAGTTAATTCCGCCAGTGTTTTAGTTTTTTGATAAACACTAATTACCCATTAATAAGTATACTGTGTATCGACAAAACTAAAACACTAGCGGAATGTTGCACACTTGTACTGTAAGCGATTAGGAACAAGAGTGGGGCGCGTCATCGTGGATGACGCTGTCTGTAACAGATTGTGCATTGACGTCCCACCAGCCTGTAAAAGATTTATGTGACAAGAAAAATATTTGATGTCTGTAAATCTTGATTTAACAATTAACCTTACAGGTTTTAGATAAAAATATTGTGGATGTAAAAGTTACAGATGCACTTTATACATTATTATTTTAAGAAAATATATCAGCGGGATAATTGCGTAGCACACATAAATGCTGTGCCCTACAGGGTCCATAATTGTATCTAGCTTTAAGCCATTATTGTAACATCTGTAATGACATTATGGTACGCAAATAAAGATGAATATGAATATGAATATAAAATGACAATTGATCACAATTTCTTTCATTTTGACAGTTCAGCCACGTGCATTGAATGTTGTTGAACTGTCAATATAAAAAGTCATTCCTATTGCAGTGCTATTCTGTGAAAATCTCACCGTGACTACTCAACTCAACTCGACTCAAAGCATTTATTTCAATTAAACCAACTAAAGGCACTTTTGAATTGTCAAGGACTTACTACTACTACAACTTAGGTGAACTGAGCATAAAGTGAGCTGTCAATAGTGTCAATCCCTAATATTAGGTAGAATGACAGTTCACATCAAGCTCACTTCACCTAACTTTTCACAGTGAGATTCTAACAGAATCGACTGGCTGTTGATGTCTTACGCAATTATCCCACAGATTGCTCTATGACTCTATTAGGCCAATTTCCTGTGAGACTGTAGTACTTCCGCAAGCGTCATATGCGCATTTTTAACCGCGCAAATTTGTCCATAAATTAACATACAATTTTGCCACCACTCCTTGTAAAACCCAAGCCAATAACAACTAATACCAATTAGTACCGACGTTGGTTCCCAATTTTGTCAAGCAGTTATCATGCCTCAAAAGTGATGGGTACTAACAAAACTTGTTGATTGCGAGTCCGTACTGCGTCGATATATCCATATCCATACCTAAAGAGAGATATGCGTTAGCTGGGGACAGCGTTGAACCTAATCTCAGTTTACTTTTGTAGACTTTATTTAATAGCCAGCTTCAAGAAAGGAGGATATTATGCATTCTACGACTTCTTTCAATGTATGTACTTCGCTTTTTTCCTACGCTTGTTGCGGAACTATATTATAATTATAGCATTTTATTCTTAAAGATTTCTTAAATACTTCTGAGACAGAAACTGCAATGCTAAATCTTTTGAAGGATTTCAATAAAATCAATGTTGATAAAAATCATAAAGTAAACGTCCTAATAGGTGCTCACTTTAGATATTACACAAAAAAATATCGTCACTTTATTTTATTATACAGTAGGAACTTTTACGTATTATTACAAGTTCTATTTTAATTATTCCTCTATTCTAAAGTAAACGAATAAAACATATTGCCATGCAGCAAGAACGATGATTGAAGCTAACATAAACAAAATATTCGGAATCACTAATGATCTAAGCAAGAGAACAGGTCCAACGCAATAAAAAAGCATAATGCATAAAGGCAACATTGTGAGGACATAATCTAGAAGCATAGTATACTATATAAGTATAACTAACTTATATTTTTTCATAAAAACCAAATATTATTATTATAATAGATAGCGAAACTAAATATTTGAGTATGTAGGGAGTATTGGTGCAAGTTGGCCGACTCACACTGAAGAAATTTACTAAGTAGCCTGCATTTGTTAAAAATCACTGGTGGTAGGTGTTAAATGGCAGGTTGAGGAAACTAAGCGACTGGTCAAGCTGTTTTAAAAAAAACTCTTGTTGTAGATAGCACTATGGGGACTATTGTATTATTAAGATAAAAACTGCAGAAATTATTATTTGTGAGTTTATCTTTGTTTTAGACGGAACCATCAAACAAATGCCAGCTTTAGCAGTTTAAAAAAAAAAACTTTATTTATAAACATCCAATCAATGCTATATAGAACACAAACAATACTTGATTATATTTCCTTTTAATAAATTCCAAGAAAATTAAATACGTTTCAAAAGTTGATGAAATTATTTAGAATTCAAAATGACGTGATAAAATTTGTCGCAAACTAGATAATTATGTCCACGCAACACACACATACACAAAAATTTTAATAAAACACACACAAAAAATAAACAAAAACACGTGTAGGTGAGTAATACAATAATGGTTGGATATTATTCATGACAAAAACATTCCGCTCATGACTCAGAACAAATTGTATGGACTTAAATAGTGTAATTGTGACTGGAGATACATTTATGTATGCAAAACTCAGAATTGCGAAGGATATTATAAAATACGAAATTTGATTTTATGTAGAGCAATAATAGTTTTAATAATAATTAGGGGCGCAATCAATAATATATTACATATAAATAAACCATTCTCATGTAAAATTACGATCCTAAAAGCAACTTTTTTATCTTAATAAAGACACTGTGATCACATCATGGCGTCGAGTAGATGCTCAAAGAGATATTGTACGAATTTTACAAGCCTGCATTTTTTTTATATAAAACTGAACATTTAAAAGAAAACTCCACAAATAAGAGTGGTTTATATTCATCATAGGCATTACTGATTTTACTAAAAGTTTTGAAAAGTCATTGTGTTTTTCCATCAGAAATTTCTCAGTAGCAACCCGGTGTCTGGATTTTGTGCCCGGTTGATGACAATAGGCTCGCCCCATATCACATGGGACTAAACCCTTTATAGAGCAGAAACGAAATTTGTACAGGGCCTGTAACCACCTGAAACGTCTAACTTTAAGGTCGCTTTTTAATTGATAAAATCGAAAGATAGACTAGTCAAATACAAATATCGTTTCTGCCTTAGAAATGGTTAAACATGACTGGCAAAATATGGGTGTCCTCTGACTAACTCTTAAATAGCCCTAATACTATGTTATATAATCCCCTTGGGCAGTATTACGAAGTAGTAATGCCATCACGATTCCAGTGCGAAAAGGGAAAGTGCTATCGGTCATGTATAGCTCCGTGTCTCTCTTACACTGGAATCATGATGGCATCAAGCCGTCATAATAATCTGTTCTGATAATGTACTAAGTAATACATTCTGTAATATCCGTGATGCAGAAGTACATACCTTGCCTAGGCAGCAGGTAGTTCTTTGGCGGTCGACCTCTCTTCCTCTTGAGCAGCAGCTGTTGTCCAGACGGCGTGAGGTGCGACATCTGCGGGCTGGGGCCCATCACTGTGCCGCTTGTTAACACGCAGCCTTCCATATCTGGAATGTATCAGGGAAAATATTAAGATAAAAATCTAAAATTCAACCATTCACTGGCAGACAATGCACTGCCTAAGCCGCTCTAAAGAAGAAAAAAAAAAAAAAAAAGGTTTGTTTGTCACAGAAACACGTGCATACAAAAAAAGATTATCATATCATGAAGAGATTTGCCGGTGGGAAAATCCTTCGGGAGTGCGGCTCATTAATTATATTTTTTTCGTAAAAGGATATTTTTGTGGCGGACACCAGAAACGGAAAAGTGTGAGTTGGCTAAAGTATCACGACAGACAAGATATAAGAAATAAAGTTAATAATATATATACATATATCCTTGGACATTTCACACAACGCCATTTAGTCCCAAGCTAAGCAACCTAATGCTTGTGTTATGGTAACGAGATGGCTGATAAACTACTTATATACATTAGTTTAAAGTAAAAATAGTTTATTTGGACACAGTTCGTGAAACACAAAAATACAAAATAAAAATAATGTTTCAAACAAAAATAGTGTGTGCCTCACGGCTGCGCCAAAAAGGTTCATTTCAGCATTAATGCCAGACAGATGCTGTCTGACGCTGGTTTTCTAATGAACCTTTAGGGACAAGTGACGGGGAGTACATCAGGGGAGTACACACAGTTTCAACATACCTCCGTGTTGTACACCTGACAATCAGAAACTTTCCACCATCACGCCTATTTATGCCAAGGAACGTCAGTGTGTTCCAGATCATAAAGTATGGTTGCCTATGAAAGGCACATGCATGAGTAATTTTATCAGAAGCGTGGGTTACGTGTATCAGTTATCTCAGGGGACAGGGAAGCAATTTACTAATTTGCCAAATATAAATTGTGTCTATTCTGATGAGTATTTCTGTCCCTTTTCAGTACAATGGTCATAGAGCAAATTAGAATGCACCAATAGCACGTACCCATAGATGTCTTAGGCGGGCGCCCTCTCTTCTTCTTGATCTTCGGCGTCAGAGGCAGCGGGGTCTTCCTGGGCCGGCCGCGGCCGCGCCGGGGCGGGTCCAGCAGGCTGTCGGGGTTGATCTCGTTGCGCACGGGCTCCAGCGTGGAGTTCAGTACCACAGGGTTGGCAGCCGCGCGGGGAGGCAGCATGACGTCACCGGAAGGAGTGAACACTAAAACACAAATCAAAATCATTTATTTGCAAAAACAATGTATAGAAAGTTCTAAAACAGAAATAAATCTCCAATTCTGCCTTTAATTTCGTTGCTAAATCTTCTCAATCGATCTCACCTGCATCATCATCTGCCTAGCCTTTTCCCAACTATGTTGGGGTCGGCTTCCAGTCTAACCGGATGCAACTGAATAACAGTATTATACATGGAACGACTGCCTATCTGACCTCCACAACCCAGTTATTGGGCAATACGATACCCCTTGGTAAGACTGGTTATCAGATTTTCGGGCTTCCGACAACCCATAGGTAACGACTGTCAAAGATCCATGTATGGCAGCGGGGACCAACGGCTTAACGTGCTTTCCGAGGCTACAAAAATATCTCTGCCTTTAATTTCGCCGTGCCATACATATTACTTCAAGAAATTAATTAATTAATTTGACATTCCGTATCATAGAGTACACTTCAGTGTTTCAACCTTTGGTACAGTCCAATGCAAGCTTTATTGCGACTCGGAACATGAGACAAGTCGCTGCGCAGTAACGAGTCCATGCGTCGGGGGGGGGGGGGGGGGGGGGTGTACTGCGCCGCGAGTAGCGCACGTCAAGTTTGACGTTTACTGTACCAATCAATTAATATGTGACATTATACTACAATTTTGTACGAATCAATTTATTATCTTTCCTATAATTTATTATCTTTCCTATAATTTAGATGCATGCGAGATCTATATTTATGACAAAGATTGCGGCTAAATGCTGTGTGTGTGTATTTCGTTAGTAAGCCTTTATATAAATAAATAAACACATGTACACTATAAAAGCATTTATCAATTAGTATTTGTGTTAAATTACCTAAATGTCCGGATTCGCGGTGTGTAGTGCGCACCATGCCTGACATCACTTCCGAGTTGTTCTCGCGTTTCGTTGAGGGAGTATCGTTGGCCATGTCTACTGTTGGGTCTTCCTGTAATTTGGGGGTTGGTTTGGTTAGAAATGTTATGAAGTGAAAAAGCTGAAATCTTAACGTAATGCGTTTTTCTTTTTCATGGAACTGTTTGAGTTGAACATCTGTATCTTAACCTTCTTGACCTATCCAGCAAAGTAAATAGTTATTATGTATCAAGCTGTGTGTCCCGTGTGCAATCTTATCGGCAAAAATGAATAAACTTTCATACAAACTTTTAACTATTTAATGGACACATATTCAAAAATATTTTTCTTCGTGCTCACCTTCGTTATAAAAGGAACTTTTGTGCAAAATTGAATGCTTCTAGGCCCGGCCCAAACCGCTGAGCTATGGTGTGCTTCACTGACATACAATTTATGAATGAATTTAAGAAAAGCAGCGTGCGTGATATCTTTAGATATCCATAGCGGGAGTGCCCACTTCCCTTCAAGCTTATTTGTCAAAAGGCAAGTATTGATGATGTTTCGGTACCTTCTCGCAGATCTTGGTGTGCACGCGCAGCTTGTCGGAGCGCGCGAAGGAGCGGCCGCAGCCGCCGCACGTGAAGGGGCGCTCGCCCGTGTGCGTGAGCCGGTGGCGCGACAGGTGCGACGCGCGCTGGAACCTGCGGGACCGCGCGTGTCACTCGCTGCGTGCGGGTACAGATTGCGTATGCGTCGACAACTGCCGTTGACGCGTGTCGCTTGTGTCGCACACTTAGTCGTCTTTTTATTAACATCGTCGAACTTAGGAGGTTTACTGGTACTGTTAGCCTGCATCATCCCACTGCTGGGCAAAGGCCTCTCCCAATGACTTCCAGCTCTTTCAATCCAGGGCTAAAGTGGACCACTGGTCGTTTGTTTTCTCCAGACCGTCCCGCCATCTCCTACGGGGTCTGCCGCGACGCCTTCAGAAGTTTAACCACCAAAATCATTGTCCTGGCAGTGTATATGTTAACTGATATTAACTGATGTTAACTGATATTTACCTGAGGTCGCACACGTCGCACACGTGAGGGCGTCCCTCCTGCGCGTCGTTGGTCGCGGAGTCGGACACCGAGCCACTGGAGTCTGTCTCCTCATCGTCATCTATTTTGTTGCCGCCTTTCTCTGTTGCAACATTATTGTAAATGTTAGTTTCAGGTCTACAATGGTTAGTGGTGATAATGTGTGATGATTGTGAGTTTTTTCTTTATTATTATTAGGCTTTTGTGCCCCAGGGGGAGATCAGGGCAAAGGCCGGGTTCCGCCTTCCCATATTTTTATGTTAAATTTATATATCTACCTTTATGTAGTTAAATTTTGTTCGCGGTAACGTTTGTATTTAATATACCTAAATTATGAAATAGCTTTTTTTGTCTTGCAAAAAACTTTTCAACATAATAATGCGAAATTAACGAGCAACAAAAGACATATAAATAATTGCAAATAGTGTACAAAATCATTGTGTTTTCAAAACAGCCACAGGCCTGTCTGTTTCAACCCGAACATGATGGAATCCGTTTGTGATTTTATCAGGACTTGACTTACGAACTGATGCTGATGATGAGATGAAGGCAAAAAAATAATAAAGTCTTGATACCTAAAAAAAGCTCACCGTCAGAATCGTCCTGGTCGTTATTGGTTGGTTTCTGCAGTACTGCCAACTGCACCACTTTGATACCGCCGTGCTTTGTGTCCTCGTGTTTGGTTGATTCGTTACTGGTAGCGCCTGAGGACAAAAATATAAGGAACCTTAAGAATTTTATAATAAACAAGCCGTGTGCGCCCGAAGGGATTTCTCATCATATTCAAACTTATGTTTCAAATTAATATTATTTCATGTTAAACAAATATCAACTTTATTTTAATGGTAATTAAGTGATTTCAGAGTTGACTAGCACTATTGAAAAAGTTATAAAAATGCTTGAAGTTGTAGTGTAAACTGGACTTTATTTTGTAGGATTTAAAATTGTTTTTTCATGCACTCATATTTGTTTACATTTTTGTCAAATAAATCGCGAATGCAGATTATAAAAGTGAGGATGGATATTTTTGAAAATCATTCCTTAGTGCTCACTCACTACCTAAGAAAAAGGACTTTTGTTCAAAATTTCTAGCTTCTAGACCCCCGCGGTTTGGGCAGTGCGTTGTCTGTCGGTAAATGAATGGATTTAAGATTTACATCGAGTAGCTGGTATTTTTAAAAGTATTTTTTTAAAGATTCTTGAATCTTGTCCAGTGAAAAGACCCTGAATTTTATAGAAACAAAAAGAAATTCCTTATAACTAGATAGACCCGACTACCAGCTAAGTATCAATAGAGCCCCATCTCAGAAAAAGAGATAATGTCCTATATCGTTTAGCATTCGAAAAAATCTCATCAGTTTTTTAACCGACGAAAAAACGGAGGAGGTTCTCAAGTCGATGAACAAAGATCACAAAATTACCTTTTTAAGGGATAAACTTTCGAACAAAAAAAAAAAAACACTATAAAGTGAAAAATAACTTTAATTTCGGAAGTCGGTGTCGTTGGTTCCGCATTTTCCGCATGTCAAAAAACGAAAATGCGGAACCAATCTTTGTTCATTGATTGTTTGGCGTCGACTCAAAATTACTTATAGTATACTTACATTAGTTAAGAAGGTTTACATTAGTTTATTAAGGTTAAATAAAAAAGGTTTATTATTTTTTGCTTTACACTTTTTTCGGCGGTTTATTTTTTTTTGTTAAAAAGTTTTTTAGTATGAAACCACAAGTACATAGAACCGACTGGAACTGAAACTGAAACCAACAACGAACTATAAGGACTCGGAACTACGCAGAAACTGCACAAAACCTTCAACAGTCTAGTTTAAAATTCACGGAAATCTCATCTGACATTTTCTGAGAAAACGTTCCGTCCCGATCCTTGTTAACGTTAAAGGTAAGGCTTCGCTTTTCCATGAATAATATAATAAAGCATCGCATTTGTGATTCCCCGAACAGAAGGGTATTCAGAGGTCGGAAATAAAACTTCAAATAGTACACCACCCACGTTTCGATATAAACAAATTTGCTAAAATAATCCATACCTACTAACATTATAAATGCGAAAGTGTGTCTGTCTGTCTGTTACCTCTTGACGCTTAAACCGCTGAACCGATTTTGATGAAATATGGTATAGAGATAGGTCCCGGAATACTTTTTATCCCGATATTCCCACGGGATCGAGACGTATGCGGGTGAAACCGCGGTGCGCTGTTAGTTAATGAGTCTCACTTTATAGTCTCGGCAAAAATGACGAACTTTCATTCAAACTTTCATCACCTATTTAACACCTTTAAGGGATGAATATTCAAAAATCCTTCCTTAGTAATTCTCATCTACGTTTTATAAGAAACTGTTATGCAAAATTTCATGCTTCTAGACCACTGCTCCCAAATACGGTGAGGGAAAACATCGTGAGGAACCGTTCTCGAATCAAAATTCGAAGACATGTGATATCCACCAACCCGCAGATTATGTCCGCGTGGTGGATTACGGCCCACTGCCTCTCACAGAGAGAAGGCCTGTATCCCAGCAGTGGTAACATTATAGGCTAATTATGTATGTTTATTTCATTATAAACCCACGTTTCGCCATTAACAAACTGTCTAAAATAATTCAAACACATATCATTAATCTTAGTTTTTTAACCCAACCACGTGCACGCACTAAGCACTTCTAGTCAAATAACCAGTTTAAACGATTATGCTTATGATCTTTAATCTAAAATCTACAACTACTCGAGAATTAATTATGATGTAACTCATTTAATGATACGAATGAATCAGGAAGTAGTGAATTGTCTCGGTTAGCAACGAGATTTATGTATGTGGATCATTTTGGAAACCTGTTTCTGAGTTTAGCTGGCAGTGACACATCGCGAGAAACACCTGTTCCGTACAGACCCCATACTTTTCATTCATCTTTGTCTACTGCCTTCTCCGGCTAATCGGCCTAAATCTAGTCTAAGACAGAAAACTGGACTATAGCCCCCCAAACTCTCAAACGAAACTTTTAAGAAGTACTTAAGTCTTTCTGACGCTATAATACAAGTATACAACTTAGTGTGACAGGGACAGCATGAGATTTATAAGCGTAGAGTTGAGAAGCGTTAGAATTCGGCTGTAATAGTCTGAAAGCATTAAGGCGCAGACCCACCGCGGCACACGGATAGGCCACCCACGTGTGTGCTTCGCTTTGCAAGTAAATGTACGTGATTGTGTCCACTGCAAACCACGGACACGTTACGCATCAATTGAGGCCATTAGTAGCTACATGCGTGGCTTTCTCGAGTATGGCGCTCACATAGCTCAACGCTGTCAACGCCATGCACGCTGTGCATGCGGTACACACTATAGGTACACGAATATTAACCAACGACTATGTACACACGGCTACACACCAAGCTATACATTTCCAGTTTTAGGTGACCTCGCATTGTATAGGTTTTTCGTACAATCAGAAGTCAGCTTAGGCGATCCGCACACTGCACCGCATCACGCGGCGCAGATAACGGCCACCCACCCGCGCGATTTTTTTTACATACAAATTCAATAAAAACGCACTCACGCGCGTGGAATTTGGCTCCGTTTCCCGCACACCGCTGCGTGAAACGTAGCAGAGTGCCAATCGCCTTATACTGGTTATGTATAGCTCGATGTGTAGCCGTGTGTACAAACAACTGTATCGCAGCACAGTGCGCCGCGGTGGGTCACACTACAGTTGTACATAGTTGTGGGTGTGTAGTATGTACTGCAGTGGAAGCGTAGACCCACGTTGTCAAACAAATGAATCCACGCAGCTAAAATGCGCCGCGTGCCCGTGCACAGCATGCGCCGCGGTGGGTATGCGCCTTTAAGCCCCACTGTTTGAGAAAAGGCTTTTGCCCTGCAATGGAACGGTAACTCGCGGACGGACATAAACTCGCGCCTTTTACATGGGGTTAATCAAAAACTTTAGAACACTTCATGCTACAATTATTACATACACCATTCGCTGTTTTAATAAAATGGAATGAAAATTTTGGGATTTCGACTTTCCTCTGACATCGAATGGACAAGGAAATTACAAGTTTCATAACAGCAAAAAAATATAATAAGTTAATAACACAAGATACAATAAGACAAGATACGATGACACATTTCATCATAGCTTTTCATCTGCTTAATAATAGATTTTATTAAGGGGGTAGCGCAATTATAAAGGGCAATTATCTGTAATCTTCTAATATATAAAATTCTCGTGTCACAATGTTAGCTACCATTTACCATATTCCTCCGAAACGGCTTGACCGATTTTTATGAAATTTTATATGCATATTCATTAATTAGGTCTGAGAATCGGCTACTATCTATTTTTCATACCCCTAAGTGATAAGGGTGGCCCACTCCAGAACTTTTTTGGAATCGAAACTTACGCGGGTGAAACCGCGGGGCGCAGCTAGTAATCATTAAAAGCATCAATACAACATTTTTTTTTTGAGGATGGTATTTCATCAAACGACTCCTCCCGCTCTAGGTGGAGCGGAAGAGAGTATCAGCCTCTTACTGACTAAAACCCTTCCTTAGCCCTTTATGTTCCAGGGTAGCGGTACCTAACCCTTTCGGACAGTCCCGCTGAACAAAACGTCACCTGCTACGATCCTTAAGGCGCAGATATACGACTTCTAATGATTTTAAATTCAACATCACGTCTAAACGACCGGACAGATTTCTTTGAAAAAAAAAAAAAAGTTATACTAGACCATTTGCTTCGTAATTTGATATGTGAATATTTGCAATTATATTTTTTTAACATAGTGTAATTAATTTGTAAAGTAATGTCTACCGCGGACATAAAAACGATAATCACGCAAACACCGGGTGTATTTTCATAAAACTTTCACCATATAAAAGACAATTTAATTCCCCGAATTTTAGTATACGGTTTTTATTTGTTTGGTGTTTGATAAATCAACAATAGATGATTGTTTCATATTTTGCAATAAATTACCAGCGTTGTGTCATCGCGCTTCTCTTTCTTTACTATGCAGTCCGATAGTGACCGCGTTTTAGGTCATGTAGTCGCCTTAAATACTCCTTAAGTTGCATCCAGACAGTGCGAGGCATGCGCCGCAAATGATTTTTTTTTTTATCCTCCTGTTGCCTCAGGCTGAGGCAACCGTACATATAAAAAAAAAAACATTTGCGGCGCATGCCTCGCACTGTCTGGATGCACCCTTACCTAGGATAGGCTTCGTAAATGTTCATACATCTTAGTCATATAGATTAATTATTAGTAAAAACTAAATTATCAGGAAATAAGTGAAGATCACATATTAGCACTTTCATTTCAAGTAATTAACATCCGTTAAAATATATTTAATTGCACGACTCATAATGCGAAGCATTTAGAGAGTACTGCTATACGATCTAAAAAAAAATTTACCTCCTTTCTGCAACCGTTTCTATTGATAAACTCCTGCTAGTACACACAACCTATAGATAATTTAATGGAGATTAATTCAGTACTTTTCAAAACTTGATTTAATGCAGTATAATAGAAACCTGAAAACATCGTAGCTTGCGAAAAAATCAATTAATTGAAAAAAAAAAAAAATTATACATTCGTTTCACCTGTAGGAGGAACCCTATTGAATATGGTTCTTTTATTCAAAGTAGTTTAATTATAATTAATAAAAAACTAACTAATATAATATCTATGTTTTTTTATATGATGAGCATTATGAATTTATGAGTCGTGTACCTACTTTTGGATTTTCCAATTTTGTTTGTTCTTCAAACACTTCGCTATCATTTTTAGAGACAAAATCTAGTCGGAATTAAGATATCAGACAAAGACTATTTTTTTATCGTCTCGATTTTTTGTTGAAGTACGTATCTTGCAACTTTATTGTAATCATTTTTAATGATGGGTTCGTAGCTAAATGGCAACAGCCGCACAGGTCGATCGAAAGTTAAGCTTCGGTTGCCGCGCTCGGTTCGTGGATGGGTGACCAACCACTACATATCGAGACACTTCCGTGCCTCAGAAAATACGTTAAGTCGTTGGTACCAGCTGTCATTCGTAGATCTTTGACAGTCGTTACGCCCAAAATTCTAACAACCAGTCTGAACAAGGGGTATTGTGATACCCACTGGGTTTCAGATTGCGGAGGTCAGAAAGGCGGTAGCTCCATGTAAAATACTGGTATTCAGCTGCATCCGGTTAGATTGAACGCCGACCCCAACGTTGTTGGGAAAAGGCCTAGACAGATTGATTGATTTTTAATAAGTAACCAGTATTTATCGTAAATTTAAGCCAATTTAAAAACTTTAATAAAACCTGCAGACGTTAACGGAGTGTTTGTCTACCCGCGCAATTATACCTACAAGACAGATCTAAGAAGGATACAGAGTGGTATGACTCGCATTGCTGTTCCTAGTACTTACTATAATCATTTTAATTTAGATCTCGACACAGCCAGCTGCGCAGCCGCGCTACTCTAGGTCGCCTCCGGTCGTCGCCAAAAGGACAAAAACCAGTTCAGTTGTTAGCCCAGGTAACCACGCGCGCGTTTTTCCCGCGGCGATTGGTTTTCGTGCACTGCATTTTCAACGCACTGTTTAACGCCGAGAGTTGAAAATCCAACAGTGTGTTTTGTTGACGCGCTGCGATGCGCTCTGTTGGATTCTCAATGCTCGACTCAACACTGAGAGTTGAAAATCCACTGCGCGATTAAATCCCGTCGCGATACCTTTACGTCCGTGCGAACGTAATCTGCATTCGCGATTTATTTGCCAAAAATGTAAACAAATATGACTTTATGGAAAAATAGCTTTAAATCCTACACAATAAAGTTCAGTTTACGCTACAACTTCAAACATTTTTATACATTTTTCAATAGTGCTAGTCACTCTGAAATCAACTTAATTGCCATTAAAATAAAGTTGATATTTGTTTAATTTGAAATATAAGTTTGAATAGACTTTATTTAGGCTTATTAATTTCGACATTTGTATCACGTTTCAACTAAATACTTATAGCCCTAAAGTACTTTTTCTACCATGTTAAGTAGACCGTGCAAGTAATTTTCATAGGAAACTAATCAAACAGAACTTAGTTCAAGTCATCATAATTTCGAAAGGATAAAAAAATCTCCTTTGTTTGCCGCGGTACGTTCACACGAAGCGAAGCA
Source organism: Gortyna flavago (assembly GCA_963669345.1). Lineage (NCBI taxonomy): Eukaryota > Metazoa > Arthropoda > Insecta > Lepidoptera > Noctuidae > Gortyna > Gortyna flavago. The sequence continues at coordinate 3,518,122 of OY770144.1, forward strand.
TTTTTTATTGTCTATTTTATACATACTAAATATTATAATAATACTTGCAATGTCGGGTTTTACATTGTGAGTCATAGATAAAAAAATAGACTATCAGATTTTTGTAAAGGTAACTAACGTTTATAATATTGCTATAACTAACATTATAATGATCGGAACTGTCGAACAAAAAAAAAGGTTCACACTATTTATAATAACTTTGTGCCGTACACATATAATCAGTTTATAATGTTCCCACTGCTGGGACACAGTGACACATGCCTCTCACGGTGAGAGGGAGTGGGCCGTAATCCACCACGCGGACCCAGTGGGGGTTAGGATGTCATATATCTTCGATTTTGGATTTGGAACATGTCATCGTTTTGTACCGAAAATACATTAAAAAATCCAGGTGAAACAGTACGAAAAACTAGTCCATACAATAATGAAGGTACGTAAATGTGAACAATGGCAGAGTTAAAACAAATAAACATATACCACAATGGTTTATAACAGTGTGGGCCCGTGATTGTGCAAAATGTTGTGAAAGGAAATTATACTAAATTATTGGCTTGCAGCGATCTGTGGGGTTTCTTGCCACAATATCGGCTGATGGCTCCGTTTGATATCAAACTTTTTTATACCAAATATCATTGTTTACTAGGTAAATATCTATTTTATTGTAATATACCAGCGGGGTTGTCCGAAAGGGTTACCGCCACCCCGGAACAAAGGGCTACGGAAGGGTTTTAGTCAGTAAGAGTCTGAGCGGGAGGGGTCATCTGATGATTTCCCATTCTAAAAAAAAAAGGGTCATTGGTAAAACACTAACAAACTTGCAGTAATGCATAACTAACATCATAAACAACAACTTTTGTTCTATGACTTTTTACAAAACATAAATACATTTACAAAAAACAAACCTTTAAGATTTCGTCGTTCTCTCTAACCCCGCTACCCTCCACTGAATTTTGTACTAGACACGGCAGTTTGATCGAAATTTCAATTGGTTGAATTAAATTTTTTTTTTTTGTGATAGACTGATGGATTAAAATTGATGAATTAATAAGTCATAGAACAAAACTATATATATTAAATAGAATTAATGTTTATGAAATAAAATAATTTTATAAATAAACAAAACTTGTTGTTTATGATGTTATCAATATAGTCTTTATAATAATAAAATAATTATATAATAATATCCTTGGACATTCCACACAACGCCATATAGTCCCAAGCTAAGCAACCTAATGCTTGTGTTATGGTAACGACATAGCTGATAAACTACATAAATACATTTTTTTTTGTAAATACATACATATTATAGATAAAACACCCAGACCCGGAACAAATACTTGTAGGTCGTACAAATATTTGTTCCGTGCGGGAATCGAACCCGGGACATGCTGCGCAGCAGTCAATCGCTCAACCACTGCGCCAACCGTGTCGTCCAGTCTTGAGAGGTTGTTAATGTTTTATCAATAACCCTGTATAAAATAGTACTTATCTATACATACAGGATTATTTTAAATTGGCTAGCTAAACTCCGCAGACGTGATGGGTATCGTATCGATATCTAAACACGATAAAACAAAAACATTTAGATGTTTTTTATGGGAGGTCAACGACCGCTGTTAGTGTTGTTACTCGATCCATTACATATCGAGACACCTCTGTGCCTCGGAAAGCACGTTAAGCCGTTGGTCCCGGCTGTCATTCGTAGATCTTTGGCAGTCGTTACGGGTAGTCAGAAGAACAAAAGTCTGACAACCAGTCTTACCAAGGGGTATCGTGTTACCCAGTCACTGGGTTGAGGAGGTCAGATAGGCAGTTGCTCTATGTAAAATACAGGTATTCAGCTGTATCCAGTTAGACTCGAAGCCTGCCACAAAATAGTTGGGAAAAGGCAGATTGATTGATATTATTTAAATCTAGATTAGGATGAAGCCAGTTCCTGTATACTTTGCAAGTGTCGCAATTTACATTTTGATCGATAGGATCAAGTAGCGATTTCAACCTTTATGTATGAATATTGTCCATGAAAGCCACCAATACATCTCAGATTACAGGGTCTGTGGGTACTATGTAGGTAATGTAATGCATACCATAACATTTAACTACAGATAATAATATTGTACTTTTTATTTTTTCATCGAAATGTTAATGTACTCTGAGGAACTTTTTTATCAGCCAATCACAGCGTAAACCTACAAAAAAGTATAACTACTATTATAATTATACAATTTTTATTTTTTTCTTCTTTAATAAATTATTTTTTTCCGATTCCAATTTGTACCTAGTTAATTAGAGCGCATAAATTAAAACAAAAACCGACGATCAGTTTTTCTTTTCTTTTTTCAACATCAAAGTAATAATTTTATTGTGCCGGCTTTATTAGGATTTTGTTTATAAGAACCTGACCCTTATTGAGAAAATATAGAATTGACATAAAATGTGAATCGTCTAATTAGGTACCTACAACAGTCAACCGGTTTTATTAATTAAACGTATAAAAATATGTATTGATAAGCAAAACGAGATCAATCAATCGGCAGACAATTAAAAACAAGAAATATTTGCATAATAAAGGCGACAAATAAAATCACCAAAAAACGTAATTATACTTTCGAACAAGAACAAAAAAACAAAACAATTATTCCCAGTGACATTTCCAAATTAAAAAGTTAAACATGAATATAACAATATTGCATTCTTTATTTTTTCTCCGATATTTCTTGAAATGACAAGGTTTTAATTTCGCAAGTTGATAATCCGCATTTTTTAAATAAAGAGTTCGAGCTTTTACAACTTAAATGTCAACTTAAAAAGAAATCGGATGACTAAGGGCAGGAGAATTCATTATTTAAAATTTTTGGAACGTGTTCCTGCTTTAAATAATTTGTATGTTAGCTTATTATATTTCGGAATTTCGGAGCTACGCCCTATTCTAAAATAAAAACAAGAATTTGTTCGAGAGCTCGTATTGGACATTTAAAAATGGCGGCCAATAAAAAAGAAGTATCATATAAAAAGCAGCATTTTGCTTTAAATACGCAGGTGCATGCACTCATTCACATTGTTAATGTTTTCATTATGTGGCCGCTGAATGAATAACAAACATTGTAATATAAATAGTTTAACTTTATAAATCGTATTGTTATTCGACGGAAACAATTATTAACGATCCAAACTAAAACATCGTTGTGTAAGGGCTGATACATACTGCAAGGGCAAATTCCATTTATAAACTAGCATTCAACAATTACAACGAATCAATATTTAAACCCGACCTGTGAAAAAAAAAACTTAAAACAGGTTAGATCACTTTTAAGGGACGGAAATAGAAATAATGATGATTTGGGTCAGAACCTTAAAATATATTTAAAAAAAAAAATGGAGTAAATTAAATACTACTTACATTAATAATATCTAGAGTAGGTATAATTATCTATGTATTTTATAGACAAAGTGATATAGACAAAGTGGTCATAATTTATCTGCAATCTATTTTGAAAATGACATCATTGTATTAATTATGAACACGAACATAGTTAGGTACATAAAGAAGGATAAAATAATGTTTATTTTATTTTACTTGTTAGATGGATTACCATCTAAAATATATATTTTTAAACGTGAATATTTCCGAGCCAAAAAGGTTAAATAACAATAAAGAGAAATCAAATCTGATTAGAAATATACGAATTCGAATTTTTTATGCTATATATGCATGATCTGGGCACAAGCTATTGAAAAGTATATTTGTTCTAAGTGTTGAATCTTCGAGCAAGGATCTTTAAAACACGATTCCATTTGGCTTTCCGTTCTAAGCAGGGCAATTACTAGTGTCTGTGAATTTTTGCTTTATGAAAACTTTCACCTTTCGTCAGGTTTTCATTGTACAATGGCTGAGTTAAATAATTAATTATTTCTATAGATACGGGTGCAATACGCGATCATCACCCTCTCAAACTATTCCCGACTCAACAGCCTTCAATGGACATGGAATACGCCTATCATAGGCCGTAACATGCGGAAACGAATTAGCTCATCACGCACCAAGGGCTAAAAACTTTGTTTAAATAATAATCCGTGCCAGTACTTCTAACAAAACTATATTGATTGCAAAAAACGAATTTTAACTTTAATAAAATTTCGAGATTAAAATACCTTTTTTTACAAAACCTGCATCTCGTTATAAAGCGAAAAAAAAGTTAACTATATACTGAGATTCTGAGAATCTTGTTTTAGCTTCTTATTTTTTAAGTGAAGGGAAATATAAATCACGATTTTTTATTACGACGCCCGCCGCCGGCCTCACTTCAGACATTTGGTCGTGACATTCAATATTAATTTAAAATATAAAAAACAAAATAATAATACCTACATCATTAGAGTTAAAAACAAAATTAGTGTTTATTTTTAAATAAAATTAATATAAAATTACTTTGTGGTTTGTGGTATTGCGCTACGCTTTGTTCATTTGGACCCGTAAAAAAAAATGTGGTATATTTTTTTTTATTAAACCATTCTTGTTCGAGTTTAATGGTTAAAACGAAGGTCGGACATAACATTTTATGAGTAGGTACTTAAACATTCATTTAAGCGAAATTATCCTCTGGAAACCATATACCACTTTCGTGCTGATTTCAAGTACAAAACAACCTTTGTACTGCTTGCTCATCACCTCCTACTAATTTTTGAGATCCTGATCAAACCTTATCAGTCATTTACAATTATCCAATCACACCATTTGACATTGATTAAATAGCCCTTCAGAAACCAGGGTCACCATAGGAAAAAATCATAAAAAACCGACACTCCATTAAACAAATTATGAACTAAATGAAGGGCTTCACATCGAACTGATGTGGTAGATTGCTGTTGTAGTTTTATTGTTCCTAATCAGGTTTTAACGACCCCCATATGGTTAGGGCTATTTTTGTCACGCAGGTTTACAGCACACAGCATGTAAAATTAAAAGTAAAGGGAAATATTTAACTGATCCTCTAAAAACTTTTTGAGCTTCTAATGATGCGCACGTTTTTTTAATAACTGAGCCTCTTTTTAACTTTATGGCCTTTTCTCACAGTTGGTAGCAGTAATAAGCTAGGGTTCCCCGATCAAATGGGTTACGTTAGGTCAGAACTGTAACCAACCACGCGTGAGCTGAGCGAGCGAAGCGAGCGGAGCCGCAGTTGCGGCCGGCGAACGCTTCATTCAAGTTAGTCGCAAACTAGCAAAAAATACATCATTTTAAAAGTATGTAAAAAAGAATTGGGAAACCTGACTAAAGTTGTATCAAGCCATTTATATTAAATACTTCTTAGTCAGTTGCAATAATACTAATTCGCTTTACATTTTAAATCAGATTTAATGCAAGTCAATGCAACATTGAATATTGATGTATGCTAATCATTCCACTAACTTCTTAAATGCACAAATATTTAGGAGCAATTAAGACAGGAATAATAAAGTTCCCTTCAAAACAGAACTGTAGATTAAATTCATCGCAGCCTTCTATATTGATCAGAGCTAAACCTATTGAATGAGACAGTTCTAATTACTTATGTCAACAGGTCGCAACCCATTAAATAAATTTCGAGGGTTCAAACCATCATCGCCTTTTTTTGTAAACCCCTATTTCTAACAACGAATGAGTCCATACTGGAGGAACTCAAACAACGGAACTCGAAACGGCTATCCACAATACGTCAGGAGCGTGAAATCAGCTTTTTCAGACATTGTACCTTCATCAAGCATTGTCTGGAAAGGTTTATGATACTGGACCGGGTGGAAGGAAAACGCACTCAAGGCAGAGCACCGGCAAGATGGTCAGTCGCGATCAAGACGGCTGTCGGAGGCATCATGTACCGGGCAGCCGCACTGCATAAGACCGCATAACTTGGAGATGCGTCGTATGTGGTCGTGATCCTCAGCATTGAGGGAACAACGAAGACGAATTTCTAACAACAGGGTTGTTGAGGCTGGGGAGTTTGTTGCGCCACTTCTTCCCAGCGAAAGCACTAGAGTAGTGAAAGGCGGGCGTTTTGGGGGACTGTCTTATTTAAGGGGATATGTTGAAAAAAATGTGTGGTTTTTCTATTTCGTGTAACTTATTAAGTATGTGGAATAGGGAGTTAACATTATGGTATATGTTTTTTGACTCTTTGGTCTAGTATCGTGCAATAGGAATACACGATTCAATGTTTTTTTCTCGATACAAAAAAATTGCAGAATTGTATCTATTTTTTTACTTTTTTCGACACGGCGTAACGCTTAAGAGTTATTCAATGGAATTTACTTTAAAACATAGAGAATTATCATATCACAGTTTACTCAAAGTATAGTTTTAAATTTAATTAATTTATTTTGTTAAAAAAGGAGTAAATTCGTTTTGGCACATACGTCGTTTTATTCCGAGCGCACGCACATTATAGCCATCTCTCTTCTTTCGCGTTTTAAAAGTAATTACATCACTTTCGCTCGCTTAGTAGGTTTTCGAGGTAGCCCCTTAATTTTGACGTTCGAAAAGTGCTGATTCTCTGCCTAATTTGTATTTTTTTTTGTGAATAATTTAGTCATTCCTCTGACACTACCTAAAAAAATTAAGAAAGTAAAGCCTTAATAATAAACTTACCAGGCGAAGTGACCTTATGGCGCTCATCAGTCTTATTGTCGTCTTGGAAGCGTACAGTCATGGGCTTCTTCTTGGCCCTGAGCCTGTCATCATCCGGAGACAGGATGGAAGTCCGCTTCTTTGGACGCTCCTCTTCTACAATGTTCAGCTTTACATCCGTTGTCGTTGATGATGCAGCCACTGTTGAGAGATTGAAGGTTTAATATACCCTGTAAGGTCCGTGTAGGATTCGGAAAACCAGGAAATATGTGATTCTTAATTGTGATAAAGACTGGCCCTTAGTAGTTCTAGACAGAGAAAAGTGGAAAGAGAGGGAGGCCTTTGCCCAACAGTGGGTATATACTGGACAAACGCCTCTCTCCATTTGGAGGGAATATACAGGCTTGTAATAATAACAATGATTGTGTCCATACCGCCAAAGTAGTAAGACCTGTCCCAACAGAGTTATTCACAACCATTCGACACGTTGTCGAATCGAAAATGACATATTTTCAATTACTAATTTGTCTTGCCCCGGACAGCCAGAATTATGCTAGTATTATGGAATGCAATAAAGTATTGAGGAAATAGCTGTCCGAAGTTTTGTTTTTGTTTTTGATTTTTGAACAGCATTCAGAGGAGTTTTTTTTATATTTACATACCCCTTGCTAATAAACGTTGTATAGCGTCTGTATAGTAACACAACGCTTTATCTTCTTCTTTCGAAAGTCAAATTACTGACGACTGAAAGAGTGAAATCGATGTGTAACTATTCATCTGCTATAATACGTTTATTAGTAAGGGGGATAATAGATAAAAATCGAATACAGACATGTGAAGAACACGTGGTACTTTTCGACAAAGAAATCTAGACACAACAGACATGGTGGCTGAAATGTCGGCAGACGGATTGGCATCTACACTAATTGGTCTCAGGTTCCATCCTCGGATCAAATATTTATTGCCGGTAGGGTATCAGATAAACAGCACGATACAATACAGCGGGGTAATCGCGTAAAACACTATCGATATCGGTGGCAATAGCCTATTTTTTATTTATTTATATTATATAGCAATTGACAGTTATATTATACAACATTCGTTGCGTTATTTACGTTGCTGTGCAGACAATTTTTTCGAACATATGAAGTAATGGATTAGCAACATACTTCAAAATGATTTAGATTGAGATTGATAGTATGTTACGCAATTATTAGGGTGCAGGAGAAATAAAAGAGCGGGGCAAAGCTTTATCTTGAGTTAAAATAATGACACTAATATTATAAAGGCGAATGTTTGTGAGTGTCTTTATATGTTTGTTACTTCTTCACGCACAAACTATTGAACGGACTTGAATGAAATTTGGCACAGAGATAGTTTATAACTAGGATTAACACAGGATTATTTTTATCCCGATATTCCCACGGGATTGAGACCTATGCGGGTGAAACCGCGGGGCGAAGCTAGTAGGCAATATGCCCGGCTGCATTATTCTCTAGTCTCAAAATGCTGGCACTGCCTATAGCTACCAGGTGTACAGCTTTCCAAACAGTATACGCTTACTATCTAATCTATCATCTATCTTTGAAAAAACGAACGCAAGATGATGAGATCTAAAATAGAGCTGTTACTATCATGGACATACTTGACTATTTTGTATTACCATGTTTAAAAAATTATAGAGATTAACAACTCGATGCAATTCCAAAAAGTGACAAATGACAATCTGATACCGGAATAGGTAAACCGGCAGAGAAATAACTTCATACAAACGCGCTATGATGGTGCAGTACTTCAAAGCGCGGTAGTACAAAAGTTAGAAGCATTACCCCCTTTGGGGGGTAAGGGTAATTACATGCCGAAGGTGCCTCACTGTGATTCCTCCCTGTCCAAAAATGCAGGCTAATAGACCACCCACGCATATGCCAGGCATCGAGGTAAACCCCCAAGCAGCCCGTGATGTATCGCAGTGAGGTATCCTCCGGCATGTGCATACGTGTCTATTAGCATGCATTTGTTTGACATGGAGGTAACGTCGAGGTAGACCACGAGGTCTCGCAGTGCACCTTCGGCATGTAATTACTCATATTCTGTGTGTGTTCATGAAGGAAACGGAAGATTTCCGAAGCGTATAATATCTTTTCTGGTTTACCTCTACCTATTCTGAGGGGAAGTCTCTTATTTGTCAAAAATATCTCTAATTTCCCTACATTTTTGATATAAATTGTCGCTGAGATGAGATTGCGACTATAGTCCGACCTTAATTAGCTCCAGTAAAATGACACTTCTTAATAACTCATTTCGGACTGCGTTTAGATATAAACATGTCAAATAAGTTTCGTCTGCTACACTATTCTGCACTAGAAAAACAAGATTTGGTTGATGGCCGCGAAAAAACAAAAAGACGCCAATTTCAGTAATTTAAGTAACACATATGCTGTCAATTTACTGCAGCTAATTAAAAGTCCGACTATAGATTTTGAACGTTTTTAATTACGGGAATTGGCCTTCTGACCCGACTCCCGACTTTAGTGCAAACGGGCAATAAAGAATGAAATTTAAAACTCACCCTGCTGATCGTGCTCCGTCTGTATGCTAGCAACGACTCTCTCGCTAACTAGCCCGCGAGACGCGTGCATAGCCTCTTCCATTTCCCTCGCAGCAGCCGCCAAGATATTGTTGACAGCGGTATGCGTGGTCGGTGCGTCCTCTCGACGACGTCGCCGAATCTCTTCCGCCCGCATCATGGATTGCTGATACATGTGTATCTAGGAATTATTTGTGACGTAAGGTAATGGTCTGGATGATGGTTAGTTAAGCTTTGGTTGGGTTATATAAGCGTTAGATAGGGGTTGCTGTGGAAGGTTCTTTTGAGGAGGTGGTCCCGGTTTTTGCCCGTGATGGTGTTTGATGTGGGTTGTAGAGTTTTTAAACTATTATCTGTTTTGGCAGTAATCATTGAATTTGGCAATACACTATTTTACCTATACATTATTATAAGCAAATTGGTATAAAATGTATGTTTTTTTCCTCACATTACGACTTCGGAAAATACTTATCTATTTGAATTAGCTCATAAATTTTACCAAAACAAGTTGTGATTCTAATCAAACTATATTTCAATAATAATTATCTCATCAATCTGAGTGGACACTAAATAATTAATTTAAAAAAAAAACGACCAAAATGGTTCAATCACATTGATTTTAAATAACGTCATATTTATTATCACGATTAGGTATTATAAAACTAGCTGTGTTCGCGAGTTTGTTCTCGTGCATGTAGGAATAGGGAAGTACCTAATATATTGGATTACATGGGTTTTGATTTTTTGCACGGAACCCCAATTCTTTTTCTATAATAGAAGTAGCCTAAGTTACTTCTTATAACATCAGCTATCTGCTAGTGTAAGTCCAATCAAAATCGGTCCAGCCGTTTTGGACATTAGCCGGAACAAACAGACAGACAAAAAAAATATATATAAGTAGGTACCGTATTTACTTTCATATGCATTTACTAAAAAGCTGTTATTTTGACTTCACAAACAGACACTTCAATTTTATTTATTTGTATAGATCGAGATTCAAGAATGAATCAATTCACTTACATGTAATTATGAAATTGAAACAGAAAATGCTTTCATTACTTTTTCTAATGAACCATAACAGATACATAATTACCTATGTGACTTGTAGGTACATTGTTCTAGGAAAAATGGAAATACAATGTATTAGCCGCCTTATCATACCCGCATGCAATAAAAACTAGACGGGGGAAGAAAGGTTACTGCCCTTGGTTCACCGCCAGACAAAAGGTAGGAAGAAAAACGTCGACCGTACTGAGGTGGTAACAAAATGTCGATCGTCTCGTCTACCAGAGGGGCAATTCTCGTAATTTTATGAACGGTTACAGTTTGACCTCAGTATGGCAAAAAAAAAATTTTTTTTTGACCAGTATTTGTGCATTTATGTTCATCTGTTTCTGTTTGTGTGTATAAATATTTTGGTATGGTGCCTAATGGGGTATCAAATGGAAGGGCTTAATTAGCACATTTCAAAAATATAAATATTACTGAAATAAGCCCCAAATAATTAAATAAAAAAAGTTTAAAAACTAAAACCCTAGACGGGTTTTAGTTTTAAAACTTTTTTTATTTAATTGTTTTTTTTTTATTTAACTGAAAAGGATGAAACAAGTACCTTCCCGTGGTCGCATGCCGCTGTACTAACATACATATACCTAAGCTAAGGTAGCATGCGACCACGGGAAGGTACTTTCTTGTTTCATCCTTTTCAGTAGTCGGTTTTTAGTTTTGAAACTTTTTTTTTTATTTAATTATTTTGGGGCTTATTTCAGTAATAGTCATATTTTTGAAATTTGCTCATTAAGCCCTTTCATTTGATACCCCATAAGGCACCATACCAAAAGATTTAATTTTAAATTCATTACTTTATGTCCTCTAGAGGGCGCCATATTATATTTAGTATGACGTCATAGCCTATAACCAGCGGACGGTCAAAACGCTTCTAACGATACCTCATTTGTCAAATTATTATAAGTACTTTTGAAGTTATGAGGAAACAGATGAACATAAATGCACACATACCGGTCAAAATCATAACCCTCTTTTTTGCTTCGCCGTAGTCGGGTAAAAAACCTCTAATTTCCTTACATTTTCGAAAAAAAATTGACATTTATTGTGGCCTAGATGAGATTGCGACTAAATTTTGAACGTATTTAATTACGGGAATTGGCCTTCAGTTTTACCATGCACGGCGTTTGGTAAAGTCATTTTCATCTGCCTAGCCTTTTCCCAACTATGTTGGGGTCGGCTTCCAGTCTAACCCGATGCAGCTGAATACCAGTATTTTACATGGAGCGACTGCCTTATCTGACCTCCACAACCCAGTTACTGGGTAATACGACGGCGACGGCGATTGGTAAAGTAATCAGCCGAATTATTAAACGCAACGTATAAATCGCCGTTAAGTCTCGTGTTGTCATTGCCACAGAAAATCAATTAATTACTGTCAACGAGAGTTAAGTCAACGAGAGTCTGGCTGTTCTTTCGAAATGGTTTGCAGCTAATAATCTTTTACTGAATGCAAACAAAACTAAATGTCTTAAATTCTCATTACCAAATGTACCTCAAGTGGGTCTGAATTTAAAACTCGATGGCAAAACACTAGACGCTGTTACGGAAACTGTATTTCTGGGAATTACTTTAGATTCAAAATTACAATGGGGCGCACACATTAGAGCTCTTTCAGGTAGATTAAGTTCAGCTGCATATGCAGTAAGAAAAATAAGGCAATTGACAGATATAGCCACAGCTAGGTTAGTATACTTTGCTTATTTCCACAGTATTATGTCTTATGGTGTTCTGCTGTGGGGATCGGCAGCTGACGTAGATTCAATTTTCATTTTACAAAAGAGGGCAATCCGCGCAATCTATAAAATGGGTCCTCGCGAGTCTCTTAGAAACAAATTCAAAGAAACCGATATACTAACTCTGCCTTCTCTATATTTTAGAAAGTATTTTGTATGTTCGCAAAAACTTAGGACTTTTCAAAACAAGAAGCGATTTCCATAATATAAATACACGTAGTAAACATGAAATTGTGATACCTAAATTTAGATTAACTAAAACTAGCAAGTCATTTCTTGTAAACAGCATCCGTTTTTATAACAAGCTGCCAAAGCCGGTTACAGAACTTAGCGATGGAAAGTTTAAAACCCTCATCAAACGTGTCCTTATCAAAAAAGCATATTATAAGATTAAAGACTACGTTGAAGACAAGGTAGTCTGGCAATAATTCCTTCTGCACATGTGGCTTCCCTGGCATCTCATTAACGGCATAACTACTTAAATGTCTATTAATTGCTCTCAAATCAAGATTTTTATTTTTTATATACTTCTTTGACATAAACTTTTATTATTTGACATTGTATAGACATTTCTAATTTTTTCACCACTTTATTAGTGGTTGTAATGTCAATCATATCACTTGGTTTTAGTAGGTTTTTATAAATTTTATTATTTACTTTATCCTTTTGATGGATTCTAATTTTGTAAATGTGAGGACTTTGTAGGCCGTTTAGACTTTAGATCTGTAGATGATTTTTTATATTATCAAGTACCTGGTACTTGTTGACAGGCCTACGCTGTCCTCCCACACCTATTGTAACTTGAAAACATTGTAAAAACGCAACTATTTTTAAAAGAGTAACCGTGGAGTTTCTTGCCGGTTCTTCTCCATAGGAAACGACCAATTGGAACCGTGCACCTAGCTTCTGACGTTTCATAAGTGGCCATGTAGGTTTATGTGAAATAAAATATTTTGATTTCGATTAGGTAGTGTAAAATTAAGAATCATTGTATGCCCGTTTTCACTAACACTAGGACACACCGCCTAAGTATTATCATTGCTCTGTTGGATTTTCAACACTCACCTCAGTGCGCAGCGCCGAGATGACAATCCTACAATTCGTATTTATTTAGGTATCAACTAGTGGTATCTAGCCTAGTCCGTGTAGAAACAGCAGTTTACCCAAACCAATGTACGCTCAAATCTAGTGTCATAAGGGTAAAAGGAATGTACAGACAGCATTTGTGGTTAAAGCTGTATGCACACAATTCTAGGGCAATGCCTTCCGAGCTCGAACTGCCAGGATCCCGGAAGTCCCTAACCCGGCAGCATGTGAACAGACCCTCAGTTTTTGTAGGTTTCAACCATCACAACCGATCAGGCATCATAAATGTGATTTTTATACGCATATTAAATAATTAATGTTTGTATTCAAAATAAAATTGATTAACTTTAACAATAATGGCAACATATGATAATGATTATTTTTCAACATACGTAATAATTCTACGAAAATTCCACCGCATTCTTGTTATAAAGATATGGCGTTTAAAATCGACTTTATCGCGAAATTATTATAATTTTTTACTTCCATAACCCAAAGTTATCTGAAAACAATATATTTTATCTTCAATTTTAATATTGTTTTTGTGTCTTGTTTTTTTATTAAGTATGTAAATGGTGATAATATAATGATTAATGTAAATAAACTATTATCACATTTTTTGCACCCATTTTAATGACGTTAATATTATTTCGGACACGTGAAAATAGTTGTAGTATTGTCATCGAAGGAGATAAGTAATCAGGGTCGTCGGATATGGTTGAAGTTTAGTAAGAAACCGATGGATGTATTCGAATGTTTATTTTATTTATTACAAACAGGGACAAATACAAGTGTGCGCTTAAAATTACAGGAGAGGAGACCACATCTTTCACTTATATTATCTAGGTAGATACAACAAGTTTGGCAAGGACGTAAATATTAAAATAAATCAAAATAAAATACACAAAAATTATAAAAAATTATACTGAACCGGTTACCGGTTGTGAGGCACTGGAATACCGTTAACGGATCTGGAGGTGCCCTTTATAATATTAAATAGAGTAATATTGTAAATAAAAATATTTACTTAATAAATAATTAATAATTTTCCTAAAGTATTTATTTTTATACTTAAATTAACTGTTTGTTTTCTATTGATTAAATTAAATTTTATTCGAAAACATCCATCGGTTTCTTACTAAACTTCAACTATATCCGACGACCCTGGTTGCTTATCTCTTTTGGTGACTGTACCTACTATTTTCTGGACCACCAGATTTTCTGAAACTACTTACTAGCCAATTTATTTTGGCCTTGAAAATACATTATGTTAATTGTTGAATGGATATACTAAATTATTAATTAAAATGTAACATTACTGGCAACTTCAATTACACTTAATAAAGTAAAAAAAAAAAAAACTGAAATACGACCTGGTTTTTCCAAAATCCGTAAAAACATCCATAATATTCTTAATTTGCGTTGAAGTACATTTTAAATGTACAGTATTAAATGGTATAAAGTACAATAACTGTTTATGAATGTACTGAATGTACCCCACAGTAACGTACAGTCACTGTCAATGACGGTGCGGCCAAATAATAAATGACTAAGATTTCTAGTTACTTATTACAGTTGCATGTTAATTTAATAATTTAAATTGTGTTTCGTACACGTGTAAGAACGGATTCTTAATTGGTATATTACACTAGAAAATAATAAATTGCCATGTACGTCTTTTTGTTTGTAGTTATCTCGAGAACAAGTAAGTGGTTCGATGTGTACATATCACTGGTAGAAAGTCTATTGTTAGAAGAGTTGAAGAGCAGAGCTATTCATGCGCCATTATATCCTGCTTTTTAGTTTTTTTAATGAGGTGGCCCAATTGTATCGGCCGCGACTTACGTGTTACATACAGGTCGTGGGTTCGAACCCAAGCAGGCACTTTACTTTTTTGTAAATAATTTCGTCACCACTGCGCTCTCAAAACGATGAAGGAAAACATCGTGAAGAAACCAGCATGTCCTAGAACCAAAAATTCGAAGGCATGGAACATCTACCAACCCGCACTGGACCCGCGTGGTGGATTACGGGTCTGTGTCCCAGCAGTGGGAACATTATAAGCTGATTTATGCTAGTTTTATTTATAATTTACTGAAAATATTCAATTCCCGTGTAGTGTCACCCAAAAAGCCGACACACATTTTTTTATTATTATTTCTTTTTTAATAATACTTTCTAAATATTTCCTAATAAATAATAATATTATAAAAACATTATTAAATATGAAAACTAGGGGTGCATAGGTATCGGGAGCAGGGTCCATGCCACCAGTGGTCAGGATAGTAAGGCTCATCAAGTTTTTCTAACTGAACAAACAGCTGTGCTGCTGGTGAGTATGTTGCGCCACTTCTCCCCAGCCGAAGCACTAGGAAGTGGTGAAGGGTGGGCGTTTTGGGGGACTGTCTTATGTAATTTTGATGTTCATAAAGTGCTAATTCTCAGCCGAGTTTTAATAAATGACTTTTGATGTTCGCTGCAGAGAAAAGACCCTATTATTTATACAAAAAGAAAATATCAAATAATAAAGACAAAATTATCATTTCAATGTTCTAAGCAGTACTGTAGGTACACTAGGTAGTTAGAATCTCAATTCTTATTCTAGCAAATTTATTTCCTTACTTATAGATGTTTCATCATGATGATGAAATAGAAATAACATTTTGTATTTGTAAATTTTTTACAAATAAATAAAATTGAAGTGTCTGTAGGTATATGTCAAAATAACAGGTTTTTACTAATTGCAATTGAAAGTATATACGGTACTTGAAAAAATTGTGTGTCTGTTTGTTCCGGCTAATCTCCGAGACGGCTGGATCAATTTTAACGGGACTTTCACTGGCAAATAGCTGATGTTATAAGGAGTAACTTCAACTAGTTAAACTTTAATTTTAGATAAAGAATTAGGATTGTGCACAAAAAAAAAATTAAACCCATGTCCGACATCCCCGCGGCAGAAGTCACAGGCAGAAGTTAGTCCGTAATAAATTATAAATACCCGGATTTTACATCTTTTTTTTTTGTCATAACTACGTCAAACAGATCTATATAAAAAGTACTACGCAAATAAAGCACACCAACATTTGCATGAACAATATTTATTCTTTTTGATTCGAAATGTAAATAACTATTGACAGTAATAGAATTCAAGGCTACTTTTTTAAGAAAAATAATAATCTTCAAACCAAAATGGGCAAAGGAAATACCCAAATAGCCACTTCAGCAAATAAAAAAGTTGAATTACCATGACTCAACGAGTTAACTCTAAATTACGTCATAATATTTATTTAATGATAATTTATCTGATTAACACATACATACTTGGAACAAGTACAAGCGAACTCCGTGTATTTTTTTTAATTGGTCTGTTTTAACCCAGCGCCGGGCAATGACTAACTTTTATAGAATTTAAAAAATATTACTGATGGTAGGTTTTCATAATTCTATCTAAAAATATTAATCATGGCGAGTTCAATATTAAGGCAATTACTTTTAATTGACCTTAAGTGGTATTGGGAACGTCCTTAAAATTAAAAATGATCACCGTGGGTTTATTTAAAACCTACTTCTGTTCAGCTGAATTTTACACATTAAGTACTATGTTTTGCTGGGGAGTTTGTAGCGCCACTTCTTCCCAGTTAAAGCACCAGGAAGTCTTGTAGGGCAGGCATTTTGGGGGACTGTCTTATGTATTTTTGTCATTCAAAAAGTGCTGATTTTCAACCTAATCTGACTAAATTACTTTTTTTTTTACTTGACAAGGTAATAACTTCTTGACAAGGCACATAGGATAATAGAATATTATTTTTATTTGACCAATTACCAACTAAAAGAATTAACAACATCATGAGAAAATGTCTCATTTAAAAACATAAATCGCTTTTATTTGGATAGTAAAAAAAAATCTTTTGCATATTCTGGTATATTATCATGTAGGCACATTTTATGAAGAAGAGTTTATTATGCAAAAAAACTTTTTGAAGGAAGTTGGTTATTGTTTTTTACAAAAAAGCTTTAGTTTTTCACTTTTTAGTGGTACCTACCTCACAAAAATTCATTTAATACTACCTGCTATGTAATTATCAATGACAGGAAGTTTTTAAAACATCATCAATATAAACTACATAAGTGAAAAAAATCGTATTATTGAAGCTAAGTCAATAAATTACCCAAGCAAAGGTAATCAAATGTATATGGCACCACCCCTGAGACAAACCTTATCCATAAAAAAAATAATTTTGCAAATCTGTCTTTATGTGATGGAGATATACATACATAAAAAATACATACCTACATACATAAAAAATATATATTTAAACATCCAAATTGAGAACCTCCTCCTTTTTGAAGTTGGTTATAAACAAAATCTTGTCTATGGCTATCACTTTGATAAAGGCTAGATACTGGTTAAAGATATGCAAATTAGTAATGTTTCTTACTATGTGAAGAAACTGAGTACAAACAGACAATGCCTAGCAGCTAGACTTAGGTCCATAATAATGTTATACTTTTTTATCTTTATTTCTGCATATTCCTAGCTAGACCAGCTATTATCTAATTGTTAATTTGATAACAAGCCATAAATTCACAATATAAAGTTTTCTTTTAAGTTTAATTACCTTCATTTGAATAGGAACAACATAAATGAAGAATTCATTATAAAGTGTAATGATTTAATTTTTTTTTTTGCTTCTTTTAGCGACCATGAGCCTTATTGTCTTACCATAATCAATGTTTATTGCCCAATGTACAGAATAAAGAACATAAGAACAAAACCAACCACCAAACAGAATCCTTAACCTCCAGAACAAATGTTAGCTCAGCTTTGATGAATAATAATGTTATAATAGGCAAAGGAAACTCACCTGTTTCAGTCTCTCCACATCAGTTCTAGCTTGTGAGTATGTGGGCTGTGCAGACACGGAAGTGGCAGGATACGATGGATACTCCAAGTTTACGTTCAACATCTGTGCAGCATTATCTCTAGCCTCATATGCAAGCCCCCGGATTTCTAGCTCTGAAGCGGTGTGCATCAGAGACTGCAGGTCCAGCTCTTGGACATCCACCGAGCCCTTGTACATAAACTCTACAAGGAGGTTGATCTCCGAGAAGGGTATCCCCTTCAGAATCACTATTGGATGTTGACATGGGTTGTCCCTAGCAAAAAAACAAACATTTTTATCATATCTACATGTCCTTTCATTTACACAAAACACTACCTATCTCATTATTTATTAACCAGACATATTATTTCTTCTGTTATCACAAGATAATAAAAGCAATTATTGTTTAAATTCAACTCCTATGACATTTATGTAACATTTCATAAGTACTTAGATTAATTAAATAGAATAATTATATTTAAAATTGCTCATTAAAACCCAGGCTGAATGCAAAATATACTTTGCTCATGTCTGTATACATTACATGGTATTATAAATAACTTCACTAGAAAAAATAATGATGTCATACTGACCAAATGGAACAGATTTAAATCTGATGTGTAATAAATACATAATTTTGTAAATGGAAATCTAGTACGAATGCGTTTGACAATGTAAAATGCGAGCACTTACTTGAATATCTGTTCGAAATACGGACTGCATGCTGAGAGCACGAGCTTGTGCGCCTTCAGGGTGCCGTCGCGGCAGGAGAGCGTCACGTCCGCGAGCGACGACGACGAGTAGATGGTCGTGAACAGCTGGCTCAGGTTCTGCAGGTGGTTGTTCCACTTCAAGTGGAACGTCTTATCGCTCACCAGCCCCTGCATCTGCACCACCACATACACTTTTCAATCACAAATCACACTTCTTCACGACTGATGGATAATCGACAGAAAACCGACTCTGCTGCGACCGCTACATAAAATTATAATTATTACAACTTATTTTTAGAACGATGCCCGTAAAAAACAATATACGTACGCGGTATGACAGTGTAATATACCGTAGGTACGCGCCGCCGACGGAATTTAGAGCTATAACATTTTATTTATATTTTAATCGGCAAAACGGAATTTCGTCAAAAATCATGCCGGTGAGAATTTCTTACCTCGCAAATCTCTTTACCGACTTCTCGATTTTTCACAAATAACACCGAAACATTTCACAAAATTATTACAATAATTATGTTACACAGAAAGCCGTGTCGTAAAAAACAGAGTGGGGCACGCCGTGGCCCCCTCCTTGCCCCGGCCCCCTCGCACACAATCAATATACGGAATATGAGAGCGCGGCGCGCCCCCTCGCCCCCCGCATGCTTTATTATACCGTAATTAATATACAACTTTATATATTGTATTAGAGTAGGCAAGCGGCATATCTTCTGTGTAGGAATGTGTATAATTTTATAGATACTCTTTATTATTAAATACGTGTGTTCATACACAGATAAAACGCTAAAATAACAATACACGAAGAAATCGGAAATACACTAGCACGTACCGTGGTGTTTTATTGACATAAACATTGAAGCAAAAATATATCTGGTTGACTTTTTATTTGTTTTGGCTCTAGTTAAACAAAAGAAACTTTAAAATGACTGCGTTTTAAGTTTTTTTTTAATTTTTAACCCAATTTTTTGCCCCTTCCTCTAAATAAATTAGACAGAGTAGGTAGGTAGTACATACATTGTTAGTTAGTAGAGGTGAGAATGTGTGCGTGAGTACTTCAATCTCTTTCACATCGACATACAGTAGTGTGTAGTTGTACACAGGTACACTGTATATGTACACATACTCACAACCATAAGTAACACAACCACTACATGCGCAAACGGGAGAATAGAGGCTGACGGATTCGGATAGTTTTGTTTTGTTTTTATTAGATTCCATCCTTCCGTCTACACATTGGAATGAGTAATGTATTTATCATTTTGTATGGCATTATGATGAGCCAGTAATAAAATGAGAAGAACAGCATATTATATTTACTGTTGGCTTGTGGCTTGCTTGCACGAATATTAAACATTTGGATTTGAACAAACATGTACCTACCTACCTACCTATCTATTCTATATCACACTACGGTTGTTGTACCTTTGGTACTTTCTATGTAGGTATAGCAGTATTATAAAGTGCTCTGTGTGGTGCTCTGTGAGGTATAGTTCAAGTAGGTAGATGAGTGTGGGCGAGGTTTAATAAATTAATAATGTACAATATAGGTGTATTGTAAGTACCTTGTTGGGTTGGGACTGTTGGTAGAGAGCGGTAAGGTAAAGTATTATGGTATGAATATAAGAAATCACGAATGTGTGCTGTTTTTGAGCCGGTGTAGTTTTTCCAATCTTTTGCAGAATCCCAAATAAAAAAATTCTGCAAATAATTGCAACACAAATAAATGCTTGATTAATTACTTCAACTAATAGTAATGCATGGGATGTTTATTTAACACGTAGTAATCAAGAAAACCAAAATTTAATACAAAGTATTTATTTCCCTAACAATATTGTAAATACTATACCTAAATGGTTTGTCGAGGCCGTCGACGGCCTCAGGAGCCTCACACTTGAATAATTAGGGCACTACCTGCCCTGTGTAGTGCCCTAAACACAAAAATAAAAAACTGGTAAGTTTTTAATGAAATAATTAGCGGTGAAAATTAAAAATAACAAAAGCATAGCTTGGTTTAACTTCGATTTTTGGTTATCCTAACGAGAATATCTTCGACATACAGATAATCAAAAAACAGATTTCTAACACAATCCTTTTGGCGCTCGCAAGACATCTGCGATTATGGATGGAACTATTTTATATTCTGGCTATGTGCTCCTAGAAAAAGCTCGATGACAAAGTTATAATAAAGTCTCAATTTCATTATTCATTTACACATAAAATAAGTCGCTTAGAGAAATGGGAAACCTCTATAGTTTTTGGTTAAATCGGACTGCTAATGGGGCAACACTACGTTCCTGTGACACTCCTCAGCACTATGCGATCGCGATGTAAACTGAAGACCAGCGAGGCTTCGGCCTTACATACTTTTGAACAAGAAGGATGAAACTGAAGATGAGGCTTTGGTCTTACTTTTAGTAAAGAAGGACAATATCCACTGAAGACGAGGCGGTATGGTCCAAGACCTTAGCCTGCCCGAGTAGGGCAAAGGAAAAAAAAAAGGACTAGGTGACTGCGGGCGCGTTCCGAATTGAGGAAATAATCGATGTAATCGATTTGAGCGTGCTAAAACCCGTACCGAATTGACGTGAGCGCGATAACGATGTCCCGTGAATCGTCATAGATGACGTCATGGCATGCGCCATCTTGCGATAACGCCGACCATGCCTCGTACAAATATCACCGTGAGCGCTGTCAAAAATGACAGTGTGTGTGTGTGTGAGGATGAGGATGTGTCAGTGTGTGTTTTGTTTTGAGTTGCACCATATCTTTTTAATAACGTGGCATTTTCGAAATTGTGCTTCTGGCTGACAGTCGCCACCTAAACAAAGAAAAGGAAGAAACGTGTGGTGTTTTTATGAAGAAATACTGCTGTAATATCTTTTTGACACCGAGTAAGCACTGTGAGCGCGCTAACGAGTGTTCCGAATTGTTGACAGCTCTCAGCTGTCATAATCGTGATATCCATTATGGAACGCATGTGAGACGATTTGAGTGCTGTGAGCGATATTGGCCAATTCGGAAGGCGGCCTGCGTGTATGTCAAAGACGTCAAGTTTGACTGCTGTGTGCTGTCATTTGAGGTGTCACGTACGTCAATACTCAATTTTTCCTTTTCCCAATCACATCACATCATCACATTTCATTCACATTGTGTTGCCGGAATACGAATCGCTCGCTCATATCTTTGTCGGTATTTGTTAGTGTCGGCGACTCTGCAATTAATTGAACATTGAATCTGTAAACCACGCCAACTGCGGCCACGTATTAACTAAATCCCTTTAAACAGAACAAGGACTAGTTTAATTCGCAGTTTCTCGTGATAAAACGGGAAAAGAATTTGTACGCTGAAAATGGAAAAAACGCCGTCTTTAGTTATTTCAAGCCCCAATATTAAATATACTGATGATTATATTTATTCGGACTACGAATATGAAGAGACTCTGGTGACTAGAAACGGCGACGAAGTGACGGTAAGCAAGTTTTTGTTGATACGCAAGTAAATGCGTTTCGCGGCATTTGCTTTCGACGCTGTATTGATTTGTTAAGCATGTTCCAGAAGGAACACGTTGCTTGTATATAGATACTCCTTTAAAGTGAACTAGAACACTTCATAAACAATGTGAGTTGATCATTTAATTCATAATTTCCTGGTTGACTGACATCTAAATCTATTTTAAAATCTGTTATCACGGTCTGTTCATGACATCTCAGCGGAGGCAATTTTGAACTTTAGGTCTTATCATGATTTGTTAATTCATAGGACTACGAAACAAATCCAATTATGATCATGAAAATGGTTTTGACAATATAAAGTCTGATGTATTGTAGCAACTCAAAAACCCACAGATCAAGAGATGAAGCTAAACACATTTTTATTGTAAATAACTCTTTTTTCATCAAATATTGATTTCATATTTGTGAGACAATTGCCTTCTAAAATAATAATAATTTATTCAACAATACCATCTACTGGACACTAACACAACATTTACAATCAACAGCTAATACTTAAAAACATAAAAGCATTGATCATATACATTCTAAATCTCTAGACCCATAAACCATTCTGAAGATCAACCTAAAACAAACTCTCCAGAAGATCCATCATTTGAATTACATACTTCTTTTCAAATAGAAACTCATGATCATCTGCCTAGTCTTTTCCCAACTAAGTTGGGCTAGGCAGGTATTTTTGCAAAAAAAAAACTTAATGTTATATTAGTCTATAGTCTTCCTCAAGATCTATCAATTGCAAATACAACCAGTGGTTCCAGTGATTAACATGTTGAAACAAACTCTTCAGCTTTATTATTAGTATAGATGCATTCAAATAAAGTCCTGGCAATGAGAACATTGGTATTTTTTTAAACGTAAATAAACAGCAAAACGGTAGATACTTTGGTCACATAAATTTTCATAAACTTATGAATGAAACTGCAATTGAATGCTTCATAAATCTATGTAGGTATATTAATTAGGTTTTGTGCGCTGACTATTATGAGTCCTTGTTGCTTATATTATGGTTGTGCGCACATAAAGACTGGACACAACACCAAAAGCAAAATTGGGGTTCAATATTGCAGGTGTTGTACAGTCAGCCCCAAAACCATCTTTACACCCTATGACCAAACAAGGTAGCTACATAAGTCTCACAAATATGTATATAGTCATCATTCAATAACAAGGTAAATTAATCTCAACTTCGGGTGGAGTTGTTAGATGTTTTGTCACAGGTCTTGGCACAAAATGTTTACTTTGCTTTGGTAAAATAAATTGTATACTATGTTTTGTACCTTTACGGTGGATACAATGTTATGAAACAAAGGTTATTGACAATCTTGGTCTATGACTTCCAACCATCTGAGCTTGGGCCACCTTTGACTTCTCCGGCTATCCGGTTTACTATCCAGTAAATTTTTGGGTGCCCTGATCTGGTACATTCTTGCGACATGTGCTGCCTATCGAAGACGTCCTATTTAGATGGTTTTAATTAGGCTCGTCGTACATCTCGTAGAGCTAATGGTTGTACCGCGTTCGCCATTACTCGTTTTCTATCACTATACCGCATATGCGCCTGAGGATTTTCTGTTCGAATGCTAACAGAGAATTCTCATCTGTTTTGCTTACCACCCATCATTCCAAGTCATAAAAGTAAAAATGGTCAGATACTTCTTTACAGTTCCTGATAGTTCTGTTATGGCTGAACCCAATAGCCTATTTTCAGTTAAAGACCGATCGCTACTGATGGTAGCCAGTATAATCATAACGGCCTGTATAATATAATCATACAGATCGCTACTGACACAGATAATAAAATACTCTAGCTACTGATATAGATTATTGGGATGTTAAAACCAGCAGACATAGATAGGTTTTTCTACCTCCAGTAGGTATTCCGACACTGGTGATAGATAGGTAATTGGGTTTGGCCGTATTTCTAAAAGATTTGTATGTGGGAAATTCTTGTATGGCTAATTACACCTATGACCTAATAACATCTCTTAAAGATCTCATCTTGTTCATTCTCTTAATTAAAACTTGATAGACTATTCATTTGATTAGATTCTACGAAAATCCTGCGAATTCTCTTTTATCTTTTTTTTTATACTTATTATCTCAAAACTCAAATTCAAAGTACCTACTTATTTCAATAATTCATTCGTATGAATGTGGATCCATGCAAGACACAATGACTTTTTAATTGTTTCTGTAATTACGGCATTCAACTGGTTACTTACACCAATTACGGAAAGAATGAAAGAAAAAGTATTTATTGCAGACACTCTTGAATTATCTAGCAGTCAGTCAGTCAGGAAGAAGAAGCTCCCATTCCAAATAGGCTCACAAGCCCTATCCAATTATCCATTCCTGCCTGTCATCTTCAAATAGGTACTTACCATAAAATATTTCTAAATGCCCACATTTCCCCAGGCGCGGCCGATCCGCAAATCGCTGGGCATCCGCACTGACCGGCGCGTGGGCAGAGTGGGTGTGATGCTGGTGGGATGGGGCGGCAACAACGGCTCTACCTTCACAGCCGCCGTGCTCGCCAACCGACACCAGCTGTCTTGGAACACTAAGAATGGGAAGATGGATTCTAACTGGTAAGTTTACATTCAACCTAATCAAATCATGCGTAAACTAAAATTTCTGGTCGACAAAATTTTTTTCTTGGAGGGTATTGACACTCTGTCGGGTCTGCCTGGACTCGTCGTATGGCCATACTATACGAAGGGTCCAGGAGGCTGGGTAATGTTGATTAAAGCCCTTGTGTACTAAATATTAGATTTCATAGATATCTTGTTCGACAGACGAGTGTAAGACCTAATGTCTCTTGGAGAAATTTTATCTTTATAACTTTGACTGTATGAATTAGTGTAATAAAATAGCGAGTGTTTCTTTTTTTTTTTTCGATTCCCGGTTTAGGCTTGTAGAGCTAATCTGTGAATGCAATTTTGTTACTTTTTAAAAATAAAGGAATATTTCCTTTCAGTAAAATTATCTTCCCTCCAGGGCCCATTGATTTTTTCCAGCCTGTATACCGGATGATATTTTTTAACGTGTCGAAATTTTTACAGGCTGTTCTATCTACCCATAAATATGAACAACTTTCACTATGGGACCAATCACGAAATCACGAAAAAAAAATCTGCAAGTACCTAGGTATTGAACTTTTGTATTATACAGCAGATTTTTTTCTTCGTGATTTCAAAGTTGGTCCCATAGTGAAAGTTGTTCATATACATAGGTAGAGCACCCTGTAAAAAATTCGAGACGGTAAAAAAATCACCAGCCGTTTATAGGGTGGAAATCGGACGACCAGTTTTCAGATAGTATAACTATAAGTTTACTGGCGCAATTAAGACTAGGTGCTCGGACGTTCAACGCCACGTAATTAAAAGGGACGAAGCCGCATAACTTGTTATGTAATGGGATTTAGAACTTTCATTGGATGGTTGGATCTCTAGTTTAAAATCCTTTTCCAACAATTATTGTTAATTATTTTTATTTCTAACACACTTATCTTATTTTACAATTTAACACCAAAAAAAAATATATATAATTATGTTACGGTAAGTGTGATTAATTGAAAATTATTAATAATTATCCATCATTATTAATAATTACCGAAATTCAAGGTAAAAGTAAGAAATTAATGACATTTATCGTAGATTCCAGGAGTTTATAGGCGCCAGTTATCATATTCCATGAACAGACCACCCAACCTATTTAACAAAATGAAGTACGATACTCATTCGACGCATGGCGGTACAAACATGTCATAAAAACATGACACAGAACACACACATGACATGTCTCTAAACTATAACATGTAATTCCAATTACTTTTCCTGATATAGAAGTTATATCGTCCATTGTAACAGGTGGGGTTCGATCACACAAGCGTCGACAGTTCGCCTCGGTATCGACGAGAAAGGCAGCGATGTGCACGTGCCGATGTGTCATCTCCTGCCCATGGTACACCCTGATGATTTGGGTAAGTTCTTATACCAATGCTAAAGCCTTGTACGGACTAAGTGATCCAGTGTACGCGTGGTTGGTTACGCGACTAAAACGAGAACACAGGAACGATAGTCCGCACCTGCAGGTACGGACTATCGTTCCTGTTTTGGTCGCGTAACCGACTGCGCGTACATTTGAACGCTTACTCCGTACAAGGCTTAATGTTTTCAGACGTAGATATTGAATGAAGTTCACCATGAGACATAGCAACGTTCTTCGTTTAACCCTGTAGACGAGTTAAGGTGGCAGTAACCACTTTCACACAGCCTGGGTATAAGGTGGACGCCTAAGGTGGACCGACGATCTAGTCTGAAACTCTGAATCTGCTGGTGCAACGTTGGAGCGGCCGTTATTTGAAGGCGTCCTATGTCCAGCAGTGAACGTCTTACCGATGATATGATGATAATGAATCACTTTCACTCAGATGGGTCAGCAGCTTGATTACTAGCCCAAAAAAGAAAAGAAAACTAGGTCCTTGAACATACAATTTGGCTGCTATTTGATACTTTTGCATCACTCGACCTTTTCTCGCGCTCTTTGCCACATTTGTAGCCGACCTAAGAGTTATTAAACCTCCTCCTAACCTAACCAAAAATCCCTTTCCTCAGTGATCGACGGCTGGGACATAAGTCCGCTAAACCTGGCGGAGTCCATGGTCCGTGCTAAAGTCATCGACTTCGACCTTCAACAGAAGCTAAAAAAGGAGATGTCATCCATGAAGCCGCGACCTGCCATTTACGATCCTGACTTCATTGCTGCTAATCAGGTATGTGGGGCGTAGCATTCCTTAATCAGCCTACAACGTTCCCACTGCTGGGACACAGGCCGCTGTAGGAGTGATTGTGCCATAATCCACCACGCGAGCCCAGTGCGGGTTGGTGGATGTCACATGTTTTTGAATTTTTGGTTCTAGGACATGCCGGTTTCCTCACGATGCATGATTTTGATTCGAATAGAATACTCGAAATAAAAACATTTGCAGGCACTTTTGAATTGTCAGGGAGTCGGTGAATCAGGAAGATTGAGCGGAAGAACGGACAAGTATTGTCCGCCACTTAGTCTGCGTGTATTTGTTCCATCATGTTTTAATACAAATATCGAGGATGAAAAGTTGTTCATATAAATGAAAATACATTTATATGAGTAGGCCGATTGGTAGGACACGGATTATTACTGATTGTATTTGATATGGATAAATACGAATACAATTATTTGATGATTTCTGGACCAACTATATTTAATTACTGTACAGTGGCCATGTAGCCTCTATGCTGCGCAGGAGTCGAGTTGGTGACAATATAAAAATTGTCAGACAAAATGTCGCATTCTATAGTTTCAGGAATGTGTGCTAAATACTACACTACACTACACTGTTGCCATGTGAACTGTCATAGTTCATTGACTAGCCGCTATGTAAAACGTTTTGTATTCATAATGTCGCCACTTTTTTCTTGGTCATTTTAATACAAAAAATCAGCTATGATAAGGTAGGGTTGACGCAAAAAAAAAAACTTTTTGTTGTTTTTTTTATTTCAAAATTAATGTTTCACACTGATATTCTAAAGAGGCCTCCATACAAGAAAATTTTTTTTGGCGATTTTTGCGGCGGGCTGTTAAATACACATTATTATCCTATTTACTTGAAGAGTAATTGGAAATAGGCCTAAAAAAACAACGAATTTAATATTTAAGATTTAAAAATTCAAGAACAAATTTTAAACAGCTGTTAGCTGTAGTGTCGCCACAGGAAAAAAAAAAAAAACTTTTGCTTTGTGGTACGGACCCCTTCATGTGAGAGTCCGACTAGCTCTTGGCCGGTTTTTTAATAATGCATAGTTGCATACCTTGAACTTAGAACAGTTATGGTGTCTTAAGCGCTATATTTTACCATAAGAATCGTGTTTACTATTTTACACGCACGCTCATTTAAATAAATAAGTGTATGATTACATAAATTACCACACACTGTTGCATCAATAGTCTGATGCATATTATTGACGCGTAAATGTGGCTTTTAAAGGTCCTTTTCCGAGTTGATATGTGTGCTTAAAGATAATAAAAATATCCTCATGGGGAGTTCATATCTACACAGTTAGACAGTGTTCTTGGCCAGGGCTGTTAGACACTGCCCCTACATTAATTTGAGCGTATTGTGGTGAGCAGTGGTTTGTCAGTGCTAGTGGTCCCGACCTATTTATTTATCCATTTATTTCAGGCATCAATACCCATAACACATACAATACAATATTAATATAACTTAAAAATACCATAAATACATACAACATTATAATTACACTAAAAACTAAAGCACACGAAGTGTTTGCGTCGTGTTTCGCTGACTGGTGTCATGTAGCCGGCCACGACACCGGCGGTACACAACACCCTTCGGCCAGAACTCTTCCTTGAGGAACATCTCGAGATGATGTGTCGGAACACGCACCACGAACGACTTGAAGTTCGTGTTGTGACATGACTCTAACTTCTCGACCCTCAAAGTCCAGTTAAAAAATTCGAAGGCATATTATGTCTACCAACCTGCACAGTGCCCGCCTGGTGTATTACGGCCCACTCCCGCTCACGGAGAGGAGGCCTGTGCAGCAGTGGGAATTTTATAGGCTGATTATGTATGTACTAGGTGTATTAGAAACAAGACCACATGGGGTTTATAAATCGTGGTATTCGAGCCATTGTACATACCTAACGTGTATTTGATAAGGTACGATATTAATATGAGTACACTAGCTGACCCGGACAACTTCGTACAGCCTTTTAGAATCAATGTATGAGAAAATTTAGTACCTACCTTATTTTTTTTTTTTGTAATTTTTTCCCATGTTTTAATAGTTATTCTGCTATTCGGGGCGGAGATAAATCCAACAATTTAAAGATCATAAAAAATGGTCCAGCCGTTCTTGAGTTATAAATGGTGTACCTAACCCGATTTTTTTGTAAAGCAAAGAAGTATGCAATCGAACAATTTATGTTACTTGCATAACACAACACATTCAAAGTTTTTACTTCCTAGGCATTCCAAATAATACAATCCGTTTTCAGAATTAACCTATTGCCAGAAACAAGTAGGTTTCAAAGTTCCTTCCTCTTGACATTGGCACACTCAGCTTTATACAAAAGCTATTTCTGTCCCAATCCTGCGCTTGCGCAACCCTAAATTTTTCCTCAACTATCATTATTAATAGCACTATTTATGTATTTACATTTATGTATTTATAGTACGAAGTAACAATTACCCACTATAAGTATGTACAGGCAGCCCTGAAGAATCGCAACAAACGGTAATTCGCAGAAATAGACCACACTTACGTGACGTATATTATTATGCGTCATGTGTGTGTGTGACGCGGGGTGACGTCATTACAGCGTATATGGCGTGATTATGGTGTGACTGCCAGTATTGTTTGCTGAGTTTTCTGCGTAAGAGTTTATAGAAATAAACTCAGTAGCGCTACTGATGTTCGCGACTTTCTGGTTACCCTGTTATCCTTGATCTTGACTGGCAGTTTGTGACAAGATTAGTCAAGGATAAGGGGCTCTATGTATCTGGGTCGTCACCATCTCCTAAACCCAATTTATTTGTGAACAGCGCAGCATGTCTTCTTCCATTTATCTATCTTAGCAGTCATCACAATAGTCAACATTTTCTTGCCACTATAGCCATTTTTTACACAATCTATCCATCTTTTATTTCATCTTCCCAGTCATCCACATTTTAAAAGTTTATAAGTACTCAACATTTTCATTGATGTTAAATGATATCTTATCTTAATTTCTGAATTGATAATTAATTTTAATTTCTGAACTGCTTTTGTTTTATCTTTTTTATTACGGACGCTTATAACGTGCACGTCTTTCTACATCGTTCTCACATGTATAATTTCATCATGAATGATGTAACCAATATTTTGCATCAATTTTATGATTTAAAAGAGTGTCCATGTGTCCATATAGTTTCTTGCCCGTTCTTTTCCATAGATACCTACTACTCTTTGGAATGGGCAACTAGCTTCATCTTTCTGACTGACCGACCCCTTGATAATTCAAAAGTGCCTGCAATTGGTTTATATGTAATAAATGCTTTGAGTTTGAGTTGAATGGTGCTCCGGAGAAAGACCGGTCAAGGTAACGTCCGGACGTTACCTGGTAGGCAATTCTCGTAATTTTAAGAACGTTCACAGTCTGATCTCAGTCTCAATCTGTCAAAAATACCTCTAATTTCTCTACATTTTGACAAGTTTTTGACATTTGTTTGTCGCCGAGATGAGACTGCGACTAGATTTTGAACGTTTTAAATTACGAGAATTGGCCTTCTGGTCTCCGAGTGGAATCCACGCAGGGAGATGCGCTTTGCCGGCTGAGCGGGGCGCAGCGCTGTCGATGTGCTTTTGTTTTCTTTCTTGTATTGAGTTACATACAAGATTAAATGAACAGTCATTCAAAATCAAAACAAAACCACACCGACCCGTCTGGGTCTTAGTATGTCTATACTGCATCGTGCCTGATTTGTGTGGAATGCCGGACAGTTTCATTAAAACAGTTTTAGTTCGATTTTAACGAGAGTTTGTTACTGACTACTTGAGATAATAGCTAGATAGGATCTTCCAGAATTTTCTGGACACACCTCTTTTTATTGCTATTAATCTCGTAGGACGTTACTCTTTGTTTTACGTTCAACTAAAGCTAATGGCCTAAGTACAGTATGTTGTTGCTACTGCCATATCATTTCGCTCTACGCTAGACCTTGTGAATGATTACGGCTCTGTATACACTGAGAATTATCGGGGCTAATAGGTATAAATGCACTCGCGTCAGCCATTGTCATGGCCACTAGGTACTCGCTACAGTAGGGCGCCGGGTCGAGCGTATTTATAAAATAACTCTCTGCCTTACAAAATCGATGGAAATATCTATTTTAAACATGCGTTGTTGGCCATTTGGTCGGGTTATTGAACTAAAGATAGATTCTGCCATCTTACAGACAGTTAAAAAAAAAAACGTGATTGAACTTTGGACCTGTTTCTTAGTTGACTAGTAGGTATTTATACGAAAATTTTCGGGGCTTGTCTAGACTTGTTTAGATCTGTAAGTTTAACTCAATTGTTCAAGTCTGACTTGCTTATGTCTGTAATGATAATCTAGGTACAATATTCTTGCAGATTTGGCGCTAATAAGCCAGCAATCTATGGGGTGAAGTGAGAATCTGAAATTTTGGAAAAATCTAACATGCTAAATAGGTACCCTTTAAAAATGTCAATAGTCTTTCCGTGCAAAAAACAAGAATTCATTCAACTCTGGTTTCGCTTAAAACCGACTTAAACATAGCATGAAAATGGCTAGACTGATATTGAATATGTTTCTGCGACACAAGATACCTACGTATTGTGAAACGGTATGGTAGGAGAGGACCAAATAATACTGACAGGAACATATTTGACACACGTTGACTAAGGTACATTTTACTTGAGGGTCCATTTAAAGACAGGTTCAAATGAAAAGCATTTAGCTGAAAGGATTTGTCGCGCGAATGACAGGCCCAGGGGAAGAACGGGTGGATGAAGGGGAAGGGGAGAGGGGAGGTGGCCTTGACACCATTCGCGATGTTATTATTGATGCGTCCACAATATTATAGTTCAGGTAGGAAATGTTCTCGTTTAAATAAAAATTGTTTTTTAAAGAAATCTAACTCGTGCTTTCTTTGACTACTTTGCTCTATTATAGTTTTTTTGCTTTGAAGTTTTATCGCATAAATTCATCCTGTATAAAACTAAATAATCTAGAAAAAAAAATACAATTGACACAACATTTCTTACTTTATGGAATCTCTCCTTAAGAGGGGCCCGTGGCTAAATAATAACAGCCGCACGGGTCGATCGATCAGGTTAAGCTACGCTTGCTGCGGTTGGTCTTTCTTCTTTACATACCGAGATACCTCCGTGCCTCGGAAAGCACGTTAAGCCGTTGGTCCCGGCTGTCATTCCTGGATCTTTGTCAGTCGTTACGGGTAGTCAGAAGCCCGAAAGTCTGACAACCAGTCTTACCAAGGGGTATCGTATTACGCAGTAACTGCTGGGAGGTCAGATAGGCAGTCGCTCCATGTAAAATACTGGTATTCAGCTGCATCCGAAGCCAGTACCTGGAAGCCATCCCCAACATATTTGGGAAAAGGCTAGGCAGATGATGATGGAATGTCTCCTTAGGACTTACCACCGCAAAGGTCTTCGTCATAAGAGCACTAACATAGACAAAATGAGATTGATAGGTGTTTGAACGAATGATATGAATCGATAAGAAAAAAAAACATTATTTTCATACAAACGTTCATGTAGGCAATGTAAGCCAGTGTTATCACTTCTCAGAGTCGTATCAACGTCAAACAAACCATTTTCGTGGTAAGCGCGTCACTTGAGAACGGCTTGACTGATTTGGCTATTTTTGGTTTTTATGGAAAGAAAAATTGGAAAAGTTGCCCGTAAAATTTTATAATTCGGGAGAAACTGAAGAAGCCTTTTTTCGAAGATGATTTTGTATGAACTCAAGACTATGTTAAAATTTGGACAGGAGAACGATTCGTAAAGTCAGTCTAAACTGAAAAAAAAAAAAAAGAAAAAATTTGATTTTTTGACAATTTCTTTGTTACGATTTGGATGAGATTTGGCACATGGGTAGACCAAGATCTGGATTAGGACATACGAGTATTTATCCCGATATTCCCACGTGATCGAGACTTATCCGTGTGAAACCGCGGGGCGTAGCTAGTAAAAAGTAAAGCGTAAGCTTGATTTAGATGATGCGATTAATTACCTGTGACATACCATAAGTTAAAGCAACAAAAAAAGTTTGACAGTCAAAACAGTGTTTAGACGATGCAAGTCGTTTGCTGCTTAAATTGTATTGTAAGCCACGGGCAAGAAACTGGTGCTGTTCCACAAACGATGGGACACTTAAAATATCAAGTCCTACGTGTCCTGTCAGCTGCACGTTACAGGAACTGATGGACGCTGGTGATGGCGCCAAAATAATGTATTGAAAAAAAA
The DNA here is from genome assembly GCA_963669345.1 of Gortyna flavago. Taxonomy (NCBI): domain Eukaryota; kingdom Metazoa; phylum Arthropoda; class Insecta; order Lepidoptera; family Noctuidae; genus Gortyna; species Gortyna flavago. The sequence continues at coordinate 3,551,383 of OY770144.1, forward strand.
AAAAAACCTAGCCGGATTCTGGGCAGAGTCCATTTACTTTGTTTGCCATCGACACGCTAAGAAGAAGAACTTGCATCGTGTAAATAGGGCTTTATGCCTATAAATAATGGAAAATGTTTTTTTTTTTTTATCAAGCTCTTTCGCCTATAGAGATTTGCTAATAAAGCAAATCTCTGGCATTAGTCCAGAACTCCTATCCCAAGATTATGAAGAATATGTTGCTATTATGATTTATGTTGGTACTTAATTCATTTTATCATTTCATTTCATCTCATCTTATAAAAATAACAAAACCTGCCATAAATTATTATTTAAGTGTGTTTTAAATCCATTGAGAAAAGTAATTTAATTATGTTTAGCTAACATTTATTGCTGCAGCATAATTTGATTGTGGCAACATTTTTATAGCTCTATAAGATTTTTTAGAGGTTTAAAAAAAAAAACTACATTTAAAACGCTGTAAACATTACAAGATTGTCATTTTGACGCTTCCTTATGCCCGACCGTCACGACCCACTGCCCGATCGTGTTCGGGGCTGATTGCCAAGACTCGCATTCTGAGACAATTTATTAACACAAGCCGTGTTTCCGATGTTACCTTAGGCAAAAATTACGAAACCCCTATTGAACCCCTTTAGGGGATGAATTTTCAAAAATCGTTTCTTGCCTTCATTGCCAATTGACTGGTTTGACACACTAGTTGTGGTTACAAAACGGCAGTCGCCACCGGATGAGGGGGGGGGGGGGGGAACTCTTGTGCTACTTCTATACTCAGCGCGGCAGCGGTTTAGTTTTTTTTTTATTCGCCCAAAGGGCAGGCTATAGTCCGACCATACCGCCACATCATCCGTGGTAAGTTTAAAAAAAAAAATGTCTTTTCTTTATATACTCATTGTATGCGCGTTGTCTGTAAGTGAACATTCGGTTAGTCAACTTTAAGTGCTTTTCCCATGCAAATATTATTTATTCATATCAAAATACTAATATACTCCTCCCCTATCATAGTCACATATAATTGTCTTTGGCTTGCACGTGTCTGATATTTATTAAAACAACAAATCTAGTCGCTGTTTACTTTGCAAAAGCAATATGAAACAGGTAGGTTTGTTTACATACAGAGAAATGGAAGTACAAGTGTACTATGATTATCAGGAGATTGAGCTTATACGGACGGACCTATTCAATATTTATAAACAATATAGACCGTGTATAGATTAATAGTGTTATAATATATTACTAATTATGTAGGTATGTACCACGCCACGCGTGGAGCTTGAGACACGTGTGGGTCGCAAGTTCGCAACCATTGTGTAGAAACTTTTTTTCCAAAACACGTGTCCGCCTGTGGCGCCTGTTGATCATAAGCGGACAGTATGTTTACAAAGACCGATTGTCTATGAATGGCCCACAGTGGAATAATACAATTTTCCATTGCCTTCGACAGCCTGTTTATAAAACAGTGTCAGTTCGCGGGTTCAGATTCTTCGATATTTGAAAAATAACCCGCCTTTAATCGTGTTCTAGTTTCAAAATATAGGTACCAATAGAAGATAGGGAGGTACAACAAAATAGTGTACCTACAGTGGTCTGAATTGTTTAATTACTTAATAGGCAATGAAATTGAAAACCTCATTTTTGCTCCATTTCTTTGTATAGGTAAGACCAGAGTCGGATCTCCAAGTTCAAAGGAGATGGATTTTTGTCCCATACAAGCCTGGCCCAGAAATGGACACCAATAAAACAAAATGTATTATGTATTTATGAAGAAACAATAGTGTTTCAAAACCCTGTATATTTTTGTTCGTCATAAAACATGGTGAAGCTCCATAAGACCCTTCCCAAATCTGATGACTTCCAACAGATTGAATTTCACTCAAATTAACGACTGTATGACAAATGTTAACGCTATGCCCCAGTTTATAGAACGTTGGATCATCGTTGGAAACCAGACAAAATCAGAGTAGTCCGAGATGCTACTTATAGCCGAGGTAAACTGCAATGCAAAAATCCATAATCCAAGAAAGGCGAAGTCACTCAGAAGTGCAAAAAAGATAACCAGAAACACTGCTAATGATATTTTAGAACAAATCACAAGAAATCACAACAAAACATTCGTGATGCTGTCACACGCGGCACCACAGAGTTATAATAAAATAGAAAGAATCAAACCCGGCTGACAAGAAGGATTATGTTTTTAGCGCATGTGTTTGCATGGTACATAGTAATGCTCTATGTATGTAGGATTCCTTATTCTTTCATAGCATGCAGATGTCTGTCTGGATGCATTGTAATGACTTATATGTCGATGTCGTTAGGAATTTAGGATTGTGGTGACCGCCCAGCGTAACGCACGTCACTTTCAATCGCAATCCGAAGGATTTTGAAAGAAATTCCTAATTCAATAGGTGAGGTTTCACAAAAATCAACATGGCTGACTTTATAACCCAATATTCGTGAAAAAAGTTTTATACCTACGTCAAAATAAAGGGCTCTAGCAGACGATTCCAAAAATATGACTTATGACTCTGGGGTCACCCAGCATTTGTGAGATCATGATAAATAAAATAAAAACGTACTGCTGCAAACAGATGCTGTTCTCATTCATTTGTAAATGCGCAGTATTTTTTTTTAAGTGAAAAATATTGCTTTGTTGTTCTCTGGCCAAAGAATTAGCATTGTCATTCGTGGCAATGCTGCCAGTCTTCTTGGGACGTTTCCTGATGACAGCGATGCGGACGAGTACTTCGACGCCTAAGTGTCCTTTGTTTTTGTATTTATTTATATAATGAGTTAGTTTATAGTCCTTTAATTTAGTATCTAGTGTAAAAAGTTTAAAAGTACCTATTTAATAATAAAATATTTATAAATTAATCATTATTGGTAGCTTCTCAAAAATGCATATTAGGAAGAAACAATCTTATTATAAACTACAATTAGATCCATATTGCAATAAACAATAAACAATTTAATACATTGTAAATCTCTCCACATATAACCCAGTAATTGGCACCTCCACTGTAAGGGATTGCCAAAAATTCATGTTACTATGGAGCCACAGATTACAGTGAAAGAAAGCGATGAAAATAGTATCCGATCGATCAGCCTTGAAGAGATAGTCTGTTATGGGCTGTTCATTTATTACGTAAAATGATTTGAGGGGGAGGAGGACGAGTAGGAGGAGGTCTAAAAAAGTCTTATTTTTCTTACGTGACCCCTCCCACCCCGGGAGGAGTCTAGACTGTTCTTACATATAATCACAAAATAATGCAAATTTTTGCCACTTTTAGCGTTCCGAACCCAAAGGGTAAAAACGAGACCCTATTACTAAGACTCCACTGTCCGTCTGTCTGTCTGTCTGTCACCAGGCTGTATCTCATGAACCGTGATGGCTAGACAGTTGAAATTTTTTATAAAATGTGTATTTCTGTTGCCGCTATAGCAACAAATACTAAAACCAGAATAAAATAAATATTTAAGGGGGGCTTCCATACAACAAACGTGATTTTTTTGCCGTTATTTTATATGAAGTGTTTAATATTGTATGGTGGTACGGAACCCTTCGTGTGCGCGAGCAACGCCGAATTTACATTACAAACTAAACGGCGGCCGTTCAACTAACGGCCTGAATGATATTCAATTACAGTTTAGGTTGGAAGTCTGTAACCAATCACGCGAGCCGAATTCGTCGCAGTAACTAAGCCAGGGGACCCCGACCAAATGGGTTAGGTTAGGTTAGAACTGTAATCAACCGCGTGCGAGCCGAGAGAGCGAAGCGACGTGAGCACTACTTCTAAAGGCCAGGCGGTTAACTAAACGGCTAATTTAACCAGTTGGCTGCGACATATACACATAAACCTTCCGGAATAAATTCTCTTTAACGATGGTGAAAACAAAAACTAACACACATTACATCAAAGTCCGTTGCGTAGTTTAGAAGAACAACGAGGCCACACGGACACGAAAAGCGGTTTTAATTTATAATATGTATGGATTATTTTTAACTTATCGCAGCATGCATGAATGTTCCGTGAAAAGTTCAATAGATTCCTTATCAATATGTATTACGTATGAGGAAAATATTGGCTATTCACAATATTACACATTCACATAATGAAGTTATCGTGACAGGAAATACTCGTAATATGAATTATAAATTATCGATGGCGACCATGCTGTGTGGCTCTGAACTTCAGAAATTTCAGTCCTAAAACATTTGTAATGCATTAATCTTTTAATTTGTAAAGTAGATGTTAAACAACCACTTAGTAAAACCACATATGCCCGTTTTCACGAACCCTAAATTAATGCCTAATTAAAGGCGCTGTTGGATAATATTAAGCTTTCGGTGTTAAGCTGAACGATGAAAATTCAACAGAGCGCTTTTATACAGGGTGAAATTGAAAACATGCGACAAATCGAAATGGGAGATTGTACTCATCATTATGAACAACTTTTACTATGGGACCAAACCTGAAATCGCGAAAAAAAAAATCTGCTGTTTCCTACATTTATGTTCGCACAACTCGTCAAAATGTAGGGAACAGCTGCTTTTTTTCGCGATTTCAGGTTTGGTCCCATAGTAAAAGTTGTTCATAATGATGAGTACAATCTCCCATTTCGATTTGTCGCATGTTTTCAATTTCACCCTGTATAGGCATTCATTAAGTGAAAACGGGCATTAGTTCTAATTAATTGCTTTAATAGTATACCAAAGCGGGTCAGAATTCGCACACAGGATAATAAGAAAGTTCCTTAAAAATAATTTAAATTGTCTTCTAGTACTTCCTAAAATATTCTCTCTACCGAATTTCGGTCATAACGTACGCGGGAGATAAATAGTGCACAAGTGTGTGCGCAGACACTGATGCACTCTGTTCCTTTACGGCTTATTTACTGAAAATTCGTTGCAAACAAAGTCTGTTTCTTTGTTTTCAGGCTGACCGTGCCACCAACCTGATCCTCGGCACTAGGTACGAGCAGTACCTGCAAGTGCGTGCCGACATCAAGGACTTCCGCGACAAGAACAAACTGGACAAAGTTATCATACTTTGGACTGCAAATACTGAGAGGTAACTATACATTAGATTTATAATAATAACAGCCTATTATTTTGGTGTTTTATCTATAATATGTACGCATTTACAAAAAAAAAATGTATATAAGTAGTTTATCAGCCATCTCGTTACCATAACACAAGCATTAAGTTGCTTAGCTTGGGACTATATGGCGTTGTGTGAAATGTCCAAGGATATTATTATTATTTTCCTAGTCCAGGGCAAAGGCGTCTTCATAAATATAGAGAAGGCACCAGTATTTATTGATCACCACGCTTGTCAAAACTGTAATTCCGGGTTTCCTCAAGATGTTTACCTTCTCCGTTGTCAGGAATTTCCAAGATAAACTCATTTGATCTATGAACTTTTATTTTATTACAAGCCGTGCCCTCAATGGGATTTGCCATCCGCAAAAAGGACGAACTTCCATACAAACTTTCATCCCTATTTACCCCTTTAAAGGATTTTTTTTTGAAAATCCTTCCTGCGCTTACTATCGTGCTTAGACATGTGACACCTACCAACCCGCACTGGGCCAGCGTGGTGGATTACAGCCCACTTCTTCACAGAGAGGAGGCCCGTGTCCCAGGAAAATTATACTATCCAGAGTCCTATTTAATATTTAAACTGACAATGCGACATATTTGTCAAATAAAAACACAAAATCGACTCATTTTCACGACTGGCGCTATTTAATGAAGCATAAAACGTACGAACGAATCTCGTAATATTCGTTTTAAATTAATTAGGCCTCGTTTCATTGATTTAAATCACCGTTATCGATACCCTTTTTTATTCGTCAGACTAGTCAATGTAAAGCCAGATAGTTCAATGGTATATTATACGAAAAGTTATTCGTTACAAAAACGCATGGCTGGTAATAATTTTTTGCAAATGACAACAGATCTTAAAATAGACGAGTTCAATGCCCTAGTTACAATTTTTGTGTAGTAGTATGCTCTCAGGTGTTTAAAATACGCAAAGATTGCTTGATTTGCTTTATTTTCTAAATCATGAATGGAATCAATTGCTTCAAAAACTGGTCACTCTTGGTTTCGGGAAAAGCACGAATACGCCTAGCAGCTAATAATTAGTATGCCAAACGCAAAATAAATCACGAGCAACCAATCCATATTTTTGGTTGTAGTTCTTCGTGGAATCGTGGAATATTAATAACATGTACTTAAAATTATTTTATTGTTAGATATTTTCTGGTGTACAATAAGACAGCTGTGCTGCTGGGGAGTATGTTGCGCCACTTCTTCTCCCCAGCCGAAGCACTAGGAAGTGGTGAAGGGTGGGCGTTTTGGGGGACTGTCTTATGTAATTTTGACGTTCGAAGAGTGCTGATTCTCAGCCTAGTTTGAATAAATGAATTTTGATTGGATTTTGCTATGTAATAGGGGGCGAGCTTATAGCCAAGCCAACAACTGCTCACAAATTCAGACCCCAAGATCTGCTAGACCAAGTATTAAATGAATCCCACAAAGAGTCACTTCCTACAGAGCATCTTTATGAGAGGGGTAGAAACGTATAAACTGTTCTCTAGTTTCGCCCCCTATCCAATTATCTACTTGATGAACCCTGGCGATGACGAATTCCGATAAACCCGTTTTATAACAAACTTATGCCCAGCATTATAGATTATGATAGGCTGACCTTCCCTAACATAAAGTGTATAATCCTTTTCTGTAGGTTCTGCGAGGTGCTCGCGGGCATCCACGACACCTCAGAGAACTTGGAGCGAGCCTTGCGCGACAACAACTCCGAGATCTCGCCCTCCACCATCTTCGCGCTCGCTGCTATTGACGAGAACGTGAGTTTACATTAAGAATGAAAGAATATTTGTTTATTTAGCACATGTCATAAGTATACAAACACAATGCAAAAAACAAAGAAAAGGAACTTAATAAAAAAAAATTATAACTTTTTGAATTAGCTAGTCACTCTGAAATCACCTTAATTGCCATTGAAATAAAGTTGATATTTGTTTAGCTTGAAAGAACATCAATTGCCAACATACATTTGAATAGACCTTAGCTAATTTGTACTGGTTGGCTTGCATCACTAATAACTAAATGCGTTTACCGCTAAGCGTATTTATATCATCTCTCTGTTTCTGTCAATCGTTTCAAGTTGATAGAGACAGAATGTTTTAAATATATTAAGCGCTAAACGCAGTTAGTGAATTGTGATGCAAGTGGACCTTTAGTGATCGTTTTTGCCAACTAAAATCTTCTGTTAATTCACATTAATTTATATACAAAATAATATAAAATACAACTTCATCATCATCTGCCTAGCCTTTTCCCAACTATGTTGGGGTCGGCTTCCGGTCTAATCTGATGCAGCTGAATACCAGTATTTTACATGGAGCGACTGCCTATCTGACCTCCACAACCCAGTTACTGGGTAATACGATACCACTTGGTAAGAATTGGTAAGACATAAAAATTAGGAGCAAAGGTTGAAAGAAAAAAAGAATTGTTTATTAATTCGACGACACGGTTGGCGCAGTGGTTGAGCGATTGACTGCTGCGCAGCATGTCGCGGGTTCGATTCCCGCACGGAAAAAATATTTGTACGACCTACAAGTATTTGTTCCGGGTCTGGGTGTTTTATCTATAATATGTATGTATTTACAAATAAAAAAAAATCAAATGTATACATATAAGTAGTTTATCAGCCATCTCGTTACCATAACACAAGCATTAGGTTGCTTAGCTTGGGACTATATGGCGTTGTGTGAAAAGTCCAAGGATATTATTATTATTATTTATTTTCTTTTTTATATCTCGGGAGCATTGAGTCCCGGTCCTTTGGAAGGCGTACGAGGGGCCGAAGCCAACTCGCAGAGGCCCTTTAGGAAATTTTAATGAAATGTGACACCAACCGACGACTATCCCTGTGTGCACTATGCAAGTGCACCCAAGGACAACCCCCGGTTGGTGTAGGACTATTGCAGCATATGGAAAAATAAAAAGTTGGACTATGGGTTTGGGTGGCTAAAGTGGACTGGTTGCCAAGAACTATGGAAGAACTATGACCCCTACCTGATCAATGTTTAATATATACACGGATAAAATAGCAGGGGGTGACTTGCACACTCAATAATGGGTCCCCGGAAACGGTCGCTAGCACATAGTGACGTAGCGACAAGGGGGCAACATGTCCTGAGGTGCTTATGAGAAGTGGAGAGGTATTCCACGGCTATCAGGACAATCCCGGAAGTACGGTCAAGATCCCTACCAGCATCTTACTGGAATACTTCCTTCCTCCGAGCACGTTTGTTCTTGCGAATCTTAATGTTAAATTATCCGTGTTTTTTTTACAATTCCAGTGCATATACATAAACGGCTCGCCCCAGAACACGCTGGTAGCCGGCGTCGTAGAGCGAGCAGAGTTGCGCGGAGTGTTCGTCGCCGGGGACGACTTCAAGTCCGGACAGACCAAGCTTAAATCCGTGCTCGTGGACTTCCTCGTGTCAGCTGGTGAGTTGAGGACATTATTTTGCAGTGGACAAAGCCGAAATACAAGGTAGGACGTCTTCAGCCTAGGTGGGGCGACGATCGTCGTAGGGTGGCTGGTAGCAGCTGGATGAGAGTTGCCGAGAATCAAGTTGCGGTGTTGTCGAGTTGAAGTGAATGGCGTGCGATTGGAGAGGCATATGTCCAACAGTGGACTGCTGTACGCTGATGATGAAAATGAAGGCTGAAAGCTTTCATAGAGGGAGGAATATATCCACATTTCTAGTTTAGAAAGATGAAAAGAATCGAGTTGTTTTATAAACGCTTTGCTTAATTGACAAACATTCGTAATAAATACATTTTTAGTCTTTCGATTTTCATGTTATTTACAACAATAACTTTTTCTATTGTCAGGTTTGAAGCCAGTCTCGATCGTGAGCTACAACCATCTGGGTAACAATGATGGCAAGAATCTGTCTGCTCCGAAACAGTTCCGTTCCAAGGAGGTTAGTATTACCTATACCAAACGTTTCTGTTAATTTATGTCACTTGCAATAGCACCGAGGGAAACTTTAATTTTTACTAAAATATATTTTTGAAACTAAATAAAAGGTAGATTATTGCGACGGGGCAGTAAGCATAGGTACTATCGCGGACACTTCCGTCTGACCACCACTAAGTTCATTTTTGTTTGCACTCTAAAAATAGAAGCGTTCTCTAGTAAGCGCGCCAAGGTCAAATAGTTCGTCCGTAAAATTCACAAAAGGAGTACACGTCATGCGTCACTAAGCTGCGCAGTGCAGGTTGCTACTAATTGCGTTATCTCTTTCCTAATATGCGAAAACTTTAAGGGGGTGTGAAAAAGTGTACTAAAGAAATGGCTTCTGGAACTTACATACACTGAAACGGAATCATTTCTCTAACATTTGTCACAAGCAAAAGTGCCAGGAAAAGGCACATACATCACACACACTATCATCATCTCCCACACTTCCACTCTCACAGACACACAAACACACACAACATTATGCTTTATTAAACTAGCCTTACAAGTTGCACACCGACTTATTTATTTTTGCTCATTCGCACTCTGACTCCCAAGATTTTTTTAATTTTTTTATTTGAAATGGGGTTGCTCTTGACTCTAGTCTATGTCAGAGGTGACAAGATACAAGCCCTGCTTAGTTTCGGGGTCAAACCGAAAATTGTGATGTACAAACTGTTTATGTAAAATTACTGTCTGTTATTAGTTCATCATCTGCCTAGCCTTTTCCCAACTATGTTGGGGTCGGCTTCCAGTCTAACCGGATGCAGCTGAATACCAGTATTTTACATGGAGCGATTGCCTATCTGACCTCCACAACCCAGTTACTGGGTAATACGATACCCCTTGGTAAGACTGGTTGTCAGACTTTCGGGCTTCTGACTACCCGTAACGACTGTCTGTTATTAGTTATCAACTTTAATTTTTTTAGATCTCTAAGAGCAACGTGGTGGACGACATGGTGGAGTCCAACCAGATCCTGTACAAGCCGGGAGAGAAGCCCGACCACGTGGTCGTCATCAAATATGTGCCCTATGTCGGTGAGTAAACACAAAGCAACTGATTTCCCTTCATTTCATAGCGTACATTATTTAAGTGGTAATGAAATGGTACAACTTTTCAAAAGATTTATTAATAACTAGCTGTTGTCCGCGACTTCGTCTGCGGTCGAGGATCCTACCCATGTGCCAAATTTCATCCTAATCTGTTCAGCCGTTTTAGCGTGAAAGCGAACAAACATACATACAAAATACAAATAAATAAATCTTCTCATAACAAATATTTTAATCTTTTTAGTTTTGAAGAACAGCCTTGCATTTAGATACCAAACACTGTATCAGAGACGGTAATTGACATTTCCATATTGTGTGAATAGAATTAGCAATATTGTATGTATGAACTGTTAGAGCGGTTTCGCACTACGTCCGATCCGAATCCGAGAAATACCGGTCCGAAGCGACCATAGTCCTATTTGTATGAGGGGTTGCGCACTAGATCCGAACTCTATCCGTCCGAATTTAGAACATTCCCAATTCGGATCTTTAATTCAGATTCGGATCGGATGTAGTGCGAAACCGCTCTTACAATTTTGGTGTACAATAAAGTATATCATATCTATTTCTTTTTGATTGATTATCAAGTTATAAACCTTATCGCATCGTATATACATAAACATCACTGGCCTTTAGTTAAACTTTCACCTTTCTTTCTTCATTAAGTCTCTAAAATTGATTTCGTGTTCACAGCGGACTCAAAACGCGCCATGGACGAGTACACATCAGAGATCCTGCTGCATGGTACCAACACCATCGTGGTGCACAACACTTGCGAGGACTCTCTCCTGGCAGTCCCTCTTATCCTGGACCTGGTGCTACTGGGCGAGCTGTTCGCTCGGCTCGCCTTCCGCGACACAGACCGCTGTAAGTTTATAGGGCATAGAAAACAGGCATGGGCGCTCCCTATTACATGGAAATGTAACATAACTGACGAAATATGGGATTACTATAAGTCACCTCTTCTACCTAACCCTTCTGGGCGAACAGGCGTGATGTTGTGTATTTAAAAACAAAAACCGGCCAAGTACGTGTCGGACCACGCACAATGAAGGGTTCCGTAGTTGGAAGGAATTTATCCCAAGAACAAACTTAACATTGTAGTTGAAAAACATGTTCTCCCATACATTCCAACTGAAAATGTAAGTTTGTACGCACAATATTGAGAGATTAACCATGTTGTTTCAAGATCATAGACTTCTTATTAATTTTCCTGTAATCTATAGGTATAGAACTATTTTCAGTATTTTTTTCAAAATTTCAGGCTCAGTAGTTTCGGAGATAAGGGGGGGGGAATGGTAAATTTCCGTCTATTGTCTTAAATAACTTTAATACAATTTACTTTAAAATTATGAAAAAAATATATTTGAGATCCTCACGGTAAGCCCTTTCATTTGATATGTCACACGGTACAGATTGTGAAACTTTTTTTTTTAATTGTCTATTTACCCCTCAAAAATGACTCCCATTTTCAAAACTCATTTATTTACGTTACACGTCTGTATTTGGGTCACAGAGATTCATATGTGTACCAAATTTCAACTTAATCGGTCCATAAGATTCGGAGCAAATTGGCTGTGACAGACGGACAGACAGACAGACAGACAGACAGACAGACAGACACACGAGTGATCCTATAAGGGTTCCGTTTTTTCCTTTTGAGGTACGGAACCCTAAAAATGGTCAACGCATAATAAAAAAATAACTTTTTTTTTACTGGTGTCTAGCCAAAAACTTGTAAACGTAAATGGTTAAATTATGAAAAATACACAATATAATCACGTAATAACATTTTTGAATGATGTGTGAGAGATTCAACAAGACTTAATTATTTTTGAGTTTGAACCCAAGTTGGCAGGAGCAAAGACAATCTTCAATATTCGAACTAAGCTTCTAACTGGTGAAAACACAAGATTAAAGACGTCACTTGCAGTACGAAAACTTATGGCTACCCTTGCATACATACATAAACTCACGCCTTTTTCCTCATGGGGGTAGGCAAAATTTACAGAACGCCATATGTTCCGATCATTACACAGGTACTCCTTTTGCTTCGTTTACGTTCATACATCTGGTCATACACGCACGCCGGTTGCGAGTACCACTCACCTGACCTTTCTGAAGAACACCACCAATGAGTTCACTATTATGTCCTTCTAGGGCGAATTGTTCTAGAATAATTGTAAAAAATAAAAACTTATGTTGAGGATAGTTTCCATAATGTAATGTACATATTTGTAAGTTAAATGACAGCAATCAAGCATGATTGCTGTCACATGGTAAGTTCAACCTGTTAAAAAGCCGTAATCCGTAAGGGACGATAGTTGTAACACTTCATTGCACGTGGGCAGCGTACCAGAGCCTGCACGCCGTGCTGTCGGGGCTGGCATACCTGCTGAAGGCGCCGCTGGTGCCTGCGCACGCGCCGGTCGTCAACGCGCTGTTCCGTCAGCGCGCCTGCATAGAGAACATCTTGCGCGCTGCGCTGGCGCTGCCGCCCAACAACTATCTGGGTCTTGAGCATAAGGTAAGCTTGAAATATAAACAATTTGATATAAAAGAGTGTCCATGGAATTTCTTGTCCCTTCTTCTCAATAGGAACCTACTATGCTTTATAAATAGGCAACTAACTTCATCTTAGTGGCTGACCAATTGCATTGAAATAATGCTTTTAGTTTGGGGTTTTTACTTCACAAGTAGTAAGCTTTAGAAATACGGACTTTTTCTAAAACCCGATTTGCCATATTTACGATTGGATACCCTGTGAGAAGTATGTCAGATCGGTTGATCGGTTGTATCGATCTCAATAACGTCTTTGCTTTAATATAACAATGTTAAATGACAATCAAAATAGCCATCAATGCAGCAGTTATTAAAACTGTAAACTTTGAGGTTATTTACTGAATATGTACAAATAAAATGACATAGTTTGCGTGACAAAATTCTAAATATACTTCGTTTTACCCAGGTACCCTTCCTAATGAAGGACCTCCACAGCGGTGCCCTCTTCAACTCGCCGCCGAACAAGAAACAGAAACTAACCCATGCGAATGGCGACCACTGAGCGCCAACATGCGCCATCATATCCCATTCTCAGCCATCATGTACACTCGCACCATGGCACAAAACTATTCACGAGCAGTCTTAATCATTTCTATATACTGTTTGATTTGAATTATGAATCTTAGATCATTATCAAGTGTATGGAACTACAAACTCAATCACATTCAAGATAAAGTTCAAATTTCATTGCAGCCTAAATTTATGGACCTGTTTAACAAAAATAAACATACTCTTCATAACACTAAAGTATACAGTTGAGTAAGTAACGATGGCATATAATTTTCTCCGTTTCTGAATCCGTCTAACTTGCCATCGGTGATCATATTAATATAGGAAAAGAGATCTATAATTGCAAAGTATTATGTGTATAAAAAATGTGTATTTTCTTTACAAGTAAGTAGTCTTATTTTGTAAACCAATATGGCACCAAGTAATAGGGAAAAAAGCATTAAAAAAAAAACAAAATAATGGGTAATTTCAAACAGTTCTTAATGTAACTTGTACTTAGTAAGTAAGTATCTTACATTCGGTGATGTGAAATCTCCCGATTTTTATAACGTGTTTGTTTACAAAATAAGACTTATAACGAAAACATAGTATAATTCTATGAACATAAATTATGTCATCTAGTAATGTTACAATTGCGTGCTTTCGGTGCTTCTATAATTTATTAGAAAAGTTTATTTATTTATTTGCTTCCTCTGCTCTGGATAGTATTATTTCGTTATATACTTAGCACCTGCACACTCGCTTTAGTTTCAATTTTGGTTAAGTTCTGTGATAAAGTGTGATCAAGTATGACGGTAAACTAGACAAATTTTTATTTATATACAGATGTATATGATACATCTTTACATAATGATAATGTCATCCTGTGACTTATAAGTTATAACCAGCGAATTTTTGGAAAATATACACATATTTCTTCGAAACTTCATAGGTTAAGAAAAATATCATAGTCTAAATCTTTTGAGTATTTTTACGATATGTATTTATTTTATCATTATCGCTTGCACGGATTACCAAAAAATGTGTCAAAGTTATTTAATTAATTCATCTAACTATGACATTCCATTTCATAGTAGAATCTCGCATTTCAGTATTATAGATGCGTAAAGCGTTCATTAATTTTATATATTTATTTAATTATGAATTTCGATAATCTCAGTATTTTGCTAAGTTTACGAATGTATTGTACGAAAGCATTTACTTGGTTATGTGATTACAGGTTTTAAGCACACGCTAACATTATAGGGTAGGTACATTATGCTAGTCTATGGCAGTGTAATGTTTCATAATTTCATTAGATATCCTGTACTTAAGAAGTCAATGTTCAATATTTTGCTTTCTTACTTTGAACTGATTTCAGGGGAGAGAATCTTAATATGAGTCATTGTATCCAGTGTGCGATTATGTTGAAATAAAATTTTGTAATGGCTGCTGGTTTTTTATTTGTCAAATGTTCCCAACGAGTTACACTGTAATATGTGCGACTCGTTTGGAACAATCGTAATTGTCTCTTTTTACCGACGACGGTACGGAGACAGTATATGCATTTGGGGTGAGAGGATGTGTTTGTTTGTTTGTGCAAACCAATGTTGCCATTTATCTCCAAAACTACTAGTCCGATTTTGATGCGGTTTTCAGTGATGGGTTTGGATTTGATTTGTGCATGTTCGATAGGTGTTATTTTCTATTTGCGCAAGTCGTTTCTGGCACTCGCCGACCGCTGCCGCGGCACCGCCCTTGGCTCGTGCGTAGGGTTCACAGTTTTAACCTAACCGATTGTTCCCAAAGAGTCACACTGTGACATGTTACAGTGTGACTCGTTGGGAACATGGCATTGGCTTTAGGTTTAAATTGCAATGATTAACACACACTTTTTAAATGCAATTGGTAGAAAATAAAACACGTAATCTGATTAATCTTCTTTATTTTCAGTTAAGCATAGAATAGTTACAGTATCCCAATTTCTCCAGTCTAATTTGACAGTATGTCTCAATCACACACCAAGTAATTTACAATGAAACCTTTAAGTAACGTACATTTAATGGTGTTTCACAATACAAGTATATACGGCCGAAATTAAATACAATAAATCAACATACCTTAATAAAAATCTATGTTCTATTATTCCTTACCGTAAACGGGGAATACTACACAACTAAAAATACTTAAAAAACTAAGATACATAGTTTTGTTCTAATTTGCGAAATGTAACCGTTTAACAATTCCTCTAATAACTAATATAATTGTTAAAATGTCACTTGTCATGCAGTTAGTAAGATTTTATACATATTACAAAATTTTTGGTAATAAAACATTTATCATAATAGACTTCAAACTTAACGTTTGACAATACAACGTGCCGTTATAATCGATAATATTTAAAATGATAAAAACATGAGAACATATTGTAACGATGCAACATCTATCCGCTGTGATGTCCGGAGGAAGGCGCGCTCCTCAGATATATGGAATGTTAACTAATTACATCTAAAGCGTTAATAGTACCACAATACTGTCGCTTACGAATAATTAAATACTTAACAATATAAATTATACAAAAGAACCTATACAGGCAGACGGCGAGGACCGCCGCGACAACAACACAATAGCACAATGTTCTTAATCATTTAATATAGTAAACACATTCATGAAATACAGTATTACGGGCAACGACAACACAGATATAGTACAGCATGGTCATCGAGTACCGATCCACGACTCGCGTCACAACTTACTCGCTTGTGATGATGTCCTGTGTACATGAGTAACGGCCATTTTCTCGAACGAAAATTATCGTATAAAATTAATGTGACCAACTGTCCAGCGCGCGTAAGCTGTTACGATTGGCTGTTGATAACTCATTCAACCAATCACAGCAATTTTCGCGCGCTAGACAATTTGTCACATTATTTTTGAGATAATTTTCATTCGAGAAACTGGCCCTATGTGACGCGATCGGCAGAGGGATGGGTGACCGCCGGGAGAGGAACACGTCGCGAAGTATCGAGCGCAGACCGACGCGTGTCATTACAACTATAATATAATATCGGTGCAAAATGTCTAATAGATAGGTACTACGCACTATTTAGAATAGTTTGTGGACACTTGAGCTCTCCTGCGACGCGCACCGTACACGACCAATTACGATAATATTTTTATATAATAAGTCTTTTCTTCTACATTAACAATAATTTGTTATAATATAACCGATGTATTTTACGGGTTTTCTTTTTCATGTTAATTTGTTTATAATGTACACGATTTTAAATTTGTTTCAGTGCTCAATATTATATATTTTTAATTTTAAAATTCGTTGGCTACCTAACCGAGTGGTGATAGCTATGAAGGACAACAGAATCTACATTAGGGAGTGGAATATATTATACATTCAGTGGCACGAAAGTGGCCAGCTTAAGGAACGATTGAAGGACACTAGGATAAATAATACGATCAAGAGTTTGGTAACTTTCTGTGCCATTAATTGTATTATTATAGCATTGAAATGGCGCGCAGCACACTGTATTATTATTTAGTTTTATGTACACACTGTTTCTAATACATAAAAAAAACGAATTAACAGATTATTCTTATAATATATATATAATTATAATTATGTCATATCCCTATGTATTTTACTGTGTGTACATAAATAATAAATAAATAAATATGAATTTTACTATTTTTAATTGGTTATTAAACGATCAGCTGTACAAGTTTAGTTTTAAATAAACACAAAATTGTAGTATATGTAAAGTTAAAATGCCGCGCGCCACTCCACGTTTAGTATCATAGCTACGATTCTAGCTTATCTCTAGGTATCTAGGGAATACACTAATGTTTGATAAGGGCTAACAATTAATATGTTCCTGAGACCAGTCGGTCATCAAAACCAACTACTTTTAATTCCTTACGTGCCTTTCATTGAGCAGTTCACCTGTCTCGCGTAATTACAATACAATATTACTACTATGTATATATTTTATTGCTCAAAAAACATAATGATTTGATAGAAAACGCGGTCGTGTTCGACAAGGCTGTCCGTAGGTCAGTGTAGCTTTGGAAGAGGTTCGACGGCTCAGCGATGTCACACGACCGCGTACCCTTCTCTCAGAAAGGTCCATAGATATACTACTACAATAGTTTCAAAAATATTAAGTCTTATAATATTTTCTCGTATAGTATTATACATAGATGGATAATTTGTTTAATTTATGTACAGAAGCGTATGCACCGTCGCTAGCCGAGGATTATTATGATAAGTGATCTAAATTTTAATAATAGGAAATGGTGTGAATCGCTGCTCCTTACCTAAGTATTCAAGCGTTATGTTTCACTGACGCGCGCATTATATTATGAGCACCAACATTGGCTACATTACATATGCATTCTTAGCCCTCATTTATTTCAAATCTATAATCAAATCATGTATAATTTTAAGCTGTAGAATAATATTCATCCATTGTATGGTGGTATTGCATCGATCAATTCCTTCAAGCAATAAATAAAGTCAGATCTATGTGCTTTTACATTTGTTTCGTAATTTAAGGTGGAATGTTAATAATACTTAAAAAGGATAATAATAAAATACGTAATTGCTATTCATATGATTTTTTATCGGAATTTTTGGCATATACTATACACAAATAATACTTTCAAATACTCAAAATCGTGTTTCGTTAATTTTGGACAAATTATAGGAATGTTTAAAAAAAAAACTGTTTTCTATAATTTTTGTTTTCGTAAGTTTTGTGTGACAAATACTACTGGGTTGTCTGTGTTAAATGTTAAATAGTAATTATAATATTGTTAATTTCGACGGTGGATCAATTACAGCTTAATGACAATGATTTTGTTATCAATGTCATAAAATGTTAATATTTCAATTTGTAATAGTAGGGCCTTTAGAAGCGATTCTGATCAAATCTATAAATTTCTTCACATTCATTATTTATTTATGTGAAATAAGCGAATATTCTGGTACATAAAGTCATTGACACCTAATAAATTTGTGCTATAGTAATTGGCACTTTATGTGCGTCACAATTTTTCAAATAGATATAAATATACCCAGTTTATATGCTAATTTTACGCTAATTTAGTAATGCCACGAAAAGGGTAATTTATGTTAAATTGGGATGAACTCGTTCCGACACTGATTTAACTTAGAAATTAAGCAAGCACGATCAAAAGTACGTCGTCCCATATTTTTTTTACATTATATTTTATTTACAAGTTTATCTTTTCAAAATTAAGAGTACAGACAGCAATTTATTATTTTTTAACCGCCCGACTGTATCTCTACGTGGCCCTTTGTATAGAGGCGTGATAATTACTATTACAAAAATTTTGTGTTACAACGCCTCTTTGAACGCAGCCATATTTAACAATACATTCACAACATAAGTTCTAACCACACAGTACTAGGGCGGGACCTTCAGGGCTTCAGGTCATTCAAGGTCCCTGTTCGTGCCTGTAAAGAAACATTTAGGGCTTCAACGGCCTGAGGTCTGAAAGGCCCGGGGTACGACAGACCCAGACCCTGACATTTATAGATAGACCCGATTGGATGTTGATAAATCATTCAACCAATCGCTGTAGTTTACGCGCACTTGACAATCTGTCACATTATTTTTGCCATAATTTTCGTCCTCACAAACTCTTTACAAAGGGCATATTTCCTTCAATTTCAAATGAAACACCTATCGTCAATGGCTTCAGTACTCGCTTAGTTTCGCTTAGTGGATCAGAACCGCTTGCCGGGCGCGGGGTGTCGCTTGTGTCAGTTGAGCGGGAGGCAGAACATGTGCTGCAGGAGAGTTGGCTTGCGCGGCGGTAGCTCCGAGCATACGCTGTCGTAGTCCGATGACGACGATTCTGCACCGTAGCCGTATGTCTGTGAATTTGACAAGAAATTTAGCCTTTTACATCTATCTTGAAAGGTTTCCTATTTGATAAAACACACCGTTTTGTTTAATTAAATTTACTTAATTTATTTATTTATTTAAACTTTTCGCACAAAATGGTACAAAGTCGGACTTAATGCCTTAGGCATTCTCTACCAGTCAACCAAGGGTGGTGAACAGATTAGATGGCAGGTGCTTTGTTTGTTCTTTTCCATATCATGTCATTGTGTGTGCTCGAATGACGTTGACAGAAGGGCGATATTGGTAAACATATTTTGTAAAATTGTATCACAGAAATTGTATTGCAAAATAAGATGGCGACGATATTTCCGATTTTGGCAGCGCGCCAAAATAAATTTGTAACGTTGAATGTTCTTTCTTTCTAAACGTGGTACCTGCGCGGGGTCGTGGTAAGGGTGCAGCAGACAGGCGTGCTGTCACACGCAGTCCTCCAGCGACATCAGCAGCGGGTTCACGTACTCGAAGCCCTCGAACTCCGACTGGTCGATGTCCGCGATCACGGTGCTGTGGACACGAGATCAAAATATGAATCAGAATAGAAAAACAAAAAGTTTGGCAGCATTTCTGTATTTTTGTAGTCTGGAAACACCTAAGTAAACGTCAAGACAATTGCAAATTCAACAGAAGATAGCGTGACAAACTTTTACAACCAAGCCAATCGAAATTTTATCGATTGATAACAATAGCGTGAAAAATAATTTTCAAAATAGTCAGCGTTTACTTCAGTTATTCATACTGCTTGATTTCTCGGGTCATTAATAGCACAATAAGGACGTGAGCAGATATAAATCTGTGTTTGAATAAATTAAATGGTATAAGACTAAAAAAGCTAAGTTAGATTGTCTCGTCAAGTTATTTTATTTATAAATACTGTTATTTATCTGGGCTAAAGTCCAACAATAGACGATCCAGTACCTGACGCTTCTTAGTAATGCAATACACGTTGTTAAAAATGTACCTTAAGCTAAGACTGACCTCATTTCTCTAAGAGAGCCCCATCCCTCAAGCCAGTGCACGTCGATTTCTTTACCAAAAAGTCAAATAACACCAGCCTAGTAATGTCCCATTGTAGAGCAAAGGCCTCTTATAATACAAGAAGACTTCAGCATTGGTCGCCAAATTTACTCAAGCTGTATTGACGATTTCAGATTTATATTTTTTTTCCTTCATAGATACCAGTGAATTTGAATTTTTCATTGGTAAGAAGATTAAAACAAAAAAAAAAAAAACAACGATTTATTAGTATACTTACTCATTGTCAGGTGTGAGGTGTACTGGCTCGTCGGTGAACTCCGGCGGGAAGTTGGCCAGGTCTCGCTCGCCCTCCAGTCGCGGCTTGAATGGAGGTACCACTTGCTTCTGCTCCAGCTGGCAATTGAAATGATTACAAATTGGTAATAAATCAATTTCAACAATTGAGACAACGGATACTAATCGGACCGCTATTTAATGTTCAACAAAATACACAAAAAGCAATAATTTATGATTTCAAATTATGATAATATCTTCTTTTCTTTTTAAATGGGACAGTATAATTATGTTTGGAAAGTCTTTGACAATATAATGAACCCTTATCAACTAGCGCGAGTCGATTTGTTGATCACGGCTGGCACTGAAATAGTTAGCGAACTTGTTATCATTTTTAGTAAAATATTAACTGCAAACATATGAATATGTATGTCATCGTTTCAGTAAGAAATAAAACGATCATTATACATAAAGGTAAATAATAATGGCATGTAAGAACGATGTCTGCTCACCATCTCCCACTCGATGCTCTTGAAGAAGGGATGGCTGACGATGTCAAGGAAGCCGTTCTCGCCGCAGCCGAGCCGCTCCACCGGGTTCTTGTTGAGGAAGCCCTTCAGCACCGACGCCGCCTTCACCGACAGCGACCGCGGGATACGGATTGTTTTCTCTAAGATTACCTGGAAAGAGATTCGTAAGCGTTAGAGTATGAAGAAAAACCAGATTGTAAAATAATATGGCTGAACGAACTGAATCATCTGTGAACATATTCTTTTCTATTATTCTGTCAATCCTTGTATCCTTGTATAATCGTTTTTTTTTGTTTATTGAAATCATCATCTCTCTCGTCATTCCAATTAATTTAGATCAGCACAGTATGTTTTATTTTTCCATTCGCATCACCATTCCTTGTAATAGTGGCGGTGAAATGGTGAAAGTCAATGTGATATTCAGTCAATTTCAATGTAACTTTCGCTAAACAGAAAAGGCATTTAATCTGCAGGAGTGATAGCTCCTTCATAATGAGAATCAGCTTTGCAACAGTGACTCATTCTATCACACAAAGTATTTGTGGCGTCAATAGCTACGCTGTGACATTTTGCAGTGGATATGTATTTATTAAGGTTTTCAGTACTATTTTAACAAACCTGGAACAAATAATCCTCAGTATTCTGATCAGGGTTATCCGCGGCTTGCGCGATGTCGAAGGGCGAGCGTCCGGCCAGCATCTCGTACGTCAGCACGCCGAGCGCCCACCAGTCCACAGAGAAGCCGTACTCCTCGCCGCGCAGGATCTCCGGCGCGATGTAGTTGGGCGTGCCGCAGAATGTGGACGTCGTGTCGCCGGGTCGCACGCCCTCCTGGAAACAGAAATAGTTGGTTAGTATATGGATAGATTGAAGTTTAATTACGTGTTTTTATATATATGTTCATTGGTTATGGTATAGATCTACTTAGATTTGAGATGTACGAATTAATCAATGAACTAAAGTTCTAGTTGCGAAACTAATGTTACAACCTGTTTAAACCAAATAGTAAAAATCTAAGCTTAGCGAATTGTGCGAAATGCGTTTGATATAGTCTACAAAAATATAAACAAGAATGTGTTAGTTATAAAATAAATTAAAGAGCATAGGCCCTAAACGTGATCCCTGTGGGACACCAGACACTACCTCAAATAAGTCTCGAGCTTAACCCATTGACAACGAACAAAAGGATCAATGACACAAATATGACTTTTTATGGTTTAGTGACTTGCCCATCAATCAATTTATTTACAGCTTTGCATAAATGACATCTACAGCAGCTTTTGTGAGCAGCAGATTAAGAGTTAAATTTGTCGTATAGTCTTCAGTTTCTTGTGTTAGTTACCTTGCACATGCCGTAGTCAGTGAGCTTGATGTGTCCCTCGTGGTCCAGCAGCACATTGTCAAGCTTGAGGTCGCGGTAGATGACGCCGCGTTCGTGCAGGAAGTGCAACGCTAGCGATATTTCTGCCGCGTAGAACCGAGCGTGCTCCTCTGGCAACCGTCGTTGGCGTTGCATGTGGAACCTGGAATGAGAGAACAGGAACACGATAAAATCGATCGGAAATTATAAAGAGATGTATTTTGAGCTAAAGTACTAATAAGAATATGTTCAACGGGTAATAAATCAGCAAGCAATGGCTTTCAAATGGAAAAGCTTTTAAGGCAACAATATTTCATGTATTCTCTTGTTCTGTAAATCACAGCTACGAATATGATAATCTAATAAAAGATAATAAGCTAATAAAATAAAAGATAATATGTAAAAGTTTGGATGTTTGTGGCTTTGTGAGATTCTTTGCTGCTTAATCACTCTTTTAAAGTCTAAAAGGGTTTGAATATTTGGCAAACATAGATCAAGACATGGATTAACACATAGCATTTATCAGGGTTCATAAATTAGTTCTCCTTGAATGCAAATGAAACAACATAGGTATTTAAGAAGTATACTCACATGAGATCCCCGCCCCTAACAAACTCGATGACAAAGAACAATCTGCTCGGCGTCTGGAAGCACGAGTGCAACCCTACAAGGAAGGGATGGTTGGAGGCGGTCTCGAACACATGCTTCTCCGTCTGCACCCAGTCGATGTCTTCGTCGTCCGTCACCAGCGCCTTTTTGATCACCTTCATTGCGTACACGCGTTTTGTGCGCTTCAGTTCTACCATCAGGACCTGGAAGGAGACAGAAAATAATTAATTAAAAAGTGAAAAGTAGGTCAGTAATTTGCAACTGTCCTACCAGTTAGATTTATTCTGCTATATGGCAAAGAGCTGCCTTTATAAGTGAGATCTCTGTATCCCACTGGATGAACTGGCTATCAATATAACATTCATAATAAGTTTGATTGATTTCGAGTAGGGCGCAGTGTTTTCTTCTTTCATATAATTATAGTAGTGCGGCTACTATAATTTTTAAATCATGTCTAGCCTTATCATCTCTTTCATATTTAAACCATGTCTAGCCTTATCATCTTTCTCACGATCTCGTGATTATAACCAGCCTATGAGGTCCTACTGCTGGGACATAACCACACAGCCTCCTCTCGGTGAGAGTTGGCCGTAATCCACCAAGCGGGCCCAGTGCGGGTTGGTAGATGTCCCATGTCTTCGAATTTTTGGTTTTAGAACACACGACGGTTTCCTCACGATGTTTTCCTTCACCGTTTTGAGAGCATCACCATCTCTAATAGTCATTCAAATTCACTTAAAGCTTTTCCATGTCTTTCTTCCAATACCAAAACCCTCCCATCCATCGATTTATACATATAGACATATAAACCATCGTTATATTGACCAAACATTGTGCGGCAGGCAATATTAAAAAGCATAATTACGGGCTGATATTAATATTTGGAGAATACGTACCTTAGCATAAGATCCTCGTCCAATAACCCTGATGAGTTCAAAGTCGTCAAGCGAGTACTGTCTCTGGGAGCCCGGTTCGAGCTCATCCGGCCGAGGGAGTGCAGGCGCAGGCGTGGGCGGTGTCTCGGGTAGCGGGGGCTCCACTTCCGCGCGAGATCTACATGGTAGCAGTGCACAGTTTGTGAAAAGTTCTTGAAGCTTCTTTATTTGTTTTTGTTTGAACACTCGTAGAAAACGGACTAGGTCCTTCATTATAAAATGAAGAGTCTTTAAAAGATCGTACATTTTTAATTCATTAAGCGTCTAATGAAACACCACACAATTAATTATGTTTACTGTTGAACAATTCCGAGATACCAGTGTCACTTTGTGTATTAAATTCTAAGGCATATAATTAATTTATAATGCCAGTATGCTGTATTCCCGACGCTGTTCGGGTCGATACTGGGAAATGAGCCTACAATGTTGCCAAAATTACAATGTTTATAAACGAATTGATTCGGTTGACGGCGTTAGTCATATCCATATCGCCCGGAAGGTTAAGGTGATGAAAAAGTAGCTGATAAGAGAGGTCTAAATATATTTGAGAGAAAAAAGCCTGAATAATAATATTGTTAACACAAAACAATCCAATAGCTTACTTTAAGATAACAGTTGTTAAGTAATTATTTTGGTTTATTTATTGATTAAGAGTCAACAATGTATGGTTAATTAAACAGTCGCTAATCACTACTTAACTTAAAGCAACGTTTATGAATAAAGGGTTTCATCTTAAATTGTTATAAATAGCAGGTAATAAGATTCAGGGATGCCACTTTAAAAGTTTAGAGGCTGAGCACAGAGAGCTTTCTGGTGGCATTGAGTAAAGAAATTTGGTGCTAGTGTCATTAAGTGCAAAGTTGTACGAACAACGAACAGTTTCTCGAGGATCGATGAAAAAAGTGGAAGTCAGAGTTTAACTAATATGATAAGAATCCAAAATCCTAAGAATAAGTATATGATACTAATGCCCGTTTTCAGTAACAATAACACAGCGAAACCTAAGCAAATTCTACACTAAATAAAAGCGCGATGTTGGGTTTTCAACTTTCGGCGACGCCGCGTCGCGCCGCCAAGCATTTCAAATTACTTTGTGAAAACGGCCTTATGAATAGATAAGATTCTCTCCCACTCAAAAAAGCCAATTAAATATTTCTTCCCACAGTAGGCGCCTGCGCTATCACCATTAAAAATAGCAAATGCGATCTGTAATCCATTTTTATTTCAAAGATAATAAAAAATATAGCGAAATTCTGAGAACTATCGTGAAATGTGGCTTAATTAAATACATATTGACCTAAATACTGATAGCCGTATCAGTATTTAGGTCAATATGCATTTAGAACAAAAGTTCTTGTTAGTAATATAGTCCTGAGAGGTTGTTAACGTTTACCAATAACCCTGTATATTATAATCACATCAATAAGGAGTTACAGGTCAATAATATTCCGATTTAAAGATTTTTCATATTACCACCAAAACGACGGCAGTCGTCGTTTACCACTAAAAGTCCCAGAATTTGGTGCAGAATTATCTACTATTTAATTAACTAATAAGGTATTAGTTTTTATTTAATTACATATTATTTTAATTCTAAAAAACTTTTCTCAACTAATACCCTATTTTAAGTGACAGCAATTAACTAATGGTCTGTTTCAAAAGTATCTGATGAAAGTTCAAATGATAGAAAATAAAATTAGAATTTCGGATTTAAGTATTTTAATTTTTTAGGGTTCCGTATTTGACTTTTGGTTAATATCGACGTCAACCAGACATACCAAAGAGTTTAGCAGTCGAAGTAAATTGTAAAAATATGATAAAAGAATTGTTACCTGACAGAAGACGCTCTTCCCAAAGTGCTCTCCCCGTTGGCATCGTCCTTGACTTCGATGGGGTCCACATGTTCATTGGAGCAGGGCTTCTGCACAAGTTTGTGGCACTTCTTGTGCACCAGCAATTTGCACTGGATGCACTTGAAGCCTTGCCGGCCCAGGCCCCAGATGCGGTCCTGGCAGAAGGCACAGAAGGCGCGCTGGAAGGGAGAGAGGTGGATAATAAAGAGATGGAGATATGGACACGTAATGATATCGGATCTCTGGGTTATACACCAACTCGTGACACTTTGGTAAAAAAAGAATAGAATAGACATTTATTTTGCAATACATTTATAATACAGAAGTGCAAATACACTTGTGGAGGTCAGATATGCAGTCGCTCCATGTAAAATACTGATATTCAGCTGCATCCGGTTAGACTGGAAGCCGACCCCAACATAGTTTGGAAAAGGCTAGGCAGATGATGTTGATGATTTATAATACAACACCTTCAGACATAAGACGTCTTATTACAAAAAAAAAAAAACGAGTCCTAACTTTAATCCAAGCCCAAACCTTCAAGCTCGTTATTGTATTATGAACTTTATTCACAGCACGGTAAAGTTCTTAATACAAAATTAACAAATTAGTCGCGTGTTTGACGTGAGTCTTTGTAATTCGTACTTTAACTTTGTCGGAATAGAGTTCGAAATTAAAAAATCACTCGATAGTTTAAACCTCGCCCTAAAGATAAACCTAGTTTATTTTTATTTATTAGTAATTAGGCCGATCATGTTTCGTTTTAGTAAATCTGAAAGTCAGATATAAACTCTGTCTGATTTATCTTGTTTACCTATCATGTCATACGATATTAAAGCCTGTATTATAGAACCTCACTCAAGACTCGCGCCTTACTGAAAACTAGTTTACAAGCCACTTGTTTGGCTGAAGTTAGTTACAAATGGGAACTGAGTCTCGAGGTAGGTTCTAATATGGGCCTAAGTTACAAGTCTAACACAGAGAATAGATATTTTCTATACTGGTACGGTGTGTATTGATCAAGAGGAAAGGTTTTGCCAACTTGATGGCATAATGGATGATGCGGTAGAAAGATTTATTAATTAATGTTGGTGAAACTTCTTTATCATCAGATGCGGATGACTAAGTAACATGATAACATCTGGCATATCTATTATGCCATCAAGAATGTGACATCTTTCCTCTTCTTAAACCTACCTAAACGAGTAGCACCAACACAAAGACAACATCAAACGCAATATACTCGTAGCTGATTTCTCTCAGATCAAATATGTAGTCGCTCTCATGTGTGATTTGTGAGGATTTTTTAACCTTGTTAATGCCAGTAACATAATTTTGCTCGCGGCTTCGTCCGCGTGGAGGTCGGTTATTATCCCACGGAAACGTATTACCGGATAAAAAGTGTCATGTGTTAAGCCAGGTTATAATAAACTATTTGCGTCCCTTTCATCCAAATCTTATTAAAAGCATGATTCTAATGATTGAAATACTATCGTGAATTCATGTAAGCCTAGTACTTTTTGTTAGAATACTGATCAGAAAGTCGGGTCATATTTCAATCATGATTCGAACGGCACGCGAAGCGTCCTAAATCAATTGTGACCGTCGAAAGTTATTTGTTCTTGTCCTCGGGGACAGTATTTTATTTCTGGATGAAAGGTACCGTATGTCCTTTTCTTTACCCAACGTATATGCAAAATTTTATGATGATCGGTTCAGTGGATTAGGTGTGAAAAGTTCACAAACAAACAAACTTACTTAGGTACGCATTTATAATATTAGTTAGAATACTCACTCTATTAAATCTCTTAGCTTGGAAGATGTGTCCATTGACGCGGTATAGCTTCCGCCACCGCCGTGCGCCTCTCCTGTATATGCTTCCTGAAAGCAAAGTATACATTTATGAATTTCTGACAGCTATAGAACAAGAACGACGCAAGAGTCTCCGTAATGGTTAGAATATGAATAATTTATTTGCTGAACTGAACGTAACTAGCAAGAAAGATCGTAACAGTAGATAAAACAAAATTGAACAGAGACGAAATTTTAAAATGAGCGGAGACGAAGTTTTTTTTTTCAAATGTATGTGTGCAGTGAATTTGTTTGTAGGAAGTAAAGGTGTGTGATCAAAACGAAATATAGGTAGCTGATGCAACTCAAGGGCAGATGATTTTGAAGATATTATAAAAGATAATCAGGGGCATTTACATTCACAACTCCACGGGAATTATTGAAATACACCCTCTTTTAAAAGCCCCCACATCTCCTACTTTATAAAAAAAAAACATTCATGCACTGACATACAACACAGACTACACCGCTGGATCTAGCTAGTTGTATAAAATTTTGCACAAGAGAGACAACAATACGACAGTATGAAAATACTGGCGATACTAATGCCTTGAGTATTTTGGAACTATCAAATAAATCCTAGCATCGAAATGAAAAAAAGTGATTTTTCAAACTAACTAAATAGTGACTAAGGCTATTGGATATATTTGATTGAATTATGTATGCAGCCTGGAAACGTTATTAGATATACAATATACGCAGTTTCAAATTTAAGGTGTTTCAAAATTAACCCAACAAACTTTAAGAGGTGCTTTAGAACATCGAACTGAACAACTTTCACTATGGGACCAACTCTGAAATCACGAAAAAAAATTCAGCTGTATCATACATTTTGGTCAAGTAGATATTGAACTTTAGTATTAAACAGCAGATTTTTTTTCGTGATTTCTGTGTTGGTCTCATAGTTAAAGTTGTTCAGTTCGATGGTCTAAAGCACCTGTTAAAGTATTTTAGGTTAATTTTGAAACACCTTATATTGTTTTATTGTCGTCTCCACCTTGTTTATCGCAGACGGTGAGCACTAAAAAGGATTTTTTGAAAATACGTCCCTTAACGGGCCTAAAAAGGGGTGGAAGTTTGTATAGGAGTCCGTATTATTTGCCGATAGGAAATCCCATCAAGCAAACGGCTCTTGTCGTTCAATAAAACGCCGCTGACATAAAAGCCATGTGTAAAATTCACATACAATTACAATGACACGACATTTTGTCAAACGGTGCATTATTAAAAAAAACTCGCTTACAAATCTAGTAAGTATCTAGTGGTATTCAGCATAAAATGGGCCAAACCTATGTCACTTCAGGAAGCTATTAATCTTTCGGCACGCGATCTAATTGCAATATAAGGGATGGCACCGAAACGAGCGTTTTTATAACCATTTGTACTTGGAGAAGCGCTAGGGTAACTCGCGCAATTAAAATTCTTTTACGTATTTTTCAATTTGCAGATCAGTGTCAGATTTTATGTTGAAAAAAGTATGATTCGCGACCGTAAAAAGTATGTATTTACAGAATTATAATCATTAATACAACCCTCTAAGATCTTAATCTATTGAATTACTATTTCATGAAAATATATCAATCATATTTTGTTCAACATACACTGACACTCACTTGTAAATTGCAAAAAATTTAAGAACGAATAAACTACCCTGGCGCTGCCTCCTTAACAATGGATGGCAAATTTAGTGAGGCTGAGAGCAAAAGGACTGTTTATTAAGGGTGTCGAAGATTGAGATAAACAACGCAGAGGCTAGAGATCGATCTTGGCAACAGTTCCTGTTTATATTTGTAGCAGCCCTGTTGAAGTTTTGATTATTGTGGGGTTAGGTGATTATAAGTACCTACTTATGTAATTGTGTATTAATCTATTATAAATAAAACAAAATCGGGTTAGTTAGTCGGGTAATTTATAAACTCAACAACGGCTGGACCGATTTTTATGCTGTTTTGTTTTTTGGATTTGTCTCCTCCACGAATAGCAGAATAACTATTAAAACATGGGAAAAATTTACCAAAAAACATTTTTGAAGATATTTCATTTTCTCATACATTTAGGCGGTACGAACTTTTCGGGTCAGCTAGTTATTATGTATGTTAACAAATGTTACTACTTCTGTCTGTACCTTTCCGGCAAAACCAAAGACTTGTTGTGTGTGAACTGTAGATATGTATTTATTGCATTCGTGATCATGTTAAAATTTTCTACAAGATTGTCAAACAACACAGGTTGTCGAACTGAAAACATCATCAAATTCACTATAAATCACTTTCACAGTTCTCACTTCAATTCACTCTCACTCTTCCATTCACATTTTCATTGAAGAATAGCAATAAATGCTGTGTTTTAAACATTTCCGAGTTCAAATTGGACTATCACTGTCATATTATTTGCGCACGCTGACTTTGTGGCCACACAACCACAGGGTAGATGACCCGATTATCGATCATTACCAAAATAATTTCGAATATACCTTTTAACAGGTGCTTAGCGATGTCGATAGTGCAGGACATTTATTTAGTGTATCAGGACATAGTACCAAGTTTATATACTGTTCCGAGTCGCGGCTGGTGCGATACTGCGGCTTATCAATGGTTATCTAATCGAGTACAACGAATTTATTGAATCACACTACTAGTAAGCCGATTTCAATGAATTTTTGAGCAAATAACTGCAATTCTGATATTTCGAAATAGAATGTTTGCTGGTCGCGTTTAGATTACTGTTATCGCTATTACCTATTGGTTTTTAATAAACATAGTTTTTGATTCTGTCTGTTTTATAAGGAAAACGAAAGGTTTCTTTAGCTCACTTGACGTTCGAGATCGAACCTCCACAATTCTAATAAAAACGAAGACGCGTGCTTTACTTGTGATAACCGAGTGTACAAACACGCTGTAAATGTGTGCGTTTAAGACGAGTAGCGTCCGCACATAACACATACACACACTTCCGACTTCGCCATGGTCTCGGACGGTACCGAGAGCTCCTGCGTTTACACACACATTTACAGTGTGTTTGTATGTTGTATACTTGGTAACCACGATAGCATTCTAACGTGTCCGCACTGTACAAGTACCTTTACAGTTAAGATAGGTTCCTTTAGCCACATCAGATCACACGCCCGCAACCTATACTTAGTTGTCGTTTACAATAATAGTCACCGTAGACAAAATAGGCAAGGATGTATGTACGTAACCACAATTAAAGCGCGCGTCGCTTCGTGAGATAAAAATGTTCTACCACATTTTGCACTTGATGAAAGCACAATTGCTTGACTACAATATTGAGTGTACTGTAGTCGAGTCTGCAACATAATGGTAACAAGAGGGTTGTTTGGTTGCGAGTCGGGCAAACGAGAATAAACTTAAATTGAGTGGCCAGGCCTTTATGCGGTCTATAGGAAGCTTTTTTTTTATATCTGAGCTAAAATTTGGCCCGAGGAAAGCAAAATTAATTTTAGCTATATCGGAAAACTTGGTAAACGCGCAATAGTTGCTGTGTGATAAAATATCTGAGGGGCAATTCTCGTAATTTTAAGAACGTTCACAGTCTGATCTCAGTCTCAATCTGTCAAAAATACCTCTAATTTCCATACATTTTGACAAGTGTTTGACATTTGTTTGTCGCTGAGATGAGACTGCGACTAGATTTTGAATGTTTTAAATTACGAGAATTGGCCATCTGGTATATTGTAGTTAATCTTTAGATATTTTATGCATCAACGATTCTATTGAAGAATAAGCATTTTGAGAAAAGTAAGTTGTCTAATCTGCGTTCGCGATTTATTTGCCAAAAACGTAAACAAATATGAGTTACTTATTTAAAAAATAACTTTAATTCCTACATAATAAAGTTCAGTTTACGCTACCACTTCAAACATTTTAATTTATTTTTCAATAGTGCTAGTCACTCTGAAATTAACTTAATGGTCATTGAAATAAAGTTGATATTTGTTTAACTTCAAATAGGGTGGGGGTGTGCAGCACTGCGCACTTTTACTATAAATGATGAAGTGTGTACAGTCGAACAAGTTGTTTTGTACTAGCTTTTGCCCGAGGTTTCGCTCGCGTGGACGTCGGAAATTATCTCACGAGAACGTGCTACAAAAAGGTCTCCTATGTCCTTCCACAGAATGCTATCTATCTCCTTGCCAAATTTTATGGAAATCCGTTCAGTGGTTTAGGCCCGAAAAGGTAACATATAAACACGAGTTACTTTCAAATTTATTTTATTAGTATGGGTACCGGCACAGATTAAGTATACACGCAAAATTAAAGTTATGTTTCCACTAAACTGCCAATATCCATTGTTCGCGTGTAAAGTGTGCGGATAATTTTATAGTCTAACCCCCTTACTAATAAACGTTGTAGCGTCTGTTTAGTTACAAAATGCATTGTGTTCTTCATTCGAAAGTCAAATTACTGACGACTGAAAGAGAGAAATCGGTGTGTAACTATTCATCTGATATAACACGTTTATTAGTAAGGGAGTAACCCCCTTACTTACCTGGTTAGTTGCCTGTATACCAAACAGCTTGTTTGACTGAGCCTTATGATGTTTTTGTATCTGAATCATCAGGGTTCTATTCAACAATAAAGATTTAAAGAAACGACACATAATAACTTTCAAATTCCCATTCACAAAACATTTAAAAACGTAACGAAATCCTCTTCCTCTAGTTTTATTTGTGCACAATAAACGAATTTTCTTTTTCTCTCCTCTTTTTAAACACAAAATCCTATTTAAAAAGAACCGCAGTCCAATTTAAGCGTGCCATTCCTAATGCAAGGCGGACATTGGTATGCAAATGTGAGAGCCTGTGGACACCGGAGAGCGGACACTGTTCGCGCAGAGATTTTAGCAAATATTACCTCACTACTGTCGCTGACATATCTACATGGTGGACAATAAAGCGGGGTTTAAATTATGAAACTAGTGTCGTGAAACAGTAGCTTGACTGTTCTGTTTCGGGCTATAGCTAACTAACACCCGGTTTTTGCTAAAAGCTGATAAATTTAACTAACAGACTGACAGACGATTGACATCGTATTTTTTTTTTCGATTGCGTTTGACGATAATTTTTGTCGATCGATAAATAGCAAGCAGAGTTGATTTTTTCGCCAAAAACGATCCACAGTAACGATAATCGACAATAATTATAAATTAAATATAAAATAATATAATTAAATTTATATAAAATTTAGCAAATCTGCAATAAGCTTAGAGAATATATTGATCGTCAAAAGACAGCACATCGAGCGACGACAACCGTCGTTTAAAATAACGCAAATTCTTTAGAGGTAAAGTAGTTTTAGTATGGGTGGTGAGAGAAATGAATGAATATTGACTGAGATTTATTATGAAATGGATTAATTTTGACTTCATTGGGTCATTCGGTAGGATAGAGAGAAGTTTGACTGCTAAAAAGAACTCGTCGTATGCACTGCCTCCACCTTTTTTGAAGTCGGTTATAAAGTGGATATTAGAGCCTGCTAATGGGGATCCGAAAGTATTATACTGATACCATGCAAAAGATGGATGTTACAGAGATGGTAGAGTGAAGTGCATTTATTTTAGTCAGTCCTTGGTAAGAATCTTTACGCGATAGAATGACTGATTAACTTAATTCAATCACGTTCTATTAGTAACATACTGATAAATCTTACGGCCCCTTGAAAGCACACTAACTTGTGTGTGGTTATCAAGCAAACAAACCTAATCATACGGAAATATAGCCACAAAATAAACAAAGAAATCGGAAATCGTTTGCGTTGCATCGGACGCATATCCGACCCTCAAAGCGTCGCATGATTAGACAGCAAATATGGCGACTACATTTTTGTTTACAGAACATTACACAGAGTAGCAAAATTACACACATCTGCTGTTGGTAAACTGGATATTCACTGGAGCTCCAGGCACCCCTGATGTGGCTGTTGACATACTTCATCAGTGTTTGAGACTTCGGCAAATACCGAGTGACGAAACATAACATCACACAAATGTTTTCCACGAAAGGTTAGGTAGGTAGAGATGTATAATTCCCAGATGGATTGTCGAATCCGCTGTTTTACAAAACCGCTAGTGGTTTTACGAAGCAGCTCCATTATGTAAAACAACTGAACAACGTTCAGCGGTTTTCCATAATTACTGAACTTGAATACGCAGAATTGTATAAAGGTTTTGCATTTATCAATGCAAGACAGCGTGAAACGAAACGTCAGATTGTAGATTATTAATGGATGGCGTCCGAAACAGAAATAAATAAAACGAGTAATACGAGTAAACATTACCTTAACTCAAGAGAAGACAGTGATTTTAAGGACAATATTAATTAAAAGTTATCAGAGTTTTATGAAAGACGCTCATTGCGACTGCAGATAAGCCATTCTGCATTACGTGTAAACGTCGCGCGTCGGTAGCAGTTTTGTAAAATGTAGCGCAATGACAATCCAGCTAAACGTTTCCATTATTTATCAGAAATCAGAGGGGCAATTCTCGTAATTTTAAGAACGTTCACATTCTGATCTCAGTCTCAATCTGTCAAAAAATACCTTAATTTCCCTACATTTTGACAAGTTTTTGACATTTGCTTGTCGCCGATATGAGACTGCGACTAGATTTTGAACGTTTTCAATTACGAGAATTGGCCTTCAGAAATCTTACCTGTGGTTGCCAATTTGTGGTGCCACTTAGAAATTGAGTGATTGAATTCTTAAAATCGAAATTCCAATTTTAAATCACCTTAAAGATCTATTTAATTTGACAATAGAGGTTAGTTTTTTAACCTTAATTTTTGTCGATAAAATTTCAATTACAATTTAATTATGTCATTGTAACAACAATACTTAAAAAAATAGTGAGATATAAAGTTGAAACCTTTTAAATACAGCTGAAACTAGCTAACTAGCAGCTGTAACTAGTTCCCTTTAGCGAGTGATTGCGTAAGAGAGTTTACGTTTTCATCAGATACTTTTGGAACAGACTATAGATGCAAAATGATAACAAGGCTGCCATCTTACTTCGGTAACTTCAATATTATAGTTGGATTTTCCGGTATCCAAATGTTAGATTATATGTTAGAGTTTCAATCTTCAAAGCTCTGACAGCCGCTAAAAGCGCACGTGCTGTACGTACAAATATTATGATTATAGGTACGAAACCTGACTGAATAGTATACCAGCCGTCGGCACTTCGTCGGCACCCGTAATGTGCATCATTTCGGCGTATTCACATGCTAATGCCGACGCGCTGTGGCGCTGTAGCGCTGCGGCCGCTGACAAATATCGCTTCCTCGCTTTTATGTACGATTTGTGAGTTTGTGACTATAGTGGGTGTTTGTTGTGGTGGGTAGTTTGAAAGTAAAATTGTGTTTTTATATAAAGAAGATTGTTGCAAGATTGAGTAGAGTTAGCAAAGGCGTTGTATTCAAACATCTTCACTATATGTCTATAGTGACCTTATTTGTGATGTTCTTCAGAAAGGTAAGGTGCGTAGAACTCGCACCTGTTTAACTTATCACCAGAGGGACAATTCTCGTAATTTTAAGAACGTTCACAGTCTCAATTTGTCAAAAATACCTCTAATTTTTTTACACTATGGCAAGTTTTTGACATTGATTGTCGCTGAGATGAGATTGCGACTAGAATTTGAAAGTTTTTAATTACGATAATTGGCCTTCAGATGTATGTATGAACTTAAGAGAAGCAAAAGGAGTATGTAAGGATCGTAGCAGGTGGCGTTCTGTAGTTTCTGCCTACCCGCATGAGATGAAGGCGTGAGTTTATGTCTGTAAAGTAAAAGTCCGCAGCGCCACCCATACTCTCTTTCAAGTTTAACAAATATCAAGTTTATTTCAATGATAATTAAGTTGATTTTGGAGTGACTATTAGTACTATTAAAAAGGTTATTGTAAAAAATGTTTGAAGTTGTAGCGTAAACTGAACTTTATTGAGTAGTAATTTAATGTTATTTTCCCATTCATTCATATTTGTTTACATTTTTGCCAAATAAATTGCGAACGCAGATTATGTATGTTAACAAAGGATGCCACTGTGAAATAGGTTGCAACTTATCATAGCAATATTTGTTTCAGCTATTAATTAATATCTGTCCATTTAACTGTAATAATCAAATTAATCCGAATCACTGGTTGGCATTCCAAATGCATAAGTACAATTTACGAAGTGAGCTTTGCGTTAGTCATATTAAAATATAGGTAACCATAATCAGCCTATAATGTCCCCACTGCTGCTGGGACACAGGCCTTCTCTCTGTGAGAGGGAGTGGCCGTACTCCACCACGCGGGCCCAGTGCGGGTTGGTAGATGTCACATGTCTTCGAATTTTTGGTTGTAGGACATGCCAGTTTCCTCACGACGTTTTCCTTCACACTTTTTGAGAGTAATGATGAAATAAATTACACAACGAAAAGTGAGTGCTTGGGTTTGAACCCACGACCTTCAACTCGTAAGTCGATATACTTCAATCTTGAACAAAAAAAAAACCTACACAAGCTCAACCTAGAACTTACTAAACTAGGTACAGGTATGTAATGAGCTAGCCAGTGAACGGGCAAGTACTAAAGCTAGTAGTTACAGTAAGTACTCACTGTCTTCGCCGGCGCACGGCATGCCAGGCGCGGCGGGCACATTCGGGAAAACTGAAACAAACAACAATATCATTAGGACACACCACGAAATTACACGAAAATGAACAAAAAGAAAGACTATTTCTCGTTCCTCTGTTTCGTTTATTTGTTGGAAACGAAATTGCATTGCTTTACGGAGAAATAAGCTATGGTGGACGTCGGCTACACTCATTGTTGGCGACAGCGACAGTGCGACATTGCGACAACGGGACATTGCGACAACGGTGCGACATTGTGATTTTCCGCAGCTACAATTGCGCCTAACTACATTATTTGCTGAATTCTCTAGGGTCTGCAGGTTTGTTCGTTGACTATTTGTTTGATGTTATTTGGATATTGAACTTTAAGTACGTTGTCTTAAAGATCAGTTGATTTTTATGTAGGTTAGTCGAAAAGTATAAGTCGAAATATTAGGGCTTGTAGACTGTAAATTTGTAGACCATTTTCTATTTTCTTAAATAATTTCCAATACCTGTTAATACTATAATTAATTTGAAAACATTGTAAAAACCAATTTATTTTTAAAAGAATAACCGTGAAGTTTCTTGCCAGCTCTTCTGCATAGGAAACGACCAATTGGAACCGTGCACCTAGCTTCTGAAGTTTCATAAGTGTGTCCATGTAGGTTAATGTGAAATAAAATATTTTGATTATGTATGTTTGAATTTATAAATATTTTTAAGTTCCTTGTAATATTTATTTCACCGTAAACTGAAACTGGCTGATTGTTTTTGATTAATACTGACAAACGCCTCTTCGGTAAATCTCAAACTCTGATTTGAACCTTCTATTTAGCTTTTATTTAACAGAAATCTGACATACTCATACACCAACTAAATAAACAACCCCAAAGGTCATTTCCTAAGTTAGTGTACTTGGCAATTGTCGGACCGTGGAGATAGACCCCAGATTTATTACAACATAAAGTGACTTGTTGTCTAGCAGTTACATTTTATCGCACACACGAGCCGGCCGCGATGTGGCGACTTGCTGCAATAAAATAGAATATTAACCAGAGCTGAGATATTGTAAGTAGTTTTTCTAGTACTCGTGTTGTGAGCAAATGTAAAGGTAAGAGTGAAGTGACTATAGTGTGTTCACTAAAGATTGCGATAAAATGTAAACAAACACTAACCGCATTTCACTCAATCACGCCAGTATAGTTTTTTTTAAGAAATAACGACCAATAAAGTTTACAAGATGTTATTATGGTTAAACCGATTGAATATTACAACATAAAGTGACTTGTTGTCTAGCAGTAACATTTTATCGCCCACACGAGGCGGTCGCAATTTGTCCACTTTCTACAATAAAATAGAATATTAAGCAGAGCTGAGTTAAATAGTTTTTCTAGTACCAGGAGTATTTGTTAGGAATTGCTTTGTGTAATGAATAAGCGCGAAGTGACTATAGTATGTTCAAAACTAATGAGATAATATGTAAACAAACACCACCCGCATTTCAGTGAATAACGTCAGTATAGGTTATTTATCAAATAACTACCATTAAAGTTCACGTTTGGTATTACGCATAAAATGTTGGAAAGATTCACACTGCCATCAAATCTTTCATATCTGCAAACGGCCCAAACCGGCATTATCGATGAAGTTCCAATTTTGTCATCACATAAAGGAGAAGCTGCCGGACGATCCGACAATAGGCCTTTTGTTTTCATCCAAATAAAGAGCGGGAAAAAACGGATGGCCCCAAACAATTTCGGCTTTATTCAAACTCCCTACTCGATACGCGAAAAACTTGCAAGCGGGTATTTGGAAATTCGGACACCTCGTTCGGAAATTCGAGGCCTAATGTTTGTGGAATTGGAAATTCGAAGTGTGGCATGAAAGCCGGAGAACCGTGTTCGCTTGTTTTTGTGTTTGGAGGGTCGTCACAACATCAAGGACTTACGTACAAGCCACAAATTGGGCACGAGTGACGTTCGATTGGAATGTATTGCTGTTTTTTAACGGCTAGAGATTTTCATTGGTTGCGTGTCTAATGGCACTATTACACGGTATACTTACTGTTCTATGTGTTTCAATTTAGATGAAATTGAACTGTGTTCTTTTCTCTGTGGGCCACGCCCTTTCTGGGCCTTACAACCAAAGTGAATTCATTTGGTAGAACTGTGTGCTACTTATTGTCTTAACTTGCGTGTTTCATAGAACTATGTGGATAATTACAGTTCTTGACAACAGTTCTAGATTTTTTTTAGGTTTTATAATACACAAGCACGAAGGGATTTCCCATCATCATCATCTGCCTAGCCTTTTCCCAACTATGTTGGCGTTAGCTTCCAGTCTAACCGGATGCAGCTGAGTACCAGTATTTTACATGGAGCGACTGCCTATCTGACCTCCACAAGCCAGTTACTGGGTAACACGAAACCCCTTGGTAAGATTAGTTGTCAGAATTTCGGGCTTCTGACCCGTAACGACTGTCGAAGATCCACGAATGACAGCCGGGACCAACGGCTTAACGTGCTTTCCGAGGCACGGAGGGGTCACGGAGGAGAGTATATGAGGAATTTTGTGCGAAATTTCATACTTCTAGACCCAACGGTTTAGGTTGTGCGTTGTCTGTCAGTAAATGCATTAAATATTTGTATGGAGCCAAAAGATTTTTTGACAGCTACATGTTATCGTCCTAGATTTTTTATAAAGCACGTAGTTATAATATAACATGTCCAGTTATATTTATATGATATAACAGTAGTGTTGTATGACACTATCCGGATATGGGTTGTGTATCCGCAGCGGCCATGTCACTGAGAGCAAAGTTAGTGACAGCTGCGCGGACACACCGGACGTTACGTCACATAAGATAGAACGGGGAAATGTGATATTCTAATAGCCTTCATCATAGTTATAACATGTGACAACAACTTGTATTGAAAGAAAATACCTCTTTGTTTTATACAAGGTGTATCAAGACCCTTGACGAAGCCGTCATTTACACATTCTGTACATAAAATTAGTAACATTCTGCGAAAAAATTACTGGGAAACGACTATTATTTCTGGTGTAAATTCGCTGTTGACGGTAGTGCGCAATGTAACGCACGCAAAACATTGTGCTTATGTGTGCATGCAACGGTACAGGGAGAAGGAGAACTGGTTATCGTAAAAAAACGTCCAAAAAAGTTGAAACTTTGAAGTTCAATATACCCAGAAAGTTCTCAGGTATGGACCAGTAAAAAAAATGTATCTGAATAACGGGGGGAACAAGAATCTCGGCTTCATTAAAGGTATTTTACACCCGTTATATTTAGAAATTTTATTTTATTCAATCTAGACAATTCTTCAATAACAATCCAATTTTACTTTCAAATATTTATTCTTCGAAATCAGCAAGAAACTAACGTTAAACTGGAAAAAGTCGTTTAACTAGATCAGACATACTCTGATACTCAAGATAACCATAGATAAGATAAAGTTTCTAGTATTGACATTGTTATCGATGATTCAAGTTTTATTAAGATTACTGTACTTAGGAGATGTTCACGTAAGCGCTGTGGTATTTATTTGTTATAAATATCGCAGCATTATGAGATAGGAGCCTTTTTGGCCTCGCACAGGTCTTTTCAGGGTTCCGCACCAAAACGGTAAAAGGGAACACTTATTTATGGTGCGACTCAGTCTGTCTGTCACAGCTGGATATCTCAAGAACTACTAATGCTATCAACTTGAAATTTGGAATTTTGCAAATACGAAAGAAATAAAAATATATACTTACATATTTTTTGCAACAGGGACTGTAAGGGGGTCTGACCGAAAATAAATGTTTGCAGTTACAAGTGTCAATGGAAAAGAAACTCCACAGTTATAAAAATCCTGACATTATGCAGTACCGAGAGACAACACTTTATTATTCATCACTAGCTGCGTCCCGCGGTTTCACCCGCATTGTGAGGATATCGGGATAAAAAGTATCCTATTTTCAAATCCAGGTCATGGTCTATACATGTGCCAAATTTCATCAAAATCCCTTCAGCCGTTTTAGCGTGAAATCGTAACAATTTTTTTACTTTTTTTTTATTGATAATTGGGTTGACCTCGTTCACGCGTGTTGGAAAGCGATGGATGAGGTCTATGATGGCACGAGGGTACCCAGAAGATACCTGTTCACTCTTGCTTTGAAGGCAGACGGTTGTTCTCTTTATAATATTAGTTTAGACATAAGAAGAGATGGCAAAACTAACCGCACGAGCATTCCTACGTCTAAATATTCCAACTTCAGCGCCACCACACGCCTTCATAAATCACCAACAAAACTTCGAAGACAAGTAACACTACTTTATTATTAAACTTCGTATCTCACTACACACTTACACTCCGAAACACTGAACCAAGTTTTAGTACGCAAGTACACAGGTACTTTAAATGTAACCATTTTGCAGACAGGAGAAAAACAAGGGGGTGAAGGTTTATGGGAATATTCCGCGGATAACTTACTCGTACGAGTATGTCTAGACTTATTTGGGTGAATCAACCAAATGAACAGAAGAGAGGAGCCCTGTGTCCCAGCAGTGGAAACAGTATAGACTGATTATATGTAACCAAATGCGCCGTGTAATATTGTTTTAAGCTGTAACTTCTACTTAAGGGGACTACATGACCTAAAGCGCGGTCACTGTAGGACTGCATAGAAAAGAAAGAGAAGCGCGATGACACAACGCTGGTAATTTATTGCAAAACATGAAGCAATCATCTATTTACAAAAATTCTATTGTTTGGACAAAAATATTAAAACACTAGTGCTTTATTATGTTGCTTGTAGAATAATCTGACAAAAAATCAGAATGCTTCTATGTACTTTTAGAGGTATCTTCATGATTTTTTTCTACCGTATCAAATGATATATTATGTTTTCAACACACTATTTAACTAGCATATATCCTGAAGAATATCATATATTTTTCTGATTTTGTTTACTGTAGTCGATTATTTACTTTTAGGCATTATAAAACTTGCGTTTTTTACGTTTAGGTCCTGTAGTCGGTCTAAACCTCTGGATATTTGAAGATTTTTTGCAAATTCATCCCCCAAAGGGGCTAAGTAAGAGATGTAGGTTGTCATTTTTTCCGATGAGAAAAGCAATCGGGCGGGCGGATGGTTGTTAAATAATAAGTATATAGCTTGTGTCATCATGAAATTAACACTAATAAACAGTGTGTAAACACTGTTTTTGATTGTTAAGTCAAACCGTAATATTTTATCACTTTGATAAGTTTATAGTTTAACTTGATTCTCGTAACAAACGAACTCTCTAACATTGCAGTAAGTTTATGTCAACAACTGTACAGAGACTGAAAAAGTTACAATTTATCCATTTTCTCGACAGGATAAAACAAAAACAAGAGACCAAACTGGACTCAATTACGTTGAAATACTGACTTGTTGGGTGCTGATGTTCTTGTGGCTGTCTGTCAAGTACTTTGCAAAGTTAACGCATTATACTATTTTGTGTTATTGTAAATTAGTGTTGCTGTTATTATTTGTAGTCGAGAGCGGCAAAAAATATATTTTCTGTGGCGTTTTTTAGATTTAAGTTCTTTTCACAATAAGTAGGTGATACTTTTTAGGTAAAATGCTTATTTCTATTACATATGAAAAGTCTTTGCGCTGTAATACCTTTTTTGTATTGTATTTTCACAAAAAATAATGCAGAGTATTTTTGTTTTGGTCTTTAAGGACTTCTGAAAGACCCGTCTAATTGTCTGTCATTATCGCTTAGCGACGATGATTCATAATTATTAATACTTGAATAGTTTTATATCAAGCACAAATTATCTATTAGTTCATTAAATAATGCTTCAAATAACACTCGTAATTAGAATCGAAGGTAATATATACCACTAATAAAATATTAAATAAAGAATATTTTACTTGGATTTTTATTTTATTAACTTAAGCACATGGACTATAATTTGTGGGAGCTTTTTATTATTATTTGCTACACATATCTAAATAAAGCTAATAGTTATCTATTAGCTAAATTATTAGCTTTATTTATATAAAGCTAATAATTTACTTGGACCTCGCTTTCAACCCTTCGTATGCGGAACGTGGATCCACACGAAACACAATAGCTTTTTAATTGTTTCTGTAATTACGGCACTCAACCGGTTAAAGTTCTTGACCCACATTTGAATCATATATTTGTGTTCATAATTTACCCAGAGATTAAACGACAATAAGATCGTAAACTAAGACATACCCAAGATGCAGACGTTGGTTCCAAACAGTTAAACCGATAAATTGGAGCGTTCAGTAATATTGTGTTCACTCACCCGCTCCAGTGGTCTTCACTTGTTTAAGCTATTATTAAACAACTTCATCTAAACATAAAACTTATAAATTAAAGTGCAATAAAGTATTTTATGATGAAAAAAAAAATCGCTGTTTTAATTAGGTAAGTATGTGGAATTTTTACTGTTACTTCCTCTTAATTAACATATTTAAACACTTTTTTATGCTCAAATAAAACAACTCGAACTTGACTTCCAAATTTAGAAGACTTTACTCTCGCCAAACTAATTTATTAAAAAATGTAATTAGGTCATCATCATTTGTCTAGTCTATTCAAAACTATGTTGGGGTCGGCTGCAGCTGAATACCAGTATGTTACACGGATTCCACAACCCAAGTTACTGCGTAATACGATACCCCGTGGTAAGACTGGTTGTCAGAATTGATAAAGCAAAAAATTAAAACCTATTGTTTTAAATTCATTCAATGCCTTACTTAGCTTTATAACTTAAAAATCCAGCACAAAGCTTTGAAAACAATCCCGGCTGCACTTAATAAGCTGACACCACTAATTTCCACGTCAGAAACTCGACAAACAAAGTGTAGTGCAATTTAAACTAGTAAATAATTTAGCTGGTGAACGTCAAGAGTGAAAATAAAGAGAAAAAGAAGGAGAGTAAATAAAATAAGTGAGACAAAGGACAGGCCGGCGTCAAAACGAATCTCGTTGGTTGTGGGTAGAAAGAAAAGCGGGCAAGTGCGAGTAGGAATCGTTCACGAAGGGATCCGTACCATTGTTCAATATTTAAAAGCTACTTTTTTTATAACTAGCGAATGTGGGTGTACTCCATATACTCCAGATACTCCATTATCATACATCATCATCATTTCAGCCGAAAGCCGTCTACTGCTGGACATAGGCCTCTCCCGAACACCTCCACTTCGAACTGTGTTTTGCCTCTCGCATCCAACGGGTTCCTGCGGTTTTCACAAGGTCGTCGGTACATTTTGGGGGAGGCCTTCCAACGCTACGTCTTCCGGTACGCGGTCGCCAATCCAGAACCTTTCGGCCCCATCGGCCATCTGTTCTGCGAGCAATGTGCCCTGCCCACTGCTACTAAGTTTGGCAATTCTACGGGCTATGTCGGTTACCCTGGTTCTCCTGCAGATCTCTTAATTTCTTTCGGTTCTTCATGGATTACAAGCGTGATGTCATGTGGGTATTAAAAAAATCCTACTATGCACTTTTCTTATAAATAAAATAAAGTTAATAAAATGCCTCCCTATAACCTACGGTTCAAAAGATACAGCCCTGTGACAGACGTACGGATGGACAGCGGAGCCTTAGTATTGCACACTTTGGGTGTGGAACTCTAAAAAAACACAGGATCCACTTGACGGGTTCCAACACCGGTGGTGTTTTCAACAATTCGATTTCTTTGTAAAAGACAATTACTCGCGGCGTTCAATTGTGTTTCTAGGACAATAGGAGCGAAATTGTTGTGTTTAAAGGGGCTGACATATTGCCTTGGATGGACGTGGAGCTGACAGTTTTTTTATTACAATAAAACTAAGATACTAATTATTCCTTTCATTAGGTTATAATA
Organism: Gortyna flavago; assembly: GCA_963669345.1. NCBI lineage: Eukaryota > Metazoa > Arthropoda > Insecta > Lepidoptera > Noctuidae > Gortyna > Gortyna flavago. The sequence continues at coordinate 3,595,391 of OY770144.1, forward strand.
GTAAAAAATTTTGAAAAGTAAAAGTTGCATTTTTACCAAGAATAGTGTAGTTTTCTGTCGTATTATCTTTTTCTGACATAGTTTGTCTGGCAGAGATAGTTGATTGTGATAAGAAAGTGGGAAATATAAGATTTCCCTTTATTTATAGTAATCTAGCGGCTTGCCCTGCTTCACACGGGTGCAATGGCGACATGACAAAACATGGGATTTCTGGTGTCATATCTAAGTTAAACATTAATGTATTATACACACAATCCTTGTGGAATAAATGCTACAAATAATGTTGAATACTGCATCAAAATACATCTAGAAGGTCTAAGCTGTCACACAGACAGACACTTTTTTTTTTTTTTTGAAATGGCATCTCGCAGTTCATCCTTTATGAGGATGGCTACTGCTTAACCGGACTTTCCTGTGGATGCCTCGAATTAAGGCCTCCAGCCAGGGCAAACAATAACTTAATTAAAAACTAAGCGACAGCGCTAAGGGCAACCCCCTGCGGGGTTCGGACCTCGGCTCAGGGCGTCGCTGGAAGAGGACAGCAAGGGACAGGCTGGATCGGTATTATTATTAGTGTTTAGGGGCGAATTTAAAACTACAGGCTCAGCTGCGCGGGCTGGCTCGAGCAAGGGTCGGGGCGGGCACGGTGATGGTGCGGGACGTCGCGACGGGCCTCGGCGGCGAGGACGGAAGGACGGATGTCTGAGCTTGTGTTTGTGTTGTCGTCTGAGAGTACTAGTGGCCTTACTGCTCTCCTGGAGGAGGGTAGTGGCGTCGTCGGGGATAGTGAGGGTATGCCTTGGTCGGCGAATCCTACTTATGCGGGAGGGAGTGTATCGGGAGGCCGCCGCAATCAGGGGATTACAGACAGACACGTAACTCGACTTTGTTTTATACTATTTAGACATTAGAATAGAGTTGTAAAAAAAAAAAACGTTTAAACAAGTATTCTATTCTATGTATCTCACTGTGATAATCAGTTACTTAATTCGTTGAAAAAAAAAAAAAAAACACAATTAAATACATCATGTTTTCCATTTTTTCCGTGGCGTGGTCCTATAGGTACCTATTCCGAGTCAACCAATCACAAGTGCGAGTTAGACAAAGCGTCTAAGGCTAGTTTTTCGAGAGATATTTCCGTTGAGTAGTTACTTAGTTTTCCGGTCAGAGTTTAAGCCGTGTTTCCAACTTAACTAAGAGCAGGGGCTTATAGTTACGAGTGCCTATCTAGTTTTAACATGAAAGGGAACGTATTTTCTTTATCGTAGCTTTATGTTAGAAAGAGGGTTAATGAAAATACATTGGCCTTCAAAAGTTAGTTGTAATTTTTCCACTTCAGCTGTGAGGCCACGTTATGATTTAAAATAAAAAATACTTACTCCTAAGGGATTACTTGATCATTTTCTATGTCAAGTTAAAGGTTTAAATAAGTCAATAACAAAGTTATAGCTTGGAAGCGTTTCTTTTTTAATTCCGAGCCTTTGCCGCTATCGCGAAGAATGAAATGAGTCTGGAGGTGTAGCATTCCTTCGATATAATAACGGGTAGGTATTTCAGGTATATTAAGGTCCTAATCCGTTCAGTAGTTTTTGCATGATTGAGTAACAAACATCCAAACATCTTCACAAACTTTCACATTTATAATATTAGTAGGATTGTTATGGCCCACGGACGGAGAGTAATGGGTAGCTCACAGTCCGATCAGGACCAGGCCCGTTCAGGACGGCGCGTATGTGTTCCACGCGCGCCTCAAAGAGATGTCAGCATTAGAGAAGGGGCCCGTTTGGGTCGAAGCCTACCGGGGCAGCGGGATTGTCCGAAAGGGTTACCGCTTCCCCGGAACATAAAGGGCTAAGGAAGGAACACGGATGGGTTTTAGTCAGTAAGAGTCTGACACTCCCTTCCCCTCCACCCAGAGCGGGAGGGGTATTTGATGATTTCCCAGCCACAATAAAAAAAGGTAGGATTTTTATTGAAATTAGAAGTCTTCAAGCGTTTGTCAGTTGCTGGCGAGTTTGTTGCGCAACTTCTTCCCAGCTAAAGCTCTAGGAAGTGGTGAAAGGGTGTGGATTTTGGGGAACTGTCTTATGTAATTTTGACGTTCAAAAAGTGCTGAATCTCAGCCTAGTTTGAATAAATGACTTTTGATTTTAACTTTAGTAAGTCAATAAAGATAAGAAAGAAGAAGAAAAGAAGAAGTTTACTAAAACAATGATTTGTTCAGTTGCCAAATTATTAGGAAAGCTACATATTGCTACACCAATTCTAGGACATAGCCCACATGTTCAGTAACATTAAATTTTTAGTGAATTATATTACAGCTCGAGTGGCAACTTTGGCATAGTTTGATCCCTATAAAAAGACAGTGTGAATTGTTTGGTAAACGGGCTGACGGGTATTGACGAGTCTTGTATCGAGGATTGTTGTTGAAATTAGAAGTGGACTGGTCTTGTCGCAGTTCGGGACTTTAAGTTTTGTAAACTAGGGTTTGGATATACACTACTAATGGCCGATTTCTATAATTTATGGACCGTTATTGGTCAAAATTAAGTCTCTTGTATCTTTACCAATAATGAAGCAAAGAGCTCATAGCTTTGCATAGTAGATCCTCCCTAAAGAAGTATCTATTACAGGTAAAAAATGCTACCATTGCATGCATTGGTAAGCAAAACGATTCGTTTTTATTTATAGGAACCGAGCATAGGAAAACAAAAGGAGAACTAGTAGCGGATCGAGAGGGGGCTGGAGGGGGGGAGGTTCTGGGGATCAGACCGGAGTATATCGATAATATCTAGGAATCAATGCTTATTATTAAAGATGCGTAAGTAATTCTGTCGGTCTGTTACGTTTTCACGACTTAACGGCTGAACGGGTTTCGATGAAATTTGGCACACAGGTATTAGATAAAAAGTATCCTACGTCTTAAACCCAGGTTGGGTTAGGATACTTTTTATCCGGTAGTAAGTTTCCGTGTTACCGGTCTTCCCGTTAATTATCAACGGTTAAATTAAACGCGACGTGTTGAGTATCATAAATGAAGACAAAACAAAAAAAAAATATCATAACTCATCATTTCGGGGTCAACGAACACCGGTTTTAGGTTCACGTTTAGGCAGGCATTACTCAATTAGTGTTCGATTGGAGCTTAAATTAATCATAAAGTGTCATGGCGAGGACTCAAATGGAACTACTTATTTATATATTGCGTAGAATTTTAGTTTACATTTTTCAGAAGAGGAATGGATGTAATGTAATGTAACAGAAGCTCTTTTAAATTAATTTCTAGAAATAATTTTTCAGTTTTTTTGGTCGTTATGGTATTCTCGCCTTCGTTCTTAACTTTCTAACATTTATAAACTGAAAAATAACATAATGGTATTTATTGCAACTTTAAGGTTTCAAATACAGCTCCGTTTATTTCGACAGCCAAAGTTCACAAACTGTCCGGTGTGGTATATGCAGGATGAATAAATGAGAGCAAGCCTCCAATGTGGCTACAAGATGGGCTATCAAATATTCACGCTATTGCTCCTGCAACTTACATACGTATGCACGGTTGTGTTACAGGCCATTTTCATGCGTATTCAGTCAAGGTCGAGCCAAGGACGGGAGTATGAGTATTAGATTCCGTTGGCAATGTTAATGGGGCGACTGAAAAATGTTGAATATTTCTGTGCGCCATTTGAACATTATTTTCGTTTGCAAATTGAAATAAGACTATAGCATTGTTCACTGTGAGAGTAGATCTTTACAGTTAAGGGAAAAGAAGGAAGATTTTGAGTTATTCCACTTATCCCCATTGATAATCCCCATCAATGGGGATTTGTGAAATTTTCTTCCACAAATTCCCATTGAAGTCTCATAAAGTTCATAATGGTTTCAAGTTGTTCATATTCATGGGTAGAACATCCTGTAAAAATTTCGAGACGGTAAAAAAAATCATCCGGTATAATTACTAGCATCCTGCCATATTAATATAAGGTGTAAATATTCATACACGAATTAGTTTAAGAGATACGAGTATGTACTCGTATTACAAATGATAAAGAAGAAACAGAAACAAAAAAAAAAAAGCTACGCAGACAGTTTTCAGTCCATTTAATCAAATTTTTTGAATAATTCATTTGCACCGTTCTTGCCATTGAATTAGCGCGCTCGCACACGGCATACTTTTTGTAGGTTTTGTATAACACACCTTCTGTAGTACGTGCGTTGATAAATTTGTTCTCTAGTGTTACATTTAACTCCTACACAAAAAATCAGCCACCGATTGTTTGCTGTCCTTGAACGCTCTAACAAAGATACTAGGCATATTTACACATGGGTATTGTACCCTTTGTGTATCTAAATGTACAGAATCGGCACTGAGTGGTATGTTTTGTCTGAACCCTTTGACAGACCACATGTTCTTGTGAGCTTGATTGTACTAAGGGTTTTCTTGCGAGACCATAGACACTAAAGCCCGTTTTCACTAACACTAAGCGTCATCTAAACTAATGCCTAAATAAAAGCTCACCGTTGGATTTTCAACTTTCGGCGCAGAACCGAACTTTAAAGACCATTAATTTAGGTGTGTCGCTAATGTAATTGTAAACGGGCATAAGGTTCACTTGTTTTATGAGTGACTGAACACCGTTGGCAGTATTATTTTGCTTCGAAGAAATTAATTAAGCTAGAGTAAGCACTTTCCTTTGACAGTATTTTCCAAGAAATTATGTTCATTTTACATGCAATCTTTTTCAGGGTTTATTTCAAAGGACTGCCTTCTTTCTTGGAAATAAAATAATTAAGTTTCATTCCAGTTACTTATCATTTTATTTTCACACGCCTTAGTCGATACTAAAACGTTGTTATGAATATTTTTTAACTAGCCTCAACTTAATGTAGTAGCTTGATGTGCTGGCGTCTGTACACGTAGTGATAAGAATGTCATCATGGTGACCACCATGAAGACATTCTTATCACTACGTGTACAGACGCCAGCACATCAAGCTACCCGAAACTGTCAAATTTTCCCAATCGACTTTGAACTTTCATACTTTAGCGATAAGTTGAAAATCTATTAAATAAATTTGACTGATTATATCTCTGTTACCAGAAGGTTCACAGGTACGGTCTAGTACAAAAAAATGCTTACAATGACGGGGACTAAAAGACAAGTGGCTCTCGGCTTCGGTAAGTGTCTTTTTACATCCGTTATGTAGGTTAACATATTTATGTACTGGCCAGTGTTCCCTAAAATAAATGTTTTTGACATATCTCGGGACCTTTGACATATCCCTTTGACATATCCCAGACCTTCGGAAGGCGTACGAGGGGCCGAAGCCAACTCGCAGATGCCCATTAGACGCTTATATTGTTATTATCTAAAATGAATGCTACGTCATAAAACGTCACAGGATATTCAATATAGCTACCGACCTATGACCCCTAAGGTCATAAAATTTCTTAGAACCCATTGTAAAGTCTTCTAAAACATTTCTTCGTATAAAATTATTGTTACTCTACCAGTAATACCGTTCGTTTGAGAATATTGCTACAAAGTTTATCAAAGTAGGACAAAGCAAATTTTCTTTAGGCTAATTTCAGACGGGAAGTAGAGAACCGGTCTAAGTGGAGGTGCTTGGGGGAGGCCTATGTCCAGCAGTGGACGTCTTACGGCTGATATTATGGTGATGGTGATGAAAATCAGACGCTTCACTAGTGTTCATTCTCGTTAAATTTTTCGTTGACACGATTCTAAAAAAATTACATAGAAATGAACGTTCATCTGCTCATTTCATTTAATTTTTCGATCATTTGGTAGCCGATTTAAAAATGCTGAAAAATGGTAAAATGCAACATCGTTGCATCAGAAGGCCAATTCTCGTAATTTAAAACGTTCAGAATCTAGTCGCAGTCTTATCTCAGCGACAAACAAATGTCAAAATCTTGTCAAAATGTAGGGAAATTAGAGTTATTTTTGACAGATTGAGACTGAGATCAGACTGAACGTTCTTAAAATTACGAGAATTGCCCCTCAGTTCACTAATGAATTAATTTTTCACTTTTGATTCATTTTATGTTCTGACATTTTACTTCTAGTGAAATACAATAATTAACAAAATGATATCTGCTTCAGTTAACACAGTATTAGCTTTTATAACCACAGTTTTTCCAATCTTAACTCCCGGAAGCGTCCTTTGGCCAAAATAACATATAAACTTTCATACGATAAGAAAAGTACTACGTTTTATTTGTACCGTCAGAAAAACAAGGTAAGGCTTCGTTCACACTTTTAGGCAGAAGAAGTTGATAACATCAAGAGTAATGGAGGAGGAAGTTAATGGATCGAAAAAATGGCAGGAAAAATAAAAAACTATGATTTGTTCATGACGATGTTTTGATGATAAATAGTCGAATTAAATGCAAATTATTGGTCTTATTGTGCGAAACGATGAAATTCATAAAACTATGTCATTTCATGATAAAACTGGTACTAATAATGCTCAATTTAAATATGCCAACAGCAAAGAGAATCACAATTTAAATTGTTTATGTTCTAATTTCTGTAACCCAACTTTATCTCATCAAAACTTTTATTTTCAATAAAGCCATTTCCTGTAACGAAGGGTTCGTTCGTCAAAACACACACGTGAAGAACCAATATCATCAGTTGCCATAAAAAAAACTTTTCAATAAAAGCAGAACGATTCCGATTTCGTGTGTGGCAACACTTAGGAGTCCGCCTAAATACTCTTTGGCTAATAGATTTACTTTTAACAAGTTTTCTTTGGGAGTTAATTCTTGGGTGGTTAGTGGTTATCGTTGGGGATTATGGGGGCCCAATTATTTTGTTTATTGGCTACCTGGCCTGAATGTGATGGGTTTGATGTAGGGGGGCGATATAAGAGGGTGGTATTGTGTGTTAATCAGCAGTTTGTAAAGGACAATGTAAGTTTTGTTTTTTTTTTGCTCTGTTTTAAGGAGTCTTACCAAGGGGTATCGTATTACCCAGTAACTGGGTTGTGGAGGTCAGTTAGGCAGTCGCTCCATGTAAAATACTGGTATTCAGCTGCATCCGGTTAGACTGGAAGCCGACGTTAGTTTCAAGTTGAGCTATAAACGGTTACGTTAATTGAATCTTTTTCAATATCCCCAATAAAGAAATGAACTTCTGTTTATTGCAAGAAGGAAATAAGTGACAAAAAGTTAAACGTAAAGAACTGGTAAAATATGGGTGTACCTACTATACACTTCTGAGTATACAGACATAATCTCATTATGTCATGAAATAAGCTTCCGACAAAACGAAATAGTATTTACATTGACCAAAACATAAACATCACGCCCGCTTTACCCCTATGGGTGAGACAAAGGTGTGCCTTTATAAAATACCATATTAAATAGAAAATAACGTAAAATCATTTTGACAGCCAGATCGAAACACGTCATCACATGTTTCAATAAAAGAGATAATTAAATACTGATGTTCTTTTTAGGGTTCCGTATCCAAAGGGTAAAAACGGGACCCTATTATTAAGACTCTACTGTCCGTCTGTCTCTTGTTATTATAAGTACTAATAGTTTTTTTACGTTTGTCATAGTTTTAAATTGTAAGTTAATTTTAAGACCACGCTATCGCTTTAGGTATACACCTGTAATGATAGTTTTAAGAGAGATTTCAATAAATAAAATAAAAATCTATAGTTGAGCACAAGGCACAAACACATTGGCACAAGAATTCCACAAACTTTTTTACTCAATAATGAAAGAAGACTCAGTTTCTTAAGGGTTGACATCGGAGGGTTAACTCTTGATAACTTGGCTCAAAGCGAAAGTTTCTGTTTACTTTTATTATGCTTGCCTTTCACTTGAGATATTTACTCAAGGGATGGATTTGTTCTGCCAATTTATAAATAGAGAAAATACGAAGGGATTTTTGGAAAGACAATTTATATTTTTTGGAATTTACAAATCTTGTCCATAATCTCTTTATTTTTTTCACTTCTTTCTTTATTTCACTGTCTCTTAAGATACAGGTATACCCCAGTTTAAGAGACAGGGTAACGTTATTGACAACAGATGTACCATGTACCTACTTACATCAATATGTTCTACCATATATAATGTAGATATAACGGTGTAAGTTTTGTTTTTGTTTTTCTCACCATCTGTATCTTCTTGATCAATAAACAATTATTATTATTATTATTAATCTGCATCAGCCTGGACCGCAAATTGTATAACAACTTCATGGATTTTGATGAAAATTCGTAAACTATTGCTTTAAATGTTTACAAAATTCGTCTGCTCGCAAAGTAAATGACGCAATGAATATTGTTGAATTGTCAAAATGAATGGCATTGGGATTTTGAGAGTTCGCAATTACCCCGGTTGGATATAGGCGAATTGCACGCCATTTTTCCTGATGTTTGGCTTCTTTCCTCTAGCTGAATGAAGTTCTTTCAGAAAGAAAACATTATAATATCGTAGCTACAACCCTTGTACAAAGGGGCAGCTTCACCCTGTCCAGTAAAATCCTTTTTATAGGTGCACTAATTACCAACAGGTCAGCGGGACATTCTTTCAGCGATAACGATTGATGGTGGAAAAGTCAAAAATGTATTGGATAATCTACCGAAAATCTTATGTAAATCCTGTTGAAAGTCGTAGAAATGCGACTGTCGCTTGTCCAGATATTTATTAATATATTTATTAAAACTTTAGCACAAGTAATAGAAATACAGTACAACGGCGGACTTAATGCCTGAGGCATTTTCTACCAGCATCTTCATAGCATTCTTGCATGAAATTCAAAAAGAAACACTACAAAACATAAAAGCATCGTAAAATAAGCAAGCTGTTCTCAAAATCACGTTATTAGCAAAGTTGTTCGGTTCGGGCTGCAATTTGGCAAGTTCCCCGCGCACCCGGCGTGATGTATAGCCGATACTTGAAATAGTTCGGGTAAACGATACTGGAGCAAAGCCTACGGGATACAAAGCCTACGGGAGTTCAATTAGTGTTGCTGTTTTTAGGTACGTGGAGTTTGTTCAACTGATTTATTCAGTCGGTTAGCATTTTTTTTAAGCAGTTAACTGAAGAGTCTAAAATTCCTAAAAGCTTATAAAGACGTCTCTGTCATGAAAGATTAAATGTCTTCTTATAAAAAAAAAAAAAAACATTTAAAAATACCAACTACAACACCGAGGGCAATTATTATATTTATTCTAAGCTCAATCTGTCAAAAAAACGTCTAATTTACCTACAAATTTTTGATATTGGTTATAGCTGAGATGAGATTGCAACTTAAATTTAAACTTTTTTTTGGTAGGAGAGGCTTTCATTTCACTTCTTATTACTGCATTATTAAAACAAGCTTAGGACATATAGGTATATTTAGATAACACAAACGCAGAAAGTAAGTTCAATAAATAAGAAAATAAAACAACACAAATCACAAAATTAAACAGTGAACTATTTCGTAGTGACGGCTACGAATTATCGTAGCCGTAGCGTTCGTAGGCGTCTACGACAAGTGCTACGAGCTACGACAATTCTAACTATTCAGAATTCCTTGACTGTATTGTATCTATGTTTAGCTGTTATTAAGTGTTGTGATAAATTAGAGAGGGGCTGAAGGACTACTCTGCTGAAATGTGTGATAACGGTATCAAATCAATTAGGCACTTCACAGAAAGCCGAACCACAAAATCTGGAGCACTTTGTTTCATATGCGTTTCACTTTTAAAGCGAATCAATATTATCTAACTGACTGAATATAAACTGAATATAAAAAGGCAAACATCGAAAATTTCAAGTTTATAGCAAGTTGCGTTTTATAACTTCTTCTATAGGAAAAAAAATGCAAGATTTAAGAATATCTCCACTCTTTTATACTCTGGATTTTGTGCATTATCACATGCCAAACCATTCGTAAGAATACATGATAATATCTATTAATTGAACGTTACGCTTCTGTGTTATAATCTTCTGAAGCTAACCAATTGAGGGAAAGGAAATTGACAGAATAAATAAGGATACAACTCATCTCAGCCGATCATCATAATCCGTTTAAAAACGACATTTTGACGACAAAAACTTGTTATTGGAAGGCTTATAATTTAATGGAAGATGATTAGGGGTTTTTTTAATTTTATTTTTCAGTTTATTAAGTTCGTAAATGGGAAGATTTTGAATTTTAAGGCTAGGCTAGGACCCTCAGGTCGAGAAGTTGCACGCCCAGGTTGACTGAACTAGTCTAGAGGTTTACCTAGATTTTTAGAAATGTTTTTCCATCTTATTTCCGTTACAAAAGAGAAGAATATAAATTGTTATCACTTCCATATAAAAAAACAGCCGGAGGGGTCAATAGAAGGTGCTTACGCTTACCGAGGTCGGTCCCTGGATGGGTGAACATCCATTACGCACATATTGAGGCCCCTCCGTACCTCGGAAAGCAAGTTAAGCCGTTAGTCCTAGCTGTCATTTGCAGATCTTCGACAGTCGTTGCGGGTTGTCAGAAGCCCGAAAGTCTGACAACCAGACTTACTAAGGGGTGTCGTATTACCAAGTAACTGTCAGTCGCTTCGTATAAAATACTGTAATTTAGTTGCATTCGGTTAGACTGGACGCCAATCCCAAAATAGTCGGAAAAAGGGCAAGACAGATGTGATGATCACTAGAAGTAAAATAAAATCTTAATATATATAAATTACGTGTCACGATGTTTGTCCGCGATGGACTCCTAAACTACTTAACCGATTTTAATCAAATTTGTACACCGTGTGCAGTTTGATCCAACTTGAAAGATAGGATATTTTTTTTTTACAAAAACGTTAGCCACAGCAACGCGTGGCCGGGTCAGCTAGTTTTTATTATAAAAAATATCATAGGTATTTTACCAACATTCATTGTTCCAGAAAGGTACCAGTTTTAAATACAGCAACATAAAAAAAAGCCAAGTCTGAAAGGTATAAATTAACACAACAGCATTCATTATCGCACCTCCCCCCTTAATTAAACTTGCAATTAACAGCAATTCACTGCCATCAAACTAAAATATCTTTTAAACCAACAATCCCACCGTACAATTAAACAGTTAAATGTTGAATAGTTAAATTTTAACCGGATGAAAAGTAGTTAACGGGACGTGTATTTAACAAATGAGGTAGAACGCGGCTGTGAAAACTAACAAAGCGACAGGTAATCGAAAACGTTGGCAATTTAAATTAATATTGTATGAGGTGAACTTGTTAATTATTGGTGATGTAGAGGGTGATAATTGAGACGTTTTTAATGCCCCTTTTTGTAATTGAGTTATTTCATTGTTGATATTCCAGAAACGACACTGAAATAACTCAATTACCTAAAAACTAGACTGTCACGTGTATTAATAATTATTATTTAATAGTTGCTTCAACTTTCCCGCTGACAGGCGCGACGCGACGATGCGACGCGATTCGGGTAGACCAGTTTTCATAACGTTTTCATAGAAATTGTTCTACTAGAGTCGCGTCGCGGTGACGCGTCGCGTCTGTCTGCCCGCCTTTATGGTATGATAAAATATTTTAAGTTTCCTTAATTTTTATATTGACTTTATGGGTTTTTCAAAAGGCAAGTAAGTGCAGCAAAATTGGTAGTAATATGATTGGATTATTTTAGTTTTTCTTTCATAATCATTAAAATATAAATGAATACTGGCAACATGAAACACCAAAGTTTTTTATTCATTATCCACTAGCCATTATTAGCCTTGCCACTCAACGAGTAGCGTCACCAAATAAAACTTTAATGTCATAAGAATAAAGTTTAGCTGACGTATATACCTTGTTTACCGCGCCATTAAACGAATGTGGAGTTTTTGAATGAATCACAGAAGTTTAAGTGACTAACTTTCCTCAATTGTTCGCACCGGGTGATATTTATAAGCACCTGGATTTGCTTTGATTGTTGCACAGAAAGCAGGGTCGCTGGAGTGTTAATATGTTATCGCTTTTATTTGAAATCTTTGAAGCAAGTAGCTCGCTTTTGAAGTAATCATTTGAAACTTTATGTGAATGTTATAAAAGGGGAAATGTTTTGGTCGATTACAGTTTTCAAAGTGAGACAGACGACCGTGATTAGGGGCAGACATATTAGTAGATATGGATAAGAGAATTACAAAACTTAATTGTTTACGATTTTATGTATTTTATTTTCTTTTCTATTCTTACACACGCTGTCCACATCTCTTTTTATCTACTTTCCTATCGCAAGTATGCTGATTTCTTTAGAAATAAGCATCATCTTTTTTATTTTTCTGGCTCTTGTGATACAGGACCTCCTAGTACACGAGCTAGGGTTACACTGGTGGTCTTGAAGTGAATTAAACAAATAATAATTATTAATATTATCTTTGTACTTACTTTTCTTCTTGTCTGTATAAATAGACAAGAAAAATGTGTGTGTACATAAATGGTTAAATAAATAACAGCAGAAAGCATTCACTATGTTAATTTACTTTATGATTTTAACACAACCCAAACGTAATTGAAAATAATAAATCAAAATAAACAATAGTGATGTACAGACATCAAAATGTGTAACTCGACTAAACCAAAATATTTCGCTCGGTTTTGTATAACGACCTAATATAATAAAACTATCTGCATTTCTGTTTTGTCAACCGAGGCTGCGGTACATGACAATGCTGCACATTAATATTCACAATTTTGCGGTACGCGTCATTTGTTACAGCACAATAAAGTTATGTAGATGAATTGCACTGATAACGGCTTTTGTTTCAAAATCATAATTGTATCAGGAATTATTGGTGAAAAAAATATTCAAAAGGGCAAATTGAAAAAGTGTTATGTTACAAGCTAAAAGGTACTAACGTTGTGCGGCATATGAAGGGGCTGAAATCACAACGTCTAAACGCGGATACGGCTGAGATAGCAGGCCCTGAGCCGCGGCGAACTTCTCACATACATTCAGGCCGCAATAAAACGTCTGCCACGCGCACTCACGCATACACTCTGCCGTCTCCGACCACGATACCGACGGCATCCTCATATCAACTAACTACACCACTAACACAACACTATCACAAAACCAGGTCACTTTACAAACAAACCTCACTAAAACACAAAACATTATCACATTATTATTTACAAAATTTAAATTAGACACTGGAACACGTTCGATTCGTACCGATATTATTGCATTAACTACATTTAGATTAGATAAGGGACATCACTACCCAATAGAAAATGTTCATTGACGCGCGTGATTTCGAGAAGGTATCGATATTTCTTGTTGTCGATAAGATAATGCAGATGGTGCGAGGCGAGAGTGCTCATCTATGTGGAAAACGGTACTGATAGATGGTGTTGCTCTTTGTGAAGATCAGGTGCGAGGCATAGGCGGCCTGACGTCTATTATCTCGCATTCAAAGATAAAGGCAATCGAAGCGATAGCGAGTGCGATAACTCATCGGGTTTGCGCAACGGAAATGGAAAAGGAATATAATTTCAAGTGAAGGCCGCATCGCTTTATTACATTAATAAAAAAAACAATGGAGGCGATCGTGCATGACGATTTAATAATACATAGGGTGGGCCTTTTTGTGTGAAAAATACAGATTTAATTAAGGAATCTAATGTTGAGCTGAGCGACGAAAGCGATATCGATTGGGGAAATTGGACAAAACACTTTTAGTTTGCAACATTATATGTTAAAAGATTGAATGAATTTAATTTACAATTGCCCTAAAGTTAGTTAATTAAGTATACATTGAATTCAAAAGTAATTTTTAATAGAGATAAGAAATAATAGAAATAAAAACAATCATGCTACCAATGTGACTATTTTATATCTCTTTTCTATAAAATCAGTTAATATTTTATTTTAGTACCTTTTTCTCTTGTTCCACTTTGCAGTTCTGGCACATGCAACTCAACCAAAATTAGCAGCATCCATTTAATTAAACAACAAAAATAACTTGGCAACATTATAGAACTGCCTGTCCATAATTAGGGATGGGAAAAATTCTTGTTGCGAACAACAGTTTGTTTAGGACAGTTGTTCACTGTTGTTCCCTGTTTCCTTTGGTCAGACAACACAGACGATCTTGGCAATTTGTTGTACTTACGAGTACGAGTTTATCATTAATTTTTCTGGTTACTGCTTTAATTTCCTAGGAATTTTTGGATAAGGAGGCTCCTTTAGAGTTATTTAAATGTTAAGTTTTCGATTCCAGGTTTTAAGTACTCTATTTAAGGATGGGACATGTATAGTTCCTTGTACGTTATCGATCGGTTGGAAAAAACGGTTACGAAACAGATTCAAAATAGGTATGTAAATATTTTTTTCCAAACAAAATGGAGTTTACACAAAGGCGGAATCGACGCAAGAAGATTAGGATTAGGTGTGTATTTTTATCACTGATCACTATCGCAGATTAATATATTCTAATATTCGACATAATCTATACAAATTGGAAACGACAATACCACAATAAATTAAACTACGTATGTCTAATGCCGTTCCAAGTCTGCATAAATATTCAATTAAATATATCCAAAAGTTTTGTCACTATAGCTAGTCAAATATTGGAAAAACCCATAGTCGGGCCATCACTACTATTTAATTTGTTTGAAAAAAAAAAAATTCGATGTTAGGATTTATTTAATAGTTCGAAAATGCTCTTATGCATTTGTATTGCCAGTGTTTTCATTTATTGTCGTCTCCGCATTATATAAATAAAAATGAAATCTGTTCGTTGGTATCACTTGAGAACGGCTGGACCGATTCGCCTGTTTTATGTTTTAAAATGTTCAGAATAGTCCAAATTAGGTTTTTATGGAAAGATAAATTTGTAAAGTTTCCCGGGAAATCTTCAATTTCATGAAAAACTGAACGTTCTTTTTCTATGAGGATTTTTGTATGATTTTTTGAACAGGGCAACATAACCACAAACACAGCTACTTCAGTATTTGTTCAGTTTAATTGACGTCATACATCCGTTAATCTGTTCGGACGTCAGACGAATCAAATTTGATAAACGCTACAAAATTGATTGTGGAATTTATTATTCCCAAATTTAATTTGTAATTGGTGTTGTTTTGTATAAAATTGGTTGCGTGTTGCACTTTTGCAGCTGATTGTCAATATGAAAATGTCGGCTTGTCTGTTTGCAATTGCATTAATTACGTCATGTGCCTAGCGTTTTCCCAACTGCGTTGGGGTCGGCTTCCAGTATAACCAGACGAGCTGCTGCCCGCGACTTCGTCTGTAATCTTCTCCAGGTCTCAGGTTATCTTTCAAATTTCATAACGTGAAAAGGTAATAGATACGAGTTATTTCGCATTTATCTGGAGTCTACAACCCAGTTACTGGGTAACACGATACTGATTGCATAAGTAGGTAAATACCCTTAATCTTTCCTTTACTAATACTTCCTTGAATAACAAAACACTTCAATAGTTCTAGTAATTGTATTAACAGGTAAAAGATTACATCTATATCGAAATTATTTCTACATTTTAATTACTGACTTGACATCCGTTTTTTTTTCGTGTTATTCTTTACGAATGCATTGCTAACTTTCAGAAATATTTTATGATTATCTATTTAGATACAATCCAAAATCCTGACTGACTAATATATCAACGCACAGCCTAAAACGCTGGTCGTAGAGACATGAAATTTGGAGGGTGTGTTCTCTGTGAAGACTAGGTATCCACTAAGAAAGGGTTTTTCTAAATTCCACTCCTAAGAGGGTGAATGAGGGGAGGGTGAAATTTTACGCAGACGAAGTTGCGGGCAGAAGCTAGTTATCCATACAAACCACTGTCTGGTAGTAGATGAAAAACACGTTACTATCTGGTATAGTAATGTTTTTTTCAGGCATTGTCTGACATTTTTGGTGAACAGGGCTTATTTGGCACAGCCGTAAGACACACATTACTATTTTACGTTTTTTTTTTGTTTTGAGTGAATATTGTGTGCTTTACTTAACCTGGGTCAAATAAATTTATTTTCTTCTTCTTCTATTATTCGAGGTAAACACATTTTATCGATAAATTTCACTATAACTTTATCAGTTCGAGTAAACTAGGTTCTTAAGTTCCAAACAAAGTAGGTATCAGAATGGAACTGCACAAGCAAATACTAAATTCTAATTTGGCAATGGCGGAAACATTTTAATTGGATTACACATGCATCTACGTGCACAAGTGAAATGTTTATTTGCACAACACTAGAGTAAGAGGATTTAGAACCGGTTAATTTATTCAACCTGGATTGATTCGGTTAAGGTTATTTTAATTGGGGGATTACACTAATTTTAATTGTTTAAGCTCAATGGCGCCACGAATTATGGTAGCTGTGATTGATTATTCTGTTTTATTGTGGTTTTATGATGATATTAACTCGTAGAATGCCGTGTGAACCATAGATTGTTTATAAAAAAAATACACTCGAAACGAAAATAAATATTATTGTGAAAACCTTGTGCTGACGTGCAAACGGCTTCTAGTAGGCGATCGTTTGACGGGTTTAACCATGTCAAGAGTAATCATATAGAAATACTATGTGATATGATAATTAATGTTTGAGTGCGTTAATTACTTCGACATGAAAAATATGCATCTATATATCTCTCTAATATAATTTATGCCAACAACAACTGATTATAAAAGATAAGACATTATTGAAAATACAGTTCGTCAAAAGATAGAAAGAGACAGTAGTAATTCCGTGTACTCTCATCATGGTTAAATCCTTTTAGTACAGCGGTCATGTAACTATTTGTACCTATTGTAAAAGTACACGAGCTTTATCAAACAAAGGCTTCTCCCGTTATCGTACAATGGACACAAAGCTAGGATAAAATGTATTATACTAACTATCTTCATTCGATTGTAGATCGAAAGGCGACAGCAAATCAATGGGCATCGACGGGAACGGGTGATTCGCGGCTGCGTTCAGAAAGTCACTCCAAAACGTGTTCATTTTCATCGTTATGTCAATTTCACCTATATTATCAATCGATATCGTCACATCACTACCGTTGCGTTTAAATATTGTTCCAATGTCGACAGTCGTGTCGCCGTTTAAGCGTGTGTTTGCCGAGCAAATATTATTTTTCGGTTTTACTTTGTTTTTTCAGAACCGGCGAGTAGATACACTCGGGGACGCGCGGCCGGCGACTGTTTAGCTGTTATCAACACGGCGTCGTCTCGCCTATCGCAGTGATAAGCCTCACCCACAACAATTAGGTGAAACAGCTGATAGTGCACCTGTTTGTTGGCCATGTATTAAAAAAGTGATTATTTTCGCCAAACTGTTATCTTCCGTATCAACAGGTTGTTTTGGTTAAATCTTAAATTAATAAAAGTTACTCATACGAAATGAATCAATATAATACGATTTCCAGAGAGGATATCGTAAAAGGTAGGAAAAGACAGTCGGATATGGTGAAAATTCCGAATAAATATGGATATTATTTTACAACTCTTCTCAGACTATAAATAAAACTGAAATTCCGCAATTTATTTAAATGAAGTGTTTACAGATTTTTGTTTTAAAATAAAGCGGTCAGTTGCTTCAGGCAAATAAAATAAATTAATGCTCCCTGCGTATTTCTGATTGATCCGACATCGTATATTTTCAGAGAAACTGCGATATTGAACGTAAATACATCGTGATAAGCTGTTAATGTACCGACTAAAAGTAGGTCACATATGATATATCGATACTTATGTCGTATATTTTCTAATTTGTGTGCGCCTACACCTGACACTGAATGATTACGTTGTTGATTAGAAATTAACACGCACTGAGCCCTAATATTAACTTAAAACTTAAACAATAAGTCATCTTTAAAGATAAACGAGCTACTATATGTTTGTTTATTGTTTAAAAATAAACCTGTAAAAATAAATAATAAGAATATTGGCAACAATCGTATACAATTTATGACACGAAAAGTAGAACAAAGAAAGGGATTAAGGAAATCCTGCGTCCAATTTCGCCATGATGATATGAATCGTATGAAATATGTGATAATATCCGAAGCCGTCGAATTGGGGCGTGTTGAGCGGTACGGCACGTGCCCAACGCGTTGTCAGTCCTCATTTGAATGTAACATGACATCTGAGACCAAGCGACACCAGCATGACTCCAATTAACCTGTGCGTCAAATTTCCAAATGTCATGTTGACATATCGATAGTCCGAAGACCGTAATGATTTATGTTATACTAGCTTCCGCCCGCGGCTTCGCCCGCGAGGTATTTCGATAAAAACTATCCTATGTCCTTTCCCGGGATGCAATCTATCTCTCTGCCAAATTTTATCGAAATCCGTTCAGTGGTTTAGGCGTGAAAAGGTAACACACAGACAGACAGACAGACAGAGTTACTTTCGAATTTATAATATTAGTATCGATGTTCGATATCGCATTTCACAACATTACGCTTATGCATGTCCGGCAATTCGAACTATAAATTCAAAATAAGATGTTAAAAACTTCCATAACAATAAATATGTTCGTGTAAGATCGTAAATCCGAAAGTTTCCGGAATAGAAGTTCGAAAAAAACCATATTACCTTCTTTTATTTTCTTCCTCCTGTTTTTCACTGGACCTTTTTGGGAACACAATAAACTAAAGAGTTCCAATAAACAGTCTTGGTCCTTTTGGTGCACCATTTTGTCTATTAATTATGAAAACGTTTTAACACATCACTCTGAATATTATAAACAAATGTTCATCATATAAGAACGCCATATTATTTTCCGTTTGTAATATTCTCAACTATTTCTAAAAAGGAAGTAGAAAAGAGGTTCACTAACAGGTAATAGGAAACAATGAAGGTTGTGTTACAGCAAATAAACAGGTGCTAACAGAACTATGCGGATGGGACAAGGTTCCGGTTGGCACCTCCTACAGATAAGCACGTAAAGTCAGGTGTCCGAAGTAGTAATAATGGCCTTACCAGAGCATTTCAGGGACCCTAAAAAGGACTGTATTTCCTATAAAGGAAAAGTCTTGATGTGGGTTTATTGGACATAACAGGAGGTAGACCCGAATGGTCAAATGTTTAATTAAATTAAATAGAAACCACAATCGCAATGAGTTGAATTACAGAGCTTTCTGTGTGATTGATAAAGGTACGGTCATTATCTTTTGTAAAGAGAAACATTTTATTTCCTAATGAATTCATGTTTACCAAACTTCAAATGATATCAACAGTGAAAATATCAAGAATTGCAAATCCACAAATAGAACATACAAACAATTATTTTAGGTCATGTAATGACATATTGTGAAATTGTGTGTGAAAACTGTTTTGTTTAAGACTGTGTAAACCTTTTATAAATAGTACAAACAAAATTTTTTCACAACAATCTTTAATTCTTCGACCTTTTTTTTCAATTTGGTTGTACTATTAGGTACACCTCTGCCTTAACATTCATGATGACAATTTTTTTTTTTTTAATCATTCAAATGTCACGTTGCTCTCAAAAATAAACATTTTTCGGACCAGACAAACGCTTTCTATTTCCGTCCAAACAAACCACGGATGCCATATTGTTACCCATATCAAACATGCAACAAAAACTTGTAATAGAATTTTATTTAAAAGCGGAGGGTAGTCTGTAAAAATAGCTCGGTTATACACGGTACGTCAGGCGGCGTGGCTGCGAGCAATCCGCTCGGTCACCTACACCATAGCTATCTGATTTGTGAGTGTGCCAAACACTGTTGTACTGCTCTCTATGGTTTGTGTGTGCTCTAGTTTTAGTTTTTAAAAGGTAGTTATAGTAGGAAAAATATAGTTGATGCCATTTAAAGTCTAAAGTCCCTTCGTTTATCAGGCAGATCTATTAAGTTCTGTGTGTAAATAGAAAAAGGAATTGTGTCTTATTAGTGACAATTGAGGTCATACGAAAATTAGGGAACATGAGATTACAAACGAAAAGAGAATAAAATTTGATAACACAGAAAAGGATAGCTGGATTTGGAAATATCTCTGGACTTCTGATAAAAAAGGGTAATTGAAAAAGATTAAAAATAACAAAATACAGTATGGAAATACGATCCAAATAAAGATAGAGCTAATCTTTCAAAACTAACAAGAGATAAAATTACGCAAATATTTGCTTCCACATAAAACCGAAGATAAGAAAACATAAATAGCTGCTAAAAATATACCAATTTTTAAACTCCGAACAGCACTATAACTAACGATACACATAGACGAACAAACCTTGTCACTTCACTAGAGTTCACAATAAATTCAATTTCCGAACACAAACACCGTGTGCCACAGAGCAGAAAAATACACAAGGGAAAAAAAAGATATCTCAAAGTACTTGGTGGGACAGAAATAAAATGGCAAATGAACAGTGATCGCGAAATATTGGGACAGACGTATGTATATGTGGGACGTATCAGTGGCCTAGTTTTCGTCGATATCTGTGCAAGGCCACGGTGGTCGGGCTCGTCTAGTGTTTATCAATGATCGGACACCTGCAATCTGATTTGTGGGGTGAAGATAGGAAGTGTCAGAATGCTCGATGAGTTGGAAGTGAGTTAGTTTGCGAGGGGTTGAAATTGTGTTGTGCGGGTTAAAAGTTGAATCTAGTAACTTGGCATGGTTTTTTATAATAGAATAGTTTGATAGAGGTGAATTTGCAATAAACTTCTACAATACAAATAAAAATGGTGTCTTAAGTTTTTCTTAAAATTATTGAAGTTAGTCAATGTTCATGGGATATGGCGACCCCTTTTCACCTTCCCTCAAAAAAATTAAAATGTAATATGATCAATATGATCACAATAACCTTCCAGTAACAAACCTAAGAGAAAGTAAATTCTCAGAATCCGTAATTGTCCTATGTGTTATTGGTTAATATATTATTTTTGACAGTGTCAATAATTACCAAGCAATATAGCATTTCCCTTGTTTACCATTCAAGATCACTGCAGCTCAATGAAGCACATTACGAGTGGTCTCCGCTATAAGTGTGATGTTAAATGAAACGAGTAATCCCATCACTGAGCCACCACTGTTCGATTGTACTGTTTTATGGTGCTACTGATCCTGTTATTTTATTTACTCTGTGGTGAATGTGTTTTAATTGTAGTAGTGTGTTTATCAACGATTTTAATGTTCTAGGTAACATATTTTGCTTTTCGGTCTGCAAATACCCGGTTGTCAAAAATCGGGAGCCAGAATAAATGTATGTAGAAATGTTTACTCGTTTTCTACTTTCGCACATAATTAAGGAGATATGAGGAAAAGGCATAAAAAGGTTTAAAAATACACAGCTTATATCGTTTATATCTGTGATAGTATGTCTACTGGTGCAATTTAAGTGCTAAGCAAACTCCACAATATAGATAAAAATGTAGGCCAACTAAAGTATGAATGAACACGTCACCAACATAAATACTTTCATACAATCTTCTACACTATTTACCCCACAAAATAACATCTCTAAAAAGCCCCATATCGTTTGCCATTACCCCCATTTACATAATACCCCATGGGGGACGTAAATTAATACCATAAAGCTCGGAGTCAAATCACCATGGCGCTATGGTGATAGCTATAATCATTTATTGGTGTTGCCAATGTTTACAGCCCCTGTTTGTATATTGTTTGTTATATTAAAATCTTTTATTGTTTATGGTGGCTATAATCTTGTAAGGCTGCGTGGCGATTATGTGGAATTTTCAACGCCATGCAAGAATTTTGGGGTGGTGCAATATTGAGAGAATTGTTTGTCGTAATTTTTGGTTTGGGGATTGACGAGATCTTATGTCAAGGTAAGTACCAATTAAGTCTTATGGTGTTAAGTTAAACTCTATGTCTTCGTTTGTCCCTATCTTTACATCCAAAATAATTAGTTCATTTGAAAAATGTTGCCTCAACAAAAAATATATATTTTTTATCAATCTTTAATTCTGGCTTATTACCCGTATTTTTGTTAGTATTACTTTAAGTATGTTAGTATAATTTACTAAGACAACTTAAGCAAAGCACATAGCAGAAAATTTTGAGATGTCAAGATACTTTTGTCTACTTTCAAAATCCATTGTCTGAAGTGCCAAAAAGCAGTTCCGATTTACCGAAAAAAGGACATTCAATATGAAAATCTAAAAAACCGCATTATCATTCCTCAGCCCGATTCACGGACAGCCATTCGTAGCAGACGCGGAGATACGGACGTCTAACAAATCGGCAAATAAAGAATCGGCAACTTCTATCCGGCGACGATAATCTGGGGCACGCTAGGGTTGCCACCAGGCGGTTTGATTTGCGAGTGTCGTGCGAAATGCCTGAAATAAATAAATCCGAACTGTATCAGTCCAAATTTAGAACATTTCCAATTCGGATTGAAGTCGGATCTTTAATTCGGATTAGGATCGATGTACTGCGAAACCGCTCTTAGGGTTGTGGAACTTGGCAGTGGTTTGTGAGTGCAGGAATAAAAATGTTACTACCACCCGGTTTGTGGAACGAAAATCATCACAAGAATTTGTAAAGGGAGAAGCGTCACGGTAGCCCGCGACATTTAAAGTTTCTTACGTTTTTTGCAATATGCGGGCCAGTGTCATGTTGAATGTTGATTAAAATATGATTCGCAAGCGTAACAAAGTATGTATTTACAGAATGATAATAATCATTAAAATCTTTAATACAATCCTCCGATTTCTCTTAAACCTGTTGAACGACTATTACATGAAATATGAATCAATAAGAATATGAACTTAAGAGGGTTGTATTGATGATTTTAATGATTATAATTCAGTAAAGGCACATTAGTTACGCTCGCGAATCATCAGCCTATAATGTTTCCACTGCTGGGAAAAAACGCCGCCTGTCTTTGATAGGGGCATAATCCACCACGCGGGCCCAGTGCGGGTTGGCGGACATAAACACATAAAACAAAAACATAAACATATAAAACGAAATCCTTGCGAAAAACATCGACAAATTCTAAACAATTGTATTAAAAGCGACAACCCTAACCCCCTCCCGATTTCCGATCCCCCCACCCTAGAGACGCAGGTGAGAGATAAAGCTATAGTTCAATAGAGCGACACTCTGAAACACTTTCTTATACCTAGTAAATTACAGTTACGGCTCAGATAAGGGTCCTGAACTGAGTAAAGGAAGAAATAATGCATTCAGTAAAAAATGGTTTTGAGGTTATTGAACTAGGGACTTTTTGATTTTGTATAGCTTAATAATACCTAGTTATGTCAATTAATTGTAGACTATGTTATTCACTGGATTATTGTAAGTAAACAGCGTCAGTTTTTAATAAACCAATTAGCATAATCAGCCTAAATAATGTTCCCACTGCTGGGACACAGGCCTCGTCTCTGTAAAGACCCAGTGCGGGTTGGTACATGTCACATGTCTTCGAATTTATGGTTCTAGGATACCCCGGTTTCCTCACGATGTTTTAAGAGCAGTGGTGATGAGATAATTTACACAAAGTAAAGCGCATGTCTGGGTTCGAACCTAAGACCTACAACTCGTAAGTCGTGGCCGTTTCCATTTGGCCACCACTGCTCTCAAATTATAAATCCAGCGAGATTGTAAACTGATGACAATTACATAGTCATAAAAAGTATAATCGACAGCTGTACTGCGCTTTGGGAAATGTAGTAAATAGTTCCTAGTCTCACTCAATCAACCATGAGCGAACGATCCCTAGAGCCACTACTTAATGACGGTTTCTAATTAGATATTGCACTGGCAACACTTTCAAATTAAAAATATTTTACGTACCGGAATTTATCAACACTTCTATTTATTTCATATTATTTCCTATTCTGTTTTCTCAATCAGCCAGGTAAATAAGCGAGTGTCCCTAGAGGGCGATATGTTATTATTGTTGCACTAGCAACACTGCTGCCGTCCGCGGCTCGGCGGCGGCGTGAATTATGAAATGAGAAGCTTTGTTTATGTGGCTTATTAGTTTTGAAAGTGAATTATGGCAACACCTGCGATGGAAAATGGAATGTCTGATTATGTGTTTCTGCGATAGATATAATTCTGATTTGGAAAGTGGTTTTGTTTACTTAATTGTAGCCTGTGGTCATCATTCATCATCATCATCATTTCAGCCGAAAAACGTCCACTGCTGGACATAGGCCTTCCCCAAGCACCTCCACTTCGACCGGTTCTGTGCTTTTCGCATTCAAAGAGTTCCTGCGGCCTTCACAAGGTCGTCGGTCTACCTTGTGGGAGGCCTTCCAACGCTACGTCTTCCGGTACGCGGTCGCCACTCCAGAACCTTTCGGCCCCATCAGCCATCAGTTCTGCGAGCAATGTGCCCTGGCCACTGCCACGTAAGTTTGGAAATTCTTCGGGCTATGTCGGGTTCCTTGGTTCTCCTGCGGATCTCTTCATTTCTGATTCGATCACGCAAGGAAACTCCAAGCATAGCCCTCTTCATTGCCTTTTGGGTGTCTTCCAGCCTTCTAATAAGGCCCGTTGTGAGCGACGTTTCAGTGCCATATGTCATCACCTCATATCATCAGCCTGTAGTACGAAATAGAAATTAGCAGGTTTTAGTGTTTTTTTTTTTTATTAATTTGTATTTGTATATTTTAATCTGGTTTAATTTTATATGGGTGTATACCTGAAATAAATTGTTGATTGATTGATTAGTGTTTTATGTCAGTTTGCAAAGGGTAGGCTATGTAATGGTGTTTCCACATCTCGGGGGGAATTACCATATTTTTAGCAAGTTCGCATTCTAAAAATCATCAACTTACTTTTTTAATTTTTTAATCTTACTTTTCTTAAGTTTTTGACATTAATTGTCGCTGAGATGAGAATGCGACTTGAATTTTAAGTAAGAGAATGGCCTTCTAGTATTACAAATGTCTATGGGTTGCGTTAACCGTACTTGGTTCATTTGAAGGTTGTCTATGGGTTGCAAGAATGTCGTCAATATAAGTATTTCCCGGGGATTCAAAATACCGTATCCTTCTTCAATTAAGAAAAAAAGAAGTCCCTATTTCTTTCGAATTCCATAATCTATGCCGTGAAAACTGTCCTAAAATATTAGTCTTTATTAATACAGGGAAATCGTTAAGCTGATCGTCAACACAAGCTCATGGAGGCGAAAAGTGATGACAGCTACACGTCTATATTTACATTTAGGTAGTAACGCTTCATCAATCTTCATATAGACACAAGATCGGCGTCTTACCTTCTAGAAGCTTCGATCAATCTAATCAACGCAGTCGAGAGGTCTGCCCACTTTATACCTACTAACTTTAAGATCAATCGACACATTGAAGGCAAAATTTGCCCATGGGGAATTTATCCTATGGAAATTCACTCAGAGATAAATTTTGACAAACTTAAAACGATACTTAAGGACCAGAAGCCTCTGATTTTCCCGTACAAACAGTAGGCTAATTGCGACAATGCCTTTCCTTGTGGACAATTCAACTATATGCATTGCGGTATTTACGATGTCGTGCAGAGGAATTTTGCTAACATATGAAGCAATGGATAAGCAGTTTGCTTAAAATCCCTCGGGTTGTAGTTGAAAGTGTGTTACGTAATTTAGTTGCAACTTTTTATTGTGTACTAGTAGCACTTTGTATGCAGTGCCCTCCAAAAGTAAGTTGACCTTTTTGCCATGATACCGAGCTGTAATGTCTATAACGTTTTTATTGATTAATTCATCTACCTATGACTTATCATAAAAAATAATCAGGTAACCGCTTAGGATTAGCCGATTATTATGTTATTTTAAATCGTAATGCCGTGGCATCACAGATGAAGTGGAAAAATGTCAACTAACTTTTGGTGAGTACTCTACCAATGCCTTTTTTTTGTTTAGAACCTTCTCCTGCCCGCACATAACAACTTAACAATGTTTCATCACAATAGGTATATCGAGCCATTTTCGATTTTGGCATTTTCGAAGTCTTTAAACAGACTCAGGATCCACGTTGGCCGAAGTAAGGAAAACCAGTTCCCACCTGAACAGGTTTTCCTTCTGAAATGAATCTCCATACATAGACGACTCCAACCATAGACGAAGACGAATTGTGGTACTGTTCCACAAACGATCCTACGTGTCCTGACAGCTGCACGTTACAGGAACTGATGGACGCTGGTGATGGCGACACACAAGTACCCGTGGGCCGAGTCCATTTAGATGGAGTATTCCCGTTTGAGCACCTATTTTTAGAGCACTTATGCATGGGGCACCAAAGGTATTCCCATTTGAGCACCAATCAATATTTTACCGTTGCTATGGACACGCTAAGAAGAAAAAGAAGAATGTGTAGGTTTTTGGACTCTAATAGGTTTAAAAAGAACAATCTGTCAGTGCTCACAACAATACGAAGATGATCCCGATGTGAACAACACTTAAGATGGAGAGAAACTTCAAACATATATATTCTCCCATTATATCAAGACGGTCAAACCCAAAACACACAACTGAGTTACGACTTGAAGTCTCGAATATAAGACATGTCCCCGATACATAAATCTATACACACGGGCGGTTAGAACATCCAACATAGTCTAACCGCCTTACTTGACACACGTCAAACTAACTTGATAATCGCATCTGGGGTACTTCGCAATGACTTGAGCAGTGGCCTTGGAGGATGGCCTTCTAATATTATATGACATATAGATTAGGTTATCTTAGATATAATTTAACTTTTTTTTCTTTTTTTTTCTTGTATGTATTTTGTTGTATGTATGTATATATGTATTTATTCTTATATTTTAGTTATAAATATTTACTAAGTTGTTTTCTGTTATTGCACATACTGTGTATTGTCTCTGACTCTCTGCATCACCCTAAGGTAGACTGGTAGAAATTGCCCAAGGCATTAAGTCTGCCTTTGTACAGTTTTTTTACTTGTGCATAAAGTTCAAATAAATAAATAAATATAAAGTTTTTGATTCAATTATTGTGGTTCAGAGCCTTCATAATGTCATCAGCTATCGATAAGTTTTAACGTTTGTATTCGGTGCATTTGGTTACTTTGTGAAGGAAATTCCCTTCCGCATATAGCCCGTCAGCCTTCAAAGTAAGAGGGAAGAGGCATCTTCTGGGCTTGCTCGTTTCATCATAGACCTTACCAATCGCTTTCCACCAGGCGAGATCGACGTCAAGATCTGACTCATTTGCAATAAAAAATAAAATAAGCATTTTGAGAAATATATTAATAGTTTTTTTGCTTTAGGGCTGATTTTTCCAACAGTTGATAACTTTAACGGAGGAATAATTTTGAATTTTTTACAGTTCTTCTAGACAAAAACTGCCAGGCGTCAATTTTATTCCACGAATAAAAATTATTGGTCGATTGAAAAATCAGCCCTTGGATAAGTTTATTTTAGAAGTATTGTGTCTATTTCAAGTGATAATTTTATTGATGGCCCTTGATCTACTACCTGCTTTATATGCGAGGTTCTAGCAGCCCTGATTAGGTTATGCATACATACGTCACTGTCATCAGCACACAGCACAGCTTGTTAATAGTGCAGTAGTGCTTACCTGGAAAGAAAGAAAAAAAAAACATTAAGTTAAGATAATGAATCACATCCTACTAATATTATAAATGTGAAAGTATGTGAAGATGTTTGGATGTTTGTTACTCAATCACGCAAAAACTACTGAACGGATTTGGATGAAATTTGGTACACAGATAGTTTATAACCAGGATTAACAGATAGGACATCTACTGTAACAACCTAAGTGACAACCCGCACTGGGCCCGCGTGGTAAATTACAGCCCTCACCTTCTCCAAGAGAGGAGGCATGTGTCCCCGCAGTGGGAACGTTATAGGCTGCTTATGCTAAAGCTACAAGTATAGTAAGGAGTTTGTTTTCTACATTTTCCCCAACAAATCCACCATCCTTTCCATCAGTATGTCTACTTGCGTAGAGAAACTTCAGCTCACAAGTTAATGGATCGCCCGGGACGCGTTTAGCTACAGAAAGCTATTCGAGCGTGACCACTTGCCGTGTTACTTGTACATTGAGAGTGATACTATGTATATAAATACATATTATACAGGTTGGCAAGGACGTAAAATTTTTATGCGGGGATATAGAATCATGTGCTAATTTCATGACTTCAGTTTGCGCGTCGATGTACTGCCACCCTGTATGTCTTTGTAAATGCGAATGGTGGAGAGCGAGGAGTGAGATCGATTCAGAAGGTAGAAGACTTCGCAATTTGTGTAAAATAGGCGCCTGAGACTCTTATTTACCCGCCACTAGGGACTCGCCCCTGCTTCGCAATGTTTTTTCGACTTTTCTACAAAACAACGAGATATCTGTATTAAAAATGTAAGTTTAATATTAATGTAAGTACCTATTACAAAAACCTTCCGGATTAAATTCTCTAAATGATGGAGAAAACTGCGTTAACATCCGTTGTGCAGTTTAGAAGAACAGACACGAAATTCGACTATGTGTCGCAGCCAACTGGTTTAATTTGCCGTTTAGTTAACCGCCTAGCCTTTTAACTAAACGGCGGCCGTTCAACTAATGGCCTGAATGATATTCAATTATAGTTTAGGTTGGAACTGTAACCAATCACGCGCGAGACCAAATGGGTTAGTTTATGTTAGAATCATGATCAACCGCGTGCGAGCCGAGAGAGCGAGGCGAAGCGAGCACTACTTCCAAAGGTCAGGCGGCTAAACGGCTAATTTAAACAGTTGGCTGTGACATATACATATCATAAATTAAAGATTCATTTACTTCGCGAGCTTGATTTCAACACCTTTGCGATTGTCGGAAAATAATTAAAACATCGTCAGTACACAATATGGAAACATTTAAAAATGTATTAAGAGTAAATCTACCTGATACTGATCAATTCGAAAACAAACCCGCTCCCTAATTGCTTAACACACTATCAATCACAATCCTTTTGAAGGATATTGCTAATCCATTGCTTCCTATGTTCGAGAAAATTTACTACTCAACACCGTAAAAAATGCAATGAATGATGTTAATCAAACTGTCAAAATGAAAGCCATTCCTACTGTTACTGTATTTCGCAATTACTCTGAATTATCAAAACAACCTCCATTCAAATCAAACATGGTTTACTTTGTAACCATCATGACATTTCAGCAAATTTGCAATTCCAATTCCGGCCAATAGGACCACTACGCTAATGCCGAAGCAAAGAGTCAAAAAAGCCGCATTTCCGGAAACTGCCGAACGAAGCCGATGGTGACCGAACGTTTGGCAATACGACTAATGAGCAAATACAGGAGGTACCGTGATTAGCGCGACTGATTGATGACCAGCTATTGGAATTACCTTTAGATTGTGAAGACCTAATTCCGTGTATGTTAGGTTTTTCTTGTGTGATTTAAGTTGTGTGGAAATCGATTATCATGGTATGGGCATGTGTTACGGAGGAATGAGGAAAATGTCATGAGGAAAGTTTTGAGTATCAGTGTCAATGGCTATAAGAGTACGGGAAGACTAAAGAAACGATGGATGGACTGTCACTGTCGAGATGACGACTAATAGAGAAGTATGGAAGAAAAATACATGTTGCGCCGACCCCAAATAAATTGGGCAGGAGAATGATGAAAATTAGTTTTTTTTTTATTTTGATTGTAATGGTTTAAATACAGAACCTCCTTTTTTGTAGTCGGTTAAAAAAGTAGCCAACTGAGCTGGTTATTTTTTCTTTAGTGGAATATCACAGTGACTTTGTTGCTGTTTTCATTTAATTAGAAGTAAAGTGATAATGACAGGTAAATTGATGTCAATTTTATGGAAATATATATTTTTTGACGTTGAAATACTAGTGGAAAGTTATGATACGGTTTCTGTTTAATTCTAAACTTGTGGTGTACCGATATGTAGGATCCAGTTTAGTTCAACCCCATGTTATAATATTTTTATTTCACGAAGCGACACGCGCTTTACTTGTGGTTAACAAGTTTATAAACACGCAGTGAATGTCTGTAAGCAGGAGTTCTCGGTACCATCCGAGATAATGGCGTAGTCAGAAGTGTGTGTGTTATGTGCTGACGTTACTAGTCTTAACTTACAAATTCACATGTAACCACAAGTAAAGCGCGCGTCGCTTCGTGAGATAAAAACACTGTATTCTGTAACTAGCTCCAGTATAACCTTTTTCAAGGAACGCATCGAATCTACTGTAATTGACATAGACCAAGCTTCAGTTCATAAAATTTTAGACAAGTAATACAAATATTATATTCTTACAATTGAAAGATGTAATCTCAAAGACCTCTAATAGATTTATTTTCAAACAAACTACGGGACAGCCACTCACTAGCAAAGTTTATGCAATACATAATAAAGGGCACGTTATAGTCGGAGAGCTAAATGTTCAAGGAGCACACGCACTGCTCTACGATTAGTTGAGAATGGCGAACACGCAAGACGACGTGTGATGACTAATATATTCCTTTTGCGCTTTCACAACGGCTGCTAACAAGGTGCTGGTCATCGATGTTAAATAGGGATTAGGGAAGAGAAAACCAGAATCATGATCAAACAAAGGGGGAGAAAGGTTTTTAGAAAATTCCTCCATCATGCCCCACACACAAGTTTTGGAGTGGTTTCCAAGAAAGGTTGGCCAGAGGTGCACTTATAGTGGTATAGTAGACACATCTCCCGAGTTATGTTTAAGTCTCATGTAATATGGGGCGACATCAACTGGGTACAAATCCAGACTAAGCTGCTACTGAGAAAATTCCAGATAGAAACACCCAATATCACTTTGCCTGACCCGGGAATTGACCCCAGGAACTCATTCTCAGCAGTAGCGCTTGCTACTACTAAACCAAACCAACGAGGCAGTCAAGGCATCGAGATTTTTCTCGTAAACTAATGGCATCTATGAGTAAGTAGGCAGTGCTTCATTCAAACTTAGGTCTGGCTTTTGCATTGACTGTGATCCACCAGACATCATTCGCTTAAAATCTCGTCAAGTTGTAGTGCAGACACAAATTGTGGAAAAAAAAATACGACAATAAATGAAAACACTGTCACTACTAATGCATAAGAGTATTCGGAATTATTAAATAAATCCCAACATCGAAATTAACAAACAAACTAAATAGTGTTAATGGGTTTATGGTCGTATTGTCGTTTGCACCTTGTAAAAAACAAAGCTACCAGAAATATGCATCAGCAACATTCAAAGTAATAATAGAACGTATATTTATGGCTTACAAAGTAGTGCATTTACGTGACATTACCGACTATTTTAGTCTCCTCGCGTGCAGGCCGACCATCGACAGGTTGATGTTAATAATAAACTAATTTACGTGGTAAATCCAACAGCTGACACTACTTTTAATTAATAAGGTACGGCTAAGGCGGTATATGTTTGTCTGTTACCCTGCATTTTGTAAATAAACCGTTAGATTTTGCCGATCAAACTTTAATATTTGATTTCGGGAGTTCGATTTTGAAAAAATACTCATCATCTGCCTAGCCTTTTGCCAACAATGTTGGGGCCGGCTTCCAGTCTAATCATATCACAATCAGGCTAAAATGTTCCTACTGCTGGGACACCGGCCACTACTCGGAGAGAGGGAGTGGGCCGTAATCTACCAAGTGTGTGGTTTTCGAAAAAGAGACAAGGTATATTCCAGGTTCTTCTTCTCCCTTAGCGAACAAAAGGAGTATGTGAAGATTGTAGCAAGTGGAGTTCCCTAAGTTCTCCTTACCAAAATAGGAAATAACCGTGAGTTTCTTTATGTAATCTCTCTTTAGTGATTCATTCATCATCATCATTTCAGCCGAAAGATGTCCATTGCTGGATAAAGATCCAAGCATTGCCGTTTCGACCTATTTTGTGCCTCCCGTACCTACCCAGCGAATTCACAAGGTCATCGGTTTCAGTGATTAAGTATCAGTTATTTATCCCAAATCATATAAACATGATAAAATATAAACACTCAGGGGTTTATTTATAAACGTTGCTAAAGTTATGTAATAATTAGCGACTGTTTCACCCTAACCATATATTATTAACTTTTAAACGTCTCTTAATTTTAAGTAACGTTTATAAACAAAGGGGTCAATGTGTAAACTGCAAACCCTATAACTATATTAGTCATAAAAGTTAAGTAGAGAAAACGAAAAGGGTAACCATGGCAATCGTACATCAGAGTAAGCATTCCATTACGACTAAATGTATTATTGAAATGTTTTGCAAGGCCACGCACGCAATAACTATTTAAACTAAGGGTTCTGTTTACTCATGAGAGAGAACTGGGAAAGATAACATTATCATGCTATGTTAACTCGTAAATGTTCATTGGTAAACATAAAACGCACTATAAGGAGTTATTAAGAACGATTTGGGAGCAATCTGCATTGTATATCTGTGTCTCTCGTATGTCGTTTATGTTGGAGTGAATTATGTATCTTGTTTTCAATTACAGAACTTCTAAGACTTAATGTCACATAATTTAGTTGAAATAAGCCGTCCGATGGAACTTCCCATCAGCAAAAATTACGAATTCCCATACCAACAATCCTTTTTAAAGAGATCTATGTTCAAAAATCCTTTCCAAGTGTCTCTCAGTGAATTTAAGATTTTTATTAAGTAGAAGATATCCGAAAACCTCTAAGTATTACGTGTTTAAAAACCTAATCGAACCAACAGCTAATAAGCGAGGAACAAGGGTTTTTTTTAATGATGGTGGCAAAAACAGGCAGGTGGCAGTGACAGGAAAGTTGAAAGGAAATCGCTTGGCTTGGTATGGGTATGTGATGAGAAGGGACGAAACGCATGTGACTATAATATCTCCTGCGTACCTGGCTAATGTCCGTTGAGATTGGCCACCGTGACCGTAAAACGGTCGAGAGGTTATTATTATTATTTATAGAATTACTGATTAGTTTTAGTATCAATACTCTGGTACTGGTAAATGACTAACTATTTTAGTTTCAAACTGATGTTAATTTAGAACTCAATCAATCCACCTAGCCTTTTCCCAACTATGTTGGGGTCGGCTTCCAGTCTAACTGGATGCAGCTGAATACCAGTATTTTTCATGAAGCAGCTGCCTCTCTGACCTCCATGTATAGAGTTATCTAAACATGTGTAACAAAAAAAAAGAAGATAATGTTTTTTGGGGTCAACGGCCGCTGGTGTGGAGTACAGTTTCTTAAAATATCAGTAAAAAAAACCCCCGCGTTTTCCAGTTTCGCTAACTAATTTAATTTGAACCTTGCGTTTTGTATAGCGAGGATAATTGCCCAAGGTGCGTCGAACGAACAATTAAGTATCACCACTCGTAAAAGCCATTTAATATCTAATTATAGTTATGAACATACAAAAATAATCCAAAAATGTCGTGTCGAAGTGGTATCATGATTTTCGGCCCTACCCTTGTCGGTTCCTCTCCAAATATAATATACAACTTTATAAATAACTCACCTTCATCAGTTAGACAAGTTTCTACTTAATACGCACAAAACGAGTTAAATAATGTTAAATGTTAGTGTTACTGCACAACATTTCGCCCATTTGTTTTCGTCTAAACAAATGTTTTGACAAAAGAGTAATGAATCTGTCAGGGGCTGCTCAGTTGCTCAGTTCGCGCGCCGTTCACTGAATTACTTTAAGCTTATATTTTGGCAGTTTTTGAAATATAGTACATTTTCGAGGTAATTTGATATTTACGTTCATAAACGAACCAAAAGGGGTATGTAAGGATCGCAGTAGGTGGCGTTCTTTGGTTTCTGCCTTGCATAGGAGTGGCGGTAGTGAGTCTGTTTAAGAGTGCATGTCTAAACGAGCTAACAAAGAAGATCTTCACATGTTGCAAGAAGTACAGAAAGATTTGAAGCATTACAATGAGCTGGAGAGAGCAGTGGTGGCCTAGTGGCAACGGTCCCGAATTACGAGTTGTAGGTCGTGGGTTTGAACCCAGACAGGCACTTTAGTTTGTGTACATTATTTAATCACCACTGCTCTCAAAAAGGTGAAGGAAAACATCGTGCAGAAACCGGCATGTCCTAGAACCAAAAATTCGAAGATATGTGATATCTACCAACCCGTAGTGGGCCGGCATGGTGGATTACGGCCCACTCCCTCACATAGAGGGGAGGCTTGAATACCAGAAGTGGGAACATTATGGGCGGATTTTGCTAATAGATAGATAGAAAGATAGGGGATCGAGGAGGGGGGTGGGGGGAGCTCTGAGGATCAGACTGGAATAAATCCTCTTTATTATGCTAATGAGGTTTTTCCAAGAATATTAATCACTTAATGCAAAATATTAAAACCATGTTAGGTTTTACATGCGTCTCACGAATGCAAAACTGCACGTATGTAAGTAAGGCTTAAGAATCTCTTTCTCAATTTTCTCAAAAACATAAAACTATATTTTCCAGTCTACCCAAAAGCTCCTAAAAATACCACCTCCGAAACTTCCAGTTATTTATATAGGTACCACTGAAATTTGAGTGATAGCCCGAACTTGGGCAAGCGCGATGATGGATGGCATCCTCGTCTTATTACATGATTATTTGTTAAAATTCGATATTTGACGGCCTGATGGATACCATAAATCTTGGCTTTTTAGGGCAGTGACGTCACGAAAAAAGATGGCGGGTGTATTAAAAGCGGGAGTATGTTTTACGATCATTATGCCTCATGTTAACGTTGTGTCATTAGATATTTCCCAAGAAAAAGTGTTGTATATTTTATGCGTTAAATATAAAGCTTTTAAAGGATAATAAATAGACGCCGGCTTTTGAAAGCTGGTGTAATTAAGTTTCTTATCGGTCAGCGATTATATTTTCGGATCTCGTAATAGCAGTCGTGCTTAATTGTTCAACATTTGAAGAGTGACTTTATAATTTAACTAGGTTCTGCCCGCGATTTCGTCCGCATGACATTTCTTGTTCCCCTGACCCAACCCGTCGCATTGCATCGCCTGCCCGCGCTATTTCATCGTTTTCGCTTAGCGTTCTTTCTGAATTTCCTGTTTTTGCTTGGCTCCTAAGAGGCGTGATGTTAAATAGCACACAGCTTTCCTTAAGGATTGGGCTATCAAATTTAAATCCGACTAATAGTTTCAGAGATTAGCGCGTAACAACCCCTTCAGTTTTATTAATAGTATTAGTATAGATGTTCGATTAGACAAAAGATTTGTAGTTCCGAGATTTGAAATAGTTTCTAGAAAATTGGGGTTTCTTTAGGATAACAATCTAGTCTAGCTCTAGGCTATTCTTAACTACTGATTCGGGGTTGGATCTTTGGTCCAAGCTAGGTTGTTTTTAGGATCATAATTATTTCAAGAAGTACCCCTTCTGTCCCATACTATTTTATTCTATTCAATACGTTAATCGCGTAGTTGCCTCAAACTCAAAGAATTTATTTCAAACTAACTGCGCCCCGCGGTTTCACCCGCTTAAGTGTCGATCCCGTGGGAATGACGGGATAAAAAGTAGCCTACATGTTAATGCAGGGTGTCAGCTACCTCCATACAAAATTTTATCAAAATTGGTTCAGCTATTTGAGCGTGACGAAGTAACAAACATATAAACACACACACACTCACAAACTTTCGCCTTTATAATGTTAGTGTGATGAACCAATTAAAGGCACTTTTGAATTGTCAAGGGGTTGGTCAGTCAGAAAGATGAAGCTAGTTGCCCATCACAAAGCGTAGTAGGTTCAATACGCTTTGGAACTAGCTTCATAGGTACCCCTGTGGAAAAGAATGGGCAAGAAACTCCACGGGCACTCTTTTAAATCAAAATATGGCTACGGCTTTGTTTTATGTTTTAAAGGCCAAACGGTGGACCGTGTTTTGGACAATTTTTTGCCACATAATTCACAATTACAACCCAGTA
This sequence comes from Gortyna flavago, assembly GCA_963669345.1. Lineage (NCBI taxonomy): Eukaryota > Metazoa > Arthropoda > Insecta > Lepidoptera > Noctuidae > Gortyna > Gortyna flavago. The sequence goes on from OY770144.1 coordinate 3,631,256, forward strand.
ATTTAGATATATTTATACCTACATCCTTTCCCAAAAGTAATAAACAAGCAGACAGGACGGATGACGGGGGGAACATTTATCATGAGTGATATACGCGTAGGTATAAATGGACCAGCTGACATATTGCCGCGTCTTCGGTACTTATTTATCTTTGTTATTAGAGTAGAGCTGTAAATGGTTTTATTTATTGTTTGTAAGGGCCCAATGACACTCACCACAACCACACCACATCGCAACGACAAAATGTGGGCGAGCAGTGGTTACGTGTGAATAGTGTGAGTTCTAAGATAACAATAATAAAAAATACAACCGAATTCAGAACCTCGTTTTTTGAAGTCGGTTAAAAATCAAATCAAATGGTGGATGTGGAACAACGTTGTGTTTGCGCCAAAAAAAGTCAAGACATGTATGTCTGTAATAAAATGTAATTAGCTGTTCTATTAATTAAAACAATGCACATTAATGTTGTTTTGAAACAGGTTTTTTTTACCTTGCGAGGATGTTTTACGTTCCAAATTATCCAGCGCTTTTGCAATCACAAAAATTAATCGTAAACGGAATGGTTTTTTGAAAACTTTTATATACCTATAATATTGTCACTTTTACGCAAACATTTAAACCTTCAGATTTGACCTCACCGTAATAAGTGAGCTCACACATCCCACATGGAAAGACATATATATTTATTATGTATGAGTGAGCGAGACAGTAATATATTTGGTAATAGAAGCGTGACTATTTTCTGACACAGTCAGGCGAATCGAACGATTTAACTCTAACTTTTACCCCCTCGCCACGTCACAACCTAATTGTTTTTCATTTTTAAAACTCCACAGTGCTCCCGCATCAACTGTTCATCTCTAAAAGTGATCCCGATCGGTTCATAAATAACGGAGTCAATTTACCAATACAAAGGCTCCGCGAAATTGTTTTCATGTCGCCGCGTCATAGCGTCAATTAAAAAAAAGCTGGTTAAATTACTCTCTCGTGTTTATTTAGGGGAGCTAGATATTGGTTATTTTGAACTTTGGATTCTGTAAACATATAATGTAGGTGTTTTGATGGATAATGACATCGTCCGCTAAGCGGAGCTTATTGACTTTTGTAATACCTAAGTATGCGGCCGTTTACTGGACGGGTTTTATGTGCACGTTTTGATATAATAATGTCATTGCCGTCTACAAAGGGGAGTCCCCCTTTGTAGACGGCACGTTTTGTTTACGGTACGGCGTACAAACCGCGCTGTAGAAAAAATCATGTCTGTCGACAAGCTAACATAGTAGTCCATAAAACACTGACGAACTGTGCTTACATACGGCGAAATAAACTGTAGTTTTTCACGACAAAAAAACGTGTGTGTACAAAGGGCGTAACTAGGTTGAGTGCATCCTTTACTAATATTTTGATATTTTTCATTAATTCACCTTAAAAAAACACTGCGATATTCTTGTCTCGTGTTGAGTTATTAAACCACATAAGCGAGTCAGCAAATTTCGTAGCAGGGCTATTCGAATTCAGGCCACCAGACGTATTCCATATATTCGTGGAAGATCTTTCAACAAAACCTCTTTAGCACAAACTTCAACATCGTTTCAAATCGAATGCAACGTAATTTCGACGACACTTTTTGCAAGGAGTAAATTATGCCGAGATAAGCTAAACTTTCGCAGAGTAAAAACCCTCTTAACCTAACCATAGGTACATACGAAAGGTAACTTAACCTACACTTATCACAAATGCATCTCAAGTGCAGTTGCAAGAGAATCTACAAGAAGTAGGCTTAGTCTGGAGTCTTGGAGCCGGTCTTTATCTGAAGGCAGTAAGTTGGAGAGCTCTAAACTAGCACTAAGTTACAAGGATTGCGGCTTCCGACATACACTAAAGCTGTGCTCAGACGGGCAATTACTGCCCGGCAACATTTGCCGAAGGAAGCCTAATTACGAAAAATTGCATCAATTATTTTGGCTTTATTGCCTGTAATTGCTCCATATTTAGCAAGTATTCTCCATATTGCCTAATTTATTAAATATCATAAGAAGAAGACTTTGTCTGAAGGCGGTCTTTACTTAAAGGCAGTAATTTTGAGAGCTGTAAGCTGGCAATAAGTTACAAGCCGGGCTTTCGGCTTCCGACACATGTTGCGCTTACACCAACTTTATCAGCAATTGCTGCGCGGTAACAGTTGCTAAAGAAAGGTAGTGGAGAGCTATAGAAAAAGGGGGTGTAAGCCAAAACACTCCTACCGTGTCGTAATAAGACCATAAGATAGAAGTGAAAACTTACAGGAGCCGAGTATACGCGATTCAGCGTCACTGACCGACTGGAGCAGAGTATTCCCGATTCAACGCCACCTACCCGAGCGTGACGGTTCAGTTTTGTTCATTCAACTTTCACTTCAAAATCTCTGTGACAACTGACAGACGCTGCGGACGGACACAAAAGTGATCAAATTAAGTTTTCTTTTAACCTTTTAAGGTACCCTATAACTTTCTTCAATTGTTTCTGCAATAATCACCTCTAATAATATGTATTGCTCACCTCTAAAAGACGCTATTGCCTAGTTTAATAAGTTCGTTCATTTCGCTTAATATGGATTGGTTGATCTTTAACTAATTGCTAACGTTCTCATCACAGTAGCCCAATTACTTGAGGGTTCATGATACTTGAGCAACTGAAGTTGCCCGTGTAAGCTTACCTTTTGGTAATCCTAGTAGGTAGGTAGTGGCGTAGCAAGCGAACTGTAGATAGTCGATTGGGTGGAATAGGATCCCGGAAATAGGAATACGTTGTTAGAGGTAGTTCAATAATGAGCACTTGTGTGCTGCCTTTGTATGACAGAAGCGGAGAACTCTGTGAAAGTGTACTGAGTTATCATTTACGACTATAACGAGGTGTATACACGATGGGACTTCGCATCGGTAAAAATGTCGAACTTAAACCCTAGAGATTTTTTTTATATTCTTTACTGCTCACTTTTCGTTATAGTAAAAGCAACTCTTGTGTGAAATATCATGCTTCTAAGACTCGTTGGTTTAGGCTGTGCATTGTTTTTCAGTGAGTGATTGAATGAATAAACTTATAAGATTTTTATAATGTGGCAGTAGCTCGAATGTTGATGATTGGTGGCTATTTTACCTTCAGCTTAACATCTCGCTTCTCAAAACCCCAAATCTAATGTTATGTTGTTTTTGAAACTCTTTCCGAACCATTTGAAAGAGAGAGTTCCAGAAACAACATAGACAGACGTTACCAAAACCGCAGATTAAATCTTATAGAAGAATAATGCCTAAAATGTTCCCACTGCTGGGACACAGGCCTCCTCTATGTGAGAGGAAGTGAGCCGTAATCGACCACGCGGGCCCAGTGCGGGTTGGTAGATCTTATATATCTTCGAAGAAGAATGATGAATACGCTAATATTGACATGCTTGTACGTATCGGCATGATTCAGCACAGCCGGGCGGCAAAATACCTAAGTATATAGATTCGACTTGAACAAGTGCGTGCCGACCAGAAAAAGTTATTAACACGCCTAACTTTCCACAGATACCTAACTAAAAACCAACTAAGTATAAGTAATTAATATCTTTCAACGCATAAAATAGTTTCAAGAAGTTCTCATATTCTTATTAAAGCCAGTCCCCTAGAACCTGAGACTTACAGGCGGGGTGATATTTAAAAAGTTACCGGGGAGAGCTCGAAGATGGACCAAACTTATAGTTCATACTAGGGACGGAATTAACTTTTGGTTTTGTAATTATACCTATATTCAACTGGAAAGTAAATAATGAATTTTATTATAAGTGACTGAGTTTAATAATAAAGTTGAAGAGTTTGTTTGTTTGTTTGAACGCTCTAATCTCTGGAACTGCCAGTCGGATTTGAATAGTTCTTTTTGCATTTGATAGCCCAATCCTTTGGGAGGCTATAGGCTATTTAACATCAAGCTTAGATTCTTAGGAGACGAGAAAAAAGTAAGAAAGAACGCTAAGCGAAAACGAAGTAATAGCGCGGGCAGGCGATGCGATGCGATGCGATGCGATGCGACAGGGTGGGTCGGGGGAACAAGAAGTTTTACGCGGACTAACTCGCGGGCAGAAGCTGGTGAGAGAAAAGATTTATTTTGGTTGAATTCCACTTTTGAATGCCAGTTTAATATTTTTGGCGTTGGAGTGTTTTGATTTCATCGTCAGTTGTTTTCTGTCTTCATTGATTTTGTTTTTTTTTTTATTGTAGTCAAAAATGTGTGATCATCATGATTTCAGCTGGTAGACGTCCAAGACTGGTCATAGGCCTCCCTTAAGACCGGTACTCCAGCCAATGAGCATCTTTTCTGGATGAGGAATAAATTCAGAAAACGTAAGTAGCTATGGTAAGTAGATTTTTAAATCCCGTCAAGACCTACCCAACAACAATTTCACAACTCAAAATATAACTATACTTATTCATAGCTACAATTTTAATTCGACACCAAAGTCTCTCTTCTCTTATAAATTCATAAGTCTCCAGAACTTCGCAGGCTGTCCACACGGACGGTTGTGTTTGTGCTACAACTGCAACAAGTTTGAGCAAGGAATAATATTTATGTTTCAAAAGCCAGACTTGCTGTTAAGCCCCCGACCCCCGCCTCCCGCCCCCAGCCTAGCAGCATGGAGGTAATAATCGGTGCTTACGCAGCCTTTATTGCCCCCGCAAATGCCATGGCAGCGGAAATCCAAGCCTGTAATGGCAATCCTCGGCGCATCGCCGAGATTTTCAAGACTAGGGTTTTTCAATGCAAACGGCATTAAAAAACAACGCGAAGAGATCGCCGCGTTCCTCCGCGATCACCAGCTCGATGTGCTCTTAGTCCAGGAAACCTTCCTGAAGCCCCATCTGCGGAACCCGAGCATTGCCAACTACAAGATAGTTCGCAATGACAGGTCTCGCTGCCACAAGGGCGGTACCCTCATCTACTATAGGAAGTCCCTCTATTGCACCCCGATAGACCCGCCCGCCCTTCTCTCTCAGCTAGAGATCTCTATCTGTCGGCTCGGCATGACCGGTCACCCCTCAATCACCATCATCTCCGCCTATATCCCACCCAACAATGGTGCGGAGGATCCCATCTCCCTCACTGCCGATTTCACTACCCTCTTCGGTATGAGTGACTCCGTCATCATGGCGGGAGATCTCAATGCCAAACATCCCGCTTGGAATAGCAGCACGACCTCTACCAGAGGTAGGATCGTGTCCAAGCTAGGCGACTCCCTCAATTTCGATATCATCGCTCCGATGTATCCCACTCATTTCCCGGGCGACCCCGCCCAACTTCCTGACGTTCTCGATGTAGCGCTTCTCAAGAATGTAAACCTCCGTTTGCAGTCTATCGAGACGGTACAAGAGCTTGATTCTGACCACCGCCCGGTCATCTTGCACCTGGTCCCCTATTCGGGCCCCCCGCACGACCCCAACCAGCCCCCCCCCGACCAAAATAGTCACCGACTGGAGGAAAGTAAGCGAAAGACTGAAATCCACCACGTCTCCCCACCTAGACTCCATCCCCGAGCAAATTATCTCAGTCGCAGACACGACTGGAGCGATCGACTCGTTCACAGAGCACGTTCAATCCGTACTGACGGATTGCTCACGGGAAGTTCCAGTGATGGAAGACCATCGCTGGAAACTGCCCGATGACGTACGTGAACTGGTGACCGAGAAGAACGCTGCCATTCGTGCCTACGACTCTTTTCCCTGCGACGCGAACAAAACCCACATGCGCCATTTACAGCGTGCTGTAAAGAAACGCATAGGGGAGTGGCGCTCCGAGGGATGGGATAAGTTGATCGGCGAACTCGAGCCCACCCACCACGCCTTCTGGCAACTCCAGAGGAAGCTCCGCTCCTCTGAAGAGGCCACAGTTCCTCCCCTCACACGCCCCGACAAAACGGTCGCTTTCGAAAACCTCGAAAAGGCCGAATGCCTAGCCGACAGTCTAGAGGCTCAATGCACTCCCAGCTCTCAACCAGTAGACAGAGCGCACCTCGACGAGGTGAACGCTGAAGTCGAACGGAGAGCCTCCCTCCCGCCAGTCGAAGACCCTGATGATCCTCTGCCTCCCGTCACTCCCGACGAAGTGCAAGACATCATAAAAGGGCTCGCAACCCGCAAAGCCCCCGGTTCGGACGGTATCACCAATAGGGTGTACAAACTCCTCCCCGCCCCCCTCATACTGCTCATGACCGCCATCTTCAATGGCGCTCTGAGCAACAAAATCTTCCCCCAAGTGTGGAAAGAAGCCACCGTCATAGGTATCCCGAAGCCAGGCAAGCCCAAGTCTGAGCCTTCCAGCTACCGCCCCATCAGTCTGCTCAATGTTTTCGGTAAAGTCTACGAGAGGCTTATTTATAAGCGCCTCAAAGACTATGCCGAAGCAAAGAGCCTCATCCCCCCGGAACAGTTCGGTTTTCGCACGAAACATTCGTGCATCCACCAGCTCCACCGCATAGTCGAGCACATTAGCGCTGCTTTTCAGCGAGGTGCTTCGACAGGCGTCCTGTTCTTCGATATAGCGAAGGCGTTCGACAAGGTCTGGCACAATGGCTTATTATATAAGCTGTACCTGCTAGGTGTGCCAGACCGTCTCGTGCTCATCTTACGAGATTTTCTGTCGAACCGCACTTTCCGCTACCGTATCGGGGGCGCTCTCTCTCCCCCTCACCCCATCCGCGCCGGAGTCCCCCAGGGTTCCGTTCTATCTCCCCTCATTTTCACCCTGTTCACTAGTGACATCCCGAACAGTAAAAAGGCACAGTTGGCGCTCTTCGCCGACGACACTGCCATTTACTGTTCGGGTGCCAACCAGTCATCCATAGCTCGAAACCTCCAAACCTCCGCAAGCGCCTTGAGCGATTGGTTCCGGAAATGGAGAATCGAGGTCAACCCCGATAAGAGTCAGGCGGTCATGTTCTCGAGACCGCGCAAACGACCCCCCCCCCCCTCCCGCGCCCGATCTCTATGTATGGCAAGCCGATCCCCTGGGGAAAGCGAGCCAAATACTTAGGTGTCATCCTAGACCACAACCTCACCTTCAACGAGCACATAAAGACGGCGCGTTCGCGCGCCTCTTTCGCTCTCGGTAGGCTCCACTCTATGATAACTGCCCGCAGCAAATTATCACTCAAGTGCAAATTGCGCCTCTACACCGCGGTCATCCGTCCCATCATGACCTATGCTTGCGTAGTCTTCGCACACGCCAAGCCGCGATTTCTGCATAAAATGCAAACCCTCCAGAACCGTTTCCTCCGAAAGGTCACGGGAGCGCCCTTCTATGTCCGAAATGTGAATCTGCATCTAGATCTCAGAATCCCCACCATCCAGCAGTTCATGAAACGCCTCTCCAAGCGCTTCTTTGACTCTGCCATAAAGCACCCCAATCCCCTGATTGCGGCGGCCTCCCGATACACTCCCTCCCGCATAAGTAGGATTCGCCGACCAAGGCATACCCTCACTATCCCCGATGACGCCACTACCCTCCTCCAGGAGAGCAGTAAGGCCACTAGTACTCTCAGACGACAACACAAACACAAGCTCAGACATCCGTCCTTCCGTCCTCGCCGCCGAGGCCCGTCGCGACGTCCCGCACCATCACCGTGCCCGCCCCGACCCTTGCTCGAGCCAGCCCGCGCAGCTGAGCCTGTAGTTTTAAATTCGCCCCTAAACACTAATAATAATACCGATCCAGCCTGTCCCTTGCTGTCCTCTTCCAGCGACGCCCTGAGCCGAGGTCCGAACCCCGCAGGGGGTTACCCTTAGCGCTGCCGCTTAGTTTTTAAGTTATTGTATGCCCTGGCTGGAGGCCTTAATTCGAGGCATCCAAAGTCCGGTTAAGCAGTAGCCATCCTCATAAAGGATGAACTGCGAGATGCCATTTAAAAAAAAAAAAAAACTTGCTGTTAAGTTTGATAGATGAAAAAAAATTGAGGCAGATTTAGTTGGAGAGAATATTATCTGAGTAGGTTCAACTTTAGTGGAGAAATCAGTATTATCATTTTCTTAGCCCAGGTGTTATTCGATGGGATTTCTCATCGGCTAAAATGACACCATCCATGGAAACTTCCACTCCCATTTATCTTCATTATGAGTTTTCACAAAAATCTTACCTACGTTTTAAATAGAATGTGCATCGCAAGTTTTGTTCAAGCAGCTTAGCATTCTCACCAAATCTGTGTAAACCTTTATTTTCCAGCATGAAACCAAAGCTCATCAGTCTGAACGCACAAATATTATTATTTAGTAACTGTGATTGCACAAACGCCGCGGTGTACCTAGGTACCTACACAACGGTGCTTCAGCGACTTATTAATTTATGTTTCATTTCGCCAGACCGTAGAGTAGTATGTTCAGAAGGACCAAAAATTTTTGATTATCCAAGATTTAATTTTTAGTTAGTGAAGTCTTAAAAATAATCATAAGTCTGAAATCGGCAATTTGAATCGAACAAGCTTGTGATCAATGCCTTCTCAGTATACGAGGCTGATATTATTATCTCGTTTATTTATTTTCTCACTTATTAAATATTTTTATAAAAATTATAAAAAAAACATTTAAAAATATAAGTGTTATTATAATTCTTAAGAATTAAATTCCTCTGACTAAACAGACACTTTTAATAATTTCTCCAGTAAAATAACACTGTTAGAAAATTAATGTGGTCTGCACAACAACAAACAGCACACGGCGCAAAACGCAATTTTGTTCTGTTGAAGTTCAAAAAATGTGTCTGCTCAACAGCGAAAATAACGCAATGAATGTTGTTGAACTGTCAAAATGAAACCCACTGGGGGTAATTGCGTAATTACCCCCAGTTTGTAGTTATTGGGTGCTAAAAACAAGAATACTGTTGCACAAATGCACATCCCCTTGCCAAAATCTAACATATCATGAGTAGAGAGACAGTTTTTTGTAACCACATGTAATTCTGAAAAAAGGCTGACTGGTCCTTCTGAACATTCCTACTCCATGTCTCAACCCCCGGCAGCAGTAGCTTTCAATCGATACGGCGTTTTATTTAAATTGAATTACCTATTCTGCAAATACCATGGCGATGGCGGGTTCAGTTTGTTTTTACAGGACTGTTGTAAACGCAGGGGTGGAATGCTAAGAGCTAAGACGTTCTGTCAGCGCTGCTTTATTTGATTCTTGGTAAAGAAAGGGTAATAATGGCAGAGACAATAGCAAGGGGTGAAATGAAATGGTGGGGGTGATGTGAAATAAATGGGAGATTCGGCTACATGGCAAATTCAATCAGTTGGTAATACTAGCTGCGCTCCGCGGTTTCACCCGCATAAGTGTGGATTCCGTGGGAATATCAGGATAAAAAGTAGCCTATATGTTAATCCAGGGTGTCAGCTACCTCCATACAAAATTTTATCAAAATTGGTACAGCCTTTTGAGCGTGAAGAAGTAACAAACATATAAACACACACACACACACTCACAAACTTTCGCCTTTACAATATTAGTGTGATTGATTTTAGACCTTATACGAATATAAGTTGTGATTTTAACTGTCTTAAAAAAAAAAGGTTGTTTTCGATTAGGCTTTTTCCATAAACGCTGAAATACTCATGGTATTAAAAGCATGCATGTTTGCTAGTCTAATGCCGTGTGTCATAAATAAATCATTTATTCATTTAAAGAGTCAAATCAACTTTTTTCGCAGACACATGCTAATTGTGCCCGGAATTAAAGTGCTTTTGTGCTACTACATTGTACTACAGTGAAAAACAAACTGGAATACACAATTCCAGTTTGTTTTTTTTAAATAGTAGAAAGTAATTTATTGAATAATAGTCATTAATATCAAAACACAAAACATTTATTAAATATTCAAGTCCAACCCCAGTCGTGCAGCAGTAATTTTAATTACTACAACATCAAACCGGATTTCCAGGAAGCTATTATGAATTTAATATTAAATTTAGGACAAATGGAACAGCACAAATCGACGTCAAAGCTAATTAGAGTCGTTTATTAATGAGGAATATTTAACATGGAACCCGAACATAATAACAACACAGTTTTGGCCTCATTTTGGACTAATGAGAGAAAATAGTGCTACTGATTTGAAATATGTTGTTCAATTCCGATATATTATGATATTATAAGCCTTTTTAAAGCTTTTTTTAGGGTTCCGTACCTAAAGCGTAAAAACGAGACCCTATTACTAAGACTCCACTGTCCGTCTGTCACCAGGCTGTATCTCCTGAACCGTGATAGCTAGACAGTTGAAATTTTCACAGAATGTGTATTTCTGTTGCCGCTATAAGAACAAATACCTACTAAAACAGTACAAAATAAATATTTAAGGGGGGCTCTCATACAACAAACGTGATTTTTTTGCCGTTTTTTTTGTATGTAGTGTTAAATATTGTATGGTTGTACGGAACCCTTGTGTGCAAGTCCAACTCGCACTTGGCCGGTTTTTTTAACGAGTCTTGAAGTCCTGGACCGCGTATCGGTAAGCGTAGTGTGGGACCCTCCCTGCTAGATGGACGGATGATCTAAAGAAGGAAGCTGGGACAGACTGGATGCGCAAGGCGGAGGACAGGGTGTTGTGCGCAGCCTGGGAGAGATCCAGCAGTGGACTACAACCGGCTGAGTTAAAGCCTTTTTAAATGGTATAGATGGATAGAATACTATTTATTATCTACACCATAAACATTACAGATATAAAAGTAGAAATTATACATAGGTTGCCCTTTGTTTCACCCTTTGTAAAAAATTCTACATTTATATCTGTAATGTTTATGGTCCTGTCGCTAAAAGCGATCTTTTACAGACAACCTTTGGATGGATTGTAGGGAGAAAGGATAAACTCTACTGCATGTAGTCAGTGGTGTACCATTTACTTATTAAAGCTAGCTAATTAGAGTCGTTTATTAATGAGGACTATTTAACATGGAACTCAAACATAACAACAACACATTTTGGGCTAATGAGACTAATGAGGCTAATACTAATGATTTAAAATACGTTGTTCAGTTCCGATATAGGATATTGTATGCCTACACGAAAATCAAAACCAATATAGTCGGTATCAAACGGAAACTTAATTCAGCAATCAAAAGATGAAAATAAAATTTTATACCATCGCCGAGTCGTCAGCAGAATGAACCAAGAATAAAATTTCGCAGACAATATGAAAGTATACTTACTATGAGCACAGATAATATATAATACTCTAGTACTATGAGCAACTAATCGTTTATTTATTTATTCATATTTTACACAAAAAAACAATAAATAACTAAAAATACATAAAGATAGAAAGCTAAAGGCACTGACTATTTCAACAGAAATAAAAATTAGTTGAGATTATATGGACAAAACAAGAACTTGAGAAGAGTTTGTTTTTTCTAGTTTTGTTCCAAACTGTTATTATATATATTTTGAAATCTTTTTCTATGGTTTTCATGAAATTGAAAATTAAATGAAAATTAATGAATGATGATAGAATTGAAATCGATAGGTCGACCCACAGGGACCACGGGTAACGAGTGTAAATCAATGGACAAAATGGGAACTTGAGAATAATAATTACAGCTAATGGATATTAAAATTGTTCTTAAATCCAGCCAAGTGACATAAAACAAAGACATTTTAAGGGACAGGCGTCATTTAAACTATCTAAACTAATAATATAAAGAGGTACCTAAAATTGTTTATTTTTGTCAAAGTAATCTTGTTTTTGTTTATATTTTTGTCAAGTGTAAAAGGGTAATCTCTGGAAGTACTGATCCGATTACAAAAATTATTTCACTTATAGACAGCTACACTATTTCCGACTGTCATACTATATATTTTTGCGCGAACTAATTTGCGAGCAGAAGCTAGTGTTAGGTATGAAATACTTAAACTTTCAAACCCAAGAGCAGCATTGCGGGCAGAGCTTGTATAGATATGATATAAAAACAAACAGTGGAAAGCCAGAGGAAATTCAGTGAAGCGGGCCCGGGGCGCGGATTTATATAAACCGGAGGTCCCGCAGAATAGGGTCCGGTAAACTTGACAGCGAATAAGGGAGGCTACAAAGAAATATGTGCCAGACTGCGTATGATTTAGAGTCTGCTGTTTATTGCAGAATTTTTATTTGGTTTGGTTCTCTATTATTGTTGCCTTAGGAAAATAATAAAATTTGGTTTCATATTTTTTGACCGATTTTTACTCTTCTTCTTAGCGTGTCGATAGCAATCTAAATGAACTAGGCCCAGAATTTGGCTACTTGTTTGGCGCCGTCACCAGCGTCCATCAGTTCCAGATTATCAGATTTTTACTGATTTCACAATTTTATTAATTTAAATTGTATAAAACAAATCAAAATCAAATGGATAATTCTCATGACAGCCTGAAAGGCAAGAGGCATTCAGAAAAATATTAAACAGCCAGCATGGCTAGTTATTTATAACATCACGTTTGATTCCCTGAAGGAGAACCCAAAGAGAGGCACCTATAGTACACCCCCATTTCGCCATTTATGTTTTAGTCTCATGAAATAAGAGGCATAATTATAATTAGGAAAGGAAACTTTACGCAACAATCTTTTCTGTCCATCTCAACCATGAATCCTCCACTCGCTTGCACAGTATACATAATCAGCCTATAATGTTCCCACTGCTGGGATACAGGCCTCCTCTCAGTAAGAGGGAGTGGGCCGTAATCTACCACGCGGGCCCAGTGCGGGTTGGTAGATGTCACATGTCGTCGAATTTTTGGTTCTAGGACATGCCGGTTTCCTCACGATGTTTTCCTTCACCGTTTTGAGAGCAGTGGTGATGAAATAATTTACACAAAGTAAAGCGCCTGTCTGGATTCGCTTGCACAGTGACTCCACCAAATTTCTGAGACCGGCGCCGCGATGCCGGCGGTATACAGCGTCGCCGCATTTGCATAATAATGCAAGCTGCAGCTCCAGGCTATTTAATGAAATCGCTGTGCTCCCCAGTACCTACTGGTCACAATAAGCCACTCACTGCATCGAAACATTGTAGCTTGCGGTCTTTGCGCGATCACGACCACGACCCCTTACGACTTAAAAAGTAGGTTATTGCAATTTTCTCTGAATACTCAAAATTATATACATAACCTTACGCCCTCATCCCATGAGGGTAGGTAGACACAGCGGAATGCCACCTGCTACGATCCTTACATACTCTTTTTGCTTCGTTTACGTTCATACATCTGGTCATACACGCAAGCCGGTTACAAGTACCACGCACCTGATCTTTCTGAAGAACATAACGAATAAGGTCACTACCACATGCTTCCCAAAGTGCTGACTTTTCGGCTCTTTGTCTCGAACAGAAATCTTAAGGTCTGTTTAATTGCATAGGTATAATCAACACCGAAACTCGCAACCCAAGTTCATCATACTACCATATAAAAGTGTCTTTACAAGACGACGTCACAAATCATATTAATACACCATGAAAGCCTTCAAATGTCGCGGCCGGGTCTCGGGGACCCTGGTCCCAATTTATGAGCTCATTAGCCAGGTTACCCTACACCTGGTCGAGAGTAATACCGCCCGGTTCGCCGGTAATACCGCCCCGGTAATTACCACCGCACATTCTTTGTTCCACATTATTAATTATTAAAGGGTATTTTGTATCTAACTGCTTGTAAACAAAAAACAATAAAGTTTAATTACGACATTAATGGCGGACCTCGATGAGATTATAATTTTTTCAGGATTAGCGCTCAGCCGCGCGAGATTGATGAGATTTTTTTCTATTTTTTGTTGTTTAATTAAAATATCTGCTTAACATTTATATTTTTTATGTTCATTATCCTAAGCACAAAATACAATAAAAATTCTGACACGACTAATGAATAATTAATGAAAAATGCGCATTTATTTTGCTTCTAATGAAAGAGCTATAGGGTTGTTGACTCCAAGAAACCTATTAACCCTGAAATATTAGAAAAAATGTACCAACCGTAGCATAAATATTTAAAGCAGCAATATTTATTGTTATTTTTAACGCAAAATCGTTAAAATCCATTTATTTCTCGTGTAGCAAACAACGCCGGTAATTCTGGATGATTTACAGTTAATTCCACCAAAACTTGAAATAAACTTTCGAGTGGTTTTAAATTACTTTTTGATTAGTCTCTCGTAGTGCCATTTGTTTAATGCTGGTAATTAGATTGTATCGCTAATTTAAATTTTGAATGCTTATAGGAAAAGTCCGTACAATGAAACTCGTAATTAACGGATCGTTGGCGTGGCAGGAAACGCGACCAATCATTCCGGAGCTTAGAGCATCAACTATTAAACTTATCTAAAGATTGCGATGACGATAAATACTCTTCGGATCAGTTCTGCTCACCCCGTAGGAATTTTGCGTCGAAGTTCGAAAACCCAACTACGCCAGCAAGATCGCGTGCACCGAAACAATATCCTTAGATCAAATACGTAAACTACGAGTAATTTAGTTATTGAAAATTCCTCCTGGGGCCCGATTTCTCATCTATACTATACTAATATTATAAAACCGAAGAGTTTGTTTAAATGCGCTAATCTCTGGAAATACCAGTCTCAGTGTTCTCGCATTTGATAGCCCAATTCTTGAAAAGGTCACGCTACAACCCTTAGAAGCCAAACAAAATAAAAATAAAACAGAAATAACGCTAAGCGAAAGCGGACTAATAGTGCAACCGGTGCGATGCGATGCGATGCAGTGGGCAGGGGGCTGAGGGAGTTTTATAAAATTTTCGCTGTTATTTTAGTAAGTTGTGTATCTTCCGCCTTCCACACGAACGAAGTCGCGGCTAGAAACTAGTAGGATCATAAAAAAATAACTATTGTTTTATAGGCTAAATTAAAAAGGCTAAAATGCATCAAAAGAGCGGAGGTACAAACAATTTTTATTAGAAAAATTCCATTTCCAATGTTTGAATATGAAAAGCGTCCGTGAAATAGCTTCGGCATTCTCCGTGTTCCATTACGAATATCGAGTAATATGTTGGATCCGTACTTGGTAATACGTTTAGAGTGTACTTTTAGGGTTCCGTTTACCCAAAGAGTGCCAACGAGACCCAATTAATAAGCCCACACCGTTTGTCCTTCAACTCAACTCAAAGCATTTATTTCAATTAAACACACACAGGCACAGGCACTTTTGCATGCATAGTCAAGGGCTGGGTCAGTCAGAATTACAAAATGTTGGTTACATCATTCGTCTTCATTCTGACTATCACAGGACTGTGTTTTAAGAACCGTAATAGCTAGCCAGTTGGCATTTTCACAGAATAGAATCTAAAGGATTGGCCATATGTAGCAAGAGACAGGAAAAAATGGAAAGACGGAAGGGAGGCCTTTGCCCTGCAGTGGGACATAACAGGCTCATAGTAATAATAGTAAGTGTTCCTCAAACTCCTAATAAAAATAAACCTCGAATAATAAGAATTTCTTCATCGTTTTTGTAGAAAAGAGTCAAAATTCGTCTACTTTTTTTTATATAATACTCCAAATAAAAAAACTAATACTAAATACAATCAGTTACTTCAAAAACATGTGTTGTATAGTACGGAACCTTCAGTATGCGAGTTCGACTCGTACTCGACTTAGTCAGTTTTTTATTTCGCCATACGGGCTTGCAGTTCCGATGTACGTCGTTCAGCTATGATTTATGCGCAATGCTTTTAGTTGGAACTTCTGTTGTGTTATTTAATTTTCCTAATGTATTGTACATTCGCTGCGAATTTGTGAAGTAATATTTTAGGAATGCTGCCTGAATTTTGCTTTGATATTCGGTTTAACATGATTTGTCGTGCTTCCGTGCATTGTATCTTGATTTATGAATACTGATGAGCAAGTACATGACTCAGAATACATAGACAAGAAAAGTATTATTTTATTATTCAACAACTAGGTATCTAACCAATAGCTCATGTTCATCTTAAATATGGAATGTACAGGTATATAAATAAAAAAAGGGGAGGAAGTCGTTGGGCATCTAAAATTTCTCTGCATCGCTGTCAATGGGAAAAGCGCCCAAAAGGCTGCCAGCATTGTCACGTTGGATGGCATTGCGGATTTTTTGGCCTAAAAATAGGCTAAAAAATTAAATAGAAAAGCTGACATCATATCTGGACAGAACTTCCAAACCCTATATTAAATTTCGTTCCTCAATTTACCTACCCCAAATAAAAACTGACATTCATAAGCTACCCTACACAATAATATAAGTCACCACACGTCTGGTGTGTCCGGGTGTCCGGTTGTCGAGCTGTCCGGATCCGGACGCGTTTGATTCATGATGTTTGATGTTTGATTAGTGGCGCGTTACTCGACTTCCGAAGATACAAGCCAGTGTCGAACTCGATACAAAAGCTATATATACAAGCTATGTTTACAGTTCCTGTTTATTTATGTGAATGTTTAGGGTTATGGATTTAATTTATTGATAGAGCTTAACTCCAAAAAAAGTATCACTTAGGGGATTTGAATAAAATATTTTTAAGCTTGATTTTACACTTGTCCTTTTCTATGATCAATGACGTGTCATGGTGTTTCGTGTCCATAGAGCATCCTCAAAATTATCACGACATTCAAAATCCAATGTTTTGCTTTAAACTCAGCCTGTCGCGGTCCACAGCACCCAGGCTGCGCCACAACTCTGTTTTTTACTTTAAGCTGTTGGAATTCGTCATACTATGTGAGTAAAAGAAGTTATCGAGATAGTGTGAGTGATGATTTAGGCGTCTTGGGTTCAATTAGGATAGGTCAGAATGAAGAATTCTTCAAGGAGTAACGGTGTCCGCTCCAGCTTGTTATTTCGGTTACATTACTCATTTAAAGAGTAATAGTTTTCATAAACTTACGGGCCCACGTATCTATGCTTGTACCTGTTCCAGATCGACGCATGTATCAACCTATATCTGGCCAACCCCGGACAGAGCGATGTTATCAGCGATGTATCTCCTCGAGAGCTCCTCCACATGGTCAGTGGCTACGTGTATTGTTTACTGATTGAGCTGCCTGATAGTGGATCGACGTCATTTGGACAGCCAGGGCACGGTGTGTTCATTATGTCAAGGTTTTGTTCGGTTAAGAGCAATTCTGTCTTTTCAACAAATGTAGGATACTATTCTTGCATTAGCACAAAATAACGTTATTACAAAGTTTGGTAGATCGAATTACGACGTTATGGCTGAAGCCAATTAACCCGTAAAGTAGATATAACGTCTATAATATACAGGGTGAAATTGAAAACATGCGACAAATCCAAATGGGAGACTGTACTCATCATTATGAACAACTTTTACTATGGGACCAAACCTGAAATCGCGAAAAAAAATCTGCTGTTTCCTACATTTATGTTCGCATAACTCGTCAAAATGTAGGGAACAGCTGTTGTATATATAGTTTGGCTCTTTATTAGACAGACCAAATATATTACATTTAGACTATACCTAGTACGAACGGTCTTGCAAACAGAGGCTTGCAACCCATAACCTAAAACAAACAACATATTGTTAAAATTCCACTTATTCTTACTTCCATTAGAGCACACATACGTACTACGTAATCAAACCACTTCGTTACACTCCATTCAGCTGTATTGTATAGGCCACAATCTTCCTATACTTATGGCTTGCCTTTGTCTTGTCGGAGCCTTGCCAAATGCCTTGTGTCTCGTCTGTTTCCTAGAACCTGTGAAGATAATGTATTCTACTGCCCAATCCAGCTTGACAAACAAAGTGTACACTGTGCAGTACATACGTTCTCAGAAAATCCATTTGGGAAATTGAAGGGTATGGCAAGTTTAGATATTTGGCTACAACTTTACTGAGTTACTTTATTGTTGTTATATTTTCTACTTTATTTGTCAATTATTTCGTGTTTTTATTGAGCTGGTTTTTCAATAGTCATAATTTTTTTTATCTGAAAAATAAATATGGTTGTTTGACATTTTCCATACAAAGCTCTCAACCCGCCATTTTAATTCCTTAGATAAAATATATTTGAAAATTGAAAAATAAACCCTTATTATTATATATATTATTATTTACACTATAGCGTAAAATGGACAAATCGGCAACATTCCCAAAAAATCCATAGTGGTAATTGGACAAATCTATCCTTTTCTCTCATCCATAACCACTTGTTATTCTTATTTACGTAATACCATGTAAACTAACACATATCAATACTTGAGCACTCCCGCACAATAGTTCTGTAATGTGTTCCATTTGATTGATGAGTGCACCCGCGCCTAGTCGCGAACTTCCAACGAATCAATCTTGTGAGAAAGGGTTCAACTGTACCGCTTACGGCACTTTGTTATAACAAACATAATATCCTGTTTGTGACAACGAACGTGAGATAGATACACACAGTTGTTGTCGGGCAGAGTGAAACAATCTACGAAATAAACATTTTGGAGTAGTTGTTAAATATTCGAGGTCCATAGGACCTTAAAAAAAACAATATTTTTAACGGATTATGTTTAGTATCTCCAGTTAGTTTCGTCAATACAAAAAAATATTATTATCTACATTTCCTTGACACAAGTTTTTCACACATAGGTTAACATGTTACATTTGACACATAAGGGACTTTGACAGACAGGCCATTTCCAAATTCAATTCCCCATACATACATACGTTCATACAAACGTATTGAGATCTATTTGTTATTCCATTGACAATTAATGGATTTAAAATAGAACTGCACAAAGAGAGATGGATTACGAGAATACCCTGAAATGGACAAGCATTCTCTACATACCTAGTAAGGGGTGCTACAGACTTGTTTGAGTTAGCACATTAGGTTCGATCGACAAATTCGTTCGCCCTCGCTGAATTGTGTTCGGGTCGGGTCGGCACAACTCGAGCTAAGGCAGTTTGTTAACCGCCACTTCAACGAGACGTCAACGGGACGGCATGGACAACGAAATGACGGCGCCGAAGTAACGATACATATTTCACTATGGCCGCGTGCCCACAGCACGTCAACGGGACGTCACGTTCGGTTCAAATAAACTCGTTTCTCGTCAACGTTCCTTAGACGATGGCGATGGACAAACGCTGTAAGGCATTGCTACCTACACGTGGTGATGGAAGAAAGCTTTTGACCGCAGGATGTGGTATTCCGGCGCTTTCGCGGACCAGTGCCACCGGAACGCATAAAGACTTAGTGTAACAAAGTGATAAGCACTAACATAGTTATTAACATTTATTTACTAACAAAATTGTTACTATATTATTATGTATACTTAGGTTAAGGTATGTATCTATGGGTCTCTGTTATCTGAAAATAAATGGTTTATTTATTATTATTATTACTGCCCAAACATAATATGTCTACATAATATTCGAGTTTGCCGCCCGGCTGTGCCGAATCATGCAACCCGAACAAGTGTGTGCACCCCTTATACTCCCGATACAATGGAATATTCTGTCCGCCAATATAATTGATATTTTTAAAACTAAAATCCGAGGCGACCTAAAAGATTTTAGGTTTTTCCGTTACGTATTTTCTGTTTGTCCAGTTATAGGTTAAGTATTTTTGAACGGTTGTTGTTTTAGTGGGATGCTTTTGTAGGGAGAAGTGAACAAAAATATTTGTTGTTGAATTTACGAACACAGTTATTGTATCTATTGTGTTTTGAGATGACTGCACCAGTTTGAAGGGTGGAACTGCCAACCTGCTTATAAAAACAGATTCGCCCAGAAGTGTATAATGCAATAACCTCTGAAAATACCCATGTGTGTAACGAATGCCTAAGACGATAAGTGCGATACTACCCAGAACTTGCGAAATCAAGTCAAATGATGCACGAAAGCAAAATAATTATGTAATGTCCAATGAACACAGTTTCCTAATCAAACACTCCAGTTTAAACATTCGTTTGCCATTAGTTTACCCGTAAGCCTGTGGTTTATTCGTCAAGTTTGGTTAATATTGTTAGAAATCTGTTGTTCGGCAAGCTGTAAGAGTTGTCTAAGCCTTACGCATCGGCGAATCAATGTCGTAACTTTAATCATCGTTTTGTGGTTGGTGATGTCCTTTCGTCTAGTGTTCATGAAATCGGAAATTACATAATGCATAATCAGCCTATAATGTTCCCACTGCTGGGATAGAGGCATGTTCTCTGCGGGCCCAATGCGGGTTGGTGGACGTCATGGACATTAGTATCGTTAAAATTAGTCTCTCTTTCTCTGAACTATCTACAAAACATATTTTCAACTAAATAAGTTATAAACCAGTCCCTGGCTTCACAACTATACAGTCTAGTTATTACCCTCGTGTCCAACAGACATTAACTGGACGTAATGTCTATTGGACATGTCCAGCAGTCACATTGTCACGACATATTTTTCTCAGCCGCGAAGTTCAACTTTGATTGATGTTATGACCAAGGTTACAGCTGACGGCTAATCACTGTAAAGGTCGAGGTAGAAATTTCGACAATGATGATATTTTTTTTATCAATAAAAGAGGTTTGTGAGAATAATTATTTTTACTAGTGCATTGATGGCAAAGAATTTGGCTTCAGTAGCGTTCATCAGTTCCTGTAATGACTGTAACGTGGAGAAAACAAGAAGCAGGACTGGATTAAGTGTCCAATCGTTTGTGGAACGGCACCACATTTGGGAACATTGAAAGCTGATTATGCAGCTTTGAAGTGGGTTGCATAATCACCCTATGATGTGCCCAGTGTGGACACAAGCCTCTCCTATCTATGAGAGGGAGTGGGCCATAATCCACCACGCGGGCCCAATGCGGGTTGATGAATGTCATGTCTTGGAATTTCTGGTTTTAGGACATGTCGGTTTCCACAAGATGTTTTCCTTCACCGTTTTGAGAGCTATGATGATGACTCGAGGGTTGAGTAATCTAATAATAATTGAATTGTATTTATTTGAAGAACTGGTGTGATCAAGACACTTTTCATAGTAATAGATACTTACACAATGTGATTACATAGTTTAAGTTTATTTTTTAAGCTTGTGTTTTATTTCGATTTTAGTAAAAAAAAATGATCGTGTCGTGACATTCTTTTAGTAGTTTTTTTTGGCTTTGATTGATGTTACGATGGAGATCTCAACTGACAGCTCAAGGCCTATCACGATGAGGGTCCCGATAAGTGAATTTTATATTAAAGAGTTTTGGGTGAGACATTGGAATGTAGTTGATTTATTGCGAATTATATTGTTTGTTTTCTACATAAGATCGGTCCTAATTGTACTAAGTACTGATCTTATAAGCACTGATTTTTCTGATAGAAAATTATGCTCAAATATACACACTTTATACTTACTTAGCAGCTACCTTAGCAGTTTAAGTTATATTTAAATTACTTTCTAATAGGCTAGATTGTAATGTAAATAAAATATTGCTAACTGTGATACGAGTACTTTGCAAAAGGGGAAAAAAATGTGCACACAGATGCAAGAGCACAATGATTTCCCCACCACGATCACCCAGAACCCTAAGACGTGGTTTTTATTATATGGCAGCTCAAAAGCTTCGTAAAATGATTATTCTATAAAGTATCCGCTATGAAATTAAGATTAAGGGCGCTACGTTTTATTACTGTTCACAACTTCTAAAAGCACCTCAAGGGTTGAGCGAAATCACAGCAGGCGACGTTCACACGAAAAAACAATCTACATAAATCTCTATATACCTTACGCTGAGTACACATTGCGAGCTTTGAGCGGTTGGCTCAACCGCTATATAAAACACTATGGACACAAACGGCGGTTTCATGTACAAGGTGTTATTGAAGTACTGAAAACCTCTTAAAGGGTCAAAGTTGTTTATAATTATGAGTATCATATGAACAAATTTTTCTATGGGAACAAAGCTGAAATCGTAAAAAAAATCAGCTTTGTGACATTTTGTCGACTTATGCGAACATTTATGTTCGCATAAGTCGACAATATGTACGGATGTAGAAATGTAGGGAACAGCTGCTTTTTTGTTTTAGGATTTCAGGGTTGGCCCCACAGATATAGATACACCTAGATAACGCAAGAGCAACTACTTCGCGTGCCCAGCTTACGTAAAAAAATCGTAAGCCGCCACTTTCGCGCTCAGTCCTGTAGTACTGCTGGCTGAATGAGCGTGAGCGCTGGCGCTAGGCCCCGGGGGTGGGGCGAGACGGGTGCCGCACGCGGCGGCGTCTTTGAATCGATTTGATTTTCCCATCACTAAATAGCGCTTGTGACGTCACAGTAGGTAGTCAAAAAATTGCACGCTTGGTTTTCATACAGATCGTGATACTTGCTTTATCTAGGTCTATCTATTATATCTGTGGTTGATTCCACAGTATAAGTTGTTCATACTGATGAGTACAATGACCCATTAAGATCTTTTCAGTTATTTCAATTACCCCTTGTGTGAGTATGATACTTTGCGCTTGTGGCTAAGTCATACCAGTCGCACGGGTCGATCGATCGCTACGGTTACAAGGATCGATTCGTGGATGGGTGACAATCTATTCCATACCCCCTGTGAGAGCCTTGACAATCGTTACGAGAAGTCAGATAGTCTGACAGTCTTACCGAGGAGTATCGTGTTACCCAATACCCATTACCTGCTGATGCCAATAACTGGGTTGTGGAGGTCAGGTAGGAGCCGACCTCAAAATATTTGGGAAGGGCCAGGCAGATGATGATTTGATACTTCACACCCATCGCTGCAACACGCTAAACTCGTAATGTGGGACCAACCTAAGCAGGAGAGAGCTCCTATATCTTATATGGGCTTCTTATCGGGTCCGATAAAACGTGGCATAATTTACGATTACATTCGCGAACAAAACTCTTATTTATTGCGTCACATACGTTCTGTAGTCTCCCTAAAGACGAAGTATTATTGGCGTGTAAAGTTTGCAAGTATCTATTCGGAAGAAAGGGGTATTTGTACTGAAATATTTTATTTGAGTGTGTTATGTTTGTTTGTTTTTTTTATGATCAGTGAGAAGAAAAACAGAATGTTGATCAGAAATCCTAGGACAGGGCTTTATTGTAACAATTTATTTTTTTATTTGCTTTGTACTTACCTTTTGCAATACTATAGGGAGATATGTATATTGATGTGTATTTTTGGTATCTATAAGTTCCGAGTGATAACGGTTCAATAATATAAATAAACCGTTTATTGTTAAACTCAGTCAGCTTATTCAAACTAGAACGACCAAAAAAAATTGTCACGAAATTAACGCAATTGCTCTATCCCTTGTAACACATATAATTAGGTATTGCTGTTGAAATTATTACTTCAAAATCAAAACAGTGTTAGATGTATCGACGTGAGTCCTTTAAGATCTCTTTACCAGCAAATAACTCATTTAGCCTAGCTTCACCATTTCAGTTGAAAGATGTTCACTGCTGGACATAAGCACGTCCACTTCGACCGGTTCTGTGCTTCTCGCATCTAACGGATTTCTACGGCCTTCACAAGGTCGTCCGTCCAGCTTGTGGTTCCGACGCTACGTCCTAGCCTAGCTTACTTATACTTAAATCTAAATAAAAAAACTATATATATTTGTATGCTAGAAGAGATTTCTTTAGAAAGCATCACCTTTGTACGTATTTTTCAGTTTTTTTTGTAAATGTTGTACAAGTATATTTCCAGAAAAGCCAACAGAACAGCACACAATATACTTTATTCCCGCCTTGCCTATAAAGAACATAAAAGGTAGTTCCCATTAAAAGTGAATCGGAAGACATTTTCAGGTATTCAGCGGACTGTCGCGATCATCAGCAATTTATTCCGCCCAGCCTTTCTTTAAGCGTAAATATTTATTCGTGTTTGGGCTATAATTAATGTATATGACGCCGGATACTAAATTTTACAAAGACAAAAAATCAATTGGTAACATAATCCTAGTGGCAAAATGTACAAAAGTCTTAATGTATTTGAATATGCAAATGATGTATGAATGTATGTATGTATTTTATATTAGCGATGATATACAATTACAGGTCAAATTAAATTAGATAGCGAAACTCTGCAGACGTGATGGGAAATATAAGTTAAGAAAATGTGTTTTATCGTTTTTAGATATTGATACCAATCATGTCTATGAAGTTTACACAAAATAAACAGATTTTTAAACTGATATTTCTAAAGTTATACACTGACATCCTCAAATTAATTTCTTTTTGTTTTACCTATCATGTTTAGATATCGATCGACGCATCACGTCTGCGGAGTTTTGCTAGCTAATTTAATTTGACCCGGTATTTTTCACTCAAGCTTCTAGAAGTTTCCGCTGATTTATAGTATTTTACATGGAGCGACTGCCTATCTGACATCTACAACCCAGTTACTGGGTATCACGATACTAAGCGGTAAGAAGGAACGCTGATCGGAAGTTGTTTGATCAATATTGAGGATATTACTACAGCGATATTTTCTTTGTATACAAGAACCACTTTGAAAACTTATTTCCTTTCCATCACTGCATCAAACAAAAGCTTTATAAAAGTACATTAATTTATAAGAAAATCACTTTTGTTATCGTGTGTACATCTAGCGAAACTGTTGTGTTTGCTGCGAAGCTTTTAGACATGGCGCACACTATGCGACATGCGACCACGACAGGCTGCGGCCGACACTTAACGAAGCCGAGAATCACTTGTACTCCCCGTCATGTGATTATTTTTATGTAGGTATTGGACCATATCAATCGGTTACGGATATATTGAAGGTCAAAATTGCAAGTTTTACCGACTGTTTTTTTTTTTCCCCACGACCCCATTACCATTGTATGCACCCATAAGCACAATGTTGCAATGCGCATTACCGCAAACAGCAAATTTTCACCCCAAAAATAAAATTCGTTTCCCAGAAATTATTTTTGTGCAATGTTATTTAATTTTAGTTTGATGTACAGAATGCTCGCACGCGCGCGCACGCTCTAGCTACCTGTCGCAGCATCTAAATGCACGGTGCACGCGCTCACCCGATTACAGTCGCATGCCACAGGTCAGCGTCTTATCGTCGAGCTGTCGCATTCGCATGACGCATAGTGTGTGAGGTGGTTTAATCCTTTTCACCGAGTACATTCACGCATAGTGTGAAACAAAGCCTGGCTTTGAAACTAGGTCAGACTATTACTAAGAGTTTATTACTAACGCGTACCGACAATGCACATGTGATATTTATTTAATTGTGAGTGGAAGTCGCGCGTCGGGGGTAATGAAAATGGCGGACTCACAACAGTAAGAAGAAACTTCAAATACGACAGACTTTAAAATTAATGGTTTTAAAATTAATAAACTCTCGCACCGCGTGTATGAACAGATGTATGAACGTAAACGAAGCAAAAGGAGTATGTAACGATCGTAGTAGGTGGCGTTCTGTAGTTTCTGCATACCCCCATGGGAAGATGGCGTCAGTTTATGTAATCTGCATTCGCGGTTTATTTGCCAAAAATGTAAACAAATATCAGTTTATGGAAAAATAACTTTAAATTCTACACAATAAAGTTCAGTTTACGCTAAAACTTCAAAACATTTTTATAACTATTTCAATAGTGCCAGTCACTCTGTAATCAACTTAATTCCCATTAAAATTAAGTTGATATTTGTTTAACTTGAAATAATATTAATTTTAAACATAAGTTTGAATAGACTTTACCTACTTATGTATATGTCAGGCGGTGTGGATTTGATAATGGCGAATTAGAACAGCGAGACGAAACTCCAAATTCGTAAGAATTAAGAATTAAAAAATTGTAAGCCGCCACTTTCGCGCTCAGTCCTGTTGTGCTATTCTGTAAAAATCTGATAACTGTGGTGAAGTGAGCTTAAAGGAGCTGTCATATTGTCAATTCCTAGCATTATATAGAATGACGGTTCACTTCACCTAACTTTTCACGGTGATATTCTAACAGAATCGACCGGCAGAGTACTGCTGGCTGGGTGAGCGTGAACGTTGGTGCTAAGCCCTTTGGGTGGGGCGAGACGGGTGCCGCACGCTTTGAATCGATTTGATTTTCCCATCATTAAATAGCGCTTGTGACGTCACGGTAGGTGGTCAAAAAATAGCACGCTTGGTTTTCATACAGATCGTGATACTTGCGTTATCTAGATCTATCTATATCTGTGGGTGCGAGCCTATTGCCATCAACCAGGCAGAAATCCAGACTCCGGGCTGCTACAGAGAAATTCCTAATGGAAAAGGTGTCAAATTATTATTTAGGCATTCATTTAGATATGACCCAGTGGTAGTGAAAACGGGCACACGTTTTCATAGTAAGTCTCATACTTTGTTTCGAGTAAAACTATCGTTTGTACTAATCTACGTTGATAAATTGAAAATGCAAACAAGAAAATTAATATTCACTTGAAAGTTTGTATTTTATCTTCGCATTAATAAAACCATTAATTCTTGACAAATTACTGTTGCCTCTTGTTCCAACTTCAGTAAAGTTTTTGTGTTCAGACCATTTGTCTGCTTCAAGAAACACTTTTATTTAAAAAGGCTTGCGATATTTTAATCTTTTTTAGAACTTCTAGAGCACTTTGTTTGTAGTTACGAGATGTTGTAGGTAATCAATTTTCATCTTGTACTTTTAGTAACTCTTTTTATGACAGTTTGCTTTTAATATAAACAGTAGCGCCAAAAGGAGATGTATTAGTGATAAACATTAAAGAGTATTCTAAGATAGTTTGGTCATGTTGAGAGAATGAAGTATAGGTGACTAACAAAAGTTATTTAAGTACAAGGCAGTAGTGAGTGGAAATGCCGAGAGGAGATGCTCTAGAAGGACATTACAGTAGACTTATAGGTGATGGTCTTCAGAAAGGTCAGGTGGAGGGGTCCGTGGCTAAATAATAACAGCCGCACAGGTCGGTCGATCAGGTTAAGCTACGCTTGCCGCGGTTGGTCTGTGGATGGGTGACCATCTTTCCATACCGTGCCTCGGAAAGCACGTTAAGCCGTTGGTCCCGACTGTCATTCGTGGATCTTTGACAGTCGTTACGGGTAGTCAGAAGCCCGAAAGTCTGACAACCAATCTTACCAAGGGATATCGTATTACCCAGTAACTGGGTTGTGGAGGTCAGATAGGCAGTCGCTCCATGTAAAATACTGGTATTCAGCTGCATCCGGTTAGACTGGAAGCCGACCCCGACATAGTAGGAAAAACCTAGGCAGATGGTTCTTCAGAAAGGTCAGGTGTGTAGTACTTGCAACCGGCGTGTGTTGACCAGATATATGAACGTAAACGAAGCAAAAGGAGTATGTAATGATCGTAGCAGGTTGTGTTCTTTAGTTTCTGCTAGGCTTGAGTTTATGTATGTACTCGTAAGTAGTAGTGCTGTCATGTTAGAGGTTCAAGATGTCTCGTTCTACAAAATTGTCAAACCAAGATGCATATTTTATTTTTTTTTTGTTTGTGGCACATGAGCTTCTTCTGGGTAAGTTTACTCCATCGTCGACTTTGTCTCTGTCACCTCTGACCTAGACTACAGTCAAAAGCAAACCCATTTCAAATAAATGTAAATAACATACGAAAATTCGTCTCTTAAGGAAAGCGTGCCATATTTACCACAGTTCTCGTCATTACCAAAGGCAGAAACTTCAGGCAACTGCCAGGACACAAAAATTACATTCAAAACAAAATTTAATTTCCCTGTTTCTGTATTTCTCGTGGCCCCAAAACGGTGCTCTTTTACACAGCGTGCGAGTATTCCCACCCCGTCATTACGTGAAGGCTTTATCTATTTCTGCACTGCAGTGTACACAACCGCCATATTAATTAACACAAACACATTCGTGCGTAATAATATTAGCAGTCGATATTTTGGGGACTGGGTGTACAAATATCAAAGGATGTTTACACTTCGCTGGGTTAAGAGCTGATGTTAATTTGAGGGTAAGTGATATTTTTGGATCTCGTTTCAATTCCAGCTTTGATGTGAAGTATTTGGGATGTCGTACGGCAGCCTGTAATGTTTCCACTGCTGAGACACAGGCCTCCTCTCTTCGAGAGTGGGGCTGCAATGTACCACGCGAGCCCAGTGCGGGTTGGTAGATGTGACATCTACCAACCCGCACTGGGCTCGCGTGGTGTCTTCGAATTTTTTGTTTTTAGGTCTTGCCGATTTCTTTACAATGTTTTCCTTTTGAAAGCAATGGTGATTGAATTATTTACACAAAGTAAAGCGCCAGACTGTGAACTTTGTTCGTATTATCAAAGGATCCTCATTTGCCTAGCTTTTTCCAATCTATGTTGGGGTTCACTTCTAGTGTAATCAGATGCAGTTTAATACGAGTATTTTACATGAAGCTACTGCCTATCTGACCTCCACAACCCGGTGACTGGGTAATACGATACCCCTTGGTAAGTCTGGTTACCAGCCTTTCGGGCTTCTGAAGACCCGTAACGTAATGACAGCCGGGACTAACGGCTTAACGTGCTTTCCGAGGCACGGAGGGGTCTTGGTATGTAAAGTAAGTCACCTTAACGCGCCAAGCGCAGCTTAGCCTGTTCGATCGACCCTTGCGGCTGTTATTACTTAGCCACAAGCCCCTTTTAATACATCAAAGGATGTGAATGCATATTGTAAAACCCAATATGATAGCTAAACAATTTAATTGCAGTTCATGTGGCTTTGCTTTGGCTTTGTAAAGGAATGTTTTAGATACGCTGGAAATTGAATATTCGTAATCCCCTGGCACGTTTCTATATCACTAAATCCAGGTATTAACGCCAAAAGCCAATAACTGCATTCCCAAACAAAGTTCAATATCTCATAAGCATATAATAGGTACGTTTAACAGAAGTCCCGATCTCTTAGGACACGCCCATTGCATGGATTGCCATGTTCCAAAGTTCGTCGTTGATAGTTTGAAGAAAACGAGTTATGAGGGTAGTCTGAAACTCCGATAGGAAGCTATCGGTAATTGGTGACTCACAGACTCACACCAAGTTTACATGTACGAAACTTTAATGCACTTGGGCGATAAGTTCCGGATTTTAATTTGGTTTCATATTGGATATTAAGAGCGTTTACGCCGTACGGCTTTTCATACAAACTTTCAAGCCGTTGTTTTTCGAACTTTAAAATCGGTCTAATTTGGCTGTAACACAATTTTTCGAAAATGTTCTCTGCTAACTTTTTAGACCTTTGTATCCTGCTTATGCGTATAAAGTTTCATTAAAATCCGTTCATTTATTTCGAAAAACAAGGGCTTGAAACTTTGTATGAAATGCCGTACGGCGTAAACGCTCTTAATACACTTTCTTAGATCTATGAGTAATAGATGACAATGTAATTTGGACGTAAATGACTCATTTGTGCGCTTCAGTATAATATATAAACTGTGGTCTTCAAGTTATCCATAAACTTTGTCAATCGCTTCTATTGCTTTTACAAATTAAATCTAACATAGGAAGTAGTACTTAAAAAGGCTTCGTTACAAAGATATTTGTAATTTAATTTAATGAAATTTAATTGAGCTATGGAATAAGAAAGGGTCTTACCTTAATTTTGACAAGTTTCAGCCCGCCAAATGTTATGAATGAAAATACGTCGTTGCCAATTCGGATAAAGAGTCAAGGTATTTAGTTTGTATGAAAATTAATAAAAAATAAGAATTCATTAATGTGTCCATAATGAAAACCGCTTATTTCCATGGAACATCTTGTCGAAGTTTATGTATATCGTCCGGAACACAGTGTATTTCATAACCACACTACTCAAGGTGGACCGATGACCTTGTGAAGGCCGTAAGAACCCGCTGAATGCGGGAAGCACAGAGCCACCTGAAATGATTATGATGATGATCCATACTTTATAGTAACATAATTTTGCTTGTCTGTTACCTTTTCAAGCCTGAACTAAGCGGATGTCGATGAAATTTGGTAAACAGGTATGCCATGAAGTTGTTTCGGACATGAGATACTTTTTTATCCCGGTAGTACTTTCCAGTGGGATGATTTCAGACCTCTACGCGGGCGAAGCTGCGAGCGACAGCTAGTATTTCATATAGGATAAAAAATACGATCTTAGCTAGTATAATATTATATCACTTACTTGTGTTGTAGGTCAGTGGATAAAAGGAATAGAGACTTACCTGAAAAAAGAAGAATTTTTATTAGTACACAAAAGTAATTATCTATGCGAAGTTTTTTGTTAAGAACTTGTAGGATTAATTAGATCTCTTTAATTAGTTTAGACTTAAGACGAGTTCTGGAATGAGAAAGTTGGATAAGAAAAATATTAAAACAAAAGAAGAACTAGCAGGGGAGCAGACCGGAATGAATCGCTTTTATCAAGTTGGTTGTTAATGATCTAATTTTTACTTCAAAAACAGTGGAAGACATGGTCAAAAACCGGTCCGGACAGATGTACTTAAGTAATACACAGGACGAGGCAGTGTGGTTAGAAATTTCTGGATTACCGACGCTATACATTACAATTATTTAAAAAATAATATAACTTGTATAATAAACAGGTAAGTTATCCTGTAGGTGTTCTGTATTTAAGGATAATCTCAATGAAACACCGTAAATCACATAGACTCGTGTAATGGCTAACAACCAACTAACTAGACAGCCTACCCACATATAAAATTATGATCATATACCACATCCCTCCACCACCATTTTAGAGATCAGATACTTATTATTATAACCAATTAGAACTTATAATTTAACCGATTCCTAGTTTTTCTTATCGGATACCGGCGGACAACTTGAGGTTCCTGATGTGTT
Source organism: Gortyna flavago (assembly GCA_963669345.1). Lineage (NCBI taxonomy): Eukaryota > Metazoa > Arthropoda > Insecta > Lepidoptera > Noctuidae > Gortyna > Gortyna flavago. The sequence continues at coordinate 3,661,989 of OY770144.1, forward strand.
TCATTGCTTGAATGAGACTGACTTGAGTCAGGAGAGCCTGCGTCCACAATCTCATCATCCGAGACCGTTCTAATTTCCTCCTCCCTATCCTCTCGCGCAGGAGACATGGGGGAGGCAGAAACCTGTTCCGGTAATGACAAAACCGGTTCAGATACTAATCCAGCGTCACGCTCATTTGACTGACCGGTCATATGTGGGATGCAATCTCCAAACACAACTACACACACAGCCACACACACACACCCACACACACACAGCCTACCCACATATTAACATTATCAAGTTCCGACATAACCAATATTATCCAATCACGAGAAAATAGTCAGAAAACATTACCTAATATAACTAGATTCGCGACTTATTTGCCAAAAATGTTAACAAATATGAGTTTACAGAAAGTAACTTTAATTCCTACACAATATAGTGCAGTTTACGCTACAACTACAAACATTTTCATAACTTTTTCAATAGTCCTAGTCACTGAAATCAACATAATTGCCATCACAATAAAGTTGATATTTGTTTAACTTGAAATAACATCAATTTCGAACATAAATTTGAATAGACTTTAATTAATTGTGTATGTATGAAAATCAGACGGTGTGGATTTGAAAATGGCGAATCAGAACAGCGAGGCGAAACTTCAAATTCGACACATATTTGGTTCAATAAAAATTGATATAAAACATATCCTTCATAACTACCACAAAAACGTTTTTATGCTAGTAGGATGTTTAGGCCAACAGGTTTAACATGACATTTATGTTTGACGTAAGACTGACATTAGTCACAAGTTGAACAACCATAACGTCACGCCTGTACTTCCAAAAGGGTTAGTAATTTAATCAGACTGTATTGTCCCACTGCAGGGCAAAGACCTCCCTTCCCTTTTTCCTCTTAACTCGATGCTGAGCCAATATGCACAAATCCCTAATATAGGCGTCAAGTTCGCCCATCCCCATCTACGATTGGGTCTTCCGCGAAAACATTATACCTGCTCCATTACGAAACAGAGATATTATCCATTTCTCCCAGAAGCTGTTATTTTATCAGGTTGTAACAGCCCATAACTTAGCTAATAGCCGCCGCGCCGGTACAGTCCGTTCAGTTATTTTACCTCTGACAGCAGCAACCAAATAGCAACCTTATTGCAACAACGATAAAGATCATTGTGATTTTGACTGACTTGCCAATGGCCGCAACCCAATAACAACTTTATTGCCACGACTATAAAGATCACTGTGATTTTGACAGTGATGCAAAATCAGAGGTAAAATTCCTGTGAATGTATTCCTACTCCGTAAGTCCATCATCCCGCTATGAACAAAATTTAATTTTTATTCCGCCCTCTGTAGGGGCATTTTATACCCCCTTCCTAGATGAATCCTAGGTTATTTAATGGAAAACCTTTTACTAATCTCTACTCTCTCTGATACTCTCCAACCTTTTTTGTCTTCTATGGACACTTCTAAATGAATAAACGTCTAAAAGCTTTTTGCACTTCTTGTGATACAGGCTTTTTTTTAATTATTGAGCATCTTCTTAATTTTCTGGCCTTTTTAGGGTTCCGTACCTCAAAGGGAAAACGGAACCCTTATAAGATCATTTCTTTATGCGTCTGTCAAGACGCCCCTTGTCAGGTAGGTACGCGTGGAGTTATCAAGTTGAAATTAATATCAAATACCTGAGTATTTGATATTAATTTCAGGCTGCAATCCCTTGAAGCAGTGAAAAAATCTAACTTCTAAGTCAACGCAATCAACAGATACGGGCGTTTATGTTCCGTTTATGCCGCATATTTTGACACTCGCAAGGGAATGGAAATATATCTACAGGGTACTTTCCGTTGACAAGTCCTAGAATCATGAAATTTGGCAAAAAGCAATGTCATCTAGCACAAGTAAAGGAAAAAATCCGAAAACCGTAAATTTGTAGTTAGTAGTGTGCGAGCGCCACTCGCACTTGAGCGGGTTTTTTTTTACACAGTCTGTCGCATTAGCTAAGCTACAGTACTCCAACCAAACTGGTTAGGTTAGAACTGTGAACTACCGCGTGCAAGCCAGGCGGGCGCTATATCCAAGACGTTCGCAATACCTGGCTATTTAGTGTCTTTAGGACTCCAAAATAGGTTAACAATAACAAAAAGAAGAGAAATCATTATATTAAAGTGTTCAATAATATTTTTAAGAGCTCAAAACAGAAATTATGTTTTAGAGATTCGATTAAATGTTGTTTGATTCATGTTTACGCCTAGCATGTGTGCGCAACTTCTAACGCACACACGCATACGACACGAAAGGACAACAGCCGCGAGCGACGATGTCACGCCATTCGCCCATAGATTGTTGAAACCGCCATACGCATACAAACTTGATTTTTATAATTACTGGTTTTAATGACCAAGAGAAGTTTACAAAAAAAAACAAGTATGTATGCGTATGGCGGTTTCAACAATCTATGGGCGAATGGCGTGACATCGTCGCTCGCGGCTGTTGTCCTTTCGTGTCGTATGCGTGTGTGCGTTAGAAGTTGCGCACACATGCTAGGCGTAAACATGTTGCCGCCCCAGGAACGCAGTTCTGGTCCATGACTGGTAGCGGGCACAGTCGGTTGAAGGCTCGTCGAAGAGTGCCCGAATTGGTGAGCACGTCGGCCACGCGGGTCACGCCGTCGGAGCCGGGGTACAGGCGCACCACGCGCCCAAGCAGCCACCGGGTAGGAGGCAGCCGGTCATCTCTCACCAGCACCATTTCTCCAAGCTGGAGTTGCTTTCCTTGCTGGCGCCATTTCTGTCGTTTTTGGAGTTCTGTAATGTATTCTATGTAATAACGTTTCCAGAAATGGGCTTTTAATTGCTGGATTCTCATATATCGTGAGAGAGTAGGTATCACCGAAGGTTCTATGTCCTGAGGAGAAGGTAAAGCTGTTAGCGTTCGTCCAATTAAAAAATGTGATGGGGTGAGCGCTGTGAGATCAGAAGGATCCGATGATAACGGAGTAAGAGGCCTAGAGTTCAAAAGACCCTCGATCTGTACAAGAACTGTATTCATCTCTTCGTATGTTAAGTTAGCTAAACCTAAAACCCTCTTTAAATGATATTTTACAGATTTTACGGAACCCTCGACTAATCCATTAAAATGTGGGCTATATGCTGGTGAAAATTTGAAGTTTATATGTGAGTTAGATGCTTGAGAGCTAATTTCATCGGAATTTGACTTTAAAAATCTAGCCAACTCATTACATGCACCGACAAAACAGGTACCATTATCAGAGTAAATGGTTCGCGGTCGTCCTCTGCGGGCAATGAACCGGTCTAATGCAGCTAAAAATGTTGTGCTACTCAAATCGGTGACAAGTTCTATGTGAACCGCTTTAATGGCCATACAAATAAATATACAGAGATAAGACTTTATGAGTCTGCTTCCTCTGCCTTTTCGGTTCAGTATCATGACAGGACCGGCGTAGTCGACTGCCGTGTTGGCAAACACATAATCCGTATGCAGGCGACTGGAAGGAAGGTTCCCCATGATGGGTTGAATACTCTTTCCTGCAAAACGACAGCATTTAATGCATTTTTTAACAATATGTCTGGCAAGGTTTCGACCATTAATAAACCAGAATTTGTGACGAAGTGTAAAAAGTAATAATTGCGGTGGTGCATGCAACAAAATTATATGATAATGCCTAAATATTAATGTGGCAAAATGATGCCGTGAATCGAGTAGAATAGGGTGTTTCGTATCAAAATCATAAAGTGAATTATTAAGTCGACCACCTACTCGTAATAATGCGTCATTTTCGTTATAAAAAGGAGTTAATTGAAGTAATTTATTTTTAACTGACAATTGTTCATTATTTTTTAATAAGTTATATTCTAAGCTGAAAACTTCAAGTTGTACAAATCTACATAATGAGTTTAAAGATGAATTCAACTCATGGATTTTTATGAAACCGTTGCGTTTGTTTAGTGGGTGTAAACAATTGTAAATGAACCGATGCACGTATACAATCACACGTTGTAATTTACTAAAACTGGAGAAACTCTTTATGAAGTCAGAGTAGTAAGTAACATAATCGGTACAGTCAGCATTCAGATGACATTTGACCTTGAACTCTGGTAATTCAGGCTCTTGTAGGTGTGACGGTTGTGTAGGCCATGACTGTTCGTCATGTATAAGAAATGGTGGCCCTGACCACCATAAGCTACAATTTTGTAACTGTTTGGCATCTGTCCCACGTGACCCAATATCCGCTGGGTTACTTTTAGTGGGCACATACCGCCATTTGCATGATTCAGTTTTCTCAGATATTTCACTGATTCTGTTAAACACAAACGGTTTAAGCAGATGTGCTTTAGATGAATGTATCCAACCGAGGACAATTGTGGAGTCACACCAGTAGGTACATTTGTTTATATTTAATCTAAATGATGATTTTACTTTATCTGCCAGGCGGACGGCGAGGAGAGCCCCACATAGCTCCAGCCGAGGCATGGTCATGGGCTTCAAGGGAGCCACTCTGCTTTTTGCCGTCACTAAATGAACAGACACATGATTATTTTTATTGACACCTTTTATATATACGCACGCGGCATAAGCTTGTGTGCTCGCGTCACTAAATACATGAAGTTCGATTAATGAAGGACAATCACAAAAAATGTATCTAGGAATTCGAATATTATTTATATGCATAAGTGACGTTACAAATTTAGACCACATGTTTTTGATATCTGATGGCACAGATTCATCCCACGTTATCTTTGAAGACCATAGGTTTTGTAAGATAACTTTAGCTAGGAGTATACATGGGCCTATTAGACCTAATGGGTCAAATATTTGTGACATAAGTGATAATATCGTTCGTTTAGTAAGAATTTTATCATCGTCAATATTGACTGAAAATAACAAATTATCTTCTTTAGACGACCAAAGTAGTCCTAACGTTTTAGAATATTCGTTATTACATAAGTTAAGTAACTCGTCGCTACTATTTTCACCGACGATTTTAGTGACAACGTGACCACTATTTGAATGAAATTTACGTAAATGAAATTTACCACTCTCTAACTGTGCAATCACACCCTTACATGTGTCTATAAGTTCAGATTCAGTAGCGGCGCCTGTAATTAAATCGTCGACATAGAAGTCATGTAAGATGACTTCAGAGACTGTTTGGTCAGGACATTCGTTACCAAGCTGCGTCAAGCACCTTGTCGCGAGATAAGGAGCCGACGCCGTCCCGTACGTGACCGTGTGTAGCTTGTACTGCCTCAATTGTTCATGAGGTTCGAATCGCCATAAGATTTGCTGAAGGATTTGTTGTGATGTTTTGACGTTCACCATCCTATACATTTTTTCAACATCTGCAGTAACTAGGAACCTATGCTGGCGCATTCTAATTAAGATACTGATAAGGTCATCTTGGACTGTCGCACCTACCATTTGAAGTTGGTTGAATGAGACACCAGAGGTCGTCACCGCAGACGCGTCGTATACGACCCGTAGTTTTGTCGATAAGCTTGAGTCACGTAAGACACCGTGGTGTGGTAAAATATAAGTGTGAGTATCATTTTCAGGATTTTCATTTAATGACATATGATTTAACGAAATGTACTCTTTAATAAAATTGCAATACTGCTCTTTAAAATGTGGTTCACGTTTAAATCTACGTTCCAATGACAAGAATCTGGACAAAGCTTGTTCGTAAGAATCGCCCAGCTTATCAGGCGAATCCTTTAATGGAATCGTCACTTGAAATCGCCCATCAGGCAACCGAGTGGTATTATGTATAAAGCTTTGTTCACATTCGAGCTCTTCCTTAGATATTTGTTTACGTGTAGCGACTGTTTCCAATTCAAAAAATTTTGATAATTGATTATTTAATTGATCTTCATCATTTTGTACAATAAGATGATTGCAGTGGACTGTATTAATGAATTTTGTGTGTTGTGTTAGCACTGGGCCTGATATTAAGAAACCCAGTTTAGATTTATTTAATGTTGGTTTATTTTTACCCAATGATATATTTTGAGAACCGAGTATTGACCAAAATATATCAGCTCCAAGAAGCATATCTACTGGAGCAGGTATGTGGAATTTGGGGTCTGCCAACACAATGTGTGGCGGTATATTTAATGTAGTGTAGTCAACCTTTGTAGTTGGCAATAACTGAGTGATGCGCGGAACGACAAGACAGGAGACGCTCTCGTGATAATTATTAAATAATGACGATATGAGTACGTCACAACGTTTTGTTACGCATGATGTTTGGGAATTTAACCCTTCGACTACGGTTGAAGTAGAAGAAGTAGGTAAGTTAAGTTTAGCACATAGGCTTTCAGTTAGAAAACTTGAGGTACTTCCACTGTCGAGTAGAGCACGTATTTTATGGCAATCACCATTTATGTCTGTCACACGGATTAAGGCCGTGGACAGTAAAACGCAATTATTTTGAGTGGTTGACAAAGCAATGTCTTGAGGAGGACTAGGAGATTGACCGTGCACGTCAGGCTGTGGCAAGGTGTGTAACATGACGTTACTTGTTGAAGGTACAGGCGCAGACGGCGCAGGAGATTCATGCTCGTGTAACAAGCTGTTGCGCCGCAGGCCGCACGAGCGACATGGCCCTAACTTGCATGCATCGTCAGCATGACCTTGACGTAAACAATTTAAACACAATTTAAGTACCTTTACTTTATCAAGCCTGGTTTCTAAGGGTAATGATTTGAATTTTTGACAAACATAAAGTGCATGAGTACCTTTGCAATATGGACAAGTGTATTTGCGAGCTGGGGGAGAGGATGAGTTAGCCACAAATGTTTTTTGACGAGCATGTGTAGTGTCACTTGACCTACGCTTTTTATGAGTATTATCCATTGTTTCCAAAAAATCAGCACGATCTTTTAGAAAATCATTAAACATTTTGAGCGTAGGCAACTCTTTCAACTTATTACGATATGATTCCCATTTAATGCTCGTGTCTGTGTCAAGTTTGTTTGAAATGATCTGAATTAGTAGTACATCCCAGTGCTCAGTAGGGAGGTTAAGTTTTTTGAGTGCTCTGAGGTTCCTATTGACTGTATCGATTAAGTTGCGTAATGATTTAGATGATTCCTTCGTTAATTGTTCCAAGTTAAAAATGGCTTGAATGTGATTGTTTACTAATGACCTTTTATTATTGTAGCGATCGCAAAGAAGTTCCCAAGCTACTTCGTAATTATCACTCGAAATATCTAAAGACTGAATTACTACAGCGGCACTGTCTTTCAACGCGGCACGTAAATAATGAAATTTATTAATGTTTGGTATCGACTTGTCAAAGTGTATGAGACTACTAAATGTGTCACGGAATTCCAGCCAGTCATGATACTGACCCGTAAAGCTAGGCAAATGGATAGTAGGAAGTGCAAGTTTTGGCCCACCTTCAAGCGCAGTACAACAAGAACCTGTCCCCGAGCGGTCGCTGCCCGCTACGCCGGCTGCTGGAGCCAGCATATCACGAGCGCGCGCGATCGTCCTGAAGTACTTGGTCTCGAATGCCTCACGTTCTTTGTACTGCTCGTCTGGAATTTCCATAGAATTTTCTATGTCACACTGAATTGAATCAAAATCGGTATAGATTTCTTCAATTTTAGATAAACGGACGTTCAATTCATTTACTTGCAATCTACTCAAGCTGTCACAACTCTCGACGGTTTGCAAATAATTTTCAAATAGCGTAAGCTTAGCTTTGTATGATGCACGCCTTTTAATTAAAGTTTTATCTTCCATGATGAAGCAAGTAAATGGATATATTTACGTAAGAAATGAAATCTATGCTTAAAATCACAATTGGTTATAAATGCAAGCTAAGTTAAAATAAGAATATTATGTTTATTATACCAAACAACGCGATGAAATGAGTTGCTAGAAAGAATCACAAACAATTAGTGCAATGCAATTAATATAAAGATAAGAAAAATGGAACGATTACTTAAATCAGCATAATGAAGTGAGGGTACGCGTAAAATGTGCAAAAAGCAAGCAGCGGGTGGTGCGCAGAAACAGCAATCGAGCGGCTAACCGGTCCGGCCTGGGCCCGCTGTCAGCGCGGGCGATAGGCAGCGGTCAATCGAATGCACTAGAAAATGCGAAGTAACAATAGTTAAATACGCGATATAATACAGTTCCTATACACACCAATGGAATCTGGAATACCTGGAGCCTCTGAAATAAAATTTACGTTAGATTACAAATAAGTTATTAACATATGTTTTAATGTTTAAGTAAGATTGTACTGAGCGTACTAATAAGTAATGTAGGAATAGATAAAAACAGCCTACCCTGTTTTTTTATGTTATAGGTTGAAATGTTTGTTGCGCAATGCAATAAATGACTGTCTTTATGTCTATGAAATGGATCACAAAATGAAGGATTTGTGAATGTTTTATGATATTTAACAGCACTAAATGAAGGATTAGTAACCGTTATTCAATGGGGATAAATACAAGAATCACAAAATAAAGGATTTGTGATTATGATTTAAGACTCACAAAATGAAGGATTTGTGGGGGAAATTTTAAAAGATTACGGGGCAAATGGACAAATTGGAACGAACTTACAGTAACGCTACCCTCAGGACTCACGTGTGACCTTCGTTGTAGGTGTAGTTCTCTTTGTCTTCGCTCCCAAATCCAAATAACTCAATGTTTCACGAACTTCTTATATAATTATAAGATTCCTTGTAGAAGAATCGTTGGATGTTAAATGACTCGTTGAATGTTGAACCCGTAGTATGAATCTTCCACGTAGCGGCCGCCATCCATGTCAGCGCAGTATTTCCTTTGTTTTCTTGCCTGTGGGTGATTCAATAATCTGGGGCCGCAGGTCAATCCGGCTCGACGGACCAAATGTAGACGCCGGTACTGAGCTTCACGTGGACTTTGACGGGGTGGAAGAATGATGCAAACTTGATTTTTATAATTACTGGTTTTAATGACCAAGAGAAGTTTACAAAAAAAAACAAGTATGTATGCGTATGGCGGTTTCAACAATCTATGGGCGAATGGCGTGACATCGTCGCTCGCGGCTGTTGTCCTTTCGTGTCGTATGCGTGTGTGCGTTAGAAGTTGCGCACACATGCTAGGCGTAAACAACATGCCATTTTATTCTCTCCTTCCTAGACGAAAGGTAGGGGGTTATTTAATGAAAAACGGGACGGATTTAAACCATAATTACGTGGTTGTAAACTCGGTGTTCATGCAACATAATTAGGGCAGTGTCATCAATCAGTTCCTACCTACGTCCTTGATTTAAAGTTATGTATGTTTACGTGTTAATTTTATGTATAAACGGCCATTTTTAATGAAAAATGTGTTTAAGCCTGGCTTAAATGTCAGCATGGGAAATAATTCAAAGGGTCGATTTATATGACATGAATTTGTGGTGCAAATGAAATGGCTAATTTAGACGTGCATTCGCTCCGTTCCCCATGTCGCAAAAGTAATTAAATTATGTAAAATAACAGATTTAGCACCCCCAAATATTAAGTGGGGTTTTGTGTAACCTCGCAAGAATAATTTTGAAACAAACTCAGATTGAAATCAGTTAAAATAGTCCGTAAGATATGGATTTTAACAGATTTCAAAAAAGGAGGTTCTGTATTCGACCCATATGTATGCATGTTTGTTTGTATGTCCGCGTTTTTCTCCAAAACTGAAGAATCATTTTTGATGTTTCTTTCATTAACGTGATCTACATACTTTCAGGAAGGTTTTAGTAAGTATATAATAGATTAGGTATTTATCAAACTCAGATTTAACGTAGCTTTTGTAAAAAGACCGAAAATGTTTATGTTTCCTGCACCCTAATTGTAACACACTTTCAATCACAATCTGAATAATTTAGAAGGATATTGCTTATGCATTGCTTCATATGTTCAAATAATTTGTCTGCTCAACAATTTAAATAACGAAATTAATGTTGTTGAACTATCAAAAGTTAGTGTGTTACGCAATTACCCCGCTGCATATGATTTCAATATTAAGTTGAAAAACTTCACAACAGAAGCCTAATGGAAAATCGTAGAAGCATATATTCAGTCTTCTGTAGTTTGTTAATGTATCGAAAAGGACCGCTTTAAAAACACATCTATAACTTCTACCTAACTGTTAAAGATGGCTTAAACTTCTCTCATTTACTGCATTCTTCTGCAGTTACGTAATGAACTTATAAATGAGCGTGGATGGTTTACCGTCAATGTTTAAAACTCTTCGCTTTAACTGCACGCTAAATCGCGGAGATTTATAAAACAGGCCAAAATGGAAAATTTTCAGTTTTTTCTTCGACATAGCGCACTGCGTTCTCCCGAACATAAAACCGTGGGCGATTGGAGTTTTTACGAGTGGCGGCTGTAACTCTTTGCTTTACGATTTGAAGCGAACAGGGTCGCTCGGATATTGGGACACTGTGTTATGTTATCGAAATGTCAGGAATGACACTTGCTGGGGCCACAAAATGTTATATTAACAATTGAGGGTATACAGCGACTGAAGGCTTATTTCTTCGTCCTAGGTCTTCTACCTAGATGAATGTGTAAAACACACAAAATGGCGATTTATTCCGGTCCGATCCCCTGAGCCCACCCCCCTCCACCCCCAATCCTCGATCCCCTGCTAGTACTTCTTCTGTTTTGAAATCTTTCTTATCCAACTTTATCTAGGTTTGGTAATCGACGGCAATGTCTTACATTTTGACAGTTCATGTTCATTGTGTTATTTACGTTGTTGAGCGGACGGATTTTTCAAACCCATGAAGCAATGGATTACGAAAACCCTCTGATTGTGACTGAAAGAGTGTAAATGCAATTAGGGAGTAGGTCCAACGTTGCCTATTTTGATCTAGAGCTAAATTATACAATGTCACTATTTTCGTCTGTATACTAGACTCTTATTTCAGTAGTTGTGACCTCAAAGGGTCCGAAGTTAGTGTGCAGGAGTGCTACAGTAAAATATGTACATATATACATACAAACGCAGAATTTACTCGTAAATGCTCATATGGTCTTGTGATACGTCTCGAGTCTCGCGTTATTAAGGCAGGTACCGCATATTTTACGTACATATTGAATTCACATTCTGTAGGTGCCTACTCTAGATGCAAAAACAAACGTTTTTGTTTTGTTCGCAAGACATGTCTGGTTTTTGTGTGAAAGTTTATGGCTGTGGCCCTTTTTTCACTGCCACTGGAAATAGTTGGGGTTTAGTCTTCCGAAATGGTCGTTATTTTTTGTAAAACTTATAAGCGAACAATAGTGATATAGTCGTGTTTGTGTCAAATTATTTTGGTTTTGAGATGGACACACAGCAAGAACTTGAACTATAATCAAGTTGAATATAACAAAACACCACGCTTGTACTCCCCAAAGAGTGAGGCAGAGGTGTACCTACAGTACACCCTCATTTCGTCGGTAAGATGTAATAGAAATCAAAACGAAGTAAGCTGTTACTGCCAAAAGACCTAAAAAGCATTCATAAACTCACCACTCACAACCCTTTAAAACAAACACGACCAGACATCCCTGCACTAGAATCAGTTCCCCGCTGCGTACCACGCACACATCGGGCGAGCGAGCAAATAGCTAATTTACGGCCGCATCGCCGCCCCAGCATGTAAGTGGCATCGGCATCGGCTGACTGCGCCACCAATGTAATGCGCAGTGCGGATGCCGATGCAAAACACTGCATTATCGTTCGTCGCCTATATTGCGGGCAATGTAGGTCGGCTAACAATTGTGATTTTGTTATTTTGATTGGTTTGTGGGAATTGAGTTTGCTGGGGTTTGGTTTAGTGAGCGTGTGCGCAGCTTTGGTGTGGGTGTAACGCGATTGGACTGTAGGTACGTGGTGTTCTAATGCAGGTATGGTGTGGTCCAAAAGCATCTGCTAAAAATGTAAACAAATGGATCAGAAAACGCACTTGTGGATGCCAATGTGTAGTGCCACGTACAAATTGAGTGCTTTGATTTGATTATTTGCTTAACTAACCCCAAAATTTTAATTTAATATCATCTTAAAGAAGTTTTTCTTTTGAGAATTGAATATCATTTTGTAACCTCAATTTCGTCGATGATTTTTTAATTAAAATTTTATAATGGTATTCAAACAATAATTGTTGGAATTTGGTTAGTATAAAGTTGAAACCTTCTAATACAGATGAGTGTGGTGGTACTAATCCCCTTGAGTGACTGATTCCGTAAGAATTTAATGTGGACAGAGTTTGTGTACATCTTTATCAGATACTTTTAGACCAGACTACAGGTTCACTTTTACGTTTTTATTACACATCGTTAAGTATCGTCTGCGTAAGATGATTTGTTCTGCAACATGTAGCTTTGCCAATAAACTTAATTTGACAAGATTGTTCATAGCAGATAGCTTACTTTAGGGGAGGGGTATCAGAAATCTGTCTAAGCTTATGGACAGGATTCTTTCTTTACTCCCCAAACATGGACAAAACACACACAATAATTGTTAGAAAAGTGGAGTGATTTGTAGTTGAAACCTTCTAAATACCTACGAATGTGTTACTAATTCCCTTTAGTGAGTGAACAGCGTTTGTTTACACTTTCGGCAGGGGCTTTTCAACGTGCGCGGTGTTCTATTAAGTTAACAATACAGTTAGTAAGATAGATAACTCTTTAAACTCTTTATTGCATTCTGTAGGAAAAACCTTTTAACTTTAGTTTTTTACTTATTTTGGGATGTCAACCGAACGCCGTTACCTCACCATCAATCTAAAACAGCACATAGGACTTTGCAGAAGATGGAGAAAACAGAAAAGTTTCATGGGAAAATAGAACCCAGTACCGCACAAAGTCGCGACAGGTCGCAAGTCAAGGGAACTAGTTGAATGAGAACAGCGAGTACAGCGCACACAATAGCGTAGTATTGTGATCTAAAGTGTCGCTTGTTATCGGTTACGTGACGTCTGCTGCCGATGCACCCTGTAAGGATATTATGAGGATGAATAGGGACAATAAAACTAGTTATCTACGGAAGTAGAATGGAGAATTGTGTGATTTAGATATTTGTAATGGTAAAACGGTTTGATGAAAAACTTACTAGAATACTAAGGAATTACTGCCTCCATCACACTAATATTATAGAGGCGAAAGTTTGTGAGTGTGTGTGTGTGTGTTTATATGTTTGTTACTTCTTCACGCTCATACGGCTGGACCAATTTTGATAAAATTTTGTATGGAGGTAGCTGACACACTGGATTAGCATATAGGCCGCTTTTTATCCCGATATTCAAAAGGGATCGACACTTATGCGGGTGAAACCGCGGGGCGCAGCTAGTTAATAATAAAACAAAACGGCCTTCTCTGTTAAAAGTTATGCGTCATACATATTTTTTTCTTCAGTAACAATTTCGTCAAAGTTAACGCCAAATCATTGCTAGACCGATGCTTAAACGTAAATCTCGGTTTAAATATGTAGGACATGATATTGATTATTATGACCACGGATATCTATGATTATGACACTTATTGTCATTGTCAGTCTAAGCTTAAATCGATATACTTTTTTGAAAAACGTAGTGATAAGAATCAAATGCCAATGACATTATTTGAATCCATATTATAAATGCGAAAGTAACCCTGTCTGTCTGTTATCTTTTCACGCCTAAACCACTGATGAAATTTGACAGATAGGTAGGTTGGGTTTAGAAGGACATACGCTACTCATCCTATACAAATGCAGACGAAGTTGCAAGCAACAGCTATCTAATGAAAGTTAGCTGCCCTTCTTCACAGACTCCGAAGCAACAATTAAACGCGACTATACTTTACTACATTTAAAAGTTAATATTTTGAACGGTACTTGTGAGCTGTTTGAGAGACACTCTTGGTTGAGGGGCGACTTACGCGACACTGCCGAGTGCCACTTAAATTAAGAAGTCGTTGTAAAGTTTGCTCTTGGTAAGAAATCTTTTATTTTTTTTTTGTAAAATTTTTATGCTGTCATTACTTGGGTATCGGGTTTGTGTTGTTTCAATTTAAACTCAACTAAATCGTGGAGATTTGAAGAAAAAAGTGTTATGTAACAGCTGATGTTATATTACAGTTCCAGTGCCAAATGAAAGTATTATTACAGGGTTGGTTTTTGAAAGGTTGACTAGTGGAAAAGCATTGAGTCCGCCTGTGTACAGACGCCAGCACATCAAGCTACCAATCTGTCAAATTTCTTTAATAGATTTTCAACTTTATCGTTAAATCGTAAGGTTCAAAGTTGATTGGGAAAATTTCGGGTAGCTTGATGTGCTGGCGTCTGTACATTTTTTGGCATTATGTCCGCTGTACATTATTTTGTGCCCTCGTTATTTTTAGCTGTTCATGTCATAGTTTATTTTGTTATATTCTTCTTCTTCGTTGTTATGTCGATGTATTAAATTTTTAACCGATTTCAAAAAGAGGAGGAGGTCTCAATTCGGTTGTTTTTTTTTTGTAGGCCCTAAACTTCGCCACTACAACGACATCATCGCTGGGAGAGGTCGCTATGGCTGCATTTTAATCCATCTAATTACATCCATATTAAGTAAATTATATGAAATCTTGTAACTAATCTTTGTCAGTATAGTTAATGATGAAACATGTAGACCTATTTTTAAATTTAAGTATATAGTTAAATAGATGTACAAAGTTTCGGTCCGTATTGATTCTACAACGACGCTCTTCAAGCATAAATCTTGATAAAAGACTAAGAATAAGATAATCATCTCTATTTTAATATAGCTTCATCCTTGAGCATTATTCTAGAATACAGGTCTAAGGAAACAATAAACAATCATATGTAAAAAAGCACAAAAGCCTAACTTAGCTACTCAGAATTCTAGACAGAAAAAAGTCTACCTAAAACACTTTACATTCCAAAGACTCTTCGCATCCAAACTAACTCCAACTTTAGTCACAGACTCACATAAAGCAGGCTACCAGCTGTCTCCTCAGCTCACGTAATGCCAATAGATTTCGAATCAAGTACATGAAAAAGCTTAACAAAAACCTTGGACGATTTAGACGGGAAACCCGAAGTTTTTGCGTGTGGACAGCGAAGAGGCGTGGCTGCCTTATAGCTGATGACTAAAGGATCGATGGATCAATACATCTAAATAGGGTTTGAGGGTACCTAAAGGATTATTTTAAAAAGGTTTAGAGTCTGGCGATTCGTTTGATGTATGAATTATAGGGTGAAAATATGGCGGTGGATTTGAGGGACCTTTTCAATCGTAAGGCTGGCTTATGGAAATCGGAGATAAATTGTTTACACACGGGCTGACGTGGGTGTTCACTGCGTAAAGAATAAATTTGAGTAGGAAAATAAGTATTATACATATATGTAGCATTTTATTTTTCTACAGTTTTTAGAAATATGAGCATAGTTTTGTAACATTTCGCAGACAACAAACGGGGAAAAATACAACTGTCCCAAATATTTAAATATAATGATTTGTTGACGATATTTCCATCTTTCATCCTAAGGATTGTAATACTCATGATATTAATATATTAATAGCATCATCAGCCTATAATGTTCCCACAGCTGGGACACAGGCCTCCTCTACGTGACAAGGAGAGGGCCGTAATCCACGTAATCCACGTAATCCAGTTGGGTTGTTAATAACCAATTTACACCAAACAACCTACAACTCAACTGTAGGTAAGTACCAAATAATATCTAATATCACAACAAGTTACTAAATAGCGTTGCACTTGGCCCCAGCTTTTAGCAGATGTCGCTAAAGAACAATACGACGACTACGAAACTTGTCTAATATTAGAACCGCGAAGTAAAGGCCGCTGTCCATCAACCCGACTCGACACAACTCGAGCATTAATTTATCAAGTTCTACTTCTAATACTGTAGTATTTGGTTTTCAATTTGCAGTATAATGTTCCCACAGCTGGGACACAGGCCTCTCGGTGAGAGTAGGATGTTGTAATACACCACACGGGCCCAGTGCGTGTTGGAGATGTCACCACGTCTTCCAATTTTTGGTTCTAGGACATGCCGGTTTCCTCATAATGTTTTCCTTCATCGTGAAAACAAACGAAACGGTGAAGGACGGCGTACATTATAAAAAAAAGTCGCTGAAAGTATCCTGTCTTTCAAACAAATCTAACTAGTACCTACCTGAAGCATTTTAGCAGATAAAGGTACACCTGCTTTATAATTTCTGGTACACAATTCATGGCATAAGATCTAAAAACCATTAACCCTGCCAGAGCAAAGTCGAGCAAAGTTAAATGCTTTAATTTAAATGAGCACAGACTGCATATGGCAGCTTAAGGGTACACTTTGCCGATATTTCTCCATACAAATTTCGGGAGTGTTTTACTCCACTGTTTGACTATGTACATCCAAAGTTAAACATTCTTTCGTTTTGTCTTATTATTAATTTTGTCTGGACGGAAGCAGAATTGTAAAATAAAAAGCCATTAAAAAGTTATGAGCCAACAAAGATTCGGTTTTTCTTGCTAATTTTAACGTAACTTTGGGCGTAAATAAGTAATAAAAGAAGGATAAAATCTTCAAAACAAAAACCGTCCCGACAAAGATCAATTATCGAAGAGTTCAATAAGCTTTATTTGTAATTGATTTATGCAGTGGTTTTTTCAGAAAACTCGATCTTCCAAAGGACGTTTCGTAATTTTTACGCGCTCGTTTTACTATGGAATTATCGTGCATTTCACTCAATAATGTTCGCCCTGGCGCGGTGCGGGGGGAAGACGCTCACGCACACTTGCACAATACTGTCTTGCGCACTTTTCGAACTATTTGGACTCAGTCTGCTGCTGCCGGCTGCGGCCTATGTCGTTCGTTTGTATGTAGACTAAACTCCTTTGCGCTATAAATTATTATCATTCGCACGTGAACACTACATTGACCCCTGGCTTGAACTTTGGATTTCGATACTACCTACATTATCTGTTTGACTTCGCACTACAATTTGGACTTCGTATTTTCATTTGAAATTGGAATTGTTGGTTTGAGTGGACGCTGTATCAGTGAAGTTGTATTGGTTGATTGAGGAACTGGTGTGATTTGTGAACAACTACAAATAAACAATGGGTAAGTCGTACAATTTCTTATAACTAACCTATTTAGGTAGGGACCTCCTTGAGCATATTTTTTGTTATAATATAGTTAACTAACTTCTGCCCGCGTCTTCGTCCGCGTGAAATTTTTTGATCCCCCGACCCACCCCGTCGCATCACATCGCCTTCGCTATTACTACTCAACTCCTAAGGGTCCTATAGCCTTCCTCAAGAGTTGGGCAATCAAATGCAAAAAGATTTTCATAAATCCAACCGATACTTCCAAGATTTGAGCTTTCAAACTAACAAACTCTTTAGCATTATTATTTGTATTATTTTAAAACTATGATATCTTCTAAGATATTCATTGAAATCAAGTGATGTCAAGGGCAATTTTGTTCAACATTAAATACTTGTGATGAATAATGTGTTTATTTCAATAAGGTAAAACATGATGATAATAAAAACACCTTCACACATAATGCATTATTTTAGAACAAATTTGATTACCATAAAAAAGGTTATAGTGAGTCAACCTTATAAGGTAGACATACGCTGTCGCGGCCTTTTTTTTGTACATTTAAAAGGGAACAAATCCGTCAAACATTATTTTTGAGTAACTTTAACCGTTTACGCAGCGTACGCACGCAACGAAAGCTCACAAAAGGAATATATTTTTTTCCGTTCATTTTTCATTGATGCTCCGCTTCTATTGATCGTAGTGTGATGTTATATAGCATAGCCTTCCTCCATAAATGGACTATTCAAGTATCGAACACAAAAATATTTTTTCAATTCGAACCAGCAGTTCCTGAGATTAGCGCATTCAACCAAGCAAACAAACTCTTCAGCTTTATAATAATAGATTATATAAAATAAATTATCTTTTAGCTAATACATTTTGTGGCTTTCTGCACAGCTAAGAGCCTAAGACTAGGGGCTTGTGGCTTGAATGAAGACCGGGCGGCGGCGCGGCGCGCGGCCGGGCTCGGCGGCGGCGCGGCGGCGCGGCGGCGGCGTACACACACAAGGTACCTTATGTAGGCAAGACGCTCGCTCAGAAAGCGCCGCGCTAGTAACTTTTATTTTGTGCTCCTGGAAATGGGGGGAGGAGTGCTCGAGTAGTATTTAGTAGGTATCCATACATAATTATATCTAACCACTATCCCTTACCTATTCCTAACTCGTGTTGTTTGTATTTTAAGTAGGTAACAAAAATGTATAATACATACATACTTATGTATAAAGTGAGGTTTATAACATAATTTATCGTAAAATCAATGGGCAGTCGTGAACTCGTGAATTAGGTGAAAAAAAAAAACGGTGGCCTTTTGATAACGTATGTAGGTATGTACCTGTTTTTATATCGTACTAAGTACTCATATATAGGCATACTTGTACTAGCTTTTCCCCACGCTTTTACCCCCGTTCCCGTAGGGCCGTAGGAATCTATCCCACTGCTCCGCTCCCATGAGTCGCAGTGTGATGTTTCATAATCTGTACCTAACATAATCTTTCTCAATAGATAGGCTACCTAACACAAAAAGTCGGCCAAGTGCGAGTCAGACTCGCGCACGTAGGGTTCCGTACCATTTTCTATAAAAACGGCAACAAAATCATGTCTGTTCTATCCCCCCTTAGATAAATGTTTTATTTTAATTTAATTATTTATTTTTAAAGTGAATATATAAATAAATATATATTGAATATATAACTAAATATTCTGTAAATATTTCAAGCGTCTACCTGTTGCCGTTATCAATATCGAGCATACACGAGCAAAAAAATCACGTTTGTTTTTTGGGAGCCCCCTTAAATATTTATTTTATTCTGATTTTTAGTATTTGTTGTTATCCACACGGAACCCTAAAAAAAGCTTAAACTGGTACCTAGTTTGTAAGATTTGCGCGTTCAAACAAACAAACTCTTCAGCTTTTTAATATTAGTTGGTAGGTACTTAAAAATATTTATTATAAAGACGAAAATTCTTTATTAATATTTATTATAAAGACGAAAATACCTTTTTGTGCTATTTTTTCACTCCTAAACCACTGAATCGCAGGCAAAAGCCAGTACAAAAAAAATGAAAACGGTATATGAATAAATACATTACTTTTATAAAATAAATAAATAATAGTGTGTAGGAAAATATATTACTTTATTATTACAGGGTCAAATTAAATTAGCTAGCGAAATTCTGCAGACGTGATGGTATCGTTCCCTAAACACTATAAAATAAAAATCAAAAAGATTTGGTGTATTTTTTTGGGGGTCAACGACCACTTCTAGATTTGTTACTTGAAGTTTAGTATGAGATAGAAAAATCTGTTTTCTTTTGTTTTATCGTATTGAGAAATCGATACCAACCACGTCGTGAAGTTTAAATAAAAAAAAACTGTAAATTTAAACTAATAATATTACAAGTGTCTCCTACACTGAGTTCGGTCATTGACTCCACTACAAGTCATAAAATTATTTTATTTTTTTGTTTTATTATGGTTAGATATCGACACCCATCACGTCTGCAGAGTTTCGCTTGCTAATTTAATTTGACCCTGTATATAATGTTGGTTTTTTTATGAAACAGATCCAAAAGAGAATTGGTGAATGGAGAATTGTACCGTAGCTGCGTAGGTATACCTAATTACCTACCGCCGAAGACCGACGCGAGGACGATCGGATCGGATCGCCGCCCGCGCCGGCGCGTCCCCCTGCGCACGGACCGCGCCCCTCGGGCCCTCGCCAGTCCGCTACAAACCTCAACGCCAATGCATTCCATAAATTCTTTCTTCCTTTCACGCCGCGCATTTTTGTTATTATTGATAATAAACATTTATATTTTATTTTATTTTATAGTAGTGTTTCATTAATAGGTATACCTAAACCTATCCTAACACACTACAAAATCACCCTTATAATAATTGAGTAAGCAACTGACAACCCTTGCAATCTGCCGCTACTCACTCAAAGTTACGAGTTTGATACCTACCTACATACCTACCCACCACTACATACCTATACCCCAATAACTTTAGGTAAGTACTTACATACTATATGCAAACAATATTGATGTGTCACGTCTTGAAATTCATATAACTCTAGAACTTACTCAAATTATTATTAATTCGTTTGTAAAAAACACTAGATTTTCAAACAGTAAATAAAAAGATGTGTCAAGATTGTTTACATTTACCTAAAGTTTTTGTGTATTGATAAAAAAATAAGATAGGTAAATAATCTTGAAAACAATATCTAGGTAGTCAATTACTAAGTAATGCGGCATAACATAAACAGTAGGTAATAATAATATCACCCCGCCCGACCGGCTGAGCGTCGGGCGACCGATGACTCAGTTGAATGGCGGTGCATGTCAAACAGAATGTACTAGCGTTATAGTGCATGTGTGCATCGTCTAACGTGTCGTTTCAGTTCGGAACGGTATTTGTGTGTGTTGAACTAGACATTGTGCGTGTAGACTATCGTCTAACTGCTCATCACTGATACCATCTCTGTCAGACACGATGCGAGTTGAGACAGCGTGCTTTTTGGCCGCGCCCACCTGTGAGTTCGAGCTCGCAACTAGTTGGCTCTTAAACAGATTTCTCGAAAGCAAATTACGAAATACATGGGTATCTGGCCGTGAAATGTGTAAAAGCAACTTCGACCACAAGTCGTTTTAACTCAGAGCACAATTATTGTAAATGACGTTAAAATATTTAAATTGTAGGTAAACATGAAATTCAGTTATTCAGGAAATGCTTATTTTATTTAAATGAAAACTGATATCGGATAAAATTATCCCATCATCATAACTGCCACTTACAAACGTTTTATAAAGGCTACAACAATTTTATTAAACAAAATTAATTTTATTTTCAACGTTACGTAACTTTGCGTTGTCAAAAACTAATAAAATGCATATGAAGTACAATCTTCAACGTTACGCGGACTTTACGATTCATAATGTTCTATTACACATCGTAAAACTCGAGGATACAATGGAAAATTTACATTCATGTAACATTATATTTACATATTTTCGCAGCTTACAAACAGTTGTATATGAATGGTGTAAAAGCTTCTAGAATGCTCCACCTGCTTTAATGCCCAAACAAAGCGTGCTCGTAATCTCAGCACATACAGTTGATGAATGGAGTCTAGTGGGTGTAAGCCTTAATGTAATATGAAACTTTATATTGTGCGAGGAGCGCGGTATCATCCCGTGGTATATAGCTGCTAATATTACCAGAAATGTGGGTCATAATTAAGAGTTGCTACGTGGAAATGTGGGTAGTAGGCATTTACTGAACAGGTCACGATTTTTTTTTTGAAAGAAATAAGAATTATTTATTTTGACTCATACTGGAATCTCGCAAACTTAACACACTCATGGAAACATAAAAAATAAAACAAAAGTAAACTGAAAATATAAACAGAAAGTCCTGTACGAGGCCAAAAGGTTTAAAAATAAGTTGCGCAGCGCTGGTATTCTGATTACCGGGTAACTGTCAAGAGTGGACAAGTTTTCGATATGAGTTAAAGATCGTCAGATCCACGATAGATAGTACACTTATATACTGAAAAATTATATCGAAATCACACAAAAACAATATCCGAATAAAAAATTACTACCCAACTTTCTACCAAACAAACAATATAAAATGAAAAGAGTTACTACAACAAACATTTACCAAACCATACGCGAACAAAATGTTATGATTAGGAGACATAAACAACAAAACTTAGACAAGAATAAAGGCTAAAACTATTTGCTGAACTTCCGAAGGAGTTTCATCTTTCCACGAAGCGTTTGGGGAAAATTAAAAAACTTGTATCCAACTCACATTTAAGCTAGAACAAACGGATAGACAAAGTTGTGAAGAAAATAAACGTGGTCGGACAGTAGATAAAGACAATCTTTGAAATTGTTTACCACAGAAAAACTCGTATTGGTAAAGGATGGTATTAAAAAAGTTAGATTTGTGGATCGCAATATGTCGGATTTATAATTAAGTACGTTCCGAATTATTAGTCTACGGAAAGAAATACATATAACTTTTAACAAAAAGAAACTGAATAGGAACTAGCTTTGAAAGAAGTCTTTGAAAACTAAAGCAAGAGCAAAGAAAGACATATCTTTCAGTGACGTCGAACAACCTTAATTAATCATAACAAAGATAAATAACATTACACAAAACTCAGAGGCAACAACTAAAATGTCGTCCAAATGATTGATTACAAAATATCGACCACCAAGATTGACGAGCAACTATAGTATCATTAAACCATCTAATCATTCCCGGATTGTGACGGATGCTGGGATTACGTCATTTCCTCTTACACAAATACGCACCGTGTTGTCTATTTAGGTCAACCTTGTATCTCTATAGAATGTCAATGTCTTAAAAGGTTTTCCTTCAAAAAGTTCTTCAGAGAGGTCCCTTAGTGAATAGGGAATAGATGCCATAAATGCCTTTGGTAAGTAAGAAGCATCTGAGCGGATTATTTAATTTGGAAATGAATAGATGGGTTTGGGTTAAGTTATCTTTTGGTTAAATATATTCTCATAACATGATGTATTCATTCAGGTTTCCTTTCAGTACGATTTCTTTCAAAAGAAGGAAAGAAAGATAAAGTATTTATTGGGACTAGCACAGGGAGATCACAAACTAAACTAAACACAACCATTGAAACAAAAAAACAGAAAGTCCTGTTTGAGGCTCCTATCTCAGCATGATGTTGCAACATTCAAAAATTTGAGTCGCTGCGCTGATATTCTGATAGACCCCGCTGTGAGGCCACTGGCAGACTTTAGAAATAAATACAATAGATACATATCTAAGTAAACTGTGTCGTATCATGTCGAAACGATCTCGTTCAAAATTAGCTTTAGTACTCCAGAAATTAACAATTTTATCTAAACGCTCTAGAAACTTTTCAATATTTTTCATCAGTTTATCGGCTATGAATGTGAAAAACACAGCCATTGGAGGACGGGCCGCTGGAGAGCTATAACCCCTCGACGGGTGGCGGTCGAGAGCAATCGAGCACCAGTTTTTGCCAAAGGGTAGGGCGTGCCGATAACTACGCGTGAACGCACTACGCTGCACCAGTTTTTAATTACAACATGAACGATGCACATATTAAAAAAAGAAGGAACCTTTTTTGTGTATAAAAAAGTTTGATATATACATTCTACCATTTTTTGTTTACCGCCCAACATTTACCGAGTAAACAATTCCGCTGAGCAATTTCGGGCCGCTTAATCTATTTGACAATCCACATTTTAATTATTTTCACAACTCCGGCGTTTACTTCAGCAATATTTAAATTTAACAGCTTACAAGGTGCTCCTTAGTTCTTACCGTTACGGCACCGGTCTGACACCTTTGCCGGTGGTAATTGCGTCGATTATCGTCCACTAAGTAATTAGGTATCCGATTCCGATCCGATAGGGGTCGGATTTGCCTCACCCCTTCGATGCTGTTGGAATCTTATTCATTAATTCTTCAGACAGTTCCTTCAATTTCAGATGCCATTTTACGATCTTCGGCTTCTCCAATTTTAGTGCCAATGTTATAATTTTCTCGCGAAATTCAATTGTTAAAGTATTCCAAACATTTAACTGTTTGTGATGAATTCTAGGAACGCCTTTGTTAAAAGCCTGGAATTATTACTCAACTTTTTTTTACGGGTATGTAAAGTTGGCAGTTTCCTAAAATTGACACCGATTCACGGTTGGATTTTGGTAATTATGCAAAACCATTCATTATACAAAGCAAGTTTTAACTAACATTTAAAATCGCAAACGCTTTCGGAAACCACATCGCTTGTTGTTTAGACATGAATTCACATCTTAAAATGTTTTAAAATATTTTTATAAAAACGTTGCCAATCATTTCCTTAGTTTTTAACACAGTATTTTCGTATAACTTTCGCTGGATATAAAGGTTCAAATGTGGCATGTATTATGCTCACGAATCGTCGGTTCCAAGCCTCAGTGGGAAGTACCAGTTTAAAATTCAATCACATTTCTGCTCTTAAATTTATTTCAGTTGTGTGACGAGTGTGGCTACATTTTAGAAATTAAAATGGGATTTTGGACGCTAGGGAAAATGTGTTTTTTTTGTGGTAGTTAAAAGTTAGGAAATCGATGATTAAAAATGAAGATTGTCATCAAGGCTTTTTCGCAATTTACGTGGTTTTTTAGTCAAGAAATCACAGATTTAATACTTTATCAAATCAGGTATTGCATTGGCAGGAAACAGGCGATCTTGGATCTTTATGTGTGTGTGTTTGTGTGTGTCTGTCATTCAATCCTTGTAACTGAACAAATGGCATACCTGCGCCCTAATTGGGCATCACACATTCTATCAAAATGCGAAAAAAATTGAAGGAAGTTCCTAATACATTGCTTCATATGTTTGAAAAAATCGAATGCTTAGACAACGTGAATAACGTAATTAATGTTGTTGAATTGTTATATCATTGCAATCGTTAATTTTTTACGCAATTACCCGCTCGTAAACATCGTAAGAAATACATCTACTTGATGTCAACATTAAAAATGGACTCGTAAAATACGAGTAAACAGGACAGTCCCATGAAATCCGTCTCTTATGGTGACAGTTCCCGTGACATAGAGCTGTAGTCCCCTCACGTCTGCGTAACGGACGAGAAAAGCTTTCATATTTATATTGTTTTAAAAATATTACACTGCGCGGACACTTTTTTAGTAGAATAAGGTCAGGCGCAGGTCGGCTGGGTTGTGTACTTGGAAGATGTGGACTTGACAAGGCTTAGAAAAAAAGAGGTTTATTATAAATGGACTGAGAAGGCTGAAAATAATACAATGCAATGACGTAATTATTAAGGCTTTGTTTAGTGTATGCTATATTGAGCTATAACAATAAAAACCGATTTTAATTTTACTTACTACTACTGTACTTTACAAATAGTAACTAATGGACAAACTGCTCGAAGGACGATTTTCTAATAAGACATCAAGTGTCGTTTTGATTATAGGTCGTTTTGTTATTAGGACCATTTGCTTTTAGGACGTTTTGGTATGATAAGGGTCTTTTAGGCATTTACTAATCTTATTTACTAAGAATTAAAATGAACTGTACATAAATAACAGCTTATACTTAATAAACAATCTAAAATATAGCGTCGAAATTCTTCTTCTAAAGTAAAAAAATGGTGTGATCTTTTGCAGATTCGGAACATAATAAGAAACGCAAACATATTTTAATTTAGTCTGCTATGATTTTATTATTATCTCAGTAGGCGAACACGCAAATATCAACAGCCGAAACGCGTTAATGATTCAGAACAAAACACCAAAAGCTCAAACGAAAATAATTGATTCAGCAATAAATAAGTATCGAAATAATAATGATTTGAAACTCACCCTTTATTGGAAGCGTTCGGAGCGGTCGGCAGACCATTTAGCGCATTTATAATATGAATTTATTGTCTATAATAGAGCTATAAATTGCCACCGTTCTCGCCACTCTCTATTATTAATTTCAGCGGCGAGCGGCCGGCGAAAATTTATATTCTTTTACAAAATAATGAAGAGCTATCTTGGTGCAAAAAAAAAAGAGGAATTAA
The DNA here is from genome assembly GCA_963669345.1 of Gortyna flavago. Taxonomy (NCBI): domain Eukaryota; kingdom Metazoa; phylum Arthropoda; class Insecta; order Lepidoptera; family Noctuidae; genus Gortyna; species Gortyna flavago. The sequence continues at coordinate 3,687,678 of OY770144.1, forward strand.
CGAGAACGTTGGTAGACAAAGGAGAGGCCGGAGGCTCGACAATTAGACCCACCGCGGATGGATACGGGCAATTTGCAAACTCATTTGCGCTATTAATAAGTCACGTCCAAGGTGTTGTGATGTCAACTGTGATAGGAGTCGTCCATGTTAAGTAACAGGACTATTGTCATCATCATCTGCCTAGCCTTTTCCCAGCTATGTTGGGGTCGGCTTCCAGTCTAACCGGAGCTGAATACCAGTATTTTATAGGGAGCAACTGACTATCTGACCTCCACAACCCAGTTACTGGGTAATACGATACCCCTTGGTAAGACTGGTTGTCAGAGTTTCGGGCTTCTGGATTTTTGACAGTCGTTACGGGTGTAACGACTGTCAAAAATCCACGAATGACAGCCGGGACCAACGGCTTAACGTGCTTTCCGAGGCACGGAGGAGTCTTGGTATGTAGAGATGGTCACCCATCCACAGACCAACCGCGGCGAGCGTAGCTTAACCTGACCGATCGACCTGTTCGGCTGTTATTATTTAGCCACGGGTCCCTCACAGACACACGCTCAGGACACAGACAGGACTATTGTAAATGATAAAATTAGTATAGCACGAGGTTCTTTTCTTGTAAAAATTACAACATCTGAGAATCTACATATAAATAAAATAAAGACATTAGCATTATGTATTTATTTAGGTATTGTTATTACTTATGTTTATTTTTATTTTTTACATTATATGTGTAGTTTTATTTAATATTTTAGTTTTAGACTTCACACATTCATATTGTTCTCTTCTTGTTCTCACACACTATTGTCTACATTTCTTTTTTACATCTCCTTTCGCAGGTCTGCTGGAAGAAATTTCTTATGAAATAAGCAGTACCTTTGTACTTAAATTATAATTATGTCATATCCCTATGTATATTACTGTGTGTACATAAATAATAAAATTAATAAATAATTATAAGCACCAATTTTCAACAAAAAAAAAAAACAAATCTGTAGCTCAGCACTGTTTAAGGTCCATGTTTTTAGAATCTGTTTAGGTGGCTAACCAAGCTTGCCCAGACGCCTGGCGTCTCCTGAGAGGCAGCCAGTATCAGTGTCGCGACTGCATCCGCTCGTCAAGCCGCACTAACTTATGACCTTTGTAAACTTTCAATAAAATTTTAATATGGATAATAAGCCGCTTCTAAAGCCAGATATAAACGTGCTGTAGCAAACCATACGTGTGGCAACAATACAAATTGAACTTAAACGAACGGAACGGAATCAACTTCAGCATCATGTAAATGAGGCTTTATAGCTGTTTTGATATCACAGACAACCTCCTATCGTGATTCATTTCCAATGAAGTGGCGGGTCCTTAGGGACTGTCAAAAGAGGCTTCGTGCTGACGTTAAATTAATATTTTCTTTTCCTATTTTAGGCTACCACGTTCCAGTCTGTAAGCAGAAAAGACTAAAGACTAGGACTTGGCAGTGTTGATAAAAAAAGTGTTTTAATCAGAATCCTGGGGTCTAGACAAAGAGACAAAAGAATAGAGACGAGGTATACACCTAGTGGCATATATCTTAGTAGCAGTTTTTTCTGGGGGCTTAAAAAGTCCACTTTGGCAGAATCATAAAACAATTCATATCACGTTTCATCTTTATGACAGTTTGGAGATTCGTAAACTGCTATAGGTACACCTCTGTCTAACCCTTCAGGGATATATAGGTGTGAAACTGTCAAACAGATGAATTGCGCGATATGAATTGTTTTATGATTTTGCCAAAGTGGCCCTTTTAGGCCCCCTCGTCATATAAGTACAAGGTAATACAAGACTTTTTTTTGATGTAGCGAAAATTGTCCTTATTCTTATTTGCTCAATTTATTTCGTAGAAAATTATTTACCTACCATTTTGAAGGCCATACTTTTCCTTGTTTTCTTTCAAATATCTTTCTTACTTATACAGGGTCAAATTAAATTATCTAGCGAAACTCCGCAGACGTGTTAGTTATCGACACGGATATCGAGGGATATGCCTTGGGGGCGTGCACGTGCCGATTCGATATTATAAAATTAGTCTTATGTTCGAAATGCGGCTGTACGCTTCATTCAGTCGCTTTGCAATTGCGTACAGTGTACTATTGATGCGTAAGAAACCAAAATGACGAGTTGTGCAGTAAAAATCAAATCAAATCGTTTTTTTGTGATACATGGGTTACATACAGTAATTAGGTATATGTAAAAATAGGTCAAATACCATCAACCTGAAGACAAATGGCGTGTCCTACCACCGGTAAGTAAACAAACAAGTCACTGTTTTATATTTAAAATCAATTTTAGGTATATAAAAAAAAGAAATGATTTAAAGAAATTAAACGAAGTTATTTTAATACAAGAATGTGCTAAAATTAAATATCGATAAAAATTATCGATCATCGTTTTCGACTCCCTAATTGCATGCGTGTGCATTGAATGTTCGCAAATAGCAAGTGCTTACAAGTGCCCATTCTATGTATGTGTGATATTAGAAATTGATTTAGTGTAGCTGATTTCTTCTTTGTGTGCGTGTTCAAATGTTAAGTGTGTGTCGTAAGTACACTATTTGTTAATGTTGTAATTATTTGAATGGGAGATAAGCGTTCACACTAGGACTCCTTACTATTCCGCAATGAAGGCATATCTCTGGATATCTATGGTTATCGATATCTAAACATGATCAAATAAAATATAAATTAATTTGATGAGTTTTTTTTTTGGGGTCATCAACCGCACGTTGTGTAGTCACTTGAAATATCACTCTTTATTTGTGTAAACTTCACAGACGTGATAAGTGATTATGTATCGATTTGTAAACACGATAAAACAAATAAAATATATTTTCTCATACTTCAAGTAAAAAAAAAACCAGCGGTCATTGAGCCCAAAAAAAACATCAAAATTTTTTATTTTTTCGTGTTTAGACATCGATAAATATCACATCAGTGGAGTTTCGCTAAATAATCTAATTTGACCCTGTATTTACAAATTATCTAACATTTAGACCAATAAACAATGAAGTCAAAAAAGCCAATTACCAAAGGCTCTTTAGAAGTCAAGTGCTCCCATATAGCGGGGACAAGAGGCTCGGGCCTCCGACGTCCCTCGTTTACGTTATCAGACTTTTAAGTGGAGTTCACAACAGCGTTACTGCCTCAATGCTCCCAGATAAGGCCGTGTGTACACCGTCAACAGGTGTCGCAGCCTGATAAACGTTTGAATAGTTTTTGCAGCGGTATCGAAGTACCACAATGGTACCAAAGATAAAACCTCAGTCGTCAACCTCCTTTCATTCTTACAATTCTTAACGCAAACAACGAGGGCCTCTTTAGAAGCTTTTCCGTGTAATGTCCTTAATATTTCGTAAATGATCCCATTGTTCGGGAGGCTGCCGGGTGAATAATGTCGGCAGTCGGACTCGAATGCTGCCTACCTTTTGTAAATGGGGACGTTTTGGTTGTTATGTAAGTTGATAGCAAGGTCTCAAGTCTCATTAATATTTTCGAGGAAATTCTTGATTGCGCACTCAGCTTTTACATTTATACTGAAGGTATAACCACTAATAATATATTATACAACACACTAATAATATAATATTACTTTCAGTAATTCCCATTTCAAAGACAAATATTCCAACTAGGACAAAGTGCTACGCAAGGTGCTACGACAGCACGTAGCGCTACGCTATCACGTAGCAGCGTAGCAAGTATAAAGTTCCGGAGACAGTCATTTATACCGAATAATTTTTATGGAATAATTTATGTGCAAATTTTATACTTTTCTTAGCTGGAGTCACTTTAGTAGGTCAATTTTGACGCTAGAGATATTATGGCCTTGGATATTATAACAATGAGTTTTTTTTTAATGATTTTAGAATTGGGGTAAAATTTTGTCACGTGGTGATAACAAAAAAAAAAGTATGGACTGTGTGAAAGATGATATGGCTAGAAAGGGAGTGACTACCGAGATGACGACTAATAGAGAAGTATGGAAGAAAAATACATGTTGTGTCGACCACAAATAAATTGGGAGAAGGGCTGGAGAATGATGGTGATAACTAAGTCGTATCTATAAGTACTTATAAGTACTAATAATAAAGCTGAAGAGTTTGTTTGTTTTTTTGTTTGTTTGAACGCGCTAATCTCTGGAACTATCAGTCGGATTTGAAAAATTATTTTTGCATTTAATAGCCCAATTCCTGAGGAAGGCTAGAGACCATCACGCAAGGATCCTTAGGAACCGAACAAAAATAAAAAATTGAAAGAACGCTAAGCGAAAACGAAGTAACAGCGCGAGCAGGCGATGCGATGCGACGGGGTGGGGGAACAAAAAGTTTTACGGGGACGAAGTCGCGGGCAGAAGCTAGTTGTTTTATATTATTAGTATTTGGCAAGAATGACCTTTAAAACAAAAGATTATCTTGGCGTTCACTTTTTGGCATGAAGCGTACCGCATCTTGTTTTCATTGCCATTCAAGCCAGGCCCTCAAACGTCATTTAAAACGCATTTTAAATAGAAAAAACATAAAAAAGCTTTCACAAAATGTTATCTCAATTTCTTTAGAAGTTAAATTCAAACGACACCAACATTGAAAGGCTTTGCAAACAAAAGTACTTTCTATCCGAGAGAGCTTGCTGCATTAAAAGTGAAATAAGTAACATGATTTCAAATAGTTCCTTTTCTGTGTACGAGCTGAAAAAGAAAAAAAGAAATAAAGAAAAAGCGACGTTTTTATAATTGCCGGCAAACCGAGAGTATCTTTTCGTGGAATAACAGAATTTTATAAATATCCCCTGCAAACTTGATGTGTACCTACTTCTGGCGTTTCAACTTAGATTATTGGATTATTTTGTATTTTAATAGAATAAAAGCATAGATGTAACATTGATGACGCGAATAACTTGCAACGAAAGTTAACAGACGTATTTAATTTTACTTCAGTGCCAAAGGCATTGTGCGCTTTAATAATTTGTAACGTGGATGTCCACGCCATCACGATAACATAGGGAAGTAAAATGTATAGATAAAATGATAAAATGTATACAAGGTGGGGCTAAAGTAATCACCCGATGTTGTTTTACTGTAATTTTTTTAGCAATGAAAAATTTTATTCGACTTCTGGATTATTTGTATTTAATGAATTAGAATTATTTCCATCAAGTCGAGAAAATGATACCGGTCAAGCGGTCGCCGTCCACGCCGCGATAGCGGCGGTAAGGCCCCTCTTTGAGGAGTGGCTAGAGAGGCGTCACGGCGCCCTCACCTACCGCCTGACGCAGGTCCTCACCGGACACGGATGTTTCGGGAGGTTCCTGCACATAATCAGGCGGGAGGAAACGCCCGGGTGTCACCACTGCGAGGATCGCCCAGAGGACACGGTGATGCACACGGTGGAGGTCTGTCCCGCTTGGGCAGAGCACCGCCGTGTCCTCGTAGAGGCGATCGGCAGCGGCGGCGACCTCTCGCGCCCGGCCCTGGTCCAAGCCATGGTCCGGGGCGAGAGGGAGTGGGAGGCAGTCACCTCCTTCTGCGAAGCAGTCATGCTAGCGAAGGAGGTGGCGGGATGGGAGAGGGAGAGAGCCGAGAGGGCCGCCCGTCCCAGCCGCCGCGGTAGACGCTCCGGGCGTCGGGAGCCGCGTGACGACTCCCGGCCACCGTAGGCGCGGGCCTGCGGACGGCGAGTAATGGGTAGCTCGCCGTCCGATCAGGACCAGGCCCGTGCCGGACGGCGCGTATGTGTTCCACGCGCGCCTCAAAGAGATGTCAGCAGACATGGAGGGGCCCGTTAGGGCCGAAGCCTGCCGGGGCAGCGGGATTGTCCGAAAGGGTTACCGCTGCCCCGGAACATAAAGGGCTAAGGAAGGAACACGGATGGGTTTTAGTCAGTAAGAGTCTGACACTCCCTTCCGCTCCACCCAGAGCGGGAGGGGTCATTGGATGATTTCCCATCCTTAAAAAAAAAAAAAAAAAAAAAAAAAAAAAAAAAAAAAAAAAAAAAAAAAAAAAAAAAAAAAAAAAAAAAAAAAGCGGTCGCCGTCAAACTTGATGACCGTACGGGCTCGTTTTATGGCATTTTCCGTCACTTGTGTCAGAACTTCTGGCGATAGGTTCTGGTATTCCTGTCTGATATTCTCTTTAAGGGCTTTAAAGAGTTTGAGGCTTGTTTACATGAGCCCGGGACTTCAAGTAACCCCACAAAAAAAGCCTGGAGCGGTCAAATCGGGTGATCTGACCGGCCAGTGCAAATCGCCAAAGCGAGAGATTAGACGACGCGGAAAATTATTCCGCGTTCTTGAGGAGTATAGCGTTCCATGGCTTATTGACGTGTATACTGCATCTGTTGAATTCACAAATGTCAAAACAGAATTGACATTTGTCGCCATTTGCAAAAGTTATAGCGCATTCAGTGTGGCATGACATCGACGCACTTTTGTGGGAAACAGCAGAGTTTTTGTTTTAATAACTGATCAACGCATGGTCTCGAATCATGTACTGAAACCTTGGTGACAGGTTGTGTGTCGATGTTTCTGCCACCCTGTATGAGACACTTTTAAATTGCCGTCCACGATAACGTTATATAACGTGCACGTCCACGTTGTAACGTGACGGTATCGTAGCACATTATGCTCGTCCTTGTATAATCTTTTTGATTGCGCTGTAATTTCTCTAAAATATACAGAAGTGTTTAGGATAACTTTAAAAACAAAACGAAGCAAGAAAAAGCTTTACTTTAATAAATTCAAAAAAAGTAAGTGTTTGGTTATTTACCTTTGCCAAACAAATGAAGAACACAAGAAAATAAAAAGGTGTAATATACAACATAAAATATTGGCCAAATAAAGCATTTAAAAGAAAGGTGTGCGGTTCCCAGAAAGTATTCCGCTATCGTATTCAATCTCAAAGTTGTTCCAAGTCCGTAAACACGAAACCACAACTTGTCAGTTCGCTATTTTACACTGAATTTGTTACTTTGAGGTTTTTGCACTGGTTTTTATAGTACCTTTAAAGGTTTATACTTAAAATACTATCAATTACATAGTATTTTAGGTGTTAGAAGTATATTTTGGGAGCCGACTGACGAATAGTCGTGAGTTCGAACCTAGGCATTTCAACACCACTGCTCTCAAATCGGTGAAGGACAACATTATGAGGAAACCGGCATGTCCTAGAAGCAAAAAATTCGAAGACATCCACAAACCATCACTGTGTGGATTGATTATGGCCCACTCCTAACAGAGAGGAGGCCTGCGTCCCAGCAGGCAGTAGGGACATTATATGCTGGTTATGCTTATGCTGTGTATGTTTTGCATAATTTTTTTATCTACATCGAGGAGGAAAGAGTTTTTGTCTTCTTCTGATGATTTACTACGATGATCTGCACGTGTAGCATGACCACCATAGAAACGGCTCGTCATGCTACGCGTGTAGAATAGGCACTACTCCATAGTTTGTTTTTGACGACACCATCATCATTTGCCTAGCTTTATCCCAACTATGTTGGGGTCGGCTCACAGTTAAACCAGATGCAACTGAATACCAGTACTTTACATGGAGCGACTGCTTATTGGACCTCCAAAACACCGTTAGAAGATAACACGTTACCCACCCTAGTTCATAAGTTCCAGAAGACCAACCTGCTGTCTGATGCCCTACTTTAATTGTTATCACAACAACAAAAAGTCCAAAACAAGGTTATCTAACTTGAAAAGTACTGAAACTAATTCGCTACAACGTTGCACCACACTATTTCCTGTCTATTGAGCGAACTTCGCTCCGAATGTTCCGATCGCTCGCAACTTAAACGTCACGATTCACGAACCATTGCAGGTAGCAAGCGAAACGGTCGAAAACTGATGGAGTGGAAAGGTTACTTTTTGGTTTAAAAAGTTAACTATTTATGTTACACAGAGAGATATTTACTTCACACATAAAGCAATAAATTGAGATCAACATCGTACAATTATCTTTTCTCGTATGGTATTCTGTAAAATCTTTTAATTTAAGAGGTAATGCGGTCAGAAAGACTTTGAAAATGCCTAAGTAAAAAGTCGTAATTCAAGGTTTGGGTCTCGCTTATTTCCTTCTCCAGTATTGGACCAATTTAAAAGATATTTCATAAACTGAATAAGAAGGATATAATACTGTGTCCCTATGTTTTTCTTTTTTCATTAATAGTTGTCAAATTTGTACACTAGGCCTCTGTTGACAGCGGTTTAAATTTACATTTTTTGAGAGTTCTAGTGCTTATAATAAAAACTTTTTTACAAAAAAAACAACCGACTTCCAAAAAGAAACTACAAAGTGCTAAATAACTTTAATTTCGGAAGTCGGTGTCGTTGGTTCTGCATTTTCGTTTATTGACACCGACTTCCGACTTTTTTTGTAAAAAAGTTTTTATTTTGTACTTTTTAGTGGGAGAGTTTGTAATTTATCTAAGTTACCATAGCCTAATGTCAACTGCTCATCACCTTTTACGAAATATTGCTTTTAAATTTTTAGATTTTTGTTGATTTTTCAAAAATCGCATGTCAGATTTCGAAAAAAATTTCATGGGACCATTTGGGAAGTACACCCTTTCCAACAAAAAAAGAATTTTTCAAATCGGTTGGCAAGCGACGGAGTTATGCGCGAACAAACATAAAAAAAAAAAATACAAACATCCGAATTGAGAACCTCCTCCTTTTTTAGAAGTCGGTTAAAAATAATGTATCATCAAAAAGGAAAACATAGGGACATACAAGTAGTTAATACTTATTATTCTTAAAAAAAACATTGCTTTATGGTCATTAACCAGAAAGAAAACAGGCGAGAGCATTTACTCTTAATGCTACGCGAGATAAAAATAAAAACAGAATGCATGAGTGAATGTAGTGAAAGATTAAATGATTGATTGATTGAATGAATGCTTTTATTATTGTGTTATTGGGTTTCTTAGTAGCAGCCCCAAACCAGGATTTGTACTCGGTTGATGGCAAGGCTCGCCCCCTATTACATGGGACTTAAACATAACTGTCGAAATGTGGGTGCACCTGCTGTTAGTATTGTTTGCGGTGTCGTAGCGTGGTATGAAGATAGCAACGTTCCTACTGTTTTAACGAAGAGTAAAAGACAAACAATTCGAGGAAATACAGACGTTACGTTATGTGGCACACTTAGCGGTTATTAGCTATAAACATCAAGCACAAAAAAAAAAAAATTACCCGCATGAACTAAAACGCTTTAACTTTCGATACAACAAAGCACAACACTATATTTCGCTATCTAGGAGCTTGTTACAACCTCGCCGCTTTATTTCCGCCCTATTGTGCGAGTTTCACACATAACCGTTTTTAGCTTAGACGATCGAAGTGTATGTAGGCCAGTACAGTATTGTTACCGTTTGAGGACAAAACGATTCTTGTGTCTGATTCCGATGTAAGATATCAATTGGTTTCTAAGGAACATAATTATTTAGTTAATAAATTTTATATTCTCAATAGACATAGGGAGGTATCTGAACTACTATAGTACCTTCCAGAATATCGATATTAAAGTACCTATGTTTAGTGTATCCCAAAATTATAAGGTGGGTTACTTTCGTGTAGCTTGACACGAAAGAAAAATATGAGGAAATATACAGGGTGGTAGGGCGCCCACGCACAAGCGGTAACTAGATTTATTTTCGCTGGATCCCAGTTTTGAATGTCAGTTTAATATTTTTGGCGTTTGATCCCACAAAACATTAGTATGTATTGTCGTTGAATCCTAAATGATTCTAGACCCACTAGAGTAAACATTTTTCGTCGGTGTTTTTTATTTTATTTTATTTAGCGTACACTATCCCACTGCTGGGCAAAGGCCTCCCGCAAATCCTTCCATGCATCCTTTTCTATTTATTCTTATTTACGACGGTTATAAAAAAAAATCTGCTGTTTCATGGAAAACTGCAATACATACGCGGTGAAAATGTATGGAGTAGCGTTTTTTTTTCTTACCGACGAAAAATTTCAACACAGCGGGGTCCAGAATCATATACCTACCTACGGAATCTATGGTGACAGGTTGCGCGTCAAGCTACCCGAAACTGTCAAATTTTCCCAAACAACTTTGAACCTTATACTTTAGCGATAAAGTAGAAAATCTATTAAAGAAATTTGACAGATTGTAGTAGCTTGATGTGCCGTGCTGGCGTCTGTAGAAGCAACAATGTAAAGCAATTAAAAAGGCATGAAAATCTAATTAATAAAGTAGATATACCCTTTGAAGGAGGAAACTTATCGTAAATAAACAGAATAGAATGCAGGTCAACTTAGGAAAAATTAATGATAATAACTGGCTCGTTGCCCCGCCGATACCTGTAGGTACACAATGCAACATTATTGACTTTTAATTCAACAAGTCTTTTTAAACGGCTTGGAGTCATAGCAGGACTTGAACAACGCTTATAACATATTATCACACTATTTCCCAAAAGGATGAAGAGACATATACAGAGTTAGTTTTCAAAGATCAGCCAAATTTAAGGGTGTGATACTGACCATCAAACTGAACAACTTTCTCTATGGGACCAACATCGTAATCGTGAAAAATATATTAACTGTCCCATATAAAACTTCAATACCTACTCGGCCTAACCGTATGAGACGGCTGAATTTTTATTCGCGATTTCGATGATGGGGGTCCCTTGGACAAAATTGTTCAGTTTGATGGTCTGCACCGCACTCTTAAATTTGGCTGGTCATTGAAAACTAACCCTGAATACCACCCCGCTAAACACCCTCATTTCGTCAGTAAGTTTAAGTCCCATGTAATAGGGGGCGAGTCTATTGCCATCAACCGGGAACGAATCCAGACTCCAGACTGACAAATTCCAGATAGAAAAATCTAATAACACTTTATCCGAACCTTGAATCGAATCCAGCCAGGACATCAGAATCAGTAGCGCTTGCGACCACTATACCGACGAGGCTGTGAGAATGACGCCTAAGTCAGGGCTTCCACACATCTTGTGTCTCTTTTTCTGTCTTCCTTTACTTTGTCCAGTGTGATATTAACTTCACTCGGAATTTAATAGAGAGCCATTACCGCTACAAGGTAAAGTAATAAAATTTTAACACAGCGAAAATTGCAGAACAGTTTTCGAAAATGCGAAACTATTTCACGAGCTCATGTTTCTTTAATAACCGTTCTTTATAAGAAAAGGTCTTTAATTAACAAAAATGGCACGGTTACTTTAAGAGATACTAGTTTCTGCCCGCGGCTTCATCCGCGTAAAATTTCTTGTTTCCCCGACCCACCCCGTCGCATCGCATCGCCAGCCCACGTTATTACATTGTTTTCGCTTAGCGGTCTTTCTTACTTTATTTCTGTATGCTTAGCTCCTAAGAGCCTTCCCCGAGAATTGGGCTAATAAATGCATAATGAATTTTTGAAATCCGACTGGTAGTTTCATAGATTAGCGCGTTCAAACAAACACAGAAACAAACAAACTCTTCAGCTTTATTATTAGTATAAACTTATTATAAAGATTTAGAAATTTTATCTCATCCCGAAACTACGGAAGTTTCATAATTAAACGGAGAAGCTCCTTTAAGTTTTGGCTAATTAGCTTAGTTTCGACTTGTTGATGGAGAAAAGAAAAAGGTCTGCTAGATACGGCTTGAAGTTAGAAAGTATGAAAGTTAGCCTTTTATTATTAGTAAGTACAGAATACATTGATTTTAGCTTACTACAGCAGTACCACTTAAGTAAGTATAGTATCCATACTAATAAATTCGAAAGTAACTCTGTCTGTCTGTCTGTCGTATGTTACCTTTTCACGCCTAAACCAATGAACGGATTTCGACAAAATTTGGCAGAGAGATAGATTGCATCCCGGGGAAGGACATAGGATAGTTTTTATCGACATACCTTGCGGGCGAAGCCGCGGGCGGAAGCAAGTCTGAAATATTTTATCAAACACTAGTGCTACGATGAAAAAACATCGATATTTCTTTATTAATTTTTTATTTAATATTATTCTACATTCTATACTTACTTATAATAAAGCTGAAAAGTTTGTTCGTTTGTTTGATGGCGCAAATCTTTGGAATAAACAGGCGAATTTGAAAAATTTGTTGCATTTTATAGCCCAATTCTTGAGAAAGGTGATGACGCTATGACCCATAGGAGCCATGCAGGTAACAGCGCAGGCGATGCGTGGCGACCTGTTGGGTCGAGGGAGCAAGAAATTTCACGCGGACAAAATCGCGGGGAAAGTGCAAGTGTCTTATAACTGCTATTTGTCTTATATATGCTCAATAACCTTCCGGTATAAATTCTCTAAATAATATCTGAAAACCGCTTCAAAATCCGTTTAGTAGTTTAGAAGAACGTGGTCGCCACCCACGAAAAGCGACTTTAATTTATAACATTTATAGATTTTACATAAATACATACATATATGTTATATCATCCTACAAGTTGAGCACCACTTGGCATTTCATTCGACGTACACGATACTGGGATTCACCTTGGACATAATCCATTTATATTCAGTCTATAGCCTGAAATGTCACCTGCCTGCCTGTTAACTCGGCCTGTGCTACACGCAAGCTATATTTTTAGACTATTGTATTTCAACTGATCTATTCTGTAAAAAACACACAGTGAAAACTTAGGTGAACTGAGCATAAACTTAGCTGACATTTCAATTGATTCTAGAGATTGACACTATTGACAACTCACTGCAAGCTCACTTCGCTTAAGTTTTTTACAGAATAGATCTGCTGGATTGGCCTCTGCCCTAAAGCAGAAGGTACAGTTACACATGCTCATTAATAGCACGAAAGTATGCCACTATTGAGCAATTGCTACTTAGTAGCATGTGTGTCGAAACATTGCTAATTATGAGCATGCTCATTTCGAGTTTGCTCAAAAATCGACAGTCGTGCGATTTTTAGGCATGCTACCTGCAGCGCGGGTGGAAGGGGGCGTGCTTTTAGCGCGTCTGAACAGGTTTGCTTATTGAGCATGCTTGTATCGATTAGTCGTTCGCAGTAGTTGCAACCAAATTGATGATTTTATTCAATTCTCTGGAGAGGGCCACTTGGTTTTCCATTTTTCACTACCTGCACTGGAACACTGGCAGAGAACTTGCTAGAATGTCGATACCGAAGCTTCAAGCCCGCGCTTAAACAGCATGTGTGTTCAATCGTTTGCTGTGAGCACGTTTATTTAAAAGTATGCTTAAAAAAACATGCTAAACAAAAGCAAATGTGTCAGGTCAAAGAGCACGCTCGTTTTAAGCATGCTAATAAGCATGACATTTTATGAGCATGTGTAACTGTACCTTAGACTTACATAATCAGTCTATAATGTTCACACAGGCCTCCTCTCTTCGAGAGGGAGTGGGCTGTAATCTACCAAGTGGGACAGTGCGGGTTGGTAGTTGTCACATGTCTTCGAATTTTTTTTTCTCGGTTTTCTCACAATCTTTTCCTTCACCGTTTTGAGAGCAGTGGTGATGAAATTATTTACACAAAGCAAATCGCCTGCCTGGGTTTGAACCTACGACCTCGTAAGTCGGGGCTATTGCCACTGGCCACCAGAGCTCTCCAACTAAAACTTGCGTAGGTGTATAGGAGAAAAATTCAGACCTGTCTCCTGTAATTTTTTGTCACATTTTACGAAACAATGATTCAAGTCCTGCTTAAAAAACAGCGCATAGCAGTAGGTAAGTTCACGACAAATGTCTCATGGATAATTCACCTCGTTGCCAACCCAGCCTGCGTTTACTAAATGAAAACCTCCATTTTATGCCTACCTCCTTTATTTTTCGTTTCGTTTTCTTGCAATTTATTGGCTATTATTATTTTTTTCTTATTAGGGGTTGGGGAAGGCGTTAGGTAGAATATTTTTAATTGAATGAATTAATGCTTTCATTATTATGTTGAATAAACAAGAGTAGCTAGCTATACCAGTTATAAGGGACATGGACGAAGGAGACCTGAATGCTAAACTGGTAATTTAAAACGTTCAAAATCTAGTCGCAGTCTCATCTCGGCGACAAACAAATGTTATGACCTTGAACAAAATTTAGGAAAATTTGAGACTGACATCAGACCGTGAACGTTCTTAAAATTAAGAGAATTGCCCCTCTCTCCATACTCTGCGTTGAAATATTTCTAAATATAAAGATAACAATTATAAATTCGCTGTTCCATACATTTTGACTGCGTAGGTATTACACTTTTCTATAAATTGGAGATTAGTTTCTGATAACCGACGAAACATTTCTATTCTAAGGTGATTAGAATCATGTGGTGTGTAAAAGTTGTAGATACTAACATGATCCTTATCATTAATAGTACTTTTATCACCACCACATTTTAAGCCCTAATGAGTTCACTGTTAAATAGGGAAATAGCGAGAGAATATTGCCACAGCAACCCTAATATGTTTGGTAAAAAGAAACATGCTTAATTGTTACAATCGACCAAGTCATCCACCGACATTTTGACGTAAGAATCCGGGCCAACACAACAAACTTTAACATACCTTCCCAAACCACAGGTTTCTGACAACACAATCCAAAATACTTACTAAGCATACAACTACTTACATACCTACTTGAATCAAACAAGTTGTCACTTAGGAAAGTCTAAACAACTAACTAAGCTAACACTCCTGCTAATACAGAAAGCTCTGGAAACTTCTCGAGAGTTTTACGAGCATTTCGTTTGTACAACTCAGGTATAGCAAAACCGTATTATCGGTATTCCTGATGGATTGCTTGCTGTATCGTAAATAGGTTTATGAGTGGTCTTTACGTAATGGATATGAGGCAATATGGTAATGGGTTGTGTTGGTTATTCATGATTTTATAGGTCTACTAGCTGCGCCCTGCGGTTTCACCCGCGTAAATGTCGATCCCGTGGGAATATCGGGATTAAAAGTAGCCTCTAAGTTAATCCAGGATGTCAGCTACCTCCATACAAATAATTTAATTTTAATTTTATCAAAATTGGTCTAGCCGTTTGAGTGTGAAAAAGTAACAAACATATATATACACACACACACTTACAAACTTTCGCCTTTATTATATTAGTGTAATGTAATCAGACACAGCGAGGGGCTAAATAAGAACCACACCGGCGTGGTGGATTATGGCCCACTCCCTCTCACAGAGAGGATGCCTGTGTTATGTGCTGATTATGCTATGCTACGCTCCTTTGACACCGTAATCCTTTTCCACCTAAAGCATTCTCGTTTTCATAAAAAAAACGCTAAAGTTATCCTATTTTCCAATACTCAGCATTATTTCCGTTCGGGGTATCTTTCCGGTTAATTTAATGTTATTTTACACTCAATTGGACTGTTAAACTTTTCCGTAGCGGATAAAAGAGTTGAATTTAATTATAGTTAGCGAGTTTATGTAGACTGTTATGGTTTTATACCTTATTTAATCAGCGTTACGTTTTAATGCTTAAATGTCTGTTTTATTTTTGGATGGTTATTACTGTACTCATTTAAATGTATTTTTATGAGGTTTCCTGATTTGGTTTTCTGTTGTTGATGGTAATATTGGTTGGTTATTTATAATAAGAAATTATGGTTTGTTATCCATTTGTCATTTTGTTACATATATCATTTTGTTATTATGAGTCAGATATTCTTTCTGGATTACTCGAAAATGGTAAGTAATAAAGGTTTTTGACATTAATTTCAAGAGAATAGCCTACAAAAAAACTACAGATGATCGTCATCTGTAGTTTTTTTACGATAATGGCCAACTCCCATGACAACTTCAACTGTTATCTGAATATCAGTAGCCTGATTACATAATCAATCTGCCAACCCTTTTCCCAATTATGTTGGGATCTGCTTCCAGTCTTACGGGATGCAGCTGAATACTACAATTTTATATGGAGCGACTGCCTAACTGACCTCTACAACCCAGTTACAATAACCCTTGGTAAGACTGACCACGCGGGTAGTGCTTGTTGGTGAAAAGTGAAAGAGATGCTCCTTAAATGGGATAAAAAAAAGTTTTCTCATTTGGGGTGCGAACGAGAGTGGTATGAATTTCAATCGGCTGATTTTCTAAGAATTCCAACTTGATTAAGGGACATCAATAGCACACTCCAACGAGAGAAGGAGTCTTCGTTTGTCTTATTAGGTATCTTAAGAAGCAGCATGACCTCTCAAGCTCCGCTAATGAGACACAATTGATTTTCTATTGTATCGTACACACAAGCTACACATCAAGCTATACATTTCCAGTTTTAGCTGACCTCGCATTGCATACGTTTTTCGTACAATCAGAAGTCAGCTTATACTGGTTATGTATAGCTTGATGTGTAGCCGTGTGTACAACATAGGATACGCGCGGAGCTTGACGGTTAAACTTCCCCACTTGTTAAACCTATTGGCAGTTTCATTCTTCATCTTAGCATATCGATGGCAAAAAGGTCAAATATCTTTCGCCCAAAATTGAGCTGCGCGAACTCCGCTCACTGACGCAGTCATAAGATCATCAAGTGCACAGGTGACGGTATCATTTCTTTGTTATTATAAGGCCCATCGCCTACAACGCTATTCAGAAGTAACTTGTTACAAACTCAAATCACCAATGAGCAGCCAGGCTGTCAAAGCACTAGTCTGTTCACGACGCAACCAATCACAATTAATAACGTGTTAGTAAGGTCGTTGCCATCGCCGCCGGCATGTCCTAGAACCAAGATTCGAAGACATGTGACATCTATCAACCCACACTGGGCCCGCGCGGCCGCGTGCTGCGTGGCCTCTTACACAGAGGAGGCCTGTGTCCCAGCAGTGGGAACATTATAAGCTAATTATGCTTATCCTAACTCGTTACTTTCGAGTAGCGGCGTGGACGATGGGCATTAGGTACTAAAAAGATACATAAATGTACAAATACAGTTACCATAACGGGTTACATACATCAAATAACAGCACCCCATATAAAACTAGCGGACGCCATATTCATTCAGTTTAATGGCCTTTCTGGCTAGATAAAAACTCGCGTAGTTTTTCCAACTGCCCGCTAACTAATGGTCAACGAAAACTCCATTAGTAGAGGCATTAAAATCCACTCGCTCATGATAATACAATCATTATAATTATCACAAATACATATTATGCACGAGAACAGTGGTGGTATAAATAATATTCGGAATGTGTTTTGGCCATTTATGAAGAAAATCCGGTAATCGGAATTTAAAAGGGTTTAGTTCATTGGTTCGGCCTGCGTGGTGGATTACTGCCTACTCCCTAGCACTGACAGGAGGCCTGTGTCACAGCAGTGGGAACTTTATAGGCTGATTATGCATAACGTTCATTCATATATATGTTGCAGTCAAAACTCTTAACCAGTCAAAAGTACTATAGACTAGCAAATTCAGTCAAAAGTACTTTTGACCGTATGCTTTAGTCAATAATACTTTTGACTGAAAATTATTGGTTATTAGTACTTTTGACTGCAAATTTGCGGTTAAAAGTACTTTTGACTGACGCTCTTCGTCAAAAGTAGTTTTAACTGCAATAAAGCATCAGTCAAAAGCACTATTAACTCGTTAGATGTGAATAAAAAAGATATATATTAAATGTGAAATCGTTTATTACGAAAAATTTGGCATTACAATCAATACAATGAAAACATACACTTAAAAATTATCATTAAAATAGGTAATCAGAAAATTCACAGGTTATAAAAACAGAGTAACTATATTACGTTAATTCAATGATGTTAAAGCGTTTTAGTCTACTGTGTGTTTTCTTTCTTTTCGTAGTCACTCATTTTAGTTCTAATAGCTGATATTAGAACAAAAATGAGTGACTAATAAGACGTTCTCAACTAATAATGAGTAATATAAAAAATTATATGTGCGTTTGTCGTTATTTTTATCGACCACCTTAACTTTTTAAGAATTTTGACTGATACAACCAGTCAAAACCACTTTTGACGGAATCACTTAGTCAAAAGTACTTTTAACCAGCTCCATTGGGCAAAATTACTTTTAACTGTTATTTCAGTCAAAAGTATTATTGACTAAAGCACACGGTCAAAAGTACTTTTGACTGATTTTGCCAGTCAATAGTACTTTTGACTGGTTAAGAGTTTTGACTGCAACATATACAGACACACGCAGCTGTGGTCTTCTTTTAAGTGACAATGATGATAAAATCACAACGACATTCTCGATTCTGTGGTGATTCTTACAGCCCGTAGAATAAAGATGTTGACAACTAAGTAGCTATGCCCGCGACTTCGTCCGCATGAAATTTCTTGTTCCCCCGACCCACTCCGTAGCATCGCATCGCCCGTCCGCCCTATTACTTCCTTCTCGCTTAGCGTTCTTTCAGACATTTTTTCTTTTAGTTCGGCTCCAAGGATCCTTGCGTGATCCCAAGAATTGGGCTATCAAAAGCAAAAATATTTTTTAAATCCGACTAGTAGTGTCAGAGATTAGCGCGTTCAAACAAAAAAACCAACAAATAAACTCTTCAGATTTATTATTATCTTATAGTTAGCGACTAGGTACCTACTGCCAATTACAAGACACACACAAACTTCAAGTCTTAAAAATTTCCACGGTTTTTCACGAAATATGGCCCCCATTAAACAATACATATCTAGGAACATTCTAGAAAGATTTTCCCAACACGTACAGGTAAATAAGTGGGTGTGAGCTCGCGACTCGGTGTCGAGCACTCGATATCTCCTTCAGGTTAAGTGTATCGATTTACGAGAATTGGCACCGCTCTCGCATCCAGACGATTGTATTTACTTTAAATTGAACGAAGAATAAAGTGGGTTTAGAAGGAGTGTAGTAATTATAGAATTTGTTCTTACTTTTCACGTAAGGATAGCTAGGAACAAGGCTAATATTAATAGTCACTCATATTGAGTCCAGTTTATGATATCAAAGGGGCAATTCCCGTATTTGCGAACGTGCGCATTCTAGTCGTCTCAGGCTGGTATCACATCTCCATCACTAAACCATAGTAGCGAAACCGCAGTAGTTCCGCCATGACTTGACCGTTATTATATATATATTATATATATTATATTTTCATAATTGCAAACACCTGCGATTTTGTAATGTGTCTCGGCGAGATTGGATTGAATACCGCGAACTAGTTGGGTCAACTTATTCTTTACTAGAATCTGTTGGGGTAAGTACGAACACTCTTCATCATGTACGCAATTTAAGTCTCTGCTTGGAAACGGTATGTATGCATGTTACTTTTATTTTAAAACCACGATAGATATTTTACCTCAAAGTTGTTTTTTAGGTATCGCCGATGTTGGCGGCAAGTCTGCGAGGCTGAAGTGGGACTGGGCGGGTCACACTTATAGGATGCATCCAGACAGATGGGCCAAAATCGTCACACAGTGGGTGCCTGAAGACGGGCGTCGTCACCGAGGCAGGCCTAAGAAACGCTGCCGTGATGATTTAGACTCGTTCCTGACCGAATGGGCGGAGAAAGCACAGCTTAAGGAAATGTGGAAGAAAGTAGGGGACGCCTTTGCCCAGCAGTGGGACAGTACAGGCTTTTCATAATTTTGAGAGCATTTAAGTGTGTACGTTTATTCATAAGCCTGTTTCGCGATTACCTAATATGTTCATTTTGAACTCATCGGAGCTTTATCTCACATGCTAATCAAGAAGTTAAGTTTGGAGGTCTACTACTTACACTGTAATAATACGAACGAACAGGCAATATATTTCAGTTTTGTTACTTTTGATTTGACCTTCCCCTCGTCAATAATAACTCACCATGATGGATATAGCTCAGGCATACTTACGTAATTTTTTACGTGAGTGTGTTTTGTGTTTCTTACCTAAAACTTCATTTGAGCGTCTATAGTGAGCACGCGGGCGCGGTGAGCGGCGCGAGCTGCTTGGCGCGGGGAGCGCGCGGGCAACTCACGCCATAGCTCGTTCATACAAGTGGCCGCAGTAAGTACGCGGGCGGCTCACGCGGGCACCAGGGTTCTCAAACTAATTCGAGCTTTTTTCTAGTAAAAATAAGTCGTTTTCATCCATATTATATTTTCACAAACACTGGACACGACAACACTTAGAACGAAGCCGCTCTCGACTACGGACAGATAGATCGCGCGCGGGTCCGCACCCGCGCCGCTCCCCGCCCCAGTCGTTGCCACTCTGGCCAAGCACTTTGTACTATTCGTTATTCTGTGCTATAACTAAATCAGCTTTCGTGTATATTCATAGGTAAGACTGCCTCGTTGGTCTAGTGTTTGCAATCGCTGTTGCTGCGCATAAGGTCCTGGGTTCGATTCTCGTGCCGGGCATAATGTTATTGTTTTCTCATCTGGAATTTCTTAGTTGCAGCCAAGAAGTCTAGATTTGTGTCCGGAAATGTGGGTGTAGGGGTGTAGGTACAAGCGGGATTGTCCGCAAGGGTTACCGCCACCCTGGAACATAAAGGGCTAAGGAAGGAACACGGATGGGTTTTAGTCAGTAAGAGTCTGACACTCGCTTCCGCTCCACCCAGAGCGGGACCCATTTGATGATTTCGCATCCTTAAAAAAAAAAGTTTGTAGGTACAAAGGTACACCTCTACCTAACCTTTCGGGGTATTCAGGCGTGGGATTCTAAAGTGGGATCCAACGAAAATTAATCTGTTACTTCATAGCTAGAACTACACACAATTCCATAATAATACCTACATCTAACTAAACACACTTTTAGCTTACCTAAAATCCATACTAATATTATAAATGCGAAAGAGTGTCTGTCTGTCTGTTACCTCTTCACGCCTAAGCCGCTGAACCGATTTAGATGAAATTTGGTATAGAGATAGTTTGAGTCCCGGGAAAGGACATGATAGTTTTTTCCGATATTTCCACGGAATCGACACTTATGCGGGTGAAACCGCCGGGCGCTGCTAGTTGGTATATAAAAGTAATTCCGTACACAAAATATCGGCTCGTAAACGTTAACTATCGAACGCTATTGTCATCCGTTTTGTCTATGAGCTTGTCCAATACATCGTTGCAACGAACGACCGTCATTGGCGGAATGGCTATTTCTGGCAAGCGAATTTGTGATAGCAATATTTTGTACCCCTTTGGGCAGTCAAAATATTAGTCAGGGGAGCTCGGATACCAGAGGAGCAGTAACCGTACTTTTAAGAACGTTCACATTTTATCTCAGTCGCAATCTGTCAAAAATACCTCTAGCCTAGATTCCCTACATTTTTGGCAAGTTTTTGACATTGATTGTCGCTGAGAGAAGATTGTGACTATTTATTAACGTTTTTAATTACGAGAATTGGTCTTCTGAGAGGCAATTACCGTATTTTTAAGAATTTTTGCATTTTAATAACAGTCTCAATCTGTAATGTACCTCAGTTTTTGACATTGGTTGTCGCTGACGTGCGATTGCAACTACATTTTGAACGTTTTTAATTACAGGCTTCAGCTTGCAGGCTGGTAAAATTATTACCATGGAGAGGAAAAATATATCCCCCAGATATTTAAAGAGATTGACTTTTTTCTAGCTGTGGTTTCCTACCGAATCTGTACAGATAAACAAATTGAAAAAGACCTTTTCTCTTTATGAAAAGACTTTTCGTTGGTCGAGTGGTCGCAAGTGCTACTAACTGAGCATGAGGTCTTGGGTTCGATTCCCATGTTGGGAAAAGTTTTATTGGGTTTTTCTATCAGGAATTTCTCAGTAGCCCGGAGTCTGGATTTGTGCCCGGTCGATGACAATTAAACGTAACTGGCGAAATGTGGGTGTACTATAGTTCACCTGTGCCAAAACCTTTGGGTATTCCAGACGTTAGGTTTTTTATTTGAACGTTTCTGGTGCATATTTCCCTTATGCAAATTAATAATAGAGCTCAAATAACTGGTTAACCATAGCTAAAATAATAACGTTTTAATCCATTGAATAAAACGTGCCTAAATAATGATGGTTATTAATTCATTATACTAATGTGAGTAATTGCCAACAGCAGCAACACATCTAGCTCAAAACCCTTCAAACATTGTATTCATGTACCCAACAAAATACAGTTAGTCACTGCATTACAGCAACACAAATAAAGCCACACAACGAAATAGTCCAACTAATAGTACGCAGAACCACAAATATGGTCCGGCCGATCATTTAGCGAGATTGGCCAATATACAACAGTAGAGGAATATTCACTTTATCGGACTAAAAGTAGGTAGGGGTGCTATAAATACCTATGCATCATGATGATATAGAGGCCTTTTAGCCTTGTCGTTTTAATAAATACCTTTTCTTTCTTTTTTTCTATATATGTATTCGGGTCGGCATGATTCGGCGGAAAAAGCCGCTTGGTTTAACTCGAATTGCGCCGAGCCAACTCAAACACGTGATGCTAACCGGAGTTTGCCAATCGGCACGAGCCGAATGTGCATCGTAACTTCGGGACGGCTTTGTTGTTCAACAAATACTGCCAAACCGAATGTCCTGACCCGAACAAGAGTGTAGCACCCCTTACTATGTACGGAATGTTTGTCTATTTCCGTGAATTACATAATCTCTCTCTCTCTCTCTATTTGAAGTTCCATTATGGTTGGTGGGATATCATTCACAACATCCAAAAGTCAAGTGTTATATTGGAGAAATGAAATCGAATCCCCTTCGAAAGTAATCAGAGACTGTTCCCGGGCAAACTGCCAGGGACGGATACTCGGATACTAGCCAGATCCAAAGACTTACTGGCACCGAACAAAAACTACACAAAAAAAAATGATAAAACCGAAACAACGGAACGAATGCTCGCCAGTGCAGAAAATGCGATTTAAATAAAGAACAAAATTAGACGTTTCATAATTTAGCAAAGGAAATGGAATTTGTTTGTTAGGGAATTCGACTAATTGTAATTGCAGCAATTGTGCTAATAAAATGTATATTAAAGTTGGAATAAACCAAATTAAACTCAGAATAGTGATATGAGAACATAAGGTGTAAGGAACACCACCACAGTTTATCTTACCAAGTGGTATCGTATTACCCAGTAACTGGGTTGTAGAGGTCAGATAGCAGTCGCTCCATGTAAAATACTGGTATTCAGCTGCATCCGATTAGACTGGAAGCCGACCCCAACATAGTTGGGAAAAGGCTAGGCAGATGATGATGACCCGTCATCATCATCCACAGCCCGATGTCACCCATTGCTGATAAGGGTCGGTACACATCTGACGGAACATGCGTTGCGTATTATCAGTCGCGTAACGCCAGAACAGACAATTTTAAGATAAAACATTTGCAGGTTAAATAGACGCAATCGAAGTTACGCCCGACGCATTTTCCGTCAGATGTGAACCGACCCTAAGTCTCTCTTTCTTGATCCAATCCCAACACTCCAGTGCCAGCCTCATCCAGCACTCTTACTGCGTAACGCACTATTAGTCACAATCTGAATAATTTTGAAGGACATTTCCAAGCCATTGCTTTATATGTTCGAAGAATTTGTCTGCTCAACAACGTAAATAACTCAATGAATGTTGTTGACCTATCAAAATTAAAGCCATTCCTACTGTTAGCGTGCTACGCATTTACCCCGTTGGTTCTACCCGCGATGGTAACAATGTCGAAGTCCCTTATAACCTGTATATTCGGCGCATCTGCAGTAAAGATTACAGAAATGACCCGATTATGCAGATCCGGGGAAGTCCCTCACTATGATGGATGGACGTTTACGGTTTCACATTGAAAAAAAAAAAAGGGAAAACATTTTCATTATTTCGAGAGCATTTTTCGATGATAAACGACTTACCTTTTTTTTGCTGTCTATTTGGGTCCCGCACAGTTTTTATCCGTAAGCAATTTCTTTGTAGACTTACCTAGAACAAAGATTGTTTATGGTTAGAATAGAGTAAGAATAAGAAAGACAAGGAATAAAAATGTGCACTATGATTTTTTTTTTCTGAAAAAAAAAAGCCTTAATTTCACAAGGTTAATTACCAATTACCTATTTGCTTTTATTAAGTACTAAAACATCAGGTGTTTTTTCGACAGATTAGTTATTGTGAATAATAATTGGTAGGTCTTAATGCAAACTTAATTTTATGCTTTACATAAGCAATCCGTGACATCCACAATGTTTTTACCATAATCGATTATTTTTCTTTCTAAATAGCAGTGGAAAGAATAGCGGTCGTCCATTTGGTATAACTGTAAAAGTTTTCGGGTTTTCCTTCAATAACATTGATTGATGTTCGTTTCGGAACGGAAGCGTATCGAATGTTTGTGAATAGCTCAGCAGGGGTCCAAATTAAAAAAAAAATACAGGCACACGATTACAAAATGGAGGACAGCAGAGGGCACACTAACGTTCGCAAAAAAATTAAGTGTTTAACATTTCCTTTCGTGTCCACGACAAAACGGTCCCAGTCTAATTTAAGGTAAATAAAATGACGCTTCTTTATCTCTTAGGGCCCGGAGTTGTAAAAACATTGGCGTTGTAGAATCGCATTTTTTATGTGGGGTAACCTTTTTAGGGTTTTTTTAAGGTACAAGATAATCCTGTTTTCGGTGTGTTGTATTATTTTTTAGGACACATTTTTAGTCAGTGTTACATATCAGACTAAGTATCTTTCTATTCGCTTCATTCAAATCATCATTCCCCTGCCTTTATCCCAATTTATTTGTGGTCGGCGCAACATGTATTTTTCCTCCATACCTCCATTAGTCGTCATCTCGGTAGTCACCCCCTTTCTAGCCAAATCATCATTCACACAGTCCATCCATCGTTTCTTTGGTATTCCCCTACTCTTATAGCCACCGACATCCATCCTCAAAACTCTCCTCAAACATGTTCCTCATTTCTCCGTAACACATGGGTCCATCTTTATGCAAATGTCATTCTAAAATAAACGTCCCAAAGTCTGGAAGGAGGTGGACTGGTTCTAATAACAACCGACGGCCGCCACGGCCTACGCACAATGGCCCCCTTGAAGGACTAAATGCGGAAACTTCTAACATAGAACAACATAGAACATGGCATGACAAAGTTCATCAAAAGGTCATCTATGGTATGGGCGATAAAATTTCCTCTGACACACACTTACATTACATTTTTAGTAGACATTCTAAAATCTAATTCAATTTAAAGTTCAATTTGCACCACGTCTACCAGGCACCAACTATTAAAACCCATACAATTTCGCGAATGCACCGAGCACCAACTACAAAGTGTGTTACAACAAAATTTGTTATACTTTGCCCGACAATTACCGTTAAAACTGGTAGGTACTTGGTGAAGGTAGCGTGTGCCCACTTCGCCACTTCTACGAAACTCCGACCTGCTCAAATTATTCGCTATCGTATGCAGTTCCGCGACTTTCCACCACAATGCGATATTAAAGTTTTTTTTTTTTCAACCCCTTTCGTTTCCTTTTTAGGGCTCCGTACCCAAAGGGTGCTAACGGGACCCTATTACAGCTTCTCTGTCCGTCCATCCGTCTATCACAGGGCTGTATATTTTGAACCGTAATAGAATTGACACTTGAATTTTTTAGAGTGTGAACCACTATGTTTGTTATAACAACAAATAATAAAAATTAAATAAAGTTACAATAATTTTTTGACTAAAGTATTTTTTTTGTTGTGGACTAGTGGAGTAAAAATTTTACGGTGCTACGAAACCCTTCGTGAGCGAGTCGGACTCGCAATTGGCAGCTTTTTCTAAAAACATTCGTGGAATCGTGCTTACTGCGGTGGTGTTAAAAATTTTTCCTCTGTTACAGCGATCGCGAATTTCGTACAACTTTGAAGAGGTTTTTGGGGTTGCTTGTCAAAGCATACTCGGAAGTCGGTTGTTTTGCGTGTAAATGTTTTGAATATACTTGTCGAGGGGTTGAGGTACGGGAATGTTGAAGTATTTCCGTACTTTATGCTATCTGATACTTCTTCTGGAATGATGTGGAGAAATTTTTACCTTTGTCAGTGTATTTTGAAGTCGAAAAATACGCATGAATGTGTCTTTTTGGATTAGGGTGGGCCGAGTAACTGGGGCAAACACAGCTCGGTAAGCAGTGTAGAATGCAAACAATTTGTTTTTTGATGGCCCTAGTTAAAAGCAAAATAACAACAAACAAATCAGCCATGTATAAAATACAAGAGCATTTGATAAAACACCTTCAGTGAATCCAGTGGCAGTCAAATGGAAGCGACTTATTTCTTTATTTCACAAAGCATTCAGACGATGCCAGGACGTTTCCTTGGCAAGCCGTTCGAGCTCCAGCACTCAAGGCACCCGCTATTAAAGATTTTACTTTTTTTAAACGTCTCAAAGTGTTAGTGGGTGTAAAATTCAAGTCTTGTAGCGAAGTGTCTACTGCCATTCCGACCAAGTCTTGGATTTAAATTCAAGTTAAACGCTGTCTTCAGGAGATAAATTGGTTTAAGTCACGGATTTCGATTCCTTTTTTTGGAAGTGGAAGAATGGATTGTTATCTTTTACGTAGTTTTAGAGTTTTGGTATTAGAATAATGTTTTTTTAAACCGATCTGCCTAGCCTTTTCCTAATCATGGTGGGGTCAGCTTCCAGTCTAACCGGATGCAGCTGAATACCAGTATTTTACTGGGAGCGACGGCTTATGTGACCTCCACAATCCAGTTTCTGGGTAACACGATACCGTTTGGTAAGACTGGTCGTAGGACTTTCGGGTTTCTGACTACCCGTAACGACTGTCAAAGAGCTACAAATGACAGCCGGGACCAAAACGTGCTTTCCGAGGCACGGAGGGGTTTCGATATGTAATAGATGGCCACCCATCCCACAATAATGTTTTTCTATTACCTCTTTTTGAAAATGTTAGAATTTAAAACTTGAGAGGTTCATCTATCCAGTCACACGACCCGCTTTTCCCGTGAGATAGTCTAGAAAGTTCCAGAACACTAAAGATTGTCTCGTCAAGTGGATAGAACAGGGAACAATACACAGCTTGTTTCGTACTTTAAATGACTTTTGATAGGAGTTACCTCTCAACAAAGAGAATATAACGGTTGGCGTAGTGGGTACAAGTATTTGTTCCGAGTCTGGGTGTTTTATCTATAATAGGTATATATATACAAAAAAATGAATTATAAGTAGTTTATCAGCCATCTCGTTACCATAACATAAGCATTAGGTTGCTTTGCTTGGGACTAAATGACGTTGTGTGAAATGTGAAAGGATATATAATGTAAGTGCCTAACATTCTATCGGTGGTCGTACAAGCCAATGTTTCGCAGGACAAAATCAATATTCTACTGTCAGGTGTCATTACCTTACCGCCAGGCGACAGTCGATAATGGCGTTAAAAAGTTTCCATCTGCAATATGTTGTCTTTTTTGTAAAAAAACAACACCAAGCAAGAGTGACAAACCTTTATTTTTGATGGAGAAAACATTTACTCCCGAAAAAATTACTCACCACTCTTATAATGGAACAGGAAGATATTGATATAAATTATAACAGCTGTGAAGAAAATGAAATGAAAATCTCCATGTATCCCGCATAATTATACTTTATTATGTCAAAATTATACTTTATTATGTCAAAATTGATTCAGGTGGAGGCGCCGACAGATGACGAAAAATAAAAGATGGAGGATGATACGAACGCAAAATTATCTTAATTCCTCCCCCGAGATTAAATTCAGCTCTCCGTTTTTTACATTATCATGAGGAGCCCTAAGAGTTATTAGTTAAAAATTAAATTATACTTGTCTTCTTCAGAATTATTAGCCCACTCAACTTCCGAGGGTAGATTGTATTAAGGGAGCTGAATGAATTTGCATGTTAAAACCTGAGTAATAGCACTACAATCTTAAGCTGGAGAAGTTTACTGAAGTTAATGGTACAATAGATTTGGTTTAAGTCTTATGTAAGTTGGTCTTAACTGTTGGAAGAGTTATATTTCAATTCTTTGTTAACGACTGGTTAGGATATTAAAGTTTTCTTTTGTATTGTCTGAAGACAAAATGGTTTTTTTGGGCTTCAAATCACAACATCGTGAAAGATATTTCATACAGATGGTAATTCGCTAAATTCTAACAAACTTAAGGAAATCAATGGCATGGTATGGTATGGGCATGTGATGAGGAGGGACGAAACGCATGTGACTATAAGAAGAGGGAGCGGAAGGCCAAAGAAAAGATGGATGGAATGTCTGAGGAACGATATAAAAAAAATATAACATCTTTATTTCCCAAAAATACAGATAATTGTACAATATGTTTACAATTTTAGAATTTATAATAGTGAACGTTTACATAAAACATTTGGATGCTGAAGAAATCTGTACACAATAGATTAAACTCTGTCTCCTAAACTAGGGTATCCTGTATCTTAAGAGACAGTGTTTCGCAAAGAAGTTCCAATTGATATATGTATGAGTGGACTGTGTCGATTTACCTTCAGAAGGAAAAAAAGAAAGGTATGGAATACTTTTAAGTTTTGTATGAGTATGTGAGAGTACGAGGGTGAGGGTCAATGAATGATTGTGTGTGAGTGTGGTGAGGTAGGTGATGTGGTACTGGTGTGTAAGTGAGTGGGGGAGTAGTATGTGCGAGTGTGTATGGAAGCGAGGATAGAAGTATTTGTGCAAGCATGGAGATGTGTATGCTTATTATAATTGTTATGCTATGTAGGTAAGTAAAGACTCCGTTTTGGCATAGTCCTGATTAAGTAGCCATTCTGTCACTTTAAGTTTTAGGTTGTGTTTTTTGAGGTCTAAGATATTCAGTTTTTGATGAATCTTTTTATAATATGTAAGAGAAGGGGGAGAATGATAACGTGACTGTTGACGAGATTGGAAGAAGAAAACGTGTTGCGCCGAACCAAAGTAACGTAGGACAAGGGCAGAAAGATGAGACGATAAATTGATTATCTAACATTTTTGTAAAATTTTCCCATCCCACGAATATAATATCCACAGGGACTAAGTTCAATTAACAGGTTCAAAAGCTTTCTCTAATAACATCTTAGGTTTGATTATTTCCAAGTTAATTAACAAAATATGCTCCAGGCTCAACGTTTTAATATCCTAATATAGTAGCATCATTTCCTCTCTAAGAGCTAGCTAAAATGCTTTTAATCCATATTAAAGTACTTCTAAGACCATCGTAAAGACGCCAGCACATAAAGCTACCCGAAACTGTCAAATTTTCCCAATCAACTTTGAACCTTATGCTTGAGCGATAAAGTTGAAAATCTATTAAAGAAATTTGACAGATTGTAGGTATTAGCTTGATGTGCTGGCGTCTGTACATACACGATTTTAAAATCTAATTAACTAATATACATTCCTTTCCCATTCGAGAGTATTGATCCGCACTCTAGGTATGCATTTTCGTTACTTCTAAAGTACTCGTAAACCACTAAAATCAGAATAATATATTTCATTGCCATTCAACGTGGCAATGCTGCCAGTCTTCTGGGCACGTTTCCAGATGACAGCGATGCCGATGAGTACTGCGACGTCCAAGTGACCAAAAAACATAAGGATTTTTTGTATTTATTTGTATAACTATTTAGCTAGTTTTCACTTAATATTACAAGTTACATAATTAGAGACATACGCTGTCTATCGAGTCTTTTGATAGGATGATGATTTCAGAATAACTAGTTTTATTGAAAATATAATAAAAATATTTGAAGCTGAGTAGAGAACGTCTGAACATAAAGTTCAGACGTTCTCTACTCAGCTTCAAATAGTGTGGGTTGTAAAGTTTTTATTTAAAAAACACATACTTGTTTCCATCTTTGGAAACTAAATCGTGAATACAGTACAAAAACTCGAATTTTGTCCGTTTAATTTGTCTTGAGGCTGTTTAGTGTTACTGACAGTATCATCAAGATATGTCAATCTGTTTATAGGGTGGGTGGGACTAAAAGTATACAATAATACTTTTCTTCGTTATCTTCTATAGTCTTTGGAACTGGCTTTGTGCCAGATTTGAAAAACGATAAGACCTCCGACCACGTACTGTGATAAATATCGTAAATTACTTTCTCAAACTCAAACTCAAATTCAAAGCATTTATAGGCACTTTTGAATTGTCAATTCTTCTTAGGTACAGGTATGCAGATAGCAGTAGTTGTCATGTGATACCGGTCCTGACTTAGCAGTTGTTGGTTGTGGGTTGGAGGCACTCAGGCACACACACTTTGTGCAATTTATTTTATCCCTACTGCTCTAAAATCGTTGAACGATAACATCGTGAACCACAACTAACTCCTCGGATAACAGGCGTGAAGCTTAGATTCCTATCCTGCTATCCTACTAATATTATAAATGTGTGAGTTTGAATGTTTGTTACTCAAACAAGCTAAAACGGCTGAACGGTTTGTATGGGCACACAGATAGTTTATGACCTGGATTAACACATAGGACTTTTTTTTCCCGGCAGTACGTTGTCATGTAATAATTTCCGACTTCCACGCGGGCGAAAAAGCTGGTATAAAAATAAATACAGAATTTTGTATTAAAATCCAAACTGCCACACTTGATAAAACCTAATACAGTATCAATACGCCATGTTTGCAAATCCTTCTGCGAGTTCAAGTTATATTAGCTCGCTGAGTTTGCGAATACTTTCTCGAGACAGTCTGGAGTTAATAAAGGCACATCAGAGGCCTTAGTGTAAGTCTTTTCGACTCACGTTCGATTTAGAGCGCGTTAGAAGTTTGTATGAGAAATTAGGTTTCTCCTAGTGACCACCAGGTGGCGCTATAACTTTTTCCCCTATAAAATTCTAACGCGCTCGCAATCGAACGTGAGTGAAAAAACTCGCACTAAGGCCACTGAGAACACTCTCAGCCTCTCTGTGTTAAATCAAAAGACTTGGAGACTGACGTTTCGTTTCGAGATCGTTATTTTTTTCAAGTTCTGTTTGTCATTTGTTTCGTTATTGATGTGTTTGAAGTTAAATTGTTTGGAGAACTTATTGCATAATCAGCCCATAATGTTGCAACTGCCGGGACACAGGCCTCCTCTCGGTGAGAAGGTTGCTCTGATCCACCACGAGGGCCCAGTGCAGGTTGGTAGATGTCTTCGAATTTTTGGTTCTAGTTAGGACATGCCAGTTTCCTCACGATGTTTTCCTTCACAGTTTTTGTGAGCATATAATTTACAAGAAGTAAACTGCCAGTCCGGGTTCGAACCTATGACCTACAACTCGTAAGTCGCAGCCGTTACCACTGAGCCACCAGTGCTCTCGGCTCTCGCTCTTGACGCTTGGTATACACAAATAAAAACAGAATTTGGTATTAAAATTCAAACTGACACATTTAATAAAACCTAACATATTATCAATACGCCATGTTTGCAAATCTTTCTGCGAGTTCAAGTTATATTAGCTCGCTGAGTTTGCGAATATTTTTCTCGAGACGACAGTCTGAAGATATAAAGGAACATTTGAGAACACTCAGCTTTCTCTCTGTTAAATCAAAAGACTTGGAGACTGACGTTTCGTATTGAGTTCGTTGTTTCTTTCAAGTCCTGTTTGTCATTTTGTTTCGTTATTGATGTGTTTGAAGTTAAATTGTTTCCATTGGAGAACTTATTAACAGGTGGCAATTTTATTTTATTGGGATGTACAAGAATTTTATATTTATTTTTTATTTTACTTAGGGCCGGTTTTTTTATCACCAGTTAATTTTTATCCGACGAATAAGTTTGTCATTTTGACAGTTTTTGTATGAACAATCTGTCAAAACGTCACGTTTATTCTTCATATATCAGTTATTCGATTATTGACAAATTAGCCATTAGAAGCATAAGTACGTAACTTTGATACATTGCTCCGTTTGATAATAAATACATCAAAATTACACAAAGTATTTTAACAACACTGGTGATCATAAAATTGCAAAACGATAGTCTCATATCTATCTATCCTTGGAAAGAGTTGAATCTGACTACCTAGTCAGATTCAACTCTTTTCAATTAATTTATCAAGTTCTCAACTGAATTCTTCTTTATAATGCTTGCTGGTTCCGGCTCAATTGAACAAAAATCCAGAAACACAGACGTCACAATTTCCGTTTTTACTGTAATTGTAAATAAATTTTCAACGATTAACCTGTCACTCCTAGCCATCATCTCTTATCTATACTAATAATAAAGCTAAAAAGTTTGTTTGAACGCGCTTAGATTTTTTTTGTATTACAGAGCCCTATTCTTGAGGAAGGGTATAGGCTATTTAACATCACGCTACGACCCTTACGAGCCGAGTAAAAAAAAAAAAAAATAGATAGAAAGCTAAACGAAAATGACGTAATAGCGCAAGCAGGCGATGCGATGCCACAGGATGAGTCGGGAGAACAAGAAATTTCACACGGACGAAATCGCGGGCAGAAGCTATTGCCTATGTTATGTGCCTGACGGACGGACCAGTTAACGGGGGCTAAATGGCAAGTGACGTAAACCGATCAACTCCGGTATCTCTAGTGTTGGGACACAACAAATTATCCGCCTATTAACTGCGGGCCTCGTCCGCTATATGTAAACAGGACTGGTCCTTGTTTGATTTGAATAACGGGTGCTAGCGTACGGAATAAGGCGTATTCGAATTGAGTTGTTGGAACTTTTAACCGTTTAGTGTAATTTGAAAAGGCAATAATAATGGTCTCATGACTCATTGGAAAAAGTTTACGAAGATTTTTAATTTTTTTGCAAAAAAATTGGCAATTGCAAAAACCTCAGTTGGCTAGAAGAGTCTTTCAACTTTATACGACACTATATCGATTGGCACCATAAAAATAAAACGGGAGAATTGACGATTTTCTGACTGATTGTGCAGTTAGCAATTACTCAATAAGATGAGGACCGTCTCCTTAGAAAGTTTCCCTGCAGCTACAACAGTTAAGGTACCTGCAATTTCCTTTCAAAAATCTAAGTTGGCAGAGCTACAATACGTTAAACTGATTCATAGAAATTCTGATGCTAAGGAGCACCTTGCTCGAGTCTGTTTTCCTGGTAGCCATAATCCTAGTCTCCAAGCCACGACTAACGAGGATATATCTAGCCAGGCAAGCCCATGCTAAAAAGATTGAACGACGAGACTTCCCGACGCTACCTTTCACAACTCGGTCCCCAAACGTATCTCAGCAACGTTATTAGTGATTAACGGATAGGTATGACGTCAGGTGCTGAACAAGGGTACAGTAATCTACGGTGTTATCGAGATGTATGAGGGACAGTAGGATTACACAGGTAATTCGCGCCAACCTTCGCAACAAGCTAATATTTGATGGATGGAATCCCTAATGAGATTGGGATGTGATTTGTAGTTGCCTGGTTTATGGATGGATTGGTAGTTGAAGTTAGGCGTTAATTGGGGTGTCCACAAAATTGAATATACACGGGATTTGGAAGTATAGCATCCTATACTTCTTTTTGTTTCAGTGCGGTTAGTGGAAGTGCTCAGGTGCGGTTCGTCCAAGTGTGGTTGAAATTAGTGCTCTGAGTGGAATACCTCCATTTTTCGTGAATATTCAATTTTGGTCATTGACCATTTGAGTTTACGTAATACTGAACACCAACAATTGATCACACTAAGAATTGATCAATGACAATATTACGTCAATTTTAATAGGAAGCTTATCTATTACGATTAGCCGATCGTTATTTAAAACTTCAAGCGTCATCCATTGTCACTTTTGTCACATGTAAACCGCAAAGAGCAAAAGTTGGAACTGGTTGATAAGTAGTTCCTTTCTGATGACACATTATTTTTATAAGCCAAAGAACCCTCAAAAAATGCTCAAAATTGCCGCTGTCAACAAAGGCCTATAGTGTACAAATTTGACAACTATTAATGAAAAAAAAAAATAAAAACAAAGGGACACAGTATATAATTATCCTTCTTATTCTGTTTATGAAATATCTTTTAAATTGGTCCAGTATTGGAGGAGAAAATAGGCGAGAGCCAAACCTTGAATTATGATTTTTTACTTAGGTTTTTTCAAAGTCTTTCCGACCGCATTTCCTCTTAAGTGGCAGTGGGCAGGGCACATTGCTCGCAGAACAAGATGGCCGATGGGGCCAAAAGGTTCTGGAGTGGCGACCGCGTACCGGAAGACGGAAGGCCTCCCACAAGGTGGACCGACGATCTTGTGAAGGCCGCTGGGACAGGTTGGATGCGAGAAGCACAGGGGGAGGTCTATGTCCAGCAGTGGACGTCTTTTGGCTGAAATTATGATGATGATGAAATAATCGAAGCCAGGTGCATTATCATTTTCAATTACTGTAAGTACCTAATAGTAAACCTATTTTCAAAATGAAACTTTAAATATTTCCCAACGTTTTAAACAGTTTTCAGTGGCTGTATAGTAAGTATAATGCACTCCATGTTACGAAATAAAGTTTGCGTTAATTTCGAAACTACTTTTAAATGAAGCCTTAATGTGCCTGTCAGGTGAAAATGGGTAAGTTCAAAGTAATTTACTTAAAACAAACTTCACTAAAGATAAGTTTAAATAAAATTCTACCCGCAATAAAGTTGGTCACGTTACGGGTAGCCTGGCATAGAACGTTAACTTAAATATTGTAGTAGCAGAGTTAGCAATTTTAATTTTTAAAACCAATTTGTTGCTGGTTCACCTAGTAGTTTTAAAACCTGTATTATTAAGACTAAATTAACACAAAATGGGCACATTGTTCGCAGAACAGATGGCTGATGGGGTCGAAAGGTTGACGAAGACTTAGCGTTGGAATGCCTCCCACAAGGCGGACCGATGACCTTGTGAAGGCCGCAGAAATCCGCTGGATGCGGGAAGCACAGAACCGGTCGAAATGGAGGTGCTTGGGAGAGGCCTTTGTCCAGCACTGATCGTCTTCCAGATAAATGAATGCATATATGAACTCTTCCTGTTATTCAACCTTTGTTACTGGGTGATTGAATGTGAAATTGTATCGCCACTCTCCGTATAAATAGCAATGATACACATTGTGCATTGGGCAATGTATTTTTTTCAAGGTGTATTCAAACATTTTTTGTATGCAAATCCACTTCTCGATTCTGTTTCCACTTAACAAATTTCAACTTTATTGTAATAGCGATTAAGTTGATTTCACAAACACCTGCGCTACTGAAAAAGTCCTACAAGATGTTGAAGTTATAGGGCAAACTGAACTCTTTGCGTGGGTAATAAAGTAATTTTTCCACAAATACATTTGTTTACATGTTTGGACACTAAATTGTGAACGTAAGATACCCATTAGTGACAGTGTATATCAAGTATGAGAAAATTAAAAATTTCAATTGATTCACTCATACTTTATATTTATAGGTATTAAAGAATGTATACCGTCCTACCTAACTATTCCATTACTACTCGTTCACCACGAGTTTCAGGGGCAATAAAAAAAAAACTTTCATTCTCACCGTCCTCAAGCATTAGCTTAACTATCGCAGCTCTCGGAATCGCTCCCAGCCCCATTGTCTCCGACTATATCAGTCCCGCTTAAAAATAAACGTCAATGTTTACAGGAAATTGGACACGAACTGCTTTCTGCTCGGACGATGTTATAATGCTATCGTTGCCCTGAGTGCTTTTATATCGAGGGTAGTTCAGCTTTATCGCAGTATTTTGGCTTTTTCTATTTATTTAATAAATAAATTTGATAGTTGATGGATAAAGGGAAGTGAACGTATGATATTCTGGTTGGATGGTACAGAAAGTTGCTCGTCCGTGGTAACACTTTGACCTTGAACTGGCCTAGTGTTAGTACAGCGTTATAATTGATCCGTGCATGCTGACGCTTTACACCTGATAAAAAACAGCTTATACTGGATTTGTTCAGCATACTATACTATATCATCATCATCACCAGCCTATAGCAGTCTACTGCTGGACGTAGGAATATCCAAGTGCACGCCATTTATTAGAATATTTAACATTTAAAAATTTAAAAGTAATATATATATATTAGATATTATTAAATATATATATATTATATTATTAAAAGCCTGTGATGTCCCACTGCAGGGCCAAGGTCTCCCTACTCTCTTACCCCCTACATATAAAATCACCCTCTTTATAATATTAGTACTTATAGCTTCATCGTATTCATTCAATCTAGGTGTTGAGAAAAGTCCGTAAGTGTATTAGAATTCATCGAAATTCCATCCAAGCCAGCTCCGAGTGACATATTATGCAAACTTATGTCGACATCAATGGTGCCCCAGTTTTCCCCTTTTATGCGAATAATAACATAGGGAAATCCGAAGTAAACAGATATACGCCAATCTCTATTATTTTAGGCAAATGCTTCAAAGGGTTTTCTTTTTGTTTACTGAGCCCTTTGAAGAATAAAGACATACAATATGTTCAGAGAAAAATGTATTACAAATATGGTCACTGCGTATTTTCGCATACACATCATATTATTATATATTGCGTTTTTGGAGGTGAATCTACAAAATATATATGTATTACAAATTGAAGTCGCTTTTTGTCTGTCTGTGTGACCGCGTTGTTTTTCTATGCAAAGGATTTTGATGCGGTTTATGTGTATAAAACATTAACATTTAATTCCCCTTTTTTTCCTATAGACTTGTACTTAATATTTATATATTTTAATGTTAGATTGTATATTGTATTTAAGATTCCTTAATAATCTGTATACCTACATAAATTATTTCTATATCTAAAAAAACATTTAATTTAGATATATTAAAGGAATGTTCATATTTTGTCAAGTCGTCAAAACCGTGCGAAGGAGGGGCGGATCGCTAGTACTCAATAAACGCAAGCGCTGTCTGTTATAGTAACATTGATATTATTCAACAAATTGAATTCCTGTTGCATTAACCAAATATGATAATACCGGATTAATTAAAACCCGATTGGGAACATAATTTGCATGTAGTTCCGCGGAACTTGGTATTTCACCAGAAATAGCACAATAAGCCCCTAAGACTCACAAAATACGTTGTAAATCCCGTACATTTAAGGTGGCTAAGTTAAAACCGATTACCGCGATCCTAGTTAATTATTCAGGGAGATAAGTAGAGTTTGTATCGAGCTGAAAATGTGTTTGGACTTTGCGGAACGTTTCCTACTTACACGTTTAATTTGCCGCTGCGGCTGGGACATTATAGATTATAGACGGACATACAGTGACCTTATATTTGTGATGTTCTTCAGACAGGTCAGGTGCGTAGTATTCGCAACCAGATGTATGAAAGTACACGAAGCAAAAGGAGTATGTAAGGATCGTAGCAGGTGTCTTCTATAGTTCCTGCTTACCCCCAAGGGAAGAAAGCGTGAGTTTACGTATTTATGTGTATATGTCGCAGCCAACTGGTTAAATTAGCCGTTCAGTTAACCGCCTAGCCTTTTAACTAAACGGCGGCCGTTCAATTAACGGCCTGAATAATATTCAATTACAGTTTAGATTGAAAGTCTGTAACCAATCACGCGCGAGCCGAATTGGTCGCAGTAACTAAGGCAGGGCACCCCGACAAACAAGTTAAACTGTGATGAAGCGCGTGCGAGCCGAGAGAGCGAAGCAAGGTGAGCACTACTTCTAAAGGCCAGGCAGTTAACTGAACGGCTAATTTAACCAGTTGGCTGCGACATATATACAGTGGTCTTCAAAAGTAAGTTGTCAAATTTCCACTTGAACTGTAACACCCACATATATAGATAGACCTAGATAACGCAAGTAACACGATCTGTATGAAAACCAAGCGTGCCATTTTTTTACTACCTACTATGACGTCACAAGCACTATTTAGTGATAGGAATCAAAGACGCCGCGCGTGCGGCACCCGTCTTGCCCCACCCCCGGGGCGAAGTGAGTGAGGGGAAGAAGTGGCGCAACAAACTCCCCAGCAGCACAGCTGTCTGTTCAGTTAGAAAACTTGATTCTATACAATAATAGGTACGCAAATTAATTACCATATACCATTACCATTAGGTGACACAGACCATTAAATTATTTGCCATAATGTCATAAGTAAAATTCTAGTTCCAAATATTTGAACTACATATAACGTTTTTATTAACTAAAAAAAAATAACGAAGTAATTCCCGTTTTTTTTTCTTAATCATAATGTGGCATCACAGCTGAAGCGGAACAATGTCCACTAACTTCTGTAGGCCACTATATTTTGACGTCGTTTGACATAATATGTCTGGTAACATAAATATTTTAAAAGGAATAACAAAGAGTACGTCAGTATTGATGGCTTCCGGCATCCGTCAGCAACACAAAATTACAGCGTCGGTAACGGAAGAAAAGATAGGTATGTGTCAAAGGATTGGCGTTTGAATTTAGATCCAATATATTGATAGGTATTTCTGTATTTAATGTTTTCACAGAATACTTTGAAGATAACTGAAGGCTTCAAGGCGGTATTGCCATACCGACTTGACAATTTAGAACATAACATTTAAGCTAAAATATTTCAACTTGATTGGAAGTTATATGTTCGATCCGTTTGGGATTGATACCCTAGGGCCATGGGGTCCGAGAGCCCACTCGGTTTTTCGAGATATCGCCAAGTGGTTGGTCGGCTCTTCAGCGACCAGAGGAGTGGCCTCTTTCTTGGCAAAGAATCAGCATCGCCATACAATGTGGCAATGCTGCCAGTCTTTTGGGCACTTCTTTTTTTATATACATGTACAGATACATATATTTTTATTTTAAGTCTCCTATCGCATATTATGTAAATATGTTATATAAATTTTATTTATTTGTATAATAATAAACCTAAGGAGTTGTTAGAACACGCTAACCTCTGGAATTACCAATCAGATTTGAAAGAACCTTTTTGCATTTGATTGCCTAATTTTTGAGAAAGGTTATACGCTACCTAAAATCGCGCTACGACATTCAGGAGCCAAGCAAAAAAGAAGTCTGCGAAAACTCTGAGAGTAAGCGAAGTAATAGCGCGGGCAGGCGATGCGATGCGACAGGGTGGGTCGGAGGAACAAGAAATTTCAAGCAGACGATATATAACTACGACTTTTAATTAGCTGCAGTAAAATGTCACTTCCTAGTAACTCATTTCGGACTGTGTGCGTGAAAAAACAAAAAGACGCCAGTCATTTAAGTAACACATAAGCTGTCATTTTACTGCAGCTAATTAAAAGTCCGACTATAGGCTAAAGTTAGGAGTGATAGAGAAAAAGAACGAGAAAGAGAAAGAGTATTTCATCAAAATTCTTGCTTGAGTTTGAGTTTGCCAATCTAATGAATGAAACAGCAAACACTACCTTCGATAACACGATGTTTCGTACTACAAGCACAGAAACAGACATCGGAATCATATTTCAAGTCGATTTCAATTACAACCGAGACTTGAGCCTGAGATATTCATAGCTAGCAATCACCACAGCTAATGAATACCCGACACGTAAACAATTGTGCTGTTCGCAAGGCATGGATCGACCAACGTTTTTGTTTGCTATTCAAAACGAATGGGCAGCCGAGAAGGCACGAATAAAGCCGAAGTGTACCTATAGAAATGTCAGCTGCAATATTGGTGAGGGTCCGCGGGTGTTAATTCGATCGTCTATCATCAATGGGCGGATAAAGGGAATTGGTGTTAGGGTATTTTGTTATATTCTTCGTTTTCGATTTTCTTGCGTGTCGCGGCTAATTCTTCTTTTCGGCTTAGTTCGGTTTGTATGGTGACGAATTTCGCTTATTTGTATAACATCTGTGATCTTTGTTTTGTACTTCGTATTTATGCTTTAATCGCTTTACTTAGCTTGAGCTTTGACTTAGAAAATAGACATGTTCCCGTCTCTATCTAGCACTTATGGTTTGACAGATGTGCGACAGTGAAAGGAACAATGCTTAGCGAACGTAAGTGCTAAGTAAAATTTAAGGTCTCAGTCTTAGTGCAAACATTTTCATCTCAAGGTCCAGTATTTTTATTCGCTTCGTGAGATAAAAATACTGTAGGTATCTCTAAACATACACATACGCAAACATACACAATATAACATAATTTAGTTGTATAGTAATCTGTGGAAACTGTTTCTGAATTGTGTTGAACTATTTGTTATTGCATCTGTTTGTTTCCCAAATAAAATAAATTAATAAGACTTAAACCTCTGTTACTTGGATCCCCTAGCAATCTTACTACTGTGATCTCGGTAAAATTCAGTAAATTGGTTCGCCCATTAGAAGCTTGCGACCAATTTGAAACGTGCGCGTTTAACGAGTTTCTAATTATATCAATTGGCCCGAACTCTTCTGGAGTATCTTTTAAAACATTTTCTTTTCTTTCAAAGATTGGAATGGGAGTTCTTCCTCAGCTCTTCGAAGATAATAAATCTGTTTCTCGTGTTACCGGTTCCGTATACGATTTATAGCTTCTAGAACTATCCAACGTCTTTGCTCAGTCCTCCAGGGTATAGTTAACTGTCAATATAAGGGGAATATGTAAGGAAAACTACATAGAAATCCCGAAGGTTTTCGTAATAGAAATAAGTTCTTCGGATTTCGAAATGTAGTCTTTGTAACCGCCTTTTTTCGTCTTTGAGATTGTTTTAGATTAATATTCGTAACTCTTTTGATTTGAAATAGAGGGTAAAAGCGAACTTTTTTCCTAAAAGGCATTTTTTCCCTTATTTATTTCGTTTTTTTTTATTATTTATGGACACGCGTTTGATCACTATTTCACCTATTGGTACGCGGTGATGTGCTCGGCGATGGAGCACCTTAATCATAATCAACCTATTATGTTCCCAATGCTGGAACAAAAGCGTCCTCTCTATGAGAGAGAGTGGGCCATAATCCACCACGCGAGCCCTGTGCCGGTTGGCGGATTTCAATGTCTTCGATTTTTTGGTTCCAGAACATGTTTACTCACGATGTTTTCCTTCACCGTTTTGAGAGCAGTGGAGATGAACTAATTTAGTATAAAGTAAAGCGCCTGTCTGGGTTCCAACCCACAGCCTACAACTCGTATGTCGCGGCCATTACTACTGGGCCACCACTGCTCTTTGCCTAGAAGTACTCGCTCTCCTATTTCAATAGTTATTCCCTTATCACTTAATATTAATGTCCTAGCTACAGGTACATTGCCTGCAGTCTCTTCATCTTACCTGTCATAACCAGTTATGTCCAGTTTGGAAGCCAGCCAGGCATTCGTTAATATAGCCGGAATGTCCTGCACAGTGCGCCAAACAATAGTCATTGACATGTACATTAGTGCGTCTAATATCCCACTGGCCATTTGGCATCGTAATCACAGCCCTGAATTATTGTTCCAGTGAGTTGGTCGCATAGTATGTGTTGTATTAGATTGTTCCAGTGACTAATTAGGATTCCCTTAACTGTACGTGCCCAAGGTCTTATATAATGTCGTATTAAGTGCTTCCCTTGAATGGATTAGTCTCTTTCATCATCTGCCCAGCCTTTTCCCAACTATGTTGGGGTCGGCTTACAGTCTAACCCGATGCAGCTGAACACCAGTATTTTACATGGAGCGACTGCCTATCTGACCTCCACAACCCAGTTACTGGGTAATACGATACCCCTTGGTAAGACTGGGTGTCGGACTTTCGAGCTTCTGACGACCCGTAACGACTGTCAAAGATCCACGAATGACAGTCGGCACCAACGGCTTTACGTGCTTTCCGAGGCACGGAGGGGTCTCGGTATGTAAAGATGGTCACCCATCCACAGACTAACCGCGGCAAGCGTAGCTTAACCTGACCGATCGACCTTTACGGCTGTAATTATTTAGCTATGGATTAGTCTCTTTCAGTTTATGAAAGACTTCCGCGACTTCGTCCGCGTGAAATGTCTTGTTCCCCACCCCGTCGCATCGCATCGCCTGCCCGCGCTATTACTTCGTTTTCGCTTAGCGTTCTTTCGGACTTTTCTTTTTGCTCGGCTCCTATGAGTCCTAGCGTGATGTTAAATAGCCTATAAGCCTTCCTCAAGAATTGGGCTATCAAAAGC
The DNA here is from genome assembly GCA_963669345.1 of Gortyna flavago. Classification (NCBI taxonomy): domain Eukaryota; kingdom Metazoa; phylum Arthropoda; class Insecta; order Lepidoptera; family Noctuidae; genus Gortyna; species Gortyna flavago. The sequence goes on from OY770144.1 coordinate 3,729,612, forward strand.
AAAAAGATTTTTTCAAATTCAAACGGCTGTTCCAGAGATTAGCAGGGCGTTCAAACAAACAAGCGTTCAACTTTAATAATAGTACAGAATTTGTGAACTGTCTCTGTAATTAGTTCGACCTATATTTGCCAGAATTTTACATGACATGTGATATGTAGTATATCCCATTCCACACTTGATAGTTTCAATGTGGTTTCAACACTTAATTCGCAACAAATGTTGGAAACGACAAAATTTTCGACCGCACGAAATTCCCAACACTTAGTATATGTTGGGAATTAACGAATTACTGGACGAATTAGCGCTAAATTAGGTTAGTTTGCGTAGTTTTCGGTCCGCGGTAACGATGAGCATTCGTTATCGTGTTTACCTGCACGTAGGTATGTGCTAGGTATATTTGTCGTGTTGTCGAATAAGGGTTTCTCTTAATAGTGATCAATTGATTGGTAGTTCTAATGGTCTGTAATGTTGTAAACTGGGTGCTTACTCTCGAATATAATTCCGATAGATCGACATTGGTTAAACGTCAGTTGGTTGAGTTAAACGTCAGGGATTGACTAGACTCAGTGAGTCCAGCCAATCCCTGACGTTTGACTGACAATTCCAATGTCGATCTATCGGAATTACATTCGAGAGTAAGCACCCTGGTTTTAACCTGAAGGCCAATTCTCTTAATTTTAAGAACGTTCACAGTCTGATCTCAGTCTCAATCTGTCAAAATTACCTCTAAATTCCCTACATTATTGACAAGTTCTCGACATTGATTGTCGCTGTGATGAGATTGCGACTAGATTTTGAAAGTTTCTAATTACTTACGGGAATTTGCCTTCTGATAACGGGATTGAAACAATTATAATATATTTGTCAACACCAGGGTCGAGATTTAAAAAGGGGAAATATTTAACTGATATATTATAATGATGAACCCTTTATTAAATTAATGAACCTCTAAAAAAAAAATTGCGCTTCTAATAACGCACGCTTTTTTTAATAATTGAGTCGCTTGTTTTCTGTTCTTTGCTCACAGTCGGTCGCAGTAACTAAGCTAGGGTTTCCCAGTGGGCATAGCGTGACTTTCAATGTTATGTGGTTTAAAGGAATTTATCGTAAGGATCGCAATGATTAGAAGTCGTGTTCAGTGGCCTTTGCTTCTTGATGGAATCCCATGCAGAAAAGCAATGAATATCGATCACGCAAAATGTTCAGTTACGTACCTTTAATAACTTTCAGTCAGATAAGTTGCAGTCAGGCGCGACGCGAACGGTGCGACGCGATTCTGGTAGAACATTTTCTATGAAATTTTTCATAGAAATTGCTTAACTAGAGTTGCGCCGCGCCTGACTGCGTGAGCCTTTATTCGAGTTAACTTATAATTTTTATACGCACTTGTTTCTGTGACAAATAAAACAATTTTTCATTCTTTTTTAATATCATTAAGGTAGCCATCACATCACACGTAACAACATACATTAGCAGAGTGTACTATTATCGATTGAATGTAATTTAGACGATTGATTTACTCGTTTCCCGGAGTATATAATTTTGAAGCCCATCTCTATAATTATAACGAAATAGTATAGTGGAATCAATTTAGCTATCAGCCTAATGTAAACTAGTAATCAATTAGATAGATATGTAGTGATTTGATGGCCGCAGGGCTGTACCACGAAATAAATAGGTACTGAAGAAGTTCGAGTCCACACAACGAGCGATAAATGCATACAAGGTCAAATTAAATTAGCTAGCGAAACTCAGCTGAGGTGATGGATATTGATATCTAACAACGATGAAATATAAAATAAAACATTATTTTTAATTGGGTTTAACGAGGTATTCCACTCAGAGCACTGATTTCAACAGCACTTGGACGAACGGCACCTGTGCACTTCCACTAACCGCACTTAAACAAAATTTTGTAACGTGTGGTTCGCTGGAACAATTTATCGTTATTTTTTAGTGATGGGATATACTTTTTTATTCAAAGCATTATCAAGCAAAACATATCGATACAAATCAACAGAAGTTACTTAAAATCTATCTTTTGCAATTAAATTAGTTAGACAAACTTACCCTATTTCAGGTTAAACAAATATTAACTTTATTTCAATGACAATTAAGTTGATTTCAGAGTGACTAGCACTATTGAAAAATTTATAAAAACGTTTGAAGTTTTAGCGTAAACTGAACTTTATTGTGTAGGAATTAAAGTTATTTTTCCTTTAATCCATTGATTACATCCATTGTTAAAATTTTTGACAAATAAATCGCGAATGCAGATTAAATTAGTATGTCTACTATAATTATTCTCATGGTTCTCGTATATAGTGGGAAATATAAACTCACTACTAGTCACAAAACATTCTAATTTCCCTTGGTTCTTCTACTGACAACCAATTTCAATGAGTCACTATGACTAAAATTATAGGGCGTACCACCAATCAAGTTCAAATGACGTTCTTAACAAAACCAAACTTATTAAACCAATATTTAACTAGGCCTATACAACATGTCCCGGAATTAACGCGCACCACCAAACACCCCAATTACAATATTATGTTGTAATGCTTGTAATCACAACTAACATATAAAGCCTATTCAAATTTATGTTTCAAAAAGTTTATTTCAGAGTGACTAGCACTATTGAAAAAGTTATGTTTGAAGTTGTAGCGTAAACTGAACTTTATTTTGTAGGAATTAAAGTTATTTTTCCATAAACTCATATTTGTTAACATTTTTGGCAAATAAATCGCGAATGCAATTTAGGTACAGAGCCAGCCAGCACATCAACCTACCCGAAACTGTCAAATTTTCCCAATCAACTTTGAACCTTGTGCTTTAGCGATAAAGTTGAAAATCTATCAAATAAATTTGACAGATTGTAGTAACTTGATGTGCTGGCGTCTGTACCTACGCAACTGCCTCGTTGGTCTCGTGGTGCAAGCGCAATTGCTGAGCGTGGGGTACTGGGATCGATTCCCAGTTCGGAAAAAGTGTTATTGAGTTTTCCATAAGGAATGTCTTACTGACAGTCCGGAGTTTGGAAGTTGGCGGTTTAATACTCCCGTGCCTCGGAACGCACGTAAAGCCGTTGGTCCTGCACCTGATCTCTCCCCGGTCGTGTCGGATTGCCGTCCCATCGGACTATAACAGTAAATGAACAGAGAGTGCACCTGTGTTTACGACACTTGTGCATTTATAATATCTCCTGCGTACCTGGCTAATCTCCGTTGAGATTGGCCACCGTGACCGAAATCGGTCGGGAGGCTATTACCTCCATATAGGTACAGAATTTTTACTATTGTGTAAAAACCATTGTTTATTTATTAAATTAGTTATACTGATTGTGGGAGATAATTGTGGTCACATGACAAATCTACACACGCAGTCTGTCGCACACGTAAGGCGATTCGCACACTGCACCGCATCACGCAGCTGGGCGCAGAAAACGCACCCACGCGCGTGATTTTTTTACATACAAATTTATTAAAAACGCAATCACGCGCGTGGAATTTGGCTCCGTATCCTGTACACCGCTGCGTGAAATGCAGCAGTGTGCCAATCGCCTAAGGGTCTAGCGTAGTAGGTCCTTCGGCCATTTTGTTTTTTTTTTGACTGTGCAGCAGAAGTGTGACTCTAATTTATGTAAGTAATATTATTATTTTTGGGATTCAAAATTACTTGTATTAAAAATGACAGAAATCGATTCAGTAAACGATTCTGAACAAACTACTTTCATAATGTGTATTAATTCAGTTACACATTGTATTTAAACTTATTATAAACTACAATAAAGTAATTAAACAAGACATTTCATATAAACACATTATTGATGACATTTAATCACCCTGACAACAGTGCCGTATAGCCTCACCTGACAAATTGGGTATGAATTTCCAATGTGTTTCACGTAACGAGGATACGTCGAGACGCGCATATATACCGCAATTATTTTCATAGCCTCGGCTTACAAGTGAAGCCATATCATCATCGTAATGAAACTTCCTTGGTGTACGCAGTTGCTTTGCCAGACTGAAATATACCTTAGAGCCTAGACAAGCAGCTTCAAAAGCGATTCGTATTTCTACAACAAGTTTCATCAGGATACGCTTTTCGGTAGCTTATGTTCGCCAATCCCATAATTTTTTTGACGTATTCCACTTTGGGCACCCGCTTAAATGGCACCTGAGTGAATGCACCTGACAAACAGCGGCACATTCACTAACGTGCCATTTAAGCGGGTGCCCAATATGGAATACGTAACATACACATAACCCTCCTTCTGGCGCAGTCTGGTAATAAAGAATTCTACTTTAAGTATTCTCTAATATTGCTCGTTTAGATACCTTTTGGTACCTTACTGTACCAAAATATTAATTGTAGGTACTTACTGAACTAGGGGTCGAAAGTGGACGAGGTATGCCTGTCCTTTGTATGAAAATTCAGTCTCGCCCCCTGGGGGTCGAGTGTGAACTATGTTTACAGCGGGATTGTCCGAAAGGGTTACCGCTACCCCGGAACATAAAAGGCTAAGGAAGGAACACGGATGAGTTTTAGTCAGTAAGAGTCTGACACTCCCTTCCGCTCCACCCAGAGCGGGAGGGGTCATTTGAGGATTTCCCATGCTAAAAAAAAAAGAAGGGTTGAGAGGAAAAAAATAGACAAATATTTTTTTAGGGGTCGAGGGGTCGAGGGTGGACTAAACGAATTTTTTACTATTACATCATCGTTATCGCTGAGAGAATATCACTATATGCAGGTCCTCTGGATTTCAAAGTCATTATCGAACCAACTTTGGTATTACAAAATATGACAGTAGATTCAGAAGACGGATACTATCAAGTGGAATTACATAACTATTTAACTCGACATATCCCGTGCTTCAAACAAACACAAATTGTTTAGTCATTGTCTAATTTCGGCGAAGGTATGGCTACTGTATATGTACGAGTATACCTAACCTAGACGACATAATGCTGCTCTTGTGAAGTCTTTGATTTCAATATGTGTACTTTATTAGCAGATATTTAATAATATTTCTTGATCCTCATAATTTTATAGGTACTACACTAGATTCTGCCCGCGACTTCGCCCACATGAAATGTATGACACTCGGCAATACTGTAGTTTCCCATTAGTGAAAGAATGTTCGGAAACGGATCAGTAGGTAGTTCCGAAGATTACCCCCTATATACAAACTCTAAATTTTTTACATAATTATAATTAGTAGGTATAAGAGGGGGCTGTGGCGGTCAGATAGGCAGTCGCTTCATGTAAAATACTGGTATTCTGCTGCATCCGGTTAGATTGGAAGCCAACCCCAACATAGTTGGTAAAAGGCTAGGCAGATTGAAACGAGGCCTGTCATCAATCAAAAACAAGACAACGGTACATCGAAAGGCTTTGATTGTATACCTGGACACTGAATTCAATCTGAAACATAATTCCATATTGATAACCCATCGGTTTGTCATCCATCACTTAGTTTCTGTGTGCCACAGAAGCGGGGTACAAACATAGGTGCTCTTTGTGAGTCAACATCGGAGCGGTTCGGCGAAGTTCGGCGTTCGCTACAAGTCTATGGTTTGCATTAAATTTACTGGTTCATGTTTGTATTTATGTTACTGAGTCGTTCTAAGAAAAATATCTCTATTATTACATTACGCACTATTGAAGTTCTAACCGGGATAGCTTCCTCATCCAACCTCCACGAATATTTAAGAAGTTAAGGGCACAAGGAATGGCTTTGATTTTGCAGTTCAACAACATACATTGCGTTATTTATGTTGTCGAGCATACAATTTTTTTGAACATATGAAGGAATGGATTTGCAATATACTTCAAAATACTTCAGATTTTGATTAAGTGCGTTACGCAATTTTTTTTGTATAATATCCTTGGACATTTCACACAATGCCATTTAGTCCCAAGCTAAGCAACCTAATGCTTGTGTTATGGTAACGAGATGGCTGATAAACTACTTATATACATTTTTTTTTTGTAAATACATACATATTATAGATAAAACACCCAGACCCGGAACAAATACTTATAGGTCGTACAAATATTTGTTCCGTGCGGGAATCGAACCCGCGACATGCTGCGCAGCAGTCAATCGCTCAACCACTGCGCCAACCGTGTCATATTCATAATTAGGGCCATCGTAGGTAATTAAGTCCCGGCTTATCATGTAGAAATCAAACTAAGTTTAAATTCATTATTGCTAAGTACTAACATCCATTTAATTATAAAAAGCAACAAAAAAATCGGCTTCATCCAACTAAGAATAAACTTGAAAAAGAAAACTTGACTACGAACAGAAAAATTCAATCTTCCAAGTATCTCAATTTATCAAAAAATCACATTACAGAGTCTTCATCAATCCGAATTATAACATGGACAGCTAACCCATCAATCTTTAATACACATTTCCTTTTCGATTTGACATCAACGTAATGACGTTTCATTTCTCAAGTCACACCGAAAAAAACCTCATGTTAATCTTATTCCCTCGACATCTCTTCAACGATGTCGACATAAAAATTCGCCAACACGGAGCACCCTCGCATCAAGAGGGTTTGAATATGCAAATTGTAAGGTGGCACTCTTAGCCCTCCGACAGAAATGGCGGACTTCCATCTCCAGAGAAAATATTATCATTGGAAATTCTTTTAAAGCAAGCTATTTGCCGAATAAAGATTATCGGTGAAAGGTAGGAATTCCGATGTTAATGTGAAAGCGTTTTCGAAGGACGATCAAAGGCAAATAGAAGGTGCTTACTCGTAATTTGTAAATCGTATGCTTATATTTGAAGAATTCAGTAAACAAGATTTTTGGGAAATATTTTCTAGGTATTCATACTACGCCGTGCACGTCTTGTACAAAATATGCTCACAATTATTTCACATACAGAATTGAGCAACCTTCCATAAAAACAAAAACATACGACAAAGGCAAATTAAAGAGAAACAAATACCTATAAGCATCCACCCGGGGCCTGTTAAATATCCCAGAACGTTTCAGAATCCGTATTCCGCCCGTCTGCGTAGGTACATTACTACCACAAAAGTAAAAATATTTCGCCTTAACCTCAATCAATCAATTAACTTAGCTTATTGCAGTCCACTGCTGGACATGGACATAGGCCTCTCCCAGGCTGCGCCACAACACACTGTCCACCGCCTTCCGCATCCAGTCCGTCCCAGCCACCTTTTTTAGGTCGTCAATATTACATCCCCTTGTCTCACCCCCCTGAGCAGTTGGATAGGACTGATTTTCTGATCCTGGATCTAGACAGTCATCGTAGCAGCGTCATACAAACATTTCAACACTGCGATGTAGCGCCAGTCAGTTCGAGATCGTTGCAGAGAGGTCAGAACTGCCCAAATTTTGATGGAGTCGAAGGCTTTCTCGTAGTCCAAAAATACCATACACAGCGGCTGATTGTACTCCTCGGTCCTCTGTACAATTTACCTTAACCCTGCGTTTATTTAAAAGGGAAAAAATGTTAAAGGTACAGAGGTCGGTATTAGGTAGGTTTGCTTGAATTCAGCGCACGTACACCCTGGGGAATGGGGCGGAGAGATTGGCTCGTAAAGACACGACGTGGCCACCCCTCCCTAATTATAATCCGTTAATTGTGAAAAATCACAACCCGACCCACTCAGGAGTTAAAGGGGAGGAACTCTGTAAAAGTTGTATAAAGATCCGCAATTATGATGTTCTGTTTAAAACTCTCTTTGTTTTGGAATTTTTCCTACTTCATTTTTTTCTTATAAAAATGTCCCCACGGAGCATTCTACTGCTGTCATCAAGAAACGGTTGCCAAAAAAGTAATGGAATATGAAATTAATCTCGACACATTGTATTTCATATTTTCTTAATTTCTTCTCCGTCGCCGAGACGAGACGTAAATCTTGTATTTTGTGCCAAGTATTCTGTGCTCAAAATTAAATGAAGAAACGTTTTGCGAATGCGACTTTGAAAAATATGTCAATTTAGGTACACCCATTTTAGTGACGTTGCTGCTTGGTTATGAAAACGGTCTTACATCGATCATCGAAGTGAATTCAATAATATTTTTATATTGCTAGTCATTCTGGCTGGCGTTTAAGAGCGGAAGTTACTTTCAAAATCATATCAACGAATGACACTGTAAAAAAAAAGCGGGTGTGACCACCACGATAGAAATAAAAACATACGACTGGAGCCGAGTGTACGCGATTCAGAACCGAGTATACACGAATCAGCGACCCGAGCCGACCCGAGCGTGACGGTTCAGTTTCGTTCAATGTTCAGAAAAACGCGTAAAGTGCGTCTAAAGAAGTTTTCGCTCCGTCCGTCCGTTCTTGATCACAATCGGTAAAGACCGTATCGCCATTAAAGAAAAGTAATCACAAAAGTGTACCTAACCAAACTAGACTTAAATCTACGTTCATGAGACGTTACGTAACCATAATTGTAATGCGTTTTACGGCCATACCCGCTATATTGAACTTTCAGGATCTTCCGTATATCTACGGCACGGTAATGATTCGATCGCTAGGCTTAACGTATTATCGGAAAAGGTATAAACTTTTATTATACCTAACCGTTGAAAAACTATAACCCTTAATGTTATTATAGAAATAAAACTCATCTTAAATAACATATGAGATGTAGTTTCCGAATTTGTGTGGACATTGCTGAGTGAATTTGAGAAGACCATTCAATGGCGAAATATAATCATGTAAACAGCTCTAATTTTCGAGTTATTTGTATCATTCAATCAATCAGTTTCCGCTAAAAACACCGTTGTACTGGCTACATCGTATACAAAATCTTTACAATATACATCTATACTAATAATAAAGCTACAGATTGTATGTCTGAACGCGCTAATCTCTGAAACTAACAGTCGGATTTGAAAAATACTTTTGCATTTTATAGCCCTATTTTGGAGGAAGGTTTTAGGCTATTTAACATCACGCTAAGACCTTAAGGAGCCGCGCAAAAAGAAAAAGAGTCAGAAAGAAAACGAGGTAACAGCGCGGGCAGGCGATGCGATGCGACGGGGTGGGTCGGGGGAACATGAAACTTCACGTTGACAAAGTCGCGGGCAGAAGCTATATATGCCAAAACATAATCGTGTTAACAGAAATATTTTTTCAGTTACTTCTATTGTATCATTCACTCAAGTGTCTGCCTAAAAATAATCTACCATACTGTCTACATATTACACAAAATCTATATACTATATTAATACCTATCTAGTACCTACAAGTTACGCAACGTTCTTGTAATAAAAACATGACACAATTTACGTTCCCTATAGTCGAGTAAATGTCAATGGATGTCTATAAAAACAGGTAAAGTTCCCATGCGAGTTAGAACATCGACTTTTAATGGTCACGGTCATCCAAGGTCAAACCCAACGAATTATAGACTACCCTCGGAATACGAAATATTATCATAAAGTTTTAGAGACATTATTCTCCCAGTTACCGGGTTCCTAACTCGTTTAAAGTAATAGTCAGGTTGGGGGATTAAATTAAAGACTTTTTTATTACCTAATATTCGTGGCTGTATCTTTTAAGTCTAATTGCTTTTCTATAGTTTCTACTTTAATTTATTTTCTAAACTATTAAAGTTACCCAACAATTTTGCTTAACGAATTTTTAATTCTTAACAATAATTAAAGTATAAATTCTATCTAAATTAGTTTTGAATCTTATCTGCATAGTCAGCTGATGTTCCCACTGCTGGCATACAGGCCTCCTCTCGCTGTAATCCACCATACGGGCCCAATGCGGATTGAAAGTTGTCACATGTCTTAAAATTTATGGTTCTAGGACATGCCGGTTTCCTCAAGATGTGTCCTTTCACCATTTTTTGAGCAGTGGTGATGAAATAACTTACACAAAGTAAAGCGCCTTTCAAGGTTCGAACCTACAACCTACAACTCGTAAGTCACAGCCGTTACCGTTAGGCCACCACTGGTCTCTCTTCTCATTAATCTTATTCACCAATAAGAAAAAACTTAGTAACAGGGCCAAGTAGGGCGCTTAACTTAACTAAGTTTGAACTACTTTTCCAAAGCAAAATATTCTTTTCTGAAGCTTGTTTCAGAACCCACTCAATACTCTCCAATTCGCTCTAAATACTAAACAAGTTTAAAAGTTACAAAACCCAATGGAAAATGCAGTTCAGAAACCAACCCATAAGTTCCAAATTTAATTTTGCAAAGTTAGCCTTTTACATAGAGTTCGCAATTGAATTCAACCCTAAGTAAAAGTCAGAAGGTTGGAAATAGCATGAGAAAGTTTCGTTCGGGTCGATCAGTTGGGCTTTTTATGGTCGGATGTAATAATTACTTAGAAATTTAACAAATTTGTTGCAAAAATGGCAAGTTTTTCCGACATCGATGCTTCAATAATGGCCGTAATATCGAATTGCTGATGGAATAGCTTCAATAATGGCCGTAATACAGAATCTTTGGGAGACCTGGCAGCTTATTGGTAGCCTAATTGAGCCAATTGTCATTCGCTAAATTGCTTTTATATTATCCTCATTGGCTTCAATCGACCTCAATAGCCACAAATTAGCAGTAGAAGCTGATGATCCGTGTTATTTTACATATTGATGAGTAAGAAGATAATAATTATTTTGACTACATAACCAGCCTATGATATTCCCACTACTGGGATACAGGCCCAGGAGGAGTGGGCCATAATCCACCACGACGGCCCAGTGCGGGTTGTCGAATTTTGACAAAAATAAGAAAAAAATAAGTGTGCGGTCGGAGGACCAGAGCAAGGAACGAAGTTCTTTACGTGATATTTGCACGCACACACACACACACACACTCGTATATAATAGAAAGAGACAGAGAAAGAGAGAGGGAGACAATGTGACGTGTTTAGTTGTAAGTTTCTAGAAGCTCTCATGAAGTTATATCGCCATCTTGGATTTTCATTTTGACTTTACTTATTCTACGACACGTCTCTCAGAGAGAGATGGAGAGAGAAAGTCGTATGGAGGGGGCATAATGATTTTTTGTTACGTGGTCATTTCTAAAGAATTTGGAGACATAGGCCATGTTTCAGAGGTGATCGTGGCAAATAATGTTCTACAATTTAATTTCAGATTAAAGTCAAATTATGTATTCCAAATATTCGCTTAAAAGGCACCTTTGAACGTCAAAATTAACCAGAATCAAGAACGGTCGTTTCGTACTGTCGCGTGAAAAATCGTTAAAAACTATTAATAAACAATAAAAATGCCCTTGTAAACATGTCACGATCAAGATACACAAAGCCAATGGGAAACTATTAACCATAGTTCATAAGTTCATAACAGTACAACACTGAACGATAAATGTTTATGTTAATTAAAAACATAAAGATCGCCCATGGGGAATGGCCACGAACACGCCATAGGCATTGTTATTAAGTACAAGTTTTTTTTATTAAAAACCGTCTCTTTGTGAAAATAACTATTTTTATTCTAATGAGAAGGCACAAAAAGCTTTTCAGTTTTCAGTTCAAGGTTGAGCGCGTGTGTTGAAGGCACTTTAGTGAAATGGTAAACAAGGTGTGCTCGACTGTACTGTATACAGGGTGTATATTTAGAGCCAGGCAAGCGTGAACGAGGTTATTGTGTAACTGATTCTGAACCTGAAACAATAAAAAGCCTCTCAACCTTGACCGGTTTCTTCGTGCGATGTGTGGAAGGTTACGAAGTGGGGTTGGGCTCAAATAAGACAGGCTGGTCGATTGAAGAGGAACATACGTCTAACGTAACCAGGAGGCATGATTAATTAGAAAGATTTCGTTCGTACTAAGTATAGAACAGCGGGGTAATTGCGTAACACACTAACAGTAGGAATTGCTTTCATTTTGACAGTTCAACAATATTCATTGCGTTATTTACGTTGCTGAGCAGACCTATTTTCCGAACATATAAAGCAATGGATTAGCAGTATCCTTCAAAATGATTCAGATTGACATTGTGTTACGCAATTAGGGCGTCGATGAGCTACAATTTTTACTTTCATATATGTCATCGGTTTATTTCCCCAAAAATAATACAATAATTCACTCCCATGAGGAAACCTATAATTATTAAGTTCAGACGGTTTGGCCGGCTGGTAAAACTAAAATTACAGTCCGGCCGTGCGTTGAGAGAATGCGTTGCTGAAACCTGTTAGGGGGACAATTCTAGTACCTAAAAAAGATCAAATTCGCAAAACACGTAATGGTTTGTATGAAACTGTTGGCCCAAACTTTTGATTCCTTAACAACTTTAGGTAATTGTTAGCTTGTATATTGTAACTAAGGTTAATAAAGAGTTCAGCTCCCTCATATACGGCAGTCCTACTTTCGTTTTTCCTCGGTGCTCTTCAAATTATATGTTATATGGTGTGTTACTTTCATAAAAAGTCTGACTTGAAACACTGCGTCACGTAAAAAAAGCAGAGACATAAAATAAAAATATTTTTATTTGAAAAATCCTAGAGCAAAACTACCACAATAAACCTTCACTTCTCTTCAGGCTTGCAAAATATAATGCATGCATTCCGCTTAAGTACGCACACACTTTTTATCTCCGTAATTTGTGCGTAGTTGAACGAATGAATGAACCCAGGAGTGAATGTAGGTCGTACTCAGGTCGTTTGTTGAGTTACATTCGTCGCCAGGTGAATGGGACGTTTAATTACATTCGCTGTAAAGCATTCTCGACGTTTTCATTCATTCACTCGCTCTTCTGTTCATATCTCGGCTCGCGAATGCATCAGCCTGCTGTTTAAATACGATTGTGAATATATTTCAGCTTGATGTTCTTGCTTGATGTATGGAAGTCATTACTTTTAGTTTTATGTGACATTTACAGCCAATGATGCACGTCGTTGATAAGAGCTTTTGAAAAACATTGATATTTATGTTTCGCGATTTTTGGCATTCAACGGTACTCCGTTCGGTACTCGTTTTTGCTATCGCAGGGTTAAATCTCGAAGTCGTTTTCGTCGAGACCTTTGTAGTAGACAAGTTGGAAAGGGTTCGGCTAAATAACTAAAGGACGGCGGTGCGGTTAGTGAAAGTGCTCAGGTGCGGTTCGTCCAAGTGCGGTTGAAATCAGTGCTCTGAGTGGAATACCTCCAAGTTACGTACCGGCTACGTAAGTTTTCTTCTATTTACAAAATCCAAACTCATCATCACCATTCTCCTGTCCTTATCTCAATTTAATTGGGGTCAGCGCAACATGACCTTTTCTTCCATATGTCTCTATAAGTCGTCGTCTCGGCAGTTACTTACAGCCTTTCTACCCACATCATATTTCACACCGTCCAGTCATTGTTTTTTTGGTCTTCCTCTACTCTTTTAACCATCCAAATTCACACTCAAAAATTTCCTCACGAAATTTTGCTGATTCCTTCGCATCACATGCCCATAGAATCGATTTCCAAAATCCAAATTATCTACTACATATCGACAAGCACATGAAAGTTAATCATTTCGTTTATACACTAGACAATTTCTAAACGTACCTTCGTTTCAAAAGATCGATAACAAGACAAGAACAAGACAAGACAAAAAATAAAATCACATCCAACTCTCAGTAGGTAGGCAATTTACAATAGTTCTAACAATTTTCCAATCGACTGTACGCCAAGTGGGGGAGACACTTCAATAATTAGGCGCTTGCTCTCGTTAGCCGACGACCACACTGTAGACGGGAAGACGAAATAAAATAAATAAATAAAGTGGATAGTGCAGTGGATCTATACTACTATAGGAATAGAGCACAACGAAAACATGAAACCCTACGTTATGATTGTAAATATTAATAACTTTTCTTATTTACATACTAGCGACCCGCCCCTGCTTCGCACGGTTTTTACGACTTCACAAAACATCGAGATTCGTATGTTTCATATTACACTCATAAACCTTCTGGAATAAATTCTCTAAATAATGGTGGATACTGCATCAAAATCCGTTGTGCAGTTTAGAAGAACAATGCGGTCACACAGACAGACACGAAAAGCGACTTTAATGTATGAACCAGAGATGAATACTTACAACAACCTTTTTTTTTTCAACATGTTGTTATAAGTCCCATGGAAAAACCCAATATAGCTTTGTCCGACCTGAGGATCGAACGTAGTAGTTTTGCTTGCGACTAAATCGAAGGGGGGGGGAGCTGGTTAGTAATTCCGCAGTTAGTAAGATGACAAAGGAATAGTTGTGAACAGCCATGCCAGTTGAATAACTTGTGTATTTAGATACGTAGTCATGATAATTCATTTCAGTTGTATTGTTTCAATAGCTATTGATTTGGAATTGTTTTGTGTAGATGTGCTGATAAATGTATTATGTAAGATGTTTTGTTGAGGTATTCCACTTAGAGCACTGATTTCAACGGCACTTGACATGAATAGCACTTTAACTGTTACACTAACCGCACTGAAAAAAAAAATTTATAAATGCGGTTCGCTGGCACAGTTTATTAACATTATTTTCATTCTACGAACGGCACCTAAGTTGAAGTGAATGCCATGTATCTTCGTTTAGTTCGTTCGTTGTCACTAGTACCATTAACAGTTCCATGATGGAACTACTGACTGTTTTTTTTTATCACTAGTTCCATTTTAAAAGAATCTGAAAATAATGGAACTAATGTTGAATTTGTTATCACTAGTTCCATTTTTTTGCAGGCTCGTATCAAGAAAACCTCACTTATAATGATATTGCGTATGGTTTTGACGATGAAACATTTAGATTTGCCTATGTGAATCAATGTTTTGTTATAATTTTGATGTTGAGAATTTTCCTACATAATCAGGCTTTAATGAGGCAGCTGAATTGATTTGCGTAGAAGTTGTGAAAAATATGAAACTGTTTGTTGATCAGAACTCATAGTCAACATCAAAAAGACTGTAATTGCACATAGTAATGTTCTACTGTGTATATCGATAAAATTAAGTGTCAGACAGGCTGTTGAAACGGACAATCATCATAATAAACAGTTTCATTCAACTTCATAATCAGAAAGAACATCGATTCTCAGACTAAAAAAAATTTTTTTTATATATTTTGTGTCTGTTTATTCGAGCTAATCTCCGAAACGGATGGATCGATTGTGAAGGGATCTTCACTGGCAGATAGCTGATATTATAAAAAGTAACTTAAGCTACTTTTATTATTTTAGAGAAAGAATTAGGGTTTCGCGCAAAAAGCAAACCCATGTCATCTAATTTGTTTTCCTTCATGCACGCGAACGAAGTCGCGGGCAGAGCTAGTTTGACAATAAAAATAAACTCCAACCCCTGCCACATATCCGAAATACATTCATTCAAGAACGTTTTAATGTAAAACACTCACTCAGAATGTACAAGCTTAATCTACCACATGAAGCTGATTAGCATCAGTAAGAGCTCGCGAGTCAAAGTTAGGGGAATCGAGCGCGGGACGAATGTTTGGGACATTAGGCGGCAAATGAATGTGCAAAGATGAATGTTCGAGACTCTGTGTAAATAAATGCAAATATTTTGTTGCCAAGGAATGCAGACTTTTGTCGTTTTGTGTGTATTAATAGAATCATGAAACACATAACACATTCCCCTTTATTCGAAAACGTTGCTTAAAGTTAAGTAGTGATTAGCAACTGTTTAACCATACATTTTTTTACATTAGAACGTCACTTAACTTTAATCATCGTTTATAAATAAACACCATTATGTCTAATCTCATGAGTGCAACTTTGTGAAAGATATTTTTTTTTTTTACAGTGCACAAAGTATGTCTCAGTATTCTTCCATCCATAAAGAAATCCAATGCTGCATATAACTTTACCAGTTTTTCAACGCAATTCCGTTTCAGCAACATATAGTTGGATATTCCTCCGCAACTGAAACGTGTAAGTAATGTTACGAAGTTGGCAACACTGACCGGCCGCGATGAATGCTCACAGAAAAGTAGGTCACTACGAGAGCTACAAATACATTAACGAAATAAGACGG
The DNA here is from genome assembly GCA_963669345.1 of Gortyna flavago. Lineage (NCBI taxonomy): Eukaryota > Metazoa > Arthropoda > Insecta > Lepidoptera > Noctuidae > Gortyna > Gortyna flavago. The sequence goes on from OY770144.1 coordinate 3,745,609, forward strand.
AAAACTTTTATAATTAATGTAATACAATGCGAGAGCTGCGGGGAATTAATGACAAACTTCCTTCCCAGATAATATTTCGTATTTTGATTACTAGCAACTTAATATCGCAGTAAATGTTTGAACAGATGAAGTCGGCTATCGATTTAATTGAGTCTATTGAAGGTGGAAAAAATAAACTAAACGGCTTTCGGTCTTTTATTCGCATTCGACTAGAGGCGAATAAAATATTGAAGGCTATAAAACTGTCAGTGTTGCCAGGGGTAGCTTCGGTATTAGATAACGTTTTACGATCGTGACGAGTTGATCGGTTGCAGCATAGAAAGTAATACGAGTATAATAACATATAGAGGAGAGTTATCTTCCCCTAAAATAGAGCGAGAAGGGGTTCACACACCAAGTGTAAATTAAGCTAAGCGGTCTCGAATCAACATTGCAGTGACATGCGGGGTGCCTAGGACATCGGCGCGGAAACTGAAACCTTGAATTCAGTAAGAGCATGTCAATTTTTTTCGATTATAAAAAAACATCTGCTGTTTGAAAGGGCAATAACTACGCCGTAAATAAGTACCTATGGCAGAGCAAATTTTTATGAAGTGAAAACTACTTTAGGCGCTTTGGGAATTTTTTGAGATGGGAAAAAACCATTGAACTCGCGACACTGTTACCGACACCGCGCTACATTCCGATGTGTTCGGCTGTCCACGGGATGTACCTACTCGGTTTTAATGTAAGTATATCCGACATGTCAGTGAGTGATGGCAAAGTATTCTGTTTGTGTTTTGTTTTCACTTCTGTCGTCACTCCCGGATTGCCACTGTTTTCTTTTAAAATAACCTATGTAAAAATTCAACGCATGGGTGTGTAGAATCACGTACAGAATCCAAGGTAACAGGTTTTACGACGACGTCCCTGCCACCCTGTACAGAATGTGATTTAGGATGATCATAGGCGATCGGCAGTACAATTGAAAATCTGCAAACATTTTCCTAGTCACATTGCGTTTTTTGTTTAAAGTTAGACTGCATCATTATATTTCAGCACTTTACACTTTCTTAATATTTGCTGTAAAAACACACTACTTTTATACCTATTACATACCTGTAGCATAGGCCGGCTCAAGGTCGTCTTCGTCGTCGGTGTGGTGTCTGCTGGAGGCGTGTGAGTGCGAGTGATGTGCCACACCCACGTGCACCGGCTGTATGGGCTGCTCGTAGTGCTTGTGATGGTCCACGTACACGCGGTGGTGGTGCGGACACGGCGTCGGTGGCAAGTAGTCCGCCAGCGTACCACCTCGAGTCAACGTTGATCCCGCACTTAATGTCCCACCACCAGAACACGACGCTAACGCACTCCGCACTGATCCAAGGTCTAAAGACGGTCGTCTAGATAGTTCGCCGTAACTCTCGCCGAAGAGCGCACTGGCTGGTACCGCGTGTCTTACTTCGTGCTGGTGGTGTGAGTGGCCGCCGTTCGACGACGAGTGTGGAGACGCAGAGTGATCGCGACTGTCGCGTGACGTGGACGCCGTGTGGATGATACTCTCGTCGTGTGTCTCCATGACCTCTCTCGCGGTCGGCGGGTTCGGGTGCACGTGCACCGCGGACGTGCCCGCGCGGCGCGGACTCCGCCCGCGGTCCGGCAGCACCGACGACGCCGACCAATAACCCCACGCCATTATCGTTCACTTTTTTTACACTGTTATTAATCAAGCGCTAGCCATAAACACGGACAAACGAAGAACCTACGAAAGGTATACGTTCACAGTATGAGTGTCCACGTCTGCACACGAAGGTTTTAGAGTCGGGGTCGCGTAATCCGAGCGTGTGGCGAGCGAGGTCACGCGGTGTGCTGCTCGCCGGCGCCCGGTCGAGGGGACGCGACAATTGTGTAAACGAACCTAATCCCCTTTGACGCCGCCGCCCCGGGCCCACTGAGACAAAGCTTCGTGACCGCACACAACCGCGCACGTGACGCGTCCCAAAATATTTTGACAAGTGAATTGCTTCACTGACAGGCACGTCAGCGTCAACGTTGGATAGGTTATCATGTAATCCTGTTTATATTGTAGTCAATGGGTTTCATTTCATATCTCATTGCGCCGATAGGATCGGGCGCGGTGACGAAGCTCGGTAGGCTCTACTAATTCGGGTTGATTCAACTCGGGCCAGTTTCGGGGCCTAGTAAATGAGATGGAAACTCCGCTGATATATAACGATAAACAATGAACGCCTAAACCGGTGAACCTGCATTGGTGGCTGCGAATTTGTAGGCAAATACGTCTGGCGAATGAATAATGTTTGTTTGATTTGTGGTATAGGACGGAGTCGGTAATTAGAGTTTGTAACATGCCGATAGTACGGAAAAGAGCAAGTCATTTTGGAACATTAAAAGCTTCGCTAGTGCAAAATAGCTTTCCATAATTTCTTAACCTGTGAGCTGGCCTTTAGCACGCCTCATTAAACGCTAACCTATTTAAAGTGCAGTAGTGACGTCAGAGCAGCCACGCGCTGGGTGTCGACGTCTATTGCTCCATGGGTCGGAAACCGCCGCGATACAGCCTGACAGTGTAAGCCCCTTCAGACGAGGGGTGCGTCGCTGCGGTTCCGCTGCGCCACTTTTAACCAACTCACTATAAATTAAGTAGAAGCCAGATCAATGGGCAACATAATAAACAGAGCTTATACAATAAATTCGCTCCTTGTTATCTTCGCACATAAAACACTGTCACATTGTTTGTGCTGACATTTATAACTTGAAAACGGTGGATGTAATTCTGATATGCTTATTTCGTTACACAAAAGTTAAATACCGCTGCGTTTGTGTGGGTGTAATGTGAAAAGGGCTTGTATTTTTGGGAGCATAGTTAGTATTTTGAGCTACAATTTAATTTGCTAGCTAGGGAGTTAGCATGCAAATGTATGCATTATCTTATTTGAGTTAATACGTAGTTGTTATGCTACATTGTATTTACACACATGCAGTGTGGAGCTTCTGGCGCCGTAAGCTGCATATACTGACTGTGCTTGTGTTTGGAAATCTTGATGTAAGTCGGCATTATATTATGTGTAAGGTGTTTGCGACATGTATTAGCATTAGACCGGACATGTCACCCATAAAGCTTAACGTATTCGGAGCAGTTAACATCTATCTATGTATATTCAATTCTAATCTAATCTATATAATAATAATAAAGCTGAAGATAAAAAGTACCCTATGTGTTAATCCTGGTTATAAATCTGTGTACCAAATTTCATCAAAATCCGTTCAGTAGTTTCTGCGTGATTGAGTAACAAACATTCAAACATCTTCACATACTTTCACATTTATAATATTATTAGGATAATAAAGCTAAAGACTTTGTTTGAACGAGCTAATCCCTGAATTTACCAGTCTGATTTGAATATATTTTTTGCATGTGAAAGTCCAATTTTCGAGGAAGGCTTTAACATCACGCCAGCAACCTAAGGAGCCGAGAAAAAAGTCAGAAAAAACGGTAAGTGAAAACGAAGTACTAGCGCCGACAGGCGATGCGATGCAACGAGGCGGTTCAGGGAAGAAAATATTTCAAGCAGACGAAGTTGCGGGCCGAAGCTAGTCCTTAATAGGATTTAAGTATGAAAGAAAATTACAGCAGAAACTACCCGCTTGCTCTGACGTATGTTGAAAAAAAAATAGTTTTTTCTATTTCGTGTAAATTGTTAGTGTAGTATGTGGAATAGGGATTTAATATTTTGGTATACGTTTTTTGACTCTTTGGTATAGTATCACGTACAAGGAGTAAACGATTCAATGAATTTTTCTAGATATAAAAAATTGCAAAGTTACTTATATCTGTTTTTTTTTTTACTTTTTTCGACATCACGGCGTAACGCTTAAGAGTTATACAATGGAATTTACGTTAAAACAGAGAATCATCATATCAAAATTTACTCAAAGTAGTTTTAAATTTACTTAATTCATTTATTTGGTTAAAAAAGGAGAAAAAGTTTTGGCACATACGTCGTTTTATTCCGAGCGCACGCACATTATAGCCATCTCTCTTCTTTTGCGTTTCAAAAGTAATTTCATCACTTTCGCTCGCATAGTAGGTTTTCGAGGATTTTAGATTTTCGAGGTAGCGCCTTAACAGCCAACGGAGATTTTACTGTAAACGTTTAGTGAATACAACCACAAGAGTGCTAATACGCGTTTTAATTTAGCAACGTAGTTACCTGCATTGCTAATGTTGCCATATCGTAATCCGCTTTTATTTTTGTTTTTATCTGGCTTTGAAATCTGTGAGCAAATAAAAATACCTTTTGCCGACGTAAATATTCAAAACTTCAACAACACACAAAGGCGATAAGAAATTCGGCATAACGAAATGCACCACACAATCAGTCTGCAAAGGCATCTTTGCACAAGTTCCCACGAAAAACGGACCGCGAAAACAGGCGAGAAATTTCGCGTTACGTACTTACGAGCGAAGTGAACTTATTTCATTATGAGCCCTTTGACGTCGGCTCGGATTCAAAGACTTTTACGCCCCGCGATATATTGAAGATACATAACTTACGTGTTCGGTAATTAAATGCTGAGTCTTGACTTAGTACGCCACTTTTAGAAGATTAAACTTTCTGTAGGCGTATATTTTCGCAGGGAAACTCAGATTACTTGTATTTTTACTTCGTTAATATCCTCACTTTTCAACTTTTTCATCGGGTCTGTTATTTAATTAAATAATTTTCCAAGAATGTGTTCTGAAGATGATTAATTAATGAAGAGGAATATAAGTACCGCTACGTCTTTGAAAATATTAAGCCTAGTTAAGGAATTCTGAACTTTAACCTGCCCTGCGATTCACGTGTCGATAGTATCAATGTGTTCTGAAGATGATTAATTAATGAAGAGGATACCAAACATGTCATGATTATCTCAATGTATTTTTTTTTCGAGGTCAGAATATTACGTATAAATTCCACCATATTCAATTTAAGGAGACTTTATATTGCTTATGTCACCCGGACCATAAATACAAATCTATTGACACTTCATTTATCAAAATCGGTTCAGTAGTTTAGGCTGCTAAAAGACTGCTAAATCATAACCCTTCCTTTTGGCTTTGCCGTAGTTGGGTAAGAACAAGTACCGAAACGTCAGCATAAAATACAAGCCTACTTAAGGAATCCTGAACTTTAACCTGCATTGCGATTCACGTGTCGATGGTATCACATGCAAGGCTATTAAAATTTCAAAATACGTCTATAAACCTGAATCCTGACTCAAACTACCCACTTGAACTCGAGTAACGAAGCGTTTCCGTAAATATGTCGCGATGTCGTGCGGATCAGAAAGTTTATGTGTATACAGTCCCTAAGGAGAAATGCGGCGTTTCTCCAATTTTATTTCTAACTGACAGGCACGAAAATAAAACGGGTATTTATATTATGGAAACCAAATTTATATTTTAGTAATATTCCGCAGGTATTTTATCTCGGCGTTTGGACATGAACAAAAAGAGCTTTCTTTTACACTTCAGTTTCAGTGCAAGTGCTTTTGGCATTTATTAGTGTAGCCCGGTGCCTTTTGTACTTTGCACCGCGCTCAGCCATTGGCTGTATTGACGTCCAAGGTATTTTAGAGGCTTGTAACGTTAAGAACGACATTACACGGCCGACTGACTTCATATAACGCTTCATGGCTACCCAACCTTGTTAATGTGGAAAAAATTTACAGGGAACACAAGACAGTGTATGGGAATTTGTGAGAAGTGAAGCAATAATTTTCGACTCGACAACGAACACAGCCACTTTAATTACTGCTTAAGTAAATTCAACGACAGCCCGGCCATCGAGAGAATGCCTCCTTGACATCTGTCAGTGTCATACAAACGAAGTCGCACTGACAGGTGTCAGGAACGCATTCTCTCGACACCCGAACTGTAAGATAAGTATCCGACTACCAGGGTAGTATGCAATGTTATTATTATAACTGTAAACATGAAAAACGGAATTAACGATAATGCCGACCGGGCTTACTATCAGGAAAAAAACGTTAACATGCGGGCCTCCGGATCGAGTGATCCCAATACAATCATATTTGCATTCCCAAACGCGTATAGTATTTCCATACAGAGCAAAGCAATTTGATTTAAAATTTATTTTGGCCCGTATGGAAGACGAAAATATTTTTGTACCTACGTGAAATTTTAACAACTCACATTGGTATTGCATAACGAACATGGTAGTAATAAAATTGGTGAAGATATATTACTACCAACAAAATGAATGGTTTTCACATGTTTTTCAGTGCTTTTTGATTTAAAAATTGTGACTCGTTGCTTGTTTATTAGTTATTTTTGAGCCTGATGAATGGTTGCTTAGTTTACTTGTGATACAAAATGATATGTTGTTTTGTTTGCATAGAATACTGTTGAAGGTTTACACAAAGTGCAAGAGATGTTTTATAACCTATTGAATCAATGCAAAACTTTACTAACCATTATAATGCATTGTATTGAATTTTTATTTTCTTCATTCAGAAATTTACCTATATGATGGACTACTACTACCAGCAACTTGTGATACGTCCAGTTTTATATATGGTAAGTCCAAAAATGTCTTCGACAAGGTTCAGCTTTTGCCTCAATCCACCAACTCCTTAGTAGATAGTCTATTGGCACCCATACTACTTTACAAACATACCTACATTGAGGAATAAAACATCAATTTGTATGATTAAAACGCACACAAACATAAAACCTTTATAAAGTCGACTCTACTCGCAAAGCCGCACAAATAATGTGACGGCAGCTTTTAGAGTAGTTTACGATCCGAATTGTGCCATAAAACTGTTGAATTAGCCCCTCCCCCTCCTCCCCACCTGAGGCACGGTTCCACTATATGACAGATATATTTCCTAAAGGATTTATCCCCTCCCCCCTTCTATGTATTAAGCTAGGCCTGGCTTGAGGCGTAATCTGTATGGAAAGGCTGCGTAATTAAATTTGTATTGAGTTTATGTAGGCCCTTGTTTGTGCATCTATAGATTGTTTTGCTAAAGTTGTAGTGGTGGTTAACTTTTCTGATATTAATGCAAGTTCTTGAACATGTTGAACAGTTTGCGTAGAAATTGAATAATCTATTTAGCATTGACGTAAAAAGCTTTTTAAGTCCAATTATTTATTATATTCTGCAGTGCATTAGTTTTGAACATAATGGGTACTTCATAACCTATTTTAGATCAGTCCGCAACTTTTTCCAAACAATGAATTTGACCCTAAACGTGAACGCTGCGTTAGCACCGCTTACACGCATTATAAGCGATTAATTGCAAAGTTAAACGGCTGCAATGCTACATAAATAATTTCAAGCAATACTACCCCCTGCTGCCACCATAAGTAACAGAAAAGTAACGGAACGCGTTACGCTCAGTTGATTCTTTATGACTTGTGCGCGAGTTGCTTTCGTTTCACATTTTCGGGGAGATAAAAGAAACATATTATGTTTATCTTTAAAAAGTGATGTTGCAAAGATTGGAAAAGGGAAGCTCGATTAAGATTGTTCTTTAAAAATAATTAAAAGACCAGAAGATACTTCTATTTAAACTTAAATCATTGTTCGTCCTAATAGGTGGACTGTGACACTTTTTTTTATATAAAATATGTTAAAACTGAAGTACCAGTTAATATTAAATGTATCATGAATTCATGATCAACAAAATTATCAAATATTATTGGCGCCCAACCTGACCCAACTGGGCGCCAATAGGAACAAAAGACAAAACTGTTTTTACCTAACGAATACCTTTTTATGAAGAAAGTATAAGACCGAGATACAATTTTCAACAAATGTTTCTCAAAAAGTTATCAAAAAATAAGACAGTTCCAAGATACGGCACTCAATCTTTGTAGTAATTTAGGAAAACTGTTACCGTCTGTATTTTGATTTGAGAAAACACACCGAGAAGGAAAATAATTATTGTTTCGATTCACCTGTTTTACATGTGGTCACCAGAGAAAACGTTTAGGGGTTGTTTTCCAACCCCCTAACTAATAAACTTCTAATATCAGATGAAAAGTTACACACCGATTTCTCTCTTTCAGTCGTCAGTAATTTGACTTTCGAAAGAAGAAGACAAAGCATTGTGTAACTATACAGACGCCATACAACGTTTATTAGCAAGGGGGTAAGTGTTCATAAAAGTATATTTTTAGAAATGAACCGTTTAATATTCATTAGCCATATAAATTTGCCAACTTTCATAGAACGGTCCGGCAATTTTATCTAAAAACACATATGTACAGAGAATGGAGACCCAAATTACCTCAAACGTAATATGTTTGAGTGGACTACAGTTTACTGTAACTGTGACTACAGTTAGTCCTGGGTAATTTTGGAGAAATAATCACTATTATAAAACGAGTGGAGGCGAAATAATCCCAACAAATTACAATACCGTTAGTACTAAAAGCACTCGTAATATAGTTTTGGGCTCATATTTCGAAGTACAGTTTAAATATTTTATAAATAACGGTCGTAAATCTTTTTCACGCATACAGACACAGATTATATGAGACAGAAAAAAAAGATACAGTTAAATGATTTTTGCATAACATAATAGAGTGAAGATAAACAGTGTGCAAGATTTATGACCAGTCCCTTACTTTATATGCGAATATTACGAATTCTGAAGTGTTTTTACAACCACTCCCTATAACAATAACAAAAGAAGTCAACAGTCTAATTTTATTGGAATAGGTACTTAATTACATATTCGGGCAGCCCAGTAACGTATACTCATTAAATATAAACGATGTTTAAAAACAATAAAAACGAAGTCAAATAAAAAATTCACAGGCAATTAGCCCTTAATTAGAGACATTTCTAAATAAAAGCCGTCCTACAAAACTCTAACCAGAACGTTAAAGGACATTTGAAGTCCTGATGAAAAACCAACACAACTTTTAATGTGAAAGGTCACTTACAATTAAGGGATGTCGAAAGTACACGGCAGCGTTGGGAACTATTAAGTCTAGTTAGGAGTTTGTGTAAAGGCTAACACAGACACTTTCAGGGTACTTTTGGACCAAAAACTCAACAGAGAGGTTAATTGTGGTAATAAGTTCGAAACAAAATATATGTACTCGTATATTTTTACGTTGTTACGTGTCGTGTAGACTTTATAGAAAATACATAAACACACGCCTACTTCCAATGAGGGTAGGCAGACACTACGGAACGACACCTGCTACGATCCTTGCATACTTCTTTTGCTTCGTGTACGTTCATACATTGTAGAACATTGCAGTCTAACACATATTTTAAAATATATTTTAATTTAAAGCTGTAGCAAAAAGAAAAATACATTGTCTTTGTTATTAAAATAAAGTCGCGATATTGTATATTGTTTTTCTTTAATTTTCATTTTCATAATGAGCCTATAATGTTCCCACTGCTGGGACACATGCCTCGTCTCTTCGAGAAGGAGTGGGCTATGATCTACCACGCGGGCCCAGTGCAGGTTTGTAGATGTCACATGTCCTCGAATTTTTGGTTCTAGGCTTTTAAGCATTTACTCTGACTACGTGTTTAATAATGAAATAAAAATCTGGTCCTTTGAGCCGCGAGTTTAAAATTTCCAGGATACTTATAAAAATCTTTTCGCTGTCTTAATTAAATACCAGCGTTTCTCGTGCAATTTATTCTGTTCTCCGGGAGCCTGTGGCAGGCTTAATTTTGTTTGGGGCTAAATCCATTCGCTTCAATGAGCCACGAGTTGGCACACATCGACAACTGAACGCCTCTTGCGGTTTTAACGTAATCTTACCGCTTTTGTTTAATCCACTTCAAGGTTTAAATTCGACAATGTACGACTGCCTATATAGCCTTTTTCAACCATGTTGTGGTCGGCTTCCAGTCTAACCGGATGCAGCTGAATAATTTTACATAGAGCGACTGCCTATCTGACCTCCACAACATAATTACTGGGTAACACAATAACCCTTAGTAGGACTGTTCGTCGGACTTTTGAGCTTCTTACTATCCGTAACGACAGTCAAAGATCTATGAATGACAGGCGGGACCAACGGCGTAACGTGCTTTTAGAGGCATGGCGGGGTAATGATGGTCAATATCTAATGAATGATCCCCCATCCACGAACCGACAGCGGCAAGCATAGCTTAACCTACGAAAACCCGTTGCTTAACACGTGTGGTTGTTAGACTAAAATCATTTATCTAATATTTCATTAAACAACAGTGGAGACTACTTGGAGATTTCTTTTAAGTGATTAAAGTAGTAATCTTAAGTGCTTATCTGCGTTACTCCGTTATTAAAAGTTGTCGTGACTACAGCTCATATTAAGTAAACCGTTTTAGTTCCTATTCCTCAGTCTACAAGTCGACCTACTTAAGAAATATTAAAATGATAAGGTATTACTTGGTAAACGACCTGCTTGCTAACAAACGGTGGATAAAAAGAATGAAAGGTTATAGAAGCGAAGTTAAATAATGTTAAATTTTTCATTCACAGCACAAATTATTATTTATCGTCGACTATAAAACTGGACTGGTCTAGATTAAGCCTTGAAATAAAACCGTGCTAGAATCTGTTAAAATTATGTTACAAGAACATAACATTTTTCAACAAGACACAGTTACTAACTGCGAATGTATGACTGGCTGTTTGCGCTTTTATGGGGGCCTCTGAATAACACGATTGTTAAGGGACCCAAATAACTTCAGCTACAAAAACAGGGTTTAGTTTGTTGTAAAGAGGCCGAAACTAATTCAAATGATTCCTTAAGTTTTATCTCGGCCAATGTAGCAGGTTAGCTAAGTTCCAGTTTACTAGGTCATTAGGGGACTTTAATAGGACGTGAAAGGATGGACGTTTAAAGTTTTAAGCTAATTTGGTACATGAATATTGTAGCAGTCTGAAAATAGAAGGGGTTCAAACACTCTGAAGTAGTGGTCAGAATTCTCGAAACTTCGGTAAGTTAAGAAACGGATCGATAAGATCGCTGGCTGAGTGATTACAAATATATTTGAGATGGCCTTATGTTGTGATGTGGTTTCATGGCATGGCTGTGCGAAACTTTAGTCAAGGGTTGTTCAGTAGATACAAGATAAACCGACCCCGAGGGAAGGACTACAGTGGTGAGTGGATATCAGGGGAGAATCAGTTTGTTCAAATAGCAACAATAATAATTCTGAAATGGAAATTGGGCTGATATTCTATCAAAATTAACTCGTCAAAGAAGATCCTTTTTACCCTAACATTTATCGTTAATCCATTAGTAAGTTTTTCATCCCTTCTTACCAATAAGAAGAAATCATGAGTAAGCGAAAATATCCGGTTTAGGTGTGCAACATTTAACAATAATCTTTATAGGCTCACGTTGAAAAGTTTTCGAAATTGACCAGCCAGACGAAATAATAATTTTATTAGAGGGAAAGACAAGAAATTGTTGAAAGAAAGATGAGAGTGAACTTTCAGGGATTCTTGCTACGGATATGCGAATAAATTAATGCGCTACAATAATATTGAATCGAACATTTGTAAGGAAAGGAAGACAACGAAGAGAAGAAAAGTAACAACATAAAAGTAACAATATAAAAACTACTTGAGTAAGTAGAAATGGAACAAAAATGTTAGTACCAAAAGAAAAATCTGTCATTTATGATTCCTTTAATTCTGTAAAATTATGGTACTTCGAGTTTTGAAATATCCAGTGTGGCGTGATTGGCCTTTACTGACCATGAAATTATTTTATTCGGTGCGTGACTTTACATTTTCTTTATAATTTTAATATTTTAGTACGGATACATTATTTGTTACTTGTTCTGTTAGGTCAGTCGACATTTTTTAAAGTAAAATATCCCTTTTAAATGCAAATGATAAATGTCTATTCGAAAATTCAAAAAGCTAACTCGAATTTTTCCGGAAAATTCTAATTTGTGAACTGTCAAGGGTCATTAATTAGGGGAAGTCACTAATGACTTTTTTTAATCGCCTCTAAAGGCGATTAAAAAAAGTTGAGAGCCAGCCCCGAATATAAATTCGGCAAAACGAAGCAACAGCGCAAATACTACGTTAGCCTGGAAAAAAATAGTATTAGAGCACAGCCAACGTTTGAAATATTTACGCGTTGTTACTGCGATTAATAGCGAAATAAATGATGTGGTATGTTGCTGTGGAACAAAATTGATCGCCATATGAATATTTTTGCAAAACACATGAGCGATCCGATATAATTATATGAAGATGTGCCTAAACGAACTAAGGTCATGGTTCAGCGGTTAATCCCCATAAAATATCTTTATCAGAGAAACATTAATACAGCATTTTTATGGCTTCATAAACAAACAAGCTATCACGTCGAAACTTTCGTCCCCGAGCCGCGGTTATAAGGTCAACCAGCACTTGCGTACTATAGGGTTAAAAGACCGCGGGTGCGGTCCGGATTACCCCATTAAAAAAAGAAAGCCACTTCTAACCTCGCCGACACATCCAATACGATACACTATTTACTTCGGGCGCGGTATAAACACACATGGAGTGCTCCCCGTATTCGCACGCCATGGCAATGATAAACACGGTGTGATCGATATTCAAGAACGTTTGTTTTTCTCGCGTGTCAATAGGAGAAGAGGTTCGTTTTCGGCGAGTTTTCGCTTTCCCGACTTACGCAACGGGATGGGCACGTGGACGACCTTCGCGGCTCGACAGTGGACACTCGGCGGGGTCGATCCGGCGTCGGCGGCGGTGATAACTGGGAGGCGTACAACACTCGTATTTGTAGGGGTCGTAGAACAGACAGCGGGCGAGTCGCCGCCGGGTCGAGCGCCCGCGAGAGCGAAGTGCGGCGGGCAGCGCGGCCGGAGCGGGACTGGGCCGACGACGGCCGCGCCTGCGTGCGCCGCGCCCGCTCCTCCCCCGATTGATGTAATATTTATCTTGGATTAAGAACTAGATAAGGAGCCGTGGCGAGACACGCGCCGAAAGCGCTGTTCGCTCCATGTTTTGCCTGTCAGAAAAATATGTTTTTGGGAGAATATGGGAGCTTCTCCTTAAACAAGTTTTTTGGTGGGTTCGGGTATTCTAAGTCGGCGTATTTTCGTACAAACAGCGATTGGCTCATTTGATTAGCGGCTCGCGGAGGCTCGCTCGGATCAATCCGTTGCGGTCCGCGGGTCGGCCGCGTTCGTGCGAGCCCGGCGGCGCTCGGGCGGTTTCGGTGCGCGTGACGTCACCGCGGGACGCACGCGCGGCGACAGGTGGGCGCAATGCGCCGCACCTATCATATGATTATGACGTTTCCTATTGGATTTGATGCCGGGACGTTTGGCTGGAAATTGGTTGCGGCAAGTTTGCACACAGGGATCGCCCAGTGGGGGTTGGGTGTCTATGCAATTGAGCCGGAAGAAGTTTTCAATTATGAGACACTTTTTCTTTGAAATATTTTTTATGATTAGTCAAGGCATCTTCGATCATTCTTATATTGGCACGATAATTGTTCTATGAAAGTTGACAAACAACTTTAATCAGAAAAACGAATCTATTGAAACGTTTTATGACGAGTTTGTTATTCAAGCATTATTAGCCATGACGATAAAAGAGTTTCAACTAAAACGAATGGAATTCACACAAAATTCGCAATCTTGTAGGAGGTATGGCAGTCATCTAAATACCCTCCCATAAATTTTTATAGCTACGACAGACAAGCACGCTACAAGACTTATTTGTTTTTAAAGCCGCTATTTCGAAAGATTGCTTCTACTTTAGGATTTCGTTTAGGTATACAAGCACTCAATTTACACCTAGTGCTAATGGAACTCAAGATATTTATAACAACATGACTTGTACAATCAAGGTATGAAAATGTTAAGGCGGCACGGCGCGGCATGGAAAAGGATTTTCAGCAGCGAAAATGATTTTGAATCTTATGTCTATAAAATTAGCACTCACATTTGCTTAATATCGTCACAAGGGGACTTGAACATACCGGGGTGTGCCGCGGAAATTTTTGGCATAGGCCCGGCCATACAAAAACCTACTAATGCCAAACCAAGCCATGGCCACTAAGCCATGGCTTCTGTCCCTCAATTACGTCGAAACAGAGCAAATTATTATAAATCTTTCGTTTAATTTTTAAAACCAATTGTACCCTATGAGAGGAACTCACTCAACCTCACCCCGTACTCGTGATCCCAATCAACCTTTCCTGAACATTCAATTCAATTTGCACACACACACACACACAGCGCACACACACTTACATACCTACACACACTCATATACACACTTATATGCACACTACACGCAAACACACAATCACCACTACAGGCTTTTCTAACAAATTTTTATTATTATTTTGTATTACTTTGACTTAGATTACTTTAGTTTTTTTTTTAGGAAATTTTTATGGAATGCGGTGAAAATAATTCAGATGTAACCCGAATTGTTACGTACTAGGTACTACTACTTAATAACTCAAAGAATGCCAATGAATTTTCTTAATATTAAGGAACAGACACTGTTCATAACTTTTCTATTAACAACCAAATGTAAACTGCGAGTGTTATTCGTGGGGCCAGGGTAAAATAACAGACTACACAATAAATCACATGTAAAACGATTTGATTAAAACTTTATTCCGAAAATTGCTTCCACTACACAAACATCCCAATGTTTACAACAACAATTAAACTTGTATTACGTAAACCTTAATTAAAACAACATAATTTTGGACAACTCATAAAAAGTTGGCCCACTATAGATCATAACTGTACTGATAGCGACAACTTTCATTGACAAAATCCGGGTTCCTGGCAATCAAAAAGTTTAAAATTAAATCGTAGTTTTCATATAAATTTTAGATAGCTTTAATTTTAATTTGTCACGCATTTGATTCCATGGTGAGTTCTCGAAAGTAGAGCAACAGCTATATGCGGTATTAATGCAAATAAACTTTTGATGTGGCAACTAATGTCCCAAGTATGAATCATTATCTGACCAGACTTTTCCCAACAATGTCGGGGTCGGCTTCCAGTATAATTAAGATGCAGTAAACAATATTTTACACGAATCGACTGATTATAGGACCAACACAATCCAATTCCTGAGTAACTCGATAGGTACTATTTGGTAACTGTCAAATATCTACGAATGACAGCTGGGACCAGCGGCTTAATGTGCTTTCCAAGGCACGAGGGGTCACGGTATGTTAAGATGGTCACCCATCCACGGACCAACCTCGGCGAGTGTAGCTTAACCTAACTGATCGAGCCGTGCGGCTGTTATTACTTAGCCACGAGCTCCTCTATGTACGAACTACGAACATAATTCAACTATATATCACATTTTTATTAACCGATTTTTTTTAGAAAACGAGACGAAAATTGTTTAATAGAATTTTCCAGTGTATCCCATCAAGAAATACGTCATACCTACATACGTATAAGGAAAATCTTACCCTCTCGCTGGGGATATGTGAGTACCCAAAAGACCAATTCGGTAAAAATGGAAAAAACATTGCGTAAATGCTGGGGTTCTAAATTAAAAATAGCCGTTTGAAAATAAAAGTTATTGTTTTAAAATAACGCAGACTACGTCACAGACAGTACTCGCATTGATTTAAACTGAAAATGGTGAACCTTGCTATTTTCAGAAAGGACAAAATACCTTTCACCCCTCGTGTGTTTAAAATAATACGCGGTTCTCTTTGTGAACTTTATATGCGTAGGCTGTTAGTTTTTTTTTTTTTATATAATTTTTTACGTTTCTGACTTGGTGCGGTCTGTCAATGAAAAGACATTTTTTCCCTTAAAGGGCGTCGTTTTTGTAACTTAGGTTCTTTATTGGCTCTGCCAATTAATATTGGTGCTTAAATGGGCTGCGGTTTCAGAATTAAAAAGCAATAACATTGGTGACAACAATGTCAGATGTAGCTTCCATTGTCTTTATAAAGTTAGTGAACTTAAAATATTGAAAAAAAAAATCCTATCAAAATACACCATGTCAAAAATCAACACGTTATAATTACTTGTAAGTTTTGACAGGTCAATGTTGGTTATTTTGCCACTACCCTAATACCTAATATTCCTCTACTGTTTTATTTTATGATTATAATAATTAACACATTTAACCCGTTTGCCTTTTAAGAGTGAACAGGCATCTTCTGGGCACGCTTTTTCCCTCATAAACCTCATCCATCGCTTTCCATCAGGCGTGATAGAGGTGAAGAGCCGGCCCAAACAGCAATAATAATAAAATGTTAACTTAAATACATGTGGGCCGAACATGTTTCACGAATGCACTCGGAGAGATGGGCAAATATTGTCATTCACTGGACGCCTGAGGGAGGTCATCTTCGTCGACGCAGACCACGGCGAAGGTGGTGCAACGATGTGGTAACATTTGCAGGGCCAACATGGTCAGAGATCGCACAAGACAGGGAGGTTTGAAAGAAACAAGGGGAGGCCTTTGCCCAGCAGTGGGACATAACAAAAAACTTGTCATTTAATAATATAATAATAATATCTTTTGACATTTATGCCTTCGACACGCTAAAAAAAGAAGAATACATTTTGTTCCGACACATGTCAATAACTTACTTTCAGCCAACCTGTATTTATTAAATGAATAATCTTAATATATATAAATTACGTGTCATGATGTTTGTCCGCGATGTACTCCTAAACTACTAAACCGATTTTAATCAAATTTGTACACCGTGTGCAGTTTGATTCAACTTGAGAGATAGGATAGAAAAAAAAAAGACAAAAACGTTAGCCACAGCAACGCGTGGCCGGGTCAGCTAGTGTATTATATAGATAAATAAGAGTAAACCATATACATCAACATCTTACTAAGTAAAACTCTCCAACAAAATAAATCCAAGTGTACTGGCCGTTAGTTATTAAAACCACTTACACTATTAGCATATAAAATGCAAGCACTTGCAACGTTAATCTATCGCCCAACTGAAGCGGAGTGTAAATCTTGTTACCTATACGAGTATCACCCTGGAGGCTTCATTCACAAATGCCTTTAAAATTTGAAGACATGTGACATCCACCAACCCGTGGGCTATAAACCATATAGCTCCCTCCTCGCAGAGAGGAGGCCTGAGTCCCAGCAGTGGGAACATTATAGGCAGATTATGCTTATGCTGTGATAGGTGATGTTATTCAATTCAATATAAAATCTAAATCAAAGTCAGTTAATTGATTTCAATTAGACTCAGGGCACCTATGAACGTAAACATTTACAAGAAAATATGTAGAATTGATTTAGTTGCCTCTTCCAAAAAGTAGTTTCGATAGAATTAATAGTTTTTTTTTTAATTACTTCTAAAACAGGTTGTTGCACTACTTTCAGTATGCCAACTGCAAACTCTCAGCTTTCCCTCCTAAACCTCCTGAACTCCTGATGCGGTTTGCGGTAGCCCACTATCCTCTTCCAAGTTAATCATTAATTTCATTTACAGACATGACACGATCACATTATTCCTTTCTACCCACAAAACTACCCATATTAACAAATCCACTAACAAACTCATCGCCATCAACATTCCTATCAAACTAATTAAACTATCCAAACATATAAATACCGACATTTAACAAAAAAGGGCTTTTAATAACGGCAAGCGATGAAGGGAAGCGATGAAGGCAAGCGATGTGAGGTAGGCAAGCGTTCGCGAATTTGTTTTTTGTTTGCTCCAGTTTTAGATGGCATCGTGATTAAACACCGCCTGTTGCTCGATTTAAATGTGTAGGTACGGTTTGATTTATCGCGCAAAGGATTCGGCGGTTATGCGCCTGTGTTTACGACTCGAAGGTTTTCGGGAAGATGTCTTTGAGGTTGTGAAATTGGCCATATTTTTCGTTCATACCTTCTTTCGTTATGGTGTGGAAATAAACGTTTGCAGTGGATATAAACAGCTTAAACTCAATGTATCTTTTATCTGACTAACTGAACGACGTCAGATAGTTCGAAACTTGAAGCTAGATCACCGTTAAAATAGTTGCTTGTGGAGAAGAACAGCTCTAACTCGTCATATAATACATCAAGAAAATATTAATATGAAGTACTCAACAAAATTTTGAGTATCAAATATGCAAAAAAATCTAGCCTTTCACATACATAGCTTATACCCTTGACCGAATCACTAAATAAAAATGAGCATATAAAGATACTTACGTAAATAAAATATTAAACGTAATCAATTCCGAGTGAATTCTGTAACGATTGGCTGGAAGCGGCCGTAGACGTGCTACGAATGCTACGCGGCTACGAGTGCTACGCGCTACGTGCTACGGTCGCTACGAGTGTGCTGTTTAACTCCTACATTTTATTTCAAGGACTATTTTCTTAAGCTACGAAGCGTAGTGATGTGTTTTAGAGTACTTGTTAGTGAGTCGAACGTATTGCTACTCGATATTGCAAACCTCCTACTGATATTATTGTCTGTGCTTACAGATATTGTACCGTCGATATTGCTTTTGCTGGAGATATTAGGTGCTAGTCGTTTTGCAGAAGGAATGTGAAGAATTTTTGTTGCCCCTTGTAATTATTAAGTGTTATTTTCACGTGGATTAAAAACGAATCTTAAAATAATTCTTGTGATAACAAAGCTGATGAAGTATTGAATGAGATAGTTAACTACAGCTTTGCGGAAATGCAACAATTTACGAAGTTTAACCCTCTGAAGTAGACACGAGTTGTACGACTGAATTGCTAATACACTGAAAAGATTATCTAATCTGAACGTTTTGTACCTACGATTGCTCGAAGTGCGCTAGACGTATGTAGGTACCATTACTCGTCAAGGAAATGTACAGACGCCAGCACATCAAGCTACTACAATCTGACAATTTTTAAATAGATTTTCACCTTTGCAGCTAAAGCATAAGGTTCAAAGTTGATTGGGGAAATTTGACAGTTTCGGGTAGCTTGATGTGAGTAGCTGTGCTAGCGTCTGTACCACAAAGAAAATGAAGTCAATCTCATGGATTGTTGAGCTTACGAGTGACCTAAACGAGTTTAGGCTGTTTATAATGTTTACTCAATACTCAACTACACATGAGTAACATACACAGACCATACCTACACCACACAAATAATATCACCCAAACCAGAACCCCCCAAAATCTACCACACAACATTAAATAATCCCCATACATCTCGGTCTTATAATATAATTACAAAACAATTGCGTTCTCAAAGCGCAGTTGCAGCATTTGAGCGGCACTTTCGCTCAACGTGCTCATTTGCCGGGTTGAGCATAAAAGCGATATGCTCAAACAGTTGAGTGGAGAATGACGCTCGACCCGGCCACTGGCCATTGTGATGGGATTATGAATGTCATAATGATATTTGTGTGCCGTTTTTGGTCGGATTGCGAGCAGCCATGCTTGTAATGTGGGTAGTGTGAATTTGATTTGGTGAAATTATCTTGTTGGTTTTTGGTTGGTAGGATTTTCTTTTGTACTGACCGCATTGTTAGAGTTGTTGATTCGACGAAATGTGGTGTGAAACAATTTGTTTGTTGTGGAAAAGTGCAACAATATAAAAGGAATTAATTTAGTCATTTTCAGTTAACATCAATTGGAGCAGATTTTTGTAACAATCTGGCTACGTATAGACTTGTTAACAGTAATGTTAACAGTTCATTTATCAAATAAAATTTCATTCGAAATCATCCATCGGTTTCTTACTAAACTTCAATGACACTTTACACTTTTACTTACAGCACATCAAACTACTATAATCTGTAAAATTTATTTAATAGATTTTCAACTTTATCGCTAAAGCATAAAGTTCAAAGTTGATTGGAAAAATTTGACAGTTCCGGGTAGCTTGATATGCTGGCGTCTGTACATATACTCACGCCTTGTTCCCGTGAGGTTAGGCAGAAACTACAGAACGCAAATTGCTACGATCCTTCTGCTTTCTTTACGTTCATACATCCCCCTTCGCTAGATAGTACATCTAAATACATGGTACTGCTAATAAGCTTATTAAAATTCAAAACAAAACCACTCTAAACTCCAAACATATTTAAAATCTAGTCCCACGACTCTCAGTACCCAAAAGTTTATTAGACGTCTAGACCAAAACTATACACCTAACGGCTATATGTTTATGAGTTAGAATCACGCCTTCAGGAGGTCCTAATGAACGGCTTTAATGAAAGTCTAGAGCTTCATAATTATGGGGCAGGGCGCATACCTGGCGCTAAGATACTTCCTGAAAAGTGGAAAAATTTGTGAAGGTACTTGCTTAAGGTAAAAGTGCTATTGGCCATGTAGGATGCTTTAGACCATGCATAATCAGCCTATAATGTTCCTACTGCTGGGACACAGGCCGCCTTTCTCGAGAGATAGGTTTCATGGTTTTTGAGGGTGCTAAAGCAGATAGCGAGGTCAAAATGAAAATCCAAGACGGCGACAACTTAATGAGGGCTTCTAAAATTTTATACTAGATGGCTCTGTATTAAAAACGCGTCTGAAATTTACACTTTCTCTCTCTTTCTGTCTCTTTTTATTATATACGAGAATGTGTGCGTGTGAGTAGGTACCGCGTACGGAACTGAGTTCCTGACGGGGCTCCACGACCGAATGGGGTATGTACGATTTGGTAAGAATTAAATACATCAGTAATACTGAAGGCCAATTCTCGTAATTTAAAACGTTGAAAATCCAGTCTCAACTCGGCGACAAACAAATGTCAAAAACTTGTCAAAATTTAGGGGAATTAGAGGTATTTTTGACAGATTGTAACTGAGATCAGACTGTGAACATTCTTAAAATTACTAAAATCACTGAAATTAATCAATTCAAGGATCTGAGGTGATCCTTTAATTGATTATATTTAAAATATATCCAATAATAGCTCTGTTATTCAAAAACGACCCCTATTTTACTTCTCTATCTTTACAATATCGTACGCATCAGCAGAGTAATTGCGTAACGCACTATTAGTAGTAATGGCTTTGATTGAACAGTTCAAAAAAAATCATTGCCTTGTTGAGCATAAGTACCATTTTTTCGAACATTATAAAGCAATGGTAAAAAATTTGTAACATCCTTTAAAATGATTCAAATTGAGATTGATAATGTTTTTACGCAATTAAGGTGCTATTTATGCTGTTACACGAAAATCTTAAATGTTTTGTAATCCATACAAGCTCATCGTTCAATGGCAAATGGCCGCACACCGTCCATTACGCCGTGGGGCAAGTTAAATGAGCTGCGAGTGACCAGCCGCCGAGCGTCGCACTAACTATCTTTAACTTTTCAACTATTCCCATTTATCTTCTCTAGTTTTTGAGTGCGTGAATGCTTTGGTATTTTTTTTTTTCGAAGAGTAGGCTAGATTGTTATGGTGTTTCAGTATCTGCTACTGCAAGTTCTTCTAGATTAGTCAAAGGTTTGCAAAATGTAAAATGGATTCGCAACAATTGTTGATAAATCCATAAATTGCTATACTTTGTGACACTAAATGTTTTAGGTATTTTTATTTTCATTTATAGACTACCGTTCTTTATTTTATAATCAAAATTAAATTTTAAATGACAAGAAATAAATTGCATTAATAAATCTGGCCAAGTGCAAGTCGGACTGGCACACAAAGGGTACCACCATCGTACAATATTTAACACTACATATTTAAAAAAACAAGTATCTTGTATGGTGACCCCTTCAATTTTAAACTTTATTTTATTTTTATTAAATGCCGTTATAGCGGCAATAGAAATACACACTGAAATTTCAACTGTCTATCTAATACGGTTTATGAGTTACAGCCCGCTGACAGACAGGCGGACGGACAGCGGAGGATTAGTAATAGGGTTCCGTTGGCACCCTCCGGGTACGGAACCCTAAAAACAACCAGTTGAAAAAACCGCTCCTATTGCTACATAGACAAGCCGGACAAAACGATAAGATTTTCGAAGTTATAAATGCAGAAACAATTAAATACTTAGTTAATTATCAAATTGTATACAATTTGCCGGACATTGTGGAGAAAGTTAAATGGGCTGCAAGTGACCGGTTCCCAAGTGTCGGCACAACTATTGTGAACTTTGTGTCCAACGCACACAGTTTGTGACACGCATACATTTTAGCGGAACCAGTGTTGTGTTTAAACTAAAGTTTTAGTTTTCTAGAAAAACGGTTCCGTCATATTATATACAGGGTGTGGCGTAATTAATGGATAACCTCTTAAGGGGTCATTGTACTTATCATTATGAACAACTATTACTATGGGACCAAACCTGTAATTCCGAAAAAAGAATCAGCAGTTTGCTACATTATGACAAGTTATCGAACATAAAATGTAGGGAACAACAGATTTTTTTTTCGCGTTTTCATGTTTATGTGTAGTGTTAAATATTGTATGGTGGTCCGGAACCCTTCGTGTGCGATTCCAACTCGCACTTGGCCGGCTTTTTTATCTTTATTTTAGGAAGGACCAAGTTTATATCTCTGAACATTCATAAAAAAGTTAGGCACTTCATTATAATACAGGAACTTTTAACAACTTGTTGAAACTAAACAAAAATATACTCCTACTCAAATCTCAAGCGGTAAAAGCCTTTTAAAATCCCCTCATACAGTGAACTACCCGTACATTTCTCATCTCACAGCCCTGGATATGAACCGGCGACGTTTCACTCGTAAAACTGAGTTTAAAGCCGCTGTGCTTGGCTATAGTATGCAGTGAAGTTATAAAACACAGGCAGAAAATGGATTGGTACAGAAGGCTAGCTCGGTATAGCGAAAATAGGCGCACGCACACATAGACGCGTACGTACGAAGATCTCAAACTACAGGGTCAAATTAAATTAGCTAGAGAAACTCCGCAGACGTAATCTATATTTAAACATGATAAAACATTTGGGGCCACGTCCGCTGATTTTGTAGTTGATTGAAGTATGAGTAAAGAAATCTCAATTTTTTGTTGTTTGATCATGTTTTGATATCGATACCATCACGTCTGTGCAGTTTACACAAAAAAGTGATATATGAACTGGTGGAAGCATGATATATATTTATATATTTTTGTTATAGGTATCATGTTTCCAAACATGATATATAACAATGATATACCCACCACGTCTGCGGAGTTTCTCTAACTTATTTAATTTGACCCTGACTGTATAACAAACAAATGACAGTCGCGAGTACGCTTGCACTCACTGTACGTGAAGCGTGTTTATGTGTGCGTGCGTTTTCACTCGTTGTATGAAGCCGGCCTTCTGTAGGCATCTACTCTGTGACACAGGTTTCAATTGCAATTAACGGCGCAAGGCGTAGAGCACGTCTCGTTAAAACTTGTTCATTGGGCAGGACTGTGTTCGTGTTTTAATTTTTAATGTTATGGTACAATTCTTGTGGGTTTATCGGGATGTTATGAGATGTTTCGTATCTTCGTTTCTTAGTATGAGTGTTATTGTTAGCTCTAGCACCATATAGCACTATTGAAATTCAAATTAGCTGTAGGAGTAATTAAGGCTTAGAAAAGAATAGACTCACGACCCCTTCAAATAAATTAGTATCCAGCAGAAATACTACCATAACAAAAAAAAAAAAAAAACAATAGGAAAATATGGATAGTTGTTTACAAATAGTAAACCACTAAGATATTGTAAAGATATATCAAGTCGGCAATATTCGGCCTCTGTTAAATCTGTGATTTATTGTCAGCTATTTATTTCTGAGATGATACATTTCAGTTAATTTTGATCACAACTGAGAATAACATATTCTTATAATACAAGGAGGTAATTTATAGCAAACTAGCCTCCCGCGACTTCATCCGCGAGAAATTTCTTGTTCCCCCGACTCACCCCGTCGCATCGCATCGTCTGTCCGCGCTATTACTTTGTTTTCGCTTAGTGTGCTTTCTGACTTTTATTCCTTTTGCTCGGCTCCTAAGGGTCCTAGCGCGATGTTAACCTCCTTCCTCAAGAATTCGGCTATCAAATGCAAGTTTTTTTTTTAATCCGACTGGTAGTTTCAGAGATTAACGCGTTCAAACAAACTCTTCAGCTTTATTATTTGTATAGATACAACCTGAAACTGTTTAAGTAGGTACTGAATATATCGATCGACGACATCTGACTCACTTTGCGACAGTGACTTTGAACGACCGCGGTCTGAGGGGCAATTCTCGTAATTTTAAATCATACATCACACATCGTATAGTTGCCTGAAATATGGTGGGTACACAAGATGTTAATTTAAATTATAGCACAGGACAAATTTCACCCTCATTACGGGCATGCAAAAGAACTTGGCATGGGCATGTGTAGGAACGTTCACGTCTGATCTCAGTCTCAATCTGTCAAAAATACCTCTAATAGCCCTACATGTAACATGTTTGACAAGTTTCTGACATTGATTGCTCAGGGACAATCAATGTCAGAAACTTGTCAAACATGAGGTTGTGAGTAGATTTTGAACGTTTTTTATTACGGAAATTGGCATTCTGACTGCACCCTGATAACTGTCTTGAAAACTGAATTCGTTTTAAATCTTCAAAAACCACTCCAGCTCAAATACTTATCAGGTCTTAAGACCCAAACTTTGTCCATTACAGACTTAAAAGAGTTTATCTCCAAATAAGCCAGCTACGAATATTCCTAAAAAAATAGCCTCAATTGGTAAAAACTGAAGAGTTGAAAAGTCTGCAGGGAATATGAAATTAAAGAAGATGAAACAGAACGGCTCATCTCGAAAGTTCGTGGAGTTGAAGTTTCGGAACTTTGCTTTCCGAAATGTATTTAGAAGTCCCGCGGGAGGAGCTTTAAGGTGTTGGAGATAACTCGGCGCAGAAAAAATATTCCTTCTACCTGTAATTTTACGTAGTCGTACATTGTGTTAGGTTTTTATTAAGTTGCTCGCACACTGAAAAGATTCGTACGGCAGCAGTTTGCCTATACAGTGTGTCTGTGATATTTTGATACAGTGGCTGAGATAATGTTTGTGACAGACGGATAGACCGTCGTAGGTAGGTAGGTGTGTCATCTGTACCTTCCAGGATTTATACACACTGGTCGGACAAAATTTGAGTAAGTAGTTAATCGACACGAAAATAACAGTTATTCAGTGACATTACTCGCGTAGTGCACACGTGTCTGCGCACACACTTGAATAAAATCTTCCGCGCCGAAGGCTGATCTCCGCTGATTGGTCGCTATGGCCAAAATTCGGTCCGAGAGAGGACTATAAGTAGTCGCGGCTTTTGACTATCTACAGAACCCATTAAAAAATCCAGTCCGATGTTTCTCATTCTATACTGTGTTTATTTAGTGCGATGCACGAGCACTCACAATCACTTTATTTTAAACATAATTTACAGACGACATGACTCAACGAAAATGCAAAAATGAGGGAAACGAAAGTTACTTTTTAAAATACCTACTTAGCTGTCAAAAACCAATCTAGAATCCAGTAGTTACTTAGATAGATAGGTAGATATCCTGCCATTTCGTGTACCTAACAATAAAGATCTTTGTACCTACCTTATAAATCCTTCAAGAATCAGACTTACCTTCCGTACATGAACCATGTAACAAGCAATTTTACAAATCGCCCGTCAATCCAGTAGGAGAATGTAAACAGTTACTTACCTGAAAAAAAAAGTTGATGTATTAGACTCACGTATGTAAAGACAAGAATGTATTCAGTTGAGATTATTTATGAAGTTGTTTTCGTATGAAAATATGTGATAAATTGAGTACATTTGTAGCTGATACAAAGCTGAATAGAGTTCATTGAATATTCTGAGTCTTGTGTGGTAACATAATAAAGAAAGAACAAGGAACCGTGTGATTTTTAACAAAATATGATAACATCGTGGTTGTTAAAATTAACATCTAAACATCAAAAATCTGCTTGGAGTTAATAAACAAGCGATTCTAAGAAAGTTAGCAGCGCAGATTATCGACAATCGAAAACCAGCCTCAGCAACTATAATAACCCGCAGCGGGATTGTCCGAAAGGGTTACCGCTACCCCGGAACATAAAGGGCTAAGGACGGATGCGGACACGGATGGGTTTTAGTCAGTAAGAGTCTGACACTCCCTTCCGCTCCACACAGAGCGGGAGGGGTCATTTGATGATTTCCCATACTAAAAAAAAAAAAAGTAACTATACCTAATAACCTAGAGTAACTAAATAAAATGCTGTCTATTTAGTTTTTTTTTGTCTTATGTTGTTTTTATCTTCCATCCCATTGCTGTGAATTGTCCGGGTAGTTTGGAAGAACTGGAGACCTACAACACAGGCATTTCTAGTTCAGGCTTCAGTCTCCGCAACATCAATGTAGGTATTTTTGTAAACACAAGTAAGCGTAGTACAAATTTTTGATTATGTGGTGGCGTAAATAACAGTTTTTTATTATATATTACTAGCTTCCGCCCGCGGATTCGCCCGCGAGGTATGTCGATAAAAACTATCCTATGTCCTTTCCCGGGATGCAATCTGTCTCTCTGCCATTTTTTATAGAAATCCGTTCAGTGGTTTAGGCGCGAAAGGTAACATACAGACAGACAGACAGAGTTACTTTCGAATTTATAATATTAGTATGGATGGATATTAAGGAAGTTAACATTTTTATCGAAATATTCATGAAGCCGCAATTCTAATAGTCTGCATTAACCCTTAATGACACCTAGCTCATAACTAGAACCCCCTAAAACAAAAGCTTTTCAAACGGCCTTAAACTCCAATCCAAATTCAAATCTGCCAATAAAACCGAACACCACAACACGCCAAACGCCCCACACTGACGCTCGATGCGACTAATTGCAGCTGATTGTGAATGGTCGTCTTTTGCCAGCCGCTGAATGAGCGTGAGCAGCTCGCTTTAGTCACGCAAGCCTTGATTGTATGAACACTGCTTAACATAAACGTCACGTCCGAGGTAGGGGAATACTGTAATACTGGTGTAGGTAGATCTATCATTGGTTGTCGTGTGTGTGTATCTATGTGATGGTGTGTGTGTGTGTGCGAGTTTCCTGTGACGTCTTCACGCCTGTCGGGTTGAATAGGAATGATGGTCAGTCGTATCCTTCCGTATGATTTGAACGGCATACTGTGTCTCAATCACCAGTAAGTATTAACTTTAGAGTGGCAAATAAATAAATTGTTGACTTTTTAACCTGGACGAGACTTTCTGGATAGATTGCTTCTGTGATTGGTCGTAAGAAAGCATTGTTAAAATCGACACCCGTTATTTAATTTAAATCTTAACACGGTGACTGCCAGACAACAGACACAATAGAAAATCGATTGTTCGCGGTCACCGGTGACCTACACGGTAGAGAACGTGTTAAGGTGAGAAGTCAAAAATCTAGTAAGTCTCAATCGGACTTCTCCTATTTCAGAAAAGTGTACTTTTGTGAAGCTTTATCAAGTAAACACATAATATAACAACAGGATTAGGCAGAGCTGCACCAATAGTAGGAACACATTCGCCAGTAATGTTTAAGACCTAGGTAATACGGGTCGGGCCTATCCTATTGCCATCAACCGGGAACGAATCCAGACTTAGGACTACTACTTAGAAATCAAAAACCACAAAAATTGCTTCAGGCATCTTCTTGGCACGCTCGTTCCATCATACATTCATCAGGCATGATCGGGATCAACAGGTTTTTTTTTTTCTTTCTAAGTATGAAAAAGTAGCCTGAGGATTATAGTGGGATATTACCACAGATATAGATACACCTAGATAACGCAAGAGCAACTACTTCGGGCGCCAAAAATGGCACCAGCTGCTGGCTGGGTGAGTATGAGGCCCCTTTGGGCACGACGGGTGCCGCACGCGACGGCGTCTTTGAATCGATTTGATCTTCCATCACTAAATAGTGCTTGTGACGTCATAGTAGGTAGTCAAAAAATGGGACGCTTGGTTTTCATACAGATCGTGGTACTTGCGTTATCTAGGTCTATCTATATCTGTGTATCATTAGTACTTACAAAAGTACATAAAAGATAAACAATACTCGTTAAACTATTGGTTAAACTGATGATAATAGTGTGAATAAACTTATGTGGGCCAAATTAAATGGAGCAGCGCGGTGCGGTCATGTGAGATGAGTGAGACCTATTAAGGTAATAATAGTATTGTTATTGTGACACTAAGTATTGCGTTACTACAAATAATGCGATATAGTTGTTTCGGAATGTTAGATATGAAAGGAATATGTAGAAAGGACAGATCTTATGGCATAATTAAAAGTATATTATATTTTTTTTATCGGTTTATTTCAAGCCCCCAGATCCGATCCCCTAAAGGGTGCCAACGGAACCCTATATTACTAGCTTCCGCTGTCCGTTTGTCTAAATGTCAGCGAGCTGTATCTCATGAACCGTAATAGATAAGACAGTTGAAATTTTCACAGTGTGTATTTCTATTTCCGCAATAATAACAAATAATAGAAATAAAATAAATTTTATTGAAATTAAAGGAAGTCTCGTGTCTTTTTTTTTCGGCGTTTTTTTTCTTTGTGGTACGGAACCCTTCGTTAGCGAGTCCGACTCGCACTTGGCCGGTTTTTTTTATATTGCTGAAAAGGAGTTTGTTGAACAAGCCATTTTACCAATCAAAAGTAAAGAAACTTCATTCTGAGAACTTATAGGTAAGTAATATAAATATTTCACCATTACTATAACGCAATTTCCACATTTTCCAATTCAAGTAAACGCACCTATTCAATCTTCCAACAACGAATCAATAACGCGGCAAAATGAATATGGGTTTCCGCAAAAAACCGCCGAAACTGAACCGAACCCGTATTTCCCTGAAAATAATTACTTCAGGCAATATCGACATGCGAAAAAATAAGGCTCTCCACACACTGAAGCAAGCTATGAAGTAGCATATTTTGATTTTTAAATACCTGAGACCATTAGTTGATACTGAAACTACATACTTTAATAATGTTACAGTAATTATTTATTAGGGGAGTTCCCTGTCCGAGCTTCATTGATACAATAGAGTACTATGTCGCCAAAATGTCTGTACGCGCATAACTGCACCAAATTGGATAATTATTTTTATTTTGTGTTCGGTATTGCCAGGACATGGTTTTTACGAAAGAAAATTTCGGAAATTCGAGAAAAAGAATTGCACCCGTGCGAAGCTGGGGCGGGCCGCTAGTGACATAATATAAGTGTGTTACGACTTACGACAGCAGGGCCCTAATTCTCTATGACCACTTAACGATTTCTTTCCGAAACTACGTCAATTCCTTAGCTAATCCCGCCAATCTCGCGTTGATTTCGCGCGGTTTCGTTTATTGTGTCATAGAGAATAACGGCCTTGGTCAGGAAAACTACTTTATCTCATCATACAACAGTAAGCGCCAAGCTTAATAGTGTTGTTGTGACACGGGCCCTAAAGACGTAACTTTCAATTTGGCCAACAGTAATTTTGTTGATGTAATTTTAACGGCGCGGGCGCGGGCGGCGGCAGAAACGCAATGTGTTGTAATAAAGGGCGAATACATTTGTAAAGAGGAAAGCAACCAAACTGCCGTATATTTACGCGTTACAGACGTTCCAGTTGTAAAACTGGATGTATTTTATATTAGTGTGGGAGTTTGTGAGTACATAAAGGAAATTGAACCGTAAATGTAAATTATTAAATTAGTAGGTACTACGAATGATTTTGACGTAGTAAACGCAACGATAGCCAATAATGTAGATTAAATTAGCTATTTATCGAAAGACTTCCACCAACTTCGTTACAAAACAAAATATTAGTTCAATGCTCTATGCCCAAAAATAAAAATAAAATATAAACAGTTCATGAGTCAAGTGTGATCTTTAAATTTGAGGAGGCGAGTGACTTATTATTTGACGAGCAAAATTACATTTGAAGTAGGTAATCCGGTTCACAAAAATAAGTAGAAAGAAAGAAAATACGTTTATTTAGTAGCAGACTGTCTTCGCAAAAAACATACAATTTAATAAAGACCTCATAAGATTCCGAATCGCTTTAAGACCCTAAGCCCGGGACAGAGGATTGCCGTAAATAAAGACCTCTAGTTAACGCTCCCGTGCTCAGCATCTCAGTTAAAGGCGAAAACAGACGGATTGAGTCGAAACAAACCTATGGCTCAGAAACAAAACCTTATACGTTATCAGCTCAACACAAACAACGAAATTCATAGCCTCCTCTATAGATATCACCGGCTCTCTATCACAACGCAATAAGAGCCAGATTCGAACGTGATGACATCCAATTCGGATTTGATGAATGCCCTCGGCGCCGATGCGAAATAATTTCTTCTATTCATCCGCTAAAATATTACGGCCGACTCTGACTAATGAATTCATTTCAATAGAGGCTCTTCAATCCGGACTCAAGCCAACGATAAAGATGACGAATACCTAGTGAAATGGGCGGTTTAATTCTGACGGCAAATTAGTTATTGAGCTGAGAACTAATAGATTTAATCAATTATTATGGGCGTGTAATCGTGACTGTAACGAGTACGGCCTACTTACCGAAGGCCAATTCCCGTAATTCCGTAAATCTTGTAAAACATTCAGACACAATGTAAATTGTTATTGAATAAATGAAATGAAATTAAAAACGTTCAGAATCTAGTCGCAATCTCATCTCAGCGACAAACAACTGTCAAAAATTTATGGAAATTAAGAGGTATTTTTGACAGATTGAGATTGAGAATGCAAGTGTTCTTAAAAAAAACCGGTCAAGGTGCGAATCGGACTCGCACACCGAGGGATCCGTACAAATTTGTAGGTATGTAAATAGTTTATCACGAGTTTTTTTTTACGTTACTACAAATTTTCGGATGATTTCCTTTACTTGTGCTACATGCCAAATTTCATGGTTCTAGGTCAACGGGAAGTAACCTATGAATTTTGATTCCCTTGAGAGTGTCGAAATATACGTTTTTTGCGGCATAAAGGCCGCATCTTTTTTTTACGTAAACTTAAGTTTGATTTTATCACAGTTTCAAGGGACTGTAGGCTTGAGTATATGGTTTTAGTTTGAACTCGGTACCTCCACGCGTTTCCGAGATAAGGGCAGACAGACAGACGAACAACAAAGTGATCTTATAAAGGTTCCGTTTTTTCCTTTTGAGGTACGGAACCCTAAAAATATGGGAATTGCCTATCTGATGTGTAGGTCAGATTATCGCAATTTGATATTTAACTTATTAGGGAATTGGAACTTAATGAATGAGAAACGAGCATATTAGCTCTTATGTCTTAACCTATTGCTCAAAACATACATGAACCCTGAAAACATAACACAATTTTTTTTGGGCAGTCGTGTAATAACAGCGTATTTTGCACATAACACAAAGTGGGAGCCAAAAGAAGAGACCATACAACAAAGCTCACGTTAATATCACCAATTGTCAGTTTGCCAAGCAACGCCTATTTTCTGCGCCAAATGTTCACCAATGATCTACCGTCATAATATGTCGCAAGTGTCGAGCGATATTTTACCACTCTCGAGTACCATTATCTCCGAAACTAGAGCCAAGAAAATTTCGGAACATTTACGCCCGTACCGCGATAAATATCACCGCAGAGGTAATTATTAAGCCAAATGGATAGTAGCAACAACTAATTGCTGCTAATAAATCTGTATAGTGCATAAGAAAATGTACTCTTGTTTTGGATGTTAAATGGCGGAAATGGATTTAAGTGTGATTAAGGACAGAGGCGCTTCGTACGCTACAGACGAGTGCAACTATTCGCAGTAAATTACAGGGAAATGGAAAAACTGCAGCGATAAATTTGTCTGTCTTAGGTTCCAAGTTCCCAGTAAATAAAGTGAGCAATAATTAAGTGCCGGCTGCTTCACATCTTATGCAGTAAGACATTCTTGTTATTTCCAAAGTTCAGAGTCGGGGAAGTTAAACAAATGTGGTCCGAGCGACCCTCGTGGCCAGCCGAGCGTTAACGACTTCGAAACATGTCCAAATCTTAGTTGTGCGGTAACACCCCGTAAATGTGAACACCAATAAACAGCGCGAGGTGAATTGCGGGGAGATTTTCCTCTAAGTTTCCAAACGAATATTTACGATACGATCAAAATTTTATGTCCGGATTTAAATACGTCTCACTCAATACTCTGTTGCTATGGAAGTATAAACTCATAAACGTAACATTGTAGCACTATATTAAAGAGAACAAAAGTACGGCAAAGAATCTGAACTGTTGCATAACTTACGATCTTCAATATAAGTTAATATTGCCTCGCGAAAGGTGCGCATAAAGAATAATGGTTTTTGAATATCAAACAAGGTATTTCCAAAGCACCTAAAGTACATGTTCCGATGCTGCCCTCGAACGTAACATTTTTCTTATCGACGAGGAAATATACGCTTTCAGTTGATTTACGAATTGTTTGTGAATGCGGCAACGAGGATAAAATACAGAGTTCCTCAGTTCGATGTTATCTTGGTACAGTGAGACTGTTACGCTGATTGGATGACTTCTTTGTACTTGTATTAGTGTACGTAAGACGAGATTACGCTAACAAATTGCTGTTAGCTCTAATTACGGATGATTATGTCATTGTTTTCGCTGATATCGGATTTGGTGTCCTTGTAGGTTTGTTTGTCATTGAATGTGACTTCATGTGACTTTCTACATCAATAAACGTTGAGCTGGGTTTGTAAGTTTTCGATTATGAGTTGGAGCAACGCACACGCATTTCAATTTGTTACACTTAATACATTTTAACATGTGAATAAATCACAAACAGAGTATATTTTGTATACGCATTCACGATACTAACGATTTAAAGTGTAGTAAAATAATGATTGATGGAAGAATCATGAAAAAATTATGATTTTCAAGCATTCATATTCTTCTTTCCTCATCTCAGAAAATTCCAACCAACATGCCACGTCCAAACCAGAAATCTTCCAACATGAACACGCTCCGTCGTTAGACTACCAACTAGTGCCGGCTAAATGTAGGTGAATACGGAATTCCCGGGAGTACCTACTGGGGATGCGACCACTCGTGAGCTGTGCGTGCTAAGAATATTCTAGCACACTCTTTATATTTGCTTGCTGTATTGAATTACTACTGCTTTCTCTGCGAAATATCGATGGGTTTATAGCAATGTTATGCTACTGCAAGAGGATATTTTGTTGTTATTTGAGGTACTTTATAGGGAGACAATGCACAAAGTGAAGTTATAATCACCTGGTGGAGGAAACAAAATAATCTGGTGGAGGAAATGATATAAATAAATCCAACAAATAACTGCTATTCTGTTTGGGGAAATATTAAGGCATATTTATCCAAAATGTATAAGTTAGCCGTTTCTTTTTTATCAGTGTCAGCTAATTGTAGGTGAATGCGAAATTCCCGGGATTATCTGCTGGGGATGCTGATGCTGAAGAGGGATATTTAACTGGTAGAGAGGCTTAAACTATCCGGGCCTTATCTAATATAACTGACAATGCGACATGTTTGTCAAATAATTGGACATATTTTCACGACAGGCGCTCTTTACAAAGCAGAAAAGTATGTAAGAAACTTATTACTACTGCTTTCTGTTGTGTAATGCGATTGATTTTATGGCAATGTGATGCAACTGCAACACAATGGTTGCTCAGGTTTTAGTTTGGTATACAAATAATACTTGAGGGTATGAAAACTGGGGTGCTTGGGCAGAGAACCTCCACGTGTGCCCGGGGACTGGAGTTCCCTTATGGATACGTCCGGGGGGAAGACCAGTGTTTGGGCCGGTGCATCCTGGGATGCGGACAGCGATCTCCCATTGGGATTATTACCCAGTGGGATCCCGCTGTCCGTATGCTAATACTCTGCCAGGAGGATCACTCCACACTCGTCGCTTTGCGTAGCAGAGCGGCAGTGGTGGTGGGGTCAGAGCGGGCCCGGTGTGCACTTACCCTGCCGCCGGGCAGGCAGGAGGGATAACACCCCCCCCCTGCCCCCGCGAATCTCGTAGCCCTGGAGACAGTTAAGGTCATGTCTCTGGTTGTTGAAGGGGGTCGAGGGTCTTGGCTTAACCGCCCGGACCGCGAGGAAGATTAACCTCTATAAAAAATTCCCCAAACCTCCAAGCGGCGGCGCACCGTGAGGGAGGTAGTAAGCTTGGCTAATGGGTAGCTTGATTTAGTCGCTAGTGCGAACCACTTTTAATTTGAGTCAATACAACAATATATATACTCGTGGGAACAACTATGGAAATAAATATTAAAAAACAAAACCAAACAGAGGAGATGAGGAGTGATGTGGAGTCGGAGTCCGATTCCACATCTGGAGACGCGAGCACGGGAGGCTCAAGGAGCACTAGCCGTGCCAAGGAGGTGGCCGCTGCGAAGAAGTTCTTCAGCAAGCGGCCAAGGTTAGAAGACGGCCAAAGGTCGTCCTCTGACTGGGAGATGGCCCGGAAGATCCCCACCAGTAGGCGGGGAGGAGCCCGTCAGCGAGGCAAGGGGAGGGGGATCACTGCCCGCGAAGCGGCAGAAAAAGCGGAGGAGCCTGCAAAGGAGGGGCGGACCGGTCGCGCGGTCGCTTCGGAGCCCTCAAGCGACGAGGTCGATGCGGTTGATGGCGGCCCCGATGCGAACCGCAAACTTCAGTTTGCGGCGGTCGTGGAGGCCGCATTCCGAGGCGTGTCCCTGAAGAAGCTATATTCTTCTAAGAACAGGGCCATAGTCTCGGCAACGGCCTCCATCATGGCGGCAGCGGAGGCCGCAAACTACGTTGGTCCTGCGGCCAGCGAAGTGGCGGAAATGCGGGCAGAGGTTGCCCGCCTGACGGCCGCCATGGAGCTTCTTCAAGAGGAGAACAAGAGGCTCCGAGCAGACCTGGCCGGGCTGAAGGTCACCGGCAACGGGCAGGCAAAAGAGCCAAGTCAGCCCGCACCACCGGTGGAGAACCAGGTTCTGACCCTGGTTCGTCAGGAGTTAGCGTCCTTCCAGGCGCGGTTTTCCGCCCTGGAGGGTATAGTCTTGCGCCCCCCCCTGGCGGGCAGGACGGCCCCAGGACCAAAGACGGCCTCGTACGCGGCCGCTGCGGCAGCTGCCGCCCCTAAACCCGGGCCGTCTGGCCGGGCTCAGGCGCCGGCCAAAACGACGACAAAACCGGCGTCGGCTAGCGTACCCCCGGCGAAGACGGCAAAACCGGCCCCGGCTGGTGGAGCCCCAGCGGAGACAAAACCGGCGCCTGCCGGCAAAAAGAAGGGCCGAAAGGCAAGGGAGGTGGAGGCCCCAGATCTTACGCCTCGCCCCCAAAAATCTTCCACTTCCCCCACGATCGACGCCGAATGGCAGGTGGTCGGGGAAAAGAAGAAGGCGGCCAAGGCGGCCAGGAAAAAGGCGCAAAGGCGGCGCCGCAAGGAGCGAGCCGTCGCAGCACGACTTCGTGCCCCAAAGACCGCGGCTGTAGTTATTACACTGCAGCCAGATGCGGCCAAGAGGGGTATGACGTATTGCGACGTGCTCACCAAGGCAAGAGCGACGGTGGACCTAAAGGAGTTGGGGATTACCGGGGGCCTCCGGCACAGGGTGACCGCTACTGGCGCCCGCATGCTGGAGATCCCCGGGTCGACGAGTGGCCCCACCGCAGACGCTCTAGCGGAGAAGCTGAGAGCGTCCCTGAGTGCGGAGGAGGTCCGAGTCTCCAGGCCCGTCAAGTGCGCAGACATGCGCATCATGGGCCTGGATGACTCCGTATCGGAGGGAGAGGTGGTGGCCGCCGTCGTCAGGACGGGCGGGTGTCTGGCCGACCAGGTGAAGGCAGGCACCATACGCCCTGACTTTTCGGGTATGCGAACCGTAACGGTAAGCTGCCCCGTGACGGCGGCCAGAACAATTGTGGAGGGCCGAAGGCTTCTGGTGGGATGGGTGTCAGCGCAGGTCAAACTGCTGGAGCCCAGACCCCTGAGGTGCTTCCGATGTCATGTGGGGCACCACGTTGGCGTCCAGTGCACATCGGAGGACCGCAGCACTCTGTGCTTCCGCTGCGGTCAGCCCGGACACACGGCCGGTTCGTGCAGCGCCGCGCCGCACTGCGTCGCATGTGCGGCTGCTGGCAAGCCGGCCGATCACCGGGCGGGGAGCAAGTCCTGCGCTCCACCCGCCGGAACCAGGAGAAAAGGCAGGCCCTCCGCCACCGCCACCGCCACCGTCGCCACACCCGTTGTCGCCGCCGCGGCTGCCGCCGCCACCGTTGAGGGGCCCTCACAAGAGGCCCGGGAGGAGACTGCAATGGAGGAGTAACGGCTCCATTACGTCTCCTCCAGGCGAACATCAACCACTGCGCCTGCGCTCAGGACCTGTTGCTCCAGAGCATAGCGCAGTGGTCGATTAACATCGCCGTGGTCGCTGAGCCGTACTTTGTCCCGCCCAGGGATGACTGGGTGGAGGACCTGAGCGGCTCAGTGGCCATAATTTCGTCGGCTGCCGCCGGTACCCCGTCCCTCGAAGGTGTCACGAAGGGACAGGGGTGCGTAGCAGCACGGTTCGGAGAGATTGTAGTAGTGGGAGTGTACTTCTCTCCGAGCCGAACTCTCGCCGAGTTCCAGAACTCTTTAACGGAGTTTAGTGTCGTCGTCGCCGGAAACCATCCCTTCCCCGTGCTAGTGCTCGGGGACTTCAACGCCAAGAATCTGGCCTGGGGTTCCCGTTACACGGATGTGCGGGGCAGGATGGTGGAGGACTGGGCACTCGAAAAAGGCCTGGTCGTCCTAAATCGGGGTTCTGTTCCCACGTGTGTGCGGATGCGGGGGGAGTCCGTGGTGGACATCTCGTTCGCCAGTCCCGCTCTGTCACAACGTGTCATTGACTGGCGCGTCTTGGAGGAGGTGGAGACATACTCGGATCATCGGTACATTCGGTTCGACGTCTCCGCCCAGACCTCTAGCGCGCCGGTCCAACAGGCCCCGAGTGGTCCGCGGTGGGCGCTGAAGCAGCTGGACCGGGAGCTCCTCCTGGAAGCCTCGATCGTTCAGGCCTGGGTGTCATCACCGGACAGGCCTGACGATATTGATGATGAGGCGGAGTGGTTCCGGGAGGCCATGTCCGAGATATGCGACGTGGCAATGCCCCGAGTCCGGCCAGGATGCGCCCGACGTCAGGTGTACTGGTGGTCGCAGGAGGTGGAGTCGCTACGAAAGGCGTGCGTCGACGCGCGACACCAGTACACCAGGCACCGCAGGCTCCGCATCCGCCCTCCGGATGCGGAAGCCACGGAGGCGGAGCTGTACGAGGGGTACAGAGCGGCGAAGACCGCCCTCCAAGAGGCTGTACAGCGGGCCAAAGATACGGCCCGCGAGGAGATGCTGGAGACTCTCAACAGAGATCCATGGGGGCGTCCTTACAAAATGGTGCGGAATAAACTCCGCACCTGGGCCCCCCCGCTGACGCAGAGTCTCCGGCCACAGCTGGTGGAGGAGGTGGTGAGCGCTCTGTTCCCTTCACGGGCGGAGCATACTCCCCCGCCCATGGCTCCGCCAATTGCGGTGCCCGAAGCGGACCACGCGGACGACGACGACAATCCCGAAGTGACCGGGGTAGATCTGAGAGTGGCGGTAGGTAGGCTAAAGGCCAAAAATACCGCCCCAGGACCCGACGGCTTGCCAGGTAAAGCCTGGGTCCTGGCCTCAAGGGCTCTCGGGCCTCGACTGGAGGCGCTCTTAAGCGCATGTATGGAGAGGGGCCAGTTCCCACTCCGCTGGAAGACGGGGAAGCTGGTCCTCATCCAGAAACCAGGGCGCCCTGCGGACTCTCCGTCCGCATACCGGCCCATCGTGCTGCTCGACGAGGTCGGCAAGCTCTTTGAGAGAGTGATTGCAGGCCGCCTCGTCGGGCACTTGGCAAGGACGGGGCCGGATCTTGCGGATAGTCAGTTTGGCTTTCGCAAGGGGCGCTCGACGGTTGACGCCATCATGCGCGTAAGAGCCCTCACGACGGGGGACGCGGTGTCCCGGGGTGGGGTCGTCGCGGCGGTGTCACTCGACATCGCTAATGCGTTTAACACCCTGCCCTGGAGCTGCATTGGGGAGGCACTCCGGTATCACCGAGTGCCGACCTACCTCCGTCGAGTAGTCGGGGCGTATCTGACGGACAGAGCCGTCATCTACCCCGGTCGCGACGGGGAATGGAACCGGCGAGAGATGTCGTGCGGTGTCCCACAGGGATCGGTTCTGGGGCCGCTCCTGTGGGACATCGGGTACGACTGGGTGCTGCGGGCCGACCTCCCTGATGGCGTCAGCGTGGTTTGCTACGCTGACGACACGCTGGTCCTGGCGCAGGGGAGGTCGCATCAGGCGGCGGCCGACGCGATGACACGCGGGGTTGCGACAGTCGTGGAGAGGATCCGGCAACTGGGTCTCGAGGTGGCATTGCACAAGTCCGAGGCCATGTCCTTTCATGGGCTTCGGAACGGGCCACCACCGGGATCCCAATTAACGGTAGGAGGGGTTCACATCGGCGTCGAGACAACGATGAAATACCTGGGTCTCGTTCTCGACAGCCGGTGGAACTTCGTCGAGCACTTCCGACGTTTGGCCCCCAAACTGGAACGGGCCGGGGCCGCCTTCAAGCGGCTCTTGCCCAACCTGAGGGGGCCAAACGCCTCCTGCCGGAGGCTTTACGCGGGGGTCGTGCGGTCCATGGCCCTATATGGGGCCCCGGTATGGGCGCGTTCACTGCGGCGACGAGCCGCACACTATCTGAACGCGCCCCAAAAGGTGGTAGCTGTAAGGCTTATCCGGGGGTACCGCACGATCTCGGGCGAGGCGGCAAGCCTCCTTGCCGGACTGCCGCCATGGGATCTGGAGGCGATAGTCCTCGCGCGCCTGTATGAGTGGCGCGCGGAGGCACTACGCCGGGGGGAAATCCTGCTTCCGCGGCAAATCGCTGCGGAGCGGACGGACCTCCGGCGC
Organism: Gortyna flavago; assembly: GCA_963669345.1. Taxonomy (NCBI): domain Eukaryota; kingdom Metazoa; phylum Arthropoda; class Insecta; order Lepidoptera; family Noctuidae; genus Gortyna; species Gortyna flavago. The sequence continues at coordinate 3,784,528 of OY770144.1, forward strand.
GATCTCATGGCGACATGGAAAGAGCGACTGTCGCAACCCAGCGCAGGGCACGCCACGATAGCGGCGGTAAGGCCCCTCTTTGAGGAGTGGCTAGAGAGGCGTCACGGCGTCCTCACCTACCGCCTGACGCAGGTCCTCACCGGACACGGATGTTTCGGGAGGTTCCTGCACATCATCAGGCGGGAGGAAACGCCCGGGTGTCACCACTGCGAGGATCGCCCAGAGGACACGGTGGAGCATACGGTGGAGGTCTGCCCCGCTTGGGCAGAGCACCGCCGTGTCCTCGTAGAGGCGATCGGCAGCAGCGGCGACCTCTCGCGCCCGGCCCTGGTTCAAACCATGGTCCGGAGCGAGAGGGAGTGGGAGGCAGTCACCTCCTTCTGCGAAGCAGTCATGCTAGCGAAGGAGGTGGCGGGATGGGCGAGGGAGAGAGCCGAGAGGGCCGCCCGTCCCAGCCGCCGCGGTAGACGCCCCGGGCGTCGGGAGCCGCGTGACGACTCCCGGCCACCGTAGGCGCGGGCCTGCGGACGGCGAGTAATGGGTAGCTCGCCGTCCGATCAGGACCAGGCCCGTGCCGGACGGCGCGTATGTGTTCCACGCGCGCCTCAAAGAGCTGTCAGCAGACACGGAGGGGCCCGTTAGGGCCGAAGCCTGCCGGGGCAGCGGGATTGTCCGAAAGGGTTACCGCTGCCCCGGAACATAAAGGGCTAAGGAAGGAACACGGATGGGTTTTAGTCAGTAAGAGTCTGACACTCCCTTCCGCTCCACCCAGAGCGGGAGGGGTCATTGGATGATTTCCCATCCTTAAAAAAAAAAAAAAAAAAGGGTATGAAAACTACAATGTAACTAATGAAAGTTGACAAAAAAAAATGTTTTTACAAGGACAAATCAACTTAGTATGCACAAAGCTAAAGAAGACAGTTCAGTAACGATGGAATTTTGGTAAATTATCTAAGATTATGCGTAAATAGTAAAAAATAAAAACAGATATTAGAAAAGTAGGATGTGGAGAATATGATAGATATATAATATATATCTTTAATAAGTACACCATAAAAATAAAAAGTTGAAAAAAGAAGAGGAAAAAGTACGAGAGGAAAAAGGTCAAAAAAAGTTTACAGTTTTTTTTTTGTGCAAGTTAATGTTTATGCCATAATTAGCCTCATTGCCTTAATAACCTTTAATTGTCTAGCTAGCCTATTGGGATAAATACTGTATTATACATCTATTTAGGTTAAGTGTTAATTCATGTAATTACAATTATTTTCTCTTCATATAAGTGCTAGAAACGTTTGCTTTTAGCACAAACAGCCCGCTCGGGGTCTTTCATTTAATTTCAAACAGTAGGTGTTTGTCTTCGTGTGTAATTAACAGAATATTGCTGATTTAAAGCTACTTAAAAATTAAAGATTAACTCATGTCTTCTTCCCATAGGGGTGGGTAAAAACTACAGAATGGAACCTGGTACGATCCATACACACGTACTTACTCCTTTTCCTTTTTAACGGTCAAACATCATATTTCATAAGAAGATTGTTATTCAGGGGGTTTAACGGGCAAAAATATTTGTTCGTGGTACCCCGAGGGGGACTAGACTGGGGGACCACGGGCAAGTACCGATCTGAACGCCAGTTCTCGTAACTTAAAACGTTCGAAATCTAGTCCCAGTCGCATCTCGGCGACAAACAAATGACAAAAACTTGTCAAAAATAAAGGGAAATTAGAGGTATTTTTGACAGATTGAGACTGAGATCAGAGTGTGAATGTTCTTAAAGTTATGAGAATTGGCCCTCTGGTTAGTTACGAGAATTGTTTATGGCAATGTAATAATAGTTTGCACAAGCTGTGTTCTATAGACTCTAAATAAGGGGAGTAATTAAAACTAGCGTGTACTAGTATATTCTTGTACTGGTAGGTACATACGAGTAGTACATACCAATACGAAAAGAATGAGCACTTTAAAGTGCTGAACAGTCTGAACACCAATTAGCCCAGAAACGTCATCCGTCATCCAAAGTTCGAGGAAATGTAGATTTTTATTTGTGTTGGGAGTTTATCTTGGACATGACTTATTCATACTAATATTATAAATTCGAAAGTAACTGTCTGTCTGTCTGTATGTCTGTATGTATGTTACCTATTCACGCCTTAACCAAGGAACGAATTTCGATAAAATTTGGCAGAGATATAGATTGCATCCAGGGGAACGACATAGGATAGTTTTTATCGACATACCTCGCGGGCGAGTCTGAAATCGCCAACCCGTCTTGAACAAGCATGGTGATTAATGGACGTGCCTTCTCTGTATGAGAAGAGGCTTTTGCCCTGCAGCGGGAAAATAACAGGCTGGTATTATATTATACAAAGTCTAGTGCAATGGTAAATATAGGTACCTAGTAACAAAAACCACATAAAGTGAAAGTGCGCAGTGCTGCACAACTCTACCCTATTTCAAGTTTAACAAATAACAACTTTATTTCAATGACAATTAAATTGATTTCAGAGTGACTAGCACTATTGACAAAGTTATAAAAATGTTCGAAATTGTAGCGTAAACTGAACTTTATGGTGTAGGAATTAAAGTTATTTTTCCATTAATTCATATTAGTTTATATTTTCGGCAAATAAATCGCGAATGCACGGTAGATAAAAAACAGTTAAATAACAGTTTTAAGAACATGTGTGGACCTGACGTCATCTAATTCGAAGAGCGGCTATCAGCTCATAAATGTAACATGATGAATCATTGTGCTATAACAAAGCATATGTACCGTATTATCGGAAACGCAGTAGTAAAATCTAGAAACAAATGTACTTATGTGCACTTAATGACAAATCGATTAGCAAGCCAGTACAAGATAGCACTTTGTACTTTTTTGTACTAATTAGTAGTTTTTGACTGAATGTTTTTCAGGTTAAATGATATGCGCCTTTATTTTAAAAGCATAATCAGCCTATAACGTTCCCATTGCTGGGACACAGGCCTCCTCTCGGTGAGAGAGAGTGGGCCGTTATCCACCGCGCGGACCCAGTGCGGATTGATAGATGTCGCACGTCTTCGAAGTTTTGGTTCTAGGACATGCCGGTTTTCTCACGATGTTTTCCTTCACCGTTTTGAGAGAAGTTATTTATAAACGTTGCTTAAATGTGTTGTCGACATAACATAGCATAACATCACGCATGCATTACGCGATGGGTTATGCAGTGGTGAAACTATAGTACGCCCGCATTAAACGCAAAAAATCCATTCACGATTTAATATGTTATCGTTTAATCATAACTTTAAGCATATTTTATAAGTAAATAGGGTTTAAGATATAGATAATTAAGAGAAGTATTTAAGCATGATACTTTATTCGTTTCAAAATCCCCATATACCATATACCAATTCCTTCAAAAAAAAAAAAAAACAAACAAAGACCCTTTCGATAATTAAAAGAAGCAGGTATTTAAAAGTGTCGCAAGATACTTTATTCTAAAGTAGATCCCTAAAACCTACTCCATCAAAGAAAGAAGACTGTCATCAATTTCGAGAATTCAAAACATTAGTCCCATTCACGTCTGCCTCCATTTTAAAACTTCCAATAAACTGCTATGAGAATAGGCACCATTTTACCATCGGCATTCTTTTTTCAGTCGATCGGAATTCTGGTACAGATCCAAATAGGTCAGATCGTCGGATCAGTCCTTTGTGGAGAGGGCGTACGTCCATTGCGAGAATCTCGATCACGATGCACTGGGGTGATTTATGTCTTCGACGCCTTTTATGAATGTAATATGATTATGGACGGGCAAGCTGGTCAAACGGCATTGTGGACGCTTTTTGGATTTTTGTATATGTATGGAGAAGTTTGGTTATAAAAAGGGGTGGGTTAGTTAAAGTTTTTGGACATACGTTTCTGTACACAGGACAGGTTAAAGTGAGGGGCTTGAGGCTAAGTAATAAACAGCCGCACGGTTCGATGCATCAGGTACGCGATTGGTCCGTAGATGGGTGACCAGTTTTACATACCAAGGCCCCTCCGTGTCTCCGAAAGTACGTTAAGCCGTAGGTCCCGGCTGTCACTTTCGGGCCGTCAGAAGGTCGACAGTCTGACAACCAGTCTTACCAAGGGATATCGTATTACCCAGTGACTGTGAAAGTCATGTAGGCAGTCGTTCCATACTGGAATTCCGCAGCACCCGTTTTGACTGTAACCAGACCCCAACATAGTTGGGAAAAGGCTACGCAGATGATGGCCCAGGACAGGGGAACATGAATCTATGTTCTTCAACGAAGGATGGGCGGCAGTATTGGCTGTAGAAAATACAACCTCAGGGAAAGCAAGAACCCCATGAAGCAAAACAGTAAGTTGCTACGTCTCCAAATCATGTAGTTTTTTTTTTTTTTGTATGTATCTGCAATCAGTCTTGTGTACTTTAAGCAGATGTGTTATGTGACTTTTGGCAGTTGGAGTGTGCTCTCCAGCGCGAGCAACTACTCATAGGTGTAGCATGTATTTATGCTACTCAAGAGGGTATGGACAGGATATCTTTTCTTTTGAGACGTTTCTGATACGTGCGTGTTGTCAGTCAAGCGGCTAGTTCATTTGGATGAAGAAATGGAAAAAAAATTGTTACTGAGAAAGGCTGCAAAACCAAAGACCAAAAGATACGGTAAAAGAGGTATTACTTGGTCTCCTAAAGGAGTGCAATAAGCTACGTAAACTCGTGAATGAACAAGAAAAATTACAAAGAAAATAGCTCCTCACATATTTCTCTACAGAGCCCTATCTTAATACATTTCCTAGGACACAATATAAGCTAGTTAGCTGCTTGTATTTATATTAATATCCCTGAGCAAGTCTCCAAGTTATGAAGGAACAGTTGGTGCGACAACTTAGCCAGTCGTAAAATGTTCATGTTTTTGTTGGCTCGCAGCCTGCCCGAAAGAAATTTGCTAGCAACATTGTTGTGTGCATGGTTTAATAAGACAGTGGAATGTTGTGTTTATGTAGTTTAATATTTGTGAAGGGAAATGTAAGTAGTCATTATGTTTGGTGCTTCATCTTTCATTTTCATAACTATGAAATGTTTGCCCTACATAATAAAACCAAGCAGATGAGTTTTTTATTTTACTAGCCCTTTGTGTCCCACTGCTGGGCAAAGGCCTCCCTTCTCTTCTTCCACCTCTGTCATTCCAGAGCTGCCAAGGTCCAATCTTTTTTTAAAGAGTCCAGCCCATCCCGCCATCTCGGTCTGGGCCTGCCGCGATGTTGTTTGCCATTAAGCGGGATTCACTGGGTCGTAATTTTAGCCCATTGATGAGATAAAGTACGTATCTAATTAAATTATATACCTAAAGTTTATGATGCCAAGGTAGCGTGTTTTAAGATAAAAAGCCATTTTCCGGTATGAACAGCCAATTTTCCAAGTTTCGCAAAATTGGTCCTCATGCAGTTTTTTTTTGCATTGATAACGGAATACGCTTAGCGACACCAGATTATTTTGTATTAGTTAATATACAAAGCGTATATACCCGTTCATGAGATATATTTGTTATTTTGTAGTTTATTTTTTCAGACCGTCTTTTTGAACTCAATCACTACATGAAAAGTATACCCAGATCATGCGTTTATCTTATCACAATGCAATATCTGACAAATTCAAAATCCAAAGAAGAAATATTATTCGCAACGGCGTGATAAATAAGGTAACATTGGAACATCATTACGATTTATTTCCGCAGCCTTTGGAAATAAGGAAACGCATATATCAATTGGACATCTAACACACGCATATGTAAGAGAAAATCGAGGAACTGGTTGTGTGGTAAAAATATATTCACATTTTACCTTCTTTGCCACTTTTTCCACTGTCTCTCAGGGTTTTATTTTTATTTTATACCTGGTTTTCTGCGGGGTAATTACCATTACACACTTACAATGGCAATGCCATTAAATTTGACAGTTCAACAACATTCATCGCGTTATTTACTTACGTTGTTGAGCAGACAAATTGTTTAAACATATGAAGCTGGATTGGCAGTTTCCTTCAAAATCCTTCTGATTGTTATTAAAAGTGTGTTTTGCCATTGGAGTTCTGGCTTGTTAGTTGCATGTGATGAATCTTATCTTTTACAGAATGGCTGCTATGTCCACCACCATTAATTGTGCTATTACCTCCATTATCTTCATGGAGAAAATATCTTTAAAACTCTCAACCAATCGCAGTTCACTGCTGGACATAGACGCCATCCAAGCTACCCCACGACACCCGATTCTTCGCCTTCCACATCTAGATGTGGAAGCAGACACACACACACCTTTTTAAGGGGACTACATGGCCTGAAGCGCGGGCACTTTCGCACAGCCACCTTTTTAAGGGGACTACATGACCTGAAGCGCGATCACTTTCGGACTGCATAGAAAAGAAAGAGAAGCGCGATGACACAACTCTGGTAATCTATTGCAAAATATTGGACCAAAAAATTAATACGCTAGTGCTTTAGTATGTTGCTTGTAGAATAATTTTGTTTACTGTATTCGTTCATGTACTTTTATTGTTTCTAAAACTTGGGTTTTTTGCGTTTGGGTCCTGTTCATCTAGCTGCCAAGCTATCATTCTCGTTAAATTACGTCAAATCCAAATATATATGTTATAGGCAATGTGTATAATCCGGCATTGTATAGAATGCCTAGGCATTCTATACATTGCCTAAAACGTTCAGGCAATGTGTATAATACGATTCATTTCATACATTGCCTAGGTATTGTATAAAATGCCCGAAGCGCATCAGGCAATGTGTATAATGAACGACCATTGCATCCAATGTCGACGGAGCTCCGCTTCGCGGAGCCCCAATTTCTGTGAAAAGGGTTTAAAGTAACCTAACCAAACCTAACCTCGGGGTGCCCTTCACTCGCTCTTGCATCCTACGTCACGTATCAACCGATCGCAACCATGCAACCGATTTTACCTGAAGTTAGCAACTATAGCGGCCGTGTGTTGTAAGCAAGATAGTCCTTACGGTGTATAGATGTTCGTTTCTCCCATGGTACTTACATAACATTGATAAAAACAGACCAAATCTATTTACTTTATATATTGCCGGTGAACCAGCAGGTATTCTATACAATCCCTGGGAAATGTATACATTACCTAGGTAAAGTATGTAACGGACACTAATATTCATAAAATTTCATACGTTGCCTGGACGCCTCAGGTATTCTATACATTGCCTAGGTATTGTATAGAATACCTGAATTATACAGATTACTGGTAACATATACATTGGAATCGCGAGTTACTTTACGTAATCCTAACATTACATCGACAACGCAAACACACAAGTTGCCATAAGTTATTTGCCTACATTATAACTCATTCACAATAAATTAGTAAGCCGCAACTACATGTGACACAAGCTACACAAACTAATATGTCCGAAGCAGAAAGTTACTCAAATTGTAAGGGAGCGATACAAAGTTGTGTCCTATATGGTTGGCCGTTTGGTCACCAACTTTGTACGATACGTTTTACATTTGCGAAGTTTAACATAGCAGAATACAACTGTGTTGCTGCTATTTATCTGGTTTTACTTGCTTTCATTTTAATTTGATTGGATCCTGGTTTGATGTTAATTTTATGAGAATGATTTATAGAGGCATGCGGAACAGGGTATAAAATTCACTCAACCTTCATGGAAAAGGGAGGATCTTCCGACCAGATGGGTGTCGCGTCTGGTGGTCTACTGAAACCGACCCCAACTAAGTTGGGAAAAGGCTAGGCAGATATTCAGATATAAACTACTTAATATAATTACATAATCAGCCTATAATGTTCCCACTGCTGGGACACAGACCTCCTCTCTGTGAGAGGGGGCGGGCCGTAATCTACCACGCAGGCCCAGTGCGGGTTGGTAGATGTCACATGTCTTCGAATTTTTGGTTCTAGGACATGCCGGTTTTGGACCGGAATTGACAATAATGACAGCTCACTCACAAATGACAGCTCACTCACTCACAAGTTGTCAAGGTAAGATTTTTACAGGAACAAAGTGTTTGTTCTATATTTTCAAAACGCTTTGTGTGTCAAACGGTATCTTACTCAGGCTAACATTTCGTTTAAGTTTTTCCACCATACGTATCGTTCTTCACAAAAACCACACTTCTACAAGAGTGAATACTGTACGTATAAAAACATAATGAGTTTATCTTTCTCCCTCATGTTCTGTACGAGGAAGTTATGACTGCCTCCTATTGTTCAAGACTATTGTAATTCCTCGCTGTTGCTTATCTTCTACTTAATGTTTCATTTTATATCAACTTAAAACAATTGTTCTGTTTCCTTGTTAATTAAACTTGCATCTTGATTTTCAGTGGGATTTCTTGTTATATAAGTTGGTTTAGACGATGTTAACTGACGGACCTACGAAGTGTACCAACAGATCAAAATAAAAAAAAACTAAAGTCATTTATTCAAATTAGGCTGAGAATCAGCACTTTTCGAACGTCAAAATTACAAAAGACAGTCTCCCAAAACGCCCGCTGGGAAGTAGTGGCGCAACAAACGCCCTAGCAGCACAGCTGTCTGTTCAGTTAGACAATACTAGATTGTATACAATAATTTGATAGTTACCTATAAGGAAGCAAGTTTAGTTAGCAAGATCTTCTTTTCCATCTTTTGTTAAAACTTTACTTTTAAAAGATACTATTTGTTGCATACAGATTTAAATTAGCTATAGTATAAACTAAGTTAGTGTCATAAGTTCTTTTTAAATGGGCCTCTTTGTATAACCAAATAAGTGCCAATTTCACTGTAATGAAACTTAACGCGATCAGCACATTTAGACCGTGTTCAAGAGCTGTCAGTGTCGATATTCCATAACAATGATGACACTGACAGCTCTTGAACGCGTTTTTAATGCGCTGATCGCGTTCAATTTCATGGTGAAATCCGGTCTTAGTTGTGAACAAACTAAGATAAGCATCTAGGTACTTGTTTCCAATTAACATATAACATAATCAGCCTGTAATGTTCCCACTGCTGGGACACATGCTTCCTCTCTGTAAGAGGGAGTGGGCCGTAATCCAGCACGCGGGCCCAGTGCAGGTTGGTAGATGTCACATGTCTTCCAATTTTTTGGTTCTAGGACATGCCGGTTTCCTCACGATGTTTTCCTTTACCGTTTGGAGAGCAATGGTGACGAAATAATTTACACACACAAAGAAAAGCGCCTGTCTGGGTTCGAACCTACGACCTACAACTCGTAAGTCGCGGCCGTTACCACTGGGCCACTACTACTCTCGAATTGCTTCGCTTCGCTTGTATTCAATTACTGTTTCTCATTAACAGTAAATTGAATAAGGGCAGGAGTATGATGATGAACAGTATCCATCTATCAATGCAAAGCATGAACAAAGTCATCAAAAATCCGTACATGAACATAAGGACCATTTCTTTTTCAGACAGACGTCAGCGCTAACCTGGCCCTAATCTAAGCACTAAAAATAACGATGACGCATCTAAAATCATTGACACATGTATTGTCGTTAATTTCCATCGTTAAATTTAATGCGCCGAATAACGGACGCGCGGAATATCGTCCCTTACGACTTTATTTACGATAGAGCGTTATTGTTCAAATGCGATTTATATTTCAGTTAACGATGCTCAACTTCAAATTGTTATGCAAAAGTTAATGACTGCAGTGAAGGAATACAATAGATTTCGCTTCTATTAAAGCTTAAATGAAACTTTGAAGCAATTTTGTTTGCAGTACTTAGTAGTACCTATTATTTATTAAGGGCGAATTTCGCACATGAAACTGAACTGTGATTCGATTGTTATTAAAAACCATAAAATAATGTTGGCCTATCATAGTCGGAATTTTTGGAATATATCTTTAATTTAATTTTTCGCATCCAAATTGTGAATTATGGTACTTATGTAAGATTTTCACACTCACTGATAGATTTAAAACGTGAGGTGCAATTTAGTCTAATCAGTAAAATAAGCAGCTCAATGACGGCGCTGCATTCTTAAGACGAGTTTTTTTTTCTCTATGTTCGGTTTGTCGTTACGATATCTTGGTCAATTTACAAGCAGTGATCTTAAAAGCTGATAAGTATACGCGATGCGAAAAAGGACCATTTTTGCTTAACACACTACAAAGTCTCACAACTATTGCTTTTGTTTTATTTTGTGTTTCACGAACTGTGTCCAAATAAACTCTTTTCTTTTCCTTCTCCCTATTCGGCATGAAAAATTTGTCCAAAAAGAAAACCACGACACAAAAAAAAACAAGTTTTCAATTTTCTCGCAACAGCAGCGTAATTAGAAGCCTGAGTAGTGGCCAAAAGTTGTAAGTTTTCACCCGATGATAGGTTTTAAACAAGTTTCAGTACAAAGTTGGTGCAGTACTACTGACCCATATTGTGGTAATGTTGGTAACATAACCAGCAGTTATATGGAGGTTTTATGTATGTGCAAATGACTGGGTAGATATTTTGTAGGGTTGGTATACTCGATTGTAAATTGAGGACTTTAAAGTTAATTCTAGCCATAATTTGCCTAGCCTTTTCCCAACTATGTTGGGGTAGGCTTCCAGTCTAACCGGATGCAGCTGAATAAAAGTATTTTACATGAAACGACTGCTTATCTGCCCTTCACAACCCAGTTACAGGGTAACACGCTTGGGAAGACTAGCTAGTTTTACATAAGAAAGTATCTTATGTAAAACTAGCAGCGCCCCGCGATTTCACTCGCATAAGTTTCGATCCCGTGGGAATATCGGGATAAAAAATATTAATAATAATTAATAATAATTTATTTCATTATAATGTTACATATTAATATTATTATTTAAGACTGTTTAAATTATGTATTATCTACTTATATATTATCTTGTTTGAAATTAAAATAGACTGGATGTCTGACTAAAATAACCTAGTACCTACTTATAAATACTTACTAAGAACGATACTTTTAAGAACGTAGGTATCTAATGATTATTACTAAACGATCCATCAGTATAACAAGCAAGCTTTATTACCTAGGTTTTATATCCTATTTATGGCATTTCATAATATATTGCAAAAACTGGTTTGAAAACTCGGTTTATCCAATTTGATTAGCTTTGATGATACGAAAGCATTTTAATAGGTGTGAGAATACAGCATGCCAGTTTAATGGCGACATTAATTTAACACAATAATTAAAATTTCATTAATGTTATTTTAATTTTTCTAAAATAGCATCTTGGAGCAACCCCTACTTAAACACTGTAGCGCAGGGGTCATTTGCCGGGGTCATGGATCGTAACATCGCATCAATGAAATTAAAAAGAATAACGTGCAAAGAGCAGACGAATTGAAGGAAAGAGAGAGTCCTATTTAGGCTAGCGGCGCAGGCGGTCATTTTCAAATTACGAATTGTTTTATGTTGTTATAATTTTTATGATTACTGGTGAATGCTGAATTCTGCCACATTTCCCGAATGTCAATATAAGTACCTAGTTGTTTTGTCACAGAAAAGTAGAGTGATAATAAGTATTTCCTCTGTGACAAGAGAATTCGAAACGGATGCGGCCGCGACACTTGAACCAAAGGGAATTCGAATAGAATAATCATAACATCATTATTCTTTCAAAACCTTTATGCCAACTTCACCCTTTCTCCATTTTAGAATAATAAAAAGTAAAAAGTACGTAAGGAGTGGTCGGCCCGGAAGGGTGCAATCACGGCCGCCCCAAATTACATAGCAATACAATCATAATTCGACCGCCAGCAAATTGTTAAATAACGCCCTCTAACGGGACCAGCTCATATTCATTTAACGACTTACCTACAAGAATATCGTTATGTTATAAGTATTTAGTAATTTGGTTGGAATGGCTTTTGCAAGGTTATCTGGTTTTGTATGTTTACGCTAATTCTGAAAAGTCATACTGGCTTTCGATTAGAAAACTTTTTCTATGCAAAGAGCAAATGATAATATAAACCTATTCAATAATGACTAACAAATAAAACCTGAGGGGCAATTCCCGTATTTTTAAGGACGTTCGCATTTTAATCTAATTCTTAACTGTCAAAAATACAATCAATTTACATAAACTTTTGACAAGTTTTTGTCATTGATTTTCGCTGAGATGATATTGCGACTTTAATTTGAACGTTTTTCAAGTTCGAGAATTTACCTTCTGTTAAACCAGCACTTACGGCGAATTTTACCAAGAACATCTAAACCGCTTTCAAGAGCTTTCAGTGTAAATTTTTCACAAATATGACACTTGACATCGCTTGAAAGCAGTTTAATTTAGATGTGCTGATTGCGTTCAGTTTTATTGGTGAAATTCGCCCTTAACATTTCAATTAAACCCCATTATTAAACCCAAAACTTTCCACAAAAGACACTGAAAAACGCCAAAAACTGGTCCTCCGAGCGAGTTAATCAAAAGTCCTCCAAACAGTCAGCTGTTTCATAATAGCGCCACGTAAGTTGGCCGCACTTGGCACGGCTGGGCCATGCATTAGTTGCATCGAATTTATAGTCACACTCTGACCCCAAAAATATACGGTCAGTATGGCTCACACTCCATGAATTGTTCGTAAATCCAATAAGTGTAAGTGTTCCAGTTATTCAAGGCTTAAAATTTTATGTTCGTTTATTAAACATGTTTGAGTGGTAGTGTATGTTGCTCGTAAAATGTATTAACTTATCCGAGTTTTGCTATTGTTGTACAATACAACAATAACAACAAAACAACAACGACAACAGCAAAATTACGTGAGTATTATTATTGGGGTTGGTGGTTTCTGACAGTCCACGTTTCCTCACGACGTTTTCCTTCACCTATGTCGACAATGCTAAGATGGAGAGTGTTAAGTTCAAAAATGTGTGTAAAAAAAAGATTAAATAAACAAAATAAAGTTGTGGCTATCCCTACACCAATTTAGTTTTCTACGTTTTGCATTATTTTTCTGTACGTAAACAAGGACCAAATATTTTTAAGGGAAGGTAATTAATGCACATTCTTGTCCACCAGTTTTCAAAAGGCACTTTTCACTCATGTAAGAACAGCGTCACGGTCGTAACAAAAGTAACTACTGAAAAGATAACCTACTTTCTTAAGTCCCAATGTACAATTACAATGTCGGTCAAATAAATTCTTTTACGAATTGTGACCGCATAAAGGCGTTTTTACGACAAAAGTGCGGCTGCCCAATTCATCCGAGGTCCCCGTAGGCTTTTCATTATAGTATTGTGGATCATAAAATTTTAATCGCGGAAAATTCGGGACACCGGGTAAGGGCGGATATGAAATTAAATTTCTGTGTACTGTACTGTATTGTAGGGACGTTTTACACAGAAGATTATTTTGACACAGCTTATAAAAAGCTTTCGGAGATTATTTACTGTAAACATTTTTTAACTTTCATTCAAAAAAATAAATCATCGTACAAAAAGTGTTGTAAGTTTTTATTTGAAATCGTCAGCCCTTTAAAGCTCTTATCCGTGTAATTCAATTTTATTTTTATCAGTATTATTAAGGCCTAACGAGCTTCGAACACGGGCTAACGACAGACGCCATTTAGCTCCGTTTGCGCCTCTGGTATTCTAAAACGAAGTCTTAAAGCTGGAGTGAGCTGATACGCAGTCACGATTAAGGAGTGAATTTTAGTAGCTACAAGCGACCCGCCCCTACTTCACACGGTTTGTACGACTTAATCAAATATTATGGTTTATGTATTATACAAGGAGCCCCTGACGTCAAGCCGGAAGCGGGTAATAGGAGAAGTCAGAATATCGGGATAAAAGGTAGCCCTAGGTATATTTTAATTCAGGGTGTCAGCTACCTCCATACAAAATTTTATCAAAAAAGTCCAGCCTTTTGAGCGTGAAGAAGTAACAAACACATGTGTGTATGTGTGAAATGTATGTGTATCTATAAAATGAATAAATATTAAAAAAGAAACATTTATTTTGTCACCAGAAGTAAACACTAGAAATGTGACAGACACTCAAAGTCACAATCTTACAATAGAAATGTATTACAAAGAATTGGTCCTAACTCATACAAAACAAGACCTAGGCTTGTATTTTGGGGGTCAGTGTTCAGACATGGGATCTGTTAAGACAAGACAGCATTTTTTATCGAGGAATGTCGCCACATTATTGACACGCTATTTATAAAGGCATGACAGTAGGTGATATGTGGAATGAAAAATATCAATGTATTGTACACAGAAACCTTCCGGATTAAATTATCTAAATTATAAAATCACATTTAAATCCGTTGTGTAGTTTAGAAGAACAATGCAGTCACACAGACAGACACGCAAAGCGACTTTAATTTTTAATATGTATAGATTATGAACTCAAAGTATGTTGGGAGAAACTAAAAGATGCCTCTTATGCATCTACATTGGTTTGAAGTTTTGCCAAGAATAGAATACTCTTTATTACGAGATGCACACCATATAAATTACAGTCATAAATATAGAAATTTTACAAAGGGTGACACAATGGGCGGTCTTTTCGCTAAGGGCTATCTTTTAAAGACAACCTTCGGATGGATTAAAAAGGGGAAAGAAAAGAATAAGAAAGGAAAAAGGAGAAGGGGAAAGGGGGGGGGGGGGGGGCTAGATAGTTTATCGATAAGAATATTACACGTAGCGATCTAAAATGGGTACCAAGTGGTAAGCGACAAAGGACAAAAACATTACTGTGCCGTGTACCATATTTTTATATTTTTTGTCGTATTTTTGCCGAAAATAAAAATAAAAATATCAACCTTTGACACAACCAATTATTCTCTCCTTTTAGCCTTCAGACACCAATGACCAAAATAATTGACACACATGACACACAAAAAAAAAAACCAGCAATTCGATAGATCCACCCCTGTCGCACGGTAATAGAGGAATATTATGAAAAAAATGCTTCCAAAACCTTTTCTGAGTGAAGTTGAACGTGAAATCAAATGGAGCTTCATTAGAAAACCGATTCAACGCCGAGGCTTCCCTCCCTTCATTGTCAGCTGCTTCCGTTGACTACGACTCTGCCCGGGGGAAATTCTATGGCTATGGCTTTATAGATGTAGAGAATTCAAGATAATAATGGAAAATATGAAGGTGAATATAAAGTTATTGTGTTTTTATTGGAGGCTGCTGCACGTGTATAATGAAATAAAGTTTTAATTGTTAAACGTAGTTGCGGAAACTATGTACTTATAGAAATTTGGTTCTTCGGTACAATATTACACTTAGATTTTTTTTGAGAGAAGTGATATAATTAACAAAGTTTTCGAAAAGATGAGTCTTAAAGATATTTTCAACTATTTTCTACCCTTTTTTGTTTTAATATAAAATATACACCCTCGGCAATAGCTTCCAATTTGTGAAATAATTTTCGGAATCGGATCAGTAATTCCGAAGATTACCCCCTACATACAACCTCGCAAATATTACCTCTTTATAATATTATAGTATAGATGAGATTTGTCGCCTAAGGGTTTACTTGAACCACTTTGAACGGAGGACCATCTTCAAATATCAATCAAGAACACATAAATACACAGTATGAATGTACATAAGTATATTCTCATTAATTAGAGAATTGTTTTGATTTTATGTATCTTTTTATGTATACATCTCTTTTCATGTACTTTCCTATCGCAGGTATGCTGAAATAATATGTGTATTTTTCTGTTGCTTTCCTCTTATCTGTTTCAAATATGTGTGTACATAAATAATTAAATAAATAAATTAACACCACTACTTTATATTCTATATATAGTACTCAATATTAGCCGTTGAAATATAAATTCCTCCTAGCACCCCAACCAAGCCACAACAGGGCTCCATTATTAGTAACTTGAACACGTGAAAACCTTTCAAAGTTCCTGATCTTATCTACAAAGTTAAGACCCAATATGAGCTGAGACCAATGAGTCAAACAGTGCTAAAACATCTATCTCCCTTCATTTCTGAAGAGAACTGAACGGAACTGAATACGAAAATAGGAAGAGAACTGTACAAAGTTTCATTAATTAGAGTTCATTTCCCCATACTCCCAGGATTCCCTTAAGAGCGGTGAAGCTGGAGGCTCTCAGATTCTTTCAGGAGTTTATTACCTCGAGAACTGTAGTTGCAGAGTGGAATAAATAATGTGTGTTAAACATCCGTGCTTTTATTCCCTGAAGGAGGTTAAGTTGGTGTTGTACAGACGCCAGCACATCGAGCTCCTACAATCTGTCAAATTTCTTTAATAGATTTTCAACTTTATTGCTAGAGCATAAGGTTCAAGGTTGGTTGGAAAAATTTGACAATTTCGGGTATCTTGATATGCTGGCGTCTATACATAATTTCCCCTGGAGTTAGGCCAGTCAGTCTATTTCTTGGTAAGTAACGACATGTATTTAAAATGTGGCTATATATTTTACATATGATTTATAAGAAGAGATCCGATGTGGCTATATATTTTACATATGATTTATAAGAGGAGAACCAAGGTAACCGACATAGAACGAAGAATTGTCAAACTTAAGTGGCAATGGGCAGGGCACATTGCTCGCAGAACAGAAGGGGCAATACTCGTAATTTTAAGAACGTTCACAGTCTGATCTCAGTCTCAATCTGTCAAAAATACCTCTAATTTCCCTACATTTTGACAAGTTTTTGACGTTTGTTTGTCGCTGAGATGAGACTGCGACCAGAGTTTGAACGTTTTAAATTACGAAAATTGGCCTTCTGATGGCCGATGGGCCAAAAGATTCTGGAGTGGCGACCGCGTACCGGAAGACGTAGCGTTTGAAGGCCTCCCACAAGGTGGTCCGACGACCTTGTGAAAGCTCCAGGACACTTTGGATGCGAGAAACACAGAACCGGTCAAAGTGGAAGTGCTTGGGGGAGGCTTATGTCCAGCAGTGGACATCTTTCGGCTGAAATGATGATGATGACGATATATTTCACATAGCATTAACATAACAACACGCCTTGTTTCGCCGAAGGGTTAGGCAGAGGTAGTTATGTTTAAGTGTACTCAAAATACGCGCATTGACGTGGAGTTGCGGACACCAGCCCGTATTACCTATTACCTACCTATGTTTAAGTGCCATGTAATAGGCGATGTGATTATGCTATGGATTCAATTCTGGTCAAAGTTAAGCAAAACATAGTGCAAAATCGAGGCTTTACACTTAACACATTTATGCGAATGTCTATTGTAAAAAGTTTCGGTATCGTTGCTAATAAGAATTTCTTCACGAAAGTGAATTAAAGTCTGCCCAACGTACATCGGTTACATTCCAAGTATGTCTATTTTCACATAGACACCACTAGATCAACAAATAATATAATTAATGCGTCATAATGACTGATACGACCAATTAACTAAATTGCAATCTAAGATAATCCACGCATTATTGACATGTGATATAATCTAGTTATATTGTCAATAACAATCAATTGACCCACTAATGGCCTACTTGGAAACAGGATGGAGGACGTGACGTAATTAGGTACAATTAGGGAACCTTGCTCGGTGATATACCTACTAGTTTATGTATCATCATGTCTTTTTACATCGTTCTCACATGTATAATTTCAACATGAATGATGTAACCAATATTTTGTAACAATTTTAGGATTTAAAAGAGTGTCCGTGGAGTTTCTTGCCCGTTCTTCTCCATGGGTACGTTCTACGCTTTGGAATGGGCAACTAGCTTCATCTTTCTGACTGACCGACCCCTTGACAATACAAAAGTGCCTGTAATTGGTTTATTTGAAATAAATGCTTAGAGTTTGAGTTTACTTTATAGGCCTTGTAGACTTAGAATTAAATTTCGATCTCTTGGCCATTTATTATTTTGTACGCATTGTCCTCAGCAGGTAAGAAACTCCACGGTCTCTTTTAAATAATTGGCTTTGACTATGTTTTCAAATTGCACATATTTTCTTACCGGCTCTTCTCCATAGGAAACGACCAATTGGAACCATGCACTTAGGTTCTGACGTTTCATAAGTGCATATGCAGGTTTTTTCATGTTATTTTTTATTGCGTTTGCAATGAAATATTTTGAATAAGATTTTGAACTTTACTACGACCTCGTTGGTTTTTTAGTCGCAAGTAGAACTGCTGAACCGGTCCTGATACGATCACCAGGTCGAGCAAAGGGTTCCCTATGTGCTGATGGTGATCACCGGGGTGGTTTCAGTGAGGTAAAAATCCCACACTCTCCGACCTACCCCCGGAGGTCGGGTGCCTTTTGAAGGTTACCCCCGAAAACAAAAAAAAAAAGGTCGAGCAAAGAGTTATTGTTTTTTTTTTGTTGGTCGATGATGATGATGTCTCGAACTGCGCCCGGTTAATGGCACACACTGTTACCATCACGGGTAAACCCTGGATGAAGTTGGCCCAAGAACGTGGGGAATGGCACAAGAAAAAAGAGGCCTATGCTGAGTGGGTGAAGTCGGTATGTGGATGATGATGAATGGCAATAGCATAAAGAAAGAAAAAAAAGAAAATACGTTCGAATCGAATGCTTTTTATTAACCGACTTTAAAAAAGGAGGAGGTTGTCAATTCGAATGTCTGTTTCTTACGCGATATCTACGGCAATCGTAAATCGATTTCAAAAATTCTTTTTTAAATGGATAGGGTATGTCTCAGGGGTGGTCCACGTAAATTTTATTAACTTTGCTTGAGTAGTTTTTGAGTTAGCTTCAATAATAAGTATTTTTACCACATAGTTTATATTGATGATGTTATAATGACTTTCTGTCACTGATATTTACGTAACAAGTAGTGTTATACGAATTTGTGTTTGGTAAGTACAACTTAAAAGTGAAAAAAAAAAACATCCGACTTCCAAATAAGACACTACAAAGTGAAAACATAATCAGCGCATAATGTTCCCCCTGCTGAGACACAGGCCTGCTCTCGGTGAGAGGGAGTGGGCCGTAATCCACCACGCGGGCCCAGTGCGGTTTGATAGATGTCACATGTCTTCGAATTTTTGGTTCTAGGGCATGCCGGTTTCCTCACGATGTTTTCCATCACCATTTTGAGAGCAGTGGTGATGAAATAATTTACACAAAGTTAATCGCAAAGGACCTTAGTAATTAATGAAAAAAAAAAAAAAAAAAACATTTTTACTTATTACAGAAACGTTCCTTTGAATGTGCCTCTGGCTAGTTTACAAACTCAAGCTAAGTATTAATAAGTCATACATCAAAATGAACATCGACATTTTCCTTGCTAGGAAACATACGGTTACCGCTGTAGACAGTTGATATGCTGTCAAACTGTCAATGTCATTTCATACTGTCAATATAAGATACCATCGAACTAAATCAAGCAAAGTTTTAGTTATAAATCTGTAGGTTCTTTCACAGCTTACTTAATCATCTATTTATAACCATACTTTATTTGAAGTTTAAGAAAAAAAATTATTAACAAAGAAGCTCTACGGAATTTGTTTGTTCAAAAATAAAACTTCCAGTTACGTATCGACTTATTTGAGGATTCTATTTTAAGTTTACTTCCTTAAACAAATTTTACAATAAAACATTCACGCAATCAGTTCCTACCTATTTCGTCTCGAAAGACCAGAGTCGATATTCTTGAGAACCAGATTAAGGTCAGATCCTTAACTAATACAGTACATCACGACCTAAATGACCTCCATATACCTTTTGAAAATTTAATTAAAGACTACCCTTCTATCCGGTGTGATGTCCGTTAAATTTCGCTGCGAGCCCTAGATTTTGGAGTTAACAAGCAACACTAGGGGTATTTATAGTATTGCAGGTCTAAAGATACGATGTGGTTAGCTACTCGCCTCTGAAATTTAGGCTCATATTTCAAGAACTTTAATTGTCTCTGGAATTATGGCGGTGTGAGTGAAATTTTTACTGCTCAGTGGAGTGTTTTGATGTTAACTGCCACTTTATTTGAGTACTAGTAATAATGTTAAGGGGTCATGATCACACAGATTTAGTGTATAATTAACTAACGATCACCTAAAGATACATAGTACCTATGTTAGTAGAACAAAACATACCTATAACTCATCATCATCATCTGCCTAGTATTTTCCCAACTTGGTTGGGGTTGGCTTGCGGCCGGGTGCACCTAAAACTGTACCTAGTCAAAAATTTTACCAAGTAAAAACTGCGTACTTCAGTAATTTTAACAGTCCAGTGTCCGCTGAGCATGGTGGCGACAATAAGAATTACAAGAAAATGGGTTGTTATTTCTGAATCCTAATTTCATGATGAACACTTAATTAACCCTTGCTTTGAAACCACGTTAGTTCCTTACTTATTCACGATATCTGCTATTGTATTTTTCTATGACTATGGCACAATGAACGAAACCGCATGAAAAAACGCGAAATTGGCGTGATTGGAACTGTCAAAATACCACGCTTGACAACCGTATGTGGTTTGCAAGTGGTGAGATTAAGCTGCTAGCTGTGCTGACGGGGGTAAGGCAAATCAAGTTATCGAAATGTGTCATTTTCGATTCGATAGCCTGTCGGATGGTTGTGAATAGCTAGGCAGGTGTGCCTGCGCACACGAGCCACATAACGAATTTCCAAAAACTGCACAGGTCTATTCAGATGCGTTTTACCAGCGCAGGCTCACTTGTATTGGTGGACCGTAGCGTGTATTGCGACCATTAGGCAACAGCTATGTATCCTTTATCATCATTCTCCCGTCCTTACTTATCTCAATTTATTTGTGGTCAGCGCTAATTTACATGTAGGTATGCTTATAAATCGTTTATCGCTCTCTGCGTCACCAAAACCGGTGCCTCTCAATTCAATCTCAAGGATTTTTTTCCTGTGGGCTAACTATCTAGATTGTATTGCTAAGGATACCATGTAATCTCTTATCATTGCTTGGCAACACGTCAGCTTCAAAGAAATTGAAAATCAATCCTAACTTTGCTATAAATTTATTTGTGCTTTATTTACTGTATACAAAAAAATGCAAACCATTTTAAAATACAAACTATGAAGTTTTTTGCCCATTCTCCATACGAAAAACTACCTATTGGAAGGCCACCTAGAATCAATTATATTTTTTGGAAATTTTGACGTTCAAAAATGCCTTTAAATGGCCTACTTACTTGAAACTAATTATTTGACTTGACAGTTTTCAGTATTGTGGTCTTAGCCACAATACTGAAAACCGTTCGAAGTAGCGTAGCGAATGAAGCTATTCAATAAATACCAGCAAGAGGAAATTAAAATGCCAAACAAAACAACAGAAGTTAGACAACACTTGAACTTCATTTTAAAATGGCGTTGAAAATAAACCATCGCTGAGATAGAACACCGCGTTTTCAATTACGCATTTTAATATAAATAGAGAGCGCAACGAAAAATGCGCAGTCAGCACTTTTCGCAGCATTATTTTTTAATAAAAAAATTAGATATTTTGCCACAGCAAAAAACAATATTGTGCGAATGCACAGTAACTTCACTTGATTACACAACGGATATTTTTCAATACAGTTTCTGGCAATATTGTGTTTGGTTGCGAATAGATTTCGAAATGAAAAATTTCAATTCATTGAACGCAAACAGAGCGGGTGTGGCAATGTTAGCCACTTCCTTTGGGTAGCTCGCTTAAACACGAAACATATCCACGTGGAGCAGTGATATTTGAGGAATGTAAATTATAAATTGACTTAATATTATAACGTGTGTGACAAAATATGGGTTTAATCTGAGGTTAACAACCGGCCTTGTATGAAGTCTAGGAGATAATTACTGAAAAATCACGCCTGTGGAAATCAATCCCAAGGGGTTTGGTAGAAACTACAGACACGCCACCTGGTACGATGTTTATGAATCTAGGAGATGTATCTTCGTTTCCGACAAAGGGCTATTTTTGTTCAGCAGACAGGCATAACTTCTAGCTTTATTTAAAAGACGTGTGAAACATACATACGCTTTGAACAAACGCACGGAAAATCATTATCATATTGAATTGTGATTTCAATCTGAGAAACAAAACAAGATAAATAGACAAAACCCTTTTTCAATAAGGGAAATCTAACGAAGACAGTAAACAAGATCAACTACACAATCTGTGGAATGAGGGTTTTCTGAAATAACGTTCACTAGATGGCAGCACTGAGACGTCAAGTCCGGGCACCTGTCAAAGTGTCAGAGCGCCTATATTTTCTTTAGTCGTGAATGAATCATAAACAAATTAATGAAACGAATGATAAACTACGTCATATTTATTTTATTCATTGCCGAAATAGAAGACCTCTTGTCAAAGAGGCGCCAACTGGTGCCGATAATGTTCATGACAACCCTCATAGTTGCCAGTATATTTCACAAACAAGCAGTCTCTATAGCAACAGCCTAGATAAAAGAAACGCCACACAATCGACTACTAAAGAAAAAATGGAATCCTCTTTGAATGTACACAAAAGGATTAGCTTGGATTACCTATCGTGAAAGTACACCGAAAGAAACGAAAGCCTGCTGTTCAAACCTTATAGTGACTTAGAAGAATTTATTCTGTAAATATTGGTATCTACCTGTTTTTATTGAAATAACCTAAGTTCTGTGCGAGATTTTCGATAAATCTAGGAATTTTGGAGATTGTGTCTCTGTTTCTTTTGTTACTAGAGTTGTTTGTCTTGCAAGACAGAGGTTACAGGTTAAGGGGTGTGCTTTGCCGGGGCAGCGGGATTGTCCGAAAGGGTTACCGCTACCCCGGAACATAAAGGGCTAAGGAAGGAACACGGATGGGTTTTAGTCAGTAAGAGTCTGACACTCCCTTGACTCCCTTCCGCTCCACCCAGAGCGGGAGGAGTCATTGGATGATTTCCCAACCTAAAAAAAAAAAAAAGGATTTGTGCTTGTGTATGTGTATATTTTATGTCTTTTTTTGTAATGTGCGTTTCGTTTGTGCAGAATCATGATCTGGATAGCCTTTTCCCAACTACATTGACGTCGGCTTCCAATCTAACCGGATGCAGCTGTGTACCAGAATTTTACATGGAGCGCTGCCTATCTGACCTCCACAAGCCAGTTACTGGGTAATACGAAACCCTTTGATAAGACTGGTTGTCAGACTTTAGGGCTTCTGACGACCCGTAACGACTGTCAAAGAACCAGGAATGACAGCCGGGATCAACGGCTTTACTTGTTTTCCGAGGCAAGGGGGGGTCTTGGTATGTAAAGACGGTCACCCATCCACGGATCAACCGCGGCAGGCGTAGCTTAACCTGATCGATCGACCCGTGCGACTGTTAATTATTATTTAGCCACAAGCTGCCCTTTTTGTACAGAATAAACAATTTTTCTTTCTTTTTTGTTGTCATACATTAAGGAGGAAGCGCCGAAGTGGCCCGCGAAATTCAAATTTTCTTACATTGATTATTACTAACTAGCTGTTCGCCCGCGGCTCCACACGCGTAGGCTCTCTTAACTCTGAAGTTTTTAATATAATTCAATCATGATTCGAAAGACACGTGGCGCCATCTATTAGCATTATAACGTTATTGTTGTTTTAAAAGCACTTTTTTTCGGGATGAAAGGTACCCTATGTCCGTTTCTGTACACCTAACAACGTAAATGAGGATGATCGGTTCAGTGGTTTAGGCGTGAAAAGGTAACAAACAAACTTATTTTCGCATGTATAATATTAGTTTGGATGTCGAGTTTTCGCGTAGATGTCCTTATCTGATAAGGAACTCCAATCAAGTTTTTAGACTGCGTTGTGCGTTATCTGACAGTGAAATTAAAGAGTAGAAGAAGAACATGATTGTTATTAAATAGTTGTGCCAAGCTACAAACAATGTCGAGATTCTAGTAACCTACATTGCCTCGAACAGATTTGAATATCCAGTTAGAGATCACCATTGTCTGGTTGTAACAGTATGAAATACGGCATTCTCGTCCAGGACGTTGTTATGTCCCCCTAGCCTGTTACGTCACCCACGGAAACAAACTGGCCCATTCATTGTCAAGGCCGTCGGAACATAGTTTACAATCTAGGACTAACATTGTATCTTCTACCCATAGACTTATAAAAAAAGACGGACTCCGCGCCACGCATATCGAAAGTGAAGCACCGTACCGATCTATGTGTGCGTGATTGACGATTGAAGCTGTCGTGACACGTAATGGCGGCCGGTCGGCAAACTATGATGTATCGGCATACTTACTGTGCTTCACTTTCGATATGCGTGGCGCGGAGTATATCTTTTTTTATAAGTCTATGCTCCTCTCTCTCCTACAATATGTCTCGGTATTAACACACACCACCCAATTTGAATATTGTGTTATAATCATAATACATACACTGAATTTTTACTATTCTTACATAAAATAGATGTTTCTTTTTTAACAATTGCTCATTTTCAATTCATTTAAATTTTAATAGTTGCGCGATTGCTCAATTTTCGTCGATGATTTTGAAATTACAATTACAGATAAAAAGAAAGTTAATAATTCGCATGACTTCAATAGGCACGCTCTATTACTCATTCATACTCGAACTGATTTTATTGTGTGTACCGTTTGTCCCGGTTTACCAATGCAAATCCCTGGAATACAATATATCAGTTTTGTGACGCAAGCGCACACTTAGTGGCGATTTATTGTGATTCGTCTAAGAATAGATCTGACTTGAGATATTAGACGTAGAAAACGTAATTGAATTCTAAAGTAATACAATATTATCCGTTTAAAGAATAATAAACGAAGATTTATATTATTCAAGCTAAACGTGGCTTCATCCAAAGTAATAAACGCCAACCTAATAAATATAATTGCCTTTGTCGCTACTTTAAATAAAGATATTGCTGGTCAGCAGACATTGGTGGTTGCTTGTTGCTGATATTGGTGGTACTGTTGGTGGTGGTGGATTTGGTGGTAACTTACATATTTACTCAGGTTAAGCTACGCCCACGACACGACACTCACAAGTGCACACACACACTCTCAACATTCAACATCCTCCAGTCACACCACCACAAAATACGCTGAAACTATCTATTAGGTTTTTAAATTCTAAAAACCTTTTTCATTCTCTTTTAAATACGTTACTTATTACACGTTCTTATTATACAACTCCACATATCACCTACCGTCATTCCTTTAGAAATAGTGTCAATAATGTGGCGACACTCCTCTATAAAAAAAAGGCTGTCTTGTCTAACAGATCCCATGCATGACTGAACACTGATCTCCAAAATACAGGCCTGGGTCTAGTTTGGGAGTTAGGACCCATTCTTTGTAATATTGTAGTAATACATTCTAATTCATTCATTGTATTTGTAAGACTGTGAGTCTGTCATATTTTTATTTATTTATTCTAGTGGCAAATAAACGTTTTTATTTATTTACCTATTTATTTTCAAATTGCGAGAATGACATGTATAATATTACCGTGGCGATACGGTTACATGTTTCTGTTTTGTTTATATATATATAAACGCAGGTTCTGAAATATTGAAAGGACAAAGATAAATAGATTATATGATTTATGACACTCAGCACCTATTTGTTTTCATCCAATGTCACGACTCGTGAGGTCAGTTAGTTCAAAAATAATATAATTTCTCGCGGGAGCGACGGCTGTCATAACTTCGAAAATTGGATTTCGTTTAAATACGAGAGTAGTGTGTGAAATTTTTCGATTAAGCTCTGATTTATTATATCTGAAGTTTGCTGGATCAATCCTCGTTTCTATAAAAGATGGAAGATTAATAAAAGATTATGTCAACCTAAATAGGTTATCCATTCGTTACCAATCAGCGTTGCGTCAAGTCCAAATCATTTACTGTCAAAATGTACGACAGACTTTTAATAACAGTAAGTAGAATCGAAAGGACGTTTTGGCAATACGAAAGTCAAATATGTACACTCAAGCTTTCGATTCACGAAGTTGAAAGAAAGTAAAATCCAGATATAATTTCTAAGAAACAGCTTCAGACGACAATTTTATTTCTCTTAATTCTCAACTTCATACCTTCGCAGAATACGAAAAAAATAGCATTAACTGTTTCCATATTTAATGCTCCTCTGTCTACCTGTTTATACTAGTATGAAGGCAATAATAAATGGCCGCGGACGCCTGTGAAAAATGCACGAGGCGTCTCCCGCCGACGCCAGCGTAATGCGCTCGAACTCAACAAACTAAAACTTTTACACTTTGGTCCTACGGCACAGAGTTTATCTTAGAAAGTAGATTTATGGGATTTTTACTACGGAAAAGATCGCATTATTCAAAGACTTTATACCCGCTTTATGGTAGGTTGTTTTATTAGAAACTGGCTTCTGCCCGCGACTTCGTCTGCGTATAATCTTCTCCCCAGACCCTTTCCATCGCATCGCATAGTCTGTCGGCGCAATTACGGTTACGGCGGTTTTAGTTTAGCGTTCTTTTGCATCTTTTTGCTCTACGCCTTTAGGGTCTTAGCGTGATGTTAAAAATCCTATAGCCTTCCTTAAGAACTGGGCTATCATATTCAAAAAGAATTTTTCAAATACGAATGGTAGGTGCCTAGTTCTAGAGATTAGCCCGTTCAAACAAACAAACAAAAATACAAACAAACTCTTCAGTTTGATATTAGTATAGATAGATAATAAAGTTTAATAAGTAAGTTAATAGTTAATAACTTAAGTTTTTGTGCGGGATTACAAAATATGCTATTAGATCGTATTATGTTATTACAATGATTTATTAAATCTTCTTATGAAATCCGCAGGAACCCGCTGGATGCGAGAAGCACAGCATCCGTCAAAGTAGCCTATGTCCAGCTGTGGTCGTATTTTGGCTGAAATAATGATGAAGACCCCTAGATTTTCCACTCACACAGGTGTACTAAACGTATTGCTAATATGTCAAATGCCATATCTACATTATCCTGCCTACGGGAATAGGAATACCCTTCCCACTCCTCGACATAATCCTAACGTGACCTTACACGTTAATTCATGTTCCATGTAACGTACGTATCCAGATTGATTAGTTAGACCATATTCAGGTGGCTATAAGGCGCGAACAGATGTGGACAGAAGGACCAGTTCCTCTCCAATTTGCGGGATAATATTCTGGTAGAAACACGACACCTACTCTGCTGCGTGGAATTGTGTAAAAATTTTAACGATTGTTAAGTATTATTTCAAATAATATTCCTGGGAAAGCACGTTAAGCCGTTTGTCCCAACTGTCATTCTCTCATCTTTGACAGTCTTTACGGGTAGCCAGAAGCCCAAAAGTCTGACAACCAGTCAAATCTAGGGGTATCGTTTTTCCCGGTTATTGGGTTGTGTTTGTGGAGGACAGATAGGCAGTCGGTCCATGTAAAAAACTGGTATACAGCAGCATCTGGTTATACTTGAAGCCAACCCCAATATAGTTGGAAAAAGGTTAAGGCAGATGATGATAGCAGAATTGTTAATAAGAGACTCAATAAAGCTTTGTGAATTGAAAGCTAAGACTGCCTACATCACACACGACATGAACGTATTCCGCTCACAAAGATTGGTACTTCTATCTCACCAAGATATCTTTTGTGATATAATGTCACAGACTAAAATAGACTGTGATCGATCCTCCAGTGCGACGTGATCTTTGACGGTTTATTTTTAAATAAGGAAGCGTGTCGCGTGTGCAATTGGAGCAAGTAATTTTGTAGTGAAGCTCAAAGCGGACCTTTCTATTGTTGTCGTGTTAACAGGAAAGTTATATTTTGTTTTTCTACGACGATCGGCTTTTACTAGAGTATAATAATTATTGTATCACCCGATCACAAAACACCGACAGAAGACTATCCCCTTTATTTTTGAAGTGGTGATTAGCGACTGTTTCATCATAAGCACATTTTCGATGTTTAAATGTCACTTAACTTTAATCATCGTTTATAAATAAACCCCAGAATTATTAGGAGCTTTGTGCACATTCTTGTAGGCGACATAATATTATGGTTCATATATGGTTTAAATAAGGGGCCCGTGGCGAAATAATAATAGCCGCACAGGTCGATCGATCAGGTTAAGCTACGCTTGCCGCGGTTGGTCTGTGGATGGGTGACCATCTTTACATACCGTGTTCCCTCCGTGCCTCGGAAAGCACGTTAAGCCGTTGGTCCCGGCTGTCATTCGTGGATCTTTGACAGTCGTTACGGGTAGTCAGCAGCCCGAAAGTCTGACAACCAGTCTTACCAAGGGGTATCGTATTACCCAGTAACTGGGTTGTGGAGGTCAGATAGGCAGTCGCTCCATGTAAAATACTGGTATTCAGCTGCATCCGGTTAGACTGGAAGCCGACCCCAACATAGTTGGGAAAAGGCTAGGCAGATGATGATATGGTTTAAATAAGTTTCATTTTTATATTTTTTTTTATATACACTCTTTTCTATTCTGTGAATGTGAGAACGTTGTAGGCCTTGGAGACTCCTAGATGCTTCGATTTAAAGACCATTTAAAAAAAAAATAAGTACCTGGCACTGCTTGTTGACAGGCCTACACTGTCATCCCATACCTCATCATCTGCCTAACCTTTTCCCAACTATGTTGGGGTCAGCTTCCAGTCTAACCGGATGCAGCTAAATACCAGTATTTTACATGGAGCGACTGCCTATCTGACCTCCACAACCCAGTTACTGGATAATACAATACTTATATATTATTTATTACTTATCGTTAAAAAGTTTCAGTTTAACGGCTCTTTAAAAGTAATTTATACTCTAAGAGATCATAAGTTACAAAGTCTCTGTAACGTTCATCATGTTTTTCTTCTGCTGCAGATCTTGGGGTAGGTACCTACCTATTTCAAATGTTTTTTTTTTATCTAAGTATGGCTTTTTATTGCCAACATTTTGGCGAGTAGTCTGTTAAACCGCCTACCACCCACTCCCTCCCACGAGGAGGCCTGTGTCAAAGCAAAAAAAATTGTTTTTTCTATTTCGTGTAACTTGTTAAGTATGTGGAATAGGGATTTAACATTTTGGTATATGTTTTTTGAATCTTTGGTCTAGCATCATGTAAAAGGAATACACGATTCAATGAATTTTTCTCGACACAAAAAAAATTGCAAAGTTATATCTATTTTTTATGTTTTTCGACATCACGGCGTAGGTAACGCGCTTTTTTATCCTTCATGTATAGATGAATCCCTCTTCTAATAAGTGCTTCTTAAAAGAACTAATTATTTAGAACAGTGTTCAATGTTCATTTTACGCCATTCAGGCTTCATAGCCTGTGTACAGACATTCAAAATTATACCGTCTAATAAATTAAATATTTACTAACCCAGTGTATAAATTACAGTTTTCCTACTAAAAATTGTCGGTACACACTCAAGTTTCAGTTAACATCACTACTTAATTTAGTCTTCACACCACCCTTAAAAGGAAATGTAGATTGAAGGGCAGTAAAAATAAACGTGAAAGATCCCTTGACAAATTAAATGAATTCATTAGGGAGAATAATTAATTTGACCGACCGTCCCTTAGGCTTCCAGTAATTGATGTGCCAATAGTATGTGACAATTGGATGTGGATCTCTGTATAGTACGTATATGTATATAATTATATTGTATACCTTAGCTAGTGACGTCATCGAAGATTCTTGCACTTACCTGAAATAACAGAAATTTAAGTGTTAAGTATGAGAGCGATACAATAATGGTATAAAAAAAATATAGAAATTATAGTAAATGAAACTCCGCGCAGGTTTACAAGGTGCAGAAAACATGCTCTTTTTAAGGCGTACCTACTGCCAGACATTTTATGCATGCCGCCTGTGGGTCCGTGGGCTCTTTAACCTCTCATTATTATTCAAGAGTAGAAGAAGGATAGATTGATGTTTCAAAGTACCTATAATAGAAGCATAACACTGAACTACCAACTTTGATATGAAATAATTCAGCGACATCTAACTTGTGGAAGTTTGGTGATAAATACAGAATGATTTATTAACGAAACAATAAGTTCCTATAGTTTTGGTCGCCTGTCATACAATATACCAACCGCAAGAAGACGTGAGTTTAAAACTTGAAAGATAGGTTCTTGCGTACCAACGCTACCAGACATAGCGGTGGACGTTTTTTCAACCTTATGCACTAAGCAATAAGGTTGAAAAGTGGTCAACCACCAGTGTCTGCGATTGTGCGCATGGCAGTAACAGCTCCATATAAACATATCTAAGATAATCCGTTTAAGGAAAGAAACGTGACTGCGTGCTGGTTAAAAAATAACAATGGACAAAATATTAATCATAACAATAACACATTTTAATGATTGATTCATGCATGATATACATGATGGGTGTATGACCTGTAGGATTTTGACCACATAAACATAATACTAACAGATATGAAGAGGAAAGTTCTCAAACGTAGTGTAATGCATTAAAAACTGTCGGCTGTATTAATTTGACACTCACGAGTATCTTGTTGACCGACCCCACAACAAACCCCCACCAACTGAACATAGCCACATCTACCCACATTTTTTTTTTGTCCGGTTTGTATAATCCTCGTGGATATCCTCCGCCCTGGGGCGGACGGAGGGTACTGTCAGACTCTTACTGACCAAAAACCACCCCGGTGTTCGCTTTCCACAATTAGACCGGGTATCATGGGAACTTTTGCGACATCTGCCTAGCATAGCCCAATATTGGGAAAAGGCTAGGCAGATCTTGTTGAAAGTAATGTCTCTCCCCCTGAATAATGTCTCATGTTTTTTCATACATTTTTAACATTCATTCGTCAATCGACCTACATATCGACAAGGCATCTGAAGCGTCGGTGTTGTTGTGTAAACCCAGATCAATGGAGCGGTTTGATTCGCTTTCTCCCATTGTTTTAGTATCATTAGAACAATGCTGATCACCGTGACTAGCGACTTTTACTTACGGTTAATTGGTGCACCATCGGTGGAAGTGTTGGATCGTTAAATTGTAAATTAGAGTGCTGATGTTGTGTAAGTTGTTTTGAAATGTTTTTTTTTTTGTGGTGCTGTAAGAATGGTTCGAGCAACTTTTGTGACAGGCTGCGATGGTTGAAAGAAAAAAAAAGTTTATGCTAAAATTATCAGATTACATTATTGAATTACAGCTTGTTAACCTTCTACAAAAAATATAAATTCTATCCGTGGTTAGCGAGTTTTGTTAGCAACGGAGCGCAGATTTGTTTATGTTAGTTACTGGCTGCACCCCGCGGTTTCCTCCGCATATGTCTCAATTATCGGGATAAAAAGTATCCCACGTCCTAGTCCAAGTCATGGTCTACCCATGTGCCAAATTTCAACCAAATCCGTTTAGCCGTTTTAGCATGAAAGCGTAACAAACATACACAAAAAATCAAATCTTTTCTCTATATAATAATTTAGACGTTGCAGATCTTTTGGAGCATAATCATTATCATCAGTGTGTACCTATTATCCTTCCTATTACTTATTTCAGAATCAAAATAAGAAGTTATTTATTCAAACTAGGCTGAGAATCAGTACTTTTTGGACATTAAATTATACAGGGTGTCCAGTAAATAGCACGACATACTACAGGGGGTGATAGCTTGGGTCACTACCTATCAATACAACACAATATATGTTCAGCAAAATCTTACGGATTTACAGTTTTACAAAATTTTCCGAAATATCGAAAAATCTCTACCTTGAAACAGGTTTTTAAGCATCTCGTTATGAAAAAATCCTTTTCTAGAACTTTTTTCACATCAAGTTATTCGTGAATAGGTTACTCTACTCATTAAAAAAATTAAAAAAATTAGAAATAGTTTTATTTGTTAAAATTTTCACAGAACGATTTTCTTTTCGCATAACTTTAACCTACAGTGGTGAAAAAAAATCCGTAAGATTTTGCTGAACATATATTGTGTTGTATTGATAGGTAGTGACCCAAGCTATCACCTCCTGCAGTATGTCGTGCTATTTACTGGACACCCTGTATAAGACAGTCCCCCAAAACGCCCGCCCTTCACCACTTCCTAGTGCTTTAGTTGCATGGGAAGAAGTGGCGCAAAAAACTTCCCAGCAGCGCAGCTGTTATTTTATTTGGCAGTCTGTTTATTTAGAAGAACTTGATTCCATTCTATGCAAACCTTCTTAAAAAACAAACATATTCTTTAAATATAATCAACTTTTAAATCTCTTAACACAAATCCACTTTCACCACCATAAAACGCTTTCATTCCATCTGTGCATTCATGACAGTAACGTTTCGACTGCTCGCCTAATAAGGATGCAGCGGTTTCTGCACCGTAGCAGACGGACAATGGACCCGAAGTCCAGCGATTGGGCCACTCCCAAGATTACTATTGAAACGTCCCTTAATGGCGGCATGAAAGCATTCTCCAGAGATGAGAAGCTGTGAAATTACGAAGATTGAAGCGCTATTGTAGATTCGATGTAGGTGGCGTTGAGTTGAATGTTAAATGCAATCTACTTACTAACAAATGACTGTGAATGTGAGATGGGGAGTGAATATAAAAAGAATTTAATGGGGTTTACAACATCATTTAGATAATTTATTCCTGTAGGTTTATGTGTATATTATATTAATATTAAACTTATTAAAATAAATCGGGATGTTTTGTCCAGTCGAAAAACCGTGCGAAGCAGGGACGGTACTTATTATATATTTTGTTTATTTTTTTCTCTTTATTTTTCGAGTTAACTGAACTTTTCCTTCATCATACGTGTCCCTGTGACAAATAATCCTATTTATACCTTTTATTTTGTATGTACACACACACACACTGTATAAAGGTTTTATTCTTTCTTTATTAAATCCCATTTTCATTTACAAACATCCCTGAATTTACTACCAAACAATGCTGACACCATAATGCAACAATTCCGATTCAATATGCACTTGATTAATTACAATTTTAAAATCCACAACAAACAATAATTTCTCATATTATGTCACTATGCAGCGTGCTATGATTAATTTATTTGTACGCCCGCGCCGCCGCCGTAGGTGCCTTTGGGCGCATTATGTCCAATTCGCAAAATGTCCAGTGGGCTCAAAATGTACAATTCTCACAACGTCCAATTCGCAATTGCATCTCGGTTTTAGAGATTGTGCTAACACAATGTGTGTGACTGGGTGTCTGTGTGTCTGAAGCCGAGTAATACAGACTACCTACAGTATTTGTCTATCCTTCCCCTTTTAAATCCATCCAAAGGTTGTCTTTAAAAGATCGCTCTTAGCGATAAGACCGCCCATTGTGTCACCCTTTGTACAGTTTCTCTACATATGTCTGTTATTTATATGGTGTGCATAATAAAGAGTATTATATCTATCTAATAACTCAGTTGAGACAGTGATGATTTTAACCTATCTGTTTTAAGCCAAGGGAATTGTACATTGGACAGAATACCCTTTGCATCTTGCAGACGGTGATGAGAAAAATAAACGTGTTTGATGTGGTGTTTACGAAATGGACTTCGTGATTAGCGTTTTTTATTTTTACGCATATCAAAAGACCAACTTATGCCATAGATTTTCAGAGTTCATGTTTGCTGTATAAATACATAGATATTTGTTAAAACAATTTATTTACATGCACACATTACAGCAAAATTCATTGACAGAGTCGCAAAAGCAAAAACATTGAATTTAACATTGTTCTTTTTTTTTACTTTTTCATATCCAGTACGATTATTCGATATGATACTTTAACAATTCTGTCAATTTTAACAAAATCCACTCCATTATCGTTACTATCTAAACGGTCAGGCAGTTCCTTACAGAACTATATTACTGTTCAATGAAATTAGGTTGCGCCATTGTCTGTTACGCAATGTAAGGATCAAACTAAAAGTAACAACAAGGATATTTATGTAATCGACAGTCCTATAAAGTGCAACAAAATCTTGGTCTCAAATACCTTTTCTAAGAATGAATATTATTTATTATATATTGTGTATTATATTAATATTATGAATATTAATATAATACACAATCTCCCACATAACATCACGCCTATAATACTCGAGTTAATACTCACAAAAACGTATTATGTCAAACTCGTTTAACCCCTTAGTAATGTGCGTTAAACCTAACTTTTCTCATTTAAGCCGTAATATCTCCAATAACGTTTGTCATAACAATAAATCACATTCCGTTATAAGCTATAAATTAGATCGAGGAGACAAATATTGAAGATCGTTGAGAAACGATTCTGAACGGTATGCTATAGGTTATAATCATGAGAGTTGAGTGTAGTGGTGATTAATTACCTTTGGCTATAATACTAGGCTCTTATGTTATAGATCTAAATTCAGATTATTTATTATTAATTGTCAATATTGCCTACAGCTAACTAACCTTAATTATCTAGTCAAGGAAGGTGGAGAATCAGGTGCTCAGGAGCAACGCTGGGGAGGCCTACGCCCGCGATAGTTTGGATAAATAATTGTATTTTATTTGGTATTTATCTCTTAAATTCGTTTTTACAACGAATGTTTCTAACGTGCCCAATGACAGATTATAGGTACCAAAGTAAACTCCTTGAATAGACGCACACTCTAGATCGCTAATTTAATATTCTAGATTTAATAGCATACCTAGAGGTAGTCTATCAAGTTCTAACGTGACACATGTCATGTCTTGTCAATATTAGAACAGCAGGTATCTTATTCTCTATGACATAATGAACGAAAACACACAAAATGGACGCGAAGTTGGCGTGATTAGCTAAGAAATTTACGTGGTTTTGAAGTAAGGAATCAGGGTCCTGATGAGGAGTTTGTTGCACGGTTGCACCACTTATTTTTCCCAGCTGAAGGAAGGGCGGGGTTTTGGGGGGCTGTCTTAAATTATTTTGAGGTTTACAAAGTGCTAATTCTCAGCCAATTTGAATAAATATCATTTGATTTGAACAAGACAAAAACCCACAAAAGTATCCGTTACATTGCAAACCTAGCTAAATCACAAGTCACCGAAGCGGTAAACATAGTTACAATTCCAACGTCCGACTTCATGCAAAAAATGCGGAAAATCGTCATCAAAGATAGACTGTCAAGTGAAACGGTTAGCCATTTAATAAAAACCAACAACCTAAGCATTACTTAATTAAGATGTTCCGTCCGTTACGGTAATTGTCATTATAGAAATATCTGACCGGCCTGGACTAGTGATGGTAAATTCTCAAGAATATTCTCCTAGTAAGAACTTTGCTGTTTAGTTCACGAGAATATTCTTTTGAAAGAGAACTTTTGCATATCTCTATCGTGTGGATCTATTTTTATAGTATCGGATACGAGTGAGTTGAGTGCATCTGAACGTTATACGAAGTTGAAATCAAAATAATCAACTCAACTACATAAACTCTCCTGAGCGAAAACATTCTCGAGCATATTTCAAAGAAAATTTTCCAAGTTCCGAGAATTTTCTCAGACTAAAATAATCTCACGGAGAGCCACCACTAAGCTGGACAGCAGGATGTCAGCCATTCAAATAAAAGCACACCATCCCGATTTAATTTATAAACGTTTTAATTCGCAACCAGTTTATTACACTCTTATTAATTAAGATGCAGGAAGTACCTAATGTTCATTTAATGAGCAAAGAAAACTATCAGAGATTAATAATACTTTTGGAGTGCGAAATGAAATGATGCAGAAATACAGCCTTGGGATGTTCCAACTAAGCAAACTTTCAATGCATGTGTGGTATACGTACTTACATCTAATTAAACTACTTCAACCCACAAATTGACAAAAGAAGACAAAAGTTTTAAAAGATAAAAACTATTTGCATTCCGATATCTTTTATACAGAAAATTAAATCGGAAGCAGTCGCCAGTCGCCACTTGGTTCCAAAAGCTCGAATTCCGGAACAGAACAGAATGCGTTTCCAAATTAATTTAAGCTTAACATTTAAAAACCATCGCCGAATAAGCCACAGAAAAACGGTGTAAAAATTAATTTCTCATTACAGTATGCTAATTCATTCGAGATCAACCTTATGACCGCTGTCAGAATGATCCGGAATAATTTACGGAGAAAGGACAATGGATTTCGGAAACAGAATTAGGAAATAAAATCTTTTCCACAATCGAGATGAGAGCGAATATGACCAAAAATGTATTAATATTCTATTAAAAAGCATATCCTATATCCTTCAGCCTATACTGTTCCCACTGCTGGGACACAGGCCTTCTCTTTACGAGAGGAAGTGGGCTGTAATTACCACGCTGGCCCAGTGCAGGTTGGCAGATGTCTCATGTCCTGAGAAAGTTTGGTTCTAGGACACGCCGGATTCCTTACAATGTTTTTCTTCACAGTTTTGAGAGCAGTGATAATGAAATTTTTACACAAAGTAAAGTGCCTGCCTGGGTTTGAACCCACGACCTACAACTCGTAAGTCGGGGCCGATACCACACGGCCACCACTGCATTGAAAAGCATACTTTATGCTAATTACAAAGTTTTTTAGCTGTTCTTAAATATTTGGTCTTTCGATACGCAACTGCACCTATTTCTGACGATACCAATCTTTATTACAATCTCTTTTGTACCTGCACTGAAGCTGAAAAAATCGCTTTAAATAAAGATGACACATACAGCATTTATCAGAAAAGTGTGGTCATATTTAAGGGGTGGGTGGTTACAGACCATCCAACTCTACAACTTTCTCCATTGCATCAACATCGTAATCGCGAAAAAAATATCAACTCTACCAAACAAATTTACCTCGACCAAATGTACGGGACGACTGATTATTTTTCAGATTACGATGTTGGTCCCACGGAAAAAGTTGTTCAGTTTGATGGTCTGTACCACACCCTTAAATATGACCACGTCTTTTTGAAACATGCTGTATAAAACTGTGCTGCAAATCACCACCTTGTGTGTTGTCACCAACCTTACTCAATAACGTGCACAAAAAAAATAAAACCAGTACAAGTCTAGTACATAAAGATTCCCAAACACAGTTTCCACTTTTTAGTTCCACTTTCATCGAAACCCGCCTTCATTATTGTGACACACCCGAATGACATAGTCAATTTGGCTGATGGACCGAATCGGTGGCAAGAGGCGTGTCCACAAAGGAACTCTTACACTTTTGAGCGGTCACGCATGTCCGGCCGGCCGCACGTGAAAACATGAGTAGATACAGTAGAAAAAAAAACAGTAGTTTAGATTCGTACGTATCGTTTACGCTTGCATAAGCAAGTGTTAGAGGCGAGTAGCGATGAAACTGGGCCGTGGTTGGTCGAGCATGGCCAATCCGTTGTGGATTATTGGCATCATAATCAGCATGTAAGTGCAGTGGTAGCCCAATGGTAATAGCCGTGACTTCGTGTAGGTCGTGGGTTCGAACCCAAGTAGGCACTTTGCGTAAATTATTTTATCACCACTGTTCTCAAAACGGTAAAGCACCGGCATGTCCTAGAACCAAACATTTGAAGACTTGTGACATCCGCCAACCCGCACTGGGCCCGTGTGGTGGATTACAACCATCTCCCTTTCACAGAGAGAAGAATTCTACGAAAATTCTGAATCTAACTTTGGGCGGTATCTACATTTCCATTCGCGGAAATCGAATTTCTAAGTGGGGATAACACTAATTGGATTGCCATTATGGAAAGCTGCACTTAACACTGATAAGTTAGAAAGCAGTACGTGTTGAATTAAAGCCACAGTCAGCCATTTTCTTTGGGGACTTTTGTACCGTATCGGTGGCTGCGGTTACACCGCAGTATAAATAAACGTAATTAAGTATTTTGCGGTGCAATGCTTTTGGAAATCGGGTTAAAACAGGTGTTTATAACCAAATAAAAGTTAATGAGTGTTCTCTGTTCCTTAACGTCTGGTTTCAATCGTAACTTTTTTAAACTAAAGGTATTCTTTGCGAAATTGCGGGTATTTTAAGTGAAGGAAAAATCTATGTCTTGTAATTAGCGAAGATACGTTTCTGTCAGTTTCAATCAATAATGAAAGGAGGCAATATAGGACTTGGGGATAAAGCAACAGTTTTCTTTGCGGATCGAAAACCAATGTCAAAAATATATCTGCCTAGCCTTTTCCCTGAACTATGTTGGGGTTAGCTTCCAGTCTAACGGGACGCAGCTGAATACCAGTATTTTACATGGAGAAACTGCCTAGCTGACCTCCACAACCCAATTACTGGGTAACACGATTCCCCTTGGTAAGACTGGTTGTCAGACTTTTGGGCTTCTGGGGCCGTATTACAAAGTATTAATAATGTCATCATGATTACAGTCTAAAAAAAGTATTGTGCTATAGTGGCCTGACATTAAGCAATGGACAAAATTTTCAACTTTGTATATAAGTACAGTACGAGGCTTTTGACTACGTTGTATGTGTATATTTTATGCTCCTTTTTTGTGATGTGCGTTTTGTTTGTGCAGAATAAACATTTTTTCTTTCTTTTCTTTTCTATCGGTCATGTATACCTCCGTCTCTCTCTTAAACTGGTATCATGATGGAATTAAACCGATTTAATACGGCACCTAACTATCCGAAATACCAAAGCATCCGCCTCTTAAGAAACCACTTTAAAAGTCCCATTTTAAAATTAAGTTGTACTACTAAAACGTTCTTGTATTTCGCACCACAAATGATTTATAAAATATCGGTTATATAGTTCTTGTTGCCATTATCGTTGTGCGACACGACACGGATTATATCGTTACATATAAATGGCTTTTGCGAGCCATTACGCCGATATTTTGTGGGCATTTTGCTGTTATAGTCAATAATGCCCGCTAAAATCGAATTATCGTCGATATTTATACCAAAACATGCATGGGAATATGGGCTGAAGGTAAATTGTGGACCTTTTGAAGGTAAGTGGGATACGATTATTGATATGTGAGCATAAAAGCCAACCGAATAGGAGTTTGGCAAAAAGTATCTTTTTGCAGAAATGTTTTTCTTGGGGTTTTTTGTAATAGCATTTTACTTCCGCATTTGGAATCTTGGTGAAAATGTTTTTTTTTTTTTTCGTAAATATATAAGGGCCACTTAATGCCTAACCTCCTATAGATTCCACTTTATACAGGATGAAATTGAATACATGCGACAAATCGAAATGGGAGATTGTACTCATCATTATGAACAACTTTTACTATGGGACCAAACCTGAAATCGCGAAAAAAAAAACAGCTGTTCCCTACATTTATGTTCGCATAACTCGTCAAAATGTAGAGAACAGCTGTTTTTTTTTTTGGGATTTTATTCAATTTCATCCTGTATAGATACCTTAGAAAAGGATATACATCGGGACACAAGAAAAGAATGCCTAAGGCGTCAAGTCCACCTTTGTTTGTGTACGAAAAGTTTAAATAAATTAAAGAGAGGCTAGTTATGCCCAGCAGTGGATGAAGTCTCGTTGTGGATGATGATGATGAAGTATGTTGTGCGCACTAATATCTTAACTATCCTAACTTTCTAACTAATCCATACTAATTTTAGAAATTCGAAAGTAACTCTGTCTGTCTGTCTGTCTGTATATTACCTTTTCACGCCTAAACCACTGAACGGATTTCGATAAATATTAGCAGAGAGATAGGTTGCATCCCGGGGAAGGACCAAGGATAGTTTTTATCGACACACCTCGCGGGCGAAGCCGCGGGCGGAAGCTAGTATTATAAATGCGAAAGTAGTAGAAGTTTGTTTGTTTGTTACCTTTTCACGCCTTAATCACTGAACCAAACATCCTAAAATTTTGCTTATACGTTGTCAGGTGTACAGAAACGGACATACGGCGCCTTTCATTCCGAAAAAAAGTGCTTTTCCCGAAAAAAACAACAATAACGTTATCATGATAACAGATGGCGCCACGTGTATTGTTGTTTTCCTCAGAAACAACACTTTTTTTCGGGATCAAAGGTACCCTATGTCCGTTTCTGTACACCTGACAACGTATATGCAGAATTTCATCCAAATCCGTTCAGCGGATTTAGCGTGAAAGCGTAACAAACAATCAAACTTACTTCTGCACATTAAATTTGGCACATGGGTAGACCATGACCTGGAGAAGGACATAGACTACTTTACATCCTGGATCGTAGACGAAGTCGCGGGTAACAGCTAGTTTTTTATATGTTAATATCCACAGCTAGATAACGCAAGTACTTCGCGTGCCAAAAATTGCAGCAGCTTACGTACAAAAATCGTAAGCCGAAACTATCGCGCTCAGTCCTGTGTACTGCTGGCTGGGTGAGCGTGAGCGCTGGCGCTAGACCCCGGGAATGGGGCAAGAAGGGTGCCGCACGCGGCGGCGTCTTTGAATCGATTTGATTTTCCCATCACTAAATAGTGCTTGTGACGTCTTAGTAGGTAGTCAAAAATGGCACGCTTTGTTTTCATACAGATCGTGATACTTGCGTTATCTAGGTCTATCTATATCTGTTTAAATCCGTATGCCTATACAGAGGGTTATTGGTAAAACACTAACAACCTTGCAGTACTGAATTACTAACATCATAAACGACAACTTTTGTTCTATGACTTTTTAAAAAACATAATACATTAACTGAAAACAAACCTTTAAGGCGCAGATATACGACTTCTAATGATTTTAAATTCAACATCACGTCTAATCGACCGGACTGATTTCTTTGAAAAAAATAAATGTTATACTAGATCATTTACTTCGTAATTTGATATGTGAATATTTGCAATTATATTTTTTTAACATAGTGTAATTAATTTGTAAAGTAATGTCTACCGCGGACATAAAAACGATATTCACGCAAACACTATCGGGTTTTTTCATAAAACTTTCACCATATAAAAGACAATTTAATTCTCCGAATTTCAGTATACGGTTTTTATTTGTTTGGTGTTTGATAAATCAACAATAGATGATTGTTTCTTATTTTGCAATAAATTACCAGCGTTGTGTCATCGCGCTTCTCTTTCTTTTCTATGCAGTCCGATAGTGACCGCGTTTTAGGCCATGTAGTCGCCTTAAGATTTCGCTGCTGAATTTTGTACTAGACACGGCAGTTTGTTTACCTAACTAGCACTTTCTTTTGCTTCGCGTGGAGTTCGTAACAGAAAATCGAATATTTCAATTGGTTGAATTTAAATATTTTTATTTTTGCTTGAAGGTCTGATGAATTAAGTAGTAAAAGTTATTGAACAAAAGTTGTTGTTTATTATGTTAGTAATTTAGTCCTGAGAGATTGTTAATGTTATACCAATAACCCTTTATAAACCACCAATTAATATCTAGAAAGCTTTCAAACAACCCACCAAAAAAAAAAACTACACTATAAACACAAACCTCAAGCCACTTCGACTTAACCAACAAACATTTAACTCGTAAACCCAAATGGTAAGACTGAGAGAGCTCACTTATTTCTTACGTTTATTTACGATGTTATAGGGTTAAGACTAAACGAATGGCGAAGTGTTATTTCACATCTGAACTCTGAATATAACAGTGGCTGCATGAACTTACTGGCTATTCGTGCTTCCGGCTTCAAGGAATATTAGCACAAATATTATAATGTTGCGGTGTGGTCTTGACTATGAATAGAACATTGAATGCTCCTTCCCTTACAATGACTCGTGACTCACTAACTCATGTAACTTGAACGAACTATTACATGTTATTGTTAATTAATCAATTATCAGTGAAAGCTTATATTTTCTTTTTTGGCTAGCCACGTGCCGGATGGGATTTCTCATCGTTAAAAATGACGAGCTTCCATAAAAAATTCATTCCCTATTTAAATCCTTTAGGGGATGAATTTTCAATTCTTCCTTATTGTTCACCTTCGTTATAAATGTACAAGGAACTCTTGTGCAAAATTTCATGCTTTTGGAGACTACGGTTAAGGCATTCTTTCAGTGATTTTAAGATTTGTGACCTGTTTAGTTGTCGTGCCCCCAGCGCAAAAAAAGAAATACCCGATAGAATACAGCGCAATTACCTAAATAAAAAAGCAGATTAAACGAGCTGTGGTATTTGGTATTAAATATATGACCCTGGCGAAATGGACACGAAAATATTTGTCGGATTAATCGGGCTCTGCACTTAAAAGGTTAAATAGATAGATCAGTATCTAGTCGTAGCTAACAAGATGCAGCTAAATACCGGTATGTTATATGGAGCGACCGCCTATCTGACCTTCACAACCCAGTTACTGGGTAATACGATACCCCTAGTAATAAGTCTACCTCCTATGCGTTATTATTATGGCCAAATGCTCCAAGATCGCTCTAACCTGTGCCAAGACAGCCAAGCTTATTTATATCGTTTTTTTTTAGAAGAAACATCGTCATTCCACCTTGCCAACAAGATACAGAAAAATTAAAATTTTTGTATAGTATAGACACGACAGGTTAACGTAACAACACGTACATCCGTTCCTCCACTGTAACAGGTCTCCAGGGAATGCTTAAACCTGATGGAGTGATCTAGTACAAATGTCTTGGCGACGTGCTTTATTTCTGACAAGGATTTCGAGGGGGAAATGGAAAGAAGGAAGGATAAATCTAAGGAACGCTTGATTTAATGCGCAGACTTTTTGCCAGGACTTAATTTTACATTGTTTATTATTTATTTACTAGCTGCGCCTTGCGGTTTCACCCGCGTAAATGTCGATCCCGTGGGAATATCGGGATAACAAGTAGGATATATGTTAATCCAGGTTGTCAGCTACCTCCATACAAAATTTTATCAAAATTGGTTCAGCCGTTTGAGCGTGAAGAAGTAAAAAACATATAAACACACACACACACACTCACAAACTTTCGCCTTTATAATATTAGTGTGATACTTCAAGCACATAAATGTACAGACGCGGACTTAATGCCATAGGCATTTTCTACTAGTCAACCTTTGTTTTTTTTTTTTCAACTGTTGTTTTTTTTATGTATTTGTATCAGGGATATTACTCAGAGAACTTAACGCACTCGGAACAATGGAAAACTATGGGGGAGTCATTTGCCCAGCAGCGGCACAAAACAGGTTAATTATTTTTAAATCATAGATACAAGCAATCATAGATGCAAGTCCTAATAAATACTTATCTTGTTTTCTCACTAGGACAGGTAAATTATATAAAAAGAATTGTAGAAGAAAGATAAAGATGGCTGAATACAGCATGTGGAGTTAACAGTCTCAGGGCAAAAGCGAAAAAGAGAGAACAACCATAGGTACTAATATTGAAAGTATTAAAAGAAATGCAAATATATCTAATCCCAAAAGAAAATGGTTCCGTAACATGCCTATAAGCTGCAAATGCACTGTCCAATGGTTATACATACGAGAATGTGGAATTGAAAATAATAAAATCCATTTTCATTTCCCCATTTCCATAATTATCCGATTTGCAATGCAAATGTACGATAAGTCTGATAAAAGTGCACCTATAATATAAATGGAGTTAGATAGCGCGTTTTTCTCCGTTTACCGTGGGACTGATCGTAAACACATAAGCATTTAGTAATATGCTTTCGCTTTTCTCTTATAGTGTTATGGCAAAAGTTGAAAGATGCTTGTGTCCAGCAAAGACTCGATTGTTAAATATTACAGAAGTCTCAGGACTCTCCTCTTTTCTTCAGAGCAGTGGTGGTTAGTGGTATAAGCCCCACGAGTTGCAGGCCGTGAGTTCGAAACCAGGCAGGCACTTTGTGTCATTTCATTTCGTCACCACTGCTCTCGAAACGGTGAAGGAAAACATCGTGAGGAAACCGCCATGTCCTAGAACCAAAAGCCCTCCAGACCGTATTTCGGCCACGGCGGCCATGCTCAACGAAGACTAGCCTTCGGCGCGGGAGATATTATAGTGCACTACAAGTGTGCGCGCAACCGGAGAGAGATCATTAACGTGCTTTCCAAAGGCACGGGGCTATCAAACCGCCAACTTCCAAACTCCGGGCTGTTACTAAGAAATTCCTAATGGAAAAACTCATGTACACTTTGCCCGACCTGGGAATCGAACCAGGACCCCACGCTCAGTAGTCGCGCTTGCAACCACGAGAGCAACGGAGCAGACCTAGAACCAAGAATTCAAAGTCATGTGACATCCATCAACCCGCACTGGTCCTGGGTGGTGGTTTATGGCCTGGCCCGTGTCCCAGCGGTTGGAACAGTATGGGCTGAATATGCTTAGGCTAGGACTCTTCCAGATATTCATGCGATTGAATTTGTTTTAAGGCTACCTACAGAAAACGTACCCTGCAAATATGATTTTAAATGAGAAAATGGCACTCGCTATAGTCTCTCCAGTACCGCAGCCTTAAATCTACGTACAGGTAAAATGGACGCTACAACGGTACCAAAACCGAGCTCCGCAAAACTTCGTGTCCAATGTAACTAACGAGTTTTTAACTTTTACGATTACCCTATTATATTAGGTACACTTTAGCAGGCACCGCGGTGCTAAGTTATATTGTAATCCGGAATAAGGTGGTTGATAACAAAAGGAATTGGGAAAAAGATCATGTAATTAAAGTGTTTGGCAATGAATTAGGATTTGTGTTAGGTAAGAATGTTGGCGTTTAAGGATTCTAAGACTTTGATTCGAGTGGACACATTGACAAAAAAAATCTGCCTAT
This sequence comes from Gortyna flavago, assembly GCA_963669345.1. Classification (NCBI taxonomy): domain Eukaryota; kingdom Metazoa; phylum Arthropoda; class Insecta; order Lepidoptera; family Noctuidae; genus Gortyna; species Gortyna flavago. Next base: position 3,829,066 of record OY770144.1, read on the forward strand.
AGAGTAAATAGATAAATAAATCATTACTATCAAATTCTATGGTAGGTATAGTTGACCTCATTATTCCTTTATCACCCTATGGTTGAATGCCACTTGAAAAAAAAAAGGCAAGTTTTATATAACTTCTGTCTGTCCATTTGTTGCAATAAACAAAGTGAATATTCAACAAACACTCGTATTTCTAGTTTTATTTTCCAACCAAACCCCAAAAGACATTCCTCAAAGGAAAATGTCACTGTAATTTCCACCCTTAACATCAGAAACCCGACACAAAGTAAAAGACGACTTACGTAATGAAGATCCACCCATCACTCCTCAAAGCACATCGCTTTGTACAATTTTAATCTTTAGCTAAAATTTTCCAAGCTATTAAAAGTCAAATGCTGAAAGGAATTCCCGCAGAGGCGAGAAATTCGCAGATGACGTGGCGACTAGTCAAAATAATTCGAAAAGCTAGACTGCGAAATAAACGTGGTGAATAGTTGGAATTTCTGATTTAAAATAGATGACAGATGGTAACATATAAGAAAGAAAGAAAATACATTTATTTAGCACAGACTAAAATACACACAATACACCAGATACATATATTATATATGGCACACATAAATATTAATATTTTCGAACATATGAAGCAACGAATTAATCCTTCAAAATTATTTAGATTGTGGTTGAAAGTATATAGTATGTTACACAATTAGGGTAGGTACAGATGTATGAACGTAAACGAAGCAAAAGTGTATGTAACGTATGTAACATTTCCCGTATTTGCGAATTGCACATGGAAGTACCTAGAGAAATGTTCAGAGTGGAAGGCTGGTAAATAAAAAGCTAAAGGGAATACGAGTTGGGGGTCCGAAGCAGGCTGCAATGTAATTAATTTTACACTCTTAGCACTTTAACAAGTGGTGGGACTTCATTAATGTTATAGTGCTTATGTATGTAGATGTAGAGAGGAAGCAAAACATGATTCCACATATAAAGAGATGTTTTGAGAGAAAATTCACAAATTATCAATATTTTTTGTATCATCTTATGTTCGGTTGGTTACTAGTTCAATAGCATCTCAGATTATGAAGAAAACTAAATTGAAAACATAAAAATTGCCTTAGTAACAAAACTACAACTGACATAAAACATGTATGTTTAAGATTTTGACAAGATAATAAATAAAAAAAAATAAAAAAATATTGATTCAGAATTTAAAAAAAATGTTGGCTGAAAGAAAATAAAGTAATTATATAAGTGTAAATAATGTTGTTTTTTAACTTTATCGCATTTTGTTTATTTTACAAGTGTTAATGTATTGTGTTTTGTTTGTTTACAATTATTATTGTATTTTACCTAACCTACTTAATTAGGTGTCACTTTTTAATTTGTAAACTGCTGTTTACAACGCCTTGGGATTCTATTCTGTAATACTGTGCATGTACATTTAAATAAATAAAAGAAACAGGACCTAACGAAACGAAACAACGAAAATTCTCACAATAACCAAAAAAACATTAACCTAAACCCGTTTAAAACGAATAGTTTACCATTAAACAGCAGTACAACATTAAACAAGGTACACCGGGAGTTGAACGTTAGTTTACAAGAAATAGTGATATCGACAAGAGAAATTTTGCTGAAAATTACCGAACTACCCGCGCTGTGGTAGTTATGATAACGGGACTTTGTAGGTATTTAACGGTTTATTTATTTTTTGTCCTTTTTGTTGGAAATGGTTGTTGAAATTGTTTGTAAGTAAGTGGCGATAAGTACGTGGGAAATAGTGAAATAGTTTTGTACGTTTCTATTATAAACTGAAATGAAGAACGAAGTGGTGTGAGTGAGAGTGTGAGTTGTGAACTGAAGTGTGTGTGTGTAGTGTGTGTGTGTTTGTGTGTGTGTGTGTGTGTGTGTGTGTGTGTGTGTGTGTGTGTGTATGTGTGTGTATGTGTGTGTGTGTGTGTGTAGTGTGTGTAGTGTGTGTGTGTGCGTGTATGCGTGTGTGTGAAGTGTGTAGTGTGTGTGTGTGAAGTGTGTAGTGTGAGTGTGTGTGAAGGATAACAGTTTTGTAAGCTGATATTCGAAGCACATCCACATTTGAACCTTCAATAACCCGAAGTGAACATCCGAGATGGGGTTTTAAGAGTTACTGCAGTCATTTTGGATAAACGTATACGTGGACCATCTGTTAGAACCGTCACACAATCAATAAGTCTACACTTTTTTTTTTTGGGATTGGTCTCTCGCAGCTTATCTTAGGAAGTTGCTAGCTACTTAACCGGGCTCTCCTGTGGATACCTTATAAATTAAGGCGTCCATCCATAAAACTTATAAACTTAGGACGTCGCTGGGGGAGGACAGGACCTGACAGGCTGCATCGTAAAGTCAAGTAAGCCAAGTTCATGAACTTGGTTGTCTTATTTACGATCCGTTTTTACACCATTTAACAAGAAAACATCTAACTATTCGACATCATCACAAATAATTTACATTATCCTACTTTACTACTTAAACCGACACTTACTTACTCTAGTTACCCATAAAACGAGGTATATGCATTTAAAACGCGTTAATTAACTAAATAATCAAACTCGAAGGTCATGTGAGCGCATTTGAGGGCATCTATTCGGCCTGATACCTACCTACATGAGGCAGTAAGTACGTTCCACTTGGCCGGTGGTAGCTCATGTTATAAGGTTGCCAGACCGTGCAAATTGTCCGAATCGCTCTAAGGTTTTTGTCGATAGATTTAATTTAGATGGCTGTTTAGATAACAGTAGTTTTGAAGTTCCGTTCTTGGAATACCTACTCATAGAATTATATCAACACTAGCAGCGCCCCACGGTTTCACCCGCATACGTGTCGATCCCAAAAGAATATGGGGATAAAAAGTATCCTAGATGTGTTATTCTGATGCATAAGCTATATTAATGTAAAATATTTATTATTTCCAAGTAATGAACACAATAGTGCAAATTAATATGATTTTAAGTTAAACAAATATCAACTTTATTTTAATGGTCATTAAGTTGATTTCAGAGTGACTAGCACTGTGCAAGACATTTTCTTCTTTTTGATATTTTATCTTTTTGTACCTTTTGTTTATGCTTTTTCTACCTTATGGTTTTTACTTTTGAGTGACATATATTATTCTTTGTTTTTACCACCGAACCAGCGCATTTATTTAGTAGTTAATAAGCACTATTGAAATAGTTATAAAAATTATTGAAGTTGTAGCGTAAACTGAACTGTATTGTGTAGGATTTAAAGTAATTTTTCCATAAACTCATATTTGTTTACATTTTTGGCAAATAAATCGTGAATGCAGATTAGATATCACTTACTCCGTGTATAAATTCGATATGACCAAAATATTGAACAAAAGCTCTTCAGGGCTGTTGTCCAATTCTCGTCAATTTCGCCTTTATGGGCGTCCAAGGGCACAACGATTAATATTTCGTTGATTGATCATGATTCAATGCCTTTTACAACATTAGTTAAGTATCATATACATTTATATACTCTATTTCAAACATATAAACAACGTAACCTCGGTTGCATCGTAAATAAACATACAAAATGAGAACACTTTGGAAAATTGCATATACATTTTGCTCTCCCCAAAATGAACCCATTTCTATTTAAATGAGATTCTCTCAATAACTTTACTCAATATTTAACTTTAAATAAACACACGAACTTATAGTAATTTACAAAACCGATTCAAAAGCTACACAGTAATTGACGAGGTGTATCTGAAATTACTGAAGACCTTGTTAAAGGATCATTATACTCATCTTTATGAACCACTTTTACTATGGAACCAACACAGAAATCGCGAAAAAAACAGCTATTCCGTAGGTAGCAGTTGTGTTCACATAAATCGACAATTTGTTTTCAGCCGATGTTACAGGCGATTCCTACTCCATACCACCTACGGACATAAAATTAGGGTTTGAACTAAGAATGAATGACAACACAATTTGACAGTTCTCCCTAAGCTCGACGTGTTTTTGCCCGTCCGAAAAATTGAATTTGTTACTTTGGACGGATCAGCTACTTTCCAACGGGCCCGTATCTTCGAGAGCAGGTCCCCAGGTGTGGCCCCTTAGTAGAAAATTGTTCATAATGATAAGTACAAGTCCACTTGACACACGCGTATACGTCAAAAATGGCGCTAAGTATCGTCAAAGCAAAAAAAAAACGTCGTTATAAAATTATGGCCTTGCCGTACATCAAATAATGACGAGTACGTAATCATTATTATTTGACGTACGTATATTACGTTAACCAACCGTTTGAAACAACCAGCCCTAAGAAGTGTCGGAAAAGCAAAAACTAAGCTTATATACACAGGGAAGGTCGACTTTATAACGAAATAATTTCCCGACACTAATCACCATACCAGAGAACTCGTCGACATGTCGTCACGTCATAAAATAGAAACGTAGGTAAGCAACACCGGAAAACTGCACGATTCCTGCCCACGAGGGCTTTAATTGAGTTAGTTTATACATGCTCGCTCGTTCTACAAAACCGGAACAAAAATCTTTTCAAATTGAACGCTAGCTCTCTTCAGATTTTTATTTGAAAGAATTTTCTGTCCATGATATATTTCTACAGTCCGATAGTTGAATTTAAAAATATTGTACATTTTAAATTTTAAACCGTGGCTTTAACAGATTTTTATTTTCTGAACGAACAAGACGCACATAACAAAAAAAAGACATAAAATACACACAAAGTAAAACATAGAAAGTAGCCAAAAGCCTTGTATTCAATAAATAAAAAATCTACACTTGATATTTTTGTCCATTGCTTGCTGTCGTCACAATTTAATGGTCACATCTAGACCAAAAACAATTCACATTGCGTACTTATTATTAAAATATAAATTAAAAAAAAAACTGTTTTAAATACAAATAATCAACTCTTGAACAAATTAAGAACTATGTATAGGTACCTACGTTTTGATATTTCTCAGCAATAGATTGCAACACTTTTTCAACCGATTCAATCCACAACGGTGAATGCAATCTTTCGAGTTAACTCACAGGGCAATATCGTTCCAATCAAATTGATTCGTGTCTATTCACTCCGCTTAGTCAACAATAAACAAAAGAAGAAACATCCACGATGCTGACTGGTTACCTAGAACATAAAGGTGCAACCAGGCAGTGCGAGGCATGCGCAGCAAAACTTCTACTAATAATAAAGCTGATAAGTTTGTTTGAACGTGTTAATCTCTGGAAATGCCAGAAAATATTTATGCATTTGATAGCCTAAGTCATGAGGAGGGTTATAGGCTATTTAACATCACGCTACGACCCTTTGGAGCCGAGCATAAAGAAAAAATCCAGAAATAACGGTTAGCAAATAAGTAGTAACGGGACACAGCTATAGGATATATTTTAATGTTAAATAAAACAAGAAATTTCAAACGGAAGAAGTCGCGGTATATGCTAGTTATCTATATAGGTCTACAAGTGTCCTTTGGCGTATCTTGTTTTTTTAATACATTTCACGAAACAATTTCACAAATGTTTACTCTACAGCGCCTCCCTGTCTTTGGTTAGCACCGTATGTCAGATGGCTCAACCTGAGGCAGCCGTCACATACATGACATGTGGCTCACATTCGAAGCACATGTCTCACTGTCTGGACGCACCTTAAGAGACCCAGTTCTAGGTTTTGATTAGTCTAAATATACAGGATTCGTGACGAAGCTCATCATCTAGTTAGCAGTTCGGGGTATTACGAGATTCGTCATCTGCGAACAGCATAACCACTTATTTCCTTCAATTGATTGGGACTACATTCGTGGAATACTACCTAATAAAAATAATACGATGCAAGTTCCGTTTTAGAAATTACTAGCAGCCAGAGTATTGTAAAACTGGGTCCTGATTGTCGTGAATATATTAAAAAAATTGTCCTTTACTCTATAGTACACGATCGCCATTGGTAATAACCTATGTATGTATGTTCCCGAAAAACACAAGCCCGAAAAAAGAAAACAATTGTAAAGCCTCCATTACCTCCAACATCATTCAATTCCAAATCAAAATCAACACCTTAACCATTTTGCAATTACCCTCAAGTCTCACAAAAATCTTTAATCCCCTTATCTCCCTCCTCCCTAGTAACCGCGTCTTCGTGCGATATTGATGAGGCACTCCCGCCTCGTATCTCGTTGACTCTATTAGCAAACGAACCACGCAACGGATTGATGATATCTTCCCCTGATTGCTGCTGCGACGTTCCGATTGGACGGTCACATGTGTTCTAAGATTAGAGTTAGCTGTTGGCTGTAACTTGTGGAGTGGAATGTCTTTATTGGGGGTATGGATATGGTGGTACGTAATTTTGGCTATTAACTGAACATTTATGGGGAGCTACAGGAATTATAGGTTATCTCTTGAATATTAATGAAACTTGAAACGTAGACGTTGCTTGAACAACTGAGTGAGGATTGAAAACTGAGTATTCTTCTTAGCGTGTCGATGACAATCTAAATGGACTCGGCCCAGACTTGGGCTACGTGTTTGGCGCCATCATTAGCGTCCATCCGTTTCTATAACGTGCAGCTGACAGGACTCGTTGGACACTACATTTACACTTTGTCTAAGTATTGACTACCTGGGACTTTGACAGACCCTTGATCGGCGGATCGAAACCTCCCATACAGCAGTCGGCATAAAAACAAGTATTATTTCAGCAGATTCGCTTGTTACAGTTACAACAATGAATATAAGATAATACCAGCGCAAAACTGTCACAAATCAAGTTTAATCCAAACAAAATACAAACCATTACAACCGACATTAATACCAAAACCCCACAAAGCATTTACACAAATCCGGCCACAAAGCGCAACGTAATTACAAAAATATTGACGTAAAAAGAGTTAAAAATCAAATTCGACATATCTGCAGAATTTTATAGAACCTCCATTAGTTCCAATCGGAAACTGCGGGGACGACAAAGATAAAAATGTAACGTGTAACAAGATTTTACGACGGTCATCTCAATCAGAGCGGGAGCAATTTGCTACAATTGAAAACAAATAAATGACCGACACCATCTCAATTCGCTGCGCTTCCGACCTCCGTGTTATTTTATAAGGCAGTGTCTTCTTTGAAATTGTTTGTTATTCCTCATCTCGCAAGGTTTACTAATAATTTAATTGATGTCTTATCAAAGCCACTAGAAGGACCACTGATGGTAAAGACTTTTATCTAAATGATTATGGGCAATGAGCAACCTATAATAGTAGCAGTATAATTATGTAGCAAATGTAATAATCTCTATTGACAATCAAGACTCCGACAGTTGTTGATAAAAATGGTGAAAAAAAAAATCGTCTTACCATTTCTAGATATGACCCTCCGCAGCAAGTGACCGAAGCGACGAGCTCCCATGCATATCCTCTGCTCCCGGACCACTTCATCCGTGCAGTCACTATCACTCGCCGTATCATCATCCGTGTCATCCTCTGACACGAGAGATTCGCGATTGACAGCTTTAGAATTAGAATTACTCTCACTAAAACTTAATGTCGGTTCACTTGCACCTAAACTCTTTGGCTCCACATTCCAGCCATCCAGTTTTTGTACATCATTGAACAGATCGTCTAAATTAGTTTCTAATAAACCTTTGGCACTACATATCACTTTACTTTTGGCATCATTATGTGTTACGATAGCATCGACGCTGTTTGACAGACACTTGTCTCGTCTCGCACTTTTTGCATCGCTAGCATCGTCCATCTCATGGCTGACATTTATATTGTCATGAGTTTTCGTTCGTTGTTTTATTCTTAACGAATTTTGTGAAACTATTTTTGACTTTTCCATTTGTCCCGCACTTTTTTCTGTCGACATGGAATTCAAATCCCTCGGTACTATCTGATTTTGGGGGTGGCTCGCACGAAATATATTCGACAGCACTAACATTTTCACTGTTTTTAATGCTCCGACACTGGTCAAATATTCCATCACTGCATTCCTTTTTCATTTCACCGTTTCCGATGTGAGGCACTAAACGAAAAATAAAGTGGTTTTGTGTTTGTTCGTGTCGCATTCGAGAACTGCCTGTTGCAACATAACAACGTACATGTATGCAAATGCATTCTTTATGGAAAACTAGACATTATTCAAGCTTATAGAATATTCTGGAGCGGTCCGGGTTTGTGTGATATTTCGCTTGGAGCGACGTTGGAGGACACGATACGACTGAATAAATAAAATATCAGCAGAGAAACAATCCGGAGTCTTCGCGAAGGTTTTAAGGGGTTTTTAATGCATACGAGAAAAAGGTTTACTTAATAGTGATTCGAGTTCAAGGGACAAGTGGTCGGTAATTTATTTTATGAAAGATTTACTAAGTGTATGGAGTTGGAAGAAGCTTGGCTTATCTGTGGCGGTTGGATTCTCTTTGTGAGATTGGTTGCGGAGCCACATCTGTCACCTAGGAACAAAGCTCGGCTGGAGGCGACACCGACTAGCCACGTAAAAGTTATCAACGTGAGCGGCTTTGGCTTTGCAGTATGTCAAAATTACTTTGAACATTGCATGTTACAGCTGGTTTTCTGTGTTATTTATAAAATTAATGTTTGTTGTATTTCACTGTAAATTACAAGCTTCTACAGCATATTTATGGGTGTGGTACAGACCATAAAACTGAATAACATTATCCGAGACCAACAATATTAACGATTATCTCATACAAAACTTCAATACCAACCCGAGCCAAATGTATGGGTCGGCTGATATTTTTTTCGAAATTACGATGTTGGTCCCATGGAGAAAGGTGTTCAGTTTGATGGTCTGTACTGTACCACACCCTTAAACACAGGCAGGCTTGAACATCGACGCGCAGACTATAACCGTGTTAAATTCAAAAACTAAAATATATGTAGTTTCGCAAACGTTATAAAGTTATATGTTAATATACAGATTTTGTGTATGCAACAGCATTTTTTTTAAATAACTGATGAATAATTTCAACGCATGGGGGATCAGAATTATGAACAGACGACAGCACATCAAGCTACCCGAAACTTTGACTTTGATTTGGGAAATTTGACAGTTTCGGGTAGCTTGATGTGCTGGCGTCTGTACCTGCTAGCCTGTATAACCCCACTATTCTGATACACGCTGAATAAATCCTTTTATAAGTTACAAAATCTAAAACTAAAACCTACAATCAATTTAAATTGAATTCCGGCATTAGGACCTTGACGTAAATATTTAAATATGATGAGGTGGCAGAGCACCAATTTGTGCCAATAGATGAAATCGGCATTGAAACAATCATAAGATAATTATCTATAGACAATTCGGATTGTCTACGTCTAATGTGTAGAAATAAAAGTTGTTGTTTTCGAAATACGTCATTGACTGTTAATCAATTTAAATGCGAAATATGAAAGTTTTATGTAAATTCATAGAATGCAGTGATGACGCACACATTCCTCTTGAGAACTTAATAATTACATGAAAAGGGTGTGTTATCTCAGATAATCATTCTGACCAAAGGAACGGGATTTTTTTATATGAATGCCGTTGCTATATAAAGGGTATCAAGGACATCGACACGCAAACTGTAACTATGAATTGAACACATGATTCTAGCGCAGAAAAATATTCGTCAGTTATCAAAAAAAAATCTGCTGTTTCATAGAAAAATGCAGTACTTACCTACGAGGTATATTCTTTACAATACCTAACCGACATGAAATTTCAACACAGGCAGTGGGGTTTAGAATCCATAGTATACGGTTGCTGTATGGTTTACTAGTCAGAAATAATTACAGAAATGTTTCATGTTCAAACTTCTAGTTATCGTGTTTACTAATATAACGACTCACAAAATAACAGTCACGAAAATCATCAAACATTTAAAAATCTAGCCTACAGAACCTACAGTCAAGACTTAATCGCTTCAGACTTAAATTCTTTGAACAGTATCCAAAGCTAATCTAATTTTTGGACATGTATACCAAACCAGTAAGCTATATCCACCTGAACTTCGTGATTATAACATTACGACTGACACTAACCCTTCACCAGCACAGAACATGAAACCAACCACAACCCTACAGCTCTCCTAACCCCCCCACCGCGCGCCGTCGAGTGAGTAAACCCTATATAGTACGTAGTGTCGGACCGCTTGTCGAGTAGAGGTGTACCATCACCTCCATTATGCAGTGGCTTACGGCCGCAGCCCGGCTTTTGCTCTAATCTTGTTTAACGGACGTGTTTCGCATGCGAAAATTTTAAACAACTATTTTTCCCGTACGTGATTACCGCGACGACAGCGCTTTAGTTTTCGGGAAAAGTTGGGACATGTAAGCCGATTGATTTGTGTTGTTTTCCGGATAGATTGGAAACTGTTGCAAAAGCTTGATTTTGCATTTAAATTGTTTGCGTTTGGCTTAGTAAAAAAATATATACGCAACCTTCTGGCATGTTGACAAATGCGCCGTTCTAAGTGTCAAAATGACATTGATTGTCGCTGAGATGAGATTTTGGACGTTTTTAATTACGGAAATTGGCCGTAAGTATTCGTCACTTAGTTTTACGAAATTCTCTATTAGATATTCAGTGTTATCTCAAACGTTATAATAATTTATTGGACGATAAATAAAGCTATACTTAATTGTTTTACTATGCAAATAAAACAAGTCAAAGAGTGGATGCGATAATACCAAAAGATCGATTGCATTTGCATGACCAAAACTGGTTTATTTTTTCATGTTCCCATTCAACATTTAGGTAGGTAAGTTTGCATTGAAACAAAAACAGAAAAACATCTACATAATTTATGGAATAAAGTCAACTTATTACACTTCTAGTGGCCACAATAAAGTCCTTCTGACGTTCTGTGACGTCATAGCAAACAAACATGGTGGATGGCGGTCTACGAATTTGACTTTCAAATTCACACAGACAATAATAAGCACTTATTACATGTTCACACAGTTCTAAATACGATGTTAATCGTTTTGGCAATCAAAGTGTGTTTAAAAAAACTCAAGGTTTCGGACAAGGTACCTAAGTTACGTCATTGCCCTTAGGCGGTCGTTACACCTACCAACACAGCAAAACTAATGGTTACGACTCACGACACACAAATTATTCATACACGTTTATTATCACTTGCAAAATATTAGTTAATCGTGTTAACATAACACAAGGTCGTATTGCAATAGTATTCTTTGTAGAATATGTGCATTATTCATCGATAACTTCACGCTTGATTTTAATTAGTTTATCAGCTGATCAAATACAATTATACTAGAGTATACTGAAAGAAATTCTTACGAAGGTCAGAGACGGAGTCTCAATAGGATATATATCCTTCTCCTTTATGCGTTTACATCCATTTTACTTATCATCAATGTCAAAAACATCTCGAGATCAATAAATCTAAAATATGATACGAGTAGGAAATCACACCAAACCATATTCAAAGTGTAGCTTCCAAATTCAAACACAGATTATGAAGCATCAAAATCAAAAGTTATTTATTCAAATTAGACTGATTTTTGAACGTAAATTACGTGCGACAGTCCCCGTAAACCGCCCTTCGCCACTTCCTAGTGCGTAACTCCCCAGCCAGATTAACATCAAGTAGTTCGCCAGTCGGCGTGTGTGTAGACAGCCTTTTTTTTTTTTTTTTTTTTTTTTTTTTTTTTTTAAGGATGGGAAATCATCCAATGACCCCTCCCGCTCTGGGTGGAGCGGAAGGGAGTGTCAGACTCTTACTGACTAAAACCCATCCGTGTTCCTTCCTTAGCCCTTTATGTTCCGGGGCAGCGGTAACCCTTTCGGACAATCCCGCTGCCCCGGCAGGCTTCGGCCCTAACGGGCCCCTCCATGTCTGCTGACATCTCTTTGAGGCGCGCGTGGAACACATACGCGCCGTCCGGCACGGGCCTGGTCCTGATCGGACGGCGAGCTGTGTAGACAGCCTTAGCTTCGTATACATCTATGTTATGCATTAGTCAGTATCCTGGATATCTCGACTTCCCGAGGGGACAGTGCGTCTCCACCGAATCTCGATTAGTCGATTACCATTATATAATTCGACGCAAATCCGAATGTCGATCGATTTGACACATTCGAGTAGTTTGCGGATGCTTGAGAATTAGTTTTGATTGGCATAATGAATCAGACTGTTCTTTATTCCAATTATATAGCTCATCTAGCCTCGTTCTTGAATTTTAAATATTAAAGAGGTATTTGATTGAATTTCCACTTGATGATTTTATGAGTGTTATGAATGAAATACTAATGTGTCTGCATTTACTTAGTACTACTAATAGCACTTACTTAACAAAAATCGTATATTCGTTAACTTGCAGCCACATGAAATTTTGCACAAGAATTCCTTTTATAAGGTAGGTTAGCACTAAGGAAGGGTTTTTAAAAACTCATCCCCTAAAGGCGTTAAATAGGGGATGAAAATTTGTAAGTAATATTGTCGACGGGAAAGTCCATAGAGGTGTACTGGCCTGTTTCAAAATCAAATCCATATTTAAAGTAAAACTCTAACTCTCTTTATGAGAATTTGTTGGGCAAAAATGGACTCAGTGCGCAATTTTTCACAGATTTTAAAAGCGTAATTTTTTCGCAATAAATTCGCATTTGGAACGCAAAGGATGTGTCAAATCTGCCTGGTGCTGGGACCTGGGTGTTTACAGACTGGGTGCTCATAAATCGTGGCGAAATTTGCGCGAATTTCGGGATCGTAAACAATGCTTTGATCTCGAGTTTTAGCGTGCCCGGCAGTGTGAACATTGTTTTTGACAAATTACGTTTTTATGGTAGCTGAAACTTGCAGTACAGTCGTATACAGTAAGTGAACTTGAAATGAGCTGTCATTAAACCTGATAATAAGTATAGGCCGACCACTTAACTGAGACGTTGCCTGGGGTAGCAACGCGGTGCGGGAATCACTGAGCTCTCGCATCACGTCACCCCCCTGGTGACGTGATGCGAGACCTCAGTGATTCGTCAACTTGTGACAACTATCACCGCTCCCGCACCGCACAGCTACCTCAGGCAATGTCACAGTTAAGCGGTCGGCCTATAGGGATTGACACTATCGACAGCTCTCTCCAAGCTCACTTCACCTGAGTTTTCACGGTGAGATTTTGACAGAATAGATGGCAGTTGGGTGGGTCTGGCGCCCACACGCGGCACGGCACGGCAAGGGATTTTTATGCGTTAATATTATGACAATAAAATTTAAATTTCAATGATTATGCCTAAGGACATCGCAGCTTTCCTAAGGATACCGAAGCATCGTTGCCGTCAGTTTGCGCTTGCATGTAGTGATGCCGAGGGATCCCCTGCCGTATCGTGTCGCCAGTAGGGGCAGAACAGCTGTACTTAAAATAAAAATGTTTAATTGTCCGTTTCCTTCAGTTCGTTTTCCATTTCCCTATAATGTTCCCACTACTCCTAAGAAATGTAAATGCAGGTATTTGTATTTGCAGGTAGAGAAATTTTAAGTCAATTACGCTTTTCTAATTACGTTTTTTTTGTACGTATTCTTAAACGTTAATAAGATGTTTCCAAGGAAACTCACTGCTAAGCAAAACTACGCCATAAGATCATGTTCTATTAAAAGAAAAGTGTGCAATGCCCAATACAGTGTCCCACTGTTGCAGCAATGGCAAGAATCCATATTAGTACAGAGAATTAATTGAAAGCATCGAATGTATCAACTGGTTGTCACTCCGCAGAAGTTATGCTAAGGTGAACTGGCAAACGATTACTTGGCAATCGGTTATTTGCAACTACAGTGCACTTTTGTGAGTGAGTTAGCTCAGTACTTTATTTGCCAAAAGAAAATATTTTGATCCTTTGGTTCTTATATGTTTATAAATGATTTTCATTTGCCTTTTAATGCAATATGTAGAGGTACATATTTAGAAATTGGAAATGCAAAACAAGAAATTGGAAATGGAAACATCTTTTCAATAAAATGTTAAATTAATTAATTTATTCACTGACTGACAACGCACAGCATCAGCCGCTGAGTCTAACACCCGTATTCACAAACATTACTATGAGGGAAGTGAGGACAGTGCGCGCGGACGACCTATTCATAGACAGCAATTGAGTGGCGATCAGCATTATGCGTCCCTTCAATGTTTAAGAATTTGAAGGCTTTTCATATGGAACGCATTGAGAAATGATATAGGTACTTCGCATAGTTGCTACTTTACTTAGATAAGTATTGTTTGTGAATACGGGTGTAAAATCATGACATTTTGCAACAGTTCCTTCCTTGTATATATAATACATTTTTGAAAATTTGTCCCTTAAAGGTGTTAAATAAGGATTGAAAGTATGTATGTTAATCGTCATTTATCCTTCCGTCATGATCGGATCTTGAACCAAACGAATACCTACAAATTTTCACACACACAAAAAAACACTCACCTAATTTCATGATAACAAAACCTACAACGAAGTAAACAATCGTACCTCACAGACAAGAAAACCACAGTAAGAACATAAAATCAGCAGCGTACATACATACAATAATTAGATAAGTACGTTAATTACAAGTTCACGTTTCCAAACTAACAGTTTACGTAACATTTCATAACTGAATGTTTACAATTGTTTACGTCGAACAAGTCTCACTGTTAGAACCGCTAACGTAAACAGTACATTGTAAAACGTTTTAGAGTTTATTGGAGAGAGATTATTTGGTCCTACGGCACCTTAATTACATAACATACTATCAATCACAATCTGAATCATTTTGAAGGATATCACTAATCCATTGCTTGATATGTTCGAAAAATTTGTCTGCTCGCCAATGTAAATAACGCAATGAATGTTGTGGAATTGTCAAAATGAAAGCCATTCCTACTGTTAATGTGTTACGCGTATACCCCGCGGGCGGATATCAGGTTGATAGGTCGAAATATACTTTTGGTGGTAGCAGGTAAAGCAAAAAAAATAAACATTTAATGACAAAAATTAAATTCATTTAAAGTTACGAAACAAGCTATGTAATTTTGCCTGTTTTGTCCCCTTGACGAAACAAGCATTATTCAAGTACGGTTCCATATAAATTTTTTGTGTAGGAGTCGTGTATAAGTGGAGAGACCACCCGAAGCGCGCAAAAAAAAAAGTGTTCAGGGACACAATAAACTACGTTAAAAAAAAAGCCCGTGTGAGTGGATATAGCGGGGAAGACCTGGATGAGACTCGCAAAGACCCGGGAAGCATGGCGCAGGGAGGAGGAGGCCTATACTCAACAGTGGGTAGAACAAGGCTGAAAATGATGATGAAATATACTTTTAACATAATGCGAAAACTTTTATAGGCCGACTGCTTAACTGAGACGTTGCCTGCGGTAGCTGGGCGGTGCGGGAGGGGTGATAGTTGTCACAAGTTGACGAATCACTGAGCTCTCGCATCACGTCAACACACCCCTCCCACACCGCGCTGCTACCTCAGGCAACGTCTCAGTTAAGCGGTCGGCCTATAGCTGCATTGACAAGTATGATGATTGATTATTATTATTTTTCCTCGTGATCGTCATTTGTTATGGTAAATCAAAGATCAAGCAAGAGGCAAACGTGTTTATACTCCTGTAAGCGAAGATACGACAGATTTCTCAAAATATAATAAAATGCAGTCTAAATCTAGATGCAATGCATGATATTTAGATTATTCAAATAATCAGTTGTGTTATCTAATGAGTTCAAGATAAGCTAATTTTAATGTTGCAACTTGTTCCCAAGATATCTCTATTTGTCTTCGTATTCTCATTTACTCACGATTACGTTAAAATTATATCTAGCACATCAAGCTGGTACGGTGAGACGAACGCTAATTTTATGGGAAACCGCATATACTTTGTGTATGGTTTGAACAAAATAGTAATTTTGTACAAAAGTAAGAGAACGCATAATAGGTATATTTATTTATAGCATCACCACATTCCCGCAGTATAAAGGACAGAAATTAACTATTTGACAGTCTGAGAAATTAGTAAAAAAAAAAAAAATAAAAAAAAATTTGAAAATGACACTACGCCAATTTGCTGTGTTATAACCATTTCATACAACTGCCAAAGAATTACAGTTATAAATGACGCAGTTGTAGGTAGCTGACTATAAAAACAGAACCCAAGGAGAGACCTAATACATACTTAGGTTATGACCTAGGTAGTTTGCGAGGATTTTTGCTCTAGCTACTGTAGAGGATTTTATGTCAGTTTACCTCAAGCACGGATCCACAGTTGTGGGCACGCCCACAACCCTAATAGACTTGTGACGTCACACTTTCACGGTCTATTGATATCGAAATTTTTGAATGACAAAAATATTAATTGACTTACTTATAGCATAATAAATAAGTAGTGTAAGGATAATTAATGATCTCAATATAATAATATGATTTAATTTAGTAACACATTTTAACTATTAATAATTGTTAACTCGTTATTCTGTTCCCAAAAAATTAATACTTTATAATAAAATGACATTGTTTATTTAATATATTATTTTTATTATTTTTTTTATTTGTTGTAAGTTTTGCTGTGCCCTACAGGGTCCATAATTGTATCTAGCTTTAAGCCATTATTGTAACATCTGTAATTGACATTATGGTACGCAAATAAAGATGAAAATGAATATGAATATAGGCTGATGATATTACATCCTATATTAAATTTAAAAAAATACAATGAATCGTGCGTAAAATCTCGGTCAGGGCGTCATATATTTTGTAAACATCTCCTTTGTAGGAATGCACTATGTCGATCATGAGCGAGTTCATACTCCGACTCGCAGTTGCCCGATTTTCGGGTGGCTGTGACCACAACCTTTTTTGAGGGCTGGATCCGCGCCTGCTTTTCATTTATGACGAATCAAGGTCCCGTGTCAAATGCACTGAAATTTGGATAAGCAACTAGCAATAAATCAGCTTCTTGTATGGGAAACCATATTGGACAGATTTCAGAGGCGGTAATGTCAAATAAATAAGAATTGTCGCTTACAATTTATGTGCAAGCGTGCGTGATACATTAATCACAAATGACGAACATGAGCAATTTCCATTAGACAGCTGTTGCATGATACATTTGTACGATGCACGCATTGTCTTCCATTTACGCTCTCATATTAACATGATGTCGTGCGATAAAACGTAGAACGTGTCGCAACGTGTAAAACACACCTTACCCATTTAAAGGGCCTAAAAATTACAGTAATTGAAATAAACATAAACGCCAATTGAATCGGTAAACACCGGTTAGAAATTGAGAATCAGACGCCTTTAAAACGCTGAAGTGGGGCATGGGAGACAATAATACTTCCTTATATTAAAACAGGCATTGTTATTTCAAGTGAAGAGGCCATATTGACTCTAAATCAGCAACGGTCCCGTTCAATTGTATCCAATTATGTTCGCGAAGTCTTAGGCCTAGAATGCACAGGCCGACTCCGCGACAAATTCAATAGCTTTTGTTCTTGTCCACATGTGCAAATCGCAATTGATTCTTAGAAACATTTCCGCAAGAAATATTTAAAGTATCGCCACTGCACTAAGTTAAGAGTGCATTGTCCCTATAATACTGTTAGTTTCAATAAGAAATCTTTCAATTAAACTTGAAAAAAAACAATTTAAAAATGACGAAAGAATTTCTACGCTTCGAGTGTTCTGTTAAATTCGCTCAATTTATTTATCACGCTCGTCGTCGCCTAGCAACGGTTCACAGAAAATCGCGCATGACTTTCGCGCGTTTATTTAACGGGAACCCGCGGAATCGCGGTCACGACCGCCTGGTGCGTCGGCGCCCTAATAAAGACTGGTCCAGCGCAGCGTTAAATGGTCACATTAACTGCAAGTGTTATGATGGCTGTGACGTCATCAATATTCTTGAGAACTCAATATTATACGAGTACTTTGTTATCCAAAGACGTACGGAGGTCTTCGATATCAAAAAACGTATTATGGAACTCAAATTGGGTTTGACAGAACACCTGGCAAGGCGCAATGATGACAGGTGGAGCAATGCTGTGATCGAATAGCGTCTAAAGGACTAGAAGACGAGGTGTCGGTAGGCCGGCGGCGAGATGAGCAGACAACATTATTGCAATCGCGCGCAAAACCCGGGTGACGCTGGCATAAGAGTGTGGGGATTGGAACAAGAAAAGATGAGGCCCATGCCCAGCAGTGGATAAAGTCGGATTGTGGATGTGAATGGTGATGACTTTGCTATCGATATTTTTTTTTTTCGGGTCTGGTTAAAAGCCTCAACTTGAGGAACTAGGGTCTCAATTTCAACTAAGTAAACTAATTATGTCTGGGTTCGTGCCCGGTTGTGGCAATAGGCTCACCACCTATTTATTACATGGTAGTTATACATAACTGGCGACATGTGGTGTACTTTTATGTAGGTACACCCCACAAATAACAGAGTTCTGAGGAAACAAACAAAAAAAAAAACGTCCTTTTTGAGAACCTCTTCCTTTTTTTGAAGTCGGTTAATTAAAAAAGGGTAAGTCTTCTGTGCGATACGTACACAATGGGCTTCGAAATTTGAGACTACCCATATAATACACACATCAAAAGTGTCTAGGGATCAAGCATTTTTATGCGGATTTCTTGAGATTGAGATGTGGCTTTGTAATAAATTTATGATTTTATAAATTTATATGGATCCTTTTTGGTGCATTTCATAATTTGAATCAGGAACTGTGAATCAAATTCGAGTAAAAGATGAAAATCAGCTGTCAATATTTTCCCTATAAAAACATACAACGCATTGAAGACATTATTAGTGCTACTGTTTCCCTACTACTGATTAAAACCAACGTTATTATGGAGCGGCGACGTCATTTAAGCAGGGAAGAAATGCTCAGAGCCGTGGGAATGATAGAAGCTGGTTCCCGGCAACGTACTGTGGCTTTAGCTCTGAATACAAGTCAGAGTGTTATCAGTCGACTTTGGACACGTTACCGAAGCACTGGTACCGTGGCTGAGCGCCATGGAGGACGGTATCGCTGCACCACACGGAGACAAGACCGATACATTCAAATCTTAACTCGAAGAGCTCCAACAATAACCGCCATGATGTTAGCCGTGAGGCTTCATCACTCTTCAGGGAACTTAATTAGCGACCAAACAGTCAGAAACCGCTTGCATGAAGTGAACCTTCATTCCCGAAGACCGCTACGGGTACCACCTATAGCAATGCACAATCGTAGGATTCGATATCAATGGGCTCTTGAACACAGAAATTGGGCAGAAGAACAATGGCGTTCCGTGTGCTTTTCTGATGAGTCTCGTTTTGGTATGAGACCGGATACAAGACGTATACGACACTGGAGAACCCCTGGACGCCAACAGCGATTAAAATCCTGCCAGGAAGTCCATCCTTATAGTGGTGGAACCATCATGGTATGGGCGGGTATTTGGATCGGCGGAAGAACTGAGTTGATTTGGATCAGAGGCAACCTCAACGCTCAAATTTATGCTGAGACGATTGTATCAGACGTCATCGTTCCTCTACAAGTGCAAATCGGTCCCTTATTTCAGTTAATGCATGATAATGCACGACCGCACACCGCAAGAGTTGTAAGACAGACTCTCGCCGCAGCTAACATCAATGTCCTGCCCTGGCCTGCTCAGTCGCCAGACTTGAACCCGATTGAGCATGCATGGGATATGCTACAGAGAAGAGCTCTGCCGAATATGGAGGGTATCCAGTCGCAAACCGATGTTCTTGTGTTGTTAGTGTTCGCGGTAGAAACACGGATTATTAATTGTTTAAGTTACCCAATAAAATTTTAAAGAAAACTGTTATTTCAGTCTTTTTTTCGAACTTTTGTGTTAGTGGTTCAAATGTCAAAAATCCCTTTATTAGGAAAATGGCAAATTTCTTTATTAATGCAAAGGTGACTTGGTTTATCGTTACTGTGACAAACGAAAACACTTTATTTGATGAATCCTTAAAGAAAATTTTATTTTTTTAAGTTATTTATTTTAAGTTATTGCAAAAATATATGTTGATCCCTAGACACTTTTGATGTGTGTATGTTGGTAATGGTGAAATAATCACCACAATGACCTTGCCCTATTAGGTACATTGTGTAGGCGGACGTACTACGATATTATCAAACAGCCTGCCACCATATTTCTTTTTATATTGTACGTACCTATACTATAAAAACATAACCTACCTACTACTATACAACGTGGAGACGACAATACCTAAATTAAACTTCGTACATCTTATGACGTGCGCGTTCTCAGCCTGCTTACAAAAAATCTGTCGAAAATATCCTTTAGTTTAGTCACTATAGCTAATCAAAGATCGTTAAAACCCATCACCCCTCCATTGTTTGAAAAAAACACTTTTTTTATTTAGATGTCAGAATATATTCGAGATTTTTCATTTATTGTCGTCTCCATAAGATTTTAAGTGTGTTGTACCTAGTGTGTTAGTCCTGTTAGCGTGAAGTTCTGCAAAAAAATTGCAAATGATAGTTTTGTGCTAAATTAAATACTAAATATAACCGTAGCCGTGTTGATTGATGGCAAAATTGAATTGCCGTTACATTACATTAATGGCACAAGTGTCAATCAACCTTAGATCAATGCAACCTACACAGAAATAAAAACATGATTTTCAAGAATTTAAAATTGCTTCCTTTAAATACAATAAAACGAAAATAATTATCATCAGAGATCGTTAACTGGCACTCATATTATTCAGCTCATTCATTTAAAATTATAGTATTCAATTTTTTACTGAACAAAAACAGTTACAAACGACCAAAAGGTTCAACGCGCTGCGCATGCGCATACGACTCCTGTTCCGGAGAAACAAAAGATCTAAAATAATAATATAACTGTGTGAAAATTCTCATGAGTGACATTAAAACATTGTTATTCTTACATTACCTACCTACGTTTCTAATACGCTACACGAAATACTCATAATGTATTATATCTCCTTCATCAAAAATGGAACAACAGTTACGTAAAAAAATAAGTAGTCAATTTCAAAGACATGTGACAGCAGCCACTAACTCGCACTGAGCCCATGTGGTGGATTACGGCCCACTCTCACCGAGAGGAGGTCTGTATCCCAGCACTGGGAAAATTAGAGGCTGATTATGATTACGCTATGCTTACAAAAAAAAAAACATAAAATATTTTATCGCTCGTTATAATTGCTCGATTTTTATCGTACAAAATAAGTAATGTAGTTTCGTCCATGTATATAAGTTGTGTAAGACATGTGTAAGACCAATAATTTATTACTTCTACTAATTATTTTTTTATACAAAAAGAGAAATGCTGTATATCAATAGTTACATAATGTATTGGAGTAGCGTAACTAACGAAGCACGTACAATAATGAGTTACAATTTATTGTTTCGTGTTAGAGTAATACGGTACTTATCGGTCTTGAATTTGGCTTTCAAATGCTACCATCACTTTATTTAGATTGGGTCTTTGGATGGATACGTGCAAGTTGGGAGAGAATAAGGTTTGTCAGCAGTTGTCTGCGACAGCCTGAATCTGTCTGCTAAATAACCAAAAGATTGCATAAACTAATATTTAAAAAAATAGAAAAGACTTGATTTTTTGTATGTTTGTTCGTTACTCTTTCACGCAAAAACGGCTGAACGGATTTGGATAAACTTTGACACATAGGTAGACAAACCTGAATCAGGAGATAAGATACTTTTTATCCCGATATTCCTACGCGATCGAGACTTATGCGGGTGCAGCTAGTTATTTATAAAAGGCATCTGATTTTAAAGAGCATACTCCTGAAAAAACCATGGGTACAAAGAGAGCCTCTAATAACCTGATTTACTCGTGTATCTCTTTGAGAAGCTACCGATTAAAATATTCGACAGATAGACGAACTTGTATAAGTTTAATTATAAATATCTACCAATTTCTAACAAGATTTACACAGCCAATAATCATCAAGTTACCAAGCATCGTGGGACAACAATTTACCCACATAACTAACTTAGATATCCGTACAATACGTACTTTCTCTCGATCAGCCAAGTCTAGATTCTGTACGTCTAATTCTCCATCTCGCTCCAACATTGATGAATTAACATTAGCGTGAAAGTGACACATGATCGCACGCATATTAAGTGAGGCAGAACCACAGAACTGAGCCCTAGTACAATGTTCACAGTAAGTAAAGTACGTTTTGTCCTTGGATTGTTGTAAAGAGGTTTTGTAACAAAATGGGTTGGGAGGTTATTGACCGTTGCCGTCGACTGCGTATCGCGATGTTGTCATTGAGATTCTGTTGGACAGTGGTTTTTATGTCTGACTTAGACTACTTTTGATGTATTATTTTAATAATGAGAATTACCGAGTTTTTGAAGAGTAAATATAGCTGTAGGTAGTTACTATACGTTGCTATATAACAACAATTACTACAAAGCTAGAGTAGTGACAAATAACAATAAGCCTATGTCTACCGTCGCATCTCAAAGTATCCGTTACAAACCAACTTTTACTCAATCACACTAATATTATAAAGGCTCGTCAGTGTGTGTGTGTGTGTTTATATGTTTGTTACGTCTTCACGCTCAAACGGCTGGACCAATTTTGATAAAATTTTGCATTGAGGTAGCTGACACCCTGGATTAACACATAGGCTTTTTAACCCGATATTCCACGGGATCGACACTTATGCGGGTGAAACAAAGCAGTAATAACGAAGAAATCAGTGTACCTACATACTTAAAAACACTCACCTAATGTAAAATTTCCTCCTGTTATAGAAGTTAATCAAAATACAGATTCAAAAAGCACGCGTAAAGTAAAAACCGACCTATACATAGTTCCGCTTTTAATTACTTAATTAATTTCAGAGCGTGACTGTTAATACGATGAGTGTACAATTAAAAGTGATCTGAATAAATTGAAACAGACACGTTTAAAGCAAAGCTTTATGAAACCTTTAAATAAATAAACGGCCATTATTTTAATGACAGTTGTTGCATTGTGAAAGGACGCAGGCACTTGCCGAATTAAAATATTAATATGGTTGTTCATTAAGCTTAAGATTAAGAGCAGTGGTGGCCCAGTGTATCGGCCACGACTTACGAGTTGTAGGTCGTAGGTTCGAACCCAGACAGGCGCTTTACTTTGTGTAAATAATTTCATCACCACTGCTCTCAAAACGGTGAAGGAAAACATCGTGAGGAAACCGGCATGTCCTAGAACCAGAAAATTCGACGACATGTGACATCTACCAACCCGCACTGGGCCCGCGTGGTAGATTACGGCCCACTCCCTCTCACTGAGAGGAGCTGATTATGTTATGTACATTAAGCTAGCGACTCGCCCCTGCTTCGCACGGTTTTTACGACTTGATAAAACATCGAGATTTCTTTATTATATGTAAGTTTTATGCTTTTTTTTGTTTTTTTTTTATATAAACCTTCCGGATAGTATCTCTAAATGGTGGTAAAACCCGCATCAAAATCGGTTACAAGTTTAGAACAACAACGCTGTCAGTCTGTCACACAGACACGAAAAGCGACTTTAATTTATAATGTGTAATTGTGTAGGTATACATTGGTACAATGAGAACGGAATATTTCGTAGCTGTGCTTTCGTGTGTGTGTGAATTTGGCCAAATAAATATTTTAACTCACCATTAAAATATTTATTTGGCCAAATTCAAGGTTCCTGATAGCTACGTTATCATGTTAGCCGATTAGGTTTTCGTTAAGTTTTAGCTTGAAATTAAACATGTGATTTTAGCATGCTTAATGGTAAATTATAGCTGAACTTATTATTATTGTTTCATACTTCGTCACGTGTACAAGTCACCATTAGAGTATATAAAATGGGTTCCCATACTTGCAAAACAAAAATACCGTAAGATTAACCTGCTGAGGACACATACCTACCCACATTTATATCTGTAATTTATATGGTGTACACAATTCTTTATTTTGTTATTCTATTCCATAGATACCTACTGCATTTCTTTTAACAAAGTCTAAATGGTGCATCTCTTTTCCGAATCTTAATTTAAATAAGAAATATGTAGGCAATATTTTAGTTGCAAACGTTGCATTATTTATAACGGTACCTGAAATACCAAAGCACAACTATCTGGTACCAAATTCCTGCTACGTATGATTGACTTACTGCAACCGGTTAGACAGTGGCCCACTCATGTTATTGGTTATTTTCGGCCTTGAGTGAAAGTGCGCTTACAGTTGCAAAATGAACAAACGTATAACGTATGAAATTGATACTTAAAGGTAACTTGATTTGGTGGTATTCGATCTTTTGAACTGCTGTTATCGTTTTACAGTAGCAAGTTGATTGATTGATTGTTTGAAATTGATTCATTTGTTACAGATACTAAGTCATCCCTACAAATATTATAAACGCGAAAGTTTGTGATGATGGATGGATAGATGGATGTTTCTTACTCTTTCCCAAAAACTACTGAATTTTTCCCAAAAACTACGGATTTTGTTGAAACTTTACAGTAATATAGACTATACATCAAAATAACACATTGATATTTTTTATCCCGATATTCCCACGGGATCGACGCTTATGCGGGTGAAACCGCGGGGCGCTGCTAATTCAGTTATATTTGGCAGTTGTTACGGAGAATCATAAGCCATTCATTACCAAGGGGTATCGTGTTACCCAATTACTGGGTATGGGTCAGATAGGCAGTCGCTCCATGTAAAATACTGGTATTCACCTGCATCCGCTTAGACTGGAAGCTGACCCCAACATAGTTGAGAAAAGGCTAGGCAGGTGATGATAGATGGTGAGGTAGAAAAAAATTGCAACGTATTTAGAGTATATCTTCCCTTCCTACTTCCTTTATTCATAATTTTAAAAGAAAACTTATTAATTAGGATTCGATTTCTATTGGTATGTTCAGAGCAGAGGTAAATGTTTGTACATTGGAAAAGTCAAATCTATTTGACTTTTCCAGTATATTAGCTAAGCGACTTTTTTTATTTGAAAGTTCATCAGAATCATTGTTTTTCAAGAGGATTCTGATATTCATAGTCTTTCTACCTAAGTAATCACTATATTTCCTTTCACAACACCCAAAAGAAAAGTTATTAGACAAAACACACGATTTTCCTCGCACATTTTCTTTTTTATAAAGACACGAGACACGAAGTTATTACGTATGGAGCTAGTCCATATTTATTACTTGAACGCAAGTTATAACACATAAAACCTACACTGATATCGTCCACTTACAGGAAAAAATAAGCCTTATCTCGAGCAACTACCGTTAAAACAAATAATTCGCATAATATGATTACAACGTCGCCATTACATAAACTTGTTTTACTATATGTATAACTTAAACAGTACTGCAAGCTCTAGCCCCATCATCATGGAATTATCACCTGTATTTAGAACTTCATAATGTTGATTATCGCACAAACAACTCACACTGATTGTAACATTTGTATCATGTGTAAATACTAAATACAGCATAGTTTTGTGAGTCATACCGAAATATTCCGAGCAGAGAAGTCAAGGCTTCAGAAGGGAGGCTATTGGCCTATCAGTATGTTAAATCACTGTTTACGTAGATAACATTAAACCTTATACCGTCGAGGATACAGTCGTAAATCGATTAGCGATTAGGTCCTTTGTGGATAGTCTGAATGAGTTTTTATGTGAAAAAGCTCTTAAAATAACACCAGACACCTATCTCTCGCATTATGTACAATAATTTGCTAATCAACCAACAGGGACGTTGGAATGTCGGGAAATTCATAGTTATTCACAATTCGGATACTTGAAAATACATTTTAGAGCGCACTAAATAGTTCAGGGGTAATTTAGGATAATCAACAACTTCCATTAAGGTTGGAAGCACACTAAACATAGCTGGGAGCTGCTTCTGGAGGGAGGTGGGCTGGTTGGAATAACCACCAACGGCCGCCATGGCCCACGCACAATGGTCCACTGAAGGACTAAGTGCGGAAACCAAACCCATAACATAGAACATAGCTGGGAAAAAGCTGACAACAAATTATTTGGCGCGTAAGTGGCAGACAAATAAAGGGCTATTTCCGTGTCATACGCCAGTGAGTTATTTCTGCTAATAAAGAGACAGTTATGAGGGTGTTCGACTACTTATGTGTAAAAGCTCTCTTACTAAGTGTCGCCGAGATGAAAAATATACGTTCAAAAGTGGTGTTTAATCCTTTGTGTCCAGTCGGCTAACGCGAACAGCACTACACAGACATGTTTTATTTAATCCAAAGGTCGCAGTCTCAGCTTGTCGTCATCATTTTTTGTATTTTTAGCAGTCACCGTGAGGTCAACTTATATTACTCTTATATTGTGGGACGGACAAAGAGCCTAGCTTTATTCAAGTCTCGTACACACAGTCGTATCTGTTTTCTCCACAGCGGTAAGCCAGATAACATAATAGAGAAATCCTTTGTTTGTTGCTCGCCGTAACCGAGATAATACAATAACACGGATCGAGACAGCCGATCACGACGGAATTCGATATCGATTCAATTTGCAAACGGACGATTGTAATCGGAAACATATCGCGAGTTGACACTGGCACTAAACAAACACGTGCACAATAGGAGTCGGTGTTATCGGCGCGTGTTTAACGACGCCCGGCCGGCACTACATCCACGGGTGAAATTTCGAAATATCCGCACACACCTTGTGCAAACCCGGGCTTGATGTGGGTCAGCCGCACGCGACGTTATCTCCGGCGCCACCGCCACACACGGATAAACAAAGAACAAGGTGGCTCGAGGAAAATCTGAGCCGAATGCTCCACACTATTTCACACAAAAAATTGCATCCAACCGTAATTGACGGACAAAAAACAAACACAAAACCACCTCATCGGTCGAACTGTCAACATTATAGCCGGACGATGGTATCGGCGGCGAGGTCATCGCTTCCATTCTAGACGCAAGTTTCACGTAACCACTGGTACTAAACGCGTAAATACTACGGCCAGCAGCGCAACGGAACAACGTTCGCTTCAATCGCGCGGAGATTTCGAAATGCGAAATTGTCACCGGTGCGGCGCGCGCGCATGCGATATTATCCGTCTGGGAGATCGCGCACAGATGGCGTGTTGCGTCGCCGCGCGAAAAACACGCGTACGCGCGCCGGTTTTCACAATGCCACTGTTTCCCGCTGCCGCGGCGGCATCGAGTCAATTAGCCGCACGACCTCCGCACCACTCCGCGGTCCAAACGACAACAGACGGACACCCGCGGCGAACAATCACCCGCACAATGAGATGAACTGATCCGAGATTTACATAACTTAACGCTATCCTCATAACATTTGCAGTATTGAAGTTTTGTAGATCATAACTCCATAAGTGTAGTGCGTGCGAGGCATCGCGATTGGTCGCTGCTGGTAATCATATCGAGTAGAGACCGGATCGTAATTTTTATGATGAGTTGAAATTGGCGCGGGCGGCTGCGTGACGTCACGGGACTGGTGCGGCGGCACACACGCGGACATTGCCCGACTTACATTAATAACTTGACATGTTTATGAGATGGTCTCATCTTTTTTCCGAACATTAGGTGCTGAAAGACGCAACACGAAATCTTAATAAAAAAATTAGGTCGGCACCGGTACTGAAACATGTTGATTAAAATAAAATAGAAGGAAGAATATTAAAATTCGAGACTTGCTGGTTTCAGTGAGTACGAACAATGTACGTAACCACCTACATTAAATTTAATTTTTGGGTTATCCTTATATACACGTCCATGATAATAAAAAAATATTAACAAAACCTTTCGGTCACAAATTATCCTCTTGCCTCTCAATCAGTTAGTATCCCACAGTCCAATTCAAGTTAATCATTCGTACAATTTAAAGCAGCTACGTCATAATTGAGATAGGGACTTGACCGGGGCGAACACAGAGTAGGCTTGTCTATGTCCATTGAACCAATTACACCCACTCCTTCCGCGATCATGTTATAAATACTTATAAAGATAGCCATAAATCTATTTATACATCCCAGTAATAAACTTTTATATTGTCTGTTTTAAATTTGCTGTAAATTGAGGACAACGAAGATCTCGGAAGTTCTAGAAGTTGTTTAGATGGAGTAATAAAACAGTTTTTAAGTGTAGAAGTTGGTAGTGTCTGGAGGCTTTACGGTTATGAGTTTAATTAAAGTTGTAGTTGGAGACGATACGAAACTGCTTAGACCATCATTTCATTATCGGTTTTTAGATCATTTGTGTTCCGAAGATACGGAGTAACGCCTAATCGCGTAACACACTTACTTACAATAGCAATGCCTTTCACTTTGACAATTCAACAATATCCATTGCTTGTTTTACGCAGTCGAGCAGATGACCTTTTTAAACATAAAAAGCAATGGATTATTAACAAAAGCATTTGAATTGTGATTGCAAGTGTTATACCGTTAGATTCATCCTGCTTTGTTCGGCGTGTTCTTGAGCATATATAAAACAAAAAAAAACATATAAACATATAAAACAACCTTTAATTCTGGCTGTAGTTTTGCTTTCAAAAACTTGTTTGGGTTGCTTAGCCACTCACACGCATGGGCGACCGAGTTATTTAAGTAAGTAATTTTTATCACGTGCGTTTTATTCGTGCGGAATAAAAGTGTTATCTTTCTTTAATAAATAATATTTGTTGTTATTATGTCAGTTATGAATCCATGACTCGGAAAGCACGTTAAGCCGTTGGTCTCGGCTGTCATTCGTGGATCTTTGACAGTCGTTACGGGTCGTCAGAAGCCCGAAAGTCTGACAACCAGTCTTACCAAGGGGTATCGTATTACCCAGTAACTGGGTTGTGGAGGTCAGATAGGCAGTCGCTAAATGTAAAATACTGGTATTCAGCTGCATCCGGTTAGACTGGAAGCCAACCCCAACATAGTCGGGAAAAGCCTAGGCAGATTATGATGTTAGTTATGAAATGTTAATGAGATGAGGGGGCTGAGGGGCAGAATGACAACCATGAACTGGGAAAGAGAGCCATATTCTCGATAGGAAACCATGCATAACATCTACTTCTATATCTTGTTGACATCTTCAAATACTTCATATTACACAATATCCTACTGTTGAACAAAGGCCAATTAAATATTTGTAATTTAAATAAACAATAGCCCACATTTCAGGATGTCACTCTTCATAGAGCACAAAATTTTTTGAAGTGGGTATTAATCTTAACCACATAAGGCGACTAATGACTTAAAGCGCGGTCACTATCGGACTGCATAGAAAAGAAAGAGATGCGCGATGACACAACACTGGTAATTTATTGCAAAATATGAAACAATCATCTATTGTTGATTTATCAAACACCAAACAAAAAATAAAAAAATCGGTGAATTAAATTGTCTTTTATATGGTGATAGTTTTATGAAAATACACCCGATAGTGTTTGCGTGATTATCGTTTTTATGTCCGCGGTAGACATTACTTTACAAATTAATTACATTATGTTAAAAAATATAATTGCAAATATTCACATATCAAATTACGAAGCAAATGGTCTAGTATAACATTAACAATTTTTTTCAAAGAAATCAGTCCGGTCGATTAGACGTGGTGTTGAATTTAAAATCATTAGAAGTCGTATATCTGCGCCTTAATCTTAACCACTTAATTTAGATAGTTTGGACCAACCCAAAAACAATTATTTAGAAATTAAGGCCTTTTTTAACCGATTCGATTTCAAAAAAAGGAGGAAGTTCTCAATATGGATGTATTGTTTTTTTTTATGTATGTTCGGGCATAACTCCCGTCATAGACGGATTTGCAAAATTCTTTTTTTTTTATGGATTAGGTATGCCTCAGGGGTGGTCTCATATAAATTTTATAAACTTTGATTGGGTAGTTTTTGAATTAGCTTCAATAATACGATTTTTTTCTACTTAGTTTATATTGATGATAAGTAATAACTTCCTGTCACTGATATTTACATAGCAAGTAGTGTTTTATGAATTTGTGTCGGGTAGGTACAACTAAAAAGTGAACAATAAAAACTTTTTTACATAAAAAAAAAACAACCGACTTAAAACCGAGTAAAAAAGTTTTTATTCCCTCAATGGATTGCGATTTGCTGAGTTATTGATTAAACTATACATAAATTACCTACTTCTTATTTAATACTAGCTACTGCCCGCGGTTTTACCCACGTGGTATATATCGACAAAAACTAGCGTATGTATTTCCACAGGGTCCAACGTATCCCTATACCAAATTTCATCAAAATCACCGTTTCGGAGATTAACCGGAACAAACGGACGGACACAGAAACTTAAAAAAACTGTTTTTTTATTATAAGCAGCAGCATCCATACTAATATTATAAATTCGAAAGTAACTTTCTGTCTGTCTGTATGTTACCTTTTCACGCCTAAATTTCGATAAAATTTGGCAGAGATATAGATTGCATCCCGGGGAAGGACATAGGATAGTTTTTATCGACCTACCTCGCGGGCGAAGCCGCGGGCGGAAGCTAGTACTTTCATAAAGCATACTTCAAAAATCTGTTATTTTGACATTATAAACAGACACTTGAAAAGATTGCTATGTTAAGTAAGTAGGTACTAAATTTGGATGATCTTACAATATTTTTTTTCCTTGGTTCCTTTATCTATACTGAACCTACCCCTAAGCTATGGCACGCAATTTCTTTAACACCCAGTAGATAGGAAGTAGGTAATTTATGCATAGTTTATCGGTGCCTGTAATAAAAGATATAAAATATGACTTTGGGTCCTCCAGTCCCTTTTAAAATGAATACGTAATCTCAACATTAAACCTACGTTTGCAAGGTTTTCAAACCATTCTCCTGTCATTATGGCAAACGTCAAAATTGACAACCTGTTTAATATAACCTTTGAACCCTGCAACTGGCATACGATTTTCCTCAACTTTCCGACCGAATTTTCCGAAACACCCTCGGGATCCGGATTTGAAAGCAAAACATAATTAGACTTATATTTTCATATCAAATACAATATGAAGCGTGTTTTTTGTAATACAAAACAATAAAGAATTACGTTACAAGCTTATCAAGTAATACGTGTTCAATCACTAATACGTTAATTAGTACGCCACATCGTCGCAATTCGTGAGTAAAGACAAACTTCGCAACAGAATTCCACTATCAGACAATGTAACTATGAATTTAATATAGCGGTAGACGAAACTTGCTCGGCGCGAAATTACACTTGGATACATTAATTAGGGTGGAAGTTGGCGGCGCCATCTTGCGACCCTGTGGTTCCCTCACCTGTGTCGAGAACCCAATTTTATTATCTTACGCATACCGTCTTGAAGACGACTGTTAACGAAGCCCTCTAATTTAGACCTTTTCGAGAACAGATTTTTTCAAGCGAATATAACTTTTTTAACTAATTGTGAACGTGTTTAATTCCGCAATAAATGTTAAAGGGACTAATCACACCTTTACATCGTCAGAAATATCAATTAGCGGCGGGCGGACGTATTAAACGAATAGCCATTACAAAACAACAGCATCCCATTCGAGAGAGGGCCACGTATTCAATTAACAGAATAGGATTCTGAATTGTCGTTCATAACACTCACAAAGTTAATAAAAATATCCCTAATTGCGCAGCGACTACAGGCGCGTAGGCGGTGGGACGGACAAACCGTGCCCCGCGTTGGGCGCCAAAATTTCCCACAATGTTTGTACTTTATTAGAGCAAGTTCCTCCGCCCTTGTTTGCATACAAGTTTGGACCGCTTCCGTTTTATTTACAGACGGTTTGGAGCGTACGCCAAGTTACACGGACGCCTCACTAAATCCTCGCGGGACGTGTGCCTCGGACTCCGGCGAGGGTGCCCCCGCAGTCCGCTACGATATGAATGTATGATTGTTAGCCACGATTACGTGTGGAAACTTAGTTGCCCCGCTCGCTGTATTAATTACGAGCTTGGCTAATGAATTGTAGGAGACAGAACTCCTATTTATAATACTGCATCTGCATTTGCATCCGAAATATATGTGTCATATTCTGACTTTCGTTGTAAAGTTTCTGTAAATCACGAGACATTTTGCAGCATGTAATGACTGAAAATAAAGGGGACCGCATTGCTCGAATTTATGCTTCATTTCAATTCCGTGTCCGAAAATGTACTGTCAAGGAACAAAAAACAATAACAAATAAGAAACAAAGCTCTCACATTTCAGAATCCGCCGAACGTGCCTGGATACGTCTGATCGCTGTGGCGGACGGCAAAAAAATGAGAAATATCGCTGTCGACGTAACGCCAATCTGAATATGGAAATGGCCGCCGCCCGGATTCGCAATGCGGGTAGATAAGAATTTTATAGCAAAAGTACACCCGGCCGGGTAAACATTGTGCGAAATGTTGCGATAAGTGAGCTACTGAATCGTCGTCGGTACAATTCGCCCGATAAACCCCCGCACAGCGTTTTGTATTCCACAAACGAGACACGTCCCCGTTCGGACATACGGCGGTAAATTATTTACTGAATAAATTATTCATTTATGATAAAAAGTGAACAACGTCCACGTATTTTCTTCAAGTTTTCTTGATATGAAATGTTTTTTGAGAACAGAAATAAAGTTCGTCATAAAGAATGGTAAGTAATTGATTGAAATGATTGACAACAACTTTTGCACTTTATTGCTAAATCCAAGGCGATGATGTTAGTAAAATAAGTTTTAATAACTTAAGCTGTAACGCGTAATGTTTATGGCTATACTAAAATAATAATTTACTGCTAGTAGAGTTATTATCCTATTATTTTATAACTAGGTACTACATATGTGTTGTTATTGTAATAAGTCGAGCGTAAAGACAGAGTATAAGGTAATTTTAACGAAGGATAACCGGATGGTGAAGTAACTACATAAAGCGGTTCGTACAAGGCAAAATATTTTTTTTAATTAACAAAGAAATTGCAATTCTGATTAGATTTGACAGGTGTTAGCGGAGCTGACCTAGGAGCGCCGTATATTTTAGCCACTCTTGGGGGTGAATTAATTATTATAATGCAACCAAACCAATTCGATAAAGGCGTCATTCATAGGCTTTGCGGTTCTACACACTTCATTGGGTCGGCACATTCGATTCAGGTATTTGTTGAACAACAAAGCCAACCCGGAGAAATGATTACACATATTCGGCTTTCATTCCGCTCGTGTCCATCGGCAAATTCCGTTCGGCTCGACACCATTCGTGCTAAGCCAAGCGGCATTTTCACAAATATATAATTATGTATGTCTACATATATTCGATTATGCTGCACAGTTGTGCCGAATCATGCCGACCCGAACAAGTTTGCACCCCTTTACTTAATGTACCAAACACCATTTCATATAACAATTGCTTCAGGCTTAACCCTGTTACATCTTCCAGGGTCCAAAGATAGAGTTATCATGGCAAAATATGATAATAAACTGTCACGAAACTGGCAATTAAGCTACAGAACCACAGAGGTTGGAACAGTGCCCGATTCCAATGTACTTAATACATAGAGAGGAGAGAGTGACCCTACCGCATTTATTGTAATAGTGGAACTACTGACCTTATGACGCACATTGGTTTTATGTAACTTCTGGGAAATAGGTTTTGGCTTCTTGCCCTACTTGTTTAATTAGAGTAACGGCTTCTGATAGTTGTGGGTACAGTGTTAGAGAATATGCAGCATTTTTTCTATGCCTGTCTGATAAAGTATATATCAAAATATCCTCATGTCATCATCATAATCATCTGCCTAGCTTTTTCCCAACTATATTGGGGTCGGCTTCCAGTCTGACCCGATGCAGCTGAATACTAGTATTTTACATGGAACGACTGCTTATCTGACCTCCACAACCCAGTTACTGGGTAATATGGTAAGACTGGTTGTCAGAATTTAGGCTTCTGACGACCCGTAACGACACGACTGCCAAAGATCCACAAATGATAGCCGGGACCAACGGCTTAACGTGCTTTCCGAGGCACGGAGCCACGGAGGGGTCTTGAAAGATACCCTCATGTATAAAAAAATTACACTCGTTCAAAACTCAATTAACTGCATATTTAATCACAAATAACACTCTTCTTAAAAGCTGAATTCATTGGATAGGTGTATCTTATTGCTACCGTGACGTTTGTGACGATTTTTTTAAGTAAGTATTCTAATATAATTTATTTTAAGCCTTGTTCTGACTTTGTATCTTTTTTTAAACATTGAGAATAATATATTCGGAAAAAGGGGCTGACTTGGTTGTCCCCACCAAAATAAGTACATTCAACAAAAAAATAAGTACATAAAATTAATCAACCAAGTAATTACCATCTTTTGGAGACACATTCAGACGAACAATGTCAAAGATTTAAATTAAACTGAGCACACACATGCTAAACAGGAGTTATAGTTAGCCTGCCTGACTTATCTGTTTTGTTGCACACTCATAAACACGTATTTCCTGTTCACATTTTGCAGCACTATAATTTATGAGTGCTAGTAATTGTCAGATTACAGGTGAATGCATTGTATTGTCACATCAACAACAGCCGTAAAGTGCACTTAATCGTTTTAGATAGATAGAACACGAAGTTATACAACGTCAAATTAAATTAGCTAGCGAAACTCCGCAGACGTGACGGGTGTCGATATCTAAACATGATAAAACAAAAGAAAACAGATTTTCTCAACTTAAACTTCAAACAATAACACTACCAGCGGTCGTTGACCCCAAAATAACCACAACTTTTTTATTTTTTTATTTTATTGTGTTTACATAATAATATCAATAGGTACCCACGATCACGACAGCAGTTTCGCTAGCTAATTTAATTTGAGCCTGTGTAATCTCACCTCGTTAGTCTAGAGCTCTGATTCAGACCTAAATGTAGAAGACAAAGGGTATTTTCTAGAACACATCTTGTCATATAATCTCTGGAATATGAATGAATCATTAATCATGCAGTTTTCGAGAAAAAAGTATCTATGATAGAGGGCGGGCAAACGCACGAGAGGGTTTTTTTTTGGAGATCCTCTGAAGATATTGGATAATAGATGAAGTAATGACAGCCTACTGCTGATAAGTGATATAAAACCCTCTATAACTGAGGGGCAGACAGTAAAACAGACCTTCACGCTTTTTTGTACCTTCACCCAACGATGCAGTCACAATTTTATGTCCTAGCTACAGCTAGTTTATAACTTTTACAAATAAATGACTCTTAATTCACTCTAAAAGCTTAAAAACTCTTTAGATAAAACTAACAATCCTGTGGGTCAATTCAAAGTCGACAGCGCCATCTATCACGCCAAGCGCGAACTACTAAAGCTATATAGCCCTGAGACAGATAAACTGACAAAGTTAAACTAAAAGCGATGTAGTTAATCAAGCGCTTTTTATTTCATTTCATAAAGCGTTTTACGCTTGAATATTTCAGGCTTGATACTTTTGATAAGCGTTTAATCCTGAAATCCAAGGATTCTAAAAGCCTAATTAATTTTAATGTACTGTCGTTTGATTTGAATGGATGTTGAGATTTTATTCAACCAATTAGCAGTCAACGTTAGATTTGGTGGTATGTTTGTTTAGGTTATCAGAATTTTAAAGGTGAGTAAACAAAGCCTTATCTGCTAATGACAATATGGTACTTAGAATTTCATGTATTAAAGGGTTTACCATAAAAAATAATACATATACGTATAATACGTTTGTATTAAGTAGTACCTTAGATTTCAGCCGCAACAGTATGTAAGAAAACCAGATTTCGTTCATAAAATTCTTATACCCCACATAAAATATGTCGTCCTTTGTTTGTAATTGTTGCCTCGCATGGTAGCTAAATAATACATGTTGCGAGAACAAACGCGATTTAGCATTTCGATTCGCTCGAAACTAGATAAAAAAAAATAGCTCGAACTAGACTGTTTTTATCGCCGATTAAAAAAAAACTATGTACTGTATACTATATGTCACTGTATCAACATTATCATCTAAGGCTTTACAGCCGTCGGGAGTCAATTGCCATTTCCTGGCCACTCAAAAAGATGTCAACACTAACTGCCGTTAGAGTCGATGCCTGCCAGCAGGGTCGCGGGTTGTTAGAAAGAGATGCCGTGGCTCCTGGCACAGGCAACTGAAGGATCACGGGTGGGTTTAAGTCAGCAAAAGTCTGCCACGCCCTCTCCCGCTCCGCCCAGAGCGGGGGAAGTTATTTGATAAATTCCCTCCCAAAAAATTAAAAGAGGCTTTACAGCCGCAAATGGGACTTAGCCTGGTCAAGTATAGTTCTCCAACTCGACCTTTTTCCAGCTTTTTCTAGCCGAGTTCGTCTTAACGTCACTTATAGCGAACTTATTATCATAAGACTTACCGTGAACAGTCAGCTCGGAATCCCTGTTGATCTCGTAGAGACGCAGCGCCTCGTCCAGCTCCAACTGAGTCGATATGGTGCACGGATCTCCTTCCTCGTCCACCCACTTCATAGTAAACACCTAGAATTGAAAAAAAAAAATGAATCAATAGGTGGTTTGAGGATCTGTCATGTTTGTAGGGTCAACATGGTCAGAGATCGCTCTTGAGGCCTTTCTCCAGCCGTGGGGCACAATGTAGGCTTATAAAAATTTATATAAAAATTGCCTCATTTATGATTTTCTCCTGTTGAAATCATTTATTCCAATTAGACCAAAAAATGCTCAGCACAAGCGAAATTTACAAGGAGAAAGAAGAATTGACTATAGTTGCCCCTTCTTAAAGGTGGTTTCGTATGGAGAAGATTGGGCAAGAAGCCCCATACCAAGTAGCTGGAACAAAAATTGGTTTGGCGCGGTAATCGAACCTGTTGCACCAACCATTTGAGATTTCATAAATTCAGGCTCTTTCAGGGCCCTATATCAGCCTTATAATATTTATGTTTTTCTTAATGGTATTATTTGGTATATGGCAACAGCATTCTGAAGGTGTTTACAGAGAGGCTGGATGGGCAGATTGGGGAGATTTACATCTACATGTTGGCAACAAAGCTTGTGTCCTGTGATTGTGATTGTGTTTTTTTTTTTATTGTTGCTGCATGTTACTAATGTCGTTTTTAAGTAAAATGTAATACTAACACCCTATGGGCCTTGATGCCTGACAACTTTTTTTTTTATGATTTATCCGAGACATAATAGTAATGTTACTTAGTAACTGCTGGGCACTCGGCAGTCAGCCTTGCTACCTTGCTGACTAGCAAGTATGTTTACCACAGCATGAACTATTCTCAGTCAGGTCGTACCGATACGAGGGAAGGGGGGAACTGCAACATTTGATTGAGAAGATTTAATAGTTGTGTGTGTAAGTATACCAACCTGATCAGGCAAAAAACGACATATCGCCACCATCTCCTGCGTAAACTCTTCAAAGTTAATGTTGTGATTGATGTATGTGATCATCACATCACCGTTATACACTGTCTTCACTCTCACATCATTCTGGTGGTTATCCTGGTTCACCAGTTGGGTCGGCATCATGACAGGTTTACGTCCCTCTCCGTTTACCGCTATACCTGGAAAATATGCCAAGAAGTCATTGTTAAGTAGGTCTGTTAATATTTACTCAGCATAATAATACTTTTCCGAGTTAGCTACAGTAAATGATTCTGGTAGAATACTGTTGCAATAACCTTGCAAAGTTTATTGATGATTGCAGTATACTGATACAAGTCAAGTGCAAAGGACCTTACCTACAGCCTACCCCTTTCTTTTTTATAAATGGAAAGAGAAGTCTTTGCCCTTCAGTGGGACAATACAGTCTGTTTTTTTTTAATTTCAATTGAATCTTGAACATTTATATTTTTGGAATTGACAGCAAATAAGTATTGTGTAGTATAATACAAATCTCAATTACTATCATATCATCCATTATCATCATCATTTCAGCTGAAAACTGTCCACTGCTGGATATAAGCACCCAAGCACCGCCACTTAAACTGGTTCTGTGCTTCTCGCATCCAACAGGTTCCTGCAGATTTCCCAAGGTCATTGGTTCTCAATTAGTTTGAATGAAATAACAATATCAATGAGCGTGTCATCTGGCTTTTTTATCAAAACCCATTAAGATAGATAAGGATGAAATATTGATGTATTTCAGCTGAATTACATCCATTTCTGTCACCCTTTCCAAATTATATATTCTAATTATGTATTTTTTAGCACCTATTATAAACAAGGAAATATTCATAGTGTAAATCATGTGAAGTACAGAAAATTAACACCTCAGTTGTGTCAAGTAAATAAGTAGAACAAAGTTATGAAATTAAGTACCTACTAACTTTTAAAACGAATTTTTGTCAATAATATAGCAATCAACTATTATCACTTTTTACATACAGAGTGACAAACATCCATCCATCCATCCTCACAAACTTTCACGTTTATAATATTACTAGGATCACAGAAATGTAAATAATTATTTAGATTTCTGAAATCACAGAAATTTCAATAATTATTTGATTAATTAGATTTCTGTGAGTAGGATGTACTAAATACAATTTCCTAACCCTTTGGGGAATACAGGTATGATATTAGGTTATAATAATGTCTTACATACACATGATAGCTCTGACGAATACATTACAAATATGGTTGTTTGACCTATAAATTATTTTCCGAGGTTTCATATTCTTGTAAAAGATTTGTGTAAAACACATTCATACATATTATATGAATTTTTATACACACTAGTTAACACTAAAACTAGCTATAACTAGTTAGTTTTGGCCAAAATTACTGGCCAATATTAAATTTTAATGTAACAGTATAGACTTCGCAGTTGAAGTAACAATTCATATTCAACTACAATCATTTTACACTGACATTTCAAGGCTTCTGCTTCATCAACACTTCATATTGATAAACTACACATTCAAACATGTTTCAAGTACTTCATGTTGGCATAAACATCCAGACATCAACTTTTAAAGTACAAAATAAGCATATTGTGGATTATTATTTAATTAAAACTCAACACACCAAAATGTTCTTGACAGGACCACTACATAGTAGTTGCAGTTCCATATTTGAATACAATGCCATATTACTACAACAAAGCCCTATTGTTTCATAACTTTATGGTTATTAACTGATCAATCCAAACTTTTTAATGGTTTTCAGATCATGTTTCTCTCAAAAACTCCTTGAATATACTAAAAAAATATGATGTACGACAAAGAAATGCAGTAGCAACGATCATAGGGTTTCCAAAGGCCACAACTTGGTCATAACCTAGTGCAAATAGGATTATCTTATTTGCAATCTCGGCACCATAAATACCTTACTGACAAAAGCTAATTGAGGCTTCGCTACACCAACTTCCCGTTTAGGCGCGTATAATAGAACCTTTATTATAATAACTGTGATAACATTCCCATAACGTGAATCATTTGAATAAGTTTAATTAAGTACACAATGCAAACCTTTACGAGAATTCACACTTCACGTAACTATGTCCTTCAGTTCTGACACAAAATAGGATCACAATCCCATTGATAAAAGTGTTAATTTATGTAATACACGGTAATTATCGAAATTATATGTAATAACAACAAAACTTTGACACACACAACATTATTCACTAACTGACATTCAACAGGAAACAGTTACATGTTTTCATTGAAGGTGACGCTTTCTTTCTTCCTATAGGAATTTCAACAAGAGGGAGTGAAATAGGTATACCGGCGTCTCATAACCCAGGCAACATTCCATTGTAAAGTTTATAGTGACGTGCCAGCTGTTTCCGGCCTCAAACCAAACATGTCGAATAGCGACTGAACAAATTAAACTTTATTCAAAATTGCTGTATCAATGCTTAAAGCCTAAAAGTTTGAATACATCTTATTTATCGCAATGAGATGGGTTTTGTTACTTGTTATTCAATTCATGATTAATCATGATTCATTCTAAATCACGATTGTTTCACTTGATCGGTAGAACTGTCGAGAATAACCGAAAAATTACGTTCTGAAACAACCAGGAACTTCACAATGAAATACTAACCTAAATATAATTTCCGGACGCTAACTTTTGATGTCAAATTACGTCAAGTTATCAAATTCGGGTTGGGATTTCCTAATATTTGGAATAAAACAATTTTAGCAGTAAAAACACTCGTAATTAATTTTACATATTTATTTGCATTTTATACGTTCTCGTTTAATCATGGTAAGTTG
Source organism: Gortyna flavago (assembly GCA_963669345.1). Classification (NCBI taxonomy): domain Eukaryota; kingdom Metazoa; phylum Arthropoda; class Insecta; order Lepidoptera; family Noctuidae; genus Gortyna; species Gortyna flavago. Next base: position 3,869,295 of record OY770144.1, read on the forward strand.
TCCTTTTGGTTGCTAGAAGTGCTGTAACGTTCTGTAACACTATTTGTTATGATGACTAATGCACCAAAATTAACGGAATTTACTAAATCTCTGTTATTTTTTATGATTATTGCAGACTGATCAACAAATGGATTGTGCGTTGGACTTGATGCGGAGGCTGCCTCCGCAGCAGATTGAGAAAAACTTGACAGATTTGATAGATCTGGTGCCTAGTATGTGCGATGACCTGCTATCATCAGTAGACCAACCACTAAAGATTGCTCAGGACCGCAGTACAGGGAAGGACTACTTGCTGTGCGACTACAACCGTGACGGCGACTCTTACAGATCACCGTGGTCGAACACATACGACCCTCCACTAGAAGATGGGTCAATGCCTTCAGAGAGGCTCAGGAAATTAGAAATCGATGCTAATCACGCCTTCGACCAGTACAGAGAAATGTATTTCGAAGGTGGTGTCAGCTCCGTATACCTGTGGGACATGGATCATGGTTTTGCTGGTTAGTTGTTCATTGACAAACATTTAGGTTAGGAACAGGAAACAAAATGACTTACTGTTTACTACCTACAAAACAAGTTACCATGAGAGTTATATTTCATTACCTGCCATGCTTGATTAAGAATAATAATAATTATTATTTAATAAAAACATTTATTCAATAAAAACTGTATATTTAGCCAATATTTAGTTAAATTTCCCATACAATTATAGTGCCCCAAAATAAACTAAAACTAAAATATTTTTATTACAGGTGCAAGTAATGATGGTTTGGAATTGTAAATAAAATTTAAAAACATCAGCTACTTCCCTCTCTAATATTAAAAACATTTTTTTTTAATAGCCTACAATAATACATTACAAAGCATAAGCAGCACTATTAATAATAAGCAATTAAACATATATTAAATCCATCAATTGAACCATATTACACCATTTTCCAGGTGTAATTTTGATAAAGAAAGCCGGTGACGGATCCCAAAAGATCAAGGGCTGCTGGGACTCCATACATGTGGTTGAGGTGATTGAGAAGAGCTCCGGCCGCAATGCTCACTACAAACTCACATCTACGGCCATGCTGTGGCTGCAAACTAATAAGGAAAGCAGCGGGACCATGAACCTAGGCGGCAGTCTGACTAGACAGGTAATCTATATTCTGTATTATGGGTTTGGTTTCTTCATTTAGTCCTTCAGTGGACCATTGTGCGTGGGCCACTAGACACGTAATCAAACGAACTAATTTTATGTATTTAGAAACCAATTTTTTTTTTATAAGTCTGTTCTGCCTCTCTGCACGAGGTCAAAGTCAAGTAATTTATTTCAATTGATCAGTTAAAAGGCACTTTTAAATGTCGGAAGCCTCCCCCGAGTCCTTCCGATTTATGCGTCATGTTCGTGAACGGGCGCCGTCAGTTCGGGCTGGTCATCAATTGGCTGCCTTGGCTTATTGTTGTTTTGTTAAGTACTATTTGCTGTACTCTGGACGCTCTTAACACGTACGTCTTTTTTATTTTATTACATCGTTCTCACATATAATTATAAATTCAACATTAATGATGTAACTAATATTTTTGTAAAAATATAATTTAAAAGAGTGTCCATGGAGTTTCTTGCCCGTTCTTCTCCATAGGTACCTACGCTTTGGAATGGGCAACTAGCTTCATATTTTCTGACTGACCGACTTCTTGACAATTCAAAAGTGCCTGTAAATGGTTTAATTGAAATAACTGCTTTGAGTTTGAGTTTGAGTTTCCAGAAACTCTTCCTGCTTCACATCAAAGCAGGTACCAGTCAAGAAAATAAAATTCTTACTACAACTATCTACTATATCACTAATTTGTGTGTAATCAAACAGGATAAATAACGATGAATGTATTACAGTACATTTGTGAAGCAATTGCATTTTCTTAATCAAATCCATTTTTACCATTTTCCATTTATTTTAGACTACCTTCTGCCCGCGACTTTGTCTGTGTGAAAGTTCTTTATATCTCTTTTACACTCAAGCAATACTGTAGCTACCTGTTAGTGAAAGAATTTTCGGAATCTGATCACTAATTCCTCAGATTACTCCCTACACACAAACTCAGAAATTTTGCCTCTTTGTAATACATATAATGTCAGTAGTTACAGAAATTTTGGGGTTTATTCATAATGATTAAAGTCATTAGATTATGTGACATTCAAATATCAAAAAATTATGGTTAAACCAGTCACTAATCACTACTTAACTCTAAGCAATGTTTATGAATAAAGAGCATAGTGAAATCAAAACCTAACTGAGAACCCACTATTCTGTATGGACGTCCAGTCAGAATGGAAAAAAGCTGACATACTTTCCTGAAATAAAAGAGATTGCTGTTTGCTGCAGTACTTTGATGGTAATTGTACTACTTTAGCATTCTAACTCTAACTAGCCTGTATTGTCCCACTGCAGGGCAAAGGCCTTCCCTCTCCCTTTTCTACACGATTCTGTCTTTTGCGAGTCAGTCCTTAGGAGTCAGTCAGTCCGGTAGGAGCCAAGCTCGTCTCGGCCTGCCGCGATAGCGTCGTGCGTTTAGTGGGTTTAGTAGGCTTTTCTAATTACTGAAATCTCAGTCTGAGGCCAATTTAGCGATTGATTTGCTTGTCAACTTTGCCCATTAGTGGGATGATGCAGGCTGACAATAACTAGTAACTTTATGTGGCTCTGAAAACCAAAATCCTCACATCATGAAACTGATTTACATCCATAAGATATCCTCGTAACATAGGGTCCAGTTGAAAACCAGCGTTAGGTATCAGTTGTCTGACATTTATTTTGAACTGGGCCTATTTGGCGCAGCCGTGGGGGACACAATACTATTTTAATGTTTTATTTCTTTTATTTATTATATTTATTTCTTTGTGCTTTACTTATCAAATAAACTTATTTCTTTTTTTATCCGTAGTTTCAGGTGAAATAGTATTTATAATAATAATATCCTCAAACGATGTATGAAATAAATTAGAGCATCTGAGGGAGGGAAGGATATTTTCTTTATTTTTACTAACAAATGAGTCATGGTTACTTGAAATTTAATTGAATAATACCAGTAAACAGATTAAAATAGTTGTGAGTGGGCGCTAATACGGTGCAATTGGTAGCATTCTGGCTGCCACTGCCCGCTGCGTGCTATTAATCGAGCTATATATTGTATGTTTGATCATATGGCAGGAAGTTTGTGGCAAAATGATAATAGCTGCACGAGTCGATATCGATGGTTAAGCTACGCTTGCCGCGATCGCTTCATGGAAGGGCGACTATCCATTATCGAGACCCCTCCGTGCCTCGGAAAGCTCGTTAAACCGTAGGTCCTGGCTGTCATTCGTAGATCTTTGACAGTCGTTACGGGTAGTCAGAAGCCCTAAACTGAGCCTCTAAAAAAACCCTTGTGCAATTACTGATCAACTCTACTCTTATAACCAGCATTATAGTAAAAAAAGGTTACATATAATTTCAGGCAGAACAGGACTCAGCAGTGAGCGACGTGACGCCACACATCGTGAACATCGGCCGCATGGTGGAGGATATGGAGAACAAGATCAGGAACACGCTCAATGATATCTATTTTGGTAACCAATGTCTTTTTTTTCTCTAAATGGGTCTGCTCTTGACCTCTATCACGGTCTATTATGGAACGATGCCCAGAAGAGACCTGTTCACTCTTATCAAGCTGGTAACTGCATTCCGCGGCTAAATGATAACAGCCGAACGGGTCGATGGAATGTAAAGCTACGCTTGCAGTCGGTTCGTGAATGTGTAACATAAGAGACCCCTCCGTGCCTCGTAAAGCACGTTAAGCCGTTGTTTCCGGCTGTCATATTTTTGTCGTTCAAAGGTACTTTAACATTCAAAAAAAAAATAAAAAAAAAAGAAACCAAAATCCTTCATTAGTAGTCAAAGTCAAAATCTAAGCATTTATGTTTAGATTTTGACTTTGACTAATGAAGGATTTTTAAAATTCATCCCTTAAATTGGGAAATCCTATTGGGCACACTGCTTGTCTAATTAATAAAAATCTTAAATTTATTAACTAACAGACCAAGCACAACCTAAACTGCTGGGTCCAGGAGAAAGAAAGTGAGCAGTTGAGCACTAAGAAAAGATTTTTGAAATTCATCCCCTACAGAGGTTATATGGGGGATGAAAGTCTGAATGGAAGTTCGACATTTTTGCTGAAAGGGAAATAAAATTATTTCTCATGCTCATCTACCTCACTGCAACCTGTTCCAAGAATAATGTACCCAAGTTTTTTGTAACGAGTATCGTAATTTAAAAGAGTGTCCTTGAAGTTTCTTGCTCGTTCTTCTCCATCGAGATCTACGTTTTGGAATGGGCTTCGAGCTTCAACTTTCTGACTTACTGACCGACTCTTTACAATTCAAAAGTGCCTGTAAATGGTTTAAGTAAAATAAATGCTTTGAGTTTGTGTTGCAGCAAGTACAAGTAAATATAAAACAGCCCGCTCTGTCAAAAATTTTTAATCATGAATACAACATAGATTTTAAAGTACAAACATTTTTTTTTTAATCTACATTATTTACTTAAGTTTAATAAGACCACAGCAATTTCCATTGTTCAACATGAAAATGTATATTCACTTTGTTAGTTAACCTTTACAGCAGAGGACTATAAAGGGCATAATGCCTTATCACATTTTGATAAATAATTAGTAGATTGCATTTAATCATGCATAGTAATGCAATCAAGCAATCTGTTGACTTTACTTTTACAACTTTTTAAAATACAAAATTACCCGAAAGTTTTTAGTAAAAAAAAAACACTTCACTTTAGTTTATTTTCAAAGCTCCGAATTTGAAAAAAAAACTTATCTCATCATAGATAGCATCTTTTTATTTTGTCATGTATGTACTAACATTTCTCTCAAAACAGGTAAAACGAAGGACATAGTGAACGGCCTGCGGTCCGTGGTACCAGCCGAGGTGGTGCGTCGCAAGGCGGCACTGCAACACGACCTGGCCGTCGCGCTACAGCGCAGGCACGTCGCTCGCGACGACTGAGTAAACGCCTGCCAGTGTGCATCGCCGTGTTTACGTGAGTCTTCTTTAACTCTACCATATTTTTTCATCAAATCTCGTAATTTTATGAACGTTCACAGTGTGATTTCAGTCTCAATCTGTCAAAAATACCTCCAATTTCCCTACATTTTGACAAGGTTTCTACATTTTTCGCTGAGATGAGACTGCGACTAGATTTTGAACGTATTAAATTACGAGAAATGGCCTTCTGAAGTGGCACCATACAAGGTGTATGGTCCCACTGCAGGGCAAAGGCCTCCCTCTCCCTTTTCTACACAATTCTGTGTTTACCTAGTCCTTTCGGTATATATTTCAACGCTGTTTTTTTTTTTTTGACTAATGTATCTCGAAGGTCAACCTAGGAAGTCGTCGGCTTCTCAAATGGGCTGTCCTGTGGGTGCCTTTATAAATTAAGGCCTCCAGCCAGGGCATCAACCTTATAAACACTGACACCCGTCATTAGCGTGTAGTCGCTTAGTTTATAAGGGTAGACCTCTGATTAAGGTGTCGCTGGGTGAGGATAGCCAGGGCAGGCTGGATCGGATCAAATTTTATGCTGCTTTAACCCAAATCTCATCCAAGTTATCTTTTTTTATAAGACATTTCGAAAACGTTCTTAGGTAACTTTTTAACCGACTTCTAAAAAAGGAGGTGGTTCTCAATTCGGATGTTTGACAAAAAAAATAACCGACTTCCAAAAAAAAAAACACTACAAAGTGATAAATAACTTTAATTTCGGAAGTCGGTGTCAATAAACGAAAATGCAGAACCAACGACACCGACGTGCGAAATTAAAGTTATTTATCACTTTGTAGTGTTTTTTTTTGGAAGTCGGTTATTTTTTTTGTAAAAAAGTTTTTATTAGACCCTTGTATCCTGGTTATGCGTATGAAGTTTCATTAAAATCGGTTCGAACATTCATTTCGAAAAACAAGGGTTTGAAAGTTTGTATGAAATGCCGTACTTCGTAAACGCTCTTAAGGCTGCGTTTCCACCAGAGATGTGCGAGGATGCGTAACGAAGGATGTGTGTGAAACAAACCAATAACATCGCTTCATTTTCATAGCTTAAACTAAGTTAGCGTTGTTATTGGTTAGTTTTACACACATTCCTCGCTACGCATCCTCGGTCAGCTCTGGTGGAAACGCAGCCTAAGGGTGTGGTACAGACCATTAGACTGAACTTTCTCCATGGGACCAATATCGCAATCGTGAAAAATAGATTATCTGTAACAAAGTCTAATGAATTTTATAAACTAAAATATTAATGCTTAAAACTTTTGTTTTCAGATGAGGTGGATATATTGGGTAAATTGTGTTAATTAAGGATCGCTCACGAAAAGAAATGTGAACTTACGAAATTGTGGAAACTTATGAAGGATAATTTAATATAAAAAATATATTTCTCGTCTATTAATAAAATAGTGTATTGAATTTAGAAATAATTCAATGCGGCCATTATGGTGCTTTGAACAAAATAGTCCTTATATATTTTTTCTTCATAGATATTATTGGACTTGTAAGCATGTAAACTATGTAAAAAATGTCTCATTATGTATAGATTTTGGAATTAAATTCGCCCAAGTATCATCCATCTCATTTACAGTTGCATTTTCATTGCTTAGTATTTTCTTTTATTGTAGTTTGTAAACAAATGTATTTTTAACTTGTAAGGTTCTATGTAAGAGATATGGCATACATTATTATAATAATGTAAAGGCTATGCAACAAGCCAATTTTAATGTTGCAATTTATTTCACATAATAACAATAGATTTTAATTGGCCTCTCTAAATATATATTTATCCGCATTTTGGCTTTTTATTTGGTCACCTCTATGTATTGCAGTCCAGACTAGAGCCCCACCTCTACAGTTCGATTCAAACTATAAGCCGGCTCTGAAGTGCGCTACTCGCTGCGCAGTACGTCACCCCTCAACCCCGCTGACTGGTGAATTTGTTAGGGTTAATTCACACCGCGACGCGACGCGGCGCGGCGTGCAGTTTACAAGATAGCAATTATAGACCTTATCTACTACTCAAAAAAGTACACAATTCAGTGAGGTGGTGTCTACTACCGCGCGGTCCACCTCACTGAATTGTGTGCCTTTTTATGTAGTAGATAAGGTCTATAAATGTATTGCTATCTTGAAAACTGCGCGTCGCGTCGCGTCGCGTTGTGAACTGACCCTTACTGCGCAGCGACTCGCCTCATATTTCAAGCCGCCATAGTTTGTATCGGGCTGTACCAACTATGTTGGCCAGACTATGAATGAATTTAAGACTCAACAAAACGTAATGAAGCTCTTTCTTTCCCACCTGTCTTTAACCTACCAACGGCAACAGTCCAACTTATTTTAAGATAATTTAACAGCACTGCTGATCATAGCCTAATATTATATAAAATGAGCACTGACCTCTATTAAAACAAGGTACAAGTATAATACAGGTCAGTGAAAATGAGACTGCTGATAAGAACGAGAGTAGAGTTGGCCTATCATTGTTGTCTACAGTCCTTGCACAGATATTTTACCTCTGACAGCAGCAATCGAACAGCAACCTTTATCTTAAAGATGACCTTGATTTTGACAGACTTGTCAGTGGCCTACCTACCAGCCCCAAAATTGGTATCGGCTTCAGTTACAATGTTGTTTTTGTGAATGCTATTTTTGTTTTTATCCACGGTATATTGCTACGAAACGGAAATAGCTGAAGGCTACGTAACAATTTACACTACAAAGAGTAAAGCCGGTATACGTATTTAGGAAAATTACCGCAATAAATCTGCTCATTGTAGCTGTGAGCAAACATTAACTGAAGGGTTCAAGGAACTCTTAAGGAAAATGGGATGCTGTAATGCTCTTGAAACTAGCTTAAACTAAGCGACGCTCATCCCCATTGGGGGTTGTAAGACGACTAAGGGATTATTTCGGTAAGATTACAGCCGCCAGGAGTTTCGTATCTGGTGACACGATATAGTCCACGGACTGGGATTAGAGTTGAAATAATTAACTATATTGTGACGTAATAATGTTAAGATGACAGTGTAACTGCAGTGCCTTTTCTTAAAAAATTAAGATGATAAGATTATTAAATTCTGATTTTGACAATGATGAAAAAATAAATGTGAAAGTACTAAAATTATTGTCAAGTGGTCTATGCTGTGCAAGTGCACAGCGAGGTCCCACAGATCAGGCACATCATTTGATCTGAATCAGATCTGAATTCATGACTCTATAGAGTTTACTGCCAAGGATCATCACTAGTGGCGCTAGCAGCACAAGCAGTAAACGAGAATTCTCATAGCATGCTATGAGAAAAAGTGGCACTCCGAGTGCCGACAGAAGTGAAAACAAAACATAAACAGACTACTTTGCCATCACTCACTGTCACTTATATATCGGATATACTTACATTAAAACCGAGTAGATCCCGAGGCAGCCGAACACATCCGAAGCGGTGTCGGTTACGGTAACAGTGGCGCGAGTTCAATGGTTTTTTCCCATCTCAAAAAATGCCCATCGCGCCTAAAGATTTTTTTACTTCAAAAATACTCTTGCCCTTGCCAATTTGCCATGTGCAGGCCAGTAACCAGGAAAGGACCACTCGTCAAATAGGTACCTACTGTAGCGGCGGCGGCGCTATGGTTATGCAATTATCAATTGATGATTTCATTCAAATTTCCGTTTATATACAAATATATATTATCCGAAGAAAACAGCAGTATGTAATAAAAATAACGCTGAGGAGACGGGTGACGGGGGCCCTATTTCTACATTGCACCAAGGCCTCTGATCCTGAAGTTACGCCCCTGTTATTCAGCTGCTTAGAGTTCATAATGAATAAAATGAATAAGAAACAAGAGAAAAAGAAAAAACATTTTTATTTACGTGACTGACATAAATAATTCTATTTCCCTCACTTCCATGCAGCTCACCATTCTTTTAAAGTTGAAGTTGACCCCAAAACTCATCCCAAAAGTTTTTGGCAAGGTATGTTTTTTTTTTTATAATTTTGGATTCCCCCGTGGGAATCTCACATTCATGATCAATGAATATAATACAACTAAAAAAATGTTTAATCGGTAAAACATTGGCCGCAAGAACGGAATAGTACCTCCCTATTTGAAGAGACCAATCACTGACCTGTATTAGGTATTGTTTAATAGAGGTTAGTTAGACCAATGGACACTGACCTCTATTAAACAAGATAATACCAAGTATCGATACAAAAACATCATTCTGTCAAAATGTGTTACGGAGTCACCGTAACACATTCAGCGAGACTGGTGCTTACACGGAGTAAAATACTCCGTGGGTGCTTATGACGTCATCCTAGTTAGTCACCACAGAGTACTTTTTAATAGTGTTAGTCACTGAAGATAACCAATACGAATCTAACTGTTTGACAGCTAATCGATGTACACTTTGCCAAATGATCATCAAGACAGTGCCAATGGACCACCATTTTTAAAGTTCCATTGAATTACCGAACGGTAAAATTATTCATCTTTTATACCATAGAGTACTGTACTATCACTACTGCTCCTGTCAGTCAGACGTCAGTGTCACTGTCAAACCAAGAAACCACGGAACCACCACCCGACCGACTCGAAGAGAAGAGAAGTCAGAGTCAGGCAGAATAACACAATATTATCAGTTTCGTTTGAAGTTTTTGTTAAGTTTCAGTTTTATTTGTTTTATAATAATGAATATAGACCCCGTGTTGATAGAAGACGACGATGTTGATGTGGTGAGTGATCTAATAAGGTATCTCCTTCATAAACTGGCGTTCAATTGTAACTATGTAAAGAAGTGTTTCCGACCACGACTTCGGTTTTAAAGTTAATATTTTGTGATTTAAAGTAGTTAGTACCTATATTCCTTTAAATTATCTATTTAAAGTATGTTTTTGAGTATGATTTAATGCTCAGGTTACTTTACCTTTCCTGAAAACCATAGTAACAGACATAGATGTACCTACTTAAAAAAGTATCTAACCAAACTACACTACTTAGTGCTTATCATGCCTATGTGGGATCCACTCTATCTTATGGGATACTATTTTGGGGATACTCAACTGATAAGGAAATTGCGTTCAAGGCACAAAAAAAGTGTATTAGATCAATATGTGGGATACACCAAACGGATTCATGTAAACCTCACTTCATAAGCCTCAAGATATTAACCCTCCCTACTCTGTATATCTACGCGGCCTCAATTTTAGTTAAATCAAACATCAATATCTATGACACGTTAACAAGCAGTAGACTTAAAAATACATTACGCAATAAAACATCCCACACTGCAGTTTATAGCAATAGTATTTTTTGTATGGGTATAAAAATATATAATAAGTTACCCATAGACATTAAGAACCTACATTCAATTGGTATTTTTAAAAGGAAGTTAAAAGACTTCCTGATTAAAAAGGCATATTACTCAGTAAAAGAATTCCTTGAAGAAAAATAATTATTTAATACTAAAATGATTGTGATACTTATTATAATGTGATATAAATTATAAGAATAGTATGACATAATACAAAATGTATGATAAATGGTAATTAATATAATATAATGTAAACTGTATAGGTAGGTAACTGTAATATTGAGTATGTACCTACTTATACTTTTTTAACATTTATAACCATCTAAATTGCAATGCCTTAACAGGCAACTAAGTTCTAAGCACCTTCCTATTGTTAACATCTTTAAAATTCTGTACACTTAGTTCGCAATAAAGAATTTGAATTTACTGTTCGTGTTCACTAAATAAACAGTCAAGACGTCATCAAGTGGCAGTTTGTGCATTATGGCCATTATGCAGATGCATATAAAAAACAAACAAGAAACAATTTGTAGATTCAAATGATGTTATTCTCAGTTATTCTATGAGAATAGGCTGCACAAACCAAAACTTAAAAAAAAAAACAAGATTTAATGTACTTACAACTAGCTGTGCCCGCGACTTCGTTCGCGTGAATGTCGGGTATCCATAATGTGTCGCATAAAAGGTGTAGGTTGAAAAGGAAGAATCTTTTAAATTTTTTTTTTGCATAGAACATTTCTATTTCTAAAATAAAAGTACCATCAGAAGCTTTTTCCATAAACCATCAGCTATCTGCCAGTGAAAATCGGTCCAGCCTTTGCAGAGCTTAGCCAGAATGTTTGAACACTTTGTTGACACTACAAATAGACAATTTTATTTATTTGTATAGATTTCAGGCTTTTTCTTTTTTATGTAATTTTTTCAGGAACCTGTTGTTATACTTGATGAAGATGATGAAAACATAATCTGTGAAAAAGTAGTTGGTGTACAAACAGTAGAAACTATTGTTCTAGATGATGAATCAGCAATAATAACTGAAGGAACAGTTAAAAACAATGTTATTATTAAGCCAATATCTACAAATATATCTGAAACATCATTTGTAAATAATCTTAAAAATAATAAGCTAATGGATAAGATAGTAAAGAGATGTATAAATATGGAATATTCTACAGGAATGCCGAGAGTTATATATAAAACAGTGTTACCGTTATATAGAGATACAAATAACACATTTAAAGAAACGGAATCATTTCGAGCATTGTTGAAGAAGACTTATAAACTGTTGATGAGAGATCCTGATCACAAGTTTCTACATATTAAGACATTGTGTGAAGAGTTGAAATCGGGAGGGTTGAGGAGAAAAGTGCCTTTCGTTACACTAGCTAATAACTTGAAGAACAACAGATCTCTATGGGATCACCAAGGTTTGTTGCTATTCATCATCATAAACAGCATATTTTGTAATGTTCCCACTGCTGGCACAAAAGCCTCCTCTCGGTGAGAGGGAGTGGACCGTAATCCACCACGCGGGCCCAGTGCAGGTTGGTAGATGTTACACGTCTTCGGTTTTAGGTTCTAGGACATACGTTTCCTCACAATGATTTCTTTCACCGTTTTTGGAGCAGTGGTGGTGAAATCATTTACTTAAGTAAGCTCCTGTCTGGGTTCGAACCTACAACATACAAATCATATGTTGCGGTTATTAGCACTGGGCCTGGGCCACCACTGCTCACATGTTGCTATTACCTTATTACTATTTAGTTAGGTATTACCATTTGTAGACTTTTACATGAGGTTAGTTTGCATGCTAAAGATGAGGTGTATTCCCAGCAGTGGGATTGGAGACCGAATGTTTCAATTCAGATGTTCAGAAGTCACACACTAACACCTATTGGGCACTAATGATGATTGTAGATAAACCAGCTTACCTAAAGTCTATTCAAATTTATGTTATTTCAAGTTAAACAAATATCAACTTTATTTTTTATTTCAGAGTGACTAGCACTATTGAAAAAAAGTTATAAAAATGTATGAAGTTGATTCTGCAACTACTGAGACAAGTTTTAAAAGTCTTCAAGTGTCTTAATAAATTCATCATCATCATTCTAGTGCACCAGCCTAGTGGGGTAATTGAGCGTTCAATCTCAGAAGATCCATTGGCCAGATCCATGAGACTAGTGATGATTGTTTTCTCATTGGATCCTGATTTCAAGATGTGGTTCTACCGCGATTTTTTTTTTCAAAGACTATTAGCCAAACCACTGACCTCTATTGTATAATACAGGTCAGTGAGCCAGACCCACAGAACATAATACCTACTCTCTAACGAGAGAGAAGAACGACAACTTCATACAAATAAAAAGCTTACACGAGAGCACACTAGCGCTCCAGTGTATGCCATAAGAAACTCGTGAAGCGCGGGAATTATGAACAGAGGGACATACCTACTATTTATTTTTAGTTTAATAGGTATTAAACTAAAAATAAATAGTAGATTACATCGAATTTTAATTTAGCAGTTTATTTAACTATTATACATTACATATAATAATGCATAATCCTTTGACAAAAACTCCAAAATGAAAATTCTCTGCAAAAGCAAACAAATAAAACAAAGTTTTTAAATATAGTTTAATATATTTAGTTCTTTTTACCCGACTGCGGCGAAGCCCAAAAGGAGGGTTATGTGTTTGACCTTTATATATGTATGTCCGTTTCATTGTTCCCTCGTAACTTCTAAACGAATGAACCGATTTGGATAAATTATACGTCTTTAGGTTTGTTTAAAATAAAAATAAAACAAAGTAAAATGGCGGATTTGGGGTGGCATATTGTGGAGTTCAAAATATTGTTTTCTTCTAATACCATCGAGTATCAAATGAAAGGGATTAAAAGGCGATTACAAAAATATATTTATTTTAATTTAGCGGTAAAAAACTTGTCAAAAACAAACTGAAAAGCTAAAAACAAGCCCATTTAAAATTAAATAAAAGTTGAAAGCAGGCGGGACCCATTTGAATTTGAAAATGTAATAAAAATGGTATGGACCCCCTGCTTCCAAATTTTATTTAATTTAAAATGTTTTTAGCTTTTCAGTTTTTGACCTAAGTTTTTTTACTGCAGTCGGGTTTTTAATTACTTTTTTTTAAACTCTTATTGGAGGCTTCTTCAATAAAAAATTTGCGTATTTCACATTTCCCTTTACATATTAAATAAAATGATCAAATGCAGAAACAATACCAATAAAATGTTAAATAAAATTATCACATGTGGAAACAATACATATAAAAGCCTAATTTGAATTGATGTGCAACTTTTAAGTAGTTTAAGAGTCAATTCATATAAAATATGTCAACAAATAAATAAATATAATGACAAAGAAAAATAATAATAATGATTTACGGAAAGAGCGAGGGCTACAGATTCCATAAGCATGTTCTTTATAAAAAAGGCACTAGTCTCTGGCGATGGCGTTGTGAAAATTCCAGCACTTCAAAATTAAAATGTACTGGATCAGTAACATTAAATTCGGTGAGTTTTGTCTATAGGATATCCTCTTCCAGTTAAAAAACATTTACAACTTTTCCTACTACTTTTTTACCAAAATAATTTGTTTTAGGACGAAAGTATTACAAAACGGAAACCCCATTGCGACGCCTGTGTTCCTGATGTAGCTCATAATTTAATGGAAGGCATGTAAGTGATAACTGCGAAGCAGCAACACATGGCAAAGAACTTGCTCCTCGCATAAATAAGAAGTCACTTTCTTATGATAAGCTAGATTATTAATTAAGATTATTAATAGGTAACTAAATATTTAGAAATCAAAGGATGGCATTTATCATCTAACAAACCAGTACCAACATTTGATGAAAAAAAAAATCTGGGATATATCGTCGAAGAAGTAAGTTGGCTCAAGTTAAGAAAACTAGCACATAAAGTTCAGAGGATATAGAAGTACGAGGTGCATTCAATAAGTACCTAGCCTCATCGCCAGAGGGCGCTGTAGTTTCAAAAGAGTTTTACCACAGTGTAGCACATTCTTTTTTAATTCTTTTTTCAAATTTTCATTCCAATCCCTTCATTTGTTTTAATTTGACAACTTATGGAAGCGAACGTGTCGATCGGTTTTACAAAAATGGAAAAAGAGCAATATCGTTCGGTGATTCGATTCCTATTTTAGGAAGGGAAAACGCGCATCGAAATAAAAGAGAGCTTGGATGCTGTGTACGGTGACTCTTCTCCATCGATGGCCACCGTCAAGAATTGGTTCAACGAGTTTGCACGTGGCCGTACGTCGGTTTTTGATGAACCACGTCCAGGTGCACCGAAAACAGCTGCTACGGAGGAAAACATTAAAAAAATCCATGATCTCGTATTGGCAGGTCGCCGATGGAAGGTTCGCGAGCTAGCTGAGACTGTAGGCATTTCAGAAGGAACACTGCATCATATTTTTCACGAGGAACTCGGCATGAGAAAGCTGTCGGCGCGATGGGTGCCGCGTTTACTCACACCAGAAAACAAGCGCAACCGTGAGACCACATCGGAGACGTGTTTGGCGCTGTTTAAGCGGAATCCAGCGGAGTTTTTGCGTTGTTTTGTGACCGTCGATGAAACCTGGATCCACTGGTACACACCAGAGACCAAGGAGCAATCAAAACAATGGATCCAGACCGGGGAACGTGCTCCAAAGAAGGCGAAAACTGTAAAATCGGCCGGAAAAGTTATGGCTACCGTTTTCTGGGATTCACAAGGTGTGATCTACATCGATTACCTCGAGAAGGGTAAAACAATTACAGGGCTTTACTATGCCGATTTATTGGGCCGATTCGACGCCGAATTAAAGAAAAAACGACCCCATCTGGCGAAGAAAAAAGTGCTGTTTCACCACGACAACGCACCGGTTCACACGTCTGCCGTTGCCATGGCCAAATTGGTCGAATTACGCTACGAATTGCTGCCCCATCCACCGTATTCTCCAGATTTGGCCCCTTGTGACTTCTTTCTGTTTCCTAATCTGAAAAAATTACTCGCCGGGAATAGATATGGATCAAATGAGGAGGTCATCGACGCCACGGAGGCCTATTTTGCAGAGTTTGACAAAAACTATTTTTCGGACGGGTTAAAAAAGTTGGAGCATCGCTGGGCTAAGTGTATCGAACTAAAAGGAGACTATGTTGAAAAATAAATTGCCACTTTTCCAAAATTTTCGTTTACTTTTTGTGGGCTAAGTATTTATTGAATGACCCTCGTAAGTACCTAAACAGTATGAAGATTTTGTACATGCGGACTACTCGCATAAAGGTATGCGAACTGTTGTGTTTTGTTCAAAAGACTCACAAATGCGTCTAAAACTACTTACTAATTATTTTTTGGATGGGAGGGACATATTATCAAGCTTGTCCAACACCTTTTGGACAGATATATGTCATTTAAGCAGATATATAGGCAGCGACTCTAATAGTACCAACATAGTGCCATTGGTTTTTGCCTTTATGACACATAAAACAACAAAGGCGTATACGATCCTGTTTAATTTAATTAGAGCCCAGGTTCTAGACTGGCAGCCCAAGATAGTCTCCATTGATTTAAAAAAGGCAGTTCTGCTTGCATTGTCAAAAAGGATGTGGAAATTAATGGTTGCCACTACCATTTTTATAATGCCTTATTTCGTAAAGTTTCGCTTTACGAAATAAGCTTTAGACATAAAGCTAACTATAAACAACAGGAGGATAATTACATTATGTGGTAAACTGGCTTTACTTCCTGAAAACCTTCTAAAAGATGGCTGGGATTATATTAAAAGTGAGATTTCGCCAAACGAGAACGAGCTAAGTAAATTTGTAAATTACTTTAAAAAATACTGGATGAATGACTACTAGGGATAGGAACTGGTGTGTCTATGGGCTGCGCCACCGCACTAACAATAGTGCAGAAGGTTGGAGTCACGGCATCAATACGAACATAATAAAAATGAAGTGCAGCTTTCATTTTACATCAAGAGTCATCACTGACTTCACTCAATTGTGACCGTTTAGAAAGATAAAAAAAATGGTCATCACCTAATTATCGCAAAATGAGCATTCAAAATGACAATTGCATTTTATTCGCACAAATACAGCTCGCAAATGGCCAAATTGGCATCGGCCACATAGAAAAATTACAATGAGTACTTGGATATTTGGGGTTTAGTATTTTTTTAAAATAAATGATAATTTCTCTATAAAATAAACCTACTTTTGCTTGTGATTAAATGTTTTCGATTTTTCCTTATTGCTTTTCCCTCATCTCCTCATTCATTGCCTCATCTTCCCTTTTCTCAAAGAATCTTTTTCACCAGGACAGGTGTCAGGAATAATTATTTTGTTGAAATTATTTATTCACTTGTTTTAATTTAACTTGTGCTAATTTGTTTTTGTAGCATTACTTTTTTTCACATCAAAAATTCTAATTAAGTAGATCCATTTTACGTGATAACGTCTTATAAATCGATGAACGCTAGCTGCACGCATGAAAAAGTATGACTTCATTGTCACGTTACGCCTGAGCCGAGCGTGCAAGCATGAGCGCGGAACAAGCGATAGAGAGGCACGATCGGCCTAAGCGTTCGGCTTGTGACGCATCTATCTCTTATGACGTTATCACGTAAAATTATCGTCCATAAACCGACTTTACAGACAACCAGTTTTTTTTAAATGTAAATAGACTTAATGAGAAAACAATCGTCAATAGATCCATCATGGATCTGGCCAAAGGATCTTCTGAGATTGAACGTAATTGAGTAACACACTAATAGTAGCAGTGGCTTTCATTTTGAATGATCAACAACATTCATTGTATTATTTACGTGTTAAGCAAACAAATAACCCTACGACCGCCCTAACTTCAATAAAAACTATTTGCAAATATTCATGTAAAATTTAAAACATTTGCAGAATTAACTAGTAGTAGTAGAGAAATTAATCAAAATAATGAAGAAAATAGACAAACCCATGATGTTTTTACAAACAAAAACAACAAAAGAAAAAAAGTTGGTGGTACAGGAACTAAAAGAAAAGCCAAAATATCAAAAACTCGTGCAGTCAATGCAAAAGACAGAATTAAAACAAGAAGTGTCGCACATGCCGAAAAGAAAAAGACTGATGTTATAGAATTAGATGATTCTGATAATGAATCTGTAGATAGGGCAGAAAATGATAATGGCCAAAATGATGTAATTATCATAGAAGAAACAGAACCTATTGACCAGAGAAATGATAATGTAAACACAGTACTACAAGAAAATGTAAAAGCAGAGTCTAAAGAAGGCAATGAAGTTGTAGAAGAGACTTTAGAAGCAGAGTCTAAAAAAGGCAATCAACTTGTACAAAAACCGTTAGAAGCAGATTCAAAAAATTGCAATCAAGTTGTACAAGAACCGTTAGAAGCAGAGTCTAAAAAAGGCAATCAAGTTGCACTAGAACCGTTAGAAGCAGAGTCTAAAAAGGGCAATCAAGTTGTACAAGAACCGTTAGAAGCAGAGTCTAAAAAAGGCAATCAAGTTGTACAAGAACCGTTAGAAGCAGAATCTAAAAAAGGCAATCAATTTGTACAAGAAACTTTAGAAGTAGATTGTAACATAGAAAATAAAATAGTAGAAGAAACAATAGAAGATTCCAACAAAGAAAATAATGCTGACAATTGTAATCCGTCAGATAACGAAATGGATTATGAGCTTCTGATTCCCAAAAACCATGTAGAGGTTTTGCGAATAGAGCCAGTTCGACATAATTCTACTAGTGATATAGAAAGAATAGCACGCCTTGAACAGCAAATTGCAAATTATAAACAGAAAATTGATAAATTAGAAGAAACAGAGGTGACAACCGAAAGTCCTTTTGGATCACCATACTACCTATGTTCAAAGTGAGTTTGGTAACAATTCATTATTGCTGTTGCTAGGGCTAGAAATTACTCTTGACCTTGCTTCAAGAAAGCACGTTCAGCATACAGTTTAAAATTAACTTTTGTTATAATTTTTAGATTCAAAGAAAATGTTGTAGCATGCTACAAGCAGATATGTGAAATAAAAGGAAACTGTAAGGACTTAGTAAAACGGCGTGAGATTAGATTGATTGTCGCCGAAGGCCATCCGCCTGGACCTGCCAAGAGGCTGGAAGAGTTTCTAAATTATACGATAGATAGGACAGGGGCAGTGGAATTCCCTGACTTTTCTGATGTGGTCAAATGTGTGATAGAATCAAATTTGATTGATAATCTTGCCTGGAATAGACAACAGGTGATGCAAGAAGGTAGGAAGCCAAAGTTTAAACTACTTACATGTTAAAGGATGGTTCTTTTAAGCATGCTACTTGTGCTTACAGAGATTTAGATTAGGTAAAGTTCAGACAGGTTCTGTCATTTATAAATGTTGAAAACTTAATGTTACAGCAATAGCGTTATTCCGTCAATGCGGACAGGCGCTGCGGAAGCGACGGCAGAAGCGAGAGTACAGGGATCTGTTAAGTTTGATACGCGACAACACAGAAACCGAAGACCCTGCTGAAAAAGATCCAATTCTACAGGCTAAGTTGGAAGAGAATAAGCTCATTGCTAAAATAAAAGAAGAGGAAATTTTAGAAAGGTATACTTTCACTACGATCATTTCATAGCGTTTCGAACTGTAACCTTGAAGGTATTTTTCCTAAAACTTCTTTAAGGCGTTTGACACTATATCGTATACCTACATTTTAATTTTGTATGGTCCTGATCGTGATCTCTGAATGTTAATTGCTAAGGCTTCGCTATTGACCATTTATTTTAACTTTTTCAATAAGAGCACACAATGTGGTAATTGTCATTTAATAAATATTTCTATAGGTGACCCTCAAGGTGGTGTATAGGGACTTCTCTTGTTCATTCTCTATCTGACTTCTATGGATCTATTTATATCTACGGCAATCATAACGATTTTAACACCACAAAAACACCGCCGTGTCGGATTACGGCGTTAGTATGGTTCTAGTTGCTAGTAGGAATTCGATAAGGGCACAGCCCAGCAGTGTTTGCTGTTACTTTCTAAAGGTATGTACGGACTAAGCGTTCCAATGTACGCGTACACAGGAATGAAAGTCCGTACCTGCAGGTACGGCATATCGTTCTCGTTTTAGTCGCATAACAGACTACGCGTACATTGGAACGCTTAGTCCGTACACTCCTTGAAATTTTGAGAACAGCAGATTTTCAGCAATTGACCCACCCTCCTCTGTCATGTTTATATAAAATTACTTACAGATACGTCAGAATGGAGAATAACGCGTTATCAAGAGTTGGAGTTCCCCAAGTAGGCAATGCAGTGGAATTTGAATCAGACCAGGATTCTAGCGGTTCAGATTCAGACACTGAAAGTGAAAATATTACTTTACCAAGTATACCTACTTCAACTATTAATACCCAACCTTATATAGGTGAGTGTTCAAGAAATACCATT
The DNA here is from genome assembly GCA_963669345.1 of Gortyna flavago. Lineage (NCBI taxonomy): Eukaryota > Metazoa > Arthropoda > Insecta > Lepidoptera > Noctuidae > Gortyna > Gortyna flavago. The sequence continues at coordinate 3,889,153 of OY770144.1, forward strand.
AGTTTAAGTTTACTACGTACTAATAACATAATGTTCGGCTCTACATTTAGAAATAACCATTTTGATACAGGACTAAGTTCGAAAATGAATGATGAAAATCATTTAGAAGTAAATTCTATGCTTTTGAATGTACTGACTGCACCAAAAACAACACAGAAACATGTAAAAGGAACAGCCACTATTATGAATCAATGTGCAACAGGAGAGAGTTCAATATTTAATAATGCTCTTAGTAATAATGATTCAGATATGCTGCCTCTAAATACTAGAAATTTTACTGCTGACACAATGCATAATGAATGTGAAACATTGGAGTGTTCAGAGAAAGAAGAGATAATTAATTCTAAATTAGAATTAACGACCACGGAAACAGTTGTCGGTTTCAATAATGCAACAATAATTGAAAATAGCGACATGAGTTCAATAAATAATATGAGATATGTTGAAAACACAGAGATTACAGCTGCTAATGAACCATGTAATGTAAATGATGTACAAGACCAAGTTTCTAGTACAACAGATGGTATTGAACAAAACTGTGATTCTAGTATTAGCACGGAAGATGTGAAAGTTAAGTCAAAAGATAATGTTAAAAGAGAACCACTGGATATTCAAAATATGTTGGACGAATTAGGAGATAGCTTTGTATGCCAAGTATTTGACATTGAAGATCCATTCCTAGTTATAGAAATATCTTCAGACGGTTTTACAGATGATGAGTTATAATAAAATGTTTTTATTACTTTAATCTAGCTTTTATTTCTTTCTTATTTATATGATCCCTTTTATTGTACCTACGTACAGTACCTAGCCGTAAATATGGTACTTATATCTATTTTTGATAATAGTTTGGCTTAGTATTCTTTTCTCTGATACTCAAATATGGGAAAGTAGCTCATTGTGTTACACCTAGGCCCTAGGTTCTGTATCTGCACATTCTACTAGTACTCCACACACATTTTACGTACGTACCTACTACAGGAAATTACTATGGTACGTACTAGTACAACTATCAATACAAAATTAAATTAAGTATATAAAAACCTATTTTGAAATAAGCTTTTAACCGCCCGACTCACGAAGCGAAATTCATCTGTTTGACAGTTTCACACCTCTATATCCCTGAAGGGTTAGGCAGTGTACCTACCTATAGCATTTTACGAATCTCCATACAAAACTCATACAGGGTAGATGAATTGCGTGATATGAATTGTTGTATGATTCTGCCAAACTGGCCTTTTTAGGCCTTCAGCTGTTGCCGACAAGCGTTAAGGCGCGGGCCCACCGCGGCGCACGGAGAGACTACGCGTGTATTAAGCTTCGCTTTGTAAGAAAATGTATGTCGTTGTGTCCACCGCAACCCACGGAGAGGCTACGCATGAATTGACTTCATTGATACATGGCTTGCTCGAATAGGCGGTTACATAGCTCAACGCTGTCGACGTGGGTCTACGTTTCCACTGGAGTACACGAATATGACCCACGACTATGTACAGCTCGCTTATCGTAGAACAGTTTCCTCGCCCGTTCCACCTCCCGCAGTGAAGCCCGTGTCCGTGGATTGCAGTGGCACGTGCGTAGCCTCTCCGTGCGTCGTGCCATGCTATACATGCCGTGGGTCTTCGTGTGGAAACGTAGACCCATGTTGCCAAACAAATTAATACACGCAGCTAAAATGCGCCGCGGTGGGCCCGCGCCTCCAGAAGAGCATGGGCGCGAGAGCAGCCGACAGCTCGCGCAGTCAGTGTATACCTGGCGACTGCTTGAACGCACGATGAAATTTCACCGCGCTGCCGACCGCCCAAGCAGTCGCAACTGCGCGAGCGGTTCAGTATGTGTGTACGTAGAAGACTGGAGTTTGCTACGTAGTCGCAGCTTGTAGTCGATACTGGCTGCTTCAAGCTGTCGTTGTATGGCCGGCCTAATCATACAGGTTCTCGACAGCTTGCAATGATTTCGAGGTGATCATGACCCCCGTAATCCTCGGACTGCTTAGTGCAGATCCACACACCCTCACGTTGATGACGTCAGTTGCTTATAATTCCATTTCCGATATGTAGGTTGTGCTGTATACTTACCTGTTGTATGCATGAGCATGGTTGTTACTAGCTCATCCATCTACAAGCCTCTTTACACGGGTCTTACACGTTACAGTTAGTTACCATCTACTGTATCTTGTTTAGTTAAAGAAATAGTGTTTCACTTGCTCCTGTATTTTGTCGCTGGTTGCTCTTGAAAAGTAGGTGGCGTGGAACTTTTTCTGATAGATCTGTTGGTTTTCAAGTCGATGGAATTACAGATTGCATCAGTTTATGTTTACGCTATTCAGTTTGTGTAGGTAGGTACGGTCAACCACACGTCAACACTAACTACGAAAACCGCCCTTGCTTTTAGGACAGAAGCGCTAAAGCAAATTTTGCCATGGACATGCGGCCAACTGTACATCTTACATCACGCAAATCTAGCTACTGTGACTTTATAAATGCAATTTCGTCGAGAATTTGTAATTAATTTTAATTGTACCGTTGAGATAATTTGTAATTAATTTTAATTGTACCGTTGAGATAATTATTGTATTGGCCCATATAAGTTAGTAGTATCGTAGTATATATTTGACGATTGTAATATTCATATTGAAAGTAAATAATGTAAGGGTGTAAAATAAAATAACAAGGAATTAAAAACTGTAAAGAAACTAAAAATCTACTAGGGTGCTATGAATCACAACTCACGGTATTTCATTTTGTACAGATTTAATTCGACAGACTGTTAAATAGGTACTTATTACTGCTTTACATTTATTTATTGGCCGTTGCTACTAATTCGGTGCCGTTTGTTCACACAAAATGACAAACATAGAACTGCATCAAGAGAGGGTTATTGAAATATTTTAACTAGTGTTCATTATCCATCGATCTATCCAATCTTACGTATATACAGAACTTTAGCACTAAATACCTTCACATTAGTTATTCAACCTGTCCTACGTCCCAATATAAAAAATAATTTTAAGTTTCCTAAATTAAAATCCGCAGATATTGGGATCATTACAATTTTTAACCATCTCTTCATCACAAGGTCTTATGATAATGACCTAGCAGTCGACCGTCTCGCACAGCGCAATATGTTTGACACACAAGCTATACACAGGAGTGGCACATGAGTCCGTGAGACTCTTCAAGTGAAAAAAAGCTCAGAAAATAATGCCGGGTCCAGTGTTATAGCTCGCTTCACAGAATCTACTGAGTGCTGCTCTAATGTAAGCAACAGACCATGTGTGCAAGAGAATCAATTCCTAATAATAACAACTTATAGGTGCACCAATTAGTTAATTCTAACGGCTATGAATAAATTCACATTTAATCCACAAACGCTATTCTAAACTTCGGATATTATTACAAAATATATCCACAACAAGGAAGGAATACATCGATTCAAGGTTCCATTGGGATACAACAGCTTATCTTTACAGAAAGAAAAGTTACCTTTTTACTAAAGTATTTTATTTTACACCTCCCGATGTCTTTACATATATACTTTAGGTTTTTTTAAATAAAATAAAAACCTGATTACAAGCTGCTTAGTATAAAAACTTTACCAACAATAACGATTATGCAATTTCGAAAAAAAAAACTAAATAATATACAGGGAACTTAAACTGTTGTCTTTAAAACAGCCTAAACTTTTAGTCTAAAACCTGCGATGGTACGAATTTTGGATGCATAAAAAAATATCTCTCCTATAGGGCCTTACCTTACATTCTTACATTAATTTTCGTATATCATATCGTCTTTGACAATCTGATGTTAAAAGAATATTGATGAGTCCACTAACATACAAATGAATGGTACCCTATCGAGCCCTTGAAGGCAACACTTGCTAGAGAGTGGCCGTCGCGAATGACTACATTTAAAACATGGGATTTAGGCAATCTTAAGCCACTCGATAATGTGTAACATCTCATGTGTTCAAATGAGCAAACAAAGAGAGCAAGGAAAGGCCGAGTGAGCACAATTTACATTATAAAATCAACTATTTCTTCTACAAAATGCATCGTCAGTCTCGCCTGAAGATATCCATAATCAGGAGACATTCTCAGTCAGTCTTCAATGATTTAGCACGTCACGGTTTAACGAGAGGAGCAGAACACTGCACGCCATGGAATGCACACCACAAAGAGTCTGTGGATGTTATTTGAACAGATGGCAAGTGTTACACATGAAGGGGGCGCCACGTGCGTGTCGCCGGCACGTCGTCGCGACGCGTGCCTGTAGAGGACTAATCAATCACACACCACATTCAAGAATTTTCTTTATTTCTATTTTTTTGCGCATTTTCTCGATTTTTATGTATTCATTAATTTAGCATTAAATTATGGTAATAACTTCAAGTTTGCGTCCATCTTTCTTTTCGGGTTATATACCGTTAAACTTTTAATATCCACCACGGGAAATTTTATTACACCGATGTTGATCAACAAACCTTCGGCGGCTCGCGGAGCGCAACGTAACTTTAACGTTTAGTAGACGTTGAAGCGAAAAGAGAACAAACAAAACAAAAACAAACGTGAAGTTCCGGCCGGTCGCACGGGGCGGCCTGCCCACGTCGCACTCCACTCGGGGGCACTATTACACTTAAGTATAAATAAATTAATGCATCAGCGTCCCACGCACGGTTAATTCATTACATTAATATTATCGTATGCATGTGCAATAATCGTGCGCTGTACATGTAATGCTGGTCGGCCAACAAATTGCTGTAATCAAAACTCAGACGCCGAAACACTGTGGACTCACAAGTCTGTGAAAGGGTGGAAATAGCGACGAGTTTTCAGTACAACGACTAGAGACCCCACACGATTGAAAATTGACACATATCTCTAGAATGTTATCCTTACAAGAATGGGACCGCATCATTGGTACGGCTGCAGACCATGAGACCAATGCCATCGTCATCAGATGCCCCCGGATGCGGAGTGGACGGCGACAAGCCAGCACCACGTCACACCATAATATTTTATGTTAAATTATACATAGTATTATGTTTTACATTTATGTAAGAGCTGTTGATTGTAAAAAAAATTATATGTATGTATATCCCTATAAATGCTGAGTTGGTTTATTTGTCGAGAGCTGTGTTTGCCTTGACTGCGATTACACACTCCTCACCGCAAGACTTCAGCACAGTGCACTGAAACAAGACAATTGAACATGTTAGTCATAGAGAATAGACAAAAAACAAAATAAAAAAACATCAAAATTGGAAAGAAAAATGGAGTCGGGATTAGACACTCTTTATCAATGAATAATTGTTACAAGTCCACAAAAAATCATGAGCTACAGTACATATTTTTACTTTTACAATGAAATCATACTGCGATAATCAACAATCTGCTTTCGAAAAAACACCGGTTCTTTTACATTATTTCCGAAATTCGAAACGAGGCGTAATAACTGACCTAGCTTGTATTATCAACGCCCTTAATACGCCTTGACGTTGACAACAGAAAAGGATATCATTTACTGCTAGGAAAATCCTAATTCTACATACCATAACAGGAATTATCAAAATCATTGATTACATAATAGAAAGATAAGAAACCAACAATGGATAAAAAAAACCATTAACATAACACATAAAAGAATGGATTTTAAAATAAATAATCTACTGCAAATAGAACTTCTAAGTCTTATCATATGAAGGAAACCGTTATCGATTCTTTCTGATTGTATGTGACATAAGGCCCTGACACTAAGCGCTTAGTATTCAAAATGTTCTGAATAATTGATTGCAGTGCTGGATTCGAATGAGAGGACGTGAGTCATGTAAATGCTGTTTGAAGAACTACTAGCGGTGCATTTAGCTGTACGATTGCATATGGTAAAAAATATGGAGAAAATGTTAACATTTTGTAAAACTAAACTTGGTTATTTGCAAGAGTAGTTTCACGTTTTGAAAAATCGAAAAGATTTATATAGCCCTGCACTAGTCGTAAATAAAATCATCATCTGATGGAGTTACATTATTTGCTAACTTGACATTTGGTTGTGGCATTGTTTTATTCAAGTTCCTACACGATGTAGTTATACAATAAATTATTATTTATTGTTTTCAGAATACTGATAGATAACTGAATAGATAATGCCATGCAAAAGGTGCATTAAAGGACATTTAGTCTGCATGCCTAGAACACTATCTGAGTATGTCGAAATAATTTCCTGCCCTCATGGAGTGAATGGAAATTTCATGTTCTAGTGTAAGTAGGAAACAAGTTGGCTGCTCTCCAACCACGTTGTCTACACGTGGTTGAGAGGCTAAAGATCATAACAGAATACAAATAGTGTCATCTTTAGCCAACTTTCTAACTTAGCTACTTCCAATTTTTGTACTTGTTGTAGATTAAAATATTGATATAATCAAACTTGCGCCCTAGCATAGGTGAATAATTAAATTGTACTCAAGACCCAACTGTCCATATGGCTAGCAATATATACTGGCCCAGGGAATGGGGCAGAGATTTTATGTACGAGTGGATTTAGCACCAACAAGTTATAGGAACATGTCAGAGACTCTATACTCGACTATAAGATTTTTGCCCTAATGTCTCGAATTAAATTTGTGTCTACCCATGTCACCCTCTGAAAGTCTAAACTAGACTTTCAGAGGGTGTTTAAACTAGACCATCACTAGGATTGTGGTAGGAGTTTTCACCACGCATGGCAAACTTTTTGGTGATCATCTTTGTAGTAAATAACACAGTGGAGTACTGAATGAAATGCTACTCGACACCTGGAGTCCGTTGCCACCCCCAGTAGGCCAGTACAATCTCCCTGGTGTAAACAAAGTAAATTTAATCTTGTTTTTAATAAATGTATTTCTCATTCTATCCAATTTTGTCTAGTTTCTTATAATTTAAAAACCTTTATTTTAAGGTAAGTCAGAACCTAATACTGTAAATTAATCCCGTAATATTCAAGATTACATTACAAATTATCTATAACGTGTAACGGTGTAAACACAACAAACTGCGTCTTCAAGTACGTGCTTATAGATTATGCTACGTAAACGTAATAGTGTTATGATCTCAGAAATCAGACAGGTATTTATGTATTTCCTAATCGGCATGCGCCACGTGTGCATTGTTCGGATTCGGAGTCAATAACATACGGATACAGCCGCGCCGTCACGCTTGTACTTAAAGAGCAACGCTACTTTTAATTTAGGTTTTTTTCAGTTTTTTTTTTTTGGATCTGGTCTACAAGACTAGCTTGCGTTGGGCCATTTTTTGTTGCTAAGAAAAACTTAATTATTTTAACGAATAATAAAGGCTTTAATTTTTTATATCCTGTACTAATCATGTCCCTTGAAAGTTTTTAAAGTGTTAAGATAAAAATTATACAGCTATTTTCAGTTGGATCACCGGAATTCTGCACTATCACAATTTCTTATCTGTTTGATAGTGAAATTGAACCCGGATTAAGATTTGCGAAAATATAATCAGTCATTAACTAATTAATAACTTTAAAAATTGTCGTGTTCAGGCATCGTTATAATGCAGTAAAATGTCAATATAATGCGAAGTAGCCCATCAGTCATTCTAAGCTGTTATTATGGTCGAGTAGGTTATAAATGTAGATATTATTTGTTTACAAATACGATGTTTTTCTTACAAAATATGGACGAATAAATGCTCGCTTTCCCGAGAAATGAGCCTAATCGGCTAAAACTGGAAAAGGGAAAATAAAGCGTTTTAAAGGTCAAGTGTAAGATATCAGGCCACTTTAAGAGGCGTAGAAAGTGTTTCAAAAAGGGACGCCTTGCGAAATTGCGACTTTTCCTCATACACGACGTTCGAACTTCGCATCAATTTATAATTAAAAGTGAGAGGGTCGACTGCGAAGACGACAACTTGAAACAAATGGGAGCTTAGGAGTAAAATCCGTGTTTAGGCAAGTAACAATTTTTTCATCTGTTGCTTGAAGGACGTAGCTTGCGTGCAAACTGTCCATAAAGGGCTATTCTCAAAGATGAAAGTCCCTACTCCCGATTTTTTACCAAAACACGTACTAAACAGAATTCATATTAAAGAACTCGAAAAGGTCAAGTTATCTTAGAATACATCATAATGCCTTAGGTAAACCTACTCCTTTTCAAATTAAAGTAGGGATTTTTTTAAACTAAGGAAATCGACACGAACCATTGTTAGGGATATTAAAGATAAGTCTAAGGGGCTGTTTCCCCATCAAAGTTTCTGATAAATTAAGTGACGCAACTTTTCATACACTTCTGATCCATTTTACTTGGTGTAGATATTACCTATCAGAATGTAGTAAAACCAGCCTTAAGATGCATTACAAAATGGCGTCATTAGTACTCACCAACAGCTCTTTGCCGCTATCGAAGTCAGCACGCAACTGGGTGCCGAGATCACCATCGGGGATCTTGAGGTCCTCACGCAGGTCACCGTTGTCAGCCATGAGGGTCAGGTAGCCGTCGTCAGAGATATCGGTGAGCTGGTAGTCCTCGCGCTTCACGTGCGGCACGTCCATGTTGTGAGTGGATGGGCAGATATCCTCGTATCTGGTGAAGGGGAATTGAATATGTAGCTGGGTTTGAGTTTAGCTGGTAATATTGGAGCTTGTAGTCAATTGCAGCTCAGACTAGAAATATAGACCAAGCCTCGCCTGAATATCGATCGCTGCAGGGCAGGGCGGCGAATACGTCAGCGACGTCAAATGATACTGACAGCGATCGGAATGTTGCTAGATAAAACCCATTCAACCCCAATGACAATTAACCATCCCCTACTAAAATAAAGCGTGTTTTTAATTTACTATCGCTAACCATATTATCAGAATGTAATGTAACAAATTAATAACATTCATTATTACTCAATAATTATAATTGTGATCTACGTGCATTTTTATAAAACGGCTAGTAACGCCCCGCGGTTTCGATCCCGTGGGAATATCGGGATAAATCCTATGTCCTTTCCCGGGACTCAGAACTATCTGTGTACCAAATTTCATCTAAATCGGTTCAGCGGTTTAAGCGTGAAGAGGTAACAGACAGACAGACACACTTTCGCATTATTAGTATGGATATATCTGAAACCTGATTTTCGCGTAATTTATTGTCATGTAACACAGGTGTATTCCTTTACGCACGCTCATGTGTATAGATTTTGTTTTAGTATCCATACTATTAAAATGAATATAATAAATTCGAAAGTAACTGTCTATCTGTGTAAACTTTTCGAGCCTAAACCACTAAACGGATCTCGACAAAATTTGGCAAGAAGACAGACCCTGAGGAAGAATATAGGCTACTTTTTGTCTTAAAAAATAATCATAAAGGGTAGATAATTATATATCAGCATATAGGGGATGAAAGTTTGTATGAGAAACCCAGCATTTCTTAAGTTAGGGATTTGTAAAATCAAATTTATGCTTAAAATTAATTAATAATTTGATTTTACAAATCCCTAACTTAAGAAATGCTGGGTTTGGAAACACGTTTGTTTCAACGTTTTTGTAATATCATCCCCAAGGAGTACAATAGGGGATGATTTTAAAATTTACATTTGTGTTACTTAAATATTGTTTTTTTTTGTGTAAGTACGTCTTTTTAAGGGTTTTTTTTTTAGGATGGGAAATCATCTAATGACTCCTCCCGCTCTGGGTGGAGCGGAAGGGAGTGTCAGACTCTTACTGACTAAAACCCATCCGTGTTCCTTCCTTAGCCCTTTATGTTCCGGGGTAGCGGTAACCCTTTCGGACAATCCCGCTGCCCCGGCAGGCTTCGGCCCTAACGGGCCCCTCCTTTGATGCTGACATCTCTTTGAGGCGCGCGTGGAACACATACGCGCCGTCCGGCACGGGCCTGGTCCTGATCGGACGGCAAGCTACCCATTACTCGCCGTCCGCAGGCCCCTACGGTGGCCGGGAGACGTCACGCGGCTCCCGACGCCCGGGGCGTCTACCGCTGCGGCTGGGACGGGCGGCCCTCTCGGCTCTCTCCCTCGCCAATCCCGCCACCTCCTTCGCTAGCATGACTGCTTCGCAGAAGGAGGTGACTGCCTCCCACTCCCTCTCGCTCCGGACCATGGTTTGAACCAGGGCCGGGCGCGAGAGGTCGCCGCTGCTGCCGATCGCCTCTACGAGGACACGGCGGTGCTCCGCCCAAGCGGGGCAGGCCTCCACCGTATGCTCTGGGCGATCCTCGCAGTGGTGACACCCGGGCGTTTCCTCCCGCCTGATGATGTGCAGGAACCTCCCGAAACATCCGTGTCCGGTGAGGACCTGCGTCAGGCGGTAGGTGAGGACGCCGTGACGCCTCTCTAGCCACTCCTCAAAGAGGGGCCTTACCGCCGCTATTGTGGCGTGCCCACCTTTTCATGCCTTAACGGCTGAATGGAATTGGATGAAAGGCATATGGAGAGGACCATGATAAACTAAACCTTTACAGGGTGTTCTCTAAAATAAGAAAAGTCACCGAAAACTTGTCTTTACCTAAGTATGATCTAAGATTTTGCTGAAGAATCTCTGAGTAAACAGCTCATAAACCTAATGAAAACAATGATTCATCAGCGTGATTAAACTTGGTGCAAGATTGGTTTAATGTATAATAATTATTTATGAACTAAGTATACTTTATCTGTGGTTAGTAATATTTTATTTTCTGGCACTGGGAGCAAAATTTCTTAAGTACAATTTATTGTAAGTATTTGTGATCATGATGTTATTATCAGTCAGTACTTAGCAATTGGTAACAATGAAAAATAACAGATTTAGCCGTTTTAATATGAACACTTCTACGAGATTGTTAAATAAATCAGTAGACTCGGACAAAAATAGTCGCCCGGGGGAAAATACGGCTAATGAAACAATAACTGAGATATCTGAGAAGCTAACATTGTATATTTTTACTGACCTCCACAACCCAGTTACTGAGTAATACAATAGAAACCATTTGGTAAAACTTTCGGGCTTCTGACTACCTGTAAAGACTGTCAAAGATCCACGAATGACATCCGGGACCAACGGTTTAACGTGCTTTCCGAGACACGGAGGGATCTCGGTATGTAAAGATGGTCACCCATCCACAGACCGACCGCGACAACCGTAGCTTAACCTGATCGAGTGCGGCTGTTATTATTTAGTTACGGACCCCTCGAAATCTCGACTCGAGTAAATTTTTTTAAATTTTTGCATTTTGTTCACTTAGAAATCTCGAGTCTATTATGTGATCAAATTGCGAAAGCTTAAAAAATGAAAGTTCGTGGTTTTTACGCAACAAAGCGGCTCAAAGAATTACTCCTAAGGCTTCAGTAGCTATAATAATTAGAGGCATCCCATTTCATCAAAGGGACTTTCGCAATTTTAAAAGATTTTAATAAGGGAAAGTAAGAAGATTCGATAAAATAAAGGGAGGTTGATTTTCTTTTATTTTTTAACGTAAACTCGTCCATTAAACAACATTATTTTGATCCTGGCATGTTCACAATTTTGAGCAATCATGTTTTTGGCATTGGCACACGTGGTTTCGGAAGTCATGTGACCAGACAAACCACGTGTTGATAAATTTACTTTCTCTTTAAAACATCAGTCATTTTACCATAGCCATCAAAAAACTGTTTATTTTTAACCGTTAACTGCGTAGGATGAAATATTTTTCCGATTCGTTTTTATTTTATTTTATTAATAATTATGTTATATTTTCGCGCCAAAACCCACAAAAAAGGTTTCAGTCCACCAGAGAAGCACAGACAAAAGATTTATCAGTGCAATTAATTAACTTCGTTGGGTGTAAAGTAGGTAATTATGACATTCTATTTTTATACGGAAGCATAACTTGTTTTTATTATTTTTGTGGCCTTGGACGGTGATCCCAAAGCACAGTCGTGAAATGAGACGCATAGTCGGGTCTGGAATATGATGTCCGAGTAACCTCAGCACGAACTCGGTATGGGACCAAGTTCGCGACTCTATGGGCTCGGTTTGCGGTTTTGACAGCACTTATCAATGTAAGCATGAGCATTGATAAGACCCTGCCTACTTGATAGTGGTTGCTGGTCAAGTGTATTATGATAATAGCAAGATTGTAATGAATTTATTGATGAAATTAATATAATTTGATGATTGTTCTGAAGAATAGTTCTGCACTAACGGAACTGATTGACATTAAACCACTCTTTTGGAGATGCCGTAGGTATTTGCAATTATGATAATGGCGGATTCTGACCTTTGTCTCAAGTAACTTGAGAAATTCAGCATTTCTCAAGTAATTTACTTGAGGCAAAGGTCATGTTAAGCTGGAAAAAACAAAGAAAATAAATAAAAGGACTCACTTCTTGCCGTTAAAAATATCGATTCCAACCAAGTGAACTTTAGCGTGGCCGTGCTTTCCGGTTTTAGAAGTGGACATCTCGACGATTTTGCAGGGGCGACCCTTGAGCATGACGAAACCGTTCTTGCGCAGGGCGGAGCATTGCATAGGAAAGGTGGCGGAGGCTCCGGAGTCTCCGGTCTCGAAGTGTGTATCCTCGATGTCAGCCATTGTGTTGTGTGCCGAGTTTTAGATACGGTCAGGAGTGATCTGGTAAAAAAATAAAGCAGAAATTTTAGGAATTGCTTTCACTGTCCAAATACCGGTTCGGTAAACGGTGAAGGTAAACATCGTGAGGAAACCGGCATGTCCTAGAAACGAAAATTCGCATGCGACATCTATCAATTCGCACTACGCGCACGATAGGCCTGTGTGCCAGCAGTGGGAACATTATAGGCTGGTATGTATGTATGTACGTACAAATACCAATTGAAAGTAAATACCGTGACATCGTAAGACAATTAACTAGATAGAGAATTCCGAACGTGTTACGTCTTATTCACGTAGTTCAAAGATTAGTACTTACATCACTATTATCACCAAACTGAAAACATCATCATCTGCCTAGCCTTTTCCCAACTATGTTGGGGTCGGCTTCCAGTCTAACCGGATGCAGCTGAATACCAGTATTTTACATGGAGCGACTGCCTATCTGACCTCCACAACCCAGTTACTGGGTAATACGATACCCCTTGGTAAGACTGGTTGTCAGGCTTTCGGGCTTCTGACTACCCGTAACGACTGTCAAAGATCCACGAATGGCAGCCGGGACCAACGGCTTAACGTGCTTTCCGAGGCACGGAGGGGTCTCGATATGTAAAGATGGTCACCCATCCACAGACCAACCGCGGCAAGCGTACCTTAACCTGATCGATCGACCTGTGCGGCTGTTATTATTTAGCCACCAAACTGAAAACATACCAGTTAGTAAAGCCTTACTGCATTAAATATCCACTCACACGCCTAATTTATATCGACCAAGACACTGAACTTGACAATACTCAACTATTGACCATAGACAGTTAATATGAATGCTGCTAACCAATGGAACCTTGGCATTCAATCTTAACCATGATTCACACTATGTCGAAAAAAATAGCACATGGGTTATTGACCTGCATGTCAATGAACTCGACACGTGAAAAGTGAAAACCGTAATATTGGGAAGAATATAGCTGTTTCGCCAATCAAAAGATGCCATGAAGACAATGATAAATTAGGCAGAGAGGTTAATAAATAAATGATGAAATGTTATAGTGATAACAGCTGATTTGCGCAGACTGATTTAAGTACTTCTTGCCAAAAGAATGAGATATTTTTATTCTATGGTTGACGGCATGGCTATGTTGATTTACGCGCCAATGCCCGCCAATACTAATAACTTAATAATAGTAGTATTGTACACTTGTGGCTCTGTACGGTGATCCCAGATCACAGTTGTGAAATGAGACGCATAGTCGGGCCTGATGTATAATGTCCGAGTACCCTCAGCACGAACTAGGTATGGGACCGAGTTCGCGACTCTATGGGCTCGGGTCGTAATGACTCAGAAAACAGCTGATTACTGCATAGAATGTGTGGCTGAGAAGTAGACATGGTGCTGCAAATAAAATCTATCTCAAATTTTAAAGCAACTGAAAGATTACACAAGGTCTTATCTTTGACGATGACAACTAGTGAAAGGTGATGACATTCACAATTTATTATACCAAAATATGTTCTGCTACAGTTACTGGAATTGTTGAGCAATCAACAGAAATATTGAAATCAATGCAAAATAAAGTCTAAGAATAAAATTAGTGTGTGGTTAAAACACTTCATAACACATATTTTATACCTAATATTTCCTATCATAGTTTAAGAACATTAATTTTATGAAGTAGGATTCCTACCATATCAAGAAAACATGGCACTGAAGAGGATATTTAGGTTCAAATTAATGAAATATGTTAATAGGACAAGTGTTATGCCTTATTTACATAAATTCATGGAATTCAATTAATTCCACCAATGCTAATTAATATTCTTCAACTGTTGTGAGCTCACCTCTCACAGAGAGGCCTGTGTCCCTGCAGTTGTAATAGAACATTTTGGGTTAATGATGTCTATGTTGAGAACCGAAAACAAACATACAGTTCCTTAAAATGTTACACAGGTCAGTTCTTGTCATTATTTAGTCTTTTAAGACAGCCTGAAAATAACAATGGCTTTTTCATAGACAACAGAGAATATGTAGACAAAAAGATTGATAATCCTGTTAAATCAAATTAATTAGAATCTGCTCATTCAAGTTGATTAGTATTCAGTGTGAAAGTCATTGATGATCAATATTTCCATTATGTGAAATTATTTGATTGAAATATGAAAGGTGAGACTTAGGTTATTTTCCAATGTATTTCTGACGTGTCAAAGATGATGCTGATATTTTATTTTAGCAGGATATGGAACAACTCAGTCAAGTGCCTCTAAAGGGGACAACAGATAAATGCAGCATTCTACTCCTTCTTCTCTAAATTTTGTTTCAATATTTGTTATTTCAGTCTGTTGGTGAGTTTTGCTGGATAAAGGACACTTCCTAGCTCTAAGAGAACAAAGAGATGTTAATTTACAACCAGCAACAATAAACAACCTGAATTTTAAAAGGATATTGAAATGTTGCTACATAAGATGATAATATGGCTAGAAAGGGGGTCACTACAGAGATGAACTAATAGAAAATGATGGAAGAAATAGATGTCAATAAAATCATGTGCCAACCCCAATTAATTTGGGATCAGTGCAGGAGATGGATAATTTGTGAAATGTTTCACTGAAACAACAATACAATATGAATACTTTCAAATTTATATAAATTCTGCATCAGTGACATTTTTGTAACAGAATTTCATCAAAGCGAAAGGTATCACATTATCACAATGGAACATAGTCGCAGACATTCACATATCTGCCTTTATTTATTTATTGGCAGTTCTAGAATAAGAATGATAAAGAAAGTCAGTGATTTGTGATTAGCACAAACAAGATCTGTTTTACTAGGAACTGGACAATTATCTCAAAAACACACATTTAAAACACAATCCATCAAACTTGTCATTAGTTAAAGTCCTGAAATAAACAATTACACTACAAAATAAATTACCTACACTAATTTGAAACAACTCTAAAACTGCAGTTCCAGCTCAAAATCTGTCAAGTCATACAGGCACACAGGTATAAGCTATAATATAACCTATACAAAACACACACTTGTAGGGTGGAAAGAGTCTGGAATATATTACAGGTATGTTTTTGAAAATTTTGACACGACCTAACCCCACCTACAGCGGTGCGACGAAAAACCTTTGTGGGAGGATGTACTTGACATCCACCATAAGGTGACGATTTATGACGATAACTTAGAGGTATGGTGAAAAAACAAGAGTTACTGAATGAAATCAATCCTGACGCACGACGTTGGTGACCACACGGAGTGGACGGTGTGGTGCCCGAACATGTGGTTCACGAGAGACATCTTGACCATGTCATATTCAGAACCAACACACAAAATAAACCACAAACCGTTTTAACACGTCTACACCAAATTAAACACGTAGGAACGCAATAGAACGTGAACTTGATCTTTAGTGCGAATCCGGAGATAACGAAAAAAAATTTGCGATTTGACAAACGTGCCGGCGCCGCGGCACATTATATTTTCTTATATTACACAAAATCCACACCGCGGTAACGCCGTTTATGCACATATTTATATTCACCATAGAAAATACTTACGAAAACAATAATTATAACTATTTTTAAGGGATTCACGATAAAACTAAGATATTTATCGACACTCACATGTGACCGACGGGTTCTTCAACCGAAAGGTCAATTTGCGCCTGCGTAGCACCTATAACACTCACTTCCTGTCGCGGGGTTCACAAAATGGCCGAAACGCCGCCGCGAATTGGCGGTAAATATGAAATTATGCATATATGTAGCAATTTTAGACGGAAATTTCGTAATTCCTACTTTATTAGAAAAAGATAAAATATTACTATAATTAAAGATACGTTTTAAGTTCTAAATTACATTAATTTCTTTAAATCAAACATAAAAGATAGCAAACGTATAAACTGTTTTACTGACAAGAACATCCTGTTACATTTTTAATTCATTAGGTGGCGCTGATATCAGCTTCTGAACACAGATAACATAAAAAAAAATTATTGACCGGTGAATGGCTTCATTTTTGTTACAAATGATTTACTAAATTTTATAAATGATATGACTTACACTACAATAGGTTTCAAGAGTATTGTAGTGTACGTTTTAACATTTGGAGAAAATAAGGAGAAAAATAAGTATATAACTTAGTTAACTTTCTTTGAACATAAAAAATAAATACAGATTAAAAAACAGTCAAATGAATTCCTAAGAACGTAGGAAATCCTTAGTCTGAGAGGAAATTAGTTGTACTTAGCTAGTTTTGCTTTTTCATATAAAAACAAATTATGTAAATATTTAAATGAAAGTTTTAATCGACACAAAAGGATGACAAGACATGAAACGCATCATGATGATAGAAATAACGCAGTTGCGCCGTCTGTCGCAAACTTTAGAAGGATGGTTTAAGATTAGTTCAAAAAGTTTGCGATGGATGGCGCTACTGAGCTATTTCTCTGGCGGCAGCGAAAATTAACACAATTTAAATTATTTTGGATTAGATCACCATACACTTCTGCAAGCAGATTCAGTATTCAAGCATCACACCATTATTAGTAGGTTATTATTTAAATAAATTACCAGTGCCTTATATGATACATCGATAGATGGCATCGAACCTAAAAATATAGTGTCGCTTCACTTACTTACCTTAAATTATTATAATTCGTGGCTACCAAGGCAGATGTCGCTACTTTACACAGTCGAACAAGTCGAGTGTACC
The DNA here is from genome assembly GCA_963669345.1 of Gortyna flavago. NCBI lineage: Eukaryota > Metazoa > Arthropoda > Insecta > Lepidoptera > Noctuidae > Gortyna > Gortyna flavago. The sequence continues at coordinate 3,906,467 of OY770144.1, forward strand.
TACTTTGGCATTCGCTGAATTTTCACATTATACGAACCAGATGAACTGAAATGAAAAGACACAAATTATTGAAATTATGATAATTTGTGATTGCCAGCCACGGCAACCATCTAATGATTTTTGATATTGATACCTACACACGTCATCATGATACGTAGCGGTGTTGTGTGGGTAATTGTGCTGAAAAAGTCTATTGGAGCATTGGGAAACAAATTGTAGTAGCTAGCCTAGTAATCGAGCACTTTGAGAAGGAGCTCGTCGGACTCGGAGGAGGAACACTATACTAATATTACTTAGGTATGCTCAGGGGGCCTAAAAAGGCCACTTTGGCAGAATCTTAAAACAATTCCTGACACGCAATTTTATCTGCTTGACAGTTTTGTATGGATATTCGTTAAATGCTATAGGTGCACCTCTGCCTAACCCTTCAGGGATAGGTATATATGTGTGAAACTGTCAAACAGATGAATTGCGTGATAAGAATTGTTTTATGATTCTGCCAAAGTGGCCTTTTTAAGCCCCCTGATCGATTTTTTGGTTATTTATTTTATTTTAGAATGAAAATGCAGAAAATAAGCACATACAGTTGTGCTCCACAAGCTTACACGTTAGTATTATTACAAACGGTAGTTTTACATTGTTTAGCTTTATTATAATCCTTAAAAAAGGATAATAGTGATGGCCACTATTTGCCGTTTTAAGGATTATAATAAAACATTCTAAAATAAAAAGAAAATTTAACCAAACAAATGATGAGGGCGTCACTGTGCGGTCGGCGTCGCCTTAACAAATAGGAATCGGACATTAGGTACCTACACTCGTAGGTATTTCTGGCAACGTTGACGCAGAACTTTGTAGTTCTCTTCACTTCTTTCTGTAAGGCTAAGCGCGCACTACGAATTTTAATCGTTGCGAAGAAAATTCGTCAATCTGTGAACAATAGAAGTGTAGTGGGTCCATTACTCTTTATAATATACATTAATGACCTTCCAAATTCGAATTGAAATTCAAACCCAATGACATACTTTGCTGTCAACTTAAGCACAAGACTAATCCCTAACCTTCACAGCTCTAAAAACCACTATAAACAAAATGACCTATTACTCAAAAACAACGAATTAATAGAGCAAATCGCAACCAGTAATCTTGAGTATAATAGAAACACAAGATACAATGGACACCGCAAGGGTTTAAAAGCTTTCTTCAATAAATCACAAGCTGCGGTGAGGGGTAGAAAAAACCCCTAACATTAGGGGTAGTACTCACAATAGAAAGATATAATTACACCAGTATTAAAGGAGGATTATGTGTTTTGCAAAGTCATTCGTTCTTTCGTTCTATGACATTGTGGTAATTGTTTTCGGATGGTAGAGGAGCGTGCGAGGTGATTGATGATGGTCATAAAAATCGCGGAGAGGAGTGATTTCTCATGGTCTTTTATTGACCAGAGGTTGACAGATCTAAATTTGAGTTAAAACTAAATTAATGTATCCTGCTGCAGTATTTTATAATATTTGAAAGAATCAAGGCAAGATTTTGAGTATGATTGTCGATGGCCATAAGAGTAGAGGAAGAATATAAAAGACACGATGGACGGACTGTGTGAAAGTCAGTGAAAGATGATGTGGCTAGAAAGGGGTGACTGCTTAGATGTCGACTAATAGAGAAGTATGGAAGAAAAAGAAAAGAAAATGTTGCGCCGACCTTAAATAAATTGGGATAGGGGCAGCACAATTATGAAGGCAATATCTTGGGGCCTAAAAAGGCCACTTTGGCAGAATCATATAACAATTCATATCACGCAATTCATCTGTTTGACAGTTTCACACCTGTATTATCCCTGAAGGGTTAGGCAGAGGTGTACCTATAGCATTTTACGAATCTCCACACAAAACTGTCATATAGATGAAATTGCGTGATATGAATTGTTTTATGATTCTGCCAAAGTGGCCTTTTTAGGCCCCCTTTTAACTGATTTTGAGTTATTAACAACATGTTTGGAATGGCAAGTAAACAAGTGCCTGTTGTTGTGTGTACATTTGGTGTCATATAAGAGCTGTATAAGGTCCTATACAGCCCTTATGCAGCTTTTTTATTCAGCTTTAAGAATGATGGGAATCTGTTATTCGGCTGATAAGCAGCCTCGTGTGCTACTTGGGTAGTTGTTATAGTTTCATAGGGGCCCGTGGCTTAATAACAGCTGCACAGGTCGATCGATCTGGTTAAGCTACGCTTGCCGAGGTTGGTCTGAGGATGGGTGACCATCTTTACATACCGAGACCTCTCCGTGCCTCGGAACAACGTTAAGCCGTTGGTCCCGGCTGTCATTCGCGGATCTTTGGCAGTCGTTACGGGTAGTCAGAAGCCCGAAAGTCTGACAACCAGTCTTACCAAGGAGTATCGTATTACCCAGTAACTGGGTTGTGGAGGTTAGATAGGAAGCCGGCAAGCGTAGCTTAACCTGATCGATCGACCTGTGCGGCTGTTATTATTTAGCAACGGGCCCCTCCTGTATCTAGTGTAATTATACCTTTTAAAAAATATTATCTGTTAATTAGTGCTATAATATCATTCTTAAACAATTTGTTATAATATGAACCGTTTTAAAGGATTCATTTATTTATAACTTACTTAAACCTCCAGTTTCTTGTCTTTCTTTATTAAACCACACAAGTTAAATAAAAGACGGAGTAGCCAGTGCTTACCTATTTGTAACCAATTTAACGGGTCACATAGAATTTTTCTCAACTGCGGCTTATAACAAGTTCTCCTTAAAAAATAATCTAGTAAGTATACTATTTGTAAGTAGAACACAAAAATATTGAAGTACAAGATTGTACAAAAATGGTGGTATAAGCAATTATAGTAGTGATACCCGCATGCGACACTTTCTGGCCATGTAACCGCTTCGTAGCAGCGTAGGCATCCTTCGTAGCACCGTAGACACCCGACGTAGCACATGTGCTACGCGGATGTGGAAACTTTCACCACAAACTTTATTTTTATTTTAGGTTAACCTACGGGGTGGCACGGAAAATCGAAGCGCAACCTGTTAACCATGGATTCTGCTATATTTTTTTTTGATAACCGAAGAAACATTTCTACGCTAAGGGTTCTAGAATAATAATAATGTTTATTTACCAAAAACAGTGTTCATTTTTCCTTATAGGTAGTCTACATAAATACATAGGTTTACAAAAAAATAAAAATAAGACGCAAAGGAAAAATTTTGCACTAGGTCGAGCCTGTCTCGTGGAGTCCATGGGTGGTAGTTACGTGTTTACCATATCGATGACTTAGTTCACAATTGCACTAACTACGAAATTTACATTTTTGAGGAGAGAGCTTTAAAGTTTTTTAAAGTTTAGACGAGAACAGTAGAAAATTAAAGTAAAATAACAAAAAAATATGCATCTATTCATAAGACAATAAGTCATTTTATTCCATCATATCTCAATATTGTAATATTAGTTTAAACGTTACCTTTTCAAAATGGCCAAATAAACATAAAACCCCCCATTTAATACATTTGTGCACTAAGATTGATTTTGCTGACCGGCATTAAGTGAAAAACTCAAAAATATTTAACAGCTTTACCAGGCTGGTTCAAGGTCCAAGAAGAAGGATAATAATAGTTATGGATATTGCATTAAATAGACAAAATAATAAACCAGTGATCCATATTCATAATGTTTATTTTTATTATAAAACACAAACAGTTTTTATCCACAATTAACAAGAGAAACTTAAAATCAGTTAGGTAAAGTATATCTTGATTGATTTTACAAAAATAAAGACCATTAGTATAATACCACATTCATGGAACATTAAACGAACTCATTTAATACAACTGTGACCCACGTTTTTGGTAGAAAGAGACGGAATAACGGTGTTTCGATGCGTGGAAACGAAAGAGCATGAAATTTAGTGTATTTGGCATTAAAAAAGTCAAAATTTAAAATTTTGTAGTTAGTGCAATTGTGAACTAAGGCATCGATATAGTGAACATGTGCATTACATATATAAAGGATTTTTACAGTCGAGAGGCATATAAAAAAACGTAAATTTTTGCTGAATTCATGGTTAGATAAATAGTTTGCGTGACGCGATCCCCTACCAACCAATATATGCGTCCAATTTCTATACAAGGTCTGCTTATTTTAAATGACCCTTTAATGAGATGCGTAAACTCATTAAAGGATCATTTAAAATGTACTTTTATTAAAGACAGCTTACTTATTCAAAGTAATTCGACATCCTACACTCGATAAGTAAGTTACTACAATCTTCTGTGACTATAAAGCCTTGACGGTTAAGACTTTGTGGTTAATTTTGCTCATACGAGCCTTCTTATAAAGGTCAAAAAAAGTTATAATCAGAAGTACTGATAATAATGTTTAGGGCTTCTGGAGGGACTGAAATTCTGCCCAATATCTATGGTCAATTTACTCAAAGGATCTAAACGTTTAGCGCTGGGGCTCTGTCTTGCATAGGGTCGCAGCAGCATAATGCTGAGCGATAGCCGTTTTGCGTGAATGTGAGCGCATGTTTTCCCCTACCTTTTTTTTTCATTTTATTTTTTGTGTTTATGTTCACCGCAAATAAACGTTTTTCTTTATTTATTTTTCTTTCATATAGGTACATGAGTTTTAAAGTAATGTAACCCACATAAAGCCAAAAAAACAAAACAATAAAGGATAATATAAATTCTATAAATCACACCAAACCAATAAAAAGCTGCGGGTGTCAGAAGAACATAGTTTCCCTCCACCAGACAGGATACGGAGACACTGAATATGTATGGGCCCGAGATAAACGACGATAAAAGCTATGAAACCTTATAGCAAAATAAATTCAGAGAGTAAATGAAGCCAGCGCGGACAATGGACCGGGACTTTCTACGGCCCATTACTTGTCCCGGGCGATTACGACGAAACGCCAATTCAAATGAAATCATTTACCATATTATTTTCATTTGGTAACACCACCCACCCCAGCAAACTCCATTTCGCCGCCTAAACTCGTACGCGGCTCAGCCAATTTTTTAAATGTACCCGCTCAAAATAAATTATGTAGCGAACTGGGAAGGCGCTGCGGACAAACAAGAAATAAAACGGATGAGCGCGACTCGCGGCCAGAGTGGGACGGCGATAGTCGCTCCTCCCCCGGCGCCCCGCTCGCTCCCCCCGCCCCGCCGCGCCGCCGTTCAACTTGAAGACGGCCCCGAGAGCTAAGCTCCCGTTTTATTGTCACTTACACCTCGCCTAAGATTTGTTTACCGCTCAAATCTTCACGCTTGCAATCTTTCTAACTATTCTTTCGACGGTAAGGCTGACAATCGCGTGAATTGTTCTCCGCCAGCCGCAGAATTATGATTGCGACAAGAGTATACAAGACAAGTAAATTTTGAATCAGAGCTCTGATTAAAGAATCAGACGCAGAAACGATTGCTTATAAAGTATTAAGATGCTTATTTTGGATCGTCCAAGAATATTTGATAATAATATTGTTGTCTTATTGTTTCTAAACTTTGCATGGTTTACACAGAAAGCATTTGAGTAGGTATCTAATATAGTTATTTTTATTAAAGAAATCCACGTAGTTACTTGTTCGTATAAGAAATTAAAATAATTTTATTTGCTTTATGAATATCGGTGTAAATGAGTAAATTAGATGTTATACCAATTACAGGAAAACAGTACTACCTACTACTAGTTTTCGAAGACAACTCGCCAGTGAATCTTTCAGGAATTTATCAAGCTCGTTGTCCATGTTAACATAATTGTATTAGGTAACTTTGGTGTATGCTGACCTACATAAAAAACTTTTCTCATAACCTACCAGATTTCCCGGACCATTCATTGCAAAGCTATTACGGCTGTAAGTTTACGCATAAAACCACCTCCAATAATTGAGTTTAATACTGTCGTATTGGACTCTGTTTTATGTCTTGTTTTCGAGCGTGCTTTTAGCTTATTTCAAGAAGCGATAAAAGTGAGAGTGAATAGGCTTCTTCTGGGTAAGCTCACTCCATCGTCGACTTTGTCTCTGTCACCTCTGACCTAGACTAGAGTCAAGAGCAAACCCATCTCAAATAAATAAAATAAATAAAAAAAAGCACGCTATCAGTACTTAGCTATGGTTTTTAACCGACTTCTAAAAAAGGAGGAGGTTCTCAATTCGGATGTTTGTATTTTTTTTTTTTATATTTTTTTTTATGTTTGTTCGCGCGTAACTCCGTCGCTTGCCAACCGATTTGAAAGGGTGTACTTCCCAAATGGTCCCATGAATTTTTTTCGAAATTTGTATCTTAGATAAATTACAAACTCTCCCACTAAAAAGTACAAAATAAAAACTTTTTACAAAAAAAACAACCGACTTCCAAAAAAAACACTACAAAGTGCTAAATAACTTTAATTTCGGAAGTCGGTGTCAATAAACGAAAATGCAGAACCAACGACACCGACTTCCGAAATTAAAGTTATTTAGCACTTTGTAGTGTTTTTTTTTGGAAGTCGGTTGTTTTTTTTGTAAAAAAGTTTTCATTTTGATAGTTAAGCAACATTCATTGCGTTATTTACATTGTTGAACAGACAAACTTTTCGAACATATAACGCAATGGATTAGCAATATCCAAAATTATTGATATTGTGATTGATAGGGTCACCAAATATATCTTGCATGCCAAAGGCAAACCTTTGATGGTAAGTAACACCGCAGATTTTCTAAATATAAAAACAATACGAGTGGATGAAATAATGGTAAGTAGTATGAAGAGCACTTCCACGGTGACGACTTTCATAGGTATCATCTCCTATATAAAATTAAAACAAATCCTGGAACAGTTACCCAACTATTCAATAGTAAGGACCCAGTAACCGAGCTCTAACCGATTCCAGAGCTTAGTAAAGGGGTCACGGACGGCATTAGAAGTTAGTTTGGCCGCAGATAACACAATGACAACTAATTGGATAGCTTAGCTGTGCTCGGAATTTTCTCAACTATAGTTTAACTAACTACCCTGATAGATAAATTACGGGCTTTATTTCTGAAGAAACTTTCCAACTGGTTGAGTGGAAAACTCGTTGGGTTAGATAATTTGAAGATCCGCTTTCGTGAAATTGATTTTGGATTCGTTAACAGCAAGCAGACTGAGTTTAGTGTTTGTTTAATAAAAGTAGATCAATAATAAAAATAAACACGAATTTTACAAAAAACATACGCAGTATTGCGTGCATTTTCAACGAAGATAGGGGTTGTTTTAGTGAGTGTTTTACCTAAGATAAGGCTCGGCTACATTAGGTACCTATTTAAAAAAGAGATTAAAAATGAAGTTATAATTTAATTGACGATTGAGAGCGGTGCTCCGCTGTCAAAGATTTGCAGGCAGTAATGGCACAGCGATGCTGAAGACGCCGCTTGTAGAGAAAAAAGTCCCTAAAGAATTGCCCACACATTAATTACAGTAAAAAAAAATATTTTGAGAGATGCAGGATGGAAAAGAAGAGACTGTGCGGTGCCTCTCCAAGTTCTGGCTCTCCAAAAACCTAACGCACTCCATAGTTATCTACTGAATATCCTTGTAACGCTAGAAATAAAGCAGAATGAGATGGTTCTTGTAAGCAGCGCTTGCGATACGTCGTAAGAGCTGCCAATCAAGATCTGAGCCTGCCAGATCTGAGAATGATAGATTTAAATAAATAAATAAACAGTTGCAGTACCTACATAAGTTGACGATTCTGGTACTTACCTACCAAATGTGATGACGAAGAGGATAGCAGTATTATCAGCCCTGAAAATTAAATGCTATAAGGTTCGTAAAAAGTTCTCATAAATACAGTAGGTATGTTTTAACATGCTACAAAACCACAAAACAAAAATAAAAAAAAAACTGAAAAACGTTGCGAATTTCCACATGAAAAATCAACGAAACTAATATCATGAACGTTTGAGTGAACAAGATTAAAGTGATTAGCGTCGCCGCGTCCCGCGCCTTAATATTGGTCACTCACTTAATTCGGCTCGTTTTAAAGCAATCTTTTTCAGCAGCCGAGCATGCCGTTAAAAGTATTTCCAAACGTATAAATAATTTACGAAACGAGGACATAAAGTTTGCGGAGCGACCCCCGCTCGCATGCAAATCGAGTTGAAAGAAAGAAGTGTCCGCGACCGCGGCGCCATCTCTTTCCTCCGTTGAATATCCGAACGTGCGGGAGCGGGAGAGAGGACGTGTAGTGGATTACTGTTTGAGCGGGAGCGAGAGAGAGGCAGTCGGTAGTTGCGTTCGGTTAAGTGAATCAGTGCCCGCGCTCGCTATTAAATCAGGGCGCGGGAGCGGGGAGGCGCGCGTGCTAAAATGCTCTTTACAGCGGGTGGGGTTTTGTTTGCCGAGGGCGGTTTCAGAGCGATTACTCGCAGACCTCGCAGTAGTGTGTCCGCGGCGTTGTGGCGGCAGTCGCGGCGTGACGCGGCTCGCGAGTGATCGTACGTGTATCGGAACGTGATGTCAGTGACAGCGCGGTGACCGCGCTTTTTCGCACGGAGTTCGGCGGGAAAAGTTCCCGCCCACAATAAGACAACATATTTTCGGACGCTAATAAGGTAATTAGAGGTTTTATTTTCTTTTTGTTGTTTTTTGAAAGTTAGTTTTTAGTTTTCAAACTTTTCTACGCCGACGGATATCGCATTTTTATTTATTAATCACAGTAAATAATACTTAGATCATCTTTTAGAAACAGAATTTGAGCTGCTGCAAAACAAGAAATCAATGCCTGTATTTTTTTTTCGGACAACGGCTGATGTCATCCTAAAAAATAAACTGAATTTTTTTATGAACAAAAATATTCCAAAATAATGTTATTGCACAACCGTTTTTTTTTATAAATAAATAATTACTATATTTAAAAAAAAGTGACAACAAATAGTTACAGACATTATATTTACAACATACAGAAGTAGTATCTCAAACATAGGTCCCTTGGCCCCCAAAATATACCTGTGACTTAAATAAAGATCTCATAAGTCCTGCAGCTTAGGTACTTATTTTTTTTAAACAACTGAGTACTTTTCAGCGATGTCTATGCGACTTCAGAATCAACGTTAAATATTGGTGAATTTGCAGAAAGAAAATTAAAAAGCCTTGAGAATGTCTGTAAGTTTATTTTACGCCTGAAATAATTAATAGGTATGGTATTTCTTACGGTTTAGCAAAATTAGCTGTACGTCTGTCTGCCACAAGGCCGTATGTTAAGAACCGTAATAGTTCAACGGTTGAAATTCACACATTCACAGGATACATATAAATTTTAACTGTAACCACCATCATGGCAAATAAAACACCATTGAAGAACCCCGCGAAAAATGAATTTTCAACGTTTTATTTGATGGACTGGTGGTACGAAATCCTAACTATATCCTTAGTCAAGCCCTACTCGCTGGGATTCTAACATTTTTGAATATAAACAACAAAAAATACTCTGTTTTCATTTTACCAATGGATGCTTACGGCGGATCAAATGACGAATCATATTTTTATTACGACCAAAATTACAAAGTACTTAGTAGGTACCTACCTATAAAATCAAAAATAAATAGAATATCAGGATGGATAAAGGACGCAATATTCAAATTAAAATCATTGAATCAATGTTTTATGTCTTTGTTAAAGTTTCGAAAACAATCAAAATAATGTTTATTTTGTTTAAATAAGAATTCTGCGAATTCTTCACTATCTACCAGCCATTATATCCTAGGTCTAGCTTCTGCCCGCGACTTCGTCTGCGTAAAACTTCTTGTTCCCCCGACCCACCCCGTCGCATCGCATCGCCTGCCCGCGCTATTACCTCGTTTTGGCTTAGCGTTCTTTCTGACTTTCTTTTCTTTTTTACTCAACTCTTAAGGGTCCTAGCGAGATGCCTATAGCCTATAGCCTTCCTCAAGAATGGGGCTATCAAATGTAAAAATATTTTTTCATATCCAACCAGTAGTTTCAGAGATAAGCGCGTTCAAACAAACTCTTCAGAGTTATTATTAGTAAAGATTAAAATAAACTTACAGCTGTAAACAATTGCGAGTGCTAAGTCCAATTTCACCTCAGTCACCAGACATACAAGGGGAGAAATAGAACTCATTCAAAGATTTATAAAGCTATAATTGATATTATACTAAGCCTGCATTAATTTGCCAGCTGTCCCTGGCTCAGGATAGACTACAGGCCAAAAAAATCGACACCACAATAAACCAATGCGTGCATACAAAAGCATACTTAATTCATCAATTAACCTCGAGCTGCCTAGCGTCTTCCCAACTATGTTGGAGTCGGTTTCCAGTCTAACCGGATGCAACTGAATGCAACTCCCTATCTGACCTCCATAACCCAGTTACCAGGGTAACACGAATACCCCTTGGTAAGACTGGTTGTCAGATTTGGGCTTCTGACAGGCCCACGGTGTAACGTGCATTCTGAGGCACGGAGAAGTCTCAATACGCAATGGCTGGTCAACCATCTACGAACCGACCGCGGTAAGCGTAGCTAAACCTTCGACCACACACCATTTTTGTGTGCATCTGGAAAATAAAGGAAAATCACTGTCCATTCCAAGGTTGCCTGGAAGAAATAACAGAAAGCGTTAAGGCCGCCCATTGTATATTTTGTAGTGTTTGATGTATTTTTTTCATGTTAGATATTTTTGTGGTGTACAATAAAGTATACATAAATAAATAAATAAACCTATGCGTGCATTTAATAATATACTTAATCAATATACCAACTCAATTGGCACGTTACCGACGCGCGACGTCACGCTGCAAGACTCGTCTCAATCAGTTGCCAATTAAAGTTATAAATAAACAAAGTGAAGAGTTTTATACAGTCGCTCCATGTAAAATACTGGTATTCAGCTGCATCTGGTTAGACTGGAAGTCGACCCCAACATAATTGGGAAAAGGCTAGGCAGATAATGATAAAGTGGAGACGACAATAAATTAAACTGCGTGTATTTAATGACGTTCCTAGTCGTCATACGACTTTTGAATAAAAATATCCAATACTTTAATTACTGTAACTAGTCAAAGAAAAACCCATAGTCGGCTCATCACTTCTATTTAGTTAAAAAAAAAACACATTTTCAATTTCGATTCTAGGATTAATTTGATAGTTCTAAAATACTCTGCTGCAGTAGTGTTGCCAGGGTTTTCATTTATTTTCGTTTTATAAAGCTAAAATTATATTCACATATAATTTACTTAGGCATAATTTGCTACGAGACCCTCAACGCTTAGACTAGAGGCAAAACAAATTGATAGACCATAAAACCTATTCCTGCATATACCCCGCCTGCAGTCCTGCTTAGATACTAACAGAGTTAAGTTTTATTTACTAACAAAATTGTTACTATATTATTATATATGCTTAGGTTAAGGTATTTGTCTATGGGTCTTTGTTACCTGAAAATAAATGGTTTATTATTATTATAACAATATACTGCCATTCAACGCGGCAATGCTGCTAGTCTTCCGGATGACAGCGTTGTGGAATAGTTCTCCGACGCCTAAGTGTCCTTTTGTATTTTTATTTATTTGTATAGTTAGATTAAATTTAGTACCTAATGTAAATAGTTATTTTTAGTTCCACTTACTTCTTTATTTTCAAACAAGATAATATTTACATAACATAAGCTGCTAAGGTATTTAATTTGTTAGCTCAGTTGTTCATTTTATTGTGCATGCTGTGGTGTCCTGTAATTGAAAGAGTACACCTACCAAATTATTTGTCGGCCATTAACAATATGTAATTAATGTTTGGGGTATATCTATTGTTGGAGATCCGTAAAAAAAGACTTAAAATAATATTAATAATATGTGCAGTCAACAAAAGAGATAAGTATGCAGGATCGTCGGATATAGTTGAAGTTTAGTAAGAAACCGATGGATGTTCTCGAATAAAATTAATAGAAAACAAAAAGCTCATTTATCAAATTAAGTTTCAGTCGACAACATCCATCGGTTTCTTACTAAACTTCAACAATATTCGACGATCCTGCATACTTATCTCTTTTGCTGATTGTACATGTATATAAAAAAGAAGCAAAGAAATCATAGAGCATCAAAACATTCGGCCGCACCGCTGTCAACAGAAAAAGTGCCCAAAAGGGTAATAGTTGTATAATAATTATTGTATCTACGCATTTTAATAGACTTAATGAATATAATCAATTGGCACGTTACCGACGTCACGCTGCAAGACTCGTCTCAATCAGTTCCTTCTAACACAATAAAAGCCAATAACGTTCCACTCGAGCAATAAGCTCAATTACTAGCAAATATGAACATTGTATTGATATGCAATCGTGGACGGCGCCCGGAGCAATTATTGTGGCGTTATGAGCTATATACCTTACACGTACGTATATGGAAATGGCTGATTGAATCGTCTAGCGGTTGGTTTTGAAAATAACAATGTTTTTAGAAGACAGAACTATTGTTTTACTGTTATTCTAGAAAATAAAACACAGTATAATGATTCAAAATCAGTTTTAAATCAAGTTTCAATCGTAAATCAACTATCATCATCATCATTTCAGCCCGGAATCACCCACTGCTGGAATAAATGATAAATAAGGTGTTTCCCGCGACTTACGATATCGTCAAATTAACTATAAATAGAGTTAAAAAGTTAATATTTGGATGTATTCAAATCCGCGTAGCAACGTGCTACGAAACGTCTACGAAAGTGCTACGACTTTGCTACATTTCTTCGGATATTTTTTATGTCGTGATGGGTATTTATAATATTTTGCCATAACACTTATGTACTTGTTCTTTTTTGTATTTGTGTTCTTTCACTGCTACATGTTTGCTGAAAATAAATGTATTTTCTTTATTTTTTCTCTCATAGGAAAAGTCACTACAGACCATGCACTCAAAATAGAAAAAAAAAAAATTGCTCTATTATATATTAGGTACTCTATGTCATAAACTTTTAGACAATCAACTTACTCAAATGGTTCTGTCTGATTCATCCTATTTAAATGCGTATGCAGAATGTTTTACGGATTACAAAACAAGATGGATGTAATTATTGATAAGACATTAAATAAGACTACATTTTCGTGTCTTAGACGTCCTTCAATAATAATGAAAGGAACTTTAATCCAGTCCAACTAATAACAGCGTAAGGTCATTTTGGGAGTTATTTCATTATTCAGAGCACGAAGGTTTGAAAGGATTAATCGCGGCGTGGATGGCCAAATTCGAAACTCATCATCATCTGCCTAGCCTTTTCCCAACTATGTTGGGGTCAGCTTCCAGTCTAACCGGATGCAGCTGAATACCAGTATTTTACATGACCTCCACAACCCAGTTACTGGGTAATACGATACCCCTTGGTAAGACTGGTTGTCAGACTTTCGGGCCAAATTCGAAACTATTAGGATTTAATAAATCTATTAGTACTCAAAGGAGTCTCGTGCTCGATTTTGATGAAAACTAAAACTACATCATTGGATTTTTGAAAAATCAATGTTCCTAGCCAGGAATCGAAGCCGTTGATTTTGATTAAAAAAACACACACACACACTGTATTATTACACCATTCGATAGTGTCCCTAATAAGGATTAAATTCTGGGAAGTAATGACATACGGCAAATTAAATAAAAGAGCTCAGTATTAACAACATAGCTTCGAATTTGGCCATCCAAGCTCACTGGCCATATCTGTCGCATGTCGGAGCAGCAATATGCGAAAGCCACCACTCAATGGATTCCCAATGGCAAGAAACGACTACGCGGCAGGCCCAGAAAGAGATGGCGGGATGAGCTGCACTCCTTCTTAAAGGATTGGCCCACAATCGCAGTAGACCGAGAAAAGTGGAAGGAGGGAAGGGAGGCCTTTGCCCTGCAGTGGGACAAAACAGGCTTAAAAAAAAAAGCTCACTTGAAAAAAAATTCACGCTGTATAAAAAACACACGCGTGTGCTAGGTTCATTCATTTCCATTTTATTGCATTTCCAAAAGAGTCAAACACAAAAAATGCCAATTAATAAATGACGAATGAAAAACAAATGACAAAATGACGTCTGAAGCAGAGTAAAACTCCCGGTACCTATACAGGAATGAGAAAATGACACCATCAATAAAACAGCAATTATATAAGCGGTATCACTGATCCTGTATTATTTGTTTATTCGCACTTACATAATATGCTTATTACAATCTTCTGGGACTATAGCTATGCTATCAATAAATAGCTTTATTTTGCGAAAACCGGTTAAGCCAAATTGCAAAACACCACAGCACGCATAACAGTTCCGAATACGCGACTATATTTTGGTTTACTACTATAAACTGCATCAAAACTCACTATACGTATCACTTATTAAACCGATACACTGTCGGGCAAATATATCAGTTAGTACAGATCTCTCTAATGGTCCATAATGAGTAGTAATTGGATTGAGAGCCCGACGGCCGCCTGATCATTACGAGTATATCGACTCGAACCAGTTAGGCAGTTAACCACCAATAGTTTCAACCAGTCAATTTTCAGATTTACTCTAACTGTTACAGTGATTGGTTAACTGAATTTAGTTAGTTTTAGAGCCATTTGGCCAAACTTAGTTGGAATTGAAATTGGAATTGAATTGTAAAAGTTTTATTATAGAGGATAAAATATACATACTGGAATTAACCAACAAACTAGGTATATACTCGTATTTTAACATAAAAATTAATGATAACTTAACCTAACTAAAATAGGGTGTCGAAAAATTCCACTGGCGATTTTGGTTGTTAAAACAATACAAAAAAATCTTTTGAGTTTGTTTTATTTTCGTCTTGTTTTTCCATATTTCTTTATTAGTCGTCATCTCAGCAGTCACATTCATTTCAATTCATACTCAAGAAAACAGTTTGAAAGACAGACCTTCTCTTTCTTCTTTGACATTTTGCAACATTAATTTCCCAATACACATATACTTACCTAAATTCTATTCAAACTTATGTTTTAAATTGATGTTATTTCAAGTTAAACAAAAATCAACCTTATTTTAATGGCAATTAAGTTGATTTCAGAGTGACTAGCAGTATTGAAAGAGTTATAAAAATGTTTGAATTTGTAGCGTAAAGTTAACTTTATTGCGTAGGATTTAGTAGATGTAATTTTCCCATAAACTTATATTTGTTTTCATTTTTGGCAAATAAGTCACGAATGCATATTATATACATACACTCACGCGACTTTTTGCCATGGGCGCTAGGCAGAAACTACAGAACGCCATTTGCTAAAATTCTTACAACTCATTTTAATTTTTCCAAAATTCCCATCAAGTTATACATCTATAAAATTTCTCTACAACCTTTCACAAGGGTCGATAGCCGCAAAAAAAACGATAAAAAGTCGTACAAACGGCCAGCAGTAAGTTTAGTTTTAAGTGCGTTCATTCGATATAGCGGTATCGACGCCAATTGAGTAGCGTCGCCGCGTCCTCCCGATAATTGCACGTAATTGCTCGACCAAAGGGTACCACAGGCCGACGAATTATTCTTAGTAATACGGTTTTCTTGATGGTTGAAGGTGACAGGATATTGCTTAATAGTGTAGTGCGGAATACAATCCCAATGTAACTGGTATGCTTGAAGGCAAATTCCCGTCAGTAAACGGTCAAGAACTTGTCAAAAATGTAGGGAAATTAGAGGTATTTTTTACAGATTGAGACTGAGATCAGACTGTGAACGTTCTTAAAATTACGAGAATTACCCCTCTGTTATATATCTACAATTTGATCGTAAAAACCACGCATCAAATCATCATCATTATGCAGTTAAATAAACACCTGAAATGTAATACAATGTTTAACTGTAAGCATAAACAATAACAGAGGGGCAATTCTCGTAATTTTAAGAAAGTCTGATCTCAGTCTCAATCTGTCAAAAATACCTCTAATTTCCCTACATTTTGACATTTGTTTGACGCTGAGATATGAGACTGCGACTAGATTTTGAACGTTTAAGAATTGGCCTTCAGTTTTCAGCATTTTGGAATTTCGGATTGGTCTCTGCATTCGGGCCCACAGTCTGATCACATGTAAAAAGTGTGTGTTAACTTATTGACACTAGGATTGATAGCTAGGTATACTTTTCATAATAATAAATTTCTTATCTCATTTATTTTTCAAACAAAGTCCATTAAATTAATACAAAATTGATATTAAATTCACACGTACTCAATAAAATGCTCAACATTCAAATCATAAGGGTTGGCATTAAGTTTGAAAACTTTGTATAGCACGTGTGACCAAAACCCGCACTTAAGTCACACTTTCCTCTGACTTAAGTAGTCCATTTTCACACAGAAAAGTGTGAATTTAGTGCGGGCTTAGGTCACACGGGCTATAAAATAGTATACAACACATGTGACTATAACTGGGCCCGTGGCTAAATAATAACAGCCGCGCAGGTCGATCGATCTGGTTAAGCTACGCTTGCCGCGGTTGGTCTGCGGATGAGTGACCATCTTTACATACCGAGACCCCTCCATGCCTTGGAAAGCACGTTAAGCCGTTGGTCCCGGCTGTCATTCGCGGATCTTTGACAGTCGTTACGGGTAGTCAGAAGCCCGAAAGTCTGACAACCAGTCTTACCAAGTGGTATCGTATTACCCAGAAACTGGGGTGTGGAGGTCAGATAGGCAGTCTCTCTATGTATGATACTGATATTCAGCTGCATCCGGTTAGACTGGAAGCCGACCCCAACATAGTTGGGAAAGGGCTAGGCAGATGATGACACAATGACTCTTCCATTGATGGACGGTGTTTTGATCTCTCTCTAACACCTTGTAGGTATCAAGTTAAAAACAATCACTGATCAGAATGACTAAAACGAATGAAAAAAGCACCAAATTGAATCAAAAGTATGTAGCAGCGAGTGTGTATCGTCGTTTGAGCCGATTAAAGGCCAGGGAGAGCCGGTCACGCAAATGATGATTGACAGGTGCTGGTAGGGCTGCGCTGATCACAAATTATAATTTTATTACATGTTTTGGGGGTTCGCAGTTCAAACGTATCAAATATTTTAGAAGAATTCGTAAAAAGCATTGTAACTGATATCAAAACTTGTGATTGTATCTATTAAATTAGGTAAGGACCAAGCCCCGTAAAGCATCACGTTTCCGACATATTAATATTTTGGTCCTATTAAGTTTTCTGTTTGCATTGATGTCAGCTATCGATTTTTATAGATACCAAGCGTGAGCGCCATTTTGAAAAAAAAAATGGCGGACATTGTAGGTAGCGGCTCCATATAAAAATCTTCAATCCTTTTCGGAAACAAAGTCGGAATCCGAAAAATAATAAGAATTTTGTAAAAAAAACTCAATCTAAATGAACCTCAAAAACACCATCCCGCAACATCTCTATCTATGCAGGCCCAGACGGAGATGGCGGGATAGCTGGACTCCTTCAACAAGAACTGGTCCTTAGTGGCTTTACTGGTCCTTGGAGTTTCTTGCCCGTTCTTATCCATAGAGATTACGTTTTGGAATAAACAACTAACTTCAACATTCTGACTAACTGACCGACTATTTAATTTTGACAATTCAAAAGTGCCTGTACATGGTTTAATTGAAATAAATGGTTTGACTTTAAACAAAGAGAAGTGGAAAGAGAATAGGCAGACCTTTGTCCTGCAGTAGGACATCCCAGGCTTTTAATAAATTTGTATGAAACAGCAGATTTCTTTTTTCTTGATAACCGACGCAAATTTCTCATCGGTTAGCTTTTTTGTCAGCTATTTTTGATGTGCTGAAGTCATGGTTACAATTTGCGTGTCGATGTCCCAGACAGTAAACTACACATTTATCAAAGGAAACATATCAAAAAACTGCACCAGCTCATTATTTGTATTCCTTCAATTGGATTGTCGCGGCCTGATTGAACCATTGGCCACTGTTAATAGTTAATTTAAACTGTTCAATTGATCTCCATTACAATTGGTAAAAGTTCGATATCAAATGAACGAGCCAGTGGCACTGTGATTAAATATTATTGATTGTTACTTAGCGCCAAGCGGGTTTGAATCGTAAAATAATTTGTTTCAATTGAATTGTTTTTTTTTTTTTGTTTTGGGATGTTGTTGGTGGTTGTTTATGTTTTGTTAGTTGTATTAAATTTATATAGGTTTGTAATATATACCGAATAATTTCTGTATCCGTAATAACACACTATCAATTTATTTTAAATTTCATAGAATCTCCTTTTCATAAACCATTATATTCTTAAGGACTGTGTATTAGAGCGTTTACGTCAATGAATCGTATTTTTTCTATATTATATGATATTGGAAGAATGATAAGAAAACTCTTTCAACTGATTTTGATGTAAAAAGTTACATAATTTATTTAGTAGTCGCGGCAACCCTGAGCGCGAATAATTTCAGTAAAATTCAATAAAGTGTACTTCGACGGGCGTCGCGATTCCAATTCACTAAAATTTCACTCATTTATATTTAACGTCGAACTCTGCTCTAAATTATGCTAGACAACAAAATTATGTTTTCTTTGAAAATCTTACTCTCTCAATTTAGAAGCTTATGCTAGCTGACATGGCAAATTATAATTATATGTAATGCTCTGTGTCCCTTAATGTTAATTACTTTGCATACGTACTATTGTAAAGAATCAAGTTTTTCTAACTGAACAGATAGCTGTGCTGCTGGGGAGTTTGTTGCGCCACTTTTTCCCAGCGAAAGCATTAGGAAGTGGTGAAAGGCGGGCTTTTCGGGGGACTGTCTTATGTAATTTTAACGTTCGAAAAGTGCTGATATTTTGATTTTGAAGTATGGTATCATAGTCGGTTCAACTGTTTATATCCTGCTAGGAACTTAAATTATCCAGATATTCAAAATGGTTATAACACTGCAATTTGACGTAGGATGTTAATTAATCTGCTATTTTTTTATTATTTACTAGCAGTGCTCTGCGGTTTCACCCGCATAAGTGTTGTTCCCGTAGGAATATCGAGATAAAAAGTATCCTATGTGTTAATCTGATGTATAAACCTATATCACTGTAACGTTTCATCAAAATCCGTTGAGCAGTTTTTGCGTGACAGAGTGACGCGTTTAAAATGTTAGTAATATTATTATTGTAGGATTTATTTATCCTCCTACTGGAACGCCGTACAGGAATTACACCGACGGAAAAAAAATTACTTCATGTGCTGCTTGCCATCCATCCTGTGCGATCTGGACATCGAACGGGCGGCGATAGTACACGCATGCTCACGCAGCGTCAATACACTTTTCCATAGCTGCATTACTCCATCTATATTGTGCACATTCTTTGCGAATTTTATGATACTGAAAGAATATATAAAAAAAAATACATTAGATTGAAAAAACTATAGAGGTATGACGAACAAAGTGTGGGTGGGGTTTACTCATACTCTACAGAAAAGGGAGGATAAAAACAACTAAAACGACTCAAATCACGACTCGACTCATCTCTCGACTCTTGCGATAAAATTTTTAAACGATATACTTAGGTATCCCTTGAAAACTAGTAGGTACAGTCTTCTAGTCTTAAAAGTCGTCTGAAAGACTGAAAGACCCCGAACAATGTGCTTCTTACAAACAATGGCATAAATGAATGATAAGATAGAGGTATTATAGGCACCTAAATTTCATTGTAGAAATTATCCTAATAACAGTCGGTAAAAATTGCGAATTGTGAAGTAAGCAAATATAATGTGCACCCATTCGCTCATCATTTTCAGTAAAATAAATACAATTCAGCAAAGACTAATTAATACATTAACAGCTAAAGGTATACCGATACTTAATTACTCGATTTGACTCGGATAATTGATTAAATCGTAGTCGATTCCAAATTAAACGGTACAAATACGATTTCAGAGCAAATTGTGTTTGCACACGATATCGAACTGAGTCCGTGTTTACATTGAAACGTTTGCATATTGGCTGCTTTTTATTAAGATTATACTTAGGTATTTGGTTGGAGTTTTGAAGGCAAAAATAAAAATGTTTGACTAAACTAATCAATTTAGATTCAAAGATACTGCCTTAGTTGGTAGATAATATTTTAAAATAAGGTTTGTAGGTACCTAATGCAGTGTTCATAATCTCAGATAATTTTAGTAAAATGTAATCTAAGTTGATTTTTCAGTGATTGAGTGATTGATACCTATATTTTTGGTTGTAATGGAATTTGAACATTGTTAAAAGTATGATATTCCGTTTGTTGTTCCCTAACTAGCAAATTGTCTCAACGTCTTAATTCAAATAAGTTTTTTTTTGTTAGCGCTATCTACGAAGTAGGTTATTATGTTGTCTATGTTTTAATTCTATTGGTTATAGGGATAAACATAATCTTCTGGCAAATACAACATATTTTCCAACCAATCTTAGTTCCTTTATTCAAGTTCAACAATATCAAGGTTCTCTATTATCCGTCTCGTAGATTCAAAATAAGCTCTTAATATAATAAACATGAAAAGGTTTACGAGATAAATCATCAGTTCCCACATTTGGCGGCAACTCACAATGGGCCTGGGACCCTCCTCCCTCCTCCGGTGTTATGCGAGTGACGATAATCTCACCTCGACAAGACGGGAATGCGAAATGAAGTGCTTTTGCCAAATCAAAAAAAAAACAAGCTTTTGAAATTCGAATGCTAATTCCTCTGTGGTTTTATTTAAAAATCTTTTCTTTTTAATGACTTAAGTGGCTGGATGTGATTTTACTTGCGTGAAAAGGGCAAAGACAAATAAACAAAAACTGGAAGTGAGATATTTAGATAATCAATATCAGTCTATTATTAAATAATGCGCCGTTTATAAATCTCGACGAGTAGTTTTATTGTTTGTTAATGCGACAATAGAGGATTCAGGATATAGTCAGTTTACTTAGGCGGTCTGACTTAGGCGACAGTTCTGAAGTTGTTGAGAATTGTTGTAAACAACATGATTGGGTCACACTTGTTTAAAGAGGGTTTATTGCATAAATAACCTTTATGTATTAATTTTATTTGAATCTTACTTATATTATTACTTTTATTTTTATCTAATAAACTTCCCATAGGTGCTTATTTAGGTATAGGAATATCAGTGAAGTCATTTAGAAAATAAACAGATATTTTACATTAGGTACTTACATGTAAAATAAATCGTTGTTTACTTTGTTGTGTTTAATTTCTAGGTGACTTCCGGGTAAATGTTTAATTCTAAACTGAAAAGGTTTGTCTCCAATAAAAACTGGGTTATTTCAACCTAGTACTTGAAAGGCGACCTACAACTTTTTGGCAACAAAATCTAACCCGAGCATTTCATATCAATAATTTTAAGAGACCAATCAATTTTTTTAACAAATAAAAAGAAAAGAACAGTTTTTTTTATCATAAAAAAAATATTTCGTTAAAATGCGAAGGTTATGGTTGCAGCGCGGATGCGGTCGGCGGTGGGTGTAATACGGTAATGATGACACGACAATATAAATAGGATTAGTGTATCAGGACCCCACGCGCGCAGACAGGACGAGCCAATACACGCACTGACACTGTGTTCCGACACGGACTACACGGTGGACAAAAACAAATGAATAAAACTGGAATTAATATAGGTAAAATAAAAAGAAAACACTAGTACTGTCACGTTTATATCTGCGTCAAATAAAGAACGCTATATTCTTTTGTTTCTTTCTAAATCAAAAACTGTCTTCAACAAGAAAACAAATCACATATTTAAATAACGCCCGATGAGTAATATTATAAGTATCTATAGAAAATATGTTTATTTATCTAACAGTTTAAATCAGACAACACACATGTCATGACACGTGCTTATTCTTTAGTTAGTTAACTAACTTTTTAAGCGAGGGAACAGGGGGTCTAAAAAGGCCAGTTTGGCAGAATCATAAAACAATTCATATCACGCAATTCATCTGTTTGACAGTTTCACACCTATATATCCCTGAAGGGTTAGGCAGAGGTGTACCTATAGCATGTATAGCATTTTACGAATCTCCATACAAAACTGTCATACAGATGAAATTGCGTGACATGAATTGTTTTATGATTCTGCCAAAGTGGCCTTTTTAGGCCCCCTGAGCAGAAGCATAATCAGCTTGTAATGGGACACAGGCTCTGTGTAAGAGGGAGTGGCCGTAATCCACCACGCGGGCCCAGTGCGGGTTGGTAGATGTCACATGTCTTCAAATTTTTTATTCTAGAACATGCCGGTTTCCTCACGATGTTTTCCTTCACCGTTTTGTGAGCAGTGGTGATAAAATTATAGTGGGGAAAAAAAATAAGTCTGAAAAAATTGCCTCTGCTAAAATGTGAAACAAAATATTCTACAAAATGAAATTGAAGATTTTAACTCACCAGCAGAGTCGGGTTTCGTGAACAAGTTAGAAAGTCTAGCCTATCTATCATGTTATCCCTTAATGAAAAGGTGTAACAGTTAAGTAGATTTCCCGTCTGATGTTTTATAATCCGACCCAGATTATCACAGAAAGTGTATGACTAGCGACCCGCCCCTGTTTCGCACGGGTTTTACGACATGACAGCACATCGAGATTTTCTTTATTATATTCAAATTGATTTATTAAATCTACATGTCATAGTCTAATAACACGCAAGTATTAAATTAGCTATCAACTACAATGTGGGACTAAATAATTTAATTAGCTAAAAATAGTGTTGCAGCCAAATTAGACCGATTTTAAAGTTTCCATAAAAACAGAGATTACCAGTTATTTTTTTTTAAATAAGACATTTCGAAAATGTTCTTAAGTAACTTTTTAGACCTTTGTATCCTGCTTATGTGAAAATAAGGAAGGTTGAAAAACAAGGGCTTGAAAGTTTGTATGAAATACCGTACGGCGTAAACGCTCTTAAAGATCTACAAATGACAGCCGGGACCAACGGCTTAACGTGCTTTCCGAGGCACGGAGGGGTCCCGACATGTAAGTACAGACACGAAAAGTGACTATGTATATAGGTAAGTAAGCGTCGGTTCCTGCGAATTTTAGTGTTAACACTTAACAGAATTAGTTATTGTAACATTATTAGAACGGTAATGGGTTCATGTAGACCTTGTGTAGTTTAACTTTGATGGGTTTAGTTATGAATTATGAAAATGTATTAAAGCTTAAATATTAATTTGAAAGGAATATTAAAATTAAGTAGGCAATTTAAGTTTAAAAAAATATAATATTGTCTGGGTATTTTTTTGCTATGAGTAAATGTTTATTATTTAATGATAAAATATAATAAAACCACGCCTGCAATCCTCGATAGGCAGAGTTATACCTGCAGTACACCCACATTTTAAAAATATCGCCGTATAAAAAAAAAACTTTACATTTATTAATTTTGTTCAGAAAAGTCCGTGATGGACCCACAGGGAGCTGACGTCAGTCGCAGCATCGAATGCGCCCGCGCATCGTTTAGCCGATTCATTGCTCCATTAATGTCATTTATACCGACGGCTCGTCTACACGTGGGTCTCTAGTTATATGTGCAATTGAATTTCATTGCCATTTTCCTCTCGCAAATAAAGTTATGTTAGTGTGCGGATTATGATTAATAAAAGATTTAAGTAATTAATGTCGTCTGTCATAAAAAATAAAACATTACGGTCATTTAAAGTTTGAAAACGGGCGACTTTTTAGTAGTAAAAACAAAATTGAGTGAAGTGGAATACAAGTAATATTATTATTTCAATAAAAAAATGCAAAATCAAATAATATGACATGATGATAATTTATAATAAGGTAATATTTAAAATAAAACGTAACTTTAGCATGTTTACTTTCACCTATTCTTCTAATATTAATATTTTACGGCTAAACTCTTTCATTCGTAATTAAAAACTTGTTCATATTTTGTCTCGACACACAACTGACCTCCCCTCTTATTTCCCTTCAATCTTCTTAAAAAAAAAACCCGGAGTAAACTTTCATCACTATTAACATCAGTTTAAGCATTTTTCGAGTTGTTATGAGTAGAGGTTGAATTTAAAGTAGGTAAAGTCAGGGAAGTTAATTGTTAAGCAAATTCACTACTAACGTAAATTCTCCGTATATTCAAATCACATGTGACATCCACCAACCCGCACTGGGCCCGCGTGGTAGATTACGACCCATTCCCACTTACCGCGAGGAGACCAGAAGTCGGAACATTTTAGGCTGATTATGTTTATTCAAATCGGCGCAGAGCGGTGCGCAGTGGCCTAGTGATAACCCAACCCAGACAGGCGTTTTACGTTGTGTAAATTATTTCATCACCACTGCTCTCAAAACGGTGAAGGAAAACATCGTGAGGAAACAGCCATGTCCTAGAACCAAAAATTCTAAGACATGTGACATCTACCAACCCGCACTGGGATTATATACTCCCTCTCGAACAGAGAAGGCCTGTGTCCCAGCAGTGGTAACAATATAGGCTGATTTTAATGATTCAAATCACGACTGTCATTCTTTGACAGTTGGATATCTATACTATAACACGGCAAATCAACGTAGTATCCATTTGCTTAAATTCCAATTTATTTATTATTCACAATATTCACAGCTCTTTGAAATTTTATCTTAAAATATATAAGTAATTTAAGCTATTCTTACAGCCAATTACGGATTTACAATTTAATAGCTATACAATACATGCAGCAGAAACAAACATGTAGAATGAAGTGAACTGCTAGCACCATCTAAGCATTGCTAAGTCTACAGTGTGGTTGAGACTTGAGTGTGTAGGAGTGTGCATGAGGCGTTGCAAATGGGTGTGTGAATATGTTATAGTGGTATGTGGTGATTGTCTGTATACCTTCTATTCAATTCAATTTAATTTAGATGTATTAGTCAACTAGCTGCGCTCCGCGGTTTCGCCCACGTAAACGTCGATTCCGTGGGAATATCAGGATTATAAAAAATAGAAAATTCGGCTACCTCCATATAAAATTTTATCAAAATTGGTCCAGCCGTTTGAGCGTGAAGAAGTAACAAACATATAAACACACACACAAACTTTCGTCTTTATAATATTAGTGTGATTCGTCACACGATTAATTGTCGTTGTTATCAATTCTGGACATTCAATCGTTTATTGCATTTCACAATTATTGAATTTCCCTGACTGCCCATAACGGACTTCCCTTTGAAACTACCTGTCCTAAACATTTTTAGCAACATAATATGTCCCACCTTTACATGTGATGACGCATCTGACAACCTGCAGTGTGGTCGGAATATCGCACGGTGCACTGTAATCTAGCAATTTATTCATCGAAATTAATTGATTTATGGCCAGCACGTCCTTACTACTGTCACACTGTGCGCTTGCGGTCCTGCAAACGACAGTTACATAAAATTGCTTAGAACTGTTGGGATTTTATTTGCAAGGTCAGCAGATACTTACTTTCTGATGGAATGTTTTATTGTTTTATGATTCTGTTCCAAAAAAGTCTGGAAATATCATCATAATGGATATTTTTATTTTATATCTACATGTCTGTCAATTTCATGAAAAGTTGGTGGCAATTTTTGCTTCTGGGCCCCCTCTTAAATAACATTAGTTATTTTGACTGATTTTGTGAATAAGATAAAGTGTTGTGAAAACTGGGAATTTATACAATATTAGATGCACCCCTCGGTTTCACCTGCATAAGTCTCGACCTCGTAGTTAAATTGGGATTATAAGTATCCTATGTCTCATTCAGGTCATGGTCTACCCATGTGCCCTTTCATCCAAATTCGTTCAGCCATTTTAACGGGAAAGCGTAACAAACAAACTTACAAAAATCATCTATAATTATTAAAAGATCAATTCTTTTTATAAATAAACATCATTTCTGCAACTTACTATTTTTGATTAAAAAAGATAGGTAATTGACACTACAGTACATCGATAATTAGTTTTTCATAAAGTCATCATCTGCCTAGCCTTTTCCCAACTATGTTGGGGTCGGCTTCCAGTCTAACCGGATGCAGCTGAGTACCAGTATTTTACATGGAGCGACTGCCTATCTGACCTCCACAACCCAGTTACTGGATAATACGAAACCCTTTAGTAAGACTGGTTGTCAGAATTTCGGGCTTTTGACGACCCGTAACGACTGTCACAGATGCACAAATGGCAGCCGGGACCAACGGCTTAACGTGCTTTTCGAGGCACGGAGGGGTCTTGGTATGTAAAGATGGTCACCCATCCACGGACCAACCGCGGCAAGCGTAGCTTAACCTGATCGATCGACCCGTTCGGCTGTTATTACTTAGTCATAAACTATCGAGTTAAAAAAATAAATAGCAGATCAATTTAAATTCGGGATGATGATAGATCACTATTGTTGTCATCTACGTCACAAATGTGACCGATGTCGACCATTATTCACAAGATCTACAATAACTGAAGACAGATTGCTGCCTGTCACATTTCGTTGTATTATTTATGAGAACTAAATGAATCTGTGTAACTTCACGCTTGTATTCTTAAAGCGGTTGACAGAAGTAGACTGTAACTGTTATTCAGTAGACATGTGAACTAAATATTAACAGGAGAAAGTTTTAAGAGCGTTTACGACGTACGACATGTCATACAAACTTTCAAGCCATATGTTTTTCGAAATGAATGAACCGATTTTAATGAAACTTCATACGCATAAGCAGGATACAAAGGTCTAAAAATTTAGTAAAGAACATTTTCGAAATGTCTTATTTAAAAAAAGATAACTGGAAATCTTTGTTTCTATGGAAAATTTTAAATCGGTCTAATTTGGCTGTAACACTATTTTTCGAAAAACTTTTAATCAAGTTTTTAGGCCTTTGTATCCTGCTTAGGCGTACCTACATAATTTCATTAAAATCTGTTCATTCATTACGAAAAACAAGGGCTTGAAAGTTTGTATGAAATGCTGTACGTCGTAATTTGCGACGTACATCTCATTGGAAGCGATATAAATAATTATTACAATAATTTTCTATGCATATTAATTTAAGAGAGGGCTTTTGAAATGTATTTGGTAGATATCTATCAATCTATCACTAATAATAAAGCTGAAGAGTTTGTTTGTTTGTTTGAACGCGCTGATCTTTGGATCTACCAGTCGGATTTGAATAATTATTTATTTGATAGCCCAATTTTTTAAGAAGGCTATATAAGTAAGTACCTAAGGCGGGCGACACGATGCGACGCGATGGGCCGGGGGAACAAGAAAAAGCAGAAGCTAGTTTCTAGTAGGTATGTCGCTTAGCACGTTATTTTTGTCAAGAGATCAAACATCGAACTACATTCTTTTTCAATTAAATAACACCCAGACGGGCAATTCTCGTAATTTTAAGAACGTTCACAGTCTGATCTCAGTCTCAATCTGTCAAAAATACCTCTAATTTACCTACATTTTGACAAGTTTTTGACATTTTTTTGTCGCTGAGATTGCGACTAGATTTTGAATGTTTTAAATTACGAGGATTGGCCTTCTGATCGTTTCGTAACCAATCATCGTCTATCAAATTCGGATCTACCTCAATTTTGTGCTGTAGAACAATTGTATATTTTTTTATTGTCACACATTAGATACGTCATTTTGCTGTATTATAACCATTTCAAACAACTTTCAAAGAATGACAGTTGTGATTAAAATATACGGACAATTAGTAAATTTGCTGAACAATTAACTTTTCTGACTTTACATTATAGAGCTGGTCTCAAATTAATTAAAGGGTAAGCAACCCGCACCACTCGAACGTGCCATAAGACGCCGCAAAATTAAAATTCCGTTTTCACCTGTTCATATGACACAATTCATACTTAATGGACAATCAGATCGCGATCACAAGGGTTCGGCCTATGATCACAAGCGAATGCCGGCTCTCAATCACTACACAATTGCATACATTTGTAAAGGTGCGCGCACATCTTAGAGCACGCGTGTTGTCTTTGCTAACCGCGCGGGTTGGTGAGAGTTCGCTTGCTTCATTCCTTTGCGATTACAGCACACATGAGACAGGTGCTGTAACCGTAGATCAGTATATTACCAGTGTCCGTGCATAGGCCGCTTGCTATTAGGTTTTCTTATGTATAATAGTAGTAAGAAGCAGTGGTGGCACAGTGGTAACGGCGTTGTAGGTCGTAGGTTCGAACCCAGACAGGCGCTTTACTATGTGTAAATTATTTAATTACCACTGCTATCAAAACGGTGAAGGAAAACATCGAGAGGAAACCGGCATGTTCTAGAACAAAAAAATCGAAGTCATGTGACATCTACCAACCCGCACTGGGCCCGCAGGCCCGCTTGCTGGATTACAGCCTACTCCTTCTCACGGAGAGGAGGCCTGTGTCCCAGCAGTGGGAACTATACAGTCTGATTTTGCATGCTCATGCAAATTGTTCTAGGATTAGATCAACTAATAAAAGAGTTTATCAACCGTCACTTCTCCAACATGCACAGAATTGATACCTACTTATTATTTTTCGCGAGCGACAAATAGAATATGCATTAACCGCGTGGGTCACAAACGCGTGTTGCATTCTTTTGAATTCATACCGCGCGTGCATTGACGACGCGGCACCGCGGCCGTGCTCGTAAGTGTGTGCATACCCTAACTTTAAATTCATTGCGCATGCGACGCTGAAGGATTCGATTCGTCGCCTTATTATTACGCGGTGTCATTTCTATGTTAATGCCGATAGTATTAGATCGTTAATTGCTGTTGTGATATTGTCCTGAATGCGTGGCGGTGTTTTTGAGATTGTGCGACTTTCTATGACATTCTATCACGAAGGTATGTCATGAATCTCAATTGGATGGCTGGATTAATTTGATTGTTATGCCGACTTCAATCTAGCTTTCAATCGGGTTGAGTTAGACTTTGGTTAAGCTTTTACAAATAAGATAGTGCTTCATCAAACTATTTGGAACACAGGGCTGAATTTTTGTTGTGTGAACACATGTTGATAATTTTTACGAAATTGGTCAATTGCTTGTACCTATGGACCAGTCCTCTTGTCAAATATATTTTAATCCCGGAATATCAGATAAGAAATTCGTTTTGGAAGAATGGAAAACTTGGAAAACTTGCAGTAGGTATTTTGGGATCGCTATTACTTTTAATGAAGGTAATGTCTTATATCTCACCAGTGTTTATTTGTGTTGTTCCAGCTGGCGAGCGGTGGCGGTGGCGGCCGCGGCCTGTTCTGCTACCACTGCCCGCCGAGCTTGCCGCCGCACCAGCATCGCCTGCCAACCTTGGAGTACCCCTTCACAGCCTCACACCCTTGTGAGTATCCATCATCTATGCTGTTTCACTAGTTCAGTATGAGAGGCGAATGTGGGGAGTTTTGCATCTAGCGTAAACTTATGAACCATATTGCAATTGTTAGGCAGGCAGAGGTGTTACCGTAGTAGGATTAGTAGGTACAACCACAGGAATTAGTTAATTAAATTCAAGAGACTATCCGTGGCCATATATTTATGCCAAGACTGGTTTCGCGTCAAGAGTGTAAAAAGCCATTAAACAGTAAGTAGGTAATTGTTCAATACTGTCGATTTTTCTAGAGTAGGCATTGCCCATCCTTGAAAGTTTGTACGTGTGTTTGTATGTTTGTTACTTCTTCACGCAAAAACTACTAAACGGATTTGGATGAAATTTGGCACACAGATAGTTTATAACCAGGAATAACACATAGGATACTTTTAATCCCGATATTCCTACGGGATCGACACTTATGAAGGTGAAACCGCGGGGCGCAGCTAGTCATATATACACATAGGTACATAAACTCACGCCTTCTTCTAATGTACCCCCATTAGAAGAAGGCGTGAGTTGAAAGCGTGAGGTGAGTTGAGGCAGAAACTACAGAATGCCACCGGCTACCATCATAATTATACAATGTGGGGATGACAATACGACTATAAATTAAACTTCGTATACCTAATGACGTTCCCAGTCTGCATAAAAAAATTCAATCAAATAAATCCAATAGTTTGGTCACTGGACATTATTTTTCATTTTTAACTTTTTCTACATGATGTATCTGTTAACAAGCCAGCACCGATAGGTTAAAGACATTTGCAGTTAAACACAACATGTGTCCAGCTCGCTAGTTCAATAACCTTCGTCAAATTTATCTTAAATTTGATTTCCCGTTGCGAACTAATGCATATTATACGTTATGCTTGAGACATAAGAGCCATGCATGCGAAAGTTTTTACTTACTACAAATCTTACATTTATTACGAACCTGCAAAAAAGGGGTGCCCGGCACACTGACCGACACCATTTTTTCAGGTTTCGGCCATATGTTTGTTGGGTCAATAACACCCGCTGTTGCCGCAATATTTAAAGTGTGTTCTTTTTTGTTTACACTTTTACGCTATTTAATATGTTAGAAAAAATCACTTTTTTAATTTGAATGTTAGGATTTATTTGATGGTTCCTAAATACTCCTATGCATTAGTATTGTTAGTGTTTTCATTTATAGTCGTATTGTCATCCCCACATTGTATATTAGGTATTATTATTATAATAACATGATTTCTATTCGTTGGCGTTGTTTCATGTTAAAGAGCATATCGATGAATTTTACGTCATGTCCTCCGTTGTGAACAGTTTGTAAAGACACTAATAAATGCACAACTTAAGAGGCCAATAATGGGATAATTTCAACTATAACTTCATAACAAGCAGAATATTAAACCAACTCTATGTTTACAGTACGTAAATCGACTTAAAATTTAAAGTTTCAAGTGGCAGCATAACCGCATACCTAGTCCAGGAGTCGCGTCGATTTCACTTATCGGCACAAACTTGTGTAACTCAGTTAGCGGGCCGGCTCCGGGCCTAATGGCGTTATTCTAGTTAAAGCTCCTTGTCTAGTTACCGATTTACAACTCGGTTATGTTTCTCGATTCGATAACGATTATTGATACTGGTTGGAGATTCTGTGGATTTTTTTTTATGTCGAACTTAGATTTTTAGTCTGTGCTTTGGTTATGTTTGAATGTGGAATTAATTTTGGAAATTCCTAACGTTGAGATTAGTTAACGTGGTTTTTGTATCTAAGGTAAAGGTAACCAACAGACGGGGAAATTGCGTAACACACTAACAATATCAATATTAACTACTGAATAAAAGGCGCTGGTTCTGTCGTAAAACAAAGTACAATATATGTCACTCAAAAGTAAAAACCATAAGGTAGAAAAAGCATAAACAAAAGGTATAAAAAGGTAAAATATCAAAAAGAAGAAAATGCCTTGCACAATCAATGAATTTCATTTTGACAGCTCAGCAATATTCGTTGCGTTATTTACATGGTTGAGCAGACAAATTTTTCGAACACATGAAGCAATGGATTAGCAACATCCTTCAAAATGATTCAGATTGTGATTAAAAGTGTGTAGGTATAGCAATTAGTGTGCAGAATGAATTATATTTTGAGAGAACGTTGTCTTTGCTAATATTACTTTTTAACTGTGATTCTATCATAATTATGGAAATGTATGAAGTTATGTTTACTTAAACTGCGAAAGTATAATTTAAAGTACTTTAATCAATAGAGATCATTAATTGAGGACGCTTTCATCTCATTCTATTCTTCATCAGTTGATTTAGTTACTGCCGAAAATTCATTCCTTTATTATTTTTTTGTTGCAGTTAATTTATTAGGACAAAGTACTTTCTTTTACTTACTTAACAACTTAAGATAAAACTCGCCAAAGTTAATCGGCGAACGGGTTAGAAAAAACCTTCAAAAGGCAAAAATCTGTTTCTTACCAATCTTACCCCAACTGACTCGCGTGCCTAAGGGGTGGTAATGTGCTAATGAATAGAGAAGGCAGGCCGGGGGTGTCGCGGGGTTACCGCGGGGGCGGGGGCGCCGACCGGGGGCGCGGTGGGCGGTGCTCCCCGGGGATTGGTCGCCGGCGGCGCCATCTATTATTCATAAAATAGTTTTTGAGTCGCGCCGCCGGTCGCTTTAACACGGTTATTTCGACTAACTTAATAAGTATCATGTCACTTTTGATTACTCCCTCAGCGTCACAATTTTTTACTTAGCACAACAGCGATCAAAGGACACCCTTAATAGAGTTATGAAGTAGCGTTATTTCATTAGGGTCCTCAAAAATGACAGTCTGTCCGTCCGTAATTGCGTAAAAGTATTAATTTTTAAAATCTATTAACGTATTGCGGGTGTACTTACCGGCTGGTGCTTAAGGTGGGGGGTTTAAAGGGGGAGTTTTAAAGCGCTGAGGATAAAAAAGCTAGTGGATAAAAAAGCGGCTTAAACGAATCTATTAAAAATGTATAAGGCAATTTCCAGCGCGATGTCGGAGCGGGCGCTCATTAGCGCGCAATCACACCGACGCGGCGCGGTGCAGTGCGGTCGACGATCATCTTTATTAATTCTACATTGTATGAGAATGTGTGTTTAATTAGCTGACGAGCTGAAAGAGTTATGCTTTTATTACGTAAGGTCTTATGTAGAGAACAAACATGCATAGGTATAGGAAAGATCGCAATTTTAAGAACGTTCACAGTCTAAACTCAGTCTTAATCTGTCAAAAATACCTCAAATTTCCTTACGTTTTTGACAAGTTTTTGACATTGATTGTCGCCGAGATGAGATTGCGACTAGATTTTGAACGTTTTTAATCCAGTGTGTCAGCTATCTCCATACCAAATTTTATCAAAATTGGCCCAGCCGTTTGTGCGTGAACAAACACACTCAAAAACTTTCGACTTTATAATATTAGTGTGATTTCCTTGTAGTAGAAGACTATTTAATTCCCATCAACTCGGTACAAATCATAGACAAGCTCACCACCCATGAAAAACCCACCAACACTTTGTACCCGGGGATCGAACCCAGGATTCCAACTCAGTAGTTGCGCTGGCAACCACTATGACCTATGAGACAGTCTTGTAGCGGTAAGCATGTATACTTATGCATACATCTGTGTCGTACATTAAAACCAAATGAAATATGAGAAATCTATTTAGCGCAGAATAATATAATAATTCCAAGTCTCGTGTATTTCGTTTCACCATGAAAGCCCTTAATTCCTCGTTTCATATTGCTATATAGTTAGATATTTCATAACTGTTTAACATGTAAATTGTGTAACTAATACGTACGTAGTCTGATACATCTTTACATATCGAGACCCCTCCGTGCCTCGGAAAGCACGTTAAGCCGTTGGTCCCGGCTGCCATTCGTGGATCTTTGACAGTCGTTACGGGTAGTCAGAAGCCCGAAAGCCTGACAACCAGTCTTACCAAGGGGTATCGTATTACCCAGTAACTGGGTTGTGGAGGTCAGATAGGCAGTCGCTCCATGTAAAATACTGGTATTCAGCTGCATCCGGTTAGACTGGAAGCCGACCCCAACATAGTTGGGAAAAGGTTAGGCAGATGATGATGACGTACGTAGTCTGATATATTAGTTTAGCAACTTTGGCGTCACTGTGGCAGGTATGAAAGCAAATTTTCTATTTGCATTATAAAAACTAAGGTTTTATATATGAGTTGTAGGTAGGTATGTTCGAACCGTTTGGGGTTGAAACACTAGGGCCATTGGGGTCCGAGTGTCCACTTGGTTTTTCGAGATTGCGTCAAGCGGTTGGTCGACTCTTCACGTGACCAGAGGGCTGGCCTCTTTCTTGGTTAAAGAATTAGTATCGCCTTAACACGTGGCAATGCTGCTAGCCTTTTGGGCACTGTTCCTGTTGACAGCGATGCGGACGAATTTTTTGATGCACTAAGATTCTTTTTTCATATACATTTATTATTATTTTAAGTGTTAGCTTATATATACTATGTAAATATGTTAAATAAATATTTATCGATTTTCTTACCATAATTCAGTATTCATTTATTTTAAAGTATAACCTTATTAAAAACATTCGGTTGGTTGCAAAGTGAAGCAATATTTTTAGATAACATATTCAATGCTGCGCTCCAAACTCAAATCAACTTAAATGGGACTGGGCCGGACACGTTTGTCGCATGTCGAACGAGTCATGGGCCACATCTACCACCAGTACCACCATGTGGCTCCCAGAAAACGTCTGGCGACAACGAGGCAGACCTAGCAGACGATAGCGGGACGAGCTTGACGCCAACAGACAGGATTGGTCCACACTAGCTCAAGACAGAGACGAGTGAAAAGGAGGAAGGAAGACCTTTGCCCTGCAGTTGGATAACAAAGGCTGTTAAAAACTTTTTTACAAAATACAACAACCGACTTCCAACAAAAACACAAAAATAACTTTAATTTCAGAAGTCGGTGTCGTTTCGTCGTGATTTTTTTTTTCGTTTTTTTGACACCGACTTCTGAAATTAAAGTTATTTTTTCACTTTGTAGTGTTTTTGTTGGGAGTCGGTTGTTTTTTTTTTGTAAAATAGTTTTTTATTTTTCCCTTTTTAAATAAAAAAAAATAAATTCCAAATCGGTTTATAAATGATAACAAACATTAAAAAAAAATACAACCGAATTGAGAACCTCCTCCTTTTTTTGAAGTCGGTTAAAAATAAAGTTTTCGCGTTTATAATGTAAGTAGGATTTTGGATGGTTTTCCTGGTACGATTGTTGAGGTAGGTCTGTTACAGGTAATTTCTACCGACTTATACTCTCCACACAGAAATATAAAGCCAAGAAAATTAATTGACTACTTACCAAATTAAATTGTCCGTAGGTATATTCAAATCACAACTGTCATTCTTTGACAGTTATATGAGAAGGTTCATCAAAAACATCACCATCAGACGTCCACAGTTAGACCTAGGAATCCTCCACAAAATGTGATAAGATTGTTATTACACGGCAAATTGAGGTAATTTGGTACAATTAATTTTCCTGACTGTACTTTGAGAAAGTATATACCTTCTGAGAGTATAAAAGGCTTAATTTTTGCCTCAAAAACATGAATTAATAGTGGCAAAAATGTTAAGAGAATTTCCAGCAAAAATTCATAAAACTTAAAAATATCGAATTATTATTAGCACAGCGTTCCATTAAACGTGAAAGCTAGTTAATCCAGCCGGTTTCGTCCAACTTTTTCCGCTGCACTCAAGCTCAGGCTGGACCCACTTCCGGCGGATGTGAAACACTTTTTAATTTCCGCTGCGGAGGGATTTTTCTACACCGATGTTGATGGGCGCTCAATTATTCACATTCAATTAATGAAAATATTTTTAATCTGTGTAATCTGGACGTTGAGGGTGCTGTCTTGTTGTAAATTTTGTATTTTAATAACGATTTAATTAAATGATGATTAATTAAAGTAAACCAAAATTATAATATATATACATAATACCTGTGTATAAAGGGTAGCAGGACATCATCGTGCAAATTTTAACCATAAAAGCAGCATAAAGTCGTTGGTTCAAAAAAAAACCAGTCAAGTGTGAGTCGGACGCGCGCATCGAAGGTGAGTATGTAACTACAAATTTATGGATTTCAGATTTTTTCTTTACTTGTGCTACATGAAATTGCTTCTTGCCAAATTTCATGGTTCTAGGTTAACGGGAAGATAGGTTTTGATTCCCTTGCGAGTGTCAAAATATGCGGCATAAACGGAACATAAACGCCCTTATCTTTCACTGCTTCAAGGGATTGCAATCTTGAGTATTTGATATTAATTTCGAATTGATAACTTGAACCCTATAAAACTAATATATATTAGAAAAGTGCATTAACTACGCGGTCAAAATGTATGGAAAAACATTTTTTTTAAATAATTTATTTATTGATGTCCGAATCATGTGCTGAATTCATGGGTCATGGTATCAGCCAATCTGCATCCCTATGATTTTCTGATAAGTTTTGTCAACGTGTAGGTATGCAATGGACCAAGTTTTTAATTTGTAAGTCTTTGGAACTTTCTATTAGTACGGACCTGTCTGTTTCTTGATTGAACACCTACCGTTAATTCAACCATCAAAAAATATTAAAACAACATTCACTAGTCGTGCAGTCACCGACAAAAGTCGATCTAAATTGACAGAAAATTTAAGAGATAATTCTTTTAAGTTTAATGTTGTTCTGATTTTAATTAAATACTTAGCTCAAATATTAAGATAGTAAAACTAAACTGTCAATGTACTTTTCCCGCTGACTGTACCAGTGCAAATTTTGGCAATCTACTCAATTAATTACTTTAGCCCAGTTCATCAACTAAAAAGTTAACTCACAAAACAAATACAATTTGTGAAATAAAATAAAGCCGAGCACACATTGCTAATAAAACGAATAACAGAATTAATTCGCTGAGTGAGTCGCAACGATACTAATTGGACCAATTAACTCACGCTATTAGTTTGGTAGTTGTATTTTCTAGAGTAGTACCTAGTCATCTGCAGCAAGAAAAGGATCAGAGGGGCAATTCTTCACCGGCCACCGTAGGCGCGGGCCTGCGGACGGCGAGTAATGGGTAGCTCGCCGTCCGATCAGGACCAGGCCCGTGCCGGACGGCGCGTATGTGTTCCACGCGCGCCTCAAAGAGATGTCAGCATCGAAGGAGGGGCCCGTCAGGGCCGAAGCCTGCCGGGGCAGCGGGATTGTCCGAAAGGGTTACCGCTGCCCCGGAACATAAAGGGCTAAGGAAGGAACACGGATGGGTTTTAGTCAGTAAGAGTCTGACACTCCCTTCCGCTCCACCCAGGGCGGGAGGGGTCATTTGATGATTTCCCATCCTAAAAAAAAAAAAAAAAAAAAAAAAAAAAAAAAAAAAAAAAAAAAAAAAAAAAAAAAAAAAAAAAGGGGCAATTCTCGTAATTTTAAGAACGTTCACAGTCTGATCTGTCACAATCTGTCAAAAATACATCTAATTTCTCTACATTTTGACAAGTTTTTGACATTTGTTTGTCGCTGAGATGAGATTGCGATTAGATTTTGAACGTTATACATTCGAGAATTGGCCTTCAGTTATTTATTTGAAACACCATACAAAATTCAAACTACTGACAGTGGAGGGGACATGAAAGTCCAATTGGCGATCTTTTTGCAAATAACAATTTCTTTTTGAATAGATACTTTATTACATTGAAGGCTCTTTAGAAGGCGTTCATTTTAAACTAATAATCTAATGAACTACTTAGTACAACATAATACTACTAACAAACAATCTCGATGAGACCGCGTCAATAGGTGAACAAATTGAATCGCAGTGTACAAATTGGACCATTTAAATCGCTCTATCAAATCAATGGTCAAAATATTCTATTAAGTGTGAAGCCTGATGAGCATTTTTTGAGTTGTGAGTCGCGTAATTTCAGTCGCATAATTTCTGCTACATTCGGTTTCATAAAAAAATCCTGTTTCGTTCACACGGCGACGCATAATGAGTTGTTGTTGAAATTACGTGACCGAAATTACGCGACTCACAACTCAACAAATTACGCTCGTCTGGCTTCACCCTTATACCCGTGAAGACACGTCTGGTTCAAGAAGAGGATAGTACAATGTGCATGTGCTTTGCTACCTAATCATTTGGGGATTACATGTGAGCTTATGATGTTATGTAATTATCTTTTTGAAATACAAAAGAAAAGAAAGATTATACGTTTATTTGCTGTGAACATGACGCAAAAAAAAGAACATAAACACAATAAAAAAAAAACCGGCCAAGTACGTGTCGGACCACGCACAATGAAGGGTTCCGTAGTTGGAATGAATTTATCCCAAGAACAAACTTAACATTGTAGTTGAAAAACATGTTCTCCCATACATTCCAACTGAAAATGTAAGTTTGTACGCACAATATTGAGAGATTTACCATGTTGTTTCAAGATCATAGACTTCTTATTAATTTTTCTTGTAATCTATAGGTATAGAACTATTTTCTGTATTTTTTCAAAATTTTAGGCTCAGTAGTTTCGGAGATAAGGGGGAGGGGGAATGGTAAATTTCCGTATATTGTCTTAAATAACTTTAATACAATTTATTTTAAAATTATTAAAAATAAATATTTGAGATCATCCTCACGGTAATCCCTTTCATTTGATATGTCACACGGTACAGATTGCGAAACTTTTTTTTTAAATTGTCTATTTACCCCTCAAAAATGACTCCCATTTTCAAAACTCATTTATTTACGTTACACCATTGTGTTTGGGTCACAGAGATTCATATGTGTACCAAATTTCAACTTAATTGGTCTATAAGATTCGGAGCAAATTGGCTGTGACAGACGGACAGACAGACAGACACACGAGTGATCCTATAAGGGTTCCGTTTTTTCCTTTTGAGGTACGGAACCCAAATGAAATAGCAAATAGGTACAGAACCAAAGTGCCGTATAAAAAAAGCGCTCAAGCTTTATTCATTCGTCTCTCCATAAGAAGTACCATTTCCAATATCCAGTTCCCAAAACAAAATAATCCACCTCGTTCAAAATAAAACCGTCACAAACGTGACATCACAAATTCGCGACTCTAAGCGAATAACACATTTAATTCGTTGAGTGAATCGCAACGGTACAAATTGGACCAATTAATTCGGTCCATTAGATCGTCGGTGCCTTGCTTTGAAGTTGAGCGACATAAGTTTAATGCGAGCTGTTTATAATCAACGAATTGATTTCCGTGGTCGCTGCAGGTTGAGTGGTATTAAAATATGTTATTTTGTTTTTCAAATTAAACTTATTTGACAAAGAATATAACATAATTCTTTTCAATAATAAAAATCAGTGGTGGTCCAGTGAGTTTGGCCCAGACTTGCGAGTTGCTGCTGTCATTCAAAAATTGGTAGCCATTTATGTTTTTCTAATATTAGCAAGAAAAAGTCCTTTGGCATTCTTGACTGACGAATGTGTCTGCGGACATGATAGAATGCGATTTTCGACAATATTAACCACGAAATAATAGGTTTTTTTTATTTCGTTTTGTTTTTATTAAGTATCTGTCTATAATATTTATAAGCTAACACATTTAAACTAACATTAATAATATGTAAAATATATAAAAATGGGATAAGAATCATAGGGCATCAAAAAATTCATCCGCGTCGCTGTCAACAGGAAAAGTGCGCAAAAGGCTGTCAGCATTGCCACATTGTTTGACGATGCTGATTCTTTGGCCGAAAAAGTAAGTCCACGGGAAACAATAAGTCTAATATAAAAAACCGGCAGCTTTTACTAAACTACACGCATAATTACTCGAAATCTATTATCACGAACAAATGAAAGTAAAGTCATCGCCAGTAATACGGCTATTAGGGGTGGTTCTCGTCAACTAATGTTCGCAATGACATTACCCTAAGAATAATAGAAACGTTGGGGTGGACAGCCCTAGCGATTGTCACCCAATATATTGCGTCACCGTAGGGTGGCCATAGATTTGGGAACTGTTTATCAGATGTAATTATTTAATAATAGAAAAATAAGTACTTTATAAGTTTATCTTGGACATCACTGACATTAGCGAAGGAAAACATCATGAGGAAACCTGGAACTGAACCACCTTGAGTGATTGTTGTGATCAAGGCTCATGCTTTTTCTGTATGTGAGCTGGCTGGTAATTATTATAGAATCCTAAAACATCTAACGATATTAAATGCACACTTATCAAATTAAAAACTTTTTAATATACATTGAAAAATACAGAACAAATACTGCAATCACTGTAAGACCAATGAGTTTAGTTCCGAATAAAAGTTTCGGAAGATTAAAAAAATATACAAAACAAAAATCCGCGTAGAAATGTTGAAAATTAACTTGCTTACGAAAACCGTAGATGTGCTACGAAATTCGTAGCGCTTGCGTAGCACGCCAGATTTCGGTTTGTAAATGGTTGTGACGTATACGGAACGTAACAAAATTAAGCATGGCTTAAAAAAAACGGAAATGTTTTTGGGAAATTGTCTTTTACTCTCGTTACATAAGTATACGCATCCAAACATAATTAAAAAAACCGATTCGTTTGATTAAATAATATCATAATTAAGCCGAAAACTTTGTCCTTGTTTCCTCATAAATCTTAGCCACCCTCAGTGTCTCCACCTCATCAATTCCCGCGGACATGCGTTCAGATAGCAATAATAAATGCTGGGGAGGCGATTTGGCACTCGCGACGTAATGGGCCTGCACTTCCTGGTACCGCTAGTGATTGTCTAGGCAAATGTCGGAGACGCTGAGACAGTGTGTTGGGGCTTTAATCTAGAGGAAATGATAAAATTACTGCTTCTTTTGGTAACAAAGTTGTTTAATCAAATAATTGGCGTTATATTTATGCATTTGTTGATACACGAGTAAGATATTTTTTGTTTTTTTTTCCCCTGAATATATGCATAGTCCAAACAGTTATTTTATTTCGTAATTGAAACAAAAAGTGTTTATATTAAATGCACTGAAGACATATTATTATAACATATTCAACACGGACCAAACCGATAACAACGGTCCTAAGGCTAGGTATGCAAATGTTTGCATCGTTTGGGAATCGAACCGTGACCCAAAAAGCAGAAGGGAATTTGTTAGTGATTGTGTAAATTTCTTAGTGATGTATGTCAGGCATACCGTACCCTTTCTAATAAATGTTGTATTATTTGTTCAATAACAATATTATTTTTCAACAGATACGAGCTACTCGTATCATCCGGCGATACACGATGACACGTTCGTTCGTCGGAAACAGCGGCGCAACCGCACCACCTTCACACTGCAACAGGTAATTATTTAACTTAAGTTATTGAAATTGAAACGGTGCTGAACCATTGATTGGTTATTTAATAGTAGCTTAGATGAACCTTGTTTAGAAGACCTGGTCCTTAGGACGCAAGCGCCTAGCCTGATAAATCTTCAATAGTTTATAACAACACATCACAGAAAACATCTAACATCATCTAACATCTCAGAAAATTACCGTAATGATTTGTATACTTATATCTCATCTTAGTTTCCCCCACAGTAACTATAAGTATTTAATTTAGACAGTGAACGTCTTCATTAGGATTCATATAATCAATTAGTTAGCTTTTTTTCTGTTTTGCATTGTTGATTGTCAACA
The DNA here is from genome assembly GCA_963669345.1 of Gortyna flavago. Lineage (NCBI taxonomy): Eukaryota > Metazoa > Arthropoda > Insecta > Lepidoptera > Noctuidae > Gortyna > Gortyna flavago. Next base: position 3,947,477 of record OY770144.1, read on the forward strand.
CATCAAGAAGATAAGTCGTACCTGAACTGTGCCTGAACTAAAGCCTGCTTAAACCACAGATCACCCAATACGTTTAGCACTAAATGAATTTAAAATATTCTGATTCTGTAAATCGTTTAAAGATGTCGGATATGAATGATGTTTTAAATATGTTTAGCACTTTAATGATTTTTGGTGTAAGAGGGTCGTATTGTTCAATGACAATTTACCAGTGCGGGCGAGCAACTGACATAATATTTCATAATAACAACTTCTTACTTTACAGTTGGAGGAACTAGAGACTGCTTTTGCGCAGACTCACTACCCTGACGTGTTCACGAGAGAAGACCTTGCTCTCAAGATTAACCTCACTGAGGCCAGAGTACAGGTCAGTCTTAGTCATCAACTTCTTAAGCTATTCTTTAAGCCAGCATAGATTGATTGCCGAATCACCTTAAGTGTGCATTCACACGACCGGCACGCGTCACCGGCAAACGCAGCTGCAGCCGTCGACAACGTGCCGCCCGTGTATTTAAGTACCTACGATACACGAGCGGAGCGAGACGTTGCCTAACAGTGCCTAATTTAAAAATTAATAAAAATACAATGCGCAAGATTATGATTGGGCCTTTGATCTTGCAGTAGGTAAATGGTTTTTGTAAATAAACGTACATTGTAAGTAAATTGTTACTAAGAATATGAGTCCATGTGATTATTATATCAATCAGCAACAAAAAATATAACTGTTACAACGTCAAAGAATTATATATACTTTTTTTCTATATGAGGTGATGTAGAACATACATAGCGTCACATATGCATTCCCCAAAAGGTTGGGCAGAGGTGTATAATACACAACAAGGTGATGTACAAAACTATTTAATTATTCATTGACATATAGTTGCATCGTGAGCAAATAGTAATGAATGACGGTGTTGATTCGTAACCGGGTTTCACGTAGTCACGATAATGAATAATAGATTACTAACACATCGCGTGTTATTAAGCTGGTTTAGTAGCATTTATAGTAGGTATCTACTCAGCGACAATTGCTTCAAATTATTAAATATAGTGTACCTATGTATACAGGGTCAAATTAAATTATCTAGCGAAACTCTGCAGACGTTATTGGTATCGTTATCTAAACACGAGAAAATAAAATAATAAAATGATTTGATGTTTTTTTTTTTTGGGTGGACAATAACCGCTGATAGTTTTGTTACTTGAAATTTGACTTGAGAGAAACTATTTTCGCATTTTCAAATTTCTTTTAACTTTTATTAAAGTTTATAAATAAACCCCTAAGTGTCAAACAACTAGCTAGTCGTTTTAATCGGCCTGAAAATAATAACTGTTCCACATAATTATTTTACTACCGATTCCACCAAATACTCTTAAACTTACGTAACATCCACTCCTCTTAACTCTACAAAATCATACTCCAGTTGAACCCTCAAGTTCTACATAAAATGTAGAATTTACGCGCGTCGCCACCGCGCCACGTCTAACCTGTCCGCCTCAATAACGTTCACAAACGTCGCCTGCCTCATATCGTTCAGGAACGTCGTCTGCCTTATACAGTGTGACTGGTTAAACGAGGGACATGTCTATTGATACGATAATGTATGCTTCCAGTATGATTAAAAACAAATTTAAAGAAAACTGAAGAAATCATCGTAATTGTGGGCTTACTTGAGGTGAATACACCTTTGATAGGCTGAGATACCCATGATTTGTTTTCCTGCACGCTTTTCAATCTGGATTTAGAATAATCAGCCTATAACATGTCCATTGCTGGGACACAGGCCTCCTCTCTGTGACAGACAGTGGGCCACTCGGACCCAGTGCGGTGGGTGTCACATGTCTGGTTCCAGGACATTTTGGTTCCTCTACGATGTATTCTTTTATGATTTCGATTTAGGGCAAGCAAAACTTACTTTGACTTTGCCCTCAAAGTCAAAGTAAGTTTTGCTTGCCCTAAATCGCGCGAATCCAACTTCTCGACCCTCAAAGTCCCTACTTTGAGGGTCGAGAAGTTGGAGTCGCGTCACAACACGAACTTCAAGTCGTTCGTGGTGTGTGTTCCGACACATCATCTCGAGAAGTTCCTCAAGGAAGAGTTCTGGCCGAAGGGTGTTGTGTACCGCCGGTTTCGTGGCCGGCTACATGACACCAGTCAGCGAAACACGATGCAGACACTTCGTGTGTGTTAGTGTTAGTTTTTTAGTATAATGTTGTGTGTATTTATAGTATTTTTAAGTTACTTATATTATTATTGTATTGTATGTGTTTATATGGGCCTTGATGCCTGAAATAAATGGATAAATAAATAAAACTGCGAGTTTCTACAATTGTTTTCTTCAATCCATACTAATATTGTAAATACGAAAGTGTGCCTGTCTGTCTGTTACCTCTTCACGCTTAAACCGCTGAACCGATTTTGTTGAAATTTGGTATAGAGGTAGTTTGAGTCCGGAGAAAGGACATAGGATAGTTTTATCCAGATATTCCCACTTGATCGAAACTTATGCGGGTGAAACCGCGGGGAGCCGCTAGTGGACCAATATATACTAATTATAAATGTCAAAGTAAGTTTGTTTGTTTATTACGCTTTCATGCTAAAACGGCTGGACGGATTTGAATGAAATTTGGCACACAGATGGATCATGACCTGGGTTAGGACATATACTACTTTTCATCTTGGCTCGCAGACGAAGGCGCGGACAACAGCTAGTCAATTTATAAAGAACCCAGTTTTAACACGTAAAGAATCACCTGAATACCATTCCTGATGTCCCTGGTTTAACCAGTCAACTTCTATGTTCAAGAACGACACTTGCCTTATAATATAAAACGTTTACCTGGCTTCGTTCAAAGTCGTCTGCATCGTAAAACATGGCTTTATTGCATATAACGTCGAATGTGGGGTTACATTTTTATGTCATATAGGTACTTTTATTGTGAATGCAAATGATGGTTAAGATTTTGATTGAATGTAATGTTTTTGGATTTGATGTACTTGCAAACACGGAATAATTTATTGGTTAATAATACAGGTACGTGTGTATAATAGCTTTGAGAAAATAATAAGATAAAGTTTATTTGGAACAACTAGAGGTTGATTTTCAATTAGTTCAACTCTTTGAACTTAGTTGAATAGGGGATCCAAAACATCTGTGTTGACTGTACACTTTAATCCAAAATATTGTAGACTTGGTAGTGCCGTTAATTGTAAACGACACTATTGGTAGTTCGGCTGGTAGTGTCATTGCCAAAACATGGAAAAAGGCATCCCGCGGTGTGTTTCCCGCGGTGTTTTCCGCAGGTGTTTCCCGCGACTTTGACGATGTCATGGTTTGATGACATCGTCAAAGTCGCGGGAAACACCTGGATGTGGGACGCATGGAACTGGGAGGAAGAATGGCAGAAAAAAGGGGAGACCTTTACCTTTGATTCAAGTGGGTGCTTCAGGGATGAAATGATGATGATGAAGTTTATGACTGGAGTTATACCGGGTACACCCAGTCCAGGGTGAGAGGGGCCCGGGGCTAAATAATAACAGCCGCACAGGTCGATCGGTCAGGTTAAGCTACGCTTGCCGCGGTTGGTCTGTGGATGGGTGACCATCTTTACATACTGAGACCCCTCCGTGCCACGGAAAGCACGTTAAGCAGTTGATCCCGGCTGTCATTCGTGGATCTTTGACAGTCGTTATGGGTAGTCAGAAGCCCGAAAGTCTGACAACCAGTCTTACCAAGGGGTATCGTATTACCCAGTAACTGGGTTGTGGAGGTCAGATAGTCAGTCGCTCCATGTAAAATACTGGTATTCAGCTGCATCGGATTAGACTGGAAGCCGACCCTAACATAGTGGGGAAAAGGCTAGGCAGATGATGATGACCCAGTCCAGGGTGTACCTACTATAGGTGCAACTCTGCCTAACCCTTTGGGACATTCTGGCGTTATTATACCAGGTGACTGGTAGACGCGGTGCCATGGCAACGATAATGTATAGATTTTATTATTCAAGTAGTTGCATCCCACGGTTTCACCAGCATAAGTCTCGATCCCGTGAGAATATCGAGATAAAAAGTATTTACCTATTTAAACAGAAACTTATATATTCTATTTTTCTTTATCACGACAAATATTCGTTTACTCAAACATGAGAATTGAAAAGAAGATTTTAATAACTTTAAAGGAGTGTAATTCAACGTTATCACAATTTACACAAAACTTCAAGAGAAAAATCCATTTAGATTCTAGAGTTTGCAAACCGAAATTCATTTTCGATATATTTTTTGCCAGAGCGTGCAATGTGGAGAGTGAATGATATTGAACTGGAGACCGAATGTAATGCGAGTGCTCCGTAACCCAGACGTGAACGAGGGTACTATTGGGTCAAAAAGCCTTTATGGAAATTGATCCGAATGAATGAAGGTTATGTCTTCATTTTGTTATTTGGATATATTTAATTTTGTAGTTGATCGGAGCACAAAAGATACAAAAAAAAAAAAACATAACTTTTGCGTCTATAGGCGTCGCTTAACTGAGACGTGGCTTGAGGTAGCAGTGGGGGGGTGTGGTGACGTGAATAGAGAGCTCAGTGATTCGTCAACTTATCTCCCCCGCACCGCGCAGCTACCTCAGGCAACGCGGCAACGTCCCAGTTCAGCGGTCGGCCTATAGTATATTCTTTATTTAGTACTTGTATAAAGTCAACAATGTTATGACGATTAGGGGCAAATAGTAAACTCAAGGGGTTTAAAGAGTTCCACCATCTACCTTCTGCCTCCATCATCAGATTACCTCCAAATTGTAGTTTTGTCATCCAAACTACATATTAAATACAAAGTTTTATTTCAATACGAAAATTAGAAGTAGGTTAAAATTTACTTCTAAGATTTTATTACATTGTTCGTTAGTTACAAGTGAAACTTTTAAAAGCGTTTTAAAAATAGAATAACATGATCACACACACAAATCTGCTGCTGTTTATTCATGAATATGTACTTATACTCTGTATTAAAAGCATCTGATGAAAGTGTAAACAAACTCTGATCGGGTTAACTACAAACGCAATCACTCTCTAAATGGAATTAGTAACACATCCATAACATCCATCCGTATTAAAGCCTTCTTGCTTTAACATTGTGTTTCGCCACTTTTTCCAACAATTATTGTTTGAATAACATTATATTAAATTGTAATTGAAAAATCATCAACGAAAAACATTTTTAAGATGATTTTTACTTAGGATTTCCGGTTTAAATACATATTCAAATAATCAAATCACTCAATTTATATGCGTCACTACAAATTAGCATGCACAGATACGATGTCTGATCCATTTAATTACATTTTGATCAGATACTTTTAGAACAGACTATAGAATGTTATTTTAGATCTAAAACTTGTGCAAATCTGGCAATAACTCTTACTTTTAACTTACTCATGAATACTTAAAATTTTCTTTAAAAAAATGCACCCTAATTATCTAACACACTTTCAGTCGCAATCTGAATGATTTTGACAGATCAGATACATAGAGCTAAATCCATAATTGCTTCATATGTTAAAAAAATAGTTTGCTCAATAACGTAAAAAACGCAATGAATGTTGTTGATCTGTCGAAATGAAAGCCATTGCTACTGTGAGTGGGTTACGAAATTACCCCGTGGTTCTAAAACTGACTCCTAAAACATTATTAGTAACTATGTAAGGAGATGTTAGTTGTAACTAGTCTTATAACCATTTTCCAAACGACTAGCGACTCCAACAGTTTATGTAACCGTCTCGGTACCTAATCTCCCCAGTACCCACCTCTCCGTGAACCGAGCAACACGGAGCCTGTTTTAGTCAAATTGCTCGACGCTACCGGTCGTGTTTTATTTATGCCCAAATAAAAATTGCCCAATTCCGTCGTTCCGTCAGCCACAGCCACAATTTAGTGGCAGGCTGTCGCTCGGGATCTATACTTTTATTGCACATATCTGCTGAATCATAATGCCTGTTAAGTGGTTGGTGAAAACCTTGTATTATATTTGTATGATATGCATAAAATATCAATATAAGAGCTTTGACATTTCTTTCTGGGCAAAGATTTCTGAGAGCATGGTGAAACGTTTTTAAACTCTCAGAAATTTAATGTTACTGGAAGCGCTTTTCTGTTCACAAGAAATAGGTATATGTAGGTTTCAGTAGCAAACAGGCTAAAACTGGCCAACCTGAAAGAAATTGAAAAAAACTAACAAGTTTTCGGCTAATTTGCTAGTCTTAAGACCGGTTGTTTCAAACGGTTGGTTAACGTTACATACGTACGTCAAATAATAACGATTACGTACTCGTTATTATTTGACGTAGATACGGCAAGGCCATAATTTTGTAATTGTGATTTGAAAGAACGCTTTTTAGCCACGTTTTTGACATAAACGCGTGCGTCAAGTGGTCGTGAAACAACCCCGCCCACAGAGACAAAGTTCAAATGCCTCATTAATACGAGTACAGTACAGATAATTTAACCCTTCTAACCGAATGCTACTTGAATGGAAATGATAAAATATTTGGCATCCTTGGATCCTTAAAGGACTCCACTCAATTACATAAGCGCTCCCCATACGTAGCTGCGACTGAAGGCAACTCTAAAGTTACCAATGTAATTACAATCGCATGTCAAACGTCAGCATTGACCAGCCTCCTCTCCACGTCCAATCGACGTAACTACCAGCCACGTAAGACAGTATCCAATTTCGTTTGTCCGCGTCGAACATCCACTTCCATTAGTTAACTACCATTGTCAAAACCCACTCTACTCTAGTTCGTTGCCAAAACCACCAAAACAGTTGAGAATTGAACGCAGCGGCCATGTTAGATTGGTCCTCAATAGTTCATTGGTTTGTACGAATATCGGCGGATATGTGAGTGGTGCGGGGGTCGGGGGAGGTCAGGTAGAAGTGGTGGTCTATAACGCGTTTAAGTCGCTCATCTCGGAATGGTATTACGGTATGAGGCTGTTACCCCGCGCCCGCGCACCGCACCCCCGCTCACACCTCACGGCACGTGCTATTGGGATTAAGGGGTGTCGCGTGTGAAGAGGACTGCAGGATTAGGTATAGGTATTTGGGAGATGAATGGGAATGGTTGCAAGGATTGATGAGTTTAATAGTTTCAGCCATCTATATTTTGACAGTTGGCACTAGGATGGATTTTGTTTATGGTTCCATCACATAAACATTTGAAGCTCTTTACTATTATTTTAATGGGCATTGTCAATGAACTATGCAAATGTCAGAACTTGATCTTTAACCATATACCACCATCAGTTAGGTGAGCAGTCCATTTCAGCAACCATGTTAGGCTGACATATTATCTTTTAAATTAAATATCATAAGAACGTCAAACATCACTTCAAGATCTTCGACAGCCCTAAAAGAGCTTGGTAATATAATTGAGTCGGCTTTCAATTTGATTCGCATCCTCGTCCGGCTGCAGAGTGTCGGTGATAATTCGCCCGAAAAATATAAAAAGGAAGCTTTTGGGAGCAGCTGTCGGACATATTGGATTAAAGCGAGGTGGGTGCGAACGAGCGGCGCCAAGCGGAATATACGTACGAGGACCATCTACCAGTCGTACGGGGCGTACTCGGTAAGTGATTGGGATGTTTTGCTATTTTTAATGTCACTTTTCGGAAATTAGATATATATATGAGACTGTTTTTGGTTCTAAGGAAAAACTGCTATTAGCTAAAACTAGTGTGTGATTGGAGTAGGTACATCAACGAAATGACGAACGGTATACCGAAACAGAAAGTTGATTAAACTTTGGTGCGATTGCAGCACATAAAAAATAATTAAAGGACTTCAAAACATAGTGCAGTAATCAATAAGTAAAATTAATGTCGGTGAAGGCGGACAACAGATGAGCCTCTGTTATGTAAGCCAATTTCACTGTGAAATATGATTGATTACTTTGAATTATTATTTTGGTCAAGATCGTTAAGTTTACATATCAAATCCTGAGCCCCAAGATACAGACGAAGTAACTGTCTAGTTTGGGTATCAATGGCAACTAACACCAATGTAACGTAGGTGTAGGTAATATTTAAAGCCACTTAAGACATTTAACCTGTGACCTGCTTATGTATTACCTGGATAATAAACTATATTTCTCTCAATATTGGAGTAACCTAAATTTCGAATCCACACTTGCACATGGACCCCGTAACAAATCCATTTTCCATGAATTCAGTAGATCATTCTGAACACCCCATGAAACTGAATCCATGTGCAGGCATCCTGTATTAATGAGTACAAACAAAACAGTTGACAAATTCTCCACTCAAAACAAAAAATTACAGATCCAAGTTCAAAAATCAAAAACAAAAAAGAATCACTCAAAAAAAATTATAACTCCCCCAATGACGTGTAGAGGCACTCGTGTAAAACAATAGGGTTTTCAAGCGAGTAAAGAACACAACATTATAATGGTACTCGAAGTACTCAGCGAACAGGGTTGCCAGTAACGAATACTTAATTATTATTTGTTTTTAGTTCGAGTGGTGAGGTAAATTGTTGAGATTAATTATATTTATAATGTGAAGTTTTTAATTTGTTTTTATTTTATGCGAGTGAAAATAGCGAGTCATTTGCTGTAAAAAGTATACTACAGATTAACATAAATAACATTATAATCGTGGCTCAAAGTTTTGATGTTTGAGAAATGGATACCTATCTTGTCGTTCTTAGACATCTTTACTCTCAATATTGTTGTGATTTATTTTATTATGATTAAAAGTAAATAATCCGAATTAGTTTACAATTATCATGGAATTTCAAAGTCATAAACTTTGAAGTTCCATGATAATGATTTTAATGTAATTATTGCCTACCCATATTCAATTTCGGTTAATTTCTTCTACGATTGTTAAAATTACCCTACATTTTTATTGAACATCAATAAAAATACAAAATAGTGTTGTGTGTATAATGAAGCCAATTAGCCATAATCCCGGGGGCGTTCGGGGCGTACGGCGCAACCCTACCGGCGTGCGACCAAAGCTAACGACGCGTCATATCGAACTCTTGTCTACACAAAAATTATAAAACATACGACACGATTTTTCGAACTGAAGCGTCGCGTTGATGACTTCCCTTGCCGTGGTTAAAAGATGAGCCAGACAGCAAAGTTTGTAGCGAGTCTAAATGACTCATGGAGGCTTTTTGAATAGTAGACGCCTTTAGCAGTAGGTAGTTCTCAGTGATGAATGAGCAGCTGTTCACTGATCTTCTAATTAGGCGCTTACTTATTGGATATCTTTAAAAGAAACAACTGGCACTAAGGTACCTTGGTAATAATAATTAGCCTCACCTCACCTAGGCATTTGTCCTGCAGTGGGATCCGCGGATCCCACTGCAGGGCAAAGGCCTCCCTAACCTTTTTCCACTGAACTCGATCCTGAGCTAAGATGGACTAATCCCTCTTATAAGCATTAAGTTCGTCCCGCCATCTGCGCTTAGTACGTGCCTGAAATGCCTGAACTACATACTTATCTGAACTAGAAATACATTTACTTAGTTACAGGTTTTAAAACACCATCGAACAATAACACATATAAACATGTACAGGTACTGTCGGAATTCCGCTGCGGTACCACTCAAAATACTTCTCCCTATATTTACACTCATCTTCATTTTCTTTTTTGTCACTCGAGCTGTGACTTCACGCAGCACGCACTTGGCTTGTTGTACTTTATCAATCATTTTTCCTACTCAAATCAAATCAGGGGTGAAAATGAAATACGTCACATTTTACAAGCTCTTATTACACGACAATTGGAAGCTTGATTTAAATGATGCTTGAGTGTACGCTTTTTGTGATTTTATGAAACGAAAAGTATAAAGAAAATAAGCAAGATCTGACCAAGATTTTAAAAGAGCCTTGAGTTTGTTTCGCCATTTCTTCTCAAGGGCAGTAAGATAGGAAATGTCGACTCCATTTAGCTTTTTTTTTTCTTACCTTAAAGTGATTCCGAAATCCTATGTGGAAATATTCTCTGAATCTTTTACTGCTTTGTATATTTTAATAGGTCTAATCGATAGAAAAGTTATATTAAGAATATATAATCAAACCAATAGGTAAGGCAGGGACAGCTGTTCTTATATATTTTCGGTAGATATTGATCTGTGTATTAAAAGCGTTTACGACGTACGGCATTTCATAGAAACTTTCAAGCCCTTGTTTTTAGAAATGAATGAATCGATTTTAATTAAACTAATTAATTAAACGCATAAGCAGAATACAAAGGTCTAAAAAGTTAGTAAAGAACATTTTCGAAATGTCTTAAAAAAAAAGATAACTGGAAATCTCTGTTACTACGGAAAATTTTAAATCGGTCTAATTTGGCTGTAACACTATTTTTCGAAAAATGTTCTTAACTAACTTCTGTGTGTTCTGTGTGTTCAACATTATGCTCAACAATGGAACTTGCAAATATACTAAGTAGACCAACATTGCATAGCTTTAATTTATTCAACTGTTTCACGAAGAAGTCTAATTCTTTCAACCATCCCTGTTTCACACAACCCTAATACCTTCCTGCAACTTAGTTTTATTATCTATGTCATAACACGAAATGAGGAATTAATACAATTTGTCGCAACACTATACTCGTGCGACGACGCTAGTTGCAAGTGGGTGATGGCCTGATGGGTTAACCCTCGCTGTAACCCTCATTGTAACCCCTTCGGCGCGCGTGTCAGGCTGCACAAATTACCATTGACAAATATTTGTCGTATGATACTCGTACAGTTTTGACAATGAGAATAATTGGAGTTGTACAAAATTAGAGTGTACGTTAGTTATAATTAGCTGTTTCTGACTCGGAATAGTCACCGATTTTTTTTAAATTATTATTGTGCTGTTTAAAGTAAACCCAATTAAAAACATTTATCACTACTTTTTGAGAAAAAAAAATCACGTAACTACAGTTGTGGTTGTACTCCAAAAAATACAATGAGTCATATTTTTTTTCGTTTTTAGATACCGATACCCAGCACGTCTGCGGAGTTTCGCTAGCTAATTAAATTTGACCCTGTGTTTCTCATTCGATCTACCAAAGCACGAACTACAAAATTAGTTAACAAACTAAATATCCAAGATATTCTGTCACAAAGTCACAACTAGATACGACTGCAAGCTAATCCAGTCGATATGATCCCAAAGATAATTTCACGTAAACATATTATTTGCGATACATCTTCCATTTTGCGCGAATTACACCACTCTGCGACGGAATCTAATTACGAGGCGGTTGGACCGCGAAACGGATTAAAAACATGGAGGCGGTATTTTGAAAATGGAATTAGGTAACTTACGAAACTCTTTTGTTTCTTTTTTGTGGGTTGGCAGTGATTTTTTGTCTGTGGTAATACATTTGTTCGGATTTAAAATGGCGAGACAGCTCGTATTTCACAGGTGAACCTCGTAATATTCTTAATATATATAAATTACGTGTCACGGTGTTTATCCGCGATGGACTCCTAAACTACTTAACCGATTTTAATCAAATTTGTACACCGTGTTCAGTTTGATCCAACTTGAAAGATAGGATAGAAAAAAAAATTATGACAAAAACGTTAGCCACAGCAACGCGTGGCCGGGTCCGCTAGTTGATTTATAATTTTTAAAAACAATTCTCACTAAAATTACACTTTGTTTTCTCTCTAACTGATACATAGACAAATAAACCTTGTCATTTTATGACGTGAAGCGTTGGTGCAAGAGACATTCAAAAGGTGCAAAACCAGTTACGAGTTTGACTAAACCAATACAATTTAAATTTTTGACGCTAAAAATATATTAATAGAAAAAGAACGAGTGGCTGGTTTTACGCTGATTATTTCTTGGAGTGGACCTCGTCATGAAAATAATTAAAGATCTATGCGACATACGACACAAAACATGATACGATACGATATTTTGGCTTCTCGTTTTGAAGACCGCATTCTAACCAAATCTATGTGGATTGGTGATAAAATGCTGTAATGAAATCTTCAGTTTTTTACGAGGACTTGTAGCGACCTGCATGTTTATTTCCCGTTCTTCCTTCACGTTATGTTTCACATAATCGTTTACCTCATCTGAAAAGAAGGAAATTCGTCAATAACTTAATTCTATGTTCGATGTTAATGTGCATTTTAACAAGTTTAAATGCCACCTCACATCTTAACACATCTCTGAACCGCGAGCTAAGAAAGCTCCTCGGGTCTTAGTGGGGATAACGGTGGATTTGCCAGATCCCCAAGGGGGGAGGAAAGGGGGCAATTTGCCCCTAATCACGTGATGAAAAACTTAACGCCACATGAAACGTCAGTCGGTTCAAGTAGATTGTACATAATCAGTTTTGGGAATACTTTGCTAATTTATTATGTTAATTTTAATGTATATGGGATTAATTTGTTTAAGATTATAAGTGTAGGTGGATGGTAGGATGTGTGTATTAATTTCTTGTTTGTGATGCCTCCTAAATATACAGTGTGTTTAAGACTTTATTTAGCTACTATCAGCGCCCCGCGGTTTCACCCGCATAAGTATCGATCCCGTTAGAATATCGGGATGAAAATTATCCTATGTCCTTTCTCGGGACTCAAACTATCTCTATACCAAATTTCATCTAAATCGGTTCAGCGGTTTAAGCATGAAGAGGTAACAGACAGACACACTATCGCATTTATAATATTAGTATGGATTGATTTCGCAAAGTTGCTGAAAAAGCTGTGAACGATTTTTTAGGCAGTAAAAATAACTTAACGTAATATCTAAGTAACCAACCTAACATGCGACGTAGACTGTCGTTCAAAGTAAAGTAATGACTTAACCGCTGCGCTAAGTGATCGAGTACACGGTAGATTGGCAAGTTGTTCAAAATATCTGCCAGTATGACGGCGATGGTGCCGCCATTACGGTCTTTTAATAAAGTCAAAACACGGTCGTCAGTGTGTGCCGGGGTCTTAGATGTTAAGGGTAGATATATATGTTATTTAGCTATCTTATTAATTAACGTTTTTTAACTTAGCCTCTTAGAACTAAAAAGGTGTAATATTCGTCTAGTTGGCATGAGAATGACAAAGACAATTGTTTCATATTTATTAATGGATCAATAGAGTACCTAGTTTCTGTCTTGGCGCGGCCCACTCCGCAGGTCTGAAAAAGTTTTAAAATATTTATGAACAAACAAATTTTTTTTTTTTGCTATTACATATTTATATTATATCCTAATATTATAAATCCGAAAGTGTGATAAATTATAAATGATTTTTATTTTGTAAGTAGGTTTGCACAAACACTTTTACACGTCAATCATATTTTTTATAAAACTAGATGAGGTCGGCGTTTAATATCTGACTACTCTGAGAAGAAAGGCCGAAACAAACTCAGAGGTCACAGTTTCTTTTAAAGTCCAGAGATAATCTTGGTCAGGTTATATGAAGACCATGTAGATCGATGTCTGAGATGGTCTTTTGAGGAAAGAACCACACAGATTGAGAGGACCTGTCCAGTCAATGCACGCATTTGTCAGAAATCTTGCAGCTCAACTCAAAACTTAAGGAGCTCGACGATTCGACGAACAATACCAAAGAAAGGACATTTGGGTAGGCCACATAAATTACTCAAACTAACAGAAAAAAAAACTAACAGAACAAAGAGAATAATAAAAATTAAACAAAAAAATAATAATAAAATGAGCCACATTGTCTTCACATGCACAATAATTAAAATATTATAATACTTTACAAAGTAAGCAAATGTCAATGTTTATATAAAATTCATAAATTAATGTCAATGTGTATATAGAAAAAAATAGTAAAAACATTCAAAATGTAAAAATTGGAAGCAACTCAATCCCAAGCCTTTTTGTCCTCAATATAATCCTTAACAGTATAAAAGGCTTTCTGGCACAACTTACGTTTAATGAATGATTTGAATTTATTAAGGCTTAGATCTTGAACGTGGCTTGGTAGTTTATTATAAAAGCGTATACATTGGCATCTGAACGAGCCACCTATTTTCTTGAGCCTTGTTGTAAGTGTGTCTGTCTGTTACCTCTTCACGCTTAAACCGCTGAGCCGATTTAGATGAAATTTGGTATAGAGATAGTTTGAGTCCCGGGAAAGAACATAGAATAGTTTTTATCTCGATATTCCCACGGGAAACTTATGCGGGTGAGACTGCAGGGCGCTGCTAGTACTTTAATATCTACAAATGTGCTATCTAATTTGCTTACCCGTGACTACCTCACTCCATGATGTTTGATCCTCACTGCATGTTGCAATGTTATTTATTTTTCTTCCAGAATAAAATTATCAACCAACAAAATTTTTATAACAAAGAAAATTCAATACATCCTGCAAAGTATAATGGAAATCTTTTACGCTTCGCGAGCAAATTCACCGCTACGCAGTTTCGAAATTTTTATGCGCATTTTTACGCGATTGCCGTAAAAAAACATCGACATATTTAACATCAACCAAAAACAAACCACCGTACCGTATAATCACTTAACGTAAACCTCCCCTTAACACACGAGCTGTCACTTAAAACGAGTCGCGAAAACATTCCCCGCTACTTAAACAGTTTCGCCGCGGTTTCTTAACATATTTCCATGAGTCTTTAACGTTAACTTTCACGTTAACTCCTCGTATGAAGTGTTTTAAAACATTACTGGTGGTGACGCAATTAAGGGGTAGTAAGTTTTAAGTAGGTGATGGATGCGAGTTATGCTTTAAGTGGCGAGTTTGAATTAAACTTTTATGCTTGAAATTAAATTTTGTTATGACTTCATGTCTGCGCTTTGAAATGTGTTTTCTAACTAGAGAAATTAAGGTTGAAACATAATTTTGTTTTATGCTGTGTGCTCTTTTTTTCAATAGAAGAGAATGTCGTAGAATGCAACTCTTGAGTGTTTAAATTTTAGTGAGACATCTCACCTAATTTAATAGTTTACGATTTGTAGAAGTGGTAAACAGGCAGTCTTGAAGAAATATAGCAGCCCATTGAATGAATGAAAATAAACTAGTAGTAACTATGTAAAAACCTGAAATATTTTTTTTCTGTGGTATTAACTGATAGATGATTTTGTCATCGGACAGTATTGTAAGAGATTGTCGCGCTCTACCTGAATGAAACACATATTTGTTAAAATATAATAATTAATCCTAAATAATTGTAATATTATAAAAAGGATGTGTTTGTATGTAGGGGGTGATCTCTGAAACTACCCGTCAGATTTGAAAAACATTATTTTCATTTGATAGCCCAATATTTGAGGTAGGCTTTAGGCTATTAAACATCACGGTATGACCCTTAGGAGCCGGGCAAAAAGAAAAAAGTCTGAAAATACGCTAAGCGAAAACGAAGTAGGATGCGTTGCGACGGGGTGGATCGGGCACAATTTTCACGCGGGCGAAGTCGCGGGCTGTAGCTAGTTCCTAAATAAACTACTTATCAAGACCAATTTTCGCAATTTTCGCAATTTAAAACGCTTGATATCCTAGTCGCAATCACATCTCGGCGACAAAAATATGTCAAAAATTTAGGGAAATTAGAGGTATTTTTGACAGATTGAGACTGAGATCAGACTGTGAACGCTGATAAAAACACGAGAATTGCCCCTCAGCTCTCCGAGCTGCCAGCTACTTTTTTCTGTTCTTATAAATATCTAATAGCGTATATCTCCAGTCCAGTAACTTATCAAACATTCGTGAAGGTTTAATGAGAGTTCCAACCGCAACCCTTATTGAGTAACACCCTATCAATCACAATCTGAATCATTTTGAAGGACATTGCTAATCCATTGCTTCATAAGTTCGAAAAATTATTTTGCTCAACAACGTAAATAACGCAATGAATGTTGTTGAACTGTCAAAGTGAAAGCCATTCCTACATAAATTCTCATAATTTGCTATTTACATTACTACATTAGTTTTAAAACACAGCTGAATTGAGTTTTCAAGCCAATAGATCGTTACCAACCCAAACATATTATTAAATGACATCAACACTTCAGAAGAAATTCACAATATCACCTATTCACAAGCACCCCTAGGCCTTGTTTTAAACAAAAGAAGTAATTAAACTGGCCGCCCTTAAGCATCGTTCACACAAACAATATTTGTTATTATTTAACGCAAGCGCACTCAATGCGCCGTGTAAAGGACGACAAACAATCCACGTTTGGTAACAGAAGGTAATTACCGCACCCCTAGTGTGCACACCCCTTAATGAGAGGAACCCGACCAGCTTTATTGACCCCTGTTTATTGACTACTTGCTTCTGCGATTTCGTCCGCGTGAAATTTTCGCCCGACCCACCGCGTCGCATCGCATCGCCTGTATTACTTCGTTTTCGTGTTCTGTTTGCTTGGTTCCTGAGGGTCGTAGCGCGATTTTAAATAGCCTTTCTTAAAAATTGGGCTATTAAGTGCAAAAATTATTTTACAAATCCGACTGGTAGTTCCTGAGGTTACCGCCTACATACAAACTTACTTTTTTTACCTCTTTATAATATTAACCAAAACATAACCACTGCACTTCGTCAATCAGCGCGTCTTTTAGCACATAGGCCTCCCCCAGGCTCCTCCATTTGTCATCATCTCATGCGCCTCTAGATCAGCTCTCTCAATTAGGTGTGTTGTCGTCCCAGCATTTACGTTGTCTTCCTCTATTTCTTTTAATCGATCTATAATTTACCGGTACTTGTTCATTACCAAAAAAACCTTTGTCTAAGTAGGTATGATGTATTGCTTGTGTGAAGTTTTGACGGAGAAGATGGGTGAGGAAGGTCATTGTAAACTGGTTTGGAATCAGCGACATGTGTTTTTGGGCTACAAGTGTTGATGGGGTGAATTGGTTTGTGAATCATGACATCGGTAATTTTGTATTTAAAAGTATTTAGTGAAGTAAAGGCGGTTTCGCACTACGTCCGATCCGAATCCAAAAAATGCAGGTCCAAAGTGACCGTAGTCCTATTTGTATGAGGGGTTGTGCACTAGATCCGAACTCTATCCGTCAGAATTTAGAACATTTCCAATTCGGATTGAAGTCGGATCTTTAATTCGAATTCGGATCGGATGTAATGCGGAACCACTGTAAGTGTTGATGGATTAATGTTCATTGATTGGGGCTGTTTAGTGAGTATTATTTCCAATATCTTACTCATACCTACTTAACCCCAGGCTAAATTACGTAACACTCTTTCTATCACAATCTGAAATTCTGAATCATTTTAAAGGATATTGCTAATCCATTGCTTCATATGTTCGAAACATTTGTCTGCTCAACGACGTAAACAACGCAATGAATGTTGTTGAACTGTCAAAATTAAAGTCTTTGCTACTGATAGTGTGTTATGTATTTACCTGCCGGAATGCGTTATCCATGTAGGACTAAAAATTTTTTTGCATATAAGTACATTAATCGCGACACCACGTGCGTTGACGATTTCACTGTCAATGCCATTAGTTCTTAAGAAACTCCGTTGACGGGATGGGTACTTATCGATATCTAAACGTGACAAAATTCGTAATACCTACCCATCGCGTTTGCGGAGTTTAGCTAGCCAATTGAAAATAACCCTGTATTTTTATCTGTTTTTGAACACACAATAAACAAGTCCTTCAACCTCCAGACCACAATTTCAGGACCTCAATTTTGCACGAAAATTAATAACCAAAAATACCACAAAGTACATTTTCCGTAATAACAATAAACTCACAAGGGTGGTATAACAGGGGTGTTCGACACGTTCAAATATTAATTCTACCCTCGTAAGAGATAAAAACTATTAGGCGGGTCGGGATTATGGCAGATTATTATTTTAACGAAATTAGCTTACTGGTGTTTAGGGACTGTGGTGCTCTTTGAGGCCAAAGATTACGTGTAGAAGTGACAAAAGTTTAGTGTCGACTATGTCATCATCTGCCTAGCTTTTCCCAACTATGTTGGGACGGCTTCCAGTCTAACCGGATGCAGCTGAATACCAGTATTTTACATGGAGCGACTGCCTGTCTGACCTCCACAACCCAGTTACTGGGTAATACGATATCCCTTGGTAAGACTGGTTGTCAGACTTTCGGGCTTCGGACTACCCGTAACGACTGTCAAAGATCTACGAATGACAGCCGGGACCAACGGCTTAACGTGCTTTCCGAGGCACGGAGGGGTCTCGGTGTGTAAAGATGGTCGCCCATCCACAAACCAACCGCGGCAAGCGTAGCTTAACCTGATCGATCAACCTGTGCGGCTGTTATTATTTAGCCACGAGCCCCCGACGATGTATTTTTTTAATTATATTAGCTATTAATGTAATGACGACACGGTTGGCGCAGTGGTTGAGCGATTGACTGCTGCGCAGCATGACGCGGATTCGATTCCCGCACGGAACAAATATTTGTACGACCTACAAGTATTTGTTCCGGGTCTGGGTGTTATATCTATAATAAGTATGTATTTACATTAAAAAAAAATGTATATGTAATGTGTAGTTTATCAGCCATCTCGTTACCATAACACAAGCATTAAGTTGCTTAGCTTGGGACTATGTGGCGTTGTGTGATATGTCCAAGGATATTATTATTATTATGTCCCATAGCTGGGCAAAGGCCTCTATTCTCCTTCCACCTCTCTCTGTCCAGAGCTGCATTTCATGTTTTTTTTTCTTGTTATAAAATCATCTCATCATCACATCATTATGTAATGAATAGTAGGTATACGAGTATATAATTAATTCTGAATGTTAAAGAATGATATGAAATGACAAGAATTTAGAATTGGAGTCCAATTTATAAATCTTTATTTTGTAATATCCAATCTACATTGTACATTGTCATTCACAGAAAAACAAAAAAAAAATTTTTGGTGATAATTTATTTTGGGGTCAACGACCGCTCGTAGTGTTGTTACATGAAGTTTAATTGCGAAGTCAGTTTTTTTGTGTTTAGATATCTATAGTCTACTATACCCATAACGTCTGTCAAGTGTACAGACACCAAAACAGATATTTATTTATTTGTTTAAACTTTTCGCACAAAAAGGTACAAAGGCGGACTTAATGCCTTAGGCATTCTCTACCAGTCAACCAGATATGAACTGTTATTTTAAGCAAATACACTACATACGGTCGTTGACCTCAAATGAAACTATCAACATTTTTTTTTTGTTTTGTCATATTTAGATATCGATTCTCATCAATCCTGCGGAGTTTCAATAGCTAATATAATTTGACCCCGTACAACACGTAAAATTAATTAAATCTTATAGTTTTCTACCTACTGCCATAGCCACAATCTCCCCATTCACCCCTAGATTTCGTAGCACTCACCCACCGAAGCTTATTAAAACTAAATTGCGAAAATTGCAGCGCAAATGTGGCCCTGACGTATTTTGCTAACCGGCTTACAAGCCCCAACATTACAGGATCTACTAGTACTAAACAATTTGTTTGACAGCGGGGGTCTTGTTAAATTGGCTTGGATTAACACGGGACTAAATTACGAAGACCTCTCGAAGCAAAGAAATTGTTCTGGTGTATAAGGTCTACTTGTTTTGGTATTCTGGTGCCCTTATGCGATAGAGTGGCGGGATGATCTGTTATCTTGGAGTTATAACGAGTACAAAATGGGGTCGTAATGATGTGCTGTTACTTGGTTCCGTGTTGACAGCCCGCCAATTGAGGATTACTAAAATGGCCTGTAAATTATATTTAGAAATATTTATGACGGGAATAAAATTTTATCACTTTTATAATAATGGTGGTTTTGTAAAGTGGTAAAAATGTCTCACTTTTCATATCAAATGGTCGGATGAAGTAAAAATGCTTTTTTTTGAATGTGCTTAAAATGACTATGAATAAAATAAGGTTTCATTATAAACATGGTGAACACCACTTTGTCTCATCACAGTATGTTCACATATTTTTATGCGGCCAGAACAGGCCAATCTGTCAAAAATGCTCATTGAAAAATATATTATATCTATGCAATGCAAATCGAAAGTTTTACATACAAGCCCGCGCGCAGCTTCGCCCGCGTGGTATTCGGAAAATATCCCACGGGAACGTATTACCGGGACTTTAAAAGTACCTACCCTGTCTGTGTCCAAAATTTCATCCAAACCCGTTTATCCGTTTTTTACGCCAATCTAGAACATTCATCCAGACAAACGGACAAAAAATCTAAAAACTATATTTTCGGCACCAGACTCGTTACAAAAATATTCAGTTTACTGTTTTGACTTCGTTACTGTTTTATTCTATGTACCTAAGTACTGAAAAAGTAAAGAAGATGTTGTGGAAAATATTATTTTGCAAATAACCTGAAATTGTTATTTTCCTTGTCACCAGGTGTGGTTCCAAAACCGGCGAGCGAAGTGGAGGAAAGCGGAGCGTTTGAAGGAGGAGCAGAGGAAGCGGGAGGGCGACGTGCTGACTAAGAGGGACCCCGCCGATGATAAGGTACGATAACAGGATAACAAGAACGTTGTTTGTTGTGACGGTGAAAAGCTTGCTGATTTGTTTACATGATATCTTCTTCGCTTTCAGGGAATTCGTTACGTTAGGGATTTAAAAGAGCAGATGAATCCCAGTGAAAACAATGAGTTTTTGGATGAGCTATGTAGTTTCGAACGAAATATTTGAATTAATAGCTTAGATTATCATCGCGACACACGTAGAAAGGACTGTTTATTTACGAGATATTTTAATTGGGCGATCGGAATACCGTAAGTATCTTTTATAATAACCCATATTGTAAAAGATACTTATATGCAATCAAATCAGTCTATCATCGTCCGTAATTAGAGGGCTTACCTTCTAATTAACTGAGTATAATACCTTCTCAAATCACTGCAATTCTTCTACTGAAAGACTAGCGGGCAGACCCGCATGTGTTCAGAACCGACACTCTACATTTATCTATCCCCTCACGAAACATCGACTTCATCTAAATCTCCTCCTCCAGGGTTCATCAGAATGCGGCATGTCCCGTGGCTCGGCGGAGGCGTCGCCTGTGTCGGGGGCGGCGGGTTCGCCCCGCGCCTCGCCCCCGGTCACCCCCGGCTCGCCCCGACGCTCGCCCCTGCGATCGCCGAACAGATCACCAAATAGATCGCCGAGACATGAGAGGTATTGTTGAACTACTAGCAGTTGCTCGATGTTAAAGCGAAGAGTGTAAACATCTAACTACAGACAAGCTGATAGGAGTGGCTGCGCAGTTCGTGTTGATAAACCAACCCTTATGATGTTACGAATGTGTAGGTAACCAATATTCGATTATCGATTATGTGAAAGCTTGGCAACTACTTACCAACCTACCATCAATAGAAGAGTACATCTTCTGCTCTTATGTCGACACGAGTTATTCCGGAATTCAGCTCATACTGCACTGAAAAGGTAAATCACTTTGCAAGCTTGTTGACTTCCCAGGGAATGCCTGACTGTCTGGAGTAGTATCGTCATTCACAAACGATCTAATAGAATGTTTATGTCTTTCCAGACTCTCGATAGTTGTAGGTTGTTCAGTCAAGTTATAATGGTGAAAACTAAAAGCTCTAATGTTTAATCCAGGTCTGAAGCTAGCTGTCCGTCTCCTGCACCATCAGTCGGCAGCGCTAGCTCCAGAGACGGAGCCATGGATCAGCGCCCACCACACCACATCTTCTCACCTTTCGACCAGTAAGTAACATTATATTTTCTAGGATGATATTTAGATGTTACCTTAAAATAGGGGATAAGTACGTAAGTAACTTCATGCAAATTATTCGTCACTTGCTGATGATTTTCTTAGATCATAATGGAAAATATGATTTTGAATATTTTGATAGTTGCAGTAGATGAAAAGCTTTGTAAGCCTGCCATAGACACTCTACCGGTCTACGAAGTATCTTAAAATATAGTGTCGTTAACCAATAGGATTCATGATAATTCTTAACGTTAAAGTCTTCAGGGCCTAGTAAGTGGAAATCGCTTTCATAGCGTTTCATATTTCTATTACGACTTTGATATAAGTTGCCTTTCGGTAGTTTATGTCAATCAATTACATTTTTTACTTTTGCCTTATCATTATCGTTGATAGAATGTTACTTCGTGTCGGTCCTCTGGCCTGAGGCCTGGCCTTACCATTAAAATATACTTAATAAAATCGTTTTTTTGACACTGTCACATCTAAGGACATTCAATTCGAAAGTCATGTTCTAACTTACTTAATAAGCTTGTTCTTTGCTGCTGTTAATCCCATACTAATGTCGGTTTTAAATTCAACAACTTTTTGCCATTTACGTTATCCAATTTGCTTGTTATTAATACGACTTAGCTCAACCGCTAACCGCTTTAATGAAGTAATCTATCTAATGCTTTATTTAAATACACAAAACTTACAGTCATGACAACAAGTGTGCGCAAGAGTGTGTCATCTATCACAAAGTAAAAATGTGCAGAAGTTGCACTCACGTCACCTAAAAGCCAATTCAGTAGCACGCTCTCTAAACTAGTTAATGCTATCTCTTCGTAAGGTGAATGAATTGCTGGGGCAGCGGGATTGTCCGAAAGGGTTACCGCTGCCCCGGAACATAAAGGGCTAAGGAAGGAACACGGATGGGTTTTAGTCAGTAAGAGTCTGACACTCCCTTCCGCTCCACCCAGAGCGAGAGGGGTCATTTGATGAGTTACCATCCTTAAAAAAAAAAAGCGAATGAATTGTTTTTGTATAAAAGGATTTGTAGCCTCTTAACTGGTCTTTCACTATTAGTAATCCAGTATAGTGGGTGCATTTACAGCCCATCCAAGTGCCTAAACGTGGCATGTGGGGTGGGACCCAGACCTCAGATAATAAATTATTTCCAAAGTAGGTAGTGTTCATAAGATTAGATAATTAAAATTCCATCGCCACTTAATCAGATCTACTTTAATGAAATGTATTCCAAATTGATTTTTGAGTGAGCATTTGTAAGAAAAAGTTTTTGGTCGCAATGGAATATGAACTTTATACTTTGAACTTTGTGTCACAAACATAACGAAGGAAATAGTTAGGGAACACTGCAGCACCTGATCGTATTCTCTGAGTTCAGTTCTTTTACGTTTTGCGCCTGTGTATTTTCTTTCTAATGGAGTTGTTCCAAATAGATCTTCTGCTTCTCCTTCCACACATCTTCGGTGGTCTTATGACGAGTTGCGTTTATGAAGGCAATTACTGAATTAAGAGCACGCTGCCCGCCCCGCGCTAATCAACCGTAATTATATTGCGCTTGCGCTGCCATACTCGAGCATTAACATGGTACCTACTATTAGTTAGGTAGTTGAGTTTGAAGGAGTTGGTGTTTAACTTGATAGTTGGCGTTTTATTTACTGTTTTCTATTATGGTGGCAGGTTAAATTATAAAGACATGTGATTCGTCGTTTCTTGTACAAAATACTGTTCGCTCAGCACAGCATAATGCTGAGTGGAAGCCTTCTTGTCACAGTCACAAAATGCAGCTGCCTACTATTTCTGTTTTGTGCCCGTAGATCTATTTTGTTTATGTCTTTTGTATGCACTTTTTTCTGTGAAAATAAACTTATATTTCTTTATTTCTTTCTTTTACCGTTTCCAAGAGTAGGTAACAGAGATAGGCAAACAAATTAAATGGAACGTTTTCTTCAGTCAGTGTATGGTTCCGGTTGGTTCCAATCGACTAGAAATGAACTCATAGCGAGCGGTTTTAGCTAGATTACCAAAATCCATAAACCTTTTTCTTCCCGTGGCCCTTATTAATTGTTATGTCATTGTATGTTCATCTATAGATCCTCTGATTTGTTGTTCCATTTCAAGCCGAAACAAAATTAAACTCCAAATTATTATCAAAACACTCCCAAATAAAGTGCATTGATATCAAAATCAGGAGCACAGCATCAGTGTCTGATTGACATTGATTTGACGGCCTCCATTTAAATTCATTTGTTGTACATAGCAGCCGGTATGTAGGCCAGAGACTAACGCGTATCACAGACAAGTCAATCAGGGGTCGATTGAATTGATCGTATTTTGTTGTTATTGATTACTCTATTTGTTTTACGAGCGTTTAAACTTTACAGGGTGTAAAAAGACTCACATAACAGTCAACTACGCATTCTGTACATCAGACTAAGTAAACAATGCACAAAAATAATTGCTGGGAAGCTACTTTATTTTTAATGTCATATTTTGCTGTTTGCGGTAGTACGCAATGTAACATTGTGCTTAAGGGTGCATATGTCGCAGCCAACTGGTTAAATTAGCCGTTCAGTTAACCGCCTAGCCTTTCAACTAAACGGCGCGCGGCGGCCGTTCAACTAACGGCCTGAATGATTTTCAATTACAGTTTAGGTTGGAAGTCAGTAACCAATCACGCGCGAGCCGAATTGGTCGCAGTAACTAAGCTAGGGCACCCCGACCAAATGGGTTAGGTTAGGTTAGAACTGTGATCAATCGCGTGCGAGCCGAGAGAGCGAAGCGAGGCGAGCACTACTTCTAAAGGCCAGGCGGTTAACTAAACGGCTTAACCAGTTAGCTGCGACACATACAACGGTACAGGGATCGTGGGGTGTTTAAAGTATAGCTACTATAAATAATAGCTACCTACTTACCAATAATATAATTATTTATGTTATTGTTCTTAACTTTTTATGGGAACCTAATTATTCTGTTTTGTAAGTATAATTTTATTTTTATTTTAGTTTCTAGGATTTAGATAAAAAGGCTTAGAGCTAAGAGCCGTTGCTCTTACTATAAAATAAATTAATAAAATTCCACCCTCCAGTGACTTGCACCACATTTCACGAGTTTGCTCGTTCCCGTCAAACTCCCAAGATTGAGTTTAATCAAATCAGACGAAGTTTAATTGTCAATAATAATGATCTCGGGTTAACTCTGTTTTACTTGAGAAATTAACTTGAAAGTTCAAGCGTAATTAGTTAAGTATTGATTCACTTCATTATCGGTAAGTTCTACTTTTGAGAGCTGTTTAATTTTAGATATCATGTCGTGGTAATTAATTAAAATTGGATATACTAAATCTTACGTTTTAAGGTAATTTATGAAAGAAAAAAGGAAAAATATTTTATTTGGAACACACACACACACAGGAAATACAAATAGTAAAAAGGAGCATTTAAAACTAACACGGTTAAAATAAACCAACAAAAAAAAGACCTGTGTGAGACCAAAATGGCTCCTATCTCAGCATAGTAGGTATAACATACATACATAGTATGACAGTACATATACTCACGCTATATCCAACTAGCTGCGCCCCGCTGTTACACACGCATAAGTCTCGATCCCGTGGAATTATCGCGATAAAAAGTATCCTATGTCCTAATCCAGGCCATAGTCTACCCATATGCCAAATTTCATCTAAATCCGTTCAGTATTTTTAGCTTGAAATCGTGTTAGAGCCAACAAGAAGGTATAGAACCTCTTTTTATATTTAATTTTTATTATTCTTGATTTGAAACATTTTACATTTTCTTTTGTTTTTACTTCTTTAATTGATATTAGAAATATATGTTATGTCTAACAAAATTGGTCCCGAATCCAGGGATATAGATAAATTCGACATTTTCAGTACTAGTGTTACTAAATTGTTTTTTTTTTTATCTAATTGCTTCTTCGATCATATGTACCTACATAGTAATTTTTCTGCTTATCAATTTTCTGTTTCATATGATTTAATAATTAATACTTTACGTGGAAACTTATTTTGTATAAAATATTACTTAATGTATCTGTTCAGCTGTAGGTAAGTTTTCTTAAAATAAATCAAATGAAAATAAAATAAAATAAAACAATTTAAGTTGAAACCAATATTTTATTGAGAAAACGATAAAATATTGGTTTCAACTTAAATTATACTAGGCAGGCACGATAAAAACTAAATTCGTTCACTCCACTCAAATCACTTACAAATCCTCAAGCAGAGCCTTACGGAACTTAGCTCTACATCCGGCCGGACCGGATCCGGTCCTAATGCGATATGTAGCGTCGGGCCCGGCTTATAGCGCTCTATGTAGAGTTATCGCACTTGCTTTACATAGAGGTGATTTTTGGCAACTGTGAGAAATTAGGATTAGAAATCTTGATGGAGTTTATTTGTTTCTACTTGATAGGGAGAGAAAATGTAGAACTAGAGGAAACAATTTCAGATTTAAACCGTTGGTTCATTCGTAGAACTTTGACAGTCGTTGCGGGTAGTCAGAAGCCCAAAAGTCTGAGAACCAGTCTTAATAACAAGTGGTATTGTGTTACCCAGTAACTGGGTTGTGGAGGTCCGATAAGCAGACTCTCCATGTAAAATACTGGTTATCATGTAGTTTTTTTATATAAAAAATCACATATACAGGATAATGTATTTAATTGCGAAAGTTTGAAAAAAAAAAACTCAACCCTTCGTATCGTGGAACGGTACGTGGATCCACGCGAGACACAATGGCTTTTTAATTGTTTCTGTAATTACGAAATTCAGCCGGTTAATAGTCACTTTCAATCAGTCAGCTGATAACTTTTTTTTTTTTTTAAGGATGGGAAATCATCAAATTACCCGCTCTGGGTGGAGCAGAAGCGAGTGTCAGACTCTTACTGACTAAAACCCATCCGTGTTCCTTCCTTAGCCCTTTATGTTCCGGGGTAGCGGTAACCCTTTCGGATAATCCCGCTGCAGTCAGCTGATAACTTAATATTTCAATTACACCATCAATTGAGTCCTTTCTTATCCACCACCTAATTTAGGTACTTCTTAAATAACGTACTAAAAGTTAGTGTCACTGACCTTTGAGACTGTAACCCTAATAACCATACATTCTCAGCTATCACTGTAACGGCTATTGTTCGAATTTCGAACGAATGGCGGCCGGCGCGTGCGCATACGATCAATTGTTTAGTGGAGGCAGCGGGACAAGGAGGTATGATGGCGATTTTTATTTGGTTCAATATGGCGATTTTTTATTTTGAGTAACAATTTCAAAATAAACTAGATAGCCATTGAATAAACTTGTTAAAATTTACAATAGATTCTCATATTATTTTTAGGGTCGGCCTATGCTGACAAAACTTGCACAATAATAAAATTAGTTATAATTATTCAAGCAATGTAATTATTGCTGGACCCATGCTAAATCGTTTGAGCTATATAGCTATTTATATTAAAAACACAACCAAAATCTTATTCACATCCTTAATTGCACACTCAACCAGTCTTACCAAGGGGTACGATACCCCTTGGTAAGATCCAGTCAGACTGGAAGCCGACCCCAAAAAAGTTGGGAAAAGGCTAGGCAGATGATGAATTACACACTCATGTAAAAAATCGCAACCAATTTGTGTACCTGAGTTTAACATTACAAAGAGCCATGCAATTGTCAATAAGGCATTTTATAAATACTGTTGTTATCAACATAATTTAGGTACCTTTACTAACCTATCCAATGCTTCAAATACCGTCGGCGGTAAACATACCACATCCACATTTATCTCTCTGTGTAACCAAGCACGTTCAATTACACAACATGTTTCACACGCGCGATGAATTATCATAATAATTGTATCAACGCCGACTGACGCCGAACGACGCCGAGCGACGCCGAATCAATTGAGCTCTTACTTGTATTCAATTATATCAATGAGAGCTGAAACTGAAATGTATAGGTAGGTAACTAATATTATAAATGTGAAAGTGAGTTTGTTTGTTACGCTTTCACGCTAAAACCGCTCAACAGATTTGGATGAAATTTGGCACATAGATATGATCTGGGTAAGGACAGAGACTACTTTTTATTCTGGATCGCAGACGATGGTGCGGGCGAAAGCTAGTTTGGTTATAAACAAGTTTTATGATGATAACAGCCTGTAATCGGAACCTGCAGAGTAAAAGCACTCATTAAGACATCATCATTCACTTGCCCTTCATCATCTGCCAAGCCTTTTCCCAACTATGTTGGGGTTAGCTTCCAGTCTAACCAGATGCAGCTGAATACCAATATTTTACATGGAGCGACTGCATCTGACCTTCACAATCCAGTTACAGGGTAATTATACGATACCCCTTGGTAAGACTGGTTGTCAGACTTTCGGGCTACTGACTACCCGTAACGACTGTCAAAGATCTACGAATGACAGCCTGGACCAACGGCTTAACGTGCTTTCCGAGCCACGGAGGGGTCTTGGTATGTGACAACGGACATCTCTTGCCCTTATCCTAATTTATTTGGGGTCGGGGCAACACGTCTCTTCTACACTTTTCTTTTAGTCGTCATCTCGGTAGTCACCCCCTTTCTAGCAAATATCACCTTACATACAGTCTTTCCATCTTTTTTGCTCTTCCCTTACAGCCTGGACTCTTATCAAGACAAGAAATACTTAATGCTCAAGAAAGCAAAATCAATAAATCTTAACATTTTTTATGGTTTTATTCTGATTTACCCTTTACTTTCGTTTAAAATAAATAACGTTTTTGAGATTGAAAATTAGAAGGTACTAAAGCCATTTAGTAAAACTATAACCATGTAAAGACAAGTAATGGAAACTATGTAACTATATTGTATATATAAAGTTATGTAACTATGTAGAGCTACGTAGAAACAACTATCTAAAAACTATTATCAACGGTCTTAAATTAAGCAATACCTACCTTCTTTGTATTTGAATCGTTTCAGTTCGAGCCAAAATAATATGGCCACATACACGAAACCAAATTAATCCAACCGAATAATGACAAAAGTAATTTTACACTCGTTCTATTACATTATTTTTTTAAAACACTATCGTCGTCTAATCAAATTAGACGCGATTAAAACGCCATCAGTGTGTAGAACCACGAAATAGATACCAGCAGAAGGTTTACTTTCGTTATGATTTTATGACAGTTCACGTTTTAATCACTGTAGAAGTTGAGGATTAAATATCGGTTGCTCACACTGTTTACTTCCAAAAACAGAAACATCACGATCCGTGTCAAAAAATTACTCTTTGGAAACTCAATTACATAAAAAGTAAACTTAAAAAAAATGGAAACACGATCCTATTTTTGCTTTCATGTCTTTAGTGACACTCAGAAGATTAAGACAAATCGTTTAACGCAAGAATTAAAATCGGCCCACGCGTTT
This sequence comes from Gortyna flavago, assembly GCA_963669345.1. Taxonomy (NCBI): domain Eukaryota; kingdom Metazoa; phylum Arthropoda; class Insecta; order Lepidoptera; family Noctuidae; genus Gortyna; species Gortyna flavago. The sequence goes on from OY770144.1 coordinate 3,976,615, forward strand.
GGTCTCTAGAATGCCACAAAGGAAGGAAGTGTTGCCTTTTCAATCTAAATATTGATTCGATAAATAGTCGCCTGAATTTAGTCTTAAATACTGTTTCTACAAAAACGATTTATCACCGCTAATCCTGATTATCATCAGTACTAGACAGAGCAAAAAAAAACTTTTAATTCAGACAAAACCACCTACAAAACAATAATAAAAAAAACACCATAGGTACAGCAACAGAATAAAACAAAAAAACACCTTTTGGAACTCTTTTAAAACAATTGTGCTGCAACCGTAAAAACTCACAAGAAAAAAAAACAGCACATGGTCCTTCTGATCTCCCTTTAACCCGTGTTCATATTGCAGTGTGGTACAATTGGGCGGTGTAATGAACCCCGCGGCGGTTTCGCGCGCAAGGGTTGCCGCCCGCATTCGCCGTAATTGTCCACATTAATATGACAAATAGATTTACATCGGTCGCTTGTACCCGACACCGGCGCGAGGGGGGTTCGATGGCAGTACCGCGGTTTTGATACTGATTGGGAAGAGCTTTACAAGTTTTTTAGTGGTGGCTGAAATTTATTGTAAAATCAAATTAACTAAATTATAAACTAAGTACTATCTTTCTTGAACTATCTAAACCTCTAAAATCAGTGATAATAAATATGATGAAGGATAATGGAGGGATTTTAAATACCTATAGGAAAATATCAAAAAAGTTTGACCTTTGTTAGTACACACACATACATTCAAGCCTTCGTTCCATGAAAAAAAACAGAAACTACAGAATGTCCTGCTACGATCCTTACATAAGTGAAAACTATTAAATAGATGTAGTATGACTTTCTGGATGCAGTATTAGCGTCTACTTACACCATAATGACCGAACTTTTCGATAGCGTTTACCTGCAGAACCATCGTTTATTGTTTTCTATAAAAACAAAGTTCATTGTCCACTACAAATTCTAATATTTTCTTTTTCTACAAGCAGGTACTCGTTTGACAAACTTTGGCCAGATCATCATTTCACTAAACAACAATCAGCAACTCCAAATTGCCTTAAATTCATTAACAGTATTATTCTGGCATCAAATCCTTCGACATGACAGCGCACAATGCGATTGTCGCCGACAATTCGACATAAATACGTTAGGCGTTCATTGTCGACGCGTTCGCTAATTCCCGCCTTGTTTAATCCTATGTCGAGCGTCAAATCGCTTTGTCTGTTTGTATGTTTCACGCCTATTGTTGCCATTGTTCGGTGTTTTTGATACTGAGAGGTTGGTTGAACATAACATAACTTATACCACGCTTGTAATTACAGTCGGGTTAGGCAAGTGGGTGCGATGCTGTATAATTTGTCGTTTATTTGTAGGAGGAATCTTGGAGAAAATGATTGCTACGGTAAATCACCTATCCAAAAAGCTGTGACGTCAAAATTCATGTTTAAACAAGTAAAACATAACTCCGTATGTAATCATTGCTCAGAAAGCTTCTAAAGCATGATTTTTTTAATTAGTAGAGGTTCAAATATAATATACCTAGTTACGTACCTTAGCGAATATGTGTAGGTATGCTATCAGCCGTAGCATGAGAGCAGTGGTGGCTCAGTAGTAACGGCCGCGACATACTAAGTTGTGGGTCGTAGGTTCCTACTCAGTCAAGCGCTTTACTTTGCGTAAATTATTTCATCATCACTGCTCTCAAAACAGTGAAGTAAATATCGCACTGGGCCCGCGTCGTGGAATACAGCATTTACAGTCCACTCTGTGTCCCAGCAGTGGAAACATTATAGGCTGATTATGATTACGATGACGGCCTTAGCTTGCCACATAAAAAAAAACCATGAGATAGGTAAAGAAAAAAGCTTAAGCTGATATCATTGTAATTAAATGTTTGGGTACTCTCAAGTTTATATTGTGTGATGGGCATTTTTTCTTTTTAAATATGTTTTCTTCCTTTTCATATTCATCGCATTTGCCTATCTATGTACCAAACAGTATGCCTATTTTGGAATATTAATACCATCGTAATCCGCGTGTTGTATTCCTTTAAGCTTTCAAGAAGAAGAGTTGAGCTAGGAGCAATCACACTGAAGTATTCCACTTACAGCATTGATTTCAACCGCACTTGACCGAACCGCACCACACAAACAAAAATTCCATATTTGATATAGTTTCGGTGCCGTTAGTGGAATAGCTTAGGTGCCATCGTAGCAGTCAAGTGCCGTTCAAATGGATGCTGTGAGTGGAATACCTCGTAATTTTAGCCACATATGGGTTAGGTAACTACCTAATCCTTAATTTATTTACTATTTCCCAAGACACGTTATATAATGTCCTTGCAGTACTTACTATACAAGGTTCAATTACAATGCTACACAGTGTCGTTGATTGTCGCGCAACTAATCGCATGACTGTTTAAGTCAATTCGAGTAATTAACGTCGTAATTAAACGATGAGACGCACTCCGCTCCCGATGTTGTACGTACAGCTTCCTTGGTATGTTGAGTTAGGGATAGCGAGGACAGGAATGTTTTGAAGTCTTATGTTGTCAGATTGTGGCTAAATTGCTTGAAGAATTGTTACGTACTGTAAGAGCTCAGAACAACAAGATAAAGATTTATAAAATATTTAATTAAAAATACACATTTATGTAGTAGGACAAAATGAAGTAGATGTTAAGCCGTCGGTGGCCGCGATGAGAATGGGACGAACGCCTCGGTGCACTATGCCAGCTAGGCGCGCAGCCCGCCCGTTGCTATCTTCACAGTCGTCAACTTCATGACGCTTCTCGAGCGCCATCTGCCTTACAGTACATGCTAAAATGACTTTATGTGGAGGGACTACTGGCAAAGCACATTAATGTCACAACTTTGGCTTCCAGTCTCACCAGATGCAGCTGAATACCAGTATTTTACATGGAGCGGTTGCCTATCTGACCTCCATAACACAGTTACTGGGTAACACGATACCCCTTAGTAAGACAGGTTGTCAGACTTTCGGGCTTCTGTCACAACTTTACGTACCTAACATCCAATAATTTCTTCATAAAATCATAATAGCAAAATTATTTTCCTTTTTGCTTTTGATACTTCTTCTACCTTCAAAATGTTTATTTTCTAAACATGTCCAAAACAAAAATTTGAAAACACATATACCGTTTCTACTTATAATAGACATTGAACAAAATTTAAAAATTTTGAAGCTAGCTATTTTTTTGTTCATAACACGCCATAATCAGCCTATGATGTTCCCACTGCTGGGACACAGACCTCCTCTCTGTGAGAGATGCATTCATTGCTCGGGGTGCATTACAGCCCACTCCAGGCTGTAATGCACCCCGCGGGCCCAGTGCGGGTTTCCTGGCGTATGTCACATGTCTTCGAATGTTTGGTTCTAGGACATGCCGGTTTCCTCACGATCTTTTCCTTCACCATTTTGAGAGAAATAATTTCCACTCCATTTTAGTAAAGTGCTTGTCTGGGTTCGAACTCACGACCTACAACTCATAAATCGCGGCCGTTACCACTGGGGTACCGCTGCTCTCAAGCACGCCAAAGGTGTTCTACATAGAGACATAATTTAGTGTTTTAACATAATTATAATAACACTTTCAAAGACATAAAATAGTCAAACCCGTAAATAATTTGGCTAAATCTCAACTAGACTCCACAACAGCAATTTCTGCTTATCTTATAACTTATCTAATAATATAATTTATATTTTATAATTGTAATTGTATTTATGACTATTTCGTTTTTTGTTTTCAAAATTGACATTTAACTATTTTTGTTTTAATTTATTCAATTACCTATTGTGTTATTTACAGACATTTAAATATTTGTACGCCACTTATAAAGCCAAACATGACTGATCTAATAATGTAATGTGATAACTTGCATGCTCTGTATGTATACTCATGTTTTCACAAATAAAGAGTCTTTAATCTTATCAGATCACCTAAAAAATTCGTCACTCGACTGTATCAAATAAATCCCAAACCAAAAACTGCCTACATCACAAAGCTACGTTTAACCACGCCATACGAAGTACATCCATCGTATGCCGGGGATGCATGATCCAATTGCCGTCCGCTAAATTGATACTCTATTTGGCTCAATTAAACATTAATTAATACAGTTAATGAACAGTACGAACACTGAGCCGGTCTATTGTTCTGCGTTGACTCAACTCGCTTGTGTTCGAGTTTGTTGGCTATTTTTGGTGTGATAGTCATGTGGATTTGAAGGGTTTTGTAAGGGTTTTGTTAGGGTTTTTCGAAGTAATAAACATAGGCAAAGCTTAATCAAATTAAGCTATTGGAATACATATCCAAAATATTGTCTTTAGGAATTACTATAATAAAAATACTTGGTCTGTTCAAGTATAATGTACACTCCTGAAAAAATGTTTACCATCACACTGTAAAACAAATCAGTGTAAGTTTACTTAAACTTTTTTTTTGTTTATTAGTTAATTAAGATACCTACCTAGTTATTTATGTATTTATATTTATATATACTTCATGGTACACCTGAAATTACATAACAAAAAAAAATTGATTGTTAATAGAAAACACGTCTTGTCACGTCATTTAATTTAAAGAAAATATAGCTAAGTGATAACAATACTAGTTACAAAAATTATATTATTTACCCTCTGCAAAATCCAAAACTCGTAAAGAAAAACTATGTCCAATATTGGGCTTTATCCCAGAAAAATACAATTTGTGAACCTTATTAAATTCGCTTTTTCTAAACATGTTTCAATTAAATTCAACTACCTGGGTGTTTCCTCTCGAATATAATTCCGATAGATCGACATTGGCCAAACGTCAGTTGGTTGAGTTGGTTGACTGACAATTCCAATGTCGATCTATCGGAATTATATTCGAGAGTAAGCACCCAGTTTGACTTAATGTGTGATTTTTCCTACCTAATTATGCAGGAAAATAGAAAACTCTATAATTTCCTTTCTTTCTTTATCAGCGGACATTCGCCCAACCTTGCCAATGGGCAGACTCCTCTCCAATGCTTCGCTACTCTGTTCGATCTCCGGTTTGTAACCCATTCTATTTAATTTGTTATTAACTAAGTAATTTATCAAAGATTCATTCAGTAGAATTTCCATATGTCTAGATAGAAAGTATTTAGTTATGCTTATATACGCTTCCTTTATAATGAACTATAGCTTGTTCCTGCGGCTCTGTCCGCGTGAATGTGGGAAATTATCCAACGAAAACGTACTACCAGATCGCTGCAGTATTTATTTTTTAAATTTGCTGAGATGTTAGGACAGCCTTCTTCGTCTCGCACAAGTCTTTTTTCTGTTGTTAATTTTTTCTTTTGTTTTTAATGTAATTTTGTTAGGTTCAAATGGTCTTTTTTACTGTTTGTAGGAAATACGTGCGTGTTTCAAATTTCTTTTTTTTATCTTTTCTTCCTATGTCCTAACCTAGGTCATGGTCTATCTGTGTGCCAAATTTCATACAAATCTGTCCAGCCGTTTTTGCCTGATTGAGTATAATAACAACATCCATACATACAAACTTTCAGATTTATAATATTAGTAGGATAGTAGGAAGTAGGATAGTAGGATCAAAAGATACACCAACATTAAACATTAAAACATTTTCTATATTGAAAGTGTTTTAAAAAGCTATTAACACTAATAGTCCATACATCAAGCCATCGTTTATAAATCAACGCTTCCACACGCCCGCCGCCCAAAACGAACCTATAAAAATAAAAATGTCACACAAACATCGCTTTAATAGCGGAACCGATCTCAATCAAATAACAAAAATCGCTCGGACAATAGAGCACATTCACACTGTCCGTAATAAATCGCGGCGACCCGTCGCGACGCGATTAAAAAAGCGGAAAGCCGAGGGTGTGGCCCTACAGTCGCAATAGGCGATCACTTAACGCTAAATTGAGTCGAATCTGGTGGATAAACAAAATGCACGGACGCCACGTGACTCGAGCGTGTGCTCAAGTGGACTATTGATGCTAAATGTACCGTAATTGGATCTTGATGTTGTTGCGAAGACTAAATTACGTTTAATGACTCATTTTAAACGTATTGATGCTGTCTTAATAGAGTTATCTTAATGTGTATAGCTGAAATCTTCGGAAATTGTATTTAATGGAGTACCTAGGTACCTATGTTTTCTTTCGTCGATCTGTTGATGGCAAACACTACTACTTGGAATCAGATGATTTCATTGATCATACTCGTATGTCACAAAGTCAATTTATAAACTAAGGCCTGATTTTTCGCTAGTCAGTTTTTTTTTTCTGAGGAATAAATATTGCGGTTTGACAGTTTTTGTATAGAAAATATGTCAACCTGCTATGTTTATTCTTCAGATATAAGTTATCTGACTATTGAAAAATCAGCCCATCGTCTAACAATTAACACTTCAGTTAGTGAATGGGTCTTGTTTACAAACTAATCACCTGCAGAATTTTTTACAATTTTACTTTTCAATATCAATACAACATTTTATGTTTAAGTTTTTCACACTAACCACTGCTACCGAACAAAACACAATGAGCGTCCCTCCCGCGGCGCGCTGCGGGCATTTGACAATATTTAGGGATAACACGCGCGTGCCGCACCGATCTGTGCGACAGCGTGAAGTCGCCTTTATGATGCTAATGAATAGGCAGAAAAAACAGTTTTGTAGATGTTTGTGTTTTGCTTTTGTAAATGACATTGACCTTTAGAATGTAGGTAACGGTGTATGACACTGAATAAAAATTGTTTTTCTTCTTCTTTTCGAGTACATGGTAAATGTTTAATTATTCAGTGGTAAATTATTAAGCCCGGAATACACATGCACAAAAGCATGCAAGTAGCCTGCAATCCATTGTGGTATTCACCAATCACAAGTTGTACACCGTGCGATCAGCAAATTAGTTAAATAATTTTTGTTATACTTAGCAATTAGTAAATTATAACTAAATAATTTGCTTACTTGTCATCATGTAGTACCCATGATTATTGTGTGTAAAGCGTCAGTTAAAACTTCAAATCTGTCATAAGCTTTGAAAGGTGAATCATTAGAAGTGCCTAAATTATAATAAGCTTAGGATAAATGCATTTTGTTTATTGTTCCATTGGTAAATAAAGTTGTTTGAAAATTAAATTAAAATGAATCACAAGTTTTATTGGCAAATGGCATGCAAGCTTCTTGCATACTTTTGTGCAAGTTACTGGCATATTTATTCCCGGCTTTAAGTACATGATAGATGAGATAGGATATCGGGGTAGCAGTGGTGTTTTTTAAAGTCCTGAGAATTGGTTCGGGTCGTGTACTGTTAAACCATTGAGTTCATGATAAATACACGAACATCATAGTTTTCCAGAATGTATTCAAAAATGCAGTTAAAAATCCATAGGTAGGTAATTGAAAATTAAATGCTCTCACAAACATGAAACAATTTCATAACTTGATAAATAACTCCTTTAAAATGGTTTTCTGACAACAATAATGTCCAAAAAGCAAAATAGAAACACTCAAACACAACAATATTTTCCTCTCCCAAAAATACCAATTGTACAAATCAATAAAACATAATAATACACAAATTAGCCACGCCTGCATACAATTGCATAAACGCATAGAGCCATAGCCTCAAGTGGCCATAAAAACTAAATCAAATAGCCCACTGATCGGCCACGGGTTGAGATTGAACGGTGGTCTAACCCTTCACTGACCATTATGCGGGTAAAATAGTACAAGGGTAATTAAACACTCTTTTTATTACTTTTACCCTCCTTTTTGTGCTTAAAAGCTGTTGATTTTTTTGAGGGCTTGATCGCTGGGTTCGTCCGTATGTAGAATATTCAGTGGTTTAAAGTCAGAAAAAATAAAAACAGTATTTTGGCACATAGTTTAACTTAGCCTTACTGACTTCTTTAATTTATTTTATTGTCGTCTTTAGTTGGCATAGTCAATTTTATCATATCTTATGTGACCGGTATGTATGTATGTATGTTCATCTGTTCCCTCATAACTGCAAAAGTACTTATGATAATTAGACAAATGTGGTATCGTTAGAAGCGTCTTGACTGTCTGCTGGTTATAGGGTATGTGACGTTACACTAAATTAAATTTGACGCCCTCAGGACATAAAGTAATGAATTTAAATATTTTGGTATGGTGCCTTATGGGGTCTCAAATGAAAGGGCTTAATTGGCACATTTCAAAAATATAAATACCTTTTACTGAAATAAGCCCCAAAATAATTAAATAAAAAATAAGTTTTGAAACTAAAACCAGACTAATGAAAACGATGAAACAAAAAAGTACCTTCCCGTGGTCAGATGCTACCGTAGCTTATATGTATGTTAGTACAGCGGCATGCGACCACGGGAAGGTACTTTCTTGTTTCATCTTTTTCAGTAGTCGGGTTTTAGTTTTTAAACTTATTTTTTATTAGAAAATATAAAAACTTTCAGTAGGTAATTAAGTAATCGTAACTATAAATCATCGCAAGTCCCGATAAGATTCCACAACACTAACTACAAACAGTTAAAAGGCACACCAATCTACAGTTAACTCCTAACTAAATATTGGCAGAACGCTAAACAAAACTGCGTTCACAGTCCGATTAGTTACCCTAACGAAACTAGACGAGGCGACACCGACACGGGGACCTAACGACTTTACCTACCTGTGTTTGTTATACCAACTCTTTTTACCCTTGCCCTTTTATACTTTATGTGGAATGGAATAGGGTGCAGTTTTGTAAGGTAAATTGGGCAGAGGGGAGTGTAAACGGTTGTCATGGTAACGAGGATACCTACGTTATAAAAGGGTTGGATGGCTGTTGTCTAGGTATTTTGGTGACGAAATTCGTACTGGTTTCATTAGGTCCTACTCAACTATGTATTTATTTGTATACCTAGTTAGTTATTTAGTTTACTACCTAGTTTAAAAAAGGAAAATAGTTATTTTATTAGTTAAATCATTCGAGATGTGTTTTACAACGTTTTCAATAAATTTTTTGCAATTTGATAAACGCACTACAGATACAAGTATGTTTTTGGTTTAGCAGTCTCTTAGTACCTATCGATGAAGTTATAATCGTTGACAAATATATATCTATCTAGAAAAAACAAAGTAAGTAGTTTATAACTTTTCAAAAGAAACTTAAGTACTTACATAATAATCTTGTCTATGCTTAGCATGATTAAAACTGTATGCATTAGCATTGATTTCTCATTTACAGAAAAAATCTAATTTCCATATTAAATCAATAAGTTACCCAAAACTTTTAAAGAAGCCATTAATTATCTCATTCCGTATCTCAATCAAATAACATTATTATTCTCGCATCAATCAAATGAAGTCACTACGTCATGTCCGTTTGAAGTCGAAGTTGCTTCTAATTAATTGTGGCGCCGAATACCGAATTAAAACTACCCTCGAAATGTGAAGTTGCGCATTCATTGCTTTTTGTATTAATTGCGTTGAGGTTATTATGTGATGGTCTGAAATGTCTTCTGTAGTTTAAAGATATTCAGTACAGACTACTGGATTAGTAATTATCAGCCGATTATTGTCCCACTGTAGGGCAAATATGATCACCACGCTCGCTGAAGGGTTGGATTGCAGACTTAACGTAACTACTAGCTGCGCCCCGCGGTTTCACCCGCATAAGTGTTGATCGAGAGATAAAAAGTATCCTATGTGTTAATCCTGGTTATAAACTATCTGTGCGCCAAATTTCATCGAAATCCGTTAAGCCGTTTGTGCGTGAAGAAGTAACAAACATACAAACACACTCACAAACTTTCGCCTTTATAATATTATTATAGTGTGATGTGATAAGCCCAGGTTTCTTCATGATGTTTGTCATTCATCAAAGTCAGTAATGTCTACTTATGATAAACTCAGCAAGTGCATTATGAATTGAAAATGTCACATTGATACTTGCCCGGATTTGAGTACCTAACGCCACAAAATACAGAGAGTATTAACGCTTACAGCCTCCTGCTGGGCCATCACCTACCTACTTTCTCTCCTACTTACGAGTTGAAAATAGTCATGATGTGCTCAGGGTTATCTGTCTCTTCTTCCAAGAGGTCCATCATTATCATCGTCATACTGGCTGTACCTGGAGATGCAGAAACAGCTTATGCTAGCATGCAGATATCCAAGAGTACTGCCTAGACTGATACCTAAGCTCACAAGAAAAAACAACTTAAAAAACTTTTAACGTCTCAAAAACATAATATTCTCGAGTCGACTCTGCGCCAGACTTCTCAAACTAAATAAACAAATTGATTTGATATCGCATTAACTTAGTTTGCAGAGCACGCTAAATATTCATCGGGGTTGTATTTGATTTTTCACTTACAGACGTAGACAGATCGTACACGTATCACAGAGCGGGGCGAGCGGGGCGAACGGGACGAGTGGGACGAGTAAGGCAAACAAGCGCCTTGTACCAGCAACTCGCGACTCACGTCAAAGGCACGAGCGATTCCTTGCAAATTGTATTTACGCGTCCCGCGGGCGTGCCCTTATCGAGTTTGCTCTCAAAGAGCCGCCATTTTTAAAACTTCCATCGACTCAGGTAGAGGATCCACGGCCAATTGTGGTTCCGCTTTGTTCTTTACCTCCTTTATAGGGTTGATGAAGTTAGCCAGTTTCGGCGCACGAATAATTTGTGTTCCCGGCCGCGCGATACGATTACGAGTTTTGCCCGAATCCGATCCGCCGCTTGTCGGAATCGAATTGTGCCGAGCCGCTTGAGCGACTTGCCGAGCGAGAACTTCGTTTGTTGCAAACATAATGTCCTTCCATCGCAAATTATGTTTGGACGAGTTTGACAGAGCTATGCTAATCTAATGGAAATAACTTGAGACTGTATAAGATTTATCATTTTATAGATCTCCACACAACGCACGGGCGGGTGCACGAAATGAGCTCATTTCTATTCCGCGCACAAACAAATTTATAATTCGCCGAAACTCATAAAATCATCCGCGTAACACACTTTTATTAAACGAAAACAGAGCTAACGCGGTCTGCGCATAAGTTAACATAACATTCCATTCCTTGTTAAAAGATAAATTAGAGCGGGCGCGTCCGGCGTGCAAATGTATTCGCGGAGCCAATCTCGCGCTCCCTCGGGCTGCCTCGTAATTGCTTAAGAGAAAAATCCAAATGAGAAATGAAAAGGGATTCCCTTTTCAGAGGAAAAATTATATAATTGAATATCTTTTCGTAAGTATTATGAGGTATAAAATATGATAATTGAGTTTTTGCTTACGGTGAGCGGCGGTTGCGCGTCGCTGGCTCTTATAGCGTACAGTTGGATCATCTCGGTTGTTTCGCTCCACTTTTATAATCAACACGCTGTTTGTGTCGCTCGCGTTTTATCATCTATATAACCGGATATTTTAATGCCGAATATTTTCCGCGTGATTATTTGCTTTGCTAAGGCTTTGATTTCTTATGAAAGCGATGAACGGTCACACGATAAAGGCTGTCCAAATACCAACTGAGCGTTTATTGACACTTTATAAAATTATATTAAAATGACAGATTTTCATGACGGCTATTATGATTTTACAGACTGATATAGGTATAGGAGCTGTAGTATTCTCGCCATTCGCTCTTATGTAACGATCAATTTACTCATTGTTCAACTAGAGCCGTTTAATAAATTAATTTTAGCTTGTAATTGTCAACTGATCTAACCCTCGTATAACATCATCATCATATAACATACGTTGTCTCGTACGATCGCTTTACCATGATAGACTCTATAAAAAACTACCAAGTTTCGTCAAAAGCTCATAATTTAAAAGTTGCTCTTTCAATATTGTCGCAATTGCCAAAGCCATCAAGCCCAACTTTAACCGACTCTCAGTGTTTGAGGTTGTATAAAGAACTAGCTTCTGCGCGGGACTTAGTCCGCGTGAAATTTCTTGTTACCCTGACCCATCCCGTGGCATCGCATCGCCTGCCCGCGCTATCACTTCGTTTTCGTTCAGCATTCTTTCTATTTTTTTTTTTTATGTTGCTCGGCTTTTTAAGGTACTAGCGTGCTGTTAAGTAAATTTACTCAAAAATTGAGCTGTCAATGCAGAAATATTTTTTCAAATCCGACTGGTAAGTAGTTCCAGAGATTAACGCGTTCAAACAAACATACAAACTCTTCAGCTTTATTATTAGTATTTATAAGATAATAAGTAGGTAGGTACCTACTTTATAAGCAAAAGGAATTATATTTACAGCAGTTAGATATCCGTTAGTGAAGAGATTGGCTTACCTAAGTCAATGAGCAATTTTATCCCACGTTCGCCTATAAGTCAACCTAAAAAACACCTAAAATACAATCCTCTAAACAAAGCTAACTAATCCTCCCTTAGAGAAAAACGTTAGATTCAATTTCCAGTGTCGACGCGTCGCCGTGTCGGTATCGTTAGCAATCACGAGTGTTTGTGTCGTAAGCAGGTTAGCTGGCGACAGTCGCAGCGGGGCGTGACTCGGGTCCTTAAGACGGGAAGATGGGAAGACGAGATACCCACCGAGCACGTGGATTTGAGGGATATTGTAGTTTTTTGTTTAAGTAGGTTTTTAAATTGAGGATTTACTTAGTGAGAAGTATTATGTTTTCTTCCTGAGTAGCAGGAGTTTTATGGTAATAGTTCATGTCATGAAAAACTATTTACCACTCAGTCCAGCTTCGTGCTGATAAAACAAAATTAAGTTTCAAAAACGTGGCCTAAAAACTCATCGTGTTTTCACAAAAATGCAGTCAGGATTTAGTCATAAATCTCGTAAAACTTAATCTATTGTTAAGGACTTACAATTAAGAGCCTAGGATTTAGCCCCCTTCTACATAGGACTTAAACATAAATGGCGAAATGAGGGTGTTACAATTAATTAGTTAATATAGGTGGATTCAGCTCTGCCGAACCCTTCGACACTTCCACATTTGTCTAGTACGTTTGCACTCTGTAAACACCAAACACTTTATAAACGTTTCAAAACCTGTAAACAATAAATAACAAACACATAACCTAACTTTAGTACATCGAGTAGGGCGGGGCTTACACCCCAATAACTGTTATTATCCGGAGCGAGTATAAATAACAGTTCCGTTCACAGGTACCGGGGAAGGAGCAATTTCACTCATGAATAATGTAGCGCAGTCCGCCCAGTAAACGTGTTACGATTTTTCATAATAGCCCCCTTTTGATGTTAGTATCGCTGCGAGTTTCCTCCTCCCCGTATAATTCAAGTTCTATGTTATGCAATTTAGTTTTATATTCCACTTCTTGAATAAATCGGTTTGGGTTATATTGTAGTTTGTGAATTTGTTGATAGTTAGTTTTTAGCTAATGTATCTACATATAAGGTTTTATGTAGAGAAATACCTAATCTTGTTATATTGCCTGGTTTACCAAAGATTACATAAACGGTTTGGTTAAAAGTCTTAGGGCTGATATTTCAATACTCAGACAACACTTAAGTAAAGAATTATTATGACTGTTTGACAGCTTTTGTATGAGCAATATGTCAAACTATCATATTTATTCTTTAGTTAAAAGTCAGCCCTAAGTCCTGCATCGTACCTGCCGTCGTACCTCAGTCTGTAAGATTTTCTTACTACCCTTATTTCAAATCGTACCATAAATCGAAAAACAGCGAGTGGCTTCAATGATAAGGCATTGCAGGTGTTTTAATCTATATACTTATAATAAATCTGTAGAGGTGAAAATTCTGTGTGGAAAACAAAAATGTGATTAAAAAAAAAATTGTCTGTCTGTTTGTTCAGGCATCACGCAAAAACTACCGGTTCGTTTACGATGAAACTTGGTATAATTATTCTTTAATATACTGAGCACCACACTGGGTACTTTTTATCCCGGAAAAGTATAAACAAAAAAAAAAACTTAATTTTGCGGTTTGATCCCTAGACCCGATTACTGTACCAACCGCAAATAATAAGTTTGTCGTAGGTTTGTTGTAGGTAACCACTGGTCCTAGAGACATGAAATTTGGAGGGTGGGTTCTTTGTGAAGAATAGGTATCTAGTAAGAAAGAGTTTTTCGAAATTCCACTCCTAAGAGGGTGAATGGGGGGAGGGTGAAATTTCACGCGGACGAAGTCGCGGGCAGAAGCTAGTATGAAATAAATATTGATTACATTACCCACTCAAATAAACGATACGAACGCCTCATCATATTACTATCAAATTCACATTAACAAGATATAATATCAAGTATAATTAACAAATAAAGTTAAAATTATGCTAATGACCCCCATATAGAGAACAATGGCGGCGGGTTCCGTAGCAGCTAAAATGCCATTTAATTGTGACGGAACCCTTTCAGTCGCGCACTAATTAATACAATTTAAGCGCGTAATTAGAGAACACGTGTGGTGAGCTACAGTGATGGGAAACAAAACAACATTCCTGTTGTCGATGTTTTTGGTGTTATACAAGCGAGCGTACAAATTTCTTTTTTTGTGGATCTATCGAAAAAATCGAGCAGGAATCTGACATAACTTTAAATATTCTTATAAATCTTGTTAATCGCAGTATCCTAGGGGCTGCTACCATTGAAACATTTGGGGTTTTAAACTAGTTAGAAGGCTGAAAGAGCGAGATCCATTTGGTTCTTTTGACATTTAATATGTAGTATTTTCATTTCAGTGGCCACTAACCTAGGCTTGCTTTCAGTTATCTATATTACTACTGGTTGTAATATTTGTCAAAATAATTTAGTAAATGAACAAACTCACACCCATGAAAGCAGTTTGATTGAATAGCACATCTAATAACAATCGCACGACACACTGCTGACGTTAGCTCGCGAATCATAATGGCGTTAGTTCTAAGTGGCTAGATGTGCATTTTATTAAATTTTATGACCGCCCTGAGTAATGTCCACTTTATTACATGCATACTACATTGCAGTAGTTATGTGAGTACTAGTGCAGCTACAGATATAGTTTCGCAAATAGGAAGAGCTAAAACTTGAAAGTTGCTTAAAGGGTGTATACAGACCTAGAGTAGATTTCTTCTATTGAGTTTTTTATCATCTCAGTTACTTTGTCTAATCTAGCAAGTAACGTATTCTTTTTGTAAAATTGCAAAACATCTCTCTGCCTACCCTTAACTGGCCGGCTTCCAGTCTAACAGGGTGTAGCTGAATACCAGTATTTTTGCAAAATATAAAAACAATCAAACATCACCTACTTAATCCAATAAGAAATCGTTATTAGAATTACATTTTAAATCTATGTTCAGAACTTAAAAGCAAAGTTAAAATCTTGTGTCATTAGCATTTAATGCGACACTCGAACAGCAAAATCACACAAATACCAACCTTCAACCAAAAAAAAAAACTATCGACAATTACAAAACCTGCAATTCGCAAACAAAAATCACACCGTTACCACCATTCCCATCACTACGTCACTTGTCATACGTCACATGTTTTCCCGCCGGAACGCACGACTAACGCATTAATTTATGCCTTTTTTACGCAATAACGCTTAATTGGACTTTATTTATCACTTTTAATTTTTCTAATTTGATAACTGGCGATGGTCTCATTGAAATTTATGAGTCAGGACGACAATGCTGTCTCAATTCGTATGCGTAATGTGAACGAATGTGTTTCGATTCCGTTTATGAGAATAGCCCACACTCTGGTTGAGAATTGAGAATAACCCTCTATTAGATTAATATGTTTGGTGTTTTATTGGTATTAGTTACGGTTATTTTGATCGGGCGTTGGCATTTGAGGTTTAATATCCATTGCTTTTTGACGAAGTTCAAGGGCATAAAATCTGTTCTCCTGTTTTTGTATAAAATACCGAGATTGTGAAATGATCTTATAAGAAGCAATTCCGGATTTCTGTTGCTTCGAATTTTATATAGATAGAAACAAAAATCGGGGATTAAAAAAACTCAAATCATTTCTATCTAAAATTTATTAAATAAATAATAACAAAATACATTTTTTAAATCACGTATCTGTATTGTTGTGAAAGAGCTCTTACCGAACGGCTTATAAGCTCTTTTGGGGAGGTCGGGGATTTTTAAAGCAAATGTAAGCAGTTTAAAGTCCGCGGGGAGAAGCGGCTACATTAGCAGCGGTGGATTTGGGCAAATGTTATTATTTGTTTCTGACGGATTAGCCCCGATTGACGGCTGACGAGAGTTGCCATAGATTATATTTTAACAGCCGAAATAGATAGTCGGTTTTATTTTTATTTAAATTACGCAAAAAACAAAATTCTTTTTAAAACGTACCTTAGTAGGTTCAGCCTACATAAAATGGAATGATATTTATATTGATATTTTCTGCGCTACTTTGAAACTTATACCAGTGTTATATTAACTGCATCATAAAAAGAGGTAAAAAAACATTCAACCGACATTGGATTTCTGAACACAAAAGTTTGTGGCATTTTATTTTTATTGGATTTTTCTTTGACTGTCAAGAAAGAATAACACAGTACGATAATTACTACTCTGTTTTTTGCTCTGTGTAAGCAGTGTAAGCCCAGCGGTAACGGTCGCGACTTACGGGTAGGTTCGAACCCAGACAGGCGCTCTACTTTGTATAAATTATTTCATCATCACTGCTCTCAAAACGGTGAGGAAACCGGCCTGTCCTAGAACCAAACAATCGAAGACATGTGACATCCCGCCCATACTGGGCCCGCGTGGTGGATTACGGCTCACTCCCTCTCACAGTAAGAGGCCTGTGTCCCAACAGTGGGAACTTTATAGGCTGATTATGCTATTTTGCTCACCTTGTAATAATTAGAAAAAGTCTAAATAATTTTATTAGCTCAACCAATTCTAATCGTTTTGTTTTTATACAAAATAAATACTTTACAACATTCAACATTTCAACAACCCGCCTGCTACAATCACCAGTACAAAGTAGCGATTTTTTTTTTCTCTCAACCCCCTCGTATTAGCGTTGTTATCGACTTTTGATATAACCTCGAGCGGTTTAGGGTTGACTGCGGTGGGTTACTGTTGCAATCAAGTGGGGCTGATGGGGTTGATGCTCCGTCACTTAGCATTAGATACACTTGTACAAGTATTTGTTCAATTTTTATACAAGTTGCTTAATTTTAAAATGAAGTACGATGATGAAGGGAGTTATATAATTACGTTTGTAGTTTATTTTTATCTGTTGTAGTTTATTTTGTACAAATTGAATCTGGACGGATGTCACGCATGTTTCCCCCAACTGTTTTTTTTTTGTATGTTTGTTCTTTTTTTGCGTCATGTTTACCGCAAATATTTTCTTTCTTTCTGTCTAAGTAGGTACCTACGTAGAAACCGTAAATGTTTCAAATTAGTTAAGTTCAGCGACAATTAGATCTAGTGAGCTTTTATGTAAGCCTTACTTTTTAGGGTTCCGCACCCAAAGGGTAAAAACGGGACCCTATTACTAAGTTTATCTAAATAAATAAAATAATGTTTAACAAAATACAGAGTAGTCGCGGGTTTCTTTAGAATTTTATTAAAATATCAAAATTGTTTATACGCCAAGCTAAAACAACAGCAGTCATAATTCGAAACAAAGCTGTTTATTTTAGTAGTTCAGTCTAATTTATGTGAGTGCTCCTCCAGCTTACTGCAGTTCCAGACTTCTACATAATACAGATGTACCGAAAAATAATAATAAAAAAGTGCGCAGAACTCAAGACGAGTGCAAAAGAAAGCTGGATTATTTATAAGGTCGCGTCGCAAACGCATTACCAGATTACCCCGGTCTACCCTACGCGTAATTCCGCAAATGGGTGAAACTTGAGCCCGGCCGGTTTAAAATTGAAATTTATATGCACGCATTATACATGAGGCGGGATTATGGCGGACTCAAAGAAAATGATCGCGGACCGCGACCCCTTGAGAGATAGTTCTGGGGGGACGTCAGGTGCGGGTTATATTTCTAGATTATTGGGAGAAAATGGTACTGAGTAAGGTTTTCTGGGAAAACCTTGAAGTTTTTCTATTTTTTTAAACAGTAGGTGTAACGGAACTAGCTTTCTAGCTAGCTTCGCCCGCCTGTAGGTCGGAAATTATCCATACCATGTTACATAACATGTTTTATGCAAAAATTAGTCGGGTAAAAAGTAATCCTATGTCCTAACCTAGGTCAGGGTCTATCGTTATCGGGGTCTGGGTTTATCGTCGTGCGTTATCGAAATCCGTGAAGGCGTGGACAGGTAATAAAGAGACTTTTGCGTTTAAAAAATTAAGTAGATATTAATAAATGGTTCACAAAGATTTTATTTTAATTGGAAAAAAAAACGATATTACAGTAAATATCACTTATCAGTAAGGTACTTATATGAAACAAAATCAATGAAATAGCCACAACATTTTCCACATATTAAGTTTATATCTGTCTACATTCTAATTTTTAAACAAGCGGCAATTTTTTTTTTTATTAGGCCGGCTTTTGATAATCTTTATTCTCTATTTAAAGTCAATAAAAGCAACCAGATTTAATATAGAATGTGTGTTTGAGCTCAATCAATGAAGTAAAATACTTAAAACTGTATTCAAACCGAATAGGGTGATAGATACGGGATATTGATACCACTTTAAACCCTGCTGTGAACTCTCACTGGGTGAGTCCAATAGGCATGCAAGTATCATGAGAGTCATAATTAATAGGGCATAATATTATAATGGCGAGACGGGCGACATTTTTTTTATTCTCGTATTTTAATTACAATCTAGCCTATAAGACTAATAAGCAATTTTAATCTAACTAAGGGCTGATTTTTTAATCATCTGATAACTTTATTCGAGGAATAATTTTGAAATTTTTACTGTTGTTTCATACAAAAACTGTCAAACGTCAACTTTATTCCTGGAATAGAAAAATCAACAGATAATTATTTTGAAACTTAGAATAGTGTTGATTGTACGTTACACAAGTCCGTTCCACTTTCTTAAAGTCTGTTATAATTATATAAACTCATATTATTAGGGCATAATATTATAGTGGTGAGACTGACGACATGATACAGATATCCAATACATCCATATTGATTTTAACCCATTTCTAGAATGTGATGACAGGAATACGTCTCAGTAAGGGTATTGATAGAACTGCTAGCATGATCCAAGTCCCAGTCCACAGTTCTTCATAACTAGCAGAAGACCTTTGTGAGAGAGCAGTGGTGGTCTGGTACCGGCTCCGACTTGCGAGTGTCGTGAGTTCGAACCCACTATCCCTACCCACGAACCCAGGCACTTTGCATTGCGTTTTTAATTTCATAACCACTGTTCTCAAAACGGTAAAGGAAAACACCGTGAGGAAGGCACTGGGCCCGCGTGGTTGATTATGGCCCACTCTCTCTTACAGAGAGGAGGCGTCTGTTGCAGCTGTGGGAACATTATAGTCTGATTATGCTATGTATGGCCCACTCCCTCTCACGGAGAGGAGGTCAGTGTCCCTCAGTGGGAACGTAAATGCTGATTATGATGTTATGAGAACACCTTTGTTCTCTTTTATTCAGACCTTTGTTCCCTTTCTCATATGTATGTTGTAGTTTTTAAGTTGTCTACCTATAAGTCTGATCTTTGCTGAAAAGATTGCCTATTGTCTTACTAGCTTAGCGAATATTTAGGTAACCAAGAAATAAACTTCTCAAAAACAAACAACCCGACCATCATCCACGAAACAAATTACAAATGACTAAATAAACAAAATGTATATAATTTAAAAACATACCACGGTGTTTAAGAGAGGGAGTCGGTGGCTTGTAATATCTTGAGAGGGAGAGGCGATTACAGCTATTAAATATGCATTAACGAATTTTTCTCTTTAAAAGCTGAAAAAAATGGCGTAAGGAGAAAATTGGCAATTAGACCCCTCTCCGCGAGCCGCCTCCCACCTTCGCACAAGAATTAAATTTGCTCCTTAAAGATATACATAAATTGAGTGTTAGGATGCTTTAATATTTTCCCTTTGCGAGTAACGCTGTAAATTATTTCATTTAAATGTATACGACTTGTGTGGTGACTGTTTTGTAGCTTGTCTTGTTTCTTTTTTGCGTCTTTGAGATTTGGTAATTACGCGCGCCTAGCAACTGTCGTAGCACCCACGTGCTACGCGCTACGAAAGACTGCTGTTCGTAGCACTCAGCGTCAAATCTTTCTATCCTTTTTAGCTGGTTTTAAATAACGGATAGTGGATAACGCGAGCTTTGGGTAGTGTGTTTAAATGTGCAAACTATCTGGCATCATTTCCTTAGCATTATTTTGAATAAAAGATGTAAGTCTTTCTGAGGATCATATGTTACAAACGTAGAACCAAAAAATCGGTAATTAATACGATACAAGCCGTGTGCTCGATATGATATTCCATCGGCAATAATGACGAACTATCATGCAAACTTTCATCCCCTATTTTAACCCCTTTAGGGGATGCATTTTCTTACTTACTACACAACACTACACTAGACCACTGACCTGTGTTATACACTTATTTAATAGAGGTCAGTGGTCTAGACCCAGGGGTTTAATGTCAGTGAATGAATGATTTTAAGATTTGTTATTATGTAGATGACGAAAATAACACAAAACATCAAACAAAAACACATCAACATTTGCCAAAAACAAAAAAAAACACATAGCCAAAAACAGCTACAAACACCAAAGCGGGCGTTTCTCTATTCTCTATTATTTGATTGTCTATGCCTTTGATATTCAGCCTCATGAAATGCCTGACACGTCGCAATGAATAACTGATAGAGATATAGTCGACCTACTAACTGAATACACACTTACCTCGTATACTGTTGCACAAATGAAAATTAATAATTCAGAGTGATAAATTGACAGTAATTACGTGATACGGGGTGGCGACGGCCTTATGGTCCTGTTTCCAGTTTCATGTGTGCATTTTCTAGTAGATGTTTTGTGGAGTTAGTCTGTTTTAGGACTTATTGGCGTTGGGTGTTGAATAATGATAGTCTGATGGAGAATGTAGTGTTTGGATGATGTCATTGTTCTTGAACACCCTGATGAAGACTGTTTGGTATGGCAAGTATATTTAGACGGGAGTAGAGAGTATTGATGTCTAGAAATAGACGCCTATTGTGATGGTGCATAATCAGCCTTATAATGTTCCTACTACTGGGACACAGGCCACCTCTCGTCCAGAAGGAGTGGACTGTTATCTACCACGCGGGCCCTGTGCGGGTTGGTAAGTGTCACATGTCTTGGAATTTTTGGTTCTAGGACGTGCCGGTTTCCTCACGATGTTTTTCTTAACCGTTTTGACAGCAGTGGTGATGAAATTATTTACATAAATTAAAGAGCCTGCCTGGGTTCGAAGCCATGACATACAACTCGTAATTGGGGGCCATAACCGCTGGACCACCACTGCTCTCTTATGATGGTATGTACTTTAACTTAATTTTAGGGACATTATCATGAAATAGTTTGACTCATCCTAGGCTTTAGCACAAAAGAATAATAGTGTTTGAGTCTTTTAGTAAGAAAGAAGGCTACCAGGCTCAAATGGGATTGGGCGGGTCACATCAGCCATATACACGATGACCGCTGGGCAAAAATCTCCACACAATGGGTGCCTGAAGATGGACGGCGCCGCCGAGGCCGGCCCAGAAAGAGACGGCGAGATGACCTGGACGCGTACGGCGAGGGCTGGTTTGAGGTGGCGCGGGAAAAGAGGTCCTGCATAGCTATTCACAAAGCTACGACACGGTTTGGTACCGTATCGAATGTCAATGTTATCGACGAAATCCTATAATCGCTATTCACAAATCCGAAACCGTACAATTTTGACAGTTCATATACGGTATGAAGACATCAATTCTTCCGACAGGTATTTGCTGTCGGAAGTGTTATCGAATAACAAAATATTGTTTTAAAAAGAATAATCTAAGCAATAAGTGTCAAAACACGGCTCCGGGCAAGGTCCTCATGCCCTTGCATGAATGCAAAGAGCATCTGCCGCTGCTCCAATGACACTCTTTTGTGAAAATATGCATTTTCAATATTAGGTACCACGTTTTATAAAATGAAAATGAGGAAATAGTAATTTGTTTAAATACTGATAAAATACATACAACCATTTTTCTGTTTAAAAAAAAAACTAATTTTTCACTCCTCAATTATTATTTTATTATTATTTTTTTAATTCGCCCAAAGGGCAGGCTATAGTCTTTCGACCATACCGCCTTGTCTTCCGAGTAGTTCTCAATTATCTCTATAGCTCAAAACAAGATTCAGAAAAATAATTATTCCAGATTTCCAGTTTTGACAGAAAGTTGAAGTTTACTAAGTAAGTTTAATAGAAATCAGGTAAATTTTATTTATTAATAAAATCATTGCTTACTGTTTTTTATTTGATAATAGTTACTGAATGCATAATCTATAGTTGCCCATAGTGAAATACTCAATAAAAATCATTTATGTACCACTTAAAATTTTCTACCACGAATATCTATTTACTACCATTTTGTAGCGTTCCCCGTATACACACCTAAAAAAAAACCCTTCCATACGGATCTGTGAATAGCGTTTTGCCGGTCCTTCGGTTCAAAAATCAGGTTATCGAACAAGTATCATTGTCGATACGATAGTGAATCGTATGTTTGTGAATACGGGTGCTGGAAGGATTTGGAGGAGGCTTTTGCCCAGCAGTGGGACAGTATAGACTTTAAAAAAAAGTTTAATTAGTATACTAAGTTTATAGTCTAAAAAAATATAATTTCATGAGCATTTATTTTAATATCGTCAACTGATCTAATCTGACAAAACTGCCTTTACAACAAAGAATATCACAAGCCATACATCCCGTACACCAACATAACAGTACTATCTACTAGTTGCCTACTTAACCGGGGATAGTGGAGGGGGAGAGGGAGGCGGTAGGAGTGTTGCTATAATCAGTTAATTGCATGAATAATTGAACGGCGTCATTACCGTGGCGACCGCGCGCCGTCACATACAACTAAATGTAGGTTACAGGACCTATTCCTGAATATTAGCTAGGTATCTAGATAGTTTTGTTGTAGATGGAGTGTTGTGGGAATATTTGTGAAATATTATTTATTTATAGGTACATATTTTAATGTAGGCTTAACAGAAAATGCCTAATAAACTAACCAAAATTTTTTTATTGGATTTCATTTTGTATGGAGGTAGCAGACGCCTTGGATTAACATGTAGGCTACTTTTCATCCCGATATTCCTACGGTATTTACAGTTATGCGGGTGAAACCGCGGGGCGCAGCTAGTTAAGAATATACTATAACAGCAATGGTAAACGCCTAGACTACACCGCAAACTAGAATCGTTAGCACAATGTTACGATCCAATAGATTGGGCTTGACCATACCGTCATCTACTTTTGATTGCCAATTTCATTAGGTTTCCCTAATACGCTTTTTTCTAATCCCAGTAAGTACAGAGGTGAAAAAAACAATCGTTACAGCCATTTTCGAGTTTTTGCGAGACTAACGCATAAACGCGATGTTTATTGTTTAAAGAGATTAGTTTGTTTCGTACGCTAAATTTATCGATTAGGTGACACAAAGTTCCTGGAGTAAATATGTCCCTTGGGTTTGACTATAGCGTTTTTAGAGTGAACAGTTTTCAGCATGGCAATTAACCGGTTGAATGTCGTAATTACAAACACAATTAAAAAGCCATTGTGTCTCACGTAGATCTCCGTTCCGCCATATGAAGGATTAATAGGTAAGGCTAGATCTTGTGGAAAACGTTAAGGTGTAGTTTTTAATTAGAAGAAAAGCTCCTCGCTGGTAGTGCATTTGTTGATGGGAATTAACGTATTTTAGGCTTTTTTCGTGTCAGCATAAACAACAGGTACAAGAATATTCTTGCGGCTCGTACCAGCGCATCGGGGTAATTACGTATCACATAACAGTAGCAATGGCTTTCATTTTCAAGATTAAAAATAATATTAGACAGAACAATTTAATATACAACAAAGTGAGTAAAAATGGCCACTACGCCCTTACGCTACAGCACCCGGCGCGATGATATAACTGGGTGACTGAGTAGGCCTGTGTTTCATCAGGTTATAGCCCTCTGTCTTACAGCCAAAGTGTGAGATATAATAACCTAATAAGAAAATCGTAAAAGGATAAAAATTATAAGGATGATGAGAATGAATGAAAAGGAATCGTAAGTACAGTATCAGTAGGTAATAAACAGATACTATACAATTCAACAACATTCATTGCGTTATTCAAGCAGACAAATGGATTGGCAATATTCTTAAAAATGATTCAGATTTGATTAAAAGATATGTTACGCAATTAGGTTGCTATTTTGGGGATTCTATAATTTCACAATAGAAACAAATGAAAGGTACTTAATCCAAACTATAATCACACCCAGACCAACACAAGCGGCGTCACAGCGAGCCTCCATCTGCAAATAACTACTTACATCGTTTATGAATATTACATGCCACTCAATTTCAGCAGGCGCTTCTTAATCAAAACATTAACGCTATTAGCTGTAATATTAATTCTCTTTGTTACAACCAGGCCGCTTCTACTCTAGTTGAATATTCATATTAGTGGGGACTCAAGGAGGACATTTTCCAAATGCCTCCCCCGGCCCTCTAAAATCAATTAATAGAGTCCCGCTTCGTTACACAATCCTAACTTGACCCCTGTTGTATAATGGAATTGGCTGTAAGGAGAATCATTGATGCTGAATACTTTGTGGACGAAAAATATTTTTCTTAGGGTGATTTTCAGTGTAAGGGTTGTTTAAATAAAGTTGTGGTTTTGATTGGTTGTGTCTTGGTGAAGTAGACTACATTGAGAGTAGATGGCTTGAGAGAGGGGCTCGTGGCTAGGTAATAACAGCCGCATGGGTCGATCGATCAGGTTAAGCTACGCTTGCCTTGCTTGGTCTGTGGATGGGTGACCATCTTTAAATACCGAAGCCATCGTGCCTCGGAATGCTCGTTAAGGTTTTGGTCCCGGCTGTCATTTGTGGATCTTTGACACTCGTTACGTCAGAAGCCCGAAAGTCTAAAAACCAGTCTTACCAAGGGGTAGGTAGGTATCGTATTACCCAGTAATTGGATTCTGGAGATCAGATAGGCAGTCGCTCCATGTAAAATACAGAGATTCAGCTACATCCAGTTAGACCGGGAGCAGACCCCAACATAGTTACGAAAAGGCTAGGCAGATGATGATTATCTAAGAATTGATAACAATTTATTTATTTCTAAAACACTTAGCCTTATAACATTTGATTTTAGCTACACAACGAAAACTTTATCTGAAGTAATCTATAGTGCGTATCAGTGACATGAGAAAATATATTTTATTTTGTTCGATGTTTTCGATTGAAAAGACAATACCTAACACTAAACCATTTGTATACAATTCGCTAGTTCTTTTAAGCCGGACCATTCGCGCTAAACCTCTGTAATTTTTATTACCTTTATTTTATTTTTATTATTTGGTGTTACAGTGGCAATAGAAATACACACTCTGTAAAAATTTCAACTGTCTACCTATTACGGTTCATGAGATACAGCCCGCTGACAGACAGACGGACGGATCGATAACGGCGGCTTAGTAATAGGGTTCTGTTTGCACCTTTTGGGTACGGAACCCTAAATAAAATTACAATTTGTAAACTAAGACCAAATAAAAAACCAAGACAGAGCGCTGAGAACGATACAGTGAAGCATGCCAAAACTACACGTCCGCTCTGTGCATACACGCTCACACGCACACATTTACAATCACACTACACCTCACTAAGTGCACACATGTTTACGAAACCGGCTTCACTTTACTGTTGACAGCCCTGTCTTGGTTTTTTATTTGGTCTGAGGTTGTAAAGTCAAATAGATACCGAAATCCAAGCAATTCCCAGTGAGTGTTAACCTAAAAATCTGCACAAAAAAATCCAGCTTCTGATCAAAATGAAGTGCCAATACCGATGTATGGCACAAACAAGTAGTCGACACTAAAAGCGTTAGTGTCGCGGGCGCACATCAATTATTAGAGCTGGTAATGAACGCAAATCCTTTGATTCCATTGAACGAGTGCCAGAGGGAATTTGTGTGACGATGTGCAAGCTATGAGCGGGGGCGGAGAGCGATTTTAATGCGGAGAACACTTTAGTGGTTGCTATTAATGACATTAACTACTATTAACTTGTTTGTGACGTTGATAGTTTAACACTTTCAAGAGCGCTATTATAAAGGTGTTCTTTTTTAAACAGCAGTTTTTTTTTTCGTGGTTTCATAGTTAATCCCATAGTGAAAATTGTTCGTATTCATGGGTAGAACAACCAGTAAAAATTTGGAACCGGTAAAAAAAATCATCCGGTATAGCAGTCATAACAATATGTGTCTCTTTTACCGCACCGGAACCTGTTAAATACAGGCGTTTTGTAACTAATATTCGAGATCACTATTTACGAAGAAAATCATCTATTTGTGATAGAATTAGTACTGAAAGTGCTGCCCCTTGAAGACTAATTCACATAACCAGGCTCTCACTATCCCTCATAATCCACGCTCCCGCTGTCGTCTATGTCATGTCCCGTGCTCCGTCGCGGTACATCAAGTATGCACTGAGGGAATGCGGGAGCGACGCGACACCTCGGCCCAGCGTTCATTTCATTGTCTCTGTCTGCCCCACCTCCCCCGACGCCCGCGCCGCCTAGCGTTGAATTTTGCAATAGTTTCTGTAAACAACATCGTGCGATGTGTTTTAGTTTTGTGTTTAATTGATAAAAGTATATAAAACCTATTGAAGTTAAAACTCTTCGTAGCATCCTTAGTTCATCAAAATAATGTTTGTAAAGATGTTTGTAATGTTAATTACTTACTATTGTACAGAATATTTTTTTTTCTAACTCTACAGACAGCTGTGCTGCTGGGGAGTTTGTTGCGCCACTTTTTCTTCCCAGCTAAAGCACTAGGAAGTGGTGAAGGGTGGTCGTTTTGGGGGACTGTCTTATGTAATTTTGACGTTCAAAAAGTGCTGATTCTCAGCCTAGATTGAATAAATGACTTTATTTTACTCAATTACGCATCAACAGCTGAATGGATTTGGTTGAAATTTCTCATTAATAGACCGCCATGGATTGACTTCATGCACGTCCAGTCCATGCTAGTTACAAAGAATATCTGATTCTTGGTAACTAACTAACTACTTAGTGTAGGCAGATATAATTTAAAATGATCTTGATCAATGCCATGGCATTTTCGCTCTAATTATGTTTGCGTCCTAAAACAAATCTCACAACTTGTATTGTTGAAATTGCATATCATATCAAAACAATAAACAAAATTAGAATACCATTCAATCAGACTAATTTATCATATTACTTGTTTCTTGTAAGTATTCCAAGGCGTCGAATCACCCCGGTCTCGTTTCAAATGGCGTCGCTCGACTGTCCACAAATTTCGTTTGCGAGATCAAAGCCAGTCCTCTCACATCGATATCGCACACACTTTCAACATAAAACTTATTTAAATAAAACATTTTATTTATCTAGACGTATGGAAATTCAAAAAAGGTTGTGTTTTAAACTAAATTGAATACGCTTTTTATCAAATTGCACATGTGAATCATGTTTTTTTTTAGAGTAGCAGATGTAGTTAGTTTTGATTTTCAATTTGGTTTTGGGTGGAACCTACCCAATTTGTTATGTAAATATTTAATGATACCTTAGGTGTTAAATATAGGTAATCGGTGGAAATAGAAACGATTCCCTAGCTAGAACCGACAGTTGCTGCAACAGCAATTTTCACGTATCGTCTTTCGCGTTGGCACCAGCTATAAACGGCAGTCATTAAAACCCAAGGCTGTTGCCAGTCTATCTACCAAGGCTGTGCAGCTGTGCTGGACATATATAATAATAATTATCTAGTCTTCGTCATCACAGTTTAAAATAACAGAACCATCTTTCTTTGTCTTAGTACGGGCGCGTTCCGCACGTCTCCGGGAGGCGCTGGCGAGCCGCCCCCGGTACCTCCGCCGCCGCTGTTCCTGCCGCCGCATCTGTCACATCTCTCGCAACACCTCAACCACTTGTCACAACCATTCTTCCCGCTAAAAGGTAAAGTACTGAAGAATATTATTTCTACCAAATATTCAACACCTAGTAGGTGTACTAGTACAGCTGCAAGGTCTATTTTTTAGTGGCTCGGGTGAATTTGGGGGAATTTGGCCAGAAGTGGGAAAGGGTCAGCTAATTAAAAAAGAGAAAATAGAAAAGTTCAACACTCACAGATATGAGTGTTGAACGTTAGCTATCTTTTAAAACCACTCTGCCAGCGGTAACAAGCCTCCTATTGATAACAAAGCAGAAGTTTTGCAAACGTTCCTAGGATCAATAGAAAGCCATGGATTACAGAAGCTTATTGCAAGTTCGATTTTTTATCTGACTCTTGACCAAAGACTCGAGATTCGAGAAATAGCTCACTGTCAAAGATTGTTTCTCTCTGTGAGCTAACTAAAACCCAACAAAATTTTCAGGAGCAGTGTAAATTAGGTAAACCTATATGTACCCAAATCATTAGTCTAACAAGTCTTTTTTTTCCCTCAGGTTGGGGAGCCCCCTGCCCTTGCTGCCCAAAAGAAGAGGCTCGCTCATCCAGCGTGGCAGAACTCCGTCGCAAGGCGCACGAACATTCAGCAGCGCTGCTCCATCAGCTCGCGAGCTTCCAGTCGCGGGCGCTGCTCCCGCTGCCGCTGCCGCTGCCGCTGCCACCGCTGCCAATGTTGCCACACGACACCGCGCCGGCGTCGCAGGCGCATGAGCCGCCTAAACATCATGAGTAGATCAAAAGGGAACTGCTGTTTCGTTATAAATACAAGCGTGATATGGATTGGTGAAATTAGGCTGGTACGCATGACGACATATCAAGCCATACATTTCCAGTATAAGCAGACTTCTCATTATACGAAAAGCCTATAAACGATGCGAGGTCAGCTAAAACTGGAAATGTGTAGCTTGATGTGTCGTCGTGTGTACTATCTGTGCCCATCCTTTCAAACGTGATGATAATTATGCTTATGTCACAAGCGTGATGTTAGAAAGTAGGGTCATTTTCATCAGCTATGTGTATTATTTTAATGGGTGTCTGTGTCAGTGACTCAATGCTTTGTGTTACCATTTCAAATACAGCTTTACAAAACTGTAATATAAAATTACCAGCAGCCGGTATATTCTGTAATAATCGTACCGTGAAAACTTAGGTGAAGTGGCCATGAAGTGAGCTGTCATGACACCTTATGCTAGGGGTTGACACTATTGACAGCTCAATTCGCCTAAGTTTTCACGATGAAGTTATTGCATGATGCGTGTAATATGATGATATCATCGTAAAGAAAATAGTGTTGGGACTTTTGGAGTCTGATAACAGTCCAGCCCATGTTTTATAACACACCAACTGTTTGAGTTTGGCATCATCAATATAAGAAAAATAGGTAAGCTACCTTGTGAATTCATGTGCCATAATAACTAGTAATAACTGGTATAATCTACAGTATTATTAAAAAGTCAATACGTATTTTGACAGGATGTGCCAACGATTTGTGCCATACCCATAGATATAAGAAAGTTCTATGGCCATACCTAACTTTACAAGATTTTTATATTCTGTTTAGTTCTTTAAGTATTCGTATAAATCTATTATATATTTATTTATTTTGATGTCTATAGTTGATTGATTTGTGCCATTTCCTTTATATTGTTTTAAAACTTTGTTTTTATTCAAGAAAATCTATGAAATATTTTTTAAATATTTTTAATTTGTATATAATTACATCGCCGTTGCAGTATTCGACCAACTGTTGTGAATATTTCTTTTTAGGTACTTTACTTTAATCTTAAGAAAATTGTAAATAAATATATAATTATTTAGATATAAAAGTTCGATGTTTGTAGATCACAAAATTGTAAATAGATAACACAGTTTAAATAGCATAGTTAAGTAATGATAAGAAACACAAAAATATGGAAAACATTTGTTATTTAATTAAGCTATAATTAAGATAATTATAACACATTTCCTTGTATAAATTTATTTTTCAAATGATTGAATGCTTACCTATTACTGTCAAGATTATGAAGCGTTATTATTTTAAAAGGATCAGTTTTTAATAAATGCTAAATACAGTTATTATTTTAATCGATAAATTAATTACGCTGAAAGCTTCTAATTACTTTTTTATTCTTGCGTTTAATAGAAAAATCTTTCTTCTTTCTTAAAATTCACGATGCATACAGCAGGATTTGTGAATTTCTTATTTACCTATTTCTTCAAGAACACATTGTACATTAAGAAAGTTTAAAGAAATAAATTTATTTTTATCAATTCCATGAATGCATTCCTCAAATATCTATATTGCCACATTCCATTTTCCTATCCTTTCCATACATAAAATAGTTATATAAATACTTATACATAGATAGCCCGCGCCAAGTCTGTACATAGGGAGAAGACGGTCTACACTGCACTATGCACAATCCGTGGAATTGCGGCGCGGGCTTGTACATGCGTTATACATAATATATACCACTAGAAATGTACCATTAGTTGTTTTAATTATTGCGAAATATAATATTACGTAATGATATTTTGTTGGATTTATTTTGTCACCTTTTACCCTGAAATTACGCCTACGCATGAATTAAGTAAGCCACGTGCACCTAACACTTGGAGCTAGTTATATAGGAAGGTTCATCATCATCTGCCTAGCCTTTTCCAAACTATGTTGGGGTCGGCTTCCAGTCTCACCGGATACAGCTACATACCAATATTTTACATGAACTACCTGGCCTCTACAACCCAGTCACTAGGTAACACGATATCCCTTGATAAGACTGGTTGTCAGACTTTCGGGCTTCTGACGACCTGTAACGACGGTCAAAGATCCAAGAATAATATATTTGTAGGTCACATTTAGAGAATTTGCACTGGACGTGTATTAACGGACACCCACCAGATACCTATACAATGCAAAACAATACTTTTTTTTTGTTGTCCCCCTACAAAAGACGACCTTTGACCTCCGGGGAGGGAGATCGGGGAGTGTGGGATTTTTACCTCACTAAAACCACCCTTGTGATCATTCTGGGACCCCCCCGCGCAACGTCTGTAAGGCACATCCCTGGGGAGACTGTAAAGTGGCCTACCTTGAGCCTCGCTATGCACAGCAGCACGTGACCACTGTGCCACCGTCTTCCCTGGGGTCACTTGGTGGGCCGACAGAGTCCCCACTCTGTGCACCCGCGACCCCAAAGGTCCGCCTAACAAAACATTACCTACAAGATTGATAGATATGCAATAATGCTGTCCATTTATAGTTTGTAAAAAACGGAATTTCTGGTGGATATAGTTTTGTTTCATTGGCCTAATATTCCCCCGACAGATTTGGGTTACGGTGGCTAATCTCAAAGGAGATTAGCCATACGCAGGAGATATTACAGTGCACAAGTGTGTGCGCAAACACAGGGGCACTCTCTGTTCCTTTACTCTCATAGTCCTATGGGACGGCAATCCGACACGACCGGGGAGAGATCAGGCGCAGGACCAGCGGTTTTACGTGTTTACCGAGGCACGAGGGGATCACACCACCAACGTCCAAACTACGGCCTGCTGCTACTGAGAATTTCAGAATGGAAAAACCCAATAACACTGTCCGACCTGGGATCGAACCCAGGACCCCATGCACAGCAGTCGCGCTTTCTACCACGATAGTTAGTTATTGGCCTAATAGAAAACCGACTTAAGATCAAAATGACACAAAATTTTGTCCTTTTAGCAGAACGTAGGTACTATTTGTAAATGTAAAATTACAGCTTGCATTCGTCTGGGCATGCTATCAAGGATATTCCTTATGGTTTCTTGTGGAATACGTTCCCACTCCAAGGCAATTGCGTTCTTTAGCTCCCTGAAGAGTTGCGGAACGGGCTGCACTGATCTTACTAGTTGCTTCAGGACACGAAGAAAAAGAAATTAATTTTATAGCTGCTCACAACATAACGGACCCCCACCATAAGGGGTTTTCTTCAAAACACACGTCTGTAAGGCGTTCCACTGGTCTTCGTAGTACTCGCCGACGTCGATCCTCACCATATAGCGGTATCCTTGCTTCATTGAAGAACAATTTCGAGCGAAACTAAGTCTACAAACTCTGTGCTCACGGAGTAATTTAGGGCTACCTACTGACTGCGTATATTGAAAGCGAGAAGCCTCCTCCTGATCGTCTGCAGGCTAATTTGCAAACCTCTTACTTCATCTTGAGGACACATGGACTCGTAGTTAATATAAGTCTGAAATCGCCAACTGTCTCGTGATCAATGCCCTTACCTACCCTGTATTTGTAGATGCCGTTGGCCTGCAGTGGTACCTACAGTAATAGCCCGGTATTATAATCCAAGCTCAAGACTACTACTGCGTGTGTTGCAAATTCCACCTAGTTCGCATTGTATTTATTTCTTGATCTCTGAAGGCATCTATTCTACAAGGTTCCAAGGTCCAAGTTAGGTACCAACTATAGACGGCCGATTCATATTACCCCAGGCACAGAGCTCGGGAGACTTACCTGTGAACGTTGCCAGGCACCGTTAACGTTGGCAGGCGACATTGAAGTAGGAGCCTTAGCACTTGAAAAAGTCTTTGGAAGGTGCTTGACGATGAAGCTCGCTGGTTTCAATTAAACACAAATAACATCATGTATGTACCTATTTCCACATTTCGTCAGTTATGTTCAACTCCCAATGTAATAGAAGGCGAGCTTAATGCCATCAACTGAGCACAAATCCAACTCCCGAGCTCCTATAATGGTTTCAATTACTCTTTGGCAAACTTCGAGTTTAAATTTGCGAGCCCTAGAACGCTAGTAGATAATAGACCGAATTAACAAGTCGAAGATATGAGAAGAAAAACAAAAAAAATATTTTCACTCATTTACTATATTTTCTATGAGCTGTTTTACATACCTATTGTTACTTAAATGAAATAGAAATAACATATAACTTAGGTATACTATTTACATGCATCCATACATTTTAGCGTGTAAAGCTTTATCTTTGATCAACATACAAAATTGGCTTACTTATTTATAATCATAATTTACAACCACTCAGGTCTCATAGATACAGTATTGATCCTAACTAAAGATCTTGATCAGAAGGCCAATTTTCGTTATTTAAAACGAAAATCTAGTCACAGTCTCACCTCGGCGACAAAAAAATGCCAAAAACTTGTCAAAAATGTAGGGAAATTAGAGGTATTTTTGACAGACTGAGACTGAGATCATACTGAGAACGTTCTTAAAATTACGAGAATTGCCCCTCAGAATTTGCTCGATTTTCAACACTGCGTCAGAGCTCATGATTTACTCCAATAAACGATACAGGGATTAATTTAATTCAATAATTAAATTGATTAATTATGCGTGATAACATAATTTTGAGTATCGGTAAATTTGAACAGTCTGACAACCAGTCTTACCAAGCCAAAGGGGTATCGTATTAAACAGTAACTGGGTTGTGGAGGTCAGATAGGCAGTCGCTCCATGTAAAATACCTGTATTCAGTTGCATCCGGTTAGACTGGAAGCCGACCCCAACAGTTGGGAAAAGACTAGGCAGATGATGATGATGATGGTAAATTTGAGCAAAGCCTTAGCCAGGTTATTTTTGTTAACAATAATTCATAAACTCACGCTTTCTTTCCATGGGGGTAGGTAGAAACTACAGAATACCCTGCTACGATCCTTACATATTCCTTTTGATTCGTTTACGTTCATACGCACGCGCGGTGGCGTGTACTACACATCTGACCTTTCTGAAGAACATCACCTGGTCAAGACAGGGTGGCAGGGTCCCCATCGCCGCCGAGAAGCGAGTAGAACTAGCGACTAAAAACGAGTTGGCGAGCAAACACCAGTGAGCGCCCGAAGGCGACGAGCGATTACTCGCTGGTATGCGTATGTACAGTCAACAAAAGAGATAAGTATACAGGATCGTCGGATATAGTTCAAGTTTAGTAAGCAACCGATGGATGTTTTCAAATAAAATTTTATTTTATTAATAGAAAACAAACAGCTTATTTATCAAATTAAATTTCAGTCGACAACATCCATCGGTTTCTTACTAAACTTCAACTATATCCGACGATCCTGCATACTTATCATTTTTGTTGACTGTACCAGGCCTGAGTCTCAGCGAGATCTACCCGCCAAGCAAGTGTATAGAAAGCTCTTGTCGCTGCGGCAAACGAGTACTAAACTATTAATATATGTATCTCTTGTACTTACACAGGATCTAAAAATCTTTTGTACGTTTCGTCACCGGTGGCACAGGTGTCCAATTCACATAAGTTGACATACAATTTACAAAATATTAAATTCAAAAGGCTTTAGAACTCAAAGAATCCTCTAACAATAATTTTGCAACACTTCACTTCCAGGATTACTCCATATTTTCAGAGTTGACAACAATTTCAACTTGCACACAAACTTGTATACTTAATCACTTGTATTTGACAACGGAGAGGTAACAAGAATCGTAAATTATGTTCCCGATGTATTTATGAAAGAAGTTTTTAATAAAACGTCTTCTACGGCGGCTGTTTTAAAGACTTTATTAATATCCGCTGAGTGCGATGATACATAGGAATGGGGATGGAATTTATGTTCAGTTGTTCGCTACATATTCTTCTACTTTGTAGTACGTAGGTGCACACGATTAGGTAGGTACGGCTAACAACGACGAAGGCGAATGACTTCGAACCGAACGTCACCGACCTCAACACGAAAAAAAATTACTCTGATGGAAAAGACCCTGGTGAAAAAATTAAGCCGTCGTCGTGTCTGTTGGCGGCCGTAGCCATATATTGTTATTGCGAATATATAAGAAGGGATGTTTTTAGGTTCGCATAATATCATAGAATCATATTTTGATATAATAATTATATGGTATACCAGAAAGGTGAGGTCAAATTTAAGTGTGTGATATACAAACCATCAGACTAAACAACTTTCTCCATGGAACCAACATCGTAATCGCGAAAAAAAAAACTAGCCAAGTCCGATTCGGACTCGCACACGAAGGGTTCCGTACCACAAGGCACAAAAACGATTAAAAAATCACTTTTTTTGTATGGGAGCCCTCCTTAAATATTTATTTTTTTATATTTTTAGTATTTGTTGTTATAGTGGCAATAGAAATACACCATCTCTGAAATTTTCAACTGTCTAGCTATCACGGTTCATGAATACAGCCTGGTGACAGGCAGACAGACGGACAGTGGAGTCTTAGTAATAGGGTCCCTATTTTACCCCAAACCCTAAAAATCAGCCACCAAGTCATTTGGGTCCAGTAGCTATTGACGTTTTGTATGGGACAGTTGACCTTATCCAATTTCATTTGGGGTCGGCTCTCCTCCTTGCCAGTTAATATATCTACCGTCCGGTCGTCGACAGAATGCGTTCCTGACACCTGTCAGCGCGACAATTCTAGTAGCTAATAACTAATAAAGATCAAATTCGAAAAACACGTATTCGTTTGTATGAAGCTGACAGGTGTCAAGAATGCCTTCTATCGTCGAGACGCATTGTAAAAAAAAAATGAAAAGCATACACAATAAGTAGTAACATTAAAGATTTATGTTCAAAGTTATTTTCTCAGGTGGCAAGCAGACAAACGACACAAGTTTGCAATTTACTGCACATTCAAGTGCCTACTGTTGTATTATTGTCATTATTTATTAATTTCCAGGATCATTCTAATGTTTGGAGTTGTTTAGTAGGTACCTATAAGCTTTAGTATACTATGTATATTAGAATCCTTATTGAATTACCGTTCACCCTGTAGATATATTATTTTCAGTAATTTAAAAAACTTGTATGACAAAAATAGTTTTTAGGGTTCCGTACCCAAAGGGTAAAACGGGACCCTATTACTAAGACCCCGCTGTCCGTCTGTCCGTCCGTCTGTCACCAGGCTGTATTTCATGAATCGTGATAGTTAGACAGTTGAAATTTTCACAGAATGTGTATTTCTGTTGCCGCTATAACAAAAAATACTAAAAACAGAATAACATAAATATTTAAGGGGGCTCCCACACAGCAAACGTGATTTTTTGCCGTTATTTTATATGTACGAGTAGTGTTTAATGTTGTATGGTGGTACGGAACCCTTCATGCTCGCACTTGGCCGGTTTTTTGTATATTTACATGGGTATCAAAATATTGCCAGACAATTGACAGATAATTTATTTGTAGTTTGACTTTCTTTCCTAAATCATCAATATGACGATTTTTTGCATTTAATTTGATTACACATTATACTTTACACCTACTATATCTTTTAACGATTTACGGATTACGGCCCATTCCCTCTCACAGAGAGGAGGCCTGTGTCCCAGCAGTGGGAACATTATAGGCTGATTATGTGTTTATCTTTTAACATCACCATATTATGTTAAATCATTTTTTTTTTACAAAATATCGCGCACGCGCACTTTCCTTCGCACCGCGTTATTGAAACCTTCTTGGTAGTGGTAGAACACACTGCTGGAGGATATCACGTCGGCAACTGGATCTGTACGAAACATATCAAAATATTAGTAAACTAAAATCTTATTTTAATTCTTTGCTTGTAAAGGTCTGAATGATATTCGATTTACATTGAAAACTAGTGTCTATTCTTCATTGATATGTTGGCTTTAAATACCCCTACGAACACTGTGCCATTGCATGCACCCATAAGCCATTTAACATATTAAATACTTATATTAATACTAGCTTCCGCCCGCGAGGTATGTCGATAAAAACTATCCTATATCCTTCCCCGGGATGCAATCTATCTCTCTGCCAAATTTTATTGAAATCCGTTCAGTGGTTTAGGCGTGAAAATGTAACATAAAGATAGACAGACAGACAGAGTTACTTTCGAATTTATAATATTAAGTATGGATTGCCCATTACTTATATTAATATTGTATTGTATGTGTTTATATGGGCCTTGATGCCTGAAATAAATGGATAAATAAGCAAAATGTTTTGCGTGTGTTACAGTGCGCAATACCGCAAATATCAAATTTTCACACCAAATATAAAGTCGTTTTCCAGCAACTATTTTTGTGCAGTTACCAAGTTTGATGTACAGAATGCGTAATTGATGGCTATGTGATGGGTCTGTTTACACCCTGTATACTATCTAAATGACGGAAAGAAACATTACAAAGTAAAGTTTAGTATTTAGGTATTAAAGAGACATTTATTAAGCTACAGTAGGTACTCACTGTATATACTACATGGCGGGGAGTATTCAGACACAATGGCGGTATTTGCCGCTATTAATTACAGCGGCGAGACGCCTCCCCCGTACCACAAAATACAGAGAGTACAGAAGTCAATCTACATACAAAGTGCGCTCGAGCAACGCACACATAGACACCGCTCACGGACACGATTTCTCGGAACAGGTGGGAACAGTGCGAGTGAGAGTGCCATCCGCTTCAGACCCAAATATTACGTAAGTTGAAAACATGATTTTTTGTTTGTGTAGATATTGTGTTGTTTTTAGTGTCGTTTGGTAGGTTTAGGTCTAGAACGGATAGGGCGAAATAACTTGTGTAAATAGGATAATCCGTTTAGAAGTTATTAGGGATTTTCGATAGTGAAAATTGACAAATGTAAAATTTTATATGTTTTTATTCTGTAAACTTTAAGAACTTTACAACAATAAATCAAACAACTAGATACGAGTGCCACTAACACGATAGTTTTTTGTGCATAAGCCAAAGATGACAACCCTAGCGCGACCGCCGAGCGTAGGTATGAAAAGTGAAGTACATACATGTGATTGACTTCTGTACCTTTCTGTTTTGTGCCCGTACCTACATATTATGCGCTAAGTTACAAAGAGATTCATTTAATGTTAGTACCTACGAAGCCTAGTTATGGTGACTGTCGAGTGCGAGTAGTGCAGAAAACACTTAACCCCTTACTAATAAACGTTGTATGGCGTCTGTATAGTTACACAACGCTTTGTCGTCTTCTTTCGAAAGTCAAATTACTGACGACTGAAAGAAAGAAATCGGTGTGTAACTATTCATCTGATATAATACGTTTATTAGTAAAGGAAAAGCGGCGGGGTAGCCCGCCAAATTAAAATTTTCTTACGTGTTTTTTTTTTTCAATTTGCAGGCCAGCGTTTTTTTTTATTATCTAAGGGTTATTATCATTAGAACCAGCAATACAACTCCTTGAGTTAGAATTGGTCTCAAAAGCAAAGATATTATGAAAAAGTCATCCAATAGGGTACTTAATATGAATTTAAGAGATATGTATGTATTGATAATTTTAAGATTATAATTCTATAAATTAAATTTGTTACGGCCACGAATCATAATTTAGATCAATATAAAACCTGATACTGATCTGCATATTGCAAAAAACGTAACAAAATTTTAATTTCGCGGTTTGCCTTTACGCTATAACTTAAGGCTTTCAAAGAGTAACTGCATAAGCAAGACAATTGCAATTCGCTGTTGTTGATTAGTTTGTCTAGACGTTGGTACAGCCACGCTTACAAGTACACACGGCTACACATCAAGCTATACAAAACCAGTATAAGCTGACTTCTGGTTATAACAATACAATGCGAGGTCAGCTAAAACTGGAAATGTATAGCTTGATGTGTAGCCGTGTGTACAAGGTGTAACTTAAATGGTGTTAGACCTGAAAAGAGGCCATCATTATGAGCAACTTTTACTTTGAGACCAACCCTGAAATCGCGAAAAAAAAATCAGCTGTTCTCTACATTTTGACGAGTTATGCGAACAGAAATGTAGGGAACAGCTGATTTTTTTTTCGCGATTTCGGGGTTGGTCCCATAGTAAAAGTTGTTCGTAATGATGAATGCAATGGCCTCTTTTCAGGTTCAACTCCATTTAAGTTACACCTTGTATAAAATGTACCTATAGTATATCAAACCCGAATATGTTGGCCTTGGTATTTCCTAAGAATTTTTAAAACTCATACGAACTACTATTTTATGTATAACTGGCTTCTGCCCGCGACTTTGTCTACGTGAAATGTCTGTATCCCCGACCCACCCCGTCGCATCGCATCGCCTGCGCCACTTTGCGTTCTTTCTGACTTTTTTCATTTTTCTCGGCTCCTGAGGGTCTTTGCGTGATGCTAAATAGCCTACAGCCTTAAAGAATTGGTGTATCAAATGCAAAAAGATTTTTTTAAATCCGATTGGCAGTTCCAGAAATTGGGGCGATGCGATGCGACGGGGGTTGGTTCGGGGAACAAGAAATTTCACGCGGACGAAGTCGCGGACGAAGTCGCGGACAAAATCTATATTTTTTTTTAATAAAAAGCTTAAACTAAATAAAAAAAAGTTCAACTAAACTAAACCCCCCAAACCAATTACCTTACAATCAATATAACAAGTTAACATTTAACGTTTAATCTACAACGTTATAACAACATAATATAAAGTGGGCGCAAATCAAACAGCGAGTCGATTTCAAGCGTCGGTGCGCACACGACGAACAATTAGTTTATACAGGGACTCATTATAACTTTGTATTGTATTCTACCGACAGTAAGTATGGTCGGAGAGTTATCTGAATTTTGAATGTAAGGGAGTAATGGAGTTGATTTAGAATATAAGCGTAAAGGTCATTGTTCGGAATAAAATGTATGTATACGAGAAATTCAACTTAGGGCTGATTTCACCAAAGTCAGATATATTTTATTTGATTGATTTAGAGGTGGAACGAAGTTCGTCGGGTTAGCTAGTTAAAAATAAATTATTTGACTCAGACATAATCTACCAGATAAATAAAAAAAAAAAATGCAACAGTATTTGAATGAAATGATGTGCCTAAAAAGTTAACCGTTTTAATCCTTCAAAAACCTACACTTCATCATTTTCTAGTGTTTAAGCAGCGAAAGTCTTTGTGGGTAACAATTTTGAATCAATATTAAAGTAATATTACTAAATCAGCTTAAAATACAGCCAGATAAACGTTAAGATTAAAATAGCACGACGATGTTTACGTTTAAACAATAAACCGTAGCGAGTTGTAGCCCGTAGCGATGCGGCGTAGCAGATTCCGTAGCACCGGCTACGGATGCACGTAGACTTCGTAGCGCTTACAATGAATTAAATACGAAGTTAGCTTTAAGTTATTTTTCTAGTTTTCCTATTGTAGCACAATAAAGCTATTGGATTGGTTATTATTTAGCTTAAGGGAGCAGTGGTGCAGTATTTACGGCCCCGACTTACGAATTGTAGGTCGTGGGTTCGAACCAAAGCAGACGCTTTACTTTGTGTAAATAATTTCGTCACCACTACTCTCAAAACAGTGAAAGAAAAGATCTTGAGGAAACCAGCATGTCCTAGAAACAAAAATTCAAAGACATGTGACATCTACCAACCCGCACTGGCGCCCGCGTGGCGGATTATGGCCCACTCTCTCTTGAGGAGAGGAGGCGTGTCCTAGCACAGTGGGAACATTTAGCTTAAATCATTTAGCGATACCATGGCATACTTTGACAATTAGTTTTTGAAGCTGTTCGCCTCTTGACAAAAAAGCTTGATTTTTACCAAATTTTTCTCAAAATCTCTCTCAAACTACAGTAAAATAAGTTTTTTTTTATTGCTAAATAGGCCCGCTCCTGACCGCGATCACGCCTGATGGAAAGCGATAGATGAGGTTTATGATGGAACGAGCGTGACCAGAACATGCCTGTTCACTCTTGATTTGAAGGCAGACGGGTTAAATGTGGGAGGGAAACACAGATGCCAGAGTTCCACACTTTGGCTGTTCAAAATTAAATTAATATTAAACACCCAACGATCTAAAGTCTATAGACAGCCTTCTAAATCTAAATCTACACCTAAGCCGAACTTCGAAAATTAATATTAACACAAAATTTGAATAATATAAAATCAAATTCTCCGACAGTACTCAGTTGTAGAAACAATAATATAGCTTAGGGGAGTTCTCCTGCGAATTTCAGCTCAATCCCATTATATTTCGCGTTGAGATTATTAAACAGTCACCTTAACGAGAATTGTGACGGCAGGGGGGTGGGGCAGGGGGCGTGGGACGGGGGGAGGAGACGATCCACTTTAGGATGAATACACAATGGTAGGTTGCTTGTCTTTTGATCGAGATTTAGGTTTAAATAGTGGTTTATGTGATAGGTTAAGTCTTGGTGTCCATTTTTACCCGACTACGGCGAAGCAAAAGGGAGGGTTATTACCCGACGGGTTATGATTTTGACCGGTATGTATGTATGTTCATCTGTTCCCTCATAACTTCAAAAGTATTTATAATAATTTGACAAATGAGGTATCGTTAGAAGCGTCTTGGCCGTCCGCTGGTTATAGGCTATGTGACGTCATACTACACATTCAATATGGCGCCCTCTAAAGGACATAAAGTAATGAATTTAAAAATAAATATTTTGGGATGGTGCCTTGTTGTGTATAAAATGAAAGGGCTTAATTAGCACATTTCAAATGATTTTTTATTGAACGAATTTGGCTAAATATCTGACTTTATATTAGTCAGCTGATCAGCGTTTTCATGCAAAGATAACTTTACCGCATGTAAATGTAGTCCAGGCATTTAAAATATCGTTGGTCGCAACAAATTGCACTGCACTGATTTTATGGGATGTTGTTAGGATAGACACTAATAGTGTTACACCAAGTTTGCAGCTTTAAAAGACCTGTGATAACTGCGTGGTGGTTGAAAAATCTCGAAATTTTCGAACTTCAGTTTTTTACTTATCACATTAATATTATAAAGGCTAAATTTTGTGAATCTGTGTGTGTTTATTTAGTATGGAGGTAGCTGACACCCTGGATTAACATATAGGCTACTTTTTATCCCGATGTTCCCACGGGCTCGAAACTTATGCGGATGAAACCGCGGGGCGTAGCTATAACTACTAAAAGGTGCCTCACTAAATGGTGCCTCAGTCCAGCCATAGCTCTGTAGGTCGAATAGAACCCGAGATACAGCACTTCAAACATCGGCCATTTTTCACAAAATACAGGTCTTTCGAAGCTGCAAACTTGGTTTTACACTATAGGCATCCTAACAACATTTCAAGACAAGCCAGTACAGGGCAATTTTTTGCGACCTTACGCGATTTTTGTGTCTACGATGACTGGCCTAGTGCCCAATCACACGACAATACCTTTTTCTGAGAAAATAACCGATTAGGTAGATATTATTAGCAATCACTAGTAAATTAATATTTAAAAAAAAATTGCTCATAACCCCTTAGCAAAATTAAATAGGGTTATCACCATGATCACCACGTATGGCAGGCGACTGGTTTGCCTTACGCGGTGATCATGGTGATATCCCATACATGCAGGATAACGCATTTCATAAACGTTTCACAAAATTGTATGTCGCCAACAATACAAAAATAATATAAAAAAAATAAGTAATTTCTTGCACCCCAGCCTTACTCACCTAAAATACAATTCTCAATCTATTAAAATTTCGCCATCCGTGACGTAATTACGGTACTAATACCACAATGTCAGACAATCGGCGAGGCGGCCGTTATTACATCTCGCGGTTCAGGTGCGCCTATGTTCGGCTGTCGGCCAAACGAATATTAACAACCCTTTGAGCAGAAACGGGGGTAGTAATTGAAAATAATAGAGGAACGTGTGATTAACTTTATGTGATAAGCGCTGGGGAAGTGCTATTAAATGGGTTGGGTGTGTGTGTGTGGGTGGGTAGGTTTGAGTGTAATTTAAATTGTTTTAATGTTCTGAGCAATACCTATGTTGGGATGGCGTTTAAGAGCGTTTACGCCGTACGGCATTTCATACAAATTTTCAAGCCCTTGTTTTTCGAAATGAATGAACCGATTTTGATGAAACTTCATACGCATAAACAAGATACAAAGGTCTAAAAAGATACTTAAGAACATTTTAGAAATGTCTTATTTAAAAAAAGATAACTGGAAATCTCTGTTTCTATGGAAACTTTAAAATCGGTCTAATTTGGCTGTAACACTATTTTTCGAAAATGTTCTTAAGTAACTTTTTAGACCTGTGTATCCTGCTTATGCGTATGAAGTTTCATTAAACTCGATTCATTCATTTCGAAAAACAAGGGCTTAAAAGTTTGTATGAAATGCCGT
Organism: Gortyna flavago; assembly: GCA_963669345.1. Taxonomy (NCBI): domain Eukaryota; kingdom Metazoa; phylum Arthropoda; class Insecta; order Lepidoptera; family Noctuidae; genus Gortyna; species Gortyna flavago. Next base: position 4,019,826 of record OY770144.1, read on the forward strand.
ACGGCGTAAACGCTCTTAAGGCTATTTGATTGGGAGTAAAAGTGTTGGAACAGGAATATGTCTCTAGTTTAGTTTTCATTTGAATCTGAATTGCCGTCGGCGCTAAAATCATATTCAGCTGAGGCTTTTACCGAGTATATTAGGGCCGGTTGACAAATATCCTTGATCGAAGGTTGTCGAAGCGAGCACCAAGGTTTTATCAGCCATCGACGTACCCACTAATTATGTGAAAAAACTGTTAAGAAAACTGTACGAACAATTCTATCAATGAAATGTAGCGTACTCACCGTTTCTTTGTACTTGTGAAAGGGGCACTATACGACCGAAGAAGTCCTTGTGTACCTGTAACAAATAAGTTTAATTAGTGACCTAAACAAAACACACCTTGTGACCTTAACACTATACGAAATCTAGGTTTTAGCACTTCAATAAAACGAGATAAAATTGTTTTTTTTTAATAAAGAGGTACCTACAACATATCGATTATTGCAGAATCGACTAGATTGATTTTTGTAAATAAAGTAAATCAAATAAATTAACAGACACAACGATTGACCAGTCGCTAAGCTACTTTTTGAGCGCCTGATTTCTGCACTAAAGTCACGAATTTTTAAAACAAAAAGCCTTTAAGCCTCTATCATACTTTTACAGGTAGACACGTAAAATCTACTTAAATGATAAGTTAGAAATGATGTTGATAACAGGTTGACAAATTGAGTCTCTGCACTCAAGACACGCGTTTTTTTTTTAAATTATTGTCCTTTAACCTCTATCACACTTTTATAGTTAGCGACGTAACCTTTATATGTTAATTACGGAATGATCTTGACAGCAGAGGCCAATTCTCATAATTTAAAACGTTGAAAATCTAGTCGCAGTCTCATCTCGGCGACAAACAAATGTCAAAAATTAAGGGAAATTAGAGGTGTTTACTTTTGATAGATTGATACTGAGATCAAAACTGCCCCTATGGTTGAAACAATAGTTGAAAAGCATTGGAGACACGCAGTTTTAAAACAATTATTTTTTTCGAGTTTCTTTTATAAACATCCTATTTTTGGAGTAAACACATCTATCATCCACTAAAAAGCAAAAAAAAAAAGCTAAAAAGCAGCCTGCTGTATTCCGTCGATGCGTGGGTGTTCCAGTGACTTAGGCGTGTTCTGGGAACGCTCGTTCCATCATATACCTTATCCATCGCTTCCCATCAGACATGATCGAGGTCAAGAGCGGACTTATTCAACAATAAAAAGAAATCCTCCGACTGTATTTCAGCCACGGCGGCCAATCTCACCGGAGACTAGCCTTCGGCGCGGAAGATATTTTAGTGCAGGCGTGTGCGCGCAGACACAGGTGCACGCCCTCTTCAATCACTCTCATAGTCCGATGGGACGGCAACCCGACACGACCGGAGAGAGATCAGGCGCAGGACCAACGGCTTAACGTGCTTTCCGAGGCACGGGGGTATCACACAGCCAAGTTCAAAACTCCGGTCTGTTACTAAGAAATTCCTAATTGAAAACTCAATAAGACCTTGCCCGACCCGGGAATCGAACCCAGGATCCCAACTCACAACGGAACAGTCAGCATCATCCCCTACTAAGTCATCATAAGATTCTCCAGTGATTAACAAGTAAAAAACAACTGTTGCCACAAAGACACTAACGACACTTACCTCACACACACACACACATCTTTCTTTACCTTCCTACATCTTTGTTTTGTCCTTAACAGTCGTCATTACGCGGGTGTTACTCTTAAGAGACAATTAAAAAAGTAAAACCGCATTTTGTTGCACAGAGCGTTAGGTATGTTGTACTCGCAGAAACTCCAATTAGTGACAACACTTGTAATAGTTTTGAAGGATATAAGGCATTATTTTGTAGGCAATACATGTTATAATACAACCACAGTTTTTTATGGTGAACAGATCAAATTGCCGATTCCTATAGTTTACGGACTTTTATTGGTTAAAATTAAGACTCTTGTACTTTTACCAATAATGAAGAAAAGACATTGTAGCTTTACATAGAAGACACTATTACAGGTAAAATCAGCTTACGAATCTATTTATTTATTTATATTTAATATCAAGTAACAAAGGACTCAAATATGTTAGTACCATTATTTATTAAGCGGCCGGCGGAGCATGCGTAGTTCACACAAACGTAATACCAAAATAATTTGTAAATCAAACATATTCTTAAGGTAGTGTGTATTTATTCCGATTGGATTACAGAATATCTAGGTTCCCAAATATATATTTTGAATGGACTCTGATACAAAGACGAGATATGAGGAATTTCAAATTTCTATAGAAAACTTATTTTTCTAAACAGCTTTTTTGTACAAGATTTGTGGGTTCCTATGTTCAAAGCCGTTATTGGAGTACAATTTCAGGCTGTCAGTGAGTTTTAAATGTATTGGAGTGATCAGCATTTCAAATAACTATTGTTTTTCATTTGCTCATTTTTGACGTCAATAGGTACTTGAATATGATTTTTATTGATAAAGTACTAATTATTGAAAAGTCATCATCTGCCTAGCCTTTTCCCAACTATGTTGGGGTCGACTTCCAGTCTAACCGGATGCAGCTGAATACCAGTATTTTACATGGAGCGACTGCCTATCTGACCACCACAACCCAGTTACTGGGTAATACGATCACCCTTGGTAAGACTGGTTGTCAGACGTTCGGGCTTGTGACTACCCGTAACGACTGTCAAAGATCCACGAATGACAGCCGGGACCAACGGCTTAACGTGCTTTCCGAGCCACGGAGGGGTCTCGGTATGTAAAGATCGTTTGATGGTTTGATAGTTGATGGTCAAGCTACGCTTGCAATGGTTGGTCTCTGTATGGGACACAGACCAACCATGGCAAGCGTAGCTTAAGCTGATCGATCGACCTGTACGACTGTTATTATTTAGCCACGGACCCTTCTAATTATTGAAAGGTATTTCTCAAAAAAAAAAAAAAAGGAATTTCATAACCAACACAGTCTAACAAGGAAACTATCGACACAAGTTAGTACCTAGTACGTAGTTTAGTCTCATGCACATTGAGATAATGACGTATCGTCGCCCTCTCGCCGCATCCTCGTTAACGACGTCGTCCACGTAAACAACACTTGGTACACTTGTGTCTCTAACGTGGAAACTGACGAGATGTGGAAACTGACGAGATGAGCCAACGAGTTTTGGCTTATAAGAAAAAAAAATAAGGCAGAACGGTTTTGAAAAATTGCGTAGCAGAATTCGTAGCGCTACGAAAACTCGTAGCACTAATTCGTAGCGTTTCAAATATACGTAAGGCAAGTTTATAAAATTAATTTTTGAAACTGTGATAGTCATAATACCTGTATTATCTTTCCCTATCTTACTTTATTATTAGTATTTGTCTTGGCCCCTGGTACTTTGTTTAAGGCTTATTGTCAAGCGTTCTACACGGGCAGTTTGTGGGTCAACTGCACGGGTCACTAGATGCCCTGCGTGTGCAATATAAGAACGGTTTCAGGGTGCTGTTGCGGTTGCCCCGGTTCTGCAGCGCGTCTGGCAGACATGTTTGCTGTAGCGCGAACCGACGACTTCTATGCCATTGTCAGAAAAAAGACCGCGTCCTTAATAAGCAGAATGAGGCCTAGCACCAACAGCATTTTAAAAACCCTAGCCGAAAAACACGATGCGCCAATTCTTATGCACTCTGTCCTGTTGCTCGTGCGGCAGGGATGAATAATGTTTATAAATGAATGAATTAATTAATTATTGAATATTACCAAACCTTAGTTGATAAGTTATTTTTGTACTAACCATTGAACCTATGTTGTCAAGATAAATAAATAAATGAAGTACTAATTATTATATTATTATAATTATTTTATTTTATTTCTACAAGTTCCCGCAAAACCACGGTAATGTTCACGGTAATTACATATTCTCATAGAGAGAAATAACAAGCACCCTTGCCCACTTAGTGTAATATTTCAGACTGTACGGGTTTATATTCAGGTTTTTGATAGATTATACTATTATTTTGTTATTAAGTTGACCAAGATGAAGATGGAGAGACGACTTGACTTCTACCGAAAGGACTGGCTCGCAGTAGCAGAGAGAAGAAGGCTAATTCTCGTAACTTACCTAAAACGTTCAAATTCTAGTCGCAGTCTCATCTCGGCGACAAAAAAAAATGTCAAATACTTGTCAAAATTTAGGGAAATTAGAGGTATTTTTGACAGATTGAGACTGAGATCAGACTGTGAACGTTCTTAAAATTAGGAGAATCACCCCTCAGACGTGTGTGGAAAAGCGAGAATGAGGCCCTTTGCCCAGCAATGGGATATTAAGGGCTAAATACAAAGGCTGACTAGCAATTTCACGTATTCCTCCCAGGATCTTAAAAGTGTGACCCATTTCCAACAATTACGCATCCCATAATACCTACGCAAAAATTCATGGGAAAACCCATTTTACCCGACTGCGCCGAAGCCCAAAAGGAGGGTTATGTGTTTGACCTGTATTTATGTATTTTCTGAAAGTTTCCCAGAACACACACACACGGTCCTGGAAGGAATACGTGAAATTACAAGTCACCCTGTATAGATAGATAGTAAGTCACCATGTGGAAAAGTAATTTCAAATAAAAAGTAACATGCTCAACATTCAATGACGAAGAGTGCTCAAATAAAAATAACAAACACATTTACAGTCATAAACTATGATATTACAAAAGGTATCAATGATCAACTGGCAATACAAACCAATTACTAGTTTGTTACGCAGTCATAGTGAAACTATCGACAGCGCCACCAGATGCGGCCGCTGTCGCACTATGCGGTCTACGTCATAAGCGAGAGCGTGCAACTGAGAAGCAGCGATTAAAACAGTGATGGAACTCATGGAACCGAGGTGCAGGCGTCTATTTCAATGTCAAAGCATTTACTTCAATTAAACTATTTACAAGCACTTTTGAAATACTCCGCATCAAAGTTGCGACAAACAAAGACGCGACAAATGCTAGGGCGACAGTACAATATGTCGACAAATGCCAGTGCGACAGTACGATATGTCGACCGTCAGTGGTGCGACAGCACATCAGCTCGATGTTCGTTAGTGGGAATGACTGTCAAGGAGTGCATTTTTGAACTGGTGATTGGAGTCGGTGGACGTCATCAAGTCAACGCCGGCTGTCACTGAAAACCAGCGCATCGGGCTCTGTCTCGCATAGGCTCGTAGCATTATGCTGAGCGATGGCAGTTTTGCGTGGATGTGACGCTTATTTTCCCCCATACATACATAATCAGCCTATAATGTTCCCACTGCTGGGACACAGGCCTCCTCTCGGTGAGAGGGAGAGGCCCGTAATCCACCACGCGGGCCCAGCGCGGGTTGGCAGATGTCATATATCTTCGAATTTTTGGTTCTAGGACATGCCGGTTTTCTCACGCTGATTTCCTTCACCGTTTTGAGAGCAGTGGTGATGAAATTATTTACACAAAGTAAAGCACCTGCCTGACTGGCCGACACTCAAGACAGAATTGTGTGGAAAAGGGAGACGGAGGCCCCTGCAGTGGGAAAATACAGGCTAGTTAGATAAGATTATAAAGCGCCTGGCTGGGCTCGAACCTACGACCTATAAACTCGTAAAAGTCTATTCCTCAGACCACACCGTAACTTCGTTCTCGTGCAATATTTCCGATTACGCGGTGTACGAGCGGCGCGGGCGGCGGTAAATCGCGCGCCGACGTCGCATAAACACAATTTCGCACTCATAAAAGTTACCGTCGGTGTCACCTTATACAGGAGGTGTTACACACAGATGTGCCGATATTGTCAATTACCTATCTAGGGGGAAGCGTATTGTTTTGATTACTTTATATCGCTATGATGGGAAAAGGATTTTTTATGATAGGGGTTTATGGAGGTTATTTTTTAGGATAAATATGTTCATGGTTTCGGTTGGTAGTTTAGTGTAATACAATAACATATTTGATTATACGTGGCAATAATCTTTTGATTTATTGATTGGAAGAACAAGAACAGGAGGAGAGGAGTCGGGTGTAATTTATTTTTTAACCCATTTTCATCTGGTGGTAGATACCTACCCATATGTCTACCCGTGTCCCAGCTACATAACTACACACAACAAACAAAAACCTAAATCGCACCAACCTCCAGAGAACCGACCGCAAAACTAATGTCCGCACGAAACAAATTTAAAAATCCATTCTCCTATCAAATATTTATCGCAAACATGCGATATTTCACGTTGTAGATAACATTTTTCCGCTCGGCTGCACCCTGCGGGGCGGCGGGGGGTAGTGCGGGGTGCGGGGGTACGGGCCGGGTATCAATGCCCCGCCCCGCCGCAAACAATACAATCAGAGCCAATCTGCCGCGCAAATAGGAAAATAGAGTGCGCGCCAACACAGGGGCGCCTCGGGCTTGAGTACAGACGTGCACTGGGATACTGCTGGTGAGCTTGGGACGATTCAATCTGGTCGTGGAACGTGGATTACGTAATTGAGGGATGATTATGCTGTTTATTAGTCGAGGACTCAGAAAAATTACATTAAAATGACAACGATAGTAGACAGGAGGATGCCCAGATGCGAAAGTCAACGTTAGTGACATCAGCCCGACTTCCACTATCCGCGATCAACACTTTTTTATGAGTTCTCAATCAGACCGACGACCTATCTGGTGAAAATAGGATACCGCCACACAGACACCTGCAATACCAATTGGTTCTCTGACGCGTTGCCATCCATGGAGACGTAGCGATATGTTACTGTATTTACTTCGGCGGCACCAACACAGTCTTGAAACACGAAAACAGCTATGCTGCTTGACGGCAGACCCCCGCTTCATTGGTTTCTTTAAAATCTCCGACACCAGTAAGTGCTCATACACGAGCGACACGCACCAACGGCAGAGTCAATCGTCGAAAATACGCCGCTCGTGTATTTGAGCACCGTACTCAAACACGAGCGGCACGTTGACGACGGCTGCAGTTGCTCCTGTCGTTGACGCGTGCCGCTCGTGTATGCACAACTGCCCCGTTGCTCTCGTGGTCGCAAGCGCGACTGCTGAGTGTGGGGTCCTCAGTTCAATTCCCAGGTCGGGCAAAGTGTTATTGAGTTTTTCCATTAGGATTTTCTTAGTAACAGCCCGGAGTTTGGAAGTTGGCGGTGTGATACCCCCGTGTCTCTGAAAGCACGTTGGTCCTGCGTCTTATCTCTCTCCGGTCGTGTCGGATTGCCGTCCCATCGGACTATGAGAATGAGGGAAGAGGGAGTGCAACTATGTCTGCGCGCAGACTTGTGCACTATAATATCTCCCGCGCCGAATGCTAGTCTCCGTTGAGATTGGCCGCCAAGTCGAAATGCAGTCTGGAGGACTTTATTTATGCACACTAACAACTGATCCGATCAGACTACTTTTGTTTGAACGATAACATAAAACAATCTACTAAACATCATACAACTAAACCCTTCAAAATCTGTTCCAACTGCTTCGTCCCTGTACATTTCCTTAAGCAGCGATCGCGTCGTCCCCACTCGGATTGCGTTCAGAATCCGCGCAATTTTCCGCCGGTCATTTCTCATTGTTTTCCTGTCCTCTTGCCCTCCCGCCCCTCCTCCGATACTTATTTGTTCTGTATCGTAAATAGAGCGCGGATAAAGAAGAGTTTGTGTTTACGACTCGCACCGATATGAGATAGAAAAGAGTTCGAAAGGCTTTATGGTATGATTGCTTGTTAGAGTTTTTGTTTAGCGTTATGGGATTGGTTGTTTGAAGCCGGTAGTAAATTGAATTTCACTATTAACGAATATTATTAATTACATTTTATTTCTAGGGGGCCATTGTACCTACTTATTATTATGACCAACTTTTACTATGGGCCAAAACCTGAAATCGCGAAAAAAATATATGGTGTTCCCTACATTTTGACGAGTTATACGAACATAATAATAATAATAACACACAACACGCATAATATTTTTTTTTTTCGCGATTTCAGTATTGATCCCATAGTAAAAGTTTTTCATAATGATGAGTACAATGACCCCCTAGATATATGGGATATCAAAAAAAAAACACGTTGTATAGTGTCCCTTATCGACTTTCATATTTACATGATATTTAGCTACTGATTTCAATGATCATGCCAATCAGCACTGTAAAGTTTATTGGTCTTCTTTGATGCCATATGCTTCTCAATTCAGTGCCAATAGTATTCATGTCTTGCCTGGTCACAGGTGACCCGGGTTCCGTATTTATGACCTTTTAATGCCATCATGTGCGAGGGAGAGACGGAGATATGCATGACCGATAAAACCACCTTTTTTCGGACTGGAATCATGATTGTACTTCATAATACTGCCCCAGCTAGCTTTCAGGCCCTCTTAAACCACAAATAATTAAATGCATTTAGCGCTAAACGTATTTAAAATAGAATTATATTTCTGCTCATCGTTTAAAGTTGAAAGAGAGAGAACGCTTAACGGATTTAGTGATTAGCGGTGCGAGTGGGCCTTAGTCTATCCACTTCTGGTGTTAAGCAACTCAATGGCACTTCTTTTTTTCTCAACAGCCAAACCAAATCTTATCTAGTTTTCTGCCCATCACCACTTCAGAAAGACCTTCTGAAGAAGACTTCGAAGTCGACCTCTACTTGATGTATTAATTATTATTACATCTCTCAATAGATACCTGTTTATATTTTATATTAAAGCTATTACTTTATCTCAGAAAATACCTACATCATTATTATTTCTTTTATTTATTTATATATCTAATTTTTTTACATATTTAAATATTTCTTAAAATTTAAAAATAAGTATAAAAAAAAACATTTAAAAATATAAAAAAATTGGGATCCGCTGGTGTCGGGAGCAGGGTCCAAGCTACCGGTGGTTAGGGCTCCAGAGACAGGAACCTCCTCACAATGCGAGCGGTATCGAGGAGTACTGCCTTCATTATTATTATTATTTTTTTTTATATATTTTTTTTTATTATTATTATAATACTAGATGACCCCGAATATTTTTTGCAAAAAAAAAACAGTTTAGGTACGTCCTCTTCTCAGACCTACTGACACACAAAATTTCGTAAGAATCGTTCAAGCCGTTTCGGAGGAGTTTTGTTACAAACACTGTGACACGAGAATTATATATATTAGAAGATAGTAGTTTCTAAGTCATGTTCTATAATTAACAAATCGCATGCTTACCTAATGGAACATTGACCCATTAGTAGATAGGTCAGAATTATTTCCGGATTATTTTTTACTCACATCTCATCAATAGTTAATCGTACGTTCAAAATTCAAGCATTCATGATTAATTAATCTAATCAAATCAGTTTTAATTTTATGCGTCAACAAGTAGGATAAGTCTTCATAGCCAGATCTTCTTTTGCGCTTTCCCAAAATCCTCTGTTTTGAGTTAAGTCAGTATTCCATTAAGCAAGCATGCTAAATGCTTCCTCTCTCCTAACTCACTTATTTTGCTGTGCCCGACAGGGTCCATAAATGATCTAAATATAACCACCTAAGAATACGTACAAGTGGAATGCAATAAAAGTATTGAGTACATTAAACTATTTGCTTTTGTATAATAATAAGCCTGTTACATAATATACCTATAATACGCCCACTGTATCCCAATACAATATTTCACGTTGGCAGTTATAATAGCCCATTTATTTCGTAATGCTCGCCGTACATCGCGTGCCTCCTTACGCTAACCTTTTCGATATTTATCTAATGGTGCACGGATAGACATGGACGTTAGACTGCGGTGTGGCGGCATTGGGAATGCTTTGAATCTATGATTGCATGTAACCTACTTTTGAAATAAGTAGGCTATTTATATTGATGGTAACATTAAAGTAGATTTTTCAGTCAGTCGCCTGACTACGAGGCAGTTTTAGATATCATAACTTTAAGTACAGACGCCAGCACATCAAGCTACTACAATCTGTCAAATTTCTTTGATAGATTTTCAACTTTATCGCTAAAGCACAAGGTTCAAAGTTGATTGGGAAAATCTGACAGTTTCGGGTAGGTTGATTTGCTGGCGTCTGTACCTACTCATCATCATCTGCCTAGGTTTTTCCCAACTATGTTGGAGTCGGCTTCCAGTCTTACCGGATACAGCTGAATACCAGATGATATAATTAGTATACTTAATTGTAGTAGTTTTTTTTTTTTGTAGTTCTTAGTAGGTTAGTTAAGTCATTATTAAAAAAAAAAAAACATAGATTAAAACCTTTTGAAGAGAGGAGGTCTGTGTCCCAACAATGGGATCATTATAGGCTGATTATAATAAATAAACCTCAACAGGGATCAATTGGCAGATTGATGACAAAACTACTGGTTACACTTGTGATCAAAACGATTTAGACAAAGACAAAAAATTGTTTTTTTTTTTTTTCAAGTTACCAAACATTATCTGTTATCTGTCTACCTATATAAATAAAACAAAGTCGGGTTAGTTACACCATTTATAACTCAATCTTTGGGACTCGATTTTTGGGACCTTTGGTTTGTTGGATTTGTCCGCCCCGAGTAGCAGAAAAACTGTTAAAACGGGAAAATTTACAAAAAAAAAAAAACAATATTGGAGATAATTAATTTTCTAATAGATTCGTTCTTATTGATTCTGAGGCGCTACGAAGTTCGCCGGTCAGCAAGTCACACTAATATTATAAAGGCGAAAGTTTGTGTGTGTGTGTGTTTATATGTTTGTTACTTCTTCACGCTCAAACGGCTGGACCAATTTTGATAAAATTTTGTGTGGAGGTTTTTATCCCGATATTCCAACGGGATCGACACTTATGCAGGTGAAACCGAGGGGCGCAGATAGTTTTACCATAAAACAAATGACCATTACATAACAAACTAAGACCACATAAGTCCACTTCTCTCTTACATCATTGTATCCTTTGTTCTTAAAAGCCTTATTGATACAGTTACAAAAGATGTTTTATTTCATCGTGGGAGTGAAAGGACAATAAAAGTAACAGTTGACAGGGCAGCTAAATAGCCTTTAAGTCCATAAAGTATTCAGAAGAGGTTCCTGTCGTTTGGGGGAGCAATGTTCTACTTTGTGCTACACTTTGTTGTTTGTTAAATAATCTGTTTTTGTTTGGCTTTTAAATGATTTTGTTAGGGATGTTAGTTTTAAAGCTTGTCTGTAGTTAGAAAGTTCCTTACGTTATACCATATTTATATTAAAAGAATAGGTGAGTTGCAGGTGAAATAATGACTAAAAACGAAACATCTACATCACAGCAATCTACAGGATATACAATTATACATATATCACTTTGGTGGCAAAACTACTTAAAACAACAGAGAAAAAGGTTAGATGTTCCCCTCTTGGGATGATAAAGACTTGATCTGAAACAAGACTGATTGTCAAATCGATCTACTAGGTATAGACTTCGAAGATTTAGATTTTTCGTGTAGACAAAACACCATGTTCAGAAATACATTTAGTACATCTATCTATACTAATAATAAAGCTGAAGAGTTTGTTTGTTTGTTTGAACGCGCTAATCTCTGGAACTACCGGTCAGATTTGAAAAATTCTTTTTGCATTTGATAGCCCGATTTTTAAGAAAGACTATGGGCTATTTATAACCACGCCACGACCCTCAGGAGCTGAGCAAAACGAAACAAAAGTCAGAAAGGACTCTAAGCGAAAACGATTAGCGCGGGCAGGCGACGCGATGCGACAGGTGGGTCGAAATTTAACGCGGACGAAGTCGCGGGCTGAAGCTAGTTACAAATATGATTGAAATATGAAAATCAAATCTAAGAATATAGGATTTTGGAATAAGTTTAAGTAAGTAATAAGTAATCCAAGTAACACAAAATCGATATAATGGAAAGAGTGATGACCAGAATTTTTCTTCTAGCTGCATTAGAGAATTTGAAGGGTTTTAGCAATATCTTGCTTCTGTATAGCAGCATGTTATTAACTTTGTAGTTCCTAAAGCTAAATAATACTCTTTTTCAATCTTTTGTGTAGCTAAAGGTTTTATTTTAGATATAATTTATGCCCCTGTACAGCTTCTAATACAGCTGTAAGCATTTTACAAAAGTGTAAGCCGAATGTAAGCATACATTACGGCTTAGGCTATTAAAAAGCATATAAAATTCTTTAAAACTGCTCCATGGTTTATAACGACCTTTCGCATGGGTCAAAACTGTTTAACGGTGTACATTGCTGTTGTTTTAATGCCAGCTGTTTAAAAGTATTTCATAGTAATATTTTATAGCCTTTATCTATACAAACGTATAATAAGAATTTTAACAAGCAATAAGTCTTATACCGGCATCAAATCCAGCCAATAACCAGCTTTTAACAATTCGTGTACTCTTGTATTTTTTTATATACGGCAGCATAGCTTAGGAGTCAGTAGGTAGGTATATATACGCGCTTGGTTATGTAAAACTCGCGTTGCCCATACTTGCCTACATTGTCAAGTGGATAGGAATTTAAGTAATATGTAATTATATACCTACTTACCTATAAATAGTTCGTAAAAATAAATACGATACTGTATCAAGTCACACTAAAGCGGGAATTGATTTAGCGAAATTAGCCCGTGTAACTTCTATGTTTTGTCGTTCTCTACTTACCTATGTTGGTACAGGTTTTACCAAATCTTAAAACGTTTATAACGAACCCTAAAATGTGTACATTAAAAAATCTATGAACGCTGCTCTAATCAAGCTCTGCTACAGCCTGAACATATTTTTAAATCCTTTTTAATGCTTTTACCAAGCCAAAAGAATTACAAGGAATGTAGAAAATGCCTAAAGTTTTTAATTATGCTTACGCCATTTTGCTTTCTATTTCGTTAATATATAAAATTTAATTTTATGGTAAACAATGCTTAGAAAGGATTTCAACCTATGGTAATGATCACAGCCGGTACAAGACAGGATCAAAATGACTAAAACTAAAGATTTCTTCGGAAGAGCATATTTTTTTTAGAATTCCGCATGTTTTTATAGTGTTTTTGTAATAAATAGCTCTTTAATTCGAAGGCGCATGAAATATTTGATGCAAATATATACATACTTTCACAGTAAACTGATACTCGCAACCTTAATTCACTCATACAGAACAAAAAACAAGAGTTTAATTACTCTCGTAGCACTTATATTTTTTGTTGAAAGTATCAAACGCCATATTCTTTTTTACACACAAGATTTATTAATACTACTTACCAGAAATTTAAAATAACATTTGAAAATGTTTTTATGTTTCCTTTGTAATGGAATAAGCTGTATAAGAGCCGCATTTAAGATATGCGCACTGCTTTAACCTGTTTTCACAGCCCATTATAATGCGTTTATCATTCCAGTAGACAACCAAAATAATGCTGCTAAAATGCCATTCTAATACTTAAGTCTGTATAATTTGGGGCCCAAATTAGCATTACAAGAGCTGTATAGCGGTTTATAATGCCCAATTTTAGACTTCTTACAAAGCTTTAATAATATGCTAATTCTGTTATCCATCAATTATAAAGCTATTTTGTGCTACTTGGGAAAGTAAGTTAAGCCATCAAACCTGACAAATACTGGAATTTCCTCGTAAAAGCTACTTGATTCCTAAACTCCCAAACCATAAAAAACCTTCTTTAATATACCAGCACCTTCCCAACTTCGTAAATACATAATAAACGAAGGCAAGCCAATGCTCTCACGCAAATTACATTCAGCGCTGAACGATTTGTTAAACTTAAAATTGTATTGATACTCTCCGGGGAGCGTGATCGATCGCCTATCACTGTCAATAACTTGGATTAAGACGTAATTTTAAGAAAATATAACTTTAAAGGAATATTGGAGGATATTAAAAGCGAAAATGTGTTTGGGAAGTTGATTATTAACCTCATTTTCTTCTTCTTAGAGTTTAATTCGAATAAGCTTAATAATAATAAAAAAATTCCAATAGGAAATACTTTCTAAGTTTATTAACTTATATTCACATTCCTACATTTATATCTGTAATTCGTTAGTGCACATAATACAGAGTAAACTATTCTATTCTATGGAAACTTATGAAATGTCAGAAGCTAGGTGCACGGTTAAAATTGACCGTTTCCTATAGAGAAGAGCCGGCAAGAAACTCCGCGGTTTCTAAGTCTATAAAAGTATAGTGACTCTTTTAATTGTTTTTTTTTTATTACTTTGTTAATAGGTATGGAAGGTCACTGGTATGGATGCTTCTGAACAATTACCCGGTAATTAATAAAATAGAAAATGGTCAACAAATCGGAGCATCTATCATGGGTCTTGTTAGCGATGGCAATCTTATTGCTATGATGCGTAAAAGATGCGCATCCCTGGCGCGGAGAGTACGTGGCAGTGCCAACAGCATCCTTAGCATGACCGCTAGTCGGCTGGACTGTAGCTACATCAATCATTGCTGCGCCATTTGTCATGGAATGGCGCAGAAGTGATTGTTTGAGTTTACTTTCTTTTATGCTTTGTTGTGGGTAGCTTTAAGTATTAATAACAAAATGGAAACCATGGTCTGAAATAAAGTATTTATTATTATTATGTCAGAATAGAGTTAAGGTACTAGTGAAACCATTGTAGAGTTCATAAGTTCCTTATGATCATGCAGGGCAAGAAAAGTTAAAGGCCCGGAATTAAAAAAGCTGGCCACACATTTCCAGGCTGAGACATATCGCCCAGATTTGTTATCCGAAGCATGGTATATTCGCTAGGAATAGTCGATGAACTATCGTTTATTATATTTGAATAAAATTAAAGCGATCTACGGTACAGAGATGATTCCACGTGACAGAATTGGAAAATTATGAGATAGCCCTGGTAAAGACTAACCCCGTAAGTGATTGATAAAAACTTGCCTATTGTAAAAACAATCTTCTTGTCATTGTCGTGAGGAATCCGGCATGTCCTACAACCAAAAAATTCGAAGACATGTGACATCCACCAACCCGCACTGGGCCCGCGTGGTTGATTATGGCCCACTCGCTCTCACATAGAGGAGGCCTGTGTCCCAGCAGTGGGGACATTAGAGGCTGATTATGCTTCTGCTTGTCATTCTCATGTCAATGAAAAGACAGAGCGATAGGTACTTTTTGATTTTGTGTTAAAAAGCCGTTTATTACGTGTATAATTCTGTATGATTTTTTTGGTTTTTCTTTACCTGATGACCTACCTAGTTGTAGTGATTTTATAGCTTTGTACACGAGCATACCGTTCTAAGAAAACCGTTCCACGTGAAATTATTCTTTCACGGACACTCCAGTATCTTCACAAGTTCTGAGAAAAGCTCCTTGTTATTACATCCTGATTGCTTTCATTTTTCATTAAATAACTGTTTTCAAAAAAAGATAAATTCCTTGTTGCATTAAAACAGTTGGCCTTAACGAAATGAGTTCTCAGACCTTGGCCGAAATCTGAATAAGCCGAAACCTGAATTTTGGCTAAAGAGATAGGACACCGGTCCTATCGGAATACCAACTCTATAATTCTCGCAGCACTATGCTGAGATAGGAGCCTGAATTGTTTGGTTTTTGCTTCTTTTTAGTCAATTTTCAATTTCCTGTTTTTCTTTACTTTCTTACTTAGATATACAAAGCATAAAAACTGTACACAAATCTACTTGAGGTATCAATCAACTACGCAACTTCAATCTTAGCATCATCATCTGCCTCATTTGCTCATTTTTGACGTCAATAGGTACTTGAATATGATTTTTATTGATAAAGTACTAACTATTGAAAAGTCATCATCTGCCTAGCCTTTTCTCAACTATGTTGGGGTCGGCTTCCAGTCTAACCGGATCAGCTGAATACCAGTATTTTACATGGAGCGACTGCCTATCTGACCTCCACAACCCAGTTACTGGGTAATACGATATCCCTAGGTAAGACTGGTTGTCAGACTTTCGGGCTTGTGACTACCCATAACGACTGTCAAAGATCCACGAATGACAGCCGGGATCAACGGCTTAACGTGCTTTCTGAGACGCGGAGGGGTCTCGGTATGTAAAGATGGTCACCCAACCACAGACCAACCGCGGCAAACGTAGCTTAACCAGATCGATCGACCTGTGCGGCTGTTAATATTTAGCCACGGGCCCCTCAACTTCAATCTTAGTATATAAAAGAAAAAAAAAACACGTAATGGAGGTCCATTCTAAGACAGTGATTAACCCTTATATTCTGCGTGAAGTCATTTGGCTCGCGGTTACCCCGACTCAAAGCCGCGGCAGGAGGGGGGTGCTCAGCAAATTGTTTGGCTAATCAGATAGGGCTCCGCAATATGCCACATGTTTGCACTACGCACAAAAGATGATTACCGCACAGCTTTGTAGACAAATGTTGCGTTTTAATGTGTTTTTTTAGCCTGAGGTGGGTAGTTCAGTGTTTGCTCTCGTAAGGGTAGTTGTCTGGATGGTTAATAGGTTAATATTGGGTGTAATATGTAGAAGAATTATGGATTAAAAGGATTGAACATTGCTGAAACATGTGTATTGATCGCAGACTTAGACCGGATTAATTCAAGAAACTTTGTTAAAACTGGCCCTAGATTGGACAACCAGTTGGAATTCTTTAAAACAATGAATCAGTAGATTTCAAAGAAAACCTGATCGCGGTATATGGCTTTATTAGAGCATTTTAATTCTTTTATAACGATGACAGTAATATACAACATTCGTATAACTAGCCTCGACAAAAAATAGTAAAAAAATATCCGAACGAACCCGCTTTATCAGCCAAAAATTCTCTAATAAAATATTCAAATTACTTTACCGAAAAAGAAACCAAGTAACAATGTTGGCTCAGGCTCAGACACAACGGGATAAAGCCAATAAAACCGTTTATTATCCGCTCACCCCACTCGTGAATACATTTGTGTTCTTAATTCTCGTTTAACGGGTGTCAGTAGTGCGTATCCGAACGGGTGCGACTTTGTGGCGCCAAAAAAAAAACTTTTCGCCTCTGGCAACACATATGGCATCCACTTTTGAAAATTATACGCGTGTTTAAATTTGGAACCGCATTATTTGAGCCTATTTGCTGAGTTCGGATAATCGGACTAGGGTTTTGTGACAAGATTAGTTACAATAATAGAAAGGGGAATAGGGAAAATGGAACGTAATCCTTGTAATGCGGAGTGAAATGAAAATTACAGTGTTATTTATGATGTTCCTAAATAATTTAGGAGGATAATGAATGAGTTTGTTTCTCGTAATTAATCTACAAATACCGCTATGCCACGATTTTAGTAGTTGAATGTACTGAGGTTGGCTGTGGAAAGAGAAGTTATTATTTATTTAGTAAAATTGTATGCACAAGTAAAAAATATTCTCCCAGTCAACCGTAGGATGATGCAGAGAAAACATGGCAGGTGTAACATAAAGGATAGATAACACGAAAATAATTATAAAATACAAGGATAGATATACATATAAACAGAATAAACTTTGTCAGAAGAAATAACGATCGGCAGAGGAGAAAACGAATCGAGCAAATCAGCGCTGCGCTGGGATGTTTCTTTCAACTTCTTACGTAAATGTCCACATTCTTATTAGACGATGCTTTAATTAAAACTGTTAATAATCACGTCACAATTTTACTTAATGCATGTACAAGTATGTACACAAGCCATACAGGTAAAGTATTGCTATAGTATAGCTAGAATTCCTATAACTCTTGAAAGATTCTACTACAAGGACCAAACAACGTCATTAGTTTTGAGCCAAATAAGTAGGTATAGTTGAAAAAATCGTTATTCGTTTTTATTTTTTCATACATTATGGTAAAAAAAAGGAATGGGTTTTCCGAAAATTGCCTAATATAATTTATTAGGCAATTTTCGGAAAACCCATTTTTTCAATGTCTTCAGACTTATCAGTACTGACTTAACAATTTTGGAACCCTTAACAATCCTGGAATGAACATGTTGTTATAACCAACTGCTTAATGAATCTATGTAATAATGCTAAGGGATCATTAACAGTATGATTGCATCGCGGCAGGGTACCGACGCCCTCTCAGGGCGTGTATATTATATCATTTGAATGTTCAAAACGAACAGCCCACTACCCCTAAGGGCAATTAGTAGCATTGTCGCTATCGGCAGGAGTTAGGATATTAATGAGTCGAAAAAAAAATCGTCGTCGTCGCTGAAGATACATTTGTAGATAGTATGTTTTTTTTGTACATGTATTTAATAAAAATTACAGAAAACTTAAAACATAATTTTTCAATGCAAGAGTTTAAATTTTTTTAAATGATAACTCCTGCTAGCAACTTCGCCCGCGAAAATTTTTTTGTTCTCCCGAATTGTTCTTTAAGCTCGGTTCCTAAGGGTCGCAGCGTGATGTTATGCCTATAACCTTACTCAAGATATAAATATTTTTTCATTAGATTCAAGAATAAAATAAAATATTCGAAATACACGAACACAAAATTACGAATTTGAAAACCGCAATAAAAGGAATATCATAGCAATCTTTCCGCGCGGTCTAAATAACCGACTACACAGTGCAATACGGCATTGATGCAATTTCCCTGACAAAGGGGTTGCCAGCGTAAAAACTAGCTAACAAGCGGTGGTGCGGTGCGCCCGCGGCGGTCTAATTCACAATTTGCCGCGGCGGCCCGCGCTCCCCGAACGCGTTCTAAATTCAAATTTTCCAACGTGTTGCCAGCCGCAAATGAATTCGTTCGAAAAAGTAAATTGTGTTCAAATGCTTTGGGGAAATCTAATTATGTGACGTAATTAGAGGTGATCCGGTTTTGTATTATTTTAACTGTAGTTTTTAAATGATTCTAATCAAACAAATTGGATCAAGATAATAACTTTGCTGGAACATATACAGTAGGGGAGAAAGTACACCATAGAAACGGCGTTTGTCGACGGAAGAATAGACAAAGTTAATACTCTTTAAAAATCTGTCTACAATCTGTCATTTTGTCTATTCTTCCGTAAAGAAAGGCATACATCACGAACCTTGCTCACACCCTGTGATTGCTTCACTGTATATATCTTATTAGTGTACTCTGTTCCAATCCATAACCAGTCGAGCAATACCGAAAAACGCACGCGAAAAAAACCGTACCTAAATCACAAGAAAATAGAGACGTCCCTAATTTCAAAATCGTCAAATTCACTCACATATCGCGTAAAACCAATTGCGTCCCAAACCACGACCTTATCAATATAAATAATTGGAATGAAGCCGTCACATCAGGAGTCATTACGCTATCGCCTTTTGAGGATTACGAGTAATCCTTGCGGATGACGGACGGTTTGCCAGCGGTCGGTCGACGTGGAAAAATCTCACCCCTAACCGAATAACTTGGGATCGAGAAAGGGGGAAGGGGTGAGTAATGTAAACGACTCCGGAATAAGGCACTTGGGTGGAACTGTTTTATATGTAAAAAAGTTAAGAGTACTTTTAGTGGCTTGTTTTTTTAAGAATGGTAACTGAAATCTGAATACAGCACCCTAACAGCGTAACACACTATAATTTTGAAACAAATTGCTAATCCTAATTCATAAGTTCGAAAAATTTGTCTGCTCAAAACGTAAATAAAACGCAATGAATGTTGTTGATCTGTCAAAATTATAC
Source organism: Gortyna flavago (assembly GCA_963669345.1). NCBI lineage: Eukaryota > Metazoa > Arthropoda > Insecta > Lepidoptera > Noctuidae > Gortyna > Gortyna flavago. The sequence continues at coordinate 4,039,468 of OY770144.1, forward strand.
CGATTCCGATTGATAATTTGTTACACAATTGCCCCGCAGGTTTTATTAGATTCTTGGGTCCGTATTACAGATGACAGCCGTAATTAATATCTATTTTATTTTTTATTATAGCATGTCGACCAATCTGCCAATATCTAAAGTGAATTGGAAAAGCAAGTGTGCATTGTTATAAAAATAAATATGTACGACGATAAAAATCTTTGATGATACAGTTGGTCTTGATCAATCAGTCTTTTGTCACTGACAGCCGCATTGGTCACTGTTGAAATCGGTGGCGCAATCCCCATATTTTAAGAACTTTCGCGAGGTCATCATCTGCCTAGCCTTTTCCCAACTATGTTGGGGTCGGCTTCCAGTCTACCCGGATGCAGCTGAATACCAGTATTTTACATGGAGCGACTGCCTGTCTGACCTCCACAACCCAGTTACTGGGTAATACGATACCCCTTGGTAAGACTGGTTGTCAGACTTTCGGGCTTCTGACTACCCGTAACGACTGTCAAAGATCCACGAATGACAGCCGGGACCAACGGCTTAACGTGCTTTCCGAGGCACGTAGGGGTCTCGATATGTAAAGATGGTCACCCATCCACAGACCAACCGCGGCAAGCGTAGCTTAACCTGACAGATTGACCTGTGCGGCTGTTATTATTTAGCTACGGGCCCCTCAACCAACCTTAAGAACCTTCGCGAGGTGTCGAACATTTTTAATTACGGGAATTGGCCTATCCAAACTAATTCTAGACTAAATCTCTCTCTATAGACATCAACCTTAGTTTGCCGTAATGTCTTTATGAATATAATTTGAAACGTCTGATCTGTAATAATCTTCTGTCAAATTGCATAATATATAAGTTGCTGTGATTAGCTTATCTAACATCCAGAAACTGAAAGTTAACAAAATACCAGATTTAGGCCTGATTTTTCAATAATTATCTGAGGAATAAATATTGCGGTTTAACAGCTTTTGTATGGAAATTATGTCAAACTGTCACATTTATTCTTCAGATATAGGTAATTTATATATCTATTGAAAAATCAGCTCTAAATAGAAAAAGTTTTTAGAAACAAGCAAGGACAAATGGCGCTGATTTTTGAAAATAATAAAGTATTTCTATTACTTTTCAAACCCAAAAATCACCATCACAAACGCTCATCACTGACCAATTACACCGTATCTCCCCTTAACACAATCGAAGCTAACCCTTCCCGCGCAGGGGGGGGGGGGGGGGCAAAGCGCGCCGGCATCCGATTGGTGGAGCCCCGGAAGGATATAAACCTATAGTTTTTCTTCTTAAGAAGTTCCCTCGTCCATTGTACGCGTGATTTACGATGTAGGGGGTAGATTGATGATTGCCCGTATCCGGGCTCTCTCAATCGCATCTTCGCTCGCTCCCGAGCAATTTCCCCACATATTCGTTTACCCAACGCATTACAGAGGCACTCTTTCCTATTCGGAGTGTTATTGCTTTTATTACGAGCGAGTCGAGTGCTTAATGTCTGACATTAGTTATCAGACGTAATGTAACGCGATTTTTTTCTGTTTTAGGCTGGATAAGAGCCGGTTTATCGGTAAATTATGTATTTGAAATAGGTTTGGTAATGCTTCAAGAAACGCTATTGGATGATGTTTTTTTTTTTTCTAAAGGAAAATTGTATGAATCCTCAAACAGTTAAATGATAAATGATTTGTTTTCTGTAAGTAGGTTTGAACAAACACTTTTACACGTCAATGATATTTTTTTAAACTAGATGAGGTCGGCGTTACCTATCTGACTATTCTGAGAGGAAAGACCGAAACAGACTCAGAGAACAGTCTCTTTTAAAGTCCAGACAAAATCTTGGTCAGATCAGGTGAAGACAATGTAGATTGGTGTCGTCTTTTATTCCATTACATGCGATAGTGAGATTTGAGTTGCACTGAGAAGCAAATTCCTGTAGTTTTAAGAACGTTCGCAGTCACAACCTGCCAAAAATACCTCTAATTCTCAGTTTTAGTTTTTGACATTGCGACTAGATTTTGAACGTTTTTAATTGAGGGAATTGGCCTCCAAAGCAACTTTAGTCTGACCTCCAGAGTCACAATATTATGCCATTAGTATACCTACACTTAAATAGCCTGGTGATCAATAAGATGATAATAAACTGTTCTGCACCCAATAAGAAATTTCATTAACCTTTTAACCGCCCGACTTCATATCATTTGTCGTGCCCCCAGCGCACGAAGTTAAAAAAAAAAAAACGAAAATAAATACCTGATAGAAAACAGCGTAATTACCTAAATAAAAAAGCAGATTAAACGAGCTGTGGTTTTTTGTCGTAAATATACGACCCTGGCGAAATGGACCCGAAAATATTTGTCGGATTAATCCGACGTAAGCGGTTAAAAGGTTAAAAACCTAAACAAACTACCAAACCTACACATAAGTCCATTTAATTGACCCAGCCATTACTACAGTGTATCGCATCAAATGCCCTAATCGCGGAACATAAAATCCGTACAAAGCACTCAACGGATCCAGCTAACCATCCACTTTGGGTCGCGTGCGCGACGTAACTGCCGGTAAATTTATTAGGTGGGCGTTACACATTTTTGTGCTCGCCAGTGTAATGGGAAGGTCGGGGCTTGCTCTAATAGATGCTAATAAACTGGCCGAATGGGGATTTTGTATTTTTTTTTGGTATGGTATGTTTTATCGTTGTACCTTTTCGATTTAGGAGTAAGTTGTAGTGGGACTACAGATAATCTTCATACTAACATTAATAAGTCCATTTTCTTCAGGGTTTTCTCAACAAACCTTGTAAATATACTTGGGCATCTATCATAATCGACAAAATCTTTGGGAACTAATTGGGTTTTGCAGTTTTAAACCCTGATACATCAAGTAAATCATTGTTTTAGAAGGAATAATTTTATGACAAAAAGTTAGCTAAAGGGTGTTACTCTATTTATAAGTAAGTAGGTACTGGACACAAAATAATACTGTAAATAAAATAAAAACTATAGGTCGACGCTTAACTGAGACGTTGCCTGAGGTAGCAGCGCGGTGCGGGAGGGGTGTGGTGACGTGTGGCGAGAGCTCAGCGATTCGTCAATTTGTGACAACTATCACCCCTCCCGCACCGCATAGCTATCTCAGGCAACGTCTCAGTTAAGCGGTCGGCCTATAGTAAATCTCTACCCAGTGAAAAAAACTTCAAATTCGACTTGAGTTCTAAAAAAATAAATAGATAAGGATTTTGACCTCTAGTATCTAGCACAAAATACCTACTCCTGCACAGTTGAAACCTACATATTCACATGGCAACATCGCAATAAATACTGAGATACGAGTAACATTAGGCGCTGCGGCGGCTAAGTGCCGCGCGTCTGCCCGTACTAATTGCTAACTATCGCTTTTAACCACTTTTGTGTACCCACTGAAAACTATTCTGTTATTTTCTAACTGAAATTGCGGTATAGTTGGAGATAGGATGGTTTATTTTCGCCATAAGGACGCAAATATCTCTGAATCCTGCTCTCTGTGTCCCAAAACATGTAGTCAGATGACCTCTGCGCTGCCACCGACGAGGAAGTGGCGACGTTTTGGATCAACAAGATCTGAAATACTGTCCTGTCAGTGACACGAAGAGGAAGCAAAAAACAGGCCAAGTGCGAGTTGGACTCGCCCACGAAGGATTCCGTACCACCATACAATATTTAACACTACATATAAAACAACGGCAAAAAAAACACGTTTGTTATATGGGTGCCCCCTTAGATATTTATTTTATTCGGTTTTAAGTTTTTTTTTTTTTGTTATAGCGGCATCAGAAATACACATTCTGTGAAAATTTCAACTGTCTAGCTATCACGGTTCATAAGATACAGCCTGGTGACAGACGGACGGACGGACGGACAGCGGAGTCTTAGTAATAGGGTCCCGTTTTACCCTTTGGGTACGGAACCCTAAAAACTATGATACTGATCCTGGAAAGACGTTGTCTAATTTAGCTTGTAAGTAACCACCTTAATATTTAGAAACACTACTATTAAGTGAAATAAAAAATACAAAAGAAGAATCGTTCTTGAATTGGCATCGATTTTTTTACCATCCGGGGTCTGAATTTTAGAGCAATTGAGATTTTTGACAATTTTTCCACTGACAAGTATTTTAATAAAAAAAACATTGACTAACAGCTGGTTAAGATGACATACCCAATCTTCAAACATAAGGAGTGATGACACGACATTAAAACATGATAAATAAATAATGAAAGAAGAAAGGATGGCAAGTGACGCAATGAACCGACGGCCGCCGGCATCGCAACGCCATTAGCGGGAGGAAAACCAGAGAAAAATCATAATAATAATGCTAAACGCACACTTGACTGATTTAGAGACATAATTTGGTAAAATAATTGGTTGTCACAACTAAATCGTTGGTACAAACTTCGTTCAATTAAGTCATTTCAGTGCCTGTAGGCATTTGTAAATGTGTGTTCTTTTATTTTTTCAACATTACAATAAAAAATACACGCTCTTTTCAACTTTAGGTATATCAAACATCGGTATCGCAAAAACGTTCTGAAACTATGTATTCAATAAGTTACAATTTCACACACAATTTTGTAACCGTATATAAGCCGTATGTATCCGGAAGGATACATACGGTCGTATACATACGGGCTGGAAAGCCTACACTACTTATTTTTTTTTTATAATTGCAAGTTATTGATATACAGGGTTATTGAAAAAACACCAACAACCTCTTAAGAGGTCATTGTACTCATCATTATGAACAACTTTTACTATGAGACAAAACCTGAAATCACGAAAAAAATCAGCAGTTCCCATGTTCGTAAAACTCGTCAAAATGTAGGGAACAGCAGATTTTTTTTTTTTCGCGATTTCTGGTTGGTCCCATAATAAAAGTTGTATAATCATCTCAAGCGTTCATAAAACTCCAATATAGATAACTCGACAGTCTTTCTCAGAAATCCAACAATTAATTATTTAAATAACCACTTCAAACCGCGTGGAAAAAAGACATCAACGAGTGTGCGCTCCTCCTAACCCTGATGATATTCTTAGCGAGTTTTTAATAGATACCACCGCAACCCTTTTATTGTGATTAGTTATTGTATTTACGAGACAAAGGGGTGAGGGGAGGCTGTCCGTCCGGGGTATTGACAGAACTGACTGGAGACTTTAATGGGAATTATTGTAGGGGTAGTAGGTAAGCGACTAGGTACATGGACACAGTAAATTGAAAAAAAGAAAAACATTTCACAAATGAGGTGTTGGGCAATCGTTGGTCCAGTTGGCTCAACTTATCGGTCAAATATTTATTTTTATATTTATTAATGGACTCCTATCACCAGTTATAACAGCTGTTGTTTACTGGATAAATGTACAGACGCCAGCACCTTAAACAATCTGTCAAATTTCTTTAATAGATTTTCAACTTTATCTTTGACTATCATGCTTTGTGCTTGTATTGTTAAATAGTATATATTTTAATGTTATTTATTTATAAGAATTAAGTTTATCTTTTTGTGTGCACTTGTTTCTGTGACAAATAAACCTATTTTTCTTTCTTTTCTTTCTAAAGTATAAGGTTCAAAGTTGATTGGGAAAATTTGACAGTTTCGGGTAGCTTGATGTGCTGGCGTCTGTACTTAATTTTCGCATATTAATCGCACTTAGCATATGTAACTTTAAAGTAGTTACTTCAAATCACAGCAAATTCTTATTTTTAACGCATTCTGTTGATCAGTTATTACCAGTTTTGAAATGCAGCTTGGTTGCGACGGTGCAGTTTTAAATTGAAAGCAAATATAAACCTAGCTAAGTATTCATTTTGTTAGCCAATTATTGAATACTAGCTTCCGACCGCGGCAACGCCCGCGAGGTATGTCGATAAAAACTATCCTATGTCCTTCCCCGAGATGCAATCTATCTCTCTGCCAAATTTTATCGAAATCCGTTCGGTGGTTTAGGCGTGAAAAGGTAACATACAGACAGACAGACAGACAGAGTTATTTTCGAATTTATAATATTAGTATGGATCTGTGAATTATGAGTTAGATTCGAAGTTGAACAAACACAAAAGTCGCACCTCTACCAAAATCGCTGGTTCCAAAGCCGTACATTTAAAAAATGATAACTTTTCAGTTTTGACACTGAAGCCTTTAAGAAATTTTTTGATTTACGCTTCTTTCCTGACGGGCTTTTTAAATAATGGAAGATTTATAATTAGGAAAAACAACTTGACTATCTTTGGAAAAGGGATATTTTATTTTGAAATATCTAAAAAGTTTTGACGTTAACTTTGCATCATATTTTTAATTTTACGTCACAACTTTTGGTACAAATCAAAATATTTTCCATTATTATTTAGAGATTTTTCAGCTACAAAATATTGTTGTTCGATTGCTTTGCGGTACGTAGTTACCGCTAAACAATCGAACAAGGAACACAGCTAAAGAATTTTATATTATGTTGTGTAAGTTAAAGTGTAACTTAAACATACCACAATAAACCTTCAGAACTCCCAAATCTTACACAGATGTTCTCAACAGACCAGAGGGGCAACTCAATCTGTCAAAAATACCTCTAATTTCCCTACATTTTGACAAGTTTTTGACATTTGTTTGTCGCCGAAATGAGACTGCGACTAGATTTTGAACGTTTTTAATTACGAGAATTGGCCTTCAGGAGACCAGATGTCGCAGCATTATGCTGAGATGGGAGCCTTTTGGCCTCGTATAGGACTTTCTGTTTCATCTTTATTTTTGTTCCTTTTTTTTATATAACTTGTTTTTATTTTTTATTGTGTTTAGTTTATTTGTAATCCTCCTGTACGAGTCGCAGTAAATACTTTTTCTTTATTTCTAGAGCTGATCAGCTTCTGAAGGGAGGTGGGCTGGTTGGAATAACCACCGACGGCCGCCATGGCCCACGCACAATGATCCACCAGAAGGACTATGTGAAACCCTATAACATAGAACATACCACAACACTGCACAGACATATTTAACCACATGACTTGTGACATCTACCACCCCGTGCACTGGGCCCGCGTGGTAGATTACTGCCCAATCAATCTCAAAGAGAGGATGTCTGTATCCCAGCAGTGGGAACATTATAAACTGATCATGCTTATGCTAAGCGGTAAACAACAGTGGCAGTGTACAACATTAAAAACTTCGATTTGACGTCACATTCATAGCGTCACTCGTAAGTAATTTATTTCTTTTACTAGTAATACAACATACCAACAAACACAGTAACACCAAACGCAGTGAAGCGTGACAGTGGAAAGTATTAAAAGATGCGACTTGACGTGACAAGTCTACAAAATATATATCTAATGTGTGTTTTATGTGTACAGCTTTTGCAACTAAAATAACTCCACACGGTAGTACCAAACCTGTTACTAAACGCAGCGTGACAATCGAGCACAGCTAGACTTGACGTGACATTCATAGCGTCACTCATTGGTTATACATCATCATCATTCTTCTGCCCTTATACCTACTAATTTATTTGCGGTCGGCAGAAAACAACATATCTTTTTCTTCCATACTTCTCTATAAGTCTTCATCTCGTTAGTCACCCCTTTCAGTCTATACATCTTTTCTTTGTTATTCCCCTACTCTTATAGCCATCCACATTCATACTCAAAACTTTCCTCACTCCTCGGCATTACATGCCATAGGTACACGTTGGTTATTTATTTATTCCTAACCTAAAAAAAAATATATAATACATATTACCACGAGTACAAAGTAACTCCAAACGTGTTGCCAAGCGCAGCGTGACAGTGGCAACATTAAAAGCTGTGACTTGACGTGACAAGTGCAGCGACGCGGATGGGTTAATTATTTCTTTTTGTGCGAGCCCTCGCTCCGAGATTGCTGTGATTACGTGACTTCGCGCTACGAACGTGTTTAAACGTGATGAGGTGAGGCAGACGTGACAGTGTTTGTGCTGAAAAGTGTAGGAACCTCAGTGAAGAAGTAGAATATATCTACATAGTTTATTCTTCATAAAATAATTTTAAGTCCACTCTAGGGTTTATATAAGTCGTGCTTGCATATTTTTTACTCTTGATGTTCGGAGTGTGTTCTAATGTGATTGTCCTTGTCCTACTATCGAACCATTTAGGCTCAGAAACATCTTGTAAAGATAACATAAACATCTTCTGTATGAGATAAGTTTCCTAACTGCCGGCTTCACTGTAGCCTGAACTAAGCTGCCTCTTGTCGAAACAAAAAATTATAGAAAACACTAAGTATAATTTTAAATAAGCTACCGAAAAAAAAGAGAAAAGGAGAGGAAGTCGTATGGCGGACCATAACGCTTTTTCTTTACGCGACAGTTTCTTTCAGTCAACTAAAAAAAAAACTGCAAAGCTGCATTTCCAATCAAGATTGTCTTAGGCTTGAGCGTTTACGCCGTACAGCATTTCATACAAACTTTCAAGCCCTTGTTTTTCGAAATGAATGAACCGATTTTAATTAAACTTCGTACGCATAAGCAGGATACAAAGGTCTAAAAAGTTAGTTAAAAACATTTTCGAAAAATTGTGTTACAGCCAAATTAGACAGATTTTAAATTTTTCATACAAACAGAGATTTCCAGTTATCTTTTTTTTTTTGTAAATAAGACATTTCGAAAATGTTCTCTACTAACTTTTTAGACCTTTTCCTGCTTATGCGTAAGAAATGTCATTAAAATCAGTTCATTCATTTCTAAAAAACAAGTGCTTGAATGTTTGTATGAAATGTCGTACGTCGTAAACGCTCTTAAATACTGAATGCTGAAATAGCTTAATTGTTATTGGTCCAAAATGACGCTGGATCGAGTTGAGTGGAAAACGCTTTCCATTTTCTAGGAGGCCATTGCCCTACAGCGGGATAACATAGGCTGATTTATTCATTTACTGGCTTCTGCCCGCGACTTCGCCGGCGTGAAATTCCTTGTTGCCCCGATCCACCTTGTGGCATCGCATTGTCTGCCCGCGGTATTACTTCGTTTTCTCTTAGTTCTTTCTGACTATTTTTCTTCATGTTCCTAGCGTAATGTTACATAGCCTAAAGCCATCCTCAAGAATTAGGCTATCAAATACAAATTCTTTTTTCAAATCCGCGTCGTAGATCCAGAGATTAGCGCCTTCAAAAAAAGAAGCATTGCAGCTTTATTATTTTAGTATAAAGATTAAAATAGCTTTACTTTTTCTAGCACGTAAAACGTCCTTTCTTCGCCCCCATGTAATCTATGGCAAGTTGCTCTGAAGCGTTTTCACGCTCTCACAATACGCGAAGCGGATTAAGCAAACACAGTTTTAATTAGGAGAGATTCGCAGAGTGCTTCCGCCGTAGTCATGCCTGTTACTTGTGATAAACAATATGCTGTGCTAGGAAATAGACTACATTTTATTACCAACTAGGTAGGAATTGTAGCAAAATCTAAGAATTAGGAGCAATATTAAAATTGTATATGGCAGTGAAATTTCTGACACTAAAGCCTTTACACGGTGCAATATGATTGCCATATGTATACCATAAGTTGAAGCAACAATAAAAGTTGTAAATTATTTTTCTTTAACTAGCCACTGATGTCCCAATGCTGGGCAAAGGCCTCCCCTACTACTATCTTTCCACCTCTCTCTGTCCAGAGCTGTCAAGGACCAATATTTATTAAAGGAGTCCAGCTCATCCCGCCATCTCCGCCTGGGCCATAAGTAATTTATTGCGTCAATTTTATTATATATCACACACAAGAAACCTGCATCGCGTAAATAAGGATTTATTACTCTAATCTAAGTGTTTCTATTTATTTTTTTAATTCTGAAAAGAGGGTGGATTTATTAGTGTCAAAAAAGGTAAATTAATTCTCTTTTTCTCACCGAATGTAGCACCTGTTTTAGCCAATTTAAGTACTTGTAATTTTTTTTTTTTTGTAAGTCTTAAAATGTCATGGACAACCTACAAACCTTTAACCGGTTGAATGCTATAATTACAGAAACAATTAAAAGCCATTATTGCTTCTAGAGTATTAAATTATCTGTGCTTGTGTATTATATTATCTGTGCTGTCTTGATCTACCTACGTTCTCGGCATACGAACGGTTAAATAACTACAACGATTTTATGATACTGTATCTCAAATACACAGAGAGATGACCAAACATAATACGAAGATTTAATTTAACTTTCAAGAAAAAAATATGCCCTAACTTTACGCCTAGGTTATAAATAACAGCATAACACCATTTTTCCTTTACACCCTAGTACATTGTAAGGGGCCAACCCCTTAAAAAAAACCAGTAACCTTCCACGAGGCACCACAAAATTCTTGCAATTAAAAAGCAGTATCAAATCCGAGCGTGAGTGTTCCGTACACACGGCGCTAATATATTCCATCAGTCGAGTAAACTTCATCTGTTCGCGGGCTATTCAGACGTTAACGAGTTCTTTCTCTACGGAACCCTGTTAGCTAGTCGTGTATTGTGAGAGAAGATGATATTTTGATTTGTGTGATATGAATTTGTGTGGCGGATATTATTGCTTTTTGCTTAGACGAGGTAAGACCTAAATACATTAATCTAAATCCGAATGTATTGACGTAGATATAATGTTATGTAAACTCTGATTCTTAATTTGCTAGACCAAAATGACAGCTAGTATTACTAAACAATGTCATGTTTTCGAGGATTTTAGATTTTCGAGGTAGGCCCTTTACAGTAAACGCCTTAGATGAGTCTTGACAACCTACTTTATATTAAATATTTAAGGTGGGTTCCTTTTCAACAATAAATTACCCACGTTAAACAAAACCAAAAAGTCGAAGATATGTGACATCTACCAAATACCAACCCGCACAGGATCCGCGTGTTGGATTACGGCCCACTCCCTCTCACCGAGAGGAGGCCTTTGTCCCAGCAGTGGGAACGTTATAGACTGATTATGTTTATGCTAAACATGTAAACAACTTACTTGTGGAGTATTTCTCTTGACTGCTTTAGGCTCCAACCTTTGCAAGTGGTTCGGTAAAGATGCCTCTTTTCCTTTACTGGTTGACGGTTTTTCCTGGCCTGCATTCGCCTTTGTAGTTGAAGTACTTGTATTGCTTCTAGCGGGCACTCTGTTTGCCTGTATAATGACAATGTCGTAATAAATAAAATATGTATAAGTTAGGGCTACGAATTGGCTACGGCGTAGCCGACGTAGCGCTTGATCGTAGCACTCACAGCAAATAATAGTACTTTCAAAACAATGACATTAATACGAATATCTTACCATTTCCTCGGTCCGTCTGATAACTTCAAGCTGTTGTTCGCGTGATATCGCTTGTCTGACTGCCGGAGGCGGACGCACCTTTTCTTCAGAACCTGATTAAGTAATTTAAACAGAGATTTTCTTTTATTTATCACAGAACATTATGTATTTTTTTTTTGTACACACAAAACACTTTGTCTTCGAATTTTTAGTTCTTCACTGTTTTTAGAGGAATGGTGATGACATAATTTAGGTACACAACGTAAAGCGACTGTCTGGGTTAGAACCTACGACCAACAACTCGTAAGCCGCAACCGTTACCACTGGGTCACCACTGCTGCAATTATTGTTTGAATAACATTAATTGAAAAATCATCGACGAAAATTTAAATTATAAAATTAACTAGAATTGAAGTGACTCTACAAACTGGCATCCAGAGGCATGTTTTCTGATCCATTCTTTAACATTTTCATCTGATAATTTTGGAGTTGACTATGGTGATGATGATATAGTTCGCCTTTATGGCGGCTCTGAAGTGGGCTACTCTCTGCGCAGTCCCCCCCTCCCTCCCCCCGCTGACACGTGGATGTGTGACTGCGCAGCGACTCGCGTCATGTCCCTAGCTGCCACACATGTTGTATCGAGCTGTACTGACCGTAGAACGCGATTCTATAGATAGGCGGCTCTAGCACGAAGGCGTACAGTCCGTCCGGTGTGCGCTGTTGTATGTACTGCAGCCCGTAGTCGCACATTGCGCCTGCGCAGGTACGTAACGCTTTGCGCTCGCTCTCGCTGCATAGCTGTGGCAGGAAATAGTCAAAAAAAAAACGTAATTAGTAGATATTCTTTACAGATTAGATGATAACTTTAAATTAAATAACACGGTTAGGATTGTCGAATTTTGTGAAGTAAAAACTTTAATATAATAAAATTCGACTATCCTAACCAGTAACCAGATATTTCAGTAGAAAGTCTACGTAATAAGTACCTATAGTATTTGATAAATAAATGATTTTATTTCTGTAAGGTTTTTACAAACACTTTTACGCGTCAATTATATTAAAAAAAAAAACTAGATGAGGTCAGTCTCTTTCAAAGTCCATAATCTTGGTCAGATCATGTGAAGACCGTGTAGATTGGTGTCTGAAATAGTCTTTTGAGGAAAAAACCACACTGTTTGAGTGGACCTGTCCAGTCAGTGCACGCATTTGTCAGCAATCATGCAGGTCAACTCGAACTTAAATGTTTCTCATGAAACAGTAGACCAACCTATCTCTCAAATGGCGACAGGTGGGATTATCAACATAACCTTCGTTGAAATTAAGTCACGAACTTTTTTACGTAAGAGCACCTGACCGGAAAGTTCTGCTAAGCCTCTGTTCGCTCAGATGAACCCGGTGAAAGTTTATTTATTTTCGAACTTATTTACTTTTTTGACTATGTCAAAGTTAATAGGTAATTATTTTGCAAGGAAATAAATCAAGCTGTGATGCGTTTCGTCAGGGCTGCTCCGGTCCTCAGTACGTTTATATTTTGTACTAGATCTTTATCCACTCATAATTATTATAATAATAGTTTACATTACCTGCACATTAGCAGTCCGCAGCTGCGGCGCCAGTAAGTACGGCAGTAGTGGCAGTACATCTAGCTGCAGCGCCGCGCGACTGCTGCACACTGCAGGAGAACTGCCGCGTAATACTGATGATACAATGCTTTCTAGTTCTACTTTCTTGCGGTACATCTGTTCAATAAAAAGTTTAATTATAATACTGTCGTTAATTACTTTTGATAATTAGCCCTTTACGGATTGATATTTCTACACAAAACATCCTGTATACGTAATGATTATTTCATCATCATTATCATTTCAGCCGAAAGAAGTCCACTGCTGGACATAGGTCTCCCCCGAGCACCTCCACTTCGACCGGCTCTGTGCATCCAACGGGTTTCTGCGACCTTCACAAGGTCGTCGGTCTAGGTACCTTGTGGGAGGCCTTCCAACGCTACGTGTTCCGGTACGCGGTCGCCACTCCAGAACCTTTCAGCCCCATCGGCCATCTGTTCTGCGAGCAATGTACCCTGCCCACTGCTACTTAAGCTTGGCAATTCTTCGGGCTATGTCGGTTAACTTGGTTCTGTAACACTAAAAATGCCTAAATAAAAAAACGCTGTTGAATTTTCAACCCTAAGTTTAGCGCCGAAAGTTGAAAACCCAATCGCGCGTTTTTATTAAGGCATTCGTTTAAGTGTCGCTTAGGGCCAAGTTTTGATGAAAACGCGTATAAGGTACAAACATACCTCCTGCGCCTGCCAAGGAAACCTCAGCCTTTGTGGAGTTCTAGATGCCAGTGCAGCATGGCAGCGCGCCACACACAGCGGCAAGGCGCCGTACAGCGAGTAGTTCTGGTGACGTAGCGTCCAGGAGTTGATGATGTCATACAGCATCAACCAGGATAGAGTCTCCACGGCGATCAGGAGCCGCCCATCCACGCGGGCTGTTAGGTAGTTCTCGAAGATGCCGTCCACCAGTCTGTGGATTGAAATGGGTTATCATCTTCGCAGACAATTCCGACTCACTGGAACCTAAGCTGGTCTGGCAAGCATCGCAAGATACAAGACTCAGCCCACTATCGACCTCCACGCGTTTATAAGAAAAAGGGTCTTGACAGACGGACAGACAGACGGAGAACGAAGTGATCTTATACGGGTTCCGTTTTTCCTTTTGAGGTACGGAACCCTAAAAACAAAACAGCTTTGAGTAAAGCTACTGTTTCCTAGAAAAGCGATGACCGCCACATAGCGCCCGTAATTTACCGGTGAATGACGTCACTGAAACGTGGTTTATGAAAGTAAGTTGGTGTGTTTTCCTAGACAATATTGACACAGTAAAGTCAAACCCCGCTGCCCAAAGATTTAAATCGCTAGATTCCTCCTCACCGTACTTAGTCACGCGAAAAAGTGTCCAAAATGAGAAGAGTGTGCTCACAGACTATCGACAAATTAAAATATCTAATTCAGCGTGCCGTAAAGCAAGTTTAGAGCATGTTAATAATGAAAGGGCTGCATATACGTGCGCGTAGGCGAGCGATATGCAACGTCGTCGTCGCGCGCTCTTTTTTTTTTGTAGGGGTCAAAATTAAGTAAATACCGCTAGTTCAACACATTGCTAACTTGCTTCATGTTTGAACTCAGCGATGAATGAATTGCGTATCGGGTGCGCCCTAAAATCAATACTTTAATGTTCTTGTTTGTTTTGATAATTTAGAAAAAAAAAAAACAGTGGCACTCCGGGAGTGCCGACAGAAGTCAAAACAATTATGTGTGTATTTTTTGAATCGTCTTATAAACAAAACAAACAGAATACTTTGCCATCACTCACTCACATATCGGATTTACATTAAAACCGAATACATCCCGAGGACAGCCGAACATCGGAATGTAGCGCGGTAACAGTGTCGCGAGTTCAATGGCTAAAGAAGTTTTCACTTCAAAAATAATACTGAAACGACCGATAGTTCGTGTCTACTTGAAGGCAATAACTTAGTTTGCACTGTTTATGACGATAGTTACACGATTTTTTTCAAAAATCTATATTTGGGAAATGACAATTTATTATGATTATGTAACAGTTACTGTACTGTACCTCCTATTTCGAATTTTTGCAAGTTTTCAATATCATCCTGTATATAGCGTTTCCATGGTAATCAAGTCAAGTCACTGCATCATTGTGTACCACAGGCGTCAAAACGGAACAGAAACGACGGACGGATCTTTTGACGCGGTCAAGACAGCGGCGACAAACGAACGACGATTTAAATCTTTGCCGCTGTCATCATCATACTGGCGTCACTACAGCCGTTATGTGCTTTAAAATACTCCGACTTTTATTTAGCTGCAGTAAAATGACACTTCTTAATAACTCATTTCGGATTGCGTTTAGAGAGATATGCATGTCAAATAAGTTTCGTTTGTTACACTATTCTGTACTACAAAACAAGATTTGGTAGAGGGCCGCGCAAAAACAAGAAGACGCAAATTTCAGTAATTTATGTAACACATAAGCTGTCATTTTACTGCAGCTAATTAAAAGTCCGACTATAGGTAACGATAGCTTTAGGTAAGTCTAAAAGCTGGTAAGTTACCTGTCATATTCTCCAGCAGACTGTATAGTCTTGCGTATGGCGTCAGGGTCGCGATCGTTAGTGGTGAAGATGGCTTGCAGCGCCTGCATGATGCTCTTGTTGCAGTCCTTTGTGCCAACCGCTACGTTTTCTACGTCTTCCATGCTTAACTGGAAAGATAGATCCAAATATTAGATATGGGTATTTGACACTATTATTCAATATGATATTTTTTTTTTTTTTTATATCTCCCTTACGGGCTGATTTTACCAAAGTCAAATTACATATTTATGACTGGAATAATTGTCATGTCTGAAAGTGTGTGTACAGAAAACTGTAAAAATTCTAAATTTATAATCAGGATAAGACTTACGGCCGAACCTAATTACTTATCTATCACCAGTTTTGGCATACTGGACGTAGAAAAACCTATCTCTGGTTTTAATGTCCAAATAATCTGTATCAGTAGCGATCTGTAAATGATAAATGATTTTTTTTCTGTAAGTAGGTTTGTACAAACACTTTTAAACGTCAATCATGTTATTAAAAACTAGATGAGGTCGGCGTTTCCTATCTGACTACTCTGAGAAGGAAGGCCGAAACAAACGCAGAGGTCACAGTCTCTTTAAAAGTCCAGACATAATCTTGATCAGATCATGTCATTGTGAAGACCATGTACACCATTGATGTTTGAAATGGTCTTTTGAGGAAAGAACCACAAAGATTGAGTGAACCTGTCCAAGTATGATTATATTACTTTATACAGGCAGTTATAATTTATACTGGCTACCATTTTTAATACCATCCTTATGCCTACGGTATAGAAGTCAAAATGCTGTGAAGTTTCGCCAACGAATTAAGACCTTGTTTAGTCACTAGACAGTAATTACCTGTGCCTTAGCCCTGGCCTTAATAAAGCTGAGCACTTGTATAGCCGCGCGCACGTCGCCCTGCGCGCGCGCAGCCAGCGCGTGCGCCGCGTGCGCGCCCACGCGCAGCCCCTCGCGCGCGCACACCTGCGCCAGGCGGGACGACAGGCGGCTGACCGATACGCCGCCTACTTGCACGATCATGGCGACGGGCCTGTGACGAAATTAATGACCAATTTAGTCACAGTCAGTTATGCTTTCAATGTCTCCTTCTTCATTTATCATTTCAAACTTCATAATCAGCCTATATTGCTCCCACTGCTGGTACACAGGCCTCCTCTCGTCGAAAGGGAGTGGGCTATAATCTACCACGCGGGCCCAGTGTGGATTGGTAGATGTCACGTCTTCGAATTTTTGGTTCTAGGACATGCCGGTTTCCTCACGATGGTTTCCTTCGCCATTTTGAGAGTAGTGGTGATTAAAACATTTTACACAAAATAAAGCGCCTGTCTGGGTTCGAACCTACGCCCTACAACTTGTAAGTCGCGACCGTTATGACTGGGCCATCACTGCTCTCAACTAACTTTATTAATAACTATAACAGAACAAGCTATGCGCCCCGACTGATGGGATTTCCTACCGGCAAAAATGACAAAATTCCATACAAACTTCATCCTCAATAACCCTTTTAGGGGGATGTGTTTTCTAAAATCCTTCCTTTGTGCTCACTTGCCTTATACAAGGAACTCTTGTGCAACATTTCATGCTAATAGACCTAGCGGTTTTTGTCATATCTGTCAGTGAGTGAATTTAAGATAGAAAAAGAAGACAACTCATTTCGCTTCTTTCAAGCAGTAACTGATTCACGTGTTTAGTTTTGCGTAGAGATATTTTAGTGGCATTGAAACTGTTCCTTGCCGCACAGTCGATGAAGAGTAGTGATAGAGTGAACAGTTTCAACAATGTCGCGGCGATACCGTCCAACGTCGCCCGACATCGCCCGGTGTCTCCGGGGACACATGTCGCTCGACAAATGTTCCTAGTGGGGACGAGGCTTTACATTGAGATAGGAAACTTTATATTCTGAAAAAAATCACGGGTCCTGTAGTTATAAAAAGCAAAAGAAAAACGACACGAATCCGAGGGTAAAAATTACTTAATTAATAATAACAATGAACTATGATGAACATTAACTAAATGATAATATTTACCTCAAAGGCCTCAATGACGCAGCGTACAAGTCATTACATATGGCGATGACGGGCCTCTTCAGCGGCTGCTGCTTGGCCTTCCTCTTGCCCTCCGAGGCAGTGGCCGTGCACCACCGCACTAGTAACTCTACTGTCGCGAGTGGGGCGCCGTCGATCTCGTCTGTAATTGATTTCAATGAAATTATATTAGTGGAACACTTTAGAAAGAACCGGGAAAGGCTACTTCACCATCATAATGCTCATGCACTTAATGCCTAGGACATCTAATCTCGGTCCCACATAATTTTCTAATCCCGCAAGGTGCGAGATTACTTGTGCGGGAACCGCGAGATTTGCGAGATAATGCTTATGTCCGAATCCATGTCATGGTCTACCAATGTACTAAATTTCATCCAAATCCGTTCAGCCGTTAGCGTAAAAGCGTAACATACAAACATAAAAAAAATTAAATCTTTTCTCTTTATAGTTTAAGACAAGTCTGTGTTTAAGTGTAAAAGAGATACTTAACTGAACATAACCTTGATAATTTAAATCCTGCTGTTTGTTCGCAAATAAAATAAAATTAATTAATTAATTCTTCGTCCAGGATAAAAAAGCACGAGTTTTACTAGTAAAGGCGCGTACACATAAAACGTACGTTTTTACAGGATCCTTTTTAACGGAACGGACTGCTGCATATTTTGTCGGTTATTGGATCCGCAAATTCCGCAATACTGTATTGTGTGTGAACTCGCCCATACAAATCAACTACATACGCCATCAAATAACGGACCAGTACAACGGATCACTATGTGTACGCGCCCTAAAACTGTTAAAAAGTCATGTAGATACTGGTTTCATGTTTTACATTTGTTTTATAAAAAAACAAAATCGTTAGCCTATATTGTGTCACACTGCTGGGCCTCCACTTTTTCCTTCCAAACCTCCTACCTTGAGCGATCTGTGACCATGTTGGCCCTGAAAACCTCATCAGATCGTCACATCACCTTCGCCGTGGTCTACCTCGACGGCGATGTCTTTTTTTTTTACTTTTTTAGGTTTCCGTACCTCAAAAGGAAAAAACGGAACCCTTATAGGATCACTCGTGTGTCTGTCTGTCTGTCTGTCTGTCTGTCTGTCTGTCCGTCTGTCACAGCCAATTTGCTCCGAATCTTATGGACCGATTAAGTTAAAATTTGGTACACATATGAATCTCTGTGACCTGTGACACAGACGTGTAACGTAAATAAATGAGTTTTGAAAATGGGAGTCATTTTTGAGGGGTAAATAGACAATTAAAAAAAAAGTTTCGCAATCTGTACCGTGTGACACATCAATTGAAAGGGCTTACCGTGAGGATCTCAAATATATTTTTTTCATAATTTTAAAATAAATTGTATTAAAGTTATTTAAGACAATAGACGGAAATTTACCATTCCCCCCCCCCTTATCTCCGAAACTACTGAGCCTATATTTTTTTTTTAAATACAGAAAATAGTTCTATTCCTATAGATTACAGGAAAATTAATAAGAAGTCTATGATCTTGAAACAACATGCTAAATCTCTCAATATAGTGCGTACAAACTTACATTTTCAGTTGGAATGTATGGGAGAACATGTTTTTCAACTACAATGTTAAGTTTGTTCTTGGGATAAATTCATTCCAACTACGGAACCCTTCATTGTGCGTGGTCCGACACGTACTTGCCCGGTTTTTTTTTTTTTAACTATTTTATAATTTGTATTAAGTTTAATACAATTTCTCACCTAATATCAAGCAATTCGGTCGCCTCTCCGCGTCGATCACAGATCTCATTTGAGTGGCACTCTGGAGCGCATTGCGGAACGCTTCCGTACTGCGCTCGTCCGATGCATTGAGTTCCACTGGTCTGTAACCTGAAAAAGGTAAGCATAATCATCCTATAATGTTCCCACTGCTGGGGCACAGGCCTCCTCTCAGTGAGAGGGAGTGGACAGAAATCTTCCTACGCACGGAGGATCTTGGTATCCAAAGATGGTCACCCATCCAGGGACCAACCACGGCAACCGTAAGCTAACCTGACCGATCGACCCATGCGACTGTTATTACTTATCCACAAGCCAGTGGTTCAGTAGTCATCAATATAACAACTAATCTTTTCTACCTCTTGTTGATGATCCCATGATCAAAAAAAAAAATTAGGTAATAATATTTACCAGCTATCCTTGCCAGCAAATGAGCCAGGGTAGTCTTCCCGACCCCCGGGGGTCCGCACAGCAACGCCACCTTGTGGTGAGGTCGCCCATTCTCATCCATGTCAGGTTCATCCTCCTTTTTGCCTTTCCATTTGTTAGTCAACTGGAACTGGCCAGCTTTCTTGCTGAAGGTCGTGCGTTGCTGTGGTTCCTTAGTCTTTACTTCTTTCTTGAAGACAATCTGGGGATTTTTTTTAATAATAATAATAATAATTTGATATATAAATAAATAAAAGAATAATAATTTATTTATTTCAGACAACAAATAAGGTCCAATGTGTTAGTAACAATATTATTTAGCCTATGATAGTTAATGTGTGTTAGACGGCTGTCATTATAAATTACTAGCAGCGCCCCGCGGCTTCACCCGCGTTAATTTCGATCCTGTGGGAATATCGGAATAAAAAGTATCCTATATATTAATCCTGGTTATAAACTATCTGTGTACCAAATTTCATCCAAATCCGTTCAGTAGTTTTTGCGTGACTGAGTAACAAATGTCCAAACATCTTCACAAACTTTCACATTTATAATATTAGAAGGATTTGCTTTTTCTACAACATAGTTAGATAAGGTATTACATTAAGCTGAAGCATGAAAGGACATTATACTCTTTCCAGACAAAAATCAATAAACATAAATATGACAGTTTCAGACAGTTCAGTTCAGAAATACAGAAATGCTGTAAACTTCACTGAGTCTAGTAGTGTCTTAGATTACCATTGCTTAAGATTGTGATACCTATGGACCTTAGTTAAGAGACAGTCTCACCAATTTAATTCATAGTTTCGAGGTGTTGCCACAGAACTAATGACAAATTACTACACTTCCCTTGGATTGGTAGCGTAATACTTTGTTTTTATTGATTTAGTACTTGCATGACATATTCTTATTTTCTTTCCTACCTTGTCCCACAAGTGCAGCCAATGCAACAGAGCCCTGTTCACAGGCTCTTCGGACAGCAGGTCCAGGTATGACTGGGGCTTGTATTTGTCTACCCAGAGCATGTTATTATTGACATCAGCATCTATGTCTGGGAGGGGTTGAGATGCAGACTCTTCTGATATCAGCTGCTGTTGTTTAGATTCTAGCTGGAAGATTTAGAAAGTAAATATTAATGAATGGACATAAAAAAATGTAATTAAGTAAGTTTCATTTAGTATTACAGCTTCCAAATGCCCTGTCAACTACATCGGCACACTTATTCAAAACATTGGAATACAGTCAAACCTAAAAGTACATTCTGGCATGGGGTTACAAAAAGCTAAATTTGTTTACAACTATCCCTGATCTTGAATTCTGAATTACAGAAAACTAGCTTTCGCCCGCGGCTTCGCCCGCAAGGTATGTTGATAAAAACTATCCTATATCCTTCCCCGGGATGCAATCTATCTCTCTGCCAAATTTTTTTGAAATCCGATCAGTGGTTTAGGCGTGAAAAGGTAACATACAGACAGACAGAGTTACTTTCGAATTTATAATATTAGTATGGATAGTATGGATGGGCTATTTTCATTTCCAGTCCTAGCAATATAATTCATTTTGTGTTTACCTTGTCCTATATTTCACAGCAAGTAATAAACCAGTGGCTCTTGGTAAACCCCCTTATTATCCTATGGTTAAAACACGGTCCATTGGAGACATTGACATTGTAGTAATATTTAAGATAATTGTATGTCAACTTACAATCTTCCTAGCCTCCACCCAGGTGCTGGTGTATGTAGCATGCAAGGACATCTGTTCTGCTCCCGTGTCCAGAGAACTCTCCCAAGACTCCTCGGATTCTAGTCTCACATACACTCGTTCACCGTCTGAGTTTGTGAGGGGAAGGAATGCCCATCTAGAACATATCAAGAGGAATGATGAAGTAAGGGCATTATTAGAAGCACTAGCAGCGCCCTGCTGTTTCACCCGCATAAGTGTCGATCCTGTGGAAATATCTGGATAAAAACTATCCTATGTCCTTTCCCAGGACTCAAATCTCTATACCAAATTTCAACTAAATCGGTTCAGCGGTTTAAGCGTGAAGAGGTAACAAACAGACACACTTTTGCATTTATAATATTAGTATGGATTGAGCTACAGAAGAAAAAATTACCATAATATTTTATATTTCTGTTCGGTAAAAAGCAGAGGAAAATTGAATTAGGAGAATTATAACATACATCAGGGAATGTTTCATTTTCAAATAGGAATTTTGAATTAAATCCTCTGTGGTATAGCTGATGTTTCTTTTCTCATTAATCTTGATTCATTACAGTGATAATTAAAAAGTTATCAAGGCAGCACACAAATGTTTAATGTTATTCTTGAATACTTAATAAGTAACATAATTAAATGAATATGAATATGAACTGCATCTTACCTTGGTATATTTAGTGACAAATTATCCTTAGCCTTAAACCCAGATCTACCACCAAGCATCCTACCACTTGGCTCCAACAAACTCTGCTTCAACCTTCTCCCCTCCAGGATCTTTTCAATCAAATCCATATCATTCTCCTCATCAGTCTTCTGTCTCTTGCTCGGTAACTCTACTTCATTGAAATCTATGTCTGCTGTGTCCCCAAACAGTTCATCGGCTGTTCTTTTGCTTGAAACTGGAGTTAGATCTTCTAGAGGTTGTAGATTTGGTGTGAGTGAGATATCTGTACTTTCGGTAGTTATAGAATTGGTTATGGTGGTGGTTGGTGGTGGTATGTGATTTGTGGCTGTGGTAGGGACAGACTTCTTAGCTATGGGACTTGAGAAATCGAGACTGCGTTTGGCTGGTAGCACCTTCTTTTTGATTATGTTTGGCTCTGAAAAATGGAAAGTATTTTGTTGATTCTGTTATTATTATTATTAATTACCTACCTTACCTTGAGTTACCTTTAGTTTAACTTTAATTTATTGTTAATTAAATATTATAGGTATCATGCAACTTATTATTCGGTAAAAATATCGTTTTAATTAGTATTACAACAGCTACTATATACAAAAACATTGTCCTAGAAACTGGCATTAAAAACTAACCTACAATCAAGGATCTACTGATAATTTTAGAACTTGTGTTCTTTGTAGAGAAAAGATGTCTATATTACCTGCATGGTCTTCGTCTTCCTTTAGCATTTCCAGCTCATCCGCGTACATTATCTCGTATTCCTCATCAGGGTCCGGATAGTCACCCATTTTGCCGGTAGAAAGTTCAACGACGAAAGGGAGAAGTATAAGTTGAATTATAGTTACTTTTAATATTATTTATTACATGGCTTTATATGCTTTCTTAAACATGTTCAATTATAATGTTTTCACAAAATTGAAAAATCAAAACATTTTTACTGTTTATGTGTCAAAATTTACATCACAGAGTACTTTTTGATAATTTACATTGACGGTTGACAGTTAGTTTGACAGCAACATAGCTACCATTGAGATAGGAAAAGCATGGAGACGGCATATTCTACTATAGAAATAATAGTTATACAAATATCTATCATATCGACACACACATGTCTTAGAGCGTTCTGTTTCTTTTTGACTAAACAAGAGCTGCATATGAAAAGAGAGATATCTAAATGTTTGTCAAATACTAAAGGAGATGTTTCATTTTCGGCCATAAACTGTACGGTAATAAAAAAATAGGAAATAATTCCACGAATTGTGGAGAAATATTCTTTTCTGAATATTCCCCTGATTACTTGGGCACAAAAAAATTATAGTTTTTCAAACTATTGCCATATTCTATTGAACATAGCGTCGTCTAACTTGCATACTGCTTTCGTCCAGAAATCATGTTACATTAAAACAAAATAATATCACGTAGACGTTATTTATTTAGATTTAAAAGGCATGTATTTCTTTGCTATTATGATAAGATAGTAAGACATCTATCTCAAACAACTTTTTTGACTAATTACAAGAAAGTGTGACGATTCAATTCATAGTAAAAAAAAAAAATTCTACTTTTGTGGATTGTAGACTTGTAGGTACTGTTGAACGAAAGATTCTAACCTTGGTTTGTATTGTTGACAATGACATTGACATCACATCAGTCTGTCAGTCTCGTTGTGGTCTCGTTCACATTATACGTCTCCCGTATTAATATTATACACTTTGCTATACCTCTGGCGGTGACTACAACTTGCACGTGCACTCTTTAAAACTGGTTGGTCATACTTTCGGGCTTCTGACTACCCGTAACGACTGATCTACAAATGACAGCCTTGACCAACGGCATAGCGTGCTTTCCGAGGCACGGAGGGATCTCGGTATGTAAATATGGTCACCCATCCATGGACCGACCGCAACAAGCATAGCTTAACCTGATCGATTGACCCGTGCGGCTGTTATAACTTAGCTACGAGCCCCTTTAAAATCCTATACCAATATATTTATTATAAAATAAGACAGTTAATACCCATTCTACGCACTTTTATAACCTAATCAAGATGAGCTGAAACCTAGAAATGGTGCAAAAGATTTTATTGTGTCTTGCTTGGTGGGCCCAAATCCCAAAAACAGCAATCACAGTTTTGACAAATTGTAGGTTATGTAAACGTCATCTTTCCAACCTGTCATGGCTGGCTGTCGATGGTCAATATCAAACGTCAAACATTTTCAGTTTTTATTTAGTGCCTAAAGACTATTAGTTATTATGAAAAAAAAACATTCTTTATTGTATTCAGGGGTTCGTTTTCTAAGTTTTCTAAAGTGTACATGTTATGGCCGGAGTCCCATACAAAAATTAAACGTCTCCTTTGGCAACACTTTTGTGTGACGTCAAAATCATCTATGCGTGACCGGTCGCCATGTTGAGTGCCGAGTTATAAGAGTGGTTTTGTGTTAGATGTGCTGTCAAACGGATGATTGCTCAAAATATTATTGTTGTTTTCGAAAGAAATACGTCTAGAAACTAGGTATTTTGGTCTCCATTAATAGAAAAATCATGCTCTCGTATTGTATAAAACAGTGTGGTGCGAGAAAAAACAAAAACAACCCTACGAAACGACGCCATCTTAAGTGCCCGATTTTTATAGGTATACACGCTAATTTTTTAGGTATACCCAATCCATAGGTTTATTTAGTCATTGTATTTATAAGACTGTAGTGACAAACCCAATGACCTCTATTAAACAAGGATGGTTAAGTTACAGAATCGCATACCCAACAAACCGCAACAAACCAACAAATCAAAAACAATAACTTTTTCTTGTTGGGATTCCAGGCATTTTAGTAAGACATTTTTCTACCATTTGGTAGATTTTTTTGTTAGCTTTTCAGTAGTTCAAAGCACGGAGTAAATACAATTCAAAGTATACTATACTAGGCACACTGTCCATTAGCATTAATTTCAATACATGCGAAGTCAATATTAGATCCACGACTCTCGAGTTAATGCTGATGTGTTTGTGTTTAGTTGGTAAGCCTTATTAAATAAATATAAACAACGAGGCAGTAGGTACCTATTAGGTTATTATAACGTAGTACTTACCTATTAGGTTAATATAACGTAGGTACTTTCATGTCCTTCTCTTGTTAGAATACCTAGCTATCAAAAATGTGAAAAAAAAACGTTATAGTTTGTAGGTAACTCATATTCGTTGGTCTTTAAACTCAACACCCTAATTGCGCAACACAATTTCAATCTCAAACTAAATCATTTTGAAGGATATTGCTAATCCATTGCTTCTTAAGTTAAAAAAATTTGTCTGCTCAAAAACTTAACTAACGCAATGAATGTCGTTGAACTGTCAAAATGAAAGCCATTGCTACTGGTATAGTGTGTTACGCAATTACCCTGCTGGTGTTTTTGAATTGTAAGGAATTGAAGTGACCTAGCTGTGACAAAAATGTGAAGGAAAACATCGTGAAGAAATCGGCATGTCCTAGAACCAAAAAATCGAAGACATGTGACATCCACCATCCATTCATCCATCCATTTTTTAATTATAAGTTCACCAACTATCTTGGTGGTTCCGGGAATAAAATTAAGGGGAAAAAAATAAAAAATAAAATGAAACACAAGAATTATGTATACGAAAGTTTTTTTTTAATAATTGGGTATATTTACAATAGATTAATTAACAAACGTGAGTTACATGAATAATGTTAGAACAGGTAGGTATAAGACCAGGTACCTATACTTTCAGAATATGCACACGTCAAATACCAAAGTTACACCATTATATACTTAGGAGAGATCTTCGAAATTCGATAGTGAATTGTATCGGTCGTCAGACCTTATATACCTGACTTATGTATTTACCTAGTAATTGGAATGTAGCCACGGCGAATTACTTACCCATCATTAAAATCGAGATCAATTTATTTAAAGTAACGCTACTAGTACGCTAAATGAAGTAACTTAAAAAAAAATAACAAGAATATCAATTTCAAATGTCTCATCAATTCTCAAAAAGCATTTCAATCCAAATATTTAATATACTAGTGATTATTAAAATGTTTTACTTTGTATATCATACAGACGGCGTCGTATCGTGCTTCTCAGATTCAAGGAAATATCTAAACAAAATAAATTATTGCGTATACAGTAACCATTATATCATATACAATAATTATAATAAATATCGTAACAATTAATTGTCATAAAAAAAAGTAACAAAAAATAACAATTACTAAAAACAAAGCTAAGATTCAATAAATCACAGACAACTACCTTTACCTAATTTTATTGTTAATGACTGGAACGTATTATGAGATTCTTTTTTTTTTCATTTATTTATTTATTATTATTAAATACACTTCATCACCCAGACATTCACTCGACTAAACAATTTATCTTAACTACGGCACTCGGTGTGGCCAGTTGTTTTTTTGGCATTTATTCCTAAATGCGTTAATTAGGCTCTCCAAATATGAACCTGATTCCCCCAGAGAGCTAAACTTAAGCCAGTTAATTAGGACTTTCATAGTAACAGTTCAATCACCTCCCGACCCTTAAATCGAATCAAACGAGAATTATATCAATGAATGCATTATGTATGTGCAAGGTTAACCGTCTACGGCGTTTCGGACCGAGTGCCACCCAGACATGAGCCTGCCGTCCATTTGTCTAAACTATGCTAACGATTAAGACTTATATGTATTTTATTCGATTTTACTGTACAAAACGCTTAATCCTTCGCAAAATTTGACCTATTTGTTATTAATACACTTCATCGCGTCAATAACAATCGAGTCGTCCCGCTTTGAGCCGGCTATTTTATTTAAATACGTACACTTCATAGAAGGGTTCACCAGATTACATTATGACGGAGTTCCCGCTTTATTGCATCCTCCCGCCTGCCAGACATTTTTCTAATATCATCTAACTATATGGCAATACGTTCATTTCACTACGTTTACGAAACTCTTAACTTACTAGCTAACCGCTGTTCTATTGGACTAAAACACCGCTTGGTCCAGCGGCATGAGAAAATAACATTACCAGACAATTACATTCCTACGTAAACATACGAACGACAAGAGATAGTGCGTCAACTACAACGTGGTTCACATCAAACACCACAGACAAGAGTGATGCACTGAACGATTGTCGGCGAGAGGCGCTCGTTGCGTTCTCGGTCTCTGTCGTTAACTTTGAATTAGAAATACAACTGTTATTGTGTGTTTGTTCTCAGATATATATACCACATCAACACTTCAACAGTCTTCCATAATGCAGCTTTTAGAGCCCTCGCGCATTCGAGTCCTGTGGCCAGTTCTTTGCGGCCAGGAGGGCCTGTCAGTATCTTTGAATGCACGCGTACCGTCCGGCCATAGTCACCGCTCACTCGGGAGTACGCGTGCACAATATGGCACTGGCCACTGCAGCCAAAATGTAGGCCAAAGCGATCTAATCACCTAATGCACGAGTGCTCTAAAGCTTGATAATTTCTTTACACCATCCTCTCTCCAATGACTACACATACCTACAGACAGAATTCTGTCAGACCCAGTCACAATTATCATGTATCAGATGTTACAGATCCCTAAAATGTCTTGAAGTAACGTGTTTTCCACTAGATATCACATTCTCCCTTCGAATCAATTCAAAGTCACGATACTGAATTATGTACACACATAATTCGTATATTTAATACCTTTCACTCGTCTATCTATTGCAATGACATTTTAAATCTTGGTCAATCGTAGCAATGGCCCTTTTTTATTTAGTACCTACTTAATTTATTTAGTCAGCGTTTTGAGCAATCACACCGTGGAATTTTAAGTGATGAAAAATGAAGTTGAAATGACTAAAAACCTAACAATAATTTGTAATACCAGTAGAATTCTTAAACATTTACTTATAAATAATAATAATAACAAATGACTAGATTATATTGCACTTTTGTCTCAGAATAGGTAAAGAAAATTAAGTTGTTACTGCTGTAAGTCGCTAGGGCGCATGACTTTTCTATTCTGGTCTAAAAGTAGTTAAATATCAACGACGCTGTACGAGTCTATATTGTAGTTTGACTAAGTCTAGGACAGGTTTTAATTGTGGACTATTTAAGTAAATTACTGTCCACTCTCAAACTCGACTCCGAACACTAAACGACTCAATAAACGTGCTGCTACTCGAAACGCTCAAACTTGAACGATTGACCAAGATCTTGGACTGTCAGGAGCCGACATCAAACACGACTGGGGCGGTCAGTGAGTGCCAACCGAAGGACGGCGACCTCCGTGTGTCAGGCGGCGCTGATGGCCAGGGGGGGCGCGGGGGCCGGGTGAGCGGGCGCGGGGGGCGGGCTCTCCAGCGCGGTTCCGCACGCCTTCAGCTCCGTGAACACTTCGGTGAAGAATCCCGGCTCCGAGTTGATCCGAAGCATGTTGAAGGACAGCCGGTCGACGATGAGGAGGCAGCGATCCCAGAACTTATCTTTAGAGTCTTCGACTAGGAATGGTTTGAGCGGGTAGGAGATCTCGTTGCCCATGTAGGAGTAGGAGAGGTAGAGGCAGGTGAGGACCACGGCCTGCAGTTCCTGCGGGCGGCCTATCCGCTCGCCGTCCACCAGTTCGCGCACCAGCATGTATACGAACACCACGTTCGCAGGGTTTATGAACGCCACGTCCTGGAAACAAAAGTTAAAGGTGTTAGAGTGGCAGGAGGTAATCGTAGAAATGTTTTCAGTGATATGTGCTTATATTAATTAATAGATTAGGTACTTATTGTCTCTCGGAAAAAATGTGGTTTGCAAAAACAAATCTAATCGCTGGAATTAGCAGTCGGATTAAAAAAATCGTTTTTCATTTATTAACCCAATTCTTCAGGAAGACTATCATCACGCTATGCCCCTTAGGAGCCGAGCAAAAACATAAAATAGAACAAAAAGATCGCTGAGCGAAAACGAATCGAGGAACGAGTAATAGCGCGGGCAGACGATGCGATGAGACAGGGTGGGTCGGGAGAACAAGAAATTTTACGCGGACGAAGTCGCGGGCAGAACCTAGTATAATAATATATGTATAGAGGCATCTGCCCTTCACAATAAAATACGAAAAGAGTAAACAGTCTGTAACATTGCCTTTGTTCTGGTTGAGGTTGAGCAGGTTATAAATTACTGAGTTGTGAACTTGTGACTCATCGTTTTCTATCGATTCGTTTCAGCAATATCGATACCTTACAAGTTTCAGGGTTAGGTATATTAATGAAGCTAGTTATCAAGTTGTGAGGCTCTATCATTATGTCGTCTTCTATTTTACTCCTACAATTACATTTTTCAAAGGTCGAAGCACTCATTATGAACTCATTCAGAAGATCAAATATTTAGCAGAATAGTTAAGGAAACTTTAGTGTTTTACTGTTAAGCTTTCTGCTATAAAATAAATATTTATTCGTTATACTTAGCATAATTTGTCGTTACGGGTCGTCAGAAGCCCGAAAGTCTAACAACCAGTCTTACCAAGGGGTACGTATCGTTAACACAGTAACTGGGTTCTGGAGGTCAGATAAGCAGTCGCTCTATGTAAAATACTGGTATTCAGCTGCATCCGATTAGACTAGAAGCCGACCCTTTTTTTTTTTTTTTTTCATCATCCAATGACTCCTCCCGCTCTGGGTGGAGCGGAAGGGAGTGTCAGACTCTTACTGACTAAAACCCATTCGTGTTCCTTCCTTAGCCCTTTATGTTCCGGGGTAGCGGTAACCCTTTCGGACAATCCCGCTGCCCCTGCAGGCTTCGGCCCTAACGGGCCCCTCCTTTGATGCTGACATCTCTTTGAGGCGCGCGTGGAACACATACGCGCCGTCCGGCACGGGCCTGGTCCTGATCGGACGGCGAGAGCTACCCATTACTCGCCGTCCGCATGCCCGCGCCTACGGTGGCCGGGAGTCGTCACGCGGCTCCCGACGCCCGGGGCGTCTACCGCGGCGGCTGGGACGGGCGGCCCTCTCGGCTCTCTCCCTCGCCCATCCCGCCACCTCCTTCGCTAGCATGACTGCTTCGCAGAAGGAGGTGACTGCCTCGCACTCCCTCTCGCTCCGGACCATGGTTTGAACCAGGGCCGGGCGCGAGAGGTCGCCGCTGCTGCCGATCGCCTCTCCGAGGACACGGCGGTGCTCTGCCCAAGCGGGGCAGACCTCCACCGTATGCTCCACCGTGTCCTCTGGGCGATCCTCGCAGTGGTGACACCCGGGCGTTTCCTCCCGCCTGATGATGTGCAGGAACCTCCCGAAACATCCGTGTCCGGTGAGGACCTGCATCAGGCGGTAGGTGAGGACGCCGTGACGCCTATCTAGCCACTCCTCAAAGAGGGGCCTTACCGCCGCTATCGTGGCGTGCCCTGCGCTGGGTTGCGACAGTCGCTCTTTCCATGTCGCCATGAGATCGCGCCGGAGGTCCGTCCGCTCCGCAGCGATTTGCCACGGAAGCGGGTTTTCCCCCCGGCGTAGTGCCTCCGCGCGCCACTCATACAGGCGCGCGAGGACTATCGCCTCCAGATCCCATGGCGGCAGTCCGGCAAGGAGGCTTGCCGCCTCGCCCGAGGTCGTGCGTTAAGTACCCCCGGATAAGCCTTACAGCCACCACCTTTTGGGAGAAGCCGACCCTAACATAAGCTAGGTAACATAAGCTAGGTATTGATGATGATAACTTTAGAATATTTATTTTCTATTGTTACCTACAATAACACAAAAAGCTAGGATCGTCCTACGTTTCTATGGTAGTTAAAATAATAGTTAAATTCGCAACCAACATAGGCGTAGATATAACTATAGCATAGCGGCCATCTCAATTCAAATGAACTGTTACTGTTAGCCTGCATCATCCCACTGCTGGGAAAAGGCCTCTCCCAATGACTTCCAGCTCTTTCAATCCAGGGCTAAAGTGGACCACTGGTCGTTTATTTTGTCCAGCACATCTCAACTTCTTCTTCGGTGTCTACCGCGACGCCTTCTAGCTGTATCCGGGCTCCACGTATTTTGGCCCACAGCTCATTGGGCATACGGCAAACATGGCCAGCCCCCAAGGTGCTATGAATAGCACCTTTTGCCTTTACATTATAGCCCAAAATCATAGCCTATGATTCACTTTGAGATAAGTACACATCCAGTTGACGAGGCTCTAAAATGATAAATATCTAGAGCTGCCCGCGAATTCATCTGCATGGGAGAACATCCTATCGCACTCGGCAATAGTGTAGCTTCCTTTAAATATTTTTTTTTAATCGGATCAGTGCTTTCAAAGATTACCTCTTATAAACCAACAATTTTACTTCTTTATAAAACTAAGCTAGATATTTTTCTCAAACAGTCAAATCGCAACCTTTACTACTAAAGGTTTGACTGTTTGAGAAAAAACAGCGGAAATATTCAAAAAATATATAATAAATAGATATATAATATATTTTATGATAGGTTTATTTAGATAGTGTTGTATAATATATTTAGCGAGAGGGCAACACTGCCTGCCGGGAAATGTGCGGTGGTAAAACGCCATCGCTGCATCGTTTTGTATTTGTGGTTCAGTAATAAAAACATGCGTTCATCAAAGTAATAACTAATGTATTACGACTGATAGGTAGTTACTTTCTGTTCTTCATATTTTTCTAAACAGGACTTCGTTTAATTTTATGCAAACAATACTCTGTCATAAATCACGAAGGTAATCCACGCGTGCCTTAGGTTTACCGCCCCTTACTTTATGGTTAATCTATTATTTTACTATTCAACGCGTCAATGCAAAGTTTTTGCCGAAAATATGGAAATTCACTAGATGATGTTCTTCAGAAAGGTCAGGTACCTACCCAAAATCGGCGTGCGTGTATGACTAGATGTATGAACATATCAGGTGGCGTTCTATAGTTTCTGCCTAGCCCCATGGGAAGAATCACCTCAAGCTACCCGAAACTGTTTAACTTTCCCAATCAACTTTGAACCTTATACTTTGGCGATACATTTGAAAAATCTATTACAGAAATTTGACAGATTATAGTAGCTTGGTGCTGGCGTCTGTACATTCACTAGGTAAACATTTTCTGGAGTTAAACCATAAACCTTGATAATGGCACTGAATCACTATTTGTGCAAAGCGAAATGCTGCTCGATCGTTGTAAATAGCTGACCTTTGCATTCAAACACTAACTTCAGCCATAAAACTACGATTGATTAAGTTTCTGGCAATCTGGACCAAGTAATTTTATAAAAGCCTTTAGATTTCTCTAACGTTTTGATGGTCTTTTACAACCCAATGGGGCAAGCGACATCGCAGCAGGCCCAGATGGTAATGGCGGGATGAGCTGGACTCCTTCAACAAGAACTGATCCTTAGCAGCTTTAAACAGAGAGAAGTGGAAAGAGAGTAGGCAGGCCTTTGCCCTGCAGTGGAACATCACAGGCTTTTAATATATTATATAATTTGAAGGTCTTAAGCTTTTAACCGGTCAAGCTCCGCGCGTAACCTATGTGTTACGATAGTGTTCCATTAAAGGGTTTAAGTTGTACAGTAATTGACTATGATAAACAAGCATTACCTGTGAAATAAATTACCTTTAAAATGCTGTCGTTGTAGAATCTATGGTTGTGTGGATACCTACTCTGTATCCACATACAGAGTCGTTGCCTACAGAGCCTATAGTCTTGGGTTTTCGAAAAATTGTGTAATTGCTTCATTTGAGTCTAAATTCATTAAAAAACTAGCTCCGTGAATTTTCTGTGATGAATATGGGCGGTTCCGTCGCTCAAAATGGCCGCCGTAAACACCGCTTTATTACCGTTGCCATAACAACGCAATAATCACTGTAAACGAATTCCTGTTTTAATTTGGATGTTGTTATCAGCGGAATTGTAATTAATTGTAGTATTATTTTGAACACAAGTTCACGATCAAATAACAGATGGAAAGTCCCTTGTGAAAATCTTACTTGATAGTTGTAGTAGTACGTAAAACACTGTCAAGTATGAATAAAAACTATGTTCAACTTTTTCGCTTCGCCAGTTATGTCTTATCAACCGGGCAATCTTTTGATTAGATAAAGTAAATACTGAAGTAATAATAAGCCTTAATATTAAAAGGGAAAACTTATTTACGAAAACAGTGCTTTACTTAATTAAAATAAATGTCAATGATAAAACAATCCAAACCAACCAACCAACCAACCTTTGTAATGTCAAACTAAAGACTGACATTTAACACTACCGAACTAAACCGCAAAAGTCAAATGGGGTTGGAATTCGAAACCCCACCTTTCTCTGGGAAAAATTGGAAACAAATCGAATCCCATTCTTTGAAGCGACAGCGAGTGTGAACAAATTGGACACACTTTAGCCGCGAGTCCGAAATAATGGACAAAGGGAACGAATCTAACCAAAGTGGTAGACAAAATGGCAAAATGTGACCACTGTGTGCCAAAATGGTGAACATTCTCGTGTTTAATTAAAACAATGACCCGGTTTGTCGTGAGGAAACCGGCATGTCCTAGAACCAAAAATTCGAAGATATGTGACATCTACCAACATGCACTGGGCCCGAGTGATGGATTACGGCCCACTCCCTCTCACAGAGAGGAGGCCTGTGTCCCAGCAGTGGGAACATTTTATCCTGGTTATGCATGTATACTGTGTGCCAAAATGGTGGATATTTTCGTGTCTAATTAAAACAATGACCCGGTTGGAGAACTTGATCTAAATCAAACCGTGTCAAAGCCTTCAAGAGACCTAGATTGCCCTACAGAATTTAGGTTAAGTTGATACTTAAATCTGAATATGAAAAGCTGTTTTTTGGCCTGTAGGTACTGAATTTTTAATTTGAATGACCATTTTGTTAATAGGGTTGCTTTTTTTTTTGCGAATTTTATCGCGCGATGAGATTTTTATGGTGTTGGTATATTTTGAAGTCGATTTTTTAGGTTTTTACGAATAAACACAATTGCATGATTTATTAAGTAAGTAGATCTTGTTTTTAGTTATTCAATTTAGTTTCTAGGTAAATCTTCTTATATTTAAAAATCTCGTGTCACAGTGTTTGATATCGAAGTTCTCCGAAACAACTCAACCGATTTTTTTGAAAATTTTTGTTGTATATTTGGTAGGTCTGAGAATAGGTCGTAGGCTATTTTTTATACCCCTGGGTGATAAGGGTGGCCTTTCGGATTTTTTTTGGAATCGTAACTTACGCGGGTGAAACCGCGGGGCGCAGCTAGTAGTTGTTTAATGATTTTCTATTGCATATAAGCATTACGTATCTGTTCATTAAAGATGATTAACTGAAAAAATTAAGTAGGTAAATCATTATGATACACAGAAATTACAATTTGCAAGAAATTAAGTTACGCTTTAGTTTAAACTACCTAATATGTATATTATTATTTAACTTATTTAAAATAAATAATTTATGTTATCATAAATATCTTACAGAATAAAGCTTTCTAAACTATAAATAAACAACACAGCAATAAACATAGGAGTAATAACAACGAAACATATCGCGTAGAGGGGGCCACGAAACGCTACGTAATGAGCGTAGCATTCGTAGCACTCGTAGCCCGTAGCCGGTTGTCTACGATCATTACGCTTCCGGTTGTCCCGGACTACGCCGCCCGCCCTGGAATGAGGCTTTACCTTCACATAAAACAGAGAGCTGTATCCCTAAGGAGCTCATCCCTTGAATCCCGAATCTGGATTTGTACCCAGTTACATGGGACTTAAAATAACTGGTGAAATGTGGGTTCACTTCTGTCTAACCCAGTTACCCTTCGGGGACTAAAGTCATGATTTTAAGTTAGATTTATAATATTAACTTTTGTGTATTTTTGTACAGAGGCCAGCACATCAAGCTACTCCAATCTGTCAAATTTCTTTGATAGATTTTCAACTTTACCACAAAGGTATAAGGTTCATATTCAATTGGGAAAATTTGACAGATTGGGGTAGGTTACTTTGCTGGAAAAACTAGATCTATACATATATATGAATATAAAACTAAATTTCCTTTCCATGCATTTAAAGTAGTTTCTCGTTTGTTGTTTTAGATTGAGTCTTGTTTTTATAAGAGTTTCTAAATAGAGTTTCTTAAAACTCTAAGACTCTTTGGTTGGTGTTTCTCGCGAACGGAGATTGGACGTAAAAAGTCAAGAGTCGCAGAATTGCAGAGTACCTTGAAAGAGGGCTGTATGCCTGCAAAAAATAAGTTGGTTGCTGGTTGTTTTAACCGACTTCAAAAAGGAGTAGGTTTTCAATTCGATTGTAAGTTTTTTTTTGTATGTTGATTGAGTAACAAATATCTAAACATGCAAACTTTCACATGGAATGTTACCACTTCATATTTTTCATGTTCATGCTATCTTTTTGTAATGTTTTCTTATTTTGATTGTTGTTTTTTATTTTATTTATACTTATTTAATTGTATGCTGCATTGGCTGACATCATCACGTCAACGCCGGTGGCCGCTGAAAACCAGCGCTGGGGCCTGTCTCGTATAGGGTCTTAGCATTATGCTGAGCGATGGCCGTTTTGCGTAGATGTGACGCATGTTTTCTCTCAAATTGTTATTTTGTTTGTTTTTTCTTTTGATGCGTCATGTTTGCGGCAAATATACGTATTTTCTTTCTTTCACATTTATAACATTACTGGCAGCGCCACGCGGTTTCACCCGCACAAGTTTCGATCCCTTGGGAATATCGGGATAAAAAGTATCCTATCTGTTAATCCTGGTTATAAACTATATATGTGCCAAATTTCATTCAAATCCGTTCAGCCGTTTGTGCGTGAAGAAGTAACAAACATACAAACACACTCACAAACTTTCGAATTTATAATATTAGTGTGATTAGGATAGGATAGTAAGATTTCAATAACCTAAATACAACCAGCAATATACAAAAGAACATTTTTTTTTTGTTAATAGTTTAAACTATTATCGTTATTTAGAATAGTTCTGTACCTATAATCATCATACAGTCATATGTACTCGTATTATTGAAACACAGACTTGAAAGTTAGATTACCTACTCCAAGATTTCTGCACATGAATAATTGACACCTCTGTATACCCTTCAGGAATAACATGGGTTTATTCCTAATGTAAACGACGCAACTTGCTTGAGTACTTCTGCTGTAGTCTTTTTTGTAAATGGTCAAACACTATTTATTTACTTTTTAGCCGTCAAATTAGTTTTAAATTTTTTATGTTGTCTGTCATCGTCGATAAAAACGATTGTACTCATTGACATATTTGCATATATATTAATAGCGTTATTGTACCATTTTCTCGGGCAGTTTCTCGGTTATATTTACTAATTAAAGTTATTCATTTGTTAACATCGCAAATCCGCCATTTTCTTCACTTAGAGCCCTTTATGACAGCCAGCCAGTTGGGTATACAGAGGTGTTCAAAGTACACCTATATTATGCCAGCAACTTTAAGTGTCCTTTTGATTTTCTTTGCATACTTAAGGCCTGAAAATTGAATAACTTTATTCCCTTTGCTTCGAATACTTTCCCAACAGCTAACAACTTATCGACTTATTGTCTGGTTGTCATCTATAAAGGTTTTATTACCTGCACGCGATCATAATCTGACTGCCATGCCACCATGTTACTGCCGGGTGAATTAATGCCGATCGATGCGGAAATTTTATGCCTGCCATGAAATAGAATTATAAACGTCATGATATGTCCTTTAAATAGAAGAGGAGATTAAGCCCTCATACAAACACTAATTGCGTAACATAATGTTATTTAAAAGCTGAATCTTTTTAAAGGATATTGCTTATCCATTGCTTCATATGTTCGAAAAATGTATCTGCTCAACAACGTGAATAACGCAATGAATGTTGTTGGAATAACATTTAATTTAGTTAATAGTCAACAACAATTATAGCATATTATTATTATATATATATATATAATTATAGTAAACAAACAATTAATTTAACTAATTAAATTTCATTCGAAAACATCCATCGGTTTCTTACTAAACTTCAACTATATCCGACGACCCTGGTTTACTTATCTCTTTTGCTGAATGTACAGACGCCAGCACATCAACCTACTACGATCTGTCAAATTTCTTTAATAGATTTTCAACTTTATCGCTAAAGCATTAGGTTCAAAGTTTATTGAGAAAATTTGACAGATTGTAGTACCTACTACAATCTGTCAAATT
This sequence comes from Gortyna flavago, assembly GCA_963669345.1. Classification (NCBI taxonomy): domain Eukaryota; kingdom Metazoa; phylum Arthropoda; class Insecta; order Lepidoptera; family Noctuidae; genus Gortyna; species Gortyna flavago. The sequence continues at coordinate 4,076,739 of OY770144.1, forward strand.
GCCAGCACATCAACCTTGATGTGCTGGCGTCTGTACATCTCGGCATAACTCTTCATGGAAAAACAGGCGTGATGCTATGTGATTTTTCATGCCAGCACATGAAGCTACTACAATCTGTCAAATTTCTTTATCAGATTTTTCGGGTAGCTTGATGTGCTGGCGTCTGTACCTAGGTAAATTTTATTTTTCACTAATTTCCGCTCGCGGTGTCTCTAGCGTCGATAGAAAATAGCCTATGTCCTTCCCCATAGTTCAAAGTATCCCTAAGTATACCAAATTTCGGAGATTAGCCGGAACGAACAGACAGACAGACAGGTTTAAAAAAAAATTGTCGTAAGTAGGTACCTACCATCCATAATTATCCATAAAATAAAAAGCTTATTTTGACATTACAAACATTTAGTCTTATTTATTTGTACTTATTTATATTTATTTGTAAGTATAGATCTATCATCATAACTTTTTTTTTTTGTAACTTGTAACTCGCCAATACACACTCAGTTTATTTTAGTCTACTTACACTATTTCTAACCTATATTATGTGTCATTAATCTATCGGATCTCATAAATCTTGATGTACAAGAGTCGTAACATTCCACCTCTTTCCGCAAATGACAACATGGCCGCCATGGACCGGCCATGGGGGTTTATTGATGTCTGGGTTTTTTCCCCATCTAACAGGCTCGTTTCGTCGCGATTTCAAGAAAAATCGTGACAAAATCTACAGAAGAACGGCTTTCAGTTGGATTCATGAAGTAGAGATAGTAAACACCCAGGAGTGTTCTATGTCTATATTTAAATAATAATATAAGATGTCAACACCCTTGAATCCGTATAAACAAAAAACAGTTAACAACCCTCTAATGTCGACACTCTTCCAACATTTCGAACCAGCTTTGCGAAACCTAAATAATGAACTATTACGTCACATCTAATCGCACAACTTCAAATTCAAAATCCGGTCTACCATCCCGAACAGAGCAACACGGCAACACTCAATGGATATCGCTGTCTCACTCTAAACAAAGCCCAAATCGTTAAAGAAAGACGCACGGGTATAAATTTCTTGATGCCATAACGTCCTATCGATTTTTCGTCTGACGTACGCTTTGGTCCCCCATACTGAATGAAGCGACGGCCTACAACTGGTTGTGTATGATTCAGACCACTAGATAAAGTATACTGCGATGTTTTGCTGAGCATCGTTGAATATTAGATGCGGCTTTTACCATATTGCGTAGAACGGAGCACTCGCAAGGATAAATTGTTCACGTTTTCGAGAAAATGGAGGCTCTATGTTGGGGCTGAGAAATCTTTATCGCAGATTTGCGAAAGGAAGAAAATAAATAATGCAAAGATAGATGCGCAAACGTTTCTTTCAGTCTCTTCAGTTAATCATGAAAGGTTTATACTAATGGAATCCAATGCTCTTTATTAAATGGCGTCTGTCTCATTTAATATTCATTGACGCTGTACGGAATCGATTTTCGAGGAGGAAAAGCGAAAATAGAAGTGAAATTTTCAATATTTTATTAATTACTGGTTCAAGTGAGGTTTTGTAGCCTTGATATTTAGGCGAAGGTCAGTAATTATTGTTTTTAAAAATGTATGAGACTTTTTTCCAATCCACAATAAATCTACGGTAGGTACTTACTTGAAACAATTGAAATAGGTAGGTACTTTGCGTGACGTTTTATGGCCCATTAATATAAATTCTATGAATCATAAGATCTATAAGTTCCCCCCTGGATTCCCTGCTAGTTCTTCTGTTTTAATCTCTGTCTTATCCACTACACTATAAACTTTCTCTTAAGACGATGTAAGATTTGTATTCAATATTTACAATGCGAGCTGATGTATATATATTTAGCTGTCGCAAACGGCACTGTGTGTGTCGCCATGTAATTGAAGCGAGGACAACAGTGCAGATGAATTAGATAAATATGGAACAAAACAAGGGAAGCCATCAAGGCCCTTGCGACCATGGACAGAGGCAGAGTTTCATGTGTTTTTAACATGAAAAGCATCATACAATTTGAATCCAAACAATTGATTTGATTCGCCGTTATTGCTTGTTGTCTCTTGTTGTCATCCATGTTGCCATCTGGTGAACCTGTGTACTGATAGCAGTAGGGACTGCGTTGTGTTTACCTGCCATCCTTGCAGCAGCAGCGAGCGGTCTACAGTCCGAAGCCACATGACCGCGTCCCCTGCCTGGAAGTCGCGCAGTCGGTGGCAGCGTGTGTGGAGGAACAAGCCCAGGCACTTGAGAAGCTCCGATGTGGAGGCCTGGATGACGGTCTTCCGGGGCACCACCACCGGAGGCCCGGAGGAGGCCGGCAGTTTGTCGTAGCACAACACATTGTTGTTGAGCGCATTGGCGCGCGCGGCGTCGGGAGGAGGCGCGGGCGTAGGCGCCGGCCGCGCATACACGCCCGGCACGTGCGCGTTCTTGTTGCGGTCCAGCGGCGCGTTGTCCGTCAGCGGCGCCCGGAACGTTGCCACACTCTTGCTCTTGCATTCCAGCTTCTTCTTATTATTGTTCGCTGTTGAAAACCGCTTCCACGAAAGCGCGTTTATGAATAGCGAGTGTTTCTTTAGATTCTTCTCCAGCGCAGTCTTCTCGGATATAATCTTGGCGGCGTCGTCGAGGGTGGCGCGTCGCTCGTCGCGCGGCAGCTCGCGGTTCTCGCGGTTCTTGGCGTTGTTGAGGCGCTCGTAAGAGTAGGCGAGCGCGGCGCGGTCGGGAGGCGGCGCGGCGGCGGGCGGGCGCCGCTCGCGCGGGCTGAAGCTCAGCACGGTGCCCATGAGGCCCGCGCGCGTGCAGCCGCTAGGTGCCCGCATGCATCACGTGTACGGCCGGCGGCGGCGGCGGCCCGAGTGGGCTCAATAGCGCCGCGCCTGCGCGCTCCGCCCGCTGCTATCGACCGCTGCGCGCGCACCCAGCTGACGCCGCCGCCCTCGCCCGCCCCCCCTCCAGCCCCGCCCGCCCCAGTAAACAAACCCCTGGCACCACGGAATTACCTATCGGTTATTAATACCAATTAAAACCGACGCCTCTCACCGGAGCTGTCGCCATTACCAGTTCAGTTCATAAGTGACGACTGCGCACTTCAGTTTAATTCACTATTATTACAGCTTGATTGGAAAGCATGCAATATGAAGTAATTAATAATACACCTCTATGAAGACGCACTCAATTGTAAATTTTATACTTGTGAACGCGCGACAGCTCTCTCACCGATCATATCGGCACAGACAGCACAATTACACTCATTATGCATGGATAAGCACCGCGACCACCGCCCATTTTTACAATTTTATAAACCTATAAAACTGAGTCATTTTTCAATTGCAGAAGTACATTAGTTAGGACAGGAGACAGGCAGGTCAAGATTATTGCGGATGTTACATAATAATGCGGCTGCGGCTGCTCCGGGACTATAATCGAATCCAGAAGTTCCGAACGGCTGCGGCTAGCTGTTACCTTTGATAGGCCTGTGTTTGGAGCACCCGATGCGGGTTGAATTGGGACCGACCTCAATACTTTTCATTACACCCGCAGGGCAATTAAAAGCTTTTGGGTGAATGAGTAAACTGAAAATCTGAGAGTTTCAATCAGTTTTCATGGTAACGAAATAGAGCATGTGATGCGACGAAATAAGGACCATGTTATGAGCAAAGTTTTAAACATGCAAGTTAGGACTTATAAAATAGCTATTTGAAGGAAATAGGCAGTCCTAAGAAGATATTAATGAATATCCTTTCTATCCGTTCGTCGAGTCGTTGAGCTCGTCAAGTTCTGAGTTGAGCTACACGATTACTGACAAATGCTTGCACTGACTGGACTGATCCATTCAAATCTGCGTGGTACTTTCCTCAAAAGACCATTTCAGACAACAATCTACATGGTCTTCACATGATCTGACCAAGATTATGTCTGGCTTTGACCTGTGTGTTTATTTCGGCCTTTTTTCTCAGAGTAGGTAGTCAGGAAACGCTGAACTCATCTAGCTTATTTTTTTTATAATAATATGACGTGTAAAAGTGATTCCGATATCCTATTTACAAAATAAACAATTTCATTTCATTTCAATTGTGTAAATGATAACTGAGGAGGAACGGAAGTAAACAAAATGAGATGACGTATCATAGACATACATGACACAGAAATACTACTGGCGCCGAGACGAAATAAATTGGGATAAAGTCAAGAAGATGATGTTGATGACAATTTAAAAATAAATCCAAATCCATCCGTTAATATTTGGACATCGAATTTTGATCCCAAAACCAAGAGCGTAGATAAATGAGCTTTTCCTGTCAGAATGAAGCTTTGCTATAATCTTGGAGATTATGTTTATTGTCATCCGATTAAATGCGAAAGAAATTCGATTGCCGAAACCAGTATTATAAGTAGGTACTCCACTTAAAATACTGTCTTCGGCAATCTCGAGGTTTGTTGCCGACTCTACCTATATAAATCATAGACATATACTTAGTGACCTTAAGGTCAAGTGGTCATGACCAGCCGAGCTATTCTGTGTGTGTGTGAAAATCTCACCACGAAAAAGGTGAAGTGGGCGAAAAGTGAGCTGCCATTCCACCCCAAAGTTGTAGGATGGAAGAATTCGATGGATCGCCTTTTAGTAATTTTAAATCGGAGTATTCCCGTTTGAGCACCTATTTTTAGAGCACTAAGGGTGTTCCCATCAGCTTTTATTATATTACACTTGTCACCGTTACAATCGTCTTTTTGTTACTCCTCGCTTCCCCTCGTCTATCCCCGTGCGTTTCATTCGGAAACTTTTATAAGTTATAAATACCTACCTAGATTAGAATAATGAAATAACACATCAGTTTAGAAATAACACAGAATCGACTAAAAATACTAATTACTTTAAATTATAATTTAATATTATTAAATAGCCGATCGATACTGTAAAAATCTCAACTTGAAAAGTTAGGTGAAGTGAGCTTAGAGTGAACTGTCACCTGTCAACAGTGTCATTCCAAGTTCATTAGGGGTCAAAACTGGATGGTTACCAAGCTCTTCAATTTTTTGAATTTTTCTGATTTTTAACCAAAAACAATTAATTATGAAAACCTCCACTCTAAACATTTAATTGTTACTTTTCTGAAAGCTGAAAAATGAATGATCATTTAAAAAAAAAATGCTTGCCCAAAACTTACATAATCTCAGAAATAAAAGGTCTTTAGTTGCAAAAATGTTTCATAAATTAATGAAATTTTTACTTTACTAAATTTGTTGCTATTTGTAGGTACCCCTAGTATAACCCTTTTCAAGGAATACGTCGAGTTTCCCTGTCACTGCGGTCACCCTGTATAATAATATAAATTAAAGTCTGTAGGACCTCGTTGTTCTTCTAAAACACGGAACGAACATTGATGCAGTTTTCGCCATTATTTATAGAATTTATTTTGGAAGGTATAACTATACCGGATGATTTTTTTTACCGTCTCGAAATTTTTACCCATGAATAAAAACAAGTTTCATTATGGGACCAACTCTGAAATCACGAAAAAAAAATCAGCGGTTTCATACATTTTGGTCTAGTAGGTATTGAACTTTTGTATTAAGCACTATGTCCTTCAACCCATGAGCCAAATATTATCTAAATCCGTTCAGCCGATTTAGCGAGAAAGCGTAACAAACAATGAAACTTACTTTCTCACATTAAATTTGGCACATGTGTAGACCAAGACCTGGAGAGGGACATAGGCTACTTTTCATCCTGGATCGTAGATGAAGTCGCGGGTAACTAATAGTTTCAAATAAAAAAAAAACTCCAACATAGTTGGAAAAAAGCTCGGCAGAGCGATTTAAGTTAAACAGTAAGGATGGATGAATTGAATTTTCTCTTCGCTCCCGGCGCCCATGTCTGACGCTGAATTCCTGAAGCGTTGCGTCAGCTCATAGGAGGCTTTAATTTTATTCCATGCCATGGCGTGGACAAGACTGGCTGTTCGTAGAAATTGCGACCAATAAACGGAATACTTAAGCTTTCCCTTTTGATGGAATTTAGTGAATCTATGAGATAGAAAGCTACGCCGGGAACAGTTGTAGGGTTGTAGGTACCTACTTATAACTATCTATACTAATAATAAAGCTGAAGAGTTTTTTGTTTGTTTGTTTGAATGCACTAATCTCTGGAACTACTGGTCGGATTTGATAAAATATTATTGCATTCGATAGCCCAATTCCTGAGGAATATTATACGGAATATTATATGTTAACATCACGCTGCAACTGTTAGGAGCCGAGCAAACAGAAAAAAAGTTAGAAAAAACGCTAAGCGAAAACGAAGTGATGGAGCGGGCTGGTGATGCGATGCGACCGGTGTGTCGGGGAAACAAAAGAATTTACGCGGACGAAGTCGCGGACAGAAGTAGTCTTTATATTACTAATATTATAAAGAGTAAATATGGTGAGTTTATGTTGGGAGTAATCTTAGGAACGACTGATTCGATTCCGAAAATTCTTTCACTTATGGCAAGCTTCTGCATTGCCGAGTGTCATAGGATAGGTTGAAATTGAATAGGTACATGCGACGAATCGAAATGGTAGATTGTACTCATTATTAAGAACAACTTTTACTATGGGACCAAACCTGAAATCGCGAAAAAAAAACAGCTGTTCCCTACATTTTGACGAGTTATGCAAACATAAATGTAGGAAACAGCATATTTTTTTTTCGCGATTTCGGGTGTGGTCCCATAGTAAAAGTTGTTCATGATGATGAGTACAATCTCCCAATTCGATTTGTCGCATGTTTTCAATTTCACCGTGTATATTATGTTGAAACAAGAACATTCGGCTGATGAGTAAGCCAAGATGAGTAACCCAATTAAAACCGACTAGAAGAGATTTGAGTGATTCCTAATACCACTCTATAATATAATACTCTCTAATACCCAACTGTAATGTTGACTGACAACCGAGAGGCCTCTTCTGAGACAGAGTAGAAGTTTTTAGGGTACCGCGAAGATACCTTTATCTTAGTCAAAAACATTCAGACAACATTCTAAAAAGCGGTAATAGCTACTGAGAATTTAATCTGCAGGTGGCCTACCATGATCTATTTAAAAACGATTCAAAAGCAAGACATTTCAGTTTAGGTTCTTAAACTGCATCGTTCACAGTCGTACCATGACGTCCAATACGCTCAGCGGCATTTGGATCGTTGAAGGTGAATGAGCGTTAAGAGCTCGTGGTAGGTATCCAGATGGCACGGCCTAAATTGAATCGTTAAACTGACGTCATGGTACGAATTAGCAGAACAGTTCAGTTTAGGTCCTAAAGTGGATCGCGTTAAGAGCTCGTGGTAGGTACCCAGGTCTTTGTTGAACATTGTCTGAAATTCGGATTCAACTCAAATCTAGCTGTTCTTGCCTAAAGTCTTTTCTAGTTTTAGTCTCCGACCAATTTTTTTTTTTTACCAAAACCAACTCTATGTAGATATTGTTAAAAATATTAACCAATCAGTCCAGTATCCAAGATAGTAGCGGGGTGGGGCTAGTCAGCCCCGCTACAAAACAACACCTAGGCAGCCGCCTATAGTCGGACTTTTAATTAGCTGCAGTAAAATGACAGCTTATGTGTTACTTAAATTACTGAGATTGGCGTCTTTTTGTTTTTTCGCGGCCATCAACCAAATTATGTTTTTCTTGTACAGAATAGTGTAACAAACGAAACTGCATTATTTCGTAGAGTAGAAGTGTAATTTTACTGCAGGAGTATAGGTGCGCCAGACGTCGCTAATGATAAGAACATTTGTCTTGTTGTTATAATAACATAATTATGTACTAAACTTTGTTTTATAAAGCACAGTCCTACTCCCAGCTCCCAGAACCACGGCCACTCAAACTGCGGTCCTCAAAATGTAAGTAAAACTAAAATCTATTAGAGAATCAAGACAAAACACCCTACAGAACCAACACTCACACAAAATCACAGTCAAATGAAGGTTATTTATTCATTAGAAATCAAAGAATCCACGCCACTTGCCCGTGGCCGGGCGAGGTCGCTTCTAATGTCTTTAGCGAAGCCCCACAGGCGCCATCTACTACGCCATCACCATAAGCCAATGTTTACCTAGCCACGCGCGTGTCAATATTGTGCGTATTCGGGGGCTAATGGCTATTGGGGCGATGGTTTCTTGACATGGTTACTCATTGATTGGGTTTAAAGTATATGAGGTTTCAAATCTCAGTACATTTTGGGTAGCGAATATTGAACAATTTACGAAAATTAGGTACCTACACGATTCTTCGAAAGGATAAGCAGATGTGTTTAGTCTACCCAGTATAGTAGTAGATGTAGTTATTGGCAGTTATATTTGAAGTAAGTGGCCGTGTATTGTTGGCATAAATCCGCGACCAAATTCATTTTGTAAAATAAATAAGAAACCCTAGAAAAATCACCATTCAGATAAAGTGAAGCCACATCTAACTAAGCAATTTTTATATAATATAATAAATATGTCAATCGAATATAATATTCTTATATTATATTCGATTGAGCTAAACGAGTTGCAATCATGTTACGGTGCTACAAGTCTTTTGTAAGGCGCCATTTCTATACCTGACGTAAATAAGGCTATACACTAGAAGTGTATTATTGATACTTTTTTAGATACATGGTGTAACAAGACATAGCCGTTATCTACTCATTCTGTTACTAAGTACATCAAACTAAGGAACATTGAGTACCTAGACATTATTGCTGGGAAATTACTTTTATTATGGTGTTTAGAATTCGCTGTTTGCGACCACACTGTGCATTGTCGTAAACAGCAAGTTCGCGTCAGATATCTCGTTCCCCCGATCCACCCGTCGCATGGCATTGTCTGCCCGCGCTATTACTACGTTTTCGCTCAGCGTTCTTTCTGATTTTGAACATGCTATTCATATTTTATAATATTGTTGTGCCCGTCAGGGTTCATGTGAACTTTATCATTTTAAGAAAACGTTCGTTACTTGAGACAGTATTTTACATGTAATAGTAATTACGATTACTTAACTATGATTAATAAGTGCCTATTAAAAATTAATAATTACCGTTTCTATGATATTTAGATCTTTACTCGTAAATCTTAATTTACAATGTATGATTACATTTTTTTAGTTGACAATTAATCACAATACCTACTAGTTAAATCGAAATAATTTTTATTTGCATAATCATAAAGAGCGGAAGATAAGATGTGTGTTTACTTTCCAATCGTAAACATATTATGCGACCAGTGAACGAAAATTCGTTCAATGTATGCGACTGATATTTTGAACCTCTCTGATAACAATAAGTAAATTTTTTGATAATGTTGGATAATGGTTATTGTGATTTATCAATTACGAATTATTTGTTAATCTCGATTACGAATCTTTTAATATACAAGTTTTTTTTTAAATCTTACCTACTAACGGGGTCATAATTAATATTGTTAATTCGATTATTGGTAGGTAAATGAGGCTTTAGCAACAGGTAACAGGTTCAAAGTTACATTAGACATTCCAAACTAAAAGAAAATTTACAAAATCAATATCATAGTATGATTATTTTCGTATTATGTCACGGTGGCGATTCGTTATCTATTTTTATAATCACGCTAACTCCAAAACGATCTACTAGATGGCGCTGTGCCGATGACGCTGATTTCTACATCGCGGTGTCAAGATTCTCCGTGGCTCAATGACCCTCCTCGATTTTTCCAACACGAACTAAGACCTTACTTCATAGGATCATTTCTATAGTAAGCTCTTCTCGAGACTTTCACACCATGTGAGTCCTCACAAGTCACGTTGATGAGACGTGGCGCGGTGCCCTGAGCGTGAGGCGGGCGGTGGTAGACCTACCACCAGCCCTCGATGATCGTTCACTCCTTTCGCAAGAGGGGAGCGTGGGGTGCTGTCGCTATCTGAGTGACTATTTTTAAAACCCTATAATTATTCTAAACTGCTACTACTAATAATAAGTCACAGATACATACATTAATTATGTAAACGACTAATTATTATTGCAATACCCAGTTCCACTGACAAATAAATGAATGCCTAAACGAAAAGGTTATAATTTAACAGAACCATTGACTTCGAAATGCAATGATTCACTGAATTTTACTTACGATGCTTAGTTTATTATGTATATTCACTATGAAGTAACGCAGAGATAGACTTTCTGCGATTTAAACTATCTATGCCACTATAAGCAGGCGTCTGCATTGAAGCCAAATCATTTGTTCATAAAAGTTTTAATTCAATTTTTTAAAATTTATGGACCTTTGCTTCGAGTTTTTAATATATTCCCTGTGTCTCAATGATTTAAAAAAATGGGCCCTCAGTCCAGATGCACCTGACAACACTGGGTCCATCCTTCCGCTTGGCTCGTATAACTGTTCAAAAACCGTCAGACTCAGTTCTAACCAAAGAGTATAATCACTGTCTAAAGGGTTCTAACTCCGTTATTTCATTAGTAGGTATAGTACTTAGGTACTTTTCAAAAACCGTCACACGCTCAGTTCTAACGTAGGTACTTTTTTTTTTTTTTTTTAAGGATGGGAAATCATCCAATGACCCCTCCCGCTCTGGGTGGAGCGGAAGGGAGTGTCAGACTCTTACTGACTAAAACCCATCCGTGTTCCTTCCTCGCTTCCCCAATCCCGCTGCCAACGTAGGTACTTGCCTTTGTTATTAAACGATTGATTCCGTTATTTAATTAACTTTATTGGGCTCGGCGTGTAAACTCCGTAACATAACCCTAGCACAAATGAAATTCCCTATTCGATAGTGCAATAAAAATAATAATGGAAATGATGAGATCCAGCTAATGCACGGCTCCTATAAACAAAAACGAATCGTTTTGCTTACCAATGGTAGTAGTTTTTGCCAAACTGGGCATATAAATAGATTCGTAAGCTAATTTTACCTGTGATAGATACTTCCATATATGCAAAGCTATGACGTCTTTGCTTCATTATTGGTAAAGATACAAGTCTTATGTTAACGTTAACCAGTAACGGTCAGTTAAGTATAGGAATCGGCCATCAGCCAGTAAGTTGCAGGTAGACTATTGGAGGTTTTACTGCATCATCTCACCTACTTTGACGATTTAGAATTTTATTTGATGTTTGACATTAGGATTATTATGACATGTAACCTTAGAGCATTATGTAACTTTATCTATTTGACATTTATTGAATTTGATTCTATTTTCAATTTGTATTGTTACGCATGTACCTATTATTATTGATTCTATGGTTATGTGAAAGTTTACATAATTCTACCACTATATGATATCTCAAAATTTAAATTGGTGTTAAAAGTAAAAAATTCATGTCACTCAGGCTGGCTGGACAAATCTTCAAAATAACTCGCAATTAACTAGGTCAATAGGGCATTTTATGTGACGGCTAAACACCCTTATATCAGAATTTGTGACGCAACAGAATCTTAGATAATCGATCTAAAACGTGTCCAGCCATCTTGATAAACCACTTTTCGCTGGTCTCTCAATCTCGGTAACGGAAGTGATTTTGACGACATTTTGCTTATCAACGGGCGTCACATAAATTTGTGACAGGCATCGAGCTAAAAGTTTTGTGATACGTACAGCGGTTTAGTGGAAAAATGCAAACATCTGTGTCCAGCCATCTTGATTTTACGTATAAAACTTTTGGCTGGCACTTCCGAATCTCAATAACGGGAGCGTTTTCGAATATGGTTCCTTTACTAACATTTAGTGACGCAATTTGTGACAGTAATAACGTTTGATTTATGGCGTCACATGTAAGGGTTTACGAGAAATCAATAAAAACTTAATGTCCAGCCAACCTGAGCTCAAGCTGGCTGGACACATGTATCTCCGCTGCGTGATGATCTACGGCCTTCGAAAAATGTTCAAATTTTTGTGACGGGGACGATAATGATTTACTGAATTTGTGACGGAGAAACTTTGAGTAGTTTCAAAGATATTGATCATTTAAATCTTCCCATACAAACACTGCAGTAGGGTTACCAATAATGTAGGTTTTATGTAGGACTAAGTATGTTTTAAGGTGTTTTCTTTAATGGATGAAAATCCGTGTTTTGGTGATATTAATACGAACAACTGTAGGTATTTAAGGAGGAAGCGCTAAAGTAGCCCGCGAAATTCAAATTTTCTTACGTTTTTTGCAATTTGCTGGTCAGTATTAAGTGGTACGTTGATTAAAATATGATTCGCGGTCGTAACAAATATGTATTTACAGAATCATAATCATTACAATCAGTAATACAACTTGTTAACTTAGTATAATCCCCAAATGTGAAGATTTCATGAAATAGTCATTCTTGGGGATTACTTGGTCTTAGAGAGTTGTGTTGATGAATTATAGATTATAATTCTGTAAATACATTTTGTTACGGCCGCGAATCGTATTTTAATCATCGTACAACTTAATACTGACCAGCAAATTGCAAAAAACGTGAGAAAATTTGAATTTCGGGGGGCTACTTTAGCGCTTCCTCCTTAAATCGATAGAAGACAAAAGTGTAGAAGTGAGGAAGGGGGGGAGGGGTAATTTTTTGATGTTATTGCTTATTTACATGCAGATACCTACTCTTTTTAGTAGGTAGGTATTGGTGTTTTTCATGGTAAGTACATAGGTAGATATTGTGTCAGGATAACTAATGCTCGAAGGTATTTAAATGAAAAAATAATATTTGCTGTAAATAAAATCACATTTATTGATTTGTACTTTTTATTGAGCGTTTCAAATGACGACAATCAACTCCATTTGCGCTTCAGTAACCCCCGCCTTGTACCACAACGTTGTTTTTACCGCCGCCCTAAGTGTTTGAAGCGCAAATGAAGTCGGTGGTCGTCATTTTAATCAAATATATAAACGGTGACAGCGAGCGCGATACGGTCTGCACAATTTTATTTTTAGTAATTTTGTCTATGGGAGTATCGCTGTCATTCTATTTTCTTTAGTAGAGTAATTGGCTGTGGTATTTTTATGTCAAAAAACCAATAAGAATCCACGATTCTAATAAGTTATCTGTAGTTGAAATTAAATAAATGGCCGCATCGATGTATCGTTCATAAACATCGATGTTGAAACTGGTAACATCGATGAAACATTGTTCTTAAGAACGATGTTTTCTCAGCGCCATCTATGAAAATCAAATACAAAGCAGGCGTGGCTGCTACCGGCCGATTAGTCGATTAAAAAAAATCCTTTATTTATGTAAAAATGATGGTCACCTCACAATATTAATGGATGTTTGTATGGGAAAACTTAAATGATCAATATCTTTGAAACTACTCAAAGTTTCTCCGTCACAAATTCAGTAAATCATTATCGTCCCCGTCACAAAAATTTGAACATATTTCGAAGGCCGTAGTTCATCACGCAGCGGAGATACATGTGTCCAGCCAGCTTGAGCTCAGGTTGGCTGGACATTAAGTTTTTATTGATTTCTCGTAAACCCTTACATGTGACGCCATAAATCAAACGTTATTACTGTCACAAATTGCGTCACTAAATGTTAGTAAAGGAACCATATTCGAAAACGCTCCCGTTATTGAGATTCGGAAGTGCCAGCCAAAAGTTTTATACGTAAAATCAAGATGGCTGGACACAGATTTTTGCATTTTTCTACTAAACCGCTGTACGTATCACAAAACTTTTAGCTCGATGCCTGTCACAAATTTATGTGACGCCCGTTGATAAGCAAAATGTCGTCAAAATCACTTCCGTTACCGAGATTGAGAGACCAGCGAAAAGTGGTTTTTCATGATGGCTGGACACGTTTTCGATCGATTATCTAAGATTCTGTTGCGTCACAAATTCTGAAATAAGGGTGTTTAGCCGTCACATAAAATGTCCTATTAACCTAGTTAAATGCGAGTTATTTTGAAGATTTGTCCAGCCAGCCTGAGTGACATAAAAATTCGACAATGTTTATTAAATATATTTGTACGCCTCTGCGCAAAACATAGAGGATCTCCTTATCTGTAGCATCTCGCACACTATTGTAATTTGACCTTTGTTTACAAATAAAGCATTCTGATACTGATTCTGAAAGCGTCACTTTAAATATTTTGCACAAAACGTATGGGGTCACCCCACTCGGTAGAATTCCATTTCCTAAGTAGGTATGTAATTGTGTCTGGTTTGCAAAGGGTGGCCCTTTTAGAAGAGTAACCCTTTCCCCTAGTTAATACTAACATGCGGAAACATTGAAATGCTCCGCATAACGAGCAAAACGTTTCTACATAAACGTACATATTAATAGGATATGTAAAGGCCGACTTTTCAATAGTCAGATAACTTTTATCTGAGAAATAATTATTGCGGTTTGACAGCCATTGTATAGAAAATAATTATGTCAAACTGTCATAATTATTCTTCAGATAAAAGTTATCGGACTATTTAAAAATCAGCCCAAATCAAATATTAATAAATATTAACAAAACTTTTTAAAGCAACAACGTAAATATATAAGTAGTTACTGGCAGCTTTAATGAAAAAAATGCCACCGAAGCCATTTAAGTATATTAAAAAAAACAAGCGCCATTTATTATTAAAAAAAAGAATGAATCTTTTTTTTAATAATAAATGGCGCTTATTTTTTTTCTCATGTGATAATGGACAGTTGCAACTTTTGACAGTTATTTTAAGGGTTTTTTTTATGCAAAAGCTGACCCCTTTGGAAGAGTGACCTTGTGGCTCTTTTCCCTGTCCTAGGTAATTCTAATATATGCGGAAACAATGATGCGACGCTCCGTTTGTCCTGCAAAACGTTACTACATAAAAATCTTTATTTACATACCTACAACTACATGCATAGGTATTGTAGGTTCCATTCACAGAACAGATATGTGGTTCCACTATTAAAAATATGTACATAGGGAGATACAGAAGTATCGTGGACAGGATGACTTAGTTAACCACATAAGCCTAAAATATAAGTGAACCTATTTTCTAAACGTTTTCATTTTAAATTAACGCTATTAATTGTATTTACCTAGAGAAAATAGAGGGGCCCGTGGCTAAATAAGAACAGCAGCACAGGTCGATCGGTCAGGTTAAGCTACGCTTACCGCGGTTGGTCTGTGGATGGGTGACCATCTTTACGTACCGAGACCCCTCCGTGCCTCGGAAAGCACGTTAAGCCGTTGGTCCCGGCTGTCATTCGTGGATCTTTGACAGTCGTTACGGGTAATCAGAAGCCCGAAAGTCTGACAACCAGTCTTACCAAGGGGTATCGTATTACCCAGTAACTGGGTTGTGGAGGTCAGATAGGCAGTCGCTCCATGTAAAATACTGGTATTCAGCTGCATCCGGTTAGACTGGAAGCCGACCCCAACGTAGTTGGGAAAAGGCTAGGCAGATGATGACCTAGAGAAAATAGCCTCCATTTATCAAACATTTTAATGCTATTGACACACGCCTGAGTCCTGACGCACTCAGCAAATATGTATTTGTATTTCAAATAGGTCCATAAAAATCAAGCTTAATAGCCGCGAATAAACATTCTTTACAACAATGAATAAAATTCCTTTACAAAAACTAACTTTCGAACAATAAATTAAAATACCAACGGCCCTAATTTTTTCCAAGAAACTCGCCTTTAAGAAACCTTCACGAAATATTTATTGGCTTAATAAACTTTCGTACAATACATACTGGCTTAGCCTATTAAAAAAAATCTAATCATATTAACGTCATGAAATGAACAGTGAGGCAATATCAGAAACGATTAGTTCCAGACAGATTATAACGTCAAAGGGAGAGGGTGAAAAAGGGGCTGTAAATTATCCCTAGCTGAATTAAAATCTACCTTATGATTGCTAACAAGAAGGTTTAAAGTTAATCGCCTCAAAATCCACGGAATTGCGCTACGAAGATACCGCAAAACAAGGGTTCGATGACCTCTGGATAAAGGACTAAATAGGAATAATGTTTATTAAAAAGTCGGAGGATTAAAAAAGTTTGGTTAATATTTTTTTTAATACTTAGCTACTGGCAGCTTTGATGAGAAAAACGCATACGATGCCATATTAAAAATCATTTATTGCTCTTTTTTCTTTCGTATATTTAATGGCGTTGCAATTATTTTTTCATGCAGTAATGGACAGTTGCATTTTTTTATTAAAAAATGTGAAACAAACTGTTTTGCAGTACTTACACAAAGTGACATTTTGAATTTATTGGTAATCTGTGGTAATTTCAGCTGCATTGTTAAAGTTGTTTAACAAATTAACGTTCGCATTAAATTCTGAAAAATAAGAGGCTTTGAAAAGGACAAATAAATCAGTCTGTGTTGTCCCACCGCAGGGCAAAAGAATACACGGAAATATTTGTTATCTACCTATTTGTTTTGTGCAAAAGTGTTTAAAAAGTTAATAAAGTAAATTAAAATCGCTCCATATAATTTTTTTGTGTAGGAGTCGTGTATAAGTGGCGAGACCACCCGCGCCGCGTAGAAAAAAAGTGTTAACGACGTCACGGCCACGACCTGGGCGTATGAGTGGATAATATAGTACATTAATGAAAAGCAAAGAAACCTAGGAGAAAAGAGCAAATACCTATCTTCACAGGTACAGAGGATTTTGTATTATATTTATTTAATTGCTTTAACAAAGCAAACAAATACTATTTACACTATTTGGTCAACACACTACCCAGGGCGTCATTAAAAATCTATAAAAAAAAAATGTTAGATCATCGCACATTTGCATTGCGAAATTTTTGCAAATCGTAGGCATTCGTAGCTATCGTTACGCCGCTTGCTACGAGAGACGCCTACGAGCTACGCCAACAACTGTAGTTCAAAACGATCATAATAGATGTCGCTGCTATTCACATGCGCTATTTATTTCGAATTTCCCATCGGCAAAAATTAAGGACTTCTATACAAACTTTCATCCCCTATTTAACTTCTTTAGGGGAAGAATTTAAAAAAAAATCCTTAGAATAGGCACCTATTGTGCAGACCTAGCGGTTAGGCGTTGCCTTTGAAATCATTGCGGTTAGGGCTTTGCAGTGTGTCAGTGACTGAATTTAAGATTTCAAGAAGTATATTATTTTGAAGGTTATAGGTCTTTTGCGCAGGAGTACGACATTACAGCCTAGATACATTATATTTTGAAAATAAAACTGTACGGTTAAATTTTCAGCGTATTATTATAGATCCTTAGCATAACAGCATAATTACACAAGCTCTGTGAGAGCGAGTGGGGTTGGTGGATAGACTGTTAAGTAGTCCTACTATCCTATCCTACTAATTAATAATATTATAAACGCGAAAGTTTGTGAGGATGGATGGATGGATGTTTGTTACTCTTTCACGCAAAAACTACTGAACGGATTTTTATGAAATTTGGCACACTTAAAGTTTATAACCAGGATTAATACATAGGATACTTTTATTCCGATATTTCCAAGGGATCGAGACTTATGCGGGTGAAACCGCAGGGCGTTGCTAGTATTTCACAAAAGAAAGGATTTCCCAAACAATAATTCAAATCCCAACCATAGTTCCGATACTTACGTTGTTTGCCAATCTTTTTTTATACTGAGCATGATAGGTAGGTACCTAAATAATTTCAGACAAAGTAGTAACGAGATACTTGCCACATTAGAATAGAACAACGCCGGGTTCCCTCACCCCGATCGCGTGCATGGTCGGCATCACTCACCAGTGTGACGTCACTCAGCACACACGCTTGAACCATTAGGACTGAACAGCATGGCTTCTAAGAAAAGGGATATTAGGCGCCAGGGTAGCCTGCGAAATTTTAAATTTTCTTGTGGTTTTTGCAATTTGCAGGTTTGTGTTGAATGTTGATTAAAATATGATTCGCGAGCGAAACAAATATGACTTTACAGAATATTTTGTAATCATTAATGTATCATCAATACAACCCTCTAAGATCATATAATCTTATTGATTGATATTTCAAGATATAGTTATTTTATTGTATTTATATTATATATTATATTTTGTATTATAGTTGTTGTTGTGTTGTAAATAAATAAATAAATAGTTGTATTGACCTGCAAATAGCAAAAAACGTAAGAAAATTTTAATTTCGCAGTTTATCTAATGCATCCCCTATAACTTGGTTTGTAACGCGCCTCCTGGTGGAAAAACATGGAACTTATTTGCAGACTTGGATGCATTTTGATAGGACTGTCATTTTATTTACAGCCAAACTTAAGTGAACCTGTCATTCCACCGGATGCCATTGATATTGACACTATTGACAGCTCACTCCAAGATCACTTCACCTACGTTTTCACGGTGAGATTTTTACAGAATTGATCGGCTGAACTGTTGTCAGTCAATCAGGGTAATTTGGACTTCATAAATCACCTTCACAGAACATGTGAATATTCCCCAAAGAGGCAGGCTGAGGTACTACACCTCCCAAACCAAACTCAGACTAGGCTGTTGTTGAGAGTTTCCTGTAATAATTTATATGTTGCCTACTGTAAAAGATTTACCAAAATAGGTAAGTGTGAGGATTGATAAAAAATACGACGATTTTTTGAGCTTTTACCATTGTTTATTGGCACATGCTAGGTTTTACCAAAGACAACAGTCGTTTCCTGCCATTGGGGACCCACTGAGGTAGGTTAGTTCCTATTAAAAATACAACTGAATTGAGAACCTCCCCTTTTTTTTGAAGTCGGTTAAAAATGAGTATTTGTTAATACTGCGTAAGTTTGCACAAGACAAAGAAAATTTCAGACTTTTAACAATTGTTTTCAAAACTAAATGATTCTTAGTAATTAGATGTTTAAAGTACGCTTTTCACAACAAGGCCATTTACAACACAGGTACATAAGTACTTCTGCCCTATCGTAACATCAACTTTATGACCTACCGCAACCCACCATATTACTCCGGTCCATAAAAATGCGTCGTCGAATATACAGCCTTGGGCCCGATATGGCTATTACCTTCCTATGAAATCTATTACCGATAACATTATGTACTTCCTCACCTATGTGATGTGTACCGAATGAATTATTTACGTTCTTAATGAAACTATATGTAAGGTACCTACGTAAATGAAGAATACACTTACGTAACTTCAAATAAACCTTCATATTACTATAATTTGTATAAGGACTGTCAGCAATTTTATACATTTTGGTCAAGTAGGTATTGAACTTTTGTATTAAACAGCAGATTTTTTTATCGTGGTTTCAGAGTTAGTCCCATAGTGAAAGTTCTTTCAACTTTTTTTGAAGAAAGGCCTTCCTCCAGTCCATAAATCTTTCGCGAGCCCATATTTTAAAATAATAATAAGCTAGTTGGAGTTGACATTTGATATCTAACTATACCTGAAAAGAAATGGCGAAACAAACTTAGGGGTCACAGACACAGACGGACACAGGTCAGATTACTATAAGTCGAACTTTTAATTAGCTGCAGTAAAATGACAGCTTCTGTGTTACTTATATGACTGAAATTGGCGTCTTTTTATTTTTTCGCGGCCATCAACCAAATCTTGTTTTGTAGTACCTACAGAGTAGCTTAACATACGAAACATATTTGACATGCATATCTCTAAACGCAGTCCGAAATGAGTTATTAAGAAGTGTCATTTTACTGCAGCTAATTAAAAGTCGGAGTATAGAAGCTAGCAATTATAATAAAAGTTCAGCAGTTATAATTAAAGGTGCTGTAGTTGTTGTAGTGCAGACAAGAAAAGTAAGCAAAAGTGTTTTGAAATGATAACCCTTCTCACCATAGCGCTTTGTTGCACTTTATCAGTCAATTACGTAATTTTTGAGTACTTTTGTACTTTCATTGTAGGACATACCCAACTAAATAGGTACAATATAAATTAATTAGCGACAGGAAATTACCTACTAATAATAATCGACTGATACCTAGCGAACCTAAGTCAGCAAAAACAATAACTATGCAAATACTGAAGCCAAGAACACCTTTTTTGGGGGGATGTCCTTATGGATACCCTCCGTCTGGAGAGAACGGAGGGTTATGTTGGACTCCTACGACTAAAACCCCTCTGATCCTTCTACTACATGAGTCGGGGACCCGGAAGAAACATGTACATTTGCCGCACTGGCGAGCCAACCAGCTCCATATCTAACCATAGCCATAGTTGGCCCGTAATCCCATTAGAACTTGAAATTTTGTATCATCCTCTGAACGTCTTTCGGCTGACATGACTGTGGCGATGAATTGGGCCATAACGTATAAGAGGAATTCTCTCCAAGTCTTAATCTTTCTCTTCTATTGATAAAAGTTAAGGTAGGTGCTTCCTTATATTATTTGGACCAAGATGGTGGCCATATTAATCGCGCCATCAGAGGCATGCGGTGTTTGATTTTCGATTCGAATTATTGTTTTGCATATCTAGCAAAGCTTTGGCTTCTTAAGAAAGCGGAGAACTGTCACACATAGGCTGTCCAAATACTGATGAAAATTACCGTAGCTTTTGCTTGAACCTTGTTTCAGATGAGCTGGAGTGTCTATCTATTCGCTGATTATAGAGGGAGAAGTATTACAATAAAAGTAGGTTAAAAAAAATCTAAATTAAATTTAAAAATTTTTATTTCCATAATTATTATACTGGCAGTCGTATATATCGTAATATCAAAATAGTATCCACACACACTAGCTATACAAAGCATCCACAGAGGTGGAACACGCACTTACATTTAACAAGAGAGATAATGGCTGTACACCATCATTACAAACACAATTAAATGCTTTGGAACAACATTTCAATAAGTAAGTCCTAATCTAAGGCTAATAAGTCATTAAAGTCAGACTGACAATCCAACGCAGCATTCTTAGTCTGAAAGTTTAAAAAAAAATCCGCGAAGTATCTCAGTAAGCTTTTGTATAGCCCGACAATTGAAACTTTATTTTCTAAATTTTCAGACTCCTACCGTAATAATACAATTTGACTTACAAGATTTCAACAATCTGTGACCGATTTTTTTCTTAAACAAATTTAATATCGCTAAATCCAGACAACAATATTAAAAAATCTGAGATTTCATAAATGTCAGCAACACCAGTCGGAAGGAAATTATGTCACTAGAATTAACTTCCATGTAATGGCACTTGCTTTTAATATAAAAATACTAAGCACCTACAGTGTGCGTTACACGCACAACAATTATTAATTATTTATTTACAATTTATCTTTTGCCACTTTTTTTAACAATAAATACATTTTTGGTCTCATACTATGAACGCATCCATTCCATTAAGAATTCAATAATATTTTTAATAATTATTTTTTATCTGTACTCTTTTATATTTTTTTTATTGTTTTTGGCGGGCGTGGCAAAGGACCGCGTTTTGAACGCTATTATAATGTTCAGTCACGCATTTAAGAGTTAAAGCTAACTTAAAAATAACTATAACTTAGGTCATGAAGTATTAAAATAGTTGCTACTTTAATTTCCTGGTCCTAAGTTAAACAAAACTGACACTTAAGGTACGGAAGAGACATAAAGTAAGCGCACACGTGGTATTTAGAACTTACATTATGAAATTGTACATACAATAAAGCATAAGTTTTTTTTTTGTAATGACTTAAAACTTAACGTATTAGAGATCCATGCTGAATGTTTCTTGCGCCTCATCGAATGAGATTGAGTTTGAACGCGCCTTTTGAGCCGCGGACGGTTGTATGACATTCGGGACGGAGTTAGGATTCTTTAACAGTGCTGCTGGTAATGCGCACTTTGGTGGGGTCTGCGAGATCGGAGATTGCCTTAGCGACATCATAAAGGACCTCTCGTATACTATTCTTGTACCTGGAAAAAAGGAAATAGAAGATATTAATAAAAAGCACAACAATAATTACTATAAATTGCTTTCTCTGGTCCTATTCTTTATAGACATAAAATGTGTCTTATTGTTCGGAATCTGTGGTTTTCCTAATCGCATATGTAGGTACTCATTAACTAGGTACCATAGTTAGGTACAAAAATATTATTTTTTTGTAGGTACCTAACTAAATACAAGCCAATTGTATTTAAATTTATTTAATTCTATTCATAAATATTTCGCGAAGTTCAAAGATGGTGAAACTGTTACGAGTATGTCATACGACATCATACATAACGTTTAATTAATTTACGAGGAAAACAGTTTCGAAGTTTCGTCGAAAATATTATGTACGAATTCTATTTCGGCATTTCCGCGTGTCAATGTATTGATATTGTTTGTTTTGCTTAAAATATTGTATGTAGTATTTTATGTTATACGTTAGCACTTAGCACATCAGTGTTTTAGCATGTTTACAAATATTTATTTGTTCTTCTTAATATTATTCTAAGATAAATTGGCCGAGTCTTTAATGATTATGGATTCTAACAATCTGTGCAGCCTAATTGAGCAACAGAAATTCTACCGGTTTCCACTCTCAAATAGAAATGGCTGTTTACATAGCTGCCACAATATTTACACCGAGTTCTTGTAGATAAGGTAGATACTCATGGACACATATCTATTCGATAAATAATAAGTTTGTAATTAATAGTTCAAATAAGAGTAAATAGAGAGATCGCAGAAGGCGATAAGGCCGCCCATTATACGTTTTGTAGTGATAATCGTATTTTTTCTAATGTATTTTCTGGTGTACAATATAAGTATAGTTCAATAACGAAAAGTTCGGAATATACGAGTATTTTCACTTTTGGAAAAGCGGGCAAGTTGATTGTAGTAATCTGGTGATGAGGTATAAGTAAGTTACCGAAGAAAAGGTTACCCAAAAATAAATAAATATGTAAGTAACAGTAAGTTTATTTTGAGGCAATCCCTAGAGCCTTTAGCTTCTGTTGATGCTTCTCACCTTGACTACAGAATCTTTATAAGTATTATAGAATCTCTAGGTATATTTTATGGTGAAATAAAATATTATCTTTACCTCTACATATATTATTTTATTACAAGAGTGCGCTGACATTTCCCTGTCACTTTGATTGTGGAGATAAGTTTGGTCTTAATGATCCTTAAGACGCTTGAAGCATCCACTTCTTTGTTGTGTTCATATATCATTTGTTCTTTGTGCTGAGGACTTCGCTTTCAATGATCTTGATCATGTCCTGTTTTTTTTACTTTTTAAGTCTGTTATGAGACGTTTAATAAAAACACGAAGATTTTACGAATAAAAAATATGGTGACTACTTTGAAATTGGTTTATAAATCATCATCGGAATCGATAACGCTTATCTTTTTTTCTTGAAGTTGTAGGTAATACAATGAATAACACATCGGTATTCAGCCTAATTTACATAATATGGTTATGTATGCTGACTATTGAATAAATGACGTAGACCTGACATTTTATTGAAGCTGTATTTTAAGAATAGTCAATAACTTAACAGACAACACCAATGAAGTATATGGAAATATTTATGATTCTATATCCATACTAATATTATAAATTCGAAAGTAACTCTGTCTGTCTGTCTGTCTGTGTGTTACCTTTTCACGCCTAAACCACTGAACGGATTTTGATAAAATTTAGTAGAGAGATAGATTGCATCCCAGGGAAGGACAACGGAACAAGGAACAATGTACAAAACAAGACAATCTGTCTAATTAGGTAACAAAAAATAATGGAAAACTTCTACAGATTATCATCGACAATGTGTCCAATGTGCGCAAACGCACGCTAAGTGGACATAGTTGTTCCATTATCTTAAACAAACAGCGGATTGTGAGCGACTAGTTGCCAAGTCGTTACATAACCAGCATAACACAGTTAATATCGCCATGTGGCATATTTGAAATCACGTTTTCATTTCATTGTGAGGTTAGGATGATGGCATTAGGCTCGCTCCACATGATCTGCCTAGCCTTTTCCCAACTATGTTGGGGTCGGCTTCTAGTCTGACTCCAGTCTGAATACCAGTAAGTATTTTACATGGAACGACTGCCTATCTGACCCCCACAACCCAGTTCGGTACTTCTTGGTAAGACAACTGGCGCAATGTGGGTTTACTAAAAGTACAGCTCTGCCTACCCCTTCTAGGGAAGGCTTGATGTTATGTTATGTCAGGTTAGAAAGTTGGTACGTTTAATATAGCTGATCCTTTTGATTTAGAGTCTAAGAGTACCAACACTCAATTCGGAGTTGGACCCTGGATGTGTAATAAACTTTTACGCTGAGTTAGTTCTCTTTAGAGCTGCCTTATCAATAAGATCTTTAAATTCCCAATGTACTCAGTTAGTCTCTGAAAGAGTTTGCATACCTACATACGAGCTCTCTAAAATCTAACTTGGGCTCCTATAATCTCATTCTTGAGTCTCAAACTCTCAATTGGTGCACTTAGGCTTTAATTTTATAAAGTTTGTTACTACACATAAGTGGTTTTTAGTGTTGATTTGTAGACGGGTTTGCAAACTAAATTGACGCCCTGAGTTTAGATTACAAAAGCCCACTTAAGCGTGTTTGTGTAGGCAGTGTAATAACTACAATTTACGGGCGTAATTTATGTTTTTATGTGATACCATACACGTTACGCATAGTTACGACGTTGATAATCCGAAGGGTTACATAAACAAAGACATGGATTATCTTGTTTGGAAATATGTAGCATTTCTAGCAGTTGGCATATCAAAATGTTTTGATGTAACCTTCAGTACTCTTCATATCATTTTGAAACATTAAGATTGCTTTGTTGGAAGATTTTTTGTACGAATGTTAAACGATATTTTACTTCATGAAGTTTAAATAAATTAAGGAATATTCATCCTTTCATAGATAAAATTATATCTGTGGTAAAGGAGGATTTTATCACAATTTTTGCCAACTATTTTTGTTGAACACGCTTTTCAACTTTTGATTTCGTACAAAACATATCCATATTTAATATAATATTGAAATATTACTTGTTTTTATAGGTATTTAGTCACTTATCTACTATTAAACAGTTTAACTTTTATTTGTTATCATAATTAGTGCCACTAATCAGTTTGTTTTGAAAAACAATGGCTATAAAGTTCATTCCTAGTGAATATACGTAACTTAATACCTAATTATCGTAATGGTTGACCAATTAAACCCTGCCAAGGTTATATAAAGTTCATTGTCGCTTCTAAAATTAGTTTTACAACTCGTTATGCTTGAGGGACGAATCCAAAAGTACTGGCTATGTTAAATAGGTGTATAATGTACAATTCCCTTTACCCCAGCAAATGTTGGCAAAAGGATATTATTATTGTTTAACCGTCGCTTGGCAGTTTGAGTACATAATCCTTAGTCACTATTGTTACAGTGTCTGTGTAATTAATTAATTCTAACTAGATGACAGGCTGTTGAACTTTAGGGCTTGAACATATTAAAACAGTTTCTTTGTCGGATAATAAGTAGATACAAAACGTGGTCGTCACGTTACCTAATTGTCTCAATTATTGTTTTATGACCCAAACAATTGTAGAAGAAGAAAGAATAGAATACTCTTTAAATTACAGACATAAATTATATAAATTTTACAAAGGGTGACACAATGGGCGGTCTTATCGCTAAGATATAGATTAAAAAGGGGAAGGAGAAGAAGAAGTTCAAGAAGTTCCATTAAGTACCTCCAGGAGTGGTAGAGTAGACAGTGCCTCCAGGTGTGCTGGAGTATACATCAGGCATCTGCGAGGGGTCGGTGATGAGAACCCTTCTTGAAGGAATGGCCTGGACATTGGTCGCTTGCCTCGCAATAGGTGATGCCGACATGATGATTCCAAACGTTTTTTTTTTATAATTTCACAAAGCACTGACACTGTTGGTCGATCAAAAAGACAAGGAGGACTGAACCGGGTGTAGCCGTTGCCTAAAATAAATACGTTTACCAGCTAAACGCACACATGCACGTGTTGTGTATTGTAAACACGTCACACACGAGCGAGCCACATCAAAACATGCATAGATTATATTGTGACAGATAGTTTACTTTGTTGACCTGGCTTTGTGTTAACTTGACCTTGAGGTATTGTTGATATAGTAAATATTGATATGACTTAGAGCGGCTTCGCACTAAATCCGATCCGAATTAAAGATCCGACTTCAATCCGAATTGTTAATGTTCCAAATTCGGACGGATAGAGTTCGGATCTAGTGCGCAAGGCCTCATACAAATAGGACTATGGTCACTTTGGACCGGCATTTCTCGGATTCAGATCGGATGTAGTGCGAAAACGCTCTTAGTGTGCATGCACAAGGCAACAGGCGTCGACTAGAGAGGCAAAGTGCAACCGTCGTCGACGCGTGTCGGCGTTAAATATAGTGCTCAAATAAACGAGCGGCATATTGTCGACGGCAGTCGCCGAAACGTTGACGGCTGTCGTCGACACGTGTCGCTCGTGTGTATGCACACTTATGTAAGCGAGTACGTTACTTATTCATCACCATCGTCTTCATCATTGGGAACCTTGTTCCACCCACTACCCACAGAGTATAAACCTTCTCACTTTTGTGCCATGCTTCCCTGGCCTGTGAGAGTCCCATCTAGGTCTTCCCCAGTCTGCCTTAGTAGTAGTAGGCCTTCCATCCACCTGGCTATTATAAAAAGCTCATAGTAAAGTGATTTTTATCTAAGTAATTTTTCTACTAAAAACCTACTGAACTCTGAAGTGCACTTAGACAGTTTTTTCAGGAAGTCTTTGCTACTGGCTTTTTTTGTTGTCTTTGTAACTAGCAGAATTTACTACTGAAAGGAAATTTTTAATCTGTACCGATCAGTCAGGCATGGATGAGGTAGTGAAACACACTTTTAATCACATTTCGAGGGTTTTGAAGAAATTTCCTAATCCTTCGCTTTATAGGTTTGAAGAAATCGCCTGCTCAGCAACGTAAATAACGCAATGAACGTGGCTGAACTGTCAAAATTAAAGCAATTGCGATTCATTTTCAGTTATGAGTGTACGCAATTACCCCGCAGGTTTCACAAAATCATAGGTTTTCAACTTCATTTTGCCCACCGCCCGCTTTGAGAATATATTTTATTTTTTTGTAAAGCCCTCCACTTTTTTTACTTACCATCTGTCGCGAATCTGAAACAGCTATTGCCCCGATTATTATTAAAAACGTGTAATATTTTATAGTCGTAAGATAGGATATATATAATTTTCTCTGGGTCCTCCTCTGCTCCCCTGAAAGTTTCACACGGCCATGAGGGGGCGCTGTGTACTAGATTATTCTATGTAAAAACAATTGTCTTCTATCAATCGAATTTGTTATTCAAATCCTATCTGTTCTCTGCCTATTCTCCCGTCTTATAATAAACAAACTCCACACAATCTTTGGTTGCGCACACACTGACACGTTATCGTTATCGTACGTCACACCCACACTTAGATGACAATGTTTTGTGCGTAGTTTATTCAGTCGATACGGCGATGTCGACTAATTTATATTCGTAAAATGTTTATCTCGTACAAAATCAACTTGCAAAGAGGAATTTGGGGAAGATGATGTGAATGTCTTTCGAGTACATACATACACACAATACTTTTAATAGGCTGGATGTGCCTCACTCCAGCCTAACCCTTTGGAAAATACAGGGATGATTTATTATGTTATGTGTATTAATAGGCTATAATTTGGGAACTCTATTTTAAGTTACCTAAGGCGTGTTTTGTAAACAAGTTTACCGGTTTCTGATAATAATGTTGATAAATGCGTTTTCAAGGTCGGTAGGTAGGTTGGTTATCAAAAAGAAAGGTGAGTTGTTATTGTGAGAATTGTAGGATACCTATCAATCTAACTAATTTATTATATAATTAAGATTACATGCACAACATTACAGAATTGAATTCTAATTTCCAAACTTAGTAACAGCCCGGAGTTTGGATGTAAGCGGTGTACCCTTGTGTATCGGAGACCACGCAGGTAGATAAAGCCGTTGATCCTGCGCCTGATTTTTCTCAGGTCGCGTCGAATTACCGTCCCATCAGACTATGGGAGTGAGGGAAGAGACCATAGATATAATATATTTCTATGGAAGAGACAGTGCACCTGTGTCTGCGCATTACTTGTGCACTATAATATCTCCTGACCAAAGGCAAGGGAAGGAAATCTCTGTTGAAAATCAGAATTCATTTCAGAGTTTGGATAAAATGCGCCCTACCTAATCTGGATGGCAAATGGATAAGGGATGATTACTTCCATTAAACATAACAGCACCCTAAATGTGTAACACACTATCCACCACAATTTGAATAATTTTGAAGGATATTGCTGA
Source organism: Gortyna flavago (assembly GCA_963669345.1). Lineage (NCBI taxonomy): Eukaryota > Metazoa > Arthropoda > Insecta > Lepidoptera > Noctuidae > Gortyna > Gortyna flavago. Next base: position 4,104,986 of record OY770144.1, read on the forward strand.
TCGATTGCTTCATATGTTTGAAAAATGTGTCTGCTCAACAACGAAAATAGCGCAATATATGTTGTTGAACTGTCAAAATGAGCCATTGCTACTGATAGTGTGTTACACAGTTACATTGCTTATGAGTGTAGCTGTAGGTGCACTACATTCATTTCTGGCTAGTTACCACGTAGGTAATGTATGGTCGGCTAGTTACCACGTAATGTATGGTCATCTTCCAGCATGGTTATACCTAGCTAAATACGAATAGAAACGAACAACGTTTATTTATTTTCCAATACACTCGTAATATGATACAGTTCATTAAAGTGTAATTATATTAATCGATTTCCGACTTCTCGAGTAAATTGTTTCGATGTAGAGGTAATTATAATCGATGTTCCCACGGCTCGATTTCTCTCGGACTGTAATCGATTACATATTTTGTATAATAAATTATTTACAGTGATCAGTGCAATAGTATTTTTAAAATACCTCAGCCAGTTTTTGATGGACGGAAGGATTTTATAAACAAAACAATAAATTAATATATATTTGGAATTACAAAACTTTAAATTATTGTAAGGGTTTCCATACGATAGGGATTATATAAAAAGAAAAGATTTTGCTTTCTGTGTTTGTTAAACTTCCACGCTAAAACGACTGAACAAATTTGGATGAAATTTGGCACATGGGTAGGCCATGACCTGGATTAGCACATAGGATACTTTTTTATCCCGGTATTCCCACGGGACCGAGACTTATGCGGATGACACCACGGGGTGGAGCTAGTTTGAAACCAATGAAAACGCAGGTTTAGAACAATTAGCTACTATAAATTGAAAATAGTTTTCACATGATGCCCGCCGTGATATAAATATATCTGAGACTTTTCTATCTATATCTAACCACATCTTTCTTATAAGAATTTAAAACATTATAAGGCACTCTACCTATCTACCCGACATCATAAATTCTTAAGTAAAAAAAAAATCTATGTAGCTATCAAAACTTTTACTGAACCAAGTTACATCATTGTCTTGTGTATTATGTATTACTGTACGACATTCCTACGTATATTTATATGCCTGACGGCCATTGACATAACCTCTTAGAACCACGAGGCGCTGCGCTAACACGCGGTTTCGCAGACCTAACGAATATTTTTTTATGTAGGCGAGTTTATGGGTCAAATGCGTTGGTGCAAATGTTGGCTGTGGCCTAGAATGTTGGGCCAAGATTAGGCTGGTATTTTATACGTCATTTACCGTGTTATTTTGGGAGTAAAAGGTTTGTTTTTGATTATATAAAACAAAGTTAAATACATAACGTTGCGCCTGAATTCCCCGAGAGGTTATGCAGAGGCTTTGATAATTATCAGAGAGGTGTACTGAAAGTAGATAAGGTACCTACGCTCAGATTTCGCCAGTTATGTGAAAAACAGCTAGAGACGCTAGTACCTAATATATACATATGTCATTGGCTAGAGCCGTGATGTTGTGTTCAGGTTTAATATGTAGTTACTCGTTTCGACCCACAACTTCGTCCGTATGAAATTTATTGTTCCCCCGACTCACCACGTCGCATCGCATCGCCTACCCGCGCTAAATTATACTTTTTGCTAGCATTTTCATTTCGCGTTCTTTCTGACGTTTTTTTTTTTTAGCTCTGCTCCTAAGGGTCATAGCGTGATGCTAAATAGCTTTTAGCCTTCCTCAAGAATTGGGCTATCAAATGCAAAAATAATGTTTCACATCCGACTGGTAGTTCAAGAGAATATCGCGTTCAAACAAACAAACAAACAATAAAAGGTAACAAACTCTTCAACTTATTATTATTAGTACAGATATACATACAGGGTGTCCCAAAAGGTTATGTAGCTGGGAAGGGGGGTGATAGAGGAGGTCACACAGCCCCAAAAGGTGTAAAATCTTTAGTTTAAAAAAAAGATGCCATTTATTTTTTTAAATACCCAAAGGAGATGTTTTTTTTTTCTGGTGTCCCTTGTGACCACCCCTATCAACCCCACTTCCCAGCTACGTTACCTTTTGGAACACCCTGTATAATTCATTTGAAATTCTAAATAGTTACACAAAACAGCCTCTCATTGTTATTGTAGTTAAAACGTATTACATGTATGTTTTGCATAATCGCATTGGGGTCCCGTTCTTATTGCAGCATGTGTATTGAACATCAAGCTCGAAAACATGTGACACCTACTAACCCCGCACTGGGCCGGGTGTGGTAGATTATAATAATACATAGTTCTTCCATAGTTCTTGGTAACCAGTCCACTTTAGCCACCCAAATCCATAGACCAACTTTTAATTTTTCCATATCCTGCAATAGTCTTACACCAACCGGGGGTTATCCTTTTGTGCACATTGCATAATGCATACAGGGATAATCGTTGGTTGGTGCCGCATTTCATTAACATTTCCTAAGGGACCTCTGCGAGTTGGCTTAAGCCCCTCGTACGCCTTCCAAAGGACCGGGACTATGGTCTTGAGATATGTAAAATAATAATAACGTTTATTCGTTATTATTATAGGTATAGATTAAAATTTGTAATTTTTTTTACATAAAGTCTTAGAAATTATTTATAGGTTATAGATTATAGTCGTAGATGTTTTTGATGTTTTTAATGTAAATACTTTGTTGCTAAAGCAGTTTTGTGTTTTTGAAAGCACGCGTTTGCAGAATTGGTGAGAGGATTCCGCTAGCACCCTCTGCACAGACTATACTGTTGTGCGCTTTAGGTGCGGAACCCTAAAAAGTATGAGTAGGTATGATGCGCACATAGTGATTGTGATTACGTTGCACATTTTTTTTCCCATGGATGTTGACTGAAACTTAAGAGAGCCACGTGTAACAAATTATAATATACGTATGTAGTGGTAATTACTGAGAAAAAGTAAGCAAACTCGGGTTTGTCTATCTAAATTTCTTTAATTTAGTAGGTACAAGCAATGCTCCCGACCGACGGGCTTGCCCAACGGCAAAAATGACGAACTTGTATCCCCAAGTAGGGGTACTTGCCCCGTTGAATTTAAAAAAATACTTCTTTCCTTGTATGACAGAATAAGTAGCTTCACGGACGCTTTTTCCAGGCCCTACACGGACACGATGTAGATCTACCAGCGTCCGTAGCCTGGCCAGACCCAGCGGTTTGAGCAGTGCGTTGTCTAACGACTTTAAGATTTTTAGTTAGCAAAACTACAAGAAGTCTTTTAATTTCCTATATTAATGATGATAAAACAATGCTCCATGAATAAAGGCACGTAGGCATCTTGTTATCAGTCTAAAATCTGACTATTATTACTATCATTACTACACCTGATAACATCGTCTAAGTACCTACTTATATGTTTTTAATAGAAAGATAACAACGCTATACTTAATAATAATGAAAAGACTAGGTACCCTGCGTGTATATTTCTTATATATTTTTTTTACTAGCTTACGCTGCCCCACTCCTGGGCAAAGGCCTCCCTCCACTCCTTCCACCTTTCGCAAGCCCGCGCGTCCTCCTTCCAGTTTTGACGGAACCTGTTCAGCTCGTCCCGCCATCTCCTACGTGGTCTGCCGCGGCCCTGCCTCACTGTCTCAGGGCACCAATTCTGTGCTGTTTGGGCCCACAATTTTTCCGGCATGCGATATAGACATGTCCTACCCAGTCCCATTTAAGTTGGGCAGCCTTTTGAGCCACGTCAACTATAACTTTGTTTTAGAGCGCAGTATTGTGTTTCGAACACGATCAGTTAATTTAACGCCTAGTATACTGCGCTCTATTACTCGTTGGCAACCCTCAAGCTTGAACCTCTGCCGTCCTCTGCTGAACTGACAAAGACCAGGTTTGAGCGCCGTATGTGAGGATAGTATTTGCATGTCCAATGGCACATTGGCATCTCCTTTCATGAGGACTTTCATCGACCGTCGCGAATCATACATATTTTGATCAACATACATATCACGGGCTACCCTGACGCAAATATAGTTTGAAACATGAAGACATGTTTGAACATACTTATAGAATAACGGCTAAGCTAAAGGTATCTATCCTCCCTAAGAAGGTATCTATAGATACTTCGAGGCTTGTGTATTTATCGTTACTTTTTGCGTTTTTGCACGATTGTCATCGCAAAAATGGCAATGTCAACCGCGATTATAATATGCGATAATATAGGTACTAGCTGATCTTTGTTCCTTCTTTGGTACACCTACTAATAAACAAGCTGTTATGTTTGTGTGACTTTATACATAGCCATTACTAAGTACTAGATACCTACCTGTTATGATGAACTGAAACTCTACTTTTGTTGCGACTCTAAAGATACTAGACCTCTTTTAGTACTCAAAAAGGGGTCTAGTATGTTTGGAGTCGGATACTTTAGTTCTGTAGTTATTTAGGCCTATATTTGTAGGGTTTGGTTTCATTTTTAATTCTTTTACCTATTGTGGTATAGTAATTTTATTTTAGGTGCATCGTCTTCACATATTATTTATTATACAGGATGAAATTGAAAACATGCGACAAATCGAAATGGGTGATTCTACTCATCATTATGAACAACTTTTACTATGGGACCAAACCTGAAATCGCGAAAAAAAAATCTGCTGTTTCCTACATTTATGTTCGCATAACTCGTCAAAATGTAGGGAACTGCTGTTTTTTTTTTTTTCGCGATTTCAGGTTTGGTCCCATAGTAAAAGTTGTTCATAATGATGAGTACAATCTCCCATTTCGATTTGTCGCATGTATTCAATTTCATCCTGTATAATTAATGTATGCAAAATATTGTAAAACATTTTAAAAGAGTAACGGTGGAGTTTCTTGCCTATTCTTCTCCATACGAAAACTACCTTTTGGAAGGGGCGACTAGAATCAATTCTATTCCATTGTAATTTTTGACGTAAAAAAATTCAAAAGTGCCTTTTATGTGCCTATTTCAAATAAATGCTTTGACTTTGACTTTGGCATAAATAGGCCCAGTTTATGCAAAGCATTTCTTTATTTATTTAATAAGCTCACAAAAGTACACAGGCGGACTTAGGTAATGCCATAGGAATTTTCTATCAGTCAATCTTTGGGTGGTGCAGAGACAAACAGTGGTAGGCACTATGCCGAAAACTGAATTTTCATTCAATTCAGTATATAAAAATCACATAATATGCCTATTAAAAACTATAATACACAGGGAAACCGTGATAGTTTCCTAGTATGTCACAATCGCAAGTAAACATTATTATTTTTGCCGAAACATGAGCATATAGAGATAACATTAGTAATATTCTGTCTGCGAACAACGATAACAATAGTTTGATAAGAATTATTATCTGAATTTAAAATATTATCTGTCTGTGTTTACAAAAAACTACCTTTGTTGTTTTTTCTAAAATATTGTTGTTTCTAAATAAAATGTTGTTGAAAACTACACTGTTGGATCTTCAACTTTTAGAGCTGAGCTAACTTTAGCTTTCGTGACTAAATAATAACAGCCACATGAATCGATCGAAGGTTAAGCTACACTTGCCGCGGCAGCAATGTCGCGCAGCATTACTGCCGTGCTCGGAACGTGATCTCATATAAACCTAGAGAATGTATGGGGACCAGTAGTGCGACTGCACTGCCGCGGCAGCAGTGCTGCGTGCTGCCAAGATCGGAATCATACCTTAAGCCGTTGGTCCCGGCTGTCATTCGTAAATCTTTGACAGTCGTTAAGGGTAGTCAGAAGCTCAAAAGTTTGACAATGAGTCTTACCAAGGGGAATCGTGTTGCCCAGTAACTGGGTTGTAGATGTCAGATAGGCAGTCATTCTATGTAAAACACTAGTATGTAATAGACTGGAAGCCTGGGGTAGGCTTCCAGTCTATTACATACTAGTGTTTTACATAGTTTGGAAAAGGGTAGCCAGATTGATTGAGCGCTGAGCCGAAAATCCAACAGCGCGTGTTTATTTACCTGTGGATTCATTTAGGTCAGGTGCTGACGTGTGTTAGTATGTATACACACGAGCGGCACGCGTCAACTGCAGAGGCGACAGCAGCCTTCGACACCCATCGACAACTTGCTGCTCGTGTACTTGAGTAGTGCTCAAATACACGAGCGGCACGTTGGCGGCGGTGCCGGGTACCCGAGCGCTAAAATAAAAACAGCTGTTACTCTATACGTTTTGTACCTACTCCCACATAAGCCAGACAATAAGAAAATACTCGAAATACATTGCAAAATGGAGAATAAACTAATGAAGTTATAAAAAGTGTAATGACCCAATTTTTTCTATTTTAGTCTAGAAAATTATCGTGAGTTTACGTCAACGATCAATGTATTTCGGGACTCCGGACCAACGCACGATTCGCTGTGGGACTACTAAATTAAGATGCACAGATTTAAACACTGAGATTTAACGATAAATCATGACTAAGGTAGGTACTCGAACGGTCACTTTTTGCCTTATTTTTACAACTCATTTTACGATCATATATTAACGACTTCTCCCGCAAAGTACCTAATACTTAAAAGAGTATTGAGAAGTAGGTAGGTACCTAATATAAATTTTCGGTTATCAGTCAAGTTCATGACCTACTAACTTACAGGCAGACAGATTAAATGAAATATATTTAATTAAGTTGTCCTCAGGCTAGGTGGAGCCACGATCTTCGCAGGGTGGCTGGTAGCTGTACCTATGAGAGTTACCGAGAATAGACCTAACTGGCGTGCGTTTGGAGAGGCCTATATCCAGCAGTGGACTGCTGTAGGCTGATGATGATGATGATAGAGACTAATTTATAAATTATTTAAAAAACAACAAGCATCGTAATCGAGTTCCAAAATATTACCTACTTACTTACTCTGCATTCTGGAATACTTAGATAATTCTAATATTCCTCCCTCGTGTATTTACTTACTGAAACAAACTATAATCCTTACCTTTCACCCCTCTAGTTGTCGCGTCAATAATGTAAACTTACAACAGTAACTTTAAGATATTATAATGCGCTTGAAACTGCTGTAAAATTCACTCATTGCTGATGGCAAGCGGATCATGAATTTAAAATAAGTTTGTCCTTTAATTTACAAAATAATGTTTGATTCATAGGAGGGATAGGAGGTAATCGCGTGACCTAGTTAACGGGACATAAATTATGTACACATGTAGGTAGGTATATAATAGTATAAATATTGTGTATGTTTAGTAGCGATTAGTCGGCTTATCTCGACAACTCACGTGTTATAGTTACCTACATTATTAAGTAGTAGGAATTGCTACAGTTTTTGGATTGAAAGAAAAGAACAAGAAAGAACATGCGTTTATTTGCGGTAAACATGACGCATTAAAAGAACAATAAACACAAAAAAAAAACAAGTTGGAGGAAAACACGCATGCATGTTGGGTGATTAGTACCTGGCAAGTATAAGGTATAAGGTACTTTTAGGTACAGAGGCCAGCACATCAACCTACCCCAATCTGTCAAATTTTCCCAATTGAATATGAACCTTATTCGTTTGTGGTAAAGTTCAAAATCTATCAAAGAAATTTGACAGATTGGGGTAACTTGATGTGCTGGCCTCTGTACCAATGTTCTTTTCAAACAAAAAAGATCCAGAGCCAATCTAAACAGACGGGTAATACACGTTTATAGTGTATTACGCAATTACCAATTTAAGTACCTACATGAAATGAATGAATGGCTTCCATTTTGACAGTTCAACAATATTCATTGTGTTATTTACGGATTTATTTACGTTGTTAAGCAGACACATTATTTCGAACATATGAAGCAATGGATTAGTATCTAACATCCTTTTAAATGATTCAGATTGTGATTGATAGGGTGGAACGCAATAAGAGTGCAGTTTTCAATTGGCGGAAAAAAAAGAAGTTTTGAAAGTTCCTATAAGTTCTTTGTCTCTGAATTAATTAATTATTAAAATTTTAACTAAATTTACTTACAATAAAGTATTGTTATTTTCTTCACTATCGCCAAACTGCGCAGTAGCTAACTCAAATACCTATGAATTTAAATAGTTTAGGTAAGTAAAAACAACTAAGTATGTAGGTAATAACAATAAGAAATTATTTCAATTAAACCAGTTGAAGACACTTTTGAATTGTCAAGAGGTCAGTCAGTCAGAAAGATGAAGCTACTTGCCCATTTCAAAGCGTAGAGGTGGGTACCTATGGCGAAAAACGGGCAAAAAAACTTCACGAAATATTGATTACAAACAAAATATTGGTTACATCATTCATATAGAAACTATGTAAAACAAAAAGTACGTCATGCTTTTGTTTCTTAATGTTTTTAAGTCGTCCTGGTGCTCTGAGTGGAATATATTTACCTCGGTTTTAGGTTCCTAACAAAATGTATTTCTTTTTCCTGAAAGAAATTATATTTGAAAAGTTAATTTTAGACAATCCTTTTTAGCCGACTTCCAAAAAGGAGGAGGATGTTCGACTTTATGTATGTTTTTTTTAATGTAGGAATCTTTACGTCAAATGTGGAACTATTATTATTATTATTTTTGAAACGGTACTCTCTCGAGGTCCTATTGTCATCAAGTTGGAATCTGATGAGAGGATCCCATGGAAATCGAGAGAAACCCTCAAATTTTATAGGCAAACCTATAGCGATTTGGGTTTTTTTTTAAAGTAACTTGAGCATTTGCTCTCGGAAATCATCATTTGGTAAAGTGGAGCTAATCATGAAGACCATAGATGGCCATTCATCATGGTTATTAATCATCATTTCAGCCGAAAGACGTCCACTGGTGCACATAGGCCTCCTCCAAGCATCACGGATTTTTACGATTTCGAGTTCCTCTATATTTATATGTATGAGTATACTACGTTATATAGTTACAGCTTTAATTATTTATTAATTTTACGTGGTTATAAGGTAGACACGTTATTATTCTATTTTATTAAATTCATACAAACTTTATAAATAGTTAATTGAACATTACAGTCCTACGCACATTCTCGCCATAGTTAAACAACGTTGTTTATTTTGAAACTTTCCCGTTATATTTTTAGTGTTCGCTTGTTCATAGAAGCCAGTTAGTCTAACTACTTAGGTATTTTAATGTTAGCAATATCAGATTGAACGAAAATAGCCAGCGAGTTGCGCTTGCGCCTACGCCTATTCACAACACAGAATCATATAGCATAGCATAGCATAGCATAATCAGCCTATAACGTTCCCACTGCTGGGACATAGGCCTCCTCTCTGTGAGAGGGCCTGTAACCCATCACAACGGCCCAGTGCGGGTCTTCGAAATTTTGGTTTTTATGAGCAGTGGTGATGAAATGAAATATACAAAATAAAGTGCCTGTCTGGGTTCGAACTGACGACCTACAACTCGTAAGTCGGGGCCGATACCACTGGGCCACTATACTGATCTATCATGGCATAGCCTATAATGTTCCCACTGCTGGGAGAAAGCAAACTTAAAGCATGCAAACTGAATTCTTAGTTGACTGCTGATCATGCATTAAGATTAATAAAGATGATGCCAAAACATAAATTTCAACCAATGGACGTTTTTAGCACATGATGCGGAGGGTTACGGGAAAAGTCATAAGTAAAGGTTTGAGTATGAATGAGAATTGCTATGGAGAAGGCTAAAGAAACGATGGATGGAAAGATCATAAAAGAAGATTGTGAAAGATTATATTATGAATATAGTGACTACTGAGATCCAACTCGAATAAATTCGGATAAGGACAAGAGTAGGTATGATGAATGATGATGAGAATTTTTCGGCTCAAGTAGGTATTTATTTATTTAATAAGGCTTACCAACTAAACACATACATGGCATTAACCCAGAGTCGTGGACATAACATTGATCTCGCATGTATTTAATTTATAGGAAAGCACGGCACTATCAATTAACGTACTAGTACATATACAATAAATAGAAAACTAAACACTAAAACAAATTAAAACAATTAAAAAGAGTTTGAATACTACGTTATAGCTTAAAGATGGTGTTTTTTTTTTCCTAACGACTTACATAATTATTATTAAAAATACTTTTCTTAAAAATACACAATTTACCACCGAAAACATCAAGATCGCAACTGTGGAACAAGTCATTGCATCTTCTGATTATATAGGAAAGGGGCGCATTGTATCCGTACTTGTTTCGACTGGATTTGATCGAGAAAGGTCTATAATTTTGGACTCTGGCGGACGGCCTAGGTACATTTATGCTCAGCTGACTCACCAAATCTAGGCAATTCACGCCTTGATTTACAACTTTAAATAAGAAAGTCAAACCTAAGAAGTCTCTACGCCATTGTAACGATTTCATTTTGAAATGACTCAGTCTATCATCATAGTGCTCAATTGTGCGTTGAACACCAGCTTTACCGAGAGCCTCCTAACAAACCTCTTTTGAATTCTTTAATAGACTTATAAGCCGTTTTAAATTTTCCGCAGTTTTTCCACTGCCAATTTCTCTCTAATTTCTATACCCACTGTCCTTATTTGCCTCCGCATCTTCTCGGAACTGATAAAACAGACATTGAACCGACCGTCTTGGTTATCTTGCAGGTAATTAGTCAGGTGTGAACAAACTGGGGTAAGTTAATGACTGACGTCTGACAGTAGCGGCACACATTCTCAAGGATTATATAAGAAAATAAACGGTTTTTCAAGAAAACATGACATAGGTACCTAGCTGTAAAAATTATATAAAAAACATAACATAATCAGCCTAAAGGTAATGTTTCCACTGTTTGGAACACAGGCCTCCTCTCGATGAGAGGGAGTGGGCCGTAATCCACCACGCAAACCCAGTGCGGGTTGGTAGATGTCACACATGGCTTCGAATATTCTTCTGGATATAATAAAAAATTAAACTGCATAAATGGGCCCCCTCAGTTGGTCTACGTGGTCTTTCTTTGTCTCTCGTAACATCATCCGAGGGTCGGTGGAGTTTCTTGCCCGTTCTTCTCCATAGGAACCTGCTGTGGTTTGGAATGGGATACTAGCTTCATCTTTCTGACTGACCGTCCCATTGACAATTCAAACGTGCCTGTAAGTGGTTTAATTTAATTACATGCTTTGAGTTTGTCTTTGATAATCATCATTTCAGCCGAAAGACATCCACTGCTGGACATAGGCCTCCCTCAAACGTCGCCACATCCGTCATCTCATCACAATTTGAGAATACTTAACTCATTTTGTGGTTAAACCTATTTACAATATGATTACTACTTTTTTTATATATCCTATTCTGTCCCGCAGCTACAGGAGCTCTTTTCGCGCACCACCTCGAACCACCCTCGCGGTACGCGTCCCTGCACCCTAATTGGGTAACAATTATATCAGTCTCATTTTGAAGGATATTGTTAATCCATTGCGATCCAACGGAATGAATGTCGTTGAACTGTCACAATTAAAGTCATTACTATGATAATAAGTTACGCAATTATCCCGCAGGTCGTCTCGCCACCTCTTTCTGGGCCTGCTTCGGCGGCGCCGTCCATCTTCAGGCACCCATTGTGTGGAGACGTTTTCAAATGATTACCTATACCTATCACGTAATTAATAATGTTACATTTACATAATGTTGATAACTATTTACTAGCCGAATATAAAAGTTTATCTCGCCTTGTCTTCCAGTTTACAAACAACGCTACGATTGTTTTTGTGTGTTATCGATCGTTATCAAAATGTTTTGTCATTTCATGATGGATCTGAAACACGCGCTGCTCATTTAATTTTAGGTTAGGTACTTGACTTTCGGCCTACCAGATTTAGCTACAAAAGTACATACCTACTGGTAGAAAAGAAAATCGTAAAAACTTTTTTACAAAAAAAAAACAACCGACTTCCAAAAAAAACTACAAAGTGATAAATAACTTTTATTTCGGAAGTCGGTGTCGTTGGTTCTGCATTTTCGTTTATTGACACCGACTTCCGAAATAAAAGTTATTTATCACTTTGTAGTTTTTTTTGGAAGTCGGTTGTTTTTTTTTTTTTGTAAAAAAGTTTTTATTTTTCACTTTTTAGTGAGAGAGTTTGTAATTTATCTAAGTTACAATAGCCTAACGTCAACTGCTCATCACCTTTTACAAAATATTGCTTTTCCCGATGCTGGGACGTTAATTTTTGAGGAGTTCTCCTGGTAAGAACCTGAAGAACTCCACTCCACCACCACACGCATTGTGACGAGCATAAATTGCTTAGCAACCATATTAAAGTAATCGAATCGCAACCCGTGAAATATTTTATCATTGATTAGTTCCGATGGCCGTCTGTAGTCTTCATCATCAGCTCCACTTTACCAAATGATGATTTCCGAGAGCAAATGCTCAAGTTACTCTAAAAAATATCCAAATCGCTATAGGTTTGCCAATAAAATTTGAGGGTTTCCCTCGATTTCCATGGGATCCTCTCATCAGATTCCAACTTGCTGACAATGGGACCACCTTGGGAGTATACCCTTCAAGTTACTCTAAAAAATATCCAAATCGCTATAGGTTTGCCAAAAAAAGTTGAGGGTTTCCCTCGATTTCCATGGGATCCTCTCATCAGATTCCAACTTGCTGACAATGGGACCACCTTGGGAGTATACCCTTTCAAACAAAAAAATAATTTTCGAAATCGATCCACAAATGACGGAGAAATCGGTGAACATACAAAAAAAAAAAAAAACATAAAGTCGAACATATAACCTCCTCCTTTTTGGAAGTCGGTTAAAAAGCAAGTAGATTCATTTATTTAGATGCACTGGATATACATACAGTGTGTAAAAAGACCCTTCAAAAAACCGTCGTCTACGCATTTTGTACATTAAAATAAGTAACTTATTTTTTTTTTTTGAGGCTGGGATATCATCAAATGACCCCTCCCGCTCTGGGTGGAGCGGAAGGGAGTGTCAGACTCTTACTGACTAAAACCCATCCGTGTTCCTTTCTTAGCCCTTTTGCTCCGGGATAGCGGTATCGATATCCGTGGCGGTAACCCTTTCGGACAATCCCGCTGCCCAAATAAGTAACTTCTTAGTGCAAAAATAATTGCTTGGAAACGACTTTTATTTTTGATGTGAAAATTCGGTAAGTACTTAAGTACTATATTTCGTACAGCGTACTTCCGTATTTTACGGTAGGATCTACTGCGCAATGTAACGCTCCAAAAACATTGTGCTTATAGCATCAGTGCATGAAAAGGTACAGGGATCGTTCGAGTTAAAACATTTAAAAGTTGTTTTCGTAAAACAAAAAAAAAAAAATCGTTGGTTGGAACTTTCAATATCTCCATAATCAAAAGTTTCCCAGGTATGGTCCAGTATAAAAAATGGTGAACAAAAGTAGGTCTCGGCTTCGGGTAGCTTACACCCGTTATAGCAACTTGGATTTATATAACAATTCTAAATATGTATTTTATTCTCTTGAATTTAACGGCAAACATCAACAGAGTCGACGGCAGACAAAACAATTTCACGACGACGACGAGAAGCCTTTGACAGTTCACTTATTGTTTCCAAATACTCATTTCAAAACGAAGCAACTAAAGAACGAAGTAAGTATCTGAGTGGATAAGTAAGAATTTTCCATACCAGGTGTTCAAATAATAAACTATAATAAACCCTATTCTCTTTTCCATGTGACAAAAATATCATAAAGATGACAAAGCAAGTTAATTCGTTTAAATTATTGAAAAGAAAATCATTATTGCCAAACACAGAACAATAGCGAGCAAAAGTATAAATTAGTCACGCGTTTGTACTTACATACACATGCCATACATATAAATAATATATATGCATATATGTATGTACTCACACGAGGCTACATGACCTTGACCGTGACTGTTTTGAACGTTGCTACCAAACATAAATATTAAATAAGTTGTTTGATAATAGGTAAAATAAAAGATGCATAGAATACAAAACAACAATTAAACTCATATCAGTACTATAAGATAATATAAATACATATTAAGCAGATCATCAAGTTATAAACAGGGCTAATTTTGGAATCATCAAGATTTTTCCAGATTCTGAGTTGAATATTAATTTAACGAGGACATAAAAAAGACGTAAAACTTTTTAGCCTGCTGGGCAGCGAAACAGCATTGTTGAGTGAAAATAAATATTCTAATGTAAGTAGGTGCCTACTTTTGAGCAGATTCCGAGTTAACATCATAAGATCCCATAGTTCATTTCATGAAGGTTAGAAATTGTTCTAAGTACCAAGACGCTTCCAAAAAGGACAAACAAGAAAAACCATTTAAATAATGGAGAAATCTGAACTTTTATCATATAAATTTAGTATATAATACCAAGCTCTACCTATATAGGATATATATTTGTATATAAAGTGTCATCAGACTAGGTAAACTTATAAAATGTTTAGAAGAAGGCAGTTTGTTGTACCTACGTCGACCCGAGAATTCTGCTTCACGGATATGCGTCAGATTTTAAAGAAAACCTTCCCTTGTTTAGCAATTTGTTTGTTTTTAGGATTACTTAGAATGTAATTAAACGAATTACATTATTTTCTAAGTAATCCAAAAAAAAAACAACAAACAAATTAAATCTTAAGCTTATAAAAAAGCTTGTGGAAAGGTTTTCTTCAAAATATTGTTTAAAAACCCTCTGCCACCTCGTTTGTAGTCTGAATATAGAAAGCGGCCGTTAGTGTTTATATACACGAGCGGCAGCAAAGGCAACTGCAGCCGTCGACAATATTAGCCGTAGACGCGTCAACAACAGCTGTCGCGCGTCGACAATGTGTCGCTCATGTATATATGAGTACGTGCTCAAATACACGAGCAGCACATTACCAACGGCAGCCGTCGATGCGTTTACGTGAAATACAACCAAGAACTTGAACGAATCATAATCGTATCACGTGGATTCTTCTGGTTACTGCAGACCAACAAGAAAAAAATGTGAATATGTAGAACCGTTTTATACCATGTGTAGCCACAAAACAATGTGGCCACTGATTACTGCCAAGGGCAGACACATCGACAGTTAATTTTCATACAAATGAACGATTCTTTGAACGTCTATCGCAAGAATACGAATCATCGCTTCGACCGGTTTGTATATTTTGTATTCAGGACATACAAATGGTATACGCTTATGAATTTTGATTGGAGTTTCTGGAGAAATGTCTGCCCGATTGTGTTTATTTTTGGCATCTCAATATTATGGTGCTCTGATGCTTTGAATATTCGCTTATTGAATTTTGAAAGCGAAAATTGTTACTTAGATAGGTAGCTATACCTAACTACTTAGAAAATAGAAATTTGTTTATTATCGAGTTACTAAACGGTACTTACGGTACTTACACAGGTTTTAACATTAAACTAGGTTATGTTACACAGTGTTAGTTAGGCCCCAAAGTAGTTTACCTTGGGGTACTTTGTTACAGCAATTGTCTAATACTTTAATCTAATCTTTGGGGAATGGCCTTCCTCTCCCTTTGCCACACAATTCTGTCTTTTACGAGTGTCGGCCAGTCCTTTCAGTAGGAGTCAAGCTCGTCCAGCCGTCTCCATCTTGGCCTGCCGCGATGGTGTCGTGCGTTTAGTGGGACCCAATCGATGGTTCTCTTAGTCCATTTTTCATCTGACATGCGGCAGACATGTCCGGCCCATTCCCACTTAAGTTTGACGGCTTTTTGGGAAATTCCGTGATCTTGGTTTTGCAAACAATCGTAATTCTTTCTAATTCTATCGATCTTGAGCTATACGTATGTACTTATCTGTTTTCTTGACTCAAAACATTGAATTATAAGTTGGCGGATGCATTTCGTGAGTAAACAGTGATCATATTTAAATTAACATTATTTAAATCCAGTTTTTATTGCACACGTGACTAGCAGTAGTAAACACATTCATAAATTACAACCGGTTTCTTTTAGACTACCTAGGACTCCTTAAACGTGCTTGACTATTTGATTGTGCACACTGTTTCTATTTTTTTTCCTTCTATAATCAAGGAAGCTTATCAAATTAGATGACTATTTACAAACAGCATTCATATTGCGTAACACACTATTACTCTCAATTTGAACCATTTTTAAGCATATTATTTCTAATCCACTGCTCAATAAGTTCGAAAAATGTGTCTGCTCAACAACGCAAATAGCGCAATGAATGTTGACAAACTGTCAAAATGAAACCCATTGCTACTGGTAGTGTGTTACACAAGTATCCTCCAGGTCTTGGCGCCATCATACTAAGAAAATCAGCAGAGCTAATCTGTAACAATGTCACCGTGAAAATTTAGGTGAAGTGAGCTGTCATTCCACCTGATGTTAGGGATTGACACTATTGACAGCTCACTTCACCTTAGTTTTCAAGGTGAGATTTTAACAGAATAGCATAATAAAAACAAAAAAAAAAAAAAAATTTTTTTTTTTTTTCTGTTAAAATCTGATGTTTATACATTGCTTAAAAATAGGTAAGTAGTGATTAGCGACTGTTTAACCATACACTTTTGAATTTTAAACGTCACTTAACTTTAATCATCGTTTAGAAATTAACCCCTAGATCTGCAGGACAAGGTTGAAACAGCTTCTTCAAAATTGATGTAGCCTTTATAGGAGACTTAGGTACAAATTACAATTACAACTTAACGTAGGGAATTAGAGGCACATTGTCCGGCTGTCATTCGTGAATCTTTGACAGTCGTTACGGGTCGTCAAAACCCCGAAAATCTGACAACCAGTCTTACCAAGGGTCCAAGGGATATCGTATTACCCAGTAACTGGGCTGTGGAGGTCTGAGGGGCAATTCTCGTAATTTTAAGAACGATCACAGTCAAAAATAGCTCTAATTTCCCTACATTTTGACAAGTATTTGACGTTTATTTTGTCGCCGAGATGAGACTGCGACTAGATTTTGAACGTTTTAATTTACGGGAATTGGCCTTCAGAATCAGATAGGCAGTCGCTCCTTGTGAAATACTGGTATTCAACTGCGTCCCGTTAGACTGGAAGACAACCCCAACATAATTGGGAAAAGGCTAGGCAGATGATGATGTCCCATTATTGTCATTTATAATTTTGTAGCTTTAATGGAGATCTAGAAGAGATTTAGCGAATGGATCGTGCTATTTGAGTAGTTTATAACTAAGTACGTAATCTGAATTCGCGATTTATTTGCCAAAAATGTAAACAAATGTGAGTTTATGAAAAAATAACTTTAAATCCTACATGAAAAAGTTCAGTTTACGCTACAACTTCAAACGTTTTTATAACTTTTTCAGTAGTGCTAGTCACTCTGAAGTCAACTTAATATACCCTTAATATAAAGTTGGTCCTATTTGTTTAACTTGAAATAATATTAATTTGAAACATAAGTTTGAATATATAGACTTTAGATTCCTTCTACGTTAGGTACAACAGGTTACTCAAAAGCGTGCCTAAATATGGCCAGAAACAACACACCCACTAAATTACCATTTAGTGAACTCATGCTTACAAGTCTACAAAAACTCCTAGCTGTCAGTTTCTTTCCGCAACACCAAACCTAGAACTTCTAGAATGACCGCCATTTAGAATTTTACGTCATTTGTTGTTTCGCAGTCAACCGGTCGCACTCGCCAGAAATCGCGTGATAAAAACCTTGAACGTGTTTACAAAAACTGCGTTTAACTTTTCAGTTACGCGTTACGCAAGTGCGCGTGAGTCAGTGGGCACGCCCCTTTATTTACCCACGTGGGTAAGCACACGTGGTGGTAGGTATTGAGTGAGATAGTTGACATTGAAAGTGCTGTTGTTTTCGAATTTTTTGCATGATCGATTGCGTGTAGATGCTTTTTGTTTTTTGGCTGTGTGGAATATTTAGGGTTTTTTAGAGATGACAATGATAACACAAAAAACTGTCTGTCTGTGTAAATTGCTTGGAGTTGTGACATTTACAAAATTAAGCATTAATATACACACATCAAAAGTGTCTAGGGATCAAGCATTTTTATGCGGATTTCTTGAGATTGAGATGTGGCTTTGTAATAAATTTATGATTTTATAAATTTATATGGATCCTTTTTGGTGCATTTCATAATTTGAATCAGGAACTGTGAATCAAATTCGAGTAAAAGATGAAAATCAGCTGTCAATATTTTCCCTATAAAAACATACAACGCATTGAAGACATTATTAGTGCTACTGTTTCCCTACTACTGATTAAAACCAACGTTATTATGGAGCGGCGACGTCATTTAAGCAGGGAAGAAATGCTCAGAGCCGTGGGAATGATAGAAGCTGGTTCCCGGCAACGTACTGTGGCTTTAGCTCTGAATACAAGTCAGAGTGTTATCCGTCGACTTTGGACACGTTACCGAAGCACTGGTACCGTGGCTGAGCGCCATGGAGGACGGTATCGCTGCACCACACGGAGACAAGACCGATACATTCAAATCTTAACTCGAAGAGCTCCAACAATAACCGCCATGATGTTAGCCGTGAGGCTTCATCACTCTTCAGGGAACTTAATTAGCGACCAAACAGTCAGAAACCGCTTGCATGAAGTGAACCTTCATTCCCGAAGACCGCTACGGGT
The DNA here is from genome assembly GCA_963669345.1 of Gortyna flavago. Classification (NCBI taxonomy): domain Eukaryota; kingdom Metazoa; phylum Arthropoda; class Insecta; order Lepidoptera; family Noctuidae; genus Gortyna; species Gortyna flavago. Next base: position 4,123,498 of record OY770144.1, read on the forward strand.
ACCACCTATAGCAATGCACAATCGTAGGATTCGATATCAATGGGCTCTTGAACACAGAAATTGGGCAGAAGAACAATGGCGTTTCGTGTGCTTTTCTGATGAGTCTCGTTTTGGTATGAGACCGGATACAAGACGTATACGACACTGGAGAACCCCTGGACGCCAACAGCGATTAAAATCCTGCCAGGAAGTCCATCCTTATAGTGGTGGAACCATCATGGTATGGGCGGGTATTTGGATCGGCGGAAGAACTGAGTTGATTTGGATCAGAGGCAACCTCAACGCTCAAATTTATGCTGAGACGATTGTATCAGACGTCATCGTTCCTCTACAAGTGCAAATCGGTCCCTTATTTCAGTTAATGCATGATAATGCACGACCGCACACCGCAAGAGTTGTAAGACAGACTCTCGCCGCAGCTAACATCAATGTCCTGCCCTGGCCTGCTCAGTCGCCAGACTTGAACCCGATTGAGCATGCATGGGATATGCTACAGAGAAGAGCTCTGCCGAATATGGAGGGTATCCAGTCGCAAGAAGACCTTTTTTTGTTGTTGCAACGAACATGGGCGGCCATTCCACAGCGTGATTTGGATGAACTCATTTTGAGTATGCCAAACCGATGTTCTTGTGTTGTTAGTGTTCGCGGTAGAAACACGGATTATTAATTGTTTAAGTTACCCAATAAAATTTTAAAGAAAACTGTTATTTCAGTCTTTTTTTCGAACTTTTGTGTTAGTGGTTCAAATGTCAAAAATCCCTTTATTAGGAAAATGGCAAATTTCTTATTCTTTATTAATGCAAAGGTGACTTGGTTTATCGTTACTGTGACAAACGAAAACACTTTATTTGATGAATCCTTAAAGAAAATTTTAATTAATATCAATCAGGAGAAAAGTTATTGCAAAAATATATGTTGATCCCTAGACACTTTTGATGTGTGTATTTGATAATCATAAAGTACCTAGTCTTCATATTTATACATTATTTAAGTTTTGTAAAGATCAAATTCATAATATTTCAAACCAGAACATTCACAAAACCGCGGATCGAAACTATTTCCCAAAAAAAACAAAAACAAGTACAGACGCCAGCACATCAAGCTACCACAAACTGTCAAAGTTTCCCAATCAACCTTGAACCTTATGCTGTAGCGATAAAATTGAAAATCTATTAAAGAAATTTGACAGATTGTAGTAGCTTGATGTGCTGGCGTCTGTACATAAACTTACTTATCCATTCACGATATCAACAACCAACAACGCTCTCATTGAGGCACGTGCAATAACACTTTTTTTCACAACATATAACCGACATATTAATTAAAATTTATAGCCCTATGTACTCACGAACAACAGGAAGACTCCTACGCATACCTACTTATAATCATAAGGTAGTTAGGTACATAGTTTTGAATAAAGTCTACCGCAGACAGGCCCGACACAACATAATCAGCCTATAATGTTCCCACTGCTGGCACACAAGCCTCCTCTATATGAGAGGGAGTGGGCCGTAATCCACCACGCGGGCCCAGTGCGGGTTGGTACTTTGGTAGATGTTACATGTCTTCGAATTTTTGTTTCTGGTACATGCCGGCTTCCTCACGATGTTTTCATTCACCGTTTTGAGAGCAGCGGTGATGAAATATTTTACACCCCAGTAAAGCCCCTGTGTGGGTTCGAATCGAAAAAAGTTTTCATAGAAATTGTTTTACTAGAGTCGTGTCTCGCCGCCGCGGCGCGCCGCGCCGCGCCGTCACGCTGCCTGTCGCGTCGCGCCTGTCTGCGGGAGCCTTAAACTTGGCGCCGTTTGTCGCGTCAAGTATGAATAAAATTATGGAGCTCAAATAAGTGCTTATAAGTGCTTACATGAAATTTGGAGGGCGTGTTCTTTGTGAAGAGTAGGTATCCACTAAGAAAGGGGTTTTCGAAATTCCACCCCTGAGGGGAATGGGGGAGGGTGAAATTTCACGCGGTCGAAGTCGCGGGCAGAAGCTAGTTCTGTTACATAATCCCTCAGAGTATTTCTGTATAGCTATAAAATGCTTTTACACAGTGTTTTCAATTTTATTTTTTTCTTTCGTCGCATTTATATGGTCTTGCACACCTGCGTCATCAACAGTTGTGTTAACTTATAAATAGTATAAAAATATGGAAAGAATTTCACAATGTTTTTTTTATTTATACATCACATTTTTTTAGGAAGAAACTTCGTGAAACTTTTTTTATACTGGAAATACTAGCACAATTTTTTTTTTATGAATTACGATTTTGGGGTTTATTTATGAACGTTGATAACAGTTAAGAGACGTTTAAACGTCAAAAATGTATAGTTAAACAGTCGCTAATCATTACTTAAGTTTAAGCAACGTTTTTATATAAGCCCCTAATACAATACATAACATAGCATAATCAACCTATAATGTTCCCAGTGCTGGGACACAGGCCTCCTCTACTGCCTTACCCCTTTGGGATTACCTACTAGCCTGATGTTATGTTATGTGCTCAGACCAAATAAAAAACCAAGACAGAGAGCTGTCAACAGTAAAGTGAAGCCGGTTGCGTAAACATGTGTGCACTAAGTGAGGTGTAGTTTTATTGTAAATGTGTGCGTGTGAGCGTGTATGCACAGAGCGCAGGTGTAGTTTTGGCATGCTTCACTGTATCGTTCTCAGCGCTCTGGCCCGGTTTTTTATTTGGTCTGAGATAATGTGTATAAAAAATATTACGTTTCTACAATCTACTAGTATTTTATTAACTGACCTTGCTCAACCCATAAAAACACGTCGAGTTGACAAAAACATGTTTTTTTTAACTACTCGAGCAGGTAGGTACCCACAACGACAAATCAAGCTACACATTTCCAGTTTTAGCTGACCTCGCATTGTATTGGTTTTCCGTACAATGAGAAGTCAGCTTATACTGGTTACGTTGCTGATATGTAGCCGTGTGTAGGTACCTAACACACCCACAGAAACACCGGATCCACGAAAACACGTAGGAATTAAACGCAAAAACATAACTACACAACATGGCATCATACGATAACAAATAGTTGGTCTAGCTATTGATATTCCACCATTAAAATTCCGTCCCATTCGGAAACGCAATTGTTTCATACGTAGTAAACAAGTTTTTTTAAGTCATTAAAACTAGTGGGTAAATAATCCGACTAATTTAACTGAATGGATGGGTTAGGTGTTGAAGTCGTGAATCGTGATGGCCCAGTGGGTAAGGCTTCGCCTCTCATGCACGAGGTTGTGGGTGCAAATCTGGGCAAGTCACAATGTAACTTTTTCAATTCATAATATTATGTACTTTCTGAGTTTATTTTGGACATAACTTCTTCTTAGAGTATCGACAGCAATCTAAATGGACTCGGCCCAGAATTCGACTACGTATTTAGCGCCATCACTAGCGTCCATCGGTTCCTGTAACGTGCAGCTGACAGGACACGTAGAATAAGTGTCCCGTCGTTTGTGGAACAGCTCCACTTTTACACTCCAAGGCGAAGTCGTCTATGAACCTCCACCTGTACAGGTTTTCCTGGTACCTGGGTGGGTCCGAATTTGTTGGACATTACTTACTGACATCTGTGAAGGAAAACACCGTAAGGAAACCTGGAGTCTGAAATCGCCAACCCGTCTTGAGCAAGCGTGGTGATCAATGCTCCTGCCTTCTCTGTGTGAAAAGAAGCCAACTTTGCCCCATTGGGACAAATGGTATTGTAATCATACCTAAATATTGCTGTAAAGCTTTAAATTAAATAAAAATCTGTCTAATTTTACCTGTGATAGATACTTCTGTACTCAGACCAAATAAAAAACCAAGACAGAGAGCTGAGAACGATAGAGTGAAGCATGCCAAAACTACACCTGCGCTCTGTGCATACAGGCTCACACGCACACATTTACAATCAAACTACACCTCACTAAGTGCACACGTGTCAACGAAACCGGCTTCACTTTACTGTTGACAGCCCTCTGTCTTGGTTTTTTATTTGGTGTGAGCTTCCGTAGGAGAGGGTCTACTATGCAAATTCCCCAGCGACCAGCGTTGTTTATCGTTGGTTATTAAAAAAAAATTGCGGTTCCAACGAACGCGTGGAGTTATCAATTAGAAATTAATATCAAATAGGTACTTACTCAGGGCTGCAATCCCTTGAAGTTTTGAAAAAATTAAACTTCTAAGTCAACGCAATCAAAAGATACGGGCGTTTATGTTCCGGAATCAAAACCTTTTGGCCTAAAATCATGAAATTAGGCAAGAAGAAATCTCATGTAGCACAAGTAAAGGAAAAAACTCCGAAAACCGTAAATTTGTAATTACATTACAACAAAAAAAACCCGTGATAAACTATTTACATGCCTACAAATTTTTACGGGACCCTCGGTGCGCGAGTCCGTAATTAAAAACTTCTTTCTCTGTGTTACAATTTAGCACATTTCATACCTGACTGAGAACTGCTGAAAATTCCAAAATAGTTTTTCCTAACATTCTCATTCCTAGTCTTCTTTCCCAGCTAATATCTACTTATTTAACTTACCTATACTTACTTCAGACTATCAGAGATGCCTGCACAAGCGTGTCACATTAAATAGGTAGGTATGCAAAACAAAATGGCTCCTTACATTAGGCGGTCATTGCCAAGGTCGTTCGGAGTCTAGCATATCTAATTGTTTTAAACGCATTCTTATGCAAACATTGTGATGTGTAATTTCCATTGTTTTCTCGAATTGAATGGAAAATAAATTGAATTACCGTTTTCCTTATATTTTCTTTATGCTTTTGCGTTGTGTGATGTTATCAAATATCATATGATGTGAATTATGAGGAAATTTATGTAAAAAACGTTGTATTCTTGCAAATTTTACAGAAAATGTAAATAAGGTGATATCTAATGATAAGGTTGATTAAGATTGATGAAAGTGAAATTGCATACATTTTAAACCTCACTAGGTTTTAGGTTCAGCCATTTGCTATGAAATCCGTTACGAAAGTTATACTTACACTATACAGATTTGCACGAAATCCATCGACATTTGCTACGAAACCCGTCCAGATTTATCTAGGTACTACGTCCATCCAGCACCCTGATTCCGTAACACACTTTCAATCACAATCTGAATCATTTTGAAGGATATTGCTAATCCATTGCTTCATATGTTTGAAAAATTTGTCTGCTCAATTACGTAAATAACGCAATGAATGTTGCTGAACTCTCAAAATGAAAGTCATTGCTACTGTTAGTGTGTTACGCATTTACCTACCCCGCAGATTTGCTACGAAATCCATGCACATTTAGTTGATCTAGCCCAGTAGGTACTATCGCGGACACTCTCGCCTGACCACCACTAATTTCATATTTGCTTGCACTCAAAAAATAGAAGCGCTCTCTAATAAGTGCGCCAAGGTCAAATAGTTCGTCCATAAAAATCACAAAAAGGAGTACACGTGATGCGTCACTAAGCTGCGCCGTGCAGGTTGCAACTAATTGCGTCATCGCTTTCCTAATAGGCGAAAACTTTAAGGGGCGAAAAAAAATTAAGTGATCCGGCGGAAAAGGCCGCGATGGTACACGAATATTATTACCTGGAAAAAGCTAAAGGATATAGGTACTTTTCGTCAGAGAGAGAGCAGTGGTGGCTCAGTAGTAATATCGCGACCTAACTGACGGATTGAAGGTCGTGAGTTCGAACTCAGGCAGGCACTTTAATACCACTGCTCTCACAACGGTGAAGGAAAACATCGCGAAGAAACTGGCATGTCCTAGCACCAAAAATTCGAAGACGTGTCATCTGCCAACCCGCACTGAGCCCTCGTGGTGGATTATGCGTGCTTTTCGTCCAGTATATAAGTACCTACTTGATTTGGTGAACACTCAATTGCTTTCCTCCTACCGACAAGAATACACGAATAAGATACTAACACTAAACATTTCGATTTGATAAAATAAACTAATTTCCTGAATAGCATTAGTTTAAGGGGTTAGGCAGGTTGCCAGCTCGGCAAGTCGACACAGTTTTTGCTGCTGCAAATGCTGCGATCAATGCAGTCTTAATTGGCATTGGCAACTTCCTATCGGGAAGGAAAATAAATGGTCTATGCTATAAAATGGTTGGGAGAATAGATATTCTCAATGTTTCTCGTTGGAAGTGCTATGTTCTAAGTTTAAGAAATTAAGTATGTCATCATCATCTCTAAGGCCTGTTAATCACAGAAGCAAACGAATATTATAAATGTGAAAGTTTGTATGGTTGTTCATCAAACTATCTGTGTTCATCGAAATCTGTTCAGTATCTGTGGATGATATTTGGCACACAGATAGTTTATACATGGATGGAAAGGAGCACACAGGATACTGTTAACCCTGATAGTACCTACGTTCCCATAGGTCAAGTGCCAACATCCACGCAGGTGAAACCGCTGGTAAAAGCTAGTCAGAAATAAAGGGAAAACCGCAAATGAGGATGATCCTATCGGTAGTTCTATTAATTTTCATAAAAATCTAATATCCACGATTCTTACATAGAAGTTTACGAATTTGAATAAAATAAAACAATAACAAACTTTTTTTTTTAACTTATAAGTGTAAAATTACTTTAATTTCGGAAGTCGGTGTCAATAAACGAAAATGCGGAACCAACGACACGGTATTATTTCGAACTATAGGATCTGAGTACTAAACTGTGGTCCGGCCACAGAGGAACACACGTGAACCTCGCATCACGATGAATGATCACTTCTTCACCATTAAGGTCGGTAAACAAAGTCTTATAAGTACCTAAAGTGAGTACTTAGGTGGAAATATGGAAGCGTCGTGGATATAGAAATTGTAGAGCATAGTGCCTTCGAAAGCATGTTAAGAGCGTTTACGCCGTACGGCATTTCATACAAACTTTCAAGAACTTGTTTTTCGAAGTGAATGAACAGATTTTAATGAAACTTCATACGCTTAAGCAGGATACAAAGGTCTAAAAAGTTACTTAAGAACATTTTCGAAAAATAGTGTTACAGTCAAAAAAACAAATACTAAAACGCGCCATGAAATACTACATCTGGAGCTATAAAACCTGTGCCCTTTTCTGTCTATAAGTACCTACACCTTCATATCGGGCTCCACCTCAAGCCGAGGTCCGCAAATAAAACAATCAACTTTATCTGAGCGGACATTTTTATGCCAAAACTTTATTCTAAAAATGTCTCGTTATACCGAAATTGGGTCCTCACTCGACTAGGGTTACCATTCGTCCGGCTTTTTGGCGCTCATTCCCGACTTTGTTCAGCCTTGTCATTTGTCCGGATTTTTCCACTCATGGGTACTTTTAGAAAATAAAAAAAGTTTAATGACAACTGAAGAAAGTAAGATTAAAAAGAAAAATTAATTTTTTGCAAATGTTCGACATCCGTTCCATCACAAAGATAACTGGTGGCACTCGGAAAGCTGCCACGCTAAAATGGAATTGAGCTGGACACATCTGCCGCATGTCAGACAACCAATGGGCTGGTAAGTAAGCGGCATCACGGCAGGCCCAGACGGAGATAGCAGGATGAACTGGGCTCCTTCAACAAGAACTGGTCCGTAGCAGTTTTAAAAAGAGAGAAGTGGTAAGAGACTAGGGAGGCCTTTGCCGTGCAGTGGAAAATAACAGGCTTTTAAAAAAAAATGTGCAACTTTTGCCAGAACTTTTATAATTTCAAAATGGTAACCCTACACTCAACTGAAGACGTCCTTTTAAAATGTAGACTTATTATTTGTTTTCTCATTTAAAATATTATATTTTATGGTGTTTTAAGAATGTTTAATTCATCGACCTACTGCAGGACGTAGAGTATCTGTTTCTTTTATTTATTTATTAAACTTTGTGCACTATAAATGTACAAAGGTGGACTTCCTCTCGACCTCTCACAGAGAGGAGGCCTGTGTCCCAGCAGTGGGAACATTATAGGCTGATTATGTGGACTTAATGCCTGACACAAGTCGACTACTTCCTAGGTTGAAATGCCAGATGCCAATCAAAAAAATATACAATGTGGGGATGACAATACGACCATAAATTAAAACACTAACAATACTAATGCATAGGAGTATTTAGGTGGTTCCTAAATACTCCTATGCATTAGTAAAGTCAAATAAATCCTAACATTCAAATTAAAAAAGTGATTTTTTCTAACATATTAAATAGCGTAAAAGTGTAAACAAAAAAGAACACACTTTAAATATTGCGGCAACAGCGGGTGTTATTGACCCAACAAACATATGGCCGAAACCTGAAAAAATGGTGTCGGTCAGTGTGCCGGGCACCCCTTTTTTGCAGGTTCGTAATAAATGTAAGATTTGTAGTAAGTAAAAACTTCCGCATGCTCTGCTCTGGCTCTTATGTCTCAAGCATAACGTATAATATGCATTAGTTCGCAACGGGAAATCAAATTTAAGATAAATTTGACGAAGGTTATTGAACTAGCGAGCTGGACACATGTTGTGTTTAACTGCAAATGTCTTTAACCTATCGGTGCTGGCTTCTTAACAGATACATCATGTAGAGTCAAAAATGAAAAGTAATGTCCAGTGACCAAACTATTGGATTTATTTCATTGAATTTTTTTATGCAGACTGGGAACGTCATTACGTATACGAAGTTTAATTTATAGTCGTATTGTCATCCCCACATTGTACATGCCTTAGGCATTCAACGGTGGCGGATAGATAACATGAGGGATGCATTTTTTTTTTTTTTGTTACAGCAGCAACAGAAATACCCATACACATTCTGTGAAAATTTCAACTGTCTAGCTATTATGGTTCATGAGATACAGCCCGCTGACAGATGGACGGACGGACAAACAGCGAGGGCTTAGTAGTAGGGTTCCGTTGGCACCCTTTGGGTACGAAACCCTAAAATTATCATAATTACCTATAAGTAAATAACTTAGGTATGCAAGTACATATTCCCACAAAATTCATCAACTGTAGCTTCGTAAAAAGTTAATTTGTCTCAAATATGTACCTACTTCTTTCTCTTGACAATTTTTTTTTACTGTTCTTCATCATCGTCATCATCATCAGCAACTCTCATCCAGCTGCTACCAGCCACCCTGCGAAGATCGTCGCTCCACCTAGCCTGGGGGCGCCCTACCTCACGTTTGCTTACTTGTTCAGCAAAAATTAAGAACTAGGTGTTATTTTGTTACTGCTAATCATAGACTTATAAAAAAAGATGGACTCCGCGCCACGCATATCGAAAGTGAAGCACAGTAAGTATGCCGGGACCGCTTGTACAAACACGCCTCACGCTCACATTTACATCATAATATGCCGAGCGGCCGCCATTACGTGACACGACAGCGTCAATCGTCAATCACGCACACAAAGATCGGTACGGTGCTTCACTTTCGGTATGCGTGGCGCGGAGTCCATCTTTTTTTATAAGTCTATGCTGCTAATCCTAATCACAACAGAAATGATAACTTAGTTAACACTGGTTTACATAGATAACCATATATGATAATAGTGATAACCAACTCTAGGTAGGTAAAGTAGATTACATAACCAATCTTATTTATAGTAGGTATATTTTTAATATCACAGAATAACTCGAACAAGTAGGTAAGTATAATTATTTATCTTAACGACATAAGTAGATATTTTGATAAAATAATTGACCGAATTTCAGATACACGTGCATCAAATGTGCCTCTTATTTATACTATGTGTTTCAGAGCCGGGTGTGACCACACATGAGGTCCCATACATTTGGTCAAGTAGGTAATGAAGTTTTGTATGGGACGACTGATGTTTTTTTCACAATTACGAATAGGTATTACGTACGATGTTGGTCCCCGGAAAAAAGTTATTCAGTTTTATGCACCCTCAAGTTTGGTCACATGTCACACCCCTCTGAAACACATTGTATGTTTTAGGGTTTTAACTGCTCCGTTGGTATCGTGCTTGCAAGCGCGACTGCTGAGCGGTCCTGGGTTCGATTCCCGGGTCGGAGGAAGTATCATTAGGTTTTCCATTAGGAATTTCTTAGTAACAGTCCGGAGTTTGGAAGTTGGCGGTTTAATAGCCCCGTGCTTTGGAAGGCGGGTAAATCGTGTTTTTTTTTTGTATTTTTTATGGTGGTACTTACTATAGAGAAAGAAGGTGCAGGGTTTTAGTAGGTAGGAGTTCGAATGTTTGTAAATAGCTATGCTGCGGGATAATTGCTTAACACACTATCAGTAGCATAATTTTAACAGTTCAATCGCTAGTAATATATATGTCAATGAGTTCAATCATCGGGCCTAAAAAGGCCACTTTGGCAGAATCATAAAACAATTCATATCACGCAATTTCATCTGTTTGACAGTTTTGTATGGAGATTCGAGAAATGCTAGGTATAGGTACACCTCTGCCAAACCCTTCAGGGATACATAGGTGTGAAACTGTCAAACAGATGAATTGCGTGACATGAATTGTTTTATGATTCTGCCAAAGTGGCCTTTTTAGGCCCCCAGTTCATTGCGTTATTTAAGTTGTTGAGCAGACAAATTTATCGAACATAATTGAAGCAATGGATTTTAGCAGTATCTATCCTTTAAAATTATTCAGATGTGACTGACAGTGTGTTACGCTATTAAAAAGCTGGTTATTTTAGCGTGTGATTTGTGAGTCGACGAAAAGCATCTAACTAAATGTTCTTTCACAACATGTGATGCGACACCGGATAACATTGCAACCATAAGCTGTAAACTATGTAGGTAATGTGGGGGTTTTAGCTGAAAGCCTTACAATATATTTAAACAGCGATACGTTCTAACTTGATATATTATTGTGTAAGTATTAGACAACTTTTTTTTATCATGCTAAAACTAGCACTCACTCCACAGATTACTAATATGTAGCAAGCTATCACTCAATCAATGAAAATATTTGACGTCTGCTTAAACGTTCGAATGGAACACGCTGTCGATTATGACCAGCCTGTACTATTAAAGGTAGGGCTACATAGATAACCTCTACAGTACCTAACTGTGATTTATCAGGGTCAGGACAGAACCACAACATCGACAACAACTTGCCTTGCAGCACGTGGTGAATGCTAACGTAAAAGGGGCCCTGAAATTCCACAGTAGGAAAAAAATTAAGGAGATTTTCACTTCGGACTTTTCATTAAATTATATCCTTGTTGATTACTAATATTTAAAACTTTTATTACAACATGAGCATGCGTACAAGACCTTACACGCGTTCGCCGCCTATCAACACAGTTCGTTTTATCGTCCCAGCGGCCATTAATAAAATAAATAAAAAATGTGGTAGTGCACACATCACGCATCCACGACTGGTGACCTTGACTGAACAACTGCGTAGTTCGCGTTTGCTGTGACCACGAGATCGGATTTCGGCGGAAAAGTTCGGCGGTTCGTGAGATTTTTGTTGGTTTTCTAGAATGTTCATACAAAAATTGCAAAGCGCATCAGCATCGTTAATTTTTTTAACTTCCCGGCTTTAATCATGGCCTTACATTTTATCTGTCATATTATATGTCTTAAATAAATTGAGTCGAGTTCAATTATCATCATAATGTTATTCAAGTTCTTAATAAATTGTACAAAAAAAAAACATTAATTGAATTGATTGTTTATAATTGATTGAATTTATTGAGAACTTGAGTTCGTATTAACACAAGAAAAAAAGTATTGCATGTAAAACAGAACACAGAGCATGAAGTGCGAAAAAGTTGTTACTGTACACCTCTGTCTAAATTCTACGGGAAAGACAGGCCTAAACGTTACTTTCTATAAGAAACTTATGAGCGATAAAGAAGAAAATCTATTAAATAAAGACAGATTGTAGTAGGTTGATGTGCTGATGGCGTCTGTACATGGCACAAGTATTCTCTCTCTAGTCGTAATGGTTAGTAGACCTCTTATAGATCGACTATACATAGAGGTATGAGGAACAGGGTGTAAAGTTCACTCATCCTCCATAGAAAAGAGAGGATCCTCCGACCAGACGGGTGATGTGGCTGGCGGGTAACTGCCCGACGACTGATGTCTGGACGTTGTATATGCTTGCGGGATGCGGGATTTTGCGTGTGAAGTCAGTGTGTTTGCATGTGGCGCCAGTTTGTAGACAAGACACGCGACCATCAGCCTGTTTTTCAATCGATAACAAATCCACGATTTTATCAGGTATTTCGTAGGACTTTTCAAAAAAACATGGTCACCCTACTACTGCCATGTTATTTAACGCGGAATAAAACTAATAATGCCGTATATTCGTTACACTGCCCCTTATCTAAGATAACGCAAGCAACACCTTCGAACTAACACGACGACTGATACGGAACAGAAAGTTATAATCGCGAGGTCAGAATAGTGCAAGATGACGAAAATATTGGACTCTTTTACATCATTCTAGACTGATGCAAAAATATACAGTTTTGTGATTATTTATATATTTAAATTATTGTCTGTCAAAACAAGATTTTTGATAAGACTTCCTTGATTGAAGCTTAGGAGTTAGGTATAAACACAGAACAGATAAAAGAAGTATAAACATGCATACATACATCTACCTATTCTACTAGTTTTTGGGATGCATGGAGAAGCCTCCTCGTGCAGCGCAGTTTGTTCCGCCAGTTTCTCAACTGAAGCGCTCGGCGCATCCTGGACAGTCACACCCAACACCTTATTTGACTGGCCAAATCTTCCCTTGCGGTGGTAGGGCTAACGCGTGCCTGGTTTGCGACCACTCCCACCGGAGTCCGGCGCGTCAAGCAGCCTGCTGTGTCTGTCTGTCATCTTCGGGGCACGCTCGTTCCATCATAGACCTCATCTATCGCTTTCCATCAAGCGTGATCGAGGTCAAGAGCGGGCCCATTCAGCAAACAAAAAATAAATTCACAAACTAGTTGTGCAAACATCATCAGTTGAGAAAATACACCGTAAGGTCAAGATAACAAAAATAATTAACATTACCATTCGTTTTCATGATCACCATTCCTTTTCATCATCATTGCCAGCCTTGTTCAACCTACTGCTGCTTAGCAGTGGGTAGCTTAGGTCTCGTCCATTTTGTGTCATGCTTCCCTGGTCTGTACTAGTCTCATCCAGGTCTTCCCTGCTATCTTCTTTGGTTCGTCGATTCTTTTCATTCGATGAGGTTAATCTTGGACATAAAATATGACTACCTTTATGGCCAAACCGTAAAACTGAAAACCGACGGCCTAAAGAAAGTGTTAAGTAACTAGGGGCAGCACAAGTCGAAAGCTGCGATTTTTTATAAAGAAAACCACCCTAATTGCGTAATCCATACTAATATTATAAATTCGAAAGTAACTCTGTCTGTCTGTCTGTCTGTATGTTACCTTTGACGCCTAAACCACTAAACGGATTTCGATAAAATTTGGCAGAGAGGTAGATTGCATCCCGGGGAAGGACATAGGATAGTTTTTATCGTTGGCTGCGACAAATACATGAATGAATAATTAAATAATTAATTTTATATCGCACGTATCTTATATATAAAATTCTCGTGTCACAGTTTTCGTTGCCATACTCCTCCGAAACGGCTTGACCGATTTTGATGAAATTTTTTGTGCTTATCCGGTATCTATGAGAATCGGCCAACATCTATTTTTCATCCCCATAAATCGAAACTTACGCGGGTGAAACCGCGGGGCGCAGGTAGTAACCTATAGATTTTGAAAGGCGATAGAGAATCGTAAAAAATCGTTAACTGCCGTCCTTGTTGACCTGTGGTTGTTTTATTCCATAAATAGGCTCTTATAGGACACTGTATTAAGTGTCTTTGTTGATGACTTACTTCATCATCGACAGTCCGACTTCACCCAGTGCTGGACATTCTTACGCCAGTCTCATCCAGGTTCCACCCGCTAAAGTAACATTGTGGTGTACAGCCACAAGAGATATCATAAAATCATTTGTAGATCCTAGAAACCAATGAGTTCCCAAGGAACTATATTAACTTAATCACCTGATACAATATGAAATAGAGCAACCAATTTCTTTTCATAAAGTCTCCGGTATAATAAAGTTAAGTGCATCTCCCTACTGGCACCTCATATTACTTACACAATAGTTGTAACGTAATCCCTTTGACCTATCATTCTACACGTGTCGAAACTCCCACGCACTTATATTCGCTACATTTGTTTTCTTTCAAACTGTCTTTCACATGTTACTACATACTCGTAGATACCTACATACACTCCGACTGTATCAGGCCTCGAGTGTGCAAGCCATATCTGCTTAGACCTACCGTTCAGTTACACAAGCCAGATGTAAGTTAAGTAGTTAATTATATAAAATACTAGCTGTGCCCCGCGGTTTCACCCGCATAAGACTTGATCCCGTAGGAATATCGGGAGAAAAGGTAGCCTTTGTGTTAATCCAGGGTGTCAGCTAGCTTTTATCAAAATTGAGCCAGCCGTTTGTGGGTGAAGAAGTAACAAACACTTACAAACTTTCGCCTTTATAATATTAGTGTGATCCCACAATTATACCTACCTTGTTCAAGTAAGAGGTCCTGGGTTTAATTCCCAGGTTGGGCGAAGTGTTATTGAGTTTGTCCATTAAAAATTACATAGCCGCCTGAAGCCTAGATTTGTGTCCGGTTAATGGGAAGAGGCACGCCCCCTATTAAATCCTACTATCCTACTAATATTATAAATGTGAAAGTTTGTGAAGATGTTTGGATGTTTGTTACTCAATCCCGCAAAAACTACTGAACGGATTTGGATGAAATTTGGTACACAGATAGTTTATAACCAGGATAAATACATAGGATACTTACTTTACTTTTTATTCCGATATTCTCACGGGATCGAAACTAATGCGGGTGAAACCGCGGGGCGCTGCTAGTGACACATAAACTTAACTGGCGAAATGTAATTATACTAGGTGCCCATGTCCCTCTGCCTAACCGTTTGGGGATTACAGGCGAGATGTTACGTTATCAACGTTACAACTATATAGTACGACCAAATCCTGATGAGTTATTTATTCATCGTCAGCAAGGACAACTAAACAAGAATGTCGATTATAGACAAACAAACATTTCAAATATGGAAAGTTGACATTAAATATTTCAATATCATAACATCTTTACGATTATTGTGTTGCAATTAGAAAGGGCGCACCTTACTGTCCCTTCAAAATGTGTTCCGACTACATATTTGTGTATATAGGTGGAGCTGCGCCTGCGCTTACCTTGGTCCACCGCCCTTTAGCCCCCGCTTTACAAGATGGCGTTTGCTGTTTTGATTTAGAATTTGTATTGTTTAGATATAAAATTATGCAGGGAATCTAAATCGTTAGTGGGTTTGGAATGGTGTTCAACTTCAACATGACAAAATCGGCTGTTTTTACTTAGGTAACTAATATCTACTATCTGTTTGCCGAGACCAGCCTACACCACCTATTCAATCATCTATTATTAGCATAATATCATCATTTAATATTATTGTTAAATCGTACGATGCTTCTCCTTTGGTCTTTGAGGAGAATTTAGCTATCTACAGTGCTTCCTTAACCAAACCTAAAGTATTATATTATCTGCGCCCAAACCGTTCGTTCCACCCGCTGAAGACCTGGACATGAGTTACCTTGGGTAACCTGGAAGTCTTTAAACAGACTCCGGACCCAGGTTGACCGAAGCAAGGAAAACCTGTTCAGGTGGAGATTCATAGACGACTCCGCCTTGGAGTGTAAATGTGGTGCTGTTCCACGAACGGGCACTTAATATCGTGTCCTGCGTGTCCTGCGTGTCAGCTTCGCGTTACAGGAACTGATGGACGCTGGTGATGGCGCCAAACAAGTAGCCGAATTCTGGGCTGAGTCCATTTAGAATTCTATCGATACGCTAAGAAGAAGAAGCTATCTACCTACTTACAGAAAAATAATTGTAAATACTTAGGTGACCTCAGGGAAAGTCAGCGCAGAGTGTACTTACACGTCTTGCCTTGAACGTTCGGGGAAACCCTTTTACAGTGTCCCCAGGGATGTGCTCTGACAGGAGATGCACAGTGGGAGTTTCGTGCCCCCTTCCACGTGCTTGGATTTGGCTTAAATGGTGGCTTGAAGAAACAAGATAGGTTTTCAGCCTGTCTGAAAATAATTTTTCGGTGTCCGCTACGAAGCAGTCGAAAACTACACCTAATGTTTGGGGATATTATTTAAAATATCTATGCATTACGATATCAGTGCGTACCTAATTGCACAGATAATATAGGTAATACTCTAGTATCTAATTGCATACGTATAAGGTGAAGTTGAAATAGCTGAAAACCTGAAAAGAGGCAACAACTCATCACTGTGAACAACTTTAGGACCAATCCCGAAATCACGAAAAAAAATATCTATGAAATATTCCCAACATAATTTTTTCGCGGTGTCTTGGTTGTTCCCATAGTAAAAGTTTACTATGCATTCATCTGATCCATCCTTATACAGCCCCTAATTGCGTAACACACTATCAATCTCAATCTTAATCATTTTATAGGATATTGCCCATTGCTTCATATGTTCGAAAAATTTGTCTGCTCAACAACGTAAATAACGCAATGAATGTTGTTGAACTGTCAAAATGAAAGCCTTTGCTACTGATAGCGTGTTACACAATTACTTCGCTAATACCTATGTGATGCTCAATTGCCTCCAACACTATTCACTAAGCATACACGCCTCTCTGTCGTCAACTCTTCATTAAATTTATTTATATCTAGTCAAAAATATGGCAGCTGACGGCGCTGCGGTCACGTATACTTGCCGAGATAGCACTGACTGTCTGACGCAGTGCTGAAGTCATGGTACTAGCATTTTGTTTAGCCCATTATGTCATATTTCAGGGCAAGGGTTTCCATATGTTTTTCAAGACTTCTAAGTAGTTCTCTAACCATTTCTACTCAAAGATCCAGCTTTTAGGATTTTCACCGCTGTTAACTGCTAAATATTTTAGAGTATGTCGTCGTGGCCACCATTTATGGCATAACTTTTTGCTTTATTAAACAGACAGACAGACAGACTGAGTTGCACCATAAGGGTTCCTTTTTACCATTTTATTACGGAACCCTAAAAACCTCAAAGACTGACTGATCTAAGTCTGATGATTGAAAAATATCAAATATCCACCCATAGAATGTATTTTTTTCCATCGCCTTTATTACCGTGTACAGATTGGTGAAACCTAAGAATGTAATGTAGACAACATAAATTAGCCATCCTAATTTATGCAGTGCATTATGAAATGTACCTAACACAACACCACCATTCTCCTGTCCTTATCCCAATTTATTTGAGGTCGGTGCAACATGTCTTTTTCATCCATACTTCTCTATTAGTCGTCATCTCGGTAGTCACCCCCTTTCTAACCATATCATCTTCACACAGTCCATCCATCGTTTCTTTGGTTGGTATTCCCTTACTCTTATAAACATTAACTCATCATTATGAACAACTTTTACTATGAGACCAACAATGAAATCGTGAAAAAAAATCAGCTGTTCCCTACATTTTGACGAGTTATACGAACATAAATGTAGGGTACAGCTGATTTTTTTTTTAAAGTTGTTCTTAATAATTTTACAATAACCCCTTTAAGGATTAAAACGATCAAAATTTAACGGTGTATACCGCCATAAAAAGCTTAGGAATGGCTGAATAATTCAAGGATGATGAAGAAAGAGATTTTCAGATTCTTACTAGTTATTTACCGAACTTAAAAACTTTGGAAATTGCCTATTAGACCAACATCAACAACAAAGAGTAGACGGTACAGTTGTCACGTAGTCTCGACGGGCGAGTATTCTCGTAACCCACTCACCTACATATCTACCAGAGGTTAGTAACCGACCAGAGCGCTAACAGATGGTATTTTCAGTTTGGCGAGCGTCGCTATTTCACGATGCTAAACTAGTAAAAAACAAATAGGTATCTACTAGTACTTATAAAGATCTGCCCTCGTTGGTCTCGTGGTCGCAAGCGCGACTGCTGAGCGTGGGGTCCGCTAGGTTCGATTCACAGGCAAAGAGAGTTAGGGGGAAGAGACAGAGCACCTGTCTGCGCACATGCTTGTGCACTATATAATATCTCCCGCGCCGAAGGCTAGTCTCCTTTGAGATAGGCCGCTATGTCCGAAACACAGTCTGCAGGAGGACTATTATTTATAAATATCTGAACAAAAACTGAGGAACAACAAGCATTGATTCCTTAAACTTAGCTTAACACCGTCATTTTCAGAGAGCCCAAAATCAAAACTCAACTTATTTGGAAAGCATTACTTGGTCCCTCCATCTTGACGGTAACAAAATTAGCATTATTTGTTGGGTTAGCGATTTCAGACTCATATTTACTGGTAAATCCAAATTTCCTCATTGCGTTTTTCCATCACCGATGTCAAAAATATCCATGATAAATTCAAATAATTTAATATGATGTGAAGTTGTACTTGCGAAGATCGTGTGGGTGCACTTATCAAAACAAACGGCGATCAGAAATCTGAACATCAGCGGAAGCAGCAACGAGCGTCATCATTGAAGACCTTGTTTTTCTAAACATTTATAATCGTTATCAGTATAAGTACTAGAAACAGTGTCGCGTAGACCAGTTTTGATTTTTATCTAAGTACTAGCAGCGCCCCGCGGTTTCACCTGCATATATGTTTCCCGAGAGAATATCGGGATAAAAACTATTCTATGTCCTTTCCCGGGACAAACTATCTCTAAGTATATACCAAATTTCATCTAAACGGTTCAGCGGTTTAAGCGTGAAGAGGTAACAGACAGACACACTTTCGAATTTATAATACTAGCAGCGCCTCGTGGTTTCACCCGCATTAGTCTCGATCCCGTGGGAATATCGGGATAAAAAGTATCCTATGTCCTTTCCAGGGACTCAAACTATCTCTATACTATCGAACAAACTATCTCTATGCAATCTAAACGAAAAAAAAATCAACTGCTTCATACATTTTGGTCTAGTTGGTATTGAACTTTTGTATTAAACAGTAGATTTTTTTTTTCGTGTTATCTGTCAGAGTTGGTCCCATAGTGAAAGTTGTTAATATTCATGAGTAAGAACACCCTGTAAAAATTTCGAAACGGTAAAAAAACCGGTAAAATTTGAGAGCAGAATCGTCCGTCGTGGTGGAGTCCGTTGAAGCGAGTGATCAACAGGTCGAACCGTGTCGTCGCCGCGCCGCCGCAGCGCAGCTTGCCAATGATGCGCTCAGCGCTGATCACGCAGCATGCGCGTGCAGACCGCGTGCAAGGTACCTATTGTGTTGGGTTCGATTTCCAACAAGCACCATGATAGAAGAACTCTTGACCGTACTAGTGATCAGTAGACAAGGAATGGTAAAAAAAAACGGATTAGGATTGAAACAGTTTAATGTGTGGTGTGTTATTGTTAATTAACATTGCGTCTACATAGTAAAAGTGACACTTAGTCCGCTAGCGCATTTTCCAGGAACCAAAGAGCATAGATCTTTTTGAGAATCTGTTTTTCTTACTTGACATAGCTAAATTGTGCGCTTTTTGTAAAGCGGCTAGCCAATTAGTTCCCGGAAAACATTTGAACTAAACATTTCCATCCACTGCTTATAAAAAGTAAATCAAATCAAATACACGATTTTTGTAAACAATAAAATATAAAATAAAACTTCTAAGTGCAGTCTTTTCATTTTTCCTCTCTTAAATACAATTAAAGTACCGATGGAGATATGTAAATGGCATTAGGGTACAAATAGTAACATTAGTGATTAAGAATTAACCGTCTGTTTATGTAAAGTGGTTTAAATATGTGACAAAAATGTCAATGCTGTGAACAAAAGCCGCTTTAGACAAGGGATGCTAACCTTCCCATTTGTCAAAAGTTTTTCTCAATATATCAAGGTGTCCCACGTGTAACTCGAAGCGAAGACCTAGCAACTATTAACGAATTGTCGAACAACGAGCAGACGAGCGATTACTAGCTGGTTTGCGAATGTGACAAGCGTGAGCCTCTCAGCGAGTGTTCTGCTGGGCGAGTACACTCTTTGATAGCTCTCGTCGCTGCCAAAAACGAGTTCGCGCCGGTGATGTGAACAGTCAGCAATCACCTATTAATATACAGTATGGAAACCACAGATATGCAATAAATTATACCCAATACTGGTTATCGCCTTTTCTGACGATATACAAAAAAGGAACCAAAATCGGTCGCGAAAAAAAATCAGCTATTCCCTACATTTTGACGAGTTATGCGAACATAAATGTAGGGAACAGCAGATTTTTTTCGCGACCGATTTTGTTTGTTTTTTTGTATATCGCGTCAGAAAAGGCGATAACAAGTACCTATGTGGTATAATTTATTGCATGTACAGTTGAACAAGCTATTTGGTATACAGGCAAAAATATTCATCTTTCCACTCACTGCCAATATTTGGTTTTATTTTGTGCGTTATAACTTTTTTAGCTTATGGCATCCTTAATAGAGTGGTGTAAAATAATTGACTACTCAGCACACTCACACCATTGTTTAAAAGTAGTTGCAAGTTAGCTGCCTGTATACCAGATAGCTTGTTCAACCGTACATATATGGTTTAAATACTGTGTATGTATCTCTTTTACTTACACGAGACCTGCAATCTTCTGTACGTTCCTCGAGCGAGTAAATCGTTGATAGCTAGTCTCTTCTCCTTTTCAGTATAAGTTTCTTAATACGCTGTGTTCTATTTAACCACTAATGATAATAAAAGTTTTAAAGTAAAATTATATTTTACAATATTTGGGATAGGTACAGAGGGGCCCGTGGCTAAATAATAACAGCCGCACAGGTCGATCGGTCAGGTTAAGCTACGCTTGCCGCGGTTGGTCTGTGGATGGGTGACCATCTTTACATACCGAGACCCCTCCGTGCCTCGGAAAGCACGTTAAGCCGTTGGTCCCGGCTGTCATTCGTGGTTCTTTGACAGTCGTTACGGGTAGTCAGAACCCCAAAAGTCTGACAACCAGTCTTACCAAACGGTATCGTATTACCCAGTAACTGGGTTGTGGAGGTCAGATAGGCAGTCGCTCCTTGTAAAATACTGGTATTCAGCTGCATCCGGTTAGACTGGAAGCCGACCCCAACATAGTTGGGAAAAGGCAGATGATTTGGGATAGGTACAGTCCTCACAATAAGACACAAGTTTTGCTTGTGCGTGTGTGTAGACGGCAAAAGTTGGAATAATAATAATTATGTTACCAAATTGACGCATGACGAGAACCTCGTGAAAGCTGGGAAAGAGAAACAAATCAAAATATCTCACACACGAGGTTGTTGACATGTGTAATGTCACAGATAATATAATACTCTAGTAATGTGAACTCGGCTGTCATTGTGTCGATTGTCATAACAGGCAATGGCCTGATGACCGGAAGGCTCGATCAACATCTCTAGAGGCTCTCGTTAGGCGGTTGGATCAAGGGCTTGATTAACCGGTTGAATGCCGTAATTAGAGAAACAATAAAAAACCATTTTCTCGCGTGGATCCACGTTTGATACGAAGGCAGTACTCCTCGATACGGCTCGCATCGCGATTCGTGTGCAGGTTCCTGTCTAGAGCTCTTAGAGTCCTAACCACCACCGCGCCGGTAGCTTAGACCTTGCTCCAGACACCGGTGTCTCTTTTTCTTTCAAATAATGAATAAATAACGATTATGATAAAATTGTAAGGGCGCATTCAACCAAACTTTTATACCTAGAATAAGTTTTATCCTGAGAATAATTATTGAATTTTTGACAGTTAGTCCATACTAGAACTGTCAGTCGTCAATTTTATTCCAAGAATAAAAGTTATCTGACTTTGGTAAAATCAGCCCTTAATCAATTACAAAGATCGATCCAACACGTTATGGGTTACATCAGTAACCCATAACTAGCATCTCGTTAGGAGGACTGTAACTCGTTTAAAATAAATAAAAGTATAAAAATAACGTTAAAACGAGATCAGTTAAGGCTAAGTTTATAAAAATAATCACAAGGATATAAATTAGTCTTGTAAGTATTGAAATTGATATGCTTCTATTAACTACACTAAATAATCTCATTAATTCATAAAATAGTCTCTTAAATAAATGCCTCTTTTACTTATGTAAGTAACATTTTAGTTATTTTTTGTATTTATTTGTAACATACACCTTTTTTATTTTGATCATCTATGAAAATTTAATCTCAAAGGGATTTGAAGGTCCGTGACATACCTACCTTTCCGCCATTTTGATTCATTCATTCATGCGTGGCCGCCATTTTGAAAAAAAAAAACAAAATGGCGGTGGTATGCCAGACTCCATATAAAAATCTTCAATCCCCCTTTGAAGAGAAGTTACAAATAAATACATAAACTAAATACTTAATTAAGATTTCATCCTAAACCACTGCACGTAAGTACCCAAAAAATAAATAAATTGTTCTTATACATTAAAATTAAAACCTAATAGATATGCTTCGAGTTCCCATAGCTTGCGCACGCGTCTTTAAAGTTAGTGACGTTAAAACTAGCAAAATAATCGTCGTGTATAAACCTGACTATGTTTTCTATAGAACAGAGATATGTATTGTAAATCTTAACATCATCTATGGGGTCTACAACTTTCATGACCACATTCTGCCGACTTTTGCAGAAGCTTAATTTATTTGTGACATCTTCGCCATTATAGACCACGCGAAAGTAAAAATCTTGTGCAACCGCTTTTCGTTTTGTGAATTTGAATTCGTCGCGTAAATCCTTCTTTCTATAAACTTCAAAGATCATGCGCGATGCGTATTGTATGTTGTAATGTTGGTAGTTGTTGAGTCCTAGGGCTAGTATCAACGCTTGCAGCGTCTTGTCGTGGCCCGAGTACACGACAAACTTCGGCTTATTTTCGGAGATCATTCGTATCATATTTTGGACTATATTATGTATTAATCCATAAGCTACTAACAACCCTCTTCGTCTGTTATGCACGTTCTTGATTTCCTGTCGATAACTCCATTCTAAATACGCAAATAAAGACATAACATGTTCTTTCTTAATACAGAAATCTTCTGAGCTCTCTGGCGTTGGTTCTTTGTAGTCTTCGTCAAAGTCCGTGTCCATTCGGGCGTCGTTCGGGAAATTGAAATCGGCATCTAGGTTCTTTTTGACAATTACCACGTCTTCATAACCGTCTGCATTGTCTAGGTACCTTTGTTGGTAGTAAAGTAACTTCTCCCTTTCCATTTGAGCGTCGAAATCTAAAGGTGCTTTCTGTTTACTGTCGTAATACTTTCCGATTATATCTCTAGCCTTTCTTCCAATTTCATTATTAAAGTCCATTTGGTTGTTGATGTAATCTAACTCCATGTTTAGCGTGTCAATATCCACATCAAGAATTTTCCGGGAGGGGATGGTATTTGTGAGAAATTTTCGGTGTTTTTTGTCTAAAGAAAGTTTGGTCTTACTTGGCGTTTTCGGTTTTTCAGAGCAGGGCAGGGGGGCGTCGTGGCACATATAGGCGAGGAGCGCGTCTCTTACGACGTCTGCGTCGGGATGCTCTTGAGATTCGAAAAGTACTTTGGACAACTTGCTGACTAGCTCTTTGATCGCAGGATGAGATTCGAGACGATTCTTCGCTTGTGAGTTTATTTTTCTGTAACGTGAATAATTTTATGTTAGAAATATTTTTCGACACATCAGCACCCTAATTGCGGAGCACACTTTTTACAACAAAATGAGGGTTTTGAGGAAAAATCCTAATCCGTTGCTTCATAGTTTTGAAAAATTCTTCTGTTCAACAACGTAAATAACTCAATGAACGTGGCAACTGTCAAAATGAAAGGCATTGCAATCAATTGCCATTTTATGTCAGTTACAGAATTATTCCGCTGATCTTGAATCAGGCTGAAAATGCTTATGATTATGGAAATAATATTCTATCACAATCATTCTTTGCAGCTAATTCAACAAGAAAAATCTTTACAATTGCCTATATTTTATTTGACTCTACTAAAACTTAGGGCGAGTTTTACAGCGTTTTTTTTTAACTCGAACAGTACAGTTAAGGAAATCCTAATCCTGAGGTGATATGGGGAAGCTGTCTTAGGGTCATTAGGCCTTTTTTCATTAAAACAACAATTGGCACTCATATAAAATAGATTTTCATATAATTAATTAAAAACAAAAGTCATTAATTCAAATTAAGACTGAGAATCAGCACATTTTGAACGTCAAAAATACATACGACAGTCCCCCAAAACGCCCGCTCTGCACCACTTCCTAGTGCTTTAGCTGGGAAGAAGAAGTGGCGCAACAAACATCCCAGCAATTAGTAATAAATCTCCCACACAGCAAAACTAAAGCTACAGTATACTCACTTGTTGAGCGCATGGTGTGCAGCGCAGGCGCAGTCCCGGAAGCAGAAGGCGACGGAGTGCGCCTCCCGCGCGCCCTGCGCATGCGCACCCGCGCCCGCCCGCGCCGCGCCCCACCACAGCGACACGAGCGACTGGTACGTGCGCCGGTACCGAGTGCTGTATGATACTACCTCGCCTGGGGAGCAACTAAATCGATTTAAGGTGTACATAATAAAGAGTAGTCTATTCTTTTTAGGGTTCCGTACCTCAAAAGCAAAGACGGCCGAACCCTTATAAGATCACTTCGTTGTCCGTCTGTTTCTCTTGTATTGACACGATCTATACTACAAAACTGTATCATCAATCTTTAGTAGACGAGTCTTGGAGAGACTGAGAGACCGCGAATCGGCAAGTGCACTGTGAGACTCCCTCTAGCTATACGGACCGCAGACGGTGGAAAAATTGTCCGCAACAATAGAATATGGAAATCCCAGCAATCTACTTGTCCTTCGTGCGCGTTATTGCATAGATTTCCAGACGTTCTATTGTCCATCGTCTGCGCAGGCCTTAAGAAGGTTGCTGGGACAGACTGGACGCGGAAGGCGGAGGGCAGAGTGTTGTGGCACAGCCTGGGAGAGGCGTATTTTCAGCAGTAGACTGCGAAAGGCTGAGTTGATTGATTGATATTAAAACTCAGCTGTTCCATACATTGTGATCGTGTTAGTATTGCAGTGTTCATATTTCATTCAGAGTTAGTCCCATACTAGAAGTGGTTTCTCCCTTAAGTTATGTATTTTCTTGTATGTGCCATACTGTATAACAAAACTTCATGTCGAGGTAAAAATATTGGCCAATAAGCAGGGCGTATCATCCCTAGTGAAGGCTATCTTAATTTAAATTCAATCAAATTTTCAGTAAATAGTACTCACGACAAAATGATTTAATAATATTTTGTGCAATACCCTGCTGGTGCACAATAGTAAAAGTGCACCTAACATACCCGTATCTTTTTTCCCTTGTGGCTCCACAGTTTCCAGGTTCAATTTCTCCCCATATGCTTCCCTTAAAATGTTACCTGAAAGGAGATATAGATTATAATTTTTCAGCTATTCGCCAGTTGCTACTACATCATGTACAGCTTGTCAAAGAAAATTATGCACTTCGGTAATCTTCGTGTTTCCGAATTAACGCGAACGTACCACAGAGTAATGCCCCACAGCGACAATTCTAAGTTTTGTACTACCGCGTATGCACTATGCATTGTGCGTATTTATGAAGTTTTCTTTCTGTCGAGTTACCTACTCCGGTCTTAAAACGTCAATTTTGTCACTCAACACTTTTGAAAAGTTTTTTGAAATTGCATAGAGTTGTTAATCGACAATTTTGTAAACATGTTAAGTACTACAAAATAGGCAAGAACTTCCATGGTTGTAATAGCTCTATATTAGATCTCATCATCGCGCGGGGTCGTATTGCCGAAGATAGACGATGATTCCCGAAGCGCATATTTTCTTTAGAAAGCTTTACAAAGCTGTAAACAAGGCATAGAAAGTTATAGAAAAAGTTCTGGTTAATTGAGTACTAGCTTCTGCCCGCGAATTCCTCCACGTGAAATTTCTAGATCCTCAACCCGCCCCGTCGCATCGCATCGCCTGCCCGCGCTATTAGGTATGTACTTCGTTTTCGCATACCGTTCTTTCTTACTTTTTTGCACGGCTACTGAGAGCTCTAGCGTTAAATAGCCTATAGCTTTCCTCAAGAACTATTAAATGCGAAAAGATTTTTTTTTCAAATCCGATTTCCGAGTAAACAAACAAACTCTTCAGCTTTATCTGATCATTAGTATCGATCTGTTACTCAAACCTGTGAGACTTTCTGAAATTCAATATTTACTGTACTGTAAAGTAAATGATGGCTTACCAACAGTGACCATCTGCAGTAGCCCTCTTGGTGTGAGCTGACCGAGCGCGCAGCGGGTGCCGGCTGCGCGCGTTGGTAGCGAGGGGAAGTTGTGGAACGGACCCGCCACAGACACCCACCACGCTCGCCCCGTGGAACTCCCGTTGGCAACGAACTCTTCATAGCTAAATACACGAGATCAATTTTGGTTCATTTGTCTTGTACTTATATGTATAATTTATCAAACAGCACAAGTAAATTTAAACAGGGTAAGGTCTGAACAGTTAACCATAATTTTCGCTGATATTGAAAACCGAAATTAAGAAAAAACTGCCCGCAAATTCGCATCGTATCGTCTGCCCGCGCTATTACTTCGTTTTCGCTTAGCGTACTTAAGAAAGTACGTACGAAAAGTTTTTTTTTTCTTTTTGCTCGGCTCCTAAGTCCTAGCGTGTTAAATAGCCTATAGCCTTCCTCAAGAATTTGGCTATCAAATGCAAAACTATTTTTCAAATCTGACTGGTAGTCCCAGACATTAGCATGACTGATGGTCACAGTTGTTAGCCACAGAGCAAAAACCAAGGGGCACACGCACACCCAAATACTCCGAAATATTTAATTCCGAATATCAATGTTCCAATTTTCAAAAGTAGCGAAGCACTGGCAGGTTGCTAAAGTATGTAATAAAAAGGTCTGAACAAAATATTGGTTGCAAAGGATTTTGAACTTTGTCTTGTTTGATTTAAAGTTGTTTTGTCAGAAAGTTTATTTTTCCAGAACTTGACAACTATCTGAGATTCTGAATTGAAGTATAGTTGATGAGAAAAACAGCCGATCTCACAAATCAAAGTAGATAATTCTGCAATCAATCTGCCTAGCCTTTTCCCAACTTATATGTTGGGGTCGCCTTCCAGTCTAACCGGATGCAGCTGAATACCAATATTTACATGTAGCGACTGTCTATTTGACCTCCAGAACCCAGTTACTGGCTAATACAAGCCTGGTTGTCAGACTTTCGTGCTTCCGACGAACCGTAACGACTGTCAAAGATCCACGAATGACAGCCGGGATCAACGGCTTAACGTTCATTCCGAGACACGGAAGAGTCTTGATATGTTTCCATGAGATACGTGATCTAGGCGTGACTTTTGACCCTCGCCTCAATTTTAGGGAACATATCGTGTCTATGACGAAAGCTGCTAACAGAACCCCCGGTTTTATCATGCGTCAAACGTACAAGTTCCAGGACTGTAGACCGGCAATCATGCTATACAATGCGCACGTTCGCAGCCGCTTAGAGTATAATGCTCTCATTTGGGACCCGTACGAGGCCAAAAACAAACTTTTGATAGAAAAGATACATAAAAAATTCTGCCGATATATATACAAGAAGAAGCACGGGTATTACCCATTTCTTTATCCCTCGCTCTTTGTAACGGGTATGCTCGGACTCGACACTAAGTTGAGAAGGAGCTTGCAGGCAGTTATACACTTTTACCATTTACTCACCAACAGAATCGACAATCCCTCAGCACTGAGAGATGTAAGCCTAAACGTCCCTACGGGAGCCATGCGGGGTGCGGGGGAGCGTGGTTTGCGTCGGCGGCGGCCGCTGCTATTAGCTGCGGCTGGTTCCCGCACCCGCGCTGCTAAAAATGCAACCACACGACGTACTCTTGCGCTCCTCAACTCGATCTTATTAACGCAAGATGTGGACCTGTTCACTGACAAGTTGAACAAACTTTTATCCGCGACAAATGTCCACCTCACACATTGTCAAACTAGTTCAAGTTAAAGCGACGATAGCAAACTTCTATACATGTTTTAAACTGAACTTCACGTAACTAGCCTAAGCTGTAGGTATTCATCTATGTTAACAACAAATAACTGTACGCCTATATTACCAAATGTAACTTGTTTGTAGACGCCTTGGGGTGACCTGTTAAGTCTACAAAATGTTTTCATAAATAAATAAATATGTAAAGATGGTCACCCATGCACGAACCAACCGGGACAAGCGTAGTTTTAGCTGATCGATCAACCTGTGCGGCTGTTATTACTTAGCAAATCAAAGTAGGAAATAACCAATAAGTTTTCTCAAAAGCTATGTGAAAGGGCCTAGATAGAGATGGCGAGGTAACAAAGTCTGGTTCTTAGTCGCCTCCCAGAGAAATGGAAAGAGAATAGAGTCCTTTTGCCCTACAAGACAATTTCGGCCCTTTTTTTTGTTGACTTTTGTTCACCCTCTGCTAAGCAAAGCTCTCAACTTTCCCAGTTTCCCTTATTTATTTAATACTTTAAGCACACAAATATACAAAGGCAGACCTAATGCCGTGGGCATTTTCTACCAGTCAACCTTTGGGTGAATGTAACCTTATGTTGTGCTTTCTCCTGTTAACGGGTCAGCCGTCAGGTTCGAGTCGGAATCCCACAAATATTACAAACGCGAAAGTATCATTTGTAGATGGATGTTTGTTACTTTATCACGAAAAAACTTTTGAACGGATTTTGTTGAAACTTCACAGTCATACAGCTTTTATGCCGATATTCCCACGGTATCGACCCTTATGCGGGTGAAACCGCGGGGCGCTACTAGTAACAAATAATATGTAAACGCCTACCTTTTCAGAAGAGGCGAGACAGGCTCGGCGTCGCATGGTAGTTTGTCTCCATTCTTGAGATGTGTGAGTGGTCCTCTGTCTCCGTGCCGCGTCACCACTAAAGCTCCTTGCAGCAACCATGTGTCACTGTCAACTACACCTGGAACAGATGGTTACATGATGTAATAAATAATTTTACCATGCACTTTTGGAAGGTTAACTGTTAAACGCCAGCCGCAGAGGCCTTCACCTTCCTGATGTCATAAAACTGGAAAAATAAAGTAGAAGAAACTCTTCAGCAATATTTATTTGATTAGGCAACCAACAGCGACACATTTAGTATGATACAGAGTATGTGTATTACAGTATTGTACTGTACAGCTAATAATAAGTTTTCCTGTATAATAAATATTTAATTATTAAGAGCGCTTACGCCGTACAACATTTCATACAAACTTTCAAGCTCTTTTTTTTTTTTTTATTAGGATGGGAAATCATCAAATGACCCCTCCCGCTCTAGGTGGAGCGGAAGGGAGTGTCAGACTCTTACTGACTAAAACCCATCCGTGTTCCTTCCTTAGCCCTTTATGTTCCGGGGCAGCGGTAACCCTTTCGGACAATCCCGCTGCCACGGCAGGTTTCGGCCCTGACGGGCCCCTCCTTGTCTGCTGACATCTCTTTGAGGCGCGCGTGGAACACATACGCGCCGTCCGGCACGGGCCTGGTCCTGATCGGACGGCGAGCTACCCATTACTCGCCGTCCGCAGGCCCGCGCCTACGGTGGCCGGGAGTCGTCACGCGGCTCCCGACTCCCGGAGCGTCTACCGCGGCGGCTGGGACGGGCGGCTCTCTCCGCTCTCTCCCTCGCCCATCCCGCCACCTCCTTCGCTAGCATGACTGCTTCGCAGAAGGAGGTGACTGCCTCCCACTCCCTCTCGCCCCGGACCATGGCTTGGACCAGGGCCGGGCGCGAGAGGTCGCCGCCGCTGCCGATCGCCTCTACGAGGACACGGCGGTGCTCTGCCCAAGCGGGACAGACCTCCACCGTGTGCTCCACCGTGTCCTCTGGGCGATCCTCGCAGTGGTGACACCCGGGCGTTTCCTCCCGCCTGATTATGTGCAGGAACCTCCCGAAACATCCGTGTCCGGTGAGGACCTGCGTCAGGCGGTAGGTGAGGGCGCCGTGACGCCTCTCTAGCCACTCCTCAAAGAGGGGCCTTACCGCCGCTATCGCGGCGTGCCCTGCGCTGGATTGCGACAGTCGCGCTTTCCATGCCGCCATGAGATCGCGCCGGAGGTCTGTCCGCTCCGCAGCAATTTGCCGCGGAAGCGGGTTTTCCCCCCGGCGTAGTGCCTCCGCGCGCCACTCAAAGAGGCGCGCGAGGACTATCGCCTCCAGATCCCATGGCGGCAGTCCGGCAAGGAGGCTTGCCGCCTCGCGCGAGATCGTGCGGTGCCCCCGTATCAACCGTATGGCGACCACCTTTTGGGGCGCGTTCAGGTAGTGGGCGGCTCGAAACCGCAGTGAACGCGCCCACACCGGGGCGCCAGGGGGCCGTGTAGGCCATGGACCACACGACCCCCGCGTAGGAGGCGTTTGGCCCCCTCAGGTTGGGCAGGAGCCGCTTGAAAGCGGCCCCAGCCCGTTCCAGTTTGGGGGCCAAACGTCGGAAAACTTTCAAGCCCTTGTTTTTCGAAATGAATGAACCGATTTTAATGAAACTTCATACGCATAAGCAGGATACAAAGGTCTAAAATGTTAGCTGAGAACATTTTCAAAATGTCTTATTTAAAAAAAGATAACTGGAAATCTCTGTTTCTATGGAAACTTTAAACTCGGTCTAATTTGGCTGTAACACAATTTTTCGAAAATGTTCTCTGCTAACTTTTTAGACCTTTGTACCCTGCTTATGCGTATAAAGTTTCATTAAAATCCGTTCATTCATTTCGAAAAACAAGGGCTTGAAAGTTTGTATGAAATGCCGTACGGCGTAAACCGAAGAAAATTACGAAGAAAATTTAATATTCAGAGATTAGTATATGTTGTCATTTTCCTTTGTTTATAGTTTTTTTATTTGTATTTTTTTTACATAGGTTTATTACTGTGAAATCTGTGTTATAAATAGTGTGTTTATGTTACCGGCCAAACACGATTTTAGGATGAACTAGTTTCGCCTAGGCCAAACCAGTTCTCCCTACACGGGTAGGCGACGTAGGATGCAAGAGCGAGCGAGGGGCACCCGGAAGTTAGGTTTGGTTAAGTTACTTTAAACCCTTTATGCAGAAATAGGAGCCTCCGTCGACATATTATGCAAGAGCGAGGGAGAACTGGTTTGGCCTAGGCGAAATTAGTTCATCCTAAAATCGGGTTTGGCCAGTAACAATATAAATAAGAGATTCTAGTAAAACAAAGCAAAGGTAAAGAATATTACTCATAGTTTTATTTAAGGGGGCGCCGACCGCACAGTGGCGCGCGCCCTCATCGTTTGTTTGGTTACTTCTTTTATTTTAGAATGAAAATAAGCACGTTAAGTTGTGCTTCACAAGATTAATACGTTGATATTATTACAAACGGTAGTTTTACAATGTTTAGTTTTATTATAATCCTTAAGGTGCTGATCTATGCGTCATGTTCGTGAACGGGCGCCGTCTGTTGGGTCTGGTCATCACTTGGCTGCCTCGGCTTATTTTTAATTATTTTGTTTTGGATTATTGTTTTATTAAGTACTATTTGCTGTACTCTGGACACTTTTAACTTGTACGTATATTTTTTTTGACATCGTTCTCACATATAAGTATAAATTCAACATTAATGATGTAACTAATATTTTTGTAAAATATAATTTAAAAGAGTGTCCATGGAGTTTCTTGCCCGTTGTTCTCCATAGGTACCTACGCTTTGGAATGGGCAACTAGCTTCATATTTTCTGACAGACCTATTGACAATTAAAAAGTGCCTGTAAATGGTTTAATTGAAATAAATGCTTTGAGTTTGAGTTTAAAACGGATAATAGTGGCCACTATTTTACTTATTTGTTGTTGCTTGCTTGCTTGTTGTTGTTTTTATTTTTACTTGCTTTCTTTTCTGCATTTTCATTCCACAATAAAAGAAATAACCAAACAAACGATGAGGGCGCCCCCTTAAGTATTTTAAGTTTGTGCAAGTTTTGGGAAAATAAACACAGATTTTTTTACCTATTAACCAAATCACCATAACATACCTTCAGAACCCCTCACAATACTGTCCGGGGGGTTGCAGGCTCTCAAGTAAATCTTTCTAAACTTTGCGTCACTTTTTGCTATGTATTCATTTCGTATTATCTTCTTCACTGCTATTGTTTCTTCACCCAGGGACATGTATTTATACATTACTGGAACAAAAAAGATATAGGTAAGCATGTTTATGGTTACCTACTTGTGACCCATAAACACGGCCTCAAACCTGAAGTGTACAGCGCAGCGGTAGGCTGACTTTAATGTACTTACTTTAAAAGAAAAAACATTTTATAACTCATCTGCCTAGCTTTTTCCAAACTATGTTGGAGTTGGGTTCCAGTCTAATCGGATACAGTTGAATACCTTCATTTTACTTGGAGCATGTAACCCATTTTCAGATGGATGATGATGATTGATTAATTATATTTAATTTAGGATTTTCTTTTTTATTTAGACTTGATGGAAAACTTTTTTTTTTGTAAAAATGTTCAGTGCTCTTTGGCTAGTTTAATTATTATTACCTATCTCCTTTATTTGGTTATTCCGTTTATCCGCCCTAAGGTGGATACGTGAAAACATATGTCTGAGAATCCACCCTAAACCTATAAATTCCCGTTTATCCAACTGGGTCTAGGATGGATTCTCGGACATGCGTTTCCGCGTAACAACATTAGTGAAGATTTTTTGGGGTGGATAAACGGAATTACCCACCTTTATTCGATAAATACATGGATTAATATTATTATAACTATCAAATCATTTATTACTTATGAATAGTTATGAGAATCACATTTATTATTGTGAATACCGCTACTGTTTGATATTGTTGTTTGATGATCCATTCAAAAGACAATACAATGCCATGTGCAATAGGAACAAAGAGAATATAGTTACATACTCTTTCATTAAGAAGCGTGCTAAGAAAACAATAGAAATTGCTCTTATTCAGTCTGTAATGTTCCCACTGCTAAGTTTCCGGCCTCCTCTCTATTTGAAGAAGAGAGTGGGTCAAGCTATGCACTTTAACAAGGAACATGTATCATATACCATTTATAGGATCTCTAAGCTCTTAGCTGCATGGCTTATTTTTTTACATTCCGGATCATTCTCACATTCATAACTTCAACATCAATGATGTAACCAATATTTTTGATTTAAGAGTGTCCACGGAGTTTCGTGCCAGTTCTACTCCATAGGTACCTACTAAGCAACCTACCTTGACAAAAGTGCCTTGCAATTCTCTTATTACAAAACGAGTTCTAATATTAGCCTTTGAGCCTGATATTATAATTATATTAAACTTTATTCAGAGCGAGGTAAAGTTCATAATGCAAAATTGGCAACATAGACTCGTTGTTGTAATTAAAACTTTAACTTTGTCAGAATAGTGTTTGAAATAGAAAAATGGCTCCATGGCATATGGCCCATGAATCATGGCACGTCTGAACATAGGCTCTCCAAACGTTTGCTCATGTTCTCTCACTCACACTCACCTCATGTCACCACTTTGTTCCTAAAACTCATTATTGCACAGCCTTCTGTGCAAAGTTCAGACCAGCCATGAGTTCATTTAGCACAAAGATACTCCTAAGTTTCCCTTCTAGGTCTAGATATTAGAGAATGCCAGATAGAACAGACAGATATCCTCGTAACTGTGGGAAAATCAAAATTTTGTGTAGTGTTTTTCTCATTATAACTATTTACATCCAACCTGTAATTTTATTGAGAATAATATCGCTCATTGGAAAGAAGACTGACATAACTAAAAAATCAGCGGCTAATTTTATTATTTTTGCTACAAAAATTATGTTACTCTAAGCCTAAATGAGGGAGGTGGAGAGGTTGTGACTTCATGCTTCGTTGCACTCTTACCGCTGCTTTTAAACTTTTAAATAATCATACTTACCCAAAAATTGCTCTTTTTGAATTATTTCAAACTTCTCGCAAATTAACGAAATGACAAAGAATAATTTCTGATTGCGAGATAACCTTAAGTTGCAGGCTGTATACCAAAAAACAATTTTGGTACCAAAAGATTCTTGGTTTGAGTACTAGACACAGTAGACACAAATTAGGACTTCATATCTCAATGATAAAAGGTCAAATGAACTTTTTGCTTATCTTTTGTAAAGATTAAATTTGCTAATTTGTTTGAACTAAGCCAATCGACCTTCAAGAAAGAAAGCAAGCCGAAATAGAAATAATTTCAAATAATAGAATAGTATTTACCTGTTATTAGAAAGAATATCCAAACACTCATGCCAAGGTAACAATAAAAGGCTCTGTGGTGAAACGAAAACTTCATCATTTCTGTTATGATCTTACTTCTATTTGCGAAAGTTGTAGACATTGTAGATCTTATACCAAATATTCTAATAAAATATGAAAATTCTAGATACCGAGTTCACATTTTTGAATTGAATGATTAAAAGGAGTTAAATGAACCTATAACCGACCCACAAAACAAACGAGACCGGACAAATATATATGATCATTGTGATTAAGATAAACGTTGATAGCGTTTCTGCTTTTTGTAAACAATTTTCCCAACAACAATCGATTGATTTGATTGAAATTTTGATTTGACGGTGATTTGACGCTTGACGCCTTAGGGCGCGTTCCGAATTGAGGAAATAATTGATGTAATGATTTGAGCGTGCTAAAACCCGTACCGAATTGGCGGGCGTGAGCGCGATAACGATGTCCCGTGAATCGTCATAGATGACGTCATGGCATGCGCCATCTTGCGATAACGCCGACCATGCCTCGTACGAATATCACCGTGAGCGCTGTCAAAAATGACAGTGTGTGTGTGTGTGATGATGAGGATGTGTCGGTGTGTGTTTTGTTTTGAGCTGCATCATATCTTTTTAATAACGTGGCATTTTCGAAATTGTGCTTCTGACTGACAGTCGCCACCTAAACAAAGAAAAGGAAGAAACGTGTGGTGTTTTTATGAAGAAATACTGCTGTAATATCTTTTTGACACCGAGTAAGCACTGTGAGCGCGCTAACGAGTGTTCCGAATTGTTGACAGCTCTCAGCTGTCATAATCGTGATATCCATTATGGAACGCATGTGAGACGATTTGAGTGCTGTGAGCGATATTATCCAATTCGGAAGGCGGCCTTAGTCAATGACATTAATAGAGGTGCTCGTCAGTCGCCTAATGATCCAATAGTCGTCGAACAAAGTCGAACTATCCCACAGGCAGGCCCATGTACTTTTTGATTTGATAAACTGAGAAACTATCCCAAACAACCAAAACCAAACGAACTTCAAAAATCCACTTTTATCTAACAACTGTCATTTTCTGCTGGGTATGGAATCTACTCTCTATCTGGGAATTCGGTCATTTTATTTAACTACTGCTTCCGAAAACTGGTATTTTCTCGTTTTCAATATTTTACGCTAATGATTTTAATGTGGATTAAAACCAGGGAAGTCAATTCCCTACCTTAAAAAAAACATCTCTGACGAAGACAAACTGTCAATCTGAGGCAAAGCCGAGGTCAAAGGCAAAGCTGTCAAAACTTAAACTGTCAGCAGTCTGTCAAACTTGTCTGAACTTGTTTGTTACCGGGAAAAAGTGAAATTATATTGATTGTTTTCTTTCCGTATTAATTCGTACAACAACTCAAATTGGTATTTGGCAATAGTTCAAGATGGCTCAAGGTACTATCATTATTTTGGATATAGGACGAAATGTTTCCACTGTAGACGAGAAAGACCAAAAAAGTTTTTTCGAAAGTGCGAAAGAATGCACTGCTCGTATCATAGAACGTAAAATATTGAGCCAGCAGGGCAAGAACTTGATTGGTATAATGCTGTTGGGATCCAAGAAAACCAAGAACAACATGGCAAGTCAGTTCGAAGGAGCCTTTAGACACATAGAACTATCATCAGAATTGCAGACTCCCACTTGGAAAATGATAAGAAATCTACCAGATAAGGTAATTAAAACAATAAACTAATATCAAAGTGCAACAAGGCCATGATGAGTCATATGGTCCACTCAGACACAAACCGCACTTTTATTTATGGTTTTCACAGTATCAATATTTTTGCCTTAATTATGCGCTGGGCTAGCCTCAGCTCATGCTATTGATAGTGGTTTTCATAACATTGTGAAACTTAGCCCATCAGCTGTTACGGTGTTACATCCACCTTTTCCTTTGGATCTGCTCACAAGCACCACAGTGGTAT
Organism: Gortyna flavago; assembly: GCA_963669345.1. Lineage (NCBI taxonomy): Eukaryota > Metazoa > Arthropoda > Insecta > Lepidoptera > Noctuidae > Gortyna > Gortyna flavago. The sequence goes on from OY770144.1 coordinate 4,159,762, forward strand.
GCCTAAATTCCATCTACATGTTTTAATTTTTGATAATTTCTAAAATAAGATTTAGAGTCCAGTTAAGTATTCCTTCATGTGACCTAACTTTTAAAATTCTGTCAATATTCACTTTCTGTAATATTCATAAAATATTGCATTAATTCCCATGAGTGTTAAAATATTGCGGCGGGATTTTGCATTGGATTTTCAACTCTTGGCATTGAGAATCCAACAGAGTGCATCCCAGCCTTTCGAAAAAACACTTGATGAACTTCCAACTCTTGGCGCTAAGCTAAATTCAGAATGCAAAAAACAGTTGTTGCAGGGCAATATTGCCCGCGTGAACCTGGACGAATAGTTTCTAATGTTCTGTTTCAGCCATCAGAGAGTAGAGGTGACTGGTTTGATGCCCTCCTAGTAGCAGCAGACTATTACAAGAACGGTGTCAGTGGTATCAAGTTAGCAAGTAAGAAGATTGTACTGATGACAAACTTCAAGAAGCAGCCATCTTTTGATCCTGATTGTGTTGATGAGGTACAGTATAAAAAATAATTCTATTTCTTTACCTCTCACTCATTTCTTTGCTTGGTTACCTTGGGGCTGTTTGTTTATTATGTAAGACAATTGATGTTTCTTAAACTCAGGGAGACTCCTTGTTGAATATATGAAACAAAAACTAATCTGAAATTAAACTATCTTTCAGGTTCTAAATGGATTCAAAGAAGAGGGCTATGAAGTTGATGTTATTGGACCAGACATTTACTCCAAAGAGTATGATAATGAATCTACAGAGTTGATCAAGCAGTTTGTAGAAGCCACTGCTGGTGCAACAGGCTCATTGGAAAACATCATGAAGTATGACTTATTATTCCATAGAAAGAAGATTGTGAGAGCCATTCCATGGAATATAGATCTAAGCATAGGTCCAAATATAAAGATCCCAGTTTCTATGTACTCCAAACTAAAAGATGATCCTGCTGTTAAAAAGTGGCAGAAAGCTGTTAAAGACCCTATTACTTCTACATCCAGCACATCAGAAGCAGTGGTGAAAACAAAAGAATATGTAGATCAGGAAAGTGGTGTAACAGTTGATGCATCTGAAAAAGTACAAGGCTACCACTATGGACAAAAAATTATACCATTTTCAGAACATGATAAAACAATGCTTTATCAGCCTGGGGTAAAATGTTTGTCAGTGTATGGCTTCACTTCTGCTGATAACATTAAATGGCAGAACCTAAACGGAGACGGTTTGAATTACATATTTGGCAGGAAAGATGATAAGAAAGCACAGAAAGCTGTCAGGTGCCTCATAGAATGTCTTCATGAACTGAATCTTGTCGGCATTGTACGGAAAGTACATTTCAATAACACAGCAGCCAAAATGTTTGCACTAATGCCTGTTATTGACACAAATAATTATGTGTGTCTCTCATTGATTGGTATATGTTACAAGGATGATATAAAACAGATGTCATTCCCTGCAACCAACTTAAAAAAACATAAATGTTCACAAGAACAAGTAGATGCTTTTAAAGAACTCATTAATGCTATGGACTTGACCAAAGCTTATGATGACACATTTGATGACACTGAAGCATTCCCTATAGCTGAATGTGTGAGCCCTTCTGTACAGTATGTTCTGGACTGCATTGCATTTCGTGCCCTGAATCCAGACAAACCTTTACCTAAACCTAGAGAGGAGATAATGACTCTCTTCAAAGTACCACCCCTTCTGGAAGAGAACGCAAAGAAACCTTTGGAGAAATTGAAGAGCTTATTCACTTTAAAAAAGGTTGAAGTGAAGAAAAGGAAAAATAAAAATATTCCATTGGATATTGATCAATTCAAAATTCCCGTTGGAGACTTGCAGACAGATAATCCAAACATTCCAAATATACCTAAAATTCACTTGCCTACTAAAGATGCTGTGGATAAAGTTAAAACTATAAGCACCGTTAACCCTATTGAGGACTTCAAAGCCCTCCAAAACAGGAATAAACCTCTGTCAGAGTTGGCCACAGGAATGATCAAAGCAATTGAGAGTCTGATTCACAATAACATTGATGGAAACTATTCTAAAGCTATAGATGCTATGAAGCATTTGAGAAATGAATTTGTGAAGACTGATCCCACTGATTACAATGATTGGGTGAAGAAATTGAAAACAGAACTGGTGGATTGTGAAAAAACAAAGGTAATTGATTTGTTGACAGAGAAACAAGTGAGCTACATATTGAAACAAGAAAATAGTATGAGCACCTATGAAGATGAGCACAGCCATGAAGAAAGCCAGATGTATGAGAATGATACAATACCTAATTCCACTGAATTAACTATCAGCACTGATGTTCAGAATATGTTTGATGATTAGCCCTTTTAACTTTTGGAGGATGCGCCTTTGAAATTCTAATTTTCTTAAATTTTTTGCAATTTACAGGTCTGTGTCAGGTTCTCGCCCTCGAAGTCCTTAAATCCTATTGAATGGAAATATCAATCAATAAGATTATAATATGAACTTAGAGGGTTGTATTGATGATTTTAATTATATGTTTGCGAATCATATTATTTTAATCAACATTCTACATGATGCTGGCCTGCATATTGCAAAAAATGTATGAAAATTTTAATTTTGCGGATTTCCTGGCACTGCAATGTAAACAAGTATTAACACTTATTATTAAAATTATTACACTGTGATTATGTACCTACCTGTTGGCTTTTTTTTAATTATTATTAAAATATATTCTTGTAAAAAAGTTTTTGAGTGTTTTAATTCCTTTCCCTATCTTTAGAAATAATAATACAGAAATTAGGCCTGAATATTTAATAGTATTTCAATAAAATCTAAAATTCAAATTTGCACACAATAAATTCATGTAAATTTTGTCTTATGGTTAAGTTCTTAAGGATGGGCCCATTGATGGGCAATCATTGTACACCCGTCGGACTAATTTTGTTTTGCGAGTGCAGCAGCTCAAGGAATTCCTGAAGAGAGAGGTCTTCCTGGCAGTCTGTGTCCAGGTCGTGTTCTAGTTGCGCCTCCATGGAGTTGGCCTCGGGACTCAAAACAATATTTTCATCCAAAACGACGTGGTTGAGCCGCGATTTGAGGCTCTGGAGGATCTCTTCCAGTTCCAAACACTTATTTCTGATGGACGTGCCGAGGTCCGACTGGGGGTCTATATCATCTATTGTGGCATTCTCAGAGAATGAATTTGCCGGAGTCCGCGTCCTCGGAGGTTGTATCATACTAAATAGATTCTCTGGTAAACCGTTCCCATTTCTCGCAGCATCGGGAGATCGCGAATCTGTAAACTCTGCAAGTATTTCGTCGATAATGTCCTCAGCATTTTGCCGCGGATCCACTACTTCTTCGGACAGATCAGCACCGCTCTCGCTGTTTATCATTTTATTATTCGAGTCCAGTTTCATGATTTCGTCGCTATGTTTGCTCCAAAATATCGATTCGTTATCAAAATAAATAATAAATACGAAGTCGTCCAGGAAAGTCAGATGATTGTTTTTTTTTTTTTTTTCTATGAATTAATTAAGCTGGGCGGGCTTGAATTCTGTGCCTTTTGGCTACTGAAAAATGCTTTTTTAGTGTTGCTAGTTTCTAGAGTTAAATAACTACTACCAACAAATACCAACCTACGCGGTGTCCTCTTCTTCAAATTAAATACAAATTATCACTAAATTACACATTGTCACAAAATCGACGTTGTGGGAAAAATATATCCAGATATGCTTCCTTTCTCAACTTCTTTACTATCTCTTCGGACTTCATTATCTTCATGGCAGCCTTGCAACTGTTGTGTGAGTGCATGAAGAAGCAGTCCCTTACCGACTGTACATACATAAAACAAAACAATATTTTATTAGTTTAACGTTATATTTGAATAATTACTATCCAAGCAGAAAAATATTTCTAAAAATCTTAATACCTTGAATTCAGCAAGTTTAGCGCCCTGGAATTTGGCCAGGCAATGTGTGAATAATCGATCATAGTGTTTTCTGCATAGAAATATTCTATTTTCGAATTGCCAGTAATCACCCTGTTGTGAGCACGAACAGCCGCAGTATCCACATTCATCCAAATTATATGGTACACATTTTATCTAAAACCAATCAGCACTTTGGTTGAAATATCAAATAATGTAACAGGCGGTCAAAGTAGTAATGTTTATATATTGTTTAAGAATGGATGATCATAGTATAAATCGTGCAATTTCTGAATGCACGTGGCCGAGAAGTACGGTGCCAGCGCCGTACGAGTGCCGTGGTAGCGTGAGCACTGTATTACGTGTCAATTATTGTTACAAACAAGTGCTCGCTCTCGCAACTGATCACTGTCAGGCCGGGCGTGCATATAGCAGCAGTTTTCCTAGTGCAAGTGTTACCACTTATGTGCGGTTGACTTTATGCACGGCGACATATCAAGCTATAAATTTTCCAGTATAAGCTGACTTCTCATTGTATGTACAGAGGCCAGCACATCAAGCTACCTCAATCTGTCAAATTTTCCCAATTGAATATGAACCTTATTAATTTGTCATAAAGTTGAAAATCTATCAAAGTTTGACAGATTGGGGTAGCTTGATGTGCTGGCCTCTGTACATACGAAAAACCTACACAATGCAAGGTCAACTAAAACTGGAAATGTATAGCTTGATGTGTCGCCGTGTGTACAAACACCGCGCGTGTGAGTGAATTGCAAGATTCGGAATTCGGAGCCACAATAATGTTGCAAAAGTTAACGTAAATTATTTATCCTTACCTCTACGGGACATCTAAGTATCTTTTTCGCAGAGAAGGAATGTGCGAATTTCATCTGCCGTTTTATGTATGCAGGACAGTAGTCACAAGGTCTAAAACACCAAAGAAACAGGCTTTTATTTCGAAATTACGTAGTTAAAATTCTTAATGTTCTATTTTGCTGCGCGTTATTTGATTTAACCAATGGCTCAACAGTAGAAACCTTTTGCATTTCAAGGTTACCAAGTTAATTCAAATTTTAATCCATGAAATTTACTGCGACTTTCTCAATGCATAATCTTAATTTATTTACGAGCTAATTAAATAAGGTAGAAAGTTTTATTATAAATTTTTGGGTACATCGGTACCTAGAGCTACTGAAATAAAGTTCATTTCATAAAATTCTTACGCTGGATAGCTCAAAGTAGAAAAAATGCCCTTTCTCTTAGATGTGGCATTGAAAGGTGCGCAATTTTGCTTGATCGGAGTTTTTGGTCGGAGCTCCTTAAGCGGGGGCTGATACTCATGTTTCGTCACCCAGCGTGGAGATTTGGCACCTAGACCATATTTGCTACAAATCTGAAAAAAAAAACTATTTTATTTATCAAATGTCTGATTTGTATATTAATTTAGTCCAAAATAACCCACTAATCACTATAATAAAATCATTAATTATAAGACATCTTTATTAGGTATGTATGTACACATAGAAATTCAAGATCTAAGCCTTAATAAATTCAAATAATTCATTAAACGTAAGTTGTGCCAGAAAGCCTTTTATACCGTTTATGGACAAGATGAAGAGCGTGCAACCAAATATAGCGTTTCAAAAATATATTTATCTAACGCTTACATTGCATATTGGTGGCGAACTCCGACAGTACTGCAAAATTTGCAATATAACATTCTAATGACCTTTCGGCTTAAATGTTAAATTTTAAGCACGATTTAGAATCTGATTAATACAAATGTGGCTCTTAGTTTGGTTATCACTTTAAAGTGAAGTAGAATTATTGTCTTAAAGCAACTAGGACTGTTATCCATCGGTTATGAGGGATAATCAGTCCTATTTGCTAGGACCATCACGACATCGAGCATTTAGTTCGATATGGACGTCGTGTTGATTTTTCCTGCAATAGGTCTTACTTTTACTCAATTAATACAAGCTTAAATTTTACGTTACATACCCGGTTTTGAACCTTCGAAAACGCATTTAGTTTTTGTTCATACGTGCCGGGGCCTTTATTCTCTCTTAATTCGTTTACTATTCGCCTCATAAAGGGACTCAAACCAGGACCTTTGATTGGCATCACGTAACGATCTTGTGCAGATAGAAAGCATATGCGTGGTTTAGGCTTTTTAGTTACTACATATTCGAAATCTGAAAGAAAAATAAAACTATTATATTTTATTTAGGTATTCAGTTATTGAAAATTTGAATTTTTTTTGAGGTAGGTACCACATCCGAGCCCAAGAAAGTTTTATTTTGTACTATAAATTCTTAAAATAGTTGACATTACACTTTACCCGCCCCTTTGTGTGGAAGGTAAAGCCCTGAAAAACATGCTTTTTATTTAGTAAGTCGTAGAGATAAAAAGTTTATTTTCCTCTGTTTACTTTAGCACTAAACAACATCAAACACGAACAATTCTTTTAACAACTAGTAGCTTTTCATGCAGCAACCTTTTATCTTACAGAATTTGTGTCAACTTCACTACATAAAATGTAAATAATCATAACATTTTTAAAATTTTACCGCCGTGAAAGGCCTCTGCCATATTATTGGGGGCTAAATATCGACGCGCGTACGGTCGCTGCATGTTTGTTTGCCGCCTATACTTGTGTACACTGCCTGCTAACTAGACTAACATTCTCGGATCGCGAAGCTTTCGTGATTGTTGGGACAATAAAAAAAAAAAGACAAATCCAACCATATTACGGTTTATTGAGGCGCACGCTCGGTGCCTTTGCGAGTGTGTTCACGTCGAATAGTAATTTGGGACATTCCTCTTTTGTCGAAGTTATTTACATAGTATTCTTTTATGAGGAAAACGATGACGGTTTAATGCAGTTTCACAGAACGGTTGCGGTATATAAACACAAGACAAATCCATATACTTATACCTCTTCATTATTGTATAAACTGAGCTTGAGTTTGCACTTTCTGATTTGAATTCAATTTTATATTTACCTATATAAATTCTATTGTTTGATAATTTTACATGCTGTAAGGTAAAATGAATCGAGACTATTTAAAAATATATCTTATAAATCTTACATTCTAAGCAAATAAATTATTTATATTTTTCACTATTCCAAGTCGGTATTTTACGAGTACGAACCTCAGACTAAACAAAAAAGTCAAGATATAGCGCTGCGAACAATACAAGTGAAGCATGCCAAAACTACACCTCCGCTCTGTGCACACACGCTCACACGCACACATTTAGAACCATTTACAATCAAACTACACCTCACTAAGTGCACATTCGCATGCTTAATGGAATACTGACTTAACTCAAAACAGACGATTTTTGGGAAAGCGCAAAGAAGATCTCGCTATGAGGACATCCTACTTGTTGACGCATACATTTAAAACTGATTGGATTTGATTAGATTAATTAATCATGAATGCTTGAATTTTGAACGTATGATTAACTATTGATGAGATCTGATAAAAAAAATAAAACCGGTAATAATTCTGACCTATCTACTAATGGGTCACTGTAAGCATGCGTTATGTTTACGAAACCGGCTACACTTTACTATTGACAACCCTCTGTCTTGGTTTTTTATTTGGTCAGAGGTACGAACATTTTATTTTATTGGCTGGCTAAATACAACACTTTTGTAGGTTAGTTATTAGCATTTTTTCTAAGAGCCCTCATAAAATTTATTTCCAAGTATGAAGAAAGTATAGAATTATCAGAAAGTCTAGTCACCCAAAAAATCAGCAATCGGAACCGAGGAAACATTTGTTTACGACATGAAACTGAAAGACATGAAAAAACGGCAAAGGTCGTGTCGATGCAAAAACATAGTTGAACGTTTATTTATTACTTTACGATATCCCACAGAGCATGTAACCTTTTCGATATCCTTCGTACCTGCGTCTATGACCTCTTTCACCTAGGTAGGTGTGGAAGGAATTATATTCGAGAGGTTTTTTAATTAGGTGTTTTAACCATAGACTTATAAAAAAAGATGGACTCCGCGTCACGCATATCGAAAGTGAAGCACAGTAAGCATGCCGGCCGGCACCGTTTGTACAAACACGCCTCACGCTCACATTTACATCATAGTATGCCGACCGGCCGCCATTACGTGACACGACAGCGTCAATCGTCAATCACGCACACATAGATCGATACGGTGCTTCACACAGACTACTTAGAGATACTACGTGTGCTTCACTTTCGATATGCGTGGCGCGGAGTCCATCTTTTTTGTTTTAACATGATGATTTGATGATTAGTTGCAAATCAAATGTACCAAAAACACCTAAATCGTACCTAATGTGATATCCCAAGACATCCTGCCGTTAATCCAAAAGCGATTACATGAAAAGTGTCCAAAGTGTAAAAGAAAACGCTGAAAATGAAAACAAAATAATACGTCATTTATATTCAACCTGTGGGAAAGCGCAAGTGTGGACAATTATTTGAGGAAAATTGAGTTATGAACGACGAACCAAACTATTAGGTTTGACGGCTGATGGAGCAGGGTTCGTGCAATCATAGTCACGCGATTGCATGAACAGTAGAACTCTGGCATTACGCTTACTTATCATTTTCGTGTAAGCAGAATACAAGGTTGAGGCATAAGGGAAGGTTAATAGTATTTTTTTTTCGGTTTTGGAAGCTGTTGTGTTGTCCAATCCAATCATGGATAGGTATAATAATATTGTATAAAATAAAAGCCTTTAACTTCTGCCTTTAATGTGCCTTCGCCTAAGAAATATTTTATTTAACGATTTATTTATTCTAGCTAGGCTATGTCTAGGTACCTATAAGTATTATAAAAATAATGTATACCTGTTCCTGTTAAACCAGCAGATATACAAAATAAAGTGTGAAATAAAAATTTGAACTTGTCACTATTGCATTATAAACAGTTGTCAACACAGAGCATGTAACCCATATGTAACCTTTTAGTAAATTTTATTTTTCTACTATAAAACCGCCATTTTTTCATTATGTCATTAAAGTGATATTTTATACCATGGACTTATAGTACTTTTTATACTACTACTACTACCTTGTGTAATGAAACCTTTTTATGCTGGAAGTACACCTAATGAAATTATTATGAAAAGAGCCAAAATCTGTCTTTGTTCACCCACAGCGCCAACCACCCGCCACCGTTACCGGACCAAATGGTTGTGGGACTGTAATAATTTTTAAACAGTCTATGAACTCATGTGAACTCATAATATGTCAATACTCTATTACCATCTTTTAATTGATCGAAGATCACCCATGGACTTATAATAATCTGTCTAGTCTATAGTATGAACTTTGGTGTATAATAGGACGCAAGATGGACGCAAGAAGTGGCAGCAATAGCTAACCGATGCTATTTTTGAATTCAAAAATGGATGAATTTATATAATGTGCTTTTTGTGGAAATACTAGCTTCTACCCGTGGCTTCGCCCGCGTTTGTGTCAGAAATTATCCTACGGGCCTCGGTTCTTCCCAAGGATGACATTTATCTACATACTTGCCTTTTATCGAAATCCGTTCAGTGATTTAGGCGTGAAAAGTTAACATACAGACAGAGCTACTTTCGAATTTACAATATTAGTAAGTATAGTAAGTATGGATTATTGAGAAAATGTTATTTTACTTGTCTGCTGATTGTGAAAAAAATCCTACCATTTTATGTTTTGACTTTTATTGGCAACATTCATTATCAGTTTTCATGTCAGTTTTTTTTTCCATCGACATTTTTAGACAGATTTTATTTCACAGATAGACATAGAGTAAAAATTTAAAAAAATATACGTGCTGTCAATTTCTGTCGAAAATGTCCAAGATTTGTTTGTTGAGATAATAATACACGTGAAAAATCGCGTTTGAAGTGAGTTATTCTGTGGTGCAATTTATTTTTAGTTGGTGTTGAAGGCTGAAGGTAAATAAATTATTTAATTCTTGTGGACGACAAAGTATCAAATTACTAGTGTGAAGTAATTTTTACTCTCGATATTATGTCATAGCTGTTATTAGATAGTTTTATGTAAAATCAGCATCGGTACAAGGTAATTTGCACATTTGTACTACAGACTATCTTCTGTTATGAATAAAGCCGTTTAGGGTTTCTAATTACTATACTGTGTGACTGTTTTCTAACTTTCCGGAAACTTGCAACCAAATGATTAAAAGGGTGATAGTTTTTCCAGTAGGTATGAAAATGCCTTGAACGTTGCAGAAAAATTGCAGCGGTTTCCCATCAAACTTTATTACTTGTTTAGTTGTCTCATTGATTGACCTTATATTTTGAACTGTTCTTATTTAAAATATGAATAATCATAAACTTGAATAGAACAGGGCTTCATCTATACACAATTGTATAGATTTTTATTCCATGCAAAAGTTTTGAGATGTAAAATGAATGTTTAAAAATTCATCCCTCCAGTCTTTTGTGCGGGCTACCAGTCAACAGCAATGCGGATTAATATCTTGATGCTATCTTTTTCTTTAAAGTTACTAGTAGTATATTGTATTCATTCAATATAGAATTACAGAAGAGAATAATATACAACTAAAATTGTTATATCTCATAAAAAAAATCTCAGTACAGTGTTTTCTTTTTTTGTTCTAGCACAATGCAGTCAAAGTTACTGGTACCTATAGGCCTCGGCCTTTGTTTGGTCACAGTCAGTGCATTTGTAGTGTACTATGTATTCAAAAAGGATGAGGAGGAAGAGGATAACAAACGAGTGAAGACTTCACGAGTGAATGTCATTGAAGTGTCAGTCCCGAAAAGCATTGTGCCTGCTCTGATTGGTGAGTCATATTGCATTGTTTATTTTTTTGTATTTTTTATATGTGGTTGTTTTCTTAGCCAAATATATATCAAATCTTTATAGAATTATATATAAATTTTTAAATGTAGGTACACACGGTCCTCATCAAGCTATACATAACCAGTATAATCTGACTTCTTATTGTATGAAAAACCTATACAATATGAGGTCAGCTAAAACTGGAAATGAAGTGCAGCCGTGTGGTCACAAAAGACTTATAAACTGATGCTAATTTTTACTTTATTTTTATCTGTTATGAGCTTCAAAGCAAAGAGATAAATTCTTTTTTTAATAGTTGCATTTACTGAAAAAGTTACAAAAACGTTTTGTACTTATATGAATTATATTTGCTGTTTTTTATGGTTCCATTAAAAGTGTAGCACAGCATTGGACACAAATTGAATACTGGCAATGCTTGGGGAAGCGTTTATAGGCAGCAATGGACATCTTTTGGATGATATAGTGACGATGATATTGAAAAGTATAATTCTAGAATTATCTCAGACATTAGATAATTCATATATTGAAGAGTGATTTCACTGTTCTTATCTACTTAAGTAACTTATTAGTCATCTGTGTTTTAGTAAAACTATGAAATCATCTCATAAAATATCCTGATGGGCCTCAAACATAATAATTCCTTATCAGAACAGAAACTTCGTTATCAAAGCTTGCTGAAGACAGCCTATTTATTTAAATGTGTTTATTACTAGATACAGGATGAAAGGTAGCCTATGTCCTTCTCCAGGTCATGGTCTACTCATGTGCCAAATTTAATGTGAGACAGTAAGTTTGTTCACGCTAAATCGGCTGAATGGATTTGGATGAAATTTGGCACATGGGTTGACCATGACCTGGAGAAGGACATAAGCTACTTTTTATCCTGGATCGCAGACGAAGTCGCGGGCAACAGCTAGTAATATTATAAATGCGAAAGTAAGTTTGTTTTTTACCATTTCACGCCTAAACGACTGAACCAATCATCCTGAAATTTTGCATATACGTTGTCAGGTGTACAGAAACGGACATAGGGTACCTTTCATCCCGAAAAAAGTGCTGTTCCCGAGGAAAACCACAATACACGTGGCGCCATCTATTATGATAATAATGTTATTGTTGTTTTCCTGGAGAACAGCACTTTTTTTATTATTATTCTTACGTTATTTCTACTCAGGCTGAGAAGTTTTTTGGTAAATCGCGGGTGTACCATTATTAAAGCCAATTTTGACTGTCTGCAGTCTGTTGGCGGGCAGAAGCCATAAATTATAAAGATCGTAGGTAAACATAATTTTCGAAAACTACCTTTCAAGGGGAGGTGGAGAGGGTGTTAAATTGAACCACGCGGACGAAGTCGCGGGCGAAGTGCTAGTAATATTATATATAAGTAAATAATAACAGCCGCACAGGTCGATCGATCAGGTTAAGCTTCGCTTGCCGCGGTTGGTCTGTGGATGGGTGACCATCTTTACATATCGAGACCCCTCCGTGCCTCGGAAAGCACGTTAAGCCGTTGGTCCCGGCTGTCATTCATGGATCTTTGACAGTCGTTACGGGTAGTCAGAAGCCCGAAAGTCTGACAACCAGTCTTACCAAGGGGTATCGTATTACCCAGTAACTGGGTTGTGGAGGTCAGATAGGCAGTCGCTTCATGTAATATACTGGTATTCAGCTGCATCCGGTTAGACTGGAAGCCGACCCCAACATAGTTGGGAAAAGGCTAGGCAGATGATGAAGTAAGGGAGTTAGGATTTAATAAGTTGATCCAAATTCCGTAATAGGCCAGGCGGTAGGCCACGCCTTAACTTCGCATGTCGTAGCCTCACAGGGCTATTAAATCGACTTTAGTATCGCGCTTTTATAGCGATAGCTTTTTATTTGATTATTATTTTATCGGGATATGCCCTACTCCTACTTATAATATAAATGCGAAAGTTTGTATGTCTGGCTGTTTGTTACTTAATCTCGCTAAAACGGCTGAACTGATTTGGATGAAATTTGACACAGATAGTTTATAACTTGGATGAACACGTACTGCCAGGATCAAAACTATCCTATTAATTTTTATCCTGGTAATAATTTCCGACCTCTACGCGGGCGAAGCCGCGGACAAAAGCTTATAACATAGGTATTCCGGAAAAGTCTAGGAATGTTCGACCTGCGAGCGACAGATTTGGTGCAGCCGGGCAGCCCGTCTTTATTCTCGTCATCAATCGATCAGAGACGCATCGTATCGCGCACGTATTTTTTTTCATGGGCATGGGTCGATTGCAATGGCCAGTCTTTGAAAAGTTTGTGGCTAGTCAAAATATAAATACATAGGTAATAGGATGGAAAATAATTGTAACTTTATAACGAGGAAAATTAATAAAGCGCTCTTCCTCTCTCTTACTTATTTAAAAAAATTGCTGTGCCCGACAGGGTCCATAATTGTTTCTATTATTTTTTATTTACCACCTGTAATTCTACATTATGGATTGCAATAAACGATTTGATTTGATTTAGTCATAATCTGGTATGCGCGACTCCTTCGCAACGGCTACTCACCTTATAGCAGACCTGTCCACAGCTGGACGAAAGACTTGTAGCGGCAACTAAACCGCTACATGCGAACTACGCATCACATCACATGCAAAATCGTGCATCGCGCAACTAGCATAAAAACAACGTCCCGATGTCAACATCATGCAGTTGCCCACCAGACACGACACTAGTCTGGGCGGAGGATCCTCCCTTTTCTATGGAGGATGAGTGAACTTTACACCCTGTTCCTCATACCTCTGTAGACGCTCACTAGTTGTCCCACAATACGGCCTTCCGCATCCAGTGTGATCTGGCCTGATTTTTTGGCCGTCAGCTCCGGCCCCTCTAGTATTGGGTCGACCCACTCAGCATCAGCATTTGTAGACTCCACTCAAAGCCGTTGAAGCCGTTGAAGTAAGGACATACGAAAGGTCAATATCTCCAGTTCTTCGACTAATATTTTACTTCTGGATCTAATCTTTCTTCTCTTATTTTTCTTCAAAGAAACTCCAAGCATAACGGACCTGCTCCCTAGGTCCCCTAATATTCTTTTTTTGTTTTAATTTTAATCGGTAATCAGTCGCAAGACATAGCAGATGAGTTAAATGAATATGGCGTTTAGGCGAAGAGAGTAGTGTTTCGACTGCCCTTTTTAGAGCACATCCTTCCTCTTCATCCATTTAGCCCCTGGTCTAAATGGGCAATTCAAATCTTCTTTCATTTTGACAGTTTAGCGTTCGTTGCATTAGGATTAGAAATATCCTTCAAAACTTTCGGATTGTGTTTGAAACTGTGTTATGCAATTAGGGTTTTGGTGTTTAGCCTACAAAAAGATCGATGACGGTAAATCTATTAATCAAAAAAGAAAATAAACAGAATACGTTATTATAATTATGGTGAACTGGCATGCACCCAGTTTAAAATAGATCCATGAATGAAACGTATCTGCTTCGGCCTCAATGTTGAGCCAAGTCATTCAGAAAGCTCCTTATCAAACTGGAGAGCCGATTATCCTTGGCTAATATTATAAACATAATAGTGATACATCTGTCTGTTGCATACATTTTCATTGAAACGTTCATTGAAACCTGGAGAAAAATATATGTATAAGTACATGGTTCCTAGTTGTTTTTTAAGTAGCCACCCTTCCACTAATGCTTGTTATGGGCCACTTCCAAAATCTAAATATAAATAAAAAAATAAATAATAATAATATAAATATAAAATTTGTAAAAACATAATCTGCTATTCTTATAACAGTACAGTACAAACAAATTTGGTCTTTAGAGCTCATTGATTAAGATATAAATATCATAAGTACCTACAAGATAATTAAATTATATTGAGAATAATTTATAACCGCTTTATATATTCGCTAAGTGACCTATAAATATCTGAACGTAAATGACCGTTGCGCGTAGTATCACTGAAGCGTGCATCCTTAAATAACTAAAAATAAATGTCTCACTAACACACTTGGGCAAACTGCACACTGCAAAAGATGATCATTTAAAAGTTATGTACAGTCAGCAAAAGAGATAAGTATGCAGGATCGTCGAATATAGCTGAAGTTTAGTAAGAAACCGATGGAAGTTTTTGAATGAAATTTTATTAAATTAATAGGAAACGAACAGTTCATTTATCAAGTTAAATTTCATTCAAAAACATCCATCGGTTTCTTACTAAACTTCAACTACATCCGACGATCCTGTATATTTATCTCTTTTGCTGACTGTACATAACTTTTAAATGATTATCTTTTGTCATGGTTCGAGGTTATCTCACGCGATTCTATGGTATTCCTGCACCAGTACTGTAGCAAGGTATACAAGCAAGCGTTAGGTACTTTGCGGAAATCCGTGACAGTAAAATGTAAAAAAAAAAACAAATTTCATCCAAATCCGTTAAGTCGATTTAGTGTGAAAGCGTAATAAACAAACGAACACACTTTCGCACATTAAATTTGGTACATGAGGACTATGACCTGGAAAAGGACATAGGCTTCGTCCTGGATCGCAGACGAAGACGCGGGCAACAGCTAGTATATATAATATAATAAAAATAATTTAATAATAATATTATAAATGCGAAATTAAGTTTAAGTTAAAATAATATAATATAAATAATATAATAATAATATTATAAATGCGAAAGTAAGTTTGTTTGTTACCTTTTCACGCCTAAACCACTGACCCGATCATCCTGAAATTTTGCATATACGTTGTCAGGTGTATAGAAACGGACATAGGGTTATACCTTTCATCCCGAAATAAAGTGCTGTTCCCGAGGAAAACAACAATACACGTGGCGCCATCTATTATCATAATAACGTTATAAGTACGTTACGTACACACGGCTACACATCAAGCTAAACATAACCAGTATAAGCTGACTTCTGATTGTACGAAAAACCTATACAATGCGAGGTCAACTCAAACTGGAAATGTATAGCCGTGTGCCGTGTGTACGTACGTCATACGTTACGTTATTATATAAGTTAGGATTAGTTAGGATACTTTTGTTATACTGTAGCAGTTTAGCTAAAGGCTGTGTTTGCGCCGACAAGCGCTATACTACAGCCAATATCGCGACTCTAATTCACCATAGACATGTCGCAGGTCAAGGGCATCTATTTTAATGTTTTCCTGTATTAATTCTGTAGCAGCTTAGTCAAGGGCAGCCAGGCTACAAGCGCTTTAGCAGAGGGGCAATTCTCGTAATTTCAAGAACGTTCACAGCAGTCTGATCTGTCTCTATCTGTCAAAAAATACTTCTACCTACGTTTTGACAAGTTTTTGACATTTTTGTTTGTCGCCGAGATGAGATTGCGACTAGATTTTGAACGTTTTAAATTACGAGAATTGGCCTTCAGATATCGCAACCAGGGCTTGAAATACCGGTATTTTTGGAAACCGGTACCATTGGCCTTGAGGTGATACCTGTACCATAGAAGTACCTTTACCGGTACCGGTACCAGCCGTAGTTCCTGTACTATTGGTACTTCTAATCCGTATCGGTACTGTACCGGTACCTAACAAATATTTCCGTAAGTTAGACTGAGAAAACAGATATAGTATGGCCATTAGGAAAGTAACTTCAAGTACAAATACGAGATTTGTGGTATCTAGCGGCGGCGGCGGGTACCTGAATTTGGTACCGGTACTTATTAGGTGGTGTACCGGTACCCCTCTGGAACCGGTAGGTACTTAGGTTCCGGAATGGCAAGAACCGCTAAGTACCGGTACAGAACTTGTACTTTTGGTACCGGTTCCAAACCCTTCAAACCTAAATTCCGCTATGACATCGGTTAATTTGTTAGGTTTCCATGATTAAAAGAGCCTTCCTACTTAATAACTTGTTATCCAACTGCCCTTGTAAATACATATTTTCACGGCTAACTAAAAGGCTTCTTTGACCATGACCCCTGGAAGACGACGTAACGCGAAGGTTTTCGATAGTTACTGCCTTATTTACGTTGTTGAGCAGACACATTTTTCGAATATATGGAGCAATTGATTAGCAATATCCTTCAAAATGATTCAGATTGAGATTGATAGTGTCTCGCAATTAGGGTGCTGGTCAGTAGTAATTTAAACTTAGAGAGTTGTGTTGATGATTTTAATTATAACAATTCTGGAAATATTTTTGTTACTTTACATACATTTGTTTGTTGTTTGTTACATACATTTTTGGTTGCGAATCATATTTTGATCATCATTCAACTTGACACTGATCTGCAAATCGCAAAAAACGTGTGAAAATTTTAATATCGCTGGTTACCTTTGCGTTTGAACGAAGCAAGTATGCGTGTTGAAGTAAATCGACCAGCAGCTGTCCCGCATGATGTATTCACGCTAAATTTAATACATCACTGCGTACTTACTATGTATGCATTGCTGTAAATTCCACGTGCGTGTGTGATGTCAGTGCGCATTGAAGGTTAAAGCAATAGAAAACAGACGATATCCTGTGTTGTATCATTGCATCAAGTTCTGTTTTCAAATCTTTAGAAAAACAAATAAAACGTTTCATTCGAATGTATTACGAAAACGAACGTCCGCTTGGATTAGCGAATTCTCGGCCGAGCACTCTGCAATGTTGTTTGATGTATAAATTACACTCACCGAGAACTGTAACGACAGCACTGTTTCGCCACACTGTACTTGGTACGGCTAATCAAGGGAATACTCTACTCAGTCGTAGGTAGAATATTGCCTTCATTGGTAGATTGTGTACTTATAAAAGGGCTTGTGCTGGCTAAGTAATAACAGTACCATGTTAACGGGTTGCGCGTCAATGTCTCTGCCATCCTTTTTATTATGCTGTATTTTATTTACATAAGTGGTCTTAATTTATTATAATGTTCATTTGCAATTGGCAGCCAAAAATCATTCGTAGGGACCATTTTGAAGTAATAGACATTCGTGTAGCAATTATTATGACGATACATACAACATTGATGATGACGACATGTGATGACGTGATAAGTCGCAATTCTGTGGATACTCATCTAACGGTTCCAATCTCGGCCACTCACAGACGTGACAAGCGTTCAAAAAGGTCATGACGTCAACACGTCAATAAATGCGTAATTTAGCTTTTTGTATGTTTGAGCTTCACACCAAAACTACTTGTAAACAGATTTCGACGCTCGCAGGAGAACAAATTTTATTCAAATCTTAGATTCCAAATTCCTTATGACGTATTTTTTTATTGCTAAATGGGCTCTTGACCTCGATCATCGCTGATGGAAAGCGATAGATGAGGTCTATGATGGAACAAGCGTGCCCAGAAGATGTCTGTTCACTCTTGTTTTGAATGCAAACGGGTTAAATTTGGAAGGGAACACAGACGCTGGCAGAGAGTTCCACACGTTGGCTGTAATTTATTTCCACTTAAATAAATTACTGCGTTATTTCGCTGTAAATTAAGGTATTTTTTCTCTAATCACTATTCTGAAATTCCAGAAAAACACTTCCAACAGTTCACAGCCACTGTTATCGAATCGAAGATGTTGCCAAGCTCACAATCCGTCTATAAATATTTATAAAGACAATAGGAGACGAAAACAAGCCTATGTAAATATGTGTCAGTGTGTTTCCAACAAGCATTACGTGGCGCATAGCATGTCGTCTGCCAATAAACCGCGCCCTTGTACTTTCACCCCGTCTCCTAAATAGATATTACTCATAAAGCACTGAAAACAGGCTAAAACACACGCAATTTTCACGAAGAAAGTACCTACATTTATATATACTTTTTTTTTTTTCATTTTGTAACTGCGTCATAATCTATCGCTATAATAAATCTCTTGGCACCGCATGGAGACATGAAGTTACATTAGGTGTGATAATAATGTCGACGTCTATATTCTATTTGTCGTTCAACGAATGCAGTAGCATTAGGGTCGGTTCACATCTGACGGAAAATGCGTCTGGCGTAACTTCGATTGCGTTTATTTATTCGCACGACACGACGTTGTAACGCATCATCGGTTGAGTGTGAAAGGTTGAATGTTTTATCATATAATTTGTCTGATTTGGCGTTACGCGACTAAATTAAGGGTCGGTTCATTTTCCGTCAGATGTGAACCGACCCTTAATTTATTATAGGCTAACTGTGCCCGCGACTTCGTTCGCGTGCATTGCATGTCGGAAAACAAATTGATGTCATGGGTTTTAAGTCTTGCGCGGAACGGCAGAACTCTAATTCTTTTTCTAAAATAATTAAAAAAAAGTTAAAAGCTAGTGGTGAAATATGTTGCTTCTTTACCGAATTTACTTCATGCAACAAAGACTACTCCACGGTATTTGTTGGTGTCTAGCGCCTTTTTATGAAGACGTTTGGCAATAAGCCGAAAACAGTGAATGTACGAGAATGTATTCTTCATCATTAGATCATTTTTGGGTCGAAACTCATGGATACAGAGTCAACTTAAATTAGCTAGTGATACTTCACAGACGAGATGGGTATTGAAATTTATATCCTACATAATTATAAACATGATAAAAAAAGATTTTTGCTGGGATCAACAGCCGCAGAAGTGTGTGTGAACTTGAGAGTTGTTCATATTTTTTTATAAACGTAATAAACTTTTATTGAATCGTGTTTAGATATAAATAAGCTAGCGAAACTACCCAAAACTGTATTTGGAGTTTTGCTAGCTAATTTAATTTTACCTCATACTTACCCTTATATATACGTAATTGACCATAATGTTTCCCATTTCAAACGGGCTAAGACGATATTATTATACGATACTATTAAGATGTTCGTAATGTCCTAATTTATATTACGTTTATGCTGCTATCTGACATTTATCTGTATTCTCGTCAAGAACACCTGGGTTATGTAGGCTATCAGCTCCACACAGCTTTCTGAGAATCCATACTATTATTGGTTCGATAGTAACTCTGTCTGTATGTTATCTTTTCACACCCAAACCACTGAATGGATGTCCATAAAAGGAGATAGATGCCATCCTGGGGCACCTAGGACACCTTTTGTCCCGGTAGCACGTTCCCGTGGGATAATTCCCGACATCCACGTGGGCGAAGCCGCGGGCAGAAGCTAGTCTTTTATATAAAAACTAAATTAAATAGAACGGAAAGTTTATAAGATACTGACATATCAAGTTGCAGGAAACTAATATTAATTACACTTAAGTAATAAGAAACTCTGTAATATTGTGAAACTTACTTTCTCATGCATAATATTTGATAATAACTGCTAGCCAAGGATGTAGATAAGTAAGTAGCTAAGCATTTCTATCCGCTAAAATAATGGCGCTCAGAACATGAGAACATGAGGCGAGTCGCTGCGCAGTAAAAAATTCACGTGTCAGCGGGGGTGAGGGATGAGGTACTGCGCAGCGAGTAGCGCACTTCAGAACCGCCACAAAGTTTGAATCGGGCTGTAACTCAGCCTATAATGTTCCCATTGCTGGAACGCAGCCCGTAATCCACCACGCGGGCCCAGTGCTGGTTGTTAGATGTCACATGTCTTCGAATTTTCGGTTCTAGGACATGCCGGTTTCCTCTCGATGTTTTCCTTCACCGTTTTGAGAGCAATGCTGATGGAATCAATTTTAGATTGACCCATGATCTGTTTTGGTTTGTCACTAAGGATTCTTGTCTGGGTGGTCATTGCGTAACGCACTTACAATGGCAATTCCTTTCAGTTTGAAAATTCAACAGCATTTTTTGCATCATTATCGTTGTCAGTAAACGAAATTTTCAAACATATGAATCAATGGAATAGCAATTTCCTTCAAAATCCTTCGGATTGTGAAACTGAAAGTGTTATATAATTAAGAGTTCTGGTCAATGAACATTTTGACGCTCTCTTGTGATTGGCATAACAAACCCCATCTATTTATTTGACTGTCTTTCTACTCACTCTCATATTTCTTGTCTCCAGGCCGCGGCGGGTCCAACATAAAAGAGATTGAAAAGACAACAGGGGCGAAGGTCAACGTCAAAGAATTTAGCGGTAAAGACCACGACGTGTGCGTCATCAGAGGTCGCAGTGACGCCACGCAGATTGCCGAGACCCTTATACACGACTTTATCAACCAGCAGCCGGTCAATGTCGAAGAGAGTATGAGTGTACCGGCGTGGGCTTGTGGCAGGATCATCGGTAAGTGGCCTAAGACTGTTTTCACTAACACTAAAATAAAAACACGCTGTTCGATTTGTAACTGTATGCTCGGCGCCGAAAGTTGAAAATCCAACAGCGCCCTGCGGTGTAATTTCGTAACACACTGACAGTAGCAATGGCTTTAATTTTGACAGTTCAACAACATTCATTGTGTTATTTACGTTGTTGAACAGACACATTTTTCGAACAAATGAAGCAATGAATTAGCAATATCCTTCAAAATTAGTCAGATTCTGATTGATAGCGTGTTACGTAATTAAGGGTCATTGTATTTAGGCATTAATTTAGGTGTCCCATAGTGTTAGTGAAAACGGGCATTAGAAGTTAAAAGTAGGGTATTTTGTGTTATAGGCTATCAGTGGGTATTTTTTATATTACATCTGGACGACACTTAATTAGGACTGACTTAACTACACAGTATTCGACTTGAGCTCGTTAAGATCTGAGTTTCACAGATCAAAATGTGGGCGAAGATATAATGAACCTCATTTGCTAAATTCGGAACCATTTTCCTTCACCAGGAGCTCAAGGCGAGACCATAAATTCAATAAGCCACCGCAGTGGAGCGAAGATCAAGGTCATCACAAACAACGACAAGGGAAACGAACGGAAGGTCACTTTCTTGGGCACTAAGGAGCAGATCAAGATTGCTAAGGATCTCATTGAAAACTGCGTGAGTGAAACTTCTATTCCTACTAGGTCAAATTTTATTAGCTAGCGAAACTCTGCAAAAACTCAACGTTGACATACTTCATGTAAAAATATTATAGACTACAGGCCCATTTCCAAAGGCCCAAAAATGGATGGGTCATATGAACCACCAGGTGACGTATATAGGACTATATAAGAGCATAAAATAATAAGATTCAGCACTATGCCGTCACTTGTAAGCTGTCCTACTGAGTGCTGGTGAGAATTCAAAAGTGCAGGTAGAGTGAGTACATTTTGGTCATATATTTTTGTACGGCATTTTTACCATCGATAGATCCATGAAAAATAATAAGAAAGCGCGCAGTGCAGTAAAAAAATGGTGCGCCACAAAGTCGGTATTTTTTTTTTGATTTTCTGACAATTTCCAAGGTAAATTTGGTCATTTCATTCTGTACGGCATCAGCATACTGTTTCAATACAGCTTCTAATCCATTATTCCGCAACCCCTTGGTAAGATTTTCGGGCTTACCCGTAACGACTGTCAAAGATCCACGAATGACAGTCGGGACCAACGGCTTAACGTGCTTTCCGAGGCACCTAGGGGTCTCGGTATGTAAAGATGGTCATCCATCCACAGACCAACCGCGGCAAGCGTAGCTTTACCTGATCGATCGATCTGTGCGGATGTTATTATTTAAGTCCCTAATTAAACAAAGACTAAAAAATAAAAAAAAAAACAATACAAAATTAAAAATCCACATTTTACAATTACAGGTAGCCCAAGAGAAATGTCGTCGTGAAATCGAGCAAACAAAACGCAGTCCGCGTCACGTGCAGTCGTCGTCGAAGTCGCCGTCGCCAACGCCCTCTGTGACAACCAGTGACAACACTGAAGACGCGTCAGGTGACTCTAACGTGCAAAGGCATGTCAAATCTAAGAGGCCTGGTAAGATTTGCTAACAGCATGCTCTTTTATACACTTCACAACTTGACCATACTTGGGACCTTGTCATATTTCATGAAGCAATGAGCGACGTCAACAATAATGCAAATTGGAGATGAGTTTAATGTGACAAGGTCCAAAAGTCCAGGATAAAAAACATTTTTACAAAAAATACCATTCATAAATTACGTCAGCGTCATACGTTATTGGTGAGGGACCCGTTATGTGGCAAAAAGTGGAGGCACTATGTCATATTTTGTTTATTTGAAATAAATGCTTTGAGTTTTTGAGCTTCGTGACCTCTCATGTATAAATCTAAACAATTAAAACTCTAAACTTTCAACTCAAACGAAAAAAAAAATCAATAGATTACCAACTCAATCAGTATTATTATAAAGTTGAATTTAAAATTGATAAATATTTTACTTCACACCAATATGACCACCTGTGACAAGGACGGCTAAAATAACTATGAAATTCGTGTGACGTAATTTATGGCACATTAGGACTTTGGTATGTTTAAGTACTTGAGCAAAGTACCTCAGAAGACGGGTACTCGACGGAGGAGTGTAGGTATCGTAATAAGTACCGTATTTATTGACACATTTGGCACTTCTTGAAGAGTCAATACGCTTGAACGCATATTTATGGAAAACTACCTTTTGCTCGCGGCTTCGCCCGCGTGGTGTCGCAAAGGATGTTGGCTTTTTGACTCTACATCACCCAAAGGTTGACAGTTACAAAATGCCTATGGCATCAATTCCGCCTCTGTACATTTGTATGCTTGAAGTATTAAATAAATTAATAATGTATGCTATTTCCTAACCCAGATTACAGTTTACCTGTGTGTCAAATTTCCTCCAAATACGTTCTGGCGTGAATAAGGTAACAGACAGACACGAAGAGTTACTTTCGCTTTATAATATTAAGCACTCCAATAAGGATGTCTTCCCTCATTTTTTTGTTATTGCGACAAAATAATCTTGATTAATATTAGATTATACTTATATTAAATTCCCATTTGGGGCGTTATTCACGTCAACGATTGTCTCCCAGCGAATATTTTATTGAGTTAATTTGAGATTGATTATTTTTTTTATTAGCCATTAATGTCTCACTGCTGGGCAAGGCTCTCTTCTTTCACCTCTCTCTGTCCAGAGCTGCCAAGGACTAATCTTTATTAAAGGAGTCCAGCCACGTCCGTCTGGGCCTGCCGCGATGTCGTTTGCTACTAAGCGGGACCCACTGGGTTCTAAGTTTGGCCCACTGATCGTCTGACATGCGTCAGATGTGTCCAGCCCAATTCAATTTAAGCGTGTCAGCGTTCCGAGTGACATCAGTTATTTTACTGATGGAACAGATTGTTGTATTCTTAACCCGGTCCACAAGTTTCATACCCAGAATACTCCGTTCCATAGATTAATATTGGTCTAGAATTTTTGAAAAAAAAATCTCAATTTTTATTTCAAATTTTTACGGGGTCGCGAACTGTGATGATTATAAATTTTCAACTGCTAACTGCTTCATAATTTATTAGGCAAACAGTATGTTGACGGTCAAAATGCCGCTAATCATGATGTCCTTAGCTTACATTTGAAGGCCACGGAGTTTGTCATTATTGTATATACAGGATCAAATTAAATTAGCTAACGAAACTGCGCAGTATCTAATAATAATAACAATAAAAGAAAAAAGAGGTTGTGTGCCTAAGCTAGTGATGTTCAAATCCGCTATAAACTATAGACGCGTTATAGACAAAAAAAAATATAGTGGGTTATTTAATACGTTATCATTAAAACACGCTGTTACAAAAATACGGCCGCAAACTAAACGCGGAGACGTTATAATTTTTATTCCGCAGCACGCTAAACGGGCGAAATGATGTGCGGTGAATATTATTTACATACGAAAGAATATAATATCATGAAGCTATGTGAATATAATATCTCATGAAGAAACATCAATGAACTTTCCAGGCTTAGGAGTATAATAACCACCACTTCTTATGACCACACGATAGAAGTGAAAAGATATGTAAATTTTGTGACGGCTGGGGAGAGTATACCCGATTCAGCGCCAAGTATACGCGATTTAGCGCCGAATATACGCGATCACCGATCCGAGCGTGACGGTTCAGTTTCGTTCACTGTTCAAAAAGAGCGATGTGTGCGCCTAAAAAAGTTTTCACTTCAAAAAGTTTTTTAAACTCATAATTTCAGGTACAACTACATTACCAGCGGCCGTTGAGCCCGTAGTCCGGCTGTATTTTTGTATTGTGTGTATTGTTTTAGCGTTATTAGATATTTATACCTACCACGTCTACGGAGTTTCGCTAGATAATTTAATTTGGCACTGTATTAAAAAAAAATCTGCAACTTCTTACAAAAGTGCAATACCCACGCAAAATGTTAGGTGTCAAAATGTATGGAACAGCAAGTTTTTTTAAATAACCGTCGTAAAATTTAAACACGGATGTCATCGCCGGGGTGTCATGTAGGTACTGAATCCAGGGTAACAGGTTGTTCGTCGATGTCCCTGGCCACCCTGTATGTATAAGTCCCATGCAATAGGGGGCGAGTCTATTGCCATCAATCGGGTACAAATCCAGAGAGAATCCGCTTCTGAGAAATTCCTAATGAAAAAATCCAATAACACTGTCCAACCTGGGAGTCGAATTTAGGACCGCTTACACCGGACCGCTTTGACCGGATCACATTAAAATTATTTTGACACTAGCAGCGCCCTATGTCCTTTCCCGGGACTCAAACTATCTTAATACCAAATTTAATCTAAATCGGTTCTGCGGTTTAAGCGTGAAGTGGTAACAGACAGACACACTTTCGCATTTATAATATTAGTATGACTCAGTGGTATGAATGTAGTAGTAATACTAACAAATGTTGTAAGTACAGACAACTATCACACCAAAAGTCTAATATTCCTCATAGCTCCGAAGAACGGCGCAGCAAACGTGGCCAGTCGCCGTCCGGGGTACTCCTCTTTGGTCCGAGCCACACAAAGCGGATCAGAGAGGGTACAACAGAGACCAGTTGAAGAGAGAATCACGACACAACAGCGCAAGCAGACTGCCCAGTTGGAAAGCGTTTCTATTATAAGCTATGTTAAAAATAATTATTACTATGCATACTTTGTGAGCCTGTTGTGGCGAATACCCGCGAAACAGGAGGCGCCCGTGGAGCCTGATACTGGGGCAACCCCTAAAGTTCAAAAGCCAGCTACTCGGAGAGTTCCAAAGCAACCACGTCCTGCCCTGACACGAGCTGACAAGGGAGAAGTCATACCACCAAGCCTCAGACTTCCCACCTGTGTGTCAGATCACGTCGATAATGCGCTCCTTGAGTATCTAGCAATCGTGACGGCGACCAAACAGGTAAACGTCATGCAATGCCACAAAATCTTGCACGCTTTCCAGTGGAAATATGAGGAACTGCTGCACGTGCTACTCGAGGAGGCAGAAGCAGCAGTATATGACAACGACACACACCGGGTCCTTAGGGGGGAAATGACGGGGACATATATGACTGCTTACAGCGCAACAGGCGGCTTTGTACCCAATGACGAGGACAAATCCATGATCTTAGGCAAAATCACTTTCGCTGCACCTGAAAACGACCCCATAGTGGTTACTGCCAAATGCACCAAGATTATGCTAGATGACAAAATCCTTCGAATGGCACAAACCATTCAGGGAACCTCGGAATTCTATTGCGTGCAGCATTGGCCAGTACCCAAAATAATATGGGTAAATGGGGTTCCCGGGTGTGGCAAGACAACCTGGGTTGTCGAACACTTTGATGTTGAGAAAGACGTTGTAGCCACGACAACTATTGAGGCAGCCAAAGATCTCAGAGAGAAACTAGTGCGCCGGCTAGGAGATCGGGTGAAGAATAGAGTGCGCACTATGGCCTCCATCCTCGCCAACGGGTTTAAAGAGAATTACTATCGTGTAACAGTAGACGAAGCTTTAATGAACCACTTCGGCTCTATAGTAATGGCAGCTCGATTGGCAGGAGCGAGAGAGATTGTCCTCATCGGAGATATTAACCAGCTTCCCTTTTTGGACAGAGAAAACCTGTTTCAACTTTGGTATACCCGTCCAAACCTAGTTGCTTCCATCAGCCAGGAGTTGCTCTGCACACACCGCAATCCCATGGATGTAGCATTTGCTCTGAGTGACATATACTCTGGTATATATTCGTCAAAGCAGAGAGTGCATTCCCTGAAGGTGAAGCGTTATACCGGAGCGCTAATACCCAAAAGCTCAGCGAAGACCCTTTACTTGGTTCATACTCAGAAGGAAAAGGCTATTCTCACAAGTCAGGGCTATGGTAAGGGCGAAGGGTCACGCACGCTTACGATACACGAAGCTCAGGGTTTGACCTGCGAGTCTGTGGTCATAATAAACACGAGAAGTAGGAGACTTCACATCCACGACAGTGTCCCCCATGCTGTAGTGGCCGTGTCGAGACACACGGTGAGTTGTGTGTATTACACTGACACATTTGACGATGCCATTGCCAGCTTCGCAAGGCGTGCGATGGAAGCGTCGACAATAACAATAGTCGACTATAACCTAAAGGTTGCCCTGCAGAATCGAGACCAAGCGGTCGCGAATACTCTGCTAAAAATGGCTAAATCCGTGACTAACAAGCGGGAAAGCGTTCGTACTTATATTGTTAACATTGTGCTCTATAGTCTGGATCGAATTACGATTTTTTTTCTTTCTTTCTTTGAAATTCACGAATAGAGTTTTTATGTACACACGGCTACACATCAAGCTATAGATAACCAGTATAAGCTGACTTCTGATTGTACGTAAAACCTATACAATGCGAGGTCAGCTAAAACTGGAAATGTATAGCTTGATGTATAGCCGTGTGTACTTGTTAAGTTTCCCGTATTATGTAAAAGTGATGTGTCACGTAGGTTTAGTAATATTGTTAAGACCTACGTTAGTGCTACCTTTAGACATAGTTTGTAGCGACACTAGCAAATACTAAAGAATCGAATGATTTGTGTTTATTAAAACACGAAGCATTGCAAAATGAACAGTTCGGTTTTACAAGGGGCCGATCATCATCTGATGAACTCATTATATCTTTTTCCAGGCTCAAGAACAAGGGTTATTGAAGCCAATGTATACATTTTTATAATAATCTATAATGCGCGTCCTTCATAAATTCAAATCATTACAAGGTTTTAAGTAGTTTCACCTGTCTGTATCCTGCGGGGGCAGGGAGTTTTCCCGATTCTATACCTGCTCTCCTGCGCATGGATTCTGGATCATATCAGTATCTCGCCTTATAGTGTGTTGATCTGATGATTCGTGTTTCTGATCTCCTATTTAAGGATCTAATCGGAATCTCGTCTGTTCTAGTGATTTTTTTTCTCTATATGGCGAAAGCTATGCTTTTTATATTGTTAGCGACTATGTAACTAAACGAAGTAAGTAATTGTAATAAATGATTTCCACTTTGGAGTCTTGACTTTGACTTTTAAGTTTACCCCAGCTTGTACTACCACAAGGATTTCCCGAACACTTACAAAGCTTACACTCATGTTTCCCGTGTGGTATGCACTAGTGTGTACAGCCCGATTCAAATTTTGTGGCAATGGTGGCTCTGAATATGAGGAGAGTCGCTGCGCAGTAACAAATTTACGTGTCAGCGGGGGTGAGGGGTGAGGTACTGCGCAGCGATTAGCGCACTTCAAAACCGCACTAAAGTTTCAATCGGGCTTTATTAGTAATTAATTAAATGTTTAGATATTGTATTTATATGTGTGTTTATTCGTTTTTTTTTTTTTGTGATGTCCGAGTGCCGTTTTTGAGTGTTGGGTAATTAGCAAAAGTTTTTCAGTGTGTGTCAAAAGAATGGGTGGTGGTAGTATAATAAATTGTTAGGTTAGGTAAAATACAGGAAATTAACGTTTTTAAATCGTTTTGTTAATAAGGCGTGTTACACACTTTGAAGGCCAATTCTCGTAATTTAAAACCTTCAAAATCTAGTAGCAGTCTCATCTCGGCGACAAACAAATGTCAAAAACTTGTCAAAATGTAGGGAAAATTACGAGAATTGCCCCCCTGAAGTGTGCAGCACCCCGAAGATTTTTAAATAATGTAAATCATGGCTTTGGTGGTTAGAAGTTTTGCAAGATCAAATACATAGAATGATGAACGTATTGGAAATTTCACACGCATTTATTTATTGGTGATATTGGTTGTAGTAGAAAGTAAATACGAGTAGTAAAATTTAACACATGGTTAGTTTTTGTGACGATACTCCTGGTTGAATTCCGTAACTTTGGGATGCTATTTAAAGTTTCGGTATCCTCAAAACTCATCCTGTATCTGTGTGTCAAGGGGCAGGTGGTTATAGCGTTGAAGTACTGTTTGGGAGGTCTCTTCATTGAGAGAGATTTTTTAAATGAAACCCTAACTGTATTTGGGTTTATGTAATTACATTTATTCACGTTTTCGGTTTCTCACATGCCTCCTAGCTTTGGGAGGGAACGGGCTTGCCCATGCGAGCCCTGGTCAGGGGGTCCGTGTCCTAGAAGTTGGCAAAATTATATGCTGATTATAATATGCTTACGGTTTTTCTCATTTTGGATTTGGCTAGGCGCAAACGAGCCACCGCATCGGCTTCAGCCAAAACTTCAGCCCCTGGTGGCCCAGCGACAAGCAATTCACGTGCTTTTTTTATACGTTTCGTATGGATTCGTCGCACACGTGTGGCTGGTGGCGGCCACCCGCTACAGCAGTGCTCGGCACCGCGGCATGTGGCTACAACCACCGGTCGCTGTGGCCGGTGGCTCGTGTGCGCAGAGCTTAGATCCGGTTTTTGGAACGTAAATCAACAAAAAAAATTGTTAACAATTTGACAAGTTCGCGTAACCTGCTGTGATTGGTTTAAATGATTTATCAACAGCCAATCACTTGACTTGCGTGTCATTATGAGGCGTCGACAATTTTTTATAGTTTCAGAAATCCAATAACAATATGCAAAACGCATAACTCATAACGTCTCTAAGCATAATCAGCCTATAATGTTCCCACTGCTGGGACACAGGCCTCCTCTCTGTGAGAGGGACTGGGCCGCAATCCATAGCGTCTAATAACTTGACGGGAATTCTTCGTACAGAAAACAGGGGTGCTGCGATCGAGGTGTACGTATCAGCGGTGTCGTCTCCGTCCAGGTTCTGGGTTCAGTTCGTGGGGCCGCAGGTGACACAGTTAGACTCCTTAGTGGAAGAAATGACAGAGTACTACGGCAAGAAGGAAAATAGGGAGGCCCATGCGGTAAGTATCACTGTTTCCAACTCTTTTTAACCGACTTGTAAAAAGGTTCTGTGTGTCCGCGATTTTCTCGAAAACTAATTAACCAATTTGATGTTTCTTTTTAGCGTCACGACTTGATAAATCATCGAGATTTCTTTATTATACGTAAGTTTAATATTAATTTGTTACACACTTTAAATAATTACGGAATACGGATACCTTAAATGATCGTCAACACCGCATCAAAATCCGTTGCGTAGTTTAGAAGATCAACGCGGTCACACAGACAGACACGAAAAGTGACTTTAATTATAACATGTAGAGATCCGTCAAATTTCTATAACACGTTGACTGCCAGACAACAGACACAATAGAAAATCTATTGTTCGCGGTCACCATCTGACTGCGTGGCAGCGAATGTGTTAGTAGATTTTCGACTTTATCGCTAAAGTAAGGTTCAAAGTTGATTGGGAAAATTTTACAGTTTCGGGTAGCTTGATGTGCTGGCGTCTGTACATCAGAGGTGAGGTCAAATGTAAGGGTGCGATACCTACAGACCACCAAACTTAATCAGCCGTCTCATACAATTGGGTCGAGTAGGTATTAAAGTTTTGTACGGGACAGTTGATAATTTTTTCTCGATTACGATGTTGGTCCCATGGAAAAAGTGGTTAAGTTTGATGGTCTGTATCACACCCTTGATTTTGACAACACCTTTCTGATACACCCTGTATAGGTAATAGTATACTATAAAACATAGTCACATTTCGTGTGTTTGTTAGCACATAGATCTCGACGTTTAGACATGCCGAAAGTCAATAGAATGCACCCGTGCGAAGCAAGGGCGGGTCACTAGTCTTCTTTATTTCAAACCACTTAATGTCTATTACCCTACGGCATCAAGTTTAAATAGCTTGGTACCTAAAGAATATTCCAATTTTCTGTGACTTTGAGACCAAATTCTGCTATATTAAACCCTGTTGGAATGTTGTTTGAACACAAAAAGACGCCTTGTAATATGTTAATAGCAAGATTACATATTCCAGGAAGATGCATTTATAAAATATACTACTTTTAAATTGCAAGTAAATAATTTTCTTGCAATTTAAAAGTAGTATAGTAGACCTTTTTGTAAAGGAACTCGTGGTAAGTTCGCGTCAAACTTTATGGCGGCTCTGAGATGCGCTACTCGCTGCGCAGTACCCTACCCATCACCGCCGCTGACTCATGAATTTGTTACTTTGACTTGTATGATCTGTTCCAAAAGTATTTGATGAAAATGTAAACAAATGCCACTTAAAATTTGAGTGCTTATATTTGTTTATTTGACAACTTAAACCAGAAATTCTCATTTTAAATCATCTTAAAGAGGTTTTCATTTGACAACTGAGCGTCATTTTATAACCTCAATGTTCGTGATGATTGTAAATTAAAATATAATACTTATATTCAAACGATAATTGTTGGAAAAAATGGTTATATATAAATTAGAAACCTTCTAAATACAGATGAATGTGTTACTAATTCTCTTTAGTGGGTGATTGCGAAAGAATTTAACCTGAACAAGTTTTGTTTACAGTTTAATGCTGAATGCTTATGCTTAACTGACAGTTGATGTTTTTGTTTCCAGTTGGCGCACGTGTCCGTCGGTCAAGTGGTAGCCGCGGTGTTCAGACATGACGGTCGCTGGTACCGCGCCCGAGTACACGACATCAGAGCAAACGAATTCGATGCGACGCAACAGGTTCTTTATTTTTTATTTTAACGGCTCATGTTTCTAAAGAAAAATGGAAGAATTTGCGGGAGGCTGAATTTTCAAGGGCTAAATAAATATATGACGGCCACGTCTACTACGTCACATGCGAACCACGCATCACACGTGACGTCACATGCGAACCACGCATCATACGTGACGTCACATGCGAACCACGCATCACACGTGACGTCACATGCGAACCACGCATCACACGTGACGTCACATGCGAACCACGCATCACACGTGACGTCACATGCGAACCACGCATCACACGTGACCTCACGCAAAATCAACATCGCGGCTGCAGAGTTATCCACACGATTAACATTTAAACAGAAACCGTCGGACAGTAGTCCAGCAGACACAACACCCGGTGGTTGGAGGATCCTCCCTTTTCAATGGTGGAGAAAGAACTTTCCACCGTGTTCCTCATACTTATAAAATAACAGGTAATATTTATGTTATAATTGCACTTTATAGGTAGCGGACGTATTCTTCCTGGACTACGGCGACAGCGAGTACGTGGCGACGCACGAGCTGTGCGAACTGCGCGCTGACTTGCTGCGGCTCAGGTTCCAGGTACGTGCCGCTTTATTTATTACCTGACCCGACAGAACTTGCGCTGTCCAAATTTCAATCCCTAGAAAACGTTTCAGTTTTACCCGTTTGACGAATTTGTCATTTTTTCAGGAAACTTTTCCAATTATTTTGCTTTAAATAAAAACCTTATTTGACCTATTATGAATGTTTTAAAACAAAAAGTCGGTCCGTGGCATGGTCATACCGAGACTCCTTCGTGCCTCGGAAAGCACGTTAAGTCGTTTTTCCGGGCTGTCATTCATAAATCTTTGGCAATCGTTACGGGTAGTAAGAAGCTCAAAAGTTTGACAATCAGTCTTACCAAGGGGTATCGTGTTATCCAGTAACTGGGTTGTAGAGGTCAGATACGCAGTCGCGCCATGTAAAAGACCTCAAAATATTAAAAGGCTAGGCAGATGATGAGCCACCGACTCCTTTATCTACATGTTATAATGATTTCAAATGTTGTGTGCAGGCTATGGAGTGTTTCCTGGCCGGCGTCCGGCCTGCCGTCACGGATGTATCGCCGCGCGACCGCTGGCACCCGCAGGCCATCGAGCGCTTCGAGGAACTCACACAGGTACCTACACTATATATTATATCGTGTTGAAATTCAACTTTCAAATTAAAATGTTTTCTATAAAATTTTAGGGTAATTATTTGTTTGGTGTATTTTATGTGCTGGGTTTTGCACGCTCGTAAAATGCGCGCATGTACGCATGTTTGCATTAACTACACAAATTAAACTGGCGAGTTCTTTCAGAGCGAACTTAAATGAGCTAATTACTTGGGCACTTTGACCTGGAAAATAATCGACTTTTTCTTTTAAACTTCAGTTTTATGCATCCACCACACTGTTATCTACCTAATAAATCTGAAAAAGAATCCTATTATTCTACTTTCTGCATATATTGTAAACTAGCAGCCCGCCCCAGCTTCGTACGGGTGCATTTTTTTCTATACAAACCTTGTCCTGGCAATACAGAACATAACAAAAAAAGAATTATCCGATTTGGTGCAGCCATTCGGAAGTTATGCGCGTACAGACATTTCAGCGACTTTGTTTTATACCTATGTAAGAATGTGAAAGTCTGTTTGTTAATCCAATCACGCTTTATTCGGACCTAGCTTCTGCCCGCGTCTGTATACCAAAAGGTGTAAGCTGTCTTGGTCTTTAAGACTTTACTATAAACTTAACATCGTAATGTTTGTATTTAAAGGTGGCCAGGTGGAAGCCATTGCTGTCTAAAACGTGCACCTATAAGAAGACTGCTACTGCCGAGGGTGAGAAAGAGAGGGAGATACCTGGCATCAAGCTGTTCGACAACACAGACGGTAAATATATCCACTTAGTAAAAATTCACTGACAGACAACACGCAACCTTGTAGTATATTAACATTGAGGGTAACCTCATAATAATGTTTTGTTCATATACCGTACGGATAAATAAAGCAGTCATTATCTAGCAAGACCGTGTTTCACTTCATGGTGACAGCGATAAATACGAATTACGCTTTCGGAAGTAATAGTTAACCGAAATCAAAGTGGTATTAGTGTGTTTTGGTGATAGACAGTACGTGTTATTATGGAGCACGCTAGACCTCCGGCTGAATTAGTTTTAGAAGGTGGCCCGGCAAACCGAGCTGACGCCTGGCGAAAGTGGCTCAAACAATTTAAGGTTTTCCTTAAGGCTTCAGGAGTGTACAAAGAAGACAAGGATATACAAACCAGTTTGCTTATTAACTTAATAGGCGCTGATGGATATGACATATATTCTACTTTCAAAATAAAAGTGGAAGGAAAAGATGATGATATCGATGTATTGATCCAGAAATTCGATGAACACTTTGGTACAAAAACTAATACAACGATGGCGAGATTCAGATTTTTTACACGAAATCAGATGGAAGGCGAAAACATAGACGCTTACGTAACAGCACTAAGATTATTTTGCCAACATTGCGAGTTTGAACATTTAGAAGACGGTTTAATACGTGATCGTATTGTCTGTGGAGTAATTGACACAGGTGTACGTGACAGATTACTGAGAACAGACGAGTTAAGTTTAGAAAAAGCTATAAAGATATGCCAAGCAAGCGAGGTATCTAACGAAGAGAACCGTCATATAGAAAAAACAAAATCAAAGGAGCAAAGTGGTGCGGTAGACGCGTTATTAAGTACGCGAGTACCGAGGCATAGCGGAGCTACGGGGACTGCAGCGGCGGCGCGGGATGCGCGGGGCCGAGCTCGCGGTGCGCCTGCGACGACGCCACGACACGGCGGGCGCGCGCATCCACATGGTTCAGCAGTTGGGAGTACTGCGGCGTCGTCGGGTCGCGGATTCGATTCTGTTTCAAATCGTGAAACGCATTCAAAGTGTTGTAGTGCTTGTGGTGGCGTTCACGATGATAATGCACGATGTCTAGCGCGATTTGCAAAGTGTTTCTTGTGCTACAATAAAGGTCATTTTAAAAATATGTGTATGGCTAGAGGTAATAAGCGTGTAAATGAAATACAGGAGAGCGGTGATGGTGACGACGACTTATACTATGTATCAACCTTGGACAAAACTTCACAACATAAAGACAGTAAGTGGTTTGAGCGATTAATTTTGGTCGACAATGGAAAGAGCGAATTGTTTAAACTAGATACAGGTTCGGATCTGAATGTATTATCATTATTTATTTATAATAAATTAGGATACTCAATAGATGATATTAAACCATGTTGTTTAAGAGCGCAGTCTTTTTGTGGGAATTATATTCCAATACTAGGTTCATGTCAGATGTTGTGGTCATATAAAGATAAAAAATGATTAATAGATTTTGTCATATCAAGTGATCGTTGCCAAAGTGTATTGGGAAAAAATACCAGTGAAGAATTAGGATTGGTCCAGAGGGTTTATACAGTCAAAGTAGATAAATATAATGATTTATTTCATGGAATTGGCAAATTACCCGGTAAATACAGAATCAATTTAGAAAACAATGCAAGTCCTTCAGTTTGCCCAGTCAGGAAAATACCCTTAGGGATTCGGGATAAATTAAAGGCGGAACTCGATAGTATGGAGCACATGGGGATAATACGTAGAGTATCTCATCCAACAGCGTGGGTGAATGCTATCGTGTTGCCGGCTAAGAAGGATGGTAGTCTGCGCGTGTGCCTCGACCCGCGGCCGCTGAACCGAGCGGTGCGCCGCGCACACTACCCCCTACCTACACTTACTGAGATTGCTGCAAAATTAACGAATGCAAAGTATTTCAGTAAGCTTGATGCCCGGTCCGGATTTTGGATGATTGAATTAGATGATGATAGTGCGGATCTCTGTACATTTGGAACTCCATTCGGGAGGTATCAATTTTTACGATTACCTTATGGCGTCAACTGTGCGAGTGAGGTTTTTCACGGAAAAATACGACAGCTGCTAGAAGATCTCAATGGAGTAGATTCATTTGTAGATGACATAATTATTTGGGGCAGAACTAAGGAAGAACACGACGATAGATTAATAAAATTGCTAGATAGGGCTCGGGAAGTAGGAATTAAATTTAATAAGGAAAAGTGCGAGTTCTGTGTAGAACAAGTCACGTATCTGGGGCATATTTTTAGTAAGAACGGCATGCAGATTGACACAAATAAGATAAAAGCAATTATGGATATGCCAGAACCGAAGGATAGGCCATCGTTAGAACGATTTCTTGGCATGATAAACTATTTATCAAAGTTTATCCCAAATTATTCTCAAACGGCAGGACCCCTTAGAAACTTGCTAAAAAAAGGCAATGACTGGGTATGGGACAGTGTACATGAGACTGCGGTTCACAAGTTGAAGCAGGCGGTGAGCAGCGCGCCGGTGTTGGCGCTGTACTCGAGCGACCGGCCGGTCGTGGTCACGGTGGATGCTAGCTCCACGGCTTTGGTTGCAGCACTATTACAGGACGGCCGCCCGATTGAGTTTTCTTCCCTCACGATGACTGACACACAAAGGCGATACGCGCAGATTGAAAAGGAAATGCTGGCGATCGTATTTGC
Source organism: Gortyna flavago (assembly GCA_963669345.1). Lineage (NCBI taxonomy): Eukaryota > Metazoa > Arthropoda > Insecta > Lepidoptera > Noctuidae > Gortyna > Gortyna flavago. The sequence goes on from OY770144.1 coordinate 4,195,969, forward strand.
ATTGGAAAAGTACCATCAATATCTGTATGGGAAGAAGGATGTGGTTGTAGAAACAGATCACAAGCCGCTGGAGGCTTTATTTAAAAAAGGATTGGATGCAGTGCCGGTTCGCTTGCAAAGAATGATGCTGCGCGTGCAACGCTATGAGTTCACGGTGATATACAAACCAGGAAAATTTATGTACGTTGCTGATACATTATCGAGAGCTGCATTACCGGAACTTATGCATGACAGAGTGACATCAGAGGTGGAGGATCAAGCGTGTTTCCACATAGCAAACGTACCGTTCAGTGACAGTAAACTCAGTATGGTCAGAGAGGTCACAAAAAGGGATCGAGAATGCAAATTACTAGAGTATTGTATTCAAAATGGTTGGCCAAGGTATAAAAAGGATTTAAATGAAATGATAAAAATGCATTGGGCATATAAAGAAGAATTTCAGCTAGTCGATGGTGTGATCTTCAAAAACCACTTAGTGTTCATACCACGTGATCTGAGAGGTGAAATGATATCCCGCGTTCACGAGGGGCATCTAGGAATTGACCGATGCAAGCGTCGTGCGCGTGATGTCATGTTTTGGAGCGGAATGTCACGTGACGTGGAGCACGCAGTGCGCGCGTGCGCTACTTGCGCGGAGCACGCAGCGCGTAACGTGAAGGAGCCTATGATACCGCATTCGATTCCAGATTTACCATGGAGAAAGGTTGGCGCAGATTTATTTTTATGTGACCAAAAGAACTTCTTAATTATAGTTGATTATTTTTCAAATTTTATCGAGATAAGTGCCTTAACAAATATTGGATCCAGAGCCGTAATTACAGCGATGAAAGATCAGTTTGCGAGACATGGGATTCCTACGGAACTAATAACTGACAATGGTCCGGCATTTAGTTCCAGGGAATTCAGGAAATACACTGAAGAATGGTGTTTCAAACATACAACATCATCACCTAATTACGCACAATCTAACGGACTGAGTGAGAGAGCTGTAAGGACAGTAAAAACTATAATAAAGAAATCACTGAGTACAGGTACAGATTTTTATCTAGGGTTGTTAAATTTTAGGACAACACCGAGGGATGGCATTAGTGCACCGTCGCAATTATTGATGGGTCGTCGACTAAATACTCGCTTACCAGTACATACAGAAAGGTTACGACCAGAACGTAACAATCATGACGATTATAAAAACATACTCTCAAAACGTGAACTATCTAAAAAGTATTATGATATGCATTCACGAGAGTTGCCTGTATTAAAACCAGGAGAGAATGTAATTGTAACAGACGGCAGCAAGCGTCGGCGACATATGCAAGTGCAGGCACAAGCGCCGCAGCCGCGATCGTACTTCCTCACTGATAACAGTGGTCGGAAATACCGCCGCAACAGACGGCATATCATGAAGGGTACAAGCTCAGGAGATACCACGGCACATTATGCTTCCATGCATGAGAAGGGGGATAGTGACAGTGAAGAAAATGAGCGCACGAGCACGTACAGCGATGCGGAAGAAAGTATAGATGAAGGGCTGAGCGACAATGACAGGGCAGTGACTAGGTCGACTAGTTCTTCTCCAGATTCTGTTGCAGTGCAGCAAACCCGAGCTGCTTCTAAACGGGCACGCGAAAAACTTGCAATGTTTTTTAAAAAGTAAAGATATCTTGATCATGTTGTGTTTATTAATATTAAGAACTAAGATATCTAATAATGTGTTTTGTATACGGAAGATGTTGTGCCTGAACGGATCGGTTAAATTATGTACCTTTATATTAGCAATTTTTATTTTGTAATTGGTGGTGGAATTTCTAATAAGTTTATAATATACATATATATTTTTTTTTATATAAAAGGGGAAGATGTAGTATATTAACATTGAGGGTAACCTCATAATAATGTTTTGTTCATATACCGTACGGATAAATAAAGCAGTCATTATCTAGCAAGACCGTGTTTCACTTCAAACTATGAAACAAAAATTTTGCACAAAGTTCCTTATGAACCAATTATTATTATTATTAGCCTGTGATGTCCCACTGCAGGGCAAAGGCCTCTCTACTCTCTTTCCACTTCTCTCTGCTCAAAGCTGCTGAGGACCAGTTCTTGTTGAAGGAGTCCAGCTCATCCCGCCATCTCCGTCTGGGCCTGCCACGATGTCGCTTGCCATTAAGAGGGACCCATTGGGTCGTAAGTTTGGCCCATTGTTCGTCTGACATGCGGCAGATGTGTCCAGCCCAGTTCCATTTTAGCGTGGCAGCTTTCCAAGTGACATCAGTTATCTTTGCGATGGAACGGATGGTCGTATTCCTAACCCGGTCTGTTAGTTTGATACCCAGAATACTCCGTTCCATAGCCCTCTGGCAAACCCCGAGTGTGGACCTCTGTTGATTTGTCAAAGACCATGTCTGACCACCATATGTGGATGGGAAGTATACTAAACCAAAACCAAACTAAACTAAAGAATAACCAAACTAAAGAATAATTTTTGTTTTTTTTTTCTCAGTTTGTGGGAACACAGCTTGTGTACATATAACGTAACGTCCCTATGACGAATATATTATTGATTGTTATGAACATTTTCGCTAATATCTAACGATAGTATTCCGTGCTTCATAGCGGATCATTCAGTCTTTATAACGCTTTAAAAGCTGTTCAAGAGCATGTATTGTAGTCGCTATTTTATGTCCTGAACCAGTGGTAAAGGATTGGAGATTTTTCGCATTACACACACCTGCTGAACCCTTCGTGATACAGGCGAGATGTTATGTTACTTAATTAAAGTAAACATGTAACTATTTTAATTTTTTTCCCCTGTTAACACTTCATGACAGCATATGTCTGTAAATAATAATTAAATAGACTAATTCTGTTGGTTTTATTACAGAAGGCGAGGTGGACATCGGGGGGGCGTTGATCTCAGAGGGCTGGGCCGAGCACGGCCCGGGCGACCGACCCTCGCCCACACACCACAAACCACCCTTTGGAGACCTCGGCAACTCACGGTAAATACTCCTTTATAACGTTACATCACGCCTGTAGTCCCGAAGAGGTGTGCAGAGATGTAGTAGACCCACACTTCGCCAGTTATGTTTGTAATAGTAGGCGCGGCTATTGCCATCAACCGGGCACAAATCCAGACCCTTCAAATCATCAATACGACTTACCATACTGAATGACTACATATTTCACGAAATCATGACATTTGACGTCACTGATAACTTAGAAAGTTGTGCTAATTATGTAAATACATCTCTTTTTTTCTTGCAACATGATATTCATATTTTGTTAATGTTTACGGGTTTACTCACGTATTTCGTTCGGCTCGCCGGCAACTTCGCCTCGCGAGCTCAAAACTAAACCTAACTAAATAATCTCTTCTTTTTTTGATGTCGGTTAAAAGAAATGAATGAAACGAGACATAATACGTAAGGAAAACTGTAAACATGAACAAATGCAACACAAATATTTTTCACATAATTGTATATTTTATTTTTTATTATATGCAAGCTAATATGTATATGTATTTTTTTGTATGCTAATTATGGATGACAAAGAGGTACAAAATGCACTGAACAAGTAATGCACGACTTGAAAACAACATATATTTAGCTAATGAAGGCACTATTGTATTGTAGTGAGGGTAGAATTGAAAATTCTTTAAACGTCATGTTATGTACAGGGTGTTGGGAATGTTAGAGGGAGAGCGAAGTTCCTCTGTACCGAAGGACCACAAGGATGACCGCGGCGAACTGAAACAGAAGACCACTGACAACTCCAAGATCGGTAAACTAACTTCATTTCTTAAAGTACTCTTCCTTTTCGTGTCAATGACCGGAGGAGCATTCCCGTAATTAAAAAGATTTCAGTTTTTCCCTCAATTAACATTAAACTTTATTTTACAGATAACGACCGACTGACAACTTCGCAATCTCTGGGCTCAGGTCTCGAAACAGGGGAAAAACTACTGTCCATATCTAATTTCGACCTCTCGTACCCGGACAATTCCCTATCGAAAGCTTTGAACGGTTCCCATGAAAACTTCCTACATATGGAAAAACTAAATTTAGACAAAGAAGGTAATGTTGAAACAAGTTCGATTGATACGTTAGTTCCTCCCGTACCTACCACCCCTAACCTGTCAAAGTCGCCTCTCGATGAGTTCAAGGCGAACATGAACAGAATAGACTCCCATCATAATCTTGAGTTGCTAACGAGATCACAACACGAGGATAAGTGAGGTTTAATTTGTAAGTAATTGTTTTGAAAATTCGTGACGATTAGTCTGTGTATGATTTCTAAGACAGTTTTACAAGCCACTTCCACAAATAATTATCGTATTCATTTGTGATTTTTAACATAGGAACTTAAGGGTACATTTCTTAACAGTTTTTTTTTTTACTGAGGCCCACTTGATTATAATTAAAATCACAATTATGCCTCTGTCACCTTCAAACGATTGACAGCAATAGGAAGGTGTCTTAAATTTTGCGCTAAATGTTTTTAGTGAGTTGTATTGCAAACGGGCCTGAGACTCTTCGCATTGTGCGTATGCGATAATATCGCATTAATGCTACGTAAGCACATACACTGCGCTAGCGTGATTGGCCAGCAATCTAAAACATCGTCCAATTGAAACACTTTGGTCGTCACGACTTTTAATCTTACTAGTGTAAAATATGTCCGGATTAAAGATAATAATTTACTGTTGTATTAAAAGTTATTTAAGTATACAGGGTTGCAGAGACATCGACGCGTAACCTGTAACCAAGGATTCAATACATAATTCTGAACGCACGAGTTGAAATTTTTAGCCGTTTATTAAAATAAAATTTTCTTTTCCATACATTTGACCGCGTAAATACACTTTTGTATGAAAGAGCTTTTTTTTTTTGTTACCGACCAGCAAGTTCTATTCTGGAGGTCTAGAATCATGTGCTGAATTCATGGTTACAGTTTGCGCGTCAATGTCATCCTGTATAAACGCTGAACATGGTATATCATTGTTAAAATGTATCCCATCCTCGTACCTCTAGTATGTGATATCGAGTCTCATGTTAATATATTGCTCATTTGGAGAAATATCGACGTAACTGGTTTTTTTTACGTCTACTTTTTCCTAACGTAAATACGCTTTCTAAGTGCTTTGGCATATTTAACTAATTTCTGGGAAAAAAAACATTTACGTCGATGTTTCTCCAAATGAGCGATATGTTCTATAAATCTATAGGCACACGAGTTTTCTACTATCTTTTACAGATATTATGTCTCACTTGTTAATAAAAGTTTAAGTCAATTGCCACCTACTTAAATACTTCCTTTCTTATGAGATCTTAAACAATAATCTACCAAAAAAAAAAAAGTACGAGAAAGTTTTCTTAGTCTGCGAAAAAAAAAGCTTTAATTTATGTACAAAAGTTGAAAAGAGGTTTTTTTGCAAGGTTGTGCATTTCATTATGCTACTTCTTTCTATATCGACCATAGAGAAAAGTAGATGTTTCTTTTGTTATTTTAGTGCTTTTTATAATATAATAATATATAAGCATAATCAGGCTATAACGTTATAAATAACCCACTACTGGGACACAGGCCTCCCATCTGTGAGAGGGAGTGGACCATAATGCAGCACGTGGGCCCACTGCGGCTTGCTTTCCCATTTATGAAATTGTCACACTAATAAAACAAGATGGCGGCCGTTAGTTCCGAATTTGGCCACGCGCCAATAGAACCTTGTGGCATTGTATGTATGAGTAGTTGCTGTGTTCCTATTTTAACAATAGAAATGCTTTCTGTATAGTTAGTGATATACAAGCTGTAAATTATTAAAGTACGTAAAATTAAGAACGGAAAATGTGTGATTTCTATGTTGCTCATGATCAAGAAAAATATTTTTTTTTTAGTCCTGGCATAAAAATATGAACCGGTCTAACCCGAAGGTTAGACAGACCTGTTTAGATACAATACGATTATTCTTTGATAAATAGCTTTACGAGCTTGTCCCGGAATCAGAGTACGCTATTGCTGTATTTAGTATCTACATATATAAAGATCTTCTGCCTAATCTCTGGCTTGTAAAATGAAAAATAAGTATATTACGAGATTGATATGGAATAGATCATACAGGTTTTATATAATACGTTTGAATGTTGAAATACATGAACTCGGCTTAAAAAACTCTATTGTCAAATATCATGTTTGTTGCTATGGTTAGCATAATCAGCCTTTAATGTTCCCACTGCTGGGACACAGGCCTCCTCTATTCTAGAGAGAGGGCTGTAATACACCACGCGGGCCCAGTGCGGATTGGTAGATGTCACACGTCTTCGAATTTTTGGTTCTAGGACATGTCGATTTCCTCACGATGTTCTCCTTCACCGTTTTGAGATCAGTGGCGATGAAATAATTTACATAAATTAAAAACGCCTGCTTGTTCGAACCTACGACCTACAACTCGTAAGTCGGGGCTCTTACCTCTGGGCCACCACTGCTCCATTTCTCTGGCTATGATTGTTGACTGGAATATCAGCCAATCGCAGCACTTGACATGATATTTGTCAAAACTCATATTAGTTTATAACATAACGAAATTGAAACTTATTTGTAAGTATTCATTTTAGCATGCATGTGAAATATTTCATAAGTATATTAAATATGTAGTTTCTTTTATTTTTTAACACTATGCAACAACTGGAGTGTTTGAAATGTATTTCTAATGTGTTAAGTACTTACCAGTTTTCTACCATCACAGTATTTATATTGTCTACCAATTCATGTTGCCAGATAAAAAAAAAACTGTATTTTTTACTCAACTTTTGAGGTCACCCACAGACTTTTTCATCCTGAAATAGGAGCTCGGAAAGATAATTTAGAGATTATTTTTAAACATGGTAGAAATATTTCTGTGATTGTACACAACATAAGCTTGAAGTAGGCGCTAATAGCCGCTTGTAGGAATAAATAATTAATGTATTTAAAATTGACGCTTCTGCCATATCTGTTATTTTGCCTGCATTTTGTGACATCGGTTAGTATATTGTTTCATTGATTAATAAAAACATGTAAATTACTAGTCAGCACGTTTCGGCCAAAGCTTTCAACCTGTTTCTTTATTTAAACGATGGTTTGCTGAATACATGACTTACGTGATTTAATCGTGTATTCTGTTGAAATAAGGTATCCAGAGGTTGTAACTACCTTTATTTCTTAAAATTACTGATGTTTGTGAAACGCTGTCTGATACGTTTTACTAAGAAAAATAAATTGTGAGACGAAAAGGCACGATTTGAGATGGGTGCGGCGTGGGGGATCGGACGTAGTGCGAAACCGCTCTAAAGGTTTTAAGGATATAATCAAGGAGTTAGGTAGCTTTGAAAACATCATTGTGTGGTTCATTATATGGTGCTAACAGATCAAGGTCGCAAATAGTACTTATTAAATTTCTATCCTAGTGACGTAATACATTATTCTGTACAGAAAAATACTGCATCTTTTTTAAATTAAAAATAGATCAAGGAGTATTTGTAGATTTCTATTTCTTAAAATTTTCTATGTTATTTAAAGTACGAGTTATACAGTTAGTAAATCTGCCTCTTTAATAGTAATTTTTTTATATAGTTTAGTACTTACCATTAAAATGTGCTCGATTTTTTTCCAGAATTTTCTTTTATGCATCGCAGTAAACGTTTTATGTCACAAACGTCCATAATAAATGTGATGTATAATAATTTATTATTATTGTGTCAAACGACTGACTGAAACATTTTCATACAGCTAGTGATGGGAAAATATTAACCAATCACAGTTTATCGTGTATGTTTACGTCATAGCGTCAACCAATCAGAAACGACGATCGTTGTTCGTGTCCAAAATGTAATATTACTATTGGTTGAAAACTTGGAACTAAAAAGGTAATGGTGCCATACCATTCTACTACAAACTGCGTGATGCAGGAATAGTATTGTTTTGTAGTTTTCGAATTAAATTGTTTATAGCTTCGGATTTTGTTTTTTAGTATTAGTTGACTATTCATGTAGACTTTTGTTATAACTCGAATATATTTTGTAAAATGATGTACTTTTGTAAATTCCTTTTCAACATAGAAATACATTTATGGAAAAATAAGCGTGTGTTTTTTTTGTGGCCATTCATCTAGCTGCATCGACAAATACCTGGCAGTGGCACAATGGCGGTGTTTTAAAAGTATTCAGTCGTTTTCAGTTAAAAAAATACGTTTGGGGATCGAGGACCCCGGCAGGAACGAAGTTTAAAATAAAAATCCAAGATGGCGGCTGCGAAAATTTCAAAATGACGAAAAGTTGTAAGTAATGTACATTTTTGCAGGCAATCATCCTGGATTTTCATTGTGACCTCACTATCGGTTTCGGCACCCTCGGAAACCATGAAAACGACCACCTACGACGATTTTTTTTATTGCAGCTGCCATCTTGGATTTTCATTTTGACTTCATAATTGATTTCATTACCCTCGAAAACCATGTAAACTCTCTCTCTCTGTCCCTTTCGAGCACAAAAACCTGCAAACTTGCGAGACGGACTAGCACACGCCAAAAACGCGTTGCTTGTATGAGTATGATAATAACACACACACTCCTTGAAAATGTAACTGTCTGCCTATACGGATATGAGATACAGCCCGCTGACAGTCAGACGGATCGTTTTTCGACAATCACGCGGACACAGCAACACCGTAAATGTCCAAAACCGTGAGCGAAAACCGTCTTCAACATCAAGGTAATCAGTGGTCATTACACGGCATGTTTATGTCTGTCAGTCTTCGATACAAGTAAATGCTATTATTCCGAAGACGTCTTGAAAGCGTGGTGATGGTGCTCTCTCCGACAATAATTGTCATCTATTTACCGTTTGAAACGGTTCCGAACCACTGTCGCGTTAGACTGAAATCATTGTTACGGAGGTGCAAGCGATGGAAATTGACGGATTGATGAGTAGAGATTTATGCAAAATTTATAGGTACTTAAGACTTCTGGCTTTTTTGCCTTGGTACTTCAGTGTGATATTAAAAAAATGGGGCAGTGCGCGGTAGGAACTCAGATTCATATACCTACCTGCTGTCTACTTAATACGCGAAACGTAGAACAAAACAGGCGATAGTAGCAGCAGCTTATGAAGGCTTTCCTTACTTTATTAACTTTACCTTGGCTTGCAAACTTATAGTTACTACAGAAAAAAAAAATTGACATTTATTATTAAGAATGATACATAAACAGTTTCGTTCGAACAGCGCTAGCGGTCGGGTGCGTTGCGTTGATGTGTTGAGGATGACGTTGAATACGATAAAATGTAACGGGTGTAATATAGTGATATGTGAGATGTTGTCGTATATACAATACAAACACGATGTAATGGACAATGAGAGCCTTGTTAAAATATGTGAATCAGCGTTCTCCGAAAAAGAGATTAATGAAGCTAAGTTATTACTTTTCGAATCCTTACCGACAAAACAAAGAAAGGTAGTAAGGCGAAAAGATGGAAAAACGAAGAGAAATGTTGAAGATATTATCAATATTTTTAAAGAAGTGGATCCGGATACAATTCCTGTTTTTGTGGCTCGCGATCTACAGAAGTTACCCCCGGTGTCGATTGACCATGTTGATGTAGTTACGTTATTAAAAGATGTGATAAAGTTAAGAAATGAGGTTTCTGACATTAAAGAAAACTATGCAACGGTTGCTCAAGTACATGAAATGCAAAAGAAATGGACCGATAATACATTAGTACATACTGTGAATAATGACAACGTAAATACGCGGAAAAGAGGTGCTTATCAGCTGGATAGCGGTCCAATCGGATTATCACCCGCAATCAATTTAAAAAACACGGAGGGTAACTGTAAATCAGCTGTTTCAAATTGTAACGGAGACAGCCGCGACGAGGACAGTGGCGGTGTGACTGAGACAGAGTGTGTGTTATCCTGCTCGCACACGGGTGATAATGTCCACCGAGTACCGGTCGGTCAAGCTGTCTCCCTCGCGCCTATGCATAAGACAATGACGTCGATGCGACAATCAGCGATAAGGGATTCTCAACGAAAGAGTTTCGCGGATATCGTAAGAACTGAAGGTGAATGGAAACAAAATAATTCGCCAAGTGAGGAATGGCAATTGTATCAACGGAAAAAGTTAAGAAATCGCTTTATTGGTAAAACGGGTACTGCGGTCACGGAATCACAAAGTAGATTTACAGCAGCTGACACCAAGGTTCCCCTGTTTATATCAAATGTAAACAAGAACACATCGGAGACAGATATATGTGAATATATACAAGCGAAAACAAAAGAGATTATTACTATGGAACAGATTAGTATGAAAAAGGATCGGCCTTATAATGCTTTCAAAATATTTGTGTCGAAGAACAAGTTAGCTGAATATTTGAATGATGAGCTATGGCCGGATGGAATCAAATTCAGGCGTTTTGTACATTTTAGGATGCGATCATCATCAATGATATCTCCAGTAGTGGATACGAGGTTGGAACCCAGCAGAGCGTATACAAAGTATGATGGACCAACAGAAACCCAGTAATTTAATCACTTTCAACTGTAAAAATGTTAAGCGAAGCATAGATTGTGTCAGGTCATTGTGTAAGTTGGCGGATATCGTGGCGCTACAAGAAACCTGGCTCCTGCCGCATGATTTGATTTTTCTTGAAGATATTGATCATGAGTTTAGCTGCACAGGAAAGTCAGCAGTGGATCTAACGGCAGGTGTGCTTCGAGGCAGACCACACGGAGGAGTGGCGCTACTGTGGCGGAAAAATGTGTTTCGTGACGTGTCAATAATAAAGTGCACTAGTGAGCGAATCGTTGCAATAAAAGTAGTAACCGCAGAATTACGTGATATTTTAATAATGTGTGTGTATATGCCTACAGATCAGCCTGATCACTTACCTGAGTTTAACCAATGCTTGGGGGAACTCAATGCAATTATAGAAGACAGTGACATTGAGGCAGTTTTTATGTTGGGGGATTACAATGCTCATCCGTCAGCCCCTTTTTATGATGAATTGCGTAACTGTTGTAGTGAACAGCAGTGGGTGTGTGCAGATGTAAACACACTTGGTGAGTTTTCTGACACATATACTTTTGTGAGTGAGGTACATGGCTGCAAGAGGTGGCTAGATCATTGTGTGGTAAGTAAATCTGCGTGGTATACTATATCAGACGTTCAAGTCCTTTATAACACATACTGGTCTGACCACTTCCCATTGCAGATTGAATGTAACCTAGGCCTCATAAACAAGAAGATTAAATTGTATAATAAGCATTGCAAAAATAGTATTATTTGGGGTATAAGGAATGAAGATGAAATAGATAAATATATTGGATGTTGTAATAGTAATTTAAAACAAATAGATTTTCCTTTTGAATTTCACAAATGTGCTGACATGATGTGTGATATTGTAAGTCATAGACTTGTCTTAGATAAACTATATAATGATATTGTCAAGGTAATATCTCAGGCCTCGATTGACAGCTGTAACCGAGGAGTTAGTAAAAATGTAAAAAGCAAATGCATTCTAGGCTGGAATAAACATGTAGCTGAAGCACACAAACAGGCTAGGTTTGACTACCAGCTATATGTATGGTATGGTAGGCCTGAAACCGGGCAAATTTATGAAAAGATGTGTCTTAGTCGCAAAATCTTTAAATCAAGGCTTAAATTCTGTCAACAAAATCAGGAACAGATTCAAATGGACATACTTGCGGGTCAGCACGCTACCAAACAGTTTAGTAAATTCTGGTTAAACACTAAGAAACTGAATAGTAAGACGGGCCTCCCTGCTTGTGTGAACGGTATCAGCGAACCTAAAGATATAGCTAACATTTTTAAAGAACATTTTGTGGTGGACTCACCTCTGAAAACATGTGAAATGAAAAAGACTGATAATAAGTATAATGTCATACAGCCAATTAGAATTACAAGTAAGGAGGTGGGTAGGGCTATTGGCAGTATGAAACGAGGTAAATCACCAGGGCATGATGGGCTCAGTGTGGAACACCTAAAATTTGCTGGCACTCACATAAATAGATTACTATCGATGTTGTTTACGTTGTGTATAAGACATTCCTACTTGCCATCTGATTTGATTAAAACTGTAGTAGTGCCTCTTGTTAAGAATCGTACGGGAGATATAGCTGATAAGAATAATTACAGGCCCATATCACTCGCAACTATTACAGCAAAAGTACTGGATAGGGTGCTAGACGGACGTCTGAGTGGATGTATACAATTACAGGATTCCCAGTTTGGGTTTCAAGCAGGTTTGTCAACAGAAAGTGCCATTTTGACACTTAAACATACTGTAGACTATTATCTAAAAAGAAAAACACCAATATATGCATGCTTCCTAGATCTATCCAGGGCGTTCGATCTGGTATCCTATGGAGTACTCTGGAATAAATTGGAGGGGGAGGGAGTCTCTTCTGAAATCATAGACATCTTTGCGTACTGGTATAATAATCAGAAAAATGTTGTAAAATGGGCGAATGTGTTTTCGGATGAGTATAAACTGAACTCGGGTGTCAGGCAAGGAGGGTTAACGTCTCCGAGGTTTTTTAATCTATATATGAATCAGCTGATTGAGGGACTGAGCAGCATGCATGTCGGATGCCGCATAGATGGTGTTAGTGTTAACAACATAAGTTATGCGGACGACATGGTGCTGCTGAGTCCATCAATCGGTGGGTTGCGGAAACTATTGGGTATGTGTGAAGCTTATGCTGAGAGGCATGGTTTAAAATATAATACTAGTAAAAGTGAGTATATGGTTTTTGTTGGAAACAACAAAAGGCCAAATAGTGTGCCACCCCTTTATTTAAATGGGGAACAGTTGAACCGTGTTTCCCAGTTCAAGTACCTAGGGCACATTGTGACTGATACCTTGAAGGATGACCATGATGTAGAGAGGGAGCGGAGGGCACTGTCGGTACGAGGGAACATGCTGGCACATAGATTCGCTCGTTGTACGGTAGACGTTAAATTGACGCTATTTAAGGCGTATTGTCAAAGTTTCTACACGAGTGGTCTATGGGTTAAGTACACACAAAAAGCCTACAGTGCCCTCAGAGTGCAATATAACAACATCTTCAGGGCACTGCTGCGGCTCCCGCGCTCTTGTAGTGCGTCAGGTATGTTTGCGGACACGCATATAGATGACTTCTATGCAATTATGCGGAAGAAAATCACGTCAGTCTTGAAAGCCGTCCGGGGGAGTAGCAACGGCATCCTGAAAATGATAGCAGATAGGTTAGACGCGGCCGTGTTCAAGCGGTTCATCAATCTTCATGTGAGAGGTGTGGGTTGATGAATCAACACTATATTTCACTTTTATTTTTGCACCATTTTTGTTTTTGTTTTATTTTTTTATTTTTTGTACCTACTAACATGGTTTTTTAAGATTTTTGTAACTAACATTATGGGCCTGGGTTGTCTGAAAATAAATATTTTTTATTTTTTATTTTTATTTATTTATAAACAACGTGCTCCATAAAAAGGTAGCGAAGCCTTGACCAGCAGCTCAGTGTGTCTCGGTGAGCAGAGGTTAAATTAAATTGAATGAGACGCATCCGCCCTCCGGATGCGGAAGCCACGGAGGCGGAGCTGTACGAGGGGTACAGAGCGGCGAAGACCGCCCTTCAAGAGGCTGTCCAGCGGGCCAAAGATGTGGCCCGCGAGGAAATGGTGGAGACTCTGAACAGAGATCCGTGGGGGCGCCCTTACAAAATGGTGCGGAATAAACTCCGCACCTGGGCCCCCCCGCTGACGCAGAGTCTCCGCCCCCAGCTGGTGGAGGAGGTGGTGAGCGCTCTGTTCCCTTCACGGGGGGAGCATACTCCCCCGCCTATGGCTCCGCCAATTGCGGTGCCCGAAGCGGACCACGCGGACGACGACGACGACATCCCTGAAGTGACCGGGGTAGATCTGAGAGTGGCGGTATGTAGGCTGAAGGCCAAAAATACCGCCCCAGGGCCCGACGGCTTGCCGGGTAAAGCCTAGGCCCTGGCCTCGACGGCTCTCGGACCCCGACTGGAGGCGCTCTTAAGCGCATGTATGGAGAGGGGCCAGTTTCCACTCCGTTGGAAGACGGGGAAGCTGGTCCTCATTCGGAAGCTAGGGCGCCCTGCGGACTCTCCGTCCGCATTCCGGCCCATCGTGCTGCTCGACGAGGTCGGCAAGCTCTTTGAAAGAGTGATTGCGGGCCGCCTCGTCGGGCACCTGGTGAGGACGGGGCCGGATCTTGCGGATAGCCAGTTTGGCTTCCGCAAGGGGCGCTCGACGGTGGACGCCATCATGCGCGTGAGAGCCCTCACGACGGGGGACGCGGTGTCCCGGGGTGGGGTGGTCGTGGCGGTGTCACTCGACATCGCCAACGCGTTTAACTCCCTGCCCTGGAGCTGCATTGGGGAGGCACTCCGGTATCACCGGGTGCCGACATACCTCCGTCGAATAGTCGGGGCGTATTTGACGGACAGAGCCGTCATCTACCCCGGTCGCGATGGGGAATGGAACCGGCGAGAGATGTCGTGCGGTGTCCCACAGGGATCGGTCTTGGGACCGCTCCTGTGGGACATCGGTTACGACTGGGTGCTGCGGGCAGACCTCCCTGATGGCGTCAGCGTAGTTTGCTACGCTGACGACACGCTGGTCCTGGCGCAGGGGAGGTCGCATCAGGCGGCGGCCGACGCAATGACACGCGGGGTTGCGATAGTCGTGGAGAGGATCCGGCAGTTGGGTCTCGAGGTGGCTCTGCACAAATCCGAGGCCATGTCTTTTCATGGGCTTCGGAACGGGCCACCATCGGGATCCCAACTGACGGTAGGAGGGGTTCGCATCGGCGTCGAGACGACGATGAAATACCTGGGTCTCGTCCTCGACAGCCGGTGGAACTTCGTCGAGCATTTCCGACGTTTGGCCCCCAAACTGGAACGGGCTGGGGCCGCTTTCAAGCGGCTCCTGCCCAACCTGAGGGGGCCAAACGCCTCCTGCCGGAGGCTTTACGCGGGGGTCGTGCGGTCCATGGCCGTATATGGCGCCCCGGTGTGGGCGCGTTCACTGCGGCTTCGAGCCGCCCACTACCTGAACGCGCCCCAAAAGGTGGTCGCCATACGGCTGATACGGGGGTACCGCACGATCTCGCGCGAGGCGGCAAGCCTCCTTGCCGGACTGCCGCCATGGGATCTGGAGGCGATAGTCCTCGCGCGCCTCTTTGAGTGGCGCGCGGAGGCACTACGCCGGGGGGAAAACCCGCTTCCGCGGCAAATTGCTGCGGAGCGGACGGACCTCCGGCGCGATCTCATGGCGGCATGGAAAGCGCGACTGTCGCAACCTAGCGCAGGGCACGCCGCGATAGCGGCGGTAAGGCCCCTCTTTGAGGAGTGGCTAGAGAGGCGTCACGGCGCCCTCACCTACCGCCTGACGCAGGTCCTCACCGGACACGGATGTTTCGGGAGGTTCCTGCACATCATCAGGCGGGAGGAAACGCCCGGGTGTCACCACTGCGAGGATCGCCCTGAGGACACGGTGGAGCATACGGTGGAGGTCTGCCCCGCGGTCCGGGGTGAGAGGGAGTGGGAGGCAGTCACCTCCTTCTGCGAAGCAGTCATGCTAGCGAAGGAGGTGGCGGGATGGGCGAGGGAGAGAGCTGAGAGAGCCGCCCGTCCCAGCCGCCGCGGTAGACGCTCCCGGCGTCGGGAGCCGCGTGACGACTCCAGGCCACCGTAGGCGCGGGCCTGCGGACGGCGAGTAATGGGTAGCTCGCCGTCCGATCAGGACCAGGCCCGTGCCGGACGGCGCGTATGTGTTCCACGTGCGCCTCAAAGAGATGTCAGCATCGAAGGAGGGGCCCGTCAGGGCCGAAGCCTGCCGGGGCAGCGGGATTGTCCGAAAGGGTTACCGCTGCCCCGGAACATAAAGGGCTAAGGAAGGAACACGGATGGGTTTTAGTCAGTAAGAGTCTGACACTCCCTTCCGCTCCACCCAGAGCGGGAGGGGTCATTTGATGATTTCCCATCCTTAAAAAAAAAAAAAAAAAACCCCGGCAACCTACATATACCTACATAAACACTTCAAACTGTTGATTTAAATATTGAAGCGGTAATAGCCCAAAGGTGGAAGTGTGGACTGGCGAGACAGCACTTTTGGTGGCTTAGCTATTACCTATAAACATACCTGTGAAATCCTAGCACAATAATTAATGTTTAGTTACAAGAATATACAAGTGAGATGCTAATAAAATAAAGAAGGAACGTTTTTGGGAGATTTTGAAAACCATTTGTTAATGTTATTTCTAAGTAATGCCCAATCGTATATTTATTGAACTCACAAAAATTTGCAGTACCGTTGCATATAATCTCATTAAGGACCGGAAATTATCTCAATGCCTTCAACCGTTCTAGGTTAGCGTGCCGTATAGATACAGAACTATAAATAGATATAAAACACAACATGCAGTCCGCAGTCGGTTAGAGAAAAGACGCGTAACATATACCTAGTTCTGCTAACACGCGACTTATTTATGTATATATCCCGCTACGAATGTAGGCAACACTTCAAAGATATTTAAATAAAAGAATTTACTTTAAAAAAAGATTCCGGCGACTTGAAAACCTCCTTTTTTTGAAGTCATTTAAAAATAAAAATGGCAGTTTTGTTTAGCGGACAGCTTTCCTCAGACAAGGTGGAGCGATGATCTTCGCAGGGTGGCTGGTAGCAGCTGGGAGAGACTGAGGAACGAGCTAAATTGCTACAGGCTCATGAAGCCTGGCTAGCCTGCCCAGCTTTCTGGCATCTAAAAATACCAGGTTTCGTATTGACATAGGTAGTAATGCCATCATGATTCCAGTGCGAGAAAGAGACAGAGCAATTCATGATCGATAGCATGATGGCATAATACTTCATACGGCCCCTGAAGGACTACGGTTTTGAAAAAAAAAAACAAAGAAATGACGTAACCACAGAGTACTTTTTGATAGAGTGAGAGTTCACTTCTTGTACCAAACGGAGTGAACAATACTCGTATAATTTGTAGCGAACAACGGACCAAGTGCAGCAAACGAAAGCGCTGAGCTGCAGAATTACATAAAATCTATCGTGACACTGTAACGGCGACTATTATCGAAGAAGTGATAACAGGTTATGTAAGAAAACAGTAGCGGAATTAAATGAGCAAGTCGATGGCTTCGCGTTAAGAAAAGGCCATTTACATATAATATTTTTCCTTTCTTACGTGTTCTGAAACGCTATAAAAAGATTATATTGGGAAGGAACATCCTTCTAAATATTATATTAGCTGTTCCCCGCGATTTTTTTCGCGTGTAGGTATTGTATTTCAAAATTTGTTAAAAGTAGGCTAACTACCTATGTCCTGAAAGTAAGATGGCTTTCTAAACGTACCTAGATAAAGTTGTTTTGAACCTAGTTTAAAAAAATTATAAAATCATGTTGATGAGTAGTCGAATACGATTTAATCACAAATAAGAAAATCAACGGTTTAGTAAAAGGCTTAAGCAGCATGCAATAGGTACAAAGTTACATTAGACAATAGAAAGAAAAAAAAAACTTTACCAAATCAATTCAATGATTGTTGCCACTACAACATGCAAGTAATCCATCTACAATCATCCATCATTCTATTTTTATAATGATCGCCAACTCCTAAGCGTGGTACTAGATGGCGCTGTGCCGATGACGCCGATTTCTACATCGCGGTGTCAAGATTCTCCGTGGCTCAATGACCCTCCTCGATTTTTCCAATACGAACTAAGACCTTACTTCATAGGATCATTTCTATAGTAAGCTCTTCTCGAGACTTTCACACCATGTGAGTCCTCACAAGTCACGTTGATGAGACGTGGCGCGGTGCCCTGAGCGTGAGGCGGGCGGTGGTAGACCTACCACCAGCCCTCGATGATCGTTCACTCCCTTCGCAAGAGGGGGGCGTGGGGTGCTGTCGCTGTCTGAGTGGCTATTTTTAAAACCTATATTATGCCTATCTCGCGACGTGCGACGGCATTTATTGTCAAGGGGGACATGGACATAATTAAATTTCCCAGAATTATGACATTATGAGAAATATCGCGGCGTCGATAACAATATTTCAATCAGTAATATTTTGGTTAGGTAAGTTCATAAGTTAACTAATAAATTAAGTGTCACGATGTTTGTCCGCGATGGACTCCTAAACTACTTAACCGATTAAGTACACCGTGTGCAGTTTGATCCAACTTGAAAGATAGGATAGAAAAAAAAAAAGACAAAAACGTTAGCCACAGCAACGCGTGGCCGGGTCAGCTAGTACATTTGTGTATATTGGTATAAAGTAAGTTGTAATTAATTTTTTTGCTTTGAAGGAACCCTAAAAATCAACATTAGAACTGTAGCTAACTATTGTGAAATTAATTAGTTAAAAGTTTACCACGCTCTCTTTGGTGTACCCTTGATTGACTATCTACGTCTTGACCAAACTGTTCTGTTATATTGTTGTCACCTTCGAAAACAACTAATCGATCATAATTATCAAGAATGTAGGTATTGATTTTGATTCTTAGTTTAGGTCGTTCGTTAACTTTGACAGTTGTTATTACGGATCGTCAGAAGCCTGAAAGTCTGACAACCAGTCTTATCAAGGGGTATCGTGTTACCCAGTAGTTACTGGGTAGTAGGTACGAGTATACTGGGACGAACTGGGTTGTAGTGAGATAGGTAGGCAATCGCTCTATGTAAAATACTAGTATTCAGCTGCATCCAGTTGCACGGTTGTTGGAGCCGTAAATAAAGTCAAAATGAAAATCCAATATGGCGGCTGTAAAACAGTTTTTTTTGTTAGGTAAGTACCTAATAGATACTTTTGTTTTATGTTTCTGATTAGTGACCGCGTCTGCCTAGACTAGACCCGGCCTAGTGCCTACCTATTCTGAAAACCAATGCACGCCACTTCATATATTATTATCTATAGGACGAGTTGGGAAAGAATCGAAATATAGCATGAAACGAGTTAAGAAAACTGACCAGATGCACAAGGTGACGAGTGAATGTGACCTATTAGGGATAGCGACGAATAGTCTAGTCTAGAAATGTGACTAATGGTCATCAGATAGATCTATTTCAACGTGTCTAAATATCGTAAGATCTAATGAACAACTAAACATTAACTTACCGTGATCGCGTGAGATAATAACTCACGGAGTGACAGTTGTTAGTTCATCGCTTACCGGACCATGTTAGGTAACGGTTTCCTCGCCTGATTCATGTTTGTTTGTTTGAAACCAGTGGTCTAGCGAAAGTCTATACAAATTTGTTTCAAATTAATGTTATTTCAAGTTGAACAAATATCAACTTTATTTTAATGAAAATTAAGTTGATTTCAGAGTGACTAGAACTATTGAAAAAGTCATAAAAATGTTTAAAGTTGTAGCATGAACTGAACTTAATTGTATAGGAATTAAAGTTAATTTCCACAAACTCATATTTATTTACATTTTTGGCAAATAAGTCGCGGATGCAGAGGAGGAAGCGTTTACAAAACAATATTTAAATTGGAGTTACCGAACCTACTGAACAGCTGGGTAAGTACCTACACCTACACTTTTCAATCTCATAGTTCTACCATGGTTGTACCCAGTTCTGCCTAATAAAGTACCTAGGTAGGTATTTAACTCAAACTCAAAGCATTTATTTCAATTAAACCATTTACAGGCACTTTTGAATTGTGAAGAAGTCGGCCAGTCAGAAAATATGAAGCTAGTTGCCCATTTCAAAGCGTAGGTACTTGTGTTTATGGGTACCTATTATGTAGGTACCTAAACATGCAAAAGTGCTAGGTATTAAGAAATCAGTAGGTACTAATAATTGGTTTTACATCACGTACCTATCTAAAATCGAAGATTTGGCTAATTCTGCAGGCTACAGACAGACTTTTAATCCAGCTCAGACTGGAATCGCAGGCCTTAGATATGCGAACCACCGTACCTACTTTCCCTTCGCAATTACAGCTTTCCAACAATACGAGCAGGTACCTACTACCATGTACTACCTATATAAGAATATAATGAAAGACTTTCTGGTTAGTCGGCTCACTTTCACGATGTCTAACAGCTACAGAATCTGGATCTAGGTGCACCTAAGCAATGGCTAGAAAAGGAAGCATTTCTGATGAAGAAATTGGTGTCGATCCAGCCATTAGCCGTGTTTCTAGATACTTATAGTTTTTTACTTGAGCTCGTCACGATATCTAAAAAGTAGCTTTTTGTTAATGTTGTGAACGTATGATTTTCCGCATTCGATATGCACAAAATATGGTAGATATCAATGCTTTATTATTAGGCTGCAAAATAGATTACACAAAATCTCGTCGCGCATTTAATTTAAATATAAAAAATATCTGCATCCGTTACAGAAATGCACAGAATTAATAACTTATAGGTATTGCTAATTATGCTAATTTTGCTGCTGGTCTGCGTCATGGCAGAGATTATGCAGTTGTACCAACTTCAAACTTAAACAAATGATTGGTGACTGTTTTATATTTAGAAATTTATTTATTTTATCATCTAGGCTATAAATACCTACTTAAGTTATAAAAATATTTTGCAACCCACCACCGCTGAAGGAAAACAGTGTGAGAAAACCGGCATGTCCAAATATATTCGAAGACAAATGTGACATCTACTAACCTGTACTACATCTCTACTAAACTGCGGTGGTCCACATCAAGATTTACCTCAGTAAGCTGGGCAGGCTGCTTGATAAAATTGAAGCACAAAAAAAATTATAAGTAGGTAGGTAGACTCATTTAGTACAGGTACACCTGCAGCCTACAGCTCTTCCACCCCTTGTCAACTAAATACTACCTACTCGTAAAACTAGATACTTATACCTAATAACTTACGTTGAGTAATTGCATAATAGAAATGTAAAAAACTTCTTTCTATGTCATATTAAATCTATGAGTAATTCTGTTGATAGTAAACTACTCGAGCGGACCTTCCAATGACGACTTAGGCTCTCTTTTTTTTTTCTTTAGACAATCACCGTGCATAATCATGAAACAGTTTACAAATCCGAGGGGTTGCATTCATTATCGACTCGATAATCGAATCGTAATCGATGTTACGTAACATCGTGATCGTCTGAGTGAAAACTATATCACAATCAGAGAACGGGCTTCCGATCGCTATTAAGTTCGTTACAAGAAACTAGTTTATTTTTCTAGAATATTCTTCTATTTCGAAATTACGTATTTAGAGCAGCTGCTCTAGTAGGTGTTTTTGTCGTTTAAATAATTCAAAAAAGCCATTTGGACTGGACTCGAAAACTTATTAAGTATAATATCATTATATTCATCATAAAAGCCTTTCTAGCCTCATATTCAGGCTGGAACTAATTGCGTAAAACACTACCTATCAATCACAATCTGAATAATTTTGAATGATATTGCAAATCCATTGCTTCATAAGTTCAAAAATGTTATCTGCTCAACAACGTAAATAACGCAATGAATGTTGTTAAACTGTCAGAATGAAAGCCATTGTTGTTTAAAGTAAGTAGTACTAGCTTCCGACCGCGGCTTCGCCCGCGAGGTTTGTCGATAAAAACTATTCTATGTCCTTCCCCGGGATGCAATCTATCTCTCTGCCAAATTTTATCGAAATTCGTTCAGTGGTTTAGGCGTGAAAAGGTAACATATACAGACAGACAGACAGAGTTACTTTCGAATTTATAATATTAGTATGGATAGTGGCACGATGAGAGTTTCAAGCTTCGAAGCAGGGGAACGTTTTTAGGAGTCCACATAAAATCAAACCATTTCTCAATGCACTTATTTAAATATTGCTTGACTTCAGTCGTGTGTAAAATTGATAATAGTAGGTTAGTGAAGTAAACCTATTATGTCGCAAGAGTTAATTATAATGCATTGTGCATATTCCTTACGGCGTTTACACACAATAAGTACCTAGGTACTTTAATAAAAGAATGGACACAGACATAACAAACGTTCACACACATCCATCATGCGATATCGTCGTAATCATAACAGCATGATTATGCATAGCTAAGCCCTAAACAGAAGGCCAGAACCGCCAGACAAAAAGAAGGGCCTTTTCTGCACAATGTACACCTAAAATAAAAAGAAAAGACCGAAAAATAACATAATTATCTTCAAATGTTGCAGGTTGATTAATAAACATCGCAGCTTAGGTACCTACTGATTTACAGCCTCTGGAAAATGACAACTCCATGCGTTCCTGAGAAAAAGGGTCTTGACTGACGGTCAGCGAAGTTTGGACACGGGCCTCGTCTGTGAAAAGGATTCACAACGCGGGCTCAGTGCGGGTTGGTGGATGTAATATTTTTTAATTTAGTTACACTAGCTTCCGCCCGCAAGGTATGTCGATAAAAACTATCCTATGTCCTTCCCCGGGATGCAATCTATCTCTTTGCCAAATTTTATCGAAATCCGTTTAGTGGTTTAGGCGTGAAAAGGTAACATACATACAGACAGACAAACAGACAGACAGAGTTACTTTTGAATTTATAATATTAGTATGGATTAAGTACAAAAAACAAATATTTTTGTCCCGTGATTAACTATTTACATACACGAGTCCGACTCGCACTTGACCGGTTTTTCTTTAAAATCGGAACAGAGCACCCTGGTCGGCGGGTGATATAAGTAGGTATCTTCTTCCATTGCTGAGCAAAGGCCTCCCCTAAATCCTTCCAGCCATCCTGTTCTAAAGCCACCTCAATCCAACCTTTGCGGTACGCGTCTAGGTCGCCTCGCCACCTCTTCCTGGTCTGTGACTGTTGTCCAGCGGTCACTGTACATGCGGCCAACGTGACCCGCCCAAACCCATGTCAGCTTGGCAGCCTTTTACATACATAAGTACATAGAATGAAACGAACCTATGAAAACCGTCAAACAACGTCTGCATCTTTCCCTCTCCCATAATCAACTTTCTATATATCACCTTTTTGCTTCCAGACCTACGCGGAAGTCAATCATAACATTTAAATTCAATTCAATCCAATCCTCGTATCCTTTTAAGAAGGTAAGAAGTCTGTAGTAGTTACGTAAGAGGGTAAGCAGCCATTTTATATTCAGGGCCCGTGCCTCGCACACAATGTGAGAACTTACTTCAACTAACTCGGTTAATATGTGATGAAATAAACAGTCACCGCCGCATGTACACCGATGGCACCCGATAAAATCTGTAAAAAATACTGCTAGATGAATAACTGTGACATTTATCAGCGGTTAGAAAAAAAAATACACTTGGCACGGCTTTTAGTTATGCTAGTCTTCCTGTAGCTTCATAAAAACTGGAATTAATATTTATCTGAATCACAAGCGTTAATTAAATATTATGACATTTAAAATAGTTGTGTCAAAATGTTGTGCTTCCCGATGTCAACGGCAAGGACACCCCGTTACATTGGATTGGACTGCATTTCGTCGACATGCAGCTACTGCAGTATATCATATTCAACAAAAATTTATTTATTATGTAGGTACTAGCTTCTGCCCGCAACTTCTTCTGCGTAAAATTTACTGTCCCCCACCCCCGTCACCCCGACCCCGACCCCGTCGCATTGCATCAACTGACCGTATGCCCGTGCCCGTGTAGTATTTTGTTTTCGCTTAGCGATCTTTCTGACTTTCCTTTTTAGGGTTCCGTACCCAAAGGGTAAAAACGGGACCCTATTACTAAGACTCCCTGTCCGTCTGTCTGTCTGTCACCAGGCTGTATCTCATGAACCGTGATAGCTAGACAGTTGAAATTATCACAGAATGTGTATTTCTGTTGCCTACTAAAAATATAATAAAATAAATATTTAAGGAGGGCTTCCATACAACAAACGTGATTTTTTTGTCGTTATTTTATATGTAGTGTTAAATATTGTATGGTGGTACGGAACCCTTCGTGTGCGAATCCAACTCACACTTGGCCAGTTTTTTGTGCTCGAATCCTTAACGTCCTCGCGATGCACGATGTTATAAATAGAAGAATTTTTCAAATCCGACAGGCAGTTTCGGAGATTACCCCTACATACAAACAAATAAATATTACCTCTTTATAGTATATAGTATAGTATACATAAGTATATATAGACTATTCTTACGAGTTGTTATAGGTCCTGGGTTCGAACCCACACGGGCGCTATAATTTGTGTAAGTACCTACTTAATTTATTTCGTCACCCTGCTCTCAAAAGGTGAAGAAAAAACATCGTGAGGAAATCGGCACGATCTAGAAACAAAAGTTCGAATACATAGAATCTACCAACCCGCACTGGGCCCGCGTGTTGGATTACGGTTCACTTCCTCTCACAGAGGCCTGTGTCCCAGCAGTGGGAACGATCTAAAGACTGATTATGCTAGGTAAGTATTTTTCTTTATCAAATTATTATTTCTTACAGCAGTCAGCAAGTTTAGATGAAAATCAGCAATTTCGTCACTAATAACTTTATGTCAACTAATTCATGCATAGTAGGTAACCCTTTGATCTATCCTTCTCTACAAATCTGAAACAGGGAGTAGGGTGCTTACTCTCGAATATAATTCCGATAGATCGACATTGGTCAAACGTCAGTTGGTCGAGTTAAACGTCAGGGATTGGCTAGACTCAGTGAGTCCAGCCAATCCCTGATGTTTGACTGACAATTCCAATGTCGATCTATCGGAATTATATTCGAGAGTAAGCTCCCAAGTTGTTCTAAAAATAAGTTTACCGGTCACGATAAAAGGAAGTAGTCCAGTCATTACGTACATTCAAAAAAGAAAATGAATTTGCGCTTCTAATTTTTTAATATGTTGTAGGGGATACCTAGAAAAGCTTAACTTGAGATTGTCGACCAAGCTTTCCTAGGAGCTTTCGCCGCCATGTTGAAAAAAGGGGTAAAATTAGTTTTTCGGCAATAACTCGGCTATCCGATGAGATTTCGAAAATTTTTGTAGGACACTTTTTGTAGCTTTCTTTGTGCTCTACAATAACGCCTGAATCATTTTTAGCGTATCATGCATCGTTATCGAGATATCGATCGATAAAGTCAAAAATTTAGGACACAATTTTTGTTTTTTGCTTTTTTTTTCTTTGGGTCTTAATAAATATGAAAAATTGTGGAATTCAAACTTGTAGAGCATATTCAGACCTACAATTTCCTTCTTGGATTTTTTTATGTTGGACAAAAATTACGATCTCCAGCGCGCCGCAAAGTCGGTGAATCCACACTCAGCGTCGAGCGAGCTGCTCGCTCGGTTGTGTCTGGATGTCGAATCGAATGGGAAATTGTTCAGGAAATTGATGGGATAAAAAATAAGTACATAGAGCAACAAATTAAGGATCACACAATAGTAATTTATTAAACAAATAATTTGTTTGTGCAGTAAAAAATATTATTTTTTTACAATACAAAATAAAGAAAACAAAATAAACGGAAAGAAAAAAATTTTTTTCTGCACTCGAGACACGAACGATGGACTTTTTTCATGCCTTTTTTCGCTTGGATGGTCCAGGCTGATGATCTTCGTCCTCCGTAAACTCTTCGAGTTGTTGTGTCTGTTGAAACGTTGGAAATGATGCTGATTCGATGAGAGCATCGTCATCATCATCGTTACAGACATCGTCGTCGTCGTCAAGCAAAATGTCGACTCTGGCGACGTTACTGCATGTTTGTCCACTGCAGTGCATGCAAATAACGGAGCAACTGATTCCCGCTTTTCTGCACCCACAGACGGCCTCACAATTTCCTTTACACTTACAGGAAATGAGCTTTAATAGTTCAGGCGGAGCGGGTTCGGCGGTGCTGGTGATTGGTTCGAGCCCTCGATTGGTCTGTCGCCAACCCCATCCTTGTGGATCCTTGAAAAATCCGAGCCAGGTTTGAACTTGGAGATACGTCCGGAAAATGTGTTGACGCACAGCGCTTTTGGTTGGCGGGAGTAGTGAGAGGTGATTCACTTTATTCGCTGTCATTGATTTTGCGAAGCGATGGAATCGAAACGATGAACGCGATGGAAACGAAAAGATGAACACGTTTCAACACGTAGACCCTAACAAAAGGGTCCCTTTATACCTGACCCCTCCAACTCCAACGGACGCTCTATGCGGGCACTCCGTTATAACGAGTTTACAGCCAACTAGATATCGAAATTTTTGCCCAGAATATCGGAACCCTCGATTTACACTACGCACAGCAAAAACTCAACACGATACGATATACTAACTTGAGCGCGCTCGACGCTGAGCGTGGATTCACCGACTTTGCGGCGCGCTGGAGATCGTAATTTTTGTCCAACATAAAAAAATCCAAGAAGGAAATTGTAGGTCTGAATATGCTCTACAAGTTTGAATTCCACAATTTTTCATATTTATTAAGACCCAAAGAAAAAAAAAGCAAAAAACAAAAATTGTGTCCTAAATTTTTGACTTTATCGATCGATATCTCGATAACGATGCATGATACGCTAAAAATGATTCAGGCGTTATTGTAGAGCACAAAGAAAGCTACAAAAAGTGTCCTACAAAAATTTTCGAAATCTCATCGGATAGCCGAGTTATTGCCGAAAAACTAATTTTACCCCTTTTTTCAACATGGCGGCGAAAGCTCCTAGGAAAGCTTGGTCGACAATCTCAAGTTAAGCTTTTCTAGGTATCCCCTACAACATATTAAAAAATTAGAAGCGCAAATTCATTTTCTTTTATTTGCCTTTTTTTCGGACGAAATGACTGGACTAAAGATCGCATTCTTGTAGTTGACATACTTTAACAGACTCTTTTTTCTCATTACACCGTAAGCTTTACATTCATAAATGAAATTTTCTCACAGCCGTGTCTAATTCAGGCGTGAGACACAGTCTCAGCTTGTGTCTAAAGGACCAAGATTTTTGGTCTTTATACATACTTTTAGAGCTTTACACATGTTTTTATTATAATCGAGGGGCTGGTGGCTAAGTAATAAGAGCCCCACGGGTGGATCGATCAGGTTAAGCTACGCTTGCCGCGGTTGGTCCGTGAATGGGTGACCATCTTTTCATACAAAGACCCCTCTGTGCCTCGGAAAACACTTTAAACCCTTGGTCCCGGCTGCCATTCTTGGAACTTTGACGTTAATAACCGGTCAGAAGTCCAAAAGTCTGACAACCAGTCTGACCTAGTCAGTAGGCAACCGCTCCATGTAAAATTCTAGCTGCATCCGATTAGACTGGAAGCCGACCCCAACATAGTTAAGGCTAGCTAGGCAGATGGTGATATCGCAAACTTGCACACAGCTCATAAAATATTAATGCTGCACTAAAAATTCTGAATCAGTCCACGTATATGCTTGTTATTCATTCCAAAATTCATCTCGTATTAAACATTCACACTGTTTACAGCGTATGCAAAAATAGCATTATGTCTAGTTAACACACTAACAATGTATTTCTTTCATTCACAGTTTAACGTGGAAATCGCCAGGAGAAATCTGGTAATTACCTAACAACAATTTTCTAATGCGTACAGCGCCGGTATTGTGCAGGGTTACAGATAACCCAGAATGACCCCAATTGTACAATGCGTCTGGGATGTTGCAATGACTACACGGGTTTACACCAGAACAACTAATTAATTACAGATACATATCTAATAACTACATTTTAGACAGTTCTGACTTGTTTATTGAGCGTACAGCACGATTTATTAAATCAAATGTGCATCTGCATTATGAACATACTAGCTTCCGCCCGCGGCTCCGCCCGCGGCTTCGCCCGCAAGGTATGTCGATAAAAATTATCCTATGTCCTTCCCCGGGATGCAATCTATCTCTCTGCCAAATTTTATCGAAATCTGTTCAGTAATTTAGGCGTGAAAAGGTAACATACAGACAGACAGACAGACAGAGAGTTACTTTCGAATTCATAATATTATATAGTAAATATAGTATGGATTTGAATACTTGCCTACTTGTTTTTATATGGCGCTAGGTACATACTTTGTTTAATTTTTTGCTAAGAATTATATATAAAAGTTTTCTTAATTAAACCCACGTGAATCTTTTGGCTGTAAGTAGGTGCATGCCTATTTAGGTAAAGTTACCTCACTGAGGAATATACTCTTTTTAGATTTTTCACTTAGACTCACACTTTTTCTTACTAAGGGCGAATTTCACCAAACTGTTATACCTAGAATAAGTCTCATAGTGAGAATAAATATTGAATTTTTGACAGCTTTTACATACTAGAACTGTCCGACGCGACGTAAATTTTATTCCAGGGCTAAAAGACATATCTGAATTTGGTCAAATCAGCCTTAAACGATACAAAAGTACACCCTGAATGAAGACTTCAAGAATCTCTATTTTAGAGTTGATTAAAAAAGACCATCAAATGTCCTAACACGTAGTACCTTCAAACTATTTAGAAGGTCCGTTCTTATTGATCTATTAAACAATGAGTTCATTGGAGGTTCCAAAAATAATTTGTAAACGCAAACTTTGGAGTCTATTTGTAATCTGTAAATAGTAAATAATAGGGATTTCCTAAACGCTCTTCCTAACGTGCCTAACTGCCTAGGCGCTGCACGGGAAAGGCACATAGCTGACAGAGCTTCAGAAGATTCGGGGTCTTTTGCAAAATGTTAACCAGACAGTTAACAAGGAATTTTTTTTAGAGCAAACTTCACAAATATCATATACGGAGGAGAGTTACCAAGATCCTTTGGTTCGTAATGATGATAGATTTGTTGTAAATCTCCATTATCGTAACTCCTGCTAGATCATTGGCTTCTAGCGGCACGTCTACGAGCCATATATACTCGAAGGTCCTTTTTCCAGCGGAACTATCTTGTAAGACCATAACTATACAGTCGTAACTTATATCTTGCTAAAAGGATTCAATAAGACGGTACAGCTTAGAATGACCGAGACTCCGAATTAGCGTACCCAACGTCGCATGGAGAGACTTTTCAAAGCTCATTTAGCGAAGGTTACAGGTTAAATGAAAGCAGAAAAATCATGGCCATAGGACACAGATTTTTGACTTTGGCTTATGAATACAGGGAAGAGTGCACGAGAGCTTTTCGGAGTCATGTTTGTAACTTTGAAACCTGTAAGGCAGCTATTATACGTACACAGCCACGCAAGGAGCAAGTTTGATTACCAAGAGTTCAGCTCTTTTTTAATAAGTCTCACCGCATGGTGTGTCAAGTTCGCTTCGTATGCAAATATACCACTTTACAACTCATATCTCGAGTACGATCACGATTCACGTCATATGGCAAGCGGCTCGAAGGACCAGAAAATTAACCACATGGTCTTTTCTCCTGGGGGTTAAACAGGCGCTCTTTGTTTACCATTCAAGGCGTAAGAGTTATGGCGACCGTAAAAAAGTGGATCATGTTCGACCGGACCCGAGTAGAAAGTGAAACCGCTCTGTGCGGATACTTTATAAATTGTAGCATTGCTTGTTGCGAGCTCAGTCGAGGCAAACGCGTCGTACCGCGTCAGTCACGCCATCTCTGGACGAAAATGGTCAGTTCACAATTCACTTTCGATTTGTTTCGTCTTGTGTTTGTTTTCTTTTGTAGTTATATCACGTAATATCTATTATAATATAGTGTATTAATTTATATTTAGTGTTTATCATAGTGTACCTATTTAATTTTAGTGTCTTAGTGAAAGTATATATTAGTTTATTATTTGTATTTTAATCTATTATGCAACGTATTACGGTAATATTTTATTTTTATTCCGGCTTATGATACCACATGGCTTTGGTTTATTCCTTAAAATGGCCAAAGGCCCGACTTTGAGTTTGTACTATAGGTATCTAACCTACCTACGAGAGATTTCTGCTGATAACCAATAATTAACTATAAATTACGTAGGGCTGTAAAGCAATTTGAATTATTACTAAATTCAGCTTTTAATTAATCCAGTTTAATTGGCCGCTAATTACAAAGTTAATAGAGCGTCGACTGACCGAAATACTGAAGGCAATAGTATTCTAGTTTATTGAAATTTACACAACTGAATAACTACGTACCTATACTGTGTTCTATTTATTTACAAGTAATATTAAACTCCTTAAATAGCGTTGTCTACCTATTATTATTTTTATTAAAAGCCAAGTTCGTTTGAAGCAGCCTTTGTTCGATTTGCTGAACCCGGTTTTTGAACGGTTAAAAACAGCTGAAATTTAATAAGGACCAAATTGTTGCTCAAAAATAATTTGGTAATAAGTTGGTTTTTAAACCTCTTTCCATATCGTGATTAATTACGCTACTTTATTGATCTTTATTGTATCTCTATCTATTTTTAATACAAATATATTAATAAATAATTTCTAAGTAACAAGACTCCAAATATCTCTTAGTAAGCCTTGTAAGAGGTAGTAATAAAAAAAAAGGCTATCAATTCATATCGTAAGACAGTAATTACCTATCTACTCTGCATTAAGTTTATTTTTATTTAGGGCTTGAGGGCCTAGGATTACCTGATAGTTTTTGTAGCTACCTATATAAAACTATGACACAGGTAAAACCTAGATTTGTATCCTACGGAAATCCTTCACAGTAATAGGTAAGTAAATCAGTTTCCTTTATGATTCAACAAAAAAAAGTTGCAACTCATGTCAATCAGCTTTTTCTCTACCGACCTTGGCACGACATATTACGCTGGCAGTAGGTATAGAAACAGCATTATTTGTTATATATATATAACTAGGTTGGTACAGTAGCAAAAAGTAATATGACATTGAGAAACCTTTCACCCGCGGAAACATTGAAGGCAATCAGGAACGGGTGGGGCTTGCTGTGAGCCGGAACATGATTCAAATCTTATTGTATTATGTAGGTAGGTTTATTTTATTATTCGGATCAATTACATGTAGTTTACAGTAATGTAAAGCAGTGTTTATTAGTTGTGGTTCCTTTTCCGGAGTTACAGCTTTTTGTTTTACGCAGATACGGTTTTTTAACCCTTCGTTCTCGGAACGTGGATCCACGCGAGACACAATGGCTTTTTAATTGCTTCTGTAATTACGAAATTCAACCGGTTAATAGATAAGCTGTTTTAATTAATTGGGCATTTTGTGTGATCTTACCTTATTTTATTTTTTTCTAAAGCACATTAATCTCCCTTATTCGTTGACGATTGTAACTCTTGAGGTTTCAGGAGCCATCTACATACTTAGGTATTATGTAGGTACTTGAAAAGATTAATTACTCTTAAGGACTGAAACAAATGTGGATGTATTAGGTAAACTACCTACTGCATTTTAAAAGACAAGCCATTTTATTTTGAATTAAAATTATGTAATGGAATTAGGTAATACCTACTTACATAAAATTATATTTGACTTTCAAAATATGTACATTTAGTAATTTACAGCAACTACCGGTCAACTATCATTGTTATATAAAAACCGTAAAATAAATATAAAAAAAGGTGGCAACTTTCCGGTTCAAAAGAAAGGAAAAAGTTGGGTTTTCTTTTAATCGTTTGTAATGAATCGGCGCTGGCGCAGGTTGTATAATTGATACCAACTGGTTCAAAGCCATGAAATTGTGTTTACTCTACTTTCTAATTGTAATTTGTACGTAACAGTTGTTATTAAGTTCATTAAATTTGAATTGGATACGATTAAAATATGAATCCAATGAAAAGTTTTAATTAAAATAAGCTTGACAGTAACAATGGCTTTAAATTCTGACAGTTCAACAACATTCATTGCGTAACCTACGTTGTTGAGCAGACATATTTTTCGAACATTATGAAGCAATGGATTACCTACCAATATCCTTTAAAATTATTTAGATTGTGAAAGTGTTACGCAATTAGGGCGAAGTTGAATGTGAAATAAATTCCAAGTACTCTACCTAGGTACTTATATGGTCACTTAGGGAAATCGCAATTTCCGGCTTGCTTTTGTGATAACGAAAACAAAACACTAAAAACATCTCGTTTAGGTTAAAACTTACATAATCGCCTCCGAAAACTTTTAAATGTGATAAAAACTTGTCAGTATTTTGACAACTAATCAAGCACGAAATCGACTGTTGCATAACGTCATTTCGCTTTCGACGCGGTTATTTGAAAGTAAATCGTGGGTCCCGCAAACTGGTAAACATGAGGCGTGATAGTAAGATAGCTCCTAACTAAACGTAAATAATTAAATATCTATACCTAATTACTATCTACTTATAATATAAAAGCTGAAATGAAGAGCTTGTTTGTTTGAACGCGCTAATTTCTGGGATTACCGGCCGGATTAGTCGGATTTGAGAAATTATTTTTGCATTTGATAACCCAATTCTTGAGCATCAAGCTACCTACGACCCCAAGCAGTCAAAGAACGCTAGCGAAAACAAAGTAATAGCGATGATAGGATGCGACGAAAATATCGGTAGGTGAACCTTATCACTTCGTAAGATTGGTTTAAGACTCACTTAGTGACAGTACAAATGAAAATAATTAGCTCTGAGACTGATACAATCAAACAGTTTTGAAATATTATTGTACCTAACTTCAGATGGATTCAATTAAAACATTTGGTAGTTAGAACTGGCACAGACTACGTAGATAATTTATATTCCTTTATGACACCAAAGGTGCAGAACTGCATACTTGCAATGGGTGTCTGAATAGGAGCGTTTATAAATCTTGTAGGTTTTGTTCCGGTGCAACTAAAGTTATCATAACTTGATAACAGTCTATTTCATTTACTTAACATAACTTCGTATCGAAAGAACAATTTCCGAACCCTGTTTGAATAATTTGGTCCTTTGTTATTTTGTTATTTTTTTTTTCGAGTTTTTTCTTTTGATGCGTCATGTTTGCCGCAAATAAACGTATTTTCTTTCTTTCTTTCCGGCGGATGTGGCTTTAATATCTAAATAAGTGTGTAAGTCTGTGTAGGGAGGTATTTGCCCTGCAGTGGGATATCATTATAGGCAAAATAACAAGTAAATTACAGAAGTCAGGTTTGCAGTAGCCACTGTCCAATCACAAAAAAGTAGGTACAAAAAAAAATCTAGAGCATTAAATAAAAACAACATTCAGCCTTGTCCTACAGATTGTTGCACATTCACGAATACTACCAAGCATTGTGTGAAATTTTTTAACAACAAGACATGTGAAGATTCTCAAGCGGTAACAAATGTTACATTGTTTGTCGCTGAGGTGTCAAAACTGCGGCCTGTCATTGTAATTTACTTAATTACCCTGAGGCCTGAGGAAATTAAAGCACCTAAATAAATCTACACATGAGAATAAATCTGTAACTAAACGGTGTTTTATTATAATTAACTGCATTTTATTAAAATTATGTAGATATTTTCCTATAATAATCTTAACTAGATTTCAGGAAAAGGTTACCTACGTCAAACGTAGATTTATCTCTCTCATTAATCAAATTAATCACTATGCGTACGCGCACCTGTCTAATAATGGCAGGATAATAACGGTAGGACTATCAGTCTTTCAATACTGATTAAATTCCTCTCGAGAGCTGTTTCCTTATAGGTTTATACGTCAACAGATTACAAAATTCTGAATTAACTTAATATTATGGAAGTCGTGCTGACATTTCCTTTGATACAAACTGGCCGTTGAAAAGCTTTTTGCTGCGACAGTTACTAAGGTCGAATGTTTTAAAAGGCAATTTCAAGGTCTAAATGGAAAGTTCAGAGTGGGTGTATATTTCCACCGCCTTCTGTCGGCAACTATTTAACTTAATTGTGAAGTTACACCCACGGACACTGCCTACACAAAATAGAGCTGTATTGTTACGACATTTCAATAACTCAAATTATGTATAAATCTTTAGATTATTGTTTTATGATAGCTTTTGAGTGGGATTTGTGTGTTGTGAGTCATTCACGAATCGTTTGAATGATGATTGATAATATACTTTTCATCAAGTTATACTTCATTTTAATCACAGAACATATAGGTAGAAAAGCTTTATGTTATGTGGTTTTAATTGTTGTTATCTAATAGTTTTGAATAATGCTACTATGTTTTAACAGTAAACAATTATTATATCTGTTTCTCTTCCTTTGATTGCCACGGTGGTCTTCAGTTCGATTCCCAGGTTGGACAAGGGTTCTAAGGTTTTTCTATCTGGAATTCTTCAGTAGCAGCCCGGAGTATGGATTTGTGCTCGCCTGATGGCAATAAGCTCGCCCCCTATTACATGGGACTTAAACATAACTGACGAGGGCGTACTGTAGGTACACCGTACACCCCTAACACCTCTGCCCAACCTTTTGCGGAAATAAGGCGTGGTGTTATATTGTTTCTCTTTCATACTATTGCACGTTGCAGTCCTGCAACCTTAAGCTAAACTGGGTTAACGATAATCCTACGTGACACGCTTCGTCTATTCAAGTCTTCATTTGTTTTCCAATAGCAATCATCAATTTTGCACGGTCGGCACTTAAAACTTACCTCGGCTTAGTGTCAATGGGCCAACAGGCCATAGCTTTGTGCATTACTGCAATCACGAAATTCGATACGATAGCCTTTGTGTCTCAATAGTACCTATATAAATAGACTGGAACTACAAAGTACTACCTATTAGGTAGGTGTGTATTTTTGTTTGATTTCATCACCCTTAGTCTCAAGTTGCCAGCTCCCATCATTACCCATAGTAATTTAAAAGTTGCAAAAAAGCGATCGATATCTTTTTCTCATTAATTGTTCGACGTTTCGACACTGAAAGCTTTCGTGTAAAACAATGAACTCTGCGGTCCAGTGCTCATGCTTGGTTGTCATGGTTACGCAACTCGGGGCGGGCTCCAATTACCTACCGTTGCGCAAGCGCCGCTAAACGTTAACTTACTGCCAGTTCCCTTATTGCAGTACATAGCGTGTCATTTGTGTGGCAATGTACTCGTAGGTAAAGTTACATATTTGTAACACATCGTGACCGCGGTGGATATGCTAAGACATTCTTATAACTAAGCTCCTTTTATGGTAACGAAATGAATGATAGGTACGCCCTACTCTTCGTATAAGGAGTTGGAATTTAGCTTAAATATTTTTTTTATGATTTTATCATGGCAAAAATTTACCAACATCATTATCATTTATTCATGTCATTTATTTATTTATTTAAGCATTTATTTACACACGTTATTATTTGAAACGACAAGAAAAACTAAAAAAAAATAGGTACAAAGGTGATGCTTATTTATAAAGACATCGTTTCCAGCATACCTGCGATAGAAAAGTAGATAAGAGACGTCGACAGCGTGTGTATGAGTACCTACTAGAGTATTATATTATCTGTGGTATGAGTTAAAGAAAAAAAAACATAAAATCAAAAACAATTCACACAATAAAATAAAACAAATAATATGAGAATATACTTACAAGCGTTTACGCCGTACGGCATTTCATACAAACTTT
The DNA here is from genome assembly GCA_963669345.1 of Gortyna flavago. NCBI lineage: Eukaryota > Metazoa > Arthropoda > Insecta > Lepidoptera > Noctuidae > Gortyna > Gortyna flavago. The sequence goes on from OY770144.1 coordinate 4,231,390, forward strand.
CAAGCCCTTGTTTTTGAAAATGAATGAACCGATTTTAATGAAACTTCATACGCATAAGCACACACACAAAGGTCTAAAAAGTTGCTGAAGAACATTTTCGAAATGTCTTATTTAAAAAAAAAAAACTGGATATCTCTGTTTCTATGGAAACTTTAAAATCGGTCTAATTTGGCTGTAACACTATTTTTCGAAAATGTTCTTAAGTAACTCTTTAGACCTTTGTATCCTGCTTATGCTTATGAAGTTTCATTAAAATCGGTTCATTCATTTCGAAAAACAAGGCCTTGGAAGTTTGTATGAAATGCCGTACGGCGTAAACGCTCTTTACTCAACTTTTTCTCCTACCTACAACTTTGATACTTACAGATTTTTACATACAACCAGTCAAAAGTCAATGCACTTTCAATTCAACTTCGCAATCGTAACTGTCATTGACTTTCAAAGATAATCTCAAAGAGAAAGCAAACCGCCTCGTCATCCTACCCTACACACTACACGTAGTAGCCTAACTCTAGAGGCACTTAATACATAATTCACAATCTGACAAACATTACCTAACACGGTGACAAATGACTAAGTGGTTTGTTACGTAACATAACTAACAACATTATAATCACTGTTACCCACATTATGACACTGTAATCTGAGGATATTACTCGTTCTGCTGTTTATGAAATAAGCCCTCAGTTGATTCACGCACGAGAGTTCATCGAGATGGAACTGCAATATCGCTAAGCATTCCGTGATTTTTTCTCATGACACTTTAATTAATAAACAGTTTCAAAGGACAAATTTTTAACCACATAATACGAGTACATATGGCTTCGCCCACCGGAAGAGAGAAAGTAGTCTTTTTACTCTAGTCAAGGACTTCACCGCACATAGTTTGCACAACTGTTCACACATTTGAAATAGTTTCGTGTAGCAATATATGAACCGGTCTAAATGTATCTCAACGATGAAAGACACTGACAGACCGACCTACATCTTATTTATAAAGACTTGGAAAGTAAACATCAACTCTTCAACTAACTGAATGAAGAGATATGGCTTTCGTCCGCTGCCACTTTAGTTCTTAAATAAACTCCTTTGAATCAACAATTACGTGTCATTCCTTCCAGTTTTTTGCAATCAAATCTTAACCGAGGCTTTTATTCAAATCTAAAGCACCTCTACTTATCAGATAAGTTCACAAATACCATCCAGCAAAATATTCCAATCTATATTTCCGTATCTATATCCAGCATCATCATCATCTGTCTAGCCTTTATCCGACTAGATCGGCTTCGAGTCTAACCGGATGCAGCTGAATACCTGTATTTTATATGAAGCGACTGCTTATCTGACTTCCACAACCCGTATCTGGCCAGTTTATTAACCATATCTTTCTCTTACAGCACACACTAATCCTGGCTGCTTTGGCCGCCGTTTCCACGGCCATGCCTTCCTACATCGCGGTGCCTGCCGAGCAGATCGCGTTCCTGGATCTGTCGCAACTGCACGTGCGTCGCGTGCCGCGGCAGACTCTGTCGCCACCGCCACTGCACACTGCACCGCAGATACCACAAGCGTTATATGAGCAGGATTATCAGCCGATACCACTGCAGCAGTACCAGCAACAACGTAAGTTCTTTTGAATTTGACTGTTTTGATATCTATGATTCCTTTGTCTTTAGCAAAATTCTCCATAATTTGGGCCCTAAAAGAAAAGGTTTTCAGTTGCTTGGCTTTGTCGAACATAGTCTTCTTATTTATCGAATCCATTAGTGCCTTCTTTAATTTCTTTTCAACTTCTAATGCACGCTTTAGCTGTACCCTGTTTCTGTTGTTTTTAAGTGCCCCCAAAAGCACCAGCTGCAAAAATCTAATGGATTGCTCAAATTGATCCATTATTGTGAATGGTTTTAGATATATATATCTAATACTATTTTAAGAACTTTTTACGTTTGCAAGCAACTGATCATCTATTTGATTTCTATTTTATTGCCCGAGAGGAAATCAAAGCGATAGCGTGCGGGAAGGAAACGTGTATATTTATTACCCAACCTTGATATTATCATTTATAACTATGTGGTAATCGTTGCGAAGAGATTCTTACGATGCCGTGACTTTTTAAATTTGCAAGTTATTAATCATTCTCGCTTAGCATTTCGAAAGCACTTCCTGACACCTTTCGTCGTATTCGTATTTGACGACTCATATATTTCATAATGAAATGACATACAGTGAAATGGATCTGTGATGTCGATTCGTACGCCCATCAATCAAGATTACCCTGGCCCCATCACTTTCACTGCAGAACAAAGGATCAACTGCTTTCTATGCAAGTGCTATAACTTGTTTTACATTCAATGGGATCGTGTCCGTTCACTCAGTGAACAAAGACGTACTTACAAGCTCAAAGTACCGTTTACTTTCCTCATTGTTAGATGTTGTGAAACGATTTACGTAATCTTGCAAAAAGTTTTTTTGCACATAATTTTTGATTATGTTGTAACTTTGATATCACTTTCGATTTCGCCGTGGTATGAATAGACTGTTTAGTTTAATACTGTGGTTGGTTTATGAGTTTGTGCAGTATAATTCTGTCATAAATCATTGGAGGAAGTGTCTCGGGTAGGAGGCTATGTTGCAAGTCTTGCGACCATCGTACCTATTCCAGAACTTGCGGGGCAGTGTTGGCGTTGCCCAATTAAGTATGGTCACGCACGCTTAATTCGATGATTGTGCCGGTTAGTGCATGCTAAAAAAAACTATTACCATCTATTTCGTAAACAGTGTTATGCATGCGGATTCACATTTCCTCCAGTTCGGGTTTTGAAACGTTTCGTATGAAAATATTGGCCGTGAGAATATACTCATTAACTCGGTTTGCGTTAAAATCTAGATCAAGATAAAGAGCTATATTTTGAAACTTTACTTTTATTTTTTGTTACTCTGCGTTAGCCTCCTTTTTAAGTTATCATCAATCATCTCACATTCACATCATTATTTAAATATTTTTCCAAGTGCTTATTGTTTTCTTCACTCAGTAGGACATTTTTTCGTCTCATCTACTTCCAATAATTGGATTCTCTGGTACTCAGTCAAGATTCTTTTTCATTACAGCGGTAGCCCTGGCCCCACCTCAAGAGAATGAACCCCCAGCAAGACTTCTAAGAATACAGCAGCAGCCACAAGACACGTCAGGATCAGCGTCCTTCGGCGGAGCCTCTCAATTCGCGGAAAGACCGCCTGACTTCGGGGAATACGTGGACTTCGGAGCCCACACCGGCGACAACGGAGCCTTTGGCTGGTACGCTGACTATCCGGTCAATAACCACCAAGATTCTAGTTTCAGGAAGTAGGTAGTACAATGAGCGAAAAGGGCCAATCCTAACAAAAAGGTTGGAAGTTAGTCCCACTCGGAAATGTCTGATTCTAGAGAGGTTTTAGGTTTAACAATAACTTGTCAGTTTTTGTTAAAGGTTAGGCTTTTGGTAGGAAAGTAAATATTTTCTTTATTACAGAGTGGGTTAACTTACCTTCTAAAATGGGACAGCTCTCGCTCAAAATCTTGCCAATTTAAAGGCTCAATTGTTGCACTTATCTTGCCAAGCACTTGTTACTCAAATAAGACCAAAGACAGTATTATTTCAAGTGATATTTTTAGGAGTAGGTTTAGGTTCATAGCTGAATAACCGCACATTTGTTACAAACGGTTCATTCCGCTTAACGTTTTTTTAAATGCACTTTCAACGTTAGTTCCTTGTTTTTCAGACTTAAGTTTACAAAGTACACTGTGATACGTACTGAGGTAGTTCTTTCTCCTTCTCTTGCCTTATCTTTTATATTTTTCTCTTCTCTCTATCTGCCATCACTTGTCGCACTTCACTGTTATGCTTGCTTTTTCACGCTTCCTTTTATAAATTGTTGTACTCAGTACAATATCATCATCTTTTACAATTTACTCTTACATCATTCTTATTCATTATATCTCATTTACTATTTTCTTATCTATCTGCTATTTCTGTATCGCTTTCATTATTTTGTTTGTTTACAAATATAAACTGATACTTTCTTCTTCGTTTCATTTCATGCTATCACTTCACATATTTTACTTTACTCACACGCATTTTCACTGTCTTCTTTAGTTAGATTATCTACATGTTTAAAACTTGATATACCTATCACCATCATCATATATCTTACTTGTTCTTTCTAATGTATGTTTACTCTTGCATTTATTGACTTTATCTTCTTTCAATTTCGAAAGCCATAAATTATAATAATACATTTGGATTGGAAGCAGAATGCAGAATGACTCAAACTTATCACACGGAACTTGACAAAACCGGCTGCAAATGTCGCTAGGTTTTTGTTAGAGATAAGTGGTTTATTTTAAACACTTCTGTCAGGCTACTCCCAACGTCTCTTATTTCTATTAAATTAACTCAACATTATCTTTTCTAATTTCGTCCTGTCATTTATCATCATCATTTTCTTAAATCTTACAAAAGGCATTGCTACTTATTCTTTCTTCTTATTTCAACATTATCATATGACAAACTCATTAAAATATTCTTATCACAATCAATTCTTGTATTCTACTATATTTTGTAACCATCCCAAATATCATTTTATACTTATTCGTACTCTCATCTCTTACAATGTCATATTTTTTAAACTTTTTTAAAACACAACTATATCTATAAACCTTACTACTTTTGATATATTTTCATTTACCCTTACTTATTTTCTGAAAATCAGTATTACTTTTTCTATTCCATTTCTCCTCTCTTTTTCTCTTGGAATCAACATGTGGAATCTTTTTACCAGATTCAATTACTACTCCTTCCTTCTGTTTTACTTTCAATCGATCTCATCTATGCTATTTTACATATACTTTCGTCTTTAATGCGTTAACTTGTATTGAATAATTATACTTTATCTTTCTTCAAATTAAGTGTTATTTTTTCATGCCTCTCTAGTCTCTACTATATTTCTGTCAGACTGTCAACTTGATTATTTCCATCTATCTTAATACCACTTTACCTTTTTTCTTGATATATGCGGCCCTATAGCTAGTTTATAATAATAATTATCTTGTAGTATGTTTATTTTCTCTCTCTTTACTTCTACAATGTTTTTCTTATATCTTTTCATTTTTTCTTATTTTTTACATATCTTAATACAATTTCTACTTTACTTTCTATTTTATATCTATGTATTTTACTTCTCTATATCTTTTCTCTATCCATTTATTCAATTATATTTCGATCTATATTCTTTTATCTTCTTCTTCTATAAGTCTTACTTTTCTACTATTTCTGATATACTACTTACAAGATTACTAGAACTCTATTATTTGTTTTATGTTTATATTCTACCTAAATATGACATTGAATCACTATCTTTCTTATATGACCATCAATCACCCAAACAATCAATCAATCATCAAAACTCTTCTACATCATCACATATATTCAATCAACTGTTTGTTCTTTTTTATTTCATCTTGAACTCAACTATCTTACTTTCATGACTACCTACTTTATCTATTTCTATCATTCTTCATTTCTATCTTTGAACTGAAAAGCTATTATTTCACTATCTTCACATTATTTTCTACTCTTCTGATTTCCTTTTCTTACGTTCACTTTCTGCTTCCAAGTCATTGATAAATCTATCTTTTATTTCTGTAATGATAATATTGTTCTTGTCTTTCATCTTCTTTCACATCATAAAGTCTACATTCCGAACGTCTTTAGCTTTATGACTTAGCTGTATTTCATATATTTAAATACTTGCTATCGATCTATCCACAAAATCTATGTCCTTCTATGTTGCCTTATCTATTTCACAAAGTATATCATCTGCATTTTCTACATATTTTATAATCTGACTTCGACTTAAGCTATGTTCGAAAACTACATTTATATCTGTCATTTCTTTATTTCTGTGAACAAAATACACCATCATCATATTCATTATCACACCTCTACTTATATTTATTAGTGGACCGCATAATACCTGTTTATCTTACTGTCATCTTTATCGAAAATTCTATCTATCTCTTTCCCTTGCTATATCTTCCTATATATTCCATTTTCTTTCACCTAAAAATCCATTCATTAATAATTTTTAGATTTTATGAGCCTGGCAAGCGAAAAACGTTTTATTCATAAGTAGGTACTTCTTAAAGACAAGACACAATTGCTAGCTAGATGTACCGGAGTTGGGAGTGACGAGTCTACCGTGCATACTGAATCCTATCTCAAGTATGGGATTGAAATCTGTGATCGACAACTGTGTATTAGATATGGTAATATCTTTAAAGAGATGTGTGTGTATGCAAAGTACTACTTGACAATTTCTTATCAAAGGTCGTCATCATGTGCAGTGTTGTACTAATCAATCAACGTTTGAACAGATGTAGTATTAAGAACTACAATGATAATATGGTGGAGTACGAACCAGCTCTTTACTGCAAATAATTGGCCTGATAGACTTGGCATTTTATTTATTTCATGACGAATTTAAACATGATTGGTGAAATGTGAGTGTTCTATACACCTCTGCATAGACCTTCGAGAAATAACGGCGTGATGTTACATTACAAGAATTTTGTTACACAAATAGTCAGAAAAACGCACCTGAAAGTAGAAATATCTATCTCTGCTCTCTGCTATTTCTACACTGGCTTCAGACTGCTTTCCTAAAAACTTCACTATATCTACACTGGCATAAAACTTCACTTTTTCAAAAAATCCACTATATCTACACTGGCTTAAAACTTCACTTTCTCAAAAACTCTACTATATCTACACTGGCTTAAAACTTTACTTTCTTAAAAACTCTACTATATCTTCCCTGGCTTAAAACTTTATTTTCCCATAAACCTTACTATATCTACACTGGCTTTAAACTTCACTTTTCTAAAAACTCCACTATATCTACTCTCGCTTAAATCCTCACTTTCCTATAAACTTTACTTTCCTATAAACTTCACTATAAACTCCACTGTATCTACACTGGCATAAAACTATACTTTCTTAAAAACTTCACTATATCTACATTGGCTTTATACTTTACTTTCCTCAAAGTTCCACTATATCTACACTAGCTTCAAACTTCACTTTCCTAAAAACTTCACTATATCTACTTATTTCCACTACTTCTATCTATCTTTAAGCTTCTTTATTCCGATTCCTTTTCTATGTCTCTTCTTTATTTACCTTACACAGTCAGAATATTTGCTCTTATATTTTCCTTTACATCTCACTTCACGCGCTCATTCTAAATCTTTATTGTTATTTCCTTTCACACTCTACTCTGTTCTACTCTTATACTTTCAAATATTTTCTTGATCCTTGCCCTTCTTTATATCCCTCTTATTTTACAGCAGTTTATCAAAGTCTGTCTTTTCTTACCGATCCTATTTCTTTCACTTTCACTCTTCTTCTTTCTTTTTCATTTTTAGTGTCCTCTTGCTTATCATGTTTACACTTTATCACACTCTTTTCACTTCTTACTACATACTCTGCACCTGCTGTTGCGCACACACTTGTGTACATAAATATTATATCCTGCGTCGATGGTTAGTCTTTGCCGAGTTTGGCCGCCGTGACCGAAATTCGGTCAGAAGGACTATACCTACTCTTATTTTCTTCATTTCACGCTTCATCTTTATCTTGTTCATGCTTTTATCTATTTTCAATCTTCTTTCTCTGCATCTATAGTTCTACACTATTCTTTCTTTGTTTTTCCCTTGACTTTACATCTTACTTTATCTTTACAAACTTTTCTTAATCTTAACTTTTCTTTATTTTGTGCTTTCCTTTACTTCACTATTCTGCTTTTGTTTTCCTATACCTGTTTTATTTCTATTTCGTTTTTCTTCCTTTTTTCACCTACTTGCTTTTCTATTTCTTTCTTACTTTCCTAATACTTCACTTTTCTTTTCTCAGGGCTTGTACACAAAACTGAGATGAGAATTCGCAAAGCAAAAAATTGCAATATGAATTGCTGCGAAAGCTCGCAGGTTTTTGCGATGCGACGTCGCATCGCAGTTTTGTGTACAAGCCCTTACTTTTTTCACCCTTTTTTATACCAAGCTACCTGGTGCGATTTAGAACAAATTATTTATAAGATTTGTTGCACAATATTGTTGTTTGTTGCTGTTAATTAAATCATTGTTAATTACTCGACTATTGTTTGTTTTATATTCCTTTTTCTGAATCAACGATGAATAAAAATGTTGACAACGTATTTTTGTATTTTCATTTTATTTTAGCCGTGAATTATCAAAATGGTAATCATTATAATTATCATAAGTGTCAAAACCAAGATCATCATCCCCATAATTCTCCTGCCCAATTTATTTGTGCTTGACCAATATATTGTTTGCTTTACCACCCTAAGGTTGAATTTTACTTGCACTTGTAAAGAAATTATGAGGTCGACTATACACCGGCCATTCAATCCATAGAACTTATTAGGTAGGATATTTAATTTTCGTTTTTTTTTTTTAAAGAAAAATGCATCGACATTTTTAATACTTTTATTTCTTACACTTAACATATATTCTCATACAATGATATTTAAAATAGATTTCTTTGATCTTATCAACAGCATAGATAAGGGTGTTTCGATCTAAGATTCTACTTACATGTATATAACATAGACTACCTATACATAAGAGGTATACACGTACAATCAGAGTTGTACAAAACCAAGTAGTACATCTAAAAGATAGAGTTTTTCATGAAGAAACTAGTAGATTAGGCTTCGAAAGTTTCCTCTTAAGATTGTACCATTCTTTGTTAAACCGCTGGGTTGCTTACATTTCGACAAAAAAGTTTGTGTGTGAAATTGTTTTTTTTTTTATAAAATTTAGGCAAAGGCTTTTTTGTACAGACAGATGCTATATTACATAGATTTTCATGACATTTAGCCAGTGTTTGGCACATTTTGATGAACACTATTTTCCTCTGTAAGCCGATTTATAGCCATTTTTTTTACAATATAGACATTGGTGCACATTATTAAGTTCTAATCAAGCTTACTCCTTACCACATTCTTTATTCTTAAATCACAAAAAAACAATGCATATCAAAAAGCAAAAAAAAAAAACAACTGCCACGTAAAAAAAGTAATACAGAACAATATAATACTGATGAACTCAGTCCAAATAAATTAGAAATCACAGTAGGCCTTACAGATCTAAATAAATAAATAATAAAAATAAAAGGGCTTTGAAGGTTTGTGGGATACCTAGTGTCCGCCATTTAGATTTTTTTCAAAATGGCGGCTGCGCCTGATATCTATATAAATTAATAGCTGACATCAACTAAACAGACGGATAAAATGGCAGACAGTAGGTACGTCAGACTCCATATAAATATCTTGAATCCCTTTGAGTTCAAAACTTTGGTATATTTCTATTACGTTTGAGCTGTCCAGAACAAGATATTCTACGTCACACTTCGCTAAATCTTTTTAAACAGTTTTTCACATTGGTTCCATATCCAAATTCTCTCAATTTTTGGAAGAGCGCGGTTTTTGCGATATTGCTTTTTTTGTAACATTTGAAAAGTATCTTTAAGTATCTAGTAAAGATACTATTCTAGTAGTTTAAATGTCTAGTATCTTTGTGTAGTATTTTATTTATCTTTTCGCATAATTACTTTGAACTTAACTGCAGAAATGTGGGGTGTTTTATGTATATAGTCACATTTCAACAACACTTCTCTAAGATGCACACCATTTTGAGGAAAACAGACGTTCATGATGTGTAAAACGTTTCTACTTTTCTCTGCATACAAGTCCGTGTACCATTGCTAACCGTATCCTAAGTACCATACATAATAAGACACTGTTAGACAATCACATCCTTTTGCTTTTCTCCTATCGAAACCTTTAGACAAATATGGTAAATTAATTTTATGTTTTGGGTGAAATCAGGCACGGGTCTGCTGCCTGTCTGTGATTGAATTGTAGGATCAGCATTTTTCTGTATCTCTATCTCTTTTTGAAAAAAAGAACAAAATGGCGCGACGATCGGTATGCCACGGACCTTCAAATACCATTGATCGTGAAATTAAGTGACAGACAGATATAGAGATACCTTCAGAAAATGCTGATCTGTGCGTGTAAACTTGATTTCACCCATATAGATAATCAAAAAAACTCTTTGGTTGTAACATTTGTTCATGACTTAATTTGTTACAATTTTAGCAGAAATAAACTGTACCAACGCAGTCATATATCTACTTAGGCCAAATATTGTATGTACCTACCACAGTACCACTGGGCCTTCGGTCGGGCACGCGACAGCCGTGCATCAGCAGACTGTGATAACAATTTTTATGAAGATTTTCATATCTTTAGGTTTTCACCCCTTTACGTTTCAAGCAATCCAATCATATAGAGACCAAATACAAATCAATTCAAAAGAATATTCAACTACAAAATGTCAAAGAAGGTTCGCCCCCTATTACATGAGACTTAAACATAACTGGCGTAATGTGGGTGAACTATCTACCTCTCTGCCTAGCCCTTTGGGCATTAAAGGCGTGATGTTTCATTATGAAAAAATGTTAAAGTTTAGAACAACGATACGATAATAATGTCGACATTTCATAAAGTTCTGCGGATATAACATTTTAAGTACCTAATATGTTACATGGAAAGGAGGGACCCGTGGCAAAATAATAACAGCCGCACAGGTCGATCGATCAGGTTAAGCTACGCTTGCCGCGGTTGGTCTGTGGGTGGGTTACCATCTTTACATACCGAGACCCCTCCGTGCCTCGGAAAGCACGTTAAGCCGTTGGTCCCGTCTGTCATTCGTGGATCTTTGAAAGTAGTTACGCCTAGTCAGAAGCCCGAAAGTCTGATAGCCAGTCTTACCAAGGGGTATCGTATTACCCAGTAACAGGGTTGTGGAGGTGAGATAGGCAGTCGGCTCCATGTAAAATACTGGTATTCAGCTGCATCCGGTTAGACTGATAGCCGACCCCAACATAGTTGAGAAAAGGCTAGGCAGATGATGATATGTTACATTGAAAGTAATGTTACAGCAACATGTTACACTTTTAGAAGTTTTACTGTGATGGGTGATGAAATAAGCAATGCTAATACGCCTTAAAACAGAAGGCTTAGATATTTAGAGTTTTCTCAAGTCATTATAAAGTAGGTAAGTAGAGAAAAATATTTTTGGTATAAAGCTACCTGTCATTGTGTTTGAGAAACAGTTTGCCCATAACTTTGGTAGCATTACATTAGATTTATTTCACCCGTTTTCATAATCAAGAGGTCTGTTTTTGTGTTTTGTGTTCTTAATTGAACTGGCCACGAATGAACATTGCACTTTTAGTTATTTTTTTCGTGGATTTGACAATAGGCCGATAGCAATATGTGCCCTTTTACCCAACTGTGGCGAAGCTCTAAAGGAGGGTATTGTTTTTTGTGTTTGTTTATAACAATACGAATTGCGGAGTTTCGGGTAGGGACGGCATGAATGTTCCAATAATAACTTTTATAATAAGAAGGTACAAAACTAATTCCCAAACACAATTGACAGTTTAAGAGTGACATTTATATTACAAACGTTATATTACACTATACATTAAATACACATTCGAAACGGCTAAGCTAAGCTTTCTAAAACATTTAAAAGTTCACAGACAGATTGTCGCAGAGATAAAAAAATATAAACTACAATTTGTTTTGATATGCAATAGCAGGCCAGGTACTGACAAGGAAGCAAATCTGGCATTACTGACAACTTTTATTTTTTCACGAAAACTGTATGGTTTAGGGCTAATATCTAAATTGTCAGATAACTTTAATCTGAAGAATAAATAAGCCAGTTTGACATATTTTCTAAACAAAAGCGGTGAAACCCACATATTTATTATTTAGATGAAAGTTATCTGATGATTGAAAAATCACCCCTTATCGTGATTAAAGACTTCCTTCCTCGACTGTACATTCAAGCGAAACACAGTTCCAGTACACATCAAACCTTAGGTACAGTATAAAATTGTAGAATTGCATAGAAAAATAAGTGTTTATAAAAAATATGCGTAAGTAAATAATGGTAATAATAATTTCGAGAAACTACTGAAGCCCGATTCAAACTTTATGGCGGTTCCGAACATGAGACGAGTCGCTGCGCAGTAACAAATTCATATGCCAACGGGGGTGAGAGGTGAAGTACTGCGCAGTGAGTAGCGCACTTCAAAGACGCCATACAAATTGACGGGATTTATACTTAATATTCCAGAACTAAGCGACTAATAAAATTGACAGTAAGCGAATATGTTGGTACACAGAATATTATGAAAACTGTCCTCTAAGATCCCAGATTTTTTAATGAAAATCTAAAGTACAATTTTCACAACATCCTGTATAGAAAAGACGAACTAATAGAGCACCATTGTAAAAGTATGAGCAATACTTAGCCATACACATTAATTAATGACTAAACACTATAAACGTGAAGTACTTCGCCGTTAGACCATATAATTATCTACACAGTTAACACAATGAATTACCCATTTTAATACATTTTATATCCCTATTACCTTTATATCTTTACACGAATATGAAGGAAAGAGAAACTGCACTGCGGTCAGATATGCCCCATAATTTAATGAATCACACTAAATATTAGTGTGATAATAAAAAGGCGGAAGTTTGTGAGTGTGTTGTAAGTTTGTTACTTCTTCACACACAAACGGCTGGACCAATTTTGATAAAATTTGGTATGGAGGTAGCTGACACCCTGGATTAACACATAGGAACTTTTACCCCAATGTTACCACAGGATCGAGACTTATGCGGGTGAAACCGCGGGGCGCAGCTAGTAAATAATAAATTCAGATCTACAACATGCCTGTCACAAGCCGAGGTTTGAGGGTAGGCTCGGAAAATACAGGGTGGCAGGGACTATGAGCAACTTGTTACCATGGATCCAGTACATGATTCTGGACGCAAGGGCGCTGACATTTTACGTCATTGTTAAAAAAAAAATTGCAATAGTCGGCCAGTGGCCCCACAGGTAAGAAACTTGCATCATACGAAACTATGAGTCATATCTGACCGCAGATTTATTGATGACACTAATATGTTTTGAGGTTAGATACATCAACTATAAAATATCGAATATTTTCTAGGGAATATTAATGATTTACAATCTTATTACACTGAAACGCATTTACATTGAACACTTAGTAATCGATTAGTAATAGTCTTATCGGAATATAAGGAAACAATGACTGCAGTATTATTAAATTAGTTCTTATTTCTGTCTCATTTAATGACGACTAGATAATCCACCAAAAACATATACAGTATGGATTCGACATATGGGCAATAAATGAAATCACATGCTTGTTTAAGAGTTTACTGACGATGTGCAAAAAATGAACGAAATCGGTCCAGTAGTAAAAAAAAAAAATTGATAAATTTTAACACTCTGTAGAATTGCAGCACTAGGTCAATGATCTAACATACTTTGTTCCTTAAATCCGTGAATTCTGTACTCAAGGTAAGTAGGTATTGTACCCACGTTCTCTAAACAGAGTGTTTGACTTTTACTGAATTTATTTGATATTTATTTTGTTTGAAAATTTAAGTTTCTTAATTTTTTGATTTTTAATGTAATAATCGATTTTGTTATACTTCTGTGGACGAGTATAACTCGTGATTTCATTTATTGCCCATATGTCGAATCCATACTGTATAACCTTAAAATTAACATTTTATTCATACTAACCTTCATTTCCCCTCACAAACGTTTTTTTAATTAGGCATACATTAATACACACATATAATGCATATAACTAGCCTTTTCAAAACTGAACACAATCCATTTTAGGTCTTATTTTTCTTGGTATAGAGTGCATAATGCAACAAAATTCCCACTAATTAAAATCTATTGAGATCTAACTTGCGATTGTAATTTAAAACATCAATAAGTATCTGTAAAATGTATAGACAACATTTTACGTATTTTTATACATATTTTACGAATAAATTGTAAAATATAGACGTCAACACTATGGTGCGTATCAACTACGTAAGTTTAATTTAAAACCGCAGCCGGAACATTACTATTACATTATTTATTTCTATTACTCTCTGGCTACGCTCTTATTATTATTTTTTCTCAAATAGTTATATTTAATAATTGTCCAATTCTAATCTCACACAAAATTCCCATTTATGAATATCGGCAGTGCTAATTCTCGCGAATTACTTAGTACCATTTACTTACATATTTATATAGAGAAAAACATACATAATCATACATGCCTAAATATAATATACATCCACTATGTGCTCTTTAAATTTATATATTATTATTAATAATATTCTCAAGATAAATCTCCATTAAGCATAGTTAGGCGTACATTCAATTCCATACAAACATTTAAAATGTCTTAATGTAATAACGTTTCCATTGAGCTAGTACAAGAAGTGATTAAGACATCATTCACAGTTGAGACATTGTTATATCGACAAGCGTTGTCCATTCAAAACTAAAGTCCCTTCGTAGTTATTTTACCGCTGATTTTATATCACTGTCAAAATAAAAGTGATCTTTATCCATATTTCAATAAGGTTGATTTTGGGTTCTTGCAATGACAAGGCTGTCAAAATCATATTGTTCTTTATTCTCCTTGAAATAAGGGCTTGTTTCTTGCTGTTGAATTGTTGCTATCAGAGAATATAAATAAAATAACAGTGGCAGAGGCAGTGGCGGACAGTACTTGTACTGTCATTATGTCAGATATATCACACTGTCAACCTATTCATCATCGCCACCGCATCTGTCTGAGCACCGCGTTAGTTACTTGTCAGACATTTTGTACAAACTGACATTTTGTGTGTAAAAAAATGTCAGCTAAACTTAAAAAGATTGTGTGGCAGTAGGACATGCTTTTTTTCCTCTTTATTGGCAATTTGAAAGTACTTTATATTTGTCTCAATCCAGGAAATATCCCTAAATTGGATACTAAACAAGTTTTATATACCAACTTAAGGTACTGTCATAGACAAGAATATTACAGTCACATTATTTTATCGAGCAATTGAAGTCGTTTGTTGCTATACCAATGTCGCTTCTATGAACAACATCCCTTCTTAGAGCCTTTATAATCCCACATATATTATAATTATAATACACCATTCAAGAAATCTTATATGAAGAGTTTGACATTTAAGTAAGATACATACAATGACATGCTTAGCTAAACTGTATAATTTATAACGTCTAAGAATAATACTTTCACTTTTTTTTTATTTGAATTAATTTTATTAGCGCCGACATTTCATTTTAATATAACAGTTCTCTCATTTGAATATCGCGATGGGTTTTTTTTAAATCGTATTATACAGGTGATGCAAGAAAGCAGCACTAAACCTGCTTTTATAACAAAAATATTTTTTTCTTGTATTATTGCGAGTTTCGACACATAACTTTCAATTTGTGCTTGCTTTTCTGTACGAAACTATAATCGGGCCATTTCGAATGTCATCATCACATTTTTATAATTCGCTACCAAAGCCAACAATATTACTTATAAAAGTCTTGAATCGTAAACCGTGCTAAAACATTATCTTTTCCACATTCAGCCAAAGCTTTGCATAGTTTTCTTTTCACAAACTATCTCTTCACTGTTTACACATTAACGAACATGCCAATAATGTTCCCAGGACCACACCAAGCGTTTTTAATTTTTTTACAAAATGTTGTACTACTCTGACAGTTTCAAACACCGCCGCCATATTGTTTCTAGTTTACAAGTTTATCGTGCACTCCTTATTCGTCGAAGTTCCATGTGTCTTGTGTTACACTTTGCGGTTATTTTGTGTTTTTAACCGACTTCTAAAAAGCAGGAGGTTCTCAATTCGGATGTTTTACTTTATTTATTTACACCCACACAACCACAAAGTTAAGACTGTGTGCTCTTGGAAATAATTTGACTTTATCACACGCTTCTGTGTCCAAATATCGTAAAGCATTTCCAATGACTCGCAACGTACAGTCGCATACGCTTACTGAGCACTTTCGACGTGCGTTGTACAATGATTGGTGATATCGGCACAGTTTTTATGCCGTCGCAGTAAGGGCCATTTTCGAAGTGCAGGTTTACTACTGATGTGCAATCGATCGTACGAGCATAGCTTACGCCGTGGTGACAAGATTCGTTGAGCAAGATTGAGTGCCCAAGCATTTGTCAAGTATTTTCAACATATTAATTTCAAACACCAGTGTAATAAAGCCTAAAAATGAAGTCATTTACCGTTAATTAGTCCACGCCATGACGACTTTTGAGAACGGCACAAAGAGTGCCGTGTGCAGTGCCGGCGCGAGGAAGTAGCGACGGCCGCGGTACAGCCCGTCGTTGCGCGGCAGGCCGGGCTGCTGGCTGTGCAGGATCTCCACGCCGACTACCACGCTGCTGGTGGCAGTGCTGTTGCCGGCTAGGCCAACGTATCTAAAGAAAAAAGAAAAAAAAAACGTTTATTTGCGGTAAAACATAATGGAAAGGAACAATACTAGCACAAAAAAAACAAGTTTGTGGAAAATATCGCCATGCTGTGACCATGTATTGTCAGTAAATACTGTTACTGGCAATACATAGCTCAACTAAAGTATTAGTACGTTTGTAAGCACATTAGTACTATTTCTGCGGAGAAGCACTTCCACCTAAAATGCTTTTCTTTTTCTTGGAACCTTGCAGCCTCACGTACCTATATTATTTATTACATATATAGTGTGTGACGGTACCTGACACGTCCGACCGCAATGCGTCCATGCGGCGTGATCACCTTGACGGTGTGTCCGAGCCTTAGCTGTCGCGGTTCAGCCGGGATGTACGGCTGTCCCGTCACTCCGATTGATTTCTCCACTGGAAGCAAAATTAACAACATCTTCATTATAAACTCAACAACAGACAAACATTTTGTTTAAATAGGTACATCTTGTAACATCGCTGCGTGTGGGGCTATATCTTTAACTCATCTTACATAAGAGAAATGTGTATGTACAGACGCCAGCACATCAAGCTACTCCAATCTGTCCAAATTCTTTGATAGATTTTCAACTTTATCGCTAAAGTATAAGGTTCAAAGTTGATTGGGAAAATTTTACAGTTTCGGGTAGGTTGATGTGCCGCCAGCACATCTGTACAAAGGATATGTTACTTTGGATGTAAAATACGCTCTTGTTAGTGACGTAACCTTATAATTCTAGAGTGTAAGCTGAATTTAACTATACAGTGTGTCAAGTTAAACGAGGGATATACTTTAAGGGAGTGTAGTTCCCATGAAAATGAACAAATTTTACTAAGAGACCAACACTGAAATCGAGAAAATAAAACCAGCCGCTCTATATACATTTATGTTCGCATAACTGGACAAAATGTAGGGAACAGCTGTTTTTTTTTTATATTTTTGATTCCACCCCATATTAAAAGTTGTTCATTTTCATGAGTACTACACTCCCTTAAAGCATGTTCATCGTTTAACCGGACACACTGTATTATCCTGTACTATTTTCTGTATATTCACTGGACAAAACCGTCCCATTTCTGTCATATAAGACGTTATGAATGTTTATTGCAATCTGTTAGACATGTAAAGATGCGCTACTATTAGCCCAGGTACGCACGGGCGAATTTTGTCCGCGGCTATTTGTTTTCGTGCACTGTATTTTGAAGACTCTGCTTAGCACCGAGAGTTGAAAATTCAACAGTGTGTTTTTTTGATGCGATGGGATGCGCTCTGTTGAATTCTGAATGCTCGGCTCAACACCGTGAGTTGAAAATCCAGTGCGCGAGAAAATCCCGCCACGATATTGGGGCTTACACAGATTTGCACCTACGAAGAACTTACAGTCAATGGCCGGCGCTTGCAAGTTGTCAATAGATCGGCGCACGAATATTTCAGCTTCTTCCAGTAACTCGTCGGTGTCGTCCCGGCGAACGTCCGGCAGCGAGCTGCGCCACGGACGGTTAGCTTGTGGAAAGGAATCATAACATTTCATGCTGTAAATGTGTATGGTCAAACTGCGCAAATCGTTTGTGTAAAGTTTGCGCAGTTTATGCACAATATTTCTGTAGATGTACGCACATTTTTTTTTTTGCGCAATAAAGCAGCACAGAAGTGGAATAAAACTGCTAATAATTTTGCGCAACTTGTACACACAGCAACAATCTAAATTCGCTAAATCAACTGATGGTCAAAGGTTCCGCCCAATATACCCCAACTTGGACTTAAATTTTACGCCCATTCAAAGGAATGGGTGTAAAATTTAAGTTGCACACACTTGCTCAGGGCGTCTACTACCAAAGCAAGAAATCCGTAGTTCCGGCTGAAATTACGGGTATTTCCTACTCCGTGTCATCTACGGATAATGATTAGTTCGGGGCCCGAACTAAAAATAGATGACAACATGGTTTGACAGTTGTCCCACTCACTGGCGAACGATCACAAGGAAGACTGAAGCTGTGGCGAGACAGTGCTTCCTTATCCTAACCATTCGTTCTACCCGCTGAAGAGCTCCCACCTGGTCATGAGTTACCTTGGATAACCTGGAATTCTTTAAACAGACAGTGGTCGAAGCTAGGTAAACCTGTTCAGGTGGAGATTCATAGTCGACTCCGCCTTGGAGTGTAAATGTGGTGCTGTTCCACAAATGACACTTAATATCATGTCCTGTGTGTCCTGTCACCTGCTCGGTACAGGAACTGATGGACGCTGGTGACGGCGCCAAACATGTAGCCGAATTCTGGGCCGAGTCCACTTAGATTGCTATCGACACGCTAAGCAGAAGTTGACCCTACACCCGATGCGTATTTGCCCATCCGATAAATTTTATTTGTTTTGTGTTTTGACAGTTTAAATACTTTCGGACAGCCCCGTATCTTTGTTGACGGACTTAAAGACCCAGGTTAGTGTTCGGTTTTCCAAATTTGCGAGCGTTTGCTGTATAACAGAAACAAAAGAACAGCTACAGCAGCAAAATTGGCTTACCCCTGGACGACGGCAAGTACACATGTTGTGGTGTCCAATCGTTGCTCCTGTCTATACTGAGGCAAGGAGAGCGATACGATGAGCCGCGAGACAGGAATCTATAATCACATCCAATATTATTATCATTGTATTTTTTACATTTAGGCCCACTTGCACCACAAATGTCTAAACAAGTTTAGTGCTAAACGTAATTTAAAACCACATTCGTTCTCTATCATCTTCAAACGATTGACAGAAACAAAACGATGTTTTTACATTCGTTTAGTGCAGTGTTTGTGATGCAGCGGGTCTTAGAATGGATCAAATATTTGAAGATCATCAGATGATCGCGTTCAAACAAATTTCTCGAACTTATGAAGCAATGGATTAGCAATATCCTTCAAAATGATTCAGATTGCGATTGAAAGTGTGTTACGCAATAAGGATGCTGGTACTAACTTGGAAGTAGAAGTAGTGGTGGAGTCGTCCGGGTGCTGCTGCTTGCCCAGCACCCACACCGGGTCCGCTGAGCGAGACAGCTCCGGTACCATAGATGTGAACCCTACAAAATAATCATGTAAGTGACATCGTAAAGTAAACGGTAGAGGTTAGATTGATAGATAAGACTCTCTATTCATCATCATCATCATTTCAGCCGAAAGACGTCCACTGCTGGACATAGACCTCCCCCAAGCACCTCCACTTCGACCGGTTCTGTGCTTCTCGCATCCAGGGTTCCTGCGGCCTTCACAAAGTCGTCGGTCCAATTGTGGGGAGTCTCTATTATGTACACCATAAAATTTACAAATATAAATGTAGAAATTTAACATCATCTCCTTAGTTTTTTCCCAATTAAGTTCAAGAACAAGCCCGTTGCGGCAGTCATACAGTGCGCTTGACTTTAGGGAACAAAAAAAAAGTTTTATAAAGCTATCACCACAGCTGCATGGATGATGTATTTGTTACCGATGTCACTGAGCAGCACTCGTCTGGTCTCGTCAGTGCGGCGCGCGGGCGGCGGCGCGCGCGCGTCGGGCACGGTGACGCGCCGAGCTGCGCATGCGCCGCGCGCGCCCGGCACGCCCGGCGCGCTGCTGGCCGGGAGCGGCAGCTGCGGGACAACATTTACTGAAGACCGCTGACCAGTACGTTTTACTAGAGATCCCCTTCGCATTTACGGAGGACAGACATCGAGTAATTGTAGTCGGTAAAAGTTCAGCGCAAGCCTACGCTTTCCCTGAATAAATTCATCACAACACGTTAACTTGTTCTGTGCCTTTTACTCTGTGCTAAATAAATAAATTTTCTTTCTTTTCTTTGATATTTTAATTGAAAATCTAACAACTGAATTTATATAAGCGAAATCAGTGAAATTTCCAAGATATTATTATCTTGCATGTATGACAAGCCGCTTGGCTTTAGATCTCCATTTGCAGCACTTGTAGAATTGTAGCCATTGAGGCCATCAGTTTGCGAAAAAAGTATTATTGAGGATTGGTTTGGTAATTTTTCCGATAGTATTATATACAAAATTAATTCTTAGATTATTCCAGTTACCTTATGCGCAAGATATCCGTCTGAACTCCACCTCGGCGGCAATGCGCACACGTCAGTCTGCGCGCCGCTCTCTCGCCGCGCATGCGCACCATCCCGCAGCACGGGCCGCAAGCGAGCCGTGCCCGCCTTAAACGGCCCGGGGGGGCGGGACACGCCGCGGTAGCCTGATGGCCTGGTGGATAATAATAAAATGATATAAAAATAATAATAAGGATAAAAAGTTGAATATTATCGCAATTGAAACTATATTAACTGCCTCTTTGATCTAGTCGTAGTAAGCACTAGTGCTGACCTGCAGGACCTCATGGTCAGCACTAGCGGTTCGATTCCCGGGGTCGGGCAGTATTATTGGGTTTTTAATATGAGAACCTTCTCAGTAATACCCCGGAGTCTGGATTTGTGCCCGGTTGTGGTAATAGGCTCGCCCCCTATTACTTAAGACTTAAACATAACTAGCGAAATGTTGGTGTACTATAGGTACACTTCTGCCTAACGCTTCGGAGAACACAGAATGTTTTCTTATGAAACTATATTATAATAAAAACTTTTTGGATAACCTCTAGCGTCAAAAGTTGAAGCTGAAAGCTGACTTCATTCATAAATAAATACTCGAAGTTGGAAAAAAGTTGAAATGGCCCTTCTTACCTTCTGTAATGGGAGAAGCACCAGAAGAATAAGAACTACTTCTTAGAAATATCCACTTTTACCAGCAATCATGTTTTATTTAGTGACTTCAAAATATCAAGACACATACGACACAAAAGCACCTCAATTTTAAGTCGCCCTTAAATATTAAGCAGTCTTTGTCACTTTAAAATGTAAAGTAGAGACAAAAAAGATCGTCTTAAAGTTGAGTGGCGTTTGATTATTCGGGGAGGGATTAAATAGGATTAAATAGGGGGGGGGGGGGAAATAGGGATTAAATAGGGGGGGATAGGGATTAAATAGGGGGGGGGGTTAAATACTTCTTCAAAAACTATAAAAGAATCTTACCTGTACTGAAACGGATTGGGGCAAGTATTCCTCCTAACATTCAAATTCGCCGCCAAATCATCTTCAGACGTCCCACACTTCGAGATGTCAGTCTCCGCGAACACCGAATACCGATGTCCCAGATGTATGTTCCTATAGAAACTGTCCACACTTTCCTCTCTATGCAGGATATCCATGCTTGAACCAAGTTCGAAGCTCGAAGACTTGGTATTATCGAAGCTGAGACCTCTGTTGTACTCGCAAGTCAGACTATCAATGCTATCAAGCCTCCTAGAACTTGTGTTAGGACTTTTCCTGAACAGCATATTGTCTGATCTATTGTCACAACTCTTTAGGATACTCCGCCCTGGCAAATCTAAACTCCCTTTTCCATTAAACGCCACGTGTCGGATCTCCTTGTCGTTTGGTAACGAAACTCTTTTCTGTTTCAAGACCTCTATGACATGGTCTTTGTTTTCTTGATTTTCTGTCGGATTGTCTTTGGTTTCCAGCCCTGGTTGGAAGTCAGGGTCTAGTGTGTGGAATTTAATTAGGACTGGCGTGGACTGTGCTGTTGATGCTGATTGGGGAGCCCATGAGTCGCCTTCGCGTATGGAGACGAGGTCCTCCTGGTTGGAGCATACAGAGAATATAAGTTGTTGCGATAAAACTTCGTGGGCTCTGTCATAAGACTGAATATTAAAATTCCTCATACGGCTTTGTGAAATTTAACTGCTATAATATCTTATTGAATTAATGAAGGTCACTAAGCGGCCTAATAAAAACTTTGCCAATATCATATAATTAACACACTGAAACTTGGCTTTTAATGTAGTTAACCCTCATGAAAAACAGCCCAAAAGTTTTCAAATATCTATAACAATCTTAAGTAACGGTCATGTCATCAAAAATTCGTGAAATTGTACGCAGGTAAGCTGTTTTTTACCCAACAACGCCATACTTAAACGGTTCAACGGATTTGGATGAAACAAATAGCCCACGTTCTGTTTGAACTGGAAATGGGAACACTAGGATTAACATATAGAATACTTTTTATCTGGATACATGAACGGTCCTTAGGAAGCGAGTGAAATCGCGGACAACATGCAGCTATTATGTCCCCGCTGC
The DNA here is from genome assembly GCA_963669345.1 of Gortyna flavago. Classification (NCBI taxonomy): domain Eukaryota; kingdom Metazoa; phylum Arthropoda; class Insecta; order Lepidoptera; family Noctuidae; genus Gortyna; species Gortyna flavago. Next base: position 4,254,058 of record OY770144.1, read on the forward strand.
TGGGACACAGGCTGCCTCTCGGTGAGAGGGAGTAGGCCGTAGTCCACCACATGGTTGGTAGATGTAACATGTCTTCGAATTTTTGGTTCTAGGACATGCCGATTTCCTCACGATGTTTTCCTTCACCGTTTAGAGAGCAGTGGTGATGAAATAACTTACACAAAGTAAGCGCCTGTCTGGGTTTTTAGACCTACAAGTCGTAAGTCAGGGCCGTTACTACTGGGCCTACTCAGCTGCAGCTGTATTCAATGATAATTCAGATACTTCAAAAATCAATCAGTTCAGCTAAATAAGTTTAACTAAAAACGAAGATGGAACGAAATGAAACGATAGACGAATGCAAAATCTTCGTTTTCCAAACAATCTCACCTGCAAATTACTCATATCCTTTGACTCGTCGGTGGTAAATATAAGTTCTATATCGTCCACTTCTTCAGACTCGTTGCCACTAGCATTATCTTCCTGCTTCTCGTCTCCCACTGCTGCAGCATTCGGGTCCATAGGAGTCGTGCCTCCTTCGGAGAATACTGAGTTGTCGCCTTCCGACATCGATCTTGAAGAAAGAGAACTGATTAGGAAGGCGCCATCTTTGTGGATTAGCTACATCCAAAGAGATCTTCATTAATTACGCACAAAGATGGAGTAAGGTCGAAAGTGGTACCTACAGTTACTATAATTATGTTCTACGCTCAATAAATGGGACTGTGGCTAAGTAATAACCGGCCGCACAGGACTTTGCCGCGGTAGGTCCGTAGATGTGTGACCATCTTTACATCCCGAGACCACCTGTGTCTCGGAAAGCAGCCGTTGCCCCCGGCTGTCATTCTTGGATCGGTGACAGTTGTCGTCAGAAGCCCGAAAGTCTGATAATCCGTCTTACCGAGGGGTATCGTATTACCCAGTAACTGGGTAGTGGAAGTCAAAAGGGTACTCGCTCCACGTAAAATACTGGTATTCAGCTGCATCCGGTTAGACTGGAAGCCGACCCCAACATAATTATGTAGTTGGGAAAGGGCTAGGCAGATGATGATTCAATAAAATGCCAAATGGATAATGACTTTGTAACGGTATGATGGTGAAATTAAAAGTCAATCCTAAATTGTTTGTCAGCCATCAGTTTCACGTTTTCATATCTCTTCAATACTATTTTGCGTTGCAGCCATGCTTTGAAACCATAAAATCAATATTGCCACCAAGTTTCTTATAACTTTATTTTCTCATCGCTACCGACTTCAGCAGAAATAGATCACGTTTGCTTCCCCGTAAATAATTCGCCATAGAAAATATTATCATCTAGAAATGCCAAGACATTATAATAATGAATACTTGACCTCCGTTCTCAGTTTATCCAGTTATAAAAGAAAGGCTGAACACCAGCACTACTTATGTATTCATTAACTATTCCATTCAATCCATGTCTGCGGTTATATTCTAGAGAGCAGAATCGGTAAAATAAGATGTTTTGTTATGAATAATGGAAATAATATTATGTTAATGAAAGCATTAAATGTCTTTGCGATATAATATTACTCAAGGCCAATTAGCTTGACGGGGCTTAATACGAGTAGAGTAGCTCTGTAAGTAGATTAATTTTACGGTTATGTTTAGATCCGTCGTAATCCGGATTATTGAAAGCCTTGCTAGAGATATATGCCTCTTAATGTACCACAACATAATGCAAATGTAGGAGATGTTTATTTTATTGCTTTTAAGAAATGTATCCTTATAGCAATATTCTAGAAATCCTAACGTAAAATCGTTGTCTGCAATAAACCGCCATTTGCGATAAGACCGAAAATTGCCTGTTTACAAGATATTTTTAATAAAAAATTTTGTGTCTTCAACACTTAGCTGATAATGTTAGTTTACAATGAAGAGTAATCTAATTGCAATCTCTCTCTAAAACATTTTACACTCATTATAGTTCCTCGCAGTTTGTATAATAAAATCCTGAAGCAAAATATCTCAACAAAAACAACAACAGATCTTCTACAGACAAAACAGTTTAAAAATAACCAACGCAGACTGAAAGCTGCTTTGAAATTGACTCGGAATAAGACTTGATTGTGTTGGAAGCCCGTGTTTACTCTTTGTTGAGTAAACAATGAAACCAACTCACAACAAAATGAAATCGCGATCCACGGAAATCGAGCGATTTCCCTGAATCCTTCAGCGGAACAAAGTCATACAAATTGACTTGCCCCGCTCTGTTTGTGCGCAAACTTTGGTACGACTAGGTTAACTTGAAATGAAGCTAAAGTTAAACTTTAGGTACCTGTGTTTACGTTGGACCAGTCATTAAGTTACTCTAGAATTCGAGGGTGAAAGTTAATGATTTCTACATAGTTTTAGTTCAATCGGGCGGCGAAGATAGCGGACTAGTTTGATAGATAGGTCGGGTACGCTTTCAGGCCGAAAGATCGCGGGCTTGTGTCAACTTTCAAGACACATGGGGAAAAGGTATGTAGAAAGGTATGTAGAGAGAGTAGTAGAAATGGCAAGGTAAAGCTTCCTCTCTCTGTCCTACTATTTTGCTGTGCCCAGCAGCTGCACCCACGCTTTCTGAATCATTTTGAAGGTTATTGCTGATCCATTGCTTCATATGTTCAGAAAATTTGTCGGTTCAATAACTTAAATAACGCAATGTATGTTGTTGGACTGTCAGAATGAATTTTTTCATTTCCATTACTACTGATAGTGTGTTCCGTACTTACCCCGCTGGGTCCATAATGGTTTGGGTTACCACCCAGTACTTAGGAGCACATTGTGGAATACAATAAATAATTTATTGATTATGTCATAGGGAAGCGCGCCACGCCATTAAATAAGTAGGTAATCTTCTTCATGGTCAATGCTGAAAATGAACCTCTCACCAGGAATCAATCAATCTGCCTATCTTTTTCCCTATGTTGGGGTCGGCAGCTGAATACCCCGATCTTTTCACTAGGAATGTTGATCGTATAATTATATTGTTTTAGAGAAATGAAATATGCTGCAGCAAATTCTTTCAACATAAAATTTTGTATATTCACGCTAGACATTCATAAAGTAACTCATACGAACATCACAGGACCCAACTTTATGTTTGCATGCCAAATTCAAACGGGCATATCGAACATAGGTTCGCTGCTCGTAGTACACCCCATTTTAAACAGTACACCCGCCAAATAAACTCTAGAACTCACGATGTCTATTTGATGTTTCGAAACATACAAGTTTATTTAAAAAATATAGCGTCTAGGTCCTACAGTTGCGCTCGATGGTCGCAGTATCTTTTACTTTTTACATAGAAAAGCCGTTCCGTCGAAACGATCGGTAGGTTGTCGGTCTATTTATAAACAGGGGTTCTACTGAAAATGATAACGTAATGAATATGGAGTAACTAGGTTAGCTTGCATTGTAGAAATTCTAGGAAATCCTATGATCATGATGATAGCAATATGTGGCGATTGGTTAACATTGTCTACGAATACCAGATTCATATACTAAGAATCTAGTGCGTAAGTAAGTATTGTACATTCATACATTGTCATCAAGATGATCTTTTAAAGCTCGCCTGCTGCGGCGGCTGCTATGGATGACAAACACCCACACTATCAATCACAATCTGAATAATTTTGAAGTATTTTGCTAATCCATTGCTTCATGTTCGAAAAATTTGTCTGCTCAATAACGTAAATAACGCCAAAATGAAAACCATTGCTATTGTTAGTGTGTTACGCAACTTATCCACTGTTTGCAAAGCTTTAAAAATTGCGTTCTTTTAAGATGCTTCCAGGTATACCCGAGGGGAAACGCTTACTAAGCAAACCTTTTGCAGGAAGCCGTTTGCTTACAGTAATACTGCTATTCGTAATCTTCCTTGGTAATATATTTACCCCAGCAAGTTGGATAGTTCATCCCAGAATTTTTCGTAAAACTAAAATATACCCTATAGACAAACGGCTTCTGTTTACCGTTTTAGGTTTGCATGCAAACCTGTATGCGAGGTTAGTTTGCTCTTGCAGCAGACTATGTTTATTTTAGTACTGTAAATGAAACATGAGTAAAAAATCGGCCTTAAAAACCTTATGTTGGTGAAGATATTATCAAAAAAATTACATATGTAACTTTAGAACATCCTTTGATAATTTATCTAAAGTAAAACGATATAGAGATTGATTAGTAGAGTAGGGAGTGCCACAAGGTATTTAATTGGGCCCACTTTTGTGCAGTATTGCAATAAGAAATAAATACATGTCTATTGAAGTTGGGCTTGTGCGTCTGCGTAGGTTGTAGCAGAATAACCTCATTTACTTATAAATAGCTCACGACTGGAACTAGTTCACAAGGGATAAAATAACAATCTACTTTGTTATTATTCTGTGTCCGTAGCAAAAACCCACCCTGTAATTCTGCAATTTAATATCTACGTCTTTATCAAACTGTGGAAATGTCTTCAGTACCTACACCTATATTAAATTACAGAGAAATTGGTGGAGCTATGTAAAGGGATACGTACAATAACAGCCTCACATTTTCCGTAAAATCGCGACTAAAAGGAACTAAAGTGTTTCCATGGAGAAGTAAGTTTTCCACCGTTAAAAGTTAGATTATAAATGGTGTATCCCTCTATCTCTATCTACAGATATACCCAGAGTGGGCATCAACACGATATCGTGTTCCTTTGCAATACCGCGCGTCATAAATAAGGAGGGTAGTCAAAAATGTGGATGATAGCGCTGAAATTTTAGACGTCAGACAGAAACGCGATGTCGTGAGGGTGAATTCCGTGTATGTTTCAGTGAATGGGTTCAATTATGTGCACAATTTATATTTTTATTACGTAAATCGAGTTACGCTGCGATAATAGGTCGAAATATTTGGATAAAAGTTATTTCCCGATTTTAATCGACATAAAATCAGGGATTCATTTAGTAAACAGCAAGGACGCGATAGATTGAATTTTCTCTCGTCGTATGCTCCCTAGGGCGTAAGTAGCTGACTGTTAATTTAGGAGGCTCAAAAGGATAAGATTTGTTCGGCAAAGATTGAATCTGAAAATTGCGTTGATTACTTTAGGATTGGAGCGAGGCTTTCGTTTAGTAGATATTGGAAATCTTTTGCAATCAAAAAAGTATTGTGCCAGATCAGGGGGCCTTAGGCCACTTTGGCAGAATCATAAGACAATTTTATTCATATCAAGGAATTCATCTGTTTGACAGCTTCACAACTATATATCCCTGAAGGGTTAGGCTGAGGTGTACCTATAGCATTTTACGAATCTCTATACAAAACTGTCATACAGATGAAATTGCGTGATATGAATTGTTTTCTGATTCTGCCAAAGTAGCCTTTTTGGGCCCCCAGACACCATAATACAAACTGCAGCGAAACGTAAAACGAGCAAGCTTTGTGTGCTTCGCTCCTACAAAGGGCTTAATAAATCATGACTGCAGTCACGTCAAAGCTCGTTTAATGCATCTTGTTTAGGTACCTCCAATTTGCTTTTCAGGCTTCCATTGTTTGGCGATATTCCAAGAGCTGAATAATAGATTAGGACCTAGATAGACAAAAGCCCCACTGGGCCTAAGCCCAGTGCTGTCAAGTCGTCTATACGACTTGACAGCTGGTCTGCCAACCAATAATGTTCTTCGATCTCGACATGCTTGCGGTGAACGGGTACGTGATCGACAATGCAATTTGGCATTTTCTCTCGGGGGAATGTTCCTGCCCATCTTTTTGGAGTAATATACCTACGAGTAGGTAATCTTTGCACAGAGAAGGCCTGCTTTCCCGTGGTGCGCTGAGCAGAAGAACGCATTCCAAAGGCCTCCACGAGTTTCTAAACCTAAATTTTTGTCCAGCGCACCGCGCACCCGTCCCTGAGGGGCTGGGCAGTTAGCAGTTGTAGACTAAGGGGGGCAGGAGCGCTCCGGCCCCCCGGGCCTTGGGGCCAAAACTCGAGAAAATGCATTTTAACGACATTCAAAACAAGACTAAAATATGTTTAAAAAAGTAAAAGGCAGTTTCCCCTATGCATGCTAAATATAAACATAGGGAGCTAAAAATTGTCGAGATCGCTCCCGCTCTTGCATCCTGCATTTTCAAACTTTTGACAAAGTAATTTCTATTTTTGTATAAATGTTCAAAAGAAAATTTTAACTATCCGCCCTGGGCCCCCGAAGGGCTTAGTCCACCCAGTAAGTCCGTCTATTCGCAGTCAGACCAGTAACACAGACTACCAGTAATTCCCGCCATGAGATGTTCTCTCGTGTCGATACATTTTCCGTTGGACATCTCTCTTAGATGGACAACGGAAAAAGTAGTAGGTAGCTTTTTTATGCCGGCAATCAACGTCATCATTCGCTCAGCAAGCTTTTAAAGAAAAGACATTAAATGTGTGTGTTAATTTTACTGTGAATAGCCCACTGAGAATTTTTGGGTGCAAGGCTATTAGCCGTATTTATTTTTTGTCTTGCCCATATAAATTATTTTACTGTTGCTACCTTGGTAAACCGCTTTAAAAAAATAAATAAAAAAATCTATGCAAAGTAAAATGGACAGGCAAATGTGAGGACCTCAAAACAAGAAGAAGAGCATATCATCATCATTATCACCTGAAAGATGTCTACTGCTAGAAATTGGCCTTCCCTCATGACTTGCCACAGCTGTAAAACTTAGGCTAAATAAAACTCACCGGAGACTCAGATCATCCACATCCAAGTTGAGGGTATCCTTTCTTCTGCTCCTCTCTAAATTTTCTTTCACAACAAGATTCTCTTCAGACGTGATCCTCACTTGGACGTCAAACTTGTCAGTTTTACTCTTAGCATCCGCTTCATTTGGCACGGCCATCCTGACGTTGTCTGTTGAATATGATTTTATATTCACTGTCTTATTATCCAACTGTTCTTCTTTTTCTTGAAAATGTTGCCCTGTCCTGAAGACCGTTGATTCCTTTTGAAAAGCTTTTCTGTCTTCAGACGAATCACTCTCCGATGTAGTACTAGAATTAATAGTACCTTCTTTTAAAGTGCGTACTTTTATTCTCACATCAAACTTTGATAAAAGTTCAAGTTTTGTTTTAAAACTAGGTAGATGTACTCCTTCAGACTCCTCAGTCTGTTGGGGTAGACTGGAGATCTGGGAGATTTCTTCTACTTCAGTATTGTTATTTCCTTCATTGGCCGGACTGTATTCTCCAGACTCATTGAATTCAGGAGATTCAGAAAATTCTCCTAAATCCTCTGGGATTTCATTCAACTTTTCAGCAGAACAAAAATTACTGTTCTCGTCTGATTCCTGTGGAATGGGGTCCAGTTCATCTATAGTGCTGTTTCTGTCAGTGGCAGTTGCAATCACTACTTCACTACTGGTGTATTCTTCAACATTATGTGAGTGAGGGCTGTAAGTCACTTCTAACTTTATGTTTTGTGCATTAGGGTCCTTTTCTTCATAATCTGTATCTATTATTCTACGCCGCAGAATATGATTCTCTAAAGTCAATTTTTCTATAACATCTGCATATTCTAAGCAATGGGAGTGCTGCTCATACTTTTCCTTCAACTGTTTGAGTTCATTCTTGGATATCTCGAGTGCAGTTCTAAGTGACACTACCGTCTGGTGCAGGGCCCTCACTGTGTCCAAGTGTACAGCCCCGGAAGGGGCCGCCTCCAGCCTGCCGCTATCCATTCCACCTTGTTACCCGCCAGTGAGCCAACATACAACATCCCATACATGACTACTGTTTTCTAATACCCCTCAAAACACAATCACTGCACTATCCATTGCCTGGGAGACGTAACTACAGCTTGAATAAATAAACAACCATCATCGGGTGTTCCGCGCGAATACGCCGCGTCCGCCGAGACTTATCGATGACCCAATTCGTGAATAAAACCATTGTCATACATCATTTCGTCGCACATTTTCAGATCTTTATCGAGCCTCGCAGAGCTCGGAGAACCACTAAAGCGGGGCACGGAAGGGCGAGCAATCGATAAAACAACTCGCCCTAAACTGTTGTAATTAGCTTTTAAGCCGTCGGAACTCGCGGCGAGGCTCACAACTGGCACCGACCACTGATAAAGTCTGACACGGAAGGCAGTAATTAAGCGGGATATTATCTCTCAATCGCTCTGACAAGGCTGTATAGCTATAGTGCAAAGATACTCGACAAATCTCCGAATCTCCGTGCGCTGCTACTTGTAAACAAATCAATACTCCGATTTGGTGTTCGCGCCGCGAACCAGTGTTGCCAACAGTTAAACTAACTCTCCACCAGATTCAACATCTAAAACCACCAGAAAACCACTAACGAAAAACGGTCCTACTGTCGTAGTCGCTAAATTTTCCACTGAACAATTGTTTAGTTATTATTACGAAAGAAAACTAAGTATATATAAATAATTAGTTTATTTTATTATTACGTATTAGGTATACCAATACAAACAATCAATAAATGAACATAGTAAACCAGAACACACAAATAGTAAACCAGATCAGAAATTTAAAAAAATATTCAATAACAACGAATACGAAATTCCATTAAACGTTGTAAAACAAATCGGTACCAAAGAATCGTAGTAGACAAAAATTATTCATCTGAAGAACACGAATTATTCGAAATAATTTAAATTAAGTAACATTTAAATTAATTAGTCATTTTCAGATGAATCATTTTTGTCTGCACCATCATCGTCGGTTTCAGATTGATACGATTCTTTGGTACCGATTTGTTTTATACCGTTTAATGGAATTTCGTATTTGTTGCAGCATTGCACAAAGGACAGCGAATTCTTGATATAGCAAATAAAAGATTTAACTTCAACTTCAACTTTAAATTCCTCTGTTTGTTTATTATAGCATTCATACTGCTAATTAGTCTTTCAACATCGGCATTGGAATGAGGCAGTATTATGAGAGTAATCACAAAGGTCGCTAATTCCTCAAATCTGGAATGTAAAAGTGAATACTCCTGAAAATTAAATGAAGTAGAATATCTCATTTTCAGTAATTGAAACTGAATTGTACACTAGAAAAATCCACTAGCCACTAAAAGCCAAATTTCGCCACTAAAAGGGTGGTCAAAACCACCAGTTTTAGTGGAAAATCCACTAAGTTGGCAACACTGCCGCGAACACCAATTCCATGGTAAGTGCGAGTAGATAAGAATGACATTTCTATTTCAGTCAGTGTCAATTTGACAGTTTTACAGCTGCGTTCTTAATTTCTTATTTAAAACTTGGTTGAACAATTGTAATTGTTACAATAGATTATTATATACTCTTTGGTGAACCGTATGTAAAAAAAGAACATAGTCAGTACAATTTTCAAAGCAAGCACAGAGGTGGCTTCGCTACGTTCAATTTTATTTACGTTTTCTGTGTTGCATTATTGCTAATGAAAACGTTTAAAATATTAAATAAAAATAAAATAACTAAACGTAAAACGCAACAAATGTCAAAATCGTACGGATTCAAAATAACCTCAAATAAGTGTTAAATAAAACTAATAATAAAGCCATGTTTAATATATCAAGTGTTTACAAAAACACATGTGTTACTTCATATTTAGTGCTACAAGCCCGACATAAAACGAAAATACATTGGGTACATAAATACTCTAATAAAAATAAAATAATTTCTAAACCAATGCCCTGTGAGCTCGCAAATAATTTTATGGTTTTGTTTTACAGTCCAAATTAAAGAAAAAGACAGGGCCAAAATATAAAGCATTGAATCATTTCGATGAGTTCTACGGGTCTGTGTTTGGTAAAAAATGGGAACCGATGCGCGAGGCGTTGCTACGCCGGTCAAAGTATGTAGCAGTTGTAAATAACTATGGAGACGCCGAGAAGACAATAGAAGAGCTAACGAACAGGGGTAAATATTCTATTTGTACCTTTAGCCTTTGATAAATGCAGTACTCATATAATACTCAAGTATTCTTCATTCTTGCTTCATATTTATTTATCACAACAAAATTTAATGTATTTTTCTTGTTTACTTCTGTACATTTGTGTGCTTAAAGTATTAAATATATAAATATAAAATTGTGCATAATATAGCCAGCTGTGAAGTCATTCTCATAGCAGTAAAAATATATGCCCTTAATTGAAAACATTATGAATGATAAACAATTTGAGTATTGAGTACTCACAACTTATTTCTAATACATTATTTAACTGTTTTCAGGTGCACACTGCCTAAAGAACTTAATATCAATACAGCAAGAGTTTCACAAAGAGTACAACATCACACCCACACCAACACAAGTGCCCGCACAGACAGACAAGCAGTCAGAAAGACTAGCGGAGTACATAGAAAAGCAGCAGACTGATGAAATATCCAGTATTTACCCTAAGACTGATAATATACCTGAGAAGTTGGTTATGCGGGATGATGAGGAATTTGAGGTGAAGAAAGTGAAGGAGGAAGTGTAAGTTTTCTTTTATTTATGAGTGACTAGCAGTACCCCGCAGTTTCACCTGCATAAAGTTCTAAAAAGGTCTACCCATGTGCCAAATTTCATCCAAATCCGTTCAGCCATTTTAGAGTGAAAGCGTAACAAACAAACAAACACTTTCACATTTATAATATTTTGCCGCAGTTTAATTGGTAGCCTAATTAGGGCCAAGGCCCTTGTTGGCCTGTTTTACAATACCTGGATAGGCACTGTTCACAAAATGAGTAAACCAGATTTCCAGAGGTACTGAAACAAAATGCAAGTAGTCTTAACCTCTGAACAAGGTTTTGAAAAAAATTGTCTAAATTAAGAGCTTTTGTAGTTTGTGCTGATGTCTTCTATGACTCTGGAACTGTTGTAAACTGTGAACTATTGATACTGATACTGCATATTATAATATCTAGATAACTAGCTTCTGCCCGTGACTTCGTCCGTGTGAAATTTCACCCTCCCTCCATTCACCCTCTTAGGGGTGGAATTTCGAAAAACCCTTTCTTAGTGGATACCTACTCTTCACAAAGAACACACCCTCTAAATTTCATGTTTCTAGGACCAGCGGTTTAGGCTGTACGTTGATATATCAGTCAGTCAGGACTTTGGATTTTATATTATATAGATAGATGTTACTACTGTAAAAAATCTATCTTCCAGGACTTATCCAAACAGAACTCTAGAACAATCTCTAGCTGAAGCCAAGATAGATGAATCCAGAATAATAGACCCATCACTAGGAATGACATCAGAATCCCTGTACCAGTTCCTACCAGCCACCAAGCTGAAAGGAATGGATGAATGGGTATCAGAGTCAATACATTACTCTTATTTGACTGGTAAGTACTGCAGTATTTTTCATTTGGTTTATGTTAGGCAAGAAATCGTTGATGTAAATTTTTATCAATAATTTACAAATTAGCCAAGAATTTCTCTTAAAAATTTGACACAAAATCAACTTATTAACAATATTTGCAAGTCATTTATCTTTGTCACTCCTGGGTCTTTATTGTTAGCCTGTGTTATCCCACTTCCAGATAGACAAAGGCCGCTCCGCACTCATACCACTTCTCTTTCCCGATTTTGCACATCGGCGCCGTCTCCTACGCTATCTGCCGGAAACCTTTCATAATATCACAGGACTATCCTTTGTCGTCCAGGCTTTGTTCGTGTTTTACAACTCAATTTACAGTTTCCACCACTCTATGTATTTTCAGGGGACAAAGACTTCCCTTTAGTGATAGAACCTGAAGGCCCACTGAATTACCCAGAACACCTGAAAGTTTTCACTTACGAAATGGACAGTGAAGCAACCACTTTTCCTGAACCAAAAAGATGTCAAACAGGTAATTATAGTCTCTATATATGCTTTAACACATTATTTTATATGATTCATTTCCCAAATTCCTCATTCCGATCGCTGTTATTGCAAGGTTGGATGCCACGGAAATACTTGAATTTTTTACTTACTAGCCGTTGCATCATTTCATACATACATCAGTGATGAAAAGTAGGCATGTTCTGCTCCAGGCCCCAGGCTACATAAATATCTATCCAGTTGCCTAACGATCGGTCAAGTGGTTTAGGCGTTAAAAGGGAATAGAAAAAGTTACTTTCGTATAATTATAAATATATCGAAAATTCACGAAATTTTTTTCATTTTATAAACCCATGTTTTAAAATAATAATAAAAATCGTAATTATTACTAGAAAATGAACTCTACATTTTATTGTTTTTTTTTTTCAGGTGTTTTCAACTACTATCCAATGGACTGTGGGAGTGTACTCACAGTATTAGCGCTAGGCCTCCACCCCGGTGACAGAGTGCTCGACCTGTGCTCAGCACCAGGGGGCAAAGCCCTGGTCATGTTACAGACGTTACTACCAGACGTTATTGTATGCAATGATGTTTCTTTATCCAGGTTGAATAGGTAAGATTCCCTACAGCCTAAACTGGCTATAATTTTTTTTTCTTTTTTTTTGAGGCGTATACACTCTGTGTGACTATGCCAACCTCATAGGCTCAAACACATTATAGCATAACTAGCAGCGCCCTGCGGTTTCACCCTCATAAGTTTCAATTCCGTGGGAATATCGGGATAAAAACTATCCTATGTCCTTTCCCGGGACTCAAAACTATCTCTATACCAAATTTCATCTAAATTGGTTCAGCAGTTTAAGCGTGAAGAGGTAACAGACAGACAGACACACTTTGGAATGGATTAATAGCACAGCCTGCATGCTTCTTATTACACTATACTAGCTCCCACTTATAATTAATTCAAGTTTTTATTGATAACTAAATTCCGCACACGCACAATTACTCATCTCGCACTGCACTACTTTAGGTGTGAATTGTCTCGTTATGATGATATCGCATAATAATGAAAACTGTAGTAACATTATGCATAGAACTTATTAAGAAATAATGACATTATTCACATGTCATTTAAAATCTTCCCCTATTACATGGGGCTTAAACATAATTGGGGAAATTTAGGTGTAATCGATACATCTCTGCCTACCGCTTCATTGGAAACGGGCGGGATGTTATGCTGTGTAAAATAATCAAACATCAAAATAAGCCATTGTAACGGTACTTGAGCCTATATGCCACATTCTCGTCTCCATGTTTCAGAATACAGCGATCATTCCGCGATTATCTGTTCGATTTCGAGACAAGCAACAAATGGCGAGAACGAGTCATCTTCAAGAGAGTGGATGGCCGACTTTATACTGACGATCAAGGATTTGACAAGGTATAGCAATGTGGATTTCTGATGCTGAAATAACTCATAGGACATTTCTGTCAGTGGAACAAACGCCCATGTTCCTTCCGTGCCTATTTTCGGCGGATGACAGTTGAGTGGCTAACAGACGCTTCACTTTTTAGGGTTCCGTACACAAAGGGTGTCAACGGAACCCTTTTACTAAGGTTCTGCTGTCCGTCCGTTCGTCCGTCTGTCAATCACAGGGCTGTATCTTTTGAACCATAATAGGTCGACACTTGAAGGTATAGACTCACTGAGTGTGTACTATTGTGGTGGCTAATAATAAAAATTAAATAAGGTAAAAAATTAAAGAAGGTTCTCATACGAGAAACTCAGCTACGTTTTTGGCAGATGCCCAATACTACTTTATGTTTGGTTGTTCAAAACACAAATAACAAAGGCAAATCTTAGTCACTTGGCTAGAAGTGTAGCGTTATTAACTTATTACATGTGTATCTTTATTTATGCAGGTGTTAGTGGACGTGCCATGCACGACAGACCGTCACTCCATGAATGAGGATGAGAACAACATATTCAGACCAGACAGGATCAAGGAAAGGCTCCGGATACCTGAAATGCAGTCACTGTTGTTGGTGTAAGTAAGATTTCTAGATCTCGTTAAACTTTCAGATATGAAGAAATCAAACTTGTTCAAACCCCCCTTACCCCTCAAATCGTCTTACGTAATAAATGAATAGCCGGTGACGGGTTGCAATCACAATAGAAAATTAAATTTACAGGTAGGAACGCTTTCAAATGCTCGCGGTGTAAACTCAACTTTAGAAGATTTAGAGTATAAAAAAGCTGAGTTAATAAAACCTAAATTCTATAATATTTGTATTAACCAGGTTCGTACTTAACCGTAAAGTATGGCAGAAAAGAAAGGTCTATAACCAGCAGTGGGCGATTCCAGGATGAAATTAAGGACAAACAGGTTTTGGTATAAAATTTAAAAAAAAGTTTATAACTATATTTGTACAACAAATTTGAGATTTCAGCCTCCTTTTTAGCAAAAGATGCCTGTATTAGGAGGTTAGAGGTATAGATCTCTGGTTTCTAAATCATAATAATTAATTACTTTTTTTCTTGACAGTCCCCTATCCAGGGCTTGCATGGAGGCTGAGGAAACCGTTGCGCATGTGCTCGTTGGGCGTCACCCAGATTAGGTTAGAAACCCTGGGGCCGGATAAGCTAAGAAACCCTCGGGAAACCCAGATCTTACACAGATGTTCGCAACAGGCCAGGAGGCGTAATCAACTTCTGGAGGGAGGTGGGCTGGTTGGAATAACCACCGACGGCAGCCATGGCCCACGCACAATGGTCCACTTGAAGGACTAAGTGCGGAAAGTAAACCTTCTAACATAGAATATACCTATTTCTTTTTTCTATTACAGTAACGCACTAAAGCTTGTGAATGTTGGCGGTACAGTGGTGTACTCAACGTGTTCGCTAAGCCCCGTGCAGAATGACGGCGTAGTTCACATGGCGCTGAAGCAAGCCTTCGAGGCACACAGTATCGTCGCCAGTGTCAAGTAAGAACATCCACTATTGAATATCGATATTCTATTATTTAGTTAGTCGAATTTTGATCAAGTCCCTGTCGAAACAATAAGTTCTCTTTAAACCTAATGATTGGCTAACCAAAATAGCATTGACTAATCTTCAATGTTCACGTTCGAACACAGATTAAATTGACAGAGAAGCCTTTCAAATCAAGAGCGTTTAAATATCGCAAAGCTTATTATTCTTATTGTTGAGATAATACGGAATTCAGTTACACCAGTATAGCAGTAGTACAACCCGTTAGTTTAACCACAGATAATATAATAATAGTTTTAACCATAAAAGTGCATGCTGTGGTCTCCTGTTAGTGAAGGAGTACACCTACATAGTACCAGAGGGGCAATTCTCGTAATTTTAAGAACCTTCACAGTCTGATCTCAGTCTGAGTTTGTCGAAAATACCTCTAATTTTCCCACATTTTTGACATTAATTGTCGCTGAGATGAGATTGCGACTAGATTTTGAACGTTTTTAATTACGGGAATTGGCCTTCTGATGTTGCCCATTATGCCTGTGTCATATATTATGTGGATATATTTTGTTGGAGATTAAAAAAAAATATGCCAGGGACTCTGTAGTAACTGCAGGATAAAAAAGAACTGATTTGTTATTCATCCCCAACTTCTCACACGACCACAGTTATTTATTTATTTTGTTGTACCATTTTATTAACACACTAAACATTTTAGGGACATGTCATCCTCAATGTCCGGTTTGACAAGCACGCTGGTATTGGGTACTGGTTCCGCAGCGCCTAAATACGGACAGCTCGTCACGCCCTATGTCGGGGCCAACTTTGGGCCTTCCTATATCTCCAAACTTGTTCGCGTTCGGTAAAAATTAGAAGAAAAACTTTGTTGGTAAATATTAATTTTTGCATGAAACCAAGATAGTCAGACAACTGGGTGAAATACGGCCCATCTTCCCCCACTTACCGCCTTAGAACTCGCGTTTATCTAAGTCATCGTCGACGAGGAAGCGACTAGCTATAAACGTTTTTCTCGCTCAAGAAACGTACAAAAGATTGTAGGTCCCGTGTAAGTAAAAGACATAGCAAATACACGTTTGTCGCAGCGACAAGAGCTATCAAAGAGCTCAGCTGGGTGGGCAGAAAACTCGCTGAGAGACTCACGCTTAGTACATAGACACAAGCGTACCAGCAAGTAAACGCTCGTCGCCCTTGTGCACTCGCTTGTCGTTAATCGCCGGCGGCGGCACAGGTGCCTTAGTACTGTTAAAATCTGTCAAATATTCGTGAATGACGTCACCGCTCGGCAGTTTTCTAATTAACTTGGTCGACTAATAATAACGGATATATAGTCATTGGACAATCTGCTAACCTGAGCGCATTGCTCATAGCGTGACTGCAATTGATGTGTCTCCAAGAAAAATGGCGAATGCACCGTTTCATGTTAAATTAGAGGATATTTGTAAATAATGTAAATAAGGATTTTTACATAATAAAACCAAATATAATCAATAAAACGTTTATTTATTTGAAACTTTCAAACCTTTGCATAAGTACACAAATGTTCTTTGGTAAGCGAACTTACGATTACAAGTAAAATACAAAGCGTCATCTAGCTTAGTAAATATTTATAAATACACATACTACTCAAGTCTTATATTGTAAAATGCATATAATTTAATATAGAATATATATCAAAACATAAAATGTCATACTGATATAGTTTTGATAGTAAATATATTCTCTGTCAGTCAAACTTCCTTATCATTATTATGCTTTCAAAATTAATCTAAAACCTCTTGGCGATTAGTTGAATATTTAAGAACCCTGTAAATAAAATAATATACAAGGTGTAACAGAATAAAAGCAAGTCCTGAAAGTAGTTTGTTCATAATTGATTACTGAATCGATTTCAGTAACTTTTAATACCTATAGGTTTTTTTTTTTCAAATATTACTTAAGTACCTATGTATTTTGCCATACTGGCCGCCTATTGAGCCAAAGAAAATAAGTGTTATTTTAAGGCAATAAGACTCAATTTTGAATGCATAAAGTAATGCTAGGATCAACACGATTTTTTTAATATTAATATTTAGCTTAAAAAAAATTTGTTTTGATCATTGTATTATGCTTTTAACTCAATACTATAATTGGGGTGTATGAGGTCTTGCAATAATTATGTTACATATTGTTTAAAAATCAATCAGTAAATATTTAAGGGTATTGAAGATTTTTAAATGGCGCGACGGTATGTATACCAATACATACCGTCGCGCCATTTTGTTGTTTTTTCAAAATGGCGACCATATTATCTAGCTGTAGATTTATTTAATTGGTTTCATGCGTGGGCACCATTTAAACAAAATGAGGGACAAGTACGTATGCCACGGACCTTCAAAGCCCGTTTATAAAGAATTTTATCATAAAAGGGATAATAAGTACATTTTAAGTACTCATTTCAATTCATTCTTATTATCAAAATATTGTATAAATGAATAAGTCTACACAACATCTCACAAATTATTACTTACATTATTTTTAAGACGATTATACATTTATTTATTAAAAGCTAAGAAAACCATAAAATATTATGGCACATAGAAACCTCTTGATGTAATGGTATTGTAATACAAAACGATAGGTTATTCCTTTGATTATTCCTATAATGGGACATTAAATGAGATTATGGACATTAAATCAGTTCAACATTTACCAAACCTCTCCAGATAATTGTTGCAAGTTTCAACACATTCTTACGAGTAACGAGATTACCAACCCTTTGTCCAATCACAAATCTATTCGACTATCCCACGGGGAAATTACTTAAAACGTTATCATTTTATTAACGGTTTAATTTTGACAGTTCAACAACATTCATTGCGTTACTAACGTGTTGAGCAGACAAATTTTTCGAACTTATGAAGCAATGGATTAGCAATTTCCTTCAAAATGATTCAGATTCTGATTGATAGTTGACGCAATTAGGGAGCTGATTTGGAACACAAAATACATCAAGTAAATCTTTTCTACACAAGTAGGTATTGCCCTACGCTCAATCAAATTCATACATTAAAATATACAGGGTCAAATTAAATTATAAACGAAACTCCGCAGACGTTATGGGTAAAACATGATACCAAAAGATAAATTACTGAAAAGAAGTTAGTTACTTGAAATATCAGCAATTTTTTGTTTAAACTACACATTAAAATTATGTGATGGTTATTGTTATCTAAACACGATAAAACAAAAGAAAACAGATTTTTTCAATCTCATTCTTTAAATAAAAACACTACCAAAGGTCGTTGACCCCAAAAAAAAAACAACCTAATTTATCGTCACATATTCATTCATCTTCATTCGTCGTTTATTCGTCGTATAGATTATCACGTCTGCAGTTTCGCAAGCTAATTTAATATGAACCTGTATATGTATGTGCTGTTTCATTACTACCAGAACTTATCACCTTATCACCCAAGTTCTGGTTAACAAGTCTGGCAGATAATTTTATACATTATTCTGTTTCATTTTAATACCAGTTTTGACTGCTTATCCAAATATGATGAAACAGGCTGTTAGAGATCCTAATATTGGGCAAAAAAAAAAATATGGCCATCAAATTGTCAAGAAATAATCGTAATTCTGTAGTCATTTGCATTATTCTTTATTAAGCGGCTTGTGACTTTCCTTCTTTTCTTCTTCTGTCTCCACCTTATTCCATGGCTGCTCCTCTCCAGAACCGAAGATAGTGTACGCAACTAACTCTATAGCGTACAGCCCTATGGTGGTGAAGAATATCTTGCGCCATGCTGATATTGTTTGCTGGAAATATATTTTTTTTTTTATTAAGATATAAGTCGCGGAAAACCTGCAGTCTGTAACCATCTCACCGTGAAAACTTAGGTGAAGTGAGCGTGGAGTGAGCTGTCATTAGTGTCAATCCCAATAGCATCAGATGGAATGACAGCTCACTCCACGCAAGTTTTCACGGTGAGATTTTTACAGAATCGACATGCTGGATGAGATTCGCACAGACCCTATTTGCATAAGACACTAATCAATCTGAATCTCAATACGACGCACTGGGATGCGCTCTGGGATTCTCAACGCTCGGCCCAACACCGAGAGTAGAAAATCCATTGCGCAATCAAATCCCTCCGCAATCATTTTACGTCCATGCGGACGTGGGCTTAATCTGGTCGAGTTATCTCTACAATATTCACATGAAGCCAACCAAAAAAACAAATTAGTGAAATACTTACATTTCCATGAGTGACGTAGCCAACAAAGATTGGTACCACTATGCCGGGAATAGTTGCCACCGTGTTAGTAATAGCCATCAACGTACCTGGGAATACATACAATCGTTATTAAATACCTAGGAATAACCGCAAGTGACCGCAACAGTTTATTTATAAATATTCTGCGGTTGAATCTAAAGTTACGGGTTTAATAGGTTTCATATGTAAAAATAGATTTACAAGCAGAAACACGCGTCGGGCGGCTGCCGACGACAATATAGCGCTCGTTGACGCATGGTTCCCCCCACCTTTTCATTTTTTGTGTTTATGTTATTTTTTTGCGTCATGTTATTTTTTTGTGTGTGTATTTTCTTAATTTATTTTCTTTTTGTTTCTTTTTTTTTCGTGTAATAATTGAGCACCGTACTCAAATACACGAACGGCATATGATCGACGCGCTTCGACAGGCTCGTGTGTATGAACACTTAGGGTGGTCGCGTAAAGCCAGAACGGATAAGAAGATACTAAAACATTCAACCTTACACACTCAACCGATAATGCGTTATTGTGACGAGCATACTAACGAAGTTAAGTCCGACGCTTCTTCCGTCAGATGTGCAGCCACCCTTCGGGCGGGTTGTTTCACGTCCACTTGACGTACGTCTATACGTCAAAAATGGCGCTAACTATCGTCAAATAAAAAAAAAGTTATTTCACAAAATTATGGCATTGACTTACGTATTTTACGTTAACCAACCGTTTGAAACAACCGGCACTATAATAGTATAATACGTACTGGATAATTTCAAATAACTTACCAGCAAAATTAGGCGAGATGTCGATATGGTTGGAGAGGAACCCGCAGAACATGCCGCCGATGGACGTGACGGCCAGCGCCATCAGCGCCACCGCCGCCGTGCGCGCGCAGCCGATGTAGCAGATAGCCAGCAGGCACGCGCCCGGCACCAGCGACGCTGGGAAGTCACGCGTTGCATCACTAGTTTACAGCACACGAAAGCCTCCCTCTTGATGAAGTGCTTTCACAACAAGCTGGTTATGTTACAGATAAAAATCACTGTACCCATCATTGCTGCCCATCTTTGACCAAGTTTTATAGCTATTTGCCGCTTCACATTTAAAATCTCAAACTCAAAGCATTTATTTCAATGAAACCATGTACAGACACTTTTGAATTGTCAAAAATTACCTAAATAGTCGGTCAGTTAGTGAGAAAGTTGAAGCTAGTTGCCCATTCTAAAACGTAGATCTCTATGGAGAAGAACGGGCAAGAGACTCCATGGACACTCTTTTAAAGAAAAAAAGATGTTTATTTTTTATATACTTCTTTGAAATAAAATTTTATTATTTGACATTGTACAGACATCTCTAATTTTTCACATCTATATTAGTGGTTGTAATGGCAATCATATCACTTGGTTTTAGTAGGTTTTTATACATTTTATTATTTACTTTAGCCTTTTGATGGATTCTAATTTTGTAAATGTGAGGACTTTGTAGGCCTTTTAGACTAGATGATTTTTTAGGGTTCCGTACCTCAAAAGGAAAAAACGGAACCCTTATAGGATCACTCGTGTGTCTGTCTGTCTGTCCGTCTGTCACAGCCAATTTGCTCCGAATCTTATGGACCGTTGAAATTTGGTACAGATATGAATCTCTGTGACCCAAACACAGACGTGTAACGTAAATAAATGAGTTTTGAAAATGGGAGTAATTTTTGAGGGGTAAATAGACAATTTTAAAAAAAAGTTTCGCAATCTGTACCTTGTGACATATCAAATGAAAGGACTTACCGTGCGGATCTCAAATATATTTTCATTTTTCATAATTTTAAAGTAAATTGTATTAAAGTTATTTAAGACAATAGACGGAAATTTACCATTCTCCCCCCTTATCTCCGAAACTACTGAGACTAAAATTTTGAAAAAAAATGCAGAAAATAGTTCTATACCTATAGATTACAAGAAAATTAATAAGAAGTCTATGATCTTGAAACAACATGGTAAATCTCTCAATATTGTGCGTACATGTTCAGTTGGAATGTCGATGTCACGTTCTTTAAAAAAACATGGTAGATAAAATATTCATCGTACGGAACCCTCTCCACGCGAGTTCAACTCGCACTTGACCGGTTTTTATATTATCAAGTACCTGGTACTTGTTGACAGGCCTACGCTGTCCTCCCATACCTATTGTAACTTGAAAACATTGTAAAAACCAACTATTTTTAGAAGAGTAACCGTGGAGTTTCTTGCCGGTTCTTTTCCATAGGAAACGACCAATTGGAACCGTGCACCTAGCTTCTGACGTTTCATAAGTGCCCATGTAGGTTTATGTGAAATAAAATATTTTGATTTTGATTTTTTAAATCAAGATGTTACAAAATCCTGGGTACATTATTCTTGTTACTTCTATATGTGAGAACAATGTAAAAAAAACAAATGAAGAAACAACTCAAAATATAAGACACTCAACGGCGCCCGCTCACAAATATGACGCGTGGATCAGGACCATTGAGCTCAACCATTTTGTAGGAAACCATGATCCAACACACGCGCCACCAATCAAAACCCTGTCAAAATTGCGAACAGATGCGGTTGACATGCTGTTCTAAAATTATCCCAATTGACCATGGCCAAAACCACATAGTTTAATCGCATAAGCTCCAGGGAGCAGGATCTGATCATTGCTTATTGTTGTCGTTTAATTTCAACCAGTTTCTAAATATAAATAAAATTTAAAAACCTTACCAAATATCGTGCCAATCTTCCTCGCTGTGGTTGTTGTGATTTTTGACTTGCCGCGCAGCCAGTCCAAGGTTCGACTCAGGATCATGCTGAAGAACCATAGAGATAGGAACGGCATAGAGACTGCCAATGCGTTCTGGAACAAAA
Organism: Gortyna flavago; assembly: GCA_963669345.1. NCBI lineage: Eukaryota > Metazoa > Arthropoda > Insecta > Lepidoptera > Noctuidae > Gortyna > Gortyna flavago. The sequence continues at coordinate 4,275,952 of OY770144.1, forward strand.
ACACAGCCGCTGGTAACATAGTAACTATTATATTATAATATAATAAAGTTATCTGGCATTGGAAAAATCAACCCTAAATTAAATAAGAAATGTCAAATATGAAGATATTTAGTAACAATAATCTAGAGTTAAATTCATCGTGTCAAAAACGCTTGCTTGACTAGCCAGCGCCGTAGACAAGTCTTGAAACTCGAAAGCCCGCCCCTGGGCATTCAACTTTCCGGCAGTTTGTAAACATAACATAACCGTGAACTTTCTCTCATACCGAATAATATTATATGTAAAATAGGTAATTTGGTTATACGCGCTCAGCAAGTGGGCACTCTAAACTTCTTTTTCGCTCCTGATAATTACGAGATGCCGTCCTACTTTCACGTGTCATCTAATGTGACACTGTGCCGTTTTTGAAGGTAACCTATCTACCCCTTCTTACTTATACAACATTATTTTTAGTATATGCGAAACCTGAATATAGTTTGTTCAGAATAAGTAACTCAATCGATTTCAATAATTTTTACACCATGTTATATTTTGTCCCAAAAATATTTAATCACTAGTTAATTACAATAAAATCGCTGTACAGTTAGATACCTCCTGCCAAACTATTATCAATGAGCGTACGATGCTGCAGGAGCATAAAACATGGTAACCCCGCGCCGCGCCGCGTGGTGAGCATGTTTTTGAACGGTCAACCAGGTAACATAACAAGCTTATAACTTTGTGATTTCTCATGATACAGTTTTGAAATTTTGTACATAGATTCTTTACATAAAAATACTAGACACGTTTCGGGTTTGGCATATACTAAAAATAATGTTGAATATCGTTAAATAAACTTATCTTCCTATTACTTACCTCAGTCATATTAAACTTGAGCACTTGTTTCATGTAGAAGGGCAGTTCTATGAGCACCATGTACCAGCCGAAGTTAGAGCAAGTGTGAGCTATCAGGATGGCTAGGAAGGCTGGTGAGGTGAATACGGCTCGCCACGGTACGGGGTGGTTGTGCTGTGAACAAGGTAATTTATTAAATGCACTAGTAAAAAAATATTGTACAAAGGCGGACTTAATGCCTGAGGCATTTTCTACCAGTCAACCTTAGGGTGATGCAGAGACAAAACGTACTGGGTGCAACATGATAGAAAATGTATGTACCAATTGGATTTTTTTTTTAAATATAAAACATAATTTCCCTAACATTTGTTACTTATAGATTTGTAACCAACATTAATAACTTACCTACTCTACTCCATTGTCCATTCAAAAATAGTTCGACACGCGTCGATAGATGGCGTTGTTAGTTGAGACCCAATTCCTGAATCGCGGTATGGTTTCGTTACGCTGCGAAGTTTAAGTACGGGCGGTGACTTAGGTAGATTAAAAAGGGTGTTTGTCGCTTTCATGACACATGCGCCGTAAGGTGCGTGGGGTATGGTTATCAAGACATACCCAACACATAATTTTTGGATCTGAGAGGCTGTTGGTACCCAAAGTACCGGCGTCTCCTCTGCATTATACCTTTGAAAATTCCACTGGGAATTGGATGCAACGTGTGACGAACATTATGTGCATTAATGAAGAATGATTTTAATTAACTTATGGTTTAATGGTTCTAGGGATTGATTTATAAATATTGCTTAAAGTTAAGTACAAAATTAATGGTGCCGATTCTCTTGTACACCGAACCGAACTAAACTATCACTAAAATTCCTTACTTTTGGCTATGAGAATCTTAAAGCTATTCTGCAAAAAATAAATTTTCAAATAATTTTGAGACAACTAAAATCGAATTTTACAATCGCGACTCCACGTGGTACCTACTTGTTTGCCATACACCGTGAGTTTTTTTAGAGCGGTGCGTTGAAGCACGCAGGACGTGTTTTTTAAGAAAATTTTCACTTTTTGTATGAAAAATGATACATGTTGAGTTTTAGGGGTTTATGGGCTTAATAGAGGAGGTCGACATTTTCATTATTTTTGCTATAGGACACACCATTTTCGAGATAAAAGCAAAAGAAAAAAAAAGATACAGTATGTTTTTGCACCTGAAGTAGAGGTGTTGGTATGAATTTTAGTTCATGACGACTAATTTTATTTCACACCTTTTTAATCGCGATTAAAAATAGTCAGATTTATTTAGAAAATCCAAATTTTAGGTGAAAAACTTCAAATTAAGACAACCAAAATTGCCATTTTAACTCAGTGCCATCTTACAAACTAAAATACGTTGTGTTACTACAAACAAAAATACGTTGTGTCACTTTAGTCAATTTTAGAATGGGAAATCGTCGTTTGACAGGAATAAACTAAATTTTGGTGATTTCTAGCGTAGAAATTTATGATCGGTTATCAAAAAAAAAAAAACTAGATGTCCCGCCACCATGTATACGACACTAAATTAATACATTTCGTCGCCATCATGTCTACCATACCAATGTATGTATGTCTTCCTATTTCCATTCAATGGTTGACTGGATGAGAGTTTTATAGCGCCCATATAGCAGCGACTGTTGCAAAATGCGCCCACGCACATTAGGAGTCGCGGCGGGCCGCGCTTCAGAAAGTACCTTCATTCAAATTGCGAATTCGTATTCCACTCGCACAATTTCGAACTGTTTCCATTGCAGTGCAATGAGGCTCGCGCGCATGATGTAGGTACCTAATGGGCAGGCTGCGCCGGAACGCAACACGTTGCAAATCCTCTTCCATCATTTTAGTACCTACATTTAGTATCATCGAAACGCTAAACAATAGCCACAAAAATACGCCTGACGGGCGATCCGCCAACACGTTGCGCTGCTGTTAATGGTCACAGTTTGCTCGTCGATGGCCCTGCCACCCTTACGTTCAATAGGCAAAACTAGAGCCTACCAATTGCTTACCTTATTAGCTTGCTGCCCATGGTTGCCTAACGCGGTAACAACCATTTCTCTCTCCTCGGCTGTCATGAACGGCTGTTGCTGCGGCGAGTCCTGCACCAGCACCACCCACAAGACACACCATATGAGGGACAGGCCACCCATCACGTAGAACACGCTCTCCCAACCTGTGAGGGGAAATGGAGGATTATAATATTTCAGCACTTTATGGCATCTATAGTAGTTTTATTTATTTACTAGCTTCTCACACAGTAAGTGTAATAGTGGCCACTATTTTCCGTTTTTATGATTATAATACAACTAAACAATGCAACTACCGTTTATAATAATATTAACGAACAATATTGTGGAGCACAACTTAACGTGCTTATTTTCTGCATTTTCATTCTAAAATAAAAGAAATAACCAAACAAACGATGAGGGCGCCACTGCGCGGTCGGCGTTTGGTCGACGCCCGTCTTAAATGAACCTAAACATATCATACTGCGTCTTCATAGTCTTACCGATATTAGCAGTGAGCACGCCTGCCATCAGCATAGAGATGACGGTGCCCAGAGACGTGCCCGCATACGTCAGCGCGGCCATGAAGCTGCGCTCCGAAGGTGGCGCCCATTTTGACAGCAGCGTGTGCATGGCCGGGAATGTCACTCCCTGGATACAATTATAATAATTTATCTTTATTTCAGACATTTACGTCCATACATTTTTACAAAAAAAAAAAAATCGTTAGTAGGGTGGTAAAAATACACACAAAGAAAAATAAAATAAATGATTTATAGAGGGTTATTTATAGTCCTTTTAACCTGTCTGTTTAGATAGGGCGACACGGTCCTATTTTTTAGGGTTCCGTACCTCAAAAGGAAAAAACGGAACCCTTATAGGATCACTCGTGTGTCTGTCTGTCTGTCTGTCTGTCTGTCCGTCTGTCACAGCCAATTTGCCCCGAATCTTATGGACCGATTAAGTTGAAATTTGGTACACATATGAATCTCTGTGACCCAAACACAGACGTGTAACGTAAATAAATGAGTTTTGAAAATGGGAGTCATTTTTGAAGGGTAAATAGACAATTAAAAAAAAAGTTTCGCAATCTGTACCGTGTGACATATCAAATGAAAGGGCTTATCGTGAGGATCTCAAATATATTTTTTTCATAATTTTAAAATAAATTGTATTAAAGTTATTTAAGACAATAGACGGAAATTTACCATTCCCACCCCCTTATCTCCGAAACTACTGAGCCTAAAATTTTGAAAAAAATACAGAAAATAGTTCTATACCTATAGATTACAGGAAAATTAATAAGAAGTCTATGATCTTGAAACAACATGGTAAATCTCTCAATATTGTGCGTACAAACTTACATTTTCAGTTGGAATGTATGGGAGAACATGTTTTTCAACTACAATGTTAAGTTTGTTCTTGGGATAAATTCATTCCAACTACGGAACCCTTCATTGTGCGTGGTCCGACACGTACTTAGCCGGTTTTCTTTTTTTAATCTTAGTGGAAGAGGCCCTTTGCCCAGCAGTGGGTCAGAATAGCTTAACAAAAAAAAAGCTCATTGTGTTTTCAATAAAACGAAAGCGGTGCACCAACTTTTTATAAAGCAGAGTTCTTGTAGGTCTTTATTGCATCCAAAATCAATCAATCCTTCGTCCAAAACTAAAAAAGAGAACAAATGTAGCCTTTATTTAAGTTCTTGGTTTTCATAAAATATTATCTCATTAGTAGAGACAATTTATAAAAATAATCAGGTCAAGTGCGAGTCGGACTCTGGAACGAGGGTTCTGTACAAATTTGAAAATATGCGGCATAAACGGAACATAAACGCTATAGTCGGGTCGGGGTACTTTACGCAAAAAGAAACTCCAACTATGGTGCGTGTAAACCTGTATATTTGGTATAAACGATATATGTACGACAGTGTGACAATTAATAGAGACTTTAACATAGATCTAAGAACTGGGGCGGCTCGCGAGGCGCACGAGTCTGACCGCCGAGCGCGTGCGCCGTTACCGGGTGCTTGCGACTCACTGGCGGCGCTGCGGCGGGGCGGGCGGGGCGATATTCTAGGGTTGTGCGAACCGTAACTAGTCCCGTAACTTTGCCGGCACACGACGAACTCTAGAAGTGCGGGGAGTCGGTAGGGGTCGCGCTATAACGCTCCCTTTTGATTGCGTTGACTTAATTAGAAGTTTGATTTTTTTACTGCATTGTAGCCCTGAGTATTTGATCAATTTTAATTTCAACTTGACAACTCCACGCGTTCCTGAGAAAAAGGGTCTTGACAGACGGACAACGAAGTGATCTATATTAAGGGTTCCGTTTTTCCTTTTGAGGTACGGAACCCTAAAAATGGAATTCTCAGAAATGCAGGAAAATAAAACCACAAAAAAAATGCTTTTACAATCATATCAAGTCAATCATTATCTACCAACATTTCAAGGTAACCATGTTTCGATTCTCCACGTGTTTTGTTTTCATAAACATATATTATAACGATAACGCCTACGGACATTATAATAATGCTATAGGTATTAAACGTATGTGGCGCCAACATAGATGCAAACACATTGAAATCAATAAATAGAGTTGACGTTGTTTAGAAAAATGATCCCACGAATAAAAGGAATAGGTATGTTATGATTTGATATGCACGGGTAATACCAATAACGCATGATTCTATGTAGAAACACGTAGGAATGTAGTAGGATGTTTTTATGTATACCAGACCTACATACTCGTAGAAGTTCGTAACCATTTTCTTCTAAGCGAGTAAATTTCATTGATCAGCACCTTGATTACGTAACACGCATATATATTTACACGCGTAATCTATTGCTTCATTATGTTCGAAAAAATTGTCTGCTCAACAACGTACAGAGGCCAGCACATCAACCTACCCCAATCTGTTAAATTTTCCCAATTGAATATGAACCTTATTCCTTTGTGGTAAAGTTGAAAATCTATCAAAGAAAATTGACAGATTGGGGTAGCTTGATGTGCTGGCCTCTGTGCCTAAATAACGCAATGGATGTTGTTGAACTGTCAAAATTAAAGCTCTGATAGCGTTACGCAATCACCGGCAGTTGGTGAATGAAGAATTCGATGCCATTTTGGACCGTATTTTGTAAAATTACTGTTGGCTAATAATATAACACATAATTTAACTACACTATTGCATTAGGTAAGCCTGTGATGTGTGATGATAGTTGTATTAAATAAATAAAAAATAAAAAACTTCCAACAAGCTTAAATATTCTGTAAATATCTCACCGTGAAGTGAGTTTGTAGTGAGGTGTCAATATTGGCAATCCCTAGTATCAACCGGTCGATTCTGTTAGAATCTCACTGTGAGAAGTTAGGTGAAGTGAGCGGTTATTCCATCAGCCCGTCGATTCTGTTAGAATCTCACCGTGACTCCGTGAGAAGTTAGGTGAAGTGAGGTGTCATTCCATCTAATGCTAGGGATTGACACTAATGACAGCTCACTTTAAGCTCACTTCACCCGAGTTATCACGGTGAGATTTTTACAGAATAGCACTACAGGTGAAATGGCAGCTCACTTTCACTTCACCTAAGTATTCACGGTGAGATTTTTACAGAACTGTGCCCCAATTCTGTATTATTCCCCGCGAAATCTTACCACGTGCAAACCACGTCAATATCGTGTCTTGATAACGGCAAGGAATCAAAAAGTCAACCGTACAAACCACGCCATTGTGTCAGAGAATACATTAATAGCAGATGTCGTGATTAACTAAGGAATTTACGTGGTTTCGAAGTAAGGTGAATTAGGGCCCACACCGGCTGTACATCAAGTCAGTCAGCATGAGTCAGGATGTACAGCCAGTCGGCTGTAGGTACATCCTGGGAAATGGTGCAGAATTGTGCTACTTTCTAACCTAGGCAACAGCATTGTCAAGACGCAATTATCATTCTGGATGATAGATGGAGCTATGAAACCCCTAAGCTCAATCATGAGAATCATGAGTTTGGTAATTATCACAGATTAGGTAAAACCTAAAATTGCTTGCTTATAAAGTGCAGTCGATAAATGATGCAGCATACATTCATGTCTAAAAGCTTTCATGACCTTTTATTAAGTTTAAATATAACTGCTTACCCCTCCGATGCCTTCGCCGATCCTCATGAGCACAGCCGCAGAGTAGTGCAGTTCACACATAACTGGAGTCAGCAGGGTGCACACTACGTTGATAAACACGCTGAAGAACATCACCCATTTTGCAGAGTACAGCTCTGCGATGCGGGCAGCTAGAAGACAAAGATATTCAATGACAAATGCCGGGTACAGATGAGTGAAACCACTGAAACGTAACATGAAATTAAACAAATGAACCTCCAATGAAATCAAATCGTTGAGCTCCTTAAGTTTTGAGTTGAGCTGCACGATTTCTGACAAATGCGTGCACTGACTGGATAGGTCCTCTCAATCTGTGTGGTTCTTTCCTCAAAAGACCATCTCCGACATCGATCTACATGGTCTTCATATAACCTGACCAAGATTATGTCTGGACTTTAAAAGAGACTGTGACTGAGTTTGTTTCGGCCTTTATTCTCAGAGTCAGATAGGAAACGCCGACCTCATCTAGTTTTATAAAAAATATGATTGACGTGTAAAAGTGTTTGTGCAAACCTACTTACAAAATAAAAAAACATTTTTCATTTAATGACAAAAACAACATGAAATTTAAAACAAGAACTAGACGAATTTGTTGCAACTTTGTGTTACATTTCAAGCTTATACTTTTCACCAATGTCATCTCTGTAGGTATTCTGCAAAAACAGTTTCGTCAATTTATAAGTCGCATAAAAAAGCCGAGCGCCGAAGGAAATCTATTGCAATATAAAACGGGCGCAATACTGACACCGTCTCTCACTGCTGAAAGGTACCTCCATAACACTTGGTTCAATCCTTCAATCAAACCCAGATCAGCAGTCGATGGCAGAGGCACTGTTGCTATTGCAAAACTTTTCTGTGGGACACATCGCGGCGAGTCGTCCCAATAATGATAGCAAACGAATGCGAAAAAAAATAGGGGCTCTAGACTTAGGACTTACCAGGTAGTTGTGAGATGAAATAGCCCCAGAAATAACAACTGAGGACAATGCCTTGAACTTCTGAAGGCCACGCGAACGGTCCATCCGGTTCCTAAAAACAGAAAACATCAAGAAATATATTAAACAGCCCTCCGAATAAAGTGGCAGAGACAGCTTGAGTCTAAAATTGAGAACTTGCATTTGAGCAGTTAGTCTTGATCCTCGATAAGAAACCAATTGGAACTATTCCGTCGTCAAATAAAACAATCAGAAAGGAGAAAGTTAATAGGATCCGAGCTATAACTGGAATTTTACGAGAAGCGATGCCCGTTTGTCCGCTTCTCTACCCCTGAAAAGGTCAAGGGCACTTCGGAAATAACTTCAACTTAACGACCATACTCATAAAATTTACTGAAACCTTCGCGAAATACCTAAGTTTTGTATCGTAAATCTAACTCAGAATCAAAAGATATTGTTGTTGTTGCAAATTCTTTCTCCAAAATCATTCGAGCCGATTGGAAGTGATCCAAAAATGAATCAACGGAGAGGTATCAGACGGTAATGCTAATGACACATCAAGGTCGTGCTTCTTTTAGTTTGTTTGTAGGTACCATAAGTTTGAACCCGGATTTGGAGGTCGATTTCTAAATATCTGTCACCTATGAGGGATCATAAGCATTACAGGTCCAAAGCATCGTCCGTTTCTCCTAAACACAGATTACTCAGTGATCTAGCTAGACGAGTAGCGATTCACCCACCATGTAATTGACAATGCATACTTTGTAAGTCCCTCATGTACTATAAAACCTTTATGTAAGTACCAATTTTTTTTTTTTTATATAATACATCCGTATCTCTGGATCATGGAATCCCGCGCGGTCCTTTACAAGACAACTCTTTAGAAGTCAACTCGCAAAGGCCCCATAAACAATTTTAAATAGAATAAGGCACCAACCGACGACTGTCCCTGTATGCTCTTTGCAAGTGTAGGTACCCACGGACAAGGCAGGATTAGTGCAGAACATGGAAACAAATATATTAGGCTATGGGTTTGTGTGGCTCTAATGGATTGGTTACCGTACTTTATTATTAATGCACCGTTGTACACAATTGTCACACAAAAATAAAACTTTTTTCCTCATACAAAATTAAAACAATGTCACATTAAGTGGGGACATAATTACGAGTATCTTTAGCGCTAAAGCTGTATGTCCTGGTATTCGTAATTTATGATGTCGCAACACTCGCAACCGTCTGCGTAAGATATGATTTAAAATTGAAACATTGATATAGCCAATGAAATGCTTCGTATTCGTATTATAACAGTTTACGATCGCCCCAATTGATGTTTAAAAAACAACTCATGTTTATTTGCAAGTTGATGAAAATCAGGTCAATTTGATATGACATTGAAAGAACTTTTTTATCATCGTATGGCGTCTGTACAGAGTCAAATTAAATTAGCTAGCGAAACTTCACAGACATGATGGGAATTTATATCTAATGACGATAATATAAAAAATAAAAACGAATCTGAAACTCTTTTAGGGTTTTTTTTATTTGAATTCGTTCTACTAAGCCTGTCAATTTTGTCGTATGGTAATATACCGCGCACTTGCAGCCAGTCGAACATAATGACGGTGTATGGGAGCCCGCGCACAAAGCAGCCACGAAGCGTCATAATATGGTTTAAGTAATTGAAATAAATAATTTGAGTTTGAGTATGAACCCTATTTTTTTTTAGCAAATAAGTAATGATCATAATTATATTTGTGCTTATAGTCGAATGTGAGAATACGAATATAAACCTTATTTGGTTACAATAAGGTTCATATTCGATTGAAAGCTAACTTTCCTTGCAAAGAAAATAAAAATGCGATCTGTGAATCTTGCCCCAAAGTGACCCACTATTTTCAACGAAATCGTTACTTACAGTAGAATTGACATGCCCTCCTTCACACGCCTCATCAACAGGCGCCAACAAACTGGCACTCTTATTAAGGAGTCCGTCTTCTTTCTCTTGGGCCGCTTTGATCGCACTATGGTTCAGCATCCCCACCATAGCCACAGAGAGATTCACCTTCAGACCATAGACTATGGCGAAGCCTATAGAGCCGAGGACGGCTAGGACGTACCGCGCAGGAACGATACCTGAAATGAGCAAAGAAAAGCATTGAGTTTTTTGGGACAACTTGCAAATTTGTTGATAGATATTGGTGTTAAAGTCTTGCAGCCATTCCTTTAGTGATCGTCCATCATAAATAGCCCATTAAAAAGGATTGGAAAGTCGGATTGCTTTACTAACCGTCAGTTTTAAGTTGAGCTACTCGACTACTGACAATTAATGCATGCACTGACTGGGTCCACTCAAATATCGCACCTTCATTTCGAAACCGTTACTAAACAAAAAATTAAGTTTTACAGGAGAGCTAATTTACGATTTTTGAATGACTATTTTTACCTCGTAATGAACACATAAGAGATATTTCTGGCTTTATTTGTTAAATTATAGGTTTAATAACTCAATTTCGCGAAAATTTCGTTTAGTAACGGTTTCGAAATGAAGGTGCGATATGTCTGCCATCTGGTTCTTTGGCCAATAGACCATTTCGGACACTATAATTACATGGTCCTCATATGAACTGACCAAGATTATGTCTAGACTTTAAAAGAGACTGTGACCTCTGAGTTTGTATCGGTCTTTCTTCGCAGAGTAGTCGGAAAGGAAACCAACGAACTCATCAAGTTTTTAACATAATTTATTTTTGGCGTGTTTTTTTTCACCCGGTAATAGAAAAAATATCATTTAACATATTATAACTATGGATTTACTCGTTCATTGATCGCTTCTTAGGACGGGCACCCGGGATTTCATCAGACATAGTAAAATGTGGATCACATTGCCTAAAGTTTCGGACAATATACCTACAGTGTCAAATTAAATTAGCTAGTGAAACTCCATAGGCCTGACTTATCGATATCTCAACATGATAAAACAAAAGAAAACAGTTTTTTTCATTCTTCAAGTAACAACACTACCAACGGTCGTTGACCCCCAAAAAAACATCAAATATTTATTTATTTTATTGTATCAATGTTTATATATCGATGCCCATCACGTCAGCAGAGTTTCGCTAGCAAATTTAAGTTGACCCTCTATTATAAACGTATTTATTACCCCCTTACTAATAAACGTTGTATAGCGTCTCTGTATATAACGCTTTGTCTTCTTTCGAAAGTCTGAAAAAATTACTGACGACTGAAAGAGAAATTGGTGTGTAAATTCATCTGATAAAATTCGTTTATTATTATGGGGGTTAATTTTTAATCAATTAGTATAATACAATTTATCAATAACGACACATATTGCGTCCTTCCCACTTCTTGACTTTGTCAATACAAACAACAAGAGTTTCCAAGAACCTATCTTCAGTTCTAAGTGATTGTGTGTGCCGGATATTGGCACGCCTTCATCCAATATTGTCAAAGGTAGTCGAAGTCACGTAGGTGCGAAAAATAATCTTCAGTTCGAACTGTGAAGAGGAACAGTTTAGTACTAGTAATTTTAGCAGTAGGTAGACTATTGTTTTGGAAATAAAACAAAAGGTTAGTTACACCTTTTATAACTCAAGAACGGCTGGACCGATTTTTAAGATCTTCGATTTGTTGGATTTGTCTCCACCCCAAATAGCAGACTATCTATTAAAATATGGGAAAATTCAGGAAAAAAATACTTTATCCATTATCTCATATATTTTGTATGGAACGGCTCTTTTTATGATTTCTTGAGAACTTCGTTTGTTTTTTTGTTTACGTCACGCATTGGGAGTTTATAACATTTATTGATTCTGCGATATTAATGCGGTACGAAAGTCAGCAATCCTAACTAGGTAATATTCTAAATGCGAAAGTAAGTTTCTTTGTTAGTTAGGTACGCTTTCACGCTAAAACGGATGAATGGATTTGGATGACATTTGGCACACAGATAGACCATGACCGCGGTACGGACATAGGCTACTTTTCATCCTGGATGGCTGATAAAGTTGCGGGCAACCACTAGTATAATATAAATAGTATAATATAGTAATAAGTTTTCTTATGTAACACCATATGACCATAATTGCAAAGATGCCAGTCTTCTAGAGGAACCTTAACTACTTACTCTAATTCACCTCCTCCATATATTATTTGTCAATGCCTGCTCCTAATTGTATAAAGTATAATCTCCTTTGACATATATACGATAAACTCAGTATTGATGAGATGCATTTTAGAACAATGGTGCATAATATTTTGCTTATTTACGCCCGTTTGGGAATTCATCAAGGCAAATTATATTTTATAAGATAATGCATTCATCCAATGCATCCAGCACCCTCACAATATTATAATCACAATCTGAATCATTTTAAAGGATATTTCTAATCCATTGCTTCTTAAGTTCCAAACAACATTCACTGCTCAACAACGTAAAAAACGCAATGAATGTTGTTGAACTTTCAATGAAAGCCATTGCTATTGATATCGTGTTACTCAATTACCCCGTAGAATAGATAACACGCAAGTGGTGTAGTTTTATCGTCGCGTTAACTTACAAAAACAAGTTGAATTCAAATCTTTTATCAATAAACCCACCTAATTAATATTAAAATTTTAAACCAATGGAATGGCCACTAGTATTATATAAACAGCGTGTAAGTAAATGTGTGGTCATATTTTAGGGTGTGGTATAAACCATCAAACTGAACCACTTTCTCCACGGGACCAACATATCACATATCGTTATCGCGAAAAACTAATACCCTGTCCCATACAAAACTTCAATACCTACCCGACCCAAATGTACGGGACGGCTAACAATTTTTTAAATATGACCGCACATTTCTGGTTACACGCTGTTTACATCTGTGGTGCACATGTGGGGTTCGGTGAAAGAAACAAGTTGAACTTTCCCGTTATATTAGAATAGATACAGTACCTATATAAAAAAGTGCTCTGTGGATTGGATACAGTCGTGGTGTCGCTTGCGTTCCCAGCCGATGCGACTGCATCGGCTGTGTAACCAAAATATGTAGTTCGACATTCTAATGCGGTTATTGAATATATCGATATTACGATAATTGATAGTCAAACAAAACGAGAAGATTAGTTACCAAAATTCGAGTTTCAAGCCGCTTATTGGTCTATCTCGCACACAGAAGCTAGAGTAAAACATAGGTACATAATGCGCGTTTTGATATACGTATAAGTACCTACTATGCCAAATCGAATGCCAAATAATAGAATATCAATTGATCGACCAATAAAAATCGAACGTCCTAGATTGTGTTGATGTGTTACTTACGTACATAGGTACATACCAGCTTGATTTTGTGCATGCAAAAAAACAAATAATATTTTGGCCTGCGGTCACTTGTGACATATACAATATCAGTGTAAATCACGTCACTGATCAGTGATAACCTAAATTGATTTTATTCACTTTTTCCAACAGATAATAGGTGGAGCCAGGAATTACTGAATATCAGGATATTGGAAATTGTATAGGTAGGTATGTATAGTTATCTACTATTTACACTAATGATGACTATAACTAACTAAAACAAAAGACGACAAGTACCTACTCGCCCGCATTGCTGTCATCCAGAAACGTGCCCAGAAGACTGGCAGCATTGCCACGTTGAAAGGCAATATGCTAATTCTTTGGTAAAAGAACGAGTCAGCCTTCTGGTCACCTGAAGTGTCCACCAGCCCCATGACCCGAGCGTTCGACCCCAAATGGCTCAAAGCTGTAGGTTTACAGTATTTGGTCAGCAGCAGCAGCATCCTAATTGCGACACACGATTAATCATAATATGAATCATTTTGAAGGATATTGTCAATCCATTGCTTCATATGTTCGAAAAAAAATCTGCTCAACAATGCAAATAACGTAATGAATATTGTTGAACTGTCAAAATGAATGCGATTCCTACTGTTAGTTTGTTACGCAGTTACCCCGCAAGTCAGGATATTAGATATGGCCTCTCAGCTTCCATCGTTGATTTTTTCGAACATTTGAAGCTTAAGGAACCTTCAAAATAATTCAGACTGATGGATAGAGTGTTAGGCAATGTGACGTTACTTGGACGTGGGTAGTTTGGTCGTTTATGGGTCAGTAATGATGGAGATAACGATATTGATTGAAAGCTCAACTGTTGATAAAATCAAAATTTGATTTATTTGTGTCTCTTATTAGCCACAGTTGAGCTAGATAATGGCTTTACAACATTCATTGTTATTTTCGTGGCCTGAGCAGATTTTTTTTTCGAATATACGAAGCAATAAATTAGCGATATCCTTCAAAATGATCGAGATTGTGATTGAAAGTGTGTCACGCAATCAAGGTGCTGCGGGCTAATTGCGTAACACATTAACAGATAACATTTCCGTGCTAACAGTAACAGTAGGAATGGCTTTAATTTTGACAGTTCAACAGCTTGAGCAGACAAATGTTTCGAACATAAAATATGAAGTAATGGATTAGCAGTATCATTCAAAATAATTCAGGGCCCTAAAGTATGTTGGGGTAAGTTCGGCGCTGGAGTAAGACCGTACGAATCAAATTTCCAGATAATTTGGCAATATTTGGCCAATTTTACAGCAACTACCATAAAAGTATGGATTAAAACTTATAAGGTAAGTAGTTGCTGTAAATTTGGCCATAACATAACATAACATAATCAGCCTATAATGTTCCCACTGCTAGGACAAAGGCCTCCTCTCAATGAGAGGTAGTGGGCCGTAATCTACCACGCGGGCCCAGTGCGGGTTGTTAGATGTCACATGTCGTCGAATTTTTGGTTCTAGGACATGCCGGTTTCCTCACGATGTTTTCCTTCACCGTTTTGAGAGCAGCGGTGATGAAATAATTTACACAAAGTAAAGCGCCTGTCTGGGTTCGAACCCACGACCTACAACTCTTAAGTCGCGGCCGATACCACTGGGCCAATATGCTCTCTTTTGAAATTAAATTAAATTTTGCCAAATTATCTGGGATTCGTACGATCTTACGATCATACTTTAATTTACTATTGCTTGCTCGAAACTGCATGTCAATTCCATAACTAATCCCGCCAATATATCTCGCGTTCATTTTGCGCGGTTTCGTTCATTGTGTCATAGAGAAGAGAATAAGGCCCCAGATTCTCATTAAAAGTCTCATCCAGGTAATAACTACTGCCTGCCGGGGCAGCGGCATTGTCCGAAAGGATTACCTCTACCCCGGAATATAAGGGGCTAAGGAAGGAACACGGATGGGTTTTACTCAGTAAGAGTCTGACACTCCCTTCCGCTCCACCCAGAGCGGGAAGGGTCATTGGATGATTTCCCATCTTTAAAAAAAAAAAAAGGTAGTAACTACTACTGTTAACAAAATATAATATTTACGCTGTGTTTTATTCAATCACCTAAGACAATAGAGGATCCAATTGAATGACTCAGCCAAACGAAGCTGTGGTTTTAGGTACCCTACACAAGGAAAATTAATAATTACTTAGGTATCTAATTCAAACATAGGTCGTTTCGATGTCTCTGGACTTGCTAGGTTTTTAAATGGTCGACAAGAATACGAAGGAAATACGATCAATACCAATCAAAGTTAGTCGGTGAGGTTAAGTTAGTAGGTAAATGTTTTTGTAAGTAGTGTTAATATTGTAGATATGGTGGTACGGAACCCTTCGTGTGCGAGTCCAACTCGTACTTGGCCGGTTTTATATACTTGTAAGTTGTACATATTATTGTTTTAAGATTGTTAGCTTTTTAAATTACTTATGTAAATATTTGATTCTCTAATAAAATTTGTAATTTTAAAATTATTTTAATAGTTCAAAAAGGAAGATGGGGTGGCATCGGATGATGGATTTGAGACAGCAGCGTGGGGAGGGGATTTTAACGGGTTAACGACCCCACCAAAATTACAAACTCCCTTCTGTGTACGTGACCTTCCCGGTTTCAAGGACGAGCGGGCGGGACGCTTCCAAATAAACAGTTTAGAATTTAGGTTTTAAAAATTTATTACCTAGTTTCCTCACTTTCCTTCAGTTAACTCTTATCATTTGCTCTGTTTATAAAAAAAATGGTGATTAAATTAGGTACCTACACTGGATTGAATTAAGTCATTATAATTAAACTTTAGTTGACTCTTTTTATATTTCAATTCATAAAATTCATTTAGTGTCGCTAAAAACATTTTTCTAACTCTAACAAGGTTACATGCTCGTGACTTTACCTACGCACCTTCCAAATAAAATACAATAAATACTTACGCCACAACACACTTTCTTTTACTGGAACCTCCATATTTTAGTCTTATTTAATCAACAAACTATTAAGAAATTAAAATTAATTTCATTTATTTTTCACTTTTATTAAACACGCGGGAACGGACTCTGTCAAACAAAATAAACGGTCCACTCAAAACAACGCGCGCTTGTGTCACTGTCCAGCAAACCACTGCGCGAGTGCGCGTCCTCTACGCAACGCGTTCATAACATGGAGAAATGATCAGTAATGCTGGTGCAACGTTTACTTTATACATAAATGAGGAGGAACGTGCTAAGCGCCATGTACCAAACATTTTGGGGCGTCGTCACGTCACTCACACGCGTCCTACTTGAGCTTTCGCGCCACTAAGAGCTTCAAGGTGACCTTCAAAACGAAATCGATGAAAGGAACTTTTCTATGGAACTCAGGGGTGATGCGCAAAATTGTTTGTTTCATTATGAATTATACCTTCTTAAAAGTCAGTTTATAACTTAGGACGTTTGTTTAGTTAGGTAGGTCTCCAGCTTAAACGACACGCTGAGTGATAATTTAATAAAATGAGGAATATCCCAAGATAATTTGCAAACCTAGTCAAACAAACGATAAGTATCATTCTGTTAATTGTAATTAATTTACTAAGGATAAGGTAGATATTAGTTACCTAGGTGCATATACCTCTTCATCTAAATGTAGTAAGTACAATTAATGTCATCTACGATTCTACAGTAGTAGGTAAATAAAAAGCCGAATTTAGGTATTTCTCCTGGATCGTGGCGTAAGTGCCCGCGCCGGGTGTAACAAGAAACCAATATCAAAAACTTTTTGATCTTCGATTCTTGGTGCAAAATACTTTGACAAAAACATTTAGATCCTGGAATCAAACCGGTCGCGACCCGAGAAGCGCAAATGTTTTCTGATTTCTAGTTATTCCACAGGGCTGTTGCTTGCAAAGTTGCAAGCTCTGTCCATTTCATCTATTCCAACGATTCGATTACTATAAAAAGAGAATCAATTTTGAGCATGTAAGATCTTGAAATGAAAATATCATACATCACAATAAATATTTTTCTATTTTTTTTTTTCTATCAACAACCACGGTACGGATTTCCGTGCGTGCGCCTTACACATTGAAAGCGCAAGAGTCAAAGAGTGCACTGTGCTAGCATTGATCAGGCAGGCGCTCTTACACAAAAGAATAATAAAATACGATACAAAATCGGCACGAATCCAGGAATAATGGCTTCTATGGGGGAAGGTTTGTGCCCTGCTGCAATGAGAAAAAGGTTTTGTTTTGGATGATGTGTTTTAGTTGTTTTTCGGCAATTTCTTCTTTGAATAATAATCACATGCACTCTTAGGGTTTAAACAGACGGACTGCATTTTATCTGCAACATCGCAGTTTAGATGCAGTTGACATGACTGCTTCGAAAGCTGGCATGCAGTTCAAATGCAGTCCGTCTGTTTAGTTGAATATATCGACTGCGCGCGGTTGCTGCGAATGCTGCAGTACAGGGGGCCTAAAAAGGCCACTTTGGCAGAATCATAAAACAATTCATATCACGCAATTTCATTTCACCTGTATGACAGTTTTGTATGGAGATTCGTAAAATGCTATAGGTACACCTCTGCCTAACCCTTCAGGGATATATAGGTGTGAAACTGTCAAACAGATAAATTGCGTTATATAAATTGTTTTTTGATTCTGCCAAAGTGGCCTTTTTAGGCCCCCAATCCGTCTGATGGCAGCCTTAGTTCTATAATTCCCTTTATATCTCGAATCTGGTTCAGGAACACAAAATCTACACAGTATTCACATTTCACAGTCCTCCTTATCATGGGTCTCTCTCGTCTGCTCGAAATTGCAGCATCCGCCTTCCCGTAGCCTTTGATAAATAAATTATCAAATGCGTTCCATTTGTTTCATAGTTTTATGACAATATTCACTTTTGAATGCACTATTTTGTAGATCCTGCCTACATCCATTGGAAAAAGTCGTGAGTTTACTTAAGCATGAATGAGACGCCAGCGCTACCCGAAACTGTCAAGTTTTCCCAATCAACCTTGAACCTTATTCTTTAACAATAAAGTTGAAAATCTATTAAATTTTGACAGATTGTTTATAGTAGCTTGATGTGCAGCTGGCAGTGAACGAAAATAAACAGCAGCAGGCGTCTGTACCATTACATAATATTGGTGGAAGTTGTTTCAATTGGTCACTGGCTTAATAGAACAAACTACAAGTTTATTACGAAGGATTACAACCACAACATAAAATTATTATTGTATTTTTTTTTAAATTAGGTGTTGACTTTTCCATCGCCTGATATCTTTTAGTTGAGGAATAAAATTGACGTTTGACAGTTTTTGTATGAAATAACCAATGATATTTTAAGTACTTATAATATCATTGGAAATAATAGTTAAAATTTAAAAATTATTCCTCGAATAAAGTTATCAGATGATCTAATTTATTTTTTATTTTCATAGTGTATTTACATAATACAAGCTAACATTTAAAATAATAATATGTACAATTGTATGAAAAAAGAATCATAGGGCATAAAAAAATTCGTCCGCATCGCTGCCAACAGGAACAGTGCCCAAAAGGCTGGCAGCATTACCACGTTGTATGGCGATGCTAAGTCTTTGGCCAAGAAATAGGCCAGCCCTCTGGTCACGTGAAGAGTCGACTAACCGCTTGGCGATATCTCAAAAACCAAGTGAGCACTCGGACCCCATGGCCCTGGTGTTTCAACCCCAAACGGCTCGAATATATAACTACCAATTAGGTTGGAATATTTTCGCCGTTTGAGGTTTTCTGCACCTGCAGCAGCCGCTCCAGCACAGCCCACCGTGCAAGGAAGATGGGATGGCGCAAGGGTGTCGACACATGTTGCATCCCACACCAAAGGTCTACCTAACTTCCAGGGCATTATGGTCATTCCGTCTGGTCTCTTCCCATCGTCGCGCGCCAGGCCGTTGGGTTCTAAAACAGCTGGCACCCCGGCGGTGACAAGAGCACGACGGATGATGTCATTAATGCTGGCGTGCCGGGCTATCCGGCCTGTGTTCCTACTGCAGGATAGGCCGTGTTCGAGGCAGTCGACAGCTTCACCGCACTGACCCCGATGCGGAGCCCCGCAAGTAGCGCCCAAACGCAGACAGGTAGCGAGCCGGAAAGTGGTGTCACCCAGCATAGTGCCTATTTTGGGTGATGGGAGTGCTTGAAGCCAGAGCCCCGACTCCCACTCACCCACAGCCAGCAGGCGGACACGCTCTGCAGAATTGGTGGACGTATTGATAAGATTATTCCGCACAAACCTGCAGAGCGGCTCTTCCCACTGTCTCTGGGAAAATGGGTTTAAGGGCCGGTCTGTATCCGGGCACGCCGCTTTCCAGGCATTCACCGCGTCGGTCAAGCGTTGAACTTCAGAGTTCTCCAGGCAGGGGGCTAAAATTTTCCCGGTTAACTTTTCAGTGCAGTGGACAGAAGGCAGGAACGCCTGTAAGCTAATACTGGTAATTTTGCGGACGGCGAGGCCACCAAAACGGATGGGTAGTGTAGTGTAGCTTGCAGCCACGCTCGATCGTCCAAGGCCACATTTAGAATGGATGTTAAAGTGCTGCGAATAATTTGGTCTATTTATCAAAGAGGTGTGGCTGCTTCCATAAAGGGGAAAAGCGTAGAAAATACATAAAATTTGGGCCAAAACAACAGTATCTAATCAGGGTGAATGCCGAATGTAAATTAATTTTGGAGAGTGTCGATTGAATGAAAAATCAGCCATAAAAAACACAAATCATCTTTCGAAACACTGACCTGACGGACCTGATGGTGATAATCCTAAACGAACAGCGAACTGTCTTTGTGACATTGACAGCGACAGCGACACTTGTCAAATTGTCATTGCAGCAGAGAAATAGTGTTTTCCATTTTTCAACTTTCAAGGTTGTGGAAGTTGTGGAACTGAAGAAATGAAAATATTGCTGATTTCCTAAGCAAGCCAGCCGCTTTTCCATACTTTCATCTGCATTTTATGAATGAAACATCATCATAAAAAAATATATTCCGTTGTAAGGAAAAACAAACATTACTACTTTTGAAAGAACGCATCAAGAGGCGTCAACAGCTGACTGTCAGACACATTCAGGCGACGCGACTGGCTAAAAATACGGACGAGTTTTTGAACATTCAAATTGGAGTCAGGCTCCTCCCGTCAAGCGTGGCGCTCGCTCACTCGCTCGGCCGCTGACTCGGCAGGCGGCTAATGTGTGTATAAAAAGTTTTAGTTGCGCTAATAATCGGTGGTGAAAGTCTGCGTAGATGTAGCGTGAACAATCGTCAAGAAATGTCCTCTGTCGGCTCGTACTTTGAATAAATTAATCGGACGGTTTCTAAAGCGTGCCATGGTGTTAACTGGTGATTTTCTATCGAATATTTGCGTACAAATGTGAGGGGTCAATGAAAACAGTGATTATCCTACTTGGTTTCTGTAAAAATATTTTTTGTGAACTGAAGTTAATATGGCGTTAACCGTGGAGCAGAAAAATGATCTTGATTTTATACTCAAGAATTTGTTGGCTGGAGGTAAGAGTATATCAGTTTTTTTTTTTTATGCATGGAAGTGGTAATCATTCTATGCGTTAAAGCAAAGAAAGTTTAACAAGTAGGTAAAGAGGTCAGAATATTTTGAACCTTTTAAGTACAAAGAGTATTTAGTGCTTTTTTATGCATGAATAAAGCAAATCATATTTTGGTCTGTTATGTTAAAAGCTGACTTCAAATCCTTTAAATTTTTAAGGAGAATATTAATCCTCAATAAAATTAGGGGTTGTTACAAATTTGATTTGCCTACCCGTTAACAAAATATTGTCTAAGTACATTTTTTATGTAAAATCTACCAAGATTTATCTCTGTAGGTATTCAAAGTCCATAGAGTTAATGATCAGTGGCTAAAAAGAATAATGGTCCTGCTGAATTAAATATGATAAATTAACCACCACTTTCCGGGCATTTTGCTTTGGAAAGTGTTTTTGTAGTTTCTATATTAATAGCTGTATTCCAGTTCAGATGGAATTCTAAAGATAATTTTATAATTTAAATATCTACTATGTGAAAATGAAACACAATTTTAACCATTGTTTATTATTCTTTAAGTTTTTATACAATGTCCATCAAAATGATAATGCAAAAATATACTGCTATTTTTAAACTCAAATCTGATATGTTATCTTATTAGCGATTACGCACTGTCGACTTATCGCCGACGATTCGGTCGACTGCGACTGTGACTTACTATAGTTTAAATAATTGTTTATGCACTTGGTCGCCGGATGATGCCTATGTTTTGGTCGCCGAGGGATCGAGTCGCCGGCGACCTGTCGACAACGTGTAATAGCTCTAAATGTCATGTATGATGTTCTAGTATTCTCTCATGATATTTCCCTATTTGTACCTATAACTGCTATCAAATCCTACTTACTTTCGTACTTCTTACTTTCCATATCCTGGAACAGTCCCTCACTTGCATAGTGCGAGTAGGGTCCTGAGAGAAAATAAATAAAAGAAAAAGTACTTACCAAATATTTTTCGGGCCAAAAAATTATTTAATTGTTCATAATTTTATGTATTTCTGTCAAAAGCTTATTGCAGAATTTGTAGATCACTGCCAGTTAAATAAATGCTTTTTACCATAACACCAGACTTGTATTCCCTCAGGGTTAGGCTGCCTGCTATAGGCAAATGTGGGAAGACAACCCACATAGATATGAGCCTAATTTAACAATTACTACAGGGTACATAAAATCATTAAAAAAAAACTTTGAAATCAGTCTTAAATCTTAAAAACATACATTTGGATGGTCTTATCAGAATCTGCAGTTTCTTCCAGGCAATGTTATCAGACAAGGACACAGAAACAGAATCAGCAGTGTTATCCTTATCACACATTTAACAGTAAAAACACAATTGCCCCCTTATGATAATTTAAATAGGTTTCCACCTTAATCTATATATACATACAAATAAATAAAATTGAAGTTGGTTTAATGTCAAATTAACAGCTTTTTAGGATTCCGTACCCAAACGGTAAAAATGGGACCCCTATTACTAAGACTCCACTGTACATCTGTCTGTCTGTCTGTCTGTCACCAGGCTGTATTTAATTAACCGTGATAGTGCTAGATAGTTGAAATTTTCACAGAATGTCTATTTCTGTTGCCGCTATAACAAGAAATACTAAAAACAGAATAAAAATAATTATTTAAGGGGGACTCCCATTCAACAAACATGATTTTTTTGCCGTTATTTTATATGTATGTAGTGTTCAATATTGTATGGTGGTACGGAACCCTTTCTGTGCGAGTCCAACTCGCACTTGGCCGGTTTTTACATTCTTCTTATTACTAAATGCTTAAGCGGTACTTACAAAACAAAAATATTTTTTTGACATTTATGTCTGTCTGGACTTCACTATTAGATAGCTGATGTTAACGATTAAGGAGTAACTTCCGGTACTTTTATTATTAAGAAAAAAAAAGGGTCCCAAGCATAAAAAAATAAAGAGAAATACAAGAATTAGCTGGGTTCCGCGCAAAAAACTTAAAAGAAAAAGATTTAGCCTTTTCAATGGAGGAGTGGAACCAACACCTCTAAGCGACACATTATTGACCCGACATCCACTGGAACAAAGTCGCGGGCACAGCTAGTAAATAATATGCACTAAAATATAATTATAAAAACATTTTATTGTGTGCCTGATCTATTAATTATGCTACTCAGGCAGGACCTACCTTACTTGAAAAGACATTGGCAAGAGTGTTCTGAATAAAATAAATAAAAATTATAAGTTCTTTGTACGTAGTGACTCATCATACATATCCACTTTTGAACCTCAATTTTGAACAAGGACTTCCCAACTTGCTTGTAGAAGCTGATCATCATATCCAAGCAAAAACCTTGTCAGAACTAAAGCTCAAGTCGCATGATAACTTTACGACTCATAATTATGTACCTAATAATTAATTCATGTTTAATTCTTGGAAAACTGCAACACACAGGAAGATGTGTGCCCAATGGCCATCCTCTTTTACACAACCATCATAAGGGCAAACGCTTATGTTGCGGTCACAGAGCAAGGAGATGCTTCGGCGACCGCTGATAGACCTCTATCAGCGGTCGCCAAGTCGGAAAGTGTTGCCAGGTGCACACTTTCCATACAAACAAAGCGTGTCACCGTTTACTTGTATTGTACTACGACAAGAATGACGTATACAAATTACAAACTGACGGCTTTTAAAGCGGTCCGGGACAGAAGTTGTGCGCTTCGCACACCTTCGAGCTTCGGCGGCACGAATTTTATCAGTACTGCCATCTCTAGATCCTAGCGAGCGGCGGGCGAAGAGATTCTGTGCTCTGTAAGGTACCCTACAACAGACAAATCCTATTCGGTCTACAACGCCACATTTTGTCTAATAAACGATCAACCTCCGAAACAGCGCGGTTATGATAACAACGATTGCGATAAGACCTTCTATTGTAAAATAACATAAAGCGGTTGTAATCTGTACAATCAAGAGATTAAATAATTATTTAAGTACCTTTATAGTTTATAATAACACAATTATTATTGACATTCAGTTAATAATGACAAAATAAAAAAATCCTATTGAATATAAACCCAACAGCCTCTTAATTATGTTGATAAAAAACAGGTCGCCTTTGATCTCATTTAAAAATATCGGTAGTAACGGTAGAGTATAATATTATCTGTGGTAGTAATGTTTCGGCACCCAGGTGTAAGCTCTCATGACCATGCCTAGCCTTTTCCCAACTATGTTGGGTTCGGCCACAGGGTTCGGCTACCAGTCGTAAGCGGATGGAGCTCAATACTATTATTTTACATGGAGCGACTGCCTATAACCTCTACAACCTAGTTGCTAGCCACACAGCAGTAACCTCTCTAACTCAGCGAAATTCTGATTAATAAACCTATTTATGTATCAACGTGTACTTACCTATTAAATTTATCATTCATTAATACCTTTTTAATTTTCTTTTAATCATTGCTCCTCTCAAACAGAACACCAGCCATCTAATCTCTCCACCACCCTTGGTTGACTGATAGAGAATGCTTAAAAGCATTAAGTCCGGCTTTTTGTGTGTGAGAAGTTTAAATCTACAGGTTGAAATTGAAAACATAAGACAAATCGAAATGGGAGATTGTACTCATCATTATGAACAACTTTTACTATGGACCAAACGTGAAATCGCAAAAAAAAATCAGCTGTTCCCTACATTTTGACGAGTTATGCGAACATAAATGTAGGGAACAGCTGATTTTTTTTTCGCGATTTCAGTATTGGTCCCATAGTAAAAGTTGTTCGTAATGATGACTACAATCTTCGATTTCGATTTGTTGCATGTTTTCAATTTCACCCTGTATACATACAAATAAATAAAAAAGAATTTTCTGTTTGAAAATTCAAAATAACAGCTTTTTACTAAATGCAAATGAAAGTAAGTGTCAATAAGGTACACAAAGCAAACTAATTCGATTTACATCCAAACACGGATAGCTGTGTCTGTATGAATAGTTACGCACACAAACGTTAAATAAAACGAGCGCGATCGAGCTGTTTTTTATTAGTGTGCGTATGTCGCACCAGTAAGCAATAACTATATAACCAATGTATAGTAATCATTAATTTATGTAATTGAATGAGTTATAATATTTCGCGCTTGTTCATTGTGACAGGTTTGGCACAATGGCTAACGTCTTCGTCTCAAGTTCAAATCTCGGGTGCTAATATTCTTT
This sequence comes from Gortyna flavago, assembly GCA_963669345.1. Lineage (NCBI taxonomy): Eukaryota > Metazoa > Arthropoda > Insecta > Lepidoptera > Noctuidae > Gortyna > Gortyna flavago. Next base: position 4,301,015 of record OY770144.1, read on the forward strand.
TCGTTTTATAATCATAATTTTCCTAAAACATCTTTACCTCGTTGAATTGCTAACGATTCATTCCCGTTCATAGATGAGTAATTTACAACGTTTGAGATATGATCACGGAATTCTCAGATAATTTATTTTGACCGCTTAGGATATAACTACCCACAATTTTTGTAAATATTTTTTACTTTTCACCTTAATTTATAAAAAAATTAGCGTTCTTATACTCGTAGTTGTCAGTCTACGAGTATAATTTGGACTACTAAGTATATTGATGACTACTCATATTCCTGCGCTTTCTTTGTTTCTGATTCCAGTTGTGCTTGAACTTGATCCGACCATGCAACATTTAACGATGTTTAAAAAGGCGAAAATCGTTGTTTTGCATGAGCAAAACATTTTTAATTGTGAAATTGCAAGGCGCTTATTAATATCGGTGAGTAACAATCTACTTGTGATATAATTATTTTCATTATGTTAGTAATACCTGTTTCAACTAAAATTCTTAACTCATCTCACCTTTCACTGTTTACCTAAACATTGGAATACATGTAGTTAGTCGAAATAAAGATAAACATTCAAATTAGATAAATAAAATAGTTAGGAGACACATATTATTGGTATCTAATGCCACCAATGTAAAGCGATGTTAACTTTTATTACATTATGAGGTAATATGCCTAAGTAATTCATTAGCTATCCACCAATCCACCATTGTTTATCTTCATTATTTTAAATATTATTTTGTTTTTATCCATAGAGAAGAACCGTGCAGTAATGGGTCCATCTGTATGCGGATTCTGGAGAAGTGGACCATCATCGACGTGGGCCAAAACCGAAGGTGAATTCTTCGGCTCGTTACTACGACATCGTGGCAAGGCACAGGGCTAATCCGTTTTTATCCACCCGCATAACTGCAACAGCACATAATGTGTGCTTACAAACAGTGCGAAATCACCTGCATGAAGATGAAGCTGGTTTACGCTGTAGTAAGCCAGCAAGGAAGATTTTGGTGTCCACCGCTCACCGAATAAAACGACTTCTGTTCGCTAGGTCTTATATAAATTTTAATTAAGAGGATAATGTGGTTATTTTTAGTGATGAAAAATGTTTTAAGAAATTAAGTATGAAGTGTAAGTGATGTTATTGTTATGCAGTTAGAAATTGTCATAATTTCTTACTATCTAACATGTTGATTCACTTCACCTCCAATTTCAGTTTTTTTTTATTTGTATACTTTGAAAAAATATTTGCGTATATTCTTATTGAACAAAAAGCCTTGTCTTATAAACTGGTAAAGATGTTACCAGCAGTGTTCTACTCATCCAAAAGTTTGGGAATATGTTTAAAATAGTTTGCATTACTTACTGTATTGGCCACGCGTAGTTTTTTATTTGCTAAAATATAGCCCATGCCAAATTGAACCTTAAGCCAACTTTTGTAAGAAACATAATAGTCGAAACGAGCTGACTCATTCACTAATGACCCAAGCGCTATGGAACAATAGATGCCCGCATTCCAAAACGCCTAGTTCATTTAATAAAATATTAAAATTTATTTTATTGGTTTTATTTAATTACCTTTTTATTTATTTTTTTGTTTTAATAATTTTATTGACACAAAATTGTTGTCTTATTTATAAGACAAAAAATAAAAACCTATAAAACAAAATTCCTTTGCCGGGGTTTGAACTTAAGACACGTAGTTTAAGTCGTTAACTATGCCAGGTGCTTACACCGACCGGCTATGGGACACATATTTATAATGTTGAAATATTGGACCTGATTCAATTATGATTACTATACATTGGTATATTAGTTATTGGTATATGTGGGTATATCATACACACACATACAGTTTAGCGGTTTGCTATTCGTACCCGACCGACCGACTCATTAATTTACGCACACAGTGACAACAACCCGTACTTATGTGTAAAATGTAAATCGAACTCTTTGGCTGTGTGTACATAGAACAAAAAAACATTTTTTTTTTCTAATTTTTGTCTGTATATTTGTTCCGGATAATCTCCGAAACGGCTGGACCAATTTTGATGAAATTTGGTATGGGGATACTTTGAACCCTGGGGAAGGACATAGGCGACTTACGAGTATATCGCGGCCGAAGCCGTGGGTGGAAACTAGAAATTAAAATAAATGTATAATTTTTTCTTTCTAGGAGTGGCTGGTATGTGCGCGAAAACCACAGTGGCCCCACTAGATCGAATGAAGATCCTGCTCCAAGCGCAGTCGTCACACTATAAGAACCATGGAGTCGTCGGGGGCCTAACCGCCATAGTCAAGAACGAATCCCTTATAGCCTTGTATAAGGGCAATGGAGCTCAGATGGTCAGGATATTTCCGTACGCGGCGACGCAGTTCACTAGCTTTGAAATTTATAAAACGGTAAGATTTTTATTTATTTTATAGAGAAATATCTTTTTAAAAGTTGTGCACATTTCAAAAGAAAGAAAGGAAACTGCGTTTATTGGCCTAATAACAAAAAGCACATTGAAACTATGAACACAGAAATAAAACAATGCTTTTAATGCCAAAAGGGCTTCAGCTCAGTTTCTTACCTTCTTCTTACACATTATGGCAATCTACTGGAGCCAATAAAGTGAAATGTCGCATTCTAATCTTTTTCTGAATCTTTTCTTCTCTTTCGTACTCTCTTTGGCGATTGCCGATATGACAATCGAACAAAAGTTAGCAGCCATAGCTTGTAAACATGCAAGTAGAAAATGCCTAAAGCATTTGTACGGTATTTTTTTTGTGCATAAAGTTTTAATAAACAATAGCACAAAACGTATGGAGAAAGCCACGAGGAACAAATATTTTTTACAGATGTCATTTCAAAACGAATTCCATTACGTTTTCAATATTCCACCGAACATCGTTTTGTGACCACCAGATTAAAAAAAAAACACGGTTATCGCTATACTAAACAATGCGGTATACACTAGGTGTGTTTACCGATCGGTGTTAACATTAAACCCTCATCAATTTGCATTCTTGTATACACAGACACTGGGAGATTTATTTGCTTAATTATTCCCAGATGCGCTACGTCAATCTGAGTGTAATACTGGATTTTAGAATTAGCAAAATCCTTTTGTATTTTCTAGAAACCGTTTTTGAGATACTTTTGAAAAGAATGTGAAGCTGTTCCCTCTACTTAAACCAAACATTAAAATCGACAAGTTTCCTTGGTCCCTACGAAAAACTAACCAAACAATCTTATCAATATTGAAAAAACGAGAACGAAATTTGATCATTCCTACAGACCTCCCATAGGCTATTTGTCTATTTTTACGGGTAGATATAAAGAAACCTACTAATAAATTAATTAGTCAATGTAGAACTTACCGGAATCTCTTCGTCTGCATTTGCTGGACCAACAACCACGTAAAATATTTTTATTGCTACACTATCCTAAATAAAAAATAATATAATGTTTAAAAAAAAAATTAAATCTGCCCATATTTCTATCCTTAGAGCAACGCGCCCTACCGGTACTACCGGTAGATAGGCCGCGTTGCTCTAAGATTTCTATCCGTGGAATAAAATTGACGTCTGACAGTTCTAGTATGGAAAAACTGTCAAAACTTCAATATTTATTCACAGGATAAGACTTATTCTAGGTATAAACGTTTGGCTTATCTGAGGAATAAATATTGTGGTTTGACAGGTTTTGTATAGAAAATATGTCAAACTGTGATATTAAAATTTTATTCTTTAGAAATAAGTTATCTGACTATTGAAAAATCAACCTTAAATAATAAAAAAATTATGTGACCCTTTTTTGCTTCATATAGATAATTATAGAGTCACAAGTTTTCCACTTCAACACAGCACCTCACCTTGATTGTAGACGTAATATATTGTAATTTGTAATCGATAATTTTAATGGCATCAATCGCCCTTGAAAAAAAAGTGGATATACATGTATGTAGTTGTTTATTTTTTTATTGGGGTTCGGTGATAAACATAGGTACTTTCTTTGTTTAGAGCTTCGACGACACGAGTAACATTTAAAAAATTCTTCCAACACTCTCGGAAAAATCCTCTGCTCTTATAAACTCGCTTTTGTATTGATTCAGTTACACATTACACATGTATTTTGACATTTGTGCAAAAGTCTGACAACCATTCTTACCAAGTGGCTGGGGGGGTATTACCCAGTTACTGGGTTACGGAGATCAGATAGGCAGTCGCTCCATGTAAAGTACCGAAGCTGACCTCAACATACTTGGGAAAAGGCTAGGCAGATGATGATGATGATCTCGGCCTTACACCACTACAAAACAATTTCCTTTAGCCCTATTATCGTTTTGCAATGTAGCTATACTCAACATGAGCCGTTCTGAAACTAATGAGGTTTTCAATTCTATTACACCTATTAAAACATCCTCTTCTTTGTGTTTGATGCCGTTCCACTAGATTTCGTTCATGGCTACACTGTTATATTGTCGTCGTGCGTTTAGTAGGATCCAATTGGTGGTTCTCTTAGCTGATTTGTCATCAGACATGCGGCAAATATGCCCCGGCCCAGCATCAATCAATAATACGAGCCATTTCTTCATTCCTAAAACATACATCAAAAACAGGCCGTATAGATGTATCTTTAGTTTGAAATAGTTTTAAGTATGCAAAACGGACTCATCAATATTCGTATTTGCACTCCAAACAGTGTTGGTTTTACTGTTCCAGTGAAGCTATTTAACATTCCGCGATGACTGCGCCTTTGAATTTGAATGCATAAAAACTATTTATGAAGAATGTTGCATATAGGAACAAGAGAAGAGAGAAGAGGATTTTAGTGTTGGCGAAGACTCCTTGTGTTGTGGCTTTCAACATTGTTCATCAAAACTTGTTTTTAGACCAAAAAAAAAAGATAGATCAAAGAAAGGCAGTGTGAAAGCTGATAGGGCTAGAAAGGGAGTGAATACTGAGAAGACGGTGAACAGCAGAGGCAACTGCAGCCGCCGACACGCGTTGACGACTCACGATGACGCGTCGACTGCAGTTGCTTTTACTGTTGACGCGTGACGCTCGTGCGTATGAGTAGGTACTAAGTGAATGTCGTGCTGCGACATACGCAAATAAATTTAGATAAAGGCAAGCGATGGAAGATGAGTTGGGAGATCTTTGCCTAGCAGTGAGACAATAATAGCTAATAAAAAAAGACAAGAGGATGATGCCAGCACATCAAGCTACTACAATCTGTCAAATGTCTTTAATAATAATAGATTTTCAACTTTATTGCTAAAGCATAAGGTTCAAAGTTGATTGGGAAAATTTTACAGTTTCGGGTAGCATGATGTGCTGGTGCTGGCGTCTGTACATCATATAATCACGATTATTACTTGTATGCTGGTTGTGTCGTCATCATGATGCGTTCTGTGCCAACTCTGGTCTCTAATTTAGAATATATTAGCTTCTGCCCGCGACTTCGTCCGCGTGAAATTTCACCCTCCCCCCATTCACCCTCTTAGGAGTGGAATTTCGAAAAACCCTTTTTTGTGAATACCTATATACACTTCACAAAGAATACACTCTCCAAATTGAATGCCTCTATGACCAGCGGCTTAGGCTGTGCATTGATATAATCAGTCAGACAGGATCACAGGACTTTGAATTTTATATTAGACTAGCTGCGCCCCGCGGTTTCACCCGCATAAGTTTCGATCCCGTGGGAATATAGGGAATAAAAAGTATCCTATGTGTCAATCCGGGTCATAAACTATCTGTGTGCCAAATTTCATCCAAATATGTTCATTAGTTTTTGCGTGAAAGAGTAACAAACATCCATCTATCCATCCATCCTCACAAACTTTCGCATTTATAATATTAGTAGGATTATAAAAGTAAACCTAAGTAAGTACCTACCGAATTAAAAAAAAATCTCAATAACTAAATAAAATACCTACCTATCTAAATAAACCTATTTCTGATGATAACTAATCTAAACTCAATAAATAAGCAAAATCCCTAAAAACTAATATCTATACGAATGACTAATCCTACCTAACAGTTTTATAAAATAACCTACGGTCACTACGTACACTATCAAATATACTACCCATACTTTAAAATTAAAATCTATACCTACGACTTATAAAAATAAACCTAAATAACTCTACCTTAAACTGTACTTAGTAAAAATTAAAAGCAATAAAAATTTCGCACTGAAAAGCACGGTTTAGAATTGCAAGTAGCAGTTAATCATACAATTTATAGAATGCTAATAAGAACGAACGCTCGGTACTCGACACGTCCGTTCAAATCAAAGTTCAAAGTATGATGCGCGCGCTCAGACTCCGATCCGTGGCGGCTGCGAACGGTGCAAGCCAAATTCAACCTTCAGCACTATATTTACAGTGCGGGTGACGTAACCTACGACAAACTTATTATTTGCAGTTGGTACAGTAATCGGGTCTAGGGATCGAACCGCAAAATTAGTTTGTTTTTTATTGTATATACTTTTCCGGGATAAAAAGTACCCAGTGTGGTGCCCAGGATATTAAAGAATAATTATACCAAGTTTCATCGTAATCGGACCGGTACTTTTTGCTTGATGCCTGAACAAACAGACAGACAGACAGACAAAAATTTTTAATCACATTTTTGGGTTCGTTGTCGGTCTAGTAACACCCCTTGCCATTTATTTTGTTGAATGTTATTGAACTGTCAAAATGAAAGACATTCCTACTGTTAGTGTGTTACGTAATCACCCCGCTGATTGTAATCGAAAGTGTGTTACGAAATCAGGGTGCAGAACGATTGTACAAAAAGACAAAATTATTATTATTAAGAACTTGTTCCACTGCTGGGCTAAGGCCACCCTTCCGTCTATCAATTTTTCTCTCTCTTTTGCAATATGAGACCAATCCCTGGTGATTATTTTGGCCGGTAAGAGTCCGGCATGCTCCTCTGTCATCCCTACGACGGAGGAAGTCCATGAGGATTTCCACAGAGCACCAAAGCAGAGCACCAGAGCAAAAGGTTGACGTTTATCCCATAACAAAGATATACCTACTCTCCGATATTCCTTATTCGTGTCCTTCTCAAGTTCCGCAAAAAATTACCAAGAATGGTCTTTACACGGCATGCTTCACCTTCCTCCAACACCCCCACATATAGTTCCAGCTTCACTTTCAAAAGAACCGGTGTTCAGTCCCGGTGGGGCCGCCGACCGTTAACTGGCACACTGCGCACACGCCGGTTGCTACGATGACAGATTCTACCGACAAGTGCTTTAGTACTTGACCTTGTATTTGGAAGTTTATTGTCGTATGAATGGATTGGTTTTTTATTGGATCATTGCGGGGTCCATGACCTTTTTACTGGTGTATAACTGTTTTGTACATCAGATTTCTAGTCGTGATATGAGTAGAATTCTAAATAGTTATCATTTGCTATGTTTCGAAATTAGAGGTAATACAAATACAACTCATAATAATTATTCTAGTTCGAAGCCAATTGAAGGCTTGAAACTAAAAACTTCAAACTATAGAAAATTGTAAGAGGTAAAAATAAATAAATATGGCATTCAAATGAAATAAATTCCTCATGGCTTTTGGCAGTTTGGTGATTGGTCAGGTGAACTCAGGTGATGCTATAGACAAACGAAGGACCAGTTTTATACAACTTTATAGGTATAGGAGAGAGCTGTTGGTACTGTTATTTTAAACAAAACAAACTGTGTCACTTTGAACTCGAAACTGAAGGTTGCTTGTTCTTTGTAAGTAGTCTGGCAAAATCCAGACAAAATGCTTTACCTTGATGATGAATCATCCTTAACCGTGACGTGAGCTTTTGAACTTTTATTTACTGTTATAGTAAGTACTACTAGTTATTCTGTGGTTAAGGAGATTTCTTTGTAATATAGATCTTCTACACCTTCACCGTTTTGTTTTAACGAGCCTTATTAAATTAATAATGACTATTATGGCCAGGGTTTAGAGCAGCAAACAATCTGAATTCTGCATAACACACCAGCATAGCTATTCACAACCATCCGACAGGCTATCGTATCGAAAATGACACATTTCGATAACTTGATTTATTGCCTTGCCTCCGGCAGCACATAGCTGTCGGAAGAATAGCGGTCGTTTTGGGTTTTCTTGTGATCATCGTTTAGTTTAGAGGACTCCTACGATAACATTGATTGGTTGTCGATACGGTACGGAAGCGTGGTTGTGAATAAATATGCTGATTAGATCCTTTCCCTCCTTTTTATTCTTACATATTTACGTACATACTAAGGTAATGGCTTTTGTATTTCTTAACCTTTCGTATGAATACCTTTTTATACAGAAAACATGTACATTTTCCCTGTACCGAACCATACGTCATTTTCTCAAAGAAATCTCACATCATGCGGGTTTTGCGGATTTCCTTATTTCTAGCAAAATGAATGTCAATGCAGAGAATTTGTACAGAACATCTTATGGTTTTGTGCGTCATCATTTTCGCATTATTCATGCCACTAATGTGCCCTTTTGAAAACTTGATATATGTATGATGGTTATATGGCTTCTGAAAGCAATAACTTACGCATTTATCTTCCTCGAGAGACCTTCGAGCGTACAGAGGTCCATTGACGTCATTATTCCAATAAAGGGTCATTATTAAAAGGTCTCACATCTATTTTTGTACAGAAGGTAAAGCTCGGTCCATGTGCCCAAAAAGGTTGGGGTCAGTCTCAGTAACTCGCATTGGCAACGGACAGTCGGCAGGAAAGATAAATCATTGTGAGGGTCCTATGCGGAACAGTCAGCATGGCAGACAGTAGGATGTTGTATTCTAGTTAGTTTTGTTGCATCTTTTTGTCTTGCTTTGCTATACAAGGTTATTTGAAATTGGCTAGCTAAACTTCGCAGTCGCGATGAGTGTCGATGAGTTTTGTTGCATCTTTTTGTCTTGCTTTGCTATACAAGGTTATTTGACATTGGCTAGCTAAACTTCGCAGTCGCGATGAGTGTCGATGTCTAAACACGATAAAATAAAAAAAATAAATATGAAAAATGTTTTTTTTTTCGGAGGTCAACGACCGATTTTAATGTTGTTGATTTTAAAGTACGGGTTGCGAAAAACTGTTTTCCATGTTTTATCGTGTGTAGTTATCGATACCCATCACGTCTGCAGTTTACACAAAAAAAAAACTTTTTTTTTTTCGTTAGCCTGTGGGTACTGTCCCACTGCTGGGCAAAGGCCTCTCCCATATTCTTCCACATTCCTAGAGTTTTTTAAACTGATACTTCAATGACTACAATAACTGCGGTTGATGACCCCACACAAAAAAAAATCGATTTAATATACTTACTTATTTTTTTGTTTCATCGTTAAGGCGACTACATGACCTATTAAAGCGCAGTCACTATCGGACTGCATAGAAAAGAAAGAGATGCGCGATGACACAACGCTGGTAATTTATTGCAAAATATGAAACAATCATCTATTGTTGATTTATCAAACACCAAACAAATAAAAACCGTATACTAAAATTCGGGGAATTAAATTGTCTTTTATATGGTGAAAGTTTTATGAAAATACACCCGATAGTGTTTGCGTGATTATCGTTTTTATGTCCGCGGTAGACATTACTTTACAAATTAATTACACTATGTTAAAAAAATTTAATTGCAAATATTCACATATTAAATTACGAAGCAAATGGTCTAGTATAACATTTATTTTTTTCAAAGAAAGCAGTCCGGTCGATTAGACGTGATGTTGAATTTAAAATCATTAGAAATCGTATATCTGCGCCTTACGCGCCTGCGGACTCTAGATAGCCATTTTTTTAATAACCCTGTAATAATACACTAGCAAGCGGTGACCATATTGGGGGCAGTCTCTTGAATCTTAACGATCTAAAAGTATTTACGTTTTGTGAATAAACATGAGTGGTACAATCAGCTAATCATATCATTAAAACATTAATAACGATTGCTATAAACTATAAAGCATGAACGAACACGAAACTCCAGTGACCTTATGAAAGAGAGAGTGCGAGGCGCGGCCTGTGGTGATGACATTATGATATTATGGTACGACCCACTATACGAGTATGGCATACACGGAAGTTGGAAATTAATAGGTATTACTTGTTGTCACACAAAACCCTAATGATAAATGGTAGTGGAGGTGGAATATATATAAAGGTTGATGATCATTAGGGAAAATTTGTCAAAAACAAAATTAAAAGTCATTTATTCAAATTAGGTTGAGAATCAGGAATTGTCGAACGTAAAAATTACATAAGACAGTCCCCCAAAACGCACGCTCTTCACCACTTAATAATAATAATAATATCCTTGGACATTTCACACAACGCCATATAGTCCCAAGCTAAGCAACCTAATGCTTGTGTTATGGTAACGAGATGGCTGATAAACTACTTATATACATTTTCTTTTGTAAATGCATACATATTATAGATAAAACACCCAGACCCGAAACAAATACTTGTAGATCGTACAAATATTTGTTCCGTGCGGGAATCGAACCCGCGACATGCTGCGCAGCAGTCATTCGCTCAACCACTGCGCCAACCGTGTCGTCACTTCCTAGTGCTTTTGCTGGGAAGAAGAAGTGGCGCAACGAACTCCCAAGCGGCACAGCTGTCTGTTCAGTAAGAAAAACTTGATTCTATTGCATAACTTATCTTTCATTGCAAATGATAGGGCTGAGGCAATATGGCGGCTTTTTGTAGGAAGCCAATGTATTTGGGAGAAAAGAGTATATTTCTCCTACACGGATGGCAGGATGGGCCAAGGCACAAGAATGAGCAAGCATATAAGCTATAGTCGGACTTTTAATTAGCTGCAGTAAAATGACAGCTTATGTCTTACATAAATGACTGAAATTGGCGTCTTTTTGTTTTTTCGCGGCCATCAACCAAATGTTGTTTTTCTACTACAGAATAGTGTACTTAACAAAAGAAACTTCTTTTGACATGCATATCTCTAAACGCAGTCCGAAATGAGTTAATAAGAAGTGTAATTTTACCGTTTTTGTTTTTTTTGTAATTTTAATTAAAAGTCGATAATATAAGTATTTCTCTCCTTGTGCATAACCACTGCATGGTTTTTGAGATCGGAATACATAGGAGTCCCTCAGCCTTCGCTAGGTGTAATGACTTTTTAAGAAATGATGTTGATCAGACAAATTTTTCGAACATATGAAAGGCATGGATTTTACTATATCTTTCAAAATCATTCAGATTGTGAATGAAAGGGTGCTTTCTCTGTCTGAAAGATAAAATATAAATGCGATAGTCAGTTTCATAACAGCCAAGCCCCCAAACAGATTACGTTGGTATTTGCGAATATATTGCAGCTATTGATTCACACATTATTGGAACGCGTGTTGACTTATCGTTATCTTGTCGAACTAAATAATAATAAAGTAAATATTTTGTCATTATCGTGGTAAACGCGTGATCACGATTTGTGTGAGAATTGTTTTTTTTTTCTTCCTTTATGTTGATGAGTAGACCTTTCGACGAAATTCTCGTGTTTGCAAAATTACATAGTCTGTTGTGTCTTCTTTCCATTTTAATTTAAACCCATTTGAGTTCCTAAGTTTTTGGGGACAGTAAGTGGACGTAGCCAAATTAGATTTATACTTTGTGACGAATACCTTTGTGATAATCAAATTAATACTATATATATCTACCTTATATCTATTCAATATGCCTTGCAATACACATTGTATCAGTGTGTATGACCCATTTTCAGTCAACAACACAAAAGATCAAAACCGTGTTTCACGAGCCACAGCAGGAATGCGTTACAGCTTGCCATTATTGGTCACGCACTAAAGCCTGCGTCATCATCATCTACCTGACCCTTTCCTAAGTATGTAAGGGTAGGCTTCCAGTCTAATCGGATGCAGCTGAATATCAGTATTTTACATACTGGAGCGACTGCCTATCTGACCTCCACAACCCAGTTACTGGTAATAAAATATACCCTTTAGTCTGACAGTCGTCCAAGATTACAAAATAATGACCACGCTAGTGTTTACATTCTCTTTGATAACGACAGCCGGCTTTCCGAGGCACGGAGAGATCTCGATATGTAAGGGATGATCAATCGCACATCCACCGGTCGACCTCGGCAAGCGTAGCGTAATCTTCGACCGACCAGTAGGTACGGCTGTTATTCTTTACCCCAAGCCCTTTAAATGAAAGCCTTTATTTACCTTCATGCAAATCTAAGAAACATTTTAACCTTTCCAGTACCTAAACCGCATCAACCTGCCGATAGTGCAACACGGCGACAAGTTCATCGCAGGCGCGTGGGCCGGGGTGACAGCTGTCACTTTGACGTACCCGCTGGACACCATCCGCGCGCGGCTTGCGTTCCAGATCACGGGGCAGCACAGGTATAGGGGCATCGCGCATGCGGCCACCACTATGTTACGCACGGTAAGTCGATGGTATTATATTAAATTATTGTATTTTATTTTGTCAGTGAATGTGTGTGCCGAGCAATCGACACGCTAAAGAGAAGAACGTCTTTTATTTAACAGGGATCAGGAAAAATAGAAACTGTTCTATCTGCCACTGATTACACAAGCAAAGCAAAACACAGTCCTTTCCTTTGATATAATAATTCGAAAATTAGTTTTAAAAATTAGAAAGAAGTGTTCGCTATGATAATTGCCATAGAAAATTAAAATGCTCATAAGAGCAGCATAGCTATTCACAACCATTCGACAGGTTATCGAATCAAAAATGATACATTTTCAATTACTAATTTGCCCCCACAGCACATAGCAGTCGGAAGAAGCTACGTCTATTTTGACTTAAACTGAGAAAATTTTCCGGTTTTGGATTTGTGAACTGCCTCTATAGGACTATTTTGATAACATTGATTGATGGTCGATTCGGCACAGAAGCATATCGAATCGAACGGTCGTGAATAGCTCTGCAGGTCTCTTGTCCAGGTGTGGACTACAGGCTTCTTCCCTCATACACACATAACAAAACAATATGAGACCCAATTTTCGGTGGGATAGAAATCTCCAGTCTAAACCAAGAGATGAAGCAAGCAGCTGAATAAAACAACAAAGCTACTGCATCAGGGAGCTCAAAAGGTAAACTAAAGAAGTATGTTTTTTTTTGTGTTTTTGTTTCAGGAGGGCGGTATCCGCGCTCTATACCGCGGTTTCGTGCCCACCCTATGCGGCATGGTGCCGTACGCCGGCTTCAGCTTTTACTGCTTCGAGTCACTCAAGTTCTTCTGTATGAAGTACCTGCCCACGCAGCTCTGCAAAAAGTGTGATAGGAATACCGGTACGTGTCATGTTATCAACAGTAAAGCCCTATTATGTAGGTACACGGCACGATTTCTTTACGGTAGGGCGTATAAACCGTGCCATAGAAAAAACATGTCCGTCAACAAGCTTCCATAGCGGTCCATACAACACACGACCGTGCCTACACAGGGCGAATAAACCGTAGTTTTTCAAGGTAAGAATAACGTGTGTACGTATACAACAAAGGGCGTAAATTGGTAGTACCTACTCGTAGTAGAGCTCCTAGTTAACGATCTCGTCTGAGTAGGTGATAAAACCGTACTGCATTCACAATTTAGTTTGAAAACATGTGATACGGAAAAAAATCTGTAATTTATATGGTGTACACACGGCTACACATCAAGCTATACATTTCCAGTTTTAGCTGACCTCGCATTGTATACGTTTTTCTTACTATCAGAAGTCAGCTTATACTGGTTATGTATAACGTGATGTGTAGCCGTGTGTACATTACATAATAAAAAATCTATTCTATTCTACAGAGGAATGAGAAAATGAATGAAATGAAATGAATGCCTCCCACTCCTCCTTCTTATCTCGTGTCTCACTTCCAATATCTATGTTCTTCTCACGCTAAGAATTTGCGTTCTTCTAACAATCTTCTCCTACTTTGTCCTTCTCATACTTCTGACTTTGTTCATTCCTCCTTTCATATTCAGTCCATTCTTCTTTGGAATGCGCTTCCTCTTGATATCAGGACGGCTACCAGTCGGTATGCATTTAAGCGGAAATTGCAGAGTTATTTTCATAACAAATAGCGTAGAGTCATCTCAACATCTCTTTCTCTTGAATTTGTATGTATATATATTATAGGTATATGTATATTATATATGTGTATATAAACTATTTATGTATTTGTGTACCTAGTCTTAATATTTTGTTTTAATCATTGTTCCTCAACCAAAGCACCTGCCATCTAATCTCTTCACCACCCTTGGTTGACTGGTAGAGAATGCCTAAGGCATTAAGTCCGCCTTTGTACCTTTTTGTGCGAAATGTTTAAATAAATAAATAATAAATAAATGAGGAAAATTTAATTTAAAAGCCAACTATTATTATTACGAAAATCGTGTTAACCCTTGCATTGCTTTATGCATTTCAAATTGAGTCTTATTGCCTTGAAATAAGATTTAATTTCCTCTGACTCAATCGGCGGCCAGTATGGCGAAATTCATAATTTTTTGAAAAAATAACCTATATTCAAAGTTACTGAAATCGATTTAGTAATCAATTACGAACAAACTACTTTCAGGACTTGTGTTTAATCTGTTACACCTTGTATATTTGAAATAAGTACCTACTTTGTTATTTCCAGGAGGTCTAGTATTAACAGTGCCAGGCAAGTTGGTCTGCGGCGGTTTGGCGGGGGCGGTGGCGCAGTCGATCTCCTACCCGCTGGACGTGACCAGACGTCGCATGCAGCTGGCTTGCATGGACGCGCAGACGGCGAGGTTTGGGTATGTCGGCATGTTTATTGCGCTTGTCCTTTACTCGATTACGTGGTAATAAAAATAATGGCCGCTCGAAACTTGCAAAATCTTCTACGAAAAAAAAATCTTAAATACATTATTTCACTGACAGACAACGCACAGTAAAATATTGAACAAGAGTTCCTTATGTCGAGCACTAAGTAAGGATGAAAATTCGTCCCCTAAAGTGGGTTAAATGAGGAATGAAAGCTCGTCATTTTTGCGGCTTTGCCGATGGGAAATCATACCGGGCGGGGGGCACACGGGTCATAAGTAATAAGTTACTCAAATTAAATTTCATGCACTGTTGATATTTCATAGAACTAATGACATCAAGTAACATGAGGTTTGCCAGTAGATTTGATCACTTTTGACTAGGCTTATAAAAACCAGGGTAAAGTTGAAGGAGGTCATAACATAACATAACGCCTATCCCCGAAGATATAGTATTATATAATGCTATTGCCATCAACCGGGCACAAATCCAGACTGCTACAGAAAAATTCCTGATAGGAAAACCCCAATAAACCTTTGACAGACCTGAGAATCGACTGTGATCGTTCGCATATAAAGGCATGTACACTTTCTATATGTTGCACTAAGACATTGCATTAAACTGCACGGATATACCACTGTACCGCCCTCTTGTTTCCCTTCACACACGTTCCAAATATTTCAAACTGTAAATGGATAGAAACATTCATAGAGCGGCCATTATTTTTGGAGAACATTCTTCAAATCTTAAAGTACTTAGTCCAGGTTCGGATATTATTGTGGATAGATGTATCTAATAATTGGGATATGGAGATATAAAAAAATCCCAAATGTCCTTTCTTTGTTATCGTTCGTCGAATCATTGAGCTCCTTAAGTTCTGAGTTCAGCTGCTCGATTTTTGACAAATGCGTGCACTGACTGGACAGGTCCGCTCAATCTGTGTGGTTCTTTCCTCAAAAGACCATTTCAGACACCCAATCTACAATCGGCCTTTCTTCTCAGAATAGTCAGATATGAAACGCCGACCTCATCTAGTTTTAAAAAATATGATTGACGTGTTTGTACAAACCTACTTACAGAAAATAAATATCTGCACAGAAAAATTATATTGCCTTCAAGATCACGCAAAATATGTAAAAGACTAACATTTTACTTTGTACAGAGGCCAGCACATCAACCTACCCCAATCTGTCAAATTTTCCCAATTGAATAAGAACCTTATTCCTTTATAGTAAAGTTGAAATTCTAACAAAGAAATTTGACAGATTGGGGTAGGTTGATGTGCTGGCCTCTGTACATGTAACTATGTCAACAAAATAATGCTATTCTACAATATATAAGCGTCGTGTGATTATTGCATAACTAGAATGGCAATAATACACAGTTCAATCTATACTTTTGAAGTGAAACATTTTTTAGGCGCACTGTGCGCTCTTTCTGAACGGTCACGCTCGGTTCGGTGACGCAGAATCGGATATACTCGACTCTCGACTCGGCTCCAGTCGTAGTTTTCACTTCTATCGTGGGGTCATAAGCACACACCATCTTTTTTTTATTTCTGCGCCAATCTAGTTGAACCGTGCATTTTCGCCGTAACAATCATATGTATTTACTTGCACCGTGCACCTTTCTCTCTGTATTCTAATGTACTTTTATGATCCTATTCCTAACTAATGCAGCGAAATTTCTGATTGCATGATAATTACACGTGGTGTTGGCAACACTTGCAGGAGGTTGGTTACTTATATTTTTGTATATTTTATTTATAAGATTAATTTTTAATAATTTATCTTGGTATACTTACCCTTTTTCAAAATGATTAATATTCTTTCCGAGGAATACCTGAGTCTTAATTTTTTACATACTAACAAAGGGTGTATGTATTTGCATAGTAAGTCAATAATAGGCCTTTTCAGATGAGTTCTGTTCTGGGTATTTTATTTGTTAGTAGGACTATTATATTGTTAGCTACAACTGAACTGCTTATTTATTTTTCAAAAAGCAACTTGCGATCAGAGGGCAATTCCCTCATTTTTATGAACGTTCGTTCACATTCAGAATATTCTAATCCCAGTCTTAAAAAATTTAGCTTTTTGATATTGATTGTCGCTGAGATCAGATTGCGGCTATTGTAGATTTTGAACGTTTTTAATTACAAGAACTATTTTGCCTTCTGACCTAACTCCTCTGACTTGTGCTATTGAAGCATCCACGAACGAACGAACGAGACTAACTTAACTGACGTCTATAAATACTATACTTATTTTCCATAGACAACAATACCTCCCGCTAATAATCTATCTAACACTTCACAGCACTGGCATGGTCAAGACCCTAACCCTCATATACCGTGAGAACGGGATAGTGAAGGGTTTGTACCGCGGCATGAGCATCAACTACATAAGAGCGATACCCATGGTCGCCACCTCCTTCTCGACGTACGAACTCATGAAGCAGCTGCTGCAACTAGACACAGGAATGAAAGTCTCGTAATGACGACAAAATGGCGGCTTTTTTGGTGATTTCTGCTTAGCGTCACTGTTATTTGAAGATGGTGGCTTTTGCGCAACATGATTAGGTTTTCTAAATACTCGTTTGAAATAGCTTATATTTTTAAAACAGCAATCTTATGTAAAATGCTTGATTTTAAACATCCGATCATTTTGTGCTGACTGCCTCAAATAACTCAAATTACCGTTAAGCAATGAGTCGGACAGGGAAAAAACTTTTAGTGCATTATTTATGTAAACTATACTCTTGCTTTGGTGAATATTAGAAATATAGTGATTAATTCGCCAAACGCCCTAACAAAATGTTTACCCAGGACTATTCTACTCTTGTACCTACCTATAAGTTAATATTCTTTTTTAATTTAAATGAATTATGTTATTCCGTTTATCCACCCTTTTTTTTTTTTTTTTTTTTAGGATGGGAAATCATCAAATGACCCCTCCCGCTCTGGGTGGAGCGGAAGGGAGTGTCAGACTCTTACTGACTAAAACCCATCCGTGTTCCTTCCTTAGCCCTTTATGTTCCGGGGCAGCGGTAACCCTTTCGGACAATCCCGCTGCCCCGGCAGGCTTCGGCCCTGACGGGCCCCTCCTTCGATGCTGACATCTCTTTGAGGCGCGCGTGGAACACATACGCGCCGTCCGGCACGGGCCTGGTCCTGATCGGACGGCGAGCTACCCATTACTCGCCGTCCGCAGGCCCGCGCCTACGGTGGCCGGGAGTCGTCACGCGGCTCCCGACGCCCGGAGCGTCTACCGCGGCGGCTGGGACGGGCGGCCCTCTCAGCTCTCTCCCTCGCCCATCCCGCCACCTCCTTAGCTAGCATGACTGCTTCGCAGAAGGAGGTGACTGCCTCCCACTCCCTCTCACCCCGGACCATGGCTTGGACCAGGGCCGGGCGCGAGAGGTCGCCGCCGCTGCCGATCGCCTCTACGAGGACACGGCGGTGCTCTGCCCAAGCCGGGCAGACCTCCACCGTATGCTCCACCGTGTCCTCAGGGCGATCCTCGCAGTGGTGACACCCGGGCGTTTCCTCCCGCCTGATGATGTGCAGGAACCTCCCGAAACATCCGTGTCCGGTGAGGACCTGCGTCAGGCGGTAGGTGAGGGCGCCGTGACGCCTCTCTAGCCACTCCTCAAAGAGGGGCCTTACCGCCGCTATCGCGGCGTGCCCTGCGCTGGGTTGCGACAGTCGCGCTTTCCATGCCGCCATGAGATCGCGCCGGAGGTCCGTCCGCTCCGCAGCAATTTGCCGCGGAAGCGGGTTTTCCCCCCGGCGTAGTGCCTCCGCGCGCCACTCATACAGGCGCGCGAGGACTATCGCCTCCAGATCCCATGGCGGCAGTCCGGCAAGGAGGCTTGCCGCCTCGCGCGAGATCGTGCGGTGCCCCCGTATCAGCCGTATGGCGACCACCTTTTGGGGCGCGTTCAGGTAGTGGGCGGCTCGAAGCCGCAGTGAACGCGCCCACACCGGGGCGCCATATACGGCCATGGACCGCACGACCCCCGCGTAAAGCCTCCGGCAGGAGGCGTTTGGCCCCCTCAGGTTTGGCAGGAGCCGCTTGAAAGCGGCCCCAGCCCGTTCCAGTTTGGGGGCCAAACGTCGGAAATGCTCGACGAAGTTCCACCGGCTGTCGAGGACGAGACCCAGGTATTTCATCGTCGTCTCGACGCCGATGTGAACCCCTCCTACCGTTAGTTGGGATCCCGATGGTGGCCCGTTCCGAAGCCCATGAAATGTCATGGCTTCGGACTTGTGCAGAGCCACCTCGAGACCCAACTGCCGGATCCTCTCCACGACTATCGCAACCCCGCGTGTCATAACGTCGGCCGCCGCCTGATGCGACCTCCCCTGCGCCAGGACCAGCGTGTCGTCAGCGTAGCAAACTACGCTGACGCCATCAGGGAGGTCTGCCCGCAGCACCCAGTCGTAACCGATGTCCCACAGGAGCGGCCCCAAGACCGATCCCTGTGGGACACCGCACGACATCTCTCGCCGGTTCCATTCCCCATCGCGACCGGGGTAGATGACGGCTCTGTCCGTCAAATACGCCCCGACTATTCGACGGAGGTAGGTCGGCACCCGGTGATACCGGAGTGCCTCCCCAATGCAGCTCCAGGGCAGGGTGTTAAACGCGTTGGCGATGTCGAGTGACACCGCCACGACCACCCCACCCCGGGACACCGCGTCCCCCGTCGTGAGGGCTCTCACGCGCATGATGGCGTCCACCGTCGAGCGCCCCTTGCGGAAGCCAAACTGGCTATCCGCAAGATCCGGCCCCGTCGTTTCCGGCCCCGTCGTTTATCCACCCTAAGGCTGCGTTTCCACCAGAGATGTGCGAGGATGCGTAGCGAGGGATGTGTGTGTGAAACAAATCAATAACATCGCTTCATTTTCATAGCTTGAACTAAGTTAGCGTTATTATTGGTTAGTACATTCTTCGCTACACATCCTCGCTCATCTCTAGTGGAAACGCAGCCTAAGGCGCGGAAAAGCATGCCCCAGATTCCACCCTAAGCTTATAAATTCTGTTTATCAACTAGGCCTAGGGTGGATTTTTAGATATGCGTTTCCGCGTATCTACCTTAGGGTGGATTTTTTGAGGTAGATAAACGGAATACCCCGAATGGGGAAGTACATAACGCACACCATTTTTCTTCAGTACTTATATAAAATCAGTATTTGAAACTAATAATGCTCACAATAACTTGTATTTATATAAAAGTACATAGATATAGTACACTCGATTTTGTATGTTTAGTAAATAGGTATATTTAAAGTTTTTTTTTTTTTTTTAATATAATTATGTATTCGTAAGGCCTAGTTTACACGATACAACTATCTTGTCCGTGGCATACAATCGTGTAGTAAGCACCGTGTAATCAGGCTATAGTCGCAGCAATAATTATACGCAACTCTTGATCGAAAGGGCGGCTTTATGTGTTAATACCCACCACACCTCTCAGATATACTGGATAGCTTGGATAGTCTACTCAGACTCTTGCATGGCTAAAGACCGCGGTGGGATAATAGCCTCACCATTACTAGCCAAGTTGCAGAGCGAGCAGCCATCAACAATCAACGGTGTAATTGCGTAACAAATGGCTTTCATTTTGACAGAGTTCAACAACATTCATTGCGTTATTTACGTTGTTGAGCAGACAAATTTTTCGAACATATGAAGCAATGAATAAGCAATAAATATCCTTCAAAATGATTCAGACTGTGATTGAAAGTGTGTTACGCAATTAATATGCTGGTTAGCTTTCGTCAATTGTTTTTCAAATAAATGGTGAAGTATATACGAGTTTCAGGTTTGGAGACTAAAGATCGTCTCCAAACCTGACACGCGTATACCCGTCAAACGGTAAAAAAAGACAATATTTAGGTTTAATATAGGAATAAATATAAATACCGTGCCTTTGCTGCTTTCCACAAAGTACATTTAGTGTAAGAATATTTCAGTCTTTCATGGGGTAATTCCTAAAAGAAATTAGTGCTAAATTAAAGCATTAGGAAACTCCCAAACTTTTTAAGGGTCAACAAACCAACTAAGACCTCATTATGTCTTATTATGATTACCTTTTTTTTTTATTATAGCTTTTGCCACACTTAAAATTTCTTGTTCCCCCGACTCACCCCGTCGCATCGCATCGCCTGCCCGCGCTATTACTTCTTTTTCGCTTAGCGTTCTTTCTGCCTTTTTTCTTTTTGCTCGATTCTTTAGGTTCCTGGCGTGATGTTTATATTTTTTCTAATCCGTCTGGTACACTTCAAGAGATGAGCGCGTAATCACTCATCCTTATTATTAGTACTAGTGTTGAGGAGATTTATGTGGGCTGTATTGACTGACGACGCTGATTTTGAAATACTGGTTTATTACAAATAATTATAACAGTAAAAATTTGGACGGTGCGCGACGCGTAGTGCTTAAAGCTGATCGAGTGGGTTGTTCGAGTAAGTTCCTCCGGACCGCGGTTGCGTGTTATATAGTTGCCCCCGCGCCGCGCCGCCGGTGGCGCCTCCGTCGACGTCATCGTTCTGTTCGAGACGTTTCCCGAACAACTAGTATAAAGAATTCAAACGATCTGTTCATAAATTACTATACTTACTGAACTGCTAATCAGCCTTTGCTGCGTTTCACGTTTCAAAACGTTAATATTTTAATAGAATTAAAATACCAGTGCTATGCAGAAGCTATTACTAAGTTCATAGAACTGGTTAGCCTGCTACTATTTAAATATTCATAATTTTATGAATAACATGGATTCCATTGGATATACCGGTAATATCTATTTTGAACCAAATCAAACTTTTTTTCGAGTGTGGAGATAGAAAACGGTAACAGAAAAAGATGTATGACCTATATCTATATAAGTAAATGGATCAAAAAACCTGTGGATGCCAATTTGTAGTGTCACTAACAAATTGAGTGCTTTGGTTTGATTATTTGAATACTTAAACCCGAAATTGTCATTTTAAATTGACCTAAAGATGTTTTTCATTTGACAAAGTTAATTTTTAACCTAAATTTTCGTCGATGTTTTTTTCATTTCCCAACAATAATGTGAGGAATTCAAGCAATAATGGGAAAAAGTGGTGCATAAGAATTTAACATGAACATGGTTTGTTAAGATTTTCATCACATACTTTTGGTCAGACTGCCTCCATGTAGTACTGGTTCTCAGCTGCATCCGGTTAGACTGGAAGCCGTCCCCAACATAGTTGGGAAAAGGCTAGGCAGATTATGACGACTTTTGGGACCGACTGGAACACACCGGGGTATTCACAAAAGATCTATAGTAAAAGTTGGATTCTTATTACGACAACCCGACAGCTATTCATTAGCCGTATCTAATGAAACGTCGAACGCAAAACATAATAGTAATAATGTCAACTACGAAATAGCTTTAAAAGTTGGTGTTGTGTTTGACAAACAGGGTGACAAGGATAGTTTTTAAGATGATTCATTCCATGTGAACCGTATTTTATACAGGGTCAAAATAAATTAGTTAGCCGCAGACGTGATGGGTATCGTTATCTAAAACACAACAAAATTAAAAAGAGTTGACTTTTTTTTTGAAAAAAAAAACATCAGTTTCTTTTTGTTTTACCATGTTTAGATATCAATTCTCATCATGTCTGCGGAGTGTCACTAGCTAATTTAAATTGACCCTGTATGTTTCACAAAATTATATTATACGTAAGATTAATATCTTTACGCACATTAAATGTGGCATAATACAATGGAGCAGTTTTATTCTCGTGCTTTCAAAGCGCTGATAAGTTTGGTTATCATTATAACTTATTTTCTAAGACTCCATCTTTACTGTTATGTATTGTTACACACTTATTCGGTTATTCCGTTTATATCCACCCTAAGGTGGATACGCAGAAACGCATGCATGTCCGAGGATCCATCCTAAGCCTATACATTCCATGTATCCAACTAGGCCTAGGGTGGATTCTCACATTCGTTCCCGCGTATGCACCTTAGGGTGGATTTTTTGGTGTAGATAAATTTGAACAACCCCAGTTATGTATGTTGTAGCACCAAAGATACAGGTAAAACTAAAACAGTATAATAAAATAAATATTAATAAATACCGTACATGTAATTTGTCTTAATCGACGAACTCGTCTTAATTGTATTGTATAGAGTGCATAAATTGACTGCAAAAAACAACGTATCTATAATAATAAAATTTAATAAATTATTTTCATGTAATGTTGACTTTTATTTCTACTTTGGAATGGTGAAAGAAAACCCCTTATTTTTATAATTAATTTTATTTATTATATCTAATTCCTATCAACAGGCATAGTACACGTTGCAAGAATAATTATTTTACCGTACTGTGTTTACATTTTAAATTATTGCCATCGTGTAGCGAATCCAGATGGAAGTATGTATATTTGTCTGTAGTCGGCGCATCGTCAACAGTGTAGAGTCCCACTTACACATGAACACAACTATGCATACAAAAGATCAAGATTTTCTCAATATTTTAAACGTCGATCGCCTATGCAGTTTGCCAGGAAAGCCTTAATTTTAAATTCACGCGAGCTTCGATTGGGTGAAATAACTCCAAAAACAGAGAAATCAAACTTGTGCAGTTATTGTTTGTTTTATTTCACGCGAACGAGGCTCGCCATACATTCTCTTTTTTTTTTGTTTTTTTGTTTCTTTAAGGATATTATATTTTATTTTTTATCTATAACTTACATACTTAATACTTAGATCAACGAAACGTGTGGCTTCAGGTGTCATTGGTGGGTAAGGTCTTTGTATAATTAGTACGCACGCGTTTAATTCAGGAAATAAAAACAAATATTACAATTATTTTATAAATGTGAAATTTTATTTTAATTGAAAGATGGCACTGACAAAAGAAACTGTCCACTGTTCAGATTCTAAAATAAGTACCTACACGCTTTCTACATGGAAATGGAATATAAACTTGCTTTTGTCAGTTATTCTATAAATAGAAAAAAATGCTTCGTAAAGGAAACCAGGGCTATCAGTGAGTATGTAATCTTAAAAAACATGCTTCAACACTTTCATTATAACCCCCTGTTATAAATTTCTATCCTAAGATGTTATAAAACAATTTCCCAGTTCGCAATGATCTCTTATAAAATTGTTATTTATTTAGTTACTTACCTGCTTTATGAAATGAGTACAATAATGGGAAAAATATTCGACACTTAGTTTAAACAATAACAACCTATGGGGTGCCTTGATCTTTAGGTATTTACAAAATTACCTAAAATTATTTTATAAACAATATAGAATAAAAAAAAGAACTTAAAGCTCCACTCTTGTAAAACACTATTCCATGCCATACAGGTACTGTGGCACAAGAAAAGGAGAATTTTGAATAATAAACCTCAAAATGCAAAACTCGTTCTCTCGACACATTTTATGACAGAATGATTGCACTGGGCTAAAAACAGTAAGGATTCCTAATACTTTGACGCAGACTTACAGTCGAACTAAAGATATTATATATGTATAATAGTTATATAATAAAAATAATTACATAATGCCATTCTGTCATAAAACTAAATGCTTGCTATTGCTTTGTAGACCTCGATCAATACCCCCGCAGTGTGTGTAGTATTGTGTAATGTAAATATCAAATTGTAAAAAATCTTTTAATATTTCATTTGTAAAGCAACTAAAAATACAATGTTATAGGATGCGACTCGTAACAGATTTTGATCTCGTAACTTAATTCGAAAAACATCATTATATTTGCTAGATTGACAATAATCATGTTGATTTCACTAATTATAAGTTCCATTACTGCACATTAGATGTAAGATCATAAGCTTTATGGGAATCCAATAGGGCGCACATTTAGTCACCGAAGATTACATTATGATGGTATGTCCATAGCTCGCCTGTCGATCCAAGGTGCCACACGACGAATGCGAAATAAAACTACCGTTTTAGTAAATGTACGAGTTTAATGAGGTCCAATCGTCTTCGATACATATTATATTGTATAGAATCATAACTTGAGGGACGTCGCGCTCCGTCCGGCCGCGGACATGAACATACCAGCATAACTAGCGCGGAGCGAATGCACAGTGAACGGCAAGAACCTAACGTTGCGACTGGTGACAACCACTTACAATTTAAAGCGCGCCCGGCGCCGCCAGCCGCCGGGCGCCGGGCGTCGCGCCGGACCGGGCCGGGCGTCGCGCCGGGCCGGGAGTCGCGCCGGGCCGGGCCGGCGCCGGACCGGGCCGGGCGCCGCGCCGGGCCGGGAGTAGCGCCGGGCCGGGAGTAGCGCCGGGCCGGGAGTCGCGCCGGGCCGGGCCGGCGCCGGACCGGGCCGGGCGTCGCGCCGGGCCGGGACTCGCGCCGGGCCGGGCCGGCGCCGGACCGGGCCGGGCGCGGGCGGCGGGCCGGGCTCACACGTGCGCCAGCCAGTGCGCCACCCGCACGAGGCTCTCCCGGCGCGCGCGGTGCGTGCGGCGCGCCGCCAGCCCCGCGCCCGCGCGCGCCGCCAGCCCGCGCCGCACGCGCCGCTCGCACGCGCCCCCAGCCGCACTCGCCTCGCCCCACACACTCTCCGCCCGCTTGATATGCGCCTCCTCTGTAACAAACAAAATATACGATCTTATACACCACTCGTAAATCTTGAACACTAGTAGTACATCTTGCTTCTGGCCACAGACACCCTCTGCAGTGTTACAATAGTAGTCTATCCCTTGCTGGCTCTTCCTGAGCTCTGGCTGTCTGATCATTCCAAAGACCACTTTCCAAAACAGAGTTCAATAACCAAAACCAACAATAAATTCAGACAGTCCAATCACTGTGAGATTGCCCTATTTTAGGAACTTCGCTTATAATAATTATAGTATAAAAATTTTGTGTATAGTAATCTGTGGAAACTGTTTCTGGATTGTGCTGAACTATTTGTATAAATATGTTTGTTATTGCATCTGTTTGTTTCCCAAATAAATAAAATAAAATAAAATAAAATAACAAAAAATGTTTACTTACGTGCAGCCTACATGAAATAATCTGGCGTTCGTCGCGTGACGTGCGGCTCACCGCGTCGCGGAGCCGGGTCGAACTGAAGGCTGCAAACATAACAAATGCATTAATATCACGATCTAGGACAAACATACACAATGACAGTGTAATAACATTAGGTCATATTTTCCATTATCCATGGTTGGGAATCGACATAGTCGATTTTATATTTGATGTTGAATATCAAATTTTAGTCATCACTTTGCGCTTCTAATCATTCCTAAACCTAAATACCAGGGAGAAAATTATTTCTTGACTCCATAATCTATCCACCATATCAGTTGAGTAACTAAGTATTGGTAAAGCAAGATTGTTTTATTCATCCAAAAAATATATAATTTTACACTGGTTTCCTTTCCCCTCTTTAGACAACTTCTCTCCTTACTATCTTTCTATCGTCTCGTTATCTTGAAAGTCAAGTTCCTACTCGTATCAATCACAGCATCTTGAAGTAGGGAAGCCCTACAACATACATAGGCTAAACATATACTTACAGACACGATAGATTATAGACACTATTACGAATATACTGTTACATAAATGTCTACACACATGATTTTCATTAATGACTAGCTTACCCGCCGAGCTTCGTACAGCCTCAGATTTTTTCCATGTTTTAATAATTAATCACGGGCGTCTCCAGAACACCCTACCAAAATTTCATCGTAATCTGACCAATGGTTTCGGAACGCATAGAGCACTAATATTATGAAAGCGAAAGTTTGTGTGTGTGAATATGTTTGTTACTTCTTCACGCTCAAACGGCTGGACCAATTTTGATAAAATTTTGTATAGAGGTAGCCGCGACACGCTGGATTAACATATAGGCTACTTTGGATCCCGATATTCCCACGGATCGACACTTATGGGGGTGAAACCGCAGGGCACAGCTAGTTTATATAATATATGTAGATGGTTTACCAGCACGTTAATTAAAACATAAAAATTCAACTAAAGAATCTGTCGTAGTTTCGTTTCCCCCAGTCACAGTAGATATAAACTTTTGACCAGAGGGGCAATTCTCGTAATTTTAAGAACGTTCACAGTCTGATCTGTCTCAATCTGTCAAAAAATACCCTTAATTTCCCTACATTTTGACAATTGTTTGTCGCCGAGATGAGACTGCGGCTAGATTTTGAACGTTTTAAATTACGAGAATTGGCCTTCAGGTAGAAAAGCATGCACTTAGGTACTTGACTACAGTGACTACAGATGTGGTAGTTCTTAAATTACATATTATTTCCCAGTTTTTTTTTTTTTGGAACGAGACGTGTTGAGTTGTGCTTGGTTCTTATAAACAAAAACGAATCGTTTTGCTTACCAATGGTAGCATTTTTTTATTGCCAAACTGAGCATATAATTTGATTCGTAAGCTAATTTTACCTGTGAAAGGTACTGCCATATTCGCGGGTGTACTATGCAAAGCTATGAGGTCTTTGCATCATTATTAGTAACTAGCTTCTGCCAGCGACTTCGTCCGCGTGAAATTTCACCCTCTTAGGGGTGGAATTTCGAAATGACTAATTGGTAAAAAATTCTTTATTTGTAACGAAAATTCAAATGATAAAAGTATTATAGTCCTTTTTTATTGATTCCCTTTACAAATTTCCACCCTCCTTTTCACCCCTTAAAGGAAGATTTCTGGGATAAAAATATCTATCCTATGTCGTTTCCCGGGACTCAAACTATCTCTATACCAAATTTCATCTAAATCGGTTCAGCTGTTTAAGCGTGAAGAGGTAACAGACAGACACACACTTTCGCATTTATAATATTAGTATGGATGATAAAAGAGTTGAATTTAACCATAAATTATTGGAATCGGCCATAAGAGAAGTCGTTGAACTTTTCATGGCGGTGGTGGTGTACATAGAAAGGTGTCGAGCTAGACAATAAAGACGTAAGCAATACTTACAATGAGTACTTAAGCGCATCATCCAATTCCATTATGGCGGCTTGGTTACCGCATCTGAAACAATCGTGTTTACATTAAAGCTGGTTGCGTAAGAGCATATTGTTCGACGCGACGCTCAGGTAAACTTTATCTAATCGAATTATATCGCTGTGTTGAGATTAGGTTCGTCCACGAGGTGACTTTCTCCTGTTATTGTCGTAAGGAACATCGCATGTCTTGGCGATATTACTTGAATTGTGACATTGAAATTAAGAATATAGTTTATTTTAGTAATAATTAGAAATGTTTATCTTTTATCGTGTTGGCATGAGCTGCATTATTAGTTCATGCCGCGGGTAAAAAGCCAGTCAGCGGGTTGGTAGTGGGGCTAACTGCCAATGCCAATGGTACGCCAGATGAACCGGGGGCCAAGTCTACTAATTTACAAACGTTGGAATGGTACTCCATTATGAGTTTTTGACATATTTGCCATAAAAAATCTGACAAAAATTCACAATGACGAGACCATTGCAAAGTTTGTTAATTAGTAGACTTAGGGCCCTGAAGGAGTATATTTGGATGTAATATTGTCATTACCCAAAATCTTATGAAATTATATTACCTACTAGCAACAACATTCTATGATCTCTTGATCGCCCATACAACCATTCAAGACATATTTCTACTAACAATAATGAACCAATAGGACCCATGTTTACGATGCAGCACTTTTAACAGTCGATTAATTTATCAAATTAACATTGCGATAAACGCGGAAGTATTCAATTAATATAATTTTACAACAAAATAATCTGCCTTTATCAGCCAAATACAGGAACGCAAAAAATAATACGGCTTTACAGGAATCGATTCAACAATATTATTTGATATTTTGCTAGACATATTTTGGATAATTTTATACAGGCGGACATAAATAGATATACCAATGTGAGACTAGTACAGTTATATAGTCGTTTTAAGAACATTTCGCAATTAAGTTCATAATTTGTAATAGAGGACTTATGCAAAACAGTCAATTTTGTTCATTGTTAATCTTCGGGCGACCTCAATGGGCGAATCATGTTGGTGTGCCGTTCTCTAGAACCCATATGAAGGTTAATTGTAATGTTGGGGCCAATATTTGTTAAATTTATTGTTGGAAGAAATCATAAGTTGGTTTGTTTGTTTTGTTTTAACCTAACGTTCATTGCTAGACCGTAGTTCATGACAATGAAAGTATTTGATTTCTACTGAATATTTTACATACATAATTATAAGCAGATTGCATTCACACTCATTATGCACGATAAAATTAGCTTCGAAATCAGTCTGTGCATTTACTTGTTAAGGAAAAGTAAGATTGCAATGACATAGCACTGACAGGATTTTCCTTAATATACGGCCAAATTTCTCACAAATAATGAAAAACCCAACAATTTTGTTTACCATGGTTTGTTAAAAGGCCACCCAGACATTTATAAGGCTTTGGCACAGAGTTTTGTGCCAAGTTTGGTGTTTTAAAGTAGTTATATAAGTCTACCAATTTCTTCATGTTTTAGGAAAAAATACAATAGCTTTTTGTTATTGTCGGGGTTTTTTGTTATTGAGGAGTTTATTGCGCCACTTCTTATTCCCAGCGAAAGCACTAGGAAGTCGTGAAGGGCGGACGTTTTGGGGGACATTCTCATGTAATTTTGACGTTCGACAAGTGCTGATTCTCAGCCTAATTTGAAAAAAAGACTTTTGGTTTTGGTACTTCGACTGTCATTGTCATCGTCACAAAGAGATGACTCACCAATGCATTTGTCTATCATCCTATTGATTCAGAAAGTCACGATAACTCATTATTATATCATTCGATTCGCTTTACATTTGCCATTGACAACTTCCATTTTTATCGAAATTGATGTCCTCTCAAAGATTCCATCATCATCGAAAAGTTCTAAATCAGAAGATAAGTCCTTCTTCAGCATTAAAATAGTCTCGACGAGTGGCGATACCAAAATGTGTCTACGGCTTACCTTGGGCAGGCAGTTCTGCTGTCACCTTGCTGCCTGGCTAATATTTACAGTACAAGGTTATGAGTACTTGAGCTATTCTCATTATAGGTTACGCTGATACGAAAGAAGGTAGATTAGGATGCAATCAGACAGCGGCCAGTTGACGTCAACGCCTCTTATCTCATCCATCATTATGTTTTAAAATACAGGCTGTCTGAATCATCTACTGAATCCATGATAACAGGTTGCACGTCGATGTCCCCCTGCCACCCTGTATATTACAATTTCGTCAATCGAACACGAACTGATTGCACCTTTAGTGAAGTAGTAGAACTTACCTATAGCAGTAATTGGGTGCTGAGAATATAGTGACGACATTTCTATCGTGGCACCAGTTGTAGCCCTCCATGACGAGCTGGTGGGCCCTGGAGACCAGCGTCAACCCGTTGCTGTGGTTGAACGTCTCCGAGATGTCCTGGCCGAACGTGTAGCCGGCGCCACGCGGCGATATGCCCCATCCGCCTCTGTGGAAACGAGGAAACTCATTAGTAAATACTAAATTGTTAAAACTAGGTGTTGTTACTAGCAATTTCCGTTTGCACATTTTGACGCAATTAGGGGTGGATGGAATTTGTTCTTAGGCAAAAACGGTGCATTTTTAAACCGCAGGGTAATTGCGAAACATACTTAACAGTACGAATAACTTTCATTTCGACAGTTCTACAACATTTATTGCGTTATCTACGTTGTTGAACATATAATAGAGTGTTAATAAAGCAATTTGGGTGTAGTTCTATAAAAAAGTGGAATATTTACAGGTTGGTTTTCTCAATAACCACCACAGCAGAGAGCAGAGTTATTTCTCAATAACCACCACAGCAGAGAGCGGAGTTATTTCTCAATAACCACCACAGCAGAGAGCAGAGTTATTTCTCAATAACCACCACAGCAGAGAGCGGAGTTATTTGTCAATAACCACCACAGCAGAGAGTTCTCAATAACCACCACAGCAGAGAGCGGAGTTATTTGTCAATAACCACCACAGCAGAGAGCAGAGTTATTTCTCAATAACCACCACAGCAGAGAGCGGAGTTATTTCTCAATAACCACCACAGCAGAGAGCGGAGTTATTTCTCAATAACCACCACAGCAGAGAGCAGAGTTATTTCTCAATAACCACCACAGCAGAGAGCGGAGTTATTTCGACATCTCCCGACTTAGCAACGCAATACCGTCCTATTGGTTGTTGACGATACCATCCTCTACTCTCCGCATTGATGGAAATCGTACCTTAAACTCATGATAGTTGAACACAAAATTAAATGTGGTCATTTTGTTGTTTTACAGTTTACCTATCTTTACAATAGGCAGTGCAATTTGCAGTTCTATGAATTTGAATTTCAAGTAAGGTGCAGATGACGCAATAGTAATTTAAATAAGTTACACAAATTAACACAATCAAATCAATGGCGATCCTACACAGCCTTGTAATGAGCTAAACGTCTAGATTTTCTTGTAAATCGGCTTAAATACTTTACGACTTTACAACATGATGGACACAGCTAAGCGGATAAATAAGGCTTATTTTTAAGTTATTTGGAAATATTTGTTTTAGCTATTGACGTCAATAAAAAAAAAAGATATTTTTATTATTTTCTGTCTGTACTACTGTCAATAAAATTAGTAGCATAATCAGCCTGTAATGTTCCCACTGCTGAGACACAGGCCTCCTCTCTGTGAGAGGGAGTGGGCCATAATCCATCACGCGGGCCCAGTGCGGGTTGGTAGGTGTCACATGTCTTCGAATGTTGACTTCTAGGACATGCCGGTTTCCTCACGATGTTTTCCTTCACCGTTTTGAGAGCAGAGGTGATGAAATAATTTAAACCAAGTAAAGCGCCTGTCTGAGTTCGAACCTACGACTTACAACTCGTAAGTCGCGGTCATTACCACTGGGCCATCACAGCTCTTACCACTATTACTGCTCATATCATCATCTCATAAATTTTGTAATTTTTCCTGTTACCAAGATCCAATTGATCAATCTCTTAAAATATCTACGTCCATTAAATAATGGACGTAGATATTTTGGCCACTTTGTTTTATACTGTGTAAGGAAATCCTTACATAGTATAAAACAAAGTGGCCAAAATGTCTGTACGCGCATAACTTCCGAATGACTGCACCAAATTGGATAATTCTTTTTTTGTTGTGTTCGGTATTGCCAGGACAAAAAAACGAAAATTTCGGAAACAAGAGAAAAACAATTGCGTTAGTATAAGTATATACTTAATTAGTATTTGGCAGTCAATTCTGATAATACTGACATGGGACTTTAACTACCGATATGTAGGTGTACTATAGCTAAAACTCTGCCTAACCGTTCGGAGATTAGAGAGATACAGGTTGAAATTGAATACATGCGACAAATCGAAATGGGAGATTGTACTCATCATTATGAACAACTTTTACTATGGGAAAAAACCTGAAATCGCAAAAAAAAAAAACAGCTGTTCCCTACATTTTGACGAGTTATGCGAACATAAATGTAGGAAACAGCTTCATAATGATGAGTACAATCTCCCATTTCGATTTGTCGCATGTTTTCAATTTTACCCTGTATATATACGCGTCGAATAGAGTACCTCCTCCGTTTTTTCGTCGGTTAAAAATAGGAAAAGAAGTTATTAACGAAAGTTAACACTCTATTCAACTTCTACGACTATCAAGATATACAAGACTTACGATAACAACAACGATAACAAGTTGTTTCCCTGAATAAACCGACTCGATATACATCTAGTCGATATATTAATTATCTATCCGGAACTCGACCGGCGGTCATTCGATTACTCATTAGCTCCCAGACATTGCGTGATAACAGTAACAAGTTAATAAGAGACGAATTTGGCCATGCCAAGGTTAAACACCGAATTAGCATGAAAGGAATATTAACAACACATAGCGTTACGACTGTAGTTCCAACGAGGTAGACAGATGTGTATTGTCCACCTCACATTTCACCAGTTAAGTTTAAGCCCCTTATCATAGGTCCAATGGCATGGCACTCACCCCGTAACAGCATGGGAGGTGAGCTTTTTGATATTATCCCGGTATAAATGTAAATTCCATGCTGCTAATAAGAAATGCCTGACGGAAAAATCCAATAGCAATGAACCCATGTTCAGCAGCTGTCGAGCACAAGACTGGCAGTCAAAAACGAATAACCACCGAATAAACTTAAGAAAACATGTAGAACACGTAGTCGATATCGGAAAATCAATAAAATAACCTAGTTAAAGTCACCCACTTAGGGAGATAACGCTTAGTAGGACGCATGATTGTCGCGTCATCAACGCGGTTATAATTAGTTCGCGGATGATACGTTGCACGTCCTTGACTCCCAGAGGTGTTTATTGTCGTACAAATACTTTATTTTTGTTATCGAATGCATGCGTATTGCATACCCCGCACATATCTACTGGTGTTAGATGGATGTTTGCCCAGAGAATTAATGATCTGCCGTAAACCTGCTATCAGCTTCACTTTTTGCTCATTAAATTTATGTCTTTCATTCAAACTAACTTCGAAACACAAAATGAATCAAAAGTGAAAAATTTATTCATTAATGAACCAATCCAAAGTTTCGGCGTTCGGCATCTTTCACTCGCGTTCCGAATGTCCGAAAAATGTAATGAAATGAAGAGATGAACGTTACTTTCCATTTATTTTTTTCGATGTTGAGTGAACGTGGAAAAAACGAACATTCAATCGAGTGAAGCGTATCTTTGTACTTATGCACCAAAATTACATAAAACGCAATGACCTTATAATATGAACTTTTATGTTTTATGGCATATAGCCGCTGTGTCACACTTACGTGTACCACTTGTTATTTAATAAGGTTTCCTGACGATTTCCTGTTACGCATCCTTGCTTTGTTACAGAATTTGTGGTGTATAAAAATATTTACACTATTACGTCAGGCAATTACAAAGGTTTACTTAGGTTTAGTGACTAAGGCGAAAATATTTATGGTCCGTACAATATTGCCTCTACTGTCGTTTGAGCAGCAGAAACTACGAGTATAGTTATGTATGTATAGAACCGCAAGTTAGATGAAACAACCCCCTAACCTTTTTATCTAACTTGTTGTTTATAAATGTAATGCATAGTCTCCATGTGTAGAAAATCTGCAATAGCCAGTTATATGAAACCGAACACTCCATTTAGATAAGATATTTTTCTGCTGTACAAAAACGTCATTAATCTCGTGACATAGGTAATATACAAGTCCAAACAAACGTCGACCACATCATCGCTTACTATCAGAGGGGCCATAATAATAATTTCCCGTCTATTTATTAGCTATCAATAATTAAAAAAAAATCTCACCTATCATCAGGGTCACTCCAGAGCAAATCACACATGGGTCCTTCATGAGGAACCTCCTGCAGGCGGTCGAGGGCTCGGATGTGGTCCAGGGTATCAATGGAAGGGCTGAGTCCTCCGTGCAGGCAGAAGATCTGGCCATCGACCAGCGCAGTCAGGGGCAGGAAGTCGAACAAGTCGGTGAAGTGCTTCCATACAGAGGCGTTGCCGTATTTACGGAGGCATTCGTCGTAGAAGCCGTATACCTGAGTGATCTGTCTGGACTCGTGGTTACCGCGGAGGATTGTTATTCTCTCGCGGTATCGAACCTGGAAATTGTTTATGGTTTTAGCTGAGTAAGGGTGTTTTTGAGCATAGATAGAAGAGTATAGTACCTGGGTGTTGATATAAGACATCGAGCTTTAGAAAGAGGTAAGAGCTACAAAGAGATGACCTTAAGTACATAATTAGCCTTGCAAAATGAAACTTTATAATAAAAGTCAAACTCGAAGCTTTTTTTTCAATAAAACCAATTACAAACACTTTTGAATTGTCAAAGAATCGGTCAGTCAGAAAGATGAACCTAGTTGCCTATTAAAAAGTGTAGTAGGTATCTATGGAGAAGAACGAGCAAGAAACTCCATGGACACTGTTTAAAAATCAAAATAATGTTACAAAATATTGGTTAGGTTAATGTATAATTTGAAATTGAATGATACATCATTCAAGAACGAACGAATGATGAAGAACAACGTGCACGTTAAAAGCTTCCACAATAAACTATAAAAAAAATAAGCCATGGCAGCTAAAAGATGACCAGTCCCAAATGTCGGCGCCCGTTCACGAACATTAGGCATGGATCACCACCATATAGCTCAACTATTTTGAAGGAAACCGAATGATCTAACCACACGCTGACACGCCACCATCAGCGAGACATTTGAGTGAACGTGACATACTTTCGTTTTCTAATACTCGTGTGCCACATGAGGGGCGGGTGCTATAGTAGAATTAAGCTGAACAAAATAATATTCATTAGAATTACTTAGCCTAAACACGCAAGTTTACATATAGAATTAAAGTCACACATTTTTCTAAGTACATATGTAAGTATAGTCGAACAGTTTAGTTTTTTTGAAAGTAAATGGTTTCATATGATTACAACCTCGATCAAAACAGTTTCGTCCTTGTAGTCACGAAAGGCGACTAATTTTGTGAAAGAATGTGGCGTTTTGAACGTGGCTTCAGAAAACCAGTTTCAGTATTTCCGAAAGGTAATTTATTACTTAATTTTACATGTTGCCAAGGCAATTCTATACACGAGCTTGAAAAAAAGTACATTTATAATGGAATATGACATCAATTCTTCGAAGTGTTCGTTTGACATTAGCTGCACAGTTCGGTAGTAAGAAAAGGTCAATTGCAATAACTATTAGACATTCTAGCGTGCGTTTCTGAAGTGGCAATAAGTTTCGGTAATCACCAAATAACGTGCAAGTATGGTTTGTTGGTTAAGTAAGACTGATTATTATTCATCTTTTTTTTTGTTACTTTTGTAATAAAAAAACGATGAATAAACTTGTATTCTCAAAGGGCTGATTTTTCATTGTCAGATAACTTATATCAGAGGGGCAATTCTCGTAAATTTAAGAACGTTCACAGTCTGATCTCAGTCTCAATCTGCCAAAAATACCTCTGATTTCCCTACATTTTGACAAGTTTTTGACATTAATTTGTTTGTCGCTGAGATGAGACTGCGACTAGATTTTGAACGTTTTATATTACGAGAATTGGCCTTCTGAAGTATTAATATTACAGTTTGACATATTTCCTATACAAAATCTGTCAAACCGCAATATTTATTCCTCAGATAAAAAATATCTGACTATAAAAAAATCAACCCTAAAACACATACATGGTGTACCTAACAATAAACGCAAATCCTGAAAGAAGTTAGTTCATAATTGACTACTGAATCGATTTCAGTAACTTTTAATATAGGTATATTTTTCAATAATTATGTATTTTGCCATACGGACTGCCGATTGAGCCAAAGAAAATTAAATCTTATTTCATTTTCATTTACGCAATAAGGTTCAATTTTAAATGCATTAAGCAATGCTAAGGTAAACACGATTTTCTTAATAATAATAGCTTAAAAAAAAATTGGTCATTATATATTATTATGCTTTTAACTTAGTACTCTAATTGGGGTGTATGAGGTCTTGCGATAATTATTTTACATATTGTATAAACCACTTATAGTATGAAAACCGCATCTTTTTATACAGGATGAAATATCGGATGTTACAAACCCTGTTGCAAACGCAATAGTAATTAATAAACTACCATAATGCAACAAAAGAATAATTAATGAAATAAATAAACAAAACACTACCCACCTAACAATAATCGCTATTGTGTTCTGCGTAATTGACACCACCCAACAATATTATTAATTGGAAAGTGGGTAGTCATTCAGTCGGACATGTTTCCCATTCCATAATTTGAAAACGGCTTTCTGTTAACAGAAAGCAGTTTCCTACTTTCCAGAATACACGCTACACATAATCCCTATTGCAGGCAAAAATTTATATGAAAAACATCATTATATATAACGAAAAACATTAGTTATACGTTTTATTTCATTGTGGATATTCTAATACAAGAATTGTATGTATTTGTTTTATTTCTCCATGCTGTCTTTACTTTCCCATTTACGCCGAATTTCGACTCGTTATTGCATGTGCCTCATAATGAAAGTCTCCTGATAAGGCTATGTAAACAGTGACCGAACTTTATCAAAGATACCGGCTGATAAGCACTCCCTCTTCCTCTCACGTGACTGACAAACAAAGAAATTGTTTACGATATTGCCTTTCACAATTTTGGTAAAAAACCGGCCAAGTGCGAGTCGGACTCGCACACGAAGGTTTCAATACAACAAACAAATACAATACAATACAATACAATACAATATACAACAAATACAATATATTTAACACTAAATTTTTGTAACCGACTTAAAAAAGGATGAGGTTCTCAATTCGGATATTTATATTTTTTTTTGGGTATGTTCGTTCGGGCATAATTTTAAACAAGTTTCTTGTATTTGCACTTTAAATTTTTAACTTTATTAGATTGTTATAGCGGCAATAGAAATACACATTCTGTGAAAATTTCAACTATCTACATATTACGGTTCATGAGATACAGCCCGCTGACAGACAAGCGGAGTAGCTTAGTAATAGGGTTCCTCCATTGGCATTCCTTGGGTACGACACCCTAAAAAAATTAAGATAATTCGATCATATAGGCCACACGAGCTGACTTCGAAATCGAATCGAGTGAATTAGGAACCTACCTACTTACATGTTTTTATTTTTTATCGATGCTAAATCGATTTAGCACAGATTCTTCTGAATGTCTGATCCAATTAGAGTTGTGTTGATACAGGCGTGAGGCGGGATAGTTATTTTAATTGCGTTTATCACAGCAAATTACACGATGCAAATTAAAAAAAATCTAATTTAAAATGTGCTCATTTCTTTTTTCATGAAAAATCACTAAGTGATTTATTGAAGGTGACTTTCAAAATACCCGTTTTATTTCGCTTCGCTTCTGCCCGCGACTTCATCCGCGTGAAATTTCTTGTTCCTCCGACTCAACCCGTCGCATGACATCGTTTGCCTGTGCTATTACTTCATTTTCGCTTGATTTTTTACTTTTTGCTCAGCTTCTAAGGGTTTCTAGCGTGATGTCAATGCAAGAAGATTTTTTTAAATCCGACTGGTAGTACAAGAGATTAGCGCGTTCAAACAAACTCTTCAGCTTTATTATTTGTATAGATAGGGTGCTTACATAAAGAAACAGGTTTCCGGTGCAGGCGAGTCTGTGCGGTTCGGTACAGATCGGTGCAGGTGAAATAGTCCCACATTAACTTATGCGCTCACACATAAACAGGTCCGTTTCCTTCCGAAGATCAACCTGCAGAGACCTGTACCGGGAGTCGGGACCGAAAACCCGCTTCTTTATGTAAGCACCCCACCACTTTCATAGGTAGAAAAATAGCAATAGTAAAATGTCTCAGGTCGTCAGCGCATTGGCAGAAAACGTATGTATCCAATGTCTCTCGAGTAATATACTGTTTTTTCCACTTAGGAGAGTACGTTAACTGATTGCAGCAAGTTTTTTTATTGTCACAATAGCTGGCTCAGACAGCAACGAAATCAGATAATGTTCCGAACACCCCGCGTTGAAGCGAAGGAGTGTACAAGTTATTTATAGAATAAGGTTTCCGGTCTATGAAATATAGTGAACTGTGCGAACTGTACAGCCAACAAAATAAAAGTGTTTGTATGCACACATGACTGGTGTCAGCGTTTTGTTTAATGTCCTTCCGATCCTGTGAGCCTAGTTAATTTAATCTCTTGTGGCCGGTTGTGATTGGCAGACCAAAACCCCAACCACCAATGATATCAGCGATATCATCATTTCAGCCGAAAGACGTCCACTGCAGGACATAGGCCGCCCCCAAGCACTCCACTTCGACAGGTTCTGTGCTTCTCTCATCCAGCGGCTTCCTGCAGCCTTTACAAGGTCATCGGTCCACCTTGTGGAAGGCCTTCCTTCCCTATCAGCGCTATCGCTTAAATCATTGTTTTGAGGCACCGAAGGTGTGTCAGAACTAACCCTGTAGTAATTCCATGTCGTCACTCGTTAGAGTCATCAGTCACATCATAAAGAACATTACAGCAAGTCGTAACCCCGGTTCCGTCACCAGCCAGTCATATGCATTTACGTCTAACGACCATCACACTTTCGCTGAATAATCGCTTACGTCATAACATAAATCGATTGTTTTTACACAATGTCAATTTTTCTTTAAGCGCATATAGTTATTAAGAGAAGGGGAAGTCTAAAGACACAATGGGTAGGATGTGTGAAAGATGATATAGCTAGAAATACTACTGAGATGAAGGCTTATAGAGACGATCGAAGAAGAAGCCATGCAACGCCGGTCTCAAATAAATTCGGCAAAGGGCAAGAAGATGATGATGCTGGTGATGCTTACCTTAAGCGCGACGAGCAATGTGACGGTCTCAACGCTGTAGTATCCGCGGTCGACATAATCGCCCATGAATAGATAGTTAGTGTCAGGGGAACGCCCGCCGATACGGAACAGCTCCATCAGATCGTGGAACTGTCCGTGGACGTCCCCGCAGACGGTCACCGGGCATTTCACCTCCTGGACATTAGACTCCTTCGTGAGGATCTCCTTTGCCTGTAAAAAAAGAAAAATCGTAAGACGGGGATTCGAAATTCAATTTTGCAAATGACACTGAACAGTCTAGCAGTGTTTAACGTTTTAGAAGACATCTTTTGAAGAATACAGCTGATTGGACGTTAAAATTATTTTAAAATCTGGACGAGACGGTCTTTAGAATTTGTCAACGCTAAAATAGAGGACAAACGTTAATAACACAATAGAATAACCATTATAAGACAATAGGAAGGTCCAAAAACACAAAACATACTTCCGACATCTTATTCATACAAAGGAATTGGAGGTAAACAAAGAGCAAAAACTACAAATGCAAATCGACGGTAAAAAGGAAGTAGGGCATAAGCGACATTTTGGTCAAAATGAGTTATATATGCCATCCTACGGAAGATTTTCCGCTCTTTCGAATACGCTTACTCTCATGGCTCTAAGACGCCTTTTTTGGCGTTTAAACCCTAGCAAAAAATTCATAAAAGACAAAAATACGTCAGTTTTTCTAAAATTTAAAACTTTGAAGGGCTGTCCTGAACATTTCATTTTTTGTCGCTTATACCCTATTTCCTCTTAACCGTCGATTAAATACATATTTCAATATTTATGTATCGAGTCGAATACTTGACCCAATCTTGATGATTGCCCTATCATCTTAGACGAAGGTCGTAAAATGTCAGCTTTGAATCAATACCCCATACAGAGATACAATAAACAATCCAGGAGGGCAGTTGCTAAAAATTACGCGACGGATTGATCTCAATATGAATCTATTCGATCATTTATGGGTGGGTTGTTACTGCCCAAATTATTGGCTTTGTGTTTGTGTGAGTTAATTTCAAGCGCAAGAGTATTGGGCCTGGTTAATTCATCAGCATACTTTCAGGATTTGTAAATGATTTGGACTGTGTGAATGATGATATGGTTAGAAAGGGGGTGACTACCAAGATGACGACTAATAGAGAAGTATGGAAGAAAAAGACATGTTGCGCTGACCACAAATAAATTGGGATAAGGGGAAGGAGAATTATGGTGATGATGACTTTCAGGATTAGTAACTCAAGACTGGCAGGGAAGAAAAAAGAAAAACACAGGGTGCTTGTCCTTCAAACAAGTTACAAATATAAATAACTAGCAGTGCCAAGCGGTTTCACCCGCATAAGTGTCGATCCCGTGGGAATATCGGAATAAAAGGTATCCTGTGTTATTCTGTTGTTTAAGCTATATTACTGCAAAGTTTCATCAAAATCCGTTCAGTACTTTTTGCGTGAAAGAGTAACAAACATCCTTCCATCCATCGTCACAAACTTGCGCGTTTATAAT
This sequence comes from Gortyna flavago, assembly GCA_963669345.1. Lineage (NCBI taxonomy): Eukaryota > Metazoa > Arthropoda > Insecta > Lepidoptera > Noctuidae > Gortyna > Gortyna flavago. Next base: position 4,341,727 of record OY770144.1, read on the forward strand.
ATTTGTAAGAAGTAGGATTACATCAGCTTGTAAAGAAATTGATATTGATCATTAATTACTTCAATTTGTAACGTGCATCATTTTAGTTTCTAACTTTATTCCAAACTAGCTTTCGCCCTCGGCTTCGACCGCGTGGAGGTCGTAAATTATACCACGGAAACGTATTACCGGGATAAAAAGTTTTCTGATATAATTCAATCATGATTCGGAAGACACGTGGCGCCATCTATTATCATAATAACGTTATTGTTGTTTTCCTTGGAAACAGCACTTTTTTTTCGGGATGAAAGGTACCCTTTGTCCGTTTCTGTACACCTGACAACGTATTATATGCAAAATTTCAGGATGATCGGTTCAGTGGTTTAGGCGTGAAAAGGTAACAAACAAACTTACTTTCGCATTTATAATATTACTAGCTTCCGCCCGCGGCTTCGCCCGCGAGGTATGTCGATAAAAACTATCCTATGTCCTTCCCCGGGATGCAATCTATCTCTCTGTCAAATTTTATCGAAATCCGTTCAGTGGTTTAGGCGTGAATTTATAATATTAGTGTGGAAGTATGGATAAGTTAGGATTAGACAATGGTGACGCTTGCCAACAATAGTCCATTTGTCCGAAATGGAGTTTAGGCCCGTTTTTAGCACATTCCCTCTATTTGGTTAGGACATTCTGAATAACGGACACGGTTGAATAAAACTGTTTATTATAATTAATTGAGTAATGACACTAAAATAGCTGCTGTAGTTTCTCTGCACTTTCCATTGCTTCTTTAGCCCAAATCCATTAAAATAGATGGATAGTAAAACGTCGATGGACGTACATAGATACAGCTATAATTATGGTCAGTACACAAGGACCATGAGAAAGATTATGCCTATCCGTGATTAACGCGATGTGTTTAGAGATAAACTTTCCTATGTCTTGCATTATGCAACTGATACGATTTGTTTTAATCTGACTGCGTCAGCGCCTGAAACATTGATAATGTTTTGAAAGAGGGTAAACAATTTGATGTGGGTTTGACATTTTTTGAGCACCGACTGGTGATGCAGTTATTATTACTCGACTACGGCGAAGCAAAAAGGATTATGATTTTGTTAGATCCTGTATCTCGAATTTCTTTTATCATATTAGCTGAACTATTTCGTTGACTCACAATGACTTCTCTGCTAGAGACTTTAATAAAAAATCTAAGATACAGCTTTCATAATTAGTACAGGGAATGTAATGTAATTATGAAGTACTAACTACTAGCAGCGCCCCGCGGTTTCAGCTGTATAAGTTTCGATCCCGTGGTAATATCGGGATAAAAAGTATCCTATGTCCTTTCCCGGGACTCAAACTATCTCTATACCAAATTTCATCTAAATCGGTTCAGCGGTTTAAGCGTGAAGAGGTAACAGACCAACAGATACACTTTCGCAATTATAATATTAGTATGGATAGTATTGATTAATGCCATCATAATTCCAGTCTAAAAAAAGGATGGTGCTATAGGTGATGTATAGCTCTGTCCCTCTCACTCATTGGAATCATATTATGGAATGCCATATTATGACGCCACACAGGTGCCGTATTATGACGTTGTAATGACAACGTCTTAAGTATACGGCACCTGTGTACCAGTGCTCTTTCTTCGTATAAATAACCAGCCTTCCTTAAGGATTGGGCTATCAAATGGAAGATTTTTTCAAATCCGGGTGGTATTTCCAGAGACTACCCCCTACATATAAACTTACAAACAAACAAATTTTACCTGTTTATAATAGTAGGTATAGAAAACAAAATGGTACCTAAAACAGTACTATAGTACTGATACGCCCGACAAAGAACAAGTACAACGAAAACCATGAGTGCTAATGACATTTCATTAGGGTACAAAGGACAGGAGTTGTCTATGTTGAGCGTAAAACGTGGTTTTTCTTCTATGCACATAATTATAATCACGCCCGTAAACATGAAAGGACTATTTAAATAACATGACGTAGGTATTACGCTCCTTTTCTCCTGGTGTCTAAACACACTATGCCAAAGGTACGCGACCGAAGTTTGGCATGATTACGCCTGCAATGCTATTTATAATGCAACGTAATTTCGGCATAATATGTCGTCAGTAATTCAAATACTATTGCAGGCGTAATCATGTCGAACTTCGGTCGCGTACTTTCGGCATAGTGTGTTTAGACACTTAAACTTGCTAAGTTAATTTCTTAGTAACAGCAGGATTAGTGCACGGTTAGAGGTCATACTGGTCATAGGCTCACTGGCTCCCCCTTTAGGTATTACATGGGGCATAAAAATAAACCGGCCGTCGGTGGGTAGAATATTCACCTTTGGTTACGCTACGCTGTATTTATATGGGGAATACAGCGATTGTACCTAATTCCATTTTAATCAATAAAGTCAAAGTCGACCACTAAAAGAAAAAGTTACAGGAGAAGAAAACAATATCCTGAATCCCCGCAAGGTCCTTTTCAAAGCCGAACACAATTCATAACTGAAAGTTATAGCCGTTATTTAGGTTGACGGCAGGTCACGTGTAATCAATATAAGGGCGGAAGCTCCCGCTGCAGAAATAACGATAGTATTGGCTATTTGGCTACAAGATCGCCAAGATTGGTGGTCACTGAAATAACATGTAAGTAGGGAACTGTGTGCTTCGTTAGTTAGGTAACTTGTTATGTAAGTAAACTAGTTATGAGCTGAATCGTCTAAGTTGGAGGTTCACGTTTATTTACAATAAAATCATGAAGTGTGAAATGTTTCTATGAATTTGATGGTCTAACAAAAACTTTGGATTTCTAATCATAAACTGATTTGACTTAAGAATGACGATTAGATTGAGCTAATTAGCTATTCATTTGGTGTGTCAGTGTCCTTATGTGTACGAAAATATTTGGTCTGAAATAAAAACAATGTGGCGCTCTAATAGACAAGCATAATTTATCACGATAATATATCCACAAAAGGCAGGTAGGCAGGTTTCCATAGCATTCGATCTGATTGAAATTAATCTCAATTGTTAACATAACATGGTCAGAAGCTCCATTCATTCGTCTTTATATTCAATTACTATTCACGAACACAAATAGACTGGTTCATTTATTTTTTTAGAGTTAATGCGTTATCTGTATTCCGAAATTAGCATAGACTACGTAGGCATCGAAATAACGAATCAACATTCAAGAGATATTTATGTAACGCTAAGTAAAATATTATACTCCCAAGTAATCAATGTATTCCTGACGAGTTTGATGGAAACACAAGATTGATACGCAATCAAAGGTCGAAATTGGATATTTCAAGGATGTTTCTTACGTCTACAACCAGGGTACTGACTCTCGAATATAATTCCGATAGATCGACATTGGAATTGTCAGTCAAACGTCATTGATTGGCTGGACTCACTGAGTCTAGCCAATCCCTGACGTTTAACTCAACCAACTGACGTTTGACCAATGTCGATCTATCGGAATTATATTCGAGAGTTAGTACCCTGCACGGTAAAAAATTGTTCTATAGAAATTAAAGCATATATTTGCTACTGTTCTGTTGCTTGCCCAGACGCCCATGCTATGTGCCCTATTCGAAAGTCTATGGTAAAGGTGAAAGACCCGACGATACCAATCCAGTTTTTTTTTTCTTTTCAATGGCGATGGTACAAAAATATATTCTTTTAACGTAGACAACGCTCGCGTTGTGTCAAAGATGACAAAATAAATTGCAAACTATGCTCACATAAATTCCCGATACTGATGAATGGTGGCACATTTATCTCTTCGTGTTGTAAATCTTTGCTGCTCGATACTACTGCCTCTCAAGGTCGCTTATATTTTTTGTTGTCATCTAATCAGTATAATGTACTTTATGAAACTACTACGTATATTGTTACTTATTAGTATGTACATTGCATGCAACACTTGCATGTGAACATGCTGGTTTTTGGATGATCATGTTCGAAAGGTGCCAAATATTTTATCGATACGACGCTATATTCTTTTAGTCACCACTTATACAATACATAGTCGATAGTCTATGGACTATCATAGGAATGCGTACGACACTATGAAAATTTAAGACATGTCTTTTAATTTTTTGTAACTAGTCTAATGACTTAGCGTCCATTTGGTAACCGCAAAAAGGTCATATTAATTACAAATCTTTCCTAGACCTTGACGAAATTGATAACAAAAGTAGGTACGACAAACAGACAACACGGTGCATTCTATTGAAACACGTCTGAGACCGTTAACATTACATCGTACGGTTTTTCTTACCGTTTGATAGTAAAAGATAAACATAGAAAGCATCAGCTGTTTCCTATCACGCGACAGTTATTAGTCAAAAACTTTTTATGACCACGAGTTTCTACATGTCCACCATACGAATAGCTTGCCAGACTCTTATTTAATTTAGAAGAATTGGCAGGAATCACTATGCGAAAGGAAAGCTTTGAGAAAGGATCCCCGTATTAGAAAATTAGAAGTTGGCAACCAGTCATAAATGATACAAATTCGTCAAATATCTTCTACTCATGATAATTGATACATTGATAGAAAGAGCGTCATCTTACGTATGTACCTATTCGATGATTCACAGATAGCTCACAAAAACAACGTGTGTGATTTTAAATAAACCATCATAGATCTCATCCATCGCTTTCCATCAGGCGTGATCGAGGTCAAGAGCAGGCCCATTCAACAATAGAAAAAACAAATGAATTTGTCAGTGGTACCGATTCGCTTGTTCACAAACTAAACTAAATATAAGTTCAGTGCATATTTTTCTTTCTATTTCGTTAAGAAAAGGACAGAAGATAAATTTTAGTTTAGTCCTGTCATAATCAGAGCCTGACACTAATCCATACAAGTTTAGAAGTGATCATGTGATTAAAAACTTGCCTACTAAAATTACGTCAATTTACGTCAGGCGTTGATTAATTTGATAGGACTAAACTAAAATTTATCTTGTCCTTTTCTTAATGAAATAGAAAGAAAAAGATGCACTGAACTTTAAATTTAGGTTTGTAAACAACAGAATCGGCACCAGGATCGCCAATTCGCCTGTGGGGTGGCTTAAATGCTCAATGTGGCTCAATGCTAACCATCGTCAATTCGACAGCACACGTGTGGTCGAGAGAAATAATATATAAATATGTATAGAACACGTGCAGTTTAACGATAGAATAATAAGACATAATTAGCATTGTATGCATATTTTTCAATGTGTTATTTATCTATTGGTTCTGTTAACAAGCTGCTTGTTTGCGTCGCGTCGTGACTACAGACATTAAATCCTTTCTAACTCCTTAGTCCTTTTATAGAAAATACAGCAATATTTCAGAGTTACAATGAATGAAATTGGAGAGTAAAAGAGTAAAAGATTAAATTTAATGTCTTTGATATTAAGTGTATTTATTATACTAGTGGAACCTTTAGAAACTGATGGGTGGATTGCAATGTGCACTTAAAACACAAAGCTTAGAACTGCATCATGGAAATAAAGATAACTTTAAGCTATAGACAATTAAAACGAACACTGAATGCTACTAGAAAAGCCAGTTTCTGATGTAACTGATAGCTCAGGGAGGCTGAAATGTCAAAGTGGTTTAAACTGGCTCTAACCACTTATATGGCGTTATTTGCATGTTCCTGTTATCAATAACTTCTATCAATCAATTTAAAATTGGATTCAATATAACAAGAGTTTACAAAATCTAACTTAAATTACTCATTTGAATTGATCTTAAATGCATCATACAGTGACTATTTAAAGAGGAAAACTATAATTGGACATCCTGAACATATTTCCCACAACCACAACAATGATTAGACTGGTATTATCCATATAAACAAAAAGCAGCCTCTGTAGAGTTAATTGCTTCAAAGATAAGAACTGAGAGAAAAAAAAAAGCTTTAAGGCCTTTAAGTAATGGAGACGATTGAGATGAAAAATTAAGAAACAGGACTTGTTACAACTTTGAAGAGGCTGTCTCAGTTGGCTGATGATGAAACACAAATAAAAACAACCTAAATTAATAGAAATGTGTGACGGATGGTATCTGTACTAATTAACAACTGCCAGTGTAACATCCTTTCAGATAATTGTTACTGTAGTGTCACAATACTACATAGTTGTAACACACAGGATACACATTGTCAATATCTTCACATTACTACCAAAAGAGGACTTAATCATTGATTGCTATCAAATAGGTATGCTAAGTACATTGTATACATATGACTGTGACGTGACACACATACATAGCAATATCTAGATTTTAAGTACTTCAAAACTAATTAGATTTGATACATTTCATACTTAACATAACAATGACAACCAATTCAGTTCAGGTAGCTGAATAGGGCATGCAAATGATAATAGTTAGAATTATTTCGTCCTTGCATTTACTTTTTTGCATAAATTATGTTAATCATGAATGCCCTTCATGAGTCATTCATAGTAATCTACCTTACTCATCACTAACATTATAAAAATGTACATGAATGAATTTATAGGAAACATTAACTGTTATTGTTAGGATTAAGGTTCATAGACCAACAAGATAATGAAATGTCCACAAAGTATTGATCTCTTACAAGTCAGACTATTTAATGTTGTTTTTCATTTGAAAAACAAACAAAAAATTAAATAACAATGACTCATTTTGATAACAAACATTGTTGAAAATCATTCTTTTGAGACATCAAATATTAAAAAAGTTTTTAATTTTTGCCATTATTATGATAAAAACAATAATTTAAGTACAGCTAACTTATTGGAGTTGTTTAATTGCCCCAAATCTAATAAAAAACTATTGGAAATTCTATGCTAAGTTGTATTTTGATTCATAAACATCAAAATAAAATCAAGTACCTACATTTCTGCAAAATAAATACTTTTTTCCCCAATGGAAGTGATTGATGGTAAAGGCTTAAGTGTACATAATTATGACTAAAGCATTAGAAGATTATGTTTTGTAGTGTAATAAGATAATCAAATAATAAACTCAAGGAATGTGTGATTTGATTAGGTTTTTTTATCATTGAGAAATATAGATACACCTTAATTGTAATATCCATCAAATGCTTGTTTGTATGACTATATTTTGAGTATTATTGCATTTTTACTGTAAAATACCTCAAAATAGTCATTGAATTAACCGATTAATACGTGTTTTGCTACAAAATGACGAGAGTATTAATTAGTATCGCCGTCGCCTGACGCAATCCTCCTTGAAGAAAAAAATCAATGAAAACATCCATGATAAACATGGTACAAAACCAACAAGTCTATGACTTCGGACAAAAAATAGTGTTAAATTGATTATCAGACTTTCCGCGACGTATCTAAAAATATCTTCTAACCAAATAAGCTATTATCAACCTGGAAGATTGATAGCTGGGTGTGGTAAACAGAGATTGAACTAGTCTGATCACAGAACTCTCTCCATCCCCCGACATCCCGGAACGATTAGCGTTCCAACGCAACGGCAGACAGCCTCTACCACAACCTATAACGATGTAGAATCGCGTTCTTGTAACTCGCTATGTAGGTATATGAATCATACAACTTATAGCTACCGACCCGATGAAAATGTATACAAAACGTATGGAATCGGTGACAAATATACTAAACACATTATCTAATAATGAATTCAAAGGTACATTACCTTGTCGCATAACGTTTTTACTTGATTTTCTGTCAATTGCTTGCATTCGTTTAGTTGTTCTATCCACTGATCCAGTTCTTTTAACGACGCCTTGTCCTCCATACTTTGTGTCTGTGAGATTAACGTACGAGACGTTAACTGTGATTTTGATTGTCTTTATGTTTTAAATGTACACAAAACCATGCGAATTACGTATTTTACACTGAGCCCAGAAAACTGACTACGGCGGCCACTTTACAAAATGGCGTTTGCGTGACGTCAATTTTCAGAAAAGAAATCCACCAAGCGGCTTTTATGGGAACTAGATGATGATGCCATTATTGGATGCGTTCAGAAAAATATTGAGTTTGTTGGTTTGGCTTGGGCAATAAATATTTTTGAAACAACGTTTGCACATTTGAAAAAATAAATACAAGTGTAAACGATGAAATAATTATAATTACTGAACATACTTTTATGGAGCCTGATGGTACAATTTTTGCTTTTGCCATTGTTTGCGGTGCTTCGACAATAAAATCCATCGAGGTGAAAATATATTATCTGGTAGAAAAAGCTTACAAATAAGCAAATAAATGCCAAAATTTTATCGGTCTTAGTCCTCTTTGAGTTTCATAGAAAGTCAAGAAAATATTTCAACTTCACAGTTTTCTTTTGAATTTTGTTGAAAAATTGACATGACTTGACAGTTTGTCACTTTCGTTTTTCAAATATTTTTAAGCTTCTGATCGTTCAAAAATACCGGGGCACCGTGTTACCCAGTAAGGCCCTTTTTACACACGTCCCGGTTGCCGGGTAGCCGATGCCGACTATCCAGTAACACATCCAGCTTTCACACGATCCGATTTTGTACAGTAGCGTCTGGAGTCTGGACCGTCAACGCGAGTACAGTAGCGTAGTAATTAGACTTCGACTTTAAATTATCTGCAGTAAAATTACATTTCTTAAGACTGCGGTCGACCAAATGCCGACCGCGCAGTGGCGCCCTCATCGTTTGTTTGGGTATTTCTTTTATTTTAGAATGAAAATGCAGAAAATAAGCACTTTAAGTTGTTCTCCTCAAGATTATACGTTAATATTATTATAAACGGTAATTTTACATTGTTTAGTTCAATTATAATCATAAAAACGGAAAATAGTGGCCACTATTATTTTAAATTAATTTTGTGATAGATTCATGGTGCTCACATATTTACAAACACGGTAAAAGTAAACGATTTTCATGTAAAAAAAATAATAATTAACAAGATTTATGTGAGGGTGTGAGTTAGAGTGATTACAGAATGTAAATGGCACTCACTTGATGCAAAATTATTGGTCGTGCTGCGTTTAGTTGAGGTTTGTTATGCATCAAGCTGCCTAGTGTGTGGATCAGGCTTAAAACTCCAGTGGGTCACCTTTTAACCATAGAGTAACATTTTGTGCGAAATTACTCGTATCCGTAACATACAAGCTCATAAAAAAACTGAGTTCTTTCTTTTTGCCAAGTGCCAATTCCAAATTTCGGTCTTTTTACTTTTGAGTCGGAGGCTAGTGTGTTGGTGCTTAGCCGCTCAGCAAGTTTTCGAAGATGACTGAAACTTTAAAGCTTAGAGGTACCCTCTGTGGCCACAATGGCTGGGTTACGCAAATTGCAACCAACCCCAAATACCCTGACATGATTTTGTCGTCCTCTCGAGGTAAGGTTATATTTTACGCTGCTATCTAAATCCATGTTCATCAGGTTTTTGGCTGTGAAATACTCCTTATATTTCTTAGCAAAATGTAGTATAGTGATAATATTACAAGAATTTCTCTTTATTTATGTGATGACACAAAACCTTTGCCACGCGAGTCCTGAGCGGCAAGCGGATATGGGGCTGATGACAACACTTACACTAAAACCACGTCTCATTATTTGGAAATATATAACGTGTTCCGATTGGCTTTTCAGACAAAACCCTCATCGTATGGAAGTTGACTAGAGACGAAACCAACTACGGTGTACCGCAGAAGCGTCTGTACGGTCACTCTCACTTCATCTCCGACGTTGTGCTATCCAGTGACGGCAACTACGCTCTGTCTGGCTCATGGGACAAGACCCTGCGTCTGTGGGATCTTGCCGCCGGAAAAACCACCAGGCGTTTCGAAGACCATACTAAGGTGTGACAGAACTTATAACATTTTGGTAGGGCTGTAGTATAAGTGCCGATGCGCGGCAGAAGAAACAGTGTATTTGCGCCTTTGCGAGGCAGAAGAATTCAAATGCTGCTACCATTGTTGAGATCAGACTGTATGAGGTAAGAGTGTGGTCACTCACATTTTCCACCATACGAAACTAATTAGCACTTTTGCACTTATCAATGTCAAAACAGCTAATTTTGATATTATTTCTGTAGTTGGTACTGTAGTAGAGATTGATCCACATGATTTGTAGTTATTATCTTGTGGTCATTAAATTATAAGCAGATCCAACATAATCAGCAAATTATAACACACTTTTATGCTATACAGGACGTACTCTCCGTGGCATTCTCGGTGGACAACCGTCAGATTGTGTCTGGCTCTCGGGACAAGACAATCAAGCTGTGGAACACACTCGCCGAGTGCAAGTACACCATCCAGGATGATGGCCACAGCGACTGGGTGTCCTGCGTCCGCTTCTCACCCAATCACGCCAACCCCATCATTGTGTCTGCTGGTTGGGACCGCACCGTTAAGGTTTGTAGTTTGTTTGATTAATTTATGCCAAAAATCAATATGTTATTTTCCATTAAATGCAAAATTTAAAAATGTAAATAATAATCTACTCATTTCTCTTCCACAGGTCTGGCATCTTACCAACTGCAAGCTCAAAATCAACCACCTTGGACACTCCGGTTACCTGAACACAGTCACTGTCTCTCCTGATGGTTCTCTGTGTGCTTCCGGTGGCAAGGACATGAAGGCCATGCTCTGGGACCTGAATGACGGCAAGCATCTGCACACCCTCGACCACAATGACATCATCACATCATTGTGCTTCTCACCCAACAGATATTGGCTGTGTGCTGCCTTTGGACCTTCCATCAAGATCTGGGTATGTAAAATTCTTATAGTTTATTTTGACATTACATTGCTACTTATTTACAGCTAATTTTATCTTTGATCTTATGTTTGTCAATGTGTAATGTAAATTTTACTTCATGGTTAACACAGGATCTGGAAAGCAAGGAGATGGTTGAAGAGCTCAGGCCTGAGATCATCAACCAGACCCAGACCTCCAAGTCAGACCCACCCCAGTGCCTGTCCCTGGCCTGGTCCACAGACGGTCAGACCCTCTTCGCTGGCTACTCTGACAACATCATCAGAGTCTGGCAGGTGTCAGTCTCAGCACGATAAGGAGTTGAAGAAACTTAGTTTCATTTATTTTTGTGCTACTTATTATGTATCCAGCCTGACAATGGATAAAAATAAATGAAATTGTTTAACTTACTGTAGCAGTTTCATTGTGATCTCCTTATAAGATTAGATTAAGTTATTTTAAATAAGTTATTCAAACAGTTGGTTGCGTATGTATCAATAATGTATGTATATTTTATGTAAATAAAAACCATTGAATATACAGAAACATTTTTCTTCCTCCAACAAAATCTTTGCATAAAATATTTGAGTAACAATAAAAAGTATTTTAAGAAATAACAATACACACTTAAACATGTAAATTACGGGTAAACAAACCCCACACCTAGATTTCAAATTTGCCAATACCCTACCTACTAATACTTTTTCTAATACAACCAATTTGGTAATACAAATGTTTCTACTTCACTGCCATAGTAATCCCAGTAGAAAACTAACCACCTAAGTAGGTACCGTAAAATGAGGTTAACCCCCCTGATTCACCCCTGCACCTGTGTACTGAGGTACTCTCTCTAGAATATTGTATCTCTAGGCTTGAATGCAGTAGATACAGATCCCTTCACCCTGTTAAATGAGAGTGAAACGGGACGAAACCAAAATGGATGTTAACATAACTGTATTATAAGTAATTAACGATTAGTGTCCTTGTTGGCAACAAACTGTTATTTCACTTCGTCCCGATTCACCCCTGCATACCTATTCAACCTGTTATATGGTGCTCAATGCATAAGTCAATAAAATAATTAGTTATCTAATGGAGTCCTGAGATATACAATTATTCTAAAGAGTACCTACAAGAGTTCAAGAAAAATGTGCAAAATAGTTCAATAGTTTTTGTAACTGAATTAGGAACCTTATCTTGAATACTTTGAAACCATTGCGCTGCATTCATTAAATATTTTCTATATGAATAGAAGAATTCCTAACAAAGACTAGCATAATAGGTACAGGAAATACATTATCGACTGGAATATTATTCATTCATGATCCTGTGATAGCATTGAGACAGGGAGTAAATAGCTTCTAAATATAAAATGTTTATTGTTATCAGCACCCTTTGATCTATTCAGTCTTTGGAAATCCATCTTCATTCAAGAGATGTGACCCATCTGATATCAATGTTGGCCCCTCACCAACTTTGGTATGTATCAAATATTTGATCAAATCCTGTGCTTGAGGCTTACAAATGTCCACAAATACTGGACTCAAAACCTCTTCCTTACTGCAGAGTCCTGTTACAAATTTATCAGGATTAGATGAAGGGAAGATGTGCCTTATTAAAGAAATTACTTGTGGTACTTCCTTCTGAAGTAGGTACAGACAAGCATTTGGCCCAGCATCAAAGGTGTAAGCAACTTTTATGCTTCCAGAGATTTCATTGTACTTGTGAATCACATGACTGACAAGATGCGACACATCAGTCATGTATACACATGGTGGGTATGAATCTAAACATACTGCATGGAATTGATTGCTGTCTTTCATGGTAATTTCAGCAAACTTAGGAAAATCTCTTTGTCTTATCGCCTCAATAATCTGATCAGTTCTCTGTGGCACACAATACTTAATTCGATGTTTTAGTAGTTCGGAAGTTAGTGCAGCAGTCCTCATCCCTGTAGTTGAGCTAGTTTTCTTTTTAGTATCCCCTGCAACTAGTATTAATGCTTGCATTTCAGGCCAATGTGCTTGATCTACGATTTGAGTTGCTATAGAATCTGAACCATCAGGATTGGTGCCTGCATGCCATCTAACGAAACCACCGTACACACTTCTGCAGGCGCTGCCTGACCCCAATCTAGCAATAGAGCTCACATCAGACTTTACCTTGTAAAGTTTCGCCAGTGCTGTCACTAGGCAAGCGTATCCTGCAGCGGAAGAGGCTAATCCTGCTGCAGTAGGAAAGTTGTTTTCTGAACATACATGTACTTTCCACTGTAAGAAATCATCATCGACGCTCTTTTCAGCCGCAGCTCTGGACTTAATTTCCCTGAGACAATTTTGTAGTCTCGGGCTATAAAACGATTCCTTTTTTCCATTCAACCATATTCCATCTTCTTTGAACTCTGGTTTTGCACATACTGATGTTTTCGCGCACATAATACTTGAATCTAAAGTAGCACTAACGGAATCATTTAACGGTAAAATTAATTCTTCGTCTCGTTTGCCCCAATATTTTATTACGGCTATGTTAACAGGAGCTACCACTGTTAAAACTTCACTCATTTTAACAACAAGTTTAAAAACCACGACACAAATTACAATGACAATAAACTTCTTCAAATAATTCGTTCCCGCGGCTTTTTGGTATATTGACAGACGTGCGCCACGGCTGCTGGAGAAAATTTGTCTTGTCAACAAGAATGTCAAGTCAAACAAAATTACAAATGTCAAGACTCAAGAAGTTGTCGGGAGGGGCCGAAATCAGCCGAAGTAGTCATAGTACTTGTGAGATGAAACGAGAAAGAAAGTGGCATCAATCGGTTTCGGATTGGTCGAATTTCGTGATGACGACACAAGAGATGATGACGTTTTTGTGGTTACAGATGCGTTCGGAGTTTAGAATAATTGATGTGATGTGTGCAAAGGCTACGAACTTGCTACGAATCAAACAGAATCACATAATAAATAGGAACCATCATCTATATAAATATTCACATCAACGCAGAATATTGCCAACCAATATAAAATACCTACTTGGGTGAGTATTTAATACATATAAGATAAAAATGTAATATAAATAACTTTACTATAAAATGAATGGAACCATTACGAAATATAAGCCTACGTTTCGATACTGCATCAACAATTCAACATTTATTTAAAGATAAAAACATTGTAGGTATTTATTTTTGTAATTTATAGGTTCACAAAGTGTACTTAACTGTTATGGATAAAATTCTTAATTCTTACTCTATGATTTATATAGTCAACGAGCATTTAAAAAAGGAAGTAAATACAGATGTCAATCTTAGAGATGTTAAATAAAATAAATATATTCTTATAATAAATTATATTATAATAATAACAATCAATTTTACATGCTTTTCATTTATATGATAATTATCGAATATTTTATCAAATAGTTTGGTGTTACCGAACTTGTGGTTATAACTTCAATCCTAGCGACGTCGTCTGGAACTACTGATACCCGGCAAAATATAGAAGCTATGTGGAAAACGCTTCAAAAGGTTTGTTGCGGTTCACCGTTGTTGAAGCTTGAAGTATGAATAAGCGAGGGTGTGGAGCAGGGCTTGTTAACGTTACCAAATAACAAAATAATAACCGTTAAGTAACGTTAATTTCAATTTGATACCTTAATAACGTTCACAAAAATGTAACGTTACTTGGTCACATTACCAGTAAAGTAACGTTAGCGTAACGTTACCGCAAATACATCAGTAACGTTATATTTACCGTTAATTTAGCTACGTTGCCGTTCCGTCTGTTTACATTTTTGTGCGCTCGCGCGGGCGCCTCGCTTAGCATTGGATTAGATGCACTGTTGCCGCTCCGCCACGCGCTAACCGCGCCGCCTGCGCCGTCGCCACGTAATACGTAATACGTGTCGCGGCGTAATACCACGACGTTCGACCTTCGCAATTTATCACCCTAAAGTAGGCATGCCTACTCAAATCCAAACGAGTATGAATGTTAAAATCGTAATTTGTAATTCGTTCGTAATTTGGCCGTACGAAGAAAGAAAGGGATGGATATTGAGATTGGCGATAGTGAGATAAAAATGAAAATCCAAGATGGCGGCTGCACAATTTTTTTTTATCATGGGTTTCGTTTTCATAGTTTGTAAGGGTGCTGAAGCCAATAGTGAGGTCAAAATGAAAATCCAAGATGGCGGTTGTAATTTTTTTATAATTATTCATCATAGGTGTCGTTTTTGTGGTTTTCAAGGGCTCTAAAGTCGAGAGTGAGGTCAAAATGAAAATCCAAGATGGCGGTTGTAATATTTTTTTAATTTTTCATCATGGGTGTCGTTTTTATGGTTTTCAAGGGCGCTAAAGCCGATAGTGAGGTCAAAATGAAAATCCAAGATGGCGGCTGTATTTTTTTTTATTTTTTTATCATGTGTGTCGTTTTTATGGTTTTCAAGGGCGCTAAAGCCGCAAATTCCGTGGTAGTTAGACGTTGGACGTTGGCGTTAGACTATTAATTCCTGCATGTCTAAACAACAATTGTAATAACCATAAATAAGAACAATTAATTACCTTGATTATTGTCTTCTGCATGAAGTACGCCACATCATAAATGTAAAACATAAAAACACAAAACAGCCGCTACCTTTATTCTATGTAGATCTTGAGCACAAACACAACAACAAAGAAATCTTTAAAATCAACAGAATGAATTACGTAAAAGTTTCATTTGAAGCACCATACAAAAAGCTGGACATTTTACAGTGTAAAAGATGTCAAAGATTCGGACACGCAAAAAACCAATGCAACAGACCATTTAGATGTGTAAAATGCGGGGAAGAACACTCAACAACAAGCTGTTTAAAAAGACCGGACACCGAGGCAACTTGTGCCAACTGCCAAGAAAAACATCCAGCAAGTTACAAAGGCTGCACAAAATACAAACAGTACAAAGACCTACTTACGAAAAACAAGACAGGAAAGGGCAAAGAAACTAATGAAAACACAAACAACATAACACAAAATCAATACCGCAAAACCCCAACACAAACTGTACAAGAAAAACATCAAACTAAGAACCTCTTCAATCACTCGAAACCAAATATCACATACGCACAAGCGACAAAACAAGAAAACTCAGCAGGATCATTAACCGACATCAAGGACCCAAATAATTTTGGGGAAGTACTGGACGCCATGTTCAACAAATTTCAAAACATAATAAATATT
The DNA here is from genome assembly GCA_963669345.1 of Gortyna flavago. Taxonomy (NCBI): domain Eukaryota; kingdom Metazoa; phylum Arthropoda; class Insecta; order Lepidoptera; family Noctuidae; genus Gortyna; species Gortyna flavago. Next base: position 4,357,654 of record OY770144.1, read on the forward strand.
ATGTTAGACAACATGATGGATCGTATGATCCAATTAATCACAAGCCTTATAAAACACCCCTAAACCTTAGAATAATCACCTGGAATGCCAACGGGCTGACAGAACGTCGACAGGAACTTGAACTGTTCTTGAAACTTTAAAGAGTTGACGTGGCTTTAATCTCGGAAACAAGGTTCACGCAAAAAACCCATTTCAGAGTTAAAAATTACATGGTGTACGCTACAAACCATCCTTCTGGTAATTCACATGGAGGAACTGCAATCATAATTAAAGAGAACATCAAACATTATTTTTTTGGGGAAAACAGAACTGAAAAAATACAAGCAATTTCAATCAGGATCCAGGATAACAATATAGAAACAACAGTGTCTGCTATCTACTGCCCACCTAGGCATGTTATTACAAGAGATGAGTTCAAGAATTACTTCAACACTCTAGGAAACAGATTTATTTGCGGTGGTGATTGGAACGCAAAACACGCCTCCTGGGGCTCCAGACTAACCTCGCCTCGACAACTCTATATAGCCACGAACGAACTTAACCTATATTGCGCTTCACATGGTATTCCTACATACTGGCCTGTGGGCCCACAAAAGGTACCAGACCTATTGGATTTTTTCATCACCAAAAATATCCCGCTTGGACAAATAAATGTAGAGGAATGTACTGACCTGTCGTCAGACCATACACCAGTAATTATCAATGTTCACTCTAAGGCCATTCTAACTGAGTACCCACAAAGACTGTATAACCACACAACAGACTGGGGCAGATACAGAACCAAAATATCAGAATCCATTAACTTGAACTTGCCATTAAATAATGTAGATAGCGTTGAAACAGCTATCGAAACGCTCAATAAGCTTATTCACATAGCGGCCAAAGAATTTACGCCTTTTTCAAGACCAAAAACAACACAAATTGCCCACTATTCTAAAGTAATAAAGTAAATGAAAGAAGACTGCTGCGGAAAAAATGGCATTCTACGAAATATCCCCGTGACAAAAAAGTTTTCAACATGGCCTCTGAGGAACTTCAACAAATGATCTGCCAAGCAGAAAACGAGCGTCTACAAAAACAATTAGCAGAACTTACTCCTAATAAAGACACCAACTACTCTCTATGGAAGATAACAAAAAGGCTGAAATGACCGAAAGAACATATACCACCCATAAAAGCTCCTGATGGCAAGTGGGCAAAAACAGATCTTGAAAAGGCCCAAGTATACGCGCAACACTTAAAAACTTTCAGCCCCTTACCAAGCAAAAATCCTGAACACGACAAGGAAGTCTCCGAATATATGGACGCACCACTGCAAATGAACCTACCACTAAAAAGTGCAAGCCCCAACGAACTATGGAGAGAAATCCTAAAACTAGAAAAGGGTAAAACACCAGGCTATGACTTAATCGACGCACAACTTCTCAAGCAGCTGCCTAGAAAAAGCATAATTCACATCGCGGCCATCTACAACGCCTGCCTAAGACTAGCAATTTACCCCGCTCAGTGGAAAATTGCGCAGGTTATAATGATACCCAAAGCAGGCAAACCGCTCCACGATGCAAGCTCCTACAGACCAATAAGCCTACTCCCCGTGTTGGGTAAACTCTTCGAAAAAATATTGCTGAACAGGATGCGCCCCTATCTACCGGAAGTTATTCCTCTTCACCAGTTTGGCTTACGAGAGAAACATGGAACTATTGAACAGATACACCGTATTACGGATACTATAAGTCGTGCACTAGAATGCAAACAGTTCTGCTCTGCTGTCTTTCTTGACATTAGCCAGGCGTTCGACAGAGTGTGGCACGAAGGACTTCTCTTCAAACTTGAAAAGTTACTGCCTCACTCTTTCTTTCCGATTCTACGATCGTACATACACAGTAGATGCTTTGAGGTGAAATTTAACAATGAAGTTTCTTCTTTAAATGAAATTTGCTCAGGAGTACCACAAGGAAGCATATTGGGACCCATCCTATACTTGCTTTTTACCGCAGACCTTCCAATGCACGCTGATACTATAACTGCCACCTATGCAGATGATACAGCCCTTTTGTCGGTACATGTGGATCCGGCTATAGCATCAGCCAACATACAAACCCACATCCATGAAGTGGAAAAGTGGCTACATAAATGGCGTATTAGGGTTAATCAAGGAAAATCTGCTCACGTGACCTTCACCCTGAGAAGGCAGACTTGTCCCCCAATAAGACTTCATAATGAAGAGGTTCCTCAAGCTGAAGGTGCCAGATATTTGGGTATGCATCTGGATAGAAGACTCACCTGGAGAAAGCATATCTGGACCAAGCGTAAACAGCTGGATACGAAAGTCAGATCAATGAACTGGCTGATAGGTCGCAAATCAAGCCTGTCACATGAAAGCAAGATAGCTATCTATAAGACCATTCTCAAACCAATCTGGACTTACGGAATCCAGCTATGGGGTACTGCTAGCAATAGCAACATAGAGATTCTTGAAAGATTTCAAAGCAAGACACTGAGAACCATGCTAGATATACCCTACTATGTAAGCAACAAATATATACACGAGGACCTAAGTATCACTACCGTCAAACAAGAGATCGCTAGATATAGTGAAAGCTATCAGACGAGAATATCAACTCATGTCAATGAACTGGCATCCAAACTAGAAGGCACAGGAAGTATTAGACATTCCCGATTGAAACGGCATAGTGTCTCTACACTTACCGTGAGATTTGGTGACATATGATAAAAGGGATTCATAGGAATTCCTTACGCTATTAAGACAAAGATCGAGATACCTCATCTGAATGGCTTATTGTGTTAACACAGATTGCCAAGTTACTGTATTCATAATAAAAAAAATAAAAAAAAATATTGTCTTCACTCATCTTGATGTTGGATAAATTATCTTATCAGTTAGGTATCTCACTTATTACTTCTCACGCGTAAGAATCGGCAATGTTTTGATCGGCACGGCATCACAGAGCGGGGCGACGGCGGGTGGCCTGCCCCCGCGCGTCTCGTCCCCTTCTACTTCAAACTCACTAGATTAACCGTTCTAAAAGTATCGATAAAATTAACGTTAATAAACAACTAACGTTAATAATGATTACCGATAAAATGGAGCTAAAATAACGTTAAATCCATTAACGTTATTTTAATATTAACGGTAACGCTGTCAAATCAAGGAAACGTTATGAAAATTTTACCGGTATTTAAAGCCCTGGTGTGGAGGTAGCTTACTTGTAGAATTTGTCGGATTATACTACACATTTCAATTCAACGCTGCCATTTTCGTTTTGTGGCACGGCTAAAGCGGCGGTCTAAATGTGAATTTGCTATAATATCTGGCATTTATTTATTTACAAAGTGTGGAAAATATATTGTAGTGCGTTTGTTTTCTCGTAAAACATCAAAAAGTGGCGATTACAGTGTTTATACCACCGGTTAATTGTTGTCTTCTTTGGGTGGAGAGGGTGAGTAGCTACTATATATCAATATTTCGGGGTTTTACGGCTTAGTAATCTTTCCATAAGCTCGGACACCTTTTTCACAACATTGACTGTGCTTATCACATTGCCCTCGTTGGAGTTATTTGCCGTTTGTGTATACTTTCTGGTATTCGCAATTGGCTCGCTAAAATGGGCGTTGTGATGAAGAGTGAAGGTTTGTGATATCGTCACCGCGCCGTTTATTGGTGTTATTTACTTAGTCAGGATTCGTTAGCAACGTCTTCTGTTATCACATCGTTCAGCATGTAAAGTTCTTTGGCATAGTTTTGGGGTTTATCAGTGGAAACAAAATTACTAAAGTAGGATGAGGTTGTCGCCAATAAAGTTTACGTGTGTTACTGCGGAAGTAACAATTTACAGATTATTATATTTCCCACTGATCAATTCATCAAACAATCAAAATAAACAATAATGTGTTCTCAGTTCTTTCATCAACTATTTTCTGTAAAAGGCATAATCCCACTATTGTAATACTTTCTGTTTATTGGACTTAGTTATGGTTCACAGAACTTCTATCTTTACATACATCATCCATGCAAGTGTGTACATTATTTAGTCAGACAGAGGGCTTTATTTTCTCAGAACAACAAAATTTCCTTAAGTTCACCAATTGTTATCTTATTGATTTCCTATTAGTAATATCAGCAAAAATAATAGTGATGTTTTTTCTGTAATGCTGGTGAAAGGCAAAGGTAACTCATATCTAGGCAGAAAATTTACTGTAATGTAGTGGTTAATGAGTATTGACTATTGAGTAATACTACGAAAATTGTCATGACCATTCCGCTGTCACACATTTATTACAGATTCTTAATTACAATAAAATTGGTTGCAATATATCAATGTAAACAGGTGACAGATAGGTAAAATAGTAGGTCCAGGTAAAAATATTGGTATTCTAGTGCATTCAGTTAGACTGGAAGCCGACCCCAACATAGTTGGGAAAGGGCTAGGCATTTGATTGATTTAGTATTAAAACGGAAAACAATGTAGCATTGTGTTTTTTTGTTCGTCTATAAATCACTTACTATTATGCTCAAAGGTATTTTAGGCATCCATACATTGTCATAGTTTCCTTAACCAAGGAAACCCTGGCTTAGTGCCAGTTGTAGAAATTCTCACCTGCAAAACTAACTTGCATGTTTTAAAATGCACTTTTAATTTCATTACAACCTTGAGAGGTGTTAATTGATATGCAACCTTCATGCATGTGTGAAAATCGTAATTGCATAATAATTATTGTAAAAATGTTTGAGATAAGTACACAGTTGTTTTGTAAAATTGTTATTGCTGTCAATTTTAGCATTGTTGTTATTTTAACTCTGTTTGTACTGTGGTTGTCAAAGTAACTGACAAGCTCTTTCCTTTAAAAGTGATGAAGAAAAAGAAGTGAGTGTGTGTGATGGTGTGTGTCATGATTTTGTTTAGGAGAATTTCAATAAGCATTACATACTGGCAATAGGTTGCTAAGCCACATGTGCTTAGAAATACAATGGCATCAAGAAGAAAAGGTAAACTTAGTTATAAAAACTCTTACTTCCTTTCTTCATGCTTAGAAAGTGGCGCTAAAGGAAGACATGTTAAAATACCCTTTTACTGGTTTTAACATTATGTTGATAATTAATTAAACTCAAAACAATTGTTTTAATAAATATGTCTTCCTATTTTCGTGTCGATTGTACTTTGTCTTTATATTGTTTGAGCCCAGTACTGCCCCCGATGTTATAATTACAAGTAAGTTGTGTTACTGGTGTTATGAGTTACTGTAATTATAACATGGGGAGCAGAGTAGGTGACCAAATTAATTGTGGCATCATTGTATTCTTTAGGTCTTCTTGAGTGTCAGTGAACGGGCACATAGGACACTCCAGCAAGTGGGACATGGTATGATCAGAAGTACCACATGGTTGGGTGGGTGTTGTATAAATATGTAATTGACCAATTTTCTAACCATTCATCAGTTCAAAACATTCTTATTCCATTAAAAATAAGTATGCAAAATGATAGCGAATATTTTTAATTATGTGATTGACTAGCACACATATGATTAGCCATGAGGATGCAATTGGCTTGTTAATGAATATTTTACATAAGTCATCAACAAGGAACATGTAAATTAAATACATCATGCTTAGGTATATTTACATCATACACTTTTTTATGATACTTTTTAGGGTGGAATTAGACCATAATTACTGGTCTGTTTGATGGATTATGGCCCACTTCCTCTCACAGGGATGAGGCCTGTGTCCCAGCAGTGGGAACATTATATGATTATACTGGTTTTCACACTGGCTGAATAAGGAATTATAGCCCGAGTCCAAAAGCATGGTCTCAATTGGTGGTGTTTGGTCTTAGATCAACTAAATAGTCTATAGATTTACTGAAATCGAAATGCTAGTCTGCAAAAATCTGCACGCAGTGAAGGCAGACTTTTTCGAGGTCCTAGATATTTCTGAACCTGTTTACTTGGTCAATGTTGCTAGAAATCATAAAAATAACTTACATGTCATGCATTTGCTCTTAAGTCTATGTCCAATCATCATAATTTTCCTTCCCTTGTCCCAATATATTTGTGTTCGGCGCAACATGTCTTTTTCTTACATACTTCGCTGTTAGTCGTCATCTCGGTAGTCACCCCCTTTCTAACCATTATCATCATTCACACAGTCCATCCATCGTGTCTTTGGTCTTCCCCTGCTCTTATAGCCATCGACATCCATACTCAAAACTCTCCTTACGACATTTTCCTGAATGACGAAATTATTTCCAACACTAGCTTTTGGCTGCGGCATCGTTTGCGTGGAGGTCGGAAATTAACCTTAATTAGGTTACTTTTTACCATGACCTGTCATGGTCTATCTGTGTGCCAAATTTTATCGAAATCCATTCAGCCGTTAAGGCATGAAAAGTTATAGTAGGTAACAGACAGGCATAAGTATGGATTGTAGGTACCTATCATCTTTTTCCCCTCTAATATACGAACTCGATTAAAAACACAGTAAATTACTAGGTACATGTAATGATGTAAATAAGTCCAACGGTGCGTCCACACGGTATTCATTATGCGCGAGTGACATCCTCCCGCGACCACGTGACTCTGGAACGGAAGCTAAGCGTTGAGGAGCTGGGATGCGCAAGCGCACGCCGTCTCATCCTGATGAAGATGTCATTGTAATGCGGCGTATTGTTGAACTATTTAAGTTTCAGTTATAGGTCCTTTGTCGTTTTAATTTTGATAACGAAATCAATGTTTCCGCTCGTATTTCAAGGTCAGGGTATTCCCGCTTTACAGCAATGTCGCCAGTTAGGTCATCATACTAATATTTTCGTAAAATATCAAATCATAGCGGAGTTCGACGTAATAGTCTTTTAAAAGAATTTATGCAGATAGATTGTGTCAATCTATGGTGTACCCACGACGATATATCAAGCTAAAGGTACATTTCCAGTATAAGCTGACTTCTCATTGTACGAAAAGCCTATACAATGCGAGGTCAGCTAAAGCTGGAAATGTATAGCTTGATATATCGCCGTGTTTACCCGTAATAATGACAATCAAGTTTTTAACTTAACAAAATCACTAATATTAGGTCCTTACATATGAAATTAGCGTTTTGTACGGGAGGAATATAAAGTAATTTTTTTTTTTGTAAAATATATTTAATTAATCAATGTTACGCACCGTTGTTATCTATGCACTTTTGACATCTCATGGGTAGTTCATTGATCCCTTTACTAAAAAAACCATGGGGGCGAGAATCAATGAACTCTTTAAAGGCGGTTTGGACTGCCGCATCTGAGTTGAATTTTTTTCCTTGTAAGAAGTTGTCCAAATTCCGGAAAAAATGGTAATCTGTTGGAGCAAGGTCCGGGGAGTACGGTGGATGTCGCAGACATTCCAATTGTAGCTCATCTAACTTAGTGGTTGTTTGTTGTGCAGTGTGTGGTCTTGCGTTGTGGTGAAGCAGCGGTGGCCTAGAGCGATTGACCAATCTCGGTTGTTTAGCAGCTAGTTCTTCCTTCATGGTTTGTAGTTGCTGACAATAGATATCTGCCGTAATCGTTTGGCCAAATTTTAGAAAGCTGTAGTGAACGACACCGGCGCTAGTCCACCAAACACTCACAAGTAAATTTTTCTGAGTCAATTTTCGTTTAGGGCAGGATTTGGCTGGTTCTCCAGGGTTCAGCCATTGCGACGAGCGCTTCCGATTATCGTACAGTATCCATTTTTCATCACAAGTAATGATTCGATTTAAAATCCCTTCATTATTGTGTCGGTTGAGCAAAGTAACACAGCAGTCGAAGCGTGTATGCAAGTTCGATTCACTCAATTCATGAGGTACCCATCGTTCAAGTTTTTTTACTTTCCCGATTTGCTTCAAGTGGATTAATACACTTTTATCAGTTACCCCGAAGCCTGCAGCTATCTCTGAAGTGCTTTGTGATGGATCCGCTTCCACAATAGCCTTTATTTCTTCATTTTCCACTTTGGTCTCCGGCCGTCCACGGGGTTGGTTCTGAAGGTCGAAATTTCCTGAACGAAAAAGTTGAAACCAAAAACGTACCGTGCTTTCTTTTGCTACACCAGCGCCGTACTCATCATTAATCCTTCGAGCTGTTTCTGCAGCACTGGTGCCACGGTAGAACTTGTACTCGTAAATATACCGATATTTCATGTTTTCCATTGTGCGCTAATAAGCGACGCCAAAGAAAAAAATAATGAGGAAAAAACAAATGAATGACTGTTTTCAAAACTCAAATGTACCAGCTAAATGAATTTATAAATTTGAATTTGGAATTCTTAACCAAAGAGGAGATATTTCAGATCAAAGTGATCAGTACGACAAAACGCTAATTTCATATGTAAGGACCTAATAGTATAATCGTAAAGAAACTAAATAATACTCTACAAGTCCACAACTTAAGGAGGATAATTTAATTGCCTTACGATAATACAATGACTTTACGTATAAACTACAAAACCGGCCAAGTGCGAGTTGGACTCGCACACGAAGGGTTCCGTACCACTATACAATATTTAACACTACATACAAAATCACGTTTGTTGTATGGGAGTCCCCTTAAATATTTTTTTAATTCTGTTTTTAGTTATAGCGACAACAGAAATACACACTCTGTGAAAATGTCAACTGTCTAGCTATCACGGTTCATGAGATACAGCCTGTTGACGGACGGACGGACAGTGGAGTCTTAGTAATAGGGTCCCGCTTTTACCCTTTGGGTACGGAATCCTAATAAGCACAGAAAAAGCTAAACTTTACTTCAATATTAGTTTCGTAAAACAGCTAAGATCTCGGCCGAGAGATCGAGACCTCTCCACTACTTCGGATTAAATCCAACCGAACATTTTACCGACAAACGGACCACTAGTAACCACTACCTACATACGCTACCGGGAGTCCACAGAGAGTAACGCAGGACAAGTAACTGTCGACTGCAAACTGCACTACGTAACCGCAATGATCTATTGATTTCCGCAGTCACGCCCACGCTGTGACACCTATTTCGTTAGAAAGTTGCGAAGAAATGGCCTCAGAGACAGCTCAATGGGCTTTATAATAAGCTGTCGTAACCGAGATGGTAATGATGGCATGTCGTGGTTTCCGGCAAATAATAAGACGCTCTTTCTGTGGGGTCGCTAAAGACGACTAAAGGATTTTATAAGAGGACTAGATTTTGCCCACGATTCTTTCCGCAAGAAATTTGGGCAAACGACGTGATGTTATTGCTATGACCTTCCTCAAGATTTAGACAATCAAATGCAAGAATAATTTTTCAAATCCGACAGTGAGTTCTAGGGATTGTACATGGATTAGCGCATTTAAGCAGACACAGACGCGGCGGGAGGACTTTGTTAGTGATAGTGATGAGTACTATTGGCTAGGAGTTATCACTATCACTGAGAGAAGATTATGCTACCTACCAATTACTTGGTTCACCACATCAGGATGGATAGGCAGAACAGCATTTATTTTTCTAATCTCCCGACTTATAATTGTGAAATTGTATGGAGATTCATATTTAGGTGCTAGTACTCGCAACCGGCGCGGGCGTGCGTGTATGGCCGGATGTATGTACATAAACGAGGCAAAAGTATGTAAGGGGACCGTATTTAGGGAGTTTGTTGCGCCACTTCTTCCCAGCGAAAGCTCTAGGAAGTGGTGTAGGGCGGGCATTTTGAGGGACTGTCTTATGTAATTTTGACGTTCGAAATGTGCTGATTCACCGCCTAATTTGTATATAAATAACTTTTGATTTTGATTCGTAGCTTGGTGTTCTGTAGTTTCTGTAATGTTATGTATTTTAAAATAAAACAATGGATATTAATATCTTCTTTTATAATAACTCTTGGAGATCTTACATACATTCAAGGGGAGGCAAGTGGTAGTGTGTCAACTTCTTTTGACAGCTGTGAAGACATTGTCACATTGACAGTTTGTCAAAAGTCTGGTAACGTTCCGATACTATAGTTTCTGCCTACTATGTACATAATTATGTTCATATTTACTAGTGGGAAGTTTACAGGCTGATATCATTATCTGAGACGTTTTAATAATCATATTGTTCATTACTGATCTTTATTCTTCATACAGACAGCTATGTAATAGTATCACAGAGGAATCACGCCACTTATTGTTGAAATTATTCACCATCGACGGGTGAAATCGTAATCGACACTGCACGCCGATTAACGTACCGCAAGATTGAATGAAATGTAACTCGAAGACTTTATGCGGCTGTAGATGTAGACTGAAACTTTTACTGATGATTTAGGGTAAAGCTGAGCGAGGGGGCCAAGTAACCGCCCTCACTGGACTCTGTTGCGACCGCCCTTAGAGAAGCTGAGAACCGAACGAAGTGGAAGAACATGGTGCATAAAGCCACGAAGGCCTTTCGGGGATACGACCTTCAGTAATGAAGTACGCGACCAAGAAGAGAGGGGGAAAGTGCCAGGGTAGCCCGCAAATTTTCTAATGTTTTATGCAATTTGCAAGTCAGTGTCAGGTTAACGTTGAACAAAATATGATTCGCGACCCTATTGATTGATACCATGTTCAATACGGTTATATGAACTTAGAGGGTTGTATTGATGATTTTAATGATTATTATTCTGTAAATGCACACTTTTTACGGTCGCGAAACGTATTTTGTTCAACATACAACCTGACAGTCTTGACACTGGCCTGCAAATTGCAAAAAAATCTAAGAAAATTTTGATTTCGCGAGTTACCCTGGCGGTTCCCCTTAATGAACAAGATCTGAGGGGCAATTCTCGTAATTTTAAGAATGTTCACAGTCTGATCTCAGTCTCAATCTGTCAAAAATACCTCTAATTTCCATACATTTTGACAAGTGTTTGACATTTGTTTGTCGCTGAGATGAGACTGCGGCTAGATTTTGAACGTTTTAAATTACGAGAATTGGCCTTCTGATACACTGCACCATCATCTTCTTGCTCTTCTTTAGATTTCTATTAGCCGTCATCTAAGTATACATGGATTCATCTCTCTTCTGGTATGTCATCTTTCACACGATCCATCACTTCTTTGGTGTTACAAACTTACAATCCTATTTTAACCATCCACATTCATACTCATAACTTTCGTCATGAAATATTCAGTAGAGTATGTCCAATCTCCAACCAACTGGGTGTTGGAAACCTACGTGTTGTCCTATAATCAAAGAGTTGCGCATCAAGCAAAAAAGGTAAACTATAAAATGAACATTAATGAACTTTTAAGGATATGTCGATATTTTCCTTCAATGCAATTCATAAGAGTAAACAGATCGAAAAAAATACAAAATTCTGCTTTTAAAAACCACGACTATGTATGCTACATTTATTATGCGCACATCCTAAGTGTGGGACTCTCTGCCAGCGTCTGTGTTCCCTTCCACATTTAACCTGTCTGCCTTCAAAGCAAGAGTGAACAGACATCTTCTGGGCACGCTCGTTCCATCATAGAGCTCATCCATCGCTTTTCATGAGGCGTGATCAAAGTCAAGAGCAAGCTCATTCAGCAATAAAAAATAAATAAAAAAAGACTGCTAATTCAACTCCAGACTATCGCAATCCACTGCTGGACATAGGCCTCTCCCATGCTGAGCACAACACCCTGTCCTCCGCCTTCCGCATCTAGTCTGTCCCACAGCCACCTTTTTTTGAGGTCGTCTGTCCATCTAGCTAGGGGGCGTCACACACTAAGCTTGCCGATCCGCGGTCACCTCTTCAGGACTCGTCTGCTCCAACGACCATAGATCTTTCGACAAACATGGCTAGCCCACTGCCACTTCAGCTTGCTTACTTTGCAGGCTATATCGGTAACTCCGGTTCTCGGTTTCGGACTGCTAATTAATTCCGCCAAAATATGAACTTCCTCACTTCCTTCACAGGTTATGAAGACTTGGACATGGCATGCAATGCATGCAGTAATCGGCAATATAATATGTAATTTTAACCGTTAGTTCATTACCATGCACCATATCTCCTCTTCAAATTACATTCTCGTACGATTGTTGGGTAAACGTGCGTTGAATTAGCATTCTAGATTGCATTATGAGTGGAACATTGCTCTATCTGACAATTATCTAATTGGGGTATTGAACATTTCTTGTTCTACGTGTGCCAAATTATCTGTGGCCTGAATCTTAATGAGATTATTTCTGACGCTGTCCGTTTGTTGTACGGCCATCTTTGTATCGGTCCAGACTGGTTAAGTCTGTACTATACTATTCAGTGCACCATATTATGGTCTGGATGTCCCCAAATGATTGCGCTTGTCTCTGTATCTTTAAAATTTTTGTTCTAGGATGCGTAGACAGGAAATTAGACACGTTTGTGACACATGTTTCGTAGTCAATGAACTTTCGATGATCATTAATATTTTTTGTCTGTCTGTGGAGGAGTTTTTCACAAAGGTCTAATATTATATAGAGGGTTTGATTGCAAGTTTGTATGTAGGCCCCCTACACACAAACTTACAAACATTTTTTTTAAATTCTTTGTCTGAAACACATAAACCTCTTATAGTATGAAAACCGCATCTTTTTCATATACACGATATTTATTATATCGGATATTCTGATATTTATATCTAAGTATATAATTATACTAATAATAAAGCTAAAGAGTCTGTTTGTTTGTTTGAACGCGCTAATCTCTGGAACTACCTGTCGAATTTAAAAAATATTTTTGTATTTGATAGCCTAATTCTTGAAGAAGGCCATAGCCTATTTAACTTCACGCTATGTCCTTTAGGAGCAGAGCAAAGAGAAAAAAAAAGTCGGGAAAAAACCTAAGCTAAAACGAAGTGATAGCGGGCAGGTGATGCGATGCGACGCGGTGGGTCGGGGGAACAAGAAATTTTTCGCAGACGAAATCGCGGGCAGAAACTAGTCTTCCTTAAGACGATTAACCATCACCATCTATTTATCTTTGAATGGACCTTTATTCCTATTATTCTTTTATTAATTTTCATGACCTTCCCGATTTATTTGGGTTTCTGCGCAATACACACGTTTTTTCTTTCTTCAATTAATGATCTTCTTCTGTTATATGATCAATATGTTTTTTCTTTGAACATTCAATCACGTGTAGACCGTTCGTGAGTACGCATTAGGCGTACTAAACCGCATAATTAGCTAATTGTATCCCAAAGTAGGATCATTACTTCCCAGCGCCATTCTAATCCAATTATTCGTGGAAAAGCGACAAATTACATCTCTAAATAAATTTTACTTGTTCCTTTACGATACATCGAGTCAGCTCCCAAGATAATTAATTTATCCAGTAAATCGAAGGTTGAGCTACGCTTGCTGCGGTCGGTTCGTGGATGGGTGACCATTCTATTCTATTCTATCTGCCAATGTCAGATGTGATATGAGAAAACGTGATCGATACCCCTCCGTGCCTCGTTAAGCCGTTGGACCCTGCTGTCATTCGTAGATTTTTGACAATAGCTAGTCGTTACGGAAAGTCAGAATCCCAAAAGTCTGACAACCAGTCTTAGCAAAGGATATCGTCCCAATAACTGGGTTGTGGTAGTCAGATAAGCAGTCGCTGTAAAATACTGGTATTCAGTTGCATCCTGTTAGACTGGAAGCCGATCCCAACATAGTTGGAAAAAGACTAAGGCTGTGAATGTGAAAAAATGCGAATCGACCATAAAATTAACAATGCTCGCTGACCAGACATCCTCTATGGACCTAATGATTCATTAATTATGTTAATGCTAGCATGCTGTCCTAGTTTTTCATATTTGAGATGAATTGCCTTGATAATGAGTAAGTTCCCTTACAGCTTTTCATGAAAATGGTGTTCCAAAGACTCACTTTGAAGTTGTGTTACTTTTAAATTTTTTAGGTGCATAGAAATGTATGTAGACATTTCTTATATCTATGGTTAGGTGTCATTGGCGTGGCTCAACTTTGATTGGTTTCGCACTGTTTAAACAAGGAGAATAAGGAAACTTCTGAATGTATATTATGAATCAACGACTAATTAAGTGTCTTTTTTTCCTGTATATATGCTAAATATGGGACTGGAAGAGGTATAATCTCCAGCATGCAGGTTAGGCTCGATAAGCAGGATCTTTTTTACAAGCCTTCGGGGTAGTTAATTGTGTAACACACTAACAGTAGGCTTTCACTTTTCAAAGTTCAACAACGTTTTTTTTTTTGCGTTATTTTACGTTGTTGAGTAGACAAATTGGTCGAACATAATATAAAGCAATGATTTATCAATATCCTTCAAAATTATTTAGATTGTGATTGAAAGTTCGTTACGCAATTAGGGTGCTGTATTTGGTTTTAATCTGGCGCCAAATTGATTAATATAGTCGGGATTCCGAAGTGTGAGTTTGGGACTCGAAAAAATTTACAGTTTAATGACTCCGTTAAAATGACTTGAATTAATGTGAGTACTTTGATAAAGACAAACACACACACTTCAAGTTCTCAAGACAAAGATAATAGATTGGTAATGAACTTTAAAACAGTCAGTTTGTTATCAAAGAGCTATATTTTATTTTTCATTAGCTGTGTGTAAATGTCGGAAAACAAATTGGATTTCATGGGTTTTAATGTTTTTGCGCGGAATCCTAATTCTTTTTTTTTTTTTATAAAAGCTAACTTCTTTGTTTTAAAGCTATGTTACACATTATCATCTATCATCATCCTTATCATCATCTTATCATCTTCAGTGAATGTCCTGTAAAAATCGGTCCAGCCGTTTCAGTTTTTTTCGTTATACTTAAGTACCGTGGATACTCTCATTGTATAGACGTATAGATAATGCTTCCTTTTCAACATACATAAATATAGACAAGAGCATATCAATTAAAACTTATTTTTAATGAATTCCTCTGTACAGGATTTAAAATGTGCAATGGTACGAGACGGGCTGCTCTAGTTAATGACGTATCAGAGCGGTATCATATGTTATCTACACCTCTTGTACATGCAACAATCGCCTTTATTTATAACTCAACAATAGCCATAACGCTTTGTCTAACTGCCATGGCGCTAAGGGTGGGGCTACAGAGGAAGCGTTTGGCTTAACGGAATTGCAACGCGATAGCGCTTGATTTATTTGCACTTACAAGTTATAATTATTCGCTTCTGGTTGAAAATAAATAACAGTTTTCATAGCTTTTCTATTGAACATTTGTAGAATAAACGCGGAAGAAAATATTCAGACCCATGTCGTTTTCTCGCATGGCCATAAGTTTCGCCAAGAGTGTAGAAAATGCGGAAATTAACCCTTCGTATTAGATCAACGCGAGACACAATGGCATTTTAATTGTGTCTGTAATGCAGGTCGTTGGTCAATCGAGAGAAAACCTAGTATGAACGAAAGAAGAGAGGTGGGGGAACTTGTTCCTGTTCCTACCGCGAAGCATAAAAAGAGGAAAGTTGCTTTGGGCCTATGGAATCCAATAAAGCTTGATATTTCTCGCTTGTCGTAGTACCCCGCCCAAATGCGTTCAGAGAAAACTGGTCAGTAATTCGATCTTGTCAATTAGTCAACGTCAATGGATTTGCACGTCACCTCAAGATTTGATTGCGTGTGCGCAAACCGTTCGTGACTTTAAACTGTTAATAAAATTTTAAATCTGCTGCTGTGACAGACCACTTTCGGCTTACTTATACCAATATCTTAAGCGGTTGACTTAATGTCTCAGGCATATTTGATGAATTGAATGGTTAATTGTAGCAGAAGTCATAATATTGTAGTTCCGATTAAATACAACGTTGCATACTTTGCGACTGTGGTGAGCATCAAATGCCAGTGTGAGTGACAAATCAAATGCCAAACTAAGACAAAAGTAATTTACCACTGCGAGGATCGCCCAGAGGACACGGTGGTGCACACGGTGGAGGTCTGTCCCGCTTGGGCAGAGCACCGCCGTGTCCTCGTAGAGGCGATCGGCAGCGGCGGCGACCTCTCGCGCCCGGCCCTGGTCCAAGCCATGGTCCGGGGCGAGAGGGAGTGGGAGGCAGTCACCTCCTTCTGCGAAGCAGTCATGCTAGCGAAGGAGGTGGCGGGATGGGCGAGGGAGAGAGCCGAGAGGGCCGCCCGTCCCAGCCGCCGCGGTAGACGCTCCGGGCGTCGGGAGCCGCGTGACGACTCCCGGCCACCGTAGGCGCGGGCCTGCGGACGGCGAGTAATGGGTAGCTCGCCGTCCGATCAGGACCAGGCCCGTGCCGGACGGCGCGTATGTGTTCCACGCGCGCCTCAAAGAGATGTCAGCAGACATGGAGGGGCCCGTTAGGGCCGAAGCCTGCCGGGGCAGCGGGATTGTCCGAAAGGGTTACCGCTGCCCCGGAACATAAAAGGCTAAGGAAGGAACACGGATGGGTTTTAGTCAGTAAGAGTCTGACACTCCCTTCCGCTCCACCCAGAGCGGGAGGGGTCATTGGATGATTTCCCATCTTAAAAAAAAAAAAAAAAAGACAAAAGTAATTTCCCAAAGGATTTAATTAATGATATTGTAATTGATATTTACATATTTGAGTGGAGGGACTAACAATAGCCGCACGAGTCTATCGGTCAGGTTAAGAGATCGTCGGTGGCCCGAAAGTCTGACAACTAGTATTACCCAATTACTGGGTAATACGATATCCCAACCCAGAGGAGCGTCTGCTCCATGTAAAATACTGGTATTCAGCTGCATCCTGTTTGACTCCCGACATAGCTGGGAAAAGGCTAGGTAGATGATTTGGATAATAATTTAAGATTTGAGTAGGTACGATACTCGTACAAGATGAAAACCCTCAGATCGTACATTACCATCGTATGTCTAGATTGACTTGACTAATATAAGGGTTTTTTGATATGACGTTCACTAGGTGGCAGTACTGACACGTCAGGTCCTAACACCTGTCAGAAGTGTCAAAGCGCTGTGGCTGAATGATAAACGTCATTAAATTGTATATAATCATTGTCGAAATTGATGACCTCTTGTGCAAGTGGCGCCAAATGGTGGTGTGAATTTTCATGAATTCTCATTAAATGTTTAAGTGCGAATTAAACATTGTTAAACAATAAAGGAAGAAAGCCGACAAAATGTTACAATTTTTAATGACAGTTTGCCTAATCGTTTCGTATAAATCTTTTGCGGAACACCCGTTGAGCATAAAAACTACAGTATATTCATAAAAAATGCATCGTGCAGCCTGTTTTAATAGCCCATTGAATGCGAATCGCGCTTTATAATGAAAATCGTTGTTTACGGCCCAGTTTCAAATTAATTGCCTTGTTTTTCAGAACGATATTTTTCAGATGGAAATGAATGCGATTTGAGATGAGATATTATTTCTTAGTAATTGTATTTCATTCAGTAGTTTGTTATCGCGATCCCGATCCGTTTTCCTTTTCAGAAATAGCGTATAATGTGTCTAGTTCTGGTTTTACACAAAGGCTTGCCCCCTGACCTCCGCAACCTTCAAGGAATGCCTTCTAATATAGGCATGCAAGACGGACGCATACATTCAGCAGAAGACTTTCTTTAAAGTATTGCTCTGAGACAAGAAAAACTGCTAGGAAAAAGGAACTGAATGTTACACTGTGAACACTTAAAAATGTGGTTTGCTAAAACAGACCAAAAGAAAACGCTGCGGATATCTCGGTTTTATACTTATCTGACGCTCCTGTTTATTTGACACCGAAAACGACTTATCAAATTAGGTAGGACTCCTAAAAAAATTTCGTTGATTTCGTGTTTTGGAAACAGCCAAAACACCTGTCTGTGATAAAGTGTTTTGCAAAATTGACGTGCAATTCTGTTATCTATCTGCCATACCGATTCTGTATGGCTGGTCGATACGAACTTCATGTTCAACTCATGTGTTGGTGGTATAGCTCTCGAAGTTTCTGCCCACAAAGCTTGTAGTTACTCTCGGATTTTGTAATGTAAGACATCTTCAACATCAATTTCAAGTTTGTGTAGATTTTCTTCGAAATTGTTACCGAATCTCGTTTCTAAACGCTGAAAAACCTCAATCGTTTTAGAAGCCCTGCAGTAACTTTGTATTTCACGAGGTTTACTGCGGAGTCTCCTACCGGTAATTTGTTCATTATT
Source organism: Gortyna flavago (assembly GCA_963669345.1). NCBI lineage: Eukaryota > Metazoa > Arthropoda > Insecta > Lepidoptera > Noctuidae > Gortyna > Gortyna flavago. The sequence continues at coordinate 4,375,757 of OY770144.1, forward strand.
ATTCCAATCACATTTCCGACAGTATTATTGCAAAGCTAATAATGTTGGCCTTCATTAATGGAATCATACTTGCGTATTTAATGTACTCAGGTTAAATTATTTACATATATTCGTCCATTAGAATCAAATAAAGCCTTTTAAACACGATGTAATCTTGAGTAATAGAAGTTGTCACTTCATTACCTCATCTTCTTATTGATAAAGCCTCTTATAGGCGAGATCCTATTAATATTTTACAAACTGATAGACTGATGTAATTAGTCAATGTCTGTAGAGACGGCTATAAATGAGTATCATGCATAGGTATACCGCTGCAAAATTCAAGTGATGATCACTGCTTAGCTGATGGTAAGATGATAATTGATAACTTAAGAGATAATGCTTGCGACCCAAACAGTTGCAATATTGCTTAGAAATTCTCGTCCATACATCCAGTCGTCTTGACTCTTGATCTTGACCTTCATAGCCCCGACACTCAAGGAAGGTGACCCTTTCTTAACCCAGGAGCCATGTTACAATACCAGTAACTGTAATCAGGCGTGTGAGTGTGAAGTAGGTATACCAGCCTGTGTCGGGTGTCCCCGTTCATGAATGCATTAGGAAGGCGGATATGTCAATTTGATCCCGCACTCGTGCCGAGTCACCGAGTGTAATGTCGCCATGCCGTCTGTAAGGATTATTGCTGTACGGTTAGCAAAGGGTTGTCGGTCGTAAAACTTGTTAAAATATTAGGAAGATTTAGGTAGTATTTTGTCTCTTTTTAACAGCGGGGATTTGTTCACTTTTGCTTTTAACCAACATTACACCAAGACAGATTTCGCTCAATAGAGTTGTAGCTTTCAACGTGCACATAAATGAGTCATCTGTCTTTAGACGATTCTTTGATCATGAACTTTACGTTCATTTAATTTTTCTTTAATTTATTCGTTTAATTTTTCTTCGTTAGAAATTGTACCTAATGATTATAGTTGGACCTAATTAGCGCTTATCATCAAGTAAGACAATTTACTCTATCGTTACAGACAGTTAGCTTGTCCTACTCAGTAAGTTTTTAAATGTACTAAAAATATACCTAACAAATATCTGATATTATATTGTCACGCTCCATATTTGATCGTGCCCATTTCAACAGACGTCTTGTTAATTTTATTTTCGTACATAGACTCCTTCCTTCATTGTATCTGCACAATTGTTTACAATTAGCCTAATAGTATTTGATGATCTAACCTGTTGACTATGTGCTATTTAGACGCTTCGTATTGTATATTGTCTTGAGATGTTTTTGTAAACTCTGTCTAGTACCTATTTCAAGTTTCGTAACTGAGACTCACCTGCAATGGATGAATAGAGAGACTTTCATTAGTATCTCTAGTCGTCCATTGCAGATGAGTCAAGACTTTACGAATAATGCGAAAATTAATCTGTACGTTTTTTCGTTGTGCTAAAATAACTCGATCTTTAAAGACTAACCACTGGCTCACTTTTACTTTTGTCTTGGTCCTCGTAATGATTCTTCAATGTAGCACATGGCCACTCCGCTTAATATGTTATGCTGTTAGAATCTAAAAGAGTCATCTTAAATTATGGTATCCTTATTGCTACGAGTTGCGTTTATAACTCCTTTGAGGCTCAGTCACGTTCGCGATCGCGTTGCATCACGTGATGTCTTCTGCCAATCCATCTGGATTTGGGAAATTCAAAACTGTTCAAATAAATTGTGCTACTGTTTGGCTCAATATGTTACTGACTACTTTATTAAGAAATTCTCAATCTTGGAATCTTTGAGTGTAACAAACGCTCCATTTTCTTATCCTTTGACCTTGCACCGCTGCAAAATTGCTGTCAGTATGCCCCTTAAATTCAAATCCATGAACCGACGTAATGTGTCAGTTCCGTTAGTTTCGCAAAACGCAGGATTATCTAATCATGCGCAGGACATACGCGTCATGCACAGAAAATAACTTATGTGAACAATTTGAATTAATTTGTTGTTTATCGAATAACGATATTTGTTGTCATTCATTATTATTAAGTTATGTAATGTCTTGTTAACGTTTAGATTAGAGGTGAAGTAGGCAATAATTGGAATGTCTTTGTTAGTTATGATGTTACCATGTAAAATATTTTTTATATTTTTTGTCTTCCGTTTGGCAGCAATAAATTTACATACTAAAAAAGGTGTGGCTATGCACATTCCAATTCCCAAGTATTTATGAAAGGTAATTCCTCTTAAGAGCCAACTAGTTGCGAGCTCGAACTCACAGGTGGGCGCGGCCAAAAAGCACGCTGTCTCAACTCGCATCGTGTCTGACAGAGATGGTATCAGTGATGAGCAGTTAGACGATAGTCTACACGCACAATGTCTAGTTCAACACACACAAATACCGTTCCGAACTGAAACGACACGTTAGACGATGCACACATGCACTATAACGCTAGTACATTCTGTTTGACATGCACCGCCATTCAACTGAGTCATCGGTCGCCCGACGCTCAGCCGGTCGGGCGGGGTGATATTATTATTACCTACTGTTTATGTTATGCCGCATTACTTAGTAATTGACTACCTAGATATTGTTTTCAAGATTATTTACCTATCTTATTTTTTTATCAATACACAAAAACTTTAGGTAAATGTAAACAATCTTGACACATCTTTTTATTTACTGTTTGAAAATCTAGTGTTTTTTACAAACGAATTAATAATAATTTGAGTAAGTTCTAGAGTTATATGAATTTCAAGACGTGACACATCAATATTGTTTGCATATAGTATGTAAGTACTTACCAAAAGTTATTGGGGTATAGGTATGTAGTGGTGGATAGGTATGTAGGTAGGTATCAAACTCGTAACTTTGAGTGAGTAGCGGCAGATTGCAAGGGTTGTCAGTTGCTTACTCAATTATTATAAGGGTGATTTTGTAGTGTGTTAGGATAGGTTTAGGTATACCTATTAATGAAACACTACTATAAAATAAAATAAAATATAAATGTTTATTATCAATAATAACAAAAATGCGCGGCGTGAAAGGAAGAAAGAATTTATGGAATGCATTGGCGTTGAGGTTTGTAGCGGACTGGCGAGGGCCCGAGGGGCGCGGTCCGTGCGTAGGGGGACGCGCCGGCGCGGGCGGCGATCCGATCCGATCGTCCTCGCGTCGGTCTTCGGCGGTAGGTAATTAGGTATACCTACGCAGCTACGGTACAATTCTCCATTCACCAATTCTCTTTTGGATCTGTTTCATAAAAAAACCAACATTATATACAGGGTCAAATTAAATTAGCAAGCGAAACTCTGCAGACGTGATGGGTGTCGATATCTAACCATAATAAAACAAAAAAATAAAATAATTTTATGACTTTTAGTGGAGTCAATGACCGAACTCAGTGTAGGAGACACTTGTAATATTATTAGTTTAAATTTACAGTTTTTTTTTATTTAAACTTCACGACGTGGTTGGTATCGATTTCTCAATACGATAAAACAAAAGAAAACAGATTTTTCTATCTCATACTAAACTTCAAGTAACAAATCTAGAAGTGGTCGTTGACCCCCAAAAAAATACACCAAATCTTTTTGATTTTTATTTTATAGTGTTTAGGGAACGATACCATCACGTCTGCAGAATTTCGCTAGCTAATTTAATTTGACCCTGTAATAATAAAGTAATATATTTTCCTACACACTATTATTTATTTATTTTATAAAAGTAATGTATTTATTTATATACCGTTTTCATTTTTTTTGTACTGGCTTTTGCCTGCGATTCAGTGGTTTAGGAGTGAAAAAATAGCACAAAAAGGTATTTTCGTCTTTATAATAAATATTAATAAAGAATTTTCGTCTTTATAATAAATATTTTTAAGTACCTACCAACTAATATTAAAAAGCTGAAGAGTTTGTTTGTTTGAACGCGCAAATCTTACAAACTAGGTACCAGTTTAAGCTTTTTTTAGGGTTCCGTGTGGATAACAACAAATACTAAAAAACAATAAAATAAATATTTAAGGGGGCTCCCAAAAAACAAACGTGATTTTTTTGCTCGTGTATGCTCGATATTGATAACGGCAACAGGTAGACGCTTGAAATATTTATAGAATATTTAGTTATATATTCAATATATATTTATTTATATATTCACTTTAAAAATAAATAATTAAATTAAAATAAAACATTTATCTAAGGGGGGATAGAACAGACATGATTTTGTTGCCGTTTTTATAGAAAATGGTACGGAACCCTACGTGCGCGAGTTTGACTCGCACTTGGCCGACTTTTTGTGTTAGGTAGCCTATCTATTGAGAAAGATTATGTTAGGTACAGATTATGAAACATCACACTGCGACTCATGGGAGCGGAGCAGTGGGATAGATTCCTACGGCCCTACGGGAACGGGGGTAAAAGCGTGGGGAAAAGCTAGTACAAGTATGCCTATATATGAGTACTTAGTACGATATAAAAACAGGTACATACCTACATACGTTATCAAAAGGCCACCGTTTTCACCTAATTCACGAGTTCACGACTGCCCATTGATTTTACGATAAATTATGTTATAAACCTCACTTTATACATAAGTATGTATGTATTATACATTTTTGTTACCTACTTAAAATACAAACAACACGAGCTAGGAATAGGTAAGGGATAGTGGTTAGATATAATTATGTATGGATACCTACTAAATACTACTCGAGCACTCCTCCCCCCATTTCCAGGAGCACAAAATAAAAGTTACTAGCGCGCCGCTTTCTGAGCGAGCGTCTTGCCTACATAAGGTACCTTGTGTGTGTACGCCGCCGCCGCGCCGCCGCGCCGCCGCCGAGCCCTGCCGCGCGCCGCGCCGCCGCCCGGTCTTCATTCAAGCCACAAGCCCCTAGTCTTAGGCTCTTAGCTGTGCAGAAAGCCACAAAATGTATTAGCTAAAAGATAATTTATTTTATATAATCTATTATTATAAAGCTGAAGAGTTTGTTTGCTTGGTTGAATGCGCTAATCTCAGGAACTGCTGGTTCGAATTGAAAAAATATTTTTGTGTTCGATACTTGAATAGTCCATTTATGGAGGAAGGCTATGCTATATAACATCACACTACGATCAATAGAAGCCGAGCATCAATGAAAAATGAACGGAAAAAAATATATTCCTTTTGTGAGCTTCCGTTGCGTGCGTACGCTGCGTAAACGGTTAAAGTTACTCAAAAATAATGTTTGACGGATTTGTTCCCTTTTAAATGTACAAAAAAAAGGCCGCGACAGCGTATGTCTACCTTATAAGGTTGACTCACTATAACCTTTTTTATGGTAATCAAATTTGTTCTAAAATAATGCATTATGTGTGAAGGTGTTTTTATTATCATCATGTTTTACCTTATTGAAATAAACACATTATTCATCACAAGTATTTAATGTTGAACAAAATTGCCCTTGACATCACTTGATTTCAATGAATATCTTAGAAGATATCATAGTTTTAAAATAATACAAATAATAATGCTAAAGAGTTTGTTAGTTTGAAAGCTCAAATCTTGGAAGTATCGGTTGGATTTATGAAAATCTTTTTGCATTTGATTGCCCAACTCTTGAGGAAGGCTATAGGACCCTTAGGAGTTGAGTAGTAATAGCGAAGGCGATGTGATGCGACGGGGTGGGTCGGGGGATCAAAAAATTTCACGCGGACGAAGACGCGGGCAGAAGTTAGTTACGTATATTATAACAAAAAATATGCTCAAGGAGGTCCCTACCTAAATAGGTTAGTTATAAGAAATTGTACTACTTACCCATTGTTTATTTGTAGTTGTTCACAAATCACACCAGTTCCTCAATCAACCAATACAACTTCACTGATACAGCGTCCACTCAAACCAACAATTCCAATTTCAAATGAAAATACGAAGTCCAAATTGTAGTGCGAAGTCAAACAGATAATGTAGGTAGTATCGAAATCCAAAGTTCAAGCCAGGGGTCAATGTAGTGTTCACGTGCGAATGATAATAATTTATAGCGCAAAGGAGTTTAGTCTACATACAAACGAACGACATAGGCCGCAGCCGACAGCAGCAGACTGAGTCCAAATAGTTCGAAAAGTGCGCAAGACAGTATTGTGCAAGTGTGCGTGAGCGTCTTCCCCCCGCACCGCGCCAGGGCGAACATTATTGAGTGAAATGCACGATAATTCCATAGTAAAACGAGCGCGTAAAAATTACGAAACGTCCTTTGGAAGATCGAGTTTTCTGAAAAAACCACTGCATAAATCAATTACAAATAAAGCTTATTGAACTCTTCGATAATTGATCTTTGTCGGGACGGTTTTTGTTTTGAAGATTTTATCCTTCTTTTATTACTTATTTACGCCCAAAGTTACGTTAAAATTAGCAAGAAAAACCGAATCTTTGTTGGCTCATAACTTTTTAATGGCTTTTTATTTTACAATTCTGCTTCCGTCCAGACAAAATTAATAATAAGACAAAACGAAAGAATGTTTAACTTTGGATGTACATAGTCAAACAGTGGAGTAAAACACTCCCGAAATTTGTATGGAGAAATATCGGCAAAGTGTACCCTTAAATGAAGTAATATTGCAGTAAACACATGATAAGCCACGCTTACATACTATAAAATACCGTCATCATCCTAGCGAGTATACAGGATGAAATCGCGAAAAAAAAACTGCTGTTTCCATTTCACATTTATGTTCGCATAACTCGTCAAAATGTAGGGAACAGCTGTTTTTTTTTTTCGCGATTTCAGGTTTGGTCCCATAGTAAAAGTTGTTCATAATGATGAGTACAATCTCCCATTTCGATTTGTCGCATGTATTCAATTTCATCCTGTATAGTGGATGAGCAAACCATGGTTTATAGAGCACTCTACAAATACACACATCAAAAGTGTCTAGGGATCAAGCATTTTTATGCGGATTTCTTGAGATTGAGATGTGGCTTTGTAATAAATTTATGATTTTATAAATTTATATGGATCCTTTTTGGTGCATTTCATAATTTGAATCAGGAACTGTGAATCAAATTCGAGTAAAAGATGAAAATCAGCTGTCAATATTTTCCCTATAAAAACATACAACGCATTGAAGACATTATTAGTGCTACTGTTTCCCTACTACTGATTAAAACCAACGTTATTATGGAGCGGCGACGTCATTTAAGCAGGGAAGAAATGCTCAGAGCCGTGGGAATGATAGAAGCTGGTTCCCGGCAACGTACTGTGGCTTTAGCTCTGAATACAAGTCAGAGTGTTATCAGTCGACTTTGGACACGTTACCGAAGCACTGGTACCGTGGCTGAGCGCCATGGAGGACGGTATCGCTGCACCACACTGAGACAAGACCGATACATTCAAATCTTAACTCGAAGAGCTCCAACAATAACCGCCATGATGTTAGCCGTGATTCTTCATCACGCTTCAGGGAACTTAATTAGCGACCAAACAGTCAGAAACCGCTTGCATGAAGTGAACCTTCATTCCCGAAGACCGCTACGGGTACCACCTATTGCAATGCACAATCGTAGGATTCGATATCAATGGGCTCTTGAACACAGAAATTGGGCAGAAGAACAATGGCGTTTCGTGTGCTTTTCTGATGAGTCTCGTTTTGGTATGAGACCGGATACAAGACGCATACGACACTGGAGAACCCCTGGACGCCAACAGCGATTAAAATCCTGCCAGGAAGTCCATCCTTATAGTGGTGGAACCATCATGGTATGGGCGGGTATTTGGATCGGCGGAAGAACTGAGTTGATTTGGATCAGAGGCAACCTCAACGCTCAAATTTATGCTGAGACGATTGTATCAGACGTCATCGTTCCTCTACAAGTGCAAATCGGTCCCTTATTTCAGTTAATGCATGATAATGCACGACCGCACACCGCAAGAGTTGTAAGACAGACTCTCGCCGCAGCTAACATCAATGTCCTGCCCTGGCCTGCTCAGTCGCCAGACTTGAACCCGATTGAGCATGCATGGGATATGCTACAGAGAAGAGCTCTGCCGAATATGGAGGGTATCCAGTCGCAAGAAGACCTTTTTTTGTTGTTGCAACGAACATGGGCGGCCATTCCACAGCGTGATTTGGATGAACTCATTTTGAGTATGCCAAACCGATGTTCTTGTGTTGTTAGTGTTCGCGGTAGAAACACGGATTATTAATTGTTTAAGTTACCCAATAAAATTTTAAAGAAAACTGTTATTTCAGTCTTTTTTTCGAACTTTTGTGTTAGTGGTTCAAATGTCAAAAATCCCTTTATTATTAAAATGGCAAATTTCTTTATTAATGCAAAGGTGACTTGGTTTATCGTTACTGTGACAAACGAAAACACTTTATTTGATGAATCCTTAAAGAAAATTTTAATTAATATCAATCAGGAGAAAAGTTATTGCAAAAATATATGTTGATCCCTAGACACTTTTGATGTGTGTATTTGTAAAGTATTTAATCTAAGTTATTTTAACCCGTTAGAACATACCTACTAGGAACTAGAAATATAATAATCGTGTTCACGGCAAAAATAAATGTTTTTTAAAAATATTTTATCTAGTAAAAGGAGATAAAAGAGTGGCCAATCTGCATCTTAGTAGAACATCTTCTAAAATGTTGTTTTTATGACTAGACTAACGATTATTCTAATCATCCCAGAATAAATAAACAGAAATCAACATCATATCATTTGTATTGTGGTATTAATCTGCTTGCTTTTATGTGCGGACGATATCGCGGGCTTCTTGTTTGTTTAAATATAAGAAAAACTATTAGTGGGGATGCTAGGATTCATCCAAAGGTAGGCAATTACGTGATGTAAGTAGTCAGGGGACCTGTAGAACGGCTTCTCAAGCCAATTTGTTTAGTAGACATTACATGCAACTCTTCCACTAAGCTATGTGCGTGAGCAAATAGCTGTTTCTAATTAGGGAATGTGGATTTTTATTTATTTTAAATGGCTTTCGATAATAAGCTATAGCTCTGGGGAGTGGTGAAGGGTGGCCGTTTTTTAGGACTGCCTTATGTAATTTTTGTCATACAAAAAGTGTCGAATAAATGATTTTTTATTTCGATTTATTAGCGCCTCGCGGTTTTACCCGCATACATTTCGATCTCGTGGGAATATCGGGATAAAAAGTATCTTATGTGTTAATCCTGGTTATAAAATGTCTGTGTGCCAAATGTGATCCAAATCCGTTCAGTAGTTTTTGCGTGAAAGAGTAACAAACATCCATCCATCCATTTATCCTCACAAACTTTCGCATTTATAACATTAGTAGGAAGTAGGATAGTATGAAAGTAGGATTAGTAGGATATTAGTAAAAAGTAGGAAAGGAATAGGACCGGTGAAAAATTTATCTACACTAATATTATAAAGAGGAAAACTTTGTTTGTTTGTTTGTAATGAATAGGCTCAAAAACTACAAGACCGATTTTAAAAATTCTTTCACCATTCGAAAGCTACATTATCCACGAGTAACATAGGCTATATTTTATTTTGGAAAAAAATAGGGTTCCGTAAGATATTTGGGTTTTTCGGACACAAGGTGTAAAAAATCAACCAGAAAAGTTACTTATTTTGCGTACGCTGCCTAAACTATAAAAGATAGTACCATAAAATGTTCTAATTAATTGTAGATCTTATAAATATCTACAAAAAAGTCCGCGACACACAATACCTAATTATGTCGAGTGAGGCACAACAACCATTTTTTTATTTAAAAATCTTGAATTTTTTTTGGACTACATTTTTAAACGATTTTATTTTACTCATGCTATTAATCCTTATCAAAATAATTTCATCACTAAGTACAGTTTATGTAGATAATATTTGGTCTTTGAATAATTAAAATTGGACGTTTGATTTGAAGTTATGGCGAAATTAAAAAATTTTGATCAAATTAGTAGGAATTGATTTACGAAAAGAATGTTTTACGCATGGGCAACTTTACGTTGCCCTATCACGGTCGGGGCTCCCGACCATCAGTATATTTTGTTACCTGAAAATAATTTAACGTCAAATGTTGTTTATAGAGAAGCTCTACAATAATCGCTTTAGTTATCTATCCTAAAACAACGGGTTGCGCTCCGGGACTGCCGGCAGAAGTGAAAACAGTATTAATTACATTTAAATATTTTCATCATTTACAACTTTAACATACACAGAAAGACAATCTGTGCAGCCTGCGGATAATGACTGCGTCGTCGTCGATGTTACTGTCGGTGTCTGTGAATTGACCTGGGAATCATTTTGCTGACCGTGTCTTTGCTGGGTAGGCTTTTTGCAGCAGTAACCGACATCCACGCGGGCGGAGCCGCGGGCGACCGCTAGTTTCAAATAAAGCTACTGTATACAAATAATCTTCATGTACCTTTGCATGTAAGATGTCCCCTTTGAGACCCATTAAATATCCAATACATCTTTCTAGTATTAAATTGCCAAAACACATTATATCAACACTCAACTAAATAAAGGTCATTGACATGACCTACAACTTTTGGCGAAACATATTTGCTAACCAATTTAGAACTTTCTTGACAAGAGCATCAACTGCCAAGTTAGTTTAATGCTTAACTATCAGACTACGTGTCTAAAAATTAGCTCCGTAATTCTGTTTGCATATAAGGTCTAGAATTGCGTACTGTGCTAATGACGTAAGATCTTCACGAGGCGATGATGTCAATCCTAGTTTGATAGAAAAGGCAACTTGTAAATGCAACTCCTGCATGCTGATGTTTAGTAGCTTAGATATGCATAGATAATCTACTTGCGTGCATAGTTAAATCCTACTTCCTATCCTACTATAATAATATTATAAATGCGAAAGTTAGTGAGGATGGATGGATGGATGGATGGATGGATGGATGTTTGTTACTCTTTCACGCAAAAACTACTCAACACACAGATAGTTTATAACCCGGATTGACACATAGGATACTTTTTATCCCGATATTCCCACGGGATCGAAACTTATGCGGGTGAAACCGCGGGGCGCAGCTAGTAGATTCATATCGTAGAACTTAGTGGTTTATCGAGAATTCGAGATTGGCTTACTCGTATCATAGATAATCACGTACTAACTGCTTACTTTTTAATTCGTGACAATTATGCTTTCATAGTATTTTTCCGGCTATGTATCTAGTCAGATGAAGTATTCAATAGTTCTCTTAAATTTTAAACCAAATATTATGATTTCTAAATGAGTACCAGCTAAAAAACTACAACTACGCAGGTACACCTCTGCTTAGCCGTTAGGGGAAATCAGGCGGGATGTTATTTTATGTTAACATCATCATCTGCCTAGCCTTTTCTCAACTATGTTGGGGTCGGTTTCCAGTCTAACCGGATGCAGCTGAATACCAGTATTTTACATGGAGCGACTGATCCCCACAACAGTTACTGGGTAATACGCTACTCCTTGGTAAGACTGGTTGTCAGACTTTCGGGCTTCTGACGACCCGTAACGATTCCTCTTTATTTTATGTTAACAGCTATCATAAAAAACTTATTAAATTCACAAAATTGATATTCAGTAGTAGCCTCAGAATTTATATTGTAGATATGTATACCTACAGAAACATTTAGCTACCATTGCTTTTGTTCGTTCCATTAACTTCATGGCTAATCGAAAGACTTTCATTCCGATTGTTCAATCGATTATTTCTAGTGCAGCACGTCAGTATTATACAAACATGATTTGAACATTGTTCATTTTATACAGGGTGGCAGGGACATCGACGCGCAACCGCTTACCATGGATTCAGTACATGATTCTGGACCCCCCTGCGTTGAAATTTTTCGTCGACTTTTTCTTAATTTTTACGTTTTTTTCTGCATTTTTTTTTATTGTAAACAGTATAAAATCATTATTTCTATCTAACTCAATGAGATTTTTAATTAAAAAATAGTAAATTCACTTATTTCACTTAAAACAGCAATGTAAATAAAACTCGAAAGGGCTACCTGATCAGCTGTTTGCAAAAGTTCATTTGCGAGGTCAACACTGGCTTAGTACCTTGACGCTATTCGTTTTCAAATGCCGACAAAGGGACCGCGGCGGCGGCGAGCGGTCTCGTAAGAAGCTATGCGACGTATCCCAATGAATCTAACAGACGCGTCACATGAGGCATTTTAATCATCTACATAAATGAATGACCCATTTACTACTTTTATTTTAGATTCATTATGAGGATATTTATTTTTCTAATGCTTCATCGATTTAAGTAAAGAAGATTTAAAAAAAAAAGTGGAGAAGTGTATTGATAGTCACGTAATTTTTCAAACTTTTTTTATTATCAACATTTATTTTAGTTTTGAATGCAATTCAACAATGTAATTTACTGTTTCATAAAAAAATAATACATCCATTTTCGCAATTAATTTCGTGAGTAGGTACCTAGGTACAACTAAATGTGTTTGTACACTCTATCATTTTGTTGATCTGTGTTCGGTGTAGGCACTGTATTCGCAGAAAAAATGCAAGTACTAACTGTCGGCAGCAAGTGCGGCAAATTAAAAGAAAGATCAGCTAAGTACATTTCTTTTGATTTCGCCGATTTTATCGGATTTTTGCCAGTTCCTAGATTTCGTTGATCGCAAACGGGCGTGCTGTTTGTCGCGAATTTGTGATCTTAGCGTAGTTTTTAAAATCAAAAGTAATTTTCTTTCTCTGTGTGTGTGTGTCGTGTGTGTTTGAGAGTGACGTTCAAAATGCCTTCCAGACCTGAACAATTCTTCAGGCACCAAACCCGATGGTCGGTAAATGTGTGGGCCGGTATTTAAAGACCGCGTGATTGGACCCATTTTTCTCCCTGAACGACTAAACGGGCCACGATATCACGAGTTCCTAAAAACAACTCTCAAGGAAATTATCGAGGAGGTGCCTGTGCTCCAGTTCCGCGAGACATGGTTCCAACACGACGGCGCGCGCGGCGCTCCCCTACACGTGACCCTTCCTGTCCGAAGCTGCCTCACCGTATCTTTTAGAGACCGGTGCATTGGAAGATTCGGTCCACAACCATGGTCAGCTCGCTCACCGGACTTGACTCCATTAGATTTTTTTCATTGGGGTTACGTCAAGGATAAGGTGTTTATGACCGAGTGCGATACCGCAGCAGAAATGAGAGATCGCATTGTGAATGTGTTTGCGACGCTGCGTGAAGAGTGTGTCCAGGATCCCACTTTTTTGTCCCGTGTCCACGCTGAAACTGCGCCGCGCTCAGATCTGCGAGCAGGTTGGTGGCGGCCACTTCGAACCCTACCTACCCTATCTCATTAGGAATGAGCGAGATTAAGGTAAGTTCATCAATTAAACATTACTGGATCGCTAAGTTCTTATCAAGCATCTTTTTTGCTATCAATCCTCATCGGTATCGCTATTTTATGGGAATAAGCTTATTGTTATCGGTTATCAAGACTAATTAAACATGATTTTATGTGGTAGGTACCTATCAATGTTGTCGTTAGGCGATATTTCGTAGGTACGTTCACGTTCGTCCGGTCGCGGCGGGCGGCGGAGGCGGCGCGGCGGCTGCGGGGCGGGCGGCCGCGCCACAGATTTGTATGTGTGTGTAGGTTAGGCAGCGCGCGCGCGCTCGCCATCCGCGGAGCGTTTTAATCGCGTTGTTTGCAATAATACATTGCGCGCTCAAAAATGTAAATTTTTTTAACCGGTCATTTCCGAGATGAATGACTTTCGTAATTTAATTTATGGCAACAGGTGTAACCTTTTGACAACGTTTGCGCGTCGATGTCCCTGCCACCCTGTATACAGGGTCAAATTAAATTAGCTAGCGAAACTCCGCAGACGTAATGGGTATCGATATTTTAATACGATAAAAGATTTGTTGTTACTTCAAGAATGAGTTCAGAAAATCAGTTTTATTTTGTTTTATCGTGTTTAGATGTCGATACAAAACACGTCTGTGAAGTTTACACAAAAAAAAACGAATTTTTTAAACTGGTTAGAATTAACACACCAAAAATCATCTAATTAATTTCTGTTTCGTTGTAGATATCATGATCAGATTCAGCTGCATCCGGTTAGACTGGAAGCCGACCCCAACATAGTTGGGAAAAGGCTAGGCAGATGAGATGTAGATATCATGATCCCATCAAGTCTGCGGAGTTTCGCTAGCTAATTTAATTTGTCCCTGTATGTTTAGTTATGCATACATATATCAACGATTGTTTTTCTTCACGGGTTAGGCAAAACGTCAAAATAATATCGGTCACGTTCGAATATAACTCACATCTTGCAGCCATAAAGTTGCGATAAGTTATAAAAATAAATTAAAATATGGTTAATGAATCGAGGAGTACCTAATAATCATAAAAAGTTAATTTAATGAAATTCAAACTTCGTTTAAATATAGTAGACCAATGTTGAATGTAGAGTAGGTATCCCGAAAAGTGTTATATCGCTGGTTTTCCTGTGATTCATTCAACTGAAATAACGATTTAAATCGTATGATAACATGTAATCGCAGCGAGCATTGTGATCTAATTGCTAAGGTGACTAATTACAACCATTGTATGATAGTAAACGTGGGAAGCTTGTATTACACGAGCATTGAACACATGCTAATTACTGTCGATTTTTACTGAACTTTCCAGCAACGTAAACAAAGCGGTGTTGTTGAACTTTTCAGATAAACTGCGATCGAAGTTTATGATATTATGTTTATTATATCGCAAGGCTTTGTCAGTCTATTTCGCTACTTGGTTTGTGGTCAAGTTATAACAGCCGCACGGGTCGATCGATGAGATTAAGCTACTCTTGCCAAAGTTGGTCCGTGGATGGGTGACCATCTTTACTTACCAAGACTGAGACCCGTCCGTGCCTCGGAAAGCACGTTACGGGTAGTCAGAAGCCAGAAAGTCAACCAGTCTTACCAAAGACTAACGTGTTACCCGGTTGGAGGTCAGATAGGCAGTCGCTCCATGTAAAATACTAGTACTCAGCTGCATCCGTTTAGACTGGAAGCCAACCCTAACATAGTTGGGAAAAGGCAGGGCTAGCAGATGATGCTGATGATCTTTTTCAATAAAAACATCGCATATAATTTTCATCATCTATTTCCTGGATGAAGAAGATCTTTCAAACTGTACAACATGTTATTATTATGCTGTTACAGTTATGGCACTAACAGTTACCATTATAATTAAAATCTGCATTGCCAGTTGCCACATACCGTTCGGTTCCATATTGTTTTGATTCGGCACGCCGCACGCCACTGACATTTCGAGCCATTAATTTAATGCCAGTATTCTTGACGCAAACCTTTTGTTAAGGAGACATAATCGGTGCTGTAACACCCAATTATGTTTAGAATGCGTTACCTAGTTTTAGTCTAGTTTGTGTATAAGCTCATGTGAGAAAACGTTGGTTTTGAGGTGGTTCGTAGATCTCGGTCGATTCTAGCTAGCGCAATGCGGGAAGTTTTGGGCAGATGCAGATAAATTTCGTGCAAGCGACTCTGACAAAAACACCTGTCAAGTAAAAGCCACTTTAAAAGAACTTTGAAATAAATGTTAGTGTATACGAAAGTCTAGATAGAGTAAGAACCTTCTACAGCTAACCTTTAAAAGCATTCGATATCCGTGGACTGAACCAACTTTAATTGCATTGACAGGATTCCTCCTTTCACTCCTCTAGCCCCTTTTACCTCAAAGTGAAGGGGAGAACTGTTGGGAAGGGGGGTTATGTGGAACATAGAACTGAACCTATTCAGTCACCCGGTATTCAACATTTTCTTCTAGTATTTTATCAAATGCGAAGGTCATACTTGTATCGAGATAGGAATGTTAAGTTTACTAAGCACGTAGTTATTTAATGAAGCGTGACTTTTAGTGATGCCAAAGCAATTTTATTATAATAATATGGTCTTCTGTTAATTGAAATTGACATGCCGGTGGTGGACAAAGGGTTTTACCATAGGGCACATTCTCATACAAATAACGCGGCTGCCCTACTCCAGCTCAGTTATTCGTACTTAAATTTTCTACAGTTATTACTATATTAAGTTGTTCCAATTTCCAATACACTACAAATTGTATAGAAGGTATTATTTCCATTACACCAATTCGCGCCCATGAAGCATTATAATGTGGTTGACCTCTGCTATTCACATGTGACAACTCCAATTTGTGCTTTTATAGCACTTTATCATGCCATCCTAAATATAGTACGGATAAAAGGCACTGTATACGACCATTATACCTATTTTCGGCATTCGTGGTACCTTCGTGGGTGACGTAAAAGCCGTTTAAGGGATTTGCCAGTTGGATGGACAGCCTTTGTTATGTACCTGTGACATAAATATGACATGATATTGCGATTAAATAATCTAATAACAAGCGTGGTATTATTCATTGCTCAAAATATAGGTTAATTTCGTCTTTGGAAGTGGCCGATTAGAGTTTGATAAGAGTTTGGGAAGTTTGTTGCGCATTTCTTCTCAGCTAAAGCACTAGGAAGTGGTGAAGGGCGGCCGTTTTGGGGTACTGTCTTATGTAATTTAGACATTCAAACTTTTAATGTCGATTTTAATTCAGCATTGAGGCATAAAAATAGGCACGGCACATATTTAAGGCGACTACATGACCTAAAGCGCGGTCACTATCGGACTGCATAGAAAAGAAAGAGATGCGCGATGACACAACGCTGGTAATTTATTGCAAAATATGAAACAATCATCTATTGATTTATCAAACACCAAACAAATAAAAACCGTATACTTAAATTCGGGGAATTAAATTGTCTTTTATATGATGAAAGTTTTATGAAAATACACCCGATAGTGTTTGCGTGATTATCGTTTTTATGCCCGCGGTAGACATTACTTTACAAATTAATTACACTATGTTAAAAAAAAATATTTGCAAATATTCACGAAGAATTACGAAGCAAATTAATATCAAATTACGAAGCAAATGGTCTAGTATAACATTTATTTTTTTCAAAGAAATCAGTCCGGTCGATTAGACGTGATGTTGAATTTAAAATCATTAGAAGTCGTATATCTGCGCCTTAATAGATTATTCACCAGACATTTTAAGAGCGCGCCATGTGAATATTGCAACGCCAATGTCAATCTTACTCTGATCATTTACAAAAGGCTGTCGATTGTATTACCTTTTCGGAAGATGAACTCTAGTATTTGAAGAAGCAAGAGGACTTCTCGTAGTTTATAGTCACGAATATTGTCGTGTTGGGTCAAAGGTTAAATTAGCGCGTTACTTGTAATTAGGCGTGGTTGTACCTACTAACTTTTATTCTCGGTCATTCCTATAAACAAAAACGAATCGTTTTGCTTACCAATGGTAGCATTTTGTTATGCCAAACTTGGGCATATAAATAGATGCGTAAGCTAATTTAATCAGTGATAGCTACTTCCATATGGGAGAGTCTATTATGCAAAGCTTCATACCTTTTTGGAAATTATAGGAATCGGCCATTATTGACAAGAGATCAGTGTTTGTATAAGATTCTGAGATTAAGGCGCCACCAGTCGATATTTTTTCCGTACAAATTTCGGGAGAGTATTACTCCACTGTTTGACATAATGCATCTAAAGTTAAACATGATATCGTTTTGACTTCTTTATAATTGTGTCTGTACGGAAACAGAATAGTAAAATAAAAAGAAATTAAAAAGTTATGAGCCAACAAAGATTCGTTTTTCTTGCTATTTTTAACGTAACTTTGGGTGTAAATAAGTAATAAAATAACTGTAAAATCTTCAAAACCAAAACCGTACCGACAACGCTCAGTTATCGAAGAGTTCAATAAACTTTTTTATAATTGATTTATGCAGTGGTTTTTTCGTAAAACTCGATTTTCCAAAGCACTTTTCGAATTTATTTACGCGTCTAATAGTTCAGAACGGTGTTTCTGTGCGTGAGAAGTAGACGTTGTGCATGTAGACTAGCGTCTAACTGCTCATCACTGATACTGGCTCTGTCAGACACGAAGCTAGGTGAGAAAGCGTGATTTTTAGCCATGACCACCAGTGAGTTCGAGCTCGCGACTAGTTTACTCTTAAGGCGCAGATATACGACTTCTAATGATTTTAAATTCAACATCACGTCTAATCGACCGGACTGTTTTCTTTGAAAAAATTTGCTTCGTAATTTGATATGTGAATATTTGCAATTATATTTTTTTAACATAGTGTAATTAATTTGTGATAATCACGCAAACACTATATCGGGTGTATATTCATAAAACTTTCACCATTTAAAAGACAATTTAATTCCCCAAATTTTAGTATACGGTTTTTATTTGTTTGGTGTTTGATAAATCAACAATAGATGATTGTTTCATATTTTGCAATAAATTACCAGCGTTGTGTCATCGCGCTTCTCTTTCTTTTCTATGCAGTCCGATAGTGACCGCGTTTTAGGTCATGTAGTCGCCTTAAGGTTGGTTTAGAAACGATCTTCTATCCCGCAACATTGAGAAATGTTTGACCTAATTGAAAATCTTGATGAGAACAGATTCGGATTAAGTCTGTGTTCCATGAGAGTTGGACTGTTATTCATCTAGGGTAATGCAATATCTTGCTAGCTAGGCCATAAATCTATATCAACCCTCTAAGTACTATGGTCTCTGCCTTTATGTTGAGCATGCGGACCTGTGTTCAATTCCGGGGCTCGGGCAAAGTGTTTAGGGGACTGCATGATCTAAAGCGCGATGACACTACGTTGGTAATTTATTGCAAAATATAAAGCAATTATCTATTTACAAACAACTTAATAATAAATAATCTATCACTGTATATTTTTAATTATAATTAAAATTGTTAATGAAGGGATAAACTGCTTTTAAAGACAATTAAGAGGTGTATTTGTCATGTGTGTGTGTGTATCATATTATATATTATTTAGATCGTTTTTCTATCTGGAATTTCTCAGTAGCAGCCTGCAATGGATTTGTGCCGGGTTGTTGGTAATAGGTTCGCCTCCTATTACATGGGACTTAAACTTAACTGGTGAAATGTAGGTGTACTATAGTTACACCTCTGCTTAACCCTTCGGGGAATACAGGCCAGCATCGTTATCACGTAACACACTATCAATCGCAATCAGAATAATTTTGAAGAATATTCCTATCCATTGTATCATGGCCCGTGGCTAAATAATAACAGCCGCACAGGTCGATCGATCAGGTTAAGCTACGCTTGCCGCGGTTGGTCTGTGGATGGGTGACCATCTTTACATATCGAGACCCCTCCGTGCCTCGGAAAGCACGTTAAGCCGTTGGTCCCGGCTGTCATTTGTGGATCTTTGTCAGTCGTTAAGGGTAGTCAGAAGCCCGATAGCCTGACAACCAGTGTTACCAAGGGGTATCGTATTACCCAGTAACTGGGTTGTGGAGGTCAGATAGGCAGTCGCTCCATGTAAAATACTGGTATTCAGCTGCATCCGGTTAGACTGGAAGCCGACCCCAACATAGTTGGGAAAAGACTAGGCAGATGATGATGCATCATATGTTCGAAATATTTGTCTGTTCAACAACGTAAAGAACGCAATTAATGATTTTGAACTGTCAAAATAAAAGCCTTTAACGGACCACTATTAGTGTGTTACGCAATTACAATTACCCCGCGCAGATGTTGTGTTATTTAGATCTATGATTTGTCTTTGAGCCAACCATGAGCCAACAGTGGTGTCCAAATACAAGTTCTTAGTGAAACTATTAACGGAACTAATACCTAATTCCCACTTCCACGATAGCCACACACACGCACAGCGGTCACGCCGCGCCGCATAACTGAGCGGATAACTTAATAACGGCTAATTACTACGAACAAATGACGGAAAGTGGCGAAAAGCCGGAATGCGCACACTACTGCAACATCGCCTGACGTACGACCATAGTATGCCATGCTACAGATTTTTTACTGCATTAACGATAGGTGTTAATTTTTATGTTATTCTTGAGGTATGCGTTTTTGTTATTATCCATGTTCTTGGAGCGATGTTGGAATCACGTTCTGTCGTCTTGTAACGGGAATCGCAAGAAACAAATGAGGAAACGAGTCATTTGCGATATAGCTACTCATACCATTGGTTCCAAGTGTCGGTTATTGCTTATAGAAACTATATTGTACTGTAGTTGAATATCGTATTTTATACTCAGCTATTCTGCCGTAACTATCCCAAGGTTATTTTGAATCACTTCGTTACAATTTTTACCCGTTTCCTCAGATTTCTATTGGGTAATTTTAATGTAATAAAAATGCGAGTTATGTAAACTGCTTGGCCAATTAAGAGTTCATTAACGAACAACCTATATTAGCAGTTCTTGTTCAGGAAAACGTCTATTTATACTGTTTATTGTACGGGTATGGAACTGTTTGTTTGTCTATGGCAACCTGCCAAACTGACCGAACGGGAACGGTCTTTAGGGATTAATAAAAATATTTATGTTTTAAAAGAAATGTAAGGAAAGTAAAAAAAAAACACCTGCCTATTCTGTGAAAAAGGTCTCGAATGATAAGTCCCAATATCTTTTTATCAATTATCAAACATGGTTACATACCATGTTTGATAATTGATAAAAAGATACATACATACTCCTGATAAAGATAAAACTCCAAACCACTCCTACAAAAGGCAATGAGAAAGTTCAAAGTCAATAGCATATTATTTATTTCAATTTAACGATTTAAATAGCGCCTTTTGAGTTTTAACAAGTGGGTGATTTTCCAAAACGCATTTTGTCGACCACTTGAAAATAGAGGCCTTTCAAGGCTTTTCTGGTTGTTGATCGACAGCCAGAAAAATCTTCCGGTTCATCTAGTACATAAGTTCTCAACCTTATTTTGCCCACCGACCACTTTGAAAATACTTTTTTTCCAAAAACCCCCTCCATTTTTTTTACTTGCCAGCTGTTGCAAATCTGTATCAGCTATTGCCATGGTTATATTTAAACGTGTAATATTATATAGTCGTAAGTGTAGGATAGGATATGTCGCTCATGTTGAGAACCTATGATCTGGTAGAACCGGTGGTTGGGGTAAACTGGAATCGCACTGTGAAGAATTACATTTTGAGACGCATGGGAGAGGCCACACACTGACCACAGAGAGAGGGCCACTGCTGGCTGCTGGAGTTGGTATCACCATTTACTCGCGCTAAGATACCTATGGCGTACAGAAACTGAGGGCTTGAGCGCTTGACGCACTTTCTGCGCCATGATTTTTATGACTATACCGTCTCTAGACCCTGCGGGCGCGGCGGTGGTCTGTGGGAGAGACGTAAGTCTCTTGGACAGTGGACCGCGCCAGGCTGAGTTCATTAATTTGCAGAAATTGATTATTAACCCAGTATCTTTTTGTTTCCAGTGATGTACACAAGGTAGCCGTGCCGCTGCGCAGCCATGCCGCTGCCGAAGCGCTGTGTGGAGCCGGTGCACGTATCACGCGGCACGGTGCCCGAGCGGTTCAATGTGCCCTCGGAGCTTGAAGCCGTCACCAATGGCACACTCGCTAACACTGTCAGGTAATGTTGGCAGTGCATTTTTGTGATCCCTTTTTCTTGTCCCCATGTGTAAGTAAAGCAGCCATGTCGCTGCCGAAGCGCTGTGTGGAGCCGGTGAACGTGTCACGCGGCACGGTGCCCGAGCGGCTGAACGTGCCCTCGGAGCTTGAGGCCGTCACCAATGGCACGCTTGCTAATACTGTCAGGTAATAATAGAAGAGCATTTTTGTCACCGAAATTCGCAACACCTTTATTCTTCATCTCATCCCTACACTACTGTTGGTTGAGTCGTGATATAGGGGATAAGCTTGCACTGGATTAGCTGGCTCGACTGCAAGATTGATAGTGAAATCCATATTAAAATAATAACCTTATCCGAAATCATTGGCGTTTCATTAAAATAGTGCATTTGGAAGGACTTCTTGATGGGCAATTCTCGTAATTTTAAGAACGTTCACAGTCTGATCTCAGTCTCAATCTAATCTAAAAATACTTCTAATTTTCCTGCATTTTTGACAAGTTTTTGACATTGTAGCTGAGATGGCGACTAGATTTGGAACGTTTAATTACGAGAATTGGCCTTCAGAACTTAGGGACTCTTTTAGAGTATTTTGAAGCCCGAATTAGCTTAGAAGGAATAAAGAACAATCAAAGTGTCCTTAAAAAGAGTGTATGAGTAATATTCTACTCAGCTGATTTAATTAGGTGATGGGCTCACAGTGTGTCAGTGAGTGTATCACATGATGAATAACTCGAAAGGAATTTCGGAAGTACCTTCTGAGCCTTGAACGATGGGGTTTTCCATTTAGGTCAAGTTTTATCAGGATTTTGTATTTAATCATCTTTGTATGATTTGAGCTAGTGATACAGTCGGCCATGTTTTCTTTACAGCTGATACTATATGCTGGGTTAATACGATCTTTTTAACTATCACCTCCAAGTTGGTGTGATATTGTCAGCACATTCAATTCAAGCCTTACCTTACGCAATGACAACAACAGTTTAAGTTAAATACTAATACAAAAAAATTGCGAAGTGTTTAGATTATTTTACTTAAGTCATAACTTAGTACGCCTTTTTCTGCAAAAAGCCATTTGGTTATAGTAGGAAATATCGGGACTCCAAATGAGGCTTTTGAGTTTGTTTTATTAGCCCTCGAGTCATATAGGAAACACTTTCCTACTTCATCTAATTTCTTCAGTTCTTTTACATTTTAATCGACTTTAAAAAAGGAAGAGGTTATGCATCCACCAAGACTTTTTTAAATACAGATCGGCTCACATCACATTTCAATGTGTAATAACAAATTATTTATAATTCACAAATGAATGATGATGTTTTGGTAGTTAATAATAGAACTAATCACTGGGATGACGTTCTTGACTATACAGGCTACATATTTTCCTTTTACGTGGCCTCAAAAATATTCCTTGTTAAATGTCTTTAAAGTTATGTTACGCGTCAATTATATTACAAGGAAAAACGATTCAGAGGTTCAGCATAACCCGAGCAAAAAATAATATTTAAAAATCGCACCTGCGGTGGTAGCCGAAACGGTATAAGCACAACCTGGCGAGGGAGATGTCGTACCTATGTAGGTTCCTTATCAATGACTGTGGCCAGCATCACCATGTATGCTTATTGGAAAGTATATTAGGAAACCTCGTAGCCAAAACTGTTTCATACAAACATTCATAAACTCACGCTTTTTTTCTAAAAACAGCAAGCTAATTGTGTAACACACTATTTATCACAATCTTAATCATTTTGAAGAATATTGCTAATCCATTGCTTCATATGTTCGAAAAATTTGCCTGCTCAACAACGTAAATAACGCAATGAATGTTGTTGAGCTGTTGCTGAGCCGTAACTGTTAGTGTGTTACCCCGCTGTTTCAAGAATTGTAAAAAATTAACTGCAAGTTTAAAATGTCTTTTTCTATCGTCAACAGGCAGTTATCGTCCCTATCCAAACATGCGGAGGACATGTTCGGGGAGCTGACGCGTGAGGCGACGAACTTAGCCGAAAGGACGAACGTGCTGCAGGCCAGGATAGACCGGCTGGCTATCAAGGTCACGCAGCTCGACTCGGGAGTTGAGGAAGGTGAGATTTATGCTCTTTGGATTCTTTGGTCCCTGGTACTTTTAGTTTGGGGAGCTCACGCGGGAGGTGACGAATTTAGCCTAAAGAATTAACGTACTGCAGGCTAGGATAGACCGGCTGATGGCTATCAAGTTCACGCAGTTTGACCCTGGGGTTGAGGAAGGTGAGATACTAGTTGGCTACTTTTTAATTAAGATCATTATAGACCTCATCCAAAGCTTTCCATCAGGCGTGATCGAGGTCAAGAGCAAGCCCATTTAGCAATAAAAAAAGTAATAAAATAAAAGAATAAAAAATATATACTTTAAATGCAAATGGAAACGAACTGGACTTATCTAACGCACAAAGCATTCCAAAAATAAAAGTATATAAGTAGTTTTATCAGCCATCTCGTTATCATAACACAAGCATTAGGTTGCTTAGCTTGGCACTATAATTATAGCGTTGTGTGAAATGTCCAAGGATATTATAAAAAAAAACCTGTAGCTGTAAAATTACGATCGCGTTCAAGACTGGAGATCCTTTTTCCAGGATTCTTGATAAACCTGTAGCATCCAAACACAAACAGCTTGGATGGATTGCGATTGTGATTCAGCTAATGACGTTGACAAGCATGTTTAAACACTGCAGTGTGCACTGTCAGGATTGCTTCATATATTATAAGGCCTGTCAACTTTAGTTACTATCATCTATGCAATATCTTTTCTATCTACAAGATTAAGGAAACCATCCAATCAAATGGTCACTGTTAGAAGTCAATGCCCGACCCAAAATTAATTAAGAATGACCTTTTATAGCATTTGCAATTCCTAAAAAGGGTGGTTTAAATGTCACGAAAGCAATTATGACTCATGCCAAATATGGGTGTACGTTGACAAATCTATCTAATACCTAGCACATTTTTATAAAAACAAATCTTTGTCTATTTCTTCAAATATTCGAATGTTGAAATAAGTTGGGCAAATACTATGAAATGTCTAATTTATGATTCGAACGGAAAATTACCCCGTCCTTGTACCATGTTATCAGTCGCGTGTTTGAGGTGTGGTTTTCTTCATTTACTCCCAAGTAAAGCAAACATACAGGCTAAATTAATTAACTTTGTTCAATATGGTAGTTTTCTATTACCTTCAGTTTTTATTTGAAATGGTAGTCAATCGAGTTTTGCTGATCAACATTTTGTTAACAATGCTAATATCTATTGGGAATCTATTATCTATTATCTATTATCTATTATCTATTATCTATTATCTATTATCTATTATCTATTACATATAATAAATCTGTAGACGAGACGTTTCTGTACATTGAAAATATTTCCAAAAAAAATAGTTGGGGTGTTAAAGGATAACCAACAGATGCCATTTCATCAATTTTTGGAATTTTTGTCTGTTTGTCGGTTTGTCTGTTTGTCTGTTTGGATGTGACAGATTATTGATTTGAACAGGGTCAACGTAAAAAGTACCAAACCAATACGGTTACTTTTTATACTCAAATATGGTGTAGAACTCGGAGCAGTGATTAGTTTTTATTTCATCGCAATCGGTTCACTCTATCAAAAGATATATCAATTTAAAGTATTCTAGAACAACTTTTTACGTTTTTTAGTAACACGTAACGACATCTATTGGCGCGATATAGTACCTACTAACGAAAACATATTGTTGTTGTGATGTGAATAATCACGTCCTATTAGTTTATGCTTACTTAAATGACGAAATAACACAGATACCTACTTATGTCTATGTTATTTTAAAAAGTAATGATAATGATTATAATATTAAACAAAATCGCTTTCCATTGATGGTTTATTTAGTGGCGCCTGTGGCGCTAAAATAATTTTAAACAAAAAGTGAGGATAATGTAAGATAATAAAAATTTATTTCTGTGAAAAGGGTTTAAAGTAACCTAACCAAGCCTAACCTCGGGGTGCCCTTCGCTCGCTTTGCTCGCTCACTTGAGCCGCCATCATCCCCGCGAACCCTACCTGTCCGAGTCGGGGTGCCCCAAGTCCCGAGCTCGCTTCGCTCGCCCTTGCATCCTTAGTTCTATTTGACATGGGTCAAATGTTCTTTGGGTGAAAAGTTATTGGTCAAAACATTCTGTTGGTTAAGCATTCACTGACGTAGAGTTCTGTTGGGGAAACGTTCGTGGGTCACAAGTCCTTTGTATGAAAAGTTAATGGTGTTGACCAACGGTTCATGGACCAATCGACTGTTGGTAAACAGTTTCAGTACTGGTTAAAATGAAAGTCCAAGATGGCGGCTGCAAATCGAAAAATTGGTAGTGTGTGTCGTTTTCATGGTTTTCGAGAGTGCTGAAGCCGATTGTGACGTCAAAATGAAAATCGAAGATGGCGGCTGCAATTTTCTTTTTCTTTTTTATCATGTGTGTCGTTTTCATGGTTTTCAATATAAACTTACACGACTTTGTGTGAAATAAAATAAAATACAACCGACTTAAAAACACACTTCAAAGTGCAATAGACCTTTGGTTTCAGAAGTCTGTAATTTCTTGCCAACGCGCAACGTCTTCCCAAACTAAGGTTATTTTGCACTTTGTAGGGTTTTTTATGGAAGTCGGTTATATTTTTTTGTAATTATCTTTACAATTTTTTTTCTGGTTTTCGGCAGTAAGTATAAGGTCTAAATCAAAATCATGTCTAAAGTTTTCATGGGTTTCATCTTCGTAGTTTAAATGGCGGCCGGTGTCAAATATAACCAAAGTTTAATGGGTTGCTTTTTACACGGGCAACTTTATGTAGAAGCTCTTACCATTAATGTATTCTTCCTTTTATCATCTAGATATCTCGATGCTTTATAAGGCATAATATTGGTAGGTATATATGATATCTTCAATACCAAAGAAATTCTAAATTTACCACAGAGAAGAAACCAAGACTTAGAAAAACTAACTTCAAACTTCACCTACTAATCTCAGTTATACTTTAGATAAAATGGTGATATGATTTTACAAGTTGGTATTCTAAGACAGACGCAAAATAAAAATTTTATTTTGCGTGTCTTAGAATACCATTCATGGACATAATTATGGCTGTTTGGTTAGATAATCAGCCTCGAGCAGGCGCTTTTATTTTAATTTATTCTCAAAAATCAACGTGACACTTCGTCGCATTGTCATTATGAACCATGAAGACGCAGTGATTGCAGTCGAAAGGGCCGTGGTAGCGAACCCTAGGTAAGGAAAGCGTTACCAGGCAAGATCTGATGATTCTTCCTTTTCAATGAAGGAGTGGCAATTACACCTTTCCTAAGCGACACATTACCTGTTGTTTTCCGACATCCACGCGAACGAAGTCGCGGGCACAGCTAGTTTGGGAATATACCAATCAATGCATGCACTATGCACCCTTGTGGGGTAAACGGGTGAAGCTCATAAGGGTGGGTGGTTCTAAGTATATATATTTTCAAATTTTTGTTATTTTCTAAGTAAATTATTATTATTTATATTAAAACACCACCACTGCTCACTACAGCTCTTAAAACGGTGAAGGAAAACAGTGAGGAAACCGGTATGTCCTAGAACCAAAAATTGGAAGACATGTGACATATAACAACCCACACTAGGCCTGTGTGGTGGATCACAGCCCACTCCTTCTCACAGAGAGGATGCATGTGTTCCAGCAGTGGGAACATTATAGGCTGATTATGTTTATTCAAACTAATACACATGCAATGCAAATGAGTCAGGGCCGTTGCCACTGGACCCCAGTTGTAACGTCCCTGACGTACGAGTTGTAGGTCCTGGAATACAGTCCACTCCCTCTCGAAGAGAGGTGGCCTGTATTCCAGCTCTGGGAACATTATAAGCTGATTATGCTGATACCCATGATCTCACTAGTAATATATATAGTTATATAATTTGATTTTAATATCCTTTTTTTATCAAATGACCTCACCAGTAATAAGATTTTTGAAATTAAAGGAATATGTGAAACCATTTGTATTTAAGACCTTTTATGTACTTATCATATTTTATGCAGAATACCGAAATGCTATTCCAAGAATACACTTGAATTTACGTTCAAAAATATTACAACGAAAATAACAAAAAACCATCTTCTTCCAGTGTCCCTACAAGACATACAAATGCGCAAGGCGTTCCGCTCAGCGCGATCGTTCCAACAACAGTTGTTTTCTCGGAACTCGATGCCATCGGCCATGCTGTCGACCTACGCGCGGTGCGACCGGCCGCCGCCGCTCGAGATGCTCAACGAGTTCAGGGATGACGGTCGAGATGCCAGAAAGTTCTACACGGATCCGGATTACTTCTTCGAGTTATGGAGACGAGAGATGCTGCAGGATACTGAGAGGATTCAGCATGATCGGGGGAAGAAGGTAGGAAACTTCATATTAAAAACCTTTCGTTTTGCTCAGATATCTAGAATCAATAAGAACATTTTGCTCGGAAAAGTAATGTGATTTCTGCAAGGTTCAATGACCGAGTGATGATGATGACTGCGATGAAAAGGAGTCTTCTTGACCTCTTTTGGAGGACAGGTTCAAGGTCTTTATCTTCCGTCATAGTACTTCAACGAATCTATCAACTAACAGCAACATTCACCGTCAGGTCCGCCAGCCCCGCAGCGGCGGCAACGCGGAAGGGCGCGGCGCGCGGCGCGTGCGGCCGCCGCACTCCACGCGCGACCGGCTCAAGGAGGCCGCCGTCACGCGCGGCGAGCACATCATGGCGCCTGCGCAGCTGCGCCACTACAACATCGAGCCACCGTACAAACCAGACCCCGTCTATCAGAGTGAGTTATATTATCATACAATCTTACATAGCTCGCGAAATTACTAAACAACTTTGCCTATGGTATGTAATTTTACAGATCAGGAATCCAGATTTCAAACTGCGTCTGATTCTAATCTGGCTACGTGTTTACCCAAAAAGTAAAAAAAAAACATTATACAGGTATGAGGAACAGGGTGTGATGTTCACTCATCCTCCATAGAAAAGGGAGGATCCTCCGACCAGACGGTTGTTGTGTCTGATGGGCAACTGTCTGACAATTGATGACGTGACGTTATATAAATGCTAGTTATGTGGTAAACTCTGCTTGCGCAATGCAGGATTTTGCGTGACGTCATTATGTAGTTTGCATGTGGCGATGAGATGCCGCCACAACATCATGAAAACGAGCTATAGATAAAGTGGCACTACCCGTACCCGACAGGAATGGCGAATCATCAATGACGTTTGTCTGCTGTCATGAGTATGTGTAGACTCTAGGTCCATCTGTAAAATATGCTGTATTTGTAAGTGATCTATAGAAATATAGATCACTTACAAATACAGCATATTTTTGAACAAAAGCTTTTTTTCTACAGCGACGAACATATCGGACGGCGGTTACAGAGCATCACAGAACCGGCCGCCGTCGGTGCAGCCTGCTAGACCCAACTCCATCGAGATTGAAAACACGCAGAACAGACAGCCCAGGATAACTGGCAATGGACACGGTAATAATGTGTTAGATAGAAAGTTTATAGATAACTGATAACCCGCGCAGGGCCCGCGTGGTGGATTACGGCCCACTCCCTCTCACAGAGCGGAGGCCACCGTCAATCGTTTGAAGATGACAGAAAGACATAGAATGAGTTTTGAATTGAGTTAATGCTAAACTCATTTAATGATTTGTAGTCCAAGCAGTTTATTATTCTTTGTTCAAATATTCGTGGCTATAATCGACCCTCGTTACACTCAGTGGTGGTAGCGGACGAGAGTCCGTACGGCTCGGTGGGCGGCGAGCCCATCTACGGCGGCAGCGGGGCGGGCACGCCGCGCCGCGCGCGACCCTCCGTGCCGCCGCCCGCGCCGCCCGCGCCTGCGCATGCGCCGCACCACGCGCTGCCGCACGCCACGTCGCCGCCGCCCGCACACACGCCCACCAGGTACGTCGAACGTTGCTAGCTATACACGCCGCCCGCGCCGCCCGCGCCTGCGCATGCGCCGCACCACGCGCTGCCGCACGCCACGTCGCCGCCGCCCGCACACACGCCCACCAGGTACGTCGAACGTTGCTAGCTATACACGCCGCCCGCGCCGCCCGCGCCTGCGCATGCGCCGCACCACGCGCTGCCGCACGCCACGTCGCCGCCGCCCGCACACACGCCCACCAGGTACGTCGAACGTTGCTAGCTATACACGCCGCCCGCGCCGCCCGCGCCTGCGCATGCGCCGCACCACGCGCTGCCGCACGCCACGTCGCCGCCGCCCGCACACACGCCCACCAGGTACGTCGAAACGGCGCAATACTACACGTGAAGGGAAACCAGCATTACAATTTAAAAAAATACTGCTAAATACGTGTCGGACCACACACTGATGGGTTCAGGTGAGTGGGAACGAATATTTGTGCTTGCACATTATTGATGTCATCTACCGCAAAAATTAAGTTTGTATTTATAAAAAAACCGAAATATCCCATATTTCTAAAAGTAATGACACTTATAAAAAGAAAAGGAAGTAAATTTAATGTGAATTTACTGAAATAGTCTCTGAACGTCAGTGACGCAGATACTATGTCACGGAGTGTTTACCAAGCGCGCCCCCGCAGGTCGGCGCTGCCCCCCCCGCCGCCGCCGCCGGAGGGCGCGGGCTCGCCGCCGCTCACGAACGGCGCGTCGCCGCCGCACCGCACGGCGCTGGACGCGCATCTCGACCACATGCACGCCGTTATAGGTAATACACAACGCCTTGCTGACTTTCTAACGAGTTTTTAGCTTATCTAACCTGTGTTTCTTTAAAGCGCTGAGCAGACGATGCGATATAAAAAAAAAACGTAATAAACGTATTTTCTTTCTTTCTTTTTTTCTTTATATTTGTCCGCCGGCCAGGAAAGACCGCAATGAAATGGCAGAAGTGATCGGCAGTCGTATTTGTTCTATGTGTGCGTTATTACATAGATTTCCGAGATACGTTCTTTCATGGACAAATCATCCATCGCTGCTCAGCGCTTTAAGATAAATCTGCCACTATCAGGAAAACAGCAGACGTTTCATAATTTTATTTTGACTGTGATATGATTTAGGGTTTATTTTTTCACATATCTTTCGCCATCGAATCAAATTGTCATCAAAATTGGTTTTCTTACATGATTTTTGTTGTAATCATACGATTGACAATTCAGCCCTTTGAATATAAACCTAACAAAAATGTGTTATTAATCCTTCTAAACTTTACTTTAAATTGAAGAGCTTTGGTTTCCTGGCGGTCAACGGGTACACAGTAATGGTTGTTCAAATACAGAAATCTGTCGTTTTTTACCTCGTCGTTTTCGTCATAATAATTTATAATTTTCACCATTATTTGATACTGGTGAAAAAGACAAATTATCAATATAATATGACAGAACTGCTTTCTTAGGAAACCAAAGAAAAAAAATAGTATCACAGAAACACGTGCTAAAGCTTAACCGAGTAACGCTGGTGATAACGGCATCGATGTAATGCGAGTTCATATGAGACTGAGTGTAGGGCGTGTGCGCGCAGGTATGATGTCTTCCGAGGAGGCGGACGGGCAGGGCGGCGCGCCCCCCGCGCCCCCCGCGCCCCCGGCCGCGCCCCCGCCGCCGCCCCCGCCGGCCGAGCGGCCGCGCCCCCCGTCGCCCGGCGCACTGCTGCGCGGCGCGTCTGCGCTCAAGCCGCCGCGCGCCACGGCCGAGCCGCAGGCTGACCCCAGGAATGATCTGCTGAAGGCTATCCGCGATGGTATGTATTATTTCGGTTTTTATCTGTGAGTGTGTGTACATCCAATTTGATTGAGCCATTAAATATGTACTTACTTATGAATTTAGTTTCTTCACAGCCATTTACTAAATCGATTTCTGTAATTTTTAGTTTATGTAAGTTTTTATCCTAAAAGTAATTAAAACTACAGAAATTACGTTTAATTAATTTCTGCAATAGGTTGTGTTGATTTTGTTTGACATAAATTACAGTCACACTGCCACTGTAAGCATAAGACTGGAATGCAATAAATGCCAGATTTTGTATTTTTCTGTTTTGAGTGAGGGTTTCTGTGAAAATTAAGTGATAACCACTCAATTCTAGTACCTAATAGTCATCTGATTTAAAATTTTGCACTCCTACATTAAACTGGAACTATTTTTACGATCATTCTTGTCCAGTTACTTAAATAAATTAATACCTTTGTTTAACCCAGTTTTATAGAAAGTATACTTATTAAACGACTCAAAAACTTAGCTTAGGTAGACTAACGTTTATTTATATTTTTCGCTTTACAGTATATTTTTTCGTCAGTTAAAAACTTTTTGTGAGCTGCATTATAATATTAGTTCCATCTTCCAGGTATAAAACTCCGCAAAGTAGAGAAACGTTGCGACGAGAACACCGGGCGGTACGACACTCTGCGGGGCGCGCCTGTGTTCTTAGACGTGGCGAGTATCCTGGCGCGGCGTGTCGCTGTCGAGCTCAGCGACACCAGCTCCGGAGCTGACTCCGACTCCGACGACTCGGACCAGTGGACCGAGTCACGCGCGTGACGTCGCGCCTCGCCCCGCCCCGACCCTGCGCCGCCGCGCCGCCCGCCCGACCCCGCGCCCCCGACTGCGCCCCCCGCGCCCCCGGCCGGCGAGCCCGTCGCCATCACGCTGAAGCACGAGCCCGCTGCGCCCCCCGCCGCGCCCACCCCGCCGCCGCCCCCGCGCGCTGACGAGACCTGCTACGTGCGCAACTCGTCGTTCCTCAGCCGCGACATCGAGGCGCGTGCGTCCCGCGCGGAGCCTTCGCCAGCCCGCGCGCTGCCCGGCTTGCCCTGTGTGACTGCCATGCCCGGCGTGCTCAGCGTGCCCGGCGTGCCCAGCGTGCCCGGCGTGCCCAGCGTGCCCGGCGTGCCCAGCGTGCCCGGCGTGCCCAGCGTGCCCAGCGTGCCCGGCGTGCAGTCCAGCTTGCATGGCGTGGCGCGCCAGTCGTCGACATCGAGCACGTCGAGCCGCGAGCGCGCCCCCTCCCCGCCGCGCCGCGCCGCCCCCCCTGCAGTAAAGTCTCCGCCCCTCGCCACCTCCCCGCCGGTGAAGTCTCCCCCGCTGCGCGGCCCCGCCCCGCACCCCGCGTGCGTCATGTCGCCTCCCGCCAGAAGGGCCACCCCACCGCGATCAGAAGTGACGTCACCGTTGGCACGCGAACACAAGCCGGCGCCGCTCGTCCTGAAGAGTGACGACACCTCCAGTGCACCGCGAACTGCGTGGCGCGAGTCTCCGGTCGCCAAAGAAGGTCCCGTCAAGGTTGAAAAGCTATCTCTGGTTTCAACAGAAATAGAGCGTACGGTGGAAAGTGGCGAGGTAGCGAAGGTCGAAGACGAAAAAGTTGAATGCGAAGCGGACAAGGACAGCGATAAGAATGCAAAGTCTGAGGAGTCGAACGGGGTCGGCGATAAAATAAAGAAATTTGAGAAAGCGGCTGAAGATGCGAGTGGGACACTGGGCCGGCTGTCGCGCCCGGGCTCCGTGCGGGGCCGCGCGCGCACGGAGCGGCTGGGCTCCGACAACAGCCGCGAGGAGCTGCCGCCTCCCGCCACGCCCTTCAAGGACAGCGTGCACTTCGAGCTGGCGCCGGCCGAGCGCGCGCCCACCGTGCTGGAGCGGCAACAGTCGCTGTCGCGCAGCGCCGCGCCCGCGCGCTGGCAACGTGGCGAGCCCGACGGGGAGAAGGTGCGGCCCGAGCCGCAGAAGATCATCAAGCCCGAGTTCAAGCCGATGGCGTCGACCGTCGACGTCACCATCCGCTCGCCCAGCCTCGGCGCTAAGATCGCCGACCAGTTCCCGTCGCACGGCACCGCCTTCCGCAACGTTGCCTCGCCCGACCCCGCCCGCTCCAGGGAGCAGCCGCACAAGGTCAACGACGATGTAAATACTCAGAATAATTTTAAGACTTGTAAATTTAAAACGAAGGAAAAGTACTCGGTGAGCAAGGGTTCGAGCTACTTCACCAGAGGCTCCGAGGAGATCTGGCTCGTGAAGAAAAAGGATATCGAGGAGATCGAGGAGAGGGTTCTAGACTCGTTCAGGCGCGCGGGCGGGAACGTGTGCATGCGCAGCGAGTCCATGCGGCCTTCGTCGGACAGCGGGCAGAGCGCGTCGTTCGCGCACGCCAGCATGGGCCGCAGCAAGCGCACGACGTACGCGCGCAGCGAGTCGCTGGACCCGCAGTGGGCCAGTGCGCGCGCGCACACGCTCAAGCGCCAGTCGTCCGTGGCGTGCACGTGCGGACACGACAAGAAGACCCGCTCTAAAAGCGCCAACGCCGACACAACGCCTCGACCTCGCTCACGCTCACACGGGGATGAAAATAATCAGGCCCATGTCCTTGATAAGTACGAAACCCTCGTCTAACGCCCTCCCCGCACCTCGCCCGCCCCTTCATGATTATTGTGATATTTGGCATTGTGGAATGGAGTATTTGACATTTAGGGATATCTTATAAAATTGATGTATCCCTCTCTTCAAGGGAAGTATCTTTCATATCTATGTTTGTTCCATTTTTACTGTATCCTACGTATATAGTATAGTCTATTAGGACACAGGTCGTTATTATAAGTAAAACATGGTGCATTGCATGGAAAATCCTTTTGATCCATTTAATATGATGCATAAAGTGGTGTTATATACAATATGTAACATAATTAACGCAAGACCTAATAACGCAAGACACATACACCCTAATTATAATATTGAGTTAAAAGCAAACAATGACCAACACTATTATTATTTATTAAGGAAATCGTGTTGATCCTAGCATTAATTTATGCAGTAAAAATTGAGTCTTATGGCCTTAAAATAAGACTTAATTTTCGGCGGTCAGTATGGAAAATACAAAATAAAAAATAAAAAAAACTATATTAAAATTTACTGCAATCGATTCAGTAGTCAACAACTTTCAGGACTTGCGTTTATTCTGTTACACCTTGTATATCTGAGGGGCAATTCTGGTAATTTTAAGAACGTTCACAGTCTGATCTCAGTCTCAATCTGTCAAAAATACCTCAAATTTCAGTACATTTTGACATTTGTTTGTTGCTGAAATGAGACTGCGACTAGATTTTGAACGTTTTAAATTACGAGAATTGGCCTTCAGATGAAAGGGTTACTGGCTAATCTTAGGGACGGACGTAAATATATGTTTCACATGTAAAACCAAAAATATATACGCGATATTGATTATAACAGTTAACAGTAGTGACGAGAATGAGTAGTATTAAAAATTAAAAGTATCTACTCTTCCCTATGAAGCGAATGGTGGCAGAATGGAGTTTTATTACGTTGACAATATGTAGCTGATCTTTGAGTAAAATATCTTAAATTATTTCACTGCTTCAGTGTTTGGACTGAGAAGAGGCCCACCTCAGCACAACATATTGCATGGTGCTTAGCTTGTTAAATTTTTAAATTCGTCTTGACCCTCAAAACCGCTTTGATAAACGGTTGTGAAATTACGTTTGAGATTCTTGATATTTTTATTTTATTTATGAATTTAAAAAACGCTTTAATGTAAACAGGATTATGAAGTTGCTAGTCGATGCTTTGTATTCAAACAATCCAAGGTGCGTCGTTATTATGATTTTATGAGAATTTTCTGTCTAGTACAGTCCGATTCAAACTTGATGGCGGCTCTGAAGTGCGCTACTCACTGCGCAGTACCACTCCCGACAGGTGCATTTGTTACTGCGCAGGGACTCGCCTCATGTCCGGCTGTATTCATATTTATTGTCTTATAATATTACTTATGAACAATTATTACCATTAGGCACGTTTCTAGGTGGAGAAAATAAGTTAGATGCCTATACCTACATTTAAGATTGCAATGTCTAAAGTAAAGTATAATAAAAATGTTTTTGTAATTTCATATAATATGTGACCTGCGTATGTAGTGCCAATTACATAATATCGATTGTATATTTTCGTCAAAAGTAATACAATTAACTTCCATTTTATACATTTTGTATCATCAGATAGTGGAAAACTATATTGGAATTTGTTTCATGTACTCTATCGTAATTATAGGTATGAAAGGAATCTCGGAGTTTTCTTTCAACTCTCTCTCTCTCTATACAATATAATATTCTGTGTGAGCTATTTGTATTCCCTAAAATATACATTCCGAAGTGTTAAGTTGCTCACTGTTCCGCGACTGTGTTTAATACGTTTTAATGTTAAAATGAGCAACGAATGTGTACCAAATTTTCTAAATATGTAGTGTTCTACCTAGCTAGACATAAGTTAACAAATTCATATTGTGTATGTACCTTGTCTTGTAATTTTTTTTACATAGTAGAGGTGATCATTTTTGCAATTGCTTTTTTTTTTTTGAGATAAATAATACTACTTTATTATAATTATTACAAACCATCCTAAATTATTCCTATGCAATGAAAAAGGTTACAACCTGATAATTTAAATGGTTTGTAAGTTATTAAACCCGCCATTTTTGTAAATAACAAGTCTTGTCTCTTATTGAGTAATCGATGATAAATGAATTCAGAAGGCCAATTATCCTAATTTAAAACGTTCAAAAACTAGTCGCTGTTTCATCACGACGACAAACAAATGTCAAAAAACTAAGAGGTATTTTTGACAGATTTAGACGAGACGAGACTGAATGTTTTTAAAATTACGAGAATTGTCCTTCAGGTGTATCTTCTATAATCCAGAAATAATTTATATTATGCTCTATGGAATCTTGGAAATGTCTACTTTGGTTGCGTAATAATCAGTATGAGCAGCATGTAGTATAGTGTAATGTACGTAACGGTCACGATACGGTAGTAAGAGATGTAATTATAGCTGTAAGGAAATGATAAAGCATGTTTTATATTATGTAGAATACGAACGCCTCTTTATGTTGCCGTCGATGGCAATTGCTAATTATTTATTTGCATTTTTTCTTAAATGTTTATAATTTTTAATATTAAAATCGAAAGCAAATTGTTGTAATCGCTGAATAGACGACATCGGTTGTTGGTTACCATGTGACAGGACAGTAATCTTCAGGAACTTTATACATTTTATGACAATTCAAAAGCAGCTTGTAGAGTTTCATGGTGACCAATGATGGTGTCGGGCTAAAGTGCTACGTATCCTGGACTACAACGTCATTGTGTAATAAGAATTATATTTTATAAATTGTTTATTTGCTAATACAATATAAGTTAAATGTGTTGTGATTTATTTCTTATCTGAGACAGGCTCACAATGCGCCAGTTCGTCTGCTATATCGTGAATCGCAAATCGGAAGCAAGTAATAAAAGTCACAACATCAAAGATTCAGCGTCATCATCCACAGTCGTACTTCAGCCATTGCTGGGTATATGCCTCTGTTTTCTTGTGCCAATCCCCATCAAGGAACATTATTTAGGGCCTTTTTATTGTCATGCGTGTTTGCGCCCGCGTGCAGGCCAGGCACGCATGCGTGCTGCCCGCAACCTATCGTATTATACATGTTTTTATTGTCATGCGCGCCACACGCACGCGGATCGCGGGTGGCTCGCACGGATGCGTGCCGCCCGTGTGCGTGTGGCGAACCTTGACACTCAGTGTTGTTTTTACTGGCAAGCGGGTCGCACGCACGTTGTATGATCAATATGATTTTTTTTACATTCATGTTGACACGAGAGTTCTCTTCCTGGCAAAACGCACAATACTGTGGCGCATAGAGGAAAAAATTTAATAGCTGTGGCGGCGTGGCGAAAATAATGCTCTGCGTGCGGCCCGCAGCACGCATGCTTGCCTGGCTTGCACGTGGGCGCAAACACGCATGACAATAAAAAGGCCCTTACTTGCCATCATTACTCTAATCGCCATGCTCCTGTGACAGCCTCACAGGTTTTGCCCGCGATACAGAGGGAGATAGCAACAATGTCGTCCGCAATGCCTATCAGGTTGAGTTGAGTTTCTTATGGCATAAACTGGAGCGCTAGTGTGCTCTCGTGTAAGCTTTTTATTTTTATGAAGTTGTCGTTCTTCTCTTCAAACGTAATTATTGCACAAATTTTTCTTTGTTGATAACAGTAACTCGTCATAAAAAATACATAGGTAAAAAAACTAAAATGAGCAATTATTTAATATTTAAGCATCTGGCGACTTTTGACTTTCTGTCTGGCGACATTTGCTATAGTCGAGTTGGCAACACTGGAAGTTGTCTGAGTTGCAACGTTCTTGAACCCACCTGGCGGCGTTGTGGCATGTGGCAGTGACTACGGAGAAGTCTTGGCTATGGCTAGATGGCTACATGCTGTCTCTACATCATCATGCCCTTAATTAAATTTTTAGACTGAAACAGGATTTATTTGACCTAAATTTTTTCTTAAATTATTAATTTAATAAATAATCGTTGATATCAATGGGTGCCTGAAGATGGACGGCGCCGCCGAGGCCGCCCTAGAAAGAGATAGCGCTACGCGTACTACGAGGGCTGGTTCGAGGTGGCGCGGGAAGAGTTCCTGGAAGGATTTGGGGAGGCCTTTTTTTCGATCATCTATGACGGCGCGGCGCGGCGGTGTGGACAAGCAATAAGATATTAAAATTTTACTTAAATTATTTAAGTAGATACATAATAATTTAAGCTGTAGGTAATCTGCGTGTTGTGGTGTTTTCATAAACGTCTTCTATTCTATTATTTTAATCTCATCATCTGCCTAGCCTTTTCCCAACTATCGGCTTCCAGTCTAACCGTATGCAGCTGAATACCAGTATTTTACATGAAGCGACGGTCTATCTGACCTCCACAACCCAGTTACTAGGTAATTTGATACCACTTGGTAAGACTGGTTGTAGACTTTTGGGCTTCTGACGACCCATAACAACTGTCAAAGATCCACGAATGACAACCGGGTCCAACGGGTTAAATGTACTGCATAAATAAATTCCCGCGGCTGCAACTGTTTTCATATCCATCTTTTCCAAAGCGCCACTGCAGAATGATCATACGCCAATGTGTAAACAGCCACCGCTGGATGGCGATCCGATTTTTTGGCCCAACAAACAGTTGGCCCTCAGACTAAGGAATAAAGAACTTGGCCCGTGTGTACGGCGGGCTTTAGAATACGCGCCTGATGTTTTACCTTGGCCAAGAAGAAAATCATTTCATTAAAACAGTATTCTACTTTACAAGATTTCATTATACAATTTAATATCTTTAATTGTACTACCTAGTGCTAAAGCTTAATTGAATTTATGTTGGGGACAAAAACGTAAAATAATTGTTTTACATAAATATAAATGTAGTAAAAGTGACACAAATAATTAAAAAATATATTTGAAATTCGTTGATAGATGTTTTCATATATTACTTTACTCTATGGATGTTTTCAAACACTTTAGTTCGTTGGCAACACTGTTATTCGCTTGTTTGAGCTTGAACGAAAATTGTAAAGTGCTTATCACCGATTTTAAGTTTTTCCTTGGTTTTTATGTGTTAGATTAAATTAAATCATTTCGAATAACCATATGACTTAGTTCAGAGAGCAACAAAAGTAGTTTTAGTGGTAATTTAACAGTGTAAAGTAAGTGTTATTCACTGTGTTTCGCACTTTCATTTTCGCATAGTTACAAAATATTGCAAAATGACTTCTGCACTTTATTTAGAGCATTATCTGGATAGTCTTCAGCACTTACCGATAGAATTGCAGAGAAACTTTAAATTAATGCGTGATCTAGACGACCGTGCGCATGGATTAATGAGGACAATCGACCTTATGGCTGACGAGTTGCTGCCAAATATTCCTAAAATGGACGAGGAGACTAAGAAGGAAAAGGTAAATACCATACAAGGACTCTTTAATAAAGCTAAAGAGTACGGAGACGACAAAGTGCAACTCGCGATACAAACGTACGAGTTGGTTGACAAGCACATACGTCGCCTTGACTCTGACCTCGCGCGGTTCGAATCTGAGATACAGGAGAAAGTAATGAGCG
The DNA here is from genome assembly GCA_963669345.1 of Gortyna flavago. NCBI lineage: Eukaryota > Metazoa > Arthropoda > Insecta > Lepidoptera > Noctuidae > Gortyna > Gortyna flavago. Next base: position 4,415,296 of record OY770144.1, read on the forward strand.
CACGTGCCGCACAGCAAGCCGCCGCCGACCTGGAGCCAAACGCAGCCGCTGTCAAGAAAGGGAGGAAGAAGAGCAAAATTAATGACAAGACTGCAGCAACCACTGGGAAAAAGAAACGTGCTGGGGCGTCAAGTGAGGACGACGCGGTTGCGTCGGGCAGGTCGGCGGCCAAGAAAAAGGCGGTACGCAAAGGTGCGACAGCTACTGCCAATACCTCTAAAGAACAGGAAGAAAATGCAGATTTGGATTCAGTGGGTGGCATGGCACACCCAAGTGACGTTCTAGACATGCCTGTAGATCCCAATGAACCTACATACTGTCTCTGCCACCAAGTCTCATACGGAGAGATGATAGGTTGTGATAACCCTGACTGTCCAATTGAGTGGTTCCACTTTGCATGTGTTGATCTTAAAATCAAGCCTAAAGGTAAATGGTACTGCCCTAAGTGTACCCAAGACAGAAAGAAAAAATGATCCACGGTTAAACCCCCTGCTAAACAAACAGATAAGACTGTGACTATAAAAAAAGAAGTGAAGTGACTAACTGTAGTTGTAAGCTTGAGTAATATATTGTATTATAGCACCAAGTCGTCAAATGTGATGGTATTATAAAGTTTTTGACACTACACTAAGAAATATATGAGGAAATGTGTATACAGTACTTGAAATGCATGTGCAATAATTGTGAAAGTTATGTTATTGTATTTTATGTCTATTTTTATGTCAGAGTGACATAATAACAGAAAATAAAACATAATAATTATGTTGAGTTAGTTAATATAACAATTTTTATATTATATAGTTACTTAAATGCCTTATATTTTAAAGGTGTATGGCGCTACCAGCAAAGTCAAACTTCCCTTGCAAATGTTGGATGTGACATTTCAATTATCAGACAAGAAACTAAATAGAAATACAATTGCACAAAATAATAGTGTTCAATTAATATTGTTATGAAACAGCTGTCCTTACTTAATATTTAGAGATACATAAATTATAAATTAATATATAAAATGCTAGGAACAATAATAGCAGCTTTGTAATATTAAGAATAATCTTATGATGTTATCATTATATGCCTTATTTAGCATTTATTCATAAATGGCATAATGACGCAGTCATAGTGTTTGGAAGTTTTTGATATGTTAGACCTAGTTAAAACTTATGAGATTTACTGTACATAATATGCATGCAGGATAAGTTAAAACACATCTATTACCTCGTTAATTAAGTGCCTTAATTTGGCCTGTATGCATAAAATGACTTAAATTTTTTATAACATTTGTATAAAGAAATGGCTTTCAATGGCTAGTTGCCTCATACATAATATACAAATAGTCTGAATAAATACTAAACTAAATGTCAAATATTACTAGTTATTAATAAAAGGAGATGGTTGAACCTGATTGTCCACGCTGGAATTAATTGGTGCCAATTCTGTAGGGCACTACTTAGCTTGGCTGGAAGTACTGCTGTCTTTTATTTATGAAAAGAATTGATGGGAAATTAATAGCTGACAGGTCAAGTTAATTCACAGGTAGTGTCACCAAAGGAGATAAGTAACCAGGGGTATAATTATTGAAGTTTACTAAGAAACTGATGGATGTTTTCAAATGAAATAAAATTAATAAAAAACAAACAATTCATTTATCAAATTAAATTTCATTAAAAAATGTCCAGCGGTTTCTTACTAAACATCAACTACATATGTCTGACGACCCTGGATACTTATTTCTTTTGGTAACTGCACCTTTTTCTGCTTTTCAATGCCTCCCCTAGGGTGTTGTCTAGACCTGGATGATCTTGATCAACCTCATTGGTCAGCTCTTATTTTCAGCCATCACTCTTTCATTTTTAGGAGATAGAAATATTTCAAGTTCAGCTTTGGGCACCGCCTTGCATAATCGGGACCAAAGTAGTAGAAGGCTAAAGCATACAATGAACGAGGAAATGAAGTAAAAACAGAAGAATTTGTCAATAATATTGGTTGAATAAAATATGTGCATAATATTTCCAAACATCATCTAAATTATAAAATTTAAGATGGTAAAAACTTATAATTTATAGTATTTTCAACATTTACATGAGTTGCTTTCAATTGTAAATTGTAGTATTGTTGTGAAAAATGTGAGATGGACTAAGATTGTTAATAATATGAAATGCTCTGAACTAAAAGAAGGTAAAGGTGGACAATCATGGCGCTTGCATGTACTATACAATCTATTTATTAATAGTAAGTAGATACTATAGAAAATTTATGCACGTAGATAGTCATATTTAATCACATAGAGAAGATATTACTTTTGAGTTACAATTCCTCATTTTTAATGTTATTTGTTAGGTTGTATCATGTGAGACAAAAGCAATATAGTAATAATTATAGGCTCTACAACTGTTTTATTTAAATATTAAGATATATTTCTAAATATTTGAATAATTATTGCAGTTATTGTCTTATTTTTTACTAGTTCGCAATAAATATTATAATCAATGAGTACACCAAATATTATTAGTATTGTAACATAGGTAAATTTTATATGATAATGTTACAAATCACTTCCAAGAGTTGGTATTTGTTTTATGAAATGTTTTGATAAGTATTCCATGGCTCCTCTACACAGTCGCCCATGTTGATGAATTTTCTAATCCACTGCCTGATCTGTATAGATAATATTCCTATAAGTATGTTATGCTAAGTAGTGGTTAATCTTTGGATGATAAAATTTATTGAACAGGGGGCTTTGTTAAAGGTATAATAGCCATGACAAACAGTGAAACATATTGCTCTGCAACTTGATACCTATATTTTTAATAAGACAAACTCGCTTTACAATAGGTATCACATAAGTAAACCAATGTGAATGAATTTGATAAGTTTGTACGTATTTGCACCAAAATGGCGCAATGTTTTTAATTTCTATATCCATTGTGGCTATCAAAAGTTATACATTGAAATGAAGAATTTTATGAATTATATTTATTATTTAAATGAAGTTAGCATTAAATGGTTCCTCAGCTACAACACCACAATAGGAATTAATATTTGTGTTATTGCCATTTTATTGTGTTAAATAAATATTATGAACTACAAAAACTTTTTTATTTAGGTACCTGCAACTTGGTCCCAACCATCTATAAGCCCAAACCCCAAAAGCTTGATTGATCCTTCAACGACGTATTCAACCAAAAATACAAAATTATGAAAAAGAGCTGAAAGAAATAGAAGCTGTTTCAAGCATTTATTTCATCATCATACGTGCTCTATTGAATGTTAAACTCTTTACCCTTCCTTTTTTGTGCTTTGGTAAAAAGAAACAAAAGTTGTTTAAGTAAATAGTTTGTATCAAACGCGACAGATGGCGCTAGGTACATCTGTTGTCGTTGTATTTTTTGATGTTTTCTCGGTTATGTACAGAGGCCAGCACATCAAGCTACCCCAACCAATCTGTCAAATTTAGGTTTTTTAAAACAACCCTTTAAGTTGCGATAAGTTGGTCCGTCGTCGTCATTGATTTATATTCTCTTAGCACATCACCATATTATTTGTTTTTGTGTTACTCAATAATAATACATAATACTTATGAAAAGAAAATTAAACATGAAGAAACTTATGGCCTAAATACGACGGTCGGAAAATCTACAGGAAAACCCGAATGCGCCAGTCTGTTTCCCCGAACAAAATGAATGCGACGAGTGCGACGACTGCTTATTTCGCAATTGGAATTTGAAATTCAAAGTGCGCCATGGAGCGGGGTATGCTCGGAGTTTCTTTGAAGGATAAATTCAGAAATTAAAATATTCGGAAAAGAACCGGAGTTACCGAGATAGCTTTTGCAGCGTAAGTAAACTTGGCTAAAGTGGCAGTGGGCTGGCAATGTTTGTCGAAGAACCGATGGCCAGTGGAGCAGACGAGTCCTGGAATGAACGCGTATTTTTAAGACCGGGAGAGACTGGATGCGAAAGGTGGAGGAGAGGGTGTTGTGGCGCAGCCAAGGTAGAGGCCTATGTCCAGCCACCGATCGGCTGACTTGATTATACCTAAGTATCTTTATTTATACTAGAAAAAAAAATAGGAAAACCTATCTATTATTTGCCCTAAAAATTGGCGGGGAGGAGCTAGGGATACTCAGTAACTCAAATATTATTGCTAGTTTTTTATGGGTGGTGGTCATCATCCATCGTTACGGGGGGGGCTTTAGTGTCAAATACTGGTGAAATTGACAGATTTACATGACGGTTGTTTTAAAATGACGGAACAGCTCTTCTAGGATAGGTATACTTATCATAACTGGTCTTCACATGATCAGACCGAGATTGTCTGGACTTTAAAAGATACGTGACTTCTGAGTTTGTTTCGGCCTTTCTTCTCAGAATAGGTAGTCAGATAGGAAACGCTGACCTCATATAGTTTAAAAAAAACCGGCTAAGTGCGGGGTAAGGGTTCCGTACCATCCATACTAATATTATAAATTCGAAAGTAACTCTGTCTGTCTGTCTGTATGTTACCATGTTACCTTTTCACGCCTAAACCAATGAACAGATTTCGATAAAATTTGGCAGAGAGATAGATTGCATCCCGGGGAAGGACATAGGATAGTTTTTATCGACATACATCGCGGGCAAAGCCGCGGGCGGAAGCTGCCTATAAAAACGGCAAAAAAATCATGTCTGTTGTATGGGAGCCCCCCGTAAATATTTATTTTATTTTAATTTAATGTTTTATTTTTAAAGTGAATATATAACTAAATATTCTGTGAATATTTTAAGCGTTTACCTGTTGCCGTTATGAATATCGAGCAAAAACCAGCAAATAAATCACGTTTGTTCGTGGGTGCTCCCTTAAATAATTATTAACCGACTTCTAAAAAAGGAGGAGGTTCTCAATTCAGATGTTTGTTTTTTTTTACGTTTGTTCGCCCATAACTCCGTCGCTTGCCAACCGTTTTGAAAAAATATTTTTTGTTGGAAAGGGTATACTTTCCAAATGGTCCTATGTAAATTTTATCGAAATCGGATAAGCGGTTTTTGAAAAATCAACAAAAATTTTAAAGCAATACTTTGTAAAACGTGATGAGCAGTTGACATTAGGCTATTGTAACTTAGATAAATTACAAACTCTCCCAACCAACGACACCGACTTCCGAAATTAAAGTTATTTATCACTTTGTAGTGTTTTTTTTTGGAAGTCGGTTGTTTTTTTTGTAAAAAAGTTTTTTATTCAGTTTATTAGTGTTTTTTGTTATAGCGGCGCGGCAACGGAAATACATCATCTGTGAAAATTTCAACTGTCTAACTATCACGGTTCATGAGATACAGCCTGGTGGACGAACAGCGGACAAAGACAAAGACATTTATTCGTCGGATATGGTAGGTACAGTGGCCAGCACATCAAGCTACCCCAATCTGTCAAATTTCTTTGACAGATTTTCAACTTTACCACAAATGAATAAGGTTCATATTCAATTGGGAAAATTTGACAGATTGGGGTAGGTTGATGTGCTGGCCTCTGTACAAAGTTGGTTGGTATTTAAAATGGATAAGCTCAACACATCCGCCGTTAATAGCGGCATACGAATTTTTACACGTGGGTAGGTATAAAACCTAACTTGTATAATACTTACTTAAACTCTAATAAATAATACAAAACACTTTTAAACACTCTAATATACAATATCAAAATGAAAACATAACAATAACAATATTTTTATTATACAACTAAATACATCTACCTTATTATTAAAATATATATATATACCTATATTATTTACTTATTTACCCTTATAATCAAAAAATTCTTTGAGAGTGTAAAAACTATTTAGGAGAAGCCAATTTTTCAGTTTTTTTTTGTAAAAATTAAATGGTAGCTCTCTTATCACTTTTGGAATATGGTTATATATTTTAATGGACATAAGGTAGCTGTTTCTGTAGTGGAGAGTGCTATTACAAAATTGGTTTTTTAATTTGGTGGGGTCCCTTTTTGTAAATCTATTGTTTTCGGCTACTGTAGAGAAGAAGTGAGAGTTTTTCTTGACAAATTGGTCTACAGCTCTCGTATGGAGGCGCCCCAGTTATTGCTCGCAAGCATTTTTTTTGCGCTATGAAGGCTCTTTGTATGTGTGATGAGTTACCCCATAGGAGTAAGCCTACCTCAATACAGACGCTACTTAGCCGTGATAGGCGTTGAGTGCAGCGTCTTCATTTGCTGTTTTACGTACCTAGTTCTCTTAGTGCGTAAACAAATCTGTTTATTTTTTTACATAGATTTTCAATGTGTATTCCCCAATTACAATTTTCATCTAGTGTTAGACCTAAAAATTTTATAGTATTTACTTTATTAATTATTTGGTTATTATGATTTAAATTTATTTTTGGTGGATTTTGTTTGTAGTTTGCAAATTGAATGAATTTTGTTTTAGATAAATTTATTTTTAAGTTGTTTTCGTTTAGCCAATTAATTATATCGTTGCTGGTTTGATTTACTTCTTGTTGATGTAATGTTTTGTTATTTTCCGGAATTATTACTGATACGACATCTGCAAATAGTACGCACTTATGATTTGTTATGTTTGGCAAGTCGTTAATGTATAACGGGAAGAGAAGAGGCCCAAGGATGCTTACTTGGGGCACTCCGGACCCATTGTGTCTAAATAAAGATTTATATACCATTGCAACAAGTTTATCATCAATACGGGATACTTCAACACACTGTTGTCTATTGCTGAGATAACTTTTCAGCCATTCTAACGCTGGAGCTCTGATGCCGTAGCGCTCACATTTATCTAGGAGTGTATTGTGGTTAACGAGATCAAAAGCCTTACTCATATCTAGAAAGATTACTGAAACAGAGCGTTTTTTATCTATATTATCTGTAGCGGAGTCTTAGTAATATCTAGGGTCCCGTTTTACACTTTGATTACGGAACCCTAAAAATATGATTGAGGTGTAAAAGTGTTTGTGGGACAAACCTACTTACAGAAATAAAATCATTTAAGTAGGTAATAACGAAAATCCCAAACCAATCTATGTATGTACATTTTAGAAAGGCACAAGCTAATCTTATTTATATATTTAGGTAGCTACCTGCCTACCACCGACCTATGTAACTCGTGGCAGCATAATATTTGGTACGATAAAGCGTGTATAATTATGTCTACGCTCATTGCCTGCTAGCTGCGTAATTACGGTTTTCCAGTAAAAAAGCATACCTATCCTTTGAGTGAGGTGCGCTTGCGTCGGTTGTGAGTGCAAAAGCTTCCAGATTGCATCAGCCATGATCGACGAATGTGCAGACTTGCGTCAGGCGGTCGGTCTGGCTTTAATGGACATTAGGGAGCTTATTTAAGCATGCATGGTATTCGGAGAAGGCTAGTTTTTTTTTTACTGGCTTTTTGTAGTTTTTGTAGTATATTATAGGTACCTACACCTCTACCTCCATGTTCCAGTCTAACCGGATGCAGCTGAGTAGGTACCAGTATTTTACATAGAGTGACTGCCTATCTGACCTCCACAACCCAGTTACTGGGTAATACGAAACCCCTTCGTGAGACTGGTTGTCAGATTTTCATGCTTCTAAGGACCCGTAACGAGTGTCAAAGATCCACGACCAACGGGTCGGAAAGCACGTTATGCCGTTGCATAACGTGCTTTCCGAGGCACGGAGGGGTTTCGGTATGTAAAGATGGTCACCCATCCACAGACCAACCGCGGTAAGTGTAGCTTAACCTAATCGATCGACCCGTGCGGCCATTATTACTTATCCACAAGGTTCGAAACCATGAGCTAGAAATCGGGCCACCACAGTTCTTGCTAATATAGAACAACTTAGAGTTTCTTATTCCTATTCGACTCACGCATAACTTCACGCCTGTATTTCTCGAAGGGATAGCCAGAGGTGTATTATGTGTATCTACCTAACGTCCGATAATCTACAAGGTTCGATATGTAGTAGGGGGGGGTGGGGTGGGGGTGTGTGTGTGTGGTGTGTGTAGGCGGCAAACTTTGTGCCGTCAACCTGACACAAAATTACAATGAAAGTAAAATAATTATGTATAAGAAAAAAAAAAAATATACTACAATGTCTTACCTGGGAATCGAACCCAAAACCCTACGCTCAACAGTCAACACCTTCCTCGCTTGGCATTGAAAAGATTTTCTCTAATACTCTATAATAAAGATAAGCGCAGTATACCCTTTAATTAAATTAGGTTACCTACAAATTAATAAACTTAATATTCTACATCTAGAGAACTTTTCGCTTTCACGCTACGGATTTGAATAAAATTTGGCATACGGGTACCTATGCATGACCTGGATTAGGAAAAAGAATACTTTTTATAGATACCGATATTTCCACGGGATTGAGACTTATGCGGGTGAAACCGTATGGCACTGCTAGTATACAATAAAATGCAATAATCGCGTCAATGCCTACACAACAAACAATGGATGATAGGTAATTTTAGTAATAACTCCGTACCTTAACCCAGTACGTAACGTCCCTGTAATAAATTATCTTATATTTGTTATTATGTTGGTACAGTGTTATTTTATGAGAAGTCGTGTACCTAGTGTAATAGTTGCTTACACTGACCCCTATAGTTTTATTGGTCATCAACTACTTTGAGTTGGAAAAAGGCCGTAAAAGATGTGATAGAGAGGAAATAAAGCACCAATTAAATATATTATAAACACATTGATCTCGTCGCGGCGTCACAGTCGTCCTCCATACAGCAAAGGGTTGGTCTCGAGATTGCATGTGCTCTCCGAGTTTATAGTACAGTGTATCTGGGACCGCGCGCGGGAAAAGTCGCTCCGCCATCTTTATTGTTTTTTTTTTTATTCATCGCGTTTGAATTTGGAATTTTGAAAATGACGATGCTTCTGAGAAAAATGTGGAAGACCCATTCAAAACACAAAAGTAAGTTTCCATTAAGTATATTATGTGTTTTTTTATTTAGTTAGGGATAGCAATTTAATTAATATTTGAGTACCTAATAAATATTTATGTGGAATTAAAGTAATTAAAATAACGAACTTAATCTAATGAGTACCTACACCCAACAATTTTAATGATTTATGTTGTTTTTAGATATTGATAACGATTTTGAATTATCCTTTATGTAATCATGAAATACCTAAAACGTTAACGAATTCGGTCACTGTAGGTAATTGAATAAAATAACAGTCAGAGTCAGTGCACAGCAGATTACATAAGGATCATTGAAAAAAAACCAAACAACTTTTAAGTCATCACTTTGAAAATGGAAAACCGTGCCGCCATTTCTTTCTTTCACCTATAATAATATCCAGTTATATCGTCATATGGACCAGACGCCGCGCCCTTTTTCAAATTGCAATAGACAGGTTGCATTCACATTTAATGGTGACAGGGTCCGCTCAATCATCTGCGTTCATGTTTTTACGTCTTCATTAAAGGTTCCGAGTACGGAGTATCTAACCTCGCAAAAGGCCGCGGCCCATCTCCGGGGCAAGTTTCTCTAATTACTCTGGAATTAGGAGCTCTCGCTAAGCCTTAAATGGGCAACTGTGAAAAAAGTTGCCTCGTTTATACGTTGTACGTTGTGTCGTGAGTACTGGTAGTGGGATGGTGTTTGATACAAATGCAGCGATGTACGGTGAACTGATAGGTGATTAGAGCATGCCTTACCTAAAATGAAGAGTCGTTTTCATTTTAAAGGGCTAGGGTAACGGGACATGATTAGAAAGTACTTTTTGCTTGATTTCTTTAAGTTAAATTGCTTTATTGTATTAAGTTTATACCTTACCATACCATTATAGAAACAGGGTTAGAAATATTAGTATAATCTGAGTTAGGTTAATGCGGTGAAAGTTCAAGATATAACTGTGATAGATAATTATCTGCTAAAAGCGTTCATTTGATGAATGCCGCACATCGGCACGTCTATGCAGGCAGGCGACAAAGGGAGTGTTATCATTGGGATTGACAGGCAGCTTTTGTTATCAACTTGAACGTTTACAAAACTGACTTCTCAACTTTCTTTCATCTTTGAAGTCAAGACTTCAAGGGTTCAAACACAGACAAGTTAAAGCTATCATTATTCATTAAGAACTTTTCGCCCAAAGTTTTAATAGAACTTCATTAGGACAATAATAAACATCACTTTTTTTTCCTTTTGAATAAACTTAGGTACCTACGAAATACCTACAAATTGTGCAGTTTCATGTTTTTTCTTACATGAGTCACTTCTTAACTGACTGAAAGCAGTGAACCTGGTGCAGATAGTGTAACTGCATACATAAGTAGTTACCTAATACCTTTAACAGTTATCTATATTCATCATAGGTAAGATAAGGTTACATGCTCTGTGGATATGATATTCATTCATTAGGTTGTAGATAAGCCTGTTGTAAAAAAAAACCTAAAAGCTGTAGAGACACGGAGAGAACTCCTCTGCAATTTTCAGCAAGGATTTTCTAGATTATAAAGTTCCTATCCAAAACAGAAAATAACCGTATTTAGCTAGATAAATAATTAAATTTAAAACTACTTTGAGTAAACTTTGATTTGATAAATTCTCTATGTTTTAAAGTCGAAATAAGTAAAAAAATGGATATCTATAACTTTGCATTTTTTTTGTATCGAGATAAATTTATTGAATCGTGTATTCCTTTTATATGATACTAGACCAAAGTGTCAAAAAACATTTAAACCAAAATGTTAAATCCCTATTCCACATGTTTAACAAGTTACACGAAATAGAAAAAACAATTTTTTTTTCAATATAGCCCCTTAGGTCAACCAAGGTTGACTGGTAGAGAACGCCAAGGGTGGTGAAGAGATTAGACGTCAGAATTTTTTTTTTCGTCAGCCTATTTTGTGTCCCACTGCTGGGCAAAGGCCTTCCCTTTTTCCTTCCAAATCGGGATGTCTGGAGCTATTTCTGGCCATATTGGCCCTGCAAACCTTGTTAGATCGTCACACCACCTTCGCCGTGATCTGCCTCGATAATATTATTACTTTGAATTTATTTATTGATATTTTTAACCAAATAGGTATTGGTTTTTCCTTTAGGTGAGCTAATGATGTACCTACCAATACAAACCAAAAATTTTATACCTAGGAACCTACAACTACTATAATTTGAAATAATTATATTATCTAGACCAAACTAACAAAAGATAGACTAAACATGTCTAAAGAGCTTTAAAAACAAAGATAAAATAATTATGTTACACGCGGAACTACCTAATTAACGCAAATCAACCTTGACAAATATTTATAATCTGTAAATTTAAAGATTTAAAAAAATGGTGTCATCACATCATCTGCCTAGCCTTTTCCCAACTATGTTGGGGTCGGCTTCCAGTCTGACCGGATGCAGCTGAATACGAGTATTTTACATGGAGCGACTGCCTATCTGACCTCCACAACCCTGTTACTGGGTAATACGATACCCCTTGGTAATACTGGATATCAGACATTCGGGCTTCTGACGACCCGTAACGACTGTCAAAGATTCACGATTGACAGCCGGGACCAACGGCTTAACGTGCTTTCCGAGACACTGAGGGGTCTTGGTAAGTAAAAATGGTCACCCATCCACGGACCAACCGCGGCAAGCGTAGCTTAACCTGATCAATCAAAACGTGCGGCTGTTATGAATTAGCTACAAAAAAAAGTTGCATCGCACGCAATATACCTCGGTAAGTGATAAATTATTAATTGAATGAAAAGCTGTGATCGAATGCAACAAGCCAGCGGTGTGGCACCGGCATTCGCATGCCTGCTAAAACGTTGCACTTTATCTAGCCCAAAGCACTGCGCAAAAACCAAACGTGAAAGCTAGTTGGAAAAGCGATCAATTAATTTTATAGCGCTTTTATCGCTTTGAAGCGCTTGATTGAAAGCATATCATCTTATTTTTTATGTTAATATTTTTTATCTACGCTGTCCTAAAAACTGCGACCGTTTTTATTATTTTATTAAAAAATATGAATAAAGAGATAACAGAAACAAATTAAGACTACCTCAGTACCTATACTAGCATAATCGCAAACCGTAGTGTACTTAAAGTGTGCGAAGCTTTGGAAACTGGTAAGTAATAAAAGTACCTAATATTTATAAAATTAATATTGGTAAATCTAAAACTTTTTCATAAGTTGGTCCTTCGAGTCCTTTCAGGCATAAGAAGGTAAAAGCTTCGTTAAAAGCTTTTCATAAAAGCTTTTCATTACTCATTAAAAAGAAAATAACCGCCCAATAAATCAATCTTTCTACGCATAAACACAGCCTACTTTCATATCTAACAACTGCAGTTAACTTCTAACGCAATGCAATCAACTCATTAATTTCCTATACTACATCTAACGCGCCACAGACAACCAGTTAGAACCAGTATGAGAAGCGCATCACGACTTTATCAGCACTCGTACGCATCGCTGGAGTTTCGTTCAACTTATTACGCCTAATAACTGACATATGGCCTAGTTCACTATCGATACAACCCGTCTGGCCTAGATGAAGTTAGATATCACAAAAATAGCTGTCTGATTGCCACCATTTTGCGATTATTGTTTTACTTTTGCGTACCCGCCTGCGTCCTTGTGACGCAGTTCAGATTAATAAAACAGTATAAATATGGTAAATAGTGAAGTTAATATTATAAACAAATTTTTGTTTGGCAAAGATTTTGATTAGGTGTGGTTTTGGAGCTGTAATGTTGCTGTTGTTATTGCGTTAGCCGGTCACTTGTTGTTGCGTCGATGACATCTGCTTTAACCATAATAATAAATAATAGCCTCCCGACAGCTTTCGTTCATGGACTCATGGTGGCCAATCTCAACGGAGATTAGGCAGGTACGCAGGAGATATTATAGGCACATGTGTGTGCGCAAACACAGGTGTACTCTCTGTTCCTTTACTCTCATAGTCCGATGGGACGGCAATCGGACCTGACCGGGGAGAGATCAGGCGCAGGACCAACGGCTTTACGTGCTTTCCGAGGCACGCTTCCAAACTCGGGGCTGTTACTAAGAAATTCCTAATGGAAAACCCAATAACACTTTTCCCGACCAGGGAATCGAACCCAGGATCCCACGCTCAGCAGTCGGACTTGTAACCACGAGACCAACGAGGCAGTTAACCTTAGATGACATAGGTATAAGCACCTATACCTGCCCACTACATGTTTATCTGAATAGGTAGAGTTAAATATACCTACCTACAGTGTCTCAAGTTTAACGAGGGTCATACTTTCAGAAAGCCAATTCTCGTAATTTAAAACGAGTCGCTGTGTCATCTCGGCGACAAACAAATATCAAAAACTTGTCAAAATGTAGGGAAATTAGAGGATTTTTTGACAGATTGAGACTGAGATCAGACTGTGAACGTTCTGAAATTACGAGAATTGCCCCTCAGGTAGTGTAGTTCCCATGAAAATGAACAAATTTTACTAAGAGACCAACACTGAAATCGAGAAAATAAAACCAGCCGCTCTATACACAATATGTTCGCATAATTGGACAAAATGTAGGGAACAGCAGATTTTTTTTTTCATATTTTTGAGTCCGCCCCATATTAAAAGTTGTTCATTTACTACACTCCTTTAAAGTATGTCCCTCGTTTAACCTGAAAGAAACAAGTGGATCCGGCGTGACTATACGGAAATCCATGACAGTTAAATGTTACGTAAAACTATAGCTCCGTAGCGCCCGTGGCTTCGCCTGTATGGTATGTCGATAAAGTAGCATTTATGTCCTTCTCCGGGGTTCAGAGTATCCCCATGCCAAATTTAATCAAAATCAGTCCAGTCGTTTCGGAGATTAGACGGAACTACCAGTCAGACAGAAATAAAAATATTGTTTTTTGATATAAGTTACTATGAAAGCATAATATATACTTACCTACCTTCATATGCATTTAGTAAAAGCTGTAATTTTAACATTACAAACAAACACTTACATTTTATTTTGATACTAGCAGTGTCGATCCCGTGGGAATATCGGGATAAAAACTATCCTAGGTCCTTTCCCGGGACTCAAACTATCTCTATACCAAATTTCATCTAAATCAGTTCAGCGGTTTAAGCGTGAAGAGGTAACAGACAGACACACTTTCGCATTTATAATATTAGTATATGGATTTGTATGTATGTATGTTTAGATATGTACAGAGGCCAGCACATCAACCTACCCCAATCTGTCAAATTTTCCCAATTGAATATGAACCTTAATCCTTTGTAGTAAAGTTGAAAATCTATCAAAGAAATTTGACAGATTGGGGTAGCTTGATGTGCTGGCCTCTGTACATGCAGAAGACCATGGCTATTATGGTGCACCATAGATAATATTATGGTGCACCATAGATACTAATCGCATCTTCTGCATGTGCATATTATGCGGGCGGGAGGGCGGTGCTTATTTTGCAACCAAGCTGGATCTTGTTATCGCGGAATTAAAACTAAATATTTTCCATAATATTAAAATATATTTTAAACCTCATTAGGGAATATATTTTTCAAGGAAGGTAAATATTTTGGTGGTTTGAATTCAGCTTTTACCTGTTGATATGTACTGCCAGGAGTTGGTAGGTACCTAGAAATCAGCGCTGTGCTGTGGGTCCCCTATAGCACAGCATCATGCTGAGTGGAAGCCTTCTTGTCACAGTCATGACGTGCAGCTGTCGTCTATTTCTGTTTTGTGCTAGTAATTATAAATATTTTTGTTATTATCTTTCTTTATATAATTATAAAAAAAAAGAAAACAAAAATAAAGATAAATTAACCTATGCACGATCCTGGCGATCTATTCTATGTCTGTAGGAACCTCACCGCGGTATTAACTTTGGTGAAGTGACCTGTCAATACTATCAATCCCTTGCTACAGCGGTGCTGACTTAAGTGAAGTGAGCTTAAAGTAAGCTGTCATTCCTCCCGGTGCTAGGGATTCACACATTTCCTCACGATTTTTCTTCACCGTTTTGAGAGCAGTGGTGATGAAATTATTTACACAAAGCTTTGCTAGGTAAATATTTTCAAAATAAATTGTAAAGTGATCTGATATTGTATGATCATGGAGCGAATGATTGGTGTTGACGTGATCATTTCTATGATTGGTGTTGACGTGATCATTTCTATGATTGGTGTTGACGTGATCATTTCTATGGCAGCAGCAAGTTTACCTTTTTAGGTACTCTTTTAGGGAACGTTCACGGCATTTATTACATTAGCGTACATTTGTAGAGATAATAATTAATTTCATTCATGTATGGACAGCATTTAAAATCACTATCATTGCTTATATTTTTCAGTTTACAAACTAGCTTCTTTGATATTTCTTATTTTAACATAGGTACATATTCATACGACACTCGACAATTAGTAGCTTCCCGTTCCCAATAGTGAAAGAATTTTCGGAATCGGATGAGTAGTTTCCAAGATCACCCTCTACATACAAACTAAACTCATTTTACCTTAAATATTTTCGTAATTTTACCTACGAAAGT
Source organism: Gortyna flavago (assembly GCA_963669345.1). Lineage (NCBI taxonomy): Eukaryota > Metazoa > Arthropoda > Insecta > Lepidoptera > Noctuidae > Gortyna > Gortyna flavago. Next base: position 4,430,779 of record OY770144.1, read on the forward strand.
TGAAATCCTTCAATAGGGTCAGTAATTCCTAAACATTAAACGAGGTTTTATTACCCTATTAACTGGCGACAGACGGCCATCGAGATTCGGTGTAATTTGCTCACAATTTGCTGATCCATTTCCTTTGCTAGCGTTTACGAAACCAGCCTAGCCTGTAATAAGCTAATGAATCTAAGCTGGGAAAATTGGCACGTCAAGTTACTCTAGCTAAATTATCAGCCATAGGCACCTGTTCCACCTCCGACGAGGAGGAAGCGACTAGCTATCAACGGTTTTCTCGCTCCAGAAACGTATGTACAGACGCCAGCACACCAGACTACTCGGAACTGTCAAATTTTCCCAATCAACCTTGAACCTAATGCTTTAGCGATAAAGTTGAAAATCTATTAAAGAAATTTGACAGATTGTAGTAGCTTGATGTGCTGGCGTCTGTACAAAATATTGTAAGTCCCGTGAAAGTTGTTAATCTCTGGCTGTTCACTCCGCCGCCGGCGAGTAATCGTTAGCCGTAGTGACAAGAGCAATCAAAGAGAGTATTCCCTCAGCGACGCTCGCTTGGCGGGCTGATCATTCCAGAGAGACTCACGCTTGGTACACACGGCTACACATAACCAGTATAAGTTGACTTCTGATTGTAAGAAAATCCTATACAATGCGAGGTCAGCTAAAACTGGAAATGTATAGCTTGATGTGTAGCCGTGTGCGAGCGAATAATCGCCCGTCGCTTGCGCACTCGCTGCTCGTTGCTCACCAACTCGTTTTTAGTTGCTAACTCTACTCGCTTCTCGTTAATCGCTGGCGTTGAGAGAGGTGCCTTAGGTATAAATACCTACGTAGTGGTTGGCGACAACGCCCGTTTTATATGCGTTCATATCAGGCTGGAGAAATGTTATAAGTTTTTATTTAATCAGCGGAAAGTTCACTCCATGTTGATAGGTTTAAAAATAGATTGTTTTATAATACACGCGTAATTATTTATTCATGTCAATGATAATAAATTATTTTAAAAGTTGTGTGATATTACGTTACGATTCCTGAAAAAGTAAAATAATTATCTTTCGAAGCTCGTAAGAAAGCTGTCTTATCGGTCGGTCACGTGGAAATATTTTGTAGACTCAAGTAAAGCGTTTGACTGTATTTTGTGTATGGCCAGTATGGGAAATCTTGGTACCTAACTGTTAATTTACGAGAAAGTATCTAAGTACCATTTTATTTATTTATTTTATTTTATTTTACTTTATTGGGACATAAAACAGTCACACATTAAAATGTTAGTGTGACAAAATAAATTAAAAACTATGTAAACGTGTAACCCACACTAATGTCCGTGAAATAATAGTTTAAAGACACAAAGTATAATGCGTGCACTGATTTTAGAAAAGAGTAAAAAGTTCTCGTTCATATTTCTGGAATATTAGGTTTAAGATAGCTATTTTAAGGATTCAATAGCCATCTTTTTGAACTTAAAGTGTGTAAGCGCAAATATATCCAAATCGATGAAGTGGGAGTTATACGTATCTACAATGCGTCGGAGAGGCGCCCGTGCACCAGCGTGAGTTCTGCACCTTGCGGTGTGGAACAGCCGAGGCACACGCGCCTCCCGGTGCATCACAGTTCTAGGTACAATGTAAAATAGTTTATTGGTAATATCTGAACAATCGAACCTATTATTACACAGACCATGAAGCATCATGGCCATAAGTAGGCTGCGTCTTGACTCCAGGCTCAGAAGTTTATAACGCATTAATAATTCGATGTATGGTAATTTAGACTTAGTGCATCTGTAGTGCATAGCACGTAAAAAATTTTTTTGAACCTATTCGTTTTATGTAGATATCAAAAATGGGACTCCAAACCGGTACTGCAAATTCCAATTGAGAACGGACCAAAGCTTTGAATAGAAGTAAAAAAGTAGACGGTCTTTTAAAATCATTTGAAGAACGCATGACGAAACCAAACATACGATACGCCTTATTAACGATGTTATCAATATGAAGATTGAAATGCAATTTCGAGTCCATTACAACACCAAGATCTCGAATATGGTCAACTCTTTGCAGAAAGTAACCGTGTAGACTATAATCAAATTTTATAATGTTTTTGTTTTTAGTGAAACTAATTACATTGCATTTTAAGTAAATTATTAATTTTAAAACAATAGCATGTGCACTTTACAAATAAGAAGTCTTTCTCATTGACAAGGGCTTACCCCAAGGATGCGTTCTGTGGCTTGTGCTGTTGACGGGATTACTGAAATGTTATTATTCCATTTGGCTAATTTTAGTCGTTTAAATGGCAAAGTTACTGAATTCAGACTAGTGTAATGCCATTCTGTAAGAAAGTAGCAGTCAGAAAGAAGAAATGTCCGTCTCGGTTGCACTGGATTTTGCAGACGGATTCAGTAACTAACTACTGAATGATTAATGTGTACAATTTATTGTAGCCTATCCTCTTTTCCTATAAAGATGACTAAATCCAGCCAAGTGGAATAAGCGATCAATAGTGGTTTGTTTATACTTTTGAACAAGAACATAATGATATAAATGATTGATATATGGAAAAAGCCCAGCTAGCTTCGTCTTTTATTAAAACAATAAATTATTCATAGAATTTAGATAAACAATACTACCTATATACATATAGACTTATAAAGAAATTATACGGGATATGAATACAGTATTGTGACGTTCAGTATGAAAGTTTCAGAATTGAAGCTCAACTTCCACCAAAGTTTTTTCTGGTCCCGGGAAATATTCGCATTGTAAAAAAAATCACTTAGGTACGAGCCCACCATAAAAAGATTGTAATTAATTCCATATCATGCAATTCATAGTGAATGGTCTGGACCATTTTTTTTGGACATATGTTATGCAGCTTTCGTAACTTTGTTCCCCATATATCTACTTTTCACAGCAGTAGTGCAATACCTATGTAGATATGGCACCTTAGTAATTTTGTAAAGCAACTGCCGAGATATTAAACTTTAGACGTAAGACAGACTTCGTAACAACCCACATAGAATCATGTTCACTTCTATTTGGTTGACTCGTTTGGTGAAAATCATTAGCCGATCTATTCTGTGAAAATATTACTGTCAAAACTCAGGTGAAGTGAGCCGTCAAAAGTGGCAATCCCTAGTATCAGGTAGAAAGATAGCTCACTTCTTCTCATATCACATCTGACATTGGCAGAATTGTCGACATCGGCACCATTGCCATAAAGAAAAATAGAATAGAATAGAGATTTGTCTAAAAATCACTACGTTTTCTCATATCACATCTGACATTGGCAGAATTGTCGACATCGGCACCATTGCCATAAAGAAAAATAGAATAGAATAGATAGCTCACTTCACCCAAGTTTTTACCGGAAGGTGTATGTTGATTTGTATCGTGTCAAGTCATTATTTGATTCTTGTGTCCTTGTTTCTAGAATTATCCGAGGAGTGGGCACTAGCCGAATGCGAGGGCGAGGGCTGGTGGCGTGAAGCCCGAGACTCAGGCCCTGGTGAGGTGGACGTGAGGTATGCAGGTGCAGCACCCGTGGAACGAGCCGCTTCCGCCCCCGCCACTGCACTCGCCGTCAGATCTGCTCTGCATTCTGCTAAACGTATGTAGATTGTGTATTTAAAATATCACTCTATAGTGACAATGTGATCTACAGTACTATTACTGTAGAGCTCGTATGAGCCCTGGTACCGGCGTTACTGTACGTCCTCTTAAAATAAGTAACTACAATTAGGGATTTGTAAGGACACGTCACGTGTTCCCTGTTACGCGCAATTTTACGCCTACCACAATATTTTTTTTATTTAAAAACTCTTTTACAGTTTCGAAACTGATTCTAACTGATTCTCTTGAGTGATCGAATGCAACCAGAATATTTTTTCTGCCAGCCTGCATCATTTTTAACAGTAGCCACCTAAGCCAGATTTACCTGATAATATGTAAAGGCTTTGACGAAAAAAGGAATTAATTGCAAGATGGTCCAATGGTGGTCTAAAATTGTGACCAACTGGAACTAAGACTACAATAACCAACGAATATCGCCTTGGGAAATGGAAAACAGAATGGATAGACTTGAAAATCATCCCTACTCATAACCACATCCTAAATGTACTACGGCTAACTTTGCCAACTAGTGATTCTGAAAAGACCCTTAATCAAGATATAGGTATAACGGCATAGTTCTAGAACATAAACCACATAGCATTCAGAAGCATTTAAAGATGGCAGTGTTGGGGAACTTGATAGCGTAAACTATTAATTAAAAATGCAAATTGGATGGAAAAACCGTGTGCTTAATTTAATGCGTTCTTGTACAGTGAATGACGTTGCTGACATTGACAGATGACAGATAAAACTATATGTTGTGTTGCCAACATATTGCCGGGGCAACTGAAAGATGAATACAACATAAAAATTTGAAAACAAACTTAAATGAAATTAAGCTAATTGAAATTCTTAAGTACTTAATAGTAAAGTTAAAGTTTAAGAAAATAAAAATATCTTTTCAATACACAAAGAAAATTGAAAATTGACAATATAGCATGAGGGCTTAAATTGCCTTACAAAAAACAAAACAATTTCTTTATTAATAAAAAACAATAATTAATTAGCACCGCTACATTCTAGCGGTAGAACACAAACTTTCATTACAGCTCTTTTATGTGTATGGCCGTTTGCAGTTTTGACTTCAACAACTCTGACTTTGCCATCTTTACCTGGATAAGTATTTATGACCCTGGCTAGGGGCCAGTATAGTGGTGACGAATTGTCATCCCTTAGGATAACTAATGTTCCTACTTTTACATTAGGTTGAGTGTCTTGCCATTTAGGGCGAGATTGTAACAAATTTAAATAATGCTTACTCCAAACCTTCCAGAATGACATTTTTATCTCATTACAGATTTTCCAGAATTGAGATTGTTTTACTATGTTTACATTAGGCTCAGGATAAGTATTTAAAGCAGTTCCTATTAGGAAATGTCCTGGGGTAATACAAGAATAATCGTTTGGATCATTAGATAATGGCATGAGAGGTCTGCTGTTTAAACTAGACTCAATTTGACATATAACAGTATACAGTTCTTCATATGTAAGAATAGACTTTAGTAACACTCTCTTTAAGTGGTATTTTACACTTTTGACACCAGCCTCTGCCAATCCAGCGAAGACAGGTGAGTAGCAAGGTAAAAAATGAAAATTAATCCTTTTTTGGGCTGAAAATTGACAAACCTGTCTTTGGTGAACTGGCGAGGTTTGTAAGTTATGTAACTCGTTTAATTGGTTCTTCGCACACTTAAAGGTTGAAGCATTGTCGCTATATATGTCTGTGGGCAATCCACGTCGCGATATAAATCTGTTTAGGCAGGCTATAAAGGTCTCTGTTTTTAAGTCAGAGGCCAGCTCCAAGTGGATAGCTTTTGTTACAAAGCACACAAACAGGCAAATGTAACCTTTTGAGACTATAGGTTTTCTGATCCTGGCTATTTTAAGTGGGATCGGACCAGCGTAATCTAACCCAACCTTTTGGAAGGGGCGACATGCATTGACTCTATCTGGCGGCAAAGAACCCATCAACTGTTTTGCTGATTCAGCTTTTAATCTAAAACAAACAGTACATTTATGTAAAACTTTTTTAACTTGTCGTAGACCGTTCACAATCCAGAATTTTTGGTTTATTGATGACAGAACAAGCTTTGGACCCGCATGGAGGTTTTTTAAATGTTCACTTGTAATAATTAAGTTAGTGATACGCGAATCCTTAGGTAAAACAATGGGATGTTTTTGTGTATAAGGAATGGAGGCATTTTGTAATCGACCACCCACGCGAACCAAACCCCCGTCATCAATAAACGGACATAACGGTTTTAAATTACCTTTAACAATTGTTTTGTTACATTTTAGAACATGAATATCCTCTGACAAATACTTTTGTTGTTCATATTTTACAATCATTGACAATGACAGGATTAGTTCCTGAGCTGTAATATAATTAAGTTTATTTTTTGAAACTTTTGACCTAGCATTCTGACAGAAACGTAAGATGTAAGCTAAAACTCTTATCATTTTATTGATATCAGAAATTTTTTCGAGAAAATCGAGACAGAAAGATTGCCCACCAGAAGTAGTACAAAGCGTTGCACTTAAGCATGCAGAGTCGACGCTAACCTCTGGTAAATCCTGTGGCAAAATTAAATTTAATTGTGGCTTGTACTCACGTGAATTCAGAAACACTGGACCCTTCCACCATAGATCATGATCGGCTAGCTCGTTTGGCATTACTCCTCGGCTAAGACAATCGGCGGGGTTCTCGTTCGAGCTAACATATGACCATGTGTATTCTTGTGTAAGTTGTGAGATGACTTTAACACGATTCGCTATATAAGCCTTAAGTGTGTTTATATTGGTTTTGAGCCAAGCTAACACTATTTGTGAGTCAGAATAAAGTATAACATTCTGTATTTGCATTTTAACAGTCAATACATTATGAATTCTGCTAACAAGCTTTGCAAGCAACAGAGCTGCATTAAGTTCGAGTCGAGGAATTGATAAACTCTTATTGATAGGATTTATTCGTGATTTTGAACAAAGTAAGGATATTTTGACATTGCCTACTGAATCCACAGCTCTTAGATATATGCAACAACCATAACCAGTACTGCTAGAAGCATCAGCAAACCCTATAATTTGTGTAAAGCTTGTGTCATGCATCCCTATATGTCGCGGTATAAGCAATGGTTTCATTGTGAGCAAGCTATTATAAAATCTGTGCCAAAGTTGTAGCAGTTCAGCATTAGGCACCGAATCCCAGTCCAATTTTTCTTGCCATAAGCGTTGCATTATAGCCTTCGCGCTTACCACAATAGGTCCAGCAAGCCCTAGTGGGTCATAGAATCCACTTATGAAGCTAAGAATTTCACGCTTAGATTGAGGCATGCTATCAACAGTTTTTGGACTTGATATAATGAATGAATCAAATTTAATATTGTAGTTTATACCAAGTGTTTTTAATGAAAAGTTATTTTTCTCTAGATCAATTTCATCAAAATGTTGATGATCCTTTTGTATTTCTTTTAATAATTGTGGTGAGTTTGAAACCCATTTATGTAACTGAAAACTTCCTAAACTTAACAAACGGCATAGTTGTTCTTTTGCTTCTGATAATTTAACTAATGATCGTTCAGAAAAAAGAATGTCATCAACATACGTGGAATTATTTATAATAAAGCTAGCTACAGGGAGTTCATCTTGGTATTGATCTGACAACATTTTCAAACATCGCGTTGCCAAATAGGATGAACTCTTTAAGCCATAAGTAACTGTGTTTAATTGAATACATTTAACACTTTCGTTTGGAGAGTCTCTCCATAGAATATTTTGTAATGACCTGTGTTTTGAATGTAAGTTTATATTTCTAAACATATTTTTGATGTCTGTTACAAAGAAGTATTCATCAACTCTGAATAGCATTAAGACATCTACTAATTCTTTTTGTACTACAGGACCGTTGAGTAATAAATCATTCAAAGATGTTTTTGTATTGGTTTTCATGGAACCATCAAATACAACCCGGCATTTTGTAGTCTTTTTATCAAACCTAAGCACAGGGTGGTGCGGTAAAAAGTACACTGGATCAGTAGATAAGTTGTATTGACTGATATCAATTAGTGTACCATGACCTTGTTCTAAGTATTCATGAATGAACTTTTTGTACAACATGTAAAGATTAGAATCTTTTTTAAATCTAAGTTCTAAATTATGAAATCTTTTTAACGCTAAATATAATGAATCCCCTAAAGCTTGATTGATTGAATCTAATGGTAATTTCAGTGGCAAGACTACTTGAATTTTATTGTTTTTTGTATCATGCTCAACATTTTCACAAAATATCTTTTCACACAAGTCATGTTCAGAATGTGTCTCTGGAAAGGTCTCTGGAACACTTTCACACTTCCAAAACTCAACAATCGACTTATTTAAATCAGAATCACATTTTTTGCAAAGTAAAGTTGTAACTGGTTGTATGTGTTGTGTAGGTGTGTTACCCGCAATTACATAGCCAAGTTTTGTATTTAATAATGGAGCTGGACATGTGACACTGCCATCAGCTGTCTCTGAGCTGGATGGAAGATGTTGAGGCTCAGGCGGCAGCAGGATCTGAAAAAATATGTCAGCACTTAAAAGAATGTGTATGACACTTGGCTCATTAAACTTCTTGTCAGCTAACATGATTTTTGGAGGTAAGACTAATTCATGTAAGTCAAACTTTCTTTGTGGTAATTTTGAAGTTATTTTGTCCAATAAGTAACAAGTAACTGACATTTTAAAGTTCTGAGTGAGGGAATGTATTTCCAAATTAACCTTCTCCTTTAATTTATTTAAAGTGTTGCCTATACCAATAACTGGAGTGTTGGCTGTATCAATTTGTAATTTTAATAGATTTACAAGTTCTTTAGTGACAAAAGATGCCTGTGAACCAGTATCTAGAAGAGCCTTGACATGAACCTCAGTACCATTGCTCGCTAATAGTTTTACCTGTGCTGTAGGCAACAGTACTTGCTTGGAGGCAGCCTCGGACATCAATGTTACTGGAGACGGTGCATTATCTTCGTGGAGCAACGTGTTGTGCCCTTCTTTGCAGACACCACATTTAAAGTGATATCTGCATTTTTTGCTATGATTATTTAAACAAATCTCACACAGTTTGTTAGACGTAGCAAACTTGATTCGATCACTTGCAGACATAAGTTTAAATTGTGGACAAGTAAAAAGCTTGTGGTTGGACTTACAGAGCAAGCAACTTCTTGTTCCTACAGTCTCCGCAGCAGTATCTGCATCTGACTTAACTTTCTTCACAGCTGCAACGTTAGCCACCTTTGACGTTGGCTGGGATCTCTCCTGTGGGCGCTCTGCATTCTCAAGTGCAAGCGCACGCTTGTCTAGAAAGTCAATTAGGTGTGTAACAGTGGGGTCTCGTACTCGAGCCAATTGGAATTCCCTACTGCATAATAAGTCTAACTTTCTGGTCAGAATGCAAAGTACTATTGGGTCCCATTGATCAACTGTATGACCTAGGTTTTTTAAGGCAGCTAATTGCTGCTTTACAACAGATACAAAGTTTCTTAAATTACTTGCTGTTGACTTACTTATAGGTACAATATCTAACAAAATGTGTATATGTTCATTTGTAATTTTATACTTATTATCATATCTATCGAATAGAATTTTCCTGGCCTCATTGTAACTCTCAGTAGACAAGGTGAGATTTTTAACAAGATCGTGAGGTTCCTCTCGTAGAAAATTACGTAAATAAAAAAACTTTTGCACGTCATCTAAATTGTGATTGTTATGTATCAGCGAATCGAAGAGTTGTATAAACGGCTTGAACTCAGAGTACTTACCAGTGTACGTTGGTACATTTATGGTAGGTAACTTTGTATTGAAATTTTTCGAAATACACTCATATTTAGAAACGTTTTCACAATCGATTTTGTCTAACAATTCCTTGATGACGGTGAGCGTTTTGATGTACCTTTCTTCAACATCATCGTCGGCATCGAGGTCGGGTTCTAAGGCGCATATCTCCAACGAATATTCTTCGTACTTCTGGAATGCATTTCGAAGACGCTCTTCCTTTAGGATCAACGCTTGTTTTGAGAACTCTTTATTCGCCTCTTTGTCTTTGAACATGTTTTCAATTTTCGTTATCGAACCTTTAATTGACGCTCGTTTCCTGACGAGCGTTCTAATTTGGTCGACTTCCATTGCTGAAAACTCGTTTTACACAATTTACACACTGTAAAATGGCTGCCACAACAATATTTCGGTTGTAACTGTAATTGTCTTGACCGCACAAGAACAAGACAACGTTTTTTCTGTAAATCCGAATCTGCCTGCACAAGTGGTAAAAAAAAATATGGCGGTTGCGACGCGTTGCTATTTGAACTTCGTTTTCGTCCGGCGTGGCGGTGCGGCGCGTGCTCTGCAAGCGCGAATGGACTCGCCCGTCGCTGGTTGGCTCGTCGGGGTTGCGTGATATCACGCGAGCCAATCAGATGCGTCCTGCTTCGCGCGGCAAAGTTTATATCGCGGCGTCCCGGGAAGTTTTTTTTTTTTTTTGCTCGCTGCTCGCTACTCGAACCAAAATTGATGAAAATTGGATTATTTTCTTCACAGAATACTGGATGGCGGCGCCCGAACTTTCTGGAGCGCTTTGAACAAGCCCTTTGAATATGAAAAATGGACTTGCCCGTTCCTTTTTTCGTGACGACCGGCGTGGGTAACTTCTGGAATGTTGATCCAATCTCCACACAAGTGCAGTTTTCTTTCGCTGGATTGACTATATTGTTATTGCTCGAAGGACCATGTTGGGGAACTTGATAGCGTAAACTATTAATTAAAAATGCAAATTGGATGGAAAAACCGTGTGCTTAATTTAATGCGTTCTTGTACAGTGAATGACGTTGCTGACATTGACAGATGACAGATAAAACTATATGTTGTGTTGCCAACAGGCAGGTCCTAGTGTTTTGCAATCTGACGTGATTTTCCTAGCTAGCGACGCTTGTGAATGAAGCTCCCGGGATGAGGTTACGAAGGTTTCTGCGGTCGTATCACAATAATATTATTATATCATACTTATTGATTTATCGCTTTATTTATAGAACGCTCCGAGATATCTCGGCTTCAAATATTCCGGTCAAGAACACTATGAGAACTGGGGTCTAGAGGTCCTACTAAATTGTACACGTTTTAGATAATGTTGTTTTGGTCAATATTTGTTTGAATGGCTTCCTACTTTATTTTGTTTATCACGTAATATAGATACCTACCTATTATTATTTTGGACTTCCGTAAATATGCGAATTTTTGTTCTTTATAAAATATTAAAAAGGGGTTAGTAATTGTAAAATATTTCTGTTTTCGTCGGAGATTCAGTCTCTGATAAAGATATGTTTATGGAATGGAAGGATACTTCTTTTAATTATAGTGATGTAAGATATACGTATATCCAACCTTTGTGCTCACTAGGTTCATTAGCAGTTCCTTTGAAGGAACTACAAAAAAAGGTCTACTGAGATTTTTTGGATCAGTACTTCCTTTGCAAAAGCTAAAGGAACTACTGAGACTAGATAGTTCCTTTAGAAGAATAGGAAGAATGGTTGAATCGGGAACAGCAGTTTCTCGACTTTCCCAATTAATATTTAAAGAAAGAAAATACATTTATTTAGCACAGACTAAAAGACACAATACACCAGAAACATATTTAAACCCTTAGCCATACTTATTTATCCATGATTCATCTTCTACTCAATAAAAATTCTAAGCATGCAATTTGAGATTTTTCGCATGAGCTCCTTAAACAACGAAGGTGAGCACTGTAGAAGGATTTCAGAAAATTCATCTCCTAAAGGGGTTACATAGGAGATGAAAATTGGTACGGAACCTCGTCATTTTTACTGATAAGGAAACCCATGGCTTGCATCCAAATAATATGAAGACTGTATTTGTCATCTTTTGAGAGTAGTGATGACCCAATGGTAATGGCCCCAAGTTACGAGTTGCAGGTCGTGGGTTCATACGTTCCCCAGCCAGGTGCGTTATTTTGCGTAATTTATTTCATCAACACCGCTCTTGAAATGGTGAAGAAAAAAATCGTGAGGAAACCGGCATGTATGTCCTAGAACCGAAAATTCAAAGACATGTGACATCTACCAACCAGCACTGGGCCCACGTGGTGGGTTACAGCCCACTCCCTCTCACAGAGAGAGGAGGCCTGTGTCCGAGCAGTGGGAACATTATAGGCTGATTACTTTATTGTGTTCTTTTGTTTCAGTGATAAACAAGAAACTACAACGAGTGAACTTGGACATAAGCGCAAAAGGCATCGTAGTCAGCGATGCAGATTCACAGGAAAACGTTATTAGCGTTTCTATTTACAGGTAAAAACCATTGTTTATTAATTAATTAGTATATCTCTCCAGCTCGGCCCAGATGAACATATACGTTTAAAAATAAAATGAGTACTAGGTACCTACCTCGACTCACGTTGCACGTTGCGCGGGTGCCGAATTGGGGTACCTATCCTACAGGTAAACGAGAGAAATAACTCTTTTTTATTACCTACACAGTTTACTGTTACAGAGCCTGTTACTAAAACTAGTTACTAACTATTACTCTGAACTAAAAGAGAACACAGAGCAGTGCCTAGGTCAGTATCTTCTAGAAACTAAACAATATCTATTAGAAACGTTCCAAAGTGGAGTCACTTAAAAACTCCAGCTGTAAATATAAGTTTTGCGAGAATATTTTAGGTACATAATTACGCAACCCGCAACTACTCCGAAGGCTCAAAATTCTGAAATCTTCTTCTCTGATGAGTTGGTTAAAAATAGGCAGTCGGAAACATTGGTAGCGGGGACCGACTGCCGGGTATGGTCTCGTAAAGGCACATTACCATACTTACTAAAGTTACGGTTTCCTAGTAGATCGGTGGCCCTTGCATGCGGTCGTAATATACAAATTCAGAGCGTTTTTTTTGACACCTTAATGTCAAATACTGGTGAAAATTACAGATTTTTATGACGTATTTACTTAGATTTTTAATGTGACGGAAACGCTCTTGAGGTATAACAAGTATAGGGCTAAACCACGACTAAACGGTTCCTTTGGAGAGTGGCCAAAATTGGAACTACGTAACGTCGCCATCTTGTTTTTTGACAGCGCCCCCTGTGTGTGTGTGTGTGTGTGTGTGTTACATGGTCAAAGATAAGGTCCACAATGCTTATTATTAAGATACAAGAGCCGGATGCACTGCGGGTCGTGCCTGGTACGGGAAGAAAAATATAACTAATTGACTAAGATTAATTGTCCATGACTTTCATGGCCTACAAAATTATCTAGACAAAAATAATTAATTAACAAGACGTTGACAATACATTTAGCATTATCTCCATTTCTTATGTCGTATTAATATTAATGGATGCAATAATGAATAACTGCTAAGTTAAGTAAAACAAAATATAGGTAAAGTCATTGGCACTGATTGGCTGTATAAGGAGGAGGGTTCCCTTTTTCCTAGTAGGTACACATATTTTCCTTGATTGTAATATTAGTAATTTATATCATTTTTAGTTAAGTATATATCTGCGGGTTCATTATCATCTAGGACTGCGTTTGTTTTGGTTTTGATTCGAAACTAAATGTATTAAAGTAGATATCTAAGCGTCGAATAGAAAAAAACAATTTACCTTTTTCTCCGTAACATGAAGTAAGTACTAGTAGCTAAGATATTGACATTAGAGGTGCTTTGGAGTCTCGAAAATCTATTGGGCTTATGTAAGCAATTCTGACAGCCGAGGATCTACGCTTTTGTCGGTGAAAATAGAAGCGCACGAAAGCGTGTGAAGTGCGAAGCACTTTCAAGCATAAATTTTCTCAGCAAAATGTCCGGCTAAGCTATTCTTTTCCAGCTTAGATATCGACATTCTGTTTCGGTCGCTAAAGCAGAGGGGCAATTCTCGTAATTTTAAGAACGTTCACAGCCTGATCTCATTCTCAATCTGTCAAAAATACCTCTGATTTCTCTACATTATTGACAAGTTTTTGACATGTGTTTGTCGCCAAGATGAGACTGTGAATAGATTTTGAACGTTATACCCACCTATACATTACGAGAACTGACCTTCTGATAAATATAAAATAAATCAATATGACAAACAATAAACGGCTTTTCCAGGATCTCGTACTGCTCAGCGGATGCAGCCAACGCCCGCGTCTTCGCCGTGGTGGAAGGCAAGCCGATGGGGGGGTCTGCTGAGAACCACATCGTGCACGTGTTCGTATGCACCAGACGGAAGCACGCACGTGCCCTCGCGCTGTCGCTGGCACACGCCTTCAATGATGCGTATCAGGTAACTATAAAACAAAATCTTTCTGTCATGAGCTGATGTGGTCCTTATTGCAATTCTTGGTTATTTATTCTCATTGACACCTTTATTATTTCTACATGATATAATAAAATGGTAGCCACTACACATTATTGGGACCAGGATCCAAGCTCTCGGTCAGAGCTTCTGAAAGTGGAAACTCCTGACAAAACTCTTTAGCTCAATTATTATTTTGTATTTTTTTGTTGTTTTTAGGCATGGCAAGCAAACCTCAATCAAGGCAGTTCATTGGGTACGGACAATAAACGCTTAGCTCCCTGGGTGAGTACTATCATACAAAAATAATAAGTTTTATATAAAGAAAAAAGAGAAATTATTTATAATTTAATAATTTATATTTAATATTTTAATAATTATTAAATAAATTATATTTATTAAAAATTGAATATATTAATATAAATATATACCTACATTAAACTATAAAAAAAAATATAATCTACTTATTTAGGTTTCAATATAAACCTTATCGTACGATTTCGAGAGCCAAATGCTTGACGGATGTCCATGTCGTTACTATGATCTAAGTAAGTGTTTCCTACTACAGACTAAATACCCGGTATCTACCTAAAAATGCAGTTAACGTAATTAGTTTTCTGTGAAGACTTACATTACTTAAAATATCAATAACAGGTATGTTTCTGTCTTTTCAAGGTTCGTTTCCAAGAAGAGTCGGATGAAGAAGAGTTGGACGCTGAAGAATGGCAATCTCCCGCTCCACTGGTGACTTTTGCTTAGTTATAAATGTTAGAATAAGTAATATAATCTTTAAGAGTTAAGTAGAGCGGATAATCTAGAGCCTTTGCGCTCTGCATGCGATCTTCATCCTAACCGAGTCCAGGAAGATCCGAAGTATTTTGTATGAATTGCGCTCTAGATCCAAACACTGAAAACTTTTAATTTAGAACATTTCCAATACGGATGTAACTCGGATTCAGATCGGTAGTAGAGCGTAAACGCTCTTAGCGTGCGCGCAACGGAAGTCTGTGCGCGGTGTTTGACTTTAAGATTAAATCCCAGCCAGCACTTTTAATCACTTTCACCATAATTTTATGGCGATTAGATATTTGCTTTGGAAAACACACAGCATAGTTCCGATATTAATAATGTATCTCAATCCCAATCTTGATCCCGATATTTGTCTGTAGCCAATCAACGGCTGAGTCTTTGGGAAAGCCAATCACAAGCAGCCGTCAAAAATCGCAAATCAAGATTGGGATTGATAAAGGTACATTATTAATGTCGGGCGTTTGTGTATGTAGTTTTAAGTTAAGATAACAGAGCCCTACAACAAATATTTTTTCATTTTTATTTCATCCTTGTAGTATCAGATATACGTAGTTTAATTTATTGTTGTATCGTCTCCACCTTGTGTAATAGTTTTTGGTTTTGAATGTAGTTTAATCGTTTCTTGTAACTTGGAATATTGATCTTTACGAAAAGTATGATTGTATAATAAAGCATTTTTCGGATGCGAAACAATCAATGAATAAATTCTTGATTGGTACGAGTTTGTTGCACAAGTTACATAAGATATTTATTTGCAAAATCAAATGACAGTAGATCTCGGAACGAGAATAGTCTACTAAGATGAATGATGAGGCTAATTCTCAATTCGTTTTTTGAGGCTAATTCCCAATTATATTAAGATTATAAAGTAGTTATTAATGAAAACTTAAACAGGGTCCCATTAAAATAGATGGACAAATTTTAACACAGCGCTCAGTACGTCTAACCAATGCATATATCCAAGCAAAAAAAACACTGATTGAAGTGATATTATTTTGACCTAAAATAATTATAGATTTCCGGCACATTATATTAGTGTATTTTCTTTAGCTGATTATTTTTCTTGTAAGTATCTAATGAGTTTTTCGTACATATTTTTTTTTACCGTCCTCCTTATTTTGGTGGTCTGAATGATTTCTAAAAGTTTGTCCATCTATTTTAATGGGACCTTAGATACTCTAAGTTTGAGCTACTTAATTTAATTTTAACTTGGGGCCTTAGCATTGGGCGTTCGTCCGGCGTAGCTCCGTTCGTATAACGCATGATTGTCGAAATCAACATTTAGTATTTTGTATTTTGATGATGTTAGAATCAAAAAGATCACATAGCGTAGGTATGTGGTGCATCTACGCTTTGCCTACACGGTGTGTACGCGGGTCTATGATTGTACTGCGAGGGGTCTACGTGGGTCTACGAGTGTGCTACGCAGGGTACTACGCGGGTCTACGACGGTACTACGCAGGGCATCGCCGTGTTCCGCGGCCCATAAAGCGTCTAAGTTGGACAAGTGCCCAATGCGAAAGCACTAAGAGTATCGAATTAAAACAAAAAAATAACTTTCAGCAGTAAGTTTTTATTCGCATTCTGGATTTTCAACGCTCGGCTCAACACCAAGAGTTTAAAATCCAGTGCGCGGTAAAATTCTAAAGCGATATTTTTACGTCCGTGCCTACTAAGGCTTACAATTGTGGAAAATAAGAATACTGATTTTTGATGTAAATATACTAAGCAATAGTTTAAGGTATTTTTTAGTGTATGCAAGATTCTTAGTACATTTATTATGTAAAAAATTTATATTCTATAAATTTGTTTTAATTATATAATAAGCATTATTTGACTGATGTTATGTATTTTACAAATAAAGTACTTTTTACGTTTATTTTGTTTATAAATATCATAGTTCTACTATTCGTCTAATATTCGAAGTACATAAAGTAAGAATTGTGACAGGTTTTGCAAACAGATCTAGTAAGTGTAGGTACTAATTTAAATTACATTAAAAATGCATACTCTATGTACGGTCACTAAAAGAGATCACTAACCAGGGTCGTCGGATATAGTTGAAGTTCAGTAAGACACTGATAGATATTTTAGAATCAAATTAATTTAATTATTTTATTAGAAAACAAATAAAAAAAACCAACAGTTTCTTACTAAACATCATCTATGTCCGACGACCCCATGGTTACTTACCTCTTTTGTCGATAGATGTCTTAGGTAAATTATTGTACAGTCAACTTTCAGCACAGCGCCAAGTTTAGATACTAAGTATTTTAAAGTGGACAATGCAAACGTTCCAAAAAAAATCGGGAATGGCTCGATCTGACAGTGAAGTCACGATCCGAAGTCCTAGTATCAAATGAATAATCACTCGATACTCTTCCATTCCATGCCGTATCGTAGATCAATCAATGTTATCGTAGGAGTCCTCTAAACGCTGTTCACAAGTCCAAATTAAGAAAATTTTGTCAGTTTAAAAAATCAAATAGACGGTCACTATTCGTTCGACAGCTGTTTACTGGCAAGGCAAATCAGGTTACCTAAATGTGTCGAATTTTCGATACGATAGCCTGACGGATTGTTGTGAATAGCTATGCTGAAGTACCGGTAAACCGGGGTTACTTTGAACTGCCGGGTAACTTGGATTGAAACTTTTATTTCATATAAAATCGCGAAGTACGTAAAACGAAACGCAATTAGTTTTTTTTTCTTGTCTAACATCATTGATGAACTGTTGAATCCTTTCTAGAGGACACGCTGGGAATTCAAATTCTTTTTAGGCTTCATTTGTCTTTTACTAGATCACAGTTATCCCATACGCAACGTGCCCTATTTTCTTGCGTAATTCCAAAGCTATCAAAGTAACCCCATTCTCATTATAACTTTGATTAGACAGTTTTTATTTTTTTTCTCAGAATCAAGCCATATTTTTTCACATATTATTACAGAAATTGCGAGTTTAAAAAGAATCGATAACTAGACCGATTATATATTTTTTTACAACCAGAGCTTCAAAAGATATGGACCTTTAAAATTCAATATTGATCGATTTACGGTACTCTGGAAATAATGTAATGGCACAATTTTGCTACATGAGTTTGTATGGTTGACTTACTTAATAAACAATCACAAAATCAAAGTCTGAAGTATTAAAAGCGACACTGCTGGTACGAATTCAGCCACCGTCTCCCTGATTCGGTGAGGGTCAGTGGCTTGGAGCAGGCGGCGCCGTGGTAGTTGATCATCATGTAGTCGAAACAGTCAGTCACGCCGTCGTTGTTGCAGTCCTGAAATGCCATATGAACGTTGATTAAATAAGTTTTAGTAATTCTTCAGTGCTTAGAGAAAATTAAGATCTAAATAGGTAAGTATTTACTATACACCCAGTTTCCAAAATTCTGGTCAAGCGTCGTCGTATTCTCGTAAACCAAAATTAAAACAGCCAATCATAATAATGAAGTGTACATAAAAGATTTTGGGGCATGTTGTGTGTTGTGTGTGAACCTATGAATAAAAATTATTCTAATTCATTCTATTTGTTCTGGCTTCTGGAAGCTGGGCTAGTTAGCAATATTTTTACTAATGATAATTTAGAATCAGCTTGTATACTTAAAAGTGAGTAGTAGCACTTGCCTTTCCAAACTTCGCCATGTAACTCTCAACGATTCTTATCGAACAGTGGTAATCTCTGGCACAGTCTTCAAATGCTGAAACGAGATAAAGAACATAACTGGCATGACAGGTATAGCTAGATGCATCACAATCTACACTGCAGCAAAGAATAAAATCTAGTTTTTAGAGTCATGAGAAAATACTGCCATAAGCACTTGAGCCTTGTTTTCACTCTTGGCTGTCAGTATAATAGGCAAAGAGAAGAGAATAAATTATCAATAAGAACAGCTTTTACAGTCCAATCTTAGTCAAATATAAAGTAGGTATATACGTTATAGACGTCGTCACTCGACACGTCATGAAGGCAAATTCGCTTACTCGATCTCCGTCTACACCTCCGCCCTACGCCTCCAAATGAGCGATTACATATCGCTCATTTGGAGACACATCGACGTAAATGTATTATTTCCTAAAAATTTGTTAAACATGCCAAAGCACTTAGAATGCGTATTTACGTTAGCAAAGCAGACTTAAAAAAAAAGTTGCAGTTACGTCGATGTTTCTCCAAATGCGCGATGTCTCTTCAGATAGACAAAGTTGATTCTATACATCATTTACCTTCTTTCCTCTCCGGGTCATCATCAGGAAGGGTCGGCTTCCCAGCATCGACCCAGTACACCCTGGATATGAAGAACGGGCCGCAGTAACCCTCACTGCAGCCCCTATTCATGTCACACCCGGCCACATGGCAGAGGCAGCGGAAACAGGCCCCGTTAAGGTTTGTTATACGCACTCCTGTAATTGGTAGGGTTTTTCGTTTTAAATACGCGGATGATGAGCATGAAAGGAATCAGTGAGTAGAAGATTAAAACCAGCGCTGGGAGTCTGTCTCGTATAGCATTATGCTAACTAGATTTTTTGGGTTTGTTGTCTTTCTCTGCTCATGTTATCGCACATAAATTTATTTTTTATCTTTTTACTCTCGAGAGGTGTTTCGTCCATTTGTCTTAGGATTAACCTAAAAACTAATATTGGGGTCTAAAAAGTGCGCAGCGGTTTGTAAAAAAGTCGCTGGATCCGTCCATTCTCCTATTGCACAGTTTTTATTGAGGAATAGATTGCTTGGTTTTAAATATTTATCGTTTTTTTGCGAGTAGGCATTATGTGTCGACGACAAATCTAAATGCACAATTAAACTTAGAAGTTTTTTTGCCCCATTGTCTACGGCTCACCCACACGTAATATGGTAGGTGGTAATAGCAATCTGGCCAGTGACCTTTTAGAGACAGGATATATTAAAAACAAAGTCGGGTTAGTTACACCATTTATAACTCAAGAACCGCTGGACCGATTTTTATGATCTTTGATTTGTTTGATGTCTTCGCCCTGAACACTAGAATAAAAAATCAAGAAAACAATAATAATGAAGATAATTAATTTTCTTATACATTCGTTTTTATTGATTCTAATGCGGTACGAAGTTCACTGGGTTAGCTAGTATTTAAATAAACTTAGATTTAAGTTTTATTTATTCAGTTAGAATATTTACATAATTTAAAAAGCTAACAGTCTTAAAATAATAAAAATAATATGTACAATTATATAAAAAAGGAGGGGAAATAATCCAAGTGCATCATAAAATTCGTCCGCATCACACATCGCGTCGTTCGCGAGACATTGCATTGCTTAGATTAATTAAGCAATAAGTTTAACTAACTATTTATTGTACAACTACAATAAATACCTAGTTAGTTAAACTTTATGGCAATACGGGAACCATTATGATTTCGTCATCTCCGTCTGTCCGTCCGTCTGGAGAGAGAGAGAAACAGAGCCGTTTTACTAGAAGACTATTTGCATAAGCTTTATTCTGTGCACGGCTAAACAATGGAGTATTTAGTTGTAAGTGAAATTACCAAATCAACAAAGGGTTGGGCTTTTCCTATACATGTAACCGAGAAAAAAAACAAAGCAAAAGCACGTGGGGTTAAGTTTGATATCATAATTAAAAATATTGTATTTATTTATTTAATAAAATAAAGAAAGACAATTTTTTTTTTTAAAGATTATGATGTTTCGAAATGATTTTTGATTTATTTAATTAATTCAATAGTTTTTGAGATGCTTATGTTATAGGTATTATAATATAACTTTGATTTTCATAGTTTTTTCGAGAAATGCTGTGTACTGTGAGTGGGTAAATATTCATCCCAATTAAGACACCCTTCAGTGCAACACGGACTTGGCCGGTACTTGCTTGATTCTTAGTTCCAGGATACGATGACCACAAAAAGCTAGGCGAGTTTGGGTTCTTTGTTTTTTGTGAACCTACATACCAAATATTAGATTGTTATCTATCGATGTAATAGGCAATACGGGCTGGTGTCCGCAAACTCCACGTCAATGCGCGTACCTATTTTGCGTACGGATCTATCGATGTAAAAAGTGCAACATTTGTCCATTCATAATTA
Organism: Gortyna flavago; assembly: GCA_963669345.1. Classification (NCBI taxonomy): domain Eukaryota; kingdom Metazoa; phylum Arthropoda; class Insecta; order Lepidoptera; family Noctuidae; genus Gortyna; species Gortyna flavago. The sequence goes on from OY770144.1 coordinate 4,451,602, forward strand.
ATTGAGGTTGTTTTGTTTTTGATGCATCAATACATATACATATCTGTGATTCGGTCTCTTTATTAACCCCGACAAAAACAGAGGGGTGTTATAAGTTTAACGTGTGTATCTGTATGTCTGTCTGCTACATCGTAGCTCCCAAACGGCTGAACCGATTTTGATATTTTAAATTTGTGTTTAAATAAAAAGAACCCTTTGCCAAGTACAATTTGACCAATATAAAAACCAAAACAAGCCTGCAAACCCAATTTAGAAAAACCTAAATGATTTCATTTCTGTAGATAGGTTTGTACAAACACTTTTACACGTCAATCATTTTTTTAAACTAGATCAGGTCAGCATTTCCTATCTGACTACTCTGGAAGAAAGGCCGAAACAAACAAACTACTTCTCCTTGACTGCTGCAATGAAACGCCACAAAAGCGAGCCTACCAACTGTTATAAATGTTGTCGGAACACGAGGCAGACTATTAGAGACTTTAATTACATCACCTCTAATAAGCTATAATAATAACAATATTTTATTATCATTTGATAGCCCTTTAACCCTTACAAAAGCATGACGCCCACACATGGATTATTATGTCCTAGTAGATATTTAAAAAAAAATCCACTGACATGGATTTACAAATGAACTATCTAGAAACAAACACAAACAATGAAAAATAATTAGGGAAACAGAATCTAGCGTAGTTCATTAATATTAAATAGATATTAATTATTACATTACGATAAGTAATCCAGCGAGAGTGCTAAATATACCATTATACTATTTTATAGCACGTGTGACCTGAACCCGCCGTTAAGTCACGCTTTTCTGTATTAAATGGACTACTTACTTAAATGACAGAAAATCGTGACGGATGTAGGTCACACAGTGCTATTAAACTAATAAAAAATAAACAGTAACTTACCAGATATAGTCGAAAGAAAACAAGAAAATCCAAGAAGAGTCACGAAAAATACTTGTAAACACCGCATTTTCTTCAATCACTATTAAAACAATGTTGTAGACATCTTTCTGTCACCAAAGTACATTCTACAATAACGTTACACTGTATAAAAACTATTATATTAGGTATATATTATCTGTATAGTTTACGGATGTTCTTAGCTTCTGAGTTACAAACGTACCTAATGTCGATTCACGGAATTGGGTGTAAAAAAAATTGGGTAAAAAACTTGGCACTGCTCAGTTGATTCATCGTTGTTTGGTATCTTTGAGGATTAGGATTGTTTTTTATGAACAACCAGAAAAGTATAATGATATAATGACATATTTTATTGTACTGTCGTGCCGATTTCGCCGTGTAGACGTGTTCTTGAGTGCTAGCTATAGGCAGATTATATTAGTTATACTAATGACTTCGCACGGTTTTTACGACTTGACTAAAAATAGCGATTTCTTTATTTATATGGGTTTACATCAATTTAAAAAATTTCCAGAATAAATTCTCTATAAAATGACGCTGAAGGCCGCATAAAAATCCGCCGCGCGGTCACACACTGACACGAAAAGTGACTTTGTTTTATACGATTTAAAGACAGAAGAACAACTTTTTTTTTTTTTTTTTTTAAGGATGGGAAATCATCCAATGACCCCTCCCGCTCTGGGTGGAGCGGAAGGGAGTGTCAGACTCTTACTGACTAAAACCCATCCGTGTTCCTTCCTTAGCCCTTTATGTTCCGGGGCAGCGGTAACCCTTTCGGACAATCCCGCTGCCCCGGCAGGCTTCGGCCCTAACGGGCCCCTCCATGTCTGCTGACATCTCTTTGAGGCGCGCGTGGAACACATACGCGCCGTCCGGCACGGGCCTGGTCCTGATCGGACGGCGAGCTACCCATTACTCGCCGTCCGCAGGCCCGCGCCTACGGTGGCCGGGAGTCGTCACGCGGCTCCCGACGCCCGGAGCGTCTACCGCGGCGGCTGGGACGGGCGGCCCTCTCGGCTCTCTCCCTCTCCCATCCCGCCACCTCCTTCGCTAGCATGACTGCTTCGCAGAAGGAGGTGACTGCCTCCCACTCCCTCTCGCCCCGGACCATGGCTTGGACCAGGGCCGGGCGCGAGAGGTCGCCGCCGCTGCCGATCGCCTCTACAAGGACACGGCGGTGCTCTGCCCAAGCGGGACAGACCTCCACCGTGTGCACCACCGTGTCCTCTGGGCGACAGAAGAACAACTTTACTCTATAATCTTAAAAACCGGAACCGGGGTCACCGACATAGCTTGCAGAATGAATTTATCCCAAGAACAAATTAACATTGTAGTTGAAAATCATGTTCTCCCATACATTGCAAATGCAAATTTAAGTTGGTCGACTATTACTCGTAAACTTGCCTACTTAGCTGTGATAGTTTTCCTTTTAATTTCGTTATATATACGTGAATTTTTTCACATAACCATAAGCAACCATTTAGCTGGCAGGGGGGGGGGGGGGACACTGACTCTAACTAAAATTAGGACTTTAAAGCTTAATATTTCACAAACAGATCCCTGAATCGAAAAATGACTTTCACAAATCCGCAATATTTTTGAAAGACCTAACCAACCATGTTTTTTTCTCGTCTATCCCATGGTGATGGGTAACATCACCATGGGATAGACGAGAAAAAAAACATCCCACTTTACGTGTAGGTATAGGAGGTACCATATTTTTTTTTTCATGATTTTATTTTACCACTTTGTCGGCGTGCTTAATATGTATATGCATGCCAAGTTATATCTTTCTAGTAGTAAGGGTCTCTGAGCTAAGCTGCGGACGGACGGACGGACGGAAGGATGGACAGACAGACATAGCGAAACTATAAGGGTTCCTTGCTGACTACGGAACCCTAAAAAGATATGGGCGATTAGTTCTCATCAGACTCACAAAATTATAATAGGTATCTGCCACTAATCTACATATCTACGTAGGATCAAGATCGTGTGTTACTTCTTATGAGGCTCCTCCGAAGTGTCACGAGTTGATTAAATTATTAAATAGTAAGTGGAACTTAAAGGTGATATCCGTGAGCTGAGCTCCAGTTTCCACATCCTGTATGACCTCTCAAGCTCCGCTAATGAGACACAATTGATTTTCTATTGTATCGTACTGCATAGGGTACGCGCGGAGCTTGATATTTCTGGCACAGACTTACTTATTATTATCAAATTTTTCATCTCGAGTATTTATAAACGCGTTGACGGTTAAACGGTTTAACGGTTTTCTACTTTTGTACTTTCATTCATCTGCTTCTGCTTTTCCTTGACTTCCTGCACCTTCTCTTTTCTATAAGTATGTCATTGAATTGAGAAACATTTAACAAATCCTCTAAAAACTTATTGACCTTCTAATGATGGTCACTTTTTAGGGTTCCGTAGTCAACAAGGAACCCTTACAGTTTTTTATATTAATGAACCTCTGAGCGATAGAAATATCTGAGTCGAGCGAGAAACGTGTGGCACTGGCCGGTCACAGTTAGAGCGGCTTCGTACTATATCCCACCGGAATCCGAATTAAAAATCCGACTTCAATCCGAATTTCGGATTGAAGTCGGATTTTTAATTCGGATTCGGATCATATTCCAACATTCGCATGTTCTAAATTCGGACAGATAGAGTTCGGATGTAGTGCGCAACCCCTCATACAAATAGGACTATGGTCACTTCGGACCGGCACGCGGCATTTCTCGGATTCAGATCGGACGTAGTGCGAAGCCGCCCTTGTTTAGAGTGAAGCCACACTGCTCCGTTGCGTTGCGTTGTGACAAAATGTAAAACGGAGCAGTGTGGCTTCGCTCTTACTTGGCCATTCATTTAGTATTTTTAGGACTTCAAAATAGGATTTTTCAAGGTTCACTAAATATTTTAAGAAGCGAGTTGAATACATCTCGTAAATAAAATATAAGCCCAAGTAACGTTTAACAAACGTTTGAAGGATAAAAGGAATTCTATTTACATATTACACCATGCCTACTGTATGCCATTAAAAAAATCTTGTTTGGTTTTGCTCACGCAGATCTACGTTTTGTCATAGAATCAGAATGGAATCTCAATAGATACCTGTTTAAATTTTTTATTAAAGCTTTATGTTTATCTCAGAAAATACCTACATCATTAAAATATAGCAGTTTGCTAAATCTATAATCTCTAACAAAGTCGGGTTAGTTACACCATTTAGGTATAACTCGAGAAGGGCTGGACCGAATTTTATAATCTTTGTTGGATTTGTCTTCGCCCCGAATAGCAGAATAATTATTAAAACATGGGAAAATATATAACATAAAAAAATGCTTCCTCTCTCCTAACTCACTTATTTTGCTGTGCCCGACAGGGTCCATAATTTATGATCTAATTATAAGTTTACCACCTAAGAATACATGTGGAATGTAATAAAAATATTGAATGAAAAAAAGAATGGCTGGAGCTTGCTTTGTAAAAAAAAAAATAGAGTAACACCTAGTTAGAACACAAATAAACATAACATCAGTAAGTATTATCTATTTATTTCTGACAATAAATTCGTTACGATGAATTCCAAGAGTTGTAAAGCATATCTAGTACATTTATTTAATAATACAGCTACTAAGAATAATACCTACGTAACTATGAATAAAGAAGAACTATGAACAAAAAGGTTCGCTTTAATTACTCTTCCTTTTTCAATGTTCTGGCGCATTCAGTCTAAGGACAGTAACTAACAAAATCTTTGACATGACAGGGCTTTGCGCAGCACTGTTCTGCCAGAGAGGCTGAGGTGTCTCTCTTCATCACCTGACCCTTCCACTCGTGGTTGTGATGACTGTGTTGGTGGTCGTGTTGATGGTCGTGTTGGTGGTGATCTGAGGACAAATATTTTAATTTATAACTCGTGCCATTAAAAAGTCGTACCTACTTAAATCTGCAGACCTTTTTATGATTTTGAAAGCAAGAAAGAAAAAAAAAACGTTTAAAAGTATTTGCGGCAAATAAATGAAGGAAAAAAAAATACAAAACATTTTCAAGATTTCATCCATTAGAATCATGCATTTCGATATTGGAGAATTATGAAAATAGGTGAGAACACTTCCGAACTGTGAACCTCCTCCTTTTTTCTCCTTTTTTGAAGTCGGTTAAAAAGGGAAATTATTGAAAACTGTAGGTACTATCGCGATCCAAAACACTATCGCGAATCTTCAAATCGTAGGACAAAAATCCCTTTCAACCAAAAACTTATGAGGTTAAAACCATTTCTTCATGATTTTTGGATATAGTTAATTATCGCTAATTAGTGCGACCTTTCTACATTTTTCTAATTACATCTAGAACACTACACTGATGGGAGTCAGATAAGTTACTTACGCTGCACATGTTGAAGGTTGAAGAAGTCGAGGTCCCCATCCTCGCAGACACGTTTCATGGCCCTGGCGAGCTCAGCCCCGCACACCTGGATCATCTTGCCGCGAGGATGCTCTTCAGCCGACGATATGGCCAGGATGCACACCACCAGGACACAGATAAGCTTCATCATTTTGATACTGTTGTAGGAGGATTATGTAGGTAACGTTAGAATTTTAAAATACTTAAAAAAAAAAATATAGGTCTGCGTCCTAATTGCATACCTAATCTGAATCATTTGAAGGATATTGCTAATCCTATAGCTTCATTTATGTTCGAAAAAATTATCTGCTCAACAACGTAAATAACGCCACTAGTAAAATTCATTTTGTTTTAAAAAAATTGGCTCTTTCAAGAAATATTAGTACAGAAAAACTCTACTATTTTGCTAAGAAACTCCCAAATTCTTTCCATCATCTATCCTTTTACAAAAGGACGAGTTCGGAATTAGAAGGCGTCCAGTATGAATTTTGTGCTGTGCCCGCGATTTTGTTTCTTTTGTGCATATTGGATTTCATGAGTTGTAACTGTCATTTTGACATAAACAGACCCAGAGTATAAATATAGATTTGTGACCCTAATAAAATATGATTGTACGCTTTGCTATAGAGACAAATAATTAAATCAAGAGAGAATATAAAAGAAAATGAAACGACTCTTACCTTTCAACACAACTTGTGCACTAATACTGTCTCCAGAAATTGGGAGCATCGTTTAAATACGTCTAATAATTGCTTCCTCTTCATTGGACGACTACAGGATGCTTGTATTAACCTACAGCAAGTCATTTTAGTACGTAATTGCTTATTAAAACATCAGTAATGAACTTTGGGATGCAGTAAGAAGAAAGAGCAATGGGATGTTCTAAATAGACTTTTATTAGGTACTCATCATATCATCTGCCTAGCCTTTTCCCAACTATGTTGGGGTCGGCTTCCAGTGTAACCGGATGCAGCTGAATACCAGTTTTTTACATGGAGCGACCCAAGACCAAATAAAAACCAAGACAGAGCACTGAGAACGATACAGTGAAGTATGCCAAAACTACACCTCCGCTCTGTGCACACACTCACACGCACACATTTACAACCACAGAACAGATAAAGACGTTACAACCATCTACAATCAAACTACACCTCACTAAGTGCACACATGTTTACGAAACCGGCGAGCACACCCCACAACCCCACACTTCACTGGCACCCATAATCTTCAGTAATTTAATAACTTTAATTTTGTATCTTTTTCAAAGTCCAAGTCGCACAAACGGCTATGGAGCCATGTGAAGCATATAGTTGAAAGTCCGAGTTCGTAACTCGGAGATCCGCGTTAGGCGTAAATTGAATATGAGTTATTCCGGTCCGATTCCCTGAAACCCCTTCAACCACCCTCCTGGATATTTGTAAGTCGGCCCGGTCGGCCGCCGTGGAGCGAAGCGCAGCGTGTGCATCAGAGTGTTCTTTAGACGTCGGTATATCCTACGTACCGACGTCCAGTCGCTGTCCATGGAGTCAATGTAGTTCTGTTTCCGACTATGCTTAGCACCTAGAGCCTAGCGAGTCACCTTGCACTTGGCGAAGTGAAATGAACGCTCTAGAACTTTTGCAGCCGGCCGCACTACGCACTTGACGCCTTCGCTAGTCGTCTAGCGTGTATCGAAGGATGTTAAGTCACTAGGCTCTAGACGCTTAGTAAGTCACCTGTCAGTGCATACATAGCATGAAGGCCTTAAATGTCATGCTGCTATGCTATGCATGCCATGCATACTATGCTATGCTTTGCCATGCATGCAATCGACTGGTAGAAAATGCCCATGACATTTAGTCCTCATTTGTGTGCATAAAGTACTAAATAAATAAGTAAGTCCAAGATCACTAATCAAGCTTACAATACCACAAAATGTTGTAAAACTGCCCGATTCTCAATAACCACAAAGTAAAGGCATTCTTAGATTGGTTGTCATCCAGTGGGGTAATCGCGTAACACTAACAGTAGGAATGGAATTCATTTTGACCGTTCAACAGCTACTTTTGCGTTATTTACGTTGTTGAGCAGACAAATTTTTCGAACATAATGGATAGCAATACCCCTCAAAATGATTCGAATTGTGATTGATAGTGTGTTACGCGATTAGGGTCATCATCATCATCATCATTTCAGCCGAAAGACGTCCACTGTTGGACATAGGCCTCCCCCAAGCACCTCCACTTCAAACGGTTCTGTGCATCTCGCATCCAACGGGTTCCTGCGGCCTTCACAAGGTCGTCGGTCCACCTTGCAATCAGGGTCGCAATTAGGGTGCTGGTTGTCAAAAGGAGTTAGGAGGAAATAAAAACAAAATACGTAATCCTAAAGACTAGTTCGATTTTATTAAATGTTTTTTTAGAAAAATATAAATTATAATTTGTGTTCCTTATCGTTGGTTAAAATTAAAGAGGTCCCTAAACATTTACGAACGAATACGCTAATTTAATAGAGACATTTCATGAGGCGGCATGCTGAAGCATAAGCTACGAGGATTAAGAAGATATTTGAAGTCTTCGAGGCAGTTAGCACACTTGGCAACTACGGTATCCTATCCCGTGTACCTATGGTTCAGAACTGGTTAGACCAACTTGCCAAAAGCAATACGCTAAAGCTACCATGGTCAATCAAGATCACAATTTTTTGACTTTTTTTTTTAAATTGCGTCGATATATCTTGTGTAGTTATATTGTAGTTATATTGACGATGTCGTTTGTTTATGTATACTTCGATAATCCAGGGTTGTTGGCAATACTAGTTCATAAAAATTGCCGTTCAAATCGACAACAGAAAATGAATCGAAAATTTCATCGTGCTAAAGATTGACTGTTTGATAGGAGTAGCTTAAATCTCTCGTATCATATACACCGCTAGCCATGCCATCTCCCGCTAATCTTCCTTAACGTCCGTAGTGTTGGCCCTGGCCATGGCCCTGGGCCCCGGCGACTGCGGCGACGCACTGGTTGAATACATTGACATAGTTGAAGGGCAGTTCTCCCACGCATCCGTATCCACCTTTCTTGTGGATCGCCATGTAATCATAGCAGTCGACGCGGCCGTCTCCGTTGCAGTCCTGGGGAACCAAATATACAGCTATTAAAAAAGAGTAAACTATTGATATTTTTTCATCGCGGGTAGAACCTGGATGAGGTTGGCACAGGAGCGTGGAGATTGGCACAAGCTCAACATAGCTTCTCTGACCACTTTGCTCTAGTCCTCTACTTTTTGAATTTTGGCTGATTAAAAATCTTGGTTGCATTGGTTTAGTGTACTTCCAGGCTAAGTGACTACGTAAATACGTTCTTGACACCCGTCAGTCACCCGTGTTTTGCAAATTTGACCTTTATTAGTTACTAGAATTGTTTGTACTGACAGTTTAGTTACTCCAGTAGAACAACTTCTGACTGAAAGATTGTTTTAAGAGCCTGTTGTATTTAGGAGTCAGGAGCAGTGGAGGCCCAGTGACAATGGCCCCGACTTACGTGTCGTGGGTTCGACCCCAGGCAGGCGCTTTATTTGTGCAAATAATTTCATTGCCACTGCTCTCAAAACGGTGAAGGAAAACATCGTGAGGAACCATATGTTCTATAGAACCATAAATTCGAAGACATGTGACATCTACCAACCCGCACTAGTCCCGCGTGGTACATTACAGCCCACCCCTTCTCACAGAGGGGAGGCCTGTGTCCCAGTACCTAGTGGGTACAATTTAGGCTGACTATAGGAGTCGTCAGAGTTCAGTCACGACTTAATAATAGATTTTAAGAAGTAACATAATGTTCAATGCTTCATGTTATTTCTTAAGTTATGATAATTTTAAACTTATTATTGTTTGTGGTGGTTCTCCAAGTATTTCGGGTGATGTCATTTCGTGTCTGTATGCAAATGAGCGCACAATGACAACAGATTTGCATGTGACATGTACCGCCCACGACTTTAAGTTAACAGCTTTGTAGAAGAGATTACAAAAAATAGCACAAGAGTTTGAATGTCATTGCTATTGGGTTTTTAGTTTTTGGAAAAATAAAAACAAAAATGGAGTATCTTCTTATTTCGTATTTTTTGTAGATACCTTATTTGCATTTCGTCATAATGTTCTTTTTAAGAGGAAAGTCATCTTACTTATTAAATGAGATGGTCTGACCATATATGGATGAATGTAGTTGACTTACCTGAGCGAACTTGCTCATGTATCCTTGGACTGTGAGAGCGGCGCAGTACGGGTCATTTGTGCAGCTCGGGAACGCTGGAAAATGATATCATCAAATTAATAACATGCAAGTGCTTAAGTAGGTACATATTTTATACAGAATGATGGTGGTTATGACTGGTACACACGGCTACACATCAAGCTATACATTTCCAGTTTTCGCTTACCTCGCATTATATAGGTTTTTCGTACAATCAGAAGTCAGCTTATACTGGTTATGTATAGCTTGATGTATAGTCGTGTGTACCTCCATCCACAGGGTTGAAAAATACACCACTTTGTGTGGGCCAGCCAGTACCTAATTGCGTATCTATGCTTTAATTTTGACAGTTCAACAACATTCATTGCGTTATTTACGTTGTTGAGCAGACACATTTTTCGAACATAGATATGAAGCAATGGATTGGTTAAATCCTTGATCGTATCGCGCAGGTTCTAGTATCTACAAGTTGCGTCACACAGGCTAGGTACTGTAGAGGCTGTCTATGTGGCCATGTCTACGATAAGACAGGCTGGTCATAATTGACAATTTATTTCTTTCAAACATCCAAGCAAACGTCAAATATTTTATTAATAATATTTTTATATAGAATAGAAAGAGGGCTAGTTTAACTTCGTCATGTAAAGTTCTTACTCTTAAATATATTCACTAAATCTTTTCGCTCTTTGATTTAGTAGTGTAAACCCTCTGAGCCTCACCCCCTACAGTATCTACTTATTGTGAAAACCACGTAATACTTATAATTTGTGGGACTGGCAGGTTCTGCGGGGTTTGCGTAACACACTATCAGTATCTAGCAATCGCTTTAATTTTGACAGTTCAACAACATTCATTGCGTTATTTACGTTGTTGCGCAGATATTTTTTTCGAACATATGAAGCAATGGATTAACAAAATGCTTTAAAATTATTCAGATTGAGATTGATACTGTGTTATGCAATTAGAGTGCTGGAGCTGGAATGTTACCTATATCAGATTTCAGATTTTTATTATTTTACAAGATTCTGAGTGTTTGTTGTTACACTTACAAGGGTATTATTTATTCTTAGTATTATTTATTCTTGGACCTCACATACTGGGTTTTGTTGAATATTTTGATAATACAATTGTAGGTATCGGATTCAGTATCTAGTTAGATCTAAAACAATCATGTGGTTATTGTATTGCATTCGACTTTTTGTAGGTAACTAGATAAGTGGCGTGTCGCGTGACCCATCGGAATGATTTGTTTGGCAAATTTCAACTATTCGATATTTTAAAATCGATTCATCTAATGGCTGTTTTAACTGTAAATAAAATCATGAATTACTTAAATCAAGGCCGGCCAGTTTTAAGAAACAAGTTTAATACTTTACGTACTTAATTGGTATTTAATTAACATATCAATCTGTTATTTATAGCCATGTAATTTATTTGAATGGATAACATCTAACATTATCTACTGTGTCAACTGTCATGCGTGCACATTAAAAAAGAGATTCATAAATAAATTACTACTTGGAAACATTCCGGATGTCTCTAAGCAAATATTTCTGCAGACAGAGGTGGGAAAATCCTCTCTAAAACCCGTTATACACACACATGTTTTTGCCTTTTTTGTTTATCAAATTAAATTCTAGAAAGCCTATAATTCCCCAAAAAAAGGCAATATTGTTTTAGCAACTCATCTAAGGCGGATCACACACTACACTCTACAACGCGCGACGTGACGGGGCGAGCCAATTTACCTACACGCCAATATCTGGTGAACTGCTCATGAGCCATTTGTAGTTTTGTACACAGGGCGACACATCAAGCATCACATTTCCAGTTTTATCTGACCTCGCATTGTATAGGTTTTTCGTACAATGAGAAGTCAGCTTATACTTTAAATGTATAGCTCGATGTGTCGCCGTGCGTACCTACCTTGTATGTAAAAAATCTGCGCCCAGTCGCGTGGCGCGTTGTAGTGTGAGGAAGGAACATTACGCTGTACAGAACATCGTCTTACCATCAGGCGCATCAGGGGACTGTCCGTTCAGGGTAGGTTTGCCAGCATCAGCCCAGTATGCCCAGGTGATGTGGAACAGTCCACAGTGGTCACCTTCACACTGGATGCCGCGCTTGCATCCGGACACCGCCTGACAGATACAACCGAGACACACTTCGGTCACCGGCTGCGATGAGGACGAGCCTGGCAAGTGAGCTGGAAAATTTAGAAAAAAAAAAAAAAAATTAATTATTTATACACAAAACATTTAATAGAAAACAATATATAGGGCCAAATTTAATTATCTAGCGAAACTCTACAGCCGTGATGGGTAACGATAACTAAACACGATAAAAAAAACAATCAAATTGCGGGTCAACGACCGCTGGCATTGTTGTTACTTGTAGTATGAGCTGAGAAAATCTATTTTCTTTTGGTTTATCGCATTTAGGTAGATATCGACCCATCACGTCTGTGAAGTTTACACACAATATAACAGTTTTTTAAACTGATATTTCAAGTGACTTCACATTGACCCCACAAAAAATCATCAAATTAATTTGATGATGACCTTTTGTTTTATCATGTTTTGCCATCGATACCCAATACGTCTGCGGAGTTTCGCTAGCTAATTAAATTTGAACCAGAATAAAGATTTACAAGAGCACAAAGTACTGCTTATTTCATGATTTTATAATATTTACTTAGATAAAGTCGCTTGTAGGGAAAAATATGGGTTTGAAAAACCAAAATGATTTAAAAAAAAAAAAACCTAAACGTTCTTTGTTAGTTTATTACATACTCCTTTTAGTGTTATTATCCTAATAAAATTACGAACGCATCCATCACGAATTCACGACAGTTTAAAAAGGAATAAAAAAAAAGGATGCAGTAAAAAATATGCACAAACGATTCTAACGACCATGAAGTTTTAAGTTGGATATGCGAACTTTTTTTTAAATTGGAATACAAACTGAAATCTATAAAGGTTTTTTAATAGTGGTGTGAAAATCCCAGATCCAAGGTGGCATACCTTTGTGAGTGATGACGAAATATATGTAGGTATGGTTATGTAAATGTGACCGCAAAATGTAGTGACAAGTCCTGTTTAAGGTCAAGGTGCTTTTTGTGGCCATAGTTGGGCCTTGTAATGCATGAAGATGTACGATTTGTTTATATTGCCTGGCCCTTTATTTTATGTTTGTTAAACTAAGATTACTAAAGAAGAAAACGTAGACACGAATCATTGCTCAACTTGGCTCGACTCTTGTACACAAAACGTTCATAATAAATAGATGAAATGAGGAATATGAAAGAAAATAATTAATCTTGAAAGACTTGCAGAAGTATAGACAGAGATTCATTATAAACTGCAGTAAGGCTCAGTTGCACCACAAAAATGCGTTTAGCTCTAAACGCATTTAAAATATGGTTATATTTTTGTTATTTGTTTTAAGTTGTCAGAGACCGAATGAAGTTTAGCGTGGTGCAAGTGGACGTTCATAATTAACGAAGCAGTTATATTTTCGATTTTGACATTCTTGTCAGGTGTTAAATGTTACTGAGAACTTTTGTTAGATCATCAAATTTTTACGCTCGGTTTTCCCCCCTAAGACTCTCGAAGTTAACTTATTCGTAGTTACGGACCCTTTCCTTGCATCCGTGTGGGTTTACCTTACATAAACTTATTTTTTTTCTGACTTCTAAGATTTTCCGCTTGTTAAACTATTTTATTATATAAATTATGATTGCATATTACATAGTTACCATTGTTCTTAGAACACGTCAGTGTCGAGTCATCGAGAGATGCAAATTATTTTTTGTTCAAATGAACTTAAACGTCGAGGTTAAGGTTATTGAAGGTTATTCTGTTGGGTTAAACAGCACACGATGTGTTTTATGAGCTAATTGACTTTAATTTGTGAACTTAAATTCGATGAGAGTACGGTTTACTATCGGGAAATTTTATCAAATAAACATGGCGTTCCCTTACGCTGTGTATCAAAATCACGCAAAAACTACTGAATACGTTTGAATTTTTGGCACACGGATAGTTTATAATCAGGATGTTAATCGTATCCATGGGAATACCGGGATTAAAAGTATCCTATGTGTTAACATAGAATACTTTTTATCCCATTTTTTTTGTTTACGTATATTTGTTTAACAAATACTCTATTTATAGCTAAAATTAAACACATTTGTAAATCTGCCTCACGATTTTTGTCAACAATATAGTATTTTAGATGACTTAGAAAGTGCTCAAACGCTAAGTTGGTTTTTACGGAGCCACTTTAAACACCACTATAGGGCCCAGCCTAGAATCCGGAAATCGACGTTAAGCATAAAACGACTTGGATACTATGAGAGATTTTGGAGAATTTTGTGCAAATTTTTTTCCACTTTCCATACAGTATTTATTACTTAGAAAAACTTCTTGGCCGCGGCTGCGAAATAATTAAATGCCTCGTGTTAGCCTCTAATCAATAAATCTACATAACAACACATGCATTAAAAAAAAAAACAGATTAAATAAATATTATAGTAATGGATTAATAATAACATCGATGCGGAAACACATCTATTATAAACATCTTTTACAATGACCTATTAATAATAAGCAGGTACATATCACGGAAGTAAATACATATGAGAAATACCTTAGACATAATATGTATATCTAATAGACTTTATTCGTGATTTGTGAAGGAGAGAAAGGAAATACTCTGGGAAAATCCGTATTTAAAGTTCAAGATCGAATGAGTATGTCTTAATTCCTATGTTGATACGTAATAAGGTGAGCAATAGATCCATGTCAAGATTGTGGGTGTGGTTATATGTACTTAGGATAGAAATGAATGTCCTGTAGGACAAGTTGCAATAGAATATATAGGAATGAATGTCCTGGGTTGAAAGATGTACGGCCAAGGGCATTACTTATCATTATGGTCTGTAAAAATTGTCAGTCTTTGCTTTTGCAGTGCTTTTATTTATTGTTTATCTAATTCTCGGTCTTACATTAAAAAAACTAAGTAGAAAATAAACTTTCTCTCCAACCAGATGCATGAAGGTACCTACTGCATGTGTGCCAAATCGCCCTATTAATTTTTGCACAGCAAGTACAGCAACCCAAACTGCCTTCACTTTGAATGCATTTAAAACATCAAGCAGTTATAGACCGACCGCTTAACTGAGACGTTGCCTGGCGGTAGTAGCGCGGTGCGGGAGGGGTGTGGTGAGGTGATGCCAGAGCTCAGTGGTTCGTCAACTTGTGACAACTATGACCCCTTCCACACCGCGCAGCTACCTCAGGCAACGTCTCAGCTAAGCGGTCGGTCTATAGCAGGGTTACTAATACCTAACGAGAAAACGCAAATAAACATGTCTGTAGATCGATAACACAATAAAAACCCGTCTCACGTCTTAATGATAAATTACGTCCCATAAATCAAGAATAAATAAATGATAGGGCAAAATTGAACCATCATTTATTGATGCTAACCACGTTGCAATATTTATATTGTAGTCTGACGTCACGGTCTGACCTATTATGGTCATTTGCCATTCAGCACACGGATATCAGTGATATCATACATATGGAGGGCACGACGCGATTAACAACACATTATTTACAATTTTTATTTCTGCTTTTAATTCTCACATTGTGTTACTTGGCGTGGTTATTTATAGAATTGATGTTAAGGCAAAGAGAATTAAATTAGCTTTTAAGTTGATGTCAGAGTAGAAGCCTTGAATCCACTGCCTTTATTTTGTTTAATGGAGGAAGTGTAACTATAGGTATTCTTCATAAATCTCTAAGAAATCATTGTTGGTGATTAGTTGGACATCGAAAACTTTCCAACACTAACTAGCCTAAAGATTTTCTGATCTAGTTCTTTGTTTTACGACCGTTACTTAAATTATATCTGCGCATCATAAAACAGCTGCAAAAACATCCAAAACATTGTAAAATACGAGAGGCACTTTGAATTATTTTTTATCCTTAATTAGATCTTAAAAAAACAGCTCATCGAAGGACTTGTGGGCAGCAATGCGTGAACAATGTGTTTCTGAAGTATTCTCGTTTGAGCACCTATTTTTAGAGCACCAAAGGTATTCCCATTTGAGCACCAATCAATATTTTACCGTGGTGCTCAAAGGGGAACAATAAAATATATTCCAAAGTCTATTCCTAACCTTGTTTCTGATGTTATTTCCACTTAAACGAATAACAACTTTATGTTAGCTTAAATTAATTAAATTAATTTCAAACTGACTATTACTATTGAAAAAGTCGCAAAAAAGTGAAGTTGTAGTGCAAGCTGAACTTTATGCGTGGGCATTAAAGTGGTTTTTCCAAAAACAAATATTTTTTTACACGTATGGTAACTATATCGCAAGTTAGTATAGTACCACTGGATCCGGTTGAAGACCGGTTCATCTACGTTGCTGTACTGGACTGGTCTGGCGACATATTCCTAGGATATTGCATACAAATTAAGGTGCAAGCGTTGGCGGGACGCCTTTCTTGAGCGTCAAGGTTGGTGCCAGGTACAAAGAAAATACTTCGGTAGAGCAAAAGTAGTTTTATGTTTGAGACATCTAGTTTTTAGCTCTCGTGACGTCGTTTTTAGCTCTGGTTTTGGTCCTGTAGGTACTTTTGGTTTGTATAATTTCGGACAACGTCTTACCTACAAAGGACAAAATATAATTTTGGAGGCATTCCCTTTATTTGTAAACGTTTGCTTAAAGTTAAGGAGTGATTAGCGACTGTTTAACCATACATTTTGACGTTTAAATGTCACTTAACTTAAAGCATCGTTTATAAATAAACCCCTTTGAATCAAACATATGAATGCTTACAGAGTTTTGGGGTACATAGGAATAATTGTTCACGCCAACATTATGTACCTACTTTGGAATAGGAAAGTAGAAGTTTACCAATCAATTAATTTGCTTAGCCTTTTTCCAACTATAGTATGTTGGGGTCAGCTTCCAGTCTAACCAGATGCAGCTGAATACCTGTATTGTACACGTTATCTGAACTCCGCAACCCAGTTACAGGGTAACAAGATAGCCCTTGATAAGACTGGAGAAGTCTACCATCACATTTAAATTATGCCGGTTATTTCTTAATGTCATCAAGAACTTCGCTAGAAATGTGTAAATATCAAATATTGGCGCTAACCATCAGTCTGTCAAGTATGCGTGAATGATGCAACTGTTGACCACAAGTAAGTTGTTGGCTCATCGGCCATTTTGCAAGAGCGAGGAATGAAGAAATTCCGATAAAGTAGATATGTCACATTACAGGCCAAAAACTGGTAGACAAAGTGCTATAGGTAAGTAAAGAGTAAAGAGTTTGCGGCATTGTTCGAATAGACAGTATACATAACATAAACATGACTCTGCATTGTTAGACTCACATTAAAAATACTAATAATATAATGTTTGGACTTTAAAAGAGACCATGAGTTTGTTTCGGCATTTCTCGTCAGGGATCAGTCAGCTATAGGCCGAGACGTTGCGTTGCCTGAGGTAGCAGCGTGGGGACGTAATGCGAGAGCTCAGTGATTCGTCAACTTGTGACAACTATCACCCCTCCCGCATTGCGCAGCTAACTCAGGCAACGTCTCTGTTAAACGGTCGGCCTATAGGAAATATTATAATATTGACGTGTAAAAAAGTCTTAAAATATCTAGGTACTTACAATAATAAACATTTCATTTCATAGTATCACGTCTGGTTACCCTGAAGGGTTAAAGTCAAAGTCAAATAATTTATTTCAAGTAAGCACCATTAAATATAAAAGACGCTTTTGAACTTCAAAATTTACAAGCAAATTGAAATTACTCTAGGTGGGATTCCAAAAAGCAGTTTCATACGGAGAAGAATGGGCAGAAAACTCCTTAGTAACTCTTTTAAAGTTTTTTAACCATATTTTGTATACATCTCTTATGTATAAATAAAACGAAGAACGGCTAGACCGATTTTTATAAAAATCTTTTATTTGTTGGGTTTGTCTCCGCCCCGAATAGCAGAATAACTAAGTATCAAAAAATGAGAAAAATTCACGAAAAAATTAATGAAGGTCGCCGGGTCAGCTAGTTAAGAGGAAACGCGGGTGGTCGTTTCTCCATAGAAACGCTCTCACCTGTTTTATTCTGGTTAATGACCATAAAGCAATGATTTTTTCAGAGAATAATAAATATTAACTACTTTTATGTTCCTATGTTTTCCTTTTTGACGATACATTATTTTTATAAACACTAGAACCCTCAAAAAATGCCGATTTTAACCGCTGTCAACAGAGGCCTAGTGTAGACAACTATTAATGAAAAAAGAAAAACATAGGGACACAATAACATCCTTATTATTCACTTTATGAAATATCTTTTACATTGGTCCAATATTGGAAGAGGAAATAGCCGGGAGGCGAACCAATTGACCTTGGCGCGCTTACCAGGGCGCTTCTATTTTTTGAGGGCAAGCAAAAGTGAACTTAGTTGTTGCACAGATAATATAATAGTAGCTCAAATGCTATAAATGTTTATACAAATTGTACGACGGAGGTTCCCTCTCCCTCACGCACTATGAGCTCACTGCCTGGTGATAACATTGAAGTCTTGGGGTTAACTCCGGATAATCATTTAAACTAGTTTGTAAGACAACAGAAGGTACCAGTAATAATATTCTTATGCCTAACAACAACAACAAGGTATCTTCTTGCTCTAAAATAAGTAAATATCAAAAAGGAGATCAGCAGAATGCCTTGAAATTATTTCATCAAAATATTCAAGGCATTTCTTCCAAATTATTAGAAATTGAAATGTTTTTAGAAAAAACAAAGTTTGACATTGTTTGTTGTACTGAACATTGGTTAAAGGATTACCAAATGTTAATCAATTATGAGAACTATAGTGTAGGCAGTTGTTTTAACCGTAAATCTATGCTGCGTGGAGGTTCTCTAATATTGATAAAAAATTGTTTAAAATCAAAGCAACGAAATGACATAGTGAGTTTATCAATTGAACATTGCATCGAACTGTCATGTGTTGAGCTAGATAAGCATGTTGTAGTGTGCGTTATAGACCCCCTAATTATCAGAACTTTTCTGTGTTTGAGTCAGTGATGGAGGATGTCCTGGCGAAACTTGCATCAAATAACAAAGCCGCAATTATTTGTGGTGATTTTAATATTAATATTTTAGAAAATAATTCAAATAGCAGTAGATTATTAAGCCTATTCAAATCGTTCAATTTATCTAATGTTTTTACAGAACCGACTAGAGTAACTCCTACTTCTGCTACTTGTATCGATAATGTCTTTTGCGACTGTGATTATTTAGATAAAGCCATCGTAAATTATCTGCCGTCTGATCATAGTGGACAAACGGTCACTTTTAAGTTTGAAACACCTTTGCAAAAAGTGCAAATTCAATTTAGACCAATAACGACTGGTAAACTAATTAGATTCAATAGTACCCTAAATAATAAGTTAAATGATCTGTGCCATGATATTGGTGATGCAAATAAATTGTACGAGGATTTCTTTTCACTAGTGCACACTCAATTCAATAAAACTTTTGAAAAGAAATCAAAAAACATTTGCCCTAATTTTATATTTAGTGACTGGGCAACTAGAGGTATAAGGATAAGTAGGGAAAGACTGTTCGAGCTGTATGGCCTTAAGCCTTACATCAATACTGAAACTTTCAGCAAGTATGTTACTACATATTCCAAAATTTTTAGAAATACTTGCAAAACTGCCAAAGCCCTGTACATTAGCAATAAAATCAAATCGGCAGAAAATAAAATAAAAACAGTTTGGAAAATTATAAATAACGAAACTAGTAGGAATAGAAAACGAAACACTGATTACACGTTGGAGACTTCACGTGGTGCCATAAGCTCTAACTTAGAAGTAGCTCAAGAATTTGTAAATTTCTTTACTAATATACCATTAAAAACGACGGAAGCCTTAAATTCTTCACCCGACGTATCAATTGATTTATTAAGAACGAACGTTCAAGCCTGCCCGGTTGAATTTCAATTTAAACATATTAACCCTGTAACAGTAATAAAAGCTTTTAAGCAAATTAAGATCAAATTGACCGAAGATGTTTGGGGAATGTCCATTAAAGTCTGTACCTCCATAATTGAGACTATTGTGCCTTATTTAGCTTTAGTATTTAATTCGTGTGTTGATCAAGGAGTCTTTCCCGATTTAATGAAATACAGTAAGGTAATACCACTTTACAAATCCGGGGACAGTAAAGACACCAATAATTATAGACCCGTATCCATGTTGCCGGTTTTCAGCAAGGTGTTTGAAAAAATAATACTCAATCAGATGCTCAATCATTTTAACACTAATAAAATCCTTCACGATCAACAGTTTGGTTTCACCAAAGGACGTTGTACGACCGACGCCGGTGTAACCTTATTAAAACACATTTTTAACGCGTGGGAAGAGGCTCAAGACGCCATAGGAATCTTTTGTGACCTCTCCAAGGCATTTGATTGCGTCGATCACGAAACCTTGCTTTTGAAACTTGAGCATTACGGACTTGGAAAACTTGCGCTCAATTTAGTTAGTTCTTATTTAAATGATAGACAGCAGCAAGTTCAAATAAATGGTGTCAATTCACATGGTTTAACAGTAATAATGGGTGTGCCACAAGGCTCGATATTGGGTCCTTTCCTCTTTTTAGTGTATATTAATGATCTACTCCATTTATTAAGAAATCAACCTCAAATGGTGTTATTTGCTGATGACACTTCCTTAATTTTTAAGGTAAATAGACGGGCTACAAATTTTGACGACGTAAATAACGCCCTAATGCAGGTTCAAAATTGGTTCACTGCTAATAATTTAGTATTAAATGGAAAAAAAACTAAGTGCATAAGATTTTCTTTACCAAATGTCAAAGGTAGTGATTGTGAGATAATATTGAATCAAGAGAAACTAGAATTCGTCGATAAAACTGTTTTCCTGGGGATCACGCTCGACTCAAGGCTACAATGGGGTCCTCATTTAACATCTCTTTCAGGACGGTTAAGTTCAGCAGTTTATGCTGTCAGAAAAATCCGTCAATTTACTGATGTAGATACCGCGAGACTAGTTTATTTTAGTTACTTTCATAGTATCATGTCATACGGTATTTTACTTTGGGGACGGGCTGCAGACATCGATTCTATTTTTATTCTGCAGAAAAGAGCCATTAGAGCCATATATAATCTTCGCAGGCGCGATTCTCTAAGGGAACTGTTTAAGGAAATTAACATCATGACGGTGCCTTGTCAATATATCTACGAAAACATCATGTATGTAAGGAAAAATTTACATCTTTTTAGCAAAAGAGGTGAAAGACATAATTATAGTACTAGAAATAGGGACCTATTAGTTCAACCAGGTTTCAGACTGGCTAAAGTAGACTCATCTTTTATGGGGTACTGTTTAAAATGTTATAATAAAATACCTCCCCACATTCTTCAACTGAATGAGACAAAATTCAAGTCTTGTATAAAACGCACACTATGCAGGCAGGCATATTATAAGTTAGGGGATTACATCGTTGATAAAGATGCCTGGCTCAATGCTGGTCCTGCTCCACAACCACAACTAATTGATTAACTCTTGAAAATACTGTTGGAGCTGTTGAAGATTGTAAGACTATCTTTGCATTGTATAAACTCAATTTCCTTTATATTGTATAATTGCATAGCACAAATGTGAGTTCTATGTACTGTAGTGCTACCATTTACCGGGTAATGATAATAATGTCTTTCATTGACTTGAATGTGCCCTGGCGGCTGATAGTATGTCATGCTCACTAAAATGTCTCGCTGACGGTGGCGTGTGTGTTGGATCATTTAGCTCCCTTTAAAATGGTTGAGCTGAATGGTGCTGATCTATGCGTCATGTTCGTGAACGGGCGCCGTCAGTTGGGACTGGTCATCACTTGGCTGCCTCGGCTTATTTTTAATTATTTTACTTTTGGATTATTGTTTTGTTAAGTACTATTTGCTGTACTCTGGACACTAACGCGTACGTATATTTTTTTTTTTTTTACATCGTTCTCACATATAATTATAAATTCAACATTAATGATGTAACTAATATTTTTGTAAAAATATAATTTAAAAGAGTGTCCATGGAGTTTCTTGCCCGTTCTTCTCCATAGGTACCTACGCTTTGGAATGGGCAACTAGCTTCATATTTTCTGACTGACCTATTGACAATTCAAAAGTGCCTGTAAATGGTTTAATTGAAATAAATGCTTTGAGTTTGAGTTTGAGTTTGAATACTCTAGTATGGTGGTCAGGCGGGAGTGTCCGCGATAATACGTAATAGGGGACGAGTACTATATTGCCATCAACCGGGCACAAACCCAGACACCAGGCTGCTACTGAGAAATTCCTGGAAAAACCCAATAACACTGCCCGACTCGGGAGTCGAACCCAGGACCGCAAGCTCAGCAGTAGCGCCTGCGACCACGAGACGAACTTTCTATGTCGTGTGCACAGTCGTGTGAATAATTTTATTTCCGACATAAATAAACCGTTTATAAGTGATCTAAGTAATTGTCTATGAGACAATAATCACTTAATTGTAAAAAAAAAAGTATCGTTAACAATGGCTATCTCTTTCCAATTAATTTCCAATACACTTCCTCTATTTTATTTAACGGAGAGAACGCAATTTTATTGTTTTTGATTTCCTAAAATAAACATCGGCGATTTCACCGGTAACCAATCATCCTGAAAATTTGCATAGACGTTGTCAGGTGTCCAGAAACTGACATAGGGTACCTTTCATCTCGAAAAAAGTGCTGTTCCCGAGGTAAACAACAATAACGTTATTATGATAATAGATGACGCCACGTGTCTTTTGTCTTGATCGCAGACGAAGTCGCGGGTAACAGCTATCATACTAATACTATAAAGGCGAAAGTTTGTGAGTGTGTGTGTGTGTGTGTGTTTATATGTTTGTTACTTCTTCACGCTCAAACGGCTGTACCAATTTTGATACAATTTTGTATAGAGGTCGTTAACACCCTGGATTAACATATAGGCTACTTTTATCCCGCTATTCTCACGGGATCCACACTTATGCGGGTGAATCCGAGGGGTGCAGCTAGTAAATATATAAAAACAACAAAATATTTAAAACAATGTTATAAATTAAAAGACTGCTATTTAGCAGTATTTATAGAACGTTTCTTTTCTGACATCGACATGATATAGCATCATAATTATTATCATAGACAGCGTTCATGATAATTACAATTTATATTCTCGTAACTCCGTAAGTAAATCAGCACTGACAAGGGTCGGAAAATTATGACATAACTCGATGTACTGTCATAATAACGTAATGTGAGGTACTTTTGTCTTCACGGTAGAAAAATATGCAATTATACAACAAATTATGCGGTAATTTTAAAACGTTTTGATGTAAAAAAAATACTTTATAAAACATTATAGAGGTTAATGTTCTGTGGCAAAGGCAATCTTGGTTACATTTTAAAAAGGCAATCTTGGTTAAACAATGATGTGGTCATCTGGAAGTCAGATACAATGATGAAGATAGACAAATTATAATATTTTATGTAACAAAATACTGAAGATACGCTCCTTTACCTTACAAAAAAATTATACTTTGTAGATACTGTAGAGATTTTGTTTTGAGAAGTAGGCCTTTGATATAACCGGCCTCCGCGACAATTGTATAAGTTGATGGCATGTATAATGATATAAACACCTATTTAATATTTAGAAGATTAGAAATTAATAGAGACTGAGCGTGTAAACAGACAGAGCGCGTCATGGTGTAAAATGTGCGATTTTTAAGAATTAATCCTACAAATTATCACAGTATGATAAGTCGAAAGTTTGTGAGTGTGTTTGTACGTTTGTTACTTCTTCACGATCAAACGGCTGGACCAATTTTGATAATATTTGTTAAAGAGGTAGTTGACACCCTGGATTAACATTTAGAGTACTTTTAATCCCGGTATTCCCACGGGATCGACATTTACGCGGGTGAAACCGCGGGGCGCAGCAAAGGCGAAAGTTTGTGAGTGTGTTTGTACGTTTGTTACTTCTTCACGATCAAACGGCTGGACCAATTTTGATAATATGTGTTAAAGAGGTAGCTGACACCCTGGATTAACATTTAGAGTACTTTTAATCCGGGTATTCCCACGGGATCGACATTTACGCGGGAGAAACCGCGGGGCGCAGCTAGTAATTAATATATTAATACTTATTAATTTATTCGACCCGCTAATTTATAGTACCTATTATACCTATTATTGGGTTAGAACTGAGATCTCTCTATCATTAGGAAGCTCACACAATTTTGTTCTCTGTAGGAAGAAAAATGATCGTTAGACTATGTATTTCTAAAACAGTTTTCCTTATCGAGATTATAAAAAATGGAAGCTGTTTTGTATTATTTAAGAATGTTTATCATACCAATTATTGAAAAAAAAAAAATAGTTTTTTAAAGGTCAGTTGTTGATATCTACTTTTGCATAAAATGAAACCTACCCGGCTGTAGGTATCTAACACCTAAAACCAGTTAGGTATTTCCTTTGTTATTATGTTTTTTTTATTTAGGTATTCATCCTAGCGATGTTGTTAAATGAATTACGGTGACATCAACTTTCGAGTAAGGTAAACGCAGCTATCAACGACCCATCGAAAATCTGTAGTTATTACCGACCTATAAAAGTAATTCGAAATCTTTACGTTTCCAGAACTATTCTAGCTATAGGTAGGCAAAGTTACACACGCGTTTATTCCTTGAGCATCGTTTACTTTTACGTTAGTGTGAGTGACTGTGCAAAAAAGAGATAAAATACATCAGTTACTGCGGGGCAGCGTGGACGCAGGACGAATCGCACTGTTCCCTTGTTCCTTCAAGTAAGTACGTGACTTTTCTATTTAAGACATTTATACAAAGAAATGACGTCTATACTTTATCTTATATTACTAAATGTATTCATTTAAGTGTCAACTCTTGATTTCTTATGACATTTCATTAATAAAAAGCAATTTGAAACGATAAAACTTTAAATTAAAATGGGATGGTGTTAGCTTCATCACTTTTAGTTGTGGCAGCTATCAACGACCCATAAGTCGGCAATGGCAGCAACGTAACTTTTCGTTTTATTTTTCTTTTATGTTATTATATCACACTAACACAAGTATTTTATGGACCAGTTTAAATCTAAGCTATCAGTTTTTATAAAAATCTATTAGCGACTAAACTTTATTGTCTAGTTTTTACCATTTAGCGTTGTCAATTTAACGATTGATCGATATTGAATAGTTACAGTAATAAATCATTGTTTTTTTGTTTAAAACAGTGTGCATTTGTTCATATTTTTTGTGACATTAATCAATTATAATCTATTTTATAGTCCGAAGGTCAGTTGAATTAAAATAACCATTTTTTTATGAGTCGGTAATACAATTTATGTTTACACTTACATACTTTATTACCGACCCATGAGGGTCGGCAATAGCAACTATAAGAAGCTATTACCGATCGTATATAGATTATTTAGTTTCTCACCTACTTTTATGACATAATAGATTCCTATTAACAAATGCTACTTCTTGGCTAAAGCAACATAAAACATACAATTACATTTTCTTCCAGAAGTATGGAGCCACAAAAGCGTAGAAAAGTTTACAGTAAAACACAACTCGCCGATGCAATCACAGCAATTAATGACGGTACAAGTGTATATGAGGCATCAAAAAGGTTTAATATTCCCAAAACTACATTACGAGACAAACGGGACGGGAAATATAAGAATGAAATTTGCGGAGTTCAGCCGGTTCTTAATTTTAGTGAAGAAAAACAGATTGTAGACTGGATTCACTACCTTGGGAAGATGGGATTTCCAGTTACAAAAGAACAATTATTAGAAGCAGTGGCTAAGCTAGTCCAAAACTTAAATCGTCCAAACCCTTTTAAAAATGGTGTGCCTGGCAAATATTGGTTTGAGAATTTTATAAAGAGACATCCAACAGTATCTAAACGCGTTGCACAAAATCTTCCTTCAAGCCGAAATCAAGTCACAGAAGCGGCTATACGTGCATGGTTCGACAGAGTGAACAATTATTTTATGAAAAATAATCTGCATCATGTTTTAGAAGATCCTAGACGAGTGTTTAACTGTGACGAAACTGCTTTCTTTTTATGCTTAAAAGAGAAAGAAGTTTTGGTCAGCAGAGGTAGCAAACGAGTGTATAATCGTGTTGCTAATGACGAAAAAGAGTGCTTGACTGTGCTTGTGAAAGTTTCAGCTGACGGCAATCTAGCACCTCCAATGATACTTTTTCCATATAAACGTTTGCCAAAAAATCTTGTGCCTACATTACCTCGTGGATGGGGACTTGGTAACACGGAATCGGGTTGGATGAACACAGAAGCATTTTACGAATATGTTACCAATTGCTTCTATCCGTGGCTTGTAACAAATGAAATACCATTTCCAGTAGTTTTGTTTTTGGATGGTCACACATCTCACATATCACTTCCACTATCAACATTCTGTAAAGAAAAAGCAATCATCCTGGTAGCTTTACTTCCCAACTCTACACATATACTACAGCCGCTTGACGTAGCTGTTTTCAGACCAGTCAAAGGAACATGGAGGACTGTTGTGCATGAATTCAGAATTCAAAATAACTATGCCAAGCTTAAACGCACTGATTTTGCTCCGGCAGTAAAAAAATGTTTTGACCAATGCCTTAAGCCTGAAACCATACAGAGCGGATTCCGATGTTGTGGATTATATCCATTTGATCCATCTAAAATAAACTACAGTAAACTGTTGCCAAATTTAAAACATACTGAAGACCTCAACCGTATAACCACATCTGAATATGCAGAAAAATTTAAACATGATTTCGAGGCTAGATTGTCACCTATAACCTTACAAACTTTCAAAGATTCGGGAGGCCAATGGACGGGAGATCTAACTTATAAAAAGTTATTCGAATATTGGAAGAAAATTACCCCCGAAAACGCCATAAATCAAGAGAGTGGAAGTATTCTGCAGTTAGGGGAATCAACACTAAATAACAATTTTGTGAATGAAACGCCAGATATATCTGAGGCTATCCTAAATTTTGATATAGTTGCTGAGAGTAATCTAATACTGCCAATAGAGCAAGGTTCAGATGTATTGGGAGAAGAGGCATCCAACTTATCCCTGTTTATTGAAAAACCTCTACCCTCGTGGCCTACTGTAAACTTATTAACTGTACAAGATGAGTTCAACCAGTTTCTGCAGACATCTACTCCTCAACAAGATAATATACTTCTACCATCTACCAACGAGTTAACACCCTTGTCCACTTCGATTCTTACACCAGAAAATAATACTTTAATTGAAATAACCGCGGAGCCGCTACAAACACTTCAGAAGTATACACCATCACCCAAAAATGCAACCAAAGAGGCCGCTCCAAAAACAAGTGGTAGCTCTGCTATTCCCACACCATTTAAGAATTATGCGACACCTTTCAAAAATTCTCTTTACTTTCCGAAGAATACTATCGATTACAATAAAAAGAAGACATTAAATAAAAAACTCACGCCAACAGTAGCTATATCTGATGAGTTTATGGAATATCAAAGGAGAATAATAAAAGAAAAAGAAGACAAAGAAAATAAAAAAATAAAAAGAAAACAAGAAATCTTGGAAAAAAGGGAACAAAAAGAATTATTGAAGAAAACAACGACCTTAAAGAAGAAAAAACCTATTAAAAAAGTGAATGCGGTTAACAAAGAAGATTCTCCTGTAGCAGGACCTAGTAAATATCAATCAGATAGCGAATTCGATTTTAATTTACTTCCAAAGCAAGCAGCAAAGCGTCGCGTCCTTTGTAATAGTGAGTTAGAAAATGAATCTAAAAAAGGACATGAACATTCTAATAGTACTTTAATTAATGACAGAGATTCTTTTGAAACAGAAACTACCGTACATCTATTAGACTCTGCAAGAGAGACAGTTAAACGTCGAGTCTTATATAGCAGTGAGTCTGATGATGAATGTATATTTTAAGTGACATTAATGTTTTGTTTGTAAGCACCAGTTGTACCAAATCATATATGTAACTAATTAGTTGCAATTTATTTCCAAAAAGAGGTTAACCAATGGCTGTGATGATTAATATTATAATTTTCAAAAAATGATTGTGATCTCAATAGCATAAGGAAATATCCTAGAGTTTGAAATCCTTAAATTAAAATAAATATGTGTATTAATAGTATTATGTTGATTAATTTAAAAGTTTATAATTATTTAGTTCATAGGTATTACTAAGAAGTACTAATTTGTTTTATTAAAAATAACGATAATAAAAAAATACGAATAGGTATTTGCCATTTTATTTTGTTTTTTTTTATTAAAATCGGTAATCATCATCATCACTAGCTTATTTACATTCCATTGCTGGAAAAAGGTCTCCTCTCATACACGATCGGGAATAGCTGCATAAAAATCGTTAATAGCTTCACAGCCATTTTTATGGGTCGGTAATTGCAACAATCGACTAAGTCACATTGTAAATTATTTTTTACAAGATAATCCTTTATTTAAATGTATTTGATTCAGTAAATACATTTTTTATACATAGCACTAGCATATAAAATGAAACAATTAATCTTTAGAGGAACCAGTTTACTAAAAAAATATGGTTGATTTTAAAATTGCCTTAGGGGGGTCGTTAATACCTGCGTTTACCTTAACTTATTTACATTAGGTAGATAATTATATTGTTGACTAGCGACTAGCCCCTGCTGCGCACGAATTTTACCACTTGACGTAGCATCGAGAATTCTTTATATATGTAGTTTAATTTTAATTTTATACACATAAATCGTCCAGAATAAATTCTCTTGGTGAAAACCGCATCAATATCCGTTTAGTTTAGAAGATTAACACCATCATACAGACATCACACACATCATCATCAGACTAAATTATTTATTGTAGGTACACGGAACTAACAACAAACTACAGTTCTAAGAATCTGATAAAAAAAAACTATTTTACATATAAATAACTAGTTCGCTGGATCGTAGTTTTGAACAGTTTAATAATAATTATTATTATAACTTTAAGTTTAGTGTAAAGGAAAACATTGTGAGGAAACCGGCATGTCCTAGAACCAAAAATTCAAAGACATGAACATCTACCAACGCACTGGGCCTGCGTGGTGGATTACAGTACACTTTGTCCAGCAGTAGTAACATTATATTCTGATTGTGATTATGCAGTAAGTATAAAAACCAAAAGTGCTGATTATAAAGTTTAAAGAACAAAGAACCGAGTGACTTAAAATGATAAAATTTAATAAAGTACGGTAACGTAGTTTAGGAAAACTTCTTTTTTATTAGTGGCGAGATTAAATAAATTAGATACCTACTCTCATTCATATCATTCTCGAGTAATTATGTATTTTATAGTTTTCTTTCATAAAATAAAATATATAATTTAAAAGCTAACAGTCTTAAAATAATAATGCAATAGGTGACTTTTTATAAAATGAAAATAATATTTTATGAAATATTAATCAAGTGCAGATGGATGCCTGTAAACTGAAAGCGAGATGTGCTGAACTTGTGTACCTATTTTATATAAGTAGGTGTACAGGGAGGCAGGGACATCGACACGCAACCTCTTAGTGATTCTGAACCATGCCTTGAAATTTTTTATAGGTTATTTAAAAAAAAGAAAGCTTCCATACATTTTGACCGCATATAGTTGTTGCACTTTTCTAAGAAACAGCAGATTGTTATTTTGATATCCTACGAAACATTCCTACACTAGGGTGTCTAGAATCATTTGTGCTGAATTCATGGTTACGCGTCGATGTACCTGCAACCACCTTGTTTTTTTGTAAATGCCATCTCACAGTTCAACTTGTGAGGTTGTAGTCTGCTTAACCGGGCTTGTCTGTGGATGCCTCAATAAATTAAGGCCTCCAGCCATGGCTTAAAATTAATAAACTAAGCGAATACACGCTCAGGGCACCCCCTGCGGGGTACGGACCTCGGCTTAGGCCTTCGCCGCTGGGAGAGGACAGCAAGGCACAGGCTGGATCGGAATTATTCCTGTCACCCTGTGTACCGTGGCAGATGAAAAAGTAGGTAGGTATTTCTAGCAAAGTTATAAGTTCTGCGTATCAATTTGTTTACAAAGACTTTACCTTGATCGTTGACATTATTATTGTGTTAAGAGATAATGTAGTAATAATCTCCTTTACAGCAAAAATAGTAATGCATAAAATGAAAACACTGAAGTTATAAGCACTTATAAGCTAGGTTCGTATAGTAATACTCCGACTTTTAATTAGCTGCAGTAAAATGACATTTCATAATAACTAATTTCGGACTGCATTTAGAGATATGCATGTCAAATAAGTTTCGTTTGTTACATTATTCTGTACTAGGAAAACAAGGTTTGGTTGATGGCAGCGAAAAAACAAAAAGTCGCCAATTTCAGTCATTTAAGTAACACATAAGCTGTCATTTAAGTAACACATAAGCTGTCATTTAAGTAACACATAAGCTGTCATTTAAGTAACACATAAGCTGTCATTTTGCTGCAGCTAATTAAAAGTCTGACTATAGGTTTCTTTTCTTTACTTATACAGGGTGGTCTAAAAGTCGTGGATCAAACGAAATAGGGAGATAAAGGAGGTCCTTTCCAACAACAAATCTTTCTACAGCATGGCTATAATTCAATTGCCCTAAGAGTTATGAATATTTTGTATACAGAGTTCTTTTACAATTAATTAGATTAATTAAAAAAAATGTGATATTTAAAACAATAAAAAAAACGGTGTTGTATTATTACTAGATAATGTATCAGCACTACAAAAGTTCTATATTGTGGCTTTGGGTACCAAATTTCAAAAGCAATTTTTTTTTTAAATATTAATGATTCTAATGACTATAATTCTGTAAATACATATATATTATAGACACGAATCATATTTAGATCAAGATACAATCTGACACTGACCTGCAAATTGCAAAAAACGTAACAAAATTTGAATTTCACGGTCTACCACTGCGCCATTCACCTTATTTAATTAATTACTTTTATTTTTGTATTTATTTGTTAGTTAGTCATTTAATTTAATACCTAGTGTAAATAGTTAGTTGCGTTATATATTGAATATAAGCATTTTAATTAAAAATATACTGAATAAAATAATTTAAAAGTCAAGTTGCGTTTTTAATTTTAAAGTTCTTCTTGTATTCAAAGCTTTATTGCAGTTTTGCAAATCCAAAAATCGTGAAGCAACGGAGCTTTTTCTACTAACGAAAAGTTTCATAAACTTTTTTTTTATCTTAAATTTTGTGTCCCACTGCTGGGCAAAGGCCTCCCCTTTTCGTTCCAAACCCATCTTGTGCGACCTTTGGCCACGTTGGCCCTGCAAACATTGTCAGATCCTCACTTATAATAACTTAAAATAATAATAAATAAAAAAAATACTAACAGACATCAGCGGCGACCACAGCAACTAACAACAATATGGCACTTAACTTAATCACGGCAGACGCCATTTTGGCGGTTTAAAAAAAAGAACTTAATAAAAATTAAAAATATTACTAAAATAATGTAGCGTGTGTTCTCACGCGCAGAACTCGACTGGCATTGAACGTGGCCTTTAGTGACTTTATATTGCCATGTAGATGGCCTGAATCATCGCGTTCCATGAATTTATCGAATTCGGATTTCGATTTGTTTTGCTGTCATTGTCAAACTGTATCCGTGTAGGACTTTGTTTTCCTTTAGGTTTTTAAAATGGGTGAAGGTTAGGGTTTTAAGCTTTTTTTTAGCCCAATTAGCCGTTATGTTCGTTAATTCGTTTAGAAGTCAGCACAGTGCAAAACAGTTTCTTGTTTTTGGGACTCACGGTCACTGTTGACGTCAGTGCCAAAATAAAGCTAGCTCTAAAAAGAGGTAGATTTTATTAAGAATTTTCTTTGAAAATTGAAACTGAACATTAAAATATTCAAGTAGGTAGGTAGGTAAGTTTATATTTTATATAACTAAATATTATTTTTCTACAATTTATATGAATTGACTATCTTTAAAATTGTATTTATTTATAAATTCATGTTTTAATTTTATTTAATTTTCAACAAATAATTGGAATGCAAATTGTCTTCTTAAAGTACTTCTTGTGGAGGAAAATGTATGGAAAATCATTCAAGAATCTGCAATAATTTATGGGTAAAGTGACTAATGCAGAAATGGACATATGTTATAAAAACTACATATTTACACAAATAGGTACGTAATCAAATCACAAGTATGTATTAACGGTGATATCTGAAACCGATTCAACTGATGTGGCTAAGGATTACCATGTTTCGAGTTATTTTTAGGACACGCACTGTGGCCAGAGCACTCCCTACTAAAATAAAGCTGAAGAGTTTGATTGTTTGTTTGTTTGGACGCGCTAGTCTCTGGAACTACAGGTCGTATTTGAAAAAATATTTTTGCTTTTGATAGCCCAATTCTTGAGTAAGGCGAGAGCAACAGGCTGTTTAACATCACGCTAGGACACTTACGAGCCGAGCAAAAAAAAAAAGTGATGCGATGCGACGGGTTGGGTCAGGGGAGCAAGAAATTTCACGCGGAAGAAGCTAGTATTTAATAATTTACGAGGGTTTTTTAAAGAATACCTACGAGAAGATTTTCTTAGAAGTTCATAAAAACTTCTTGTAAGTACCCATGATTCCTATGGACTGATCATCAGTACTTTTTTCTTCACAGATCGTGTAACCGCAATCCTTATCTTGATTATAGTAAACTAGCTTCCACCCGCGGCTCCGCCCGCGAGGTATGTCGATAAAAACTATCCTATGTCCTTCCCCGGGATGCAATCTATCTCTCTGCCAAAAATCATGTGCTGAATCAATTATGTGATATGGTTACAGGTGGCGCGTCTATGTCCCTTTTTTTTTAAAGGTTATAAATCATCAAATGACTCCAACCGCTCTCGTTGGAGCGGAAGGGAGTGTCAGACTCTTACTGACTAAAACCCATCCATGTTCCTTCCTTAGCCCTTTATGTTCCGGGGCAGCGGTAATCCTTTCGAACAATCCGGCTGACCTATGTCCCTGCCACCTATTTTTTAAACCACTAATACCTATCATTAATTTAAATTTTTAATAATAGATAATTAATTTAAACAATTAAATACTGTGATTTAACTACAATTTAATAAATCCTTGCAATAAAAACTCATTTGACTATCCTCAAAAATACTTAAATCATGGCGACCCTATAAGCCGGACCCTCGCTACTTAGTTACGTTCAAGTTGTTCTCAAGTTCAAGTTTATAAACCTGGAACTGGTTCCTCCAACAACTAAAACTGGAAATAGGTATATTTAAATAATATCTAGGCAAAGTCATAGACGCAGGCAGCCGGCTCTGACAAAATAACGGAGAGTTTTAGAATGACTTCAATTTACATTTTTTTTTAAATCAAGGGAATGGATTTAGATTTATTGGGAGACTACTTAGCTTTTGGCCGTGGCTTCGGCCGCGTGAAGTTCGGAAATTATCCCACTGGACTTACCTACTACCGGGATAAAATGATCCTATGTGTTAATTCAGGTTATAAACTACCTATTGTATAGTCGGGTCATGTTCCATCTGTGTACCAAATTTCATCTTAATCCGTTCAGCCGTTTTTGCGTGATTGAGTAATAAACATTACAAACTTTCACGTTTATAGTAAGTTAGAATAGAATTAATTAGGTCTCTTCCTTACAGTACATATGGTTAACTAGCTTTCGCCTGCGTGGTATGTGGATAAAAGTATCGCATAGCATACCAAATTTCATCAAAATCGGTCCAGCCGTTTCGGAGATTAGCCGTAACAGACAGACAATAATCATTATTAAAATTGTTTATTCATAAACTGTTATTTTGATACAGACGTGACACTTAAATTTTATTTATTTTTGATCGACTGCCAAAAAGGAGGACATTATAATTATGTTCCACTTAGGTGGTCCCATTAGACTACAGCTGGCCACCGGAACTACTCATTAATACCTTAGTATTTCAGGGGTTGCGATTGGATTACTTTAATATGGTTGCTAAGCAATTTATGCTCGTCACAATGCGAATGGTGAAATGGAGCTAATGGTGAAATACCAGGAGAACTCCTCAACAATTAACGTCCCTGCATCGGGAAAAGCAATATTTTGTAAAAGGCGATGAGCAAGTTGACATTAGTCTATTGCAACTTAGATAAATTATAAACAGACCCACTAAAAAGCGACATATAAAAACTTTTTAACAAAAAAAAAACCGACTTCCAAAAAAACACTACAAATTGAAAAATAACTTTAATTTCGGAAGTCGGTGTCAAAAAACGAAAATGCTGAACCAACGACACCGACTTCCGAAATTAAAGTTATTTTTCAATTTGTAGTGTTTTTTTTGGAAGTCAAAGTTTTTTGTTGGATTTTTTTAAAACTCGTTGTTAATGTTAGCATATTTACAGACCACATCGTTTTAGATTCGCCTTAACATTGTATGCCTATTTGTTTAGCGCGGTAACAAGTGCAGGGTTTCTTTGCCCATTCAGTTGAAACTAAACCACTTATTTCTGATTAATGAATAGTAATTATATACACTTTCTTGGTTTACTTTTCCGGGCTTCAGTCAGTCTTACCCACAATTTCTTATGGTTGCAAAAAACTTACTCAATTTTTTTGTTAACTTACTACATTTTGCTCGAACTTACCTAAGCAATAGATTGAGTAGGTAATTTACTTTCACTGAACATAAGTGTTATAATCTTTTAGACACACGCATTTTCTATCGTGCAGTAAAACAATAAAATGTTGGTAAATACCTATTATAAAAACAACTGCCTTGAGTTGGTCTAGTTAACATACGTAACCGCGACTATGTGTCCACGCAGAGGTGCTAGGTTATTCGGTCCTCAGATCAGGCAAAACATTATTCAGATTTTTATTATTTATTTATTTTATTTATCTATTTATTTCAGGCATCAAGGCCCATAAAAATACATACAATACAATATTAATTTAAAAATACTATAAATACGTACAAAATTATACTAAAAAACTAACACTATCATACAAGAAGTGTCTGCGTCGTGTTTCGCTGACTGGTGTCATGTAGCCGGCCACGAAACCGGCGGTACACAACACCCTTCGGCCAGAACTCTTCCTTGAGGAAGTTCTCGAGATGATGTGTCGGAACACGCACCACGAACGTTTTGAAGTTCGTGTTGTGACGCGACTCCAAATTCTCGACCCTCAAAGTCCAGTTGGTCTTCACACGCATGTACTCCACGATCTCCTCAACCTTCGTGGAGTGGTGCAGTCTACCTAGTCAGTATTACCTAGTAACAGATTTTTCATTACCTGGTAACTTCTCATTAGCAACCGAGTCAGAGTTTGTGCCTGGTGGTAATAGCTTCACAGTAAGACCAGTGGTTCACTGTCCAATATGTGTGTTTAATGTGGGTGAACCAAACACGTCTGCTTACCTCTTCGCGGCATACAGTCGTGATATTATGAATCTAAGCGAGGTCCTATTTACTAAGCCTCATTTTGACAGCATTTGTTTTTAATTTATGGCATCCGGCACAGACCTTAAAAAGGCGCGAAAGTAGAAAGTCTCAAGTTCTTAACCCTATCATTAGGTAGGTACATTATGTGCATCTAAATTAAGATAAAGTGGACTTGGTCTGAGTTTCCCTAGTTCTCGTGGGAAAATCTACAGACTAGCCTATGTGTACGTTTACTGGTTTTACCACTTTTCCTATTTATGTTAACAAGAGATAGCTATTTCACATCGTCATTATTTTTAATTAATAATAACTGTAAACAATAATAACATAAACACACACACACACAACTTACATGTAATATTTATTACTAAATGACTGATCACTGTATCAAATTGATTTGTTCAAAAAACAACCAAACCGAGGTTTAAAATAAAGTTATAATTAAACGAATCAGCTTTTAACTTTTGCCGATTTTTGTACAAAAACATAAACCCTTACTTGTTTTTGTTTTTTTAACCCAAGATTGTTAATCCGCGATCGTTGGCCGCCTTCTAATTTTGAATTTGAATTAGATGCCCGCCACTGCTTTGTCTGGCAACACAGAGATTTATGAGCAGAATTTTCTTTATCACGCACGATATTTTGTATCACGATTTAGATCCCTAGCGGATAAGGGAGAGTCACGATTGGTGCCATATTAGATAATATATAAAATCATATAGGTACCTACATAAGTATCATGAGAATAACTGAATAAATACGTGTGGGTTATGAAACTGTGGCCGCGCATGCATACACCGCAAATGAAACACTAAATAAACTGTACAAGACTTGTGCTTGCTGCTTTTACCTGCATTATGAACAATTAGTGAAGCCGCAGTGTTGGCCCAGTGTTATCGGCCCCGGCTTACGTGTCGTGAGTAGGTACGAACCCAGGCAGGCCAACCCGTACTGGGCCGACGTGGTAGATTACAGCCCACTGCCTCTCGAAGAGAGGAGGCCTGTGTCTGCGCAGAGGGAACAATATATGCTGATTATGATGAGGAATAAATCACTGGGGCTAAGATAGTCACCACCGCCATGTTATCGAAGCAACAGAGAAGCAGCAGTATTGAAAGGACCGAGAGCGTCTACTTCTTCTCAGTCTCACTGATGGTGGCGCGTGTGTTGGATCATTCGGTTCCTTGGTTGAGCTGGATGGTGCTGACCCACGGAACGGATTGTTCGTGAACGGGTCAGTTTCAGTGAACGGTTAAGATTATCTTGTAATTTGAATTAATTCTTAATATTTTTTTTTACAATATTCTGAAGCAATAAGAATAATGTACCCAGGATTTTGTAATATCTTGTTTTAAAAGTGTCCATGGAGTTTTTTGGCCGTTCTTTTCCGTAGAGATCTACGTTTCAGAATGGGCAACTAATTTCCACTTTCTGACTAATTGACCGACTCTTTAGCAATTCAAATTTGCATGTAATGGTTTAGTTAATTGAAATAATGCTTTGTGTTTCAATTTGAGTTCTCTTTCTGTTAACTTTGAAGCAGGTAGATACCTAATTAGCTACATAGAACAGGTAAGAGATCTGGTGATCATTCCATCATCGTTAACGCCTGGTTTTTTCTATCCCACATTCTATGCAAATGATTTTCCTCATTGTTATCACAGTTATTATGTCTAGACACCCACCCATCTATTTGCTTTAATAAGCACATGTCAAAATGTCGTTGGAAGTCATCGAAATCTTGGAATCATCGTCAGCAATAATGACATCATCCGTCGTGCTCTTGTCTTGTCTTGATGCCAACTGGTTTATAACCCAACGACTTGGCACGCGACGATCGGAAGAAACCAGAAGGAATGACCATAATGCCTTGGAAGTTAGGCAGGCCTTTGGTGTGGGATGCAACATGTGTCGACACCCTTGCGCCATCTCATCTTTCTAACAAGGTGGGCTGTGCTCGGGCGGCTGCTGCAGGTGCAGAAAACGTCATACGGCGAAAATATTAAAACCTTATTGGGAGTTATAATTATATTCGAGCCGTTTGGGGTTGAAACACTAGGGCCATGGGGTCCCAGTGTCCACTTGGTTTTTCGAGATATCGCCAAGCGGTTGCTCAACTCTTTACGTGACCAGAAGGCTGGCCTATTTTATGGCCAAACGATCAGCATCGCCATACAGCGGGGCAATGCTGCCAGCCTTTTGAGCACTTTTAAATTTTTTGATACCCTATGATTCTTTCCGCCTGTTTTTTATACATGTAGGTACTTACATTAATTTTACTCACTATTAATACGGCATAATTATTAAAACTCTGGTAATTTATAAGAATGTATTATTAAATTAAAAGGACAAGGAAAGTCGATGACCGAATGTGCTAATGCTGTGCTAAACTGGTTGCAAGCCTTGTCAAACCTGGTTTAATTACTTACTAAAACAGGGTCTTCAAGTGTCCATCCCTTTGAATCTAAAGTTAATTGGAATTGGCTCCCAAATTAACTTGGA
Organism: Gortyna flavago; assembly: GCA_963669345.1. Lineage (NCBI taxonomy): Eukaryota > Metazoa > Arthropoda > Insecta > Lepidoptera > Noctuidae > Gortyna > Gortyna flavago. The sequence goes on from OY770144.1 coordinate 4,489,275, forward strand.
CCCGCAAGAATTAACTTGAGACCCGAGCGGCCCCTCCCGCCCCCCGCGCTGTTACCGCTCTCGCCATCGATGCCTCAGTACCGCGCGCTTACGTCATCCGAGCATTCAGAGCGAAGTCTCAACACCTAAGCGTATTCGCTGCCGCTGTGGGTAGAGTTACATACCGCGCGGGTTTCGCTCAGGTATTTAGTATCAAGTTCCGTGGCTAGAGCGGAATAGTTGGTGCCATAGTACCGCATAGGTATTGTATCGCTTGTTCCTGAGCGAAGCTCGAACTCTTATACCCACAAGGATAGCGAAATCCGCTTTGGTGTGAACAGTAATATTGCTTGATACCCACTCGGTGAGCGATGCAGTTTAAGAACCTAAACTGAAATGTCTTGCTTTTGAATCGTTTTTAAATAGATCATGGTAGGCCTCCAGCCTTTGCTATTGCTTCTTCGCAACGCGATTACTGATGCGCGAAATAACAGCAGAGGTGTACCCTATAGTAGGTACAACCACATATCGCAAGTTATGTGTAAGTCCCATGTAATAGGGGGCGAGCCTATTCCATCAACCGGGCACCAATCCAGACTCCGGACTGCTACTGAGAAATACCTGCTGGAAAAACCCAATTACACTTTGCCCGACCCGGGAATTGAACCCAGAACCACAAATGCTTAACAGTAGCGCTTGAGACGTAGCTAATATATCCATTGATTCGATGCTACCCTGAGCGTTCAGAAAGCAAAACGCAGCTTGATAGACATTTCTAAGTGCCGTCACTCAACCGTCTGCTCATCCAGTCAGCCCTGCATTCTTTAGATCAGAAGGCCTACCATGGTCTATTTAAAAACGATTCAAAAGCAAGACATTTCACTTTAGGTTCTTAAACTGCATCGCTCACAGTCGTACCATGACGTCCAATACACTCAGCGGCATTTGGATCGTTGAAAGTAAATGAGCGTTAAGAGCTCGTGGTAGGTATCCAGATGGCAGGGCCTAAATTGAATCGTTAAATTGACGTCATGGTACGAATTAGAAGAACAGTTCAGTTTAGGTCCTAAGGTGGATCGCGTTAAGAGCTCGTGGTAGGTATCCAGTTCAGTTTAGGTCCTAAAGTGGATCGCGTTAAAAGCTCGTGGTAGGTATCCTAATTGCATAGGTAACACATTTTCAGTCACAATCAGCATCATTTTGACGGATCGCGTAACACACTAACAGTAGGAATGAATGGCTTTAATTTTGACAGTTCAACAACATTCATTGATTGCGTTATATTTACGTTTATATTAACGTTGTTGAGCAGACAAATTTTTGGAACAATGGATTGGCAATATCCTTCAAATGATTCAGATTGTTGAAATTAATTCTGGATGATGTTATCCATCCGCATCTGGCTTCGGCCATATTATCTCACCAAAAAAATGACATCGGTAGGTACCTACCTATCTAATTCAAACAAGTCAACGTCCTAGATACAATAGTAATTCCTGAATAACATTCATTGAACAAGATTGTATCAACATTCAATAAGGCTTTCCGACGCGGAATTACGCGGTGGTTGGCCTCGTAATCTTCGACCAATGACGGCACCATTCGCTGAGTAGGTAATAAATTATAAAAGCGTTACGAACAAGGAATTTCATTCGACTTTGTCTTTTTTTTCGTTTTCTACGAGGTTCTAGAATAAATAAAGATAAGTATGTAGATATAAAGTGTTAAGTATTGGGTTTTCCACCAGAAATTTTTCAGCAGCAGCTCGAAGTCTGCGGCCCTGCGGGGTAATTGCGTTTCTGACACATATCAGTAGCATTTTGACAGTTCAAAAACATTCATTGCGTTATTTACGTTGTTGAGCAGACACATTTTTTAAACATTTGAAGCAATGGATTAGCAACATCCTTCAAAATGATTCAGATTGAGATTGATAATGTGTTACGCAATTATAATACTGTGTTATAATTATATCACTGAGTAAGTACACTTTAGTCGGACTTTTAATTAGCTGCTGTAAAATGACAGCTTTAATGATTGAAATTGGAGTGTTTTTGTTTTTTCGCAGCCAAACCTTGCTTTTTTAGTAGGTACACACGGCTACACATCAAGCTATACATAACCAGTATAAGCTGACTTCTGATTGTACGAAAAACCTATACAATGCGAGGTCAAATCAAACTGGAAATGCATAGCTTGATGTGTAGCCGTGTGTACCTATCTACAGAATAGTGTAACAAACGAAACTTATCTCAAAAATTTTACAGCAGTTAATTAAAAGTCGGAGTAGGTATAGATTCCTTAAAAATGTACTTAAGTCTGAATATGTAAATAATTTTATTTGTACTATCACAAAACACTTCGCATTTTATTATGAGATGGAAAGTTCGAATGAACACAATTTTTAAAAAATAATTCTAGATATTTTTAGCATATACCTACCTAGAACAAAAATTAGGGCTAAGCCGAACAATATTTAATGACAACTCAATCCATAAAAGCCAATTTACTATACTTAATGAATATTTTTCTAATTACCTTATGAGGCCAAATAAAGAAATAAGTCAATAGTAAAAATATATTAAAAGGCTCTAATCGATGTTTACAAAAGTATGTACAATTATTATTAGTGTCCCGTTGACGACAGCAGGCTCGCTCCTGTAGTCCTGTTACATGGGATTGGACATAGGCTGGCGAAATCTGGGTGTACGTAGGTAGGTACCTACTATAGGTAAGGTAGGACACCTCTGGATCTCTGACTAACCCTTTTGGGAATACAAGCGTGATGTTATGTTATTTTAATGTTACTTAGTACATACATGGGTTACCTGCACAGAGTACTTTTATATGTTACCTGCGAACCTACCTACATTTTTAACAGTTCAACAAAAGTCCAAGGTTTCATGCTACCGGACAATGACAAACGATCAAGTCTTTTGAGAGACATCAGACCACTGACCTGTATTATACAAGTACTTAAAGGTCAGTGCATCAGACAGAGAGGCACTTATAGATAGAACACCCCTTGATCTTGGTGGTTTTTGATATACCTACTTACTTAGCAAAATTTTGATGATGATAACGATTTGTGTTTTCATTCATTTATTGTTATTAACCAAAAGAAACATAACTAAATAGAGTCGAAATCTATTTCGCTGATAAATTAAAGATATTTGGTGATAAAAAAACAGGAAGCGGAAATATTATTTCGATCCTAGTCAATAATGATTGTGAGGTCATCATGTTCCTAAGTTACGATCTTACTTATAATCTGAAATAATCTGAATGGTTTGTTGCACTCACTGTCCTTGAACTTTTTGCATAGAAAACTGTACCATTCACCTCAGTGTAACTATCGCTACGAACAACGTTTTGTTATAATATTGATAGTTCAGAAACATGCAATTTTTTTGAGAATTTAAAATTTTTGCAGTGTTGCTTGTTGACAAATAAATCATAAAATATAAAAACGAAAATATTTTATTCTAGCAACTCTACTTTCGAAATGTCATGTGACGTGACATCGGTGACATTAAACAGTACGTTTTCCTTTACGGTTTTCTTACCTTTTCTTTAAAATTATCCTGTTTGAGCGTGTTTTATTGGCTGCAATTTTTTTTTTACGAAATTGTTGCAACGAAAACATACAGTGTCAATCCCGCAACCCGCACTAAAGTAGGTGAAATGTGATTGAATTTGTGTTAAATAATCTAATTAATAAGTTAATGAGCTAGTTTAGTTGATAACATCGTCAAGAAATAGATAACAGGTAACCAAAAATCTGTGTGATTCGCTATATTAAGGGAGTTAAAGGATGTAAAAAATTGCACAGTCAGCCGTACATTTCTATGCAGTAAAAATTATATATATTTAGATTACCTTGAGACCTAAATTGAACTAAATTTGCGCCGTAGAAAGTTTCATAAAAACAAACGAAATTGCCAAAGATACTTTAAAGTAGGATTAAAACTTTTACCTTGGATGCCTCTTGTAATTTTTTTTATCGCATTCTCAGTTACTTTGTTGAAGGTACAGGCTATTGGGGACAGTAGTATTAACTTAACTAATACCATGATCCACATCTGAAACCTTATATACTATAAAATAGCCTTGGAAAAGAGATAAGATTACCTTCTTGTGTCACTAAGTATTAAAAATATTCAAATGAATATTTACACAAGGAAAACTGTTTAAATTCTGTACTTACTTACACAAACAACTCGTCATTCCTTTTAGAAACTGTTCACAGTAAAGATTATCAATTGCATTGTACATTAGAGGTTTCACTTGGATTTTTCCTGTGGTGACCTGTATTGGAATCATTTTTTTTGATAATAATTGTTTGACAAGCCAGTCTATTCAGGTCAGACCTAATATGCATTGCAAAAGCATTAAACTCTTCATTCATAATCAGCCTATAGATAATGTAACTTTGTGTCACACATTCCCTGCCTAAATAGAAGTGTGTCGGAGGGCAGACGCACATACCTTGTAGCTGTAATTTTGTGAACGAAGCTTTTTGCTGTAGTTTTCACCATTAATACTGTTGTTGATAGTCATATTGTGCGATTATGCTGGTTGATAATCAGGTCGAAACCTATAATGTGAACCTAGGGATAAACTATGATTGTTACCTATTGTAGTTGCCTAGTGAATAAATAAAATTTAACATTCCCACTGCTAGGATACAGGCCTCCTCTATGTTATGGGTTTGGTTTCCGCACTTAGTCCTTCAGTGGACCATTGTGCGTGGGCCATGGCGGCCGTTGGCGGTTATTCCAACCAGCCCACCTCCCTCCAGAAGCTGATTAGGTCTCCTGGTCTTTTGAGAACATCTGTGTACGATCTGGGTGTCCCGAGGGTTTGTGTCCTGATCTGGGTGACGCCTGTGCACTCAAAGAGCACATGCGCAATGGTTTCATCAGCCACCATGCAAGCTCTGCACAGGGGGCTGTCCGTTATGCCTATAGTGTGAAAGTGTTTGTTTAGCGAGCAGTGTCCCGTGATGGTCCCCGTCACCAGGCGCAGGCCTTTCCTGTCCAATCGTAGTAAGCGACTGCTTAGCTTGCCATCCAGTGATGGCATAGCTTCCTTGGACTGCCTGCAGCCTGGTGACGACGTCCACCAGCTTTCTGCTTGTGTGTGGGTGTACTCCTGTAGCCACCTGCGTAGTTGGTTGAAGGGGATGGGCACGATAGGTTCCGGTCCACAGACTGGCATGCTCGATGCCCTTCTGGCCAGCTCGTCAGCTGCGTCGTTACCTAGCGATCCACTGTGTCCTTTTATCCATTGTAGTGTCACTATATTGCGGTTCAATACAGTTGCCTGTTCAAGCGCATTGTGACATTCTAGTATTAGTTTCGATGTGATGCATTTTTTATCTAAGGATTGGAGGACTGAGGCGCTGTCAGAGAGTATGCGAATATGGGTGTCCGCAACTCCTCTGGCTGCTATGGCATAAGCCGCTTGTGTTATGCCCACACACTCCGCCTGGTAGACCGTGTTGCGCCTTCCCAGCGGTTTGGATATTCTTATGTTGAGGTCGTGTGAGAAGACTCCGACTCCAGTTCCGCAGTCGGTCTTTGAACCGTCAGTGTAAATTCTCAGTTCCTTCGAACCTGAGTAGTCGTACTGCTCCTCTTTAAGCACTATGTTGTAGTGCTTTTGGAAGCAGTATTGTTTCGGGGCTTTGTCGCAGGGTGATGCCATCATTGGCTGCCATTTGATCGCATTTTCTTTTAAGCGTATGTGTTTGACCCTAGAGTCTTTGCTCAGGGTTCCTGATGTAGAGAGCCTGAAGGCAGCCAAGGCCGCTTCTTCCCGCACTACAAGGTGTAGAGGCGGTAGTCCGAGCATGGTCTGTAGGGCAGCAGTGGGTGTAGTTCTCATGCAGCCGGTGATTGCCACACACGCGAACCGCTGCAGCTTTTCAAGGTCTTTTTGGGCTGTGCTCAGGTCTGTTCTGGGCCACCAGACTAGTGAGCCGTATGTGATGATTGGTCGGATAACTGTGGTGTATAGCCAGTGAGTGACCCTGGGGCTAATCCCCCAATTTTTTCCAAGCATTCGCTTGCATTGCCACAGTGATATGCTGGCTTTCGTAGTAATGTAGTTGGTGTGTTTTGCCCAATTCAGCTGTTTGTCCAAAAATATGCCGAGGTATTTGGTTTCCGTTGATAGGCTTAGGGTTGTACCAAAGAAACGCGGTAGTTGTAGTGTCGTCAGTTTCCTCTTTTTTGTAAAGAGAACCAATTCGGTTTTTGTGGGGTTCACTGATAGTTGGTGTTTACCACACCAATTTTCTATTATTTTCAGGGCCTGGCGCATTAGGTTGCACAGTGTGTTTTCGTGGGTGCCATTTATTATTATGGTTATGTCGTCGGCGTATCCTACAGTAAAGTAACCTTTGTCATTGAGATCTTTTATTAGACTGTCCACGACCAGGTTCCATAGAAGCGGCGAAAGGACGCCACCTTGGGGGCAGCCCTTCGCCACGATGGCCCTTGTGATGTCGTTTACGGTCACTTGTACTGCCCTCTGTTTGAGCATGTTGGTGATCCAGCCGCTCAGGGTCGGGTCTATGTTGTGTCTTTCTAGAGCCGTGCTGATGCTTTTGAAGCTGGTTTTGTCAAAGGCGCCCTCGATGTCAATGAAGGCAGCCAGTGCTGAGCATTTGTGGTCCACGGCGCATTCAATTTTGGATATCACACTATGCAGTGCGGATTCTGTTGATTTGCCTGTGGAGTACGCATGCTGTTGTTTGTGGAGTGGCTTTGCCCGAAGAGGTCCGTCTCGGATGTATCGATCACAGAGTCTCTCTAGGGTCTTTAGTAGAAAGGATGTGAGGCTTATGGGTCTGTACGCCTTGGGTTGTGTGTAGTCCGCTTTTCCCGGTTTTGGTATGAAGATGACTTTCACTTCGCGCCAGGCTAGAGGTACGTATCTTAGTGCTATGCAGGCCCGATAAATTTCTACCAGGCATGGTGTGATATAGTCAACCCCCCATTGTAGTAGGGCTGGGAAAATGCCATCTAGTCCTGCAGACTTGTAAGGCTGGAAGGTGTTGATAGCCCACTTTATTCGGTCCTGTGTTACTAGACTGTGGGCACTGGACCAGTCCTGTTCCGTTGGGGTCCAATTGGGCACAGCTTCCCAGGTCCTGTCCTCTAGGAGTTTGCAGTCTGGGAAGTGAGTCTCGAGAAGGACCTTGCTGGTTTCCTGGTCCGTTAGTGTGTATGTGTTGTCGGGTTTTTTCAGCGCGCCAAGGGTTCGGTCCTGATCTGTTGATAGGATCTTCCTTATTCTTGCGGCTTCATTATTGGTTTCGATGGATTCGCAGAATTTCCGCCATGCTGTCCTTCTGGCAGTTCTGATTCGCTTTTTGTATGTGTATTGTGTTTCTTTGTATCGCTCCCAGTCTTCCGGGAGTCGGGTGTTTTTGGCTTTATTGAATTGCTTCCGTAGTGTGTTTCTGAGCTTACCAAGTTCGGCGTTCCACCAGGGATTTCTCTCACTGTTGGTTTTTGGTGCTCTTAGTTTACAGCATGCATGGTATGCTTCGGTTATGTATTCTGACAGCTTTGTCACAGTGTATTCCAGTTGTGCCGGTTCTGTTATGGTTATTACAGGCCTCCTCTCTGTGAGATGGAGCAAACCTGTAAACTATTATCAGGTTCCATTTACATCCATCCTTTTCCATTTTTTTTTTTACTTCTATAGGAATAGATCGAACTGATGTCTATACTACACCTCAACTAAAAGTTATGTTGTTACATTTGTAGGTACAAAATGCGGTGGGTGCTATTATCAATAGTGGTGCTGCTATGCAGTACCTTTGTGGCTCAAGCTTTTGAGGATCAGGCCTTGGAAGACGATGACTTTGCAGAGTTCGAGCAGTTTGAGGCGGAAGATGATGATCTTGCTGTTGGTAAGTCTTTGCATAACACTATTTAGGTTTTATAACAATTTTAATACTCAGATAGAGACAGAATGAGCATTGATTGCCATGTTTGGGTTTTAATCCATAAAATTCCACATTTTCCAATTCCACATTTTCCAACACTGTTTTCAAATATAAATCTAACAGTAGGAATGGCTTTCAGTTTGATAGTTAAACCATATTCATTGCATTATTTAGGTTGTTGAGCAGCCAAACTTTTCATACATATGAAGCAATGGATAGCAATATCCTTTAAAATTATTCAGATTGTGATTGATAGTTTTAATACTCCTAAAGAGACAGAATGAGCATTGATTGCCACCATGTTTGGGATTTCAAACCATAAACATCCATCCAAGTTTTCTCACACTGTTTTCAAATATAAGTGGTTTTGTTTTTAAGAAAGATATAAAAATCTTTGCATTAGTTCCATTTGTGTAAATTAATAATTATGTAAACTTAGCCTGTTGCTAATGATGTTTTGCACGTGCAAGCTACAAAGACACTTATTGGAAAAGGATAATTTCATCCCGGTGGCGAGAATACATGGTGAGCTTGTCAAAATTTAGTTCTGCCTTCCATGTACGGGGTTCGCAGACAGGGTGCTTGCCATTGACGGCTGCTGATTAGGCTAGACTCAGAGACGTTTGATACACGCCTGCCATTGGGTCAAACATCCCATTGGGTAACATTTTTTCTAGACCACATCCACAGTAAAATTCGATTGAGGTGCCAATATAAACACTTACCATAAACATTTTTTCTCGTCATCAGATTTTGCTGAAGAAAAGGAGTCGCCTCCTCCTACAAAACAAAAGATATCTTCAAAGGACCAGTTTGAAGCCAACGTCGAGACTGAAGATGAGATCTTAGTGGAGGTATGCTAAAGCGTAAATAAAACAAATACTTCAAATTTTTCTATTATTCATATAGGGAAATGTCGATGGTCAATGCGCGTATTTTGCGTACGGTTTTTTCTTTATTTATTTAAGTTTACATGCACAATATAACATAATATAATCCCAAGGCGTTGTACAGAGCAAGTTACAGACTGACAAGTGACACACATACTTAAGAAGGTAGGTAGGTATTAGCTTAGGTAAAATACAATTTAAAAAAATCTAAACACGAGAAGTACTTATTTCAAATTTTGCTGGGCCAACACTTCGCCACTTCCACATCGTTTTCGGTGGCAGCACAAGGCTGACTGCAAGTTTTAGGACGAAGAGGGCAGGATAGGCGAACCACATCCTGCTGCCATGCCAGCAGAAACTACTGTTTTGTTATTGTAAGGCCTGTCACACTAATCCTACTATCCTACTTCCTACTAATATTATAAATGCGAAACTTTGTGAGGATGGATGGATGGATGGATGTTTGTTACTCTTTCGCGCAAAAACTACTGAACGGATTTGGATGAAATTTGGCACACAGATAGTCTATAACCCGGATTGACACAGGATACTTTTTATCCCGATATTCCCACGGGATCGAAACTTATGCGGGTGAAACCGCGGGGCGCAGCTAGTAATATTATAAAGGCGAAAGTTTGTGTGTGTGTGTTTATATGTTTGTTACTTCTTCACGCTGAAACGGATGGACCAATTTTGATAAAATTTTGTATGGAGGTAGCTGACACCCTGGATTAACATATAGGCTACTTTTTATTCCGATATTCCCACTGAATCAACACTTATGCAGGTGAAACCGCGGGGTGCAGCTAGTTTTGTTATAAATAGATTAGCCTGCCAACTAGAGTAGTACCTAGTAAAAGTTGACTGCCCAATGCCCAGAGTGTGCTTGATAAGCATACTTAATGCCTGTAGTACAGTAAACAAAAGAGATAAGTATGCAGGATTGTCAAATATAGTTGAAGTTAAGTAAGAAACCAATGGAACCTTGGAATGGATAGAGTGATTTTCCTGGACATCGCGGTTGATTTGCTGACATTTATTGAAGAGTTCCGTTGTCTGTCTCCGAAACTCATCATCAGATCTTTATGAAATTTAAATGAGACTATTTCGGAATAAACCTCTTTCGAACAAAAAATTATTTTTACAAATCCGTCTATTCATATATGACGGAGTTATGCCCGAACATACATAAAAAATATACATACTTATATATAAACATCCGAATTGAGAACCTCCTCCTTTTTAGAAGTCGGTTAAAAATGGGGCTGTTTAATAAAACCCATAACTACTTAATTCGCTCACTACGCCATTCTTATCTAAACTAGGCTTACCAGTAACCTTCTGTACTACAGAGGTCACTTACATTGCATTGCCTAATTGAATTGCAAATTAATTCTTTTGTTATATTTCTTGAAAGTGGTGAAGTTCAGTGTCTGTATAATGATAATACACAAATTTGTTGCACCTACAACAAGGCTCAAGAAAATAGGTGGCTCGTTCAGATGCCAATGTATACGCTTTATAATAAACTACCAAGCCACGTTCAAGATCTAAGCCTTAATAAATTCAAATCATTCATTAAACGTAAGTTGTGCCAGAAAGCCTTTTATACTGTTAAGGATTATATTGAGGACAAAAAGTCTTGGGATTGAGTTGCTTCCAATTTTTACATTTTGAATGTTTTTATAATTTTTTTCTATATACACATTGACATTAATTAATGAATTTTATATAAACATTGACATTTGCTTACTTTGTAAAGTATTATATTATTTTAATTATTGTGCATGTGAAGACAATGTGGGTCATTTTATTATTATTTTTTTGTTTAATTTTTATTATTCTCTTTGTTCTGTTAGTTTTTTTTTCTAGGTCTCGCAGTTTGAGTAATTAATGTGGCCTACCCAAATGTCCTTTCTTTGGTATTGTTCGTCGAATCGTTGAGCTCCTTAAGTTTTGAGTTGAGCTGCACGATTTCTGACAAATGCGTGCACTGACTGGACAGGTCCTCAGAGTAGTCAGATAAAAAACGCCGACCTCATCTAGTTTTATAAAAAATATGATTGACGTGTAAAAGTGTTTGTGCAAACCTACTTAAAAAATAAAAATCATTTATCATTTATCAATATAATAATATTAGATAATTAAAGTAGGTGTTTTCAATACTTTCACTTTTTTTTTTTCAGAAAATCATGAGAATTGACCTTGCATTGACTTGAGTTTAGTCTTTCTTCTAAATATAAGTTAAAAAAAAAATACATTTCGGAATCTACTGATGACCAACATTTTATTTTTATATAAAAAAATAAACCCTAAGTTTGACAGTAAGGTATTCTTTTTTTCTTCTCAGGATGAAGACAATGAGTTTGAGCACTTCCAAGACCCTGAGGAGTTCGAAGGGTTCCAGGACAACGCTCCACGCACGTCTGAACAGCCAAAGATCACTATTTCTAAGGTAAACAACACAAGTCAAACATCTTTTAATATGTATACTTTTGTATAGTTAAGTATAGCAAAATCTACTCTATGCAGAAGTGACTAAAGTAGTGTTTTCTTTGTTTTGAATTAGTAGCTTCACTATACACCGTTTAGACGGTGTGTGCTGGAGCTGAAAATATTTAAAATAAAAAAACAAAAAAAATGGAATCATAGCTTCCACTCTGATTGTATACTACTAATATTATACATGTGAAAGTTTGTGAATATGTTTGGATGTTTGTTACTCAATCACGCAAAAAATACTGAACGGATTTGGATGCAATTTGGTACACAGATAGTTTATAACCAGGATTAACACATAGGATACTTTTTATCCCGATATTCCCATGAGATCGATACTAACGCGGGTGAAACCGCAGGGCGCTGCTAGTGTCCAATATAAACCAGTGTATTAAAACGACTTGGACTTCTACGGCCTTATTACAAAACAAGGTTTAAGACCCAAGTTTAAACCATCGAGCCATTTTTAAAATTTCGATCTATAATCCGACAAAGTTAAAGTTCCTTTTACAAAAACTGATGTCAAACCCGAGTCTAAGTTTTCAATGTTGCATTAAGAACTTAATGGTTGTCGGAATAAAGTTCAAAATATAGTAACTGGTTCGAAGGTTTAGGTTGCGATAGGACGATTTTTGTTTAATTTTTGCTAGATCTAGAGAGTACTTGTTTACGTACTTTTTAAATAAATGAGTACGCACGTTAAGTCGATGGTCCTGCACCTGATCACTCTCCGGTCGTGTCGGATTGCCGTCCCATCGGACTATGAGAGTGAGGGAAGAGGGAGTGCACCTGTGTCTGCGCGTACACTTGTGCACTAAGTAGAATATCCTCCCGCGCCGAAGGCTAGTCTCCGTTGAGATTAGCCGTGGCCGAAATACGGTCTGGAGGACTTTAAACTAAGATGAGCCTGAGAGATCCGGAGCTATAAAATAATGTTACATCTAATACACTACGTTTGGACTCCATTGTTTTCTTAACTGCAGGTTCCTATAATGATCCGTCCGCGCTGGGACGCATACTGGCTGGAAGGCATCCTGTGCTGCCTGCTAGCGTCGTACGCGCTAGCCTACGCGATAGGACGCGCGAAGAACACCTCCATTGCTACCAACTTCTTGAAACTACATAAACCTCTGCTTGATGATAATTTCACGTTAGTCGGTAAGAAAGAAATCCTACTAATATTATAAATGTGAAAGTTTGTGAAGATGTTTGGATGTTTGTTACTCAATCACGCAAAAACTACTGAACGGATTTGGATGAAATTTGGTACACAGATAGTTTATAACCAGGATTAACACATAGGATACTTTTTATCCCGATATTCCCACGGGATCGAAACTAACGCGGGTGAAACCGCGGGGCGCTGCTAGTTTATCATTTAGTATAAATTAAAGTAGCTAACCATAACCAGTAACCATTAGTAGTAACCATAATATATGTAGAATATTCCATGTAAATAAACATCAAAAAGAGTCAAACGTTGGTTAGCCTGATTTACAAAACAACACAAAAGTTACTCTTTAATATTTTTCACGATTTACTTAGTCCAGTCAATAATGGAGTTGTAGAGTGTGAGTAGGGACCTAATAATTCCTTCAGAAACTTTTTCTGGATGATTAGGAAGAGATCATACTAAAATCCCTGACTTTTAGGAGGTGAGCCACGCATTCTACATCCCCTTCGGGCCATTCGTTGAATGAACTATATGTTAATTAACGATTTGAATCTTTGTTTATTTATTTCTCCTCGCCCTAGAACGCCATACAGCAATATATCATATTATCAGCTACAACATACATTGGAACAAATTGAATACTTAGATGAAAATGAAATTATGAGTTGTTATCTAAAAACTAGACGAAACGATACGTTATATAATGAAACTCGTACAGAAATTATTATATTTATTAGGTATACGTTTTTGATAATAATTTAATGTTATTTAATAGACAGTTTAATAAATATTCTGAATACGTCTTGTTGTTTCCAGGCGAGACAGGTTTAGACGTGGTAGCGGCGAGTGACGAGCGCGGGTGGAGGCGCGAGGCGGAACATTGCTTTACTATGTGGTGCAGCGGCCGCCTCTGCTGCGAGGGCATGCTGCTTACACTCAAACTTATCAAGGTAAAATAATAATAATAAAAAATATTAATAACAATCGAGGAAGGTTAAATTCTAACTTTAATGTAGACCTGCCTGATCTAGGTTTATGAAAAACCTGTGTTTCAGTCCATCAATTTACAAATAATAATAATCTAATATATAAAAATCTCGTGTCACACACAGTGTTTGTTATCGAACTCCGAAACGGCTTGACCGAATTGTATGAAATTTTTTGTGTATGTTGGGTAGGTCTGAGAATAAGTTGTAGGCAAAATGTGTTTTTTTGGTAAAAGACGTTTGCGGGGTCAGCTTGTGTTTATAATAATATTTTTCAATAATAATAATAATTTGTTGTAATAATTTTTATGATTACTGGCCACTAACCCTACCCTTGTGTTAAATTAATGTCGTCATTGTAGCGGCACGTTGTATAATGTCAAATAATGAGAAGATTGTATCAAAGAAGTACCTACAAGAGCACAATCTTTAATTATAATACAATAAATACATTAGATTCCATTTTGGCATCAAACTATATTATTTAAATGTAAAAATCCCTTTTAAAGTTTCTTCCCGATTCACCCTTGCATCCTTTTCGCCCCGTTTGACGGTATGCGAAAAATAAAAACATCGTGATTTTTTATTATTATTATTATTATTTATTTAAATCGAACACAAGTGATTTATATTGTTGTTGGTAACACTTATAAAACTATGTAAATTTTTTCAAAAATAAAAATAAAATAAATCAAAACTAAAATATAAAAACACTAATTCATAAACCTATAACTGTACCCGCTTCCTTCTGCACCAGACCTGCTGCTGTGCATGCGGCTCCAGTGCCTCAGGAACGGGCAATGTGGCTTATTGGCTAATCACCTTTAAAATGCTGTTGGTGCTCCCCGGAATCCTACGCATTAGGGGTGCTGTTCTTTTTCGCGTAATAGCATGAAAGAGGGGCCCGTGGCTAAATAATAACAGCCGCACAGGTCGATCGATCAGGTTAAGCTACGCTTGCCGCGGTTGGTCTGTGGATGGGTGACCATCTTTACATACCGTGTCCCCTCCGTGCCTCGGAAAGCACGTTAAGCCGTTGGTCCCGGCTGTCATTCGTGGATCTTTGACAGTCGTTACGGGTAGTCAGCAGCCCGAAAGTCTGACAACCAGTCTTACCAAGGGGTATCGTATTACCCAGTAACTGGGTTGTGGAGGTCAGATAGGCAGTCGCTCCATGTAAAATACTGGTATTCAGCTGCATCCGGTTAGACTGGAAGCCGACCCCAACATAGTTGGGAAAAGGCTAGGCAGATGATCCGTCTACATAAAATTGATTTCTCTTTTACAGCGACAAGATCTTGTCCACGTACTACTGGGCGTAGTTAGACCAACTCCGGACACACTGCTGGTCCGCGTGGAGCTCGGCAAAGACGACAGCGATCCGTTCGTGCTGTGTGTCGCGCAGAAGAAGATCGCCACCAAGCTGTCTAAGGAGATGCAGGACTTGGTATGTGTATGTAGAAAGAAAGAAAAAGAAAGAAAAAACGTTCATTTGCGGTGAACGTGATGATAATAATAAAAGAGCATAAACACAAAAAAATAAAGTAAAAAAAAAAGGTAGGGGGAAACATGCGTCACATTCACGCAAAACGGCCATCGCTCAGCATTATGCTGCGACCCTATGCTAGACAGAGCCTCAGCGCTGGCGCCGACGTAAATACGACGTATATGTGTTATGGTTATTTTAATCGTTCACCAACAATCGTCCACACACACTGCTTTTATATAGATAACATGAAAAATATGTACTTATATCTAATTCAACAATTACTAATAGGGAAAAGTCTGCAAGCATAGAAAAAAAAATTTAGTTTAAATTGCCTATCTGAAAAGTATGTAAATTAATAAGTGCGTAGGTACTATTTAGCGGTTCAATATTTCTGGTTAGACTGGAAGCCGTCTTCAATATACAGTGTCAAATTAAATTACTTAGCGAAACTCCCTCCGCAGACGATATCTAAAGACGATAAACCAAAAACAAAACTGTTTTTTATCAACCCCTAGGTACTTCCAGTAACTATACTATCAGCGGTCATTGAAACCAAAAATCGTGTTTAGATGTCGATACCATAGTAGTTGATAAAAAGGCTACACTGATGATAATATGATTTAGATCACATTTAGCAGTCCATATCAACAGAACTTCATGAAAACGTCAAACGCCATACAGTGCCATTAATTTATTAGGGTTTATTGTACAATATTATTATTAAGAGTATACTTACCGTGTCAGAGCGTGTTCTGCCCGGAGCGCCGGGCGGGCGACAAGCACGGGCTGCCGGGCGCGCTGTGCGTGCTGTCGGAGGCGGCCGAGGCCACGGCGGCCGTGCTGGACGCGCGCGCGTGTGCCGCGCTGGGCCACTACCACCAACACGTGCAGTTCATACATATCTCCGACAAATACTCCGGCCCCAAGCAGATAGAGTGAGTACAACCATCATCTGCCTACATTTTTCCCAACCATGTTGGGGTCGGCTTCCAGTCTAACCGGATGCAGCTAAGTACCAGTATTTTACATGGAGCGACTGCCTATCTGACCTTCACAACCCAGTTACTTATAATACGATACCCCTTGGTAAGACTGGTTGTCAGACTTTCGGGCTTCTGACTACCCGTAACGACTGTCAAAGATCCACGATTGACAGTCGGGACCAACGGCTTAACAAGCTTTCTGAGGAGTACAAACAATATTATTTAACTAACTTCTGCCCGCGTCTTCGTTCCCGTATGTAGTGTATAGACAGTTGTGTATAACTCTGTCGTCTCGAGCAGCGCACGCGCGGGGTAGTGGGACGGAGGACACTTGCCTACCGACCGCTGCGGAGTAAAGACGTGGACGCTTGCTGCGAGCCGATATAAGTGTAATTTGGTGGTACTTGTTCTTTCCTTATATCAACCTCTGAGTCCTAGTGTACAATACACCGTATATATCGTAAGATACACAATGCCTATACTTAAATAACAGCCACATTTTTATAAAATTCCCCGTCGTGTCGTTCGCTTAGCGTTCTTTCTGATTTTGTTTCTTTTTACTCGACTCCTAAGGGTCCTAGCTTGATGTTAAGTAGCCTATAGCTTTCCTCAACAATTCGGCTATCAAATACAAAAAGAATTTTTCAAATCCGACCCGCACCAATTAAATTAATAATAATTATTTTAATTGCGTAACACGCTCTCAATCTCAATCTGAATCATTTTGGAGGAAATTGCTAATCCATTGCTTCATAATTATAATAATATGTTCAAAAAATGTGTTTTCTCAACAACGTAAATAACACAATGAATGTTGTTGAACTGTCAAAGTGAAACCGTAAGTTCTATTAGTAATATTATAGTAATATTATTATGGATTATTGTTATCTGAAATAAATTGAATTGAATTAGTGCGTTCAAACAAACAAACAAACTCTTCAGCTTTAATATTAGTATAGATTTATTTATACAAGCTGGACTTTTGAGACGGGCCATTGCCATCATAAAAATAAATCGTGAGAAATGACGTTTTGTAGCTGACTGTACCATTTTTCAAGTATACAACGGTCTGTGCTTTTGTGGTTTTTTTCTTTTCTAATATTGTCTTTCTATCGCCAATTGTGTCGGAAATAAATTCCGTTTCTTTTGACAAAAACTCCATCTCCAAGTGAATCTCCATCAACAGTGAAATCGCGAAAAAATATCAGCTGTTCCTTACATTTATGTTCGTATAACTCGTCAAAATATAGGGAACAGCTGATATTTTTTCGCGATTTCCGGTTTGGTCCCATAGTAAAAGTTGTTCATAACGATGAGTAAAATGACCTCTTAAGAGGTTGTTGGTTTTTTTTCCTTTAACCCTGTATACAATAGTTTAGTCAAAGAAACTTTTCCAATATTTCGTCTAATTTTCCCGGGAAATTGGAAAAAACGGAAAAAACTGAAGGTTCATTAGAAAAGAGTCAGAGTCAGACAGCATCTGTCTGGCATTAATGCTAATATGAACCTTTTTGGCGCAGCCGTGAGGCACACACTATTGTTATTTGAAACATTATTTTAATTAGTATTTTGTGTTTCACGAACAGTGTCCAAATAAACTTATTTCTTTCTTTCTAACGACCTGTTTTCTATGGGATTTTTGTAAGAATTATTGAAAGGACAGAACAGGACAACGCCTGTTGGGTCAGCTAGTTAATAAAAAAACGAATCTTAAGCTAATATTAACTCTCGTTTATAGGGAGTCAGCAGTAACTAAGCCCCCTGACACGGAGAAGGTGATGCTCATCAGCTTGGCGCTTGGACCCGACGGCGGCGGCGACGAGGTGCGGCCCTTACTGCAGCTTGTGTTCCATCTCATGGACAAGATTAAGAGGCTCAGGCTTAGCAAGGAGGTTAGTTAATCTTTCTATTTTGTTATTTTGATCTTTGACAGTTGATGAGAAACCCGAAAGTCTGGGAAGTCTGGCAACCAGTCTTGCCAAGAGATATCGTGTTGATATGAAATAACATGAGGTCAAGAGCAGGCTCATTTAGCAATAAATAAAAAAGAAATGTTTATTTCTGTAAATAGATACCTATTCTAAGACACTTACAAGTCAAGTTGGTCAATATTTTAAAACTAGATGGCGCCTGCTTGGCAGATGATGATAATCTTGATGCTTGTACTTAGAATGTCGACACTTAAGGTGCCACTAGTCGATATTTTTTCCATACATATTTCGGGAGAGTATTACTCTATTGTTTGACATTCTGCATCCAAAGTTAAAAATTATATCGTTTTGACTTATTATTACGTTGTCTGTACGGAAACAGAATAGTAAAATAAAAATTATGAGCCAACAAAGATTCGTTTTTCTTGATATTTTTTACGCAAAAAATGGGTGTAAATAAGTAATAAAAGAACTATAAAATCTTCAAAACCAAGTACGTACCGACAAAGCTCAGTTATCGAAGAGTTCAATAAACTTTATTCATAATTGATTTATGCAGTGGTTTTTTCGTAAAACTCGATTTTCCAAAGCACAATTCGAATTTTTTTACGCGCCTATCAGTTCGGAACAGTGTTTCTGTGCGTGAGAACTAGACGTTGTGCATGTAGACTAGCGTCTAACTACTCATCACTGATACTAGCTCTGTCAGACACTAAGCCAGGTGAGACAGCGTGCTTTTTGGCCATGACCACCAGCGAGTTCGAGCTCGCGACTAGTTTACTCTTAAGCCTACGAAAACTGTCTACTGCAACGACATAAAGACGCTGTGACTACGGTAAAACTAGTTCTTATTTCCTTAGCGACTTAGTTTTTTTTGGCATAATATGGCGGCATCTACATCGCCACATGCGAACTACGCATCCCACGGACGTCACGCAAAATCCTGCATCGCGCAAGCGAAGTTTACCGCGCGACTAACATAATAATATATACAACATCCCGACACCAATCGTCGGGCAGTTGCTAACCAGACAAAACACCCGTCTGGTCGGAGGATCCTCCCTTTTCTATGGAGGATGAGTGAACTTTACACCTTGTTCCTCGTATCTCTACAGGCAATTTAATATCGAAATATTCTTTCATAAGATTTAAAGGAATGCTCACCATGTCCCTTGGTAGGTTCTCAGCGTGGTTACTTCACTTTTCTCGGGTCGACAGTAAAGTCGACCCGAATTATACGACTATATTAGAGCCAAGTATTTGAGATAATTTTCAAGTTATGGAAAAACAAACTGAATATCATACATATCAAAATTCAAATTCCATTGCTACCAAAAACTTAACCTTTTTGTTACAAATGGTTACTCAAAAATCAACTTAGAATACATTTTACTAAAGTAGATAATTGATTAAGTGGCGATGGAATGTAAATTATCTGAGATTATTCCTTCTTGTGAAAGTTTTACTATAGATATCTTGAATTCTACTTGTGCATTATCTGAGATTATGAATTCTATTGTCACTTACTCAAGTATCTGTTTTAGCGTTATGTCGATTATTTAGTGACTATTCGTAATAAAATGATAATTTATCATTTAGACAATCTGTACGACTGTCAAAAGAGTTTATCATTTGGTAAGTTAGCAACTGCTTATGTTTATTTTTTTGCAATTTTAACCGACTTTAAAAAAGGAAAAATAGTAGTTAGCGTTTTGGAGATTTTTAAAAAGTCGGTTTTTATGTTTCTGTAAGAAAATATTTTTTTCCCGTTCATGGAATCATTTTACTCGTAATAATATGAACATGTTATTTTGTAGGCTCTAGCGAAATGCGAGAAGCGTCGTCAGAAAGTAGCGGAGGCATGGCTGCGAGGTGCGCACGCGGCGAGACAGGAGCAAGCCGCGGCCAGGCGTGAGGAGAAACGCAAACAAGAAAAGGAACGCATACTCGCGGTAACTATAACTTTATGTTAAGACACTTATACAGGGCAAAAGCTTGTAGGATTAGACTGTGTGAAAAAAACACCCTGTATTTATTTATTGTTAAGGCACTTCTATGACATACTAAAACATACACAACGAAAAATCACATACAGCTGGCTGGTATTGTGAATTCGTCACAGAAGTGCACAGCACTAGTCAGACAAGTCAGCTAGTTTGAATTTAATTTGATATTTGTATATTCCAGGAGGACGACCCCGAAAAGCAGCGTCGTTGGGAACTCAAAGAGCAGAAACGTCAACAGAAACGAAAAACACCAAAAATGAAGCAATTAAAAGTAAAAGCACTGTGATCAGATATTAGAATAGAACTTTTGATCACAGCAGCTTCGATACACTGCAATCAGTCAAATGCAATATTATATACAATCTTTTGTTATTTATCATAAGTGTTACATATGTCAATGGCTGCGAATAAATGAATTTTAAGTTATAATTTGACGTGTTTTAATTGAAGTTTTAGCAAACTCAAACTCAAACTCAAAGCATTTATTTCAATTAAACCATTTACAGGCACTTTTGAATTGTCAAGAAGTCGGTCAGTCAGCTCAAATATAAAGCTAGTTGCCCATTCCAAAGCGTAGGTACCTATGGAGAAGAACGGGCAAGAAACTCCATGGACACTCTTTTAAATTATATTTTACAAAAATATTAGTTACATCATTAATGTTGAATTTATAATTATATGTGAGAACGATGTAATAAAATAAAAAAGACGTACGTGTTAAGAGCGTCCAGAGTACAGCAAATAGTAGTTAACAAAACAACAATCCAAAAAAAAAAAATTTTAAATAAGCCGAGGCAGCCAATTGATGACCAGTCCCAACTGACGTTGCCATAGCATCATGTAAAGACATCGCGTGCGCCGGTCGACTGAGAAACGGAGGAACTCACGCGTGCCTCCGTGTCTCCATCTGGTGACAGTCATCAACTACTTCATGCCTTACAATCTTACTCGTAGAAACCCTGCAACAGCATTGTGATAACCCAACTTATTACAGATGACATGTACAAAAGATATATTTCCAGCTGGTTATTAGCTTTACAATTTCGTAGTATAGTAATCTGTCAGTTTAGTATTGTACAATCAGAGGCGCTAGTGTGGCGTATAATATAGGAAAATAAAAAATATTCAAAATATAATACTACACTAAGGTTTACAATGTTCTCCCTAAATAAATGGTATAATATTAGTAGTACTGTTAAGAATGTGTTGCCATAATTAATTCATTATTTGCTACATAGAAGTTTGATTAGTTCTATTATTGGAGATAAGCAAAGAGTGTTTATTGTAAATATAGGGTTCGTTAGAATAAATTAAATATAAACATACGTGTCCATGATGATAAGTCATTTTTGCTGATAAAAATTTTTAAATAAAAAGATCTTACATACTTTGGTAAGAATTTAGAGATATTTAAATATATGCCCTGGCAGCACTGGCAAGTAATAAACAAAAATGGCTGTTGTTGTTTTGATGTCGTGCTGCTGTGAATGCTGTGATCGTTCGTTGTCTACTGTGATCGTTCGTTGTACCTATATCCCCCTTACTAATAAACATTGTGTATCGTCTGTATAGTTACACAACGCTTTGTCTTCTGTCGAAAATCAAATTACTGACGACTGAAAGAGAGAAATCGGTGTGTAACTATTCGTCTGATATAATACGTTTATTAGTAAGGGGGTGTGTAATTTAAATAATATCTAAATATGTTGTAGTAAACAGATTTTGAATACTTATATCGGTATAATTTTACTATCTCTGTTATAGAAAACAGTTGGACCATGAATGGATCTAGGTCGCGCGATTATAATACTGACACGGATGTAGTTTAGTATTTTAATCGCAGAGGGCGCTTTTTTAATGTTATCGTTCAAATCGCGCAAGATGGCTCTCTATTTCCGTAATACAAAGTACTCTTTGAACTACTTACATCACAGCCTCGCGCTGATTGGTCGAGGCAAAATTTGTGGTAGTTAGCTAATCGCCGGGTCCACACGCTCATTCTTACCTTCGCAGTAAAAATTTAATTTTCTTTTAGAGCAAAATGCAAACCAAGCGTGTGGATAGGATGTTAGTGCCAATTCTTTTATTCATAAACTAAACTAAAGGAGATGTTTCAAAATGGGCCAGGTCTATGTACAGTAACTCAAAAAAAAGAGAAAAATCCGTAGAATTCAGGAAAAATACAGATAATTCAATTAAATGTATACTGTTCTGGTAGTGAATTGATATTTATCAATTATTTTTATCGACTTTCAACATGGCGTCTCACCGATTTAGTTACTCTGTGCTTAAAAACAAGGACAATTAACCATTGATCATAGAAATAGAACTGTCAGCTGTCACAAAAGTGTCACTTCAGTCACTTTCGTCTTGTCGTCGGTCGTGATTGTGTTCGTTTTGTTTTGAGTTTCTGGAGTTCTTTTTAACAACCTCGCTTTCGTTTTTTGGATTTTATACCGTTTCTTTCCCATCTGTTTACCTGGCTTTCGTTTTTGGACTGTTACTCTGCTCATCTGTTGACCCGGCTTGTGTTGTAAGGACTTCGACTTTCTTGTGTGGTTTGGACTGTTGTTACGATATAAAATCAACTGATTCATCATTTCATCGTCAGGTAAACAATTTACTTTTTAATTAATATTGTAAACATTTCATAATTTCCACGTGCCAAGATATTTTTTGTAGAATTATTGCGTTCTTATGACATGTGCAGTCCAAATTCAAAGAAATACTTACTTAATTCTAATCGCTTGGCTTACCTACATACAGATAAAAGTTAGGTCTTTTCTAGTTAGGACTGCAATTTGTGGCCATGATCGCACCTAGGCACATCAGTATTGGACCTAGCTAATATTATTATATGACAATTATTTGTTTTAGGTGATACACAATGGTGCCCTGTACTTTATGTTCTTCTGTAATAAATGAAGATGGCCAATATTACCTATTTGGTAATATGGGTCCTGACATCATTTCTATAATTGAAAACGACCTTCGCCATGAGGTGAGAACTTCAATTGTATAGAATTATGGTTTCATAAATGGACCTAAATTGAAATAATTACAGAATTAATATTCCTTTTTAGGTGGATGAAAATGGTACCATGTGTGCAAATTGTTTTGCAAACATTTTGCAAAAAATGTCTGTTCCTGTTCCGGCTGATGCAATGACATATGACATGGAGATGTCATCTCCTCATGAAGAGTATGAGCTTCAGCATGCTTATGATATAAATGTTTGTGTATGGTGTCAAGGCTCTTTACATATGAGGCGTGCTCATGCTCTTCCAGAGGGCCCTGAAAGACACCTGATCTCTGAGAGAATTTCACCACGAGACGTAAGTAATAGGTTACCTACAGTGACTGGATGACACTAAATTGGTCCACAGTTTAAATAAATAATAGATTTTTTATTTATTTGTATTATTGTCATTGGTTAATACAGTATTTTTTTTATAGATACTGGATGGTAGCCTAGTATGTTATACATGTTGGGTTCGAGCACAAAGCATTCTGCAGCGACAAGATGAGGTAATTCGTGAAGAAAGTGCTGCCTCGGCAGTTTTGAATACGTGTGTATGGTGCTTTTGCTCTCTTAATCGAAGACGGAGGCACTCTATACCAGAAGGACCTGAGCGGAATGAAATTATCACAAGAATTTATCCTAGAGAGGTAGCATCTCGTTTTTTTTGTTACGAGTATTTATTATAGTTAGCATTACTACTGAATTAATGATTAATTGATTATGGATAGTGATCATAATAAAGATATTTTTTTTGTTTGGTACAGATTCCATCAGGTGGACTTCTATGCTATGCATGCTGGGTCTCTGCACGCAGAAATGTGCAAAGAGCTACAAATATTGATGAGAGGCGTGAAGACCATGATTCTGCACATCGTAATGTTGCATGTGCATCATGTGGAATGTCATTATTCCGAAGACAATCACATACTTTGCCCAGTGGGCCTGAAAGAGATGAAGTGGCAGCGAGAATTTATCCCCAAGAGGTAATGTTTTTTTTTTAGATTCATAGATACCTATTGTTGTCATTCTTTAGTGACAGTTATTGTAGTGTAGCTGTGTAGTCGTAGCTGCTGTTGTTTAAACACATTTTAGATTTTCCATCTGACAATATCACATAGTTTCTCCAATTAAATCCATGTTAATCTTATTTAATTGTTATCTTTTTTTAGTTATCTGAACATGCCCTTGTCTGCATAACCTGCTGGATACAAGCAATGCAAAATGTGCAGGTTCAGCAAGAAAATGAGCAAGTGCCGCAACCCAGAATAGCAACAATGGAACTTGATCATTTCACCCACACAACCAGCTCTAGCGGAAATTGTTTTGTGCCTCAATGTACACATTCAGAAAGGTTGCGTGTGCCAGATTACCTTCGTAAACGAATCCTCACTTCTCAAAAAGTATTTGTCACAGAGAATGCAAGAATTTGTGATGAACACAAATCATTATATAATTGGGAGTTTCTAGATCAGCATGAATTTTCAAATACTTTTACCAAAAATGAGATGGAGTCAATGCTGAATCTTAGTGTCCAGGAAATTAATCAGTATTTTGATTTTAAAAATATCAATTCCATTGATGATAATATTTTTGTGTTCTGGACTGGCTTATCAAAAGAAAAATATTTTAACATTTTTAATATAATAAGTCCAGCATTGACGTCATGTAAGACTCCACATACTGCATTGGGGGTTTATTTAATAAAAGCTCGAACTGGAGACTCCCATGAAAGAATCTCTTCTCTGTTACGTCTGAGTAAATCCTCAATTACACGCTTGCTCAATGCAGCCAGAGAGGCACTATTAAGTTTATTTGTGCCTCTACACTTGGGCATAAACCATATTTCAAGAGAAGAATTGATTAATAGAAATCTTATAATACCAGAGGGTTTATTCGGCAACAGAGAAGAGAGAGTACCAATTGTTATTTGTGATGGTACTTACATATATCTCCAAAAATCTTCGAATTACTTGTTTCAAAAAAAAACATATAGTTTGCACAAATACCGCAATTTAGTAAAACCATTTTTGCTTGTGGCCACTGATGGTCACATAATTGATGTACTTGGGCCCTACCCAGCAACTGAGTCTGATTCAGACATCATGAAGGCCTTGTTCCAAAATGAAGTTGGGGGTTATAGAAGATTTTTCAGGGAAAATGATGTTTTCATTTTGGATCGAGGCTTTCGTGATGCAATCCCATTTTTAGAATCTCTTGGATACAAAATACATCAACCCGAATCCTTACAACAAGGAGAGACGCAGTTGCCAACCATCAAGGCCAACAAGTCAAGATGCGTTACTTTGTGCAGATGGGTGGTAGAAGTAGTAAATGGCCGGTTCAAAAGGGACTTTAAATTATTCCGGCAAGAATATTTTAATCTAGCTGCCACCCATCTGATGGATGATATTCGGATTTGTGCAAGCATTATCAATGCTTTTCATCCTGAAATTGTAAATAGACCGGATGCTGAAATCATTTTAAATCGCGCAATACAAAGAAAAGAAATGCCTAATACTTTGGCACAATTAATAATAAGCAATAGGATAAACCGATTCCGAGCCCAGTTTACGAACATCAATGCTCACCTTCCAGAGTTAGATATTTTTCCTGAAATGACCATGTCGAATCTAATAATATTTGCTTTGGGCATTTATCAAATAAAGCAAGCCCGAAGTTATTACGGCGAACATTTGAGGCAACGTGGGTCATTTCAGGTAGAAATATCTGACGATCTGGAAGTAGTATCGCAAGCAACCTCATCCCAACAAAACCCTGTATTAATTAGGGGTCGTATAAAGTCTCGCCATCATTCAGGAAGAACTTATTACACATACATACTGATGGCGAGACAAGGAACAAGTTGGGATGAAAAAATAATTAGTTATTACTGCAGCTGTATCGCTGGACAGCGAACAGTAGGTTGCTGTGCACATACAATGACCATTGTTTGGTTTTTGGGTTGGGCTCGGCATCAGGACACTATTGCAGCACCGGCTTCATTTCTGGATGACATATTAGTGAGAGACGATTTATAAAATTAAAAGTAAATAAATGAATATAAAACATAAATTGCTGTTTTATTTAGTAGGTACCTACATCTCTTTGTTTACATTAGTAATATATTTGTTTTTTTATGTAGATAGTAGAAATCAAAAGATTGCTATATTACTTCTGACGTAGTTCTCCTCAAATACTGTTATATGGATTACAGTTAGGTTTTCTGTAATTAGTAGTTGGATAATATAATATAGTTATTTTTATGGTTAGCCAATAGGCGTATATAATATATAAACAAGTTGTATATTATACAGGTCAGTGGTAATAGGTTATACGGGCTGGTTTCCGCAACTTCATGTCAATGCGCATATTTTGTGCGTACGGTGCTTGGTCCGTATTACATTTTCACAGCTGCTCATAATAAGGTTTTACCGTCTTTTGTTTGATATTGCACATTTTACAATCCACAAAGCGGCGTAAAATACTCTGGAGTCAACCTTCAACCTCCACAGAAATAAACATGTCAAACGTCATTAATCAATCAAAATGACAGTTTACCGCCATGACGGGTTTTTGTTGTGTGTTGCAATTTCAAGTGTAATTTCTTGTGTTTACCAGCAAACCAAGCCATTTTAAAGTAATTGGACAGTTGAGAAATGTTTTAAATGAATTTTCCTATTTTTTTGTATAGTGTACAAGGACCTGGCCCAGGCTCCATACATTTTGAAACATGTCCTTTAAGTTCAGTGCTTCTTTTTCTTTCTATATCATTATGAAAAGGACAATATAAATTTTAGTTTAGTCCTGTCAAATTAATCAGCGCCTGACTTTACTCCATACAAGTTAAGACGTTATTAGAACTTTGCCTACTAAAATTACGTCAATTTACGTCAGACGCTGATTAATTTGACAGCACAGGACTAAACAAAAATTTTTCTTTTGTCCTTTTCTTAATGACATAGAAAGAAAAAAATGCACTGAACTTAAATTTAGTTTAGTTTGTGAACAACAGAATCGGCACTATTATCTTGTAAATATGTTGGTTATTTCGCAATCATCAAACTGAAACCTACCAGTAATATACAGGGACATCGACGCGCTACCTGTTACCTTGGATTCAGTACCTA
The DNA here is from genome assembly GCA_963669345.1 of Gortyna flavago. NCBI lineage: Eukaryota > Metazoa > Arthropoda > Insecta > Lepidoptera > Noctuidae > Gortyna > Gortyna flavago. The sequence continues at coordinate 4,516,324 of OY770144.1, forward strand.
CGTGATTCTGAACGTCTAATTCTCTCAATTCGGAACGTTGAAATTTTTCGTCGGTTATAAAAAAAATCTGCTGCTCCATACATTTTGAGCATACAGTGCACTTTTATATGAAAAAGCTGATCTTTTTTTGATAATTGACGAAAAATTTCTACTCTAATCTGCGTTCGCGATTTATTTGCAAAAATGTAAACAAATACGAGTTTATGGAAAAATAACTTTAAATCCTACACAATAAAGTTCAGTTTACGCTACAACTTCAAACATTTTTATAACTTTTTCAATAGTCCTAGGCACTCTGAAATCAACTTAAAAACCATTAAAATAAAGTTGATATTTGTTTAACTTGAAATAATATTAATTTGAAACAAGTTTGAATATAGTTTAGGAGGTTTAGAATCGTTTGTGCTGAATGCGCGGTTACTGTTTGCGCGTCGATGTCCCGTTACCCTGTAGTAACAATCTTTTTAATTAAGTAACAATTTAACGGTTGGATGCTATAATTACAGAAACAATTAAAAAGCCATTATGTCTGGCGTGGATCCACGTTCCGGCTACAAAGAGTTAATGGCTTGCAATACCCAGAATGACCCAGATCTTTGATGCTACCAATCTATAACATAATAATATTGCATGGACTTATAAAAAAAGATGGACTCCGCGCCTTGCATATCGAAAGTGAAGCACAGTAAGTATGCCGGGACCGCTTGTACAAACACGGCCTCACGCTCACATTTACATCATAGTATGCCGACATTGCCGACCGGCCGCCATTACCTACGTGACACGACATCGTCAATCACGCACACATAGATCGGTACGGTTGTTCACTTTCGATATTCGTGGCGCGGAGTCCATCTTTTTTTATAAGTCTATGTAATATTGAGTAACATGTCAATTATTACAACACATTATGTAATGGAAATGGAATGCACATGCACATATGTACGTGCGTAGGCAAGCGATTTGGCAACGTCGGTCGCCGTCGTCTCGTCGCGCGCCCGTTTTTTCATAAGAACGGTCAAAACTAGGTAAATCGAGTTGCCAACTTGCTTCATGTTGTAAACTCTTCGTTGAATGGATTGCATAACGGGCGCGCGCTAAAATTGATACATTAATTTTCCTTATTGTTTTGATAATTTTTTTAAATATTTTTTTTTACGACTTCGATAATTCGTGTCGGGCAATAGGTAACTTAGTTTGCACTATCTAAGACGATAATTGCACGATCTTTTTAACAATTTAGATTTGGGAAATGATATGATTAAGTATGTTAGTTACTCCTATTTCGATTTCCCACAAGGTTTCAATTTCATCCAGTATATTTTCTTAGCAAGCTCATCAGTTATTCGCGATTTCTGTAAAGGTTGTCCCTTGTCCCTACCACAGAGTACAGAGGCCAGCACATCAGGCTACCCCAATCTTTCACATTTTGCCCAATTGAATATGAACCTTATTCCCTTGCAATAAAGTTGAAAATCTATCAAAGAAATTTGACAGATTGGAGTAACTTGATGTGCTGGCCTCTGTACATTGAATATTGTCCCTTTTTTTATTTGAAATGGGTTTGCTCTTGACTCTAGTCTAGGTCAGAGGTGACGGAGACAACTCGACGATGGAGTGAGCTTACCCAGAAGAAGCCTATTCACTCTCACTTTGAAAGTTAGAGTGACGAAAGATACCGTCTGCGATACATTCTGCTGCATTAGTTTGCGAACATCCGGTCGATAGCTGACACCTAAGTGTTGACACATGACTGTACCGTCTGCTTGGCAAGCAAATAAAGCCAAGCTCATGGCAGTTGCCTGTTGGAAGCACAAAGAGAAGTTATAGTTGGACGTGATCGAACACCCTCACTGCGAATAAATACTGGCCATAAATTACAGTAGTTCAATTGAATGATACTCCCTGATAATTTATTTCAATGGTATGGTCAGCAACTAGTTGGTTAAAACTCCAGTTTTAAAAATATTAATTTTGAGCCCTGAAAAGATATAAAATTAATGTGAAATGCTAAAAAGCTGTTTATTAAATAGTTTTGTGCCTATTACTTTAACTGTCCACCATGCACAATGGTCCACCTGACGGACTAAGTGCGGATACCAAACCCTCTAGCATAGAACATGACTTTTAATTATTGACAGTATGGGGGTAAAACAGTTAGAATATTATGGAAACTATAAGTACAATGAAACAATAATAAGAATTAATCAAAGCAATATTTATTTCAAATATTTGTTATTAAATTAATAAGAACAAAATAACAAAATATGTTAACAAACATAAGTATCTATTTCTAAGTCACAAAAGCGTGGATGACAAATAAATAATATCGTCACTGGAAAGGCTAAATTACTTAACTGCCAAAGTAGGCTTTGGCGGTTAAGTAATAATTTTGCCTTTCCAGTGATGATGTGTTGTTAGGATAATTGAATAGGACTTGAATTTTTGTGGATGCGATGAGATCTTCATACAGTCTTATTCATATTTGAATTTTTTTTCTATATTATATAATATGATACACAAATATATAAGTACTTAATGTTCATTAAAAATATGGAAGTGTTTAAATATTACTTGAAAGACAAGATATTATATAAATTGAAGTGCATATGTGACTTAGACCAAAACAAAATCAATTTGTTCACAACAAACACTGCGGCGCTAATTTTAGGGTAACCATAAAAATCATTAAAACTCTCACAGTTTACTAACATATCAATCAACTTTATCAAAACAATTGTCTAATTCAGATACAACAGGTATCCAACATTTGTACCAATTCTAAACATTTTTTTGAGCAATTTGCTTAAACATTAATGAAAGTAGCTGCACTATCATTATCGTTTGGGTGGATAAAACATGCAAAATTAACCCGAGCACACCAAGGAGCTAGGAACATTTAGAATCAGCGTCTACACTTAAATCCATGCATCAGTATTAATACACTGAAAAATACATTATTCAACATTCATTTAGATCACTTGAATACTACTTCTATATTTCTAACCTCCGCCACTCAACTTAGAGTAAATTACGATTCGAAGGTCATCACATAAGATTTTGAGGTGGTTGTGTGCAAGTGCCTGACTGGGTGTCATTCATCAACTTGTAGCTTCTGGATGCGCGTGGAGACGCAGTCCATATCGGGTGAGGGCTCGGCGCGCGCCGGCGCGTCCACCAGCGCCAGGTTCTCCAGCGACTGGCAGCGCTTCGCCGGACTCTTCGCGCACTCGTGGTTGTACCCGCTCGTGGATGGCTCTAACAAATTGGTTTTGAACTCGCACCCGCTATCGCTCACGTCACTACCGAACGCATCCGAGTTTTCACTCTTAGTTCTGTGTCTAATTGGCAATACGTAAGGGCAGAGTCTGTTTTTGTTAGTTGCCCTCTTCATACAATATCCCACGGTCACGTTAGACACGTATCGCGTGTTGAGACGCATCACGCTGTAGTTTGACTTCGACTCGCGTAAATAATCGCGCCGCGCTTCGGTTATTGCACTCAGCATGCCCAAGTCCTTCAAGGCTTTATCCAAATTCTCCAGGTTCATGTGGCGAGTGTTCTGTGAACAACGCGACAAAATGAATAACACGATCTATCGTCTTACCTACTATATAAATCTCCTGATGGTACATACACTTTTTTCGAATTCATTGCATTTCATCCTGGATTAGATTTTGGCAGAATTCAAGAAATATACATAGAAAACAGTGAAAATAAACATCACAAAAAAGTCATAATAAGGAATGAATGACATGACAAGCACAACCGTGGGTTGCCAGGCCAGATAATAAAAAGATAGAGGGTTACGATTATTTTGACATGTTTCTGAAGTAAAAAGAAAAAATTGCCTGTCTTATTTTTGTTTAGATTTTCATATTTTTTTAGAGAATTCTCTCTATGAAACTTGTCAGTCAAGCTTACGTCAAACTATGCAACAAGGTGGCATCTAGTCGACTATTCACGGAAATATTCAATTTTATGTATTTATGTACTGACAAATTATAATATGGCTGAAATATTGAAGGAGTGGCTAACGGAAAGATTGCAGCGTCCAATATCATGGGAAGCCAACGAGTTCGGACAAATGATGAAAAATGGTTATGTGATTGCTGATGTACTCAACAGCTACAACGTTATAAATGAAGAAAAACATTTTTTAATAAAGGCTAGTTTTGCACACGAGGATATTAAAAGCAATTGGAAATATTTATCAGAATGGTTAGCGGACTTAGACGTACATTTAAATGCTACTGATCTTGAAAATATAATGGATGGCAAAGGTTCTGCGATACTTCGTCTATTCTATCAAATGTTCCTTCATTTAGACAAAAGAGATCGCACAAGCTTTATAAAACGCGAAAGGAAAATGGTTTCTGCTTTAGTAGAAAAAATCGGGCACAGGTTTAAAGTTGAAAATATTCCTGAAGAACCAGAGTCAATCGTCGATAATCTCTCGAAGCCTCTACTAAATGAGAAGCATTTTATAGAATGGCAACAGAAGAAAGCCGAACAAGTTAAAGACACATATGACTACATAAGACATAAATACTCAAAAATTCTTAAAAACATAAAAGAAGCAAATACTCCTATGTGCTTTAAGGCTGCACTGCCATCAAAATCAACAGGCAGAGAGCGAAAAGAAATGGAACAATTTGCTCTAAGGTATCCTTGTAAATTTGAAAATTACACTTATGATGAACTTCTTGTTTTAGAACAAAATGCTATAGATCAAAGATCTTCAATTTCTGGGTCCGAATGGACTAAAGGATACATGGATAATCTTCATATCAGAATGCGTAAGAAATCGGATTCCGAAGAGTTCCAAAATGAACTTAGACATGCCATAAGTGGTTCCATGAGGGACTTTTCTATTGCTGAGGAAGAAACTAAGCTGGACACTGACCTTGCTAAGAAAGTAATGAAACTTTCCCAATTTGAAAAGCAAATGTGTACACAAATAATGGAGACAAAACAACAAGCGCGGAATTTAGTCAGGAATAGAGTTCAAGCCGAAAAAGAGTTTGCGGATCAAAGAAGCCAGCAGTTCGATCAGTTTCTTGATAATGTCAAAGAACAAATACATCTAGAAAAAGTAGAAATTGATTTTGAAAAAGACAGACAAATGTTGCTTCACAAGAAATTATATGCCGAAAAAATGAGGAGAAAACGTCTGCATTATTATGAAATTTGTTATGATACGATGTTATCAATAGTGGACTACGCAACGAAATATGCATACTTTATGAAATTGTTAGGTGATGAGATTCCTGATCATTTTATTCACGAATGGAAAATTTTATATTATAAACAACAGCCAATATTTGATATTTTGGACCCTACAGAAGACATTTTGAAAGATCACACTGAAGAGGAATCTACTCCCGCAGAAGAGGAAATTATAAGGCTCGAATTAGATCGACAAGAAGCTCAAAACGATAATGAATTTAAAGAATATCATGATTATTCTTATCCATGGACTTTGGATATATTACTACCTAACTATGACCCTGAGTCTGAAGAAAGAAAATATGAATATTTGGGGACTCGCATATTAGGTCATTTGGTTTACACTTTACTTGGAATGAAATATCCATATCCACCACCATTACCACCTGCTGAGTTGCCGCCATATTCATCAAAAGCTGTGGTACGTGGCCTCCCAGATAGATCTATAACTGTTCCAATGCAAACGTTGCTCAAATCGCGAAAAATACACGTTGTATGCATTGAAAGCTCAATTAATTTTTGTCTAAGAAAATATAAATCTGAAATGTTAGGTTGTGTTGATATTGATCTTTCATTTGATAAGTTTATGGCATCTGCTCCCGAGGAGGAAGACAAGGAACTTATCAGATTAATGAAATTAGATGATGAAGGTACGAGCAAAATTAGTGATTTAGCCGTCAGTGCTATGTTAGGAATAATCCCGGCAAATACCAAACAAACGCAAACGCCAAAAACATTACCAGAAGAAGAAATGAAATTGTCTAATTCTGCTGATCTTGGCAAATATGCCTATGAATCTTTAAGTATAGGTGATCCGTTAACTGATCATCTCTTGGCAGCAATGATAGTTGAATACCTTAAGGACCAACATGACATTGATGGCTTTGTAATTATTAACTACCCGAATACATATAGAGAAGCACAAATTTTGGAAGAGACTTTCTCTGGGTGTACTCCACCCAATGAAGCTGAATTACTAGAAGATAGGGACGATATTTATCTCGAAGAGTGTATCGCAAGGCATCGTAAAAAAGAAATAGATCCTTATAAAGAAGTGAGAGTATCTAAACTTGTAAGCGATCCCCATAAGAACAAACTTGCAAAACCCTTTGAGAGTTATTTCACAAGTTATCTACATCTTAGAGAGACTGAAGACATTCTGCAAGAACTTGTCATATGGGATTTAACAGAAGAGAATTCTGAGTTGATTGACCGTTTTTACGCTGTGCTAGGTCTCAATTATAGCATGTACTACGAAGTCATAGATAAAGAATTTTTGGCTCAATTGTGTAAATATATCATTGGTGATTTCTTAATGCCCCTACAATCATCAGATACACTTTTTGGTGAAAACGTTCTAAGTAATCTCGAATTCCCGTCATCTGACGACAAAAGAGCAAAACTTAAAGTAGTTAAAACTGAAGTTATGAATGGCAAATCAAAAGACAAATTACGCTATGGTTCAAAAATTAGTAAAAACTCTTCGCTGACGACAGTGAAAGAGCCTACCATGGAAGAGTATCCTGAAGATGCTCTTGCAGCTGTAATGGAGGAGATGCCTGGGGAAGATGCTGTGAGCAAATCGATAACTATTGAAGAAGTCAACTTATTGGCTGGCGAAGAAGATTGGGATTATGGCGAGATAGCTATTGCTGAGATAATAGGAGTATCATTGGCAACTTGTTGGCAGGCAATTGAAAAAGTTTACATTAGAGATATGAAGGAATTGTTCTTTGCAAAGAGGTTACAGTTGAACTGCTTGGTTCCATACACAAGATACATTAAGGATAAAATGGAACAAATCATTACTTTACCGTCTTACAAACAAGATCTTGTGTGTTCTTTTCAAAAAGAGTACAATGACTTTGAAAATGATTGGCGAGATATTAACTTGACAAAAAATGAATGGCACTGCCGGGTTAAAGAGTTACAAGATCGGTTGTATCATATTTGCGATGAGAGAAAATTACACGCTGAGAAAAAAAGACATGATCTAATATGCGATAATTGGGCTATGGAAGAACTATTAACCCTAGTGAATACCTACATATCATGCATGCAAACGGAACTTAATAGGTAAAGCGTGTTAAAAATTTCATAAACAGAGAGCATTTTTAAGATGGGGCAGTAAGGGCAGGTATCTTAACCGTTTTAGCTACAGGAAAACGGTCGTAGAAGGCTAACCTTAACTTGTGAGAAATTTTTTGATCTACATTCACAGATTTTGAAAAAATATGTACGGCATCAAAGTTTTTGCGAAAATTGGCAATTTTCTTGCTGTCTGTACAATTCTTTCGAAAAGTTAAGGTTAGTCTCCTAAGACCGACTTCATGTAGCTACGGCGGGTGAGGTACCTGCCCTTTTTACCCCATCTCAAAAATCTACCCACTATAGTAAGAATAGAACATACTAATTACTATGTACCTATCTACTTAACTGGCGAAATTTGACTAGGTACCTCTTCATGGAAAACACGCGTGATTTAATTTAACACCTTTTAATTACGCAATTTTACTTATTTCAGATCTATTTTGACATTTCAAGCACTCCATGATTTTTATTTTGCTATGATCAAACATATGCCGTCAACGGATAAAATATCATTTAAGGAGTTGAATAAAATATACAGGGAATCTGATGACACATCTGGGAGTAGAAGAGGAGGCGAAGACAAGGCGTATAGACAGTTAAAATCAGCTTATCAAGAATTACAACTTAAAAATATTGAAATTGACTTCAACAATAATCCTTTTAATTTAGTGATTGAGAATAATGTTAAATTTGCTTTAAAACTTATTAAAGATACGAATGACTCTTATAGATCCACAATAGCAAGAGAATACGGTGAAGTAGCTAGAGTTCAACCATCCCTAAAAAAGAAGGAAGAAAATGATTCTGAAGAATCGATTAATCTTGAAGCAATCTTTAAAGAGAACGCGTTGAAATGTATTGAAGAATGGACAATGGGGATCAATGGAGAAATGTTTAGAGCTAGCCTTCGAATGCTAGCTCTTCAATACAAATGTTACCGTGATATGAAATTATTTAATGACCAAATTTATAGAGCATTTATGGAAATACAAAACGATATTGACAATTACTATATAAATGAGATAAAATCTGTGGATAGACTTTGTAAATATTTACAAATGGCTGTTGAAGATGGTCGAAGAATTCCAGAAACGCTTGTACTTGAACATGATACATTTATGATTGATCCTAATCTTTTACAATTTTCTCCACAAGAGCCACCAGCTGATACGGGGCCAGTAACTGAGGAAGTTGGCAGTATGGAGTTCAAAATTAGCCAGCTAGCTACTCTGCGGACTCAGTTTAAGATTGTTGCACCCACGGGAATAATTCTGACACAGGCTTTCATATACCTCCTTCAAGATTTCTTTTTCTTTGGAAAAGAGACTTGTAGTGGGCCTCTATTCCCGGAAGCTTGGATGAGTGTAAATCCTGAAAAAGTACCCAAATTAGTATATTTGTTGTTTGGTGATACGGTATACGTCGATTGGAGAGATTTTCTTATTTACAGTTTGAATATTCCATATCCCGAAATTGATGAGTTATTAGAAGTTCGTAAAAGATTTCGATGTAATGATCTCGAGTCCACAGAGTTGATAGCAAGGGATGATTTTATCGCGGAAGAGCTTTGGTTTGAAAAGGATTTCGATCCAGAAGACAAACATGCAGAGCTAAGAAAGAATTTGATAAAACATTTCTTGTTCGAACTATTTGAAACGGAGGAAAATATGATGAATTACTCTGCGTTTTTGTTAGCTTTTTGTAAAAATCCTGATCCTATTCAAGGTTTCGTCACAGCGTTATCTATGGCTGTTGGTAAAAAGACTTGCTTTGACGTAGAAGAGTGTGAGGAAGTAGTTCTAAAATTGATTAAACTCAAACAGTACAGAGATGAATGCTTAGCTTGTGCCAATAAATGCACAAAAGAATTTCTTGATACTGTATTAGAAAAAGTCATAGACTATTGTGAAGGTACTACCCTTATTGAAATGAAATATGTTCCTCCGCCAGAAGATAAGAAAGGAGGTAAAAAAGGAAAAGGTAAAGGTCAAAGCTCGAAAAAAATTGAGTCGACACAAAGCGCACGTATGCCTAAACAGCAGAAGAGTACGACTTCTAAAAGTAAAATGGCGCTGTCTGAGACTAATGTAAAGAGTACATTTATTTGTACACCATGTGAAGATACCGCTGAACCTGAAGAAAAACCATTGGAGAAAGTGGAAAGTGAAGAAGAACCTAAAGTTGAGCCCGAGGAGGACCCTGACTTAGCATATGCTGTTAGTCAGTCAGTTATATGGAATGTTTTACGGATTTGTTTGCCTTGGCATTTTGTGATGATTCCAGAAGAGAAGAGGACGCCATATGAAGATGAATTAAAAGATGTGTTGAAACGTTTAGAAGTGGATACCGATGAGGGCGACATTTACGTTTGTAAATTCGTTACAGATCCGAAGATGTGCAAGTTGTTGCACAAGGTGAAAAAATTCACTGCTCTGAATATTGTAGAAGAAGTAATGAAAGTTTTCTTGTGATACACGAAAGAGAAGGGGGTATATGCACATGTTCATTTTTATTTTTCTTTATTTGTCTTATAAATTGAAACAATAAATATATTTTTTGTAACGTTTTGTTTCATATACAACGTGTCCCAAAATTCAACGATAAGCGTGCAGCAGAGTGTGGACCTGCCCATTACTACCTACTCTAGAAAAATAATGAAAAAAAAAAAACTAAATTTTTTGGAAATTACCAATATACATTGAAATCCTTCGAAAATTGACACCCCTTAAGATATTTTTCACCTCACACCACAATTTTCCAAATTTTTTTTTTTTTTGTATCGTCAACCTAATTAGCACTGCTATCCCCCGCAACCCTTAAAATCCCAGAATGATTTTTAAATTACACAAAAATCAATCAAAAAAAATTTTTTTTCCTTTCAATTTTCAGTTTTTACTTTCAGTGTAAATACCAAAGAACTGATATATTTTTTTCATTAATTTCACCTTAGTCCACCCTCTGGTAAATCGTTGAATTTTGCGACACGTTGTATCACACTATTCACACTAATATAATAAGGCGAAAGTTTGTGTGTGTGTGTGTGAGGATGTGTTAATATCAGCTGGACCAATTTTGATAAAATTTTGTACGGAGGTAGCTGACACCCTGGATTAATTAAATAGGCTACTTTTTATCCCGATGTTCCCGTTACCACGGGGAGACCCCTGCTCAGGCGAGTGAAGACTGCTACAAACAAAAAACATTTTTTAATAAAGGCTAGTTTTGCACACGAGGATATTAAAAGCAATTGGAAATATTTATCAGAATGGTTAGCGGACTTAGACGTACATTTAAATGCTACTGATCTTGAAAATATAATGGATGGCAAAGGTTCTGCGATACTTCGTCTATTCTATCAAATGTTCCTTCATTTAGACAAAAGAGATCGCACAAGCTTTATAAAACGCGAAAGGAAAATGGTTTCTGCTTTAGTAGAAAAAATCGGGCACAGGTTTAAAGTTGAAAATATTCCTGAAGAACCAGAGTCAATCGTCGATAATCTCTCGAAGCCTCTACTAAATGAGAAGCATTTTATAGAATGGCAACAGAAGAAAGCCGAACAAGTTAAAGACACATATGACTACATAAGACATAAATACTCAAAAATTCTTAAAAACATAAAAGAAGCAAATACTCCTATGTGCTTTAAGGCTGCACTGCCATCAAAATCAACAGGCAGAGAGCGAAAAGAAATGGAACAATTTGCTCTAAGGTATCCTTGTAAATTTGAAAATTACACTTATGATGAACTTCTTGTTTTAGAACAAAATGCTATAGATCAAAGATCTTCAATTTCTGGGTCCGAATGGACTAAAGGATACATGGATAATCTTCATATCAGAATGCGTAAGAAATCGGATTCCGAAGAGTTCCAAAATGAACTTAGACATGCCATAAGTGGTTCCATGAGGGACTTTTCTATTGCTGAGGAAGAAACTAAGCTGGACACTGACCTTGCTAAGAAAGTAATGAAACTTTCCCAATTTGAAAAGCAAATGTGTACACAAATAATGGAGACAAAACAACAAGCGCGGAATTTAGTCAGGAATAGAGTTCAAGCCGAAAAAGAGTTTGCGGATCAAAGAAGCCAGCAGTTCGATCAGTTTCTTGATAATGTCAAAGAACAAATACATCTAGAAAAAGTAGAAATTGATTTTGAAAAAGACAGACAAATGTTGCTTCACAAGAAATTATATGCCGAAAAAATGAGGAGAAAACGTCTGCATTATTATGAAATTTGTTATGATACGATGTTATCAATAGTGGACTACGCAACGAAATATGCATACTTTATGAAATTGTTAGGTGATGAGATTCCTGATCATTTTATTCACGAATGGAAAATTTTATATTATAAACAACAGCCAATATTTGATATTTTGGACCCTACAGAAGACATTTTGAAAGATCACACTGAAGAGGAATCTACTCCCGCAGAAGAGGAAATTATAAGGCTCGAATTAGATCGACAAGAAGCTCAAAACGATAATGAATTTAAAGAATATCATGATTATTCTTATCCATGGACTTTGGATATATTACTACCTAACTATGACCCTGAGTCTGAAGAAAGAAAATATGAATATTTGGGGACTCGCATATTAGGTCATTTGGTTTACACTTTACTTGGAATGAAATATCCATATCCACCACCATTACCACCTGCTGAGTTGCCGCCATATTCATCAAAAGCTGTGGTACGTGGCCTCCCAGATAGATCTATAACTGTTCCAATGCAAACGTTGCTCAAATCGCGAAAAATACACGTTGTATGCATTGAAAGCTCAATTAATTTTTGTCTAAGAAAATATAAATCTGAAATGTTAGGTTGTGTTGATATTGATCTTTCATTTGATAAGTTTATGGCATCTGCTCCCGAGGAGGAAGACAAGGAACTTATCAGATTAATGAAATTAGATGATGAAGGTACGAGCAAAATTAGTGATTTAGCCGTCAGTGCTATGTTAGGAATAATCCCGGCAAATACCAAACAAACGCAAACGCCAAAAACATTACCAGAAGAAGAAATGAAATTGTCTAATTCTGCTGATCTTGGCAAATATGCCTATGAATCTTTAAGTATAGGTGATCCGTTAACTGATCATCTCTTGGCAGCAATGATAGTTGAATACCTTAAGGACCAACATGACATTGATGGCTTTGTAATTATTAACTACCCGAATACATATAGAGAAGCACAAATTTTGGAAGAGACTTTCTCTGGGTGTACTCCACCCAATGAAGCTGAATTACTAGAAGATAGGGACGATATTTATCTCGAAGAGTGTATCGCAAGGCATCGTAAAAAAGAAATAGATCCTTATAAAGAAGTGAGAGTATCTAAACTTGTAAGCGATCCCCATAAGAACAAACTTGCAAAACCCTTTGAGAGTTATTTCACAAGTTATCTACATCTTAGAGAGACTGAAGACATTCTGCAAGAACTTGTCATATGGGATTTAACAGAAGAGAATTCTGAGTTGATTGACCGTTTTTACGCTGTGCTAGGTCTCAATTATAGCATGTACTACGAAGTCATAGATAAAGAATTTTTGGCTCAATTGTGTAAATATATCATTGGTGATTTCTTAATGCCCCTACAATCATCAGATACACTTTTTGGTGAAAACGTTCTAAGTAATCTCGAATTCCCGTCATCTGACGACAAAAGAGCAAAACTTAAAGTAGTTAAAACTGAAGTTATGAATGGCAAATCAAAAGACAAATTACGCTATGGTTCAAAAATTAGTAAAAACTCTTCGCTGACGACAGTGAAAGAGCCTACCATGGAAGAGTATCCTGAAGATGCTCTTGCAGCTGTAATGGAGGAGATGCCTGGGGAAGATGCTGTGAGCAAATCGATAACTATTGAAGAAGTCAACTTATTGGCTGGCGAAGAAGATTGGGATTATGGCGAGATAGCTATTGCTGAGATAATAGGAGTATCATTGGCAACTTGTTGGCAGGCAATTGAAAAAGTTTACATTAGAGATATGAAGGAATTGTTCTTTGCAAAGAGGTTACAGTTGAACTGCTTGGTTCCATACACAAGATACATTAAGGATAAAATGGAACAAATCATTACTTTACCGTCTTACAAACAAGATCTTGTGTGTTCTTTTCAAAAAGAGTACAATGACTTTGAAAATGATTGGCGAGATATTAACTTGACAAAAAATGAATGGCACTGCCGGGTTAAAGAGTTACAAGATCGGTTGTATCATATTTGCGATGAGAGAAAATTACACGCTGAGAAAAAAAGACATGATCTAATATGCGATAATTGGGCTATGGAAGAACTATTAACCCTAGTGAATACCTACATATCATGCATGCAAACGGAACTTAATAGGTAAAGCGTGTTAAAAATTTCATAAACAGAGAGCATTTTTAAGATGGGGCAGTAAGGGCAGGTATCTTAACCGTTTTAGCTACAGGAAAACGGTCGTAGAAGGCTAACCTTAACTTGTGAGAAATTTTTTGATCTACATTCACAGATTTTGAAAAAATATGTACGGCATCAAAGTTTTTGCGAAAATTGGCAATTTTCTTGCTGTCTGTACAATTCTTTCGAAAAGTTAAGGTTAGTCTCCTAAGACCGACTTCATGTAGCTACGGCGGGTGAGGTACCTGCCCTTTTTACCCCATCTCAAAAATCTACCCACTATAGTAAGAATAGAACATACTAATTACTATGTACCTATCTACTTAACTGGCGAAATTTGACTAGGTACCTCTTCATGGAAAACACGCGTGATTTAATTTAACACCTTTTAATTACGCAATTTTACTTATTTCAGATCTATTTTGACATTTCAAGCACTCCATGATTTTTATTTTGCTATGATCAAACATATGCCGTCAACGGATAAAATATCATTTAAGGAGTTGAATAAAATATACAGGGAATCTGATGACACATCTGGGAGTAGAAGAGGAGGCGAAGACAAGGCGTATAGACAGTTAAAATCAGCTTATCAAGAATTACAACTTAAAAATATTGAAATTGACTTCAACAATAATCCTTTTAATTTAGTGATTGAGAATAATGTTAAATTTGCTTTAAAACTTATTAAAGATACGAATGACTCTTATAGATCCACAATAGCAAGAGAATACGGTGAAGTAGCTAGAGTTCAACCATCCCTAAAAAAGAAGGAAGAAAATGATTCTGAAGAATCGATTAATCTTGAAGCAATCTTTAAAGAGAACGCGTTGAAATGTATTGAAGAATGGACAATGGGGATCAATGGAGAAATGTTTAGAGCTAGCCTTCGAATGCTAGCTCTTCAATACAAATGTTACCGTGATATGAAATTATTTAATGACCAAATTTATAGAGCATTTATGGAAATACAAAACGATATTGACAATTACTATATAAATGAGATAAAATCTGTGGATAGACTTTGTAAATATTTACAAATGGCTGTTGAAGATGGTCGAAGAATTCCAGAAACGCTTGTACTTGAACATGATACATTTATGATTGATCCTAATCTTTTACAATTTTCTCCACAAGAGCCACCAGCTGATACGGGGCCAGTAACTGAGGAAGTTGGCAGTATGGAGTTCAAAATTAGCCAGCTAGCTACTCTGCGGACTCAGTTTAAGATTGTTGCACCCACGGGAATAATTCTGACACAGGCTTTCATATACCTCCTTCAAGATTTCTTTTTCTTTGGAAAAGAGACTTGTAGTGGGCCTCTATTCCCGGAAGCTTGGATGAGTGTAAATCCTGAAAAAGTACCCAAATTAGTATATTTGTTGTTTGGTGATACGGTATACGTCGATTGGAGAGATTTTCTTATTTACAGTTTGAATATTCCATATCCCGAAATTGATGAGTTATTAGAAGTTCGTAAAAGATTTCGATGTAATGATCTCGAGTCCACAGAGTTGATAGCAAGGGATGATTTTATCGCGGAAGAGCTTTGGTTTGAAAAGGATTTCGATCCAGAAGACAAACATGCAGAGCTAAGAAAGAATTTGATAAAACATTTCTTGTTCGAACTATTTGAAACGGAGGAAAATATGATGAATTACTCTGCGTTTTTGTTAGCTTTTTGTAAAAATCCTGATCCTATTCAAGGTTTCGTCACAGCGTTATCTATGGCTGTTGGTAAAAAGACTTGCTTTGACGTAGAAGAGTGTGAGGAAGTAGTTCTAAAATTGATTAAACTCAAACAGTACAGAGATGAATGCTTAGCTTGTGCCAATAAATGCACAAAAGAATTTCTTGATACTGTATTAGAAAAAGTCATAGACTATTGTGAAGGTACTACCCTTATTGAAATGAAATATGTTCCTCCGCCAGAAGATAAGAAAGGAGGTAAAAAAGGAAAAGGTAAAGGTCAAAGCTCGAAAAAAATTGAGTCGACACAAAGCGCACGTATGCCTAAACAGCAGAAGAGTACGACTTCTAAAAGTAAAATGGCGCTGTCTGAGACTAATGTAAAGAGTACATTTATTTGTACACCATGTGAAGATACCGCTGAACCTGAAGAAAAACCATTGGAGAAAGTGGAAAGTGAAGAAGAACCTAAAGTTGAGCCCGAGGAGGACCCTGACTTAGCATATGCTGTTAGTCAGTCAGTTATATGGAATGTTTTACGGATTTGTTTGCCTTGGCATTTTGTGATGATTCCAGAAGAGAAGAGGACGCCATATGAAGATGAATTAAAAGATGTGTTGAAACGTTTAGAAGTGGATACCGATGAGGGCGACATTTACGTTTGTAAATTCGTTACAGATCCGAAGATGTGCAAGTTGTTGCACAAGGTGAAAAAATTCACTGCTCTGAATATTGTAGAAGAAGTAATGAAAGTTTTCTTGTGATACACGAAAGAGAAGGGGGTATATGCACATGTTCATTTTTATTTTTCTTTATTTGTCTTATAAATTGAAACAATAAATATATTTTTTGTAACGTTTTGTTTCATATACAACGTGTCCCAAAATTCAACGATAAGCGTGCAGCAGAGTGTGGACCTGCCCATTACTACCTACTCTAGAAAAATAATGATAAAAAAAAAACTAAATTTTTTGGAAATTACCAATATACATTGAAATCCTTCGAAAATTGACACCCCTTAAGATATTTTTCACCTCACACCACAATTTTCCAAATTTTTTTTTTTTTTGTATCGTCAACCTAATTAGCACTGCTATCCCCCGCAACCCTTAAAATCCCAGAATGATTTTTAAATTACACAAAAATCAATCAAAAAAAATTTTTTTTCCTTTCAATTTTCAGTTTTTACTTTCAGTGTAAATACCAAAGAACTGATATATTTTTTTCATTAATTTCACCTTAGTCCACCCTCTGGTAAATCGTTGAATTTTGCGACACGTTGTATCACACTATTCACACTAATATAATAAGGCGAAAGTTTGTGTGTGTGTGTGTGAGGATGTGTTAATATCAGCTGGACCAATTTTGATAAAATTTTGTACGGAGGTAGCTGACACCCTGGATTAATTAAATAGGCTACTTTTTATCCCGATGTTCCCGTTACCACGGGGAGACCCCTGCTCAGGCGAGTGAAGACTGCTACAACATTCAAAATCGTTGGATAGGTTCACTAATGAATTTATTTTTCGCTTTTGATTAATTTTGTGTTCAGACGTTTCACTTCGAGTGAAAGATGCCGAATGAAATACATAAATTACCAAAAAGAGAAGCGTGTCTGCTAAGTAGTGTTTCGACTGCCCCGTTGGTCTCGTGGTCGCAAGCGCGACTGCTGAGCGTTGGGTCTTGGGTTCGACTCCCGGGTCGGCCAAAGTATTTTTCCCATTGAGAACTTCTTTGTAACAGCCCGGCGTTTGGAAGTTGGTGGCACGTTAAGCCGTTGGCCCTGCGGATCTCTCTTCGGTCGTGTCGGAATGCCGTCCCATCGGACAATAAGGAGTGCACCTGTGTCTGCGCATACACTTTGACTTGTGCATTATAATATCTCCTGCGCCTTTTGATACGCGTGGTACCTACCTAGGTAGATATCAATAAAACAACGCCGCTTTTCTCATTTTTATAATTAATGAAAAAAAAAATACTTTGTCGTTATCACTGACACTGAATTTAGCATTTACAAATTGTGACGATCCTATTGTGATTTGAATTCTTCGTGGCCATAAAATGCCTTTCCATTGAAATAAAAGAGACGTTGCATTAGACTCTTGGGGTCTAGTGGCATGTTCGTTGGGTTAACGTTAGCTAGTATGTGGGTATACAGTTTCTCTTGAGTGACGTTGACAATGTTGTACCTAGTGCTTGTAAGGTCATCTCTTCGGAAACGCATCCTGGAAGCCGTGAGGAGTAAGGTTCTGAAATAAAAAGATACAATTAAAATGGGGTAGGAATTTTTGTTAAGTTCGTTTTTTAATCTTAGAGACTAATCTGACATTTAAGTCTTTTGTGTTTGCGTTTTTTTAGTCTATAAGTTTGACATTAGACCTGTCAGATTAGTCTCGGAGATTAAAAAAACGAACTTTAGTAGGTACTAAAATTGAGAATCATATATACTCCATTTGAAATATTTAAATATTTAAACCTTTTTTACAATCTGTTCAACTGGTTCTGACTTCTATACCGTAGGCATAAGGATAGTATTAAAAGCAAAAGTGGTTCAATACCAACTCTTTACTGCAGTTGCCATATTATTTCATGCCATCAACGCAATAGAATTCAAAATCGGCTGAACGGACTGTAAAAAAAGGTTTATTTAAATGTCTAAACTTATTTCAAATGGAGTATCTGCTTATTTATCTGCTTCATTGGTCTAGTGGTCGCAAGCGCTGCTGTAGAGCATGAGGTCCTGGGTTAGATTCCCACGTCGGACAGTGTTATTGGGTTTTTTCGTCAGGGAAAGGTTAAGCAATTAAGTACTATTAAGCATTAAGCTATTTAAGTATTTGTGTACCTAGTCTTAATATTTTTTTTTAAACATTGTTCCTCAATCAAAGCACCTGCCATCTAATCTCTTCACCACCCTTGGTTGACTGGTAGAGAATGCCTAAGGCATTAAGTCCGCCTTTGTACCTTTTTGTGCGAAAAGTTTAAATAAATAAATAAATAAATAAATAAAGGGGGCGACAATACAACAATAAATTAAACTGCCATATCTAATAACGTTCCCAGTCTGAATTCAATCAAATATATATCCAATAGTTTCACTATAGCTAGTCAAAGATTGGCAAAACCCATAGTCGTAGTCGGCCCATCACGATTATTTAAGTAGTCAGTTTGAAAAAAACACTTTTTTCATTTTGAACCTAGGATTTATTTGATAGTTCCAAAATAATCATTGGTAGGTATTAGTATTGTTAGTGTTTTCATTTATTGTCGTACTAGCTTATGCCCGGGGCTTCGCCCGCGTGGAGGTCGGAAATTATCCCACGGGAACGTACTATCAGGACTATATTTCCAATCCCTTAAGTCTCCTGAAAATCTCTTTAAAATAGTTTACAATAATGTCAATATCACATGTGAATTTTAAAATCATCACCTATTTACCGTCTTGAGGAATCAATTTAGAAAAACGATGAAATACGTAATTCATTATTTGTTACCAAAAGCATAAATTTGAATTATCATATCCCTAACTTAAGAAATAACAGGTTTCCCATAGAAACTTTCATCCCCTATCCTTTAGGGATATTTTTGAGACAAAAAGTAGCCTATATGTCCTTCCCCGGGATGAAATCTATCTCTCTGCCAAATTTTATCAAAATCCGTTCAGTGGTTTAGGAAAAGGTACCTAACATACAGACAGAGTTACTTTCGAATTTATAATATTAGTATGGATGTAGTATATATAGTATAGTATATAAGTATTTAGTATAGTATAGTAATTATGAATAGTATGGATTGTTGTCTCCATTGTATACATCATAGAATGCTGTACCGTTTCTTGTCGTCGTCATTGACAGGGTGAGCGAGTACCGCGTACCTTGCTATGGAACTGTTGTATTTTTCGATAGTGTAGTTTTTGGTTACGAGTCTGTAAGCAAAAAGTTAGTTAATAAAGGCGCCCGCAGAAAGGCGTGACGCGGCAGCGCGACGTGGCTAGCTCTAGTAGAACAATTTCTATTTAAACTTCATGGAAATTATTCTATCGGAATCGCGCCGCACCGGCACCGAGTCCTTTTTTTGTAAGCATGGGATATCTAAACCACGCGATACGCAAAGGGCAAAGAAGGAACATGGATGGTTTCATCCATGTTCCTTCTTTGCCCTTTGCGTTCCGGGGCCACGGTAACTCTTTCGAACAATCCCGCGACCCCGGCAGGCACTTGCCCTACTTAGTGGGCGCCGTCAACTATGCAAGGTATTATTTTCCAAACCAAGATATTATGACATTTATTAACTGTATGTGTCTATTTGTGACATTTCGGCTGTGCAATTTCAAAATCTAGCAAATGACATTTCTCAATAAAAATACGGTGTTTTTACATAGTATTTTTTTATTTTATTTGAAATGGGTTTGCTCTTGACTCTAGTCTAGGTCAGAGGTGACAGAGACAGAGTCGACGATGGAGTGAGCTTACCCAGAAGACGCCTATTCACTCTAATTTTGAAGAGATTCGGGTTGTATGCGCTCGGAAACACAGACGCAGGTAGAGAGTTCCACTCTTTTGCTGTGCGCATTAAAAAAGACATTTGAAAACGCTTAGTTCGAATTTGTGGAATAGCATATATATAATCTTGCTAGATATCTAGCAATTCAAGCAAAAACACAGATTTTATATTTTAATGTCAATTGCTAGGTTTTGAAATTGCACAGCCGATTTATTTCTCATCATCGTTTTATCTTTTTGTTCTTTTTTTTATCATTGAAAAAATTCAAATTCATACAGGGTGTAAAAAGACATTACATCAACTACGCATTCTGTAATTGCACAAAAATAATTGCTGGGAAACGACTTTTAATTTTGGCGCGTTAATTTGCTATTTGCAGTACTTAGTGCCCAATGTAACGCACGAAAAACATTGTGTTTATGGGTGCATGCAAAGATACAGGGGTCGTGGGAGTATTTAAAATGTGATAACAAGGTGCTAATTTCGAAGGGCCCGTGGCTAAATAATGTGTGGCTAAACATCCGCACAGGTCGATCGATCAGGTTAAGCTATGCCGGCCGCGGTTGGTCTGTGGATGGGTGGCCATCTTAACATACATAACGAGACCCCTCCGTGCCTCCGAAAGCACGATAAGCCGTTGGTCCCGGCTGCCAATCACAGATCTTTAACAGTCGTTACGGGTAGTCAGAAGCCCGAAAGTCTGACAACCAGTCTTACCAGGGGGTATCGTATTACCCAGTAACTTTGTTGTGGAGGTCAGATAGGCAGTCGCTCCATGTAAAATACTGGTATTCAGCTGCATGCGGTTGGACTGGAAGCCGACCCCAACATAGTTGGGAAAAGGCTTGGCAGATGATGAACAAGGTGCTAATTTTTAATAAGCCAATCTCTATACAAATGAACAGCGTTGGAGCATTGTCCACTTAGCTAATAGCTAGTAGGGACCTGAAAGGTGAGATAAGAACCAGGCACCTCACCTCCCATAGAAATCATCGTCTTCCACGCCCCAGTCCCAGAACAAGTTAGAGTAACCGTTGACAGCTTCATAATGCTCAGGAGTAATTGCAATTACCCCGCCAAAACTAGTTCTGCGCGGGTCACTGAAATTAAAAATAAAATTTATACAGGGTCAAATTAAATGAGCTAGCGAAACTCCGCTGGGTTGATTTGTGTTTCGATACTAGACAGCACAAAATAAAAATTAATTTGCAATTTTTTTTTGGCCTCAATGACCGTTAAGTTTATCTTGTTAATTGAAATCAAAACTTGAAAAAAAAAAACAGTTACTTTTGTGTAAACTTCACAGAACGTAATGGGAAAACTGATTTTCTTCAAGTCATAATGTTTTTTATTTTATCGTCTTTAGATACCTATCGATACCTACTCATCACATCTGCGGAGTTTCGCTAACTAATTTAATTTGACCCCGTATAAATAAAAATAAAACGCTGTTCGTAAGCACATTACTTGAGCACGGCTGGACCGATTTAGCTGTAGTCCGAATCAGGTATAAATAGAAAGAAAAATTGGAAAAGTTACCTGAAAAGTGTCATTGCGTAACATTTTGCCTAACTACAAGTAACATTTATTGCGTCATGTACTTTTTCGAGCAGACAAATTTTTCAAACATATGAAGCATTGGATTAGCAATTGCCTTCAAAATCCGTCAGATTGTGAATGAAAGTGTGTTGCGCAATTGTGGTGATGATTTCTAATAGTTGTAGGCTCTTACTTTTTCCCCCAAGAATCGTTGACAGATGACATATGTGTTGGATGCTCTGGACAGGAGTACGGGATCCTCTCGTCCTCAGGGACCAGGTCCACGTCGTGGAAGATCAAACAGTTAAAAGTGCCGAACCGCTGAGTCTCCAGAAACGCGATGTTGTAAAGAGTGCCTTTGTTGAACTTCTCTGACCCTTTTGTTAAAAGAGAGAAATAGAATCATGTTTGTTGTTTTTAGCTTTCCGTACCTCAAAAGGATAAAACGGAACCCTTATTCATAGGATCACTTCGTTTTCCAACTGTCTGTTTGTTGACCTGCCCCTTTTTCTCAGAAACGAGTGGAGGTATCATGTTGAAATGAATATCAAATATGTAGGTCAACGGTCCCTTGGAGCCCTAAAAAAATCAAGCTTCAAAGTCAACGCAATAAAAAAATATGGCCATTTATGCGACATATTTTAACACAAGCAAAAAAAAGAAAAACACAAGGAATTGGGCAAGAAGCTATGTCTCACAGCTCAAGTACTCGTAAAGTAAAAATTCAAACGATCGTTAATTTATCGTATGTTTTTCTTGGGTTGTTATTCATCTCAACTACGGAATCCCTTCATTGTGCGTGGTCCGACACGCTAATAGCCGGTTTTTTTTCGTGATTGAAATAGTGATTAAAATTTCACCCTATATTAATAGTTCATTGCTATTGCCGTTCACACCGCCGGCGAGTACTCGTTTGTCGCAGCGACAAGAGCTAACTCGCTCAGCAACACATGCTTGGTGGGCAGAACACTCGCTGAGAGGACTCACGCTTGATACTTAGGTACGTCGCCGGCCGTCGCACACTCGCTGCTCCCAGGTCGGGCAAAGTGTTTTTATTTTCCATTAGGAATTTCTTAGTAAAAGCCGGGAGTTTGGAAGTTGGTGGTGTGTGTTAAGCCGTTGGTCCTGCGCCTGATCTCTCTCCGGCCGTGTCGGTTTGCCGTCCCATCGGACTATGAGAGCGAGGGATGAGAAAGTGCACCTGTGTCTGCGCGCACACTTGTGCACTAAGTATAATATCTCCTGCGCTGAAGGCTAGTCTCAATTGAGATTGGCTGCAATGGCGGAAGTACATTACTAATCAACGTACAGACAAAACTTACCATATTGTTCAATGACAAATATTCTGTACTCCAGAAGCTGTTTCTTTAGTAACGGGTGAAGGTAGCTAAGGAGAATAAGGAGATTCACTGGCCGCCCTCTGAGAATTAAAATATAATTGTTTCAATAAAACAATTGCAACACATTGCCAGAAGCATCAAGCTGAAATGCCTCATGTCTTGTACAGTCGACTGCACGTAGTAGCGTAGTAGCTACGGAGTTTCAATAGAATAAGAAGCCATGAGCTTATACTGGTTTTGTTATTGCGGCCTACTTAACTGTACACAGCAATGCTGCTGAACGGCGGAAAACGGTTTGATGGTAGTACTTTCTCAGAATAGCTTCTTCACAAGTTACAAAATGTTGGAAATGCGTTTAGTCACTCGTTTGACTAATCGGGACGCCAAGCAGTGCTTGACAGAGTCTATCAACATAACGCTTGACCGGAGTTAAGTTCAGTTTGTCGTTGGCTGTCGTACAGTGAACACGTTTAGAAACTGTCGCGCGTTCCGTTCAGTTGTGTCGTGTACATATAGTGTGTGATTCGCTAGTGTGATTAAATTGATCGTAATTTTTTATTTGATTTGAACTGTGATCGGTTTTTCTATTGCGCAATAACCAACACTTTCTCATAGTGCGTCCACAGTAGATAAAATATGGCTGATGATAACGAGAGACACGTTCGTTCGTTCGAGTCGTCTCGTTCGTCAGCATTCTACGTAGAATGCTCTTTGTTATGTACACCATATAAATTACAGATATAAAAGTAGAACCTGGAAAATAGAATCCCCTACTGTTTAATGGACAATATAAACATACGAGGCAGTGGGGACACCATGGGCTGATTATTATTTACTTATGTTTGAAATGCGTTGCTTACCTGTAAGGAATTATAATAGCCACTCTGTTAATAGGCCTGCAGTCTGCGGGCGCGTAGTAACCCCCCACTGCCACGTCAAAATTCTGTTCCTCTATCCAATCCAGTTCTGGTTCACTCTTGTTCACAAAGATTGGTTCTAAAAAAAAAACCAAATACAGGCCGTTAAGGGAAGGCAACACACTTTTATCACCGCAACTAACTTGTCTCTCACATCAAGTCGACGTATTACACATTGGACACCCGCTTAAATGGCACCTGAGTGAATGTGCCGCTGTGTGTCAGGTGCATTCACTCAGGTGCCATTTAAGCGGGTGCCCAACGTGGAATACGTCATCAAGACTACGGGTTTGTATGAAAGTGCGCGTATGTAGCGACGCGACAGTTAGGAGACATTTTTGTCCGCGGGTTTGGACGCAATATAATAGCCGCCCAATTAGGCGCCCATCTAGAGGTTGCAATGCAAGTGCGCGCACGGCGACAATAAGCCGTTGAGGGATAGCCAATTACCGCTAAACCGAAAATTTCGTGTTCGAACCCTTGACCTAAGTACTTAAACTCGTAAGTCGGGGCTGTAGCCACTGGGCCACCTCAACTACTTTGCACTAGCTTGACTTAAATCTTAAATCGAATCTAATTTATCTTAATCTTAATTGTTTTAGGAAGTCCATTGATAAAAGTTTCATCGAATCTTTTATCACATCACTAGCTGCGCCCCGCAGTTTCACACGCATAAGTTTCGATCCCGTGGGAATATCAGGATAAAAAGGGTGTCAGCTACCTCCATACCAAATTTTATTAATATTGGTTCAGCCGTTTGAGCGTGAAGAAGTAACAAGCATATAAAAAAACACACACACACACTCACAAACTTTCGCCTTTATAATATTAGTGTGATAAGTTATTGTCATGTAGTTTGTACTGTCTCATATAAGGAGAATCTAACGTAGCCATCTAAATAAATAAATGGTTTGTCTATTAATCTACATCTAGAGTATGTTGCTCCCGTTAATGACGATGATTAGACCCGCTATTGTAAAACTTACCTAAATAAGTATTTATTTTGCACATAGGTATGTTCCTTGGACGCCTCGGCGCTGCGTCTGCGCCTATAACGACAGATAATACAAATAATAATATATTTTAATCGACTTCAAATAAAGGAGGAGCTAGTCTACTTAATTTTACCGCTGGCTGTGCCGATTAATGCCCAGTCGAACAAGTAGGTGCGTTACGTCAAAAACCCAATACGTATTTTTTAAAAGGAAGACGACATTATAAAACCGACCAAGTGTGAGTTGGACTCGCACACGAGGGGTTTCGTACCACCATACAATATTTAACACTACATATAAAATAACGGCAAAAAATCACGTTTGTTGTATGGGAGCCCCTTAAGTATTAATTTTATTCTGTTTTTAGTATTTGTTGTTAAAGCAGCAACAGAAATACACATTCTGTGAAAAAGTTTCAACTATTTAGCTATCACGGTTCATGAGATACAGCCTGGTGACAGACAGACGGACAGTGGAGTCTTAGTAACAGGATCCCGTTTTTACCCTTTGGGTACGTAACCCTAAAAAAAACAAAAAAGTATGCGACAACGCAAGCAAAAAATATGTTTACTTACTAAGGTCCTTGAACAACTGTTTCATCGATGTAAACCAGTAGTATGAGGAGTTATACCCGATTTTATAATCTGAAAATAAAAATATATAATAGTATAAAAATTTTAAACTCATCACTTACTAATAATATACCGAAGGACCTATGAGAAAACCGCGAACCAGCTTGTTTCAAAAGCATCTCAGAGCATGGCATATCGAAAATTGTTTTTATACTGTGAAATTAAATTTGACATTTTTATTTAAAGCTAATTTGTAACTTAATTTCTTTGGTTGTCATTTGAAAGTTGATATTTAGACAATTTGTAATCTAATTATTTTTCTTTGACATTTTTAATTTGTTCTAGACAATTCTTGATTTAGTACTTTTTTTTTGATATGGATATTTAATGATTTTGTTTAAATTGATGAAATTACAATTATTATTATTATTTGCACGCCGAATTAAGTAGGCGAAATATGAACTATTATGTGTGTTATAAAATCTGTAAAATATCATACATATTTCAGGCAAATAAATGAATCTATACAGGGTCCCATTAAAATAGATGGACAAATTTTAACACAGCGCTCAGTACGTAGAACCAAAGATATTTTTCCATGTAATACGAAGTTGGTTAATTTATTCAGTCCCTACTTAAGGGACCTTCTGTCCTAAGTTATTAGGTAAGTAATTAGCTTCACACGCACAGGAGCGGCCGTACGGAGTAGTCAAGTAATTTGTTATAACATAACCACCACCTCCAACGGAAAAATGCCTAAATGCGATAATTGTGATAAAACTATAACAAAAAAATCACCTGGGCTTGAGTGTAACAAATGTGGCAAAATAGTTCACGCAAATCAACTATGCACAGGCCTATCTTCTAAGCAGATGTCAGCCCTGCGGAATGCAGAAAACTTGGAGTGGACATGCGAAGAGTGTCACAAGGAGTCTCCTCACCGCAAGTCCTTCGTAATTCCAGAAGATGACGAAAATGAGGATGATAATGTTAGTGAGCTGGATGGGAACAGTGCTGCGGTGAATAAATTGCTACGTTATATTTCAGTCGAGGTTAAGAAAGCAGTGAAGAAAGAACTGGCATCAGTGAACGAGTCGCTTAGCACTTGTTGCATAAGAATGACTGATATAAATTCGACGCTGGAAATTCTTGCCGAGAAAGTTAAAGAAATGGAGAAGAAAAACATGTACCTCACGAATCAAAACACACACTTGGAATTAAAAGTTGATGCATTGGAACAACATATCAGAAACGTTGAGCAAGAAACATTGGCCAATGTACTGGAAGTCACTGGTATTCCTGATAATGAGAACGAGAACCTGGACATCCTCTCAACTAAAATAGCTTCGAAGCTTAACATTGAGAAACGCCAAGTTGCAATGGTCAAAAGACTTAAAGGCAGGAATGGTAAAGAAGGAGTTATTCAGGTGATGTTGCAAAATGAGGAGCAGGTGGATCAGTGGATTCGTACAGCACGTAAGGAAACAATTGTTGTTCATGATGTAGTCCCCGAAGTCAGTCCTGAATTGTCCAAGTCAAAAGTTTTGTTTCGATATGCTCTTACCAAAGCGAATAAATCACTGCTGTGGCAAGCTAAACAATTATTGAAGGAAACCTTCAAATACATCTGGTTTCAGAATGGCAGAATATTGGTTCGTAAAATCGAAAACGACAAGCCGATTGTCATTAGGAACACTAGTGATATTGATAAAATGGCGGTTCAGAAAAATAATTGTCGATAATAGTTAGACTCAGTGATCACGTCAGTATTTTCACCGGAAATATCAGAATTCCTTGAGTGTTCAACCATCAATGAGTTTAGTAATCACCTTCCAAATAGTAAACAAAAACTAAATATTGTCCATATTAACATACGCTCGATTATTAAACATTTTTCCTTAGTCCTTCAATTCATTGATTCTTCTATAATTAATATTGACGTTATTATTTTAACGGAGGTAGGTATTTCTAAAAATAGTAATCTCATTCAATTCTTCAATATAAATGGCTATGAAAAATACCATACGCTGCGGGAGCAACGTAGGGGAGGTGGCATTGTGATGTATGTTAAACGTACCAACAACTTTCAAATCATAAATAATGTATCACTAAAACACTGCGAACACATAATTGGACATTTGACTACATCATATCACTACACGACATCAATCTGCACAGTGTACAGACCTCCGAAAGATAGTAAGCACTTGTTTATCAAGGAATTGAAGGAGCTATTATGTAAGGACACCTTCAAACACTCAGATTTATACTTGTATATTAACATTGATTTAAAATTGAATGACAACATACGAAATTATTACATAAGTTGTTTGGCTGAGTGTGGTCTTACAAGCGCGATTTCAGGTTACACAAGAATCGAAAAACGGAATGATAGTATCACTAAAAGTTGTATTGATCATATTTTTGTAAGATCGCGCTCGTTAGACCTTTACTCGGCGGCGCTCGGTACGGTTTTAGCAGACCATCGTATGATCGTGTTGTCTTGTATTGGAGGAGGAGTTAAAAACGCTGTACAGGATGTTGCAATAGTAAAGGAATTAATTGATTACAATAAATTAAAACCAAAGTTGGACGCCATAAATTGGAATTTAGTTGATAGTATGCAATGCCCATTAGAGATATATAACTACATCAAAAGTAGCTTTGAGTGTTGTTATGAGCAATCAAAGTATTCAAAAATCATTCATACCAACAGCAAAAGGAATAAAGAGTTGTGGATAAACAGTAAAATTAATAATATGTGTCATAAAAGAGATTTACTTTTCAGTCAGTGGAAACAGGATATGAATAATAAAATACTTAGATTGCAATTCAATAAACAAAGAAATAAAACTAAAAAATTAATAGAAAAATCCAGAAACCAATATTACTTTAACCTAATCAATGAAAATAAAATGAATAAAAGGAAAATGTGGGACATATTAAACACACTAACTGGACGATTGTGTAAGTCAGTAGACGAAGCAATTATCAAAGCATTTAAGAAAAATAACTTAACTATAAGTACAATAGCTAATAATTTCAGTAATGGATTTAGCGAAAACGTTAATAAAATATTACCTAAATGCAATACAAAACTAATCCCTGGATCAGAATACATTTCTCCAATTAACAAGTCCATGTTATTTAAAAAACCTACCGTTCGTAATATTTCAACTATTATAAAAAATCTTAATGTTAATAAATCAGCTGGTGTAGATGGCATTCGATGTATAGACGTGAAGGCTGTAAGTGATAAGATATCTCAGGTCATAGTTAAGCTAATAAGCACTAGTATACAACTTGGGAAATATCCTAAAGAATTAAAATCAGGTATCGTTCGACCAATTTATAAAAATGGATCGCATAATAACTATGACAGCTACAGGCCCATTACAATATTACCAGTAATAGATAAGGTAGTAGAAAAATACGTGTGTCAACAAATTTAGAATTTTTACATTAAAAACGATGTCTTATCAGACTCTCAGTTTGGCTTTCAACCTAATAAATCAACTTCGATTCTGCTTTCTAAATTCACAGATGAAATAAACCAACACCTAAATGATAAAAAACATGTTATCCTGTTATTCATTGATTTTAGCAAAGCGTTTGATACTCTCAGGCATGATATACTTATAAACAAGCTTGACAATACAGGGGTTCGAGGCCCAATATTAAACTGGTGCAGAGATTATTTAAAAAACAGAACATGTCGTGTAAAGATCAGCAATGAACTCAGTAACGAAGCTATAGTAGCTACGGGTACAGCACAGGGCTCAGTTATAGGACCCTTGCACTATTTAGCCTACGTCAATGACATGGAAAATGTTATAAACAATTGCTCAGTCTATCAATATGCGGACGACACCTGTCTCGTAGCAGCTGATAAAGACTTATCAAAGGCTGAACTAACGATACAAAATGATTTTAATAATTTGTGTAAATGGTCTCATGATGCTGGACTGGTGCTCAATGCTGGTAAAACTAAGACTATCCACGTTCGTTCTAATCATTTACTCAACTCTGATAAGCCAGTTAAAATAATTGCGCACACTCACCAATGTTTGCATGAAGTGCAATTATCTAGGCTTGGTTGTAAATGTGAACCCTTAGATCAGGTTACAAATTACAAATATTTGGGTTTAGTGGTCGATGACAGATTTAACTGAGGCTGCCACATTGACGTCATTTGCGATAAACTGCGAGCAATGCTAGCAAATTTGCAATAATTAAATACAAAGTACCTTTTAAAATATTACTAAACCTTTATAATGCTCTCGCAGAATCAATGATTTCTTATGGAATTACTAGTTATGGCAGAACGTTTAAAACTTATTTAGACAAAATATATAACCTACAACTTCGTTTATTAAAAATAATTATACCAAATAAAATAAGAAACACGCTTTATGGTGGTGATGACGTTACAGGCTTCTTTAAATATTGTAAAATCTTGCCAATACACATTAAAATACGAAAGTGGTTATTAATTGAACAGTTCACTAACAAAGAACTGCAAATTAAATTTAATCATAGTATAGCAACAAGAATGGCAGCCCATTCAAAACTGGTAGTACCGAGATACAAGAACTATTACGGGAAACGAACGAACGCTTATTTAATACCTACTCTAATTAATGATGTTCCAACAAAAATCCAATCGGAAATAACAAACAGTAATTATAAAAATAAATACAAAAAATTCTTTGATTCTATTTGAAAATGCAACATGCAGTGTAAATTTCATTCATTAAGTGATAAGTATCGTCGTCGTTTTTGTACATTATGGTTGTTATTTACTTACTACCTCACAATTTTTATTTTTTTCATAAACTATGTGTTATTTGTATATTAACTAAGTATTAAGTTGGTTTTTATGATTGCTTAAAGTGTGTCAACATCCGGACAAACCTATTGAGGTTTTTGTGATGTTTATGTTTGTATTTCGTTTTGTATTAATTACTAAGAAAAAAAAAAAAAAAAAAAAAAAAAAAAGAGCTAACCTAACAACATCTTATAGTGACCATTTCAATATTAAAAGCCTTTTATGTTTTAAATAAATAGATTTACTTGGCAATCGCATGAAAACACAATGTACCGATGGTTGTTCTATACATTTTTCCGGCGCGGGCGCAGGTATTGCATTTTTCTATGAAACAGCAGATTTTTATTTTTGAAATATTTGGCATATTAGGTATGCCAAATTCATGGTTACAGTTTGCGCACTGGTTATTTTTAGGGTTCAGTACCTCAAAAGGAAAAACGTAACCCTTATAAGCTCATTTCGTTGTCCGACTGTCTGTCCGTCGGTCAAGTCCCTTTTTCTCAGGAACGCGTGGAGTTATCAAGTTGAATTTAATATCAAATATTTAGTCAGGATTGCAATCCCTTGAAGCAGTGAGAAAATTAAACTTCTTTGTCAACGCAATCAAACTTGAACTAAAACCGGTATAGGGTACTTCCCGTTGATCTAGCAGGAATCATAAAATTTGGCAAGAAACAATGTCATGTAGCACAAGTAAAGGAAAAAATCCGAAAACCGTAAATTTGTTAACATTACAAAAAAAAAACCCGTGATTAACTTATTTACATACCTACTTTGTACGGAATCCTCGGTGCTTGAGTCCGAGTCGCACTTGACCGTTTTTTTTTGCCTGTAGATGATCTACCAACTCCTAAACTAAGTCAAGCTTGTATTTTGGAAACTTACCCATAGACGCTTCCGACCCGTTAACCAACGGGTACTTATACCATACAGTAACATCATTCTTAGTATTCCGTATCTTAATAAAACCATAATTTCTTCTTATGTCAGGACTTTGCAGTACATTGTAATAAACGAAAATGTGGAAGAAGCTATCTAGAACTATCAGCATTGATAGCACGAACACCCAAACTCGGCGGGTGCAATGCCTGTTGTACGTGTCCATTTTATTCTTGAGCCGTTATTATACATCTATGAAAAAAAGAGGTTAAACTGTCCAAGGAATGATCGGATTTTTGTAGATGGCGCATTTATCAGTCACTAGCTTCCGCCCGCGGCTTCGCCCGCTAGGTATGTCGATAAAAACTATCCTATGCCCTTCCCCGGGATGCAGTCTATCTCTCTGCCCAATTTCATCGAAATCCGTTCAGTGGTTTAGGCGTGAAAAGGTAACATACAGAGAGACAGACAGACAAGAGTTACTTTCGAATTTATAATATTAGTATGGATACTTGATGAACCATGCGCGTTCGCACACAGCTCGCAGCACCAGAGAGTACTTGGCAAAGGAAAACATTCGGGTATTGCTGTGGCCTCAATCCCATCGAGCACGCATGGTACACGGACATAAAAAAAAAAAATCGTTTTTTAATTTTGTAAAACATGAAACGTTTATTTTCTCTTGACTGTACTTACCTGTTATAAAGAGTAACCTAGCATAAAATTGGATAGAAGAAGAACTAGCAGGGGATCGAGGAGGGGGGGGGGTGCTCAGGGGATCAGACCGAAATAAATCTGCGTTTCCACTAGAGATAAGCGAGGATGCATAGCGGGGGATGTGTGTGAAACCAACCAATAACATTGCTTCCTTTTTTTCGTATTGGTTAGTGTTACACACCTCCCTCGCTCGCTACGCATCCTCGCTCATCTCTGGTGGAAAACCAGCCTAAGGGGTATCATATTACCCAGTTACTGGGTTGTGAAGGCCATTGGGCCCGCGTGGCCCAATTCCACTCACAGAGAGGAGGCCTGTGTCCCAGCAGTGGAAGTCGACCCAACATAGTTGGGAAAAAAATAGGCAGACATGATGCTTTTAATTGGATTAGTTGTTCCTCGCCCGCAAACAAGAAGATAGATAATCCATAATATCTAATCCAATAAATTGTCGACTTCTACCTACTTGTAAAAGCTTCTAAATAGCACTAAAAGAACCAGTTACAGGTTTTTTTTTTAAGTTAGATATTAAGTATTTATTTATTTATCGATCCTCCTACTGGAATGCTATACAGTTACACCAACGGAGCAATAACTTTCCATCCACCCAGTGCGCGGTGGACATCGACCGGGCGGCGATGGAACACGCACGCTCACACAGCGCCAAATCTACTATGGTTCTATTACTCCATCTAAATTGCGCACATTCTTTGCGATTTCTTTGAGTGAATTTTTCACAATAAATATATTAAAATTGTAAAAACGGTACTTTTAAAGAAACATTTATCACGCAGTGTTAAAGATTCCTTTAAAAACACGTAAAAACTGAATTATCTAAACACGCACTGTCCGCATTCGCAATCTCCTATGAACAGTGAAGAATTTATAGGTATAACATAATCAGCCTACAATGTTCCCACTGCTGGGTCACAGGCTTCCTCTCTGTGAAAGTGAGGGAGTGGGCCATAATCCATCGCGCGGGCCCAGTGCGGGTTGGCGGATGTCACGAATGTTTGAATTTTTGGTTCTAGGACATGCCGGTTTCCTCACGATGTTTTCCTTCACCGTTTTGAGAGCAGTGGTGATGGAATAATTTACACAAAGTGCCTGCTTGAGGTTCGATCCACGACCTACAACTTGTAAGTCGCGGTCGCTATCATTGGGCCACCACTTCTCATTTAAAGGTGACCCAATATGTCCACAAAACATGTAATCACTTAATTATATCGCAGGTATGCTGGAAGAGATTTCCTGAGAAATAAGCATCACCTTTGTACGTATTTTTCTGTTCCTTTCTTGTTGTTGGTTTATATGTGTGTACAATGTATAAATAGTTAAATAAATAAATATAACTGAGGACATTTTTACATAGGATAAAACAGTCGCTCCTGCTCCCTGTAAGCTTAGATCTTTTAATCTCCGCAACGGATTTTAATGCAGTTTTCAGTAATAGATAGAGTGATTCAAGAGGAAGGTTTATATGTATAATACTGCATATTATAGTAGAGAAAAGTCGAGAAATTCAAAGATTTGTAATGAGATGTCATAACAAACATAATTTTTGTGCGTTTAAATTACATAGCACGAGATAGATCAAATTAATGTAGCTACTACGGAATTGTTTATTATCTTAAAAAGATCGATAAAAAAGTCCGCGATGGTTATGTTTATCTTCTTAGGATAACCCACAGTAACCATTTTAATCTTTTACATATTACAAAAAAATATTGGTTATTTACCAAACTATTTTATACAATACAGTATTATTCCTTATCCAATTAAATACATTAGATACGTTGTGCATTTCATGTACATAAAAATTGCCCTTCCTTTACAGCATATCATTAATATTAATATTTTAGAAATTAGATTTAAAAAGCGGGGGCAGAAAGTAAGCTAGTATTTACCAAGTTTTCAGTGACTCAATGTTCAATGTTTATTGGTCTCGTATAATGTTTGATGTTGTTAATAAGTTCGTTTAATTTCAGGCACAGAGTTTATTCAAACCATCAGTGCGAAAAGAAGCACAGAGCATGATGAAAAGAAGAAAAGAAGCACAGAATTTTTTCCTCTATAAAGCACATTGAAAAGAAGTCTTCATGTGACAGCTGTTGTTAACTTTTGTCTATAGGACGACAAAGACAAGAGAACTGCATAAATAAAACACTTCTTCTCTTTTCTTAGACTGGCTGGTTGTTCCAGCGTGGTCTTGTGGTTTAAGCCAGGTCTCCACCAAAGCGGAGGCGAGACGAGAAGAGAGGTAATGTGTTGGAAACAATTAATATGATTTCGTTATTTACATAACTCGTCTCCGCTTAAGTTCAGTGGATACGGATGTGCAGAAAGGGGACGAGATGTCTCATATTTGCTTAGCGCGAACACAGCGTAGATGTGAGCTGTGCCTCGCAAGCTGGCGACGGCGTATAGCGGAGACTATACACACAAAATACAGAGAGTAGATACAGAAGTCAATCTACATACAAAGTGCGCTCGAGCAACGCACACATAGACACCGCTCACGGCGGACACGCTATCTCGGATCGGTGGGGATCAGTGCGAACGCGAGTCGCGAGTGTCATCCAGTTGAGATTTTTTGTTTGTGTAAATATTGTGTTGTTTTTAGTGTCATTTGATAGGTTTAGGTTTAAAACGGATAGGGCGAAATAAATTCTGTAAATATTGTAATCCGTCTAGAAGTTATTAGGGATTTTCGATAGTGAAAATTGACAAATGTGTTTTTGTTCAGTAAACTTTAACAACTTTACAACAATAAATCAAACAACTAGATACGAGTGCCACCTAAGTGCCACTACCACGATAGTTTTTTGTGCATAAGCCAAAGTTGACAACCCCAGCGCGACCGCCGAGCGTAGGTATGAACAGTGAAGTACATACTTGACTTCTGTACCTTTCGTTTTTGTGCTCTGATGTGACCGGGCACCGCTTGTACCACCGCGTGACGCGTCACACAACCCACCCGCCGCGCCCGCGCCACATCCAACGCTCGCCCGTTGTAGCCAGTACATATCGTACTGCTTCGGTGTAGTTTAGTTAACCGCCTGGCCTTTGGAAGTAGTTAGTGCTCGCCTCACTTCGCTGTCTCGGCTCGCACGCGGCCGCGGTTGATCACAGTTCTAACCTAACCCAACCCATTTGGTCAGGGTGCCCTGGCTTAGTTACTGTAACCAATTCGGCTCACTCGTGATTGGTTACAGTTCCACAACCTATGTAACGGCCGCCGTTTAGTTAAAAGCCTAAATAGGCGGTTAACTTTAGTTAACCGCCTATTTAGCCTTTTAACTCCGCTCCGCTCCGCTCCTTTGTGATCCGTCCTTTGTGATCTTCCTGTTCGAGTGTCAATAAATATTTTATCTTTCATTCTTTTAGTAGAGTTGCAAACGCGAATGCTTAGCAGCGGGTACTAGGTTCGTTGTCTAGCTCGTATTTTACATTATGCTAATATGATTCCCAGCATAGCCAAATTACTATTGGGTTTTCCATAGTCCACCTAGGTGGACTATGGAAAACTAGCCGGCTGGCTAGCCGGGTGGACCATGGGCAATACACGGATTTTTCAGTAGCAACCCGAAACGAAATCTTGATTGGTGCCCGGCGAAATGTGGATTATGCCTACCCCTTCGGAAAATACACTCCCGACCCACCTCGTCGCATCGCATCGCCTCCCCGCGCTGTTACTTCGTTTTCGCATAGCATTCAGAATTTTTTTGCTTATTGTTTGGCTCTGAAGGGTCCTAGCGTGATGTTAAATAGCCTATAAGCCTTTCCTTGGGATACCAAATGCAAAAATATTTTTTTGTGCGACAGGTAGTTCCAGAAATTTGCGTGTTCAAACAAACAAATAACACACTCTACAGCTTGATTATTAGTATACTGGATGATTTTTTTAACGTCTCTAAATTTTTAAAGGGTGTTCTCATGAATAGGAACAACTTTCACTATGGGACCAACTCGGAAATCATGAAAAAAAAAACAGCTGTTTAATACAAAAGTGCAATACCTCTAGACCAAAATGTATACAACCGCTGATTTTTTTTCGTGATTTCAGAGTTGGTCCCATAATGAAACTTGTTAATATTCATGGGTAGAACACCCTGTAAAAATTTCGAGACGGTTAAAAAATCATCCGGCATAGATAGATAACTCCTTCAGGTCAGTGCGTCGACCAGAAGTATGACCGTAAACAAAGTGAAAGGAGTACGTAAAGATTGTAGCAGGTGACGTTCTGTAGTTTAGTTAGTTAAGATAATGCTAGGTAGATAGTGTATTGAAAACGTAATACAACTAATTTGATACGATAAAAAAAATAATGAATATACCGCTAAAAACTTTCTTTTTACAATAAAGACCATACTAATATACGTACAATCATTATGATTTTTTGTCAGATTACTTATTACATTTACACAAATTTAATACTTTTGATTGTTGCAGGTTATTTAATTTGTAGTCTGATTGGCGTATTAAAATTAATTTAAGCCAAGAATATTCAATTTACCTAGCGCCAAATTTTTGAAACATATAATTGACTAGTTTTATTTATTTAATAATGTAATAATAAAAATAATAATGGACCCTGCTCCCGGCACCGACGGACCACTTTTTTATATTTTTAAATGTTTTTTTTAATTTTTATACTTATATTTATATTTATAGAAATATATAAAAATGTATTAAAATAAAAGAAAACAAAAAAATTATAAAATATTATAAATAATATAATTATTAAGAATAATTTTTGTTCACAAAAATAATACTGAGAGGTATGAAAACTGTTACAGAGGTTGGATACAAAAGGAAGGTAGTGGGGTCAAACTAGGAAAATCCTCTATCTTCGGAGGCAGTGGTTTCGCATTCCATTAAGGTCGAGCTATTGTTGTGAACATACATGTTATTATTTATTTATTTATCCTTCCACTCGTAAAAATTACAAGAAAATATAACTAGTTGTATTAACTGAAGAATTTACAAAGATAGGTTTAAGTTAAGAAAATACCAAAAATTTATTTATTCCATTATACCTCACATTTTGTCGAAGAAAAAAGTAAAAAAGGACTTTCGATACATCGGACATAATGAAAAATTCCTATTGGAACCAAAACCTTTAACGTAAAAGGTTATTAATTCTTCCATCAATGAAAAATTCAAGGAAAACATCTTTAAATAAAAACTAATTGACGACATAATTGAATTATTAATTTATCAATTTCATAATAATCATCGCCAGTGTTATAAAAACTTAAGGGCTGTTCCACCACATCTGGGTAAGTTCCCGTTAAATTGCTTGGCAGAAAATTACATAGGTCTGTACAAAGACTGTTCTATTTTGTTAATTTATTAGCCGTTTTCACACTGCTACGATAACGACACCGACGCGTCTAAATCGTATCGTCAGCTCGGACGACAACAATATCGTCCGAAGATATCGCGACGATATAGGTATCTGACGCGATGTAACCAATAGCTTATTGTCATGCGGTATGCCACACCAGTCCAGAATCGTCGCGTTGCGCCAGCAAATGTTTACAACGAAGTGTAAACAGATTAGTGCGGGCAATGTGGTGCGGCGGTGGGCAAGTGGCATCCATGCACGGCTGTTGTGTCTTTCGCCGATATCGGCACGACAATCAATGTCGGTGACGATACCGTTGACTACAACGATACAGTGTGAAGCCGTTTAGTAGTAATTGTATGAAACTACCAGTCCGACGATATCGTGTCGTTATCGTACAAAAACGGCCATTCGGTGAGTAGTGGCCACTCAGACATAGCGTAACAGAACCTTTTTACTGTTTTTTAAACCGGCAATTCAAATAATCCTACATTGAACGATTCACAATTAGATTTTAGAAAAAGAGGAGAGTTTCACTTTACAGGAACTTCACAGTTTTGCCGGGTTTGATAATCTAAACTCCCGTCCTCCGTAGGTAAAAGTTTTACCATGTAAACGAATTGCTCTTAGCATCACACTCTTCGTGTCGAGTTTCAATTTTATAGGATTAACGTCGGCTAAAATGTGGGTATACAGTTTTTCTTTAGTGACTTCTAAAAGTTTGTATTTCGTCGTTGCAAGACCTTCCTTTTGGCAGCGTATTTTGGCGAGCATGAGGAGTAATCTTCTGTAAAAAGCATAGTAAAAGTTCAAAACTATTAACAATATTACAGTAAATTGAAATATTAGATTTGCAGCTAAGACCTGGGCATGATTGATGCAAAACAGGACAGAATGTGCTCTATTATAGTTTCCAACGTGACGATATTATCGTGCACGTCCATAATTTATAAACCATGTAATTCTCCATTTGATGCCGTGGACGTTCACGTTACTGTCAGCTTGCATCATCCCACTGCTGGGCAAATGCCTCTCCCCATGACTGCCAGCTCTTTCGTTCCAGGTCTAAAGTGGACCTCTGGTTGTTTGTTTTGTGCAGCTCGTCCCGCCATCTTCTACGGGGTCTGCCGCGATGACTTCTAGCTGTGTCAGGGCTCCATATGGTGGTTATTTTAGCACACAGCTCATTGGGCATACGGCAGACGTGGCCAGCCCGGTCCATCTCCAGCTTAGCGGCTTTTTGAGCAACGTCAGTAATCTGTGTTTTGGAGCGCAGTGGGGTGTTGCGAATGTCTTTTAAGGCGCAGATATACGACTTCTAATGATTTTAAATTCAACATCACGTCTAATCGACCGGACTGATTTCTTTGAAAAAAATAAATGTTATACTAGACCATTTGCTTCGTAATTTTATATGTGAATATTTGCAATTATATTTTTTTAACATAGTGTAATTAATTTGTAAAGTAATGTCTACCGCGGACATAAAAACGATAATCACGCAAACACTATCGGGTGTATTTTCATAAAACTTTCACCATATAAAAGACAATTTAATTCCCCGAATTTTAGTATACGGTTTTTATTTGTTTGGTGTTTGATAAATCAACAATAGATGATTGTTTCATATTTTGCAATAAATTACCAGCGTTGTGTCATCGCGCATCTCTTTCTTTTCTATGCAGTCCGATAGTGACCGCGCTTTAGGTCATGTAGTCGCCTTAATTTGACGCCTAGAATACTGCGCGCGCTCCAATTAACGTTGGCAAAACTTTTGAATGCGTTTCAATTTCGTCACGTTTGAAATCTTAAAAACGCTAAATTATTGAAAAAGTTGACTACTCTAATAGGGAGTTTATATTTTTATGGAGTAGGTTGAAAAAGGCTGTGGATTATTTTAGTCAATTATTATTTTGTTAATTTTAAATTGATAAAGTATCCTAAAATACTTCATAATAAAATAATCAGTTTAACGTCAGGTATCTTTCAAAGCGATTATGGAAATTGTCACGATGACTGGCGCGTGTTTAAAGCATATTCAATGCTTAAAAGCGCAATTTTCATAAATCTAAACTTAATACTAAAAAGAGAAAAGATTTGATTTTCGTATGTTTATTTGTGACGCTTTCACGCTAGAACGGCTAAAAGGATTTGGATGAAATTTGACAAATGGGTAGACCATGACCTGGGTGCTTACTCTCAAATATAATTCCGATAGATCGACATTGGTAAAACGTCAGTTGGAGGATTGGCCAGACTCAGTGAGTTCAGCCAAT
The DNA here is from genome assembly GCA_963669345.1 of Gortyna flavago. Lineage (NCBI taxonomy): Eukaryota > Metazoa > Arthropoda > Insecta > Lepidoptera > Noctuidae > Gortyna > Gortyna flavago. The sequence continues at coordinate 4,555,631 of OY770144.1, forward strand.
CCCTGACGTTTGACTGACAATTCCAATGTCTATCTATCGGAATTATATTCGAGAGTAAGCACCCTGGATTAGGACAAAGGACTTTTTATCCCGACATTCTCATGGGATCGAGACTTACCAAGATAACATTCACCATTGCATGAGAAGCATAGTAATGGAGTCTATCTGTTAAAAAAAAAACGTCTATGACCTGAAGCAAACCAGCAGGCAGTGGAATCGAAAACATGAAAATTGGATTTTCGAGATGTAAAGAACATCCGTCAGAAGAAGCTTAAAAAATAATTATTTTACCGTTCTTTTCCTCTTGCAGAGGAAGCGTGAGGCAGTGCGGCATACCGGGCTATAGCTTTATCATACCGTGACACAAGCAGATTGTTAGCCACAAGTCTGAAATATAAAAGACAAAAGAAAAACCACAAACTATATGTTTTAGGGAGTTATAATAGACCTCGCAATCGTGTTAGTAACCGGGTAGGCTGACATAAGTCTACCGCAGGGGTCACATAAGTCCACCACGTGGGTCAAATAAATCTACCCCACATGGGTCACATAAGTCTACCGCACGGGTCACATAAGTCTACCGCTGGCGTCACATACTTCTATTGAAGGGTCACATAAGTCTACCGCAGGGGTCACATAAGTCTACTGTAGGGGTCACATTAGTCTACCCCGCATGGGTCACAGTCTGCCACGGTGGTCACATAAGTCTACCCCGCATGGGTCACAAAGTCTGCCACGGTGGTCACATAAGTCTACCCCGCATGGGTCACAAAGTCTGCCACGGTGGTCACATAAGTCTACCCCGCATGGGTCACAAAGTCTGCCACGGTGGTCACATAAGTCTACCCCGCATGGGTCACAAAGTCTGCCACGGTGGTCACATAAGTCTACCCCGCATGGGTCACAAAGTCTGCCACGGTGGTCACATAAGTCTACCGCTGGCGTCACATAAGTCTACCGCAAGGGCCACATAAGTCAATCCCGCATCGGTCACAAGACTACCGCGGTGGTCACATTTTGTTTTTTTTTATGCGTCATGTTTGTCGCAAGTATATTCTTTCTTTCTTTCTTTCTTTCTATAAGTGTACTCCGCATGGGTACAGTTTACCACTACAAGAAAAAATCTTACCTGGCATAGAAATCATCATCTTCTGCGCCCCAGTTCCAATAAAAATTTGAATAGCCGTTGACTGCTCTATAATCTTGAGGAGTGAGGGCAGTTACACCGCCGAAGATGAGACGGTATGGTATACTGGAATCAATTCATATTATCTTTATTTTAAAGCCACCGAGAGACAACGAAAGTAGGGACACAACACAAGTGCCCGTGTATTCTTAATTTATTAAATGGACAAACTACTACTATTAGTATTAGAAGTTTGTCCATTTAATAAATTAATAATAAACTAACAAATTATCTCTTTATTTCACTATATACACATATAAATTATATTTTTAAATATTATGATATAAAGATATAAAAACATTTAAAAATATAAAAAATTGTAGCCCACCGGTATCGGGAACAAGGTCCAAGCTACCGGCGGTCAGGGCTCCAGAGAGAGGAACCTCCTAACAATGCGAGCCGTGTCCAGAAGTACCGCTCTCTGAATCAAGCCCTTGATCCAGCTGCCCAACGAGAGCCTCCTTAGGTGTTGGTCGAGGCTCTTGGCTATTAATCCATTGGCTGTTACGACTATCGGCACAATGATTGCTGAGTCTACATCCCACATGTCGACAACCTCGCGAGCCAAGTCAAGATACTTGATTTAACAAATTATTATTATTAGTAGTTGTAATGGCAATCATATCACTTGGTTTTAGTAGGTTTTTTTAATTTTATTTTATCCTTTTAATAGATTCTTATTTTGTAAATGTGAGGACTTTGTAGGCCTTGTAGACTTTAGATCTGTAGACCATTTTTTATTTTATCAAGTACCAGGGTGCTTACTCTCGAATATAATTCCTATAGATCGACATTGGAATTGTCAGTCAAACGTCAGGGATTGGCTGGACTCACAGAAACTGACGTTTGACCAATGTCGATCTATCGGAATTATATTCGCGAGATAGCACCCTGGTACTTGTTGACAGGCCTACGCTGTCCTCCCGTACCTATTGTAATTTGAGAATATTGTAAAAGCTAACTATTTTTAAAAGAGTGACCGTGGAGTTTCTTGCCGGCTCTTCTCCATAGGAAACGACCAATTGGAACCGTGCACCTAGCTTCTGACGTTTCATAAGTGCCCATGTAAGTTTATGTGAAATAAAATATTTTGATTATGATTAAAATTAAAATACAATATCCTAACCTAACTAAAACTATTAACAATCTGAAATATGGCGTCGAAATATTCCTCCGCATCTCTGTCAACTGATAATGTACCCAAGACACTGGCGGCATTACCGTGTATTCTTAAATCTTAATATATATAAATTACGTGTCACGATGTTTGTCCACGATGGACTCCTAAACTACTTAACCGATTTTAATCAAATTTGTACACCGTGTGCAGTTTGATCCAACTTGAACGATAGGACAGAAAAAAAAAATTACAAAAACGTTAGCCACAGCAACGCGTGGACGGGTCAGCTAGTCTATTATAAAAGCCACAAAATGTCAAAATAAATTGAATAGTAAACAATTAGGCATGCAAACCAAACAAAACCGGCTATATACGAAACTGTCAAAGTCGTCATAATTTTAGAGCGCAAAAAATATGGAGCTCAACGGCTCATATAGCGCCATCCCCATTTCGCACTGTGGAACAATTGATACTTCTCAATATTCAATATCTTTCTTGGTTTACGTTTATGTACTTAGGTGGTAACTATATAATTTAGATCATTATGGACCCTGTAGGGCACCGCAAAAAGGGTAGGGGAGAGGAAGCCCTGTTTTAGGAGATACCTATTTAATTATTATTTTTGTTATATTATTTAATTTTATTATATATTTATTAATAATTACCGAATCATTAATATGTTTTAAGCATACCTATGAATTGTGTTATTATCATTAATTTTAATATTTTTTTATTTTATTTATGTTTATCATTTAAATATTCATCTAGCTAGGGAGTAATAACATTTGTTTATCAGTAATTTTTATATACTTCTCTACAGCAGGTATCAGAAAGGTCAATCAATGTCATGTTTAAGGGTGCAGGGGAACAGACCGTCAAACTGAACAACTTTCTCCATGGGACCAACATCGTAATCGAAAACAATATCAACTTTCAAAACTTCAATACCTACTCGACCCAAAGGTAAGGGACCACTAATAATCTTGACACGATTACAATTTTGGTCCCATGAAGAAAGTTGTTCAGTTTGATGGCATGCACCACGTCCTTGAATATGAGGTCACCTTTCTGATTCATGCAAACAAAAGAGCTTTAGAAATTTAGGAAGTTTCTTACATGTAACCGAACGACTCAACTCCAGCAGCCATATGTGTCGGACGACCTGAGCAGGAGTATGAGATCCTCTCGTCCTCAGGAACCAGATCCACGTCGTGGAAGATAAGACAGTTCCATTTGCCGAACCTCTGAGTCTCTAGAAACGCGATGTTGTACAACGTGCCTTTGTTGAACTTTTCTGTACCTTTAAAAAGACGAAAATTATACTTTGATAAAAACGAATAAAAGTTAAAACAGTAACAGAGACAACCCAACGTGACTCAAAAATTAATGTAACTGAAAATACTAATTGCTAGCCTTTATTTTTTCACTAAAAGGTTCAATCCAATACGAAAATATGATAGCCAAGCGATCGTAGCATCGTGCATGCTACGCCGTAGCACAGTTTGCGTAGCATAGTGCGTCCTATTTATTAATTTTATTTATTCATTTCTTTAATTAAGACCGTTTAAAACCAATTACAAAAATGAAAATACACAGTTTGCTTATACACAATATGAAAATAAATAAAATAATTATGCTCTATGCTATGCCGTAGCATAGAACGTGCTACGCCGTAGCACAGAGCCTACTACGCCGTAGCATAGTGCGTGCTACGCCGTAGCAAGGTTTTACAATTGCGCGTAGCTTAGAATTCTAGCTATTCTTTAATTTCAAGCAAATTATAATGTAATATTATTATTCATAGGTTAGTGTACGACAAATACATTTATTCGAAACGTTAAGTGCGCTTATAGAGTCTGAATGTTGACCATGTAGTACCCTAGTGATGACGCATCGAACTCGAATCGAACTTACCATATTGTTCTATGACGAATATCCTGTATTCTAATAACTGTTTCTTTAGTAATGGATGTAGGTAACGAAGGAAAATACCAAGGTTGACTTTACGATCTCTGAAATCATAAATATTTATTACAAAGGATTTGAAATAACTCTGCTACAAGGAACTTGGCGCTCGAATGACGTTAATAGGGGGCGCTGTTGGTGCAATTGTTTTGAGAAATGTAATGAAATAAAAACCGGTTAAGTGCGAGTGGACTCGCGCACCGAGGGCTCCGTAAAAATTTGTAGGCATGTAAATAGTTTAAGACAACGGAGTTACTTCCGATTATGGCCACGTGCCAAAAGAACTATAATTATAGCGCTATAGAAGCTTGCTTACCGGTAAGGTACAATAATGGCTACCCGATGTTTGGGGCGGCAGTGCGTGGGCGCATAGTACCCTCCGGGTTTCACGTCAGGATTCTCTTCTTCTACTAACTCCAGATTGGTTTTAGTTTTTACGACTTTGATTTGCCCTGATGATAAATAAAAAAAACAAAATCACGTTTGTGAAGATAAGCGTATCTTCTTCTTAGCGTGTCGATGGCAATCTAAATGGACTCGGCCCAGAATTCGGCTACGCGTTTGGCGCCATCACTAAGTTAGCGTCCATCAGTTCCTGTAACGTGCAGCTGACGGGATATACGTAGGACATGACATTAATTGACCCATCGTTTGTGGAACAGCACCACAGAATAGCGTATTATCGTATTAAACTATCCATCAAATTGTTTTTATTATATTATCTGCTGTGCTAAATGAAATTAAAAATGATGTTCATTTTTGCGTGTGTTGCACTCACCCATGGTTCACTCGCCTTGAAATGTTTTATTTGTATTACTTACCCAAAGAAGTCTCATTAAATTTGCACATTGGCGTATCTTTCGAATAACTTGGTTTTTCTTTGTTGCCTTGAACAATAAAACAGTCATTTATTAATTAAAGGAGCATATTTAACTCAAAATCATTAATTAGATACTTCTTGAATCTAAAAAAAACACTTAAATGTCTAAAATTAAAACGGGAGCATACAAATATGATTTTACATAAGTACATCCATACTTTAATATTATAAATTCGAAAGTAACTGTCTGTCTGTATGTTACCTCTTCACGCCTAAACCACTGAACGGATTTCGATAAAATTTGGCAGTGAGATAGATTGCATCCCGGGAAAGGACATAGGCTACTTTTTGTCTCAAAATATCCCTGAAGGGGGGGGATAGAGGGGATGAAAGTTTGTATGGGAAACCTGTTATTTCGTAAGTTAGGGATATGAAAATTCTAATTTATGCTTTTGGTAACAAATGATGAATTACTTATTTCATGTTTTTTCTAAAATGATAGAATCTCTCAAGAGGGTAAAGTAGGGGATGATTTTAAAATTCTAATGTAATATTGACATTTTTGTGTTGACTATTTTAAGGGATTGGAAATATAGTCGTACGTTTCCGTGGCATAATTTCCGACCTCCATTCGGGCGAAGCCGCGGGTAAAAGCTAGTACATTCATAATTAGCTTATAATGTTCCCACTGCTGGAACACAGGGATCCTCTCTGTGAGAGGGAGTGGGCCGTAATCCACCACAAGGGCCCAGTACGGGTTGGTAGATGTCACATATCTTCGAATTTTCGGTTCTAGGACACGGTTTCCTCACGACGTTTTCCTTCACCGTTTTGAGAGCAGTGGTGATGAAATAATTTACACAAAGTAAAGCGCCTGTCTGGGTTCGAACCTACGACCTACAACTCGTATGTCGCTGCTGCTACCACTGATCTCTAATATGAGTTTAAACTTTACTACAAATTAAATCGTTTTTTACTAAAGAAAGAAGATTCTGAATTAAAAAGAATTGAATACTATAAAACAGCTAATTACCTAATTGTTTAAACTGAAATTTCATTTTCATAAACCAATCGTATGAAGAGTTATAGCCATTTTCATAATCTGTAACGGTAAATACAAAATACAAAATACGTCTCTTGGCATGAAATGTTACTTGGTATCCAAACTAAATGAAAGCAGTTACCCATTTCGACTTCTGAACCGCAAGTTAACTGGTATTTATAACGAATTTCATGATTCTCTGCCTTAGAGATCACATCTCGGGTGGCAGTCCCGCGAGCTACGATTTTATAATACACCTCGAATAATAAAAATACCATTAATGTTATCATACATCGAATTTGCGTGCATTGGTAATAACAATCCATTGCTTCGATTGTGAGAGTAAGATCTTATGCAAGAACAGGCGAGGGTGCAATGGATAACAAGTTTGCAATTTTATGTTCGGCTCATTTTAATATTTATGTTCGTTGTTCAAAATATAGTTTTGTTTCGACTGACGTTGGATAAAAGAACCGAAGAAAACAAATATTCTGTCGGGGACTGCAGTTTCAGAGGGATAATCCTCTTGCTTTTCGACGCTCTCTCGGTCACAGGGGTTAGCAGAAACCGTGAGTCTCTTCGAAAGTACTTGAGGAACAGCTCTCCAGCTGTTCTCGGTGATGACTGCCCAGTTTCGGAAAAACAACATTTGATGTCCGGTTAAGTATTTATTGATTAAGAACGGTTAATTTATGGGAAAATATGCAAACAAAGCATTGCAGATCTTGAATTTGTGACGTTTGCCTAGCCTTTCTTTTAGTTCTTTTTATTATATTAAATGTCAATGTATGTCTATGGATTGCGAGTTCCATGAAGTATTTGGTTCTCTATGGTGTAGACTTGCGCCGTTTCCATCGGCGGTGGTGGGTTTCAGTGATTCGAAGGATATCTCGCAGTGGAGAAGCCAAATTCACTGAAAATAAACAAAATCAATTCTCATTAATAATAATTATATTTTTAAATGTTTTTATCTAATATATAAAATTCTCGTGTCACAGTTTTCGTTGCCATACTCCTCCGAAACGGCTTGACCGATTTTGATGAAATTTTTTGTGCTTATCCGGTATCTATGAGAATCGGCCAACATCTATTTTTCATACCCCTAAATCGAAAGTTACGCGGGTGAAACCGCGGGGCGCAGCTAGTATTCTAATATTTAATAATATAATTTATATTATAATGAAATAAAAGAAATTATGATAATGAAGCCCTTAGGCCTGAAACTGCGCTAAGCTGGTGACCGCGGCGGGCATCCGTCGCGTGTCACCGCGCGTGGACACGGTTTATTTACGCTGTGTCGCTATTTAAATTTAATTTTTACTTTTGTATGGAACCGCGCGGGCGTCCGCTTAACGCAGTTTTAGCCCTTAAGGCTGAAGAAGATGATAAAAAAATAACTAACAACTCACCCATTGAAACATTTGTCGAGTTTATTAACGGATTTTTATAATTTACAACGATTGGTATTTTGGTATCACTTTGGAGTGTGGAATTAACGATGATTTGTTTTTTTTTTGTGTCTTGAGCTGCAGAAATACATATAGTGATATTGGAGCAGAACTCGATAAATTGCTGAAACTTTTCCTCGGATTTATTTTTCATTTCGCTTATATTGGTATGATGGTTTGTTTCTCTTTTATAAACAGCTATTATGTCTTTATAGTATACAGTGTTAAAAATACATTCTAACGTGAAGAGAATGAAAACTAGAAACAAACACCGTCTGTGAGTGTATCTGTAGCAACACATAATTATTATCTTCTTTTAAGTGACGAAAAATTCGACAGAAGAAATTAAGGTAACAAAAGATTTAAAATAAACTCCAAATTTCATCGAAGGGTTCCTGATCAGCATCTGTGAAGGGTAAGCAAACATTTTAAGAACTTTCGCTGTCCTATCTACATACAAGCAGACAGGGACAAAGTTATTATAGTCTTCCAGACCATATTTCGGCAATGGTGACCAAAGCGCAGACACAGGTGCATTCCCTCTTCCCTCAATTTCATAATCCGATGGGACGGCAATTTGACTGGACTGGAGAGAGATAAGTCGCAGCACCAACGGCTCAACGTGCTTTCCGAGGCACGAAATACGAGGTACGAGATATCACACCGCCATCTTCCAAACTCCGGCCTGTTACTGAGATATTCCTAATGTAAAAACCCAATAACACTTTGCCCGACCCGGGAATCGAACCCAGGATCCCATATACAGCAGTCGCGCTTGCGACCACGAGACCAACGGGGCAGTATGCAACCTGTTACCAGATTCAGTACTACATGATTCTGAACCCAATCGAAAATAAATAATGCCCCCAGTTGAAATTTTTCGTCGGTTATAAAAAATGAAATTGCTGTTCCATACATTTTGACCGCGTACTTTTCTATGAAACAGCAGATTTTTTTTTTTGATAACCGTGCTGAGTTCATGGTTACGGTTTGCGCGTCGAAGTCCTTGTTACCCTGTATACGATTTGTATTTTGCATATTTCACAACATAATTGGCCTATAATGTTCCCACTGCTGGGACACAGGCCTCCTCTCTGTGATAGGGAGTGGGCCGTAATCCACCACGCGGGCCCAGTGCGGGTTGGTAGATGTCACATGTCTTCGAATTTTTGGTTCTAGGACATGGCGGTTTCCTCACGATGTTTTCCTTCACCGTATAAAGGGTAATGGTGATGAAATAATTTACACAAAGTAAAGCGATTTCACAAAGCGGTTTGAATTAACGTACCTCATTGATTTATACAGTGTGTCAGGTTAAAAGAGGGACATACTTTAAGGGAGTGTACTACCCATGAAAATGAGCAACTTTTACTAAGAGACCAACACTGTAATCGAGAAAATAAAACCAGCCGCTCTATATACATTTATGTTAGCATAATTGGACAAAATGTACGGAACAGCTGTTTTTTTTTTCCTATTTTTGAGTCCGCCCCCAGATTAATAGTTGTTCATTTTCATGAGTAAGTACTACACTCCCTTAAAGTATGTCTCTCGTTTAACCTGACACACTGTATACCTACCTGTATACCTGCTGTATACATATTACTTTGAAATCATTGACGTACCTATTGGAATGTCCACATCAAGCCGACCTGTACCACTTTTTAAAGTAAGTACCACCAACCTCCACATACACCGATTTCGAAAGAAGATGGTGCTAAGAAACGTCGGCATAACTTTCAGGTTTAGCAGCGAATTGCTGTTATAGATCGTATTTGTAAAATTAGAAATTAGGTAATAAAATTGTTAGTAAATAGTCCATAGATACACAGTCTATCAAAAAGTACTCTGTGTACACTATAGGTAGATCAAAAAGTGCAATATAGTTTATAATAGTAGTCGGTGCTATGCACTAATTGTACTAAAATCGTAAACAGAGGAAACTAAAATCATGGACTAAAATAGTCACATGATTAGATATGACATGAAAGACATTTTTTTTTAATTTATCTGACACCGCATCACACTTCATCAAAGAGTTTTAAGTTTTTTATTATACTCTCGAGGTTTCAAGTACTCTCTCGAGTATATTGGGCACAAAATTTAAGGTTTTCTAAGTTCCTGTAGATTGACTTTTATTTATTTCGGAATATCAATCAATCAATTCAGCCTATCGCAGACCACTGCTGGACATAAATCTCTCCTAGGCTGCGCTATAACACCCTGTCCTCCGCCTTTCGCATCTAGTCTGTCCTTTTTATGATCGTCGCGTCGGTTCATCTCACGGAGTAAATACAATTACTCCGTGGTTCATCTAGCGGGAGGGCGTCCTACACTACGCTTGCCGATACGCGGTCTCCATTTTAGGACTCGTCTGCTCCACCAACCATGACAATAAAATAATATGCAATGTTACTATTTAGTTTTAATTCCGTCTAAAACTTGCTTGTGGCTAAGCAATAACAGCCGCACCGGTCGATCGATTAAGCTACTCTTCCTGCGGTTGGTCCGTAGATGGGTGAATATATTTACATAGCAAGACTCCTACGTATCTCGGAGAGCACGTTAAGCCGTAGGTTCCAGCTGACATTTGTAGATCTTTGACAGTCGTTACGGGTAGTCAGAAGCTCAAAAGTCTGACATCCAGATTTACCAAAGGGTATTTGTATTACCCAGTAACTGGGTAGTGGAGGTCAAATAGGCAGTCGCTCCATGGAAAGAAATGGTATTCAGCTACATCCGGTTATTCTGGAAGCCGACCCCAACATACATAGTTGGGATATCGCATAGGCAGATGGTGATTTTCGACAAAAACTAGATCCAGGCCTGGATGCAGAATGCAGTACTGCCACACGAATTTTAAGACCCAAGGATAAATAACAATTACAGAAAGATTTGTAGAACCTAAGCAACCTTATGAAAATCTGAAGAAGGAATCTAAACAAGACGCAGAGCCAGCACATCAAGCTACTACAATCTGCCTTTCTTTAATAGATTTTCAATTTTATCGCTACAGTCTAAGGTTCAAAGTTGATTGGGAAAATTTCACAGTTGCATTCAGATGACCACAGAGTACTTTTTAGTAGACTACAACTTTTTTTCCTCTATAGACTGTAGATGACCACAGAGTACTTTTTGATAGAGTGAGATGACACTGCACTTCACTTATAACAGGGAAAATTGTTACGTATCAAAAAAAATAGTCCCACATACTCGTATACCAGATGATTCGGATAAGAAGTTGGAAAATCATAAAGGCTTACAGCCTAAGGCAGTGTTGTGCCTGCCTCATAGTTTCCGGGATTCATTCCCGGCACTTCCTGTCTTCTACTCCAAGAGACACCTCACCGCACACTGTGGCCCATCAAACTGAAACTCCAACAATAGAAAAGCATTAACACAGAAATTTCAAACTGAAACAGGAGATGCCCCTAGGTCTGTGCTTACAATCATCTTAAGAATAATAAATAACCTTGAGAGGACGTTATTGAACTACTTCTAATAACATAACATCACGCCTAATAGCCCCGAAGAGTTGTGCAGAGGTGCCTATAATAAAGACGCCAGCACATCAAACTACTACAACCTGTTAAATTTCTTTAATAGATTTTCAACGTTATCGCCAAAGTACCTATAAGGTTCAAAGTTGATTGCAATTTTTTTACAGTTTCGGGTAGCTTGATGTACTGGCGTCTGTACATCTCCGTTTTGCCAGTTATGTTTAAGTTTAAGCCATAAACTGGTCGCAAATCCAGACTCCGGGCTGTTATTGAGAAATTCCAGATGAAAAACCCAACAAGACTGTCCGACCGGAATCGAACCCAGGATCTCATGCTCAGCGGTGGCGCTTGCAACCTCTAGACTAAAAAAACCACAAAAACTTCTTTAGTATTATTATACTTATTTGTTCATTGTGCTCCACAGATTTCAAATTAACAAGATCGTTACGAAAATGGCTGGAAAACAAACAAAAGGATATTGTATCATTTAAGCGTTGAAATCAGTGCCACCCGCGATCTTGATTGCAATTACTGACAGAGTCACACAGCTTTCAAAATAAGTTCAAATACCAATATATAATAAAAATATAGGTGTTCCGTTTCAATAATAAAACTCAAGTTTAAGTGTTAAATAACAACATAGCAAATTATTCAATTAGCAAAACATAAATTGCAAACTATCATTTAGCACCGAACTAAATTATATATTGTTGATACGAGCACCTTTTACCTTCATCATCCGATAAATAACTCCAAGAACTCTTTAGGGGTGAGTATCTTTTTAGGGCTCCGTACCCAAAGGGGAAAAACGGAATCCTATTACTAAGACTCCATTGTCCGTCTGTCACCAGGCTGTATCACATGAACCGTGATAGCTAGACAGTTGAAATTTTCACAGAATGTGTGTTTCTGTTGCCGCTATAACAACAACAGAATAAAATAAATATTTAAGGGGGGCTCTCATACAACAAACGTGATTTTTTTGCCGTAATTTATATGTAGTGTTAAATATTGTATGGTGGTACGGAACGGAAAGACACGGAAAAGGCAAAAAACCTCGAAAAAAAACGTTTCTTGTATGGAGACCCCCTTATTTATTTATACTTAATTTTTTTATTTGTTGTTACAGCGGCAATAGAAATACACACTGAAAATTTCAACTTTTTGCATTTTACGGTTCATGAGATGTATCTCGGTTCATGGGCTGTAGCCCGCTGACAGATGGACGGACGGACGCACGAATTTACTTTTCCCGGTTCCTAATTGCAAGATCGAGTGGCTAGTGGCTAAATAATAACAGCCGCACGCGTCGATTGATGCTTAAGCTACGCTAGCCGTGGTCGCTCCGTGGATGGGTGATCATTTATTACATACCGAGACCTCTCCGTGCCTCGGAAAGTATTTCAAGCCGTTAGTACCGGGTGTCAGAAGCCCGAAGTCTGACAACCAGTCTTACCAATGATTATCGTGTTACCCAGTAATGATTGTGGGCTGGTGTTCAGCTGCATCCTGTTAGACGGAAGCCGACCCCAACATACATAGTTGGGAAAAGGCTAGGCAGATGATGATGACATTGATCTTACATTAAACTTTTTTTTTATTCAACAGATACTCCTCGACCAGTCCAAGCTATAGGACCAGGAAGGGCTTACCTCAACCCAAATCAAATCATTTGAAGTCACCAATGAAAAACGGTTATAGATTGCTGATCGTCTAATTTAAAATGGCGCATTGTACCTATTTGTATGGACCAAGCAGTGGAGAGGCGCGCTATTATAAATATCTAATTTAAAATTGTAGCTAAAATATAGGTATCCATTTAGTATGGCGGACAATAATCCTGTAGAAATTTGTGTGCTGTCCTTTCACAGCTATTTAAACCTCTGATTTTGTATCACTGTCAAAATCACAGTGATCTTTATTGTCGTTACAATAAGGCTGCTGTCCAGAGTCGAAATGTCTGTGAAAGGACTGTACACTTCTACATGGACGTTTTGGCGCTCGAATGACGTTGACAGGGGGCGCTATTGGCAAAAATTTGTGCAATTGTTTTGTGAAATGTATCGAAAAAACAAGATGGCGGCGCTAGTTCAGATTTGGGCCACGCGCCAAAACGCTATAGGTAGGTTTACTTTTAGCGTTTGCGCACTGCATCCGATCCGCTCAACTGTGGCGGCCATTTTACGTGAATCGACGCACTTATGTCGGTTCTTCTTCTGGCGCCTTGCGCGATAACGGCGCGTATGATTAAAATGACGAGTTATGAATGGGAGCTGTATAAAAGATATTCGAGAAATGACGGACTGGGCCAAACGTCACGAAGTGCACTAAATTCTGACGGATAGAATTCGGATCTAGTGCGTAACCCGTAAACCCCTTTCCCCGCCGCGCGATTCTTGCGCGGTCTGCGCCCGCCGCCCGGCTCTGTACTTCGAGTGGTCGGTTGCAATAAGTGCGACTGTGAGTGTCATTAAAATGACGATATCAACTAAACTATCCAATTGAGCTGTTTATACGTTATATAAATAGTACTAAGAACAGTCGAACACTGTGGAACGTCATTTGTTGGATTTTGATCAAATTAATGTAACTAATGCGCAAATACTCTTAATAAGTGTCTCAGAAGGAGTACCTGAACGTAACCGAAAATAGTTCTTTGTAATTTTATGAATCATAGCATCCTTAGTATTTATTTTTATTCTTATACCTAATAAAGTACAATTTTTATGCTTGTAAGGTAGGACTTGTAGTTTTGCTCAATTGATAAAATCTAAACTATCTAAATCCAAACAAAATTACTCTTTGGATGGACAATAAACAAGATTTTTAAATATTTTAGTTTTAATTAGTCTTTTCATTATATTACCGTGCTTATTTATGGCATATTTGTTACCTAATTATTTAATGATTAAAAAGTTAAACGAAAACATGTTTCTTTGTCATGATTCCAGTAGATACCTACCTACTTAGCAATGAGCTTAAGACTAGGCCAACAAACGCACGTTAGGTTAAAAACAAGTATATATACCTATACGGTGTAATTAAAATATCTGACAACCTGAAAAGTTGTAATTAAACTCATCATTATGAACAAGTTTAACTCGGGTCGGGGCGGACAGGCACCTATGGTGATGTTTTGGCTCAGAGCACGAGTTAAATAAAAATGGTTGAGGTGTTGTGAGTCATCTTGTACACTCTCCCGGAGGAAGGACGATCGTCAGTAACAAGTCTTTTCACCTGACGTCTGACCACACCTCCTTGGGTCTGAATCTATAGTGCGAACAATTTTGTCATTCCTGAGAAATGTCTTCATTGCAAGCCCCATCGGCCACGAAATACCCGGGAGCTTACCGTTCGCGACGAGCATGACGTCACCAGTGTGTATCAGAGCACCACGTCTGTGGCGCTCCCGCCGCTGCTGCAGGTCAAGCAAGTATTCCTGCAGCCATCTCGCCCAGAACTGATCGGCGAGCAGCTGAGAGGCGCGCCATTACGCGCGTCCGATAAGGTCCCGGGCCGTGAAGTCGCCTAATAGCGGGTTCGGGGCCAGGCCGTGCAGCAGGAAATGGTTTGTAGTGAGCGCCTCTGGATCAGCAGAATCAACACAGATGTGAGTGAGCAGTCCGTTGTCAAGGCCATGACCGTGTATGCCGCCGAGAGACTCGCAGCGATTTCTAGATGAATAGCCCGTTTAGTCAGGCAGGTGAACAGCGCCACGTAGTGTTATACTGCACGGAACTTCCCGCGGTGACATGGAATGCCCCGAAGTCGAGGCCCACAAACGAAAAAGGGCTCTCGTGATGGGCGAGGTGACAGTGGGTCTGGTTGCCCGTCGGCGGGACAGGGCGGCTCGCCACGGCGCGCTCGTCAGTTGAGGTAACGTGACATGACGTGACGTGACATGACGGACCGTGTCGCGGGACGCAGGCGTGGTGTAGCCGCCTGTAGACAGGCTCAATGATGGTGATCTCCATCGAGTATAGCTGGACTCATTTGATGATCTGAAACGTATTTTGACGCACTTCAACTTTAGTATGTTGTCGGAATCGACGTAAACTGCTAAGGCCCGTAGCCCGTAGGACAGTCGACCAGTCTTTGATAAATGGTTTTATTTCTGTAATTAGGTTTGCACACGTCAATCATATTTATAAAACTAGATGAGGTTGGCGTTTCCTGTATGACTACTCTGAGAAGAAAGACCAAAACCAACTCAGAGGTCACAGTCTCTTTTGAAGCCCAGGCATACAAGTCAGTAGCACTGTCTGTCCAGTACGTGATGGCATGAGGCGTGTACTTGTGCTCGGCCACGATGGTAGCTGCCAGGCGGCTGCCCAGTACTGCGGCCTGGAGTTCGTGGCGCGAGTACGAGTCCGACCTTTGTCTTAGCAGCCACCAGCGTCACTGTGGCTTAGGTACCCATCTTCGGCTACTGAACGCTCGTAGGCAACGGCAGCGTAGGCAGATTGACTCGCATCGACGAACACATGTTACTCAAAAGGTTTATCTGGTGATTAACTATTGTAGTGTTAAGGTTTTTAACCAGTGAAGGTGAGTTATACACTCGCCCCATTATTGCGCTAGATCAGCGTCGATGGTCGCGTCCCACTCCGTGCCGCGGTGCCTTACTTCCTGCAGCAATAGCTCCTGTTGGTTACGGGGGAGACAAAAGCACAGCGCAGCGGGTCGAACAATGACATCATTATACGTAAAACTCTCGTTTTGTTGGCCTTTAACTCCAGACTTCAGGCTGCTACTGTTACTGCAAAAGCAGTTTTCCCGTTACGGGGAATGAAGCCACTACCACGCTCAGCAATCATGCTCACTTGGGCTTACTAGACTGCCGGTCGTAACGGATTGCCGTCCCGTCGAACCATGAGTGTGAGAGAAGAAAGAGTGCACTTGTATTGCGCACACGCTTATGCTTACTAAATATCTCATGCGTACTTCGCCGAGGCAGAAATTTGGTCAGGAGGATATTAGCACTTAGTTAC
This sequence comes from Gortyna flavago, assembly GCA_963669345.1. Lineage (NCBI taxonomy): Eukaryota > Metazoa > Arthropoda > Insecta > Lepidoptera > Noctuidae > Gortyna > Gortyna flavago. The sequence goes on from OY770144.1 coordinate 4,571,703, forward strand.
TTCCATATTTGTCATTAAACAAATTCTATGACAACACAAGGAATGCGTACACATCGTACAGTTATTGTTTAGATTCCTACAGAACTGTTGTTTAAAAAACTGTGTAGTTTCTTAAACTATCGTGATTGAACATCATTTTGTATTCATCCTTTTAACGATGAACAACTGTGTGCCGGTCAGGAAGATCATCAAAATAGTGTCCATGCAACGGAATTCCAGTAAGTACATATGAAATTAGCACATCTATTATTTTTTATTAATACTAACATTTGCTCGCCTCTCGGGAAACTGCTTCATGTAAAATATGACCTATGTATATATGATAGTTATATCTGTGTCCCAAATTCACATTTCGCCATGTTTTAGTCCCATGTACAGCCTGGGAAATTATTTTGAAGCAAATTGACCCCTACGTCAATTTGCTGTGTAATAGCCATTTCGTACACCTGTCAGAATGACAGTGTTGTCATTTGAATATGGCCTACAGACAATTTAAGTTGGTGTTGGAACAATTAACTTCTAGGATCCGGGCTGCTACTGACACATTCCTCATTTGGAAACCTAAAAGCAGTTGCATGAGCACGTTAGCACGAAATAATTGCCGTGCGTATTAGGGGTGCTACACATTTATTCGGCTCGGCATAATTTGGCACAGCCAAGCGGCAAAATCGAATATACCGAATATTTTTTTTTAACGTCTCGAATTTATTCCAGGGTGTTGTATCCATGAATATGAACAACTTTCACAATGGGACCCTGTTCTGTGATGGGACCAAACCTGAAATCACGAAAAAAAAAAACTGCTGTGTCATACATGTTGGTCTAGTAATTATTGAACTTTTGCATTAAACAGCAGATTTTTTTTTTGTGATTTCGAAAATTTAGACCTTTGTATCCTGCTTATGCGTATCGTTCATACACATAAGCAGGATACAAAGGTCTAAATTTGTCATTAAAATCGGTTCATTCATTTCGAAAAACAAGGGCTTGAAAGTTTGTATGAAATGCCGTACGGCGTAAATGCTCTTAAGTCGCCACTAGTCGATATTTTTTCCATACTTTCGGGAGACTGTTTGGGATTATGCATCCAAAGTTAAATATTATGATATCGTTTTAACTTAGGTATTAATAATTGTGGCTGTACGGAAACAGAACAGTAAAATAAAAAGCCATTAAAAAGTTATGAGCCAACAAAGATTCGTTCTTGCTAGTTTTAACATAACTTTGGGTGTAAATAAGTAATAAAAACTGTAAAATCTTAAAAAACAAAACCTAGACAAAGCTCAGACAAAAAGACAAAGCTCAGTTATCGAAGAGTTCAATAAACTTTATTTATAATTGATTTATGCAGTGGTTTTTTTAAACCACATTTTGAATATTTTTACGCGCCTATCAGTTCAGATCGTAGTTTCTGTGCGTGAGAACTAAACGTTGTGCATGTAGACTAGCGTCTACCTGCTCATCACTGATACTAGCTCTGTCAGACACAAAGCCAGGTGAGACAGTGTGCTTGTTAGCCATGACCACCAGTGAGTTCGAGCTCGCGACTAGTTTACTCTAAACAGTACCTGATTTAAAAAAAAATATATAAATCCTAATGTGGCATCAAAGCCGAAGTGGAAAAATGTCAATTAACTTTTGGAGGATACTGTATTTGTTCGGGAAAAGCTGTTTGGCTTAGCTCGAATTATGCCAAACTGATCCGAACATGATTCCGCGAGGGTAGATGGCGAATGGAGTTTGCCGATCGGCACGAGAATGAAAGCCGAATATGTTAAGGAATTGGTCCGCTTTGTTGTTCAACAAATACTGCTGAATCGAATGTGTCGAACCAAACATATGTGTTATGAATTTATTTGAACCATTCTTTCCTTTTTCTTTTGTTTCTATGTTGATGTTCTAGAACACGAACGTCGATCTTCGCTCCAAGAATGCCCGTACTCGGCCGCCGGGAGCAGGAGACGCTGCCGGTGGAACCCCTGGGTCATACTGTTCATTCTTCTCTCAGTTGCCATCTACTTATACTCTCACCGAACTCACTATCTGCCTGCTATGAATGGACAGGTTTTTATTAATGAAATCCACTACGACGCACCGCCTCACCAAACAATCAGTAAGTTGTTTTTTGTTTGTTATAAATTGTAGTAAATCTAAAGTTTTGTGTGTTTTTGAGACTGTACGTCAAAACTGATATTATTATCTTATTATTTATGTAACACCCACTCTCATGAAGATCGGAGACGCTACACTCGAAGTCGTGGACGAGTATGTTTACCTAGGATAAACTGTAAAGTTCGGTAAGTCCAACTTCGAGAAAGAGGTCAATCGTCAAATCCGACTCGGCTGGGCAGCGTTCGGGAAGCTACGCAATATCTTCTCGTCCCACATACCGCGGTGTCTCACTCAAGACGCCTTTGACCAGTGCGTGATGCCAGTGATAACATATGGCACCATGAAACGTGGTCGCTGACAATAGGCCTTATTAGAAGGCTAAAAGTCACCCAAAGGGCAATGGAGAGGGCTATGCTTGGAGTTTTCCTGCGTGATCGAATCAGAAATGAGAAGATCCGCAGGAGAACCAAGGTAACCGACATAGCTCGAAGAATTGCCAAACTTAAGTGGCAGTGGCAGGGCACATTGCTCGCAGAACAGATGGCCGATGGGGCCGAAAGAAAGGTTCTGGAGTGGTGACCGCGTACCGGAAGACGTAGCGTTGGAAGGCCTCCCACAAGGTGGACCGATTACCTTGTGAAGGCCGCAGGAACCCGTTGGATGCAAGAAGCACACAACCGGTCGAAGTGGAGGTGCTTGGGGCAGGCCTATGTCCAGCAGTGGACGTCTTTCGGCTGAAATGATGATGATGTATATTTTAATTTATTTTTATTTCTAATACGTATCTAGTACCTACCTACCTACACACGACGACGAGAGGTCAAACTATACTTTTCCATTTTGAGTTGACCACGCATTTTATAGTATTTCCGTACAGCTCAGGTCAGCTATACTAGTAGGTAATGTACAGCTAGATGTGTCCGTCGTGGGAAGGTAATATGATAGAGAGAATGGAGGAAGGCCCGTACAGAAGGCCATTTTGTCCTTCAAGGCTTTAAGGCTTCAAGGTTTTTTTGTCCTTGGCTTTTCTTTTTGTAATGTTTATTTCATTTCTTATTTTGATTGTTTTTTTTTATTTACTTATACTTATTGAATTGTATGCTGCACTGGCTGACGTCATCACGTCAACGCCGGCTGTCGCTGAAAACCAGCGCTGGGGCTCTGTCTCGTATAGGGTCTTAGCATTATGCTGAGCGATGGCCGTTTTGTGTAGATGTGACGCATGTTTTCTCTCAAATTGTTATTTTATTTATTTTTTTGTGTTTTTTCTTTTGATGCGTCGTGTTTAGCAAATAAACCGTCTTTTTTTTCCTTCTTTTCTTTCTATCTTTCTAACATGGCCCCATTTAAGCTACGTTGTCATTACAGAATCAACGCATCATGTAACTCACGAGAAGAAAACATCAGCTTCCCCCATCCGCAACCCTAGCACGGCTAATATAATAAAGGATATCACCAAAACTAAAACAACTGTGGATTTCTACAAGACTGACTATGACGTCTTCAGTAAGTACGAGCGATGTCAAACAGGCGTTGCGTCATTCGTCGCAACGCAGTGAATTCGACGCAGCAAGTGCTACACGACCGCTGCAATGACGTCATCGCTCAAGCGCTGCAGCGCAGACGCAACGCATTGGCAACGCCCGTGTGTCATCTCCCTAAGAGTTTATATTTTATCGCCGTCAGTCTAAATTGCTTGGTCTTGATTGCTATTCAACGACGTCAATCAAACATCTATGCAAACAGATGTAAAAAAAAAATGGCGGACCGGTAGGTAGGTATGCCACGGATCTTCAAATCCCTCTGAGGGCTAAACCGTATTTTTGTAATGTTTGAACTGCGACTCTGCGAGTAACAGTAGAGTGCGCTCTTATTGCGCTCGCGACTGACGACTGTGGATAATACGAAAAGCATTGTTATCGAAACTTACTGCACTACTGCTGCACTGCAAGTCTGCAACTGAACTTAATTACGTTAATAAGCCTAGTGATACACTTATGAGGCGGTTCCTTAGGCATTTTGCCGGAGTTTATTTATTCGATAGTACTATTGGCTCGATATCTTGTTTCGTGCTAAAAACGCATTTACCTGAAGACTTCAGGAACCCGTTCTTGACTAAAGTTTCGTCCTGTTTTCTTCAATAGGTTATTTAAATATCTACGTTATTATTGTTACAAACTTATCTAGTAGGTTGCAGTAGTGGTGATAGTAGTATGTTGGGTATAATTATATTGGTCTCAAATATAGAAGCAATAAGAATAATGTACCCAGGATTTTGTAATATTTTGATTTAAAAGAGTGTCCTTGGAGATTCTTGCCCGTTTTTCTCCATTGAGACAATTGAGATCTACGCTTTGGAATGGGCAACTAGCTTCAATTTTGTGACCGACTTTTTGACTGTTGAAAAGCGCCTGTAAATGGTTTTATTTAAATAAAATGCTTTGTGTTTGGAGTTTGGGTATTATACTGGATGGAATTTCCGAAGCGTGCCTCGAGGGAAAGTAATCTAAATACTGAAGACAACAAATTTTACTAAAAGGAAACATGCTTGCTACACCCGGGAATCAAACCGACTAAAATCTGAAAAAATTGCATCCTTTACTTTTAGGGCACCAATCGATGGGGTCAATCATAAGGATCAAATCTCTCTATCCGCGCGGCATCAAGCGGCATCGTCTTTTCTGGGTCGGTTTCGGGTATGGCAAGCGTTTTTTCAAAAATCTATAAATGCAGATTTGCTTTTTTTTTTAATAAAGGAATGTTCCTTTGAGTAAAATTTGCTGTGTTATTAGTATTTAGAGTACTTTCCCTCCAGGTACGCTTAGAAAATTCCACTCTGTATAATTATGCATTGTTAACCTCCATTTGCAGAATCAATACTAAAACGTCCAAGCGAGAATCCAGGACAAGTTTTGCCAATTTGTTTTCGGAAGAGACCTTACCGTAAGAGTTTGATATTTTCCATATAGGAGTGACACTTTGCTGACTATAGTCCTGTGCACCCTGGGCAGTCAGCCTCGCTTACAACCTCCTGATCATCACAAATCCATCATCACTATCTTGCCCTTCTTCCAATTTATTTGGTGTCGGCGCATGTCTTCTTTTTATTCGCCATCTCCTACCTAAAACCTAAAATTAAATTAACCTATCAATAAATACTGTTACTTATTTGAAGTAGGTAAACATCATATTTAAACAAAAAAAAAAACAAGCTAATCTACGCGCGGAGATTCAATTACTTTATTGAAGCCATCGGCCGGCTTCAATCAAAAGCGATATTTTAATTTATTTATTGTTAAAAAAAAAAGATTTCTTCTAGGTACTCCATTCACTTTTTATAGTCTGCTTTCAGACGGTAAAAAAAGTCAGAATCGTACCTATATACTGAACAATTAATGACTGATTTATACGTGTTTTAGCAAAATATCAGATAAGGTTGGAGAGTGTGAACATAATCGAGGAGAATGTATTCCCTCTGGTTGTAAAAGGGGGATCGTATCACCCTCCGGATTGCAAAGCACGGTTTAAAGTGGGCATCATTGTTCCATACAGGTATTATTTTAAACCATTCTGTAACGCTTTACCTACTAATCTTTGGAGCAGAATCTGAACTGGCGGTGATCTGATCAGAATGCACCACTTTTCCGATTTAGGTACGAGATTTTTATAGAAATTCTGTTTACATAAAAAAGAAAAATAAGCATAAATCATCCCCATGTCTCCTTACCCCAAATTAATTGGAGTTGACGCAGCATGTTTTCTTCATTCACAAATCTCTTGCCGTTAACTCAGTAATCACATTGGTCTCGTCGTCCTGGGTACGATTCCCAGGCCGGGCAAAGTGTTATTGAGTTTTCGCATTAGGAATTTCTTAGTAACAGCCCGGAGTTTGGAAGTTGGCGGTGTGATACCCCCGTGCCTCGGAAAGCACGATAAGTCGTTGGTCCTGCGCCTGATCTCTCTTCGGTCGTGTCGGATTGCGCCGAAGGCTGGTCTCCGCTGAGATTGGTCACCATGACCGAAATTTGGTCTGGAGGACTTTATTTAATCACACCTCTTCTAACCATATTATTTACTTCTTTTACACCATCCATCAGTGATTTTTTAGCATACGCAAAAAAATTTGATAATTAAAAAATATTGTGTTTTCAGGGACCGTAAAAGCAATCTCGGTACATTCTTGTTCAACATACATCCATTTTTAATGCGACAAAAACTGGATTATCAAATATTTGTTATCGAACAGGAAGGTAAGACCAATCCGATGCAGTTACATACTCGTACACATACATAAACTGACGCCTTCTTTCTAAAGAGATAGGCAGAAACTACAGAACGCCTCCTGCTACGATCCTTGCGCCAGCACATCAAGCTACCCGAAACTGTCAAATTTACCCAATCAACCTTGAACCTAATGCTTTATCGATAAAGTTGAAAATCTATTTAAGAAATTTGACAGATTGTAGTAGCTTGATGTGCTGGCGTCTGCTACTCCTTTTGCTTCATTTACGTTCACACATCTGACGATCTAGATGTAATACATATCTTACCGAGAAAAATTAGATGAAGTGAGCTTGTAGTGAGTTGTTATTCCACCTAATGCATGAGACTGTGACAGCTCATTTCACCCACGTTTTTACGGTGTTAAATACGCACGAAATTTCTGTGCCATACTTACGCTTATACTCCGTTCACCTTTTATTTACCCTGTTTTGGACCAAACGGTAAACAAATTGGACGGATATATAAGGTGTTAAAAAAATAACCTAAGAACCTATAAACTTAACTAAAAAAATAACCTATAAACTTTAAGAGGTGCTTTAGGCCATCGAACTGAACAACTTTCACTATGGGACCAACTCAGAAATCACGAAAAAAAATCTGCTGTTTCATACAAAAGATCAATAGGTACTACCGTACTTGACCAAAATGTATGAAACAGCTGATTTATTTTTCGTGATTTTGGCGTTGGTCCCATAGTGAAAGTTGTTCAGTTCGATAGTCTAAAGCACCGCTTAAAGTTTGTAAGGTAAATTTTTTAACACTTTGTATATAGTTTGTGCCGATACACGAGAAGACAATTTTAAAATCGGTATAGTTACGATTACGACAGGTTCTTATATTTTAAGGAACCGGGCTGTTCAACAAGGGCCGACTGTTTAATGCTGGCTTCAGTGAAATGTTGAAGTTCGACTTTTTCCACTGCGTAGTGTTCCATGATGTAGATCTTTTGCCTCTGGACGAGAACATCTTGTACAGTTGCCCGACGTTGCCCAGGCATATGTGTGCCCGAGTGAACGATACGGAGATGAAGAAGATTGAGTAAGTCTAGAACAGCTGTTATTCGTAGAATACGTCAGGTACCCGGAGATATAAACTATAATAGGTTGTAATCCAGGGGGCCTAAAAAGGCCACTTTGGCAGAATCATAAAACAATTCATATCACGAAATTCATCTGTTTGACAGTTTCACACCTATCTGGTGTACCTGCCATCAAAGGAGGGGCCTGTCAGGGCCGAAGCCTGCCGGGGCAGCGGGATTGTCCGAAAGGGTTACCGCTACCCCGGAACATAAAGGGCTAAGGAAGGAACACGGATGGGTTTTAGTCAGTAAGAGTCTGACACTCCCTTCCGCTCCACCCAGAGCGAGAGGGGTCATTTGATGATCTCCCATCCATAAAAAAAGAGGTGTACCTGTAGCATTTTACGAATCTGCATACAAAATTGTAATCCCGGTCATGGTCTATGTGTGTGGAGTGTGAAGTTTCATTCCAATCTAACCAGCCGTTATAGCGTGATTGAGTAACAAACAAACATACAAACTCACAAACAGCCATACTATCACATAGGTATTGTAGAAAGTAGCATTCGTAATTATATCTGTGAAGTAAGAGGGCAAAAGTCTATATACATACATATACATCACTTTGGCATTCTTTAATATCCGTTTTTCAGGCCATTGTACAAGTTTCAAAGCCTGTTTGGTGGTGTGGTGTCGATGACCAGAGAGCAGTTTGAGAGAGCCAATGGATTCTCCAACCTTTACTTCGGCTGGGGGGGTGAAGACAATGACATGTTTTGGAGGTGAGGATTGAGGACAAACTGTACGACAATGATGGTATCGAATACTTTCTATAGAGCCTATGTAAACTGCTATGAAATAAAGGTTGTCAATGTCAAACAGTTACGTAAATTATATCTTATATGTATAGAAAAATGAATCGCTAAATGTGTTGCTAACCGCAAATCTCGAGAGCAGTTGAACCGATTTCGCTAATTGACAACTTAAAAACAAGATGGCGGCGTTAGTTCCGATCTTGGCTACGCGAGAAAAGATCCGTTGTAATAGGTTCTCTTTTTGTTTAAGGCTGCGTGCTGCTGGGTACCCAATTGTGCGGTACAATAGCACTGTTGGCGTGTACCTAGTATTGCCACACAGGCGAGAGGCAGCCAATCCTTTCAGGTAATATCGCCTTAATTCTTCAGACTTTAATGACTGTTGGCCCACATATTCTTCTTCTTTGACGATGGCAATCTGAATGGACTCGTCACAGAATTCGGCTACGTGTTTGGTGCCATCACCACCGTCCATCAGTACACTAACTTATAAATGGGGTAGGATAGCATCGAGAGCCAATTCACACATACCACAACCACAACACAACCACGTGGATGGGCGCTATCCACACGGACCACATTTGACCGTCAAAATCAACCGTGTGGGCGATACCGACCGACCACATCCAGGCCACAACGCTGCCACAAAGCAGGTAATTAATTGCCTGTTACATTGTTGGCTTACCGGTACGCGGTACCGCAGGCATACTTGGGACATTCCTATCTGAATATTATTAGGGCTACTGCTATTGATTCGTCTCAGGTAGGTACCATCGCGGACACTGGCGGTGGACCACTTTTCAACTTTATTATTACCAAGGGCAGAAGGGTGAAAAGTGGGCGACCGCCAGTGTTTGCGATGGTACATAAAATTATGTAGTTTCAGTACAGAAATATTTATAGGCTGAGTGAGAAGTTGAATATACCTACTCTCTGCCTATTTCAAAACCTTGCTAAACAATAGCAAACTAAGTAAAAATTTCATTAAGGCGATTACATGACCCAAAGTGCGGTCTTTGTCGGACTGCATAAAAAATAAATAGTAGCGCGATAACACAACGCTGGTAATTTATTGCAAAATATTAAGCAAATTGCTATTTAAAAAAAACAATTTTTTGAACAAAAAAAATTAAAATATTAGAGTTTTAGTATATTGCTTGTAGAATAATCTGACAAAAAAATCAGAATGATTTTATATTAGTATGGTTTTTATTGTAAAAAGAAAGTTTTTAGAGGTATCTTCAAGATTATTTTCTATCGTATCAAATTAGTTGTATTATGTGAATTTTTACAAAATCTTGGCATGTTTTTTTTTAATTGTCATGGCCGCGCCGTTTGAAATGGACACGTTTTCAATACACTATTGACCTAGCATATATCCTGAAGAATATCATAAATATTTTTCTGATTTTGTTTACTGTAGTCGATCATATACTTTTATTGTTTCTAAAACGTGCGTTTTTTGTGTTTAGGTCCTGTAAGACCCGTAATGGAATTCGGTAGGTACCTATCTGTAATGACGAGCTGCGATAAAACACCTGTTGAAACTTGAAAGGCCTTGAATTAGGAAATATTGGTGCATTCCGGGAGATTAATTGTTAACTTAATTGACACCCTACGTATAGCTGTCGCAGCCAACTGGTTAAATTAGCCGTTCAGTTAACCGCCTAGCCTTTAGAAGTAGTGCTCGCTTCGCTTCGCTCTCTCGGCTCGCACGCGCTTTATCACAGTTCTAATCTAACCTAACCCATTTGGTCGGAGTGCCCTGACTTAGTTACTGCGACCAATTCGGCTCGCGCGTAATTGTTAGGTACAGACTTCCAACCTAAACTGTAATTGAAAATCATTCAGGCCGGTAGTTGAACGGCCGCTGTTTAGTTAAAAGGCTAGGCGGTTAACTGAACGGCTAATTTAACCAGTTGGCTGCGACATAGCCATTTCATAAAACTACTTGCCAAAGAATGACAGTATACGGACAGTTTAATTTGGTAGTATACCTATTAGCTTTACAATTAATTTATCTGACTTCACCTATTTGATTTGGGAAAATATTTCACACTAGCTTCTGCCCGCGACTTCGTCCGCGTGAAATTGCAGCCCATCTGCATCGCTCGCCCGTGTTACTACTTCGTTTTCGCTTAGCGTTCTTTATAACTTTAACTTTTTTCTTTTGCTCGTCTCCTTAGGGCCGTAGCGTGATGTTAAATAGCCTATAACCTTCCTCAATAATTGGGCTATTAAAGGCAAAAAGATTTTCCGGAGATCACCCCCTACATACAAATAAACAAACAAATTTTACCTCTTTATAATATTACCCCCTTAATAATAAACGTTGTATAGCGTCTGTATAATTACACAACGCTTTGTCTTCTTCTTTCGAACGTCAAAATTAAGAGAAATCGGTGTGTAACTATTCATCTGATATACCTAAGGCGACGTCGACCGCGCAGTGGCGCCCTCATCGTTTGTTTGGTTATTTCTTATATTTTAGAATGATAATAATGGCCACTATTTTCCGTATTAAGGATTACAATAAAACTAAACAATGTAAAACTACCGTTTGCACGTGTATTCACGTATAATCTTGTGGAGCACAACTATTTTGTGCATTTTCATTCTAAATTATAAGAAATAACCAAACAAACGATGAGGGCGCCACTGTGCGGTCGGCGGCTCGAGTCAGGGATTAGTCACAGAGTACATTATAATATGGGGTTAGTAGAGAAAGTATTGATAGATAAGTTCGTCGTCGCTCGTAAGATCGATCGTGAAACAACAAATATTAGGTATTATGTCCATGCAACAAACTGACAATTTTCTTGTTTTGTTTTTCAGGCACCATCTTCTCAGCAGGGCTGTGGAAAGATACAAGATTGATGGACTTTCCAATTCTGAATATTATGTCGTTTCTACGAAGTTTCGACCTCTTTATACGCATATCGTGGTCGACATTAACCCACGAGGTGACAACATAACTGAACTTAATCATAAATGGGATGTCAAAGGATTTTATTAAAGTATTGCGAGAGAATTGCGTTTTATTTCTTTGTTAATTTGGTGGGCGACAATCGTGGCGACGTTTGCTGAAGTTTTAAGGAGAGGTGGACCGAAAGCAGACGCGATTGTATGTTAATCTACTAGATGTATCTATTAAATTAATATTGGTATTCAGCTGCATCCGGTTAGACTGGAAGCCTACCCCAACATAGTTGGGGAAAGGCTAGGCAGATGAAGAATAGATATATCTAAGTAGAAGAAGATATAGGTAGCTACCAAATATTTTTTTCATAATAATCTAACTTTTTTTCTTTAAAATTTTAAACTTAATTTTAAGCCTAAAATTGCACCTCTTGAATTTATATACCTAATACGTTACCGTCACCGTACAATAAATGAACATCGTTAGTATAAAATCTATCTCGCGAGATTATAAACTGCTTATCGGAAAATTGTGAACTGCAACGCGGCATTTACAATTTAACACATTATTTATGTTACGGCTAATAGCCGAAGTGCGGCTAAACCTAGTTTTAGCCGAGTACAACTAGGTGCAGCATCCTACGTCGACGGAGCCCCACTTCGCGGGGCTCGGACTATTTCTGTGTAAAGGGTTTAAAGTGCGGGAGGAAACGCCCGGGTGTCACCACTGCGAGGATCGCCCAGAGGACACGGCGGAGCATACGGTGGAGGTATGCCCCGCTTGGGCGGAGCACCGCCGTGTCCTTGTAGAGGCGATCGGCAGCAGCGGCGACCTCTCGCGCCCGGCCCTGGTTCAAACCATGGTCCGGAGCGAGAGGGAGTGGGAGGCAGTCACCTCCTTCTGCGAAGCAGTCATGCTAGCGAAGGAGGTGGCGGGATGGGCGAGGGAGAGAGCCGAGAGGGCCGCCCGTCCCAGCCGCCGCGGTAGACGCCCCGGGCGTCGGGAGCCGCGTGACGACTCCCGGCCACCGTAGGCGCGGGCCTGCGGACGGCGAGTAATGGGTAGCTCGCCGTCCGATCAGGACCAGGCCCGTGCCGGACGGCGCGTATGTGTTCCACGCGCGCCTCAAAGAGCTGTCAGCAGACACGGAGGGGCCCGTTAGGGCCGAAGCCTGCCGGGGCAGCGGGATTGTCCGAAAGGGTTACCGCTGCCCCGGAACATAAAGGGCTAAGGAAGGAACACGGATGGGTTTTAGTCAGTAAGAGTCTGACACTCCCTTCCGCTCCACCCAGAGCGGGAGGAGTCATTGGATGATTTCCCATCCTAAAAAAAAAAAAAAAGGGTTTAAAGTAATCTTAACTCGGTGTGCCCTTCGCTCGCTCTTGCATCCTACGTCGTCGACTATAGACCTTCAGAATCTTGAGGAGCACAACTTAACGTGCTTAATTTCTGCATTTTCATTCTAAAATAAAAGAAATAACCCGTGGAAATAACCAAACAAACGATGAGGGCGCCACTGCGCGGTCGGCGTTTGCTCGACGCTGTCTTAAAAAAACTTGGTTTGTTGTGTGTATCTAGGTCACTGACCTCTATTAAACAAGTAGGTAGGTACATAATACAGGGCAGTGATCTAGGTGCAGTGTGTAACTTGTAACCTGATTAGATTATCTTTGTATCACTTTTCTCTGAAGCTTTACTGGAAGGCAAAGGCACAGAGAGCAATCTGCAGCAAAAACAGCGAATGAGAGCCGAGAGGAACGGATGGTCAAACCACTGTTTTAATTCTACATATTTTCGGTAGATGTCGCTGTGCGTATTAAACCTAATGTTAACGACTTCATGAGAAACAAAACAAATAATAATTAAAGCTATTTACGATGGTACAAATACAATGTATTAAATTAATTATCCCGATCAAAATTAAAACAAAGAAATTCATTTTAACATAATTAAAACGAATTCCAGATTCTGCGCAAAGCGAAACGTTCCGCATAGTGTTGCCATGGCCAGATAGTCTACTACAAATAAAGGATAATCTCACTAATAATTTGCTCATAAATAAGTTTTTACGAAAGACTATTTTTACAAGCTTTTTTAACAAGTAAAATTGTAAAAGGAACCATTCTTCAGATTGCTATTGACGTTATTTTATGAATAACAAAAAATTTCGGTACTTATTGTAAAGCGAAAACTCATATTTAGCTCGCTTAGAACTTAGTTATCAGTAAGTATTTGATTAATTTTTAACTCTTGTTTTGTTTTTATAAAGTCTGACTGTGATGGTACAAATATTTACTGCATTGGTAACACCGGTTCGTTCTTTTCCGATGTAAAATGTCAATTGTCAGTTGACTATTGCGGTTTGCGGCAGCCAGTGACGCGTTAAGGCTCATGTGGATTTTCCGCATTAACAATATTCCAATATTCGCACTTTCACCAGTTAATTAACATCACATTGTGTAATAAACAATATCTTCGTGTCGAAACAATTGTAACAACGTGTTAGTATTAGAGCAGGCAGTTATAATCTTCAAAATCGTGTAAGCTGTGTTTTTTTCGTCAAAGACTTGTTTTTTTGTGTATTTCGTTTCTGATTTTTGGCGCAACTTGTTCGGAAATTCTAAGTGGACTAAACAAGGTAAGAACTTGTTGTTTGGGCATGTTCTATTAATATAAAACGGCTACTTTTTAGCGTTGGTCTAATTATAGAAACCTGTTTTATGTACCTACCATGTATATTATAGAGAGATAGTTCTTATTTTTATTTAAAAAAATATTCTGGAACACGACGTACGACGTAGATACCTAATACATTTAATTTAAGAATCGGTAAGTTTAAAAATATTTTGTGTGCAATATGCAAATTTTATGCATTTTATAGTACCAAATAATAAAACAAAACACATAAAACTTGAAATTATTATTTAAGTTTACTGATATGAGATCAATTAAAATGAACTTAGGTAGCTATTTGGTAACTTATCAACAATACTTTTAAACATCTATTTTAAGTTATTTAATAATTATTAAGTACCTATCCTAATCAGTTTTAGTAAAATATCAAATGTACATATCAGTATAACTACAAAAGTTTTTAAACAAGAGTTAAATTCTTCCACAATCATTTTTAAACTTTCAGCCACCGGCCATGTACCCTCAAAATGTATTTTTTTACTGGCCTTTGTCTAGAAAAATAGAAGCTAAAGAGAATATTCCCAAAAGTACTCCTGTCTATGGTAGTTACATAAGAGTACAATTTAGCACTCCAATATTGATATGACCTCGACAAGACAAGTCTTATTGTCTTGAGGATGTGCCCATTGAAGTGATTGCACTATAATTTCATTTAAATATTTCCTATCTGTGTATACTGGCACACTGCTCCCATTTTACTATTCAGCCCATTTGTGATAAACGGCCAGCATTCTTCAAAACAGTGTTTAATAGTAAGAACATATAGTGCAACATGTTCTTTTTTTATAGCTGGCAGCATTTTTCAAGACATAGTTTATAAAAAAGAACATGTCATAGTGTAGTATTGTGTTCTTTTTTTAAAAACACTGTCATAAAACATTACTCCTATAAATTATGAGTTTTGATACAACACAATAGATAATTAATTATTTACAAATCTTTGGTTACAATCCATTACCCTTTGTTTGCCATATAAGTTATGCACAATAATATTATTACTGAAGGCTTTTGATGCAACATTACTAGTAATATCTTTCATTTTAGTAAGTAATTGTTTATTTAAATAAGTAGATAACAAAACAGTATACCATTTTATTCACATATTTATTGAGGACCTATTAATTTGGATAGTTTGTCAGTAATTTTGTGTGAACAATGTACAGTGCAGTCAACATATCAGTGGTAACACTGCACTACTAAAATCACCCTCACTGCTATGACATAGGTGACGTGATTGTACCTATTGATTGCGTTTGGGACTTCCCATCTGAGTACCTATGTGATTCAGAGTTATCATTCATTATCAATATGTAGGAGTTAATAAGGTCACAGTATATACTTAACTATTAATTGTTTCTACTTCATCTAAACAATATAGATTTTATAAATCTCCATATAAAGTACCTCTACAAAGAACTTTGAACCTTATTCCGACAGTATAAAGTCTAGTTCTAAATGCGTCAATCTGGTTAGTTCATTTGCATATTATTTGGTCATTGTTAATGTATTAAAACGCGGACTAAAGTTCAATTTTCTTTGCCTCGGAACGGAATGGAAGACAATTTTTCGAACGAAATTGTACAAAGCCTAATGAATTTTATGTCAATTGCGTAACGTACAAAAATTATATACGAGATGCTAGCTGAACTGAAGGAATTCCAAAAAAATACGCGAGAGTTCTCCGGAAGACGCGCGTCCTGTTTCTCTACTCGTATCTACATAGTTTGTACGTTACACAATTGACATAAAGTTAATAATGCTTTACGCAATTTCGTTACAAACATTCGCTTCCATTTCGTTCCGTGGCAATGTAAATTGAGCCTTATTGCTTATGTTTGACCTCATCTTGCTTGGCGTCGCCACCGTGACGTAATCTAAGGCCGTCTGTATTGATATAATACTAGTAAGCATTTGTTATGCTATTGCCGACAAAAAGTACACGATTACATTACGTTAGGTACTTACAATTTTATTAATGGTCGTAACACTTTTACATTCGGTACCTATTGCATAAATTATACAAAGAAAAAAATTTGGAAAATCCAAAAGTGCACGACTCATTAATGTTCATTTGTTTGTATAAAAAAACATAGATATAGATAATATTTATTCGTTAGTTTTTTTTTAATTATAATTAAACTACTTTGAATAAAAGAGCCATTTTCATAGAGTTCCTCAAATGGGTGAAAAGAAACTACAAAAAAAAAAAAAACAATTAATTCGTAAAATAATCGTTTTCAGGTATCACACTTGATTGACGGGTTTTTTTTTGTAATATTTTGATGTTATTTTCGTTTCTTTAAAAAGTGCAGAATTAATAATCCAAGCATTGCCATACAACGTCGAAATACTGCCAGTCTCTTGGGTACATTACCAGTCGACAGCGATGCGGATGAATTTTTCGACGCTATATTTTAGTTTCTGTATAGTTTTAGTTAAGTATTATTTGCTTATTAATTATCTTTACAATGGTATGTAAATTAAGTAGGTTTTGCTTACTGGCAGAAGTTTAACAATAGAAACAGTTACAGGAAGGATGCAAAAAAAAATCAAAAAGAAATTATAATTATACGGTAGGTATTAATACCAAAAAAAAAAGAAATTTTTGTCTGTCTGTTTCTTTGTTCCGGCTAATCTCCGAAACGGCTGCACCGATGTCGACGGGACTTTCACTGGCAGATAAGTATTAACAATGGTAAAAAAAATGAGAATTGGGGTTCCGCGCAGAAAAATTAAAATCCATGAAATCCAATTAGTTTTACCACACGCACGCGAACGAAGTCGCGGGTACAGCTAGTTTATTATATTTCGATAAAATAATTTTGATGAAGTCTTGCTACTTTGCCTGCCGTTAATATGACCATCGCTAAACAAATGCTTGCTAAAAACATACTGTTAATTTATCAAGAAACAATATCAATATCACCAAAAAGCTACTTTAGGTAGCTCACCTCGAAAGAATAGCTGCGAAAGCGATATACTCCGGTAATAAGAAACCGAGCTTCGTCATTAATTACGTAACTCTCCCGATCTGTATCTCATAAGCATTCTCATTGGAGCTTGGTAGCTTGCGTTGCTACTAGCCTCCTTAGTGCATCCATCGTCATCACCGAGAACGAGATGACGATGTCAAAGTAGCGATGCATACATTGACTATGGCCTCCACCGCACGTCCCTCACCCGCGCCCTATCTATCTTAATCTGAATCATTTTGAAGGATATTGCTAATCCATTGCTTCATATGTTCGAAAAATTTGTCTACTCAACAACGTAAATAACATAATGAATGCTGTTGAACTGTCAAAATGAAACCCATTGCTACTGATAATGTGCTACGCAATTACCCATCCCGACCGGCGAAGTTCTGAGTAGGTAGTTCAGCGCGACCGCTTGAAGTCGGCCCGAACTAAGAACTAATGACAACACAATTTGACCGTTGTCCTTACTCTCGATGTGTTGTTACCCTTCCCAAAAAGTTAATTAATCGGGAGTAGGGTCCATTTCGAAGTATTGAACTATTTTTATTGAACGGACCCGTTCAAAAATAGTTTGTTCTTTGACGTATCTTAGTATATTCTTTGACGAACTTGGACCGGACTTGGCCTGATGAACCGCCAGGTTTGGTCGCTGGTCGCTGCGCGGTGGGCATAATAAACGATCGCCGTCACGTTCGCGATCGGTTCAAATAATCTGGTTTTTCGATGACGCGGACGTCCCGCTGACGATCACTGCGGTGGACTAACAACAAATTTTTTGTTTCCATCGGAAAAATCGTTAAAAAGTTGTTCGACTTTTCATCTAGTGCTATATAGGTACTAGAGTTGCCAGACCCGAAATTTGAAGTTCTGACATTTTGTCATAAAAGCTGGACAAAATATAGGTTTTAATACAACCAAATTATAATAATAACGTTGGTTTGACGGTTCCTAGCAATAGCAATTAATATATCACAAGCCAGGCAGATAATTTATAATATAAATTTAAACCGAGAGAAGTACATCCCGAGGACAGCCAAACACATCCGAATGTAGCGCGATGTCGGTAACAGTGTCGCGAGTTCAATGGTTTTTCCCATCCCAAAAAATGCCTAACGCGCTAGAAGTTTTCACTTAAAAAAAAACGTTTCGTGGGTCTATAATTTCCATCGTCAAATTCAATTTATTGTTTTGTTAGCCTGTACTGTCGCACTTCTGGGTAAAGGCCTCCCCCAAATCCTTCCAGAAACTCTTTTCCCGCGCTACCAAGTTCTATTTAAGTAGTAATATTCTGTTTCTTTCCAGTGTTCCACCCTTCCTATCCTCAAGACCGAAGTACGTAATATCTTGGATCCTCTAATTCCTCAACTCTTGCAAGCAGATCGCATGGCTGGTTTTAAAATTAAATTACTGTCATTGTTCATTGTTTTCGTTGCAAGTATTTTGACCTACAGCATGTATTCGTACGTGTTTGAGCGTCTGCGGATACGTCATAAAAATATGCTTACATTTGGCAGCATGTTCACCTATTAAAATCATCATGTCATGAATTAAAGGTTTTTTTGTTATCCTTGAATTTTTATTCCTTTCTTTCACTAAAAGTTTATGATATTGTATAGGAGATTTGCGTTTTATGTTTCCGTAATTAATTACTTTCTTGTACGATATAAATCACGTAACTATTAAAGTAATATTAGAAATTAATTTCCTAAAACGATCCATAAGCGCTTCTTTAGGTTTAATGCTTTAAGTAATACCAATGTATTAAAACATCAATATGTTTTTAAGTGCTACTAACGGGATCCTATTAGGTACTAAGGCTCCGCTGTCCGTCAGTCTGTCTGTCTGTCACAGAGACTGTATCTTTTGAACCGTAATAGATACCAACCTACTTGAAATTTTACACACAGTGGTGGACACAAGCTATACATTTCCAGTATAAGCTTACTTCTCATTGTACGAAAAACTTATACAATGCGAGGTAGGCCTAAACTGGAAATGTATAGCTTGATGGGTCGCCGTGTGTACTACGGCCGCATAACGACATAATAAAAATAAAATAAATTAATGGGACTCTCCAATTCCCCATACAAGACATAATTTTTTACTATGTAGTGTTCAATCTTATACGGACGTACGAAACCATTCGTGTGCGAATCCGAATCGCACTTGGTCGCTTTTTTTCTACCCATGTGCTAAAAAGGTCACCATGTGTGCGAAGATGATAATGGCGATGGCGTCTCCTCTGCTACCCGCCTACATGGCGATGGCGTGCTCCCCGAACCAACAACACTCCCACTGCTAGTGCAATTAAGTTATTAAGTAAATTACTTTTTTTAAATATATTCCTGAGACAGATTAATTTTTGACTCTCAATGGACAATCGCTAAACATGTGTGTATTTATTTACATTATGATGAAATCATTGTTTTGTTTCTAATTTCATGTATAAGGTTGTTTTTTGTTTACAAATTTTATGTTACTTCGTTTTTCTTTGTATTTTTTTTTTAGTCTAAGAAGTTTTAATATTTTTTTTATGTAATTTTGTAGAATTAGCATAGATATAAGCGATTTGGTGTAAACTGTTAGCTTTTATTTGATGAATAAATGAATACACGCTCCCATGCTGCTAATGTTCCTGCATTCCACCATAACTGTCCGTATCATTGTTTCGGAAACGTGATTTTTATCCTAATGACGCCGCAGTTTTGGTTGCATACAATTATACGAACGTGCTTAATGCGCCGGTCGACGTTTTGTTAATATGTGCGAACATCGGTTAATCTATAAGTCAGTCTATGATAATGAAACCGAATATTGTAATAGATTCAATGAAGATTTGATTCGGTTTTCTTGTTTTTATTTTCACCGTGAATACGTTAAGGATCTTGTAGACAGGCCCGACGCGAATCCCGTAGAGCAATTTCTATTAAAACTTCATGGAAATTGTTCTAGCAGAATCGCGTCGCGCCTGTCTGCGGGAGCATTTACTGTGAGGTATTATGTCAGTCATTAAAATTGATAATGGGATGTCTTATCACTTATAATAATTATAATTATAACCTTGCTATCGAATGAGTCACTACGTAATTTGACTAACTTGTAAATAGATATCTTGTAAATTTAAACCAGGAGTGTAGATGACCTATCTAAGTTTTCTTTGAGTTGATGTTTCGATCCAGCTCGTTTCAAGTCCAAAAACTTAAACGAAAAAATAGCACTTAGATTAAACTAGACAAAATTGCTAAACTTTTTGTACTTATCTAACCTTATAATCAGGCTATAATGTTCCCACTGCTGGGACACAGTCCCTCTGTGAGAGCGAGTGGGCCGTAATGGCGCCCACACTGGGTCACCACACGTTCCCAGAGTGGGTTGGTGGATGCGTGGCGGGTTGATAGAGAGTACACACTCTCAACCCATGCACACACGTGCAACTGTATAGATATAGATAGATACAGCAAACTGATGCTATTCGCGTGATCGGTAGTGGAATGTTTTGCTCCTGGCATGTTTGACCTTGACTGCAATAGGTATGTTTGCTTACTGATTAGGTATTCGATTCGGTGTCTTATTTTTGTAATGGTCTGATACAACGCATGTTTTCCTTGTTCTACAATGTGTAGATTTCTATCGAATTTTATTGTGTTGCCATTTAGAAACTGGAGATGATTAATTAATTAGGTTCCTAAATACTTAAAAAGCGGTCAAGTGCGTGTCGGAATATAAATTAAAGCCTAAAAAACACGTTTCTTGTTTAAGGACCCCATACAAGAAAAGTGCTTTTTTTACCTTTAACTTTTTTTAAATATTATGTCAAATGTCTACCTATTACGGCTTTGAAGGTAAAACCCTGTGACGGACGGACAGCGGATCCTTAGCAATAGGGTCCCGAACCTTAAGGGTACGGAACCTTAAAAATTATATGATGTTAAAATAAAAACATGTCTACCTGTCACTACCTGCCTAACCTACTCCTCACTAGTTACATCTACTTTGCAACCTGCAGGCGTGATGAAGAGCAGACCCATTCAGCAATAAAAAAAAACTACATGTCGTCTGCTAGGCTGAGATGGTTTAAAATACGGGCCTTATCAGCAACCATGTAATTCACAATGTTGCGTTACGAATGAAACAGCACAAACATTGTCTTGAGTTAAATAGTAAAGCTGTCTTACATAAAAAATTGCTGGATAATTAAATCATTACCAACTCTGAGCCTTAATAATGGCGTCTTAGTAACCCTCACCGACGCGCGACGATTCGTGGTTTGCGGTGCGTAGGTATATTTCCTGTTTGAAAGCTGTGGGTAGTTGTGTAACTCACTATCAATATCAATGGCTTTCATTTGGACTGTTCAACAACATTCATTGCGTTATTTACGTTGTTGAGCAGAAAAAAATTGCGAACAAATGTAGCAATGGATTAGCAATATCCTTCAAAATTATTCAGATTATGATTGATAGTGTATTACGCAATTAGGGTGCTGGTGGGAGCTTTATCCAAAATAACCCTCATACAGCCTTAGTTTTTGTTTACTTTAATCCTGAAAAAGGGCATTGTAGGTACTCGTCATCACTGCCTGCGTTCGAACCTAGGTCAAGATTGGTACAGAGGCCAGCACATCAACCTACCCCAATCTGTCAAATTTTCCCAATTGAATATGAACCTTATTCCTTTGTAGTAAAGTTGAAAATCTATCAAAGAAATTTGACAGATTGGGGTAGCTTGATGTGCTGGCATCTGTACCATAGTAAAACTTGTTTATAATTATGTGTACTATCGCGGACACTCCTGCCTGATCACCACCAAGTTCATTTTTGCTTTCACTCAAAAAATAGAAGCGCTCTCTAGTAAGCATGCCAAGGTTAAATAGTTCATCCGTAAAATTCACAAAAGGAGTACACATGATGCGTCACTAAGATGCGCAGTGCAGGTTGCAACTAATTGCGTTATCATCGCTTTCTTAATATGCGAAAATTTTAAGGGGGCGTGGCTTGGCGCCGCCGCCGCAGGATTTAGACAAAAGAATTTTTAAGTGATCAGGCGGAAAAGGCCGCGATGGTACATGAGGGGCTCGAGCTAAATGATAACAGACGCACGATAATAAAATTAAGCTACGCTTGCTGCGAACGGTTTGTAGATAGGTGACCAAGACATACATTACATATCGAGACCACTCCGTGCCTCAGAAAGTTAAGCCGTTGGTCCCGGCTGTCATTCGTAGATCTTTGACAGTCGTACGGATAGTCGGAAGCCCAAAAGTCTGACACATGTCAAACCAAGTAACTAAAAAAAATATATTAAAAAACCAAGTAACCACCCTCCCAGGTATACCCAGTACCCAGTAACTGGGTTGTGGAGGTCAAATAGGCAGGGGAGAGTGCCTGCCTATGTAAAATACTGGTATTCAGCTGCATCCGGTTAGACTGAAAACCGACCTCAACATAGTTCGCAGATTGATTGAATCATGTGTAATACATGTACAAAGAGTCATTGTAAATGTAAACCTACACTTC
Source organism: Gortyna flavago (assembly GCA_963669345.1). Taxonomy (NCBI): domain Eukaryota; kingdom Metazoa; phylum Arthropoda; class Insecta; order Lepidoptera; family Noctuidae; genus Gortyna; species Gortyna flavago. Next base: position 4,594,040 of record OY770144.1, read on the forward strand.
CATATGAACAACTAAAATAAGACCCCTTATCAGGTTTAGGGAAAAATATAAACTAAGCTTCATAGCGACGCAACTGAAATGTACCAATCTTACCGTAATATCTTGCGGAAGCACCATTACTTGAGTACAGGAGCTTCGGCACTGCTGGAACGCCTTTCTACTCTTTCCTATTGTTATTTTGAAGACTGAGCTCTCCTAATAAAATACATGATCTACGTTTCAGCCATTATGGAGGATGCCGTAATAAATTAAACTAGATGCTATCTTTGTACCAGTGTCTACGTTGCGTACTTTGCTAAATTGAGATAATTCGGAGTAAAGGCTCCCGCAGACAGGCGCGACGCGATTTTGGTAGAACAATTTCTATGATCAATTAAATGTAAAGACTAAAAAAGATATAATCTATATTTTAAACATTGATACGAAACACACAATCACAGCGATTTGGCATGCTTAAAATCAGTTCATCAAAATCACATTGAGGAATGGCCGCACACGTTCTTTCTAACAAGTCAAAAAGTTGTTATGGGCCTATGCACGGCATCTATACTCGGCAGAGCTCTTTTTTGAAGCATATCCCATACGTGCTCAATTGTGTTGAGGTCTGGCGATTGACCAGGCCACGGCAGAACGTTGATGCAACTATGCAAGCCTCGGCAAGAGTGCGTTTTAGTGCTCTAACCGTGTGTGGACGTGCATTGTCGTGCATTAGTCGAATGTTCGAAACGAATCACCTAACCGGCTTCACAAAGAGAAGATTACGTCTGAAACAATCCTTTCCGCATAAATCTGAGCACTGAGGTGGCCCCTGATCCAAATGAGATCGGTTCTTCCACCGATCCAAATACCGGCCCAAACTATTATTGTTCCCCCTCCATATTATCTAATGAACTTCCTAACAAAATTTCAAACGTTCTTGACCTCCAAACTCGAGTACGTCTTGTATCCGGCCTCATACTGAAACGAAATTCATCGGAAAAGCAAACACAACGCCACGCTAGTCTTCTTCCTCCCAATTTCTGTGTTCGCGAGCCCATAAACGATTTCGGATGGTTTAGTCGCTTATCAGCAAGCCTGAAGCGCTGTGGAGCCTCGTAGCCAACATCAAGGCGGTCATGGTACGATTCCGTCGAGCAGGTTTTTGGATGTATCGGTCCTGTCTGCGAGTGGTGATGCGAGATCGTCCTCCATGTCGCTCGGCCACGCTGCCCGTGATACGACAGCTTATCCAGAGGCGGCTTATGACGATCTGTGTAGTGCCAAGAACGACAGCCACAGTAGGTACGTTGCTTGGAACCAGCATCTCTTCTCGTGTCAAATGATGTCGTCTCTCCATATCGATGCAATTTTTTTCAGTTCAGCATAAAATAGTATCATGATAAAACAATCGTAACATAGAGCTAAAAAAAAATTTTTTTTTCGCTTAATTCTCAAAAATTTGCGCGTAAACTATCATAGTATAGGTAATGATAATAAAGATAATTCAACCACCTAAAGAAATACCTAAATATAATTCGACTGAGCCGTGCATTAATTTTTTTATTTAATTAAAACTGCAAAATTAATTTTGGTGGTCATTCGAATAAACTAACACCAAACGCATCGCTATTATTTTACATTATTTGTTTCCGCGATGCGCTATTGTCAGTCACCTAAACATTTGCATCTTTCACGCCATTGTGTTAGCAGCTCCACAGATTGTTTTAATTTACATTTACAACTTTATAAAACAATACGAACATTATAGTGTTCTTACTTTGTCGTCTTACTTGACGCCTGAATGCGATGCTTTACGACCAGAGACAATAAAATGCATTATGCACAATTGCAAGTGCAGATTTACATGCACTAAGTATTGTTCCTCTGCAGTGTTTATGACCGGCGGTGGCGAGCTAAACTTGTACTTAATAAGTATGCGTTGTTGTCAGAGATTAGGTAGGTACGCTGCATTCTTGTCATTAGTCCATTAAAGGATTCGCATAAAATTCAAAATGTGCCTATTCGTCCGCGTCGCCTAGGTTTAGAAAAAAAAATATTATTCAAAAGTGACGATTCGCACTTTTCGGGCGAGTATATTCTTGCGAATCGACTAATAAGCCTAGGGCCTCCAATGGAGCGCTACAACATACGACCTTGAGATAACGTGGCTCGGCTATTTTGAATATATGGCCATAGAAACATGTAAGCACTAGCTCTTGCTGGCGGCTTCGCCCGCGAGGGTATAGAAAATATCTCACGGAAAAAAGTACCCTATGTGTTAATCCAGGTTATTAATTATCTGTGTGCCAAATTTCATCCAAATCCGTTCAGCCGTTTATGCGCCAATCCGGAAAATACGCGTACCACGCTCGACAAACTGACAAAAATTCAAAAAACTATATTTTCGGCATTAGACTCGTCCTTGTATCGTAGCAACTTACTTTTTTTTTTTTATGTTCCATGTTTAGTTTTGACTTCGTTATTATTTTATTACCTGAACTAAAAATATATTTATAATCCATACTAATATACTTAATAATATAAATTCGAAAGTAACTCTGTCTGTTTGTATGTTGCCTTTTTACGCCTAAACCACTGAAAGGATTTCGATAAAATTTGGCAGAGAGATAGATTGCATCCCGGGGAAGGACATAGGATAGTTCTTATCGACATACCTCGCGGGCGAAGCCGCGGGTGGAACTAGTTATGTATATTCAAGCATTGCTCATTTACTCGACATTTTACTGAAACTTGCAGTTCTTTGATAGTAGGACGGCTTATCTCCAACTGGCAGCTCCTCAAAACCTAATTTTAAAGTTCCGTCGAAAATTAATTTAATCTAAAGACAGCGTGAAACTTTATTACCCTGAACCTTCCTGAAAGACTAGTTTCGAGTGTTGGGCATATTATTTAATTCAGTTATGTAGTTATTCCTAACCGAATCGCTTCTGTAGTCACTAGGCGAATTTGGAGGTGTTTCAGAAAAAAAAAGTGGCCAAGTGCGCGTTGGACTTGAACGCGAAGGGCTACATAGCACCGTACCTAAAATATTTATCAGAACATTTTTTTTTATCCTTTTGAGTATGAATGCCATCAGTCCACCCATCGAGGGTGGACTGTGTGAATGATAATGGTTAAAAAAGGGGTGACTACCGAGATGAGGAGTAATAGAGAAGTAGGTATGGAAGAAAAATACATGTTGCGTCGATCCCAAATAAATTGGACACGAGAGCAGTGGTGTCCCAGACGGCCAACGGCCAACGGCCGCAACTTACGAGTTGCAGATCGTAGGTTCGAATCCAGACAGGCGCTATACTTGGTGTAAATTATTTTATCACCATTGCTCTCCAAACGGTGAAGGAAAACATCGTGAGGAAACCGGCATGTCCTAGAACCAAAAATTCGAAGACATGTGACATCTACTAACCCGCACTGGGCCTGCGTGGTGGATTACGGCCCTCTCCCTCTTACAGGGGAGGCCTGTGTCCCAGCAGTGGCAACATTATAGGCTGATTATGATGAAGGGCAGGAGAATATTACTTTTTTAAATAATTTCGTGAAAAAATAAAAACGAGATCCCTTCGTGTTTCTTTTGATTTGGGGCCGGTGCAACATGTCTTTTTCTTCCATACTTCTCTATAAGCCTTAATAAAAGGGTCCCGTGGGCCCTCTGTTTACGGAACTCTAAAAATGTGTTTTAATTGTCATTACAAAACTTGTTTCAATATAAACATTGTTTTATTAAAGACTGTGGTGTAGGATAATTATGTACTGCTTGTGTAAAGTATTCTGCACGTGTTCTTTCTTAGGATAATATTGATACTCGTTCAACCGAGACATTCATTTCTCATCATAAATAGTTCGCGGTCTAATTGGTTCGCGGTTCACAAGCGAATGAACTCCAAATTCACATCGCATCTCGATGTGAATTTAGAGTTCAAAAGATATTGTCACAAGTTACGAATCACCGAGCTCTCGCATCGCATCACGTCACCACACCGCGCTGCTACCTCAGGCAACGTCTCAGAGCGGTCGGCCTATGCCCTATAGTTTCCCTACTGACATCATAGCAATGGAATCGGTCATGCTAAACTCGCTACGCAATTTTCACGTCACAACGTGACTGATTATTCCCGATCGGTAAAACCCCTGTCGTTCACAGTGTTGACGAACGGAACTTTTTTTTCCCGATCGTTGGAACATAATTATGTTTAGTTCAATATATTTTTGCTTTGAGAAGAAACTAAGAATACCTATAGATCGGGAAAAAAAATCCGTTCTTCAATACTGCAATACTGTGAAGAAATGAAACGTTTTTCTTGATCGTCAACAGTGTTGACAACAAGGTGTAAATTCGGGAAAATTCAAACTTGGCTAGTTAACCAAGTTGTCATCACATTTATTGTCGTCTCTTTTTCGCTTCCGATAATTTCGATACGCCGTCTTCCTTCCAAATCATTTTATTGTGTGCCATTGTATTGTGTCGGTTTTGTAGATTGCATGTTGATATAACTTACACTGCTCAAAAGATCCTTGATCTTTTGGCGCTAGGCAGGAGGACGCTGTTAGTAAACAAAATGTGTAATTGTTTTGTGTAGTTGAATAACAAGAAGGCGGCGTTAGTTCCGATATTGGCCACGTGCCAAAATAATCTTGTAGCGCTATACCTCTTTTTACTTAAAATATCATTGCATCGTGGCTATTCTAAACTGAAGGCCAATTCCCGTAATTAAAAATGTTCAAAATCTAGTCAATCTCATCTCAGCGACAATCAATTTCAAAAATGTTGGAATTTTAGACATCAGACTGAACGTTCATAAAATTACGAGAATTGACCCTCAGATCAAACGCCATATTTATTCTCATCAGAATAAAAAGCAGCGATCAATTTTGAATTTCGAAATCCATTTATGGCTCCTCGGTTCTGTACATTATCGTGTGTGGCCAGCCATTCCAATAATTTATGATATACGCTGGTAAAGCCGGTCAGGTCTAGAGCCGGCTTCATGCTGGCGACAAATCCCGAATAAATCCGGCACCGGATACCAAAATGGACGGTCTTCGTTAGACAACATTCATCCGAGGCACTGGGCAGCCGAAAATATTTTGATTACTTTCAGGTATTTTTACCTGCGAAGTTGGCGCTTACATATTACATGGTATATACTATATAACCTTTTGGGTATTTTTCGGTTCCTTTAGAATTTTTGATATTCCACGTTACGTTTTGAAAAAGAAAAGAAATAACTCTTTTTTTAAAAAGCTTTTGTTTTACAACTTTCAGGTAGTTTTATGGAAGGATCGCTTGGTGGCCTTACGCTTGTCGGTAAATACTATACCTAATAAGCACCTACATGTACATACCCGGATACAAGTACCGCTTGTCGCAAAATTGTTATAGCTTGAGTACGAGGCTTTTGGCTACTTTATATGTGTGTATTTTATTTTCTGTAATGTGCGTTTTGTTTGTGCACAATAACCAATTTTTCTTTCCTTCGCTTAAAAATGTTGTTTGCAGGAAGAACAATTCGTGCTTTTATTCACTACTAAAAGTAAGAAAGAAAATAATCGTAGTTTAAAACGTCGTGGCTGCTCTCTGGATGAGAGTTGCCGAAAATCGAGTCGAATGGCGTGCAATAAGAGAGGCCTATGTCCATCAGTGGACTGATGATCATAGACTACTATTATAAACTGCTGATGATGATGATGAAAACGTCGTGATCGCTGCATTTCAGTAAGTCCAACAGTAAATGTATAATTTTTTCAGCTAAAAACGAAACCTTTATTCGGCCTGATTTGCCGCCAATTTGAAGACACGAACCATTACGAATCAAGAACATTGCGATTATAATAGGCCGTACAATTGGCACTCACTGCTCTATTTCCAATGAAGTCACATAAACCATTGTTATGCGCACGCGACATCGTGATTCATTTTCTACGTCGAATTCATTAATGTCGGACGCTCCCTGCATCTTAAAAACTTTCCTGTCTTGTTAATAGATAAGGAGAATTGAATTAGAATATTCTTTTGGCCATGTAGGTAAAATCGTGCTTAAATATTTGGTTTGTGTAACATAACATACGAACTTTTGTATTAAACAGCAGATTTTTTTTTCGTGGTTTCAGTTTGGTTGGTTGTGTCTTGGTTGGTCCCATAGTGAAAGTTGTTCATATTTAATTTTATGGCTAGAATACCCTGTAAAAATTTCGAGACGGTAAAAAAAATCATCGAGTATAAATTAAAATTGATTGATTGACTGAATTTAATTGCAATTGATTGATCGATATTTAAATTGCTCATCATCATCTTCCTGACCTTGTCCCATGCTTTTTCCATTCTCCGTCACGCTATCATATCATTCACTCTCATTGTGTTCATAGGTTCGTGTAAATAGGTATTTTTACACGAACCTATAGTGCAAGCTCCAATGGGCTTTGTTCAGGTGGCCTACCTGGGTATCTATAAGTCAAAAAAGCATGTCCGACACAATTTTCTGTCACAAATCAAACGATCGATTCTCTACGTCTCGTTCGCGTCAGTATTCAAATTTAAATAAAGTCTAGTCCTTCCTTTTCTTGACAAATATTCCTTGATTGGAGTTTAGAATGAGGAAATGGAACACAAAATTGAATTTATACAACTATTAAAATTTAAATAAAATTGAAGTGTGTTTGTAATGTAAAAACAACAACTGTTTATTAAATGCCTATGAAAGTATACTTAGGTATACGGTACTTATTATGACAAAAAATCAATATAAAAATTTCTGTCTGTCTGTTTGTTCCGGCTAATCTTCGAAACGGCTGTGCCGATTTTGACAGGACTTTTACAGGCATAAGCTGATTTTATAAGGAGTATACACACGAACGAATTTGCTAGTATATAAAATTAATCTTGAACTCAAAATAAAATTGTCGTTTCAAATAAGAAAACAATATTGGAACTTCTTAAAGAGTCTTCCGGCTGTATAAATTGTGCAGTCAATAACAGCTGTTTATTTCACTTTGAAATGTTTCCTCTTGCTTCGGAAGAAAACGGTAGAAGTTAGCATTATTTATAACTCTGTGTATTGTTCATCTTTCATAGAAAAAGCTGTATTTTTCACGTTTTATCGTTCGTGAAATCAACGACGTTCTTACATAGCTAGTGGCGTAGATAAAATTCTGCCGCTATCTAATATTTATGCCCTAGTTTACGCAGACGAACAACCCCATGTACGAAATCTATCTGTACTTATATATAAAATTCATAATCCTGACTGACTGATATATGTATCAACGCACAGCCTTAACCGCTGGTCCTAGAGACATGAAATTTGGAGGGTGTGTTCTTTGTGAAGAGTAGGCCTATCTACTAAGAAAGGGTTTTTCGAAATTCCACCCTTTAGAGGCTGGATCGGGGGAGGGTGAAATTTCACTCGGACGAAGTCGCGGACAGAAGCTAGTCTGTGTTTAAAAGAAATTTATTCTCATAATCTACTACAGTCACTTACATGAGAAATATATATATATTATTATTACTATTATTATTCATTACTTTTTGACAAGTGGAAGAAGGATAAAGAATTAAGGCGCAGATATACGACTTCTAATGATTTTAAATTCAACATCACGTCTAATCTCATCGGACTGATTTCTTTAAAAAAAATCAATGTTATACTAGACCATTTGCTTCGTAATTTGATATATGAATATTTGCAATAATATTTTTTTAACATAGTGTAATTAGTTTGTAAAGTAATGTCTACCGCGGACATAAAAACGATAATCACGCAAATACTATCGGGTGTATTTTCATAAAACTTTCACCATATAAAAGACAATTTAATTCCCCGAATTTTAGTATACGGTTTTTATTTGTTTGGTGTTTGATAAATCAACAATAGATGATTGTTTCATATTTTGCAATAAATTACCAGCGTTGTGTCATCGCGCTTCTATTTCTGTTCTATGCAGTCCGATAGTGACCGCGTTTTAGGTCATGTAGTCGCCTTAATAGAGGATGGAATGTTAGAATTATACCATCGAATAAGTCTTGTACAAATCACTTTATTAGTGCTCAAACAGTAAAATAGTAATCGTAACTCGAGAACACGTTCATTTCTAGCTCAGAGAGAATATTTTTTTGCTTTTCCCGCCGTTTTCATCCAAAAGTCATACACGGGTTGCCACAACTCAAAAAGCATAAAATATTTATTTATTATTATTAATTACAACGACAATTTTTCGACGATTTTTATATAAAAAAAAAAATGAATATGACAATATTGCAATCCACAAATAATATTAGTTAAATAGTCGATTATTGTGTATGCTAACAGGAAGAAGGGGGGGACATGATGCGCCGACCCCAAATAAATTGGGATAAGGGCAGGAGAACGGTGATGATGTTGGGGTCGGCTTCCAGTCTAACCAGATGCATCTAAATACCAGTATTTTACGTGGAGCGACTGCCTATCTGACCTCCACAACCCAGTTACCTACTGGGTAATACGATACCCTTTGGTGAGACTGGTTGTTAGACTTTTGGGTTTCTAACCCGTAACGACTGTCAGAGATCCACGAATGACAGCCGGGGCCAACGGCTTAATGTGCTTCCCAAGGCACGGAGGGGTCTTGGTATGTAAAGATGGTCACCTATCCACGGACTTACCGCGGCAAGCGTAGCTTAACCTGATCGATCGACCCGTGTGGCAGTTATTACTCAACATACTATATCTGTGTAAGTATGTCGCACGGCTTTCCCCATCACGCTTGATCTACCATAAATCCGTGAGTATTATGAGAGATATAAAAAGTACAATTGAGGGAGTGCACGACGTAATTCGCGTCTTTTCAGCTCCTAATATTTTCACCTACCTACCGCGGCGTATTCTCGTGAAAAGCAAGTAATATAATAAAGGCTGTATTGAGTGTGACGTAACTCGTACCGTACGAGACAAGAATTTATCACTCTTTTGGATATATAAAAAAAAAACGCCAATGTTGTGTCGTATAGAAAAATGCGAATGGCGATTCGCATTTTTCAATATAGGAATTTGCTGTCAATGTCGGCTGTATTTTATTAAACGTTGTCAGAACATTTCATATGTTCGAATTGGAAATACAAAATCAATTCTAAACTAAGTATAAAGCTAATAAAAACAAACTCTTCAATTTGTTTTTTGAATTTTTGCGCTAATCTCTGGCAATGGCGCCAATTCCCTTGTTCACAAACTAAACTAAATTTAAGTTCAGTGCATCCTTTTCTTTCTATTTCATTAAGAAAAGGACAGAAGATAAATATTAGTTTAGTCCTGTCAAATTAAGATACTCCATAGACAGTTTAGACGTGATAAAAAAATTGGCTACTAAAAATACTTCAATTTACGTCAGGCGCTGACTAATTTGACAGGACTAAACTAATATTTATCTTCTGTCCTTTTCTTAATTAAATAGAAAGAAAAAGATGCACTGAACTTAAATTTAGTTTAGTTTGTGAACAAGGGAATCGGCGCCACTACCAATTGAATTAAAAACTTCGTTTTGCATTTGATAGCCCAATTATTGAAGAAGATTATAGCCTTATTAAACATTAGGTCTGAGTTCACCACCATTCAAACCAACGATTAGGTATATAAACAGTTGGTTTATGTCAAATTTTCTAAGGTTTAAATATGGAACTGATTAAATATTTAATCAGTTGATTTCAATGTTGGTGAACACAAGGCTAAGATCCTAAAAGTTCGAGTAACAAATAAAAAGTCATAAAAAACGCAAAGCAAAAACGAAGTTATAGCGAGGGGGGCGATGCGATGCGACGCAATGGTCGCGGGTATACATAGAAGCTAGTTTTTAATATTAAATCATTTCACGACAACTTTGTTATCATAATCGGTTATATACTACTCTGAAACAATATCGTTATAACTTTATCTACGATATTAAACAAATCTGACTGTCGATATTTTATAACTAAGCTTATAGGATGACGGGTTTGTCATTGCCGACTGGGATTTACGATAGCAATGTAATCTCTATGTAAATATTATAGATATTGTATTACAGATCGCCCAGTATATTCTGACATTCGCGCTGCTTGCATAGACAAATGCCAGCGATGTGTCAATTCGGTACATTGAATTTAGTTCCCCTTTTGGCCGCGTGGGCAAGATATACTGGCCAATGTGTTTGATATTGGATATTTTTCGTTCATTGACAGGGGCGTTTGTGTAACATGTGTTTTTATCTGGTAGTTTGTTTACCTTATGTTTAGTTGCATTGTAGATTGTATTTTCATACAAATTGTAAGATGAATAAAAATATTAATTTGGTGTTTTCGACGACGTAACTGGAAGCTGGGGTACAGAGACCAGCACATCAAGCTACCCCAATCTGTCAAACTTTCCCAATTGAATATGAACCTTATTCCTATGTAGTAAAGTTGAAAATCTATCAAAGAAATTTGACACATTGTGGTAGCTTGATGTGTTGGCCTCTGTACAACACAATCATCATAGGACTCCTACCCTTAATGTTACCGTTAGCCTGCATCGTCCCACTGCAGGGCAAAGGCCTCTACCCCATGACTTACTGCTCATTTGATCCAGGGCTAATGTGGGCCACTGGTCGTTTGTTTTCTCCAGCTCGTCCCGCCATCTTCTACGAGGTCTGCCACGACGCTTTTTGACTGTGTCAAAATGTGTCAGGGCTGTTATTTTGGTTGGCCCACAGCTTGGAACTCTGTGGTGTTGGGAAATAATCTTTCAATTTGACGATTTCTTCCCTTATCCCATTTTTTTGGATCGGCAATTTGTCCACCTATACATATCATGTACTTAACACCATGTTACGAAATATAACCGAAATTAAGCACTTTGCAAAAAACCTTGACAAAAAAAAAAAACTCCTCGTATCCTGTGTGCGTGACGGATATGTATCGCTGTCGCACCTTAATTCGTGGGACATAAAATCATGGGCATAAACAAACATTTAATTTAATTGTTTTCGTTCAACAAGTGTTAACAACTCATTGTTTAAAAAAATACTTTAAAGCGTAGTATTTCCTGACCGGTTAACATATTTTTAACGCTTGTTTTAACGTTATTCTATTAATGTTACCTAGTTGAGTACCTACCCATATTTTTGAATTGTAATTACTCATACATATTTTTTTTTATTTATTAAGGGATAATAAACAACTACAACATATACATATAACACATAAGGTTAAAAAAAGTTTTGGTAGTACCTAATGTTGCAGTCCACTGCATTATCCAGGACATTATCCAGGACATTATCTAGGACATATTAAAAGATCAGAGATTGCCACTAGACGAGCATTTCCAAAATTAACAAATATTTTGAAGCAAATAAATAAGTCACTATAAGGCTAGCTATACAGGGTGAAATTGAAAACATGCGACAAATCGAAATGGGAGATTGTACTCATCATTATGAACAATTTTTACTATGGGACCAAACCTAAAATCGCGAAAAAAAAACACCTGTTCCCTACATTTTGACGAGTTATGCGAACATATATGTAGGAAACAGATGATTTTTTTAGCGATTTCAGGTTTGGTTCCATAGTAAAAATTGTTCATAATGATGAGTACAATCTCCCATTTCGATTTGTCGCATGTTTTCAATTTCACCCTGTATAGCTACAAAACCAAATCAGATCAGAAACAATTTCATTTACTTACTTAAATTATGCAATAAATAAATAATAAGATTACAATTAAGATAAAAAAAAATATAATACTCGTTTATTAGATTTAAATTTATTTTTCGAACATGCAAATATATCAATATACATTTATACCTAAGTACAAGAATTTAGCGCGAACAGAGTAGGTAAGTGCACGACCATGTGGGGCTCGTGGCTAAATAATAACAACCACACGAGTCGATCAAAGGTTAAGCTAAACTTACCGAGATTGGGATGGGTGACCATCCATTACATATCTTACCCCTCTGCACCTCGCAATGCACGGTAAACCATAATAAAAAATATAATCTATGGTCCCGGCTGTCATTCGTAGAGCTCTTGACAGTCCTTTACGGGTAGTCAGAACTCGGAAGCCCGAAAGTCTGTCAACCAGTCTCAATGTTAACAAGTAACTGGGTTGTGTGTGGAGTTATGCAGTCGCTTCATGTAAACTACTGGTATTCGGCTACATCCGGTTAGACTGTAAGCCGACCCCAACATGTTGGGAAAAGGCTAGGCAGATTAATTCTCTCATACCTACGTCATTTAAAAACTATGTCTGTGTATCATTTTATTCGCGCTATATTAAGGTCATCAACCTATTAATTGAGTGTAATTAAAATTATTGGTTTCTGTAATTACAATTACCACGAAGGTACTTACCTATAGGTTTACAAAGTGCGCAATTAAGTTTAAGTATACCTATGAAATTAATTGGTATTTTAATTTTATTGTTAATTGCGTTTGTTTATCTAAGACTTCATAAAAGAGGTATGTACTACTTATAATGTTTGTAAATATTTCTTGGAATAAGAGATGATACTTTTACTAGGTACTAATAATTTTCAAACCAAGTATAAATTACGCGAAACTGGGCGTTTCGCTGCGGCCCTAAAGCTGTAGGCTAAAGCGTGGGTTTGCCAAGACTACTTCGCAGCATGTACTTAACGGCCGCAGTGACAATCAACTCAGCCTATCGCAGTCTACTGCTGGACATAGGCCTCTCCCAGGCCACAATACCTTGTCCTCCGCTTTCCGCATCCAATCTGTTCCAGTCACCTTCTTTAGGTCGTCCGTCCATCTACCTGGGGGGCGTCCCACACTACGCTTGCCGATACGCGGTCTTCACTCCAGAACTCTTCTGCTCCACCTGCCATCGTCGGTTCTTCGACAGACGTGGCTAGCCCACTGCCACTTCAGTGTGCTTACTCCGCAAGCTATGTCGGTAACTCCGGTTCTTTTCCGGATAATTTCAAAAAATGTTCTCTAGGGAAAACAGCAGCTTTTATAAATAAGGTTTCATTGACGTCATTTGCCGGAAAATTGCGGAAGCTATGGCGACCATCTCTCTTCTAGAAAACGTCTCTAAAAGCGCAATTTTGAACGGTTTTGGAGCGACGCATTTCACTAGCCTTTTTTTTCTAAGTAAAGCTGAGCGTGTATGCCGTGTTATTCGTGTGTCCTCTATTCGCAAGAGTCCAACTTTCTCAGGAGTCCAACTTTTATTTTTTATGTAGTTTTTAGCAATATTCCAACGACTAAGAAAGGGTTTTTCGAAATTCCACTCCTAAGAGGGTGAATGGGGGGAGGGTGAAATTTTTAGTAAGAATTTGCGAACTGTACCTATGTAACATTATATAATCAACTAAGTTCGACTTTTCGAATCTTTAACGAAACGTACTGACAAAGCTTGTTTGCGCAAGAGACAAAGAAAATGGTATTAGTCGAAGGCAGTTCGGCAGCCGAGAAACAGGAAAGGGGGAAAATAACAGATTTCTTCAAAGGACACTTCGTTCTTCTACCAACACAATCTCGGAGATTACAAACATTTTGTTCTAACTTTGTCTTTGCAGTCATCTCTAATGCTGCAATCTTAAGTTCTAAGATCGAATTGTACATTCGAAACTTGAAAATAATTACAAGTCCATGGTTCTAACTGTACGGGTCGTCAAAATAGACGTAAGATTTTTGTACCTTGGCTCTAGCCTTTGCGCACTATGGTTTAATTCTCGTTTAAAAGCGCCAGTCGTTAATAGCCGTGTTTAAAACATAGCTAACGGTAAATATTTTAAGGCTGTTGGTAATTTTGCTTTTGCCTTTTCAAGAATTGCCAGTAAGTACTAATTTAATGACTTTTAAATGGACCTCGAAAGCAACCAAAAATAAAAAAATACACCAAAAACTAGCTTCAAATAAAGTAAAAGACATGCGGTGTAGCTCGAAGTTCTCATCGTTGTTCAGCGAGAACGAAATGCTAACTAGCATACTTCATTGTGTGAGATTGCTTGCTCGCTTCGGCCCTTGTGCTAAATCGTTAAAAAAAAAGTCCTGAATCAGCCGTTCAAAGCGCTGAAGTTGCTTTGAAGCCATTTTTCACGTCAACTCCCGTTTATAGGGGCCAATTTCCCGTGTCTAATCCAGGAACGTTTCGATTTTACAAGGGACATTTCTAGTAGTTGGACATCTAATATCTAAATGCGAAACGAACGACTCCAGTTTTGCTAAATTCATAGGATAATAAGTTTAATTGCTTTTGTTTGACTAAAACCTATTTAACCTACTTTGTTACTGCATAAATTATCCGTAAATGAATTTGTTGTTTACAAACAACGAATTCACTGTATTCATGAGTCTTAAATTAACAAAATAAATACCTAACCAAACAGAATAGTTAAGTACATAACTGGTTTGTACACATTTATAACTCTATATTGACAATTGAGATTTGATAATTGTTTTTTGGAAATATCCTAATTCGGTATAACGCACCGGGCACCGTTATCTGCATGAAGGATCAAATTATAGTGGCATTTTGATACAGGTCAGGAATATATTATAGATCTCAGCAAGTAGGTTTTAATATTACGAACGCTAACATAAAATGAATTCGTTGTTGACGTAAATAATTTAAAAACAGAAGCCATTTTTCCTTCTTTTCTGTTTTCTTTTATTTAATTTCGCCGTTCGGTTTTCAAATTTTTACTTATTTGAAAACCCCAACATGGCGCCAGCTTTTGCATTTAATCACAAAGTGGCGCGAAATTGCAAAATGCAGCTATAAACGCACTAAATCTTTACATTACGAGCTTTGTGTGCGCTTTAATATTTACAGAGAGTAATTACAGACAGGCGGGAGCTGTAAAAGGGAAAATAAAGACCTTTAAAATTGTTTGAGCATCTTCCTTCCGTTTGATTTTTTTATTTATTTACTGTATTCTTCTTTTTCACAAAGCTAATTATCTATACAAAATACAAACAAATAAAATTAAAGTGTCTGTTTGTAATGTCAAAATAACAGCGTAATATTTAATATACGGTACTTACTTACAGTAAAAAAATTAATGTCGGTCTGTTCCGGCTAATTCCTATCCGAAACAGCTGGTCTGATTTTGATGAAATTTGGTATGGGTATACTTTGAACCCTCGGAAAGGACATACTTGTCTACTTTTTATCGACATACCAGGCGGGCGAAGCCGCAGGCGGAAATATATTTAAACTTTCAGACAAAATGATGTCTATATTTTCAGTGGAAACTCGATTAGTGGGTAGGTATCGTGACTTCTATAAAACGTAGGGCATTGATCGCTTATCAGTTATGTGCAGTAGGTAGGTACTTATACGAGGTGATAATATCTATCAATAGGTAGTATCAGTAGCCCTTAAAATATAAGAAAACGATTAAATAAAATACGTAGATTTTGAAAAGCCAAAGCTAAGCTTTCTATTTTATAATAATGGCGCATATTTTTCACTAAAACCAATTTACAACAATAAATTTTTAATATACAACAACAAACAACACAACTTATAACAACAACAACAACACTACAACGAATTTATATGATATACGTGTACCTACATAATAAAGAGTATTCTACAATCATTTTGACAGATCAGCAATATTCATTGCGTTATTTACATTGCTGTTGCTGTAGACTAATTATTTAAACATGAATCAAGGGGTTAGACATTTCCTTCAAAATCTTTCGGGTTCTGATTGAAGGTGTGCTCAAATTAAGGATCAAATTATTATTTTCTTGGAAACTTTTCCTGAATATATTTTCTTTGCGGATGTAATGTGACATGTAACTCAGCTGAAACCTGTAAAAAACTCAGTAAAATGTAGCAAAAGTTGAAACAAAGGATCCACCTCTTGCTTGAACGCGTGCATAAGTAGAAGACTTGTAAAATATTCAAATTTACTTCAAAAGGCAGACGCTTTCAGTGGCTTAGGGAGGCCTAATTGATAGTAAACGAGGTTAAGAAAAGGAGTAAAAGTTATTTGCTTTACGGCTGTTCTGTTGTAGGGGTTTGTGGCTAAATAATAACAAACACGGGTCGATCTTTAAGGATAAGCAACGCTAAATCGGTCGGTCCGTGGATGGGATGATCCATTACCTACATACCAAGACCCCTCTGTGCCTCGGAAAGCACGTTAAGTAGTTGGTTCCGGCTGTCACTCGTAGATTTTTGACAGTCGTTACGGGAACATCAGAAGCCCGAAAGCTTGACAGCCAGTCTTTTTAAGACAGAGGTATCGTATTACCCAGTAACATGTTGTGGGAGTCAGATAGGCAGTCGTTCCACGTAAAATACTAGTATTCAGCTGCATTCGGTTAGACTGGAATCCGATCGATTTAAAAATGGAATATTCAACTAAATATGGGCCTTCATCTGCAGTAAATCATTCTTCGATAAATGGTAATTACTTATCCATACCAGATTCAGACCAGGATACCTACCACGAGCTCTTAACGCGATCCACTTTAGGACCTAAACTGAACTGGTGAGATGACACTGACAGCTCACTCCACGCTCACTCCACCTAAATTTTCACAGTGAGATGGTTACAGAATCGAACTGCTGTTTTTCTAATTCGTACCATGACGTCAGTTTAACGATTCAATTTAGGCCGTGCCATCTGGATACCTACCACGAGCTCTTAACGCTCATTCACTTTCAACGATCCAAATGCCGCTAAGCGTATTGGACGTCATGGTACGACTGTGAGCGATGCATTTTAAGAACCTAAACTGAAATGTCTTGCTTTTGAATCGTTTTTAAATAGATCATGGTAGGCCTCCAGGGGGGTAATTGCGCAACACACTATCAGTAGCAAGTGTAGCAACGGGTTCCATTTTGACAGCTCAACAACATTCATTGCGTTATTTACGTTGTTGAGCAAGCACATTTATCGAACATAAGAAGCAATGGATTAGAAATATCCTTCAAAATGATTCAGATTTAGATTGATACGAGTAATGTGGTAATTATTGTGATGTATGCCGATGGTTGGGTTTTATTATTTACAAAGTTGAAGTTTTCCTTTGGTAACGGAGGGCCGGGAAACTTTTTAATTGAACGTACGCAACGTAGGTGCGCAAACGAGAGGTTAATAAGACAATGTAATTTAAAATGAGCAACTCACACGCTGCCTGTAAATTAGGTTAGTTTAAAGGAGGTCTTATTTCGTATACCTACCATCGTCGCATTATGCATGAAAGTATCATGTACCTATATCTAATTTATAAATACTATACTATACTATACTAGCTAACCCAGGTAACTTCGTACCACCACAGAATCAATAAATACAAAATGTATGAGGAAATTAATTAATTATCTTCATTTTTTTTTGTTTTCGTGAATTTTTCCCATGTTTTAATTGTTATTCTGCTATTCGGGGCGGAGACAAATCCAACAAATTAAACATGATAAAAATCGATCTAGCCGTTCTTGACTTACATAAATGGTGTAACTAACCCGTCTTTGTTTTATAGGTACCTACCGAATGATTTTTTACAGGGTGTTCTACCCATGAACATGAACAACTTTCGCTATGGGACCAACTTTGAAATCACGAAAAAAAAAACAGCTGTTTAATACAAAAGTTCAATACCTACTTACTAGACCAAAATGTATGTGTATGAAACAGCTGATTTTTACCGCGACGGGGTGGGTCGGGGGAACAAGCACGCGAACGAAGTCGCGGGCAGAAGCCAGTAACTAAATAATGTTTTAAACTTAAAAAAAAATACACAAATGTTATTAATTTTACTAAACGGACGGGTCATTCTGATACAAAGTGGGCCAAGTGTTGGACACAATTATAATATGATGATGCGATATTTATGTAGATGTGAGCGTTGCATGCGTTCGGTTTCAATGTAATAATAATTATGATAATTAAACCAGAAACTCTATAGGTACGGGCAATCCATCAAGCTATACCTACATAACCAGTATAAGTTGACTTCTGATTGTACGAAAAACCTATAAAATATGAGGTCACCTAAAACTGGAAATTATAGCGCCATGTGTACCTATTTTATTTTAATTTTTGAAAATAATATATGGTATGTTGCTGAGCGGCGTTTACGGAGAGTACATTTTCTAAGAGCTTGTGCCATCTTAAGAC
This sequence comes from Gortyna flavago, assembly GCA_963669345.1. Lineage (NCBI taxonomy): Eukaryota > Metazoa > Arthropoda > Insecta > Lepidoptera > Noctuidae > Gortyna > Gortyna flavago. The sequence goes on from OY770144.1 coordinate 4,612,133, forward strand.
GTTCTAATGCCATCTTGATCCCAGTGCGAGAGAGAGAGACGAAGCTATAAATATGACTAAGGCCCCTGATCCTGGACAGGTGTAACAAACTCCGTTTCTTAAATTAAATTAATTACGTAAGTACCTATGTCTAATCCGTTTAAAATTTCAAACCAACTAGGTACCTACCTACGAATATCAAATTCTCATTTGGAAACACAGGCAAGGAGACAAGCCGTCCAATCAATTCGTGAGCTATTCCTCTGATTTATCGGAGGAATGTGAAATGAAATGTGAGAGGAACGCTCAATGGAATGCGCACATTGTCATGCCATTATGCCCGTCCCACTGATTGCCGCCATTTTTTTTGTTTTTAGATTAACTTTGAAATTGGAACCAGCTGTTTTTTTTATCACATACTACATTTGGTAATTTTTTGTTATCCCCTACATTTGATACTAGGGCTTGTGGCTACACCCGCACGGGTCAGTCGATCAGGTTAATATATTGTATGACTAAAATAGTTTGTTGTAACTAGTACGTAAAATTATAGCCATTAAAAATTGTCAGACAATATAATAATAATTAATTTTTAGTTTGACTTTCTTTCCTTTATCACCAACATGAAGAAAGCTTATCACTCGATTAGTTATCATATTATACTTTAAGTTTACTATTATCTTCTTAGAACACCACATTATATATCACTTTTAAGCAGTTACAGTCGGTCGATTCTGTTAGAATCTCACCGTGAGAAGTTAGGTGAAGTGAGCTGTCATTCCATCTAATGCTAGGGATTTACACTAATGACAGCTGACTTTAAGCTCACTTCACCTGAGTTATCACGGTGAGGTTTTTACAGAATAGCATTACTAATGGAATGACAGCTCACTTCACCTAACTTAACTTCTCACGGTGAGATTCTAACAGAATCGACCGGCAGTATATCGCGCACGCGCACATTCCGTCGCACCACGTTGTTGAAACCTTCTTGGTAATATATTATGTCAATGTTCTTGGTAGTGGTAGAAAACGCTGCTTGAGGATATCGCTTAGGGAGATTGATTTGTTTACCATTCTTTGCCAAGTAGTAGGTACACACACCAAAGGAAAAGCTTAAAGCTGTTTCTTGTTTCTGACAAATACGAGTAGTTAGGTATGTACATAAGTCATACACAACTAACACAACACACGTAACACTTGTGTAAAAACGTGCAGAAGTCGCGAACAGACCACCACAAAAGTTGGCAGAAATATAATAAAAAAAACAACGAGTGTTTTCAAAACTGTTTTTTCGAAAACCATAACGAAGTAGAGAAGGGGTAACAAATTGCTGCGGAAGGGGTCTGTGACTAAACACAAATATAGCAATTACGAACAATTAAGCGCTGAAAACGTAGTAAACGCACAGCGCTGTAGCGCTTGATAATTAATTCATTGCATCGTTTAGTGTCGATTTGTTGTGCTCGTTTCAAATCTAATTGTGCAGTGATTTGATTTCGTTGTTTGTAGGAACGCAAGCTGTCGTGTAGGGCGTTTGTGTAATTTAACTCTGGAGTTAAGGGTTAAAATCATTGGGATGTTGTCCTTGGATTGTATTAATAGTGCCTTGAGCTCAGTCTAAGATATTGATAAGATAGTCGATACTGGTGTAAGTTACCAGCCTTACTATGACTACTTAAGGTGAATGCGCAGTGGTAGACCGCGAAATACAAATTTTCTTACGTTTTTTGCAATTTTCAGGTCAGTGTTAGGTTGTATCTTGATCAAAATTTGATTCACGACTATAACAGGTACGTATATACATAATTATTCACGACATCTGCAGCTATTAACGTGTTTCTCTATGACACAATGAACAAAACCGCGCGAAATGAACACGAAGTAGGCGTCGTTTGAACTGTCAAAATACATGTCCGTACGGTTGATATCTGGATTCCGGAGACATGAAATTAAGAATAAGTTTAATTAAGTTCTGTAAGTAGAACTACTTATGCATGCAAGTTACGAGACCACTCTGCTAATTCTTTGAGCTGTTCCAAAGTTGTTGAGTCGAGAACAGGTTGTGCTTCAAGAGCCATTGTAATTGAGCTCAATTAATTACTTACGTACCTACTGTTGCTAGGATTAAGGCTTGTTGATTGTACTGTACTTGAATGTACTTATTCTAAGTATCAATCCATACTACTCTGTCTGTCTGTCTGTATGTTACCTTTTCACGCCTAAACCACTGAACAGATTTCGATAAAATTTGGCAGAGAGATAGATTGCATACCGGGGAAGGACATATGATAGTTTTTATCGACATACCTCGCGGGCGAAGGCGCGGGTGGAAGCTAGTTATTTATAAATCTTCTCTCTCGTTGACACTGCGAGGAAATTGTATAACACGCTATCAGTAGCAATGGGTTTAATTTTGACAGTTAATCAACATTCATTGCGTTATTTGCGTTGTTGAGCAGACACATTTTTCGAACATATGAAGCAATGGATTGGATTCCTTCAAAATGATTATGCAATCGTTACAGTGTTTTAGATATGTTTGTTACAAGTAGGTACCTACTAAAGTAATTACTAGCATAATATTAGCCTATAATGTTCCCACTGTTAGAAAACAGACTTCCTCTCTCGAGAGGGAAGTGGACTTTAATCTACCACGCGGGCCCAGTGCGGGTTAGTCAATGTCATTAATAAATTTTCGAATTATTGGTTCTAGGATATGCCGGATTCCCCAAGATGTTTTCCTTCACCGTTTTAGGAGCGGTGATGAAATCCTACTTAATATCATAAATGTGAAAGTTTGTGAAGATGTTTGGATGTTTGTTACTCAATCACGCATAAAAACAAAAACTACTGAACGGATTTGGATGAAATTTCGTACACAGATAGTTTATAACCAGGATTAACACAATAGGATCAGACCAAATAAAAAACCAAGACAGAGCACTGAGAACGATAAAGTGAAGTATGCCAAAACTACACCCGCTCCTCACAGGCACACATTTACAACCATTTACAATCAAACTACACCTCACTAAGTGCACACATGTTTACGAAATCGGCTTCACTTTAGTGTTGACAGCCCTCTGTCTTGGTTTTTTATTTGGTCTGAGCACATAGGATACTTTTTATCCCGATATTCCCATGGGATCGGAACTGACGCGGGTGAAACCTCGGGGCGCTGCTAGTGATTCAATACTTTCAAGTATTATCGGATAATCTATGTCCTGAAAATAAGTATACATACATATACTTACCTGCCGTCCTGGCATAACAATTTGTAATTACTAGGTGTAGGTATTTACTACTAGTTTTCAATCTTAATATATATAAATTACGTGTCACGATGTTTGTCCGCGATGGACTCCTAAACTACTTAACCGATTTTAATCCAATTTGTACACCGTATGCAGTTTGATCCAACTTGAAAGATAGGATAGAAAAAAAAATATGACAAAAACGTTAGCCACAGCAACGCGTGGCCGGCTCTGCTAGTTATTTATAATTATTAGGTAAGTAATTAATATGATTGTATTCATAATTTAGGACCGTAAGGCTTAGCCTTGTCATAAAATTAACTGGTATTATTTTTAAGCTTTTTAACATGCTTCTAGTACTTACCTACTTACAATATCTGGACCATTTTCCTAAAAAAAAAGATGGACTCCGCGCCACGCATATCGAAAGTGAAGCACCGTACCGATCTATGTGAGCGTGACTGACGATTGACGCTGCTGTCGTGTCACGTAATGGCGGCCGGTCGGCATACTATGATGTAAATGTGAGCGTGAGGCGTGTTTGTATAAGTGGTTCCGGCATACTTACTGTGCTTCACTTTCGATATGGGTGGCGCGGAGTCCATCTTTTTTTATAAGTCTATGATCTGGACATAGTTTTTTTTAGTTTCACTAGAACCCTTTTTTCGTTTATTGCATAAAACTTTTGGCAAAGGAAAACTTTAGCCTGAAACTTTGTCAATTAAAGTGCTTATTATAACTTGGAAAGTCATTACATCCTCAATCACGTTTAAAATACTAGTAAAAGGCACTTTCTAATTTTTCTTTTGAAGTTTCATGAATTTCGCAAACTTGTATTATTTGAGGATTTTCTTGCTATACCGTATTGCCAGATATGAGAGAGTTTAAACTCAAACTCAAAGCATTTGTCTATACTAATAATAACCTTTATTCATAGGTAGTAATTAGCGACTGTTAAACCATACATTTTTGACGTATAAACTTTAATCATCGTTTCTAAATAAACCCCTCAAGATTATCAAGCATGTATGTATAAAAGTAGGACATTCTGCACTATCACAACATTTCACAAACACAAGTGCTTACCTAACACAAATAATATGATCATGTCTGGAATAACTACCCACATTGAGCGTTTAACTCAACAAATATACTCCCTACTACATGCCTACTACCTTCTTATTTACCACTTATTTTGCCCAAGTGTTACTCCGCAATGTATATCCTCGGAGCAGGCCCGTCCGGGAGACAAATGTCACCCATTTACAACATACGCCCACGATCCCAACAATATTGATACACCCGCTGATGTCACCACATTTCATACGCCCGGAAATATGATAATGAAGCTCCCTTGAGGTTTTTTATAGACATTGTCGCCTCGTTGCGTAGCTTTATCATTTCATTACATTACCAGTGGCTAAGTAATAACAGCCGCACCGGGTCGATCGATCAGGTTAAGCTTCGCTTGCCGCGGTTGGTCCGTGGGTGGGTGACCATCTTGACATACCAGGATCCAGGACCCTCCATGCCTCGGTAGGCACGTTAAGCCGTTGGTCCCGGCTGTCATTCGTGGATCTTAGACAGTCTTTACGAGTCGTCAGAAGCCCGAAAGTCTGACAACCAGTCTTACCAAGGGGTATCGTAACTGGGTTATGGAGGTTAGATAGGCAGTCGCTCCATGTAAAATACCTACTGGTAGGTATTCAGCTGCATCCGGTTAGACTAGAAGCCGACTCCAACATAGTTATAGTTGGGAAAAGGCTAGGCAGATATGATCAGTGATGCTAGTAATGGAATCGTAAAAAAAGCCATAAAAATTCCATTCAGGATTGAATATTCATTACACGTTGACGGTTGTTATGAATATCTATGACAGAGCAGTGGTGGCCCAGTGCCAGTGGTAACGGCCTTGACTTACGAGTTATAGGCCGTGGGTTCGATTTCGAACCCAGGCAGCCACTTTATGTAAATAATTTCATCACCACTGCTCTCAAAACGGTGAAGGAAAACATCGTGAGGAAGCCGGTATGTCCAAGAACCAAACATTCGAAGACATGTGACATTTACCAACCCGCACTGGGCCCGCGTGGTAGATTACAGCCCACTCCTTCTCGAAGTGAGGAGGCCTGTCCCAGCAGTGGGAACATTATAGACTGATTATGTAATGTCTCTATGAATAGGGGGTATTATTTTAAATGCTCTTGAAGTGATGGTCGAAAATAATTATCGCCCATTTAACCTGACACAGTTGCTATAATTAACTGGCCATTATTAAGTGAGCAACGACTCGTCATTGTGTCAATGATAAAGCCAAGTCACACCTCGATATATTGCAAATGACGAAGACTGCTTAACGTTTTAACCGCCCGACTTCATGTCAGTTGTCGTGCCCCCAGCGCCCGAAGAAAATAAAAAATACCTGATAGAATACAGCGTAATTACCTAAATAAATAAGCAGATTAAACGAGCTGTGCTTTTTTGTCGTAAATATACGACCCTGGCGAAATGGACCCGAAAATATTTGTCGGATTAATCCGACGTAAGCGGTTAAAAGGTTAAATATCTATCGGATGCCTCTTAAATGAGAGATGATGCCTCTCATCATGAGGCATCCGTGGAAAAGTTGGCAGTCACGCGAGACGGTAAACTTTCTCAGTACCAAAAGTATAAGGGCAGCCCGAATTGCGTAAGACAGTATCAATCTCAATCTAAATCATTTTAAAGGATATTGCTAATCCATTGCTTCTTAAGTTCGAAAAATGTGCTTGCTCAACAACGTAAAAAACGCAATGAATGTTGTTGAACTTTAAAAATGAAACCCATTGCTACTGATCGTGTGATACGCAATTAGCCAGCTATTAACCAAGGCTAGAAATTGGAACAAGAAATTCATCACCTTTTACGTCACGTAACTTCACACTACCAAAAACCTAAAAACTTACACACAAATAATTTATTTACATTCTTACGTAAACCATTAAAGGATATTTCAATTTCAATGTCAGCAGATTTGTCGTCTCACCGCTTTCGAGACATGTCTGACGCACGATTATGACATAAGCCGTTTAGTATTCGCGCCATAAAAACGTCAGAGACAAACATGTCTGTGATACATTAGTCTTTAATTTTTATTTTAATGTTGTCTTTGGTTTTATTTGTTTTTACAACATTTTCATGGTAAATGTTTCCGTTGTTGATGCATTTATATTAAACTAGTTTCTGCCCGCGATTTCGTCTGGGTGAAATTTCTTCTTTCCCTGTCTCACCCCGTCACATCGCATAGCCTGTCCGCACTATCACTTCGTTTTCGCTTAGCATACTTACCGACTTTTTCTATTTCTGCTCGGCTCCTAAGGATCTTTGCGTGATGTTAAATAGCCTATAGCCTTCCTCAAGAATTGGGCTATCAAATGCAAAAATAATTTAAATAAATCCGACTTAGTTCCATAGATTAGCGTGTTACATTTTTGCATCTTGGATATTAATTTTGACCTCACTATCGGCTTTAGCACGTTCGAAAACCATGAAGACGACACCCATGACGAAAAATTTAAAAAATTTTGCAGCAGTTACCTTGGATTTTCATTTTGACCTCACTATCGGCTTCAGCACCTTCAAAAACCATGTAAAGTATATCCCTCTCTGTCTCTTTCTATTACATAAATGAAAAGTCGCATTGAAGGGGCATAACGCATTTTCGTTACGTGATTTCTCCCATTTTATGCCTACCGCAAGCTCCGTAAAAGAACTTTGTTCCAAAACTGAATACCCCTCGCAATCTTCATCTTAGACCTAGCCTCAGAGTAGTCTATATTGTGTTAACCATTAAAACCTTTATTCATAAACTTTGCTTAAAGTTAACTAGTGATTAGCGACTGTTTAACCAAACTTTTTTGACGTTTAAACGTCACTTAACTTTAATCATATTTATGAATAAACCCCGTATTAATTGGCTTACAAAATCGTTATCCGATTACTTCGTCATTAACGCCGAATTTTAGTGTAACAATCAAGCAAATACTTAATGTAATTGCATGTTTACAACGGGGCAACCATTGTCCTCTACAAGGTGGAGACGGTCCGACAATAAATTATACTTCGTATAATATAGAATGAGTTTCCCAGTCTGCATATAAAAAATTGACCTATCTAATATATCCAATGGTAGTATACACTATAGCTAATCGGCTGATCAACAAAACCCATAGTCGGCCCATCTCTCTAGTACAATTACTTTGTTGAAAAATTAATCACTATTTTAATTTCGATGTAGGTGTGCGTACACACGAGCTCAACTGCAGCCGTCGACAACGTGTCGCTCTCGTATTTGAGTACGGTGCTCAAATACACGAGCGGCATGTTCTCGAAAGCAGCCGCCGACGCTCGTCGAAAGCAGCAGCAGTTGCAGTTACCACTGTCGTTGACGCGTGTCGCTCATGACTGTTCCAAATTATTTGATCGTTTCAAAAGATTCCTATGCGTTAGTATTACCAGTGCTTTCATTTACTGTCGTATTGTTATCTCCACATTGTACATATATCGTCTGGCAAATTAATGTATCTGACACCATTGTCGCCTCTGCATTCAAATTACTTTGTGCAAATAAACATTGAACGACAATGTTACTCCTTAATGTTTTTTTAGATTATTTTCCAATGAGATTTTGTCAGGTAAATAACCTTGTTATTTTTCACTAAAAGCTTTTGAGCTGCCAAACGAAATTTTCACTGAAGTTATTCGATTACCCCTTATTTTAACACGACGAAATTTTAATTAAGATTTTAATGCAAACGTCCTTTATCGTTTTTACTAAAATAAATCTTATTATAAACATGGGCCGAGTAATCACAAAGATTTTATCGAAAACAATCTCGTTCCCGACCTTCAGGGCCTTTCGCTAATAATGTTTATAAAAGTTTTCTCGTTTGTTTTCTGTATTAGTTTGAAAAAGTCCGCAATATGGCCGCTCTGGTAATATTACCAATTGTAATAAGGGGGATGATTGATGAGCGTCCAATGACGCTCGATGTTGATCTCGTAAACAATTCCATTAAACTACCTACCTATGTAGATATAACATATTAATGAATTGGTTTTCCTTTTGTATTTGAGTTCGATTATGGCTTTTTGACTTTAGAGCCGTGGTGGCCTAATGGTAACTGCCGCGACTTACGAGTTACGGTCGTAGGTTCGAACCTAGACAAGCGCTTTTGTGTAAATTATTTCATCACCACTGCTCTGAAAACGGTGAAGGAAAACATCGTGAGGAAACCGGCATGTCCAAGAACAAAAAAAAATCGAAGACATGTGTCATTTACCAACCCGCACTGGGCCCGCGTGGTAGATTACAGCCAATTCCCTTTCACCGAGAGGAGGCCTGTGTCCCAGCAGTTTGAACATTATAGGCTGTTTATAAACCAACTTACTTCTTAGACTCGCTTGTCTTGCCAAACCGATAGCTGGAAGACGAATTTCGACCTAAACATTTGATTAAAGTTAGTTAGTACTCCAAATGTATTACCGTGCCTCGATAAACAGTAATGATGTACTACCGGGAATGATCCACTCAATTTTAGCTCCCGAAATTGTCTCTAACTGCCTATACACAGTACGTAAACTGCGTTCCTTGGCAATTTCCTAGTTTAATTTGAACACGGTAAAGAGCGAGGCTGTATTTTGTGAGATTAATTCGTAGAGGGAAGTGAGTCGAGTTCAGAATTAGATTAGAAATTTTACACGTGAGCCGGTATCGAATTTTAGAGGCTTAGTAGTAGTCGAGGATAAGACAGAGATTAAAACAGAAGAATAACGGGCAGGGGATCCACGGGGGGCGGGGTTGTTCAGGGGATCAGACCGGAATAACTCGATTCGCACGAATTTAATCGCCCGTAAAGTGCGAATCGTCACTTTTAAATAATACCTATAATTTTTTCTATAGGCAACTCGTTTGTATTGGCTTGTTTTGAATTTTATGCAATGAAGTTAGGAAAAAAGTACACGTTTAACTCTTATCACTTCTATTTAAAAGTGACCATTCGCATGTTACGGGCGAGTAAATTCGTGCGAATCGACTAATATGGCATTTTGGTGACTGCAATTGAAGCGTGGTGAATAAAATTGCAATGTGTATTGGTAACATTTTGTATTAGTCACACGGAAAACGTCTTTATTTCAGTAGGATATTTCGGTCCGTAAAAGGGGCTCGTGGCTAAATAATAACAGCCGCACGGGTCGGTCGAGGGTTAAGCTACGATTATACTTCGGTGAGTGTGCCCGAGAACTCCACGATCTCATTTCACCGGCCCCCTTCTACCTTCGGACATCCAGACGCACTGCAAGTTACCACATCCCTGCCTAGTTGCCATTCCACCAATTCTCACTAAGCGTTTCCAAATGTTCTTTATAATGCGCAAGCAATAGAGTGGAACTCTCTATCTGCGTCTGTGTTTCCGAGCGCATACAACCCGAATCTCTTCAAAATGAGAGTGTAAGGCTTCTTCTGGGTAAGCTCACTCCATCGTCGACTTTGTCTCTGTCACCTCTGACCTAGACTAGAGTTAAGAGCAAACCCATTTCGAATAAAAAAAGAAAAAAAAAAGCTACGCTTACCGCTGTCGGACATGTCGAGAATTTGAGATCCTTTGGAAAGGACGTTAAGGTGTTGGTTCCGGCTGTCATAAATACATCTTTGACGGTCGTTACGGGTAGTGAGAAGCCCAAAAGCCTGGCAACCAGTCTTACCAATGAATCGTGCTACCCAGTGGGTTGTGGAGGTCAGATAGTTAGTCGCTCCATGTAAAATACTGGGGCGGGCCTATTACCAACAACGTAGCAAAAATCCAAAAAAAAAACCTAATAAATTCCTAGAAAAACTCAACATTTTGCAGAATCCAATTCTCGTACTGAGAACATTCTCCGTGACAGATATTCTCTCGACCCAGTCATTACCTTAGCTTGTCATACCGCTATCTCGCTATACTGTGACACTCAGACTCCTAATCTACCTACATATTGTTGTTTTAATACAAGTGGAAATGCTGTTTATTTGGTAATTTTAGCTTTGAGCTCACTTCTGTTTAGTTTAATCTTGTTGCTCGGTGCGCAATATGCGAAAGACTTTTAAAAAGAAAGATTTTTAAGTTTCTTTTTTTTATTTAAGTATCTCGATTAGAGTTTTATTAAAAAAAGAAATGAATGTTTTCATCATTTGCTGAAAGAAATCGTGAATGCTTCATTTCTTGCGGTATTAGGTAAATAAGTTTTTGAAGTAAAACTTTTAACTTAGACGGCGATACGATAAGACGAGAATTGGGAGTGCAAAAATTTCAAGGACGCGTCACATTTAGGCAAAGTTCGTTACATGAGAGAGAAGAAAGATATAACTCTGTCTCTCACACTAAATCTCTTTTTTTTTTTTTTTTATGTGTCACTTCTATTACGTGTAGGCACAGTGCTGCACAAGTAATTTTTTTTGTTACTTTATGTAATTATCTAGCTTCTGCTCGCAACTTCGCCCGCGGGATATTTCTTGTTTCCCCTTCGAATCGCCACATGAGTACTCGTAGATGTGTGGGCGCGTTCACTGCGGCTTCGAGCCGCCCACTACTTGAACGCGCCCCAAAAGGTGGTAGCCATACGGCTAATACGGGGGTACCGCACGATCTCGCGCGAGGCGGCAAGCCTCCTTGCCGGACTGCCGCCATGGGATCTGGAGGCGATAGTCCTCGCGCGCCTCTTTGAGTGGCGCGCGGAGGCACTACGCCTGGGGGAAAACCCGCTTCCGCGGCAAATTGCTGCGGAGCGGACGGACCTCCGGCGCGATCTCATGGCGGCATGGAAAGCGCGACTGTCGCAACCCAGCGCAGGGCACGCCGCGATAGCGGCGGTAAGGCCCCTCTTTGAGGAGTGGCTAGAGAGGCGTCACGGCGCCCTCACCTACCGCCTGACGCAGGTCCTCACCGGACACGGATGTTTCGGGAGGTTCCTGCACATCATCAGGCGGGAGGAAACGCCCGGGTGTCACCACTGCGAGGATCGCCCAGAGGACACGGTGGTGCACACGGTGGAGGTCTGTCCCGCTTGGGCAGAGCACCGCCGTGTCCTCGTAGAGGCGATCGGCAGCGGCGGCGACCTCTCGCGCCCGGCCCTGGTCCAAGCCATGGTCCGGGGCGAGAGGGAGTCACCTCCTTCTGCGAAGCAGTCATGCTAGCGAAGGAGGTGGCGGGATGGGCGAGGGAGAGAGCGGAGAGAGCCGCCCGTCCCAGCCGCCGCGGTAGACGCTCCGGGCGTCGGGAGCCGCGTGACGACTCCCGGCCACCGTAGGCGTGGGCCTGCGGACGGCGAGTAATGGGGAGCTCGCCGTCCGATTAGGACCAGGCCCGTGCCGGACGGCGCGTATGTGTTCCACGCGCGCCTCAAAGAGATGTCAGCAGACATGGAGGGGCCCGTTAGGGCCGACGCCTGCCGGGGCAGCGGGATTGTCCGAAAGGGTTACCGCTGCCCCGGAACATAAAGGGCTAAGGAAGGAACACGGATGGGTTTTAGTCAGTAAGAGTCTGACACTCCCTTCCGCTCCACCCAGAGCGGGAGGGGTCATTTGATGATTTCCCATCCAAAAAAAAAAAAAAAGTACTCGTAGATAAAGTATCGCATCGCCTGTCCGCGCTAATATTAGGTGTCTACCTAGGTACTTTGTTTTCGGTTAGCTTTGTTACTGACTTTCTTTCCTTTTGCTCGGCTCCTAAGGGTCATAGCGTGAGGTTAAATAGCCTATAACCTTCTTCAAATATTGGGCTATCCAATGCAAAAATAATTTTTCAATTCCGACTGGTAGTTTCAGAGTTCAAACAAACAAACTCTTCAGCTTTATTATAAGTAGGTATACTAGATATAGATTATTATTAGAATTTATGTATTCACATACAATATTTTAGAAATTTTTATTCATTTAATTCTTTGATAACTCACAGAACAATAACTCGTAAATAACAAATTACTAAAATAGTAGTTTTTTCCTATACCTAAGTCATTTTAATTATATTGACCCATAAAACGACGAAGCAGTCATAACAAGACGGTGCACTTAACATTCAAATAACGTAGCATTTTTCATTTTGTTACGATGAAAACTCGTAATATTATTATGCAAATAGCATAGTTATGCGATGATAATTATAGCTAACGGGGCTAAATGAAAAATTCCTGCAATCCGCCTTTGATGCCTAAGTTAGCGGATACTCCAAAAAGGACGACGTAGAACTAATACTGCGCTTTTTCGGACTCAGTCCTTTTTATTAGGTATTCAGCCAAAGTTCAACTGAACGGTCTAAACGGGCGCAGATCCTTTTTAATCTCTCTCGCATTTTAATAACTGCCTGGAAATATTAATTTAAGCATTTGGACGATTTAAAAAAATCTAATTATTTTTCATGCTATACTAATCTATATAATTATGCTATATTATAATAAACAGGTAGGGATTTTTTTCTAGGAATCTTAGCGCATAGGTAACGAAAAAGGTCAGAATGAACGCTAAGCAAAAACAAACTAATAGCGCGGGCTGGCGATGCGATGCGACGCGGTGGGTCGGGGGAACAAAAATTTCACGCGGGCGAAGTCGCGGGCAGCCGCTAGTTTGAGAAGGGACCTACTCACCCACACGGGTACTTATGAAAGGTCAGAGGCACGGTGCACGGTTCCAACTGGTCGTTTCCTATGGAAAATATCCTCAAAAAACTCCACGGTTACTCTTTTAAAAATAATTGGCTTTTACAATGTTTTCAAATTACAGTGTAAATAGATATGGGAGTAGAGTGGGGAGCAGTTTCCCTATATGAAAAGGGTTATCTGATTGAAATGGTATCTATGAATTCAGGGGGGAAAAACGGTTCGGCTACTGAAATTCGGAATCCCCTTATCTGTAAGTGCAACTTTGAACGTGGCTGTGGTAACAATTCATTCCAAACGGAGATTAACTGTACTATATTATGTTGGTGACGAATAGTTACAAGTTAGGGTTTTTTTATGTATGTGAAATCATCAAATGACCCCTCCCGATGTGGTTTGAGCAAGAGGGAGTGTCAGACTTTTACTGATTAAAACCCATCCATGTTCCTTCTTTGCCCTTTGTGTTAGTTTCATTTTGTTTATAGATTATAGAAACAAAGTCAATGCCAAACCATTTATTTCAAGTAGGTAGGTTATTAAAAGGATTTTTTTTACGGCAAAATTTACAAGAAAATTAGATTGTTTCCAAAGGGTGCTTTCTTATGGAAAAATGGGCAAGAAACTCCATAGTTACTTTACTCTTATAAAATATTTTATATACCTATCCAAGCTACCCCAATCTGTCAAATTTATTTGATAGATTTTCAACTTTATCTCAAAAGCATAAGGTTCATATTCAATTGGGAAAAATTGACATTTTGGGGTAGGTTGATGAGCTGGCCTCTGTACAATACTCAATAGATATCTTAGGAACTTAATTTCGGTTCTACGATGCCTGCATGAACTGGAAACTTTTTTTTAAGTAGGTAGGTAGGTGCCTATGTCAATTCGTGAGCTACCTCACATTAGTACCCACACATTTAGGAGAGGCCCTGCACCGCATTACGCAGCGGGGCGCAGATAACGCACCCACCTGCGTGATTTTTTACAAAAAAAACGCACTCACGCGCGTTGAATTTGACTCCGTATCCCGCACACCGCTTCGTGAAACGCAGCAGTGTGTCAATCGCCTTATAATGGCGTCTGCTAATCTATGCGCGTCTATAACTAGGGAAAAAATTTAAATATCTTAATGTAATAATTATAATATGTTTAAGGTATCATGTATGTATTAAATGGTACACCACACCTTCAGTATTGTCTCTTCTTCTGCCTTAATCCATCCAAAGGTTGTCTTGACAATATAGCTTTTAGCGATAAGACCCTCCATTGTGTTGTGAAATTTTACAAGGTGTGCCTTGTATAATTTCTACATATAAGTATATCTGTAATTTTAGGATGTAGGTACATAATAAAGAATATTCTATCTTCTACCTATTTAAAATCATTTGCAGTTTGCTTTAAAACAGAAACATACACTGCAATACAACTTCTAAAATAAATTAATTAGTGAATGTGACGCATGTCCCCCTACCTTTTTTTTTTACTTAATTTTTTGTGTTTATGTTCTTTTTTTGCGTCATGTTCACCGCAAATAAACGTTTTGTCTTTCTTTCTTCTTTCTAAAAATATCAAACCCTAAAAAAAAACCGGATACGGTACCGTGTTGTTATCTTCTAATAAATATGTTGAATATTGTTAAAAAAAACTCACCAGAACCTCGATTCATTCCCGTTCCTATACACTCAATAAAACTTAAACACCCGTGTTCGTTTAGCAAAAAAAACATCGATTACGACCCAAAAAAAACATTGACCGGTAAGTTCTTTGTGAAGTTGTAAAAATGTCCCCTGGCCCTTTGGCCCTACGAACGATTCCCCTGCCAACGATTACAGCGCCCTCCAGCGGCCCCAACACGAGTTAAAACGTCATGTCATTACCATAATTCTTGTTCTCTCTCTTCATTAAGGAAAATGGAATGCCCTCTTTTCGTTTAATTTTAGTAGACGACTACATTTTTTCATGAGAGCTATGAAAGTTTATCGTAAGTACTTAATCTACACTAATATTATAAAGAGGAAAGATTTGTACCTATTTTTGTATGTTTGTATGTTTGTAATGAATAGGCTCAAAAAGTACGGGGCCGATTTAAAAATTCTTTCACCAATAGAATGCTACATTCTTCCAATTTGACATACAGCTACATTTCATTTCATTTCATGCTACATTTCATTTTGAAAAAAATTAGGGATCCTTGGTAAAATTTGAACAATGTAACCGAAGGTGTAGAAAAATGAGTCTTAAAATGTCTTTCGTCGAATGCGCTGCCGAAACTATTAGCGATAGAACAAAATAATGTACAACAATATTGAAGAACATCATAATGTCTACAAAAAACTCCGCGGTAGCATATGTTTGGACTATTGTAGTTATGTCACTACAACAACTTTTTTCATTTTAAACATTAATGAAAATGCTAACCAAATTCAAACCATGCTATTTATGTGTTTATATTAATCCTTATCCAAATAAATTATTTTATGGTCAAGACCATTTAACACCTATAAAATAGTTTTTAAATTATTTAAATTGGACTTTCCATTCAAAAGATATTACGAATTAAAAAAATTCAAACAGTAAACAAAACCGCCATAGCGCCGTGGCCGTTGTTTGCGATGCAGTCTGAAAAGCGCGCCGGGCATCGCGGCGGGCGGGGTGGAGGGGGCACTGAAATACAGGAGTAGGGCGTGCACGTCTGTAAGATAGGTTCAGTCGCGCGGTCGGCTCCTTACGCAGCGGACGCTACCGATATTGAACATTTAGATTTTTCCATAGAACATTTCAGATAGAGCACATTTTCTTTCTATCGATTAGGAGTTATTTTCAAAACTGCGCATAAATTACTTGATTAAACCTTGACAGTTTATTTTTATAGCAGTGTCACATTCTTTTTAAAGCACCTATTTAAGTATTGTATGTATTTTTTTATGAAAACTTCTATTCAATAAACTGTTCATATTAAAATCAAATTAATTCTTATTTATTTTACTTGAAAACCAAAACTTACAAACAATTATGCCTAAAAAAAAAGGTCCCAATTATCTCAACATAGCTCCCAAGCGAGATTAGCAAAGATTCGGCGTGTTGGAGAATCATCTTCAGAATATTCTGATCGACTCGAAAGTCAAAGAGAATATGCATCACAATCACGGGCCAGAGAATCTAGCGCCGAACGCTCGCAGCGACTTGCTGAGAATAGAGAGCGAACCTCGCAAGCTCGCGCAAGGGAAAGTAACGCCGATCGTTCGATTCGTCTTGCAAATCAAAATGTCTGATCGTCAGAGGTTCGCGAAAGACAGTCGAGCGCAGAACGCGCGCAACGCCTTGACGAAAATCGAACAAGAATTTCGCAAACACGGGCAAGAGAGTGCAGTTTCGAACGCTCACTTCGCCTTGCAGAACAAAATGAACGATCTTCTCAGATTTACGAACGAGAGTCGAGCTCCGAACGTTCACAACGCCTTGCTGGAAACTAATTAATAAATAATATTTTTTTAATAAATAAAAATATTTGTGAAAAAAAGTGTTTTATATCCAAATTTCCAAAAATAAATAATTGTCTACCCCGTGCGAAGCCGGGACGGGCTGCTAGTATGTTAATATAATACTAGGTTCTGCCCGCGACTTCGTTCGCGTGGAAGTCGTAACTATTCAGTAATCTGTGGTCGTACGATACAAATAATATACTACAATAACAGCCATGTTATAAAACTCCCTCGGCCCCCGACCCACCGCGTCGCAACTTTTTTTCTTTTTGCTCATCACCTAAGTGTTGTAGCGTAATGTTAATAACCTTCCTCAAGAATTGGGGTATCAAAGGCAATTTTTTTTTATATCACTCTGGTAGTTCCAGAGATTGTTTCTTACTAAACTTCAACTACATCAGACGATCCTGCATACTTATCTCTTTTGTCGACTGTACATTATTAACTTTATTCTTATAAGAAAAAAAATTGGGAACTTTTCCTTTGTGAAATTGAAAAAAATATATAGTGCTTCAGCTTTTTGTCAGCCCACGCAAACTTACATATTGAATACCCATTTGTGGTATCCAAAGACCGTAGGCGTCGCCCGGCGGCGAGGGTTGTATTGTGAATCACTTGGCTTATACAAGAAACCGGCTAAGTACGTGTCGGACCACGCACAATGAAAACCCTTCATTTTGCGTGGTCGTTTTTTTAGTACCTACCTAGTTTTTTTTTTTTATTATATTTCTATGGTTCCGTAGTTGGGATCAATTTATCCCAAGTTGTAAAACATGTTCTCTCATACATATCTGTCTAGTTTGGGGCTCACTAGCAAATAATAATATATTGTAACCTAGCTGTAGGTAATATTTTAAGCTACTCATGTCGTCTTAACTAGCTGTTAACCAGTGAACCTGCTTTATTGTATTACCTGGACAGATACACTTATAAAAAAATATGGACTCCGCGCACGCATATCGAAAGTGAAGCACCGTACCGATCTATGTGTGCGTGATTGACGATTGACGCTGTCGTGTCACGAAATGGCGGCCGGTCGGCATACTACGATGTAAATGTGAGCGTGAGGCGTGTTTGTACAAGCGGTCCCGGCATACTTACTGTGCTTCAGTTTCGATATACGTGGCGCGGAGTCCATCTTTTTTTATAAGTCTATGCCTGGACAATAAATATTTTCTATTTCTATTCCAATTGCTAAAATTGATTAATAATATTAACAAGTATCATAATCAGCCTAAAATATTACCACTGATAGGACACACGCCTCCTCTCAATGGGAGGGGGATTAATATGTATGCCCATGCCATATTGCAGCTACTAGTACTAAGAGTGAGCTAAGCCGCGGACAGATAGACAGACAGAAGCATAGCGAAACTATAAGGCTACGTACGCACTGACATGGTAGCTTGCTTAGAGCCTAGAGCCTAGCGAGGCAGCCGTAACGCTCTAGAATCTTCCAAATCGACCGCACTGCGCGCTTGGCGGCTTCCCTAGTCGCCAGGCTCTGCCACCTGTCAGTGCGCACGTAATCTTAGGGTTCCTTGCTGACTACAGAACCCTAAAAAAGGGCATAACTTTATACGAAACAACATGTAGCCGTAACAGTAACAACTGATGGCATTTTTATCCCTTACTTGTTAAAGAAAAGCGTGAGCGACACAGACAAAAACTTTTATGGACGATGTAACACGACAAAATTATGTAGGCAAACGTATAAACAGTGTGAAATATAGGAAAATTCCACCTACATATATACGTAGTCCTACAACTATGTTCACTATATGGAAATACCACCCAGGGACTCCACGAGACAGGCTCGACCTAGTGTGGAGTTCATAAGCAAAATGCTTCCTTTTTGTTTTTTTGGAATCCTAGTTATTAATGTAGACTATAAGGAAACATAAACACTGTTTTTTGGTAAATAAACATTATTATTATTATAGCAAATACGGCGGGTTTATATTTATTTATTTAATACTTCAAGCACAAAAATGTACAGAGGCGGACTTAATGCCATAGGCATTTTCTACCAGTCAACAATTTATCAGAGCTATATAGCTTTGGAAGTATTATAAAAGGGTGGCTCCGCTCATGTGAAACATTATTTTTAAAAACAAAATGTACTGTTGTCAGTCTAATAACGTTACTTTATCACTCCCAGATATTGAAATATTTCATGAAGGGGAGAGGAAAAGTGTTACCGTATTTTATTGTGTTTTTCTCCTAATGTACAAAAGCGCGAAATTCCTTTTTTAATGTCATCGTGACTTGACTCTGCTTTTGCGGAAAATGTAATAAAATAAAGGAAAGTAAATAAGGACAGAATTCGGAACCAAAACGGGCGCATACTGGATTTAGGAAAGAAGGCTGCCAGGCTCAAATGGGATTGGGCGGGTCACATCAGCCGCATGCACGAAGACCGCTGGGCAAAAATCTCCACACAACGGGTGCCTGAAGACGGACGGCGCCACCGAGGCCAGCCCAAAACGAGATGACGAGGTGACCTGAACGCGTACCGCGAGGACTGGTTTGAGGTGGCGCGGGAAAAGAATTCCTAGAAGGATTTGGGGGCGTTTGCCCTGCAGAGGGACAGCATAGACTAGGGGCACTTATCCCATTGACAGCGATGCGGACGAATTTTTTGATGCCCAATCAGCTCCTGCCTTTTTCTTTTCCATTTTTTTTTTAACACTTGAGTTTATAGTATAAATATATTTTAGAACACAATAATGGTTAATGAACTAAAATTCTTGCAAATAAACTAACTTGTTAAGTATGTGGAATAGGGATTTAACATTTTGGTATATGTTTCTGGACTCTTTGGTCTAGTATCGTGTAAAAGGAATACACGATTCAATGAATTTTTCGATACAAAAAAATTGCAAAGTTATATCAATTTTTTTTATTTTTTTCGACATCACGGCGTACCTAACGCTTAAGATGTATTCAATGGAATTAACCTTAAAACATAGAGAATTATCATAATCAAAGTAGTTTTAAATTTAATTAATTTATTTTGTTTAAAAAGGAGTAAATTCGGTACATACGACGTTTTATTCCGAGCGCACGCACATTATAGCCATCTCTCTTATTTTGCGTTTCAAAAGTAATTGCATCACTTTCGCTCGCTTAGTAGGTTTTCGAGGTTTTTAGATTTTCAAGGTAGCGTCTTAAGACTCCCGTGGACTGGCGTGACGTTTTTTATGATAACTTAATGGAAATTATTCTACAAGAATCGCATCGCATCGTCGCGTCGTGCCTGTCTGCGGGAGCCTTTAATTGGAAGACTCTTTGAACATTATTCTCATCCCTTTATCCCAATTTATTTGGGGTCGGTGCAACGTCTTTTTCTTCCATACTTCTCTATTAGTCGTCATCTCGGTAGTCACCCCCTTTCTAGCCATACCATCTTTCACACAGTCCATCCATCGTTTATCTGCCTCTACTTTAATAGTCATCCATATCTACTGAAAACTCCCTCGCGACATTTTCCTCATCTCAGACTCTTGAATATCCAATCACTGAGATTGGTATTATTAACTACAACTGCCCATATATACTTTATGATAGCAACTACCAGATCAATGGCAGGGGGAATTGGTTTCATTCGCAATGTCTGTCTGATTACCTTCAAGGAAATCGATTACTGTGAACACGTGATTGGACTTCAGATTAAAAGATGAGAAGCAACGGTCTAATTACATGGATGACCTTATTATATGTGTTTTTATATAAAGGATATTTTTTAAAGTAAATGTAGAAAATAAGTGTACGCTAATGATCACACTATAGAAATGACTGGAGTTGAGTATACGCGATTTAGCGTCACCGACCGATTGGAGCCGAGTATAGCCGATTCAGCTCACCGAAACGAGCTTGACGGTTCAGGGGGTCTACTCTCTAAGCTCAAAATCCGTAATATATAAATAAATCCGTTTCCTATTTCTATTTCGAAGTATCGAACTAATTTAAGACAGGCCCGTATCTTCATTGACGTACTTAAAGATTAGACCCCAGTTTCGTTCACTGTTCAAATAGAGCGCACAGTGCGCCTGAAAAAGTTTTCAAAAACGATAATTTTTCACAGAAACACACACCAATCACATCGATTATGTTTTTCTATTGTTCTGTTATTTATTAAAATTCTATTCTTCGTTCCAGGTAATTACCGCATTTTGATCTCATTCCTAAAGATGTAATGATGTAAGTACCTACTACCTATTTAATTTCAATGATCCAACAATTTCGTTCAAATATTTCTAGAACTTATAATGAACGCACAACGTTTCAATATTATAATGGCAATTAATAATTTTTGGAAACCGCTCGGTTTTTGGCATATGAAATATGCGATCGGTCGGCCATTTTATAAAAGCTTCCGCCCGCGGCTTCGCCCGCGAGGTATGTCGGTAAAAACTATCCTATGTCCTTCCCCGGGCTGCAAACGATCTCTCTGCCAAATGTTATCGAAATCCGTTCAGTGGTTTAGGCGTGAAAAGGTAACATACAGACAGACAGACAGAGTTACTTTCGAATTTATAATATTAATAATATGGATGACAATTTTGAATTGACTGGAGACTTGATATTGACTTTTTTATGGGTGAAAGTTTTACCGTAGAACTACTGTGAAATACTAAAAAAAAAACTTTATTTAAAACTCTTTCATACAAAAATTTAATAGACTTTTTGATTTTCGTGAGGTTAAAGTTTGACAACAAAACCACTACGAAATATTGAAAAAAAAAAAAAAAGAATCCTGTAAGTATATATCTCTTCTTTTTGTATCGATGGTACATCATAAAAAATATGCTACTTTTGCACTATAAATAAAAAAATACTATGGACTACAGTATCCTGAGAATCGCACAATAAATTGACAATACAGAAAACAGTGACACAGGAGCTAATCAACCCTCTCGCTTCCGATGCTTTTGTTCTTGTCTCGTCCGCCACATTTCACGAAGCTCGTCTTCGCTGTAATCTCGTGTTGAGACGAGAGTAGCGAAATGTAGTGATATACTTATAGTAGTGTACTGCGGTGCTGCAGTCGACGCCTCGACGCCTTATTAGCTCGCCATTTATCGAAACCGCTTTTCTGTGATGCAATTTGTACAGTGCAGAAACTGAAATTTAATTTGATAAATGAGCTGTTTGTTTTTTATTAATTCAAAATCAAAATATTTTATTTCACATACACCTACATGGGCACTTATGAAACGTCAGAAGCTAGGTGCACGATTCCAATTGGTCGTTTCCTATGGAGAAGAACCGGCAAGAAACTCCACGGTTACTCTTTTAAAAATAGTTGGTTTTTACAATGTTTTCAAGTTACAATAGGTATGGGAGGACAGAGCGTTTAAATTAAATTTTGTTCTAGAACATCCATCGGTTTCTTACTAAACTTCAACTATATCCGATGATCCTGCATACTTATCTCTTTGGTTGAATGTACAGACGCCAGCACAACAACCTACCCAAAACTGTCAAATTTTCCCAATCAATTTTGAACCTTATACGCTTTAGCGATAAAGTTGAAAATCTATCAAAGAAATTTGACAGATTGGGGTAGGTTGATGTGCTGGCCTCTGTACATAGGAAATCATTAAAAAAAAATCTTTATTTGTAGTACTACACTGTAAAATTCTAAACATTTATTTGTCTAACTGGTGTTAACTTGAGAGCCCTGACACCCATAAGTTTTTAATCTTAGCTTGGGTCTCAGAGGTTTTTAACTCCTGTATGAATCAAGTGATAAAAATGTATAATTGTAAAACTGGAAATAAAGATTAATTTATAACGAAGGGTTTTTGACATCCGGTTAGACTGCAAGCCGACCCCAACATAGTTGGGAAAAGATTAGGCAGATGATGAAGGGTTTTTGACATTGATTTTGCCGGTCGATATGGCAACGTGTTGGAAATGTTGGAATCTGGTGTGTCTAATGATGATTGAAGAAGGATGACGAGTTTATAATTATTAGGAATTAGCTTCTGGCCGCGACTTCGTCCGCGTGTTCTTGTTCTCACGCACGTTACAAAATTTTGTTTCAGTGCGGTTGGAAGTGCTCAGGTGCGGTTCGTCCAAGTGCGGTTCAAATCAGTGTTCAGAGTGGAATACGTTTCTTTTATTTTTGCTCGGCTCCCAAGAGTCCTAGCGTGATGTTAAATAGCCTTCTCCAAGAATTAGGCTATAAAATATTTTTTCATATCCGACTGGTAGTTTCAGAGATTAGCGTGTTCAAACAAACAAACAAACCCTGCAGCTTTATTATTATTATAGATATAGACTATATTTGATGCAATGGGCTATATTGAGCTAATACCGATGTATGAAATCTTTGTCGAAGTGCCCAAAATAAAACCGCCCTAACTGAATTTAATAGAATCAATCCCTCAATATCCTGAAGATAACTCTTTGATTCTTGATATTTATTTGAAAATACAGAAAAATCTAAAATTACAGCTATTTCTCAGTACACTCGTAGGTGAAAATATGTCTGTCTCGCTAATCTAACCCCCACAACGCTCGCTGCAAATCTCAACCCCAGTTCACGGATTTCAAAAATAGAAAACTATGGTCCCACGTATTGCACATAAAATACATTTTCTGTGTTACATCGAGGTTTCTTCGAATAAAATAAAATGGCTGGCCTCTGCGGAGCTGGGAAATAAGCACGTTCGCGTTTGAGGGTTACTTCTGTAGTATTGTTTTACATACACAAAATCTATACATATAATTAAATATTAACGAATTGAAAACTGTACCTACAATGAATATATTTGCAAAAAAAAATATATAGTTCAATACATCGTATTTATTCTGTGCTGTCATTTGTGAATCTTGGACAGTCGTTACGTTACGGGTAGTCAGAAGCCCGAAAGTCTGACAACCAGTCTTATCAAGGGGTATCGTATTACCCAGTAACTGGGTTGTTTTTTTTTATTGTTATTCTCAAAAAATACATTATTTTGCTGTTTTTACAGTTTTACTCGCCAAACTTTTGAGTTTGATGGCGAGAAGCGCCTGTTCCATACACAATATAGTAAAAAACTAACCTTAAAACTACCAACTATGCACTATTTCACTTAGGGATCAGTCACACCGGCACGGACAGATTGCGGACGAACCGCGAACACCGGACACTGACAGAATCTAAGTACGTATACTGTCTCGAGATGTCCGTGTCCGGAGCCACGTCAGGAAGGTTTCGCAACCCGCCCGCGCCGGCCCGACCAAGCCTTTAATTAGCGTGATTCACACATAATGTTGATACCATAATACCAAATTTAATAAAAAAAAAAAATCTCATTAGCACCTACATTACCTTTTACCTTGTGGAGGTCAGATAGGCAGTCGCTCCATGTAAAATACTGGTATTCAGCTGCATCCGGTTAGACTGGAAGCCGACCCCAATATAGTTGGGAAAAAGCTAGGCAGATGATGACATAGTATTTATTCTTCATTAAAAAATACATAGTAATACACATGCTAACATTACGACATATTAGTTCAATACTAATATGTCGTATATGTTTAAATTTTCCTGTGTGTACATAAATAATAAAATACTTAAATAAATAGTTTTTAGAATTTTTGTCTATTTGTCTGGATGTAGGTATGTTCCGGATTGGCGCAAAAACGGCTGAACGGACATGGGCGAAATTTGGCACACAGATAGGTTAAAACCTGGTTTAACACATAAGGTACTTTTAAACCCGGTGGCACGTTCCCATGGGATATTTGCCGACATCCACGCGAGCGAAGCCGCGGTTAAAAGTTAGCAAATAGGTGATAAATTTCAAAAATGTTATCTGTAAAGAACGCTAATGCTATTTTGAAGTGATAAATGGAAAATTCCATTTTTAATTACTTGCTTGCTAACTAATAGATAATTGCAATAGTTATTTCAAATGTTATTGTGTATTCCGCAGTGACTTGCAAAGCACATATATTACCTAAAACGTATGATAAATGACAATGCATGCAGTCATTGTCTATAGCACTTACTTTTTCCATGTCTTATTTGCATGCTAATTCGCGAATAATGGTAACACTGCCTTGACAGGTTAACTACGAGTAAGTAACAAGATGTTTACATCGACAAGAATTCATTTCATTGTCAATCTTTGTTTGTTTATTGTATAAATGTAACAAATATATTGGGTAGGTACTTAATTGATGAGTAATAAGGAACACAAATTGTAGACAATCAAGTTAATTATTGTTGATGTATATGTTACCGTTATAATACGGAATACGTTAATATGCGCGTTATCTATTTAATCTGCAAATTACCGGGTAAAATCCGTTAAAGTGTGAAATATGTTACCGGCCAAAACCGATTTTAGGATGAACTAGTTTCGCCTAGGCCACAGTTTTCATTTGCTTGTACTTGCATCCTATGTCGACGCTTTGCGGGGATCCTATTTCTGTGTAAGGGGTTTAAAGTAACTGAATTTGAAAGACCATTTTTTTTAAAGCTTGTATCTAGCCTTTTCACTGTTCAAAATACTTCTATTTATTACTTCTACTTTATTACTTCTACTTCAAAATACTCCACTAAGTACCAATATAACCATCATTTCAATTGCACAACTTCCCTACCGATTCCGCATATTTACCGTAAACATAATACAATCTGTCCTTTTGAAATCCTTATATGAATTTTAAAAGTCTGCTAAGCCGGCAAAATGCATACACTGCGGGTTGGTGGAGGTACCTCGATCTTGCCGAACAATGGATGAGAGCGGAGGCTCGAGTGCCCGGAGGTTTCGAGGGGTGAAGGGGGGCGAGGATGGTTCATTCATCAGAACTCAACCCTGGTACACGAGGTATGGAAAGTACAGAAGTGCTGTCTTTAAAAACGGTTTAAAATAGTAAAAAACTTACGATAAAATAGAATATACCTCCATACACGATTTGACAAAACATACTCGTAGAGGTTTCATTATTGTATTGTTTTTATTTTTTGAAGTGATAACTTCTTTTGGCGCGTTGGGCATTTTTTGAGATGGGAAAAAACCATTGAACTCGCGACACTGTTACCGACACCGCGCTACATTCGGATGTGTTCGGCTGTCCTCGGGATGTACTCGGTTTTAATGTATATCCGATATGTCAGTGAGTGATGATACATAAAGTATTCTGTTTGTGTTTTGTTTTCACTTCTGTCGGCACTCCCGGAGTGCCACTGTTTTTTTTTTAATTTAGTCTACACTGTCCCACTGCTGAGCAAAGGCCTCCCTCAAATCCTTCCATACATCCTTTTCAAGCGCCACCCGATCCTACCCTCATTATTTTATGCTAGTTTAATATTACACACGTGACATACCACATTGTTTAGTTTATTATACACTAGCAGCAAGCCGCGGGTCGATTCCTTGGGAATATCGGGATAAAAATATTCTCATGTGAGTGGTTATTTTGTCTTTTATAGGATAGAGTATTTAAACCTAAAGCTATACCTACATTACAAGTAGACACAGACTCAGGTAACAGGATAATATTTGTGCTGACATTAAATATAATTTAATGACCTGTATTTATTTATAGGTATCAGCATTTACATTTTACCTTAAGTATACCTAGGTTTTATACCTAGTCTTTATGGATCCAATTGATGCTATTTCAAGTTAAATAAATATCAACTATATTTCAATGGAAATTAAGTTGATTTCAGAGTGACTAGCACTATAGAAAAATGTTTGGAGTTGTAGCGTAAAACGAACATTATTGTGAAGGAATTAAAGTTATTTTTCCATAAACTCATATTTGTTTACATTTTTGGCAATTAAATCGCGAACGCAGATTATCTACGTCATCTCTACAATATAGCCGAATAATCATGGCTGGTCCAAACTTAACGCAAAAGGCTGCGCAGTAACGTTTTTTAGGAACCAAATGGTAATTATGAGGCGAGTATGTAAAAGAAAATGCGCGAAAGTTCGGAGAGCCTATGTTCACACCGGCCAGGATTCGTCACCCTCACGCCTCGAGACGTGTCCGTAGTTTTTAAGGATGCGCGTTTAGACCAGAAACGACAGACGCTAGAAACAAAAAAAAAGGCAGTGCGCAAACTTTAACTATGAATGCAGCACGTCATGTTTCTAGACGTAACTTACGCGCCGCTGACGTCAGCGTCGCAGAATGGTAGCACCATTCTGCGACGCTGACGTCATCATCATCTGCCTAGCCTTTTCCCAACTATGTTGGAGTTGTGTGTATGGTGCTATATAGAACACAATGTATATTCACACGCGCGACCGACGTACGCGACCGACGCGGCGACGTCATGACGTCAGCGTAACAGAAATCCAGGCCAAAACCGACGAAAAAGCACTTTCCTTTGAAACAGCAGATTTTGTCTGATAACCGACGAAATATTTATACCTAGAATCATAATTAAGTTGAATTCATGGTTAAAGTTTGCGCACTGGTATAATTTTTCCTGTGTAACCGTGGTTCATTTGATAATTTATTTTGTGCTAATGCAGACAAACGGGAAATACCAAAACTCGACTATTTCACGAGGTACAATATTGCGTTGGTAGAGGAAAAGGATTCGTTTTGTTTTAATTTGTTACAGATGTACAACGGAATGAACTCTGAATGTGGCATCGGTGACTGAAAAGTGGTTAGAAAATCAGTTGTCATGGTATGGGCATGTGATGCGCAGGAATGTGGAAAATATCGTGAGGAAAGTTTTGAGTACAAATGTGCATGGCTATAAGTCTGTGTGAAAGATGATATGGTTCGAAAGACAGTGACTACCCAGATGACAACTAATAGAGAAGTATGGTGATGGTAGAAAAAGTAATGTTGCGCCGACCCAAAATAAATAGGAATAAGCACAGCCATCGTAGATAGCCATATCATCATCTGCCTATCTATTTCTTCCCCCTAAGTTGGGATCGGCTTCCAGTCTGGATGCAGCTGAATACCAGTATTTTACATGGATCGACTGCCTGACCTCTGCAATATAGTTACGGGTAACATCAAACCCCTTAGTAATACTGGTACTAGACAGTGATATATGTTTGGAACGATGTTTCTTATCGCACACTTGGCGAATCAAAGTTAGACCGAAAAATGTCTAACATTTTGACTGTCACGTCACTTTTGTTCTCTAGCAAGTGTGCAATTCACCAAGTGTGCAAAACTGAAAGGAATTGCATAACACACTATCAACCACAACTTGAATAGTTTTGAATGATATTGTTAAACCATTGCTTCATATGTTCGAAGAATTTGTCTGCTCAACTACGTAAATAACGAAATGAATGTTATTATACTGTCAAAATTAAAGCCTTGGTGTCCCACGACACCTCTCGATGGTTTTTTTTTCTAATCCAACGGGTTTTTGTAAAGTAGTTCTTCTGTCTTTTTCTCCAACCCTCAGGCTCTGACCGGCAACTGAAACCGCAGTCCGAAATTCTTCGTCAGCTTTAACTGCATAGCGTTAGTGTTCAGAGTTAATTAAAAACTAAATTTAGAGTGTAGCGTATATTGAAAAGCAGTTTGTTTTTATTCAAAGAAAACTTTTTGATATTGCTCGCTGGAAACTGAATGACCCAGTAAATTATGAACCAATATTAACTTTACTGGGCTATCCACACTATCGGAATAGAGTGTTTAGATTAATTTTAATTTTATCATCCACTCATAATTATCGACTGTCGAGTAGATACAAGCTGTGGCAATTAGTGACAAGAATAACCTACATAGAGAAAGCTTTTTTTTTTCTTCTTGGCGATTGAGCTGATGTCGACTATTCCGCTATGGTAATGTTGAAAGTTGAAAGTTATGACATTCTGGCGTCAGCCGATGTCTATTCTGTAAAATTCACACCGTGCATGCATGTATTTTCTTGTATGTATGACACATGTTTTTTTTTTTTTTTTTTTTTATTTATCACTTATACAAAAGAATACAGGATATGCATATTAAATAGCAACCAAAAACCACTAAGGTTTAGACTTGTGCTATCATGAGTCTATCTCAATATCGAACTATACAATGAAGCATTTTATATGTATGCGTAATTGTCAATACAATTAATAACATCTTTAGGTCTTTAAATAGTAAAGCAAAGTAAAGCAAAGCGCGAATAAGCAAATAAATGTTATCTTATCTTATCTTATCGTGAAAACTTAGGTAAAGTGTATCCCTTGCATGATTGCATCAGGATTTGGGACAGCTCACTTCACCTAAGTTTTCATGATGAGACTTTTACGGAATAGGTCGGGCGGGCGCTTAAATCAGCGGCGTTCAATACGTTCATCATCATCATCAGACTATACTACCGTCATAAGGAAAAAGGGCACAACTAAATTGTATTCCGAAATTTAGTTATATACTTATTCGGAATCGGGCCTTTTTTTCTAATTCCGAATAAGATATACTTAACTCAATTTCGGAAAAAAAAAATTGTTGTGCCCTTTTTCCTTATGACGGCAGTATAGCAGTCCACTGCTGGACATAGGCCTCTCCTATTGCACGCCATTCAACTCGATTCTCGGCAACTCTCATCCAGCTGCTACCAGCCATCCTGCGAAGATCGTCGCTCCACCTAGCCCGAGGGCGTCCCACCAATCGTTCGCGTCAATACGTTATCCCCAATCAACCCAAAAAAGATTTCCTCGCATTCTTTTCGGGACCGTTTGCTCTAAAAATACTCTCATGTAATGCTTCTTAGCTGTTCATTCGCAACTATATTCTGCCCGCGACTTCGTCCGCATGAAATTTTGGCGACCGACCCACCCCGTCGCATCGCATCGCCCGCCCGCGCTATTACTTCGTTTTTACTTAGCGTTCTATCTGTTTTTTTTTTTTCTTTTTGCTTGGCGCTAAAGGTCATAGCGTGCTTATATCTTTTCTCAAGAATTGGGCTTCCAAATTCAAAGAGAATTTTTGAAATCCGACTTGTGGTTCCAGGGACTACCGCGTTCCAACAAACGAACAAACTCTTCAGCTTTATTATTAGTAGGTACTAGCTTCTGTCCGCGTGAAATTTCTTGTTCGCCCGTCTGTTTTTGCTCGGCTCCTTAGAGCCGTAGCGTTATGTATAAATTTATTAGTATAGCAATAAAAATACAGAAAATAAATGATGTGGCCAACTGGACTCGCAGGTCCAGAAGCGACCGGGTCCAGCTGACCGCGAAGACTCAGATATCCAACCAAAACGCATCAAAGCTAAAAGATTGGTGAAAGATTTCTCGCGAAAAACCTCATCGCAAAAAATACTCGCATTTTATGAGGAGCTTGAAGTTAAAAGGCCTAAAATGAGCTAAGTACCTACAACCTGGCACAATTAACGTCGATAATTAGCTTGCTTTTAATTTGCAACAGCTTGAAAACCTAGACGGGTGGAATGGAAAGCATTTGTAATCTAAGTGTGAATGAGCAAATTAGGGAGGGAGGGAGGAGAATGGCTACTTAATTTGCTTGCTTTCGAGGTTATTTTCAGAATTTCGTCGAAATTTACGTTTTATACTACGTTTAATTTAGTGAGGTGATAAATTTATTTCACAAACATTTTTAAAGTGCTTGTAAATATTTAACGCAACTATTTACACTAGGCACTAAATAAATAACAAAATATTTTTGAATTAAGGATTTGAGATAATTTTCAAGTTAAGGAACAACAAACTGTATGTCATATTTAACTACGTTCAAATTCCATTGCATCCAAAAAAGGTCCACTTATAAGTAAGTGGACCTTTTTGTTAATAATGGTCGCTCAATAATCAACTTAGAATACATCTCACTAAAGTAGATAACTGATTAAGTGGCGATGGAATCTAAATTATCTGAGATTATGAACACTGTTATAACTATACAAATAAAAACAAAAGGACACTAAGGGGCCGCCTCCACGAGCGAGAGAATCGCGGCGATAGTCTCGCCGTGCCATCAAATTTTCGCGGCGATGATATCGCCGTGTGGAGACACGTTCTACGAGAGTGTATAGAATTACGTGGCACGACGATAATAATCGCCGCGATTCTCTCGCTCGTGGAGGCAGCCCCTTAGGCGTCGAAGTACTCGTCCGCATCGCTGTGATCCGGAAACGTGCCCAGAAGACTGGCAGCTTTGCCAAGTTAAATGTAACACCAAAAACAATATTGCTAGTTTGTTTCAACAATAATGTGACGTAGATAGCTTCCTTCAGTTGCTGTAATATATAACTATTTTCGTATTATAATATCATGAAATCTGGTTAGCAATATTCCTTTACAGTCATACAAATAAGCTATGACAATAACGGAAGAACGTTTTTAGTACCTACTTAAGCGGAAACAAATCCCGGCTCAAAAAATGTCACGTAACCAAATATTATATAATAAATATTATATATCTTTATCACTATATCGATATATTTTCGTTGGATACCACTTTTGAATCCCAGTTTAATATTTTTGTCGTTGGATCCCACAAAACATTAGGTATTTCCGTTGGATCCCAAATTTTAAAAATGCAAGAGAATTACGTTTTATTGCCGTTGAATCCCAAAAACTATTTCCGTTGGATCCCAAATGCTTAAAAAATTCTGAATACGGGTACTTCCAACAACAAAATTGTTTATAATAAAATGAGGGTATATTATTGCTGCAACTTTTTATATATAGGGTCCATCTATTCATACAGCAGCATTCAGAAAGCAGTAGTGGCCCAGTGGTATCGGCCGAGACTTACGAGTGTAGGTCGTAACCAGACAAGACACTGCTTTACTTTGTGTAAATTATTTCATCACCATTGCTCTCAAAACGGTGAAGGAAAACATCGTGAGGAAACCCGCATGTCCTAGAACCATACAATTCGAAGACATGTGACATCTACCAACCTGCACTGGGCCCGCGTGGTGGATTACGGCCCACTCCCTCTCACAGAGAGGAGGCCTGTGTGACCTGTGTCCCTGCAGTGGGAACATTATATGCTGATTATGACTAGGTACTCTATTTAAAAATGCCACATATCCAAATATTTACTCTAGTTTTTAGATAAAATTTGTCATGAGTAAGTAGCCTTCACACTGCTCAAATTCAAATAATGGCAAAGTAAATCTGATTCAAGGTTCCGTAGATAAGAATCTGTATGTTTTACATCACAGACTCACTGAAACGTTACTGTTTAGTCAAACTGTGACAAGGTTCGCGTTTTGACGTAATATAGAACGGATGCCGTTTCGTGCCTGATTCATTATCTGTGGTTTAATTTGTTAATTTTAGTTAATTGTATTATTTCGTCATCGAGTTCAAGTTCCTGAGATAAATCGGTCTATTCTAATTAATATCACCGTGTAAAAGTGAACTGTCATTCCACCAAATGATTGACAGCTCACTTTAAGCTTACTTCATCTAAGTTTTCACGGTGAAGGCAAGGCAGATGATGGTAGAACGTCTGGTTTATTAAAGAGTAGTAACGTAAAGTAATAGAAATTCAACAGCTTATATTTAAAATTACATCGAGTTTTGAATGTTCACCCCACTATCAATTAACAGCTCAGTGCAGTTGCGTCAAAGTTACAGCATCTTACAGTCTGCATACACTGCTCAGTGATAGTGAGATGATGACAATTATCACTGAAGCCAATAATAGAGTTTCACGGCATTTATAAAGCTATGTTAACTAGAAAATAGCGAGAGAATACAAAAGAAAAAACTTAAACAAGTATAGCTATCAATAATAGGTAAAATGCGATTGTTGACACATTACTGACATTAAAGTTCAAAATATGTACCTATAGATACTATGACTATGTTAATTAACAAAAGGAAAATATATGTGTCCACTTAGCAATTAAAAGAATGAGTTATGGCACAATTTGTTTACTAAACAGTATCTGCTTGACTTGTTTCCGGTATGATTGCTTGGATGAATTAAATATATCGACATTTTCAAAACTCTCAGAATAGATGCGAGGCAGTTGGGTCAGTACAGCATTTCTCCCGTATTTTGTACGGCAGCCAGGGATACTGAGTAATTTTGTGTGTCTGGTACGTGTTTTCGGGGTACAGAAATATATACATGATAGCAAATCACTGATGTCCAAGCGACCTCGCAGGATATCAAAGAGAAAAAGCATATCCAACATCTCACGCCTATCCACAAGGGGAAGCATGTCATAGTGTTTGCAGTCTCGGGCATAGGAATCATGACGTTTCCGGGATTTGTAGTTTAGGAATTTTACAATTTTTTTCTGTAAACTTTCGATTCTTTTAGTGTATACCTCGTATTGGGGTGACCAGATTGGGCTACAGTACTCCAAAATACTACGCACATGTATATGCAAAGTATATAATCTTTAGACTATTACTATTAAACATCTGCATTTTTTCTGTACCTACTTTCTATGCAAATAAATAATTATTCTATTCTACTAAAAGGCTTACAAGTACGCACTACAAAACCAGTTTTTACTAAAGGTACTGTCTATTAATAGTTACATTTTGCCAGATTATCAAATCAGTGCATTTTCACCTGTAACAAGGTTGTGAATTGACGCAGCCATAATTTCACACTTCGCTGCACTCACAAACGTTCATTAATATTTTCAATTTGTGTGTTTTTCAATGCGCGTCAAAATTACTTCATCTAGAGATTTATTTTCGTTTCATAAGAATTATTTGGTAACATATAAAATGGTGATGGCCCATTGGATAAGGCTATGTCCCTCATGCTCTCATGCACGAGGTTGTGTGTTCAAATCCGGGGTTCTAATCAACAAAATGTGACTTTTTAAATTAAGAGATATGAACTTTTTCGGCCTTATTACAAAACAAGTATTATCTTTAGAACCAACAAGCCGTTTTTAAATTTCGAACTGTAATCCGACAAAGTTAAAGTTCTAATTACAAAAACTGACGTTAAACCCCAGTCTAAGTTGTCAATTTTACATTAAGAACTTTTTACGTTTGTCGGAATAAAGTTCAAAATACTGTAACTGGCTTGAAGGTTTAGGCTAGTTCTAAATTTAGAACTCGTTTTGTAATAAGTCTGTCTGAGTTTATCTTGGACAATACTGACAAGTTGACAACGATGAGGAGAAAACATCGCGAGGAAACCTGGACTTATTGGTTAAAGCTTGAATCGTCAACCCGTCTTAAGCAAGCATGGTGATCAATGCTCGTGCCTTCTCTGTATGAGAAAAGGGCTTTGAACTACAGTCGGACAATAATAGACTGGTATTATTACCTATTATTACTGTTTCACCCGCATAAGTTTCCCGTTGGAATAATCGGGATTCAAACTATCTCTGTACCAAATTTCATCTAAATCGGTTCAGCGGTTTAAGCGTGAAGAGGTAACAGACAGACTGACACACTTTCGCATTTATAATAATAGTATGGATTTAACTGTATTTTTTAAATAAAATAAAGTCTAAACTTTGTAAAGATCAGTACCTATACTTACACTAGACAATTTTCTCGAGCATTTCCATGTAATGTAACGTTTCTGCGAATGAGCATATACCTGTCAAATTTCTTTCTATCTTGCGTTCATTGTTGAAATGTCGTACTTACAGGTACCGCTCGTGCTTTTGCTCGAAAAAATGTTACACCAACACGCTCGTTGGTTTTTAAAATCAGGTTGTAACAAAACATCAAGTGTCGTGTTCGAAGTGCTCTAGTCTATACTCCCCTTTATACTGAAAAATAATAATCTACAAAACAAAACACGGTGCTTCTTTTTTTCAAGCCTCTATCAAAGTCTTTCTTTTGTTTTCAAGTAAGCCCCATATTTTTCACAGCTGTCCTTACTGGCCTGGCGCCATAGATTACGCCTGGACTAACTAATGAGTTTCCGTACCCCGCATTCGTAGCTAAATTACCTCATATTTTATGTTTTAGTGCGAAAAATATTCGCTAAGTTTATTTGTTCAGAAAATTCATGGAAAAAACCGAAATTGTGCCTGATATAAGGTGTGAGTTGAATAATTTTTTTTCGTAGTCATAAAATATGTGTACCTATATAAGCCATAAAACTGATACTTTTCTTTTAACGTTATCAAACAACTCAAGCTAGACCCGTAATACTTTTTAGCCGGTTTTAGATTGTGGACAACCTGGTTACAGTTTGCGCGTCGAGGTGGATGCCACTCTGTACTTACCTAAGTATAGCCAGTTATAACAAAGATTTTATGGCGCGTAGCCAAAATCAGAACTTACGACGCCATCTTGTTTTTGCTATACATTTCAGTAAAACGTTTATCAACAGCGACGTCATTCGACCTCCAAAAGACGCCAGCACATCAAGCTACTACAATCTGTCAAATTTCTTTAATAGATTTTCAACTTTATCGCTTAAGCATAAGATTCAAAGCTGATTGGGAAAATTTGACAGTTTCGAGTAGCTTGTTGTGCTGGAGTCTGTACTTACCTACTATTGTACCTACTGACAATTAATATTGGCAGTCAATTTGATAAACAACAAAATATTCCTGACTTTACTTTCCAACATTCTTTTGAGCAACTTTTGGGACGGTAGTAGCCGTAGAACCAATGTTCGTTGAGGTAAACGTGTTCTTGAGTGGAGACCGTGAATCGGCAAACGTAAGATAGGACGCCCTAAGGCTAAGTGGAGCGACGATCTTCGCAGAATAGCTGGTAGCAGCTGGATGAGAGTTGCCGAAAATTGAGTTAATGGCGTGCAATAAGAGAGGCCTATGTCCAGCAGTGGATTGATGTAGGCTGATGAATGAATTTCCAACAAACACTTCAATGTCACGTATCGGAAACTAGTCCATAATTAAATTTAACAATAGGCAGTTAAGTTAATTGCCGGTTTACTTCAAGAAGTCCTTCGAACGTGACAAATGGCTGATATTAAGAAATCAATACATTAACTTAAATTTTCGATGACTGTATTGGAATCTTGAAGGGCTACTCGTCACTTTGACCTTGCAGGGCCTTTTAGAGAGTGCGTCGTTAAGGAGTTTCGTGTGCTCCATATAAAATGAGGATGTAAGGGGTCTTAGCACAAGCCTGCCGGGGCAGCGGGATTGTCCGAAAGGGTTACCGCTGCCCCGGAATATAAAGGGCTAAGGAAGGAACACGGATGGGTTTTAGTCAGTAAGAGTCTGACACTCCCTTCCGCTCCACCCAGAGCGGGAGGGGTCATTTGATGATGTCCCATCCTTAAAAAAAAAAAAAAAATTGGTCTTAGCACTTAATCTAGCAAGTAGGTATCTATACTGTTGGATTTGAAAAATTATTTTGGCATTTATTAGCCCAATTCCTGAGGAAGGCTAAATGCTACTTACATCACGCTAGGACCTTAAGGAACCAAGCAAAAAAAAAAAGTCAGAAAGAACGGTAAAACGAACGAAGTCGCGGACAGAAGCTAGTCTTAGAATGTATTACTAATTTCTTAAACATAAACAAGTTTTCGAGTGCTAAAAGGTGCCGTGTGTTGGTACTTTAAGAATTCTACAATCGTAAGTCGTTTGTAATTGCGACCAACCTAATAAATTTAAACTTCACTAAAGTTTTGTTTCGCAAGAAAGCGGTTCCGTCATATTCTAACGGCCATCATGAAAATCTGTAATTTTTCGCCGAAACCCGCGAAACAATTCAAATTTTCTTACGTTTTATGATGATGTTATTGAAGTCCTGTACGCCAATTCTCGTAATTAAAAACGTTCAAAATCTAGTCGCAGTCTCATAGACTCATAGTGTCATCTCGGCGACAAACAAATGTCAAAAGCTTGTCAAAAATGTAGGGAAATAAAGAGGTATTTTAGACAGATTGAGACTGAGATCACGTTCTTAAAATTACGAGAACTGCCCCTTTGTTGTGGATATACCTACAGTGCAATTTTCTGTAAGTACGTTGCTTGTTTAGTAATGCTCGGTTCCTATAAGCAAAAACGAATCGTTTTGCTTACCAATGGTAGCATTTTTGATTGCCAAACTGGGAATATAAATAGATTTGTAAACAAATTTTACCTGTGCTATTACTTCCAAAAGGGAGGATCTACTATGCAAAGCTATGTGGTCATTGCTTCATTATTAGTAAAGATACAAGAGTTTTAATTTTAACCAATAACGGTCCGTAAATTATAGGAATCGGCCATAAGTAAACAATCATGGCACTAAGTTCACGAGTTTTTGCATCAATCACACACTTTGACTGTGTAGTTAACAATTTCTGTAAGAAACACTATTTAAAAAGTATAATCTTCGTGCACCATAAGAATACCTATATTATTATTAATTTTTCAAATAAGGAACGTTAAAATACTAGGCTACAAATAAGTATAGCTACATGATATTTTCATTAAAAACTGTACTAGTACCTAGTATACCTATCTACCTACCTAGATCTAGTAAGTTTTTCCAGGAAAATGCGTCACTGAGATTTATGACCGCAGATATCATAAATCAAAGTTAGTAGGCTTCTAACACGTGCAGGTTTGCACAATCATACATCATATAAATAAGTACCTGATAAAATATTTCTTTTACCAATAAACAACGCTAGAGTAACATATATGACTATTTCCGAAGTACAGTCGATCTATTCAGTAATAAATTAAAAAAACCCTCGACTCAAACAAAAACCTCTAAAAACTAAAATAATAATAATTATATATTGGCCCTTTAAGTTTAATATAAGTTGTAGGAAATATTTTGATCCAAGCGTCCTCGCGTCGGGCGCCAAACAGATATTATGAGGCTTATTATACCCAGCAATAATGAATGTATGCTATTGCAGATATATGCAACAGTGTCAATCCATGGCATCAGCCGGTCTTCGCTTAAGTTTTCACCGGCTGATGCTGATAGGCTTGTCGCTAAGTAATAACAGCCGCACGGGTCGATCGATCAGGTTTAGCTATGCTTGCCGCGGTTGGTCCGTGGATGGGTGACCATCTTCACATACCAAGACCCCTCCGTGCCTCAGAAAGCACGTTAAGCCGTTGGCTGTCATTCGTGGATCTTTGACAATCGCTACGGGTCGTCAGTAACCCGAAAGTTTGACAATCAGTCTTATCAAGACCCTACCTATCGTATTACCCAGTAACTGAGTTGTGGAGGTCCGACAGACAGTCACTACATGTAAAATGCTGGTATTCAGCTGCATCCGGTTAGACTGGAAGCCGACCACAATATAGTTGAGAAAAGGCTAGGCAGATGATGATGAGACCGGCTGATGCTTGGGATTGACATTATTGACAGCTCACTTACAGAACAGGCCAGTAGGTATCTAGAACTTCCCTGGTAACCCTACCTGTACGTCAGGCGCTTCTGAACTGTCAAATCAGTTTATTTGTCATCCCTCTTACTAATACACCTTGTATAGCGTCTGTATAGTTACACAACGCTTTGACTACTTTTTTCGAAAGTCAAATTTCTGACGACTGAAAGAGAGAAATCGGTGTGTAACTATTCATCTGATATAATACGTTTATTAGTAAGGGGTATAAGTGTTGGTACAATTTCGGTCTTAACATAAGTAATTATACAGATCCATAACACTTAGTTATGATAATGTGACATGCCATCATTTAGGTTTATTAAATAATTACTTAGTCATAATTACGGCACCAACCGGTTCAAATAAAATTTAAATTGAGTAACTGTATTATAATATTATTATTACATGTTTTTTTTTAATAACAGAGGGTAAATAATAATGATTATTAGTTACTAGTTGTTACCCGCGATTGCGTCTGCGATCAAGACAAAAGTCACGTGGCGCCATCTATTATCATAATAACGTTATTGTTGTTTTCCTCGGGAACAGCACAACAGTTGTTTAGTCGTGAAAGGTAACAAACAAACAAACATACTTACTTTTGCATTTATAATATTAGTTAGGATTATCTGTTAGTAACTCTGTTAGTCCTTAACCATACTTTAAGACACTCTTGTAAGCTCCATAACTGACCTGACTATCTAGCTAATCCTTTTTACTCCTTCATTGCCTTATCGTTTAACTAAGTCTTACCGATACATGACAAATTATTTGACCTTTGGTTAGTTGCCGTCAGAACAAATTGGATCGTGTCCCTAAGCCCTTAAAGTTAGTTCAATGTGACGCTACATCTCGTCGAACATCCAAAGTTAGATAGCATCAATTTCAGGAGCTATAACGAAGTTACGAGGGTTCTAAATTCACTTATTGCTTCATGGTTCATGTATCGCAGTCTGCAGATAGCTGTAATGTGTAATATCAAGCTTGGGTGACTTGCTCATTACTACAGATATCACAAGAAAAGTTTGCGCTTCGGGATTGGTGGACTATCTATGGAAATACGAACGCGCGATGATGCGGTCTAATATAAAGCTGTTACAACCAGTCAACAGAGAGAAAAACAAAACATTTTCAAACGCGCAATGATAGGTGACTATTATTACACAAGTGTGGCAGTACAAAACTTAGAAGCATAGCCGCTGTGGGGGCTACTCTGTGGCGCGACTTCTTGCTTATTTAGAGACACGAAAATTACCGAAGCGCATACGTTTTCTGGTTTAACTGTAACTAAATTTTGATCTGGAAGAAATTCTGTCTCTGATATCGTCGTGGCAATTTCATTTAATTTACCCCCCCAATTCTTTATGGCGATTATTATTTCCCCGCGTAATCATACAATGTGCGAACTGCGAACCACGTGTTTTCAAACATGGTATTTTGACAGTCCAGCGTATTTTTTAATGATTGGGGTCTTGTTATACCTAATCAGAATGTTTTTTTTTTTTTTTTGTTTACCTACGTACAAATCTATGAACTTGAAGCTTTGGCGTCCAGTCTCAGATGTATAAACTTCATTGTCATAGATGCATAATGGAGTATGTAATTATATACTAACACGCGCTGTGTTGTAAAAACTCTTTTATTTAAACAAACATTGAAGATTGCCCTAGTAACTAGTTCAACGTCGGCTTATCAATGTGTTTATCTATATTGTTACAATAATCTTTAGCTCTATTTAATCCTACTAAATTACTAATATTATAAATGTGAAAGTTTGTGAAGATGTTTGGATATTTGTTACTCAATCACGCAAAAACTACTGAACGGATTTGGAAGGAATTTGGTACACAGATAGTTTATAACCATTATACTTTTTATCCCGATGTTCCCACGGGATCGAAACTAACGCGGGTGAAACCGCGGGGCGCTGCTAGTTTATTTATACAATCTTCATATTCTAAATCATCATTTAATTTTGTTTCAGGTACGTAAATGGTTCGAATAAGGGCATAGACAACCTAGATATGGGCCTCCTGCAGTGGTCTGTGGTATGTATATAATAGTACCTATACTTACTCTCACTCTGTTACATTATATTCATAGTAAACAAGGAAAAACGAAAATTATAAGATTTAATTAGCCATTTAACCGCATAGGGACACTAAACTAATACTTACTACAAAAGCTGTCTCCCGCATCACAAAGACTCTTAATTAATTTTGAAGTAAAAAGACGGAGATATATTTAACTGATCCTCTAAAAACTTATAGACCTACGAATAATGAATGCTTTTTAAATTAATGAACCCCTAAACACTAGCACTCCTAATTTTGTACGCCTTTTTTTAAATAAGTAATTGAGACTCTTTTTATCTTTCTGGCATTTTCTCATAATTAGTCGCAGTAACTATAGAGTTCCCCTACCAAGACCAAACGGGTTAGGTTGAGTTGGAACTGTGATCAACCACGCGTAACTAAGTTAGGGCACCCCGGCCAAATGGGTTAGGTTAGAACTGTGACCAACCGTTACATCCAAGTTGGTAACTGCGAGCAACTTGGATGTAACGGTTGGTCACAGTTCTTGGCTATTTAGTATTTTAGGACTCCAAGATGATCATTATTTGATGAACACTTGTTTTCAGACGTTAAAAAAAGTAATCAGGTATAATATATGCCGCTCGACTGTGCCGAATCATGCCGATCTTAACAAGTGTGTAACACGCCTTACAAAGTTGTCTGTAAAAAACAATCAGTCTCCAAAACGCGTATGTATCCGACTCCGCTAACACATAATTAAAACTTTGATTATGAAGTTGTTTCTCAAAAGTTTCTACGGTTCCCACTCAGTTTATTTCCCAAGTTAAGCACATAAATTAATAAAGTTCTGCTGACGTCATTTTATTTTAATTAAAAAGAAGTCATCTGTGCTGTCGAGATGGCAGCGAGTTTTTGATACTGTGTTAAGAGCGTTTACGACGTTCGGCATTTCATACAAACTTTCAAGCCCTTGTTTTTCGAAATGAATGAACCGATTTCAATGAAACTTCATACGCATTAGCAAGATACAAAATCGAAAAATAGTGTTACAGCCAAATTAGACCGATTTTAAATTTTCCATAGAAAAAGAGATTTCCAGTTATATTTTTTTAAATAAGACATTTCGAAAATGGTTTACTAACTTTTTAGACCTTTGTAACCTGCTTATGCGTATGAAGTTTAATTAAAATCCGTTCATTCATTTTGAAAAACAACGCCTTGAAAGTTTGTATGAAATACCTTACCTCGTAAACGCTCATAGGTGTTAACAAAAGATACTTACGACTTTCATTAGGAAAACCAAACCTGTCTTATACATATTTATAGAAGGGGCAATCGATTGGAATTATTATTTAATTTAGAAAAAGGTGATCCCCATGTAACATGTCAATTATCACTCAATCAATGCCTGACCGCAAGTGATATCCCAAAATAATTTATTAACGTCAAAATTCCCAATCAACTATTTACCGCAACCAGTTTCCCGCCATAATTCTAATTGACAGATGTCAAAACGAACTGTAACCGATATAATTTTATTATATCCTGACATTCTCGACGCGATCACTAAAGGATGGTCGAGTGCTTGAAGCTGAAGAGACTGTCGACATTTGCTAAGTGCCACTTGGACACAGTCTCACCACTGGACTTAAATAAATCCTGACTAGCAGTTTTATTTTTAACTTTGTCCTTTTTAGGGTTCCGTACCTCAAAAGGAAAAAACGGAACCCTTATAGGATCAATTTGTTGTTCGTCTGTCTGTTTGGACTATGTCTGTCTGTCGAGACCCTTTATTACGGGAACGCGTGGAGGTATCGAGTTGAAATGTAAACCATATACTCAGGTCTGCGGTCCCATAAAGCTGTGAAAAAATCAAACTTCTATCTTCTTCTTC
This sequence comes from Gortyna flavago, assembly GCA_963669345.1. Lineage (NCBI taxonomy): Eukaryota > Metazoa > Arthropoda > Insecta > Lepidoptera > Noctuidae > Gortyna > Gortyna flavago. The sequence goes on from OY770144.1 coordinate 4,653,654, forward strand.
TTCTTCGTAAAAAAAAGATACGGCCATTTATGCCGCAAAAAACGTATATTTTGACCTCTCAAGGGAATCAAAATGTATAGGGTACTTCCCGATGACCTAGATAGAATCATGAAATTTGGTAAGAAGCAAAGTCATGTAGCACAAATAAATAAAAAAAATCAGAAAACCGTAAATTTGCAGTTACATAAAAAACAACCCGTTATAAACTAGTATTTACATAAGTGCCTACCCGGCTGTTATTATTAAGAGGGTACAAGGCGTGCAATTCTCCATACAAATGTATTCCGCTTTTTTCTTCATGATTAATGCGTCTAGGTCTAGAGCAATTTTTTTTTTCATAAAATTAAGGTCTGCTGTACACACGTCCCTGTAATTAATTTTTTTTCAGCAACTAATTAGTAAAGAAAATATGACCCTCTAAAAATTACAAAAAAATGCCCTATTTTTACCGCCGTGATTAGAGGACTACCAGACAAATTAGAACAGTTTTTAACATTTAAAAAAAATGATACGAACCTAACATACTTAAAATGTAAATGTAAAAAATAATTAAATCGGCTCAGTTTTCGAGGAGAAAAAGGGGGAGTACGAAACGTCGATCTCTTCAAAATTTTTGTGATAATTTCGGTCTGAGTTGCAGCTATCGGCAAACTTGAGGTAAGGCGACGGCAATAGTTTCTTCAAATATCAATTTTTCAAATTCCTCGCAGGCCCCGTCCCCTCTTAAGCCACGAGCTCTAAGCTTGCATGTCAATGGGCGCCAAAGTTGGGTAAAATATGCGAGTGACCGCTGTTTCCCTGCCACCGTCCGACGATAACATTCGTGTATCCTGGTACTTAGCAATTCCCAAAACTATCCGAAGGGATCCTTAGATAATGAAGATAAATTACTCCGGGCATCGCTTAAGGCTCCCTGAAATAGTTACCTTTGCCTCGAGTTACACGCGGCTTAAGGCGTGTATTCTCATAATCTCGATAAACGGTTATCGGTATTAACAGATTAAGCTAGCCGATTAGTTTGACTCGCTGTGTTATTTATTTGACTAGCTCAGGAATTACGATACTATTATTGTCAGGAAGTGAGCATGATTTACAGTGGTTTGTTTCTTGTGTACAATGATTCTGGTGCTACCGTTCTCGTGGTCGCAAGCTTGACTGCTGAGCGTAGTGTCCTGGGTTCGATTTCCAGCACCCTAATTGCGTAATACACTATCAATTTCAATCTGAAATTTAAAGGCTATTGCTAATCCATTGCTTCTTGTCTGCTCAACAACGTTAATAACGTAATGAATAATAATAATAATAATATTTATTCGGTATTAAAATTGGTAAAATTATTACATAAAGTCTTAGAAATTATTTACAAAGGTAATAATGTTAGATGCCTGTACTAGGATAAACCTGTATCACAGGCGGCATGAGCATACTTTATGGTAATTGAAGGACAATAAAATTCATAACAATATTTAACATTAGAAATCTTAAAATAATGACATAATTTTATTAATTCATCATTTTATACCTAGTTTACTTAAATACTATTTACCTTAAAATCAAAATAACAAAAAGTCTTACTACTTATATGTAATTACTTAGTCAGCGTAAAATAGTCAACATTAAAGCGACTGCTAAGAGGGGGGGGGGGGGCAATTCTCGTAATTTTAAGAACGTTCACAGTCTGATATCAGTCTCAATCTGTCAAAAATACCTCTCATTTCCTTACATTTTGACAAGTTTTTGACATTTGTTTGTCGCTGAGATGAGACTGCGACTACATTTTGAACGTTTTAAACGTTTTGAACGTTTACGAGAATTAGCCTTCTGATAGTGTGTTATACAATTACCCCGCAGTTTGGGCAAAGTTTTATTGAATTTTTCTATTAGGAATTTCTCAGTAATGGCCCATTTTGTTTTTGCTCGGTTCCTAAGGGTCTTCTATAATGTTAGATAGCCTATAGCCTTCCTCAAGAACAGGGCTATCAAATGCAGTGTTTTTTTTTTAACCCGACTGGTAGTTCCAGAGATTATCGCGTTCAAACAGACAAACTTTTCAGCTGTATTATTTTGATACGATTATTTTAGGAAAGGAGGGATGATTTACAATGGTCTGTTTGCTGTGTAGCATTAATTTCCCTGAGCGCAGGCTGTGGTTGAGAATGTTGTTCAAAGGGGTTGGCGTGATAATTACATGTACCTATTAACATGTAGGCTGTTATTGTTATAATATGATGTTATAGCTTATGAGATTTTCCTAATGGTAATTCTAAGAGATTACCTACATACAATTGACTTAACTTCGTTCATGTTGTAAACTGACAAGCTATGCTAAACGAACTCCTGTTGGATTGAAGAATTAATATTGAGGATCTTCTTATTAAATAATAACGAGTGCGTCTTTACTTAATTATTCACACGAGTTACAAAAAGACCGGCCAAGTGCGAGTTGGACTCGCACACGAAGGTTTCCTTACCACCATACAATATTTAACACTACATATAAAATAACGGCAAAAAATCACGTTTGTTGTATGGGAGCCCCCTTAAATATTAATTTTATTCTGTTTTTATTTCTGTTAAGGATTCTAATGACTATAATTCTGTAAATACATATCTATTATAGTCGCGAATCATATTTTGATCAAGATACATCTTGACACTGACCTACAAATTGCAAAAAGATATAAAAAAAATAATTTCATGGTCTACCCCTGTGCATTCACCTTACAAGATACAGCTCTGTGTCAGACAGGACGGACAGCGGAGCCTTAGGAATAGGGTCCCGCTGACTGGGTAGGTACGGGACCCTAAAAAGAGCTATAACAAATGATCCCTACATAATATCACACACAGCCACACGGTACTTACCTACCTATGTACCCGATAACGGGTAGTAACCAGCATTGATTCAGCCAACAGCTGAAACGAGAACAATGACAGTGTGTGTCAATCATAATCGCATCAGGCAAGTTATCAGTAACCACGGATGTTAACAGCTAGTGGGCGTCTGTCACGCAGTTATCGGTAATGTGACATGTTATAGAATAGGGACAGAACTTCTAGTTTGGGCAAGGATGTGTTAACAAAACAGAACTGTCGATAAAGCATCTGTCATAGTTGACAGTTGACATGGCTCTTGTTGTCCGCGGTTTCACTTATACCCATAGATTTATTTTTGACAAATTGATTTAATTTCTACTTAAACAAATAACAGCTTTAAACAACTAGTGCATTATAAAATTGATTTCAGAATGACTAGTACTATTTGGGCCTGCTCGTGACCGCGATCACGCCTGATGGAAAGCGATGGATGAGCTCTATGATGGAATGAGCGTGCCCAGAAGATGCCTGGTCACTCTTGCTTTAAAGGCTGACGGGTTCAATATGGAAAGGAAAACAGACGTTGGTATTTAAAAAATGAAAAGTTGTAGCGCAAAATGGACTTTATGTGCCACACACATTAAAGTTATTTTTCCAAAAACACACATTTTTTACACGTTCGGATAACAAATTACGGCATGGAATACCCGTGCAGCCGTGTGCCAAATTCGTTCAGCTGTTTATTCGCGATTGATTAATCTGTACTGTACCAAGCTTTCTCATTTATTTAAGCCCGTTTAATATTTAGTATTCTACACACTAAAAAAATATAAGGTTGAGTATTGAACCAGTAGCCGAATTATGTAAAATGCTATCAATCCTAACCTGAAACATTTTGAAGGAATAGCTAAATACATTGCTTCAAATGTTCGAAAAAATTGTCTGCTCAACAACGTTAATAACGCAATGAATGTTGTTCAACTGTCAAAATAAAAGCCATTGCTATTGATAGTGTGTTTACGCAATTACCCCGCAGTTTAACAGATCGGTTCCATTATTTCATTGTCAACTAAAAGCGGCTTCTGCAAGCACAGCTACACATTTTAAAGCGCTCGACAACGTTATCGTGAGATTCAAAATCGCGACATGCTTTTACTTAAGTTTCAATGTAATCGACTACGAAACGTCATCGATTCGCTAAAACGTGCAATTATTATACTGCCATCCAACGTTGCAAGTTGTTTGAACTAAAACGCTTTTGAATAAATAATATATCGTCCAATTCATAGGTAAAAGGTTCGCATTTGGCATGAGAAATCTGTAACTGTAGCTCAAACATATTGCTCTATGTAAAGTTACCGAAACGTGCAATGGGGTTATTAGACGAGTCTTGAAACGAATTTTAACTTTTGGGGTTAGATAAGTCGTTGTATGTGGCTCTTTTACTCTATACTAAGCCAAAAACAAAAGCCTACACGAAGCTTTAAAGAACGCTTTTCCAAAAAAAACTTTTTTTTAATAAAGAATTTCTCACCATGTTCACACTTCAAACTCATTTACCTAATTTTTTTGAATATTACAGATTTTTACAGAATGGACCGGCACTCCATTGAATGATTCCGAATATCATCCAAGAATCCATAAGTACGAGACTAATATTATAAATGCGAAAGTGTGTGTCTGTTTGTCTGTTACCTCTTCACGCTTAAACCGCTGAACCGATTTAGATGAAATTTGGTATAGAGATACGGAAAAGGACATGTGATAGTTTTTATCCCGATATTCCCACGGGAAACTTATTTACTTACAGAACTTTTACAATATTTCTAACTATTTACACTAGGTACTAAATTAAATGATTAACTATACAAATAACATAAGGACACTTATACGTCGAAGGTTTAGTTAACACTTACTCTTCTGCAAATTATCTGTACAATACATTGTGATCCTGTTATCTATTGTATGCTCTTACTACGTCTGTTTATGTTGAACATGTCACTATTTCATTTACATTATAATGTCATGTTATCTAACTATGCGTAAAGTTTCATGCTCCATTGAGCGAAACGGAGACCTAATGTTGCTCCATTTCTAAATAAATACCATCCCGCCGTACCGTAATCATATTAGCATATAGTTTAAACAAAATCAGCCTGTATAACCAAAATCAGTCTATGTCCCCACTGCTGGGACACAGGCTTCCTCTGTGAGAGGGAGTGGGCCGTAATCCACCAAGTGAGCCCAGCGGAGGGCGCAGGTTTGTGGCGCAGCCTGGGCGCCTCTGTCCAGCGATGGACTGCGATAAGCTGAGCTGATTGGTTGATTAAAACACTAGTTCACCTATAATGTAATAATCATATAATCAGCCTATAATGTTCTCACTGCTGGGACTCAGGCCTCCTCTAAGTGAGAGGGAGTGGGCCGTTATGCTCCACGCGGGCCCAGTGCGGGTTGGTAGATGTCACATGTCTTCGAGTTGTCGGTTCTAGAACATGCCGGTTTCCTCAAGATGTTTTCCGTCACCGTTTTGAGAGCAGTGGTGGTGAAATAAATTATATAAAAATGTAAAGCGCCTGCTTGATTTTGAACCCACGACATATAACTCGTAAGTTGGGGCTGTTGAATTTTGTGTTTCACGAACTGGGTCCAAATAAATGTTATTCTTTCTTTCTGCAGGGCATAGGTACTTTTTCTTCTCCTATTTTGTAAATTTAGACGTATCTAGACTGCCTTCTATGAAAAATCTTCGTCATATTCGCAAAATATTTTTCCTGAACTGGTTTAATCAACTCTGTAGGTAAATAATGAGATTATAAACATTATTCCGGGAGGTTAAATTATTTTAAGTAAGTACATAAGCTGTTTATTTGGGCTGGCTTAGCTACCGTTCGCATCCTGAGTCGAGCCCCGTGGGTGGTCTTATCATTTGACTTGATGGATTGCATATTGATCAGTTTTATTTTTATTTTATTTTATTTATTTAATTATTTATGTACACACAGTAAAATACATAGGGATACAACATAATTATAATTTGAGTACAAAGGTACTGCTTATTTCTTAAGAAATTTCTTCCAGCAGACCTGCGAAAGGAGATGTAAAAAAGAAATGTAGACAATAGTGTGTGAGAACAAGAAGAGAACAATATGAATGTGTGAAGTCCAAAACTAAAATATTAAATAACACTACACATATAATGCAAAAATAAACATAATTATACTTAAATAAATACATAATGCTAAAATATATAAACTTATATATATATATATTAATTATACTCACAGTATAGAGGAAAGGTAATGCTCTTTTAATCGACATTTGAATAGAGAAATAGTTTTTAAATCACGAATGCTAGGCGGAAGTGAGTTCCACAATCTTACAGCATGTACAGAGAAGGAATAAGAATAGTAGCTTGTTTTATGAGGATGAGCTTTAAGGAGGGATCTAAGGTGTGATCTACACGGTGCGTCGCTAGGGCGAGCGTAAGAAAAACGTTCACGCAGGTAGGAAGGATAAGACGGGTTGTGTAAGATGTTGAAGAGGAGACATAAAATCCGAGTATTCCTGCGAAGGCGGATTGGGAGCCACTTGAGTTGCTTGCGAAGGTGAGAAACATGGTCATACTTTCGAAGACCGAAAACAAAGCGAATGCACAGGTTTTGCAAGCGCTCAAGCTTGTTTAATAGCTCCTCAGTAGCATCCAGGTAGCAGGCGTCGGCGTAATCTATAATCGGCTGAATAAGTGTTTGTGCCAAAGAAATTTTCGTCTTCAAGGGCAGAAGACTTTGAAGGCATTTCAGCGAATGAAAGGAGAAATGTACCTTTCGGCTGACCTCGTTGACCTGAGCACGCCACGAAAGGTTGGAGTCAATAACTACACCCAGATCTTTAGCGGTTTCAGTATAGTCAATGCGAACGCCATCGAGATATAAAGGCATTAGAGATTTAACATCAACCGCATTGCGAACGAATCTGCTGCCTATGATCAGAGCCTGGGATTTAGTTGGGTTAATTTGCAAACCAAATGACTTAGCCCAAACACTGATGCAAGCCAGGTCATGATTCATTGCAGCAATTGCAGAACCCGCGTTAGCTACAGTAAAATGACGATAAAGCTGCAAGTCATCTGCATAGAGATGAAAACTAGAGGAGATTACTCTGGTAACAAAGTTAATAAAAATTGAAAAAAGAAGAGGAGAGAGAACGCTACCCTGAGGAACACCCTCAGTGAGGCTACACCAATCAGAGAAGACCTCCTCCAGGCGAACGCACTGAGAGCGTCCCCGAAGATAAGAACTGAACCAGGCTAAAGTGGAAGAAGAGAAATTTATAGATTTGAGGAAACCTAGTAAAATATCGAAATCTACTGAGTTGAAGGCGCTACTAAAGTCAAGCAGTACAAGAACAGTAAGAGACTTATTCTCCATAGCCCAACGGATGTCGTCAGTCACCTTCAAAAGCGCGGTTACAGTACTGTGACCCGTGCGGAAACCGGATTGGAAAGGGGATATTATAGAGTTTGACGCCAAGAAAAATGATAATTGTCTATGGACTATGTGCTCAAAAACTTTAGAAAGAAATGGGAGAATAGAAATAGGTCTAAAGTGGGTTAATAAAGTAGGATTGTTAGTTTTAGGTAAAGGTATTATGTGAGCCTGTTTCCAAACTGACGGAAAGGAGCAAGAGGAAAATGAGTGATTGAAGATGTGAGTGAGAACAGGAAGTAATGAGGAAAGGATAAGAGTTATCATTCTTGAACACAACTTATCATTACCGACTGCTGAAGAAGTAATCGCAAGTATAGACTTCTTAACGTCATCCTCAGTAACATCGTTAAGCATAAAGTGAGAATATTGTGGTAACGGCAAACTAGCAAGATTCTCTAGTGTCGCAGACTTGACAGTCGGATCAAGAGAAAAGGGAAGGAGCGAGAAATGCTTATTGAGATCATTGAGGTTCACATCCTTACACTGGTTGACTGGTGACTTGCCTATGCCTACAGATTTGAGAAATTTCCATACATCGGAAGAACTGCGATTATTGAGTTGGTCGTGGAAATAGCGTCTCTTAGCATCCTGACACAGATGATTGCAGCGATTACGTAAAGATTTGTAATAAGAGAGATTCAGCTCAGAAGGTCTGCGCTTATATCTGCCCTTAGCTTTATCCCTGCGAGCCATAAGCTCTTTAATTTGTTGCGAAATCCATGGTGCAGGGTTATGTCTAACTTTGACACGTCGGATAGGGGCATGCTGATCATATAAGTCAAGGACGGTTGCGTTAAAACATTTCACCTTATCGTCGATGTCATCGATCTCAACCAGAGGGGTCCAATCGAGATCGCTGGCATCACGCTGCAGAGCATCCAGATCAATGCCCTTGAAGTTACGGAGATATAAAAGCTGGGACTTACGCTTGGGAACACGGATACGATATGAAAGGTAAATGAGATCGTGATAAGAAAAAGTAGCCGTAAGTTGACCATGGTAAGAAACATTATTAGGAGAGGAGACAATCATAAGATCTAGAAACGAGGGTGAACAATTAGGAAAATAGTGAGTTGCAGAGAGAGGCAAAACTTGAAGATTAAAAGAAGACAAGAGTGAAAGGAGTTTAAGGGAGCGAGTGTCATTTTTTATCAAGCAGGTATTAAAATCACCCATTAAAATAACGTGCTCATACATGGGGCAAAGATCACTGAGCGTCGAGTCGAGAGAATTGAAGTAGTCTATGTGAAGATTAGGACTATAAAGCACTGCAAGCAAAACTTTTGTGTGATGAACGGTAATTTCAAGAAACAAGTATTCAGCCGACTCAGAATACCGTGAAGGAGACGAACTGACCACCCTGTAGGGTAAGTCAGCACGCAGGTACATAGCAACACCTCCTCCACCTTTGCCTGTCCTATCGTTGCGGATCAAGACGAAGCCGGGGAGTGCGTACTGAGTAGAGAGGAGTGATGGCTTCAAAAAGGATTCCGATATTAAGAGCGCATCCAGATGAGCACTGCTAAAGGATGTCAGAAGGTCAGAATAGTGACAAGGAACACTCTGAACATTTATGTGAGCTACATGAAGGTTCATAGGATCATTGGAGAAAAGAGAAGAGATTTTATCATGTAAAGTAAGTGGTATGGAGGAGTCACTATCCGCACTAACAAAACTAGCGGAAGAAGAGCACGAGAAGAAACTGTCGTTAAGATCAGCTACATCATCCATGAGTATAAGTACTTAAATTATAATATAAGTGTAATAAAAATACTATAAATATCTAAAATACAAGAAGAATATTTAAAATAACTTAAAAACTAAAATACTAATTAAAGATTTTCCTATGAGAAAACCTCCCCCACTCGCTGGTATATTGGCAGGAATTTTACAATAAACCTCTCCGACCCGGCGCGAACCACATGTGGTACGATACAATTCCGTTCACTGGATACAATAGAAAATCAAATGTGTCTCATTAGCCGTCCTTGAGGTGTAACAAAAATACACAACAAAGTTAGAACAATAGTGCAAAAAAAAATATAAAAAATTAACAAAAAATAAACAAACGATAACATCGAACTGTACTTAGAATGGAACGCGACGGAATGACGTCTGGATACGAGCAGTGACATTTGGCAGAATTGTCGACATCGGCACCATTGCCATAAAGAAAAATAGAATAGAATAGACATGATGACGCTGTCATCTGTCTAAAATCAGTCAACAATACAACCGTACGTCACATTCAACATTGTCAAAACAAGTTAGATGACCTTAAAATAAACATAATATTCATACCGGCATTAATAAAAATAAAAAGTAAAATGATAAGCGGTGATACAAATAAAAATTACTAATTTAACTACCGGCCCAACACGATTGTGGCTATGCAAATCGGCCAAGTTGAGAAGTAGTGAAGAAGTGAAATAAATGCGAGTGAGATGTGAAGATTAATAATAAGTAAATGTATTAAATGATCATCATCATTATTTCAGCCGAAAGACGTCCACTGCTGGACATAGGCCTCCCCCAAGCACCTCCACTTCGACCAGTTCTGTGCTTCTTGCATCCAACGGGTTCCTGCGGCATTCACAAGGTCGTCGGTCCAACTTGTGAGAGGCCTTCTAACGCTACGTCTTCACTCCAGAACCTTTCGGTCCCATCGGCCATCTGTTCTGCGAGCAATATGTGCCACTGCCACTTAAGTTTGGCATTGAAGTTTGGTATTAAATGATAAATGATTTTATTTCTGTAAGTAGGTTTATACAAACATTCTTACACGTAACTCATATTAAAAAAAAAACTTGTCGAGTCGGCGTTTTCTGTTCAATAATCGCTAGGTTTACTATATTTTTTTATTTCTTTAGATACCGATACCTCTCCGTGCCTCGGAAAGCACGTTATGCCGTTGGTCCCGGCTGTCATTTGTGGATCTTTGACAGTCGTTACGGGTAGTCAGAAGCCCGAAAGTCTGACAACCAGTCTTATCAAGGGGTATCGTATTACCCAGTAACTAAGCTGTGGAGGTCAGATACCTATGCAGTCGCTCCATGTAAAATACTGGTATTCAGCTGCATCCGGTTAGACTGGAAGCCGACCCCTACATTGTTGGGAAAAGGCTAGGCAGATGATGATGACGATATAAAAACAAAACTAAGTCGCAAAGGAAACATTTTGCTTATGAACTCCACACTAGGCCGAGCCTGTCTCGTGGAGTCCGTGGATGGTATAAGGGCTTAACCGTTGCAATAAGGTTGCTATTGAATTGCTGCCACTGACAAGTCTGTTAAAATCAAAGTGATCTTTATTCTCGTTCCTATAAGGTTACTGTTGGGTTGCTGTTGTCCGAGGTAAAATAACTGAATGGACTGTAGCATTACTTCGAACTTTCTATGCTTGTTGTTACCAAACTAATAAAGCCGTCTTTACGCGTGGATCAAGTGTTATTAATACATTAATTCTTCAGCACAACAACGGTTCGGTTGAGCGCGTGAACCGAGCTTATCTCTATGAATATTTTAACGTTAGTGAGCATAGGAAATTGATTTGCTGTTTACATAGAATATACAGGGTCAAGTTCTCTCTGCTGACGTGATTGTTATCGATACAATAAACTGACACTGATCTTTCTAGTGAATTTTAAGTGAACTGCGGTCGACGACCCCACAAAAAAAGTATCAAATTAATTTGATTTTTATTTTATCATGTTTAAACTCGATAAACAACACGTCTGCGGAGTTTCGCTAGCTAATTTAATTTTACCCTGTAGAAGAATCTGCAAACATAATGCTGTTTGACATGTCAACAGCAATCAAATTCGAAATTAAAGTACTATCAATCATTTTCATTTAATTAAATTAATAACAGCGCGCATTCTGCTAGCAAAAAAATAAAATTTTCCTTGGCAAGGCATGCTCCATTTATTTTTTTTTTTTTTAAGGATGGGAAATCATCCAATGACCCCTCCCGCTCTGGGTGGAGCGGAAGGGAGTGTCAGACTCTTACTGACTAAAACCCATCCGTGTTCCTTCCTTAGCCCTTTGTATTCCGGGGCAGCGGTAACCCTTTCGGACAATCCCGGTGAGGCATGCTCCATTAAGTTCGAATCACTCTTAAATTTCGACTAGAATTCGAATTGCTGTTCGAATGGAGCTATTATTTTTAAGGAGTAAGAATGTGGCGACAGAAATCGACTTTTAAAAAACGTTTCGGGAAATCGTATTACCGGATAATCGATGGTGCGTCTTTATAACTGATCTCCTTTATGTCGATAGCCTTTCACAGTGTGCATTTGTTACGCTGTGACGTCTTGGAAGACCCGTATTTGTTATGTCATCTTGAATGAAGCGGATATACCGTTTATCAGATTTACTTACTTGCATCGAAGTATCATATTAAACTACAGTTTTCTCATTTCTGATCGTGGATGTAATACTCGTAATATGATATAAATCAAGCAAAATAAATTGTGCTCTCTATCAAGATATTAATTTAGAATTTTCATTATCTGAGCTACTTAACGAGCTGAGCATAATAATGGATTTGACAACACTAGTCCCGTCACAGTATCTACAGCTGTTAAATTAATAAAAATTAATCTCGAGGAATCTCATTTAATATTTTGTAACGTTTCTGTGAGACTTTCATAAAAGTCCGAAGGCATTTTATTTAAAATTTAAAAAAGCCTCCGCTATAGAGAATAGACGCGACGTAATTTTTAAGCTTTTATTCACTGATGTAAAATAAAGTCTTTGGCAATCCGTATTTAACGCGATGAAGCGCTTTTCAAAAGTATATTCGCTTTTCGGAAGAGCGAGTGTGCATAATCTGTGAGCCATGCAGTATTTTTTTTCTTTATTTTGCTTAGTCTATGGTTTGACAAAAAAGAGGCTGAATGGCTGAGTGCTTTTCATTTCAGTTTAAATAAAACATTTTGCAACGATGGTTTTCTTTAATTTTTTATTTTTTTGTTTCGTTGAAATTAAATAGACTTAAATGAGCAAACAATGCTATAGCTATCTTTGAGCAATGTCTGGAGCTATCAACCCAGCCTATCGCAGTCCACTACTGGACATAGGCCATGCTGTACCACAACACCCTGTCCTCCGCCTTTCGCTTCCAGTCTGTCCCAGCTACCTTTTTGAGGTCGTCGGTCCATCTAGCTGCGGGGCGTCCTACACTACGCTTGCCGATACGCGGTCTCTACTCCAGGAATCGTCTGCTCCACTGGCCATCGGTCCTTCGACAAACATGGCCAGCCCCTGCAAGTTCAAGTAGAGCTAGTCAAACTCCAAATTATAAATTCACGCTTACATACATAAAGACATGCTAAGGTTGACCCTACCCACAATATTTTTAGCGTAATATAACAAAAGCCGCAATGACGTTCACTCCAAAGTTCCCAGCATAAAATATGAGAAGCGGACATACCATAAACAAACAAAACTCGTTTGCAAACTCCTCTTGAACACAGTGACAGTATTGAAAGCTTTTTATATGTCAGTGGCGAGTACTCTCGTCAAGTATTTGCTCTAGTACGCGAACTTCAAAGGGCTACGGATTTCATTACGGTTGGTTGTGTTCCTGGCTGGCATGCAGGATGAGAGTTTGTACCATGGACTTATACAGGGTACTCGAATTTTTAAATGCATCAAGGTCCGCCAATAAATTCCGGTCTGTATAATGTATGCGTGTTTTCTGTGTCCATTTCTAGATTGGGCTTGCAGGATTATAGCTGATTATTCTTGTCATTTCTTGAAATTAGGTTTTAGAATATTGTGTTTTGAATTGTCATTTATGATAATCGTACAAGAAAAAAATAACATTTTTTTTTTTACCTGTGATGAGCCGGTTATCGGGCTAAGGCCACTTTTCTTATAGAAAAGGAATGAGCTTGATCACCACACTGGCTCAGTGCATCATCCTAATTGTGTAAAACACTGAATCGGAATCTGAAGCAAATTGCTTCTCCATTGCTTCATAAGCTCGAAAAATTTGTCTGCTCCTCTCGTAAATAACGCAATGGATGTTGTTGAACTGTCAAAATGAAACCGATTCCGATTGATAATGTGTTAGGCAATTGCCTCGCAAATTGGTGATATCAGACCAAAGTCCAGGGTTTCCTCACGATGTTTCCCTTCACCGTCAGTCTGTGATGTCATAATTAAGCAACTTAGAAAGTATGTGTACCTTAAACAAGTCAGATTGGTACTTGCTGCCTTTGAACTCGCAACTTGGGGCGTAAGATGCAGATCAGACAAGAAACAGGCCACCACGACATCATAATCAGCATATAATGTTCCCACTGCTGGGACACAGGCCTTCTCTCGGTTAGAGGGAATGGGCCGTAATCCACCACGCGGGCCCAGTGCGGGTTGGTATATGTCACATGTCTTCGAATATTTCTTTCTAATACATACCGGTTTCCTCACGATGTTTTCCTTCACCATTTTGAAAGCAGTGGTGATGCGATAATTTACACAAAGTAAAGCGCCTGTCTAGGTTCGAACCTACGACCTACGATTCGTAAGTCGCGACCCTTACCACTTGGCCACCACTGCTCTCGCCTGCATCATCTATGCGTCATGTTCGTGAACGGGCGCCGTCAGTTGGGGCTGGTCATCACTTTGCTGCCTCGGCTTATTTTTGATTATTTTATTTTTGGATTGTTGTTTTTGTTAAGTACTATTTGCTGTACTCAGGACACTTTTAACGCGTTCGTCTTTTTTTTTTTTATTGTTCCCACACATCATTATTATAAATTCAACAATAATGATGTAACTCATATTTTTGTAAAATATAATTTAAAAGAGAGTCCATGGAGTGTCTCGCCCGTTCTTCTCCATAGGTACCTACGCTTTGGAATGGGCAACTAGCTTCATATTTTCTGACTTACCGACATCTTGACAATTCAAAAGTGCTTGTAAATGGTTTAATTGAAATAAATGCTTTGAATTTGAGTTTGACCACGACATCATTTAAAAGTAAAAGAAAATTTGCGAATAAAAAAATCTATCTGTACCTATCATTCTGTAAGTAGCCGCTACTTTCATAGATTAGTTCGTGTATCACCGATCACTTTACTATCTAAGATCTTGTCGAACAATATAAAATAAATATCTTGGTCAGAAGCACAAAAACCGTCCGCAAACCATAGACATAACAAAGCCTTATCTTTTCGTAAACAGATAAGCCAATCGATAAGCAACAAAGGGATTACGCTGAACAAATTAGATACTGATCCCGGAAATTCCCGGAAACTACTCTCCCTATAAAGCGTATATCAGAAAGGTGTGGTCATATTTATTTAAAAACTTTTCACTCGGCTCAAAGCGGGCAAATCCGCGGAAAAATAGCAACACCTATCTGTATATAAAATTTATATAAAACTAGCTTCTGCCCGCGGCTTCACCCGCGAGGTATGTCGATAAAAACTATCCTTCCCCGGGATGCAATCTATCTCTCTGCCATATTTTATCGAAATCCGTTCAGTGGTTTAGGCGTGAAAAGGTGACAGACAGACAGACAGAGTTACTTTCGAATTTATAATATTAGCATGGAAATAATTATATAAAATTCAAAGTCCTCACTGACTGATATATCAACGCACAGCCTAAACCGCTGGTCCTAAAGACATGAAAGGAGGGTGTGTTCTTTGTGAAGAGTGAGAAAGGATTTTTCGAAATTCCACCCCTAAGTAGGGTGAAATTTCACGCGGACGAAGTCGCCGGCAGAAACTAGTTTGACATAAGTTCGTGAAGTATGATGACGTTCGTGGATAAGCTAAATCCTCAAAGTAATTGCTTTATACAGCGTGAACCAGAAAAGTGTTATTATATTTAAGATTGTGGTGCAGACCATCAAACTGAACAACTTTCTCCATTGGACCAACATCGTAATCGCGATAAAAATTATCAGTCGTCCCATTTCGGGTCTAGTAGATGTTGACGTTTTGTATCATCTGTCTAGCCTTTTCCCAACTATGTTGGGGCCGACTTCCAGTCTAACCGGATGCAGCTGAATACCAGTATTTTACATGGAACGACTACCTATCTGACCTCCTTAACCCAGTTACTGGGTAATACGATAACCCTTGGTAAGACTGGTTGTCAACTTTCGGTCTTCCGACCCGTAACGACTGTAAAAGATCCACTAATGACAGCCGGGACCAACGGAGCCTACCGAGACATGGAGGGGTCCTGGTATGTAAAGATGGTCACCCATCCACGGACCTACCGCGGCAAGCGTAGCCTAACCAGATCGATCGACCCGTGCGGCTGTTATTATTTAGAAACATTTTGTATAGGACAGTTAATATTATTTTCGCGATTACGATGTTGGTCCCATGGAGAAAGTTGTTCAGATTGATGGTCTGCACCACACCCTTACATATAACCTCACCTTTGTGATACACTCTGTATAAAGCAATTACTTTGAGGATTTTGCTTGTCCACGAACGTCATGGTACTTCACAAACTTATATCAAATATTGCTATTTTTCCGCGGATTTGCCCGCTTTGAGCCGAGTGAAAAGTTTTTAAATCAATGAGAGAGAAAGTTTTGAGTTAATCCGCCGTGGGTCTTTTCAGCCGGCAATTCCTAAAACGGGATTAATTTAAAATCTGCTGCTATTTTGTATCGTATTAATGTCCTGGTAGAAGCATCAGCTTGCAGAAAAAACAAGCTGAAGTGGCAGTGGGCTGATGTCTAGCAGTGGACTGCGATAGGCTGAGTTGATTGATTGAGATTTTGAGAGTATCAACTGCTATATTTCAAAGAATAAATCCTTTTTGCTCCCGCCTTCTTATCTCGGCAGTATTTTAAGCCTGCTTCTCTCAGTTTGCTCGGTTTCCCTTCTTTTGTCCACTTTTGTGCATTTTAATTTTTAATAGTCTTCATATTTCCATTCTTATCTTAAACATTGTAACTATGCAGAATTTTCATTTTATAAATGTAGGTACCTACGTACGATTATATTTTTTTTATCTTTTCGCTTCGCAATCGCAACGGTTCTTTAAGCTGAATCGTAATTGGCGGAATTATTTTGGCGCCTGACATTTGGCCGGGCCATCCAATCTGCGCGCTGGCGGAGTGACAGCCGTTAATCGGTTACCGGTGACAAGGGGAAATGAGGGGAAAGCTTATGTCCCTAATAGAGAAGCTTTACGTTAAAATAACTTTAATAATTAAGTGTTGAGATTGTTGTACCTAAAAAATTCCATATTTTATTTCCGAACTAACTGTGCCCGCGACTTCGTTCGCGTGAATGTCGAAAAGCAAATTGGATTACATGGGTTATATTTTTTTTTTGCGCGGAACCCTAATTCATTTTCTGAAATAAAACCCTAAGTTACTCCTTATAACATCTATCTGCCAGTGAAAGTCCCGTCAAAATCAATCCTGCCGTTTCGGAGATTAGCCGGAACAAACAGACAGACAAAATTAGTTTTTTTTTTGTTTTAGGTACTTATCGTATAAACTTTCATATGCCATCTAATAAAACCATTATTTTGACATAACAAACATACACTTCAATTTAATTTATTTGTATAAACTGAGTGGATTAGACGGAGGGGCCCGTAGCTAAATAATAACAGTCGCACAGGTCGATCGATCAAGTTAAGCTACGCTTGCCGCGGTTGGTCTGTGGATGGGTGACCATCTTTATACATATACCGTGACCCCTCCGTGCTTCGGAAAGCACGTTAAGCCGTTGGTCCCGGCTGTATTCGTGGATCTTTGATAGTCGTTACGGGTAGTCCGAAGCCCGAAAGTCTGACAACCAGTCTTACCAAGGGGTATCGTATTACCCAGTAACTAATAGGCAGGCTGACTGGTAGGTCAGATAGGCAGTTGCTCCATGTAAAATACTGATATTCAGCTGCATCCGGTTAGACTGGAAGCCTACCCGAACATAGTTGGGAAAAGGCTAGGCAGATGAAACTACCTCAGACATAATGAAGTGCAAACCATTTTTACGTATATGTAGTGCAAAATGAAAACAACCGATTCTTAATCTCCTCATAAACTGGACACGAAACATACAAAATGTACACGTTTACTAGGGTATTATATTATCTGTGACGTTACTATTCAAATTATTCAGTCTAACTCTATAGTCTACGGGAAGCGAGTACAATTGTTATTTGAGCTGGCAACTTCGCTCGGCGCGGCGGCGCCGGCGTTCGGAACTAGAAACTGTTGAGCATTGAATAGTTTCGGAAGCTAACTGTATAGACGTGTCAATATGTTTTGGCCTTTGATAGCTTTAGTTAGGAGGGATTAGGATAAACGTCTTTAGAAATGAGAGATTATTGTCTGTTTGAGAAGCATTTGTTGAAGTTGTTAGGCCAGTTTTAGCTATTTGTTTGTTACTGTTTATGAAGATAACGTGAGGATTTTCGACTTAAAACTTACTAATAATGATGGCTTTATGGAAATCCTAAATTACCTAATCCAACTTTTAATTAAACAACTTTTTCGTAAAAAATAGGGTCGTTAACGCCTAATTTGTAAAACGTTCATGTTTAGCTTAATCTAATTTCCTTAAAACAGGACCGAAAGCCGTATTTTGAAATACTAGTCTAGTTTGTAGCATTATTACTGTAATCACGGTTTAATTTAAACACGGTTTGTTTGAACTTTAATTTCAGTGTACATAATTAAATTCGTATTGCTCCTACTATTTAGTTTTATATTCCATCACCTAATGTTAATTTAAACATGTTAATTTTTAGTTAATTAGTTTTTAACTTTATAGTACAGTGCTTGTGGCACACCTAAAATATGTTTAGGGGGCATGCGGTGCTAACCTGTAAGAAATTGTTATACTAACCCATAGACTTATAAAAAAAAAGATGGACTCCGCGCCATGTATATCGAATAAGTGAAGCACAGTAAGTATGCCGGGACCGCTTGTACAAACACGCCTCACGCTCACATTTACATCAAAGTATGCCGACCGGCCGCCATTACGTGACACGACAGCGTCAATCGGTAATCACGCACACATAGATCGGTACGGTGCTTCACTTTCGATATGCGCGGCGCGGAGTCCATCTTTTTTTATAAGTCTATAAACTAACCCTAGATTATGGTAGATGGTTAGGTACTTTAATTTACAGTGTAAACAATTGTTGGTTGGCCAATAAAGGAAAATAAAAATAAAATAAAATTTTATAGGTTACGCAATGAATTTATAATACTTATTAATTAAGTACTACTGATTGTGATATCAGTTTACATGTCCGGTTACCATTCTACTGGGTAGTCAATATCATTCACGGACGGATGATTGTGGTTAGTAACTCGTAGCAAAATGATTTACTTATAATATTACCTAATAAAAAAACCGGCTAAATGCGAGTCGGACGAACACGAAGTGCTCTACAAAGCAAAAAACGACGAAAAAGACACGTTTATTGTATGGAAAAGCATAATCCGCCCTTAATCCTCTCACTTCCGGGACACAGGCCTCCTCTCTGTAAGGGAGTGGGCCGTAATCCACCACGCCGGCCCAGTGCGGGTTGGTGGATGTCACATGTCTTCGAATTTTTGTTTCTAGGACGTTCCGGTTTCCTCACGATGTTTGCTTTACCTTTTTGAGAGACCATTTCTTGTATGAGAGACCATTTCTTTATATTAATTTTTATATTTTTATGTTAAGTTAGCGGCAATAGAAATATACTCTGTGAAAATTTCAACTGTCTACCTATTACGGTTTTTGAGATGCAGCCCGCTGATAGACAGACGGACAGCGGAGGAGTAATAAGGTTCCATTGGCACTCTTTGGGTACGGAAACAAAAAGAAAAGAAAAAATGTGGTTGTACATTGTTCAATAGATACACCGTTGCCAAAGCCTTCGAGTACAAGCCAAAAAAGAGTTAGACGTTTCCGCGTTTAGATAAATAAATTACAGAAACAATTTAAATTACATTTCGTGGAACATAACGCAAAAGGATTTAGAGGGAAATCTCTTAATGCGGTTACACACCTCCGAGTGACGAAGCATGCGTAATATTTACCACATACACGAAAAGCGCTGAAATAAATTACTCAAAACACCTTTACTAAGCGTAATATTGAGAAAGAATGCGTTTTATCATACGCAAACAAAGCTCCTTATTATAGCTAGATTACCTACTGATTTGATTTAAAAAGTGGCGGACACGGCTCATCTAGGAAAGCGTACCCTCTACGTTTCGTCATCAACTTTGCGATGCAATAAGCTTTCTTTCTTTCGATTTAATTGATATTTGCGTTAATATTTTCAGTTGAATTGATTTTCAGTCTCATTTAAACTTTATTGATATTCATTATGCTTACATTGCGCACGTTATGTTAAACGACGGCGCGAGACTATATATTGCCATCATTTGAACGTTTAAAAAATACGGTACTTACCTAAATTTCCTTTACGTATCTTTAATTGCATTCGTTTTTTGTATCTTCGAAAGTTGTGTCTGCTCAACAACGTAAATAACGCAATGAATGTTGTTGAAATTGAACTGTCAGAATGAAACCTTACTGCTACTGTTAGAGTTACGTAATTATTTAAAGGTTACCCATTGTTACCAAGCAAACACACCCTACAAGCACACCTAATAATTAATGGAAATGTTCCACTATAATTAATTAATCTAAATTCAACTTTATGTAAGTACGAACTAAATTTAAATCAGTGATGTCGGAGTAGGAAGCAAGGAGATCGATTTTCACCTTACAACACCCATTATTATCGAGGACCTCGTCGAAGGAACACTGGCAATAAATCCATTATATTCCGGCCCTTTATTACCATTGTTTGATAGAAATAAAATATTACGTACCTACAGGGGATTAGGACCCTTGAGGTCTTTCGCCGTTTTACAAATCTACACTATTTTCAGTTCACAAAAGCAATGAGCTTTTGTGAACTGAAAATAGTGTAGATTTAAAATATTGCAGAAAATAACCCAGTTACCGCGAGAAATATCATCTCTATAATTCACTGGAGCTTTACAGAAAATTGTTCGCGAAAATAGCGTCGATTTAGCTCAACTATAGTGTGCTAAAATCTTGAAAAAGAATTTTTTCGTGTGCGCCAAACAAGGGCTTAAAACTAGGCTGTATGTATGGAGTTGTCGCCTGAGTTACGAGGAAAAAGAAAATTGTATGGCATCACGAAAATGGTCTTTACTAGCTTTTTAGACCTTTGTATCTTGCCTATGCGTATGAAGTTTAATTAAAATCGGTTCATTCATTTCTAAAAAAGGGCTTAAAAGTTTGGATGAAATGCCGTACGTCGTAAACGCTAAAACAGAAGAAGAAGTAGCACCTGCCATCAACCAACCTACCCGAAACTGTCAAATTTTTCCAATTAACTTTGAGCCTTATACTTTAGCCATAAAGTTGAAAATCTATCAAAGAAATTTGACAGATTGTAGTAGCTTGATGTGCTGGCGACTGTACCTTTTTGTGCGAAAAGTTTAAATAAATAAATAAACTAGCAGGGGATCAGACCGAAATAATTCTATCATGAGCGTCCAAATTGACATTTTAAAACGAAATGCATGCGGTATACTGTTTCAGCGCAAATAAATACTATCCGTAAGATTAATGCAGTATTCATTTCGGTAATTTTAAATGAATATTTTCCTGTGAAAATACTGAATGACGATGAAATAATTATCGGAAAATATATTGTGCGCTCTGATCAAAAGGCTGGAAAACAACCCAAATTGATCACAGCACTGTCAAGTTATTGTAAAAATTCAGAATTCCTTTGACGGCGAATATTTTGTGAAATTCATTTTCAATAAGTACTTCATCATTTTCAGTTGGAGTGCCTTCCTTTGTTGAAAGTTGTAATTATGATTACCAATCCGTGTGCTAAAAGAGTATTTTATCTATACAAATAAATCAAATTGAAGTGTTTGTTTGTAATGTCAAAATAACAGCTTCTTACTATATCGACGGTAAAAAGGAAGTTGGGCATAAGCGACATTTTGGTCGAAAATGAGTTATATATGCTATCCAACGTAAAATTTTCCGCTCTTTCGAATGCGCTTACTCCCATGGCTCTACGATGACTTTTTTGGCGTTTATGCCCTAGCAAAAAAAATCCTAAATGACAAAATACGTCAGTTTTTCTAAAATTTAAAACTTTGAACGGCTCTCCTGAACATTCCATTTTTTTGTCACTTATACCCTATTTCCTCTTAACCGTCGATATGCATATGAAAGTATACACGGTATTTAGAACAAGAAAGCAATATTTGGCATATTTTGCTGAACTGGGCCTACTTAGCGCAGCCGTGACTCCGTGAGGCACACTTTCCTGCTAATTTATTAAAAGACCAAATGTATGAAACAGCTGATTTTTTTTTCGTGATTTCAGAGTTTTTCCCGAAATGAACGTTGTTCATATTCATGGGTAGAAAACCCTGTAAAAATTTCGAGACGGTAAAAAGAAATCATCCGGTACTTATGTATAAGTATGCAAAATGTCTGTTAAACCTACAGACGCAGAAACAACCCGGACAGTGTTGTTGAATCTGGCGCAATAATTTTCCTTTATCAATATTAAGCTGTAAATTAAACCCATACCTAAATACTAAAATGTCAGACCTATAACGGATCTGAAATCATTAATAAGGCGATAAACGAGCAATCAATACAGAACAGAATTACATTTAACTGTAATTTGTACATTTAAATCGAGCTAACTATGAAAGCGATTAATTTCATGATTGATGATACTGTTTTAATTGTTGTCCATACTTATAGGGAACTAGTTTTTGTCCGCGGCTTCGCCTGCGTCGCAAATTATCCTACTGCAACGTACTAACGGGATAAAAAGTATCCTGTGTGGTAACTCAGGTTATAAACTATATGTGTGCCTTTCATCCAAATCCGCTTAGCCGTTATTGAGTAACAAACATCCAAACATACACACTTCCACACTTCCATCATTACTGTTGTATTATTAGTAGGATATATTTAATACCCATAATAGGATTTAATGACCCATCTTAAGCGTTGAAATCGCAGTAAAGTTGATTTTAATCTGGCTATGGACAAAACAATCAGTTGAAAAAATCTGCCTAACGTTTTCCCAACTAAGTTGGGGTCGGCTTCCACTCTGCGAAGCGCGACAAACTATCTAACCATCCCTATATTTATTGTAGTCTTTGTATCTAACCTCCACAACCCAGTTACTTGGGTGACCCCTTGGTGATACCGGTTGTCAGACTCTTTGGGCTTCTGACGGCTGTCAGTGCATGCGAGGCAGGGGTGGGTCGCTAGTAAAACCACAAGCTCGACATTTAGCCATACCTATATTACGGCTTTCAATGAACCAAGTCTACGAACAAACTGTAAAGCGATAATGCCCGTAAAGTTACCGAGCTAAGGGGTTGGAAGGTACCGCCATGTTGATGTTGAACTATTCACCGCTTGCACTAACCCTTGTGCATAGTTTAAGGGGTTAATAATGGCATGCAGTAGACTCAGGCTTTCCCTCCTATATTGAATTTCTAAGTGATATTAAAGTTGAGCATACCTACGTTGTGCTGGGTACTAGGGTATTTTATTCAAGCATTCAAGCATTGTCGGCATTTAGGTGCATCATGCGTTTTTATTTTCTAAATACGTAAATATTATATGTTTTTGAAAAAAAAAAAAACCTTGTGTATATCAAAATCAAAAACCAAAATTGCGGCTCCGAATTTGCAGGGCTCCGTCGACATAGGATGCAATAGCGAGCGAATGAGAACTGTGGCCTAGGCGAAACTAGTTCATCCTAAAATCGGGTTTGGTCGGTAACATATTTCACACTTATAACGGATTGTACCCGGTAATTTGCAGATTACCTAGTTAATGCGCATATTAACGTATAATTCTTTATCGTTAAGTACAGATTTCTGCCAGTTTACGCCTATCGCAAGCTCTGTTAAAGACCTTCGTTTCAAAAATACTTACCCACCCACACATAAAGTTTGCGCTACTACTTCAATTTTGTTGACTTTTTCAAAACGTGTAATTCTAAAATCAACGTAATTTACACTCTCATAAAGTTTATATTTCCTTATGTGAAAATTACATCAATATGGAAGCAGGGATTTGTATATGGAATTGGTAGAAAACTGTCGTGTAAAGATTAGGTGTTCTACTGAAATTAGAAATGTATAAGAAGTTATTTATTGCCTTAGGAAAGGGAAAATTGCTCAAATAGGATTATTTGCTTACCGCCTGTAGGTATCCGAATCTCATGACGTGATCCCACTTTGATTGATTGAATTTCCAGCTTCCCCTAAATCGAATAAGAATGTAGGTCCGATCAGCAGGGTCAGGAAATTGAGCATATTGTGTGTATTTTTATCTTATTGGAAGAAGAAAACACGGTATTTTACAACTTTTGAAGTTAAACAGATTTTTCTTTCTTAGAATGACAGCACACACGATCGCAATGGTGATCAACTATCTGCCTAGCATTTTCCCAGTATGTTGGGGTCGGCATCCCGTCTAACCGGATGCAGCTGAATACCAGTGTTTTACACGGAGAGACTGCCTATCTGAAGTCTGAACTCCACAACCCAGTTACTGGGTAACATCTAACACGATACCCATTGGTAAGACTGGTTGTTAGACTTTTGGGTTTCAGTCTACCCGTAACGGCTGCCAAAGATCTACGATTGACGAAAGCATGTTAAGCAGGTGGTCCCAGCTCTACGAACGACAGCTGGGACCAACGGCCTAACATGCTTTCTGAGGCAGGGAGGGGTCTCGATAAGCTGGTCTCCTGTCAGCGAACCGTCCGCGGCAAGCGTAGTTTAACGTTCGATCGACCGGTACTGTTGTTATTATTTATTCACGAAGCCCTCATCGTTGTTCCTCTTAGGTATCAAACAAAATAAGTATCTTCATCTTTTTGCTGAACTAGGCCTTTCGGCACAGCTGTGAGCACACTTTCCTGCTAATTTCTTACATCGGACTTTTTACTCTTTTTATTTGAATCTTATTTGTTATTATATGTACGGTGAGCTGCATCAATTGGGTACCCTACCCCAGTTGCTAGATGCCTTTAAGGGTGGTACCCAATTGATGCAGCCCACTGTAGGTACCTATATTGTACAGTGTGCCTTTTAGTCTGTGCTAAATAAATGTATTTTCTTTCTTTCTTTTCTTTCTTTAATGTCAATTAGCCTGAATACTAACTTCTTTCAAAAGAAGCACTAAAGTGTACAGACTCAATCAGCAAAAAAGTCTGTAAAGTAAAACCTATCTATCGTCTTCGTCCCCACTCTCCTGTGTACTTTCAACAGCGCGTAGACGGTAACAATTTGACTTTGAAATCGCCGTTAGGTCTTCGCGGTAAGGACGATTTTCGAAATTCAAGACTACTGTTGACCGTACTTTCAGTAATTTGATAGACTCTTAGCAAGTACTTTGCGGCCTCTTGAAGACTGGAGAGCCCTTTCTACATGAGAGAGCCGAGAGTTCTTATATGCGTAAACTTTTAGGTCGTGGTTTTAACCTACTTTTTTGTAGGTTGAGAGGTAGGTATTTTATTGAAGGGGCCAATTTTTTTTAGGTGAAACTTCTTTGGCTGCTTTTCGATAATTAGACCAGCTTTGAGAGTGAACTTTCAAGGACGCTTTACGTTTAGGTGCATTTCGTTACATGAGAGAGAAGAAAGATATAACTCTCTCACACTAAGCCCACGTACGCACGGATGTCAAAATTTCACGCCGGGATTTTATCGCGCACTGCATTTTCAACTCTCGGTGTTGGGCGGAGCGTTGATATTCCAACTGAGCGCTGAAATGCGCGTCAAAAATACAGTTGCATTTTCAACTCCCGGCGCTAAGAAATGCGCAAAAATGTCGCCGCGGGAAAAACGCTCCCATGCGAACCTGGGCTAATTTCTCTTATTCTATATTTTTAAGAAGTTTTACTCGTGTCACGTGTAACGTGGTGCACGCGCAATTTTTTTATCAATTTCATTCTCACGTAAAGGTCGATGTATTCATAGATTATAAATAAAGTCCTCCAGACTAAAATTTCGCCCATGGCGACCACTATCAGCGGATTTCGGCGCGGGAGATGTTATAATGGGCATGTGTGTGCGCAGGCACACCTGCATTCCCTCTTTCTTCACTCTCATAGTCCGATGGGACGGCAATCCGACACGACTAATGATTGTCCGAACAACGCTAATTCTTACACCTGTAACAAAAACTTGAGCAAATCGAGAGACAAGATAATGTAAGCCAATTTTGTTACAGCCTTTATTACGCTAAAGCTAGCGATAAATGTTCTACGTATGTACAGACGCCAGCACATCAAGCTACCCGAAACTGTCAACTTTGAACCGTATGCTTTAGCGATAAAGTTGAAAATCTATTAAAGAAATATGACAGATTGTATTAGCTTGATGTGCTGTCTGTACAAATTAAGTATTTCTACTTAGGCTCACAAAACTGCAGGCACGCTATGTCTATTTGTTTTAGTGTGACTCAGAACTGTTCATTCTCTTAATGGAAACCGCCTGACAGTAAATAGTCTTTTCCAGGCTAAAGATTAAAAAAGCACAAGGTGTTACCTAACATTAGCAATTGAGCGACATGTAAGCGTAAAACTGCGGCTTTATTGTTGTCTAATGCCTGTTTTCACTAACACCGGGTGACATCTAAATGTAATCTGTAGATATCAAGCAGCTAAAATAATACAGAATTATGTACTGAATTCATAGTAACATGCGCGTCGATGTATGTCACCCTGTAGACAAGGCACGATCACCACTTTTGCTTAAGATGGGTTGGCGATTTAAGACATATTATACAATGTGTAACATAATTAACGCAAGACCTCATACACCCCAATTAGAGTATTTAGTTAAAAGCATAATATAATGAGCAAAACTTTTTTTTAAACCTGTTATTATTAAGAAAATCGCGTTGACTTTAGCAATACTGTATGCATTTAAAATTGAGTCTTATCGCCTTGAAATAAGATTGATTTTTCTTTGGCTCAATCGGCGGTATGGGAAAATACATAACTTTTGAAAAAAATTGCAATTAAAAAGTTACTGTAATTGATACAATAGTCAATTATGAACAAACTACTTTCAGGTCTTGCGTTTATTCTGTTACAACTTGTATATTAACTGTAAATTTGACATTGATAATAAATAAATAAATAAAACAATCAATAAATGTCAAAATGTAAATGTAAGACTCATCTGGAGATTTAGTTTGTCATGTATTGTTTGCGACTAGATTTGGAATTACGGGAATTGGTCTTCAGCGGTGCTATTCTGTAAAAAGATTACCGTGATAACTTAAGTGAAGTGAGCTTAAAGTGAGCTGTCATTCCACCTGATGCTAGGGATTGACAGTATTGACGTATTGAAGTTTTCACGGTGAGATTTATACATAATAGCATTACAGGAGTGGTTACATAAAAAATTTACTAACGTCGTCGACATAACCGAACTAGGCGTTGCTAAATTCGACGTTAGTACAAACGAGTAAGACTATTTAATTTAGACAAAAGCCTAGCGTGTCTATCCTGTACTGCCTTGAATAATTTACCCAGACATCTTTACCGAGACAAAGGGGAGGCGATAAATTCGAAGACGAATTGTGTTGCTGATCTGGGAGAGACGAAAACTGTCTTCAGTTGGATCTTTACGTGTGAGCTGTGGATAGAAATGGGCTATTTATAAAACAATAGAAAAGCGCCTGAAAAAACAGGATCTACTTTATTACACTACTGTAATAAAGTAGATCATGTTCAGAAATTTGTTTATAATGATCCAATCGCTCAGTACTCTAACTCAATCGCGTTTCATCATGGCTGACATTTTTACGAATGACATGCATTTTGCATATTCTTAATAAATGTTTAATTTTGAATTTTATTCCCTCGATGCTATAGTCGATACACTATTTCTACGTGAATAATAATTTGACAGTGACAGCTGTCATGTAACTTTTCGATTCGAACGTCAGTTGAGTATAAATTTCGAGAATCGTGCTTTTTTGTTTTTTTATTGTGTAAGTTTTGAAGCACATTCATAGTTTCTATAGTAGGTGTGTGTCTTCGAGCTTTACAAAAGTATACCTACTTAGTTCGAACGGGTTTTTTTTTTTTTATTTCCTAAATTTTTGACAAATTTTTGACATTCATTCTCGCTGAGATTGCCACTACATTTTGAACGTTTTTAATTACGAGAATTGGCCTTCTGGTCTGCTATAATTTCTTCTGATCGTTTTCTAAGAATACTACATAGGTCGAGTCACAAGCCGGGGTTGAAATAACCGTGTGAGATAGATAATAATATTAAGGCTTCTTCGCCGTCGCGGCGTCTGTCGGTCGGTAAGGTAAAATGATGACGGTCCAAAACAATTTCGGATCTGCGATAACTTGCCGATAGTTTAATATTACATTTCTTGCTGTATGCTGGCCATAAGAAGTTCGCCTTCAATATGTAATCTTTTAGTATCGGAACAGACTTTTTTTGGAATGAAGTTTTTAATATGGCACGTTATACTCTGTACACTTGGCGAATTAGGGCTAGACCAAAAAAGTGGTATCTAACTCTTTGACCGTCAACACTTTTGTTATACTTACTTAGTAAGTTTTTTTCAAGGAGAGAGAGGAGGAGAAAGAAGGGCTCGTGGTTAATAACAGCCGCACGGATTGATCGATCTGGTTAAGCTACGCTTTCCGCGTTGGTCCGTGGATGGGTGACCATCTTTACATATCGAGACCTCTCCGTGCCTCGGAAAGTCCGTTAAGCCGTTGGTCCCGACGGTGGAACTTTGACAGCCGTTATGGCGTCGATTGTCAGAAGCCCGAAAGTCTGACAACCAGACTTACAAAGGGGTTGTATTACTCAGTAAGTGGGTTATGGAGGTCAGATAGGCAGTCGCTCCACGTAAAATACTGGTTTTCAGCTACATCCTAAACTGGAAGCCGACCCCAACATAGTTAGGGAAAAGGCTAGGCAGATGATGAGTAGGTTTTTTTTTTTTCATTAAATTACTTTCTATTTTACTCATTGATTTACGATATTGATTTTACTCTGAGTTTCACTGTATAAACAGCGAAATGAACTTCTTCCCAACTGTATGTCCCACGACACCCTTCCATTTTTTTTAATTCAAAACACTTGTTATAATAAACAAGCTTTAACAAATTAAAAACTGTGTACCTAAGTAAGTAAATAGTAGGTACACATACCTAAAGTTAAAAGAAATAAAAATACAAATAAAACAAAACAAATTCTTCTTTTTATAAACAACAAAAAACAAAACAAATTAAATTTAAGTCATGTCTTTTTTTAAAGCGAATGTATGTTTAATTAATTTACTTTTATCGCCGGCACATCAAACGTTAAAAAGTTAAAATGATGTTACAGTTAAAAATGCTAAACAATAACGTCAAAACAGGAAAATACGATCTCGTTCAAATGAAAAGAGAAAAGTTTCCATTAAATTCATAATTACCTTCATAATACTGTCCCACGCATGAGGAAATATCAAAATGGCTGCCCACTGGCAAACAATACTGGAAATAAACTCGTTTACCATTACAAAATGAAAAAAAGTCATTAGCGAGTAGTTACAGAACTGAGATTTTAATCGCCATTACAACATAAATTATTGGACAAACTAAGAAGAAAACAATCAAAGGATACTACTCGCTATTGTTTTAGAAATAGAGACTATAAGTCCTATCTCTTATTCTTAAATCCTGGCTAAACATTTGCCGCAAGCTGTTTTTCCACGAGGATGTTAAGATGATTGACGGGCGTGTGCTCTCATCCTTCTCTAGGCTGACGTCATCAGGGCCTCGAGATATAAGTCTACCGGCACGATAAGGAGGCCCCATTAGCGTCGTAATCTTATGTTTTTGGGGCAAATGCTGCTTAAGGCTTTGGCTGGCCCTTGAACCTTTACATAACATCACGCCTGTATTTCAGGTTGTTGTATTTTTGGTTAGGCAGAGGTGAAAGTATCTATAGTATAGTACCTACACCCAGATTTTGCCAGTTATATCTAAATCCCGCGTAATAAGGGGCTAGTGCCATCAACCGTGCATACATTCAAACTCCGGGCTACTACTGAGAAAGTGCAGGATAAACCCATTAACACTTTACCCGACCCGGTATTCCAACCCAGGACCTCATGATCAACAGTAGCGCTAGTGAACATTAGTCCAACAAGGCATTTGAACCTTTTAAGCGCCAAAAAGGCTCATCTGTTCCAAAACGGCGGGTTTATCGTCCACTAACAGTTGCCCGCGATTTAGTCTGCGTGCATTTTGTATTTCAGCATTGTATATTCCAGGCTAAAAACGAGCTAATGGTCTTCTCCAGGTCCCAGGCTTGTATCTGTCAAATTTGATAACGATAGGTTCAGTGGTTTAGGCGTAAATAGGTACCAAACAGACACACAAAGTTACTTTCGCATTTATTATATTAGTATTATAGCTTTGACTGGCAAACCGCAAGTCTTTAACTTAACCTATTATGTGTCAATTAGGTTAATCTGTTCCAAACGGCAGATTAACCATCAATTTGACTGACAGCCGCTTCTTTAGAAACTATTAGGACCGGCGTTAACCTGGCGAAGCGCAGCGCAGCGTTGTTTTCGCAGCCAAACAAATATCAACCTTGCACTTGCACAAATAAAGTTGAAAATAGATAAACCTCATTTAGCCCAAGAGCGTATGAAAATACGCTCTTGGGCTTAAATGAGGTTTATCTAGGCAAACAGAGATTTTATTTTTAACTTTATTTTTAGGTACACAATGTTTATATTTGCTTGGCAGTAAAACCCGCTCGGCGCGGCGCTTCGCCAGGTTTGCGCCGGCCCTAATACTATAGATACTTTGGAAACTTTGAACAATTTGTGTTTTTCAAACCACTTTAGGTCGGTCGTTTAGTAGCAAGTACCCTCCAAGGCACAGTAACGAGGCATAGTAGTTCTCGAACAACGATCACATTTGCCTCTAACTACATATTTTTATTGCCTGTAAAAAACGTTTAGGGAACTCTATTTTGTACTAAGTGTTTGGAAGACATCAGTGTTGCCAGTTGCAAAAAAGTAATATCTAGTAGTACCTACCGTGCTGCCGTCCTCCTTCTAAGGTGAAATAGGCTTTTTGTACTTTTACAAATAATAAAAACATACAACTAGAAATGAATAGAAAAATATTTACAATTATGCTTATTTCTAAGGAAATCTCTTCCAGCATACCTGCGATAGGAGAGTAAATAAAAAGATATATAATAGACAACGTATGTAAGAGTGGAAGGGAAAACAAAATACGTAGAATCGAAAACGATTCTTTAATTTAAAGGTAAACAAAACAGTACGGGAATATACTTGCATATATTAATGAGAAGTATGAGAATATACTTGCATATATTAAAACAGTATGAGAATATAGTTGCCGCGGTTTGTCAATGGATGGGTTGGATGGACCATCTTTACATACCAAGACCCCTCCGTGCCTCGGAAAGCACGTTAAGCCGTTGGTCCCGGCTGTCATTCGTGGATCTTTGATAGTTGTTACTGGTCGTCAGAAGCCCGAATTCTGCCAACCAGTCTTACCAACGGGTATTATGGTATTACCCAATAACTGGGTTGTGGAGGTCAGATAGGCAGTCACTCTATGTAAAGTACTGGTATTCAGCTGCATCCGGTTAGACTGGAAGCACCTTCAAACTAATTATGCCTAGACGAGCGTAATTGCTCAGCAACTAGATTTATCAGCTACTTTTAAATTAGTATCATTATTTCTCATTAATATACCCCCTTCAAGCCAGCATTGACAGCTCAGAGAAATGCTGCTAGTGAAATTACAAAAAACCGGAAACGGATAGTAGCGAAACATCCGAAGACGACATTGAAAACAGCAACATCTAATACAACACAGCAGAGCAAGGGCATACAAAGGAAGAGAGCAAGCAGTAGAGCCCTGCCAAAAGACTCACCGATGAAGCTCGCCCTGAACCAACATGGCGGAAAGGTCGTTAAAAGATGCCCATCCATAGATTATAATTACCCATCTCTCCACTAGTCCAGGGCTTGCTCTAGGATGCATATCCGGTAGGCTCTTAAATCCTTACCTATCCTACGGGCACGTCATCCCTACCATTACCGCGCCCCCCGGTCTATTCCTTGATATGCAATGGTCGCTGTAGCACCATGAACATGAGGCTACAGGAGCTAGTGCGAATCTTGGGGTTCATTCGATTAATCGAGTCTGGTTTAACCACGCTGGGATCGGTGCAATTCATTCATTTAAGCCAGCATTGACAGCTCAGAGAAAACTTTCATTCAGTTAAAATCGATCCATGCAGTCTCACGGATTCCACGGATTCTCATTCGTTCAGACCAGCTGCGCCACTAAATCTTAAAACCATTAATTTCCAGACATTCCCAAGTTTAGATTTTCGTCTGAATGAAATATGAATCTTCGCAAATCTTACTTTTGAGATCCTTACTGATGTTGCTAGTATATTTTATTTATTGTTCTTGTCTCCACATCTGCGAACTAAATTGAATTGTAATCCGTGGTGTTAAGGTTTACATTTCTTGTTGGTGGTTTTCGGAATGCTTTTAGTGTTGCCATTTTTAGAGTGAAAGATAGTGGATTTGGGGTGCGATGAAATCTTTGGGGTATTTGTGTGTTGATGATAAATGACAGTTGTGTTGTTTTGAGTGCGCTGATAATACGCTGTATCACTTGCAGATCGAGATAAGGAAATACTTGAATTTATGGGCGTGATGCCAAGATGAGATATCCTGACTGACCCCTATAATCCTACGCATTACTTTCTAAAAGGGGATTGTTGCGACAGAAGTATACAATAAATAAGCGATGTTTAGAAACGTGATCAGTCTATATCGGTTCACTTAGTTTCTGAAAATGTACTTTCTTTTTTTCTGTCTGTTCTGTTGGAACTAAGGTCTTTCCTGCGGCTTGCGGTAGGAGTAACTACTTATACTCCATTTGTTTAAGTAATAAAATAAAGGTTTTTTTGTTTACCTTTATTTTGTTACCTAAACAAATGGAGTAAGTATAGTAGAAATCGTCACGTAATGAAAAAGCGTTGTGCCCCCTCCATGCGACGTCTTTTGGGTGTCATTCAAGTGGTTTACGAGGATGCTAAACCCGATAGTGAGGTCTCAAATAAATATCCAAGATGGCGGCTGCGTAGATTGAGTGCTAAATCTGATAGCGAAGTCAAAATGAAAATCCTAGACGGCGACAACTTTATGAGAGCTCCTAAAAACTTTAAACTAGATTGGCTCTGTATTAAAACCGCGTATTACATTAACACTTTCTCTGTCTCTCTATTTTATGTGTGCATGTGTGCGTGCGCATATCGTGTAAGACACCCAGTTTGTAGGTACTTCTTTAGTTTTAAATGTAACTGATTCTTTGAAGGTCAAGGCGAAATCTATAAAAAAAAAACAATATATTTATAAATCAGCCCACCAAAGTAAAAAAACACGCAACTTCCTTTCCTGTTTTATCGGAACTAAGTAAAAGTTAGTTTAAGTCATAATTAGTGTTCGTGCCATGTTTATACAGGATGGGTTTTTGAGAATGGGTAGTAAGGAGTTTTAGCTACAGGCAAACGCTCTTGGCTACTGTCCAAGTTTTTGAGTAATTTTGACTTTAACTTTTCTTGTACTGAAACCTCAGTTTTTTTGGTCCGATAGTTTTTTGATCCATAAGGTATCGAAATTTTTTGATGGGCAAAAAAGTTTTTGTGAAAATTTGCCACTTTTTTGCTCACTGTACAATTTTTTCAACATTTGTGCATGAGCAACTTTCTCAAAAAAATAAGGTAAGAAAACCCCTAAAAAGTTTTTAAAATAAAAAAAAACAGAATACTAACGTTCATTTGCGATGCGGTTAACATGACGCAGAAAAAGAACACAAACACAAAATAATAGGGAAAATATGCGTCACATCGACGCAAAACGGCCATCGCTCAGTTTTTCAGTAACTAAAACGGCTAAGGTACCTACCCTAACTGCCCGTCTCTAAAATCTACCCCTTAAAGTGGTCAATCGATGCGATTACGGGGGCGATAACGTATCACATGAACGACCATAAAGGTTCAAGTGAAAAACAAGGTCATTAGCGCCCCAGTCACCATTACCTTGCATTACCTTGTGGGGAGTTGAATAATATTTTTGTTTTTTTTTAATCCTTGGTGAATGTCGTGATGGCCTCGTCTCTTATGCTTAAGGTTTTGGATACAAATCTGGGCAAGTGTCAATGTCCATCACCTGCCTAGCTTTCAGTTTAACCGGATGAAGTTGGTTTTTTTTCTTGTTTTTAGCAAACGTAAGCGTGATGATCAATGCAATAATAACCAACCAATTACAGGCCTCTTCTCATACGTATATCATGTGAGAAAAGGCCTGTAATAGGCTGTAACCTTAAAATACATAATGTTCCTTACACACACACACGTGAAAAGATGTCGGATGTAACATATTTTCATACAGACACACAACATTACCTATTCCAATTACCTCCATATTTAACACACTCCACCCTAACAGCGGTATATTGTAATAGATGATCCAATAAACGCGGTCCTTAACCAAAAGCATGAATTCAGAGTATTGCCATCATAATGTAAACTTGCTAAGAGGGATTTTGCCAAGTCCTCTCTAAAGGGTCCTTGGAATCCTTCAACTGTAGTGGTCTTATGGACAGTCTCAGGACTGAGTACTTGTGATTCAGTTTTTGGAGCAATCCTGAATGTATAATTTAGTCGCCGAAAATTATGGGTAAGGGTGCCACTAGCTTACAAAATTTTAATTGTGGTCTTGGTTCAAGTGACTTAAAATCTTAAGGAGTTTGTGGAAGTTATGTGGCGTTTGATGAGGTCTCCTTTAGGTAATAATCAAGCTCTACTCCATTTACTGATTCAATGAAGGAAGACTTCTTCATTTTGTGTGGCTATCTCGATCATTATCATTGTTTCTCGGATGTCATAATGTGTGTGAAAGTCTTTCTCACTCTCGTCTTCTCTACCTCTCGAATGTCCACTTCTAATACATTATTTTCTAGTCAAAGCTTTCAAAACCTCCTTCTAAATATACACGTACAAAACCTTAACAACAGTCAATTGATGTGGTAAAAACAAATCTAATTCATTCAATTTAAACGTGTCCACATTCCGGTGCTGACTTAGGACTCAAAGAAAAACACTTCGCCTTTGGTTAAGCAAATTAAATATACGAGGAAGTTGGAACATGTCCCTTTTAAATTAATCCGCCGAGCGAGGGATCAGAGGTCAAACATTTTACATGAAGACAAATTATTCAAATAAGGATCCTCACATGTGATGGATGTGACGGAGGCTAAGTAGGGCGTTCTGATAGTATATTGGACAGTATTATTTGGGTTTTAAATGAGAAAACTTTTAGCAACGGTTTAGGCTTCGAATTTTGTTATGTACTTGGAAACGAGAGTTGCTCGTTTCATTCAGGCTTATAGGATCTCGACAATATCAAAACATCATGAGTTTAACACAAGTTTCAGAGGTACGTCTGTTGCTTTTATAAGCGATTCTATCAGTCATCAGCCTAGGCTTTTCCGAACTATGTTTGGGTTTGCTTCCAGTCTAACCGGAACAGGTGAATACCAGTATTTTACACGAAGCAACTGCCTCGCAGACTGACCTCCACAGACCAGATACTGGGTTACAATACGACGTCGATACCCTTGGTATGACTGTTCTCTGCTGCAAGTCTGCAACTGCTTAACGTGCTTTCCGAGGCACGGAGGATATGTAAAGATGGCGACCCATCCACGGACCAGCCGCGGCAAGCGTAGTAAAACCTGATCGATCGACCCGTGCGGCTGTTATTCCTTAGCCACAAGCCACTTATACTTAGATCATCACAGTCTTATCGCGAAAGCAAAACAAAACACTGTCATTACTCACAAGAGTCTTTGAGGAAGTATTGCATCTTGCAATAATTAATCCACAGCAGAGATAGTCAAGATGAATCTTGATAGCGGCAATAAAATAAACAGTTTCGTTTATGTGGGTCGCTTTTATTGCGCGGACATTAACTAAAAGGGTCCCCGAACTGTCCTGAGAGCTGTGTGAAAGACGTCACGTTTGTCCGTGGCCAATGTTTGATGTATAATATTTAGTTTATCGCACAAATTTCGTCGTTTTCGGGCGAATGAGATCCGAGCAATCAGTCAGCGGAAATTGTGCCCCTAACTTCGGCCTCTTGCAGTTCTCCGGACTTTGGCACCACCTTTTAGCAGCTAAAGGGAAAATCGGAATTGAAATTGTGTGAAAGATTAGGAAACGTTTTGGTAGGTTCATGATCTCTCTACCTATTACATAATAGAATAGAAGATTTTTTTCAACATACTTTTTTATTGATTTTTCTGGCGTTACAACTACTTACGAGTACATGAAGTAAGTATGGCACAATTTTTTTGTATAAAATATATTTTCGTGTAGCTTATCAACATCAATCAATAAACTCAACCTATCGCAGTTCACTGTTGGACATAGACTTCCGCCACGGGTTAGGGAGCAACTCGTCCCACTTCGAAACTGGGACCAGGAACCAATTCCATTTTTCTAATTTGGTTAAGGGGCAACTCGTCCCACTTCGAACCTGCATCCAGTCCGTCCCAGCTACCTTTTTGAGGTCGTCGGTCCATCTAGTTCGGGGAAGTCACACACTACGTTTGCCGGTACGCGGTCTCCACTCCATGACTCGTCTGCTCCACCGGCCATCGGTCCTTGCCACTTCAGCTTTGCTTGTCAACATGTTTTTGATAGTAATGGTTGTGTAACGAACAGTAATATCATTAGTAACAAATATACAGGGTTATTGGAAAAACACCAACAACCTCTTTAGAGGTCATTGTACTCATCATTATGAAAAGCTTTTAATATGGGACCAAACCTGAAATCGCGAAAAAAAAAATCAGCTGTTCCCTAAATTTTGACGAGTTATACTAACATAAATGTGGGGAACAGCAGATTTTTTTTCTTAAGAGGTTGTTCTTTCCAATAACCCTGTATAATATGTACGATTGCACAGACACCAGCACATCAAGCTACCACAATCTGTCAAATTTCTTTAATAGATTTTCAACTTTATCGCTAAAGCATAAGGTTCAAAGTTGATTGGGAAAATTTGACAATTCCGGGTAGCTTGACGTGCTGGCGTCTGTACGTATTACCTACTTACTGTTTGATTTCTTTGATTTCGTGAGAGAGGTCGTGGGAATATGAGGTAATAGGTATGTGTTGAGATACAACGGTGAGCTAGATTAGAAATACATTTCCGTCATATGCCACCTAAATAGGTTTTTATTCTGGGTAATTTAATAAACTAAAAGAAGTTCGTCCTATTAGTGACCGAATTTGTATCGAGTTAGCGCTACTGCTCCAACCCGCGACCGGGTTAGGTTTGCGGAACAGGTTCGGAATAATTCCTTAGCATGAGGTTCTGAGTTCGGGTGGGGCAGTGTTACCGGGTTTTTTCGTCTGGAATTCTGGAGCAGCCCGAAGTCTGGATTTGTGCCCCGTTGATGGCAATAGGCTCGCCCCTTATTACATGGGATTTAAACATAACTGGCGAACGATACGGTACACCTTTATTGACATTTTCATCATTATTGATATTATTATTTTATTATTATTTGTACACCAAGTGGTAGGACATACAGTTTGAAATTGAAAACATGCGACAAACCGAAATTGGAGATTGTTTTCATCATTATGAACAACTTTTAGTTTATAGTAAAAGTTATTCATAATGATGAGTATATTCTCCCATTTCGATTTGTCGCATGTTTTCAATTTCACCCTGTAGAGATCATAATATACTTGACTGTAACACCTGTTACAACCTATGTTCACAAATAAATGAATTGAATTGAAAGAATCATCTCTGCGTAACCCTTTTGGGAATACAGGCGTGATGTTAGTTCAACAAAAAACATTCAACGACACTCATTTTGGCGCAAAACAAAGAAAAAGTTGAATTATGTAAGCGTCTCAACGAAAATACTCAAGATTAATGTTTTAGAAGATTAGTTTCGCAACAAATTGAGCCTGAAGCCCTAACAACAACTGATATTTATC
Source organism: Gortyna flavago (assembly GCA_963669345.1). Taxonomy (NCBI): domain Eukaryota; kingdom Metazoa; phylum Arthropoda; class Insecta; order Lepidoptera; family Noctuidae; genus Gortyna; species Gortyna flavago. Next base: position 4,691,119 of record OY770144.1, read on the forward strand.
TCTCTCAAGTTCTACACAGGCCAAAAAAATCAATTGCTGTCCATATAAAGGCTGATCGTGAGGGGCCCGTGGCTAAATAATAAGCCGCACAGGTCGATCGTTCAGGTTCAGCTACGCTTGTCGCGGTTGGTCTGTGGATGGGTGACCCGATTTTTTTTTTAAACTTTCCCCTACACTGGGAATTTCTCCTGTCCTGTGGGTGCGTTTTCAAACATTTAAATTCACATACACAAACAGCCAGGCCCGAAAACACTACTTGTACGTCATACAAATATTTGTTCCGTGCGGAAATCGAACCCGCTACACGCAGCGCAGCAGTCAATCGCTTAACCACTGCGCCAAACGTACAGTCAATCATCGTCGTTATTTTTACATACCGAGACCCCTCCGTGCCTCGGAAAGCACGTTAAGCCGTTGGTCCCGGCTGTCATTCGTGGATCTTTGACAGTCGTTACGGGTTGTCAGAAGCCCGAAAGTCTGACAACCAGTCTTACCAAGGGGTATCGTATTATCTAGTAACTGGGTTGTGGAGCTCAGATAGCCAGTCGCTCCATGTAAAATACTGGTATTCTGCTGCATCCGGTTAGACTGGAAGCCGACCCCAACATAGTTGGGAAAAGGCCAAGCAGATGATACAGGCTGATCGTGATGGCCCAGTGGGTAAGGCTTTCGTCTCTCATACACGAGGTTGTGGGTATCATATCCGGGCAAGTACCAATGTGACTTTTTCAATTCATATACTTTCTGAGTTCATCTTGGTAATTACTGACTACGGTGAAGGTAAACATCAGGAGAAAACCAGATATCTATCTATCTATACTAATAATAAAGCTGAAGAGTTTGTTTGTTTGTTTGAACGCGCAAATCTCTTGAAATACCAGTCGGATTTGAAAAATTCTTCTTGCATTTGATAGCCCAATTCTAGAGGAAGGCTGTAGGCTATTTAACATCACGCTATGACACTTAGGAGCCGAGCAAAATAAAATAAAGTCAGAAAGAACGCTGAGCGAAAACGAAGTGATAACGCGGGCAGGCGATGCGATGCGATGGGGTGGGTCAGAGGAACAAGAAGGTTCACGCAGACGTAGTCGCGGGCAGAAGCTAGTAGTAACTATAAGTCTGAAGTCGCCAACCCGTCTTGAGCAAGCGTGGTGTCAATGTTTGTGCCTTCTCTATCTTTGCCCTACAGCGGGACAATAATAAGCTGGGGGTGTCATATAAAGGTTTCGGGATGCATGAGGGCGTTCGCTACTCTAAGCGTGCGCACGCGGCGGGTTTATACACCGCAGTGGCACCCGCTCCGTGCACCCGCCGCGTGCGCACGCTTAACGTAGCGAATGCCCTGAAGAAGCCTCCTCGTGTAGCACAGTTTGTTCCGCCAGTTATTCAAATGAACCGAGCGCTTGGCGAATCCTGGACAGTCAAATCCAACATACTATTTGACTGGCCAGTTCTTCCCTTGCTAAAGGGCTAACGCCCGCCTGGTTTGGGACCACCCTCTCACCGGAGTCCGGAATCAAGCAGCCTGCTGTGTTTCGTCGTTGCGTGGGAGTTCCAGTGCCTTAGGCATCTTCTGGGCACGCTCGATCCATCATAGACCTCATCCATCTATTTCCATCAGGCGTGATCGAGGTCAAGAGCCCCATTCAGCAATAAAAAAAAATAACAAAAAAGGCTACTCAACTTATACAATCAAAAGTTGGCTTCAAAATTGTCCAATTTATTCGGTTGACGTTATCTCCGAAATGACGTCACGCCTTAGCCATCTTGGATGATGAATAGGGTCCGAGCAGTCGAATTACTTACCCAACATTTCGTTAACCTCGTAAGTTATTTCTCAGCGTTTTCCTTGTTGTTCTTGTACTCGTTAACACCTAAATAGGTTTGTCCTAATGTAATTTGTGAAGGAGTTTTTTTGTGTTTTTTGAGATCTATGCAATATGATTTGTCTTAAGCTTGATAGAGGTACTTAGGAATTAATCTAAGGCTATATGGATTGTGTGTATTTTTATGTGTGATCCGCAATAAACGATATTATTATTAATCTTAAGTCAAGGTCAGACAGTCAGATTCAAGGCAAGCAATCAATCAAATCAACTCAGCCTATTGCAGTCCACTGCTGGACAAAGGCCTCTCCCAGACTGCGCCACAATACCCTGTCCTCCGCCTTCCGCATCCAGTCCGTCCCAGCCACCTTCTTTAGGTCATCCGTCCACCTAGCTGAGTGGCGTCCAACACTACGCTTGCCGATACGCGATCTCCACTCCAGGACTCGTCAGCTCCACCAACCATCGGTCCTTCGACAAACATAGCCAGCCCAATGCCACTTCAGTTGGCTTACTCTGCTAGCTATCTCGGTAGCACAAGGCAAACGCTAAATGACAAATACAGATAATTAAGGACAGGTTTAGTTTTTGAAGCCTATGCTGTTCCACCAGTCCCACTGCTTGACAAAGGTCCCAAATCCTTCAAGTTGAAACGTTCTAAAAAAAAAAAACAATATTTTTCTTGTAGGTTCTTAATTTCATCACGAACAGATCCCTTCATATCTAAAGCTGTACCTTCCTACAGTACATATTCAATGCGATTTTACATAAGTAGGTACTAATAATAATAACTGTCAACCCTGCGGATGTGTACGGACAAAGGCTCTCCACAGGCATCCATTTTGGATATGGCAACAATAGGCAAACTTTTCTATTCATACCATCAATTCGCCTCCTTATAGGAATAGCGGGTTAAATAACAGTAATGCGTATTGCGTAGTATTTGCAGAAAGAAATTATTTTAGACTGATGTATGCCATTATGGGTAAAGTAGACTATATGTACTATCGCGGACACTCCCGCCTGACCACCACTACCTAAGTTCATTTTTGCTTGCACTCAAAAAATAGAAGCGCTCTCTAGTAAGCGCGCCAATGTCAAACAGTTCGTCCGTAAAATTCACAAACGGGTTACACTTAAGGGGGGGCATAAAGCCAGAAAAAAATCAAATTTCACCCGCTCTTCCTTGCCTACCCCTCTCATCAAACACGACAAAAACAAAACACAATCCCTTCCCGCCAGCAGAAACTTTTCGCCCGGCAAAGTAAGCCAGAGATTAAAACAGAAGAAGAACTAGCGGGGGATCGAAGGGGGGAGGGGGGGGGTCTCAGGGGATCGGACCGGCCGGTATAAATCATATATATTTGTGTTTGAATTTCCATCTTCTGTAATAAGTATGATACGCAAAATAATCAGATGAAATGGCTCTATTCAATCTACCTAAGTATGATAGCAGGCTGTGCAAGTAGATATCTTGATAGGGAAATATTATTGTATGTCCCTGAATCTGTTCTGATGCTGGTAACAGATTCACGGACATACAAGTAATACAGCCTATCTATGAATTTCAAATTCTGGATTGAAGGACTAACTTTACTATACAGTAAAAAAAAATCTTATATTAGAGAGCAAACCAAATGTATAGGCATTCAACTCAATGCCTATACATATTCGATTCCGAATGAAATTACAAATGAACGATTTTCGGATATTTTCCTGTACCTATTTATGCTGTGAGACCTTGCTTCTTGCCAATTTATATTATTCTAGATAAACGGGAATAATTAAAACCTATAAGGTGGTGTACCTTATAGGTTTTAATTATTCAAGGATTTAAATTTCAAAACACGCGACATGAATGGCAATTTATGCCAGCTTCTAAGTCAGCGTCTTAGAGGCTTGATATTTCTACAGCTCCAAGAAACCGTAGATCTAAGTATTTGATATAAATTTCAACTTGATACGTATTTCTGAGAAAAAGGGACAGACGGATGGACAACGAAGTTATCCTGTATCTAAGGATTTCGATTTTTCCTTTTGAGGTACGGAACCCTAAAAAGCAAAAGCACTCCCATCAAAGTATTATATTACATACTCCTAATCATAAATCATGAAGAAAACAAACTCAACAAATTTGTTTTTTTTTAACGATATAAAGGCCAATATAATCGCATTGCTTATCTTACGATTTTTTACTTTGAGCTATTTTAATCAAGCCTTTTTAGAATGACGACGTTATAATGGTCATATTAAGGACAAAGATTATTGAAAATATCAATCAAAAATCTTAGAAAATTTGTTGCGCAGTGATGAGCAACCCTATTTAATTTTTCTGGTAATGGTTTCTCAAATTACAATATTTAATCGAAATATGATCATTGTTCATTCCCTTTATTTTCAATGCAATTCTTTAGTAAGTAAAAACATCTGTTTATTTTGCATATACTTACTATACGCTAAGTTTGAATTCAGAATCTAAGAATCATGTCTTAGTATTTTTTTGGAACTAGAAACTCAATGTTGACGTGACAAAGTTCAAATTCCAATGTAACCAAATTTTGTTTAGGACCTACAAGTTGGACGTCACCACATCTTGATGAAAAACAGTGTTGACCAAGAAAAAAATTATATTTGTATATCGTGGATTTTTCTTTGCAGGATCGTGCAAAGTCAATAAATTAGCAATAGTGATACCCAAGTAAAAATAATATTCTTATGGTGGATTTTGCACTGTATTATGCAACGTCAAACGGCATGTGTCATAAAAGCCTTTCCTGCGCGAAGTGCGAGTAGGAAAAAATCCCCGCCGAAAACATTTGTGGAAAACGAGCCCAAGTTCGGTACAAAAGAAGTACATGTTTGTCGGATTTACCGATATAGCATCTATGTAAATGGGTTCCAAAGTCTAAAGTTCATGAGGTTCCTCTTTTGTAACTGTTGAAACTTTAGCTTTAAAAGCTTGCCAAGTTATAATATGAACTTTAGACTTTCTGTCAACTCTATGGAACTTAGCACCCATTTAGAGCCTAACTCTTTTATCGGCGAAGCCGACAATCCCAAACATGTTGATCCGTCACAACCTTTACTCATCCTCACCATAAAAAGAAGGCTAGTCATGAGAACACTATCGGAATGAAATATTTCATGTGCACAGCGTTTCGTACTTTTGTCCACAATAAACTCATTACGTTTCCGATATTTCTTTTGTATGCTCCAATAATAATATACCCTTTACGCTGAATTTCGAGTTTCAACTTGATTTAGGGAATAGTACCTACTAAAACCATACGAAGTTTGTCAAGAAAAGTGGAAGAAAACGAATTTGGATTTTGAGTTAATCACCGTAAGGTCTAAAATCTCCAGCACGAACTTTCAAATGAACGCTAGTTGGCTATGTTGCAAATTTTCTCCGCAAGAAAATGATCCGAAATGCAGAACAATGGCGCTAGTGGTACTTTACCAGTCCAAAATCTGTCAAATAAAATGTATGTCATCTTGACATTTCAAATATCAACATTGAATTATTTCAATATTTTTATTTTATAGTTTTGCCTCGTTATTTGTTTAGTTCATCAAGTCTTATTGTTTTTAATAATCGTTTCGGGAGTGGTTTTAGTTATTTTTCCATGTTTTCTATTTCACAGTGTCTTTCCTACAAAGTGATAAATTACGAAAATATTGTTTACGTAAATTAAATATATAGCAGCGCAGCCGAAAATTCGAGCACAGACCTCTCGTCTCAACAGAGCGGAGGCGACTGATTTGTGAAACATATATATGTTTGAAGTTCCCGCAACGTGCGACGGAAGATGATTTCTTCCACGAACTAAGAACGTCGTAACTGCTATAAGCTTATCGTCGTAATAAAACCACAAATAAAAGTAATAAATAAAAATGCTTCCACAATCTAAGTCGCATTATATTAATAAATTAATCATCAAATTTTCATTCTAGTAGTCATAAGCATATTAAGTACAAATCGAAAAGTCGTGAAAATTGGAGGTAACTTCGTGATGTTTTTTATTAAAGAAAATTTTACTATTTTGTGTTTCTGTGCCACAATAAGTTTGGAAATATCATGTAGTTATTCGTGTTATTTTTATTTTATACCTAAGTCTCATCAATTTCATGAAAAATCATTTTGAAGTTAGGCTATTTTGGTTGATACCTGCTCTTAATGCATCACTAAGCTGCGCAGTGCAGGTTGCAGCTAATTGCGTTATCGCTTTCCTAATAGGCAAAAACTTTAAGGGGGCGTGTCTTGGCGCCGCCGCAGCTTATAGCCGAATTTTTTTTTAATGATCAGGCGGAAATGGCCGCTTTGGTACATTGGTTATTTAACATTATGTTGATCTCACCAAGTTCAGTTTGTATACGGAACCATCAAACTGATCTCATGACTGACATCTGCCTAGCCTTGTTGTTTATGATGTTACTAATATAGTCCTACGAGGTTATTAGTGTTTTAAAAATAACCCTGTATAACCCGTGCCGTAAACAAACCGTGTCGAGTTTATCAGTCGTCGGTCGTGCGATAATTAAAAGGATAAAAACAGTTTTAACTTTACTGTACAATTTAAATTTAATAATTGATAACAAAAACGGAATTGCGTGTTATCATATTATAAACTTCCGTATGCTAGCGAGTAGGTAATTCTTGTACCTACAATTTTTTTTGTTATACCTAAGTAAGTACCTATACCTATATGTGATGGAAGTAACTGAAGCCCATTTAACAATATCATGGGCAATTTTTAGGTCAAAGAATCACCAGTGCCATCCAACGTGGCAATGCTGCCAGCCTGTTAGGCACTTTTCCCACTGACAGCGATGCGAATTTTTTGATGCACTATGAGCTCTTCTATTTTCTTCATTTACATTCTTGTACATCGTATAAATACATTTTAGTGTTAGATATGGATTGTATTTATAGAAAAAAATAAATAGTATGATAATAAATCATACTATATATTTTATCATTTAGTATTAGATGTTGTTATCATCAGTAATAGGTTTTTTTTATGTATTTAATTTATATTTTTTTTGTTTTGTTCTAGGTAAGGAAAATTAATTATCAATTTCAACGCCGCCCGGCCGCCTGTAACCTGTAAGTGATAAACATGTATTTTAAACGCGTCATTATAAACTTCTTACAACTTAAATATCGTAAAAAATTAAAGAAAAAAAAAATTTTTTTGAGAGAGAGGAGAAGATAGGGAGGGAGAGAGTTTGTAAAAGTTATTGATAACCAGCGACCCGTGTGCTACCCGTGTACTTCTCACGGTTTTTACGACAAGACATCTTGGAAATCATCATCATCGAAAACTACCTTTTGGAAGGGGCGACTAGAATCAATTCAATTTTATTGTACCTAATTTTTGACGTTCAAAAGTGCCTTTTATGTGCCTATTTTAAATAAATACATCGAGATTTCTTTATTAAGTGTAAGTTGTATATTAATAATAAACACATAACACAATAACACATAAATTCTCTAAATTATAGTGAAAACTGCATCAAAATCCGTTGCGAAGATTAGAAGAACAACTTGGCTACACAGACAAGACACGAAAAGTGACTTGTGATATGTATAGATAGGTATATATGAACCATGCATAAGGCAGGTCCTTAAGGTGTATACAAATAAAGCGTGGGTTGTCCCTAACCGTGTTCGAAGAAAATTACTTTGATTTCCGCTGCCATTCCACTTCATATTTTCTGTATTTCCGCTGCCTTCATATTTTCTTTCTGTACTTTTCCGTTCTTGGATTTTACCTTGACAACTAACAGTATTTCGTAAACTAGAGGAAAATACAGAAAAAAGTCTTTTATACAGGGCGACTTGTAATTTGACGTATTCCTTTCAGGACGTGATAGTGTAACCAATTGGCTACAATTAAGCACCCCATAAAGCCTAGGCAAAAATTTAAGGGATTCCAGAAAACCCAATTTTGATGAATTTTCGCCTAGGCCACTATATAAGAGGAATCTTATCATCGAGAACACCCATCATCATCTGCCTAGCCTTTTCCCAACTATGTTGGGGTCGGCTTCCAGTCTAACCGGATGCAGCTGAATACCAGTATTTTACATGGAGCGACTGCCTATCTGACCTCCACAACCCAGTTACTGGGTAATACGATACCCCTTGGTAAGACTGGTTGTCAGACTTTCGGGCTTCTGACAACCCGTAACGACTGTCAAAGATCTACGAATGACAGCCGGGACCAACGGCGTAACGTGCTTTGATTTCCGATCATCGAGAACACCCATTATCATTAATAACAACAAATTATTTCTAGAATTTAAATATTTATTGATAAGTTCACTGAACATATTATTATGTAGTTCACTGATAACTAAAATCCGCTAGCATTCTATTATCGCTTCCTCTTGCCCAGCATAGCTATTCACAAACATACGATTCACTATCGTATCGACAATTACACTTGTTCGATAACCTGATTTCTGAACCGAAGGACCGGCAAAACGCTATTCACAGATCCGTGTGGAAGGGTTTTTTTTTAGGTGTGTATACGGGGAACGCTACAAAATGGTAGTAAATAGATATTCGTGGTAGAAAATTTTAAGTGGTACATAAATGATTTTTATTGAGTATTTCACTATGGACAACTATAGATTATGCATTCAGTAACTATTAACAAATAAAAAAACAGTAAGCAATGATTTTATTAATAAATAAAATTTACCTCATTTCTATTAAACTTGCTTTGTAAACTTCAACTTTCTGTCAAACCTGGAAATCTGGATTAATTATTTTTCTGAATCTTGTTTTTATAAAGATAATTGAGAACTACACGGAAGACAAGGCGGTATGGTCGAAAGACTTATAGCCTGCCCGCACGTTTCTAAAATACGCTTTAACGGCGCGTTTAAAAACGTGGTGTGACAGGCCCTTATACATACTGTAAGTACCTGCGGTTCTCTGGGTTGTAGACATTACGGCTAATGGCTATGTACAAACTGGGACTGTAATAGCCTTTTAAGTTCATCAATTGAGTGAGGAGGTACACGTCGTGTGTTTATTTAATTAAGGTCGTGTTCATTTATCATGAAATCGCCTGAAATAAACGTATTAGTGGTGGTAATAATTCTTTTAATGACCAATTTACAAAGTTAAGGTGCTACCTCGAAAATAAATCCGGGCGACTGATGTACAGACGCCAGCACATCAACCTACCCGAAACTGTCAAAATTTCCCAATCAACTTTGAACGTTATAATTTAGCGATAAAGTTGAAAATCTATCAAAGAAATTTGACAGATTGTAGTAGGTTGATGTGCTGGCGTCTGTACCAAGCGAGCGAAATTGATGCTTATGATATGACGATGAATAACTTTTGAAACGCAAAAGAAGAACATGGCTATAATGTGCGTGCGCTCGGAATAAAACGACGTACCTATGTGCAAAAACGAATTTACTCCTTACAAAATAAATTAATTTTATGATAATTCTCTGTGTCTTAAAGTAAATTCCATTGAATAACTTAAGCGTTACGCCGTGATGCCGTAAAGAGTATAAAAATAGATATAACTTTACAATTTTTTTGTATCGAGAAAAATTCATTGAATCGTGTATTAATTCCTTTTACATGATACTAGATCTAAGAATCAAAAAACATATTCCAAAATACTAAGTAATACTAACAAAAACAAATAAATACAAATATTTTGTGTAACTTGTAGAAAAAACATACTTTTTTCAACAAATTGTATTTACGGCGAAGGGGAAGCCCCAGAAGTGACTTTATTGGTGATGTTCTTCAGAAAGATCAGGTGCGTAGTACCTAATCGCAACCGAGGCGCGTGTATGACCAGATGTAAAGGAAAAAAAAATCGTAGTGTGTGGCATTCTATAGTTTTTTCCTGCCCTTGTTGAAGAAGGCGTGACTTTGTGTATGTACAGACGCCAGCACATCAAGCTACTACAATCTGTCAAATTTCTTTAATAGATTTTTAACTTTATCGCTACTGCAGCGTAAGGTTCAAAGTTGATTGGGAAAATTGGACAGTTTCAGGTAGCTTGATGTGCTGGCGTCTCAACATACAATTTTTTTTTTTATTAAATACGTTAAGTATGTGTTTTTCCATAATGAGCGTCTATTCGGAGAAGAGAATCTAAAATTCCTTACATTATCAATGCTATTTATAATTTCCTTTAGATGTATGTATACTGAAAGTTGAAATCAAAGCAAAAGTCATTTATGTGTTCAGATTACGCTGAGAATCAGCACTTTTCAAACGTCAAAATGACATAAGACAGTCCCCCAAATCGCACGCACTTCACCACTTCCTGGTGCTTTAGCTGGGCGGAAGAAGTGGCGCAACAAACTCTCCAGCAGCACACTGTCTGTTCAATTAGAAAAACTTGATTCTATACAATAATAGGTTGAATCTAAAACGATTTGTCAAATCAATTACCACGTAGACTAAAAATTCTTGCCATAAAAATAGACGTGTACCTATTTATAATAAACCAGACTAAAACAGACTGCTTAAATAAATACCAAAATATCATCCTAAATCATAAGAATATTAAAAGGATAGCAAAAAGCTTTCATCCTAATATGTAAAGTAGGTAAGTACTTAATATTAAGGCGCTACCCAAACGTGGGACACCGTAAAACGCTCAGTTTTTTATCGCACAGTTCGGCGTATTGGTACCTAAATATTACAAGCCAGAAAAAAAATTGTGTAGGTATTGTCTAATTTTCAAAAAAAAAACTTTCTTCAAAAATATTTCATATAAAATTAAATAATATCATGATAAAAGAATCGTAAGTCAAAGCTCAAAAAAAAAGTTTTGTCGCGTAATTCTCAAAATGTTAAGCGTAAACTATCATATTTAATATATAATGTTATTAAAGAGAATTCAATCTACTAAAGAAATACTAAAAACTATTCCACTGAGCCGTGCACTTATTTTTCTAATTGAATTAAAACTGCAAAGTTACTTTTATTTTAGTGGTCTTTTGATTTAACTAACATCAAACGCATCGCTGTTTTGAACTTTATTTGTTGCCGCGATGCGTTATTGTTAATTACCTAAAAAGTTGCTTCTTACCGCGCCTTAACTCAATATTTCATGCTTCATGACAGTCCCTTAAAGTATTTTTCTGAAAGCACTGCTGAGTAACCAAAGAGATACTAATTTTGAGTGAGTCGACTCCATAGGCCCATGTCATAACGAGGGAAGAAATGTAAGCATGACCGTCACAGAAGGTCGAGGGACCGAGTCACTCAGTCCGAGTGAATAGTTGACGGAGCGAGACTGCGACCCACTTGTGAAGGGTAGTGAACGAATGATTTCTGGTGGAGGGAAAATCGGAGTTTACAGCTGAATGAACTATCGTTTGTTGTGTGTAAGGTGAGATATGACTCGAAGTTGTTGAGGCGATAACTAAATTGCCTCCTGGAGGCTGTTTACGCATTTTGGGAATATCTTTATGAAATATTCCCAAAGAAATTCCCTCAGATCTTTACTCAATACTCTATATTTATTAACATTTCACAAAGTGATATTAGGTGGAAGGTTTACAAAGATATGATATGATAGGAGACAGGAACAGGGCTTTCATCTGACTAATTAATTGGTATACTTAAGCCCCTTACTAATAAACGTATTATTTCAGATGAATAGTTACTACAAATTGCTGACGACAGCAAGAGAGAAATCGGTGTGATTTCTCTCTTTCAGTCGTCAGCAATTTGACTATCGAAAAAAAAAAAAATAAGTTATCTATCCATAATACATAATTAGATATAGAAAATAAAGCTGAAGAGTTTGTTGGTTTGAATGCGCTAATCTCTGGAACTACCAGTCAGATTTGAAAATTATTTTTACATTTGATAGCCCAATTCTTGAGGAAGGACCCTTAGGAGATGAGCAAACCAAAAAAAAAACAGAAAGAACGCTAAACGAAAACGAAGTAATAGCGCAGGCTGGCGATGTGGTGACAAATTTCACGCAAAGTCAGGGGCAGAAGTTAGTTATTTTTTTTTATTATAAATATTTAATTTGAAATTATTAATTTAGATAGCTTTAATAACAATGCCTTTCTTTTTCCACAAACATCTTCAGTTTTCTTTGAATGATCTGTGCTTATAATATAAATTTAAGAAGATATATGCTTAAAAAAACCTACATAATCAGATTATAATGTTCCCACTGCTGGGACACAAGCCTCCTCTCTGAGAGAGGGAGTGGCCCGTAAACCACTAGGCCCAGTTCGGGTTGGTACATGTCACATGTCTTCGATTTTTTGGTTCTAGGACATGCCGGTTTCCTCACAATGTTTTCCTTCACCGTTTTGGGAGCAGTGGTTATGATTAAAAAAAAACCGATCAAGTGCGAGTCGGACTCGCGCACCGAGGGCTCCGTATAAATTTGTAGGTATGTAAATAGTTTTAAATTATTTTTTAATGTAACTACAAATTTACGGTTTTCGGATTTTTTCCTTTACTTGTGCTACATGACATTGCTTCTTACCAATTTAATGATTCTAGGTCAACGGGAAGTAACCTTGTTTTGATTTCGGAACATAAACGCCCGTATCTTTTGATTGCGTTTATACTTAGAAGTTTGATTTTTTTACTGCTTCCAGGACTGGCAGGATTGAGTATTTGATATTAATTTCAACTTGATAACTCCACGCGTTCCTGAGAAAAAGGGTCTTGACTGACGGACAGACAGACGGACAACGAAGTGATCTTATAACGGTTCCGTTTTTCCTTAGGTACGGAACCCTAAAATGAAGTGAAGCGCCTGTCTGGGTTTCGGACTCGTAAGTCGGGGCCGATAAAACTGGGCCACCACTGCTCACTGGCACTACCAGATAAAGCAAAACTCTTCTTCATCAACCTCATTACTCGAACATAACTCGATCGCACGCCAGCTTATACTTCGAAATTAGAACCTTTCTTTCAGCTGAATAAAGGAAACAGCTTTTCCATTTGTCGGTTGACAGGTTTGACATTATTTTCTTCTTTAGGAATTTTTATTTCGTAACCTCGTCAATCATGAAAGGCTTTCGATATTACTTGGACATGATTGGTACATTACCGAGGGACATATTCATATCGAAAATAGAAAATATTTGGGACCATGTTTCATCAGTCTATTTTTTTTTTTTTTTTTTTTTTTTTTTTTCTCTTTATTTAATTTTGGGACTTTTATATAAAATACATGACAGTCCCATCGTACCTTATTACAACAATAAAACAAAGAATCTATCTAAATAACCTCTTAGGCCAACCATCCACTCAATCAGTAGACTTAAAACGAAGATTTACAAATCTAAAAAGACTTTTAGCATCGTCAGACAATGGCGTAGACAAAATCTCATGAAACAATCCTATATTATTTTTATTTAATTGTAGATCTTTTATGAATTTTTCCCTCTCAGTCTGAAAGCGGACACATTCCGTCAACAAATGCACAACGTCTTCTATCTTACCACATGTCTCACAGTTTGGAGAGATGCACTTTTTCATGAGGAATCCAAAATTGTTAAGAGGCATGTGTCCAGATCTCAATCTGAGAGCAGTTACCAATAATCGCCTACTTAACTTACTATTTATAAACCAAGGTATACGAGGGGGTTCAGCAGCTATCGTCTTATACCAAATACCTTTACTTTTAGACCTCATATTAAAATATTCCACCCAAAGTTGATTACATTTATCTTTGTATTTTGGCAGCATTTCTGAAAAATTTGGTTTAATATTTAGGTCACTTCCTTCAAAAATTCCTTTTTTTGCCAGCTTATCAACCTCCTCGTTTCCTTTCAAACCTATATGAGAAGGAATCCATTGCAGCCTCAGATCCATGCCATTACTGGATAACACATCTATTTTTGAAATAATATCATAAGCTATCGATGCACCTCTGTAACCAGAGGCGCATCGAGCTATATGCTGAAGAGCACTTTTGCTATCCACACATATGAGTACTTTTCTGCTATCAATGGTTCCAGCATATGACAAAGCCTCCGAAATCGCAGCGAGTTCCAACGACATAATGCACAAAGGAGAACTTATTTTAAAACATTTACTATTTTCTGGTCTAAGGGGATCATAGAAGGCAGCACCTCTTCCCTCAGCAGTTTTGGACCCATCAGTATAAATAAAATAATATTCACAATATTTTTCTCGTAGTTCAGACATAGTAGAAACATATAAATAATTCGGATCATATGTCCTCTTAGGCATTTTAATTACCTCTAGGCTTCGAATGATTAAGCTATGAATATTAATTTTGGTAATCCATGTTCTTAAACTAAACATTTCTAAAAGAGGTTTAGTATCTAGATTTTCTTCCTTCACTTCCCTATACGCCGTAGTCAATAGTGGCATTTCTTTATTTGACCAATATCTGATGTGTCCCAAACTGCCAAGTTCAGTTAACAATTTGTTTGTAACATTACCGACTATGGAGAAAGATTTTAAACAAAACTTATATGCTAACCACTTTCTTCGCAAAAACAGTGGAGGAACACAGAGCTCACTCTCCATGACGTGAATTGGCGTACTTTTTATAAATCCGCCCACTATTCTTAGTGCTTGATTCTGAACTTTGTCTAATTTGTACTGGTGTGACTTAGCACTATTATTATAAAGGAAAGACCCATAATCTAGCCTACTTCTTGTAATTGCTATATATATTCTCCGTAGGTGGCTCTGATGCACACCCCACGAAGAACTTGCAAGAATTTTTAGCATATTAATGTATTTTTGTGCCTTTTCAATGGTTTCATTAATGTGTTTATTCCAGCGTAAAGATTTATCAAGCCACATTCCTAAATATTTATAAGTAACTACAACACCAAGGGGATCATTATTTACTACCAGGCTAACTTGTTGTTGTCTTCGACCTTTATTAAAAATACAATATTTTGACTTACTTACTGAAACTTTTAGGCCCAACTCTTCCAGGATATCGGTAAAAATATTTAATGAATATTGAATTTTGTCCGCACATTCAAGAATGTCCTTACCGGTTGTGTAAAATACAAAATCGTCCGCGTATTGACATACACTTATGTTTTCAGTAATAACTTGACAAATCCTGAAAGTTGTAATGTTAAAAAGAAGTGGTGACAGAGGGTCCCCTTGAGCCAAACCATTTCTCGCGAATCTAACTGTCTCACTATCTCCCCCAGAATCACTAATGATTTTAAGGTGCCTTTCACTAAGGAAGTTCCATATATATTGGCAGATATTTCTACCCACATTCAAATTATCAAGAATCGTCGTCATTTTATTTATTAAAACATTATTATATGCACTTTCGATGTCCAAAAAGCAAGCCAAAGTAGGGAGGTTTTTAGAAAAGCCAATTTGGATTTGTGTCACCAGGCGTGCTAAACAGTCAAGACAAGATTGACCTCTTCGAAAACCAGTAGTAAACGGTGACAAGATCCTATTTCTTTCCACCAACCATTCAAGTCTCTTTGCAATCATCGCATGAAAAATTTTGCATAAACAAGATATCAGAGATATAGGTCTGAGTTTACCACTGCCATTCGAAAAGCTCCCCGCCTTCGCAATTGCTATGACTTTAATTTCACGCCATTGTGATGGGAGATCACCAGACCTGAGTATCATATTATACAACCGTAACAAGTATACCACCCCGATTTCAGGTAAGTGTGAGATCATCGAATAAGTGATCATATCTACACCTGGAGCTGTATCTTTTTTTTTAAAACATCCGCGAATCTCGCTTACATTGAAATCTGTCTCTAAAGATTCATTAATAGATGAGAAGGATGGCGATGGTGACATTACAAAATCCGGAGTAAGGGTACGCAATAATTCTGTTTTCGCTTCTTGAGAGACAAATACTTTAGATCGTTTGTATCCTTTCATCCAACGCATTTTACTCCACATCTCAGAAGCCGACATTGTATGATCAATACCATCACAGAGAGTTTGCCAGTCATTAAATCTGGCTTTACAAATTGCTAGTTTTGCATTAGACGTCTTTTCTTCGAGTAAATTTAAATTATCAGGAGTAGGATTTTTTCGAAACTTGGCCAAAGCTAGTCGTCTCTCAGCAACTAATCTCGAGATCGATTGAGACCAATAACCCTTTGGATTAAAATTGCTATTCGGATTATGACACGACTTTTTCATGGGAATGGTTTCATCCGCAGCACTATCAATACCATGGATAAAATGATCATATAACTTTTGAACATCCGTTGAGTCTACAGAAATAGATAAATGTTTAGACACAAGCGTTCCAAAAGAGCTCCAGTCTGCTAATTTATAATTCCGAGTTTGAGAAACGTGTAAGACATCTCGATAACGCATTTTAATCATAATACATAAGTGGTCGCTTCCCAAGTTCTCGCTTATGACTGACCACTTAAAGTTAATTGCTATATCAGTCGATGAAAATGTAATATCTGGAGACGATTCCTGGAGATAGCTATTGACGAGTTTCGAACGTGTAGGCTGTCCATTATTAAGTGAAATATACCCAGATTCCAAAGCTGATTCATAAATTTGTTTTCCCCTGCAATCATTCTTGTATGACCAGTTAGTGTG
This sequence comes from Gortyna flavago, assembly GCA_963669345.1. Classification (NCBI taxonomy): domain Eukaryota; kingdom Metazoa; phylum Arthropoda; class Insecta; order Lepidoptera; family Noctuidae; genus Gortyna; species Gortyna flavago. The sequence goes on from OY770144.1 coordinate 4,707,518, forward strand.
GTGAGCATTAAAATCTCCCACTATCAAACATTTTTTATGAAATTTTGAGAATATACTGTCCCAATCCCTTTGCGTAGTATGTACAGAACTAGGACAGTAAACCAAAACGATATGCTCGATACTGCCGCAATTAAGTAACCTAATATATAAGGTTTCGATTCCAGAATTACTAAAACTAATCGGTATCTCCTGAGCCTTAATTGATTTATGTGAAATAATGGCGATACCGCCATATGAGTCCTCCCTATCTTGTCTATAAATGTTATATTGGCTTATATTAAGCATTGATTCAGGGTTTAACCATGTTTCACAAATTAGGGCAACATGTACTCGTTCTTGTGATAATAAAAGTTGAAATTCTTGCAATTTTGGTTTTAAGCTCTGTGCATTCCACTGCATAAAATTTAATACAAAATCCTTATTATTAGCCATATTTAAATAAATCAAGCATTTTCCTCAAAATATCTACGTCCTTAATTACTTTAATAATGTAACTTAGAAGCTCTTCAAAAATTAAATTACATACCATTTTAAGTTTCTCAATAATGCTGGATTCAGACAAATACGCATTCTCAATTTTTTCTAAAAATCGTTTGTGGTCTAAAGGTTTTGGTTTTCCTTCAGGTATATTCACTTGGTCTGGTTCGGAAGTCACCTCATTTAGCTCTTTTTTTTGTTTTTGTGAGTTCTTTTTTGTGGCATGTTTATTCCTTGAATTCCTTCTTAAAATTGGAGATGCCATTGACAGTTCCGGATTACTCTCTTCAGTTATTTGTTCATTGGTTTCCTCATAATTTGAATTGTTTGTGTGTACTAACACCTCTGTTACTAAATCACTAAATGAGTTCTTACTGTTATAACTTTGTGATTTTTTTTGTGTTTGTGATTCTTCATTATTCTTTGATTCCTCTGTCTCTTTTGTGATGCTGTTTTTATTTGGAATGCTATAGTGTAACAAATAAACATCAAGGGCCTTTTTATACGTGCAATTCAGTTCGGACATTATGTTCCTTATATGCTTCTCTTTTAAAAATAATGGGCACTTTATCTTGTCCAATGCCATATGGTTCCCTTTACAATTAGTACATGTATATATTAGCGTTTCGCAATTCTGGTGATTTCCAGCACATTTTGGGCAAATTACTTTCTTTGTTGGACACGACCGACTTAGGTGGCCAAACTTCCAACAACTGGAACACTGCGTGACTGGAAATACATACGGTTCCACTTTAAACTGGCATCCATATCCACGAACAAACGGGGGTAAAGTTGAACCATTAAACCCTAAGCGAATAGTCTCACTGTCTATCCATTCTCCTCCCTCAGTTTGTTTCTTTAATCTTTTAATAGAGATAACATCATAATCACATGTCAAATTGTCGCGAATATCTTCTTCAGTCATGTCCAAATCCACGTATCTCACAATACCATATGAAATCGTAATTTCATTCATTAACCGACAGTTGTAGTCTAACAGTTTGAATTTTTTAGAATTAACTAACTTCTCAGCTTCCTGTCTATCCTCGAAGTAAACATAATTTTTATAAGGGTTTTTATATTGAATTCTTGAGATTTTTTGAATATTTTCGGATCTCAATAGTTTAGCCATACCGAATTGTTTTGGTAATGTACCTTTTCCTGTAATGCATACTATAAATGTGAAACTATTAGTCATATCAACATCTATTTTATTTGAGGTATTATTAATTTCTCTTGTTTTGTTCATCGCCATTCTTTTGTTGTTTTTCCTCACTGTAATAAAACCATCATCCTCCTCTATAATTTCCTCACTGTCCTGTCTAAGCCTCTTCTCAGGGGTAAGTATCTGCCCTTCTTGCTCCTTCAATCCTCTTTCTTCTCTTATCTCAAAGTTCTTCTCAACTTGTTGCTCACTCATCTTATCTACTATCTCCTCAACTACGTCATTAACTATATCATCTTCACTTGAACTACTAATTATGCCTCGTATATCATCCATTATTGAAATTGAACATGATAAAATAAAACAAATAAGTTATGTAGGGTATACGAAAAATAAACTAATCGCGCACAACAACGCTCGCTTGTCAACAATACGGCGTCTCGCGCGCGACTGCGCGCTTTTTTACCGCGACGTTTTTTACCGCACACTTTACTTTCTTTCGCGTTATAAAACCGCCCGTGCGTAAATAGGCTAACGGTGCATTATCATAGCTTAAAATTAACATAGGATTACTTATTCATTTTTTGAAGTGTTAATAGGTACATAAAAGCGCCCCAGAATCTTTGTAAAGGATTAGTTAAACATTTTAAGAAGTTACTTTTGGTTTAAAAACGATTAATCTTGTAATTTATAGAACTGTGTGTAATCAAAAATGAGTATAAAAATATATACACTGGATAAACTTCCAATACTAAGTCATCATCTGCCTAGCCTTTTCCCAACTATGTTGGGGTCGGCTTCCAGTCTAACCGGATGCAGCTGAATACCAGTATTTTACATGGAGCGACTGCCTATCTGACCTCCACAACCCAGTTACTGGGTAATACGATACCCCTTGGTAAGACTGGTTGTCAGACTTTCGGGCTTCTGACTACCCGTAACGACTGTCAAAGATCTACGAATGACAGCCGGGACCAACGGCTTAACGTGCTTTCCGAGGCACGGAGGGGTCTCGATATGTAAAGATGGTCACCCATCCACAGACCAACCGCGGCAAGCGTAGCTTAACCTGATCGATCGACCTGTGCGGCTGTTATTATTTAGCCACGGGCCCTTCCAATACTAAGTAACGATTAAAATACAATGGCCTAACCTAACTAAAACTACAAAATATGGCGTCGAAAAATGACTCCGCGTCGCTGTCGACTGGTAATGTAACCAAGAGCTGTAATTTTAGCTGAAAGTAAAATTAGATATAGAGAATGATGGAATACTTAATAATATTGTAGTAACAGCATCAAATTCACATAAAATTATTATCTTTTCAACACCATCTCGGAGACAGACAATGTTGAAGAGAGATGAGTTTACACTTCACAGTAAGTACCTATGTATCCTTACATCAAAAGATTTATTACAGGTGCGAGTCTCTTTCTCTTGAAATATTCAAATGGATTCTGAACAAATTCAATATTTTACGCAAATTCAGTCATTAGAGGTTGTCAGCTACATGTCTATGCTACTCGTATATCCTCATTTTGAAATGTAGATCATATATTTTCAACCGACGAAAAAACGGAGGAGGTTCTCAATTCGACTCGTATATATTTTTTTAATGTATGACCGCGCATATCTTTTTACAGAGTAGTCTGATTTTGATAAAAAAAATATTGGAAAGGGTATTCCCCGAAGTTAGTCCCATATAAATTTGGAAAAGAAATTCTAACCCTAAGGGTAGAAAAACAGGGGATGATTGATTCTTCACTCACTAATTGTAAACCACGCATAACTTTTTACAGAGTATTCCGATTTTGATATTTATTATTTTATTGGATAGGGACCTCAAAGTTGGTCCCATATAAATTTGAAAAAAAAAAAACCTACCCTAAGGTTTGGAAAATAGCGGTGATCCTCACGATGAATGAGCTTTAGACGAGTCAGTCAAACAGATGAATTGCGTGATATGAATTGTTCGCATGTAATATTTTGAATTGTCAGTTTGTGACCATTTTACGATTTTTATTGACTCATAATGTTATCCTTTTATGATTTTGCCAAAGTGGCCTTTTTAGGCCCCCTTATTGTAACAACAGTTAAGACCATATAGATTTTGACAGACTTGTACTGACAAGTCTGTCAAAATCTATATGGTCTTAACTGTTGTTGTTGCCACTGGGCAACAACCCAACAGCAACCTTATAAATATGAGAATAAAGATCATTGTTACGTTGACAGTGATGCAAAATCAGAGGCAAAGTAATTATGAAAAGACTGTAGTAGGTATATGTGTTTGTGTGTTTACACACAAGTGTATGTTTTACGTACCTCAGGTATATTACTGAAGTATACAGGATGAAATTGAAAACATGCGACAAATCGAAATGGGTGATTCTACTCATCATTATGAACAACTTTTACTATGGGACCAAACCTGAAATCGCGAAAAAAAAATCGTTTGTTTCCTACATTTATGTTCGCTTAACTCGTCCAAATGTAGGGAACAGCTGTTTTTTTTTTTCGCGATTTCAGGTTTGGTCCCATAGTAAAAGTTGTTCATAATGATGAGTTCAATCTCCCATTTCGATTTGTTGCATGTATTCAATTTCATCCTGTATTTTGAAAGGGTTTTTGTTCTGACGTCATTTTAGAAAGTGCTGTATCAATGGTGATTTTACAGACAAACATCTGATATACACTTAATCCAGTACTCAAAACATCTAAGTACCACAAATCCACACCACCACAGAATGTATTCCCCAGCCACTGTGCACATCTAATCATTCTCCCCCTTTGACGCAAGACCTTAAATACAATCACCATGGAATTACAAGTTATGCGCTTACTCCATTAAACTTGGTTCAAGTTCTAATAACGAGTCAAGTATCTCAGGTATATAAACCTTTCATGTTATGAACTTTACACCAAGTTTCTGTACTCATTTATAACTTATTTATTTGAGAGCCAATGCAATGAACATTATATTTAATGTCTTTTTTAACTTCGATAGAACTTGTAACTTTAAGTTGAAAAACCAATAAATTGAGTAAGGTATACTTGTTACTTACTGCAGCAGTGCCTAAAGCAGACAGCTTAGCTGTGGCGCTTGATGCTGTTTTGAATGCAAAGGTTACCTCTTGTTTCATCTGATTTATCTTCTGCACTGATGGGTGGAACGGGTGACAATTCATAACAAATCGAGACCCCTCCGTGCCTCGGAAAGCACGTTAACCCGTTGGTCCCGGCTGTCATTCGTAGATCTTTGCCAGTCGCTACGGGTAGTCAGAAGCCCGAAAGTCGGACAACCAGTCTTACCAAAGGGTATCGTGTAACTAGGTCCAGCTCGCATTTACCCGCTTTTTTACAAATATTGATCCACACGCCTTAAGACTTGGTCTCCGCTAGCTCCCAAATCTCTCTGACACGAGACATCCTTTCTTGTCCACCTAACGTCCTTGACTACTCCTGATTAATGTGTCTACAGATACCGTTAATTAGTAACACCGCTAAGTTTGGTGATCGCTCATGCGCACCATTGTGTAGGGGACGATATTCATACCTTTTTGTTGGGGTAACTTATGTTGGTGTGAGCTCATTATTGCTGTTTGAATTTTGATGTTTGTGTGACAAGGGGATTTTCAGACATTGTTGATTGTAAGGAGCTAGGGATTCCTAAAACTGCGGAGGCCGCTAAATACTATAGGTACGCAATTTATCGTCGAATGACGTCACCGAAACGTTGTTTATGAGAGTAAGTTAGTGTGTTATGCTAGAGAGAGTTTTTTAACACTGTAAAGTCAAACCCCGCTGCCATCACCTTCATGACGGCCGTCAATGCGGCCGTTATTTGGCATCCACCGCTCTTCTATGAAACCGTAGCTTTAAGGGACATCATTGTTGAAGTGTTTAAGAGAGATGCAGCTACGCAGGGCGAATAGCAATATCCCTTTTTAACAGCGGAGCAATGATTGCTTCAACTAAATTATAACACATGGTCCCAGGGTCTAGATTTGAAGTTCGGTCTGTACAGGAGATGTTCCTGTACATACCTCCTCCCCTCTCCCCCTCCTGTTTACGTTTCTTTGGGTGTACTATAGCTACACCTCTGCCGAATGCAAGAATGTATGTAAATAAAGAAAATAAATTTATTTGCGGTAAATATGACGCACAATATTGCGCTCCAAAACAAAGATAGTTGATGTGGCTCAAAAGGCTGCTCAACTTAAATCGGACAGGGCAGGACATGTCTGCCGCATGCCGGACAAACCGTGGGCCCAAATAGCGCAGAATTGGTGCCCTGAGGCAGTGAGACGGGGTCGCGGCAGACCACGTAGGAGATGGCGGGACGAGCTGGATAGGTTCCGTCAAAACTGGAAGGAGGACGCGCGGGCTCGCGAAAGATGAAAGGAGTGGAGGGAGGCCTTTGCCCAGGAGTGGGACAGCGCAGGCTAAGAAAACAAAAAAAAAAAACATGACGCAAAGAAACAAAAAAAAACAAGTTGGGAGAAAATATGCGTCACATCCACGCAAAATGGCAATCGCCCAGCATAATGCTAAGACCCGCTATGATGATGCTATGTGTATGTTCCTACAAAATTAAAATCTAAACGTCCAGTAAAACAAATTATTCACAATTTCAAAGCACTCAAAATATTTTCAAACATGTTATCAAATTCTGCTTTGATTTAGCAGTAATGGGAATTTCGGACACATTCACAGTCCAGTCGCTTTTGACTGCAGTATTTGCATACCCCGGGGGTTTAGCTCCGAGCGTGGCTCCCGAGTTATTTCACACGATCTCCTACTTGTGACATTAAAGGCTCTAAATATTAAAGCTAAACGGAAAATGAAGCGTAAGGCGTTATCCTTGTTTCGTATCCGTTTTTATGTTTGTTATCTTCACGCACAAACGGCTAGACCAATTTTGATAAAATTTGGTATGGAGGTAGCTAAAATTTGTATAGGCTACTTTTTATCCCGATGGTCTCACGGGATCGTAACTTGTGCGGGTAAAACCTGCACAAAACACAACACTGCTAATCTCACGCACCATATTATCAAACTAGACCAGACATAGAAATTTCCAACTCCTAATCCAGAATCCAAATTAACCTAACAAAAAAACATCCTAAGAACACATCCAATTTCCATGTTGTTTTTTTCTTTCTTTTCTTTCAAATTTCCTCTCAGCACCGGCCATCTCATTAGATTGCTAAGAGACGGCCGCCAAACTTTCCGCATGTAAATAAATGTTCTAGAAAAGGGCCTCGATAACTTGCACAGATAACAAATAAACTACTCTGTGGCTTTCAGAACTTGTACGTTACTTTATATAGGCTCGTTTATATGAAGCTAATCTCGCTCACCTCGACTGGCGAGAACGCCAATGCGGGTGGTCTCATAGAAGAGAGTCAACGGGTGACTATCGCTCTCATTTGTTAAAGTTAAACAAAATTTACCGAAAAAAGTCTTCAAGTTATTACTTAATCTAAGGTAAAGAAAAAACAATCTGCCTCGCTTTTTCCCAACTATGTCAAGGTTGGCTTCCAGTCTAACCAGATGCAGCTGAATACTAGTATTTTACAGGGAGCGACTGCCTATTTGATTTCCACAACCCAGTTACTGGGTAATACCCCCTAGGCCAGTCAGAATTTATAAATCTAAGGTGATGACTAAATTATGTCTGTGGAAATACAGGTTGACACGTTTTTTTCCAATATCTCTGGAAACAGGAAAAGTAACATAAATATTTACGATCAAGGAAAAGGGCCTTCACAGCCTCATCCTTGAAATCTCAAAGAAAAGCAAAATTCAAATCTTCTGTTTTATTTAAATATACAATCCTGTGCCAAAGCTTTATTTATACTGTAAGTAAAAAAGGCTTTACATAATTTAATACAAAAAATGTTTGCACCGAGTTCTGCGCTGCCGCAAGATTAATTCTCTTGTAACCCCTTCCCACTTATTTGACTTTGTGTATAAGAAACAAACTTCGTCATATTTCTGTACGTTTGTTAGAAAAACGCGAACTGCGAACTTGTTGAAATAAATTTTGACGGGGTAATGGATTATCTTAGATTAAATCGCCAAAAGGGTTCAAGACTTGAGAGTCTTTAAAATATTAATGCAGTCAGTTCTGTGATTGTTTGATGCGATTGATTTTAATCGATGTAAGAATGTGGTTGGTTTGCCTCTAGGGCTCTCATAATATCGGATAAAGAGGGAACAATAAGGTTTATAAATAAGTCGACGGTGTACACACGGCTACACATCAAGCTATACATTTCCAGTTTTAGCTGACCTCGCATTTTATAGGTTTTTCTTACAGTCAGAAGTCAGCTTATACTGGTTATGTATAGCTTGATGTGTAGCCGTGTGTACTTTTGTAGCGATGTATATGTCGCAGCCAACTGGTTAAATTAGCCGTTCAGTTAACTGCCTGGCCTTTAGAAGTAGTGCTCGCCTCGCTTCCTCCCTCGGCTCGCACGCGGTTGATCACAGTTCTAACCTAACCTAACCCACTTGGTCGGGGTGCAATGCCTTAATTACTGCGACCAATTCGGCTCGCGCGTGATTGGTTACAGACTTCCAACCTAAACTGTAATTGAATATCATTCAGGCCGTTAGTTGAACGGCCGCCGTTTAGTTGAAAGGCTAGGCGGTTAACTGAACGGCTAATTTAACCAGTTGGCTGCGACATATATATTTAAATGTGTGAGTCAAATCGGTGAAGCAACTTCTGCTAATTTTTGTCAAATCAATTATGAATATTTAGTGACCCCACCATGCCTGAAACCTTGCTACAATTAACAGCGTATCAGCAAGATAAGAGGGTAGTTCATTACCAGAAATTTAAACCAATTACGTAACTATCAATAAAAAAATACTACAGGTTTGTACGTCATCTCTATTCAATATATTCCAGCATTAAAACTACCGTCTGTGTCCGTTTCCATGACAAATGCGTTCAATATGCCATTGCCAGGGTACGGTCTCAAGTGCCCGCGTCAGGTAATCTGCACGAATGTGAAATTAGACGAGTTTGTTCGAAGCGACGACGTGTGAGTTATGTTAGCTACAGATGTTAGGTGCTGTGCTACTAAATAAGATGTGAGGCTTGTAAGACAATGGGCGACAATTTTAGCGTGTGTATATTTGTCAGGAATTATGAGCATTAGCTACTTATACGTGCAATATAGGCGCCATGTTATGTAAATGCTATAAATTTATGAGTATTATTTTTATATGTTTTGTTGTTGTGTCGTTGTATGACATAATGATAAAACCGTTTGCGCTATTACAATAATGACGCATGTTTCCCCTATCTTTTTCATTTTATTTTTTGTGTTTATGTTCTTTTATTGCGTCATGTTCACCGCAAATAAACGTTTTTTCTTTCTTTCTTTTCTTTCTATTACTTAATTTTCGCTTAGCGTTCTATCTGACTTTTTCTTTTTCCTCCGGCGTAGCGTGATGTTAAATAGCCTATATTTCCTTCCTCACGAATTAGGCTACCAAATGCAAAAGCAATTTTTCAAATCCAACTCTTCAGATTTATTGTATTTGTAAGGATAAACAAAACAAAACAACGCTTTAGTTGTAGACTTTATATTTTATTTATGCGAAAAAAGAAACAATTTTGTGATACGGCAATACATTGTTTTATTATTTTATTAATTTAACTAAGATGATAATGCGCTTTGCCAGATGTCCTGCCCCCATTTGATTTATTTAAGTTTAATGCGTTTTCCGGCGAGGTTAATTCTGAGTGATTGTTGTTAGAGAAACTGTCGAGTTAACGCAAATGTCTAATCCGTAAAACTGACTAATCAACGAAACTGGCGAATTAAATAAACCGACGACTGAGGGTAACTGACCAGTGATACACGGACTCAATGCTAGCTGTGGTAGGTGTCAATATTGAAACGAAAAGTTCTTAAATAATTGTTAAAATCGTGATCACAAGATACAATTTAGTCAATCTTTGTTCTCCTTTAGCCTATTTGTTTCTATTACATTTCAGTTTAAATAAGGAAATAGCATAGCTATCCTATTCAAACATTTGCTACCCACATCCTACAAAACTAGAAGGTAAGGTAAGACCAAACCATTTGTTAACCAAATACTTTCAGCTCTAAACAATGTTCCGACAGTGCAAGTTGCACGTTCAGCCATTTTGATTTATGTTCCGTTTTCAAATTCAACAGTAGCGGAGTTGTGCTGCTGGCTGGTAACAAAATATTGTATAGTCTTGTTAGTGTTGTACTTAATTAGATTATTTAAATTAGGAACGTTAGCCTCTTAATAGTGATGTCACCTACTAACTTGTTTTAATTCCACATGAACGGTGAAATGAGGAAACGATTTCTTGTAGTATTTTGTTGTTTCACAGAGTATTATTACAAAGCTCACACTGTAACATTGTTGAACTACCTTTATATGCACAAAAAATATATAAATCAAGTTACATTTTGGGCTGCAATGCCTAAAACCTGAGGAAATCGTCCGCTTGCTTGTTTGCACAACCTGAATTCAAAGCGACAGGCCGATGGTCGCCAGATTGTAAGAGATTACCTCTTTGTTGCATAAGAAGCAATGCTAATGGTCGGGAAACACGAAACTTTGCAAAAAAAAATATCGCCTGCCTGGTTTTTATTTTACGAACTATTTTCAAACTGCATCCTAACCCCCTTAATAATAAACGTGTTATATCAGATGAATAGTTACACACCGATTTCTCTCTTTCATTTGTCAGTAATTTGACTTTCGAAAGAAGAAGACAAAACGTTGTGTACCTAACTATACAGACGCTGTACAACGTTTATTAGTAAGTAATTTTGTAATACGCTATTAATCACAATCTGAATCATTTTGAAGGATATTGCTAATCCATTGCATCGTATGTTCGAAAAAATTGTCTGCTCAATAACGTAATCCTACAAAATAAAAAAATCCTAATGTTAGTGTGTTACGCAATTACCCCGCTGGATGGTTCGAGGTGTCTTTTAAATTGAAAGTTGTTTCTACTAACTTCTACCCGCCAGTTCAAATTCAAATTCATTTATTTTGTGAACATAAGTAATAAATAGGTGGTAAACAATACATAAAAATTCAGAAATAACTATGTTCCGCCGGTAGGCATACACCCATACCATTCACCATTTTCTATTTTATTAATGTTTCCCCCAACCTTTTCTTCTTTTTGTGTTTATAAATGTTCTTTATTGCGTCATGATTATCGCAAATAAACGTATTTTCTTTCTTCTTTCTTTATTAAGTCCTTGTTTACATGCCTACACTGTCCTCCCATATTTTTAACCATATCGATATCCGTGCTATTACCCTTACCAATGTAAGCGCATCACTTAAGAACGTCTGGACCGATTAGCTATTTTTTTATATGTAAAGGAAAATAGGAAAAGTTCCACGGAAAATTAGAAAATTCGGGAAAAACTGAACGTGCTTTTTCTATAAGATTTTTTTGTATGAACCCAAGACGATGTTGGAACTTTGACAGGACACCGGCTGTCGTGTCAGCTAGTTGACAGACAGACAATAGTACTATGTTGTAGTATTAATAAAATAATAATACATTTATTTCATAAAAAGGGATATTATAGTACCTACATGAGGCATACATAAAGATATACATATAAGTTTCTACCATGTCAAACACACAGTACTATGTTGTAAGTATTACATATCCACTCTTTTTAAACAATATAGGTTACAATTCGACACGCGCAGTGTGCAGCACAATCCAATGTTTTCATAACTTTTTAGTCGTAGCCGCATTGGTGAATGACAATTGTCAAGTGTTACATTATATTGTGTTATTGTCTCTTGTGTTATAAAAAAGACCGCCATCGCACAGGTTATTTGTTTTAGGACTGATTTTTCAATCGACATAATTTTTATTCGTAGAAAAAAATCGACGTCTGACAGTTTTTGTATGGCTAGAACTGTCAAAAATTCAAAATTATTCCTCCGATACAATTTTCTGGCGTTGGAAAAATCAGCCCTTAATGTAATATCCTTAGATATTCATATGCCTAGCCTTTTCCCAACTATTTTGGGGTCGGCTTCCAGTCTCACCGGATGCAGCTGAATACCAGTATCTTACATGGAGCGACTGTCTATCTGACCTCCACAACCGTAATACGCCAGCACTAGCGTCCATCAGTTCTTGTAACATGCAGCTGACAGGACACTCAGGAATGAGTATGCCATTGTTTGTGGAACAGCACCACATTTACACTCCAAGGCGGAGCCGTCTATGAATCACCACCTGAACAGGAAAAACCTGCTACGTTCGGCCAACCTGTAAACATAAATTATTATATCATTATTATTATATATTATTATATAACCTGTATATATAAATAAATTATTTATTTTAGAGGTAATAAATAATTAATATCTTCTTAATGTAGTGCGAAATTAGGAACATTAATTATGCAGAAGCTGTAATAGAGCAATAATCTAATTAACACTAGTAATTAATTCAGTTATAATTTTCCTAATGACATCCATTAATGAACATAACATAACCGCATTCGTACTTAGCTGCAACTTGTATAATAAACATAAATTATATAAGAATTGTAGCGTGAAGATACTTATACTACCTATATATTTACGCAGTACCTAACTGTTGAGTATAAGCCTTAATCGAATGTATCAAATGTACCTTCTTTACTTATGTATGTATTGCATTAACGACATCGCGATATTTTTTTTTTTTTGTAAAACCAATCTGCCTTTTAATTTTCTTGTTAATGTGAAGCGTCAGGTAGCCCCCGAAAAACAAAATTTTCTTGGGTTTTTGTAAATTTGTAGGTTAGTATCAAGTTGTATGTTGATATATATATGATTTGCGGCCGTAACACATATTTATACTGGATGATTTTATTACCGTCTCGAAATTTTTTCAGGGTATCTTTTTCATGAATATGAACAGCTTTCACTATGAGACTAACTCTGAAATCACGAAAAAAAAATCTGCTGTTTCATACATTTTGGTCTAGTAAGTACCTATTGAACTTTTGTATTAAACAGTTGACGTTTTACCTTAGCGCATCCCCAATAAAAAGCAGTATGAAAGACTAACCAGTGATGTCATATAGGGCCTAACAAGGCCACTTTGGCAGAATTACAAAACAATTAATATCACGCAATTTCATCTGTATGAAAGTTTTGTATGGAGATTCGTAAAATGCTATAGGTACACCTCTGCCTAACCCTTCAGGGATATAGGTGTGAAACTGTCAAACATGAATTGCGTGATATGAATTGTTTTATGATTCTGCCAAAGTGGCCTTTTTAGGCCCCCAGCTCTTAGCTACGAAAATAGTTGGTAAAGAACAACAATTTTGTGAAAAGAAACTGCTTAAAATACTGATGAATTTCTACCCTAAAACTCAAGATTACCTCCAGCATTATCATGATAAAAGAAACCAACTTCAACAAAGTCTGTAATAAATAATTTTCTTAAATTTATTTAAATGTCACTCGTGGCAGCCCGGGGCTTTAATTTTGAAGGGCACCGAATTATACAGAAAAGTTTTACGTTTAAAGGCCTAACTTTAGGACCTAAGCTGTAACTTAGCCTCGTGATACTTTAAAATGGGTTTTGTCTGACTGAATGACTGAAATTAAGTCCATTTGAGGACAGGTGTTCTGTTTAGTTTGAAACTTTGAAAGTCGTTTTAAAAGTTGTTTGGAGTTTTATTTTGAGAGTTTAAAAACTAATCTCCGTTGTTGGTTGCATTATGTCACCAGTGTAATTTTGACAGTGTAACCCGGCCCTTGAGCAGTTTACAGGAATTAATAAGAAACAAGATGTTGATGGTTTCTATTGGTATTACACTACTCACCACCGTGCTAAAGTAAATTTATAAGGTATAATCTGTTAGGGAAAGATTCAATTAAACAAGTACCTTCTTACACAATTAAAGTTTATTGTTAATACATAGAAATAGGTAGGTACACAAACAAATAATGTGGCGAGCCACTACACTATATACCTTTCCCAAACACTTGGGCATCCACCCATACAAATAGTCTCCGTTCCTACTTGTACTGGTGAAAGCCTGCACTGAGACTTATTACAATTTCTCAGAGTCGCTATATCGAGTCCGTGAGATGAACCACTTAATAACTTCTAGCTCAACCGTTCAAGTATCGACCTTATAGGATTGTGCTCATAAAGGGAAAATAACGATTATGCAAAGCAATACCCGAGACACAATACACTATAACAACTGGCTTATCACCTAGTTCCTACAAAGGCCTAACTCTCTCATATGATAAATTATGACACTATAGATTAACTCAGTGTTCTCTCAGCATAACAAATTACCTCTCAGTTAACAATCGAAATACCGTCAGTTGACGATTAAGTTACCCTCAGTTGGCGGGATTAAGTCCCTTGGCTTCGTTCACAGGTTAAACCTGTGAACACACGAATAACGTGGCCTACGGGCATAGAAGGTGACGCTGTCGTTACCTCGAGTGGCGAACTTCCCTCTTCACCTGCATTCGGCTAGGTAAGGCCTTCCTTACTGCGGATGACCACACCACAGGGGGTAGACTAGAGTCGCCTGCACCCGGATCGATTTCCTATCATCCGATCACAGGGCCGCACCGAGACATCACGAATCGCTCGCGCGTAGCTTTGTACATTAAAGAAAAGCTAGCATATAGCCAGACCTGTAACAACGACCTTGTGTCAGAACAGAAATGTAAGACCCAAAGGTTGACCCACAGTAACAAGGAAAATGATTGAATACTCACAGGGTTCAGCTTCTGCTGTACTTATAAATACCCCAGAGGGTTATTAGGGCACATCCCGATCCTCCCAGGAATACGTCCCTTCAAGTCAACCTCTTGGCTCGTGTCCTCGATCGTAAAGGCCGGAAACACTCGTTGTCTTTTCAAACCGATCTGACAGTTTCGGGAATGTTCTGTCACAGACTAAAGAATATCATATCGATTTCATAAACCTAGCGCCATCTAGTGACGCGTAAGCTACACTAAACGAGCCTGTACAGACCCACGATAGACGTCGCTACCTGTTGCGACAAATGTCTATTTTGCAACGTCACAACAGTTCAACAACATTCATTGCGTTATTTAACGGGGTGCCACTGAAAATCAGCGCTGTGCTGTGGGTCCCCCCTATAGCACAGCATCATGCTGAGAGGAGGAAGCCTTCTTGTCACAGTCATGACGTGCAGACGTCGACTATTTCTGAATTTAGATACCTATATTTTGTTTTTATTTTTCCCGTTAATAGAATTAATTATCTTTTTGTATACTTACACGTGTTTCTGTGACAAATAAACCTATATTTCTTTCTTCCTTTAATAAACCAATTTTTCGAACATAGGTATGAAGCAGTGGATTAAATGAATTAGCTATATCCATCAACATTATTTATATTGTGATTGTGGTGTCTGATAAAAGAAGGCTAGTTGTTTGTATACATCTTGTTGTGGATAGTCTATTTTTATTTATACTTGACTATGTGAGGACTGTGAGGTAAGGCGTTTACTAGAAGCCAATAGACTACTAGATTTTTGTTCACGATAGAGGAACAAATTAAATACTCAAAACCTGTATGAGATTGAAACACTTTATCTCCAAAACATAAAAGGAAAGAAAGCAAAGTAAAGTAAAGAGAGTAAAGTTTATTTGGACACAGTTCGGGAAACAAAAAACAAATTAAAAAAGTGAAAGTTTTAACAACAAGTGTGGGCCTCACGGCTGCGCCAAAAAGGTTCATTTCAGCATTGATTCCAGACAGATGCTGTCCAAAAGGGCCACATGGAAATATAACACAAATGGGTACAGACGCCAGCATATCAAGCTACCCGAAACTGTCAAATTTTTCCAATCAACTTTGTACTTTGTGCTTTAGCCATAAAGTTGAAAATCTATTAAAGAAATTTGACAGATTGTAGTGGGTTGATGTGCTGGCGTCTGTACTTAATAAACTTATTCTAGGTAACTGTCACCGATACAAAACAATAGGCTTAAAATTATTTTGTTTTTGTATTGTTTGGGTCACACGTTCAACGGTTTTATTCTCAACTAACGTAACTACGCGGAAGTCTAGTTATTTGGGGCGGCTCTGTGCATGCACTTAGAAGATTGTAGACTTGTCAAATCTAAAGAATCTCAAGAACAAATTCAAAGCAATAAATCTCAAAGCGAACGGCGCTCGAGTAACTCAAGACCTGTAGTTCAACAACCCTCCAGCCTCTTCAAGAAGGCGACCTCCTTTATCTTAATAACTTACAATCTTTGTCTATTGTCTTTACAAACTGTCATACTATGTCTAGATACGTTTTCGAACTACGTGTGCTCCACAAATGACGTATTCCACATTAGGCACCCGCTTAAATGGCACCTGAGTGAATGTGCCGCTGTGTGTCAGGTGCATTCACTCAGGTGCCATTAAAGCGGGTGCCCAATGTGGAATATCTCCCACAAATTACATTCTTGTACTATTATAGTTAGGTAGGTATTACTATGTATGCGTTGGCATTTTGTAATTTGTTGGGGATCAGAGGGCATTTCTCGTAATTTTAAGAACATTCACAGTCTGATCTCAGTCTCAATCTGTCAAAAATACCTCTAATTTCCGTACATTTTTTACAAGTTTTTGACATTGGTTGTCGCTGAGATGAGATTGCGACTAGATCTTGAACGTTTTTACGGGAATTGGCCTTCTGGAGTCTGAACTAAGCTAGGTCTGTATTTTAGAACTCCAGGTCCCCATTATAATTATGTATTATATCATACAGTAAAGGTCGCCAACGTCACCAACGTGGTACAATTGCGAGTGATTGATGGTGTGTGTATATGTCGCATGTTTAATGGAACAGTGACCCATTAGTAGATAGGTCAGAATTATTTCCGGATTTTTTTTTACTCAAATCTCATCAATTGTTAATCATACACTAAAAATTCAAGCATTCACGATTAATTAATCTAATCAAATCCAATCAGTTTTAATTTTATGCGTCAACAAGTAGGATAAGTCCTCATAGCGAGATCTTCTTTGCGCTTTCCCAAAAATGGTCTGTTTTGAATTTAGTCAGTATTCCATTAAGCATGCGATGTGTGTGTGTGCGCGTACATGCCTACATTTATTGTACATACAACATTTCATAAATATGTAATATTAGCTGACCCGGCCGTACTTTGTACCACCTAAATGTATGAGAAAATTAATTAAGTATCTTCACTATTTTTTTTTGTGATTTCTTCCCATGTTTTAATAGTTATTCTGCTATTCGGGGCGAAGACAAACCCAACAAATAAAAGATCATAAAAATCAGTCCAGCCGTTCTTGACTTGCAAAGGGTGTAACTAACCCGACTTTGTTTGATTTTAATTGATGATAATATTTTGCAATACACGTCTCTCATGACATACCCCCGGCAGACACCCCAAAATAGAGCAATAAGGATTTCTCTATTTAATAAAAAAATATTCTAGAAGTAGAACGACAATTTATGTTCCATGCAAATGAGTAGTCCAAAGAATCTGGAGCGAGACGTCTGAAGCTTTCAGAGCCAAACGATATTAACCCATTTAACTAAACATAACTTATGTCCCCGTCATACAAGATACACAACACATGTAGGTACACAATTGAAACAAATAGGTACACCAGAATAACTCCTGATTTTCTGCTCTATATATTATATTCTGTGCCTTTTCTGCCTGATTTAACTGTTTGCCATGGTAATGCGAGACCCCGCGATTTCACGTAGGTACCTACGCGTATACGCACCCGGCGCTGATTTATTACCTGGCTCGTGTAAGGGTGATTGCAGACCGGCGACATTATGACTTTTTGTATCGTTCCCTATAAAGGTAGACAGAATTCGTTGCGAACTACAGAATGCTGATTTGTTGGAAAAAGCTTTTGTTGTGTAACTTTTGTACTTCTATTCTGATTTAGTTCCTTTGAACGAGTTAACGAGGTTTTTCCTCACAGCTTTTGTGCGTTTTCTGCCTTTTATTGCGAAATGTTTGCCGTGTGGTCGGCGTTATCGGAAAGAAAATCATTGGGATATAATTAAGCCCAGCTCTTTTGTAGAAAGAGAAAGAAAGAAAAAGTATTTATTGCCTCGTAAAGGAAGACCACAAACCAAAATAAACACAGTAAAAAATAAAAAAGTAACAAAAAGAAAAATGACACAGAAAGTCTCATACGAGGCCAAGAGGCTCCTATCTCAGCATGATGCTGCGACATTTAAAAAAGAAATGTCGCAGCGCTGGTATCATAGAGGAAAAAAATCATGCTGGTATTCTGTCTGATAGGGCCCGCTGTGATGTCACGGGCAGTTACGGGCAGCTACGGTGATCAGTGGTGGTCCAGGGATAACGGCCCCGACTTACGAGTTGTAGGTCGTGGGTTCGAACCCTGACAGGCGCTTTACTATGTGTAAATAATTTAATCACAACTAATCTGAGAGGTGACCTGTGTGCTAGCAGTGGGAACATTATAGGCTGACAATGCTTTTGTAGAACGTGGTCATACTCGTGATGCAATGAATACCCCAAACCACCGATAGAGGCGCTAAAGTGAATATCATCTCATTCCTTCATGAGTTCCATAAAGCTCGTGAAACCGACACGTTTTAATTAGGAAAATTGTGGACCGTAAAAACTGTAACACATACCTTTGATATTGATTGGACGAATAATATAGCAAATGACAGTAAAAACAATAAAACGGCAGTAAAAAAGTAATAGCAGTATATCCATCAAGGCTGGCGTCGTTATCAGACATTCAATTTGCCGTCGAAGCGCGGGAATCGAAACAGGTGACATGCCTTCACATAGGTACAGACGCCAGCACATCAACCTACCCGAAACTGTCACATTTTCCCAATCAATTTTGAACCTTACACTTTAGCGATAAAGTTGAAAATCTTTCAAAGAAATTTGACAGATTGTAGTAGGTTGATGTGCTGGCGTCTGTACATTATTTGATAATGCGATTAGTTCTGCCACAGTCTAAAATTATACAGTAGGTCGAAGCTATCGTTTTCGTGGAACAATTATCTGGTGGTTCTTGTAATACTCTAGCTTCTGCCCGCGACTTTGTCCGCGTGAAATTCCTTGTTTTAACATGAAATCTAACCACATGTATCGGCAATACTGTAGCTTCCCATTATTGAAAGAATTTTCAGAATTGGATCAGTAGTTCGGCAGATTACCCCCTGCATACAAACACGCAAATTTTACCTCTTTAATTATAAATAACTAGCAGCGCCCCGCGGTTTCACCCGCATATGTTTCGATCCCGTGGGAATATCGGGATTAAAAGTATCCTATGTGTAAACTGGTTATAAACTATCCATGTGCGAACATCAATCCACCTATCCATCAATCCATCCATCCTCACAAACTTTCGTGTTTATAATATTAGCAGGAAGTAGTTATATAATATAAGTAATAATATTAATTAGCATACAATGACCGGTCTTTAAACTTCTAGAAATCAAGTAATAACGTTATGGTGTATTAGTAAATATGAACCCAGTCTTTTTTAACGGCACAGATCGGTGGTTATATTTCCAGCCGTTTTAAAAGTCCAGAAGGTGCCATTAAAACGACTTTATTATGATGAAGTGACCGATTTATTGCTGTTTTCCAATTTATATTATTGTTAGAACCAATGATAAGTAATGAAAAAAGGCTTTCCATAGTAATAGCAATCAAACACAAACTCAAAGCTTTTACGAAACCAAATACAGGCACTTTTCAATTGTCAAGAGCTCGGTCAGTCAGAAAGATGAAGCTAGTAGCCCATTCCAAAGCGTAATAGGTTCCTATGGAGAAAAACGGGCAAGAAACACCACAGACGATCATTGTTTTTTTTTAAACACTAGGTATCGAGAATTTCGTTAAGCTGTGGCACACGTGGGTTGCATGACAAATCGTCGTCATGCAACAAGTAAAGTATCAGGTATTACACCACTTCTATTATTTATTAGTCATGCAATACTATCAGTATTCAAGGAAATATGGGCCATTGTCATGTTGCTGACCTTTAGTTCAATAACTTCTATATAGAAATATTCGTGAGCTATGATATAGTTTTAAGTATGTACTTTTCGTCAAGGACACGCCAATTTATTATTTTTCAAATGGTCACACTACAGGGTGAATATCAGATTTCGTGTTTTACACTTGTCCACCCATGTTAACTTCGTATATAATAAACTATTGTGGTCAAGTTTTTTTTTGTATTGCCATTAATATAAATGACAGTTTTTCGAATAGAAGATATTTATAAAAAATATCAAAAGTCAAAAATCTAAGCTCTTTGGCGCGTCTATCACTGTTCTGTTTTTGAAACGCCTAATTTTTATAAGTTTATTTTTTCCAAAGTTCTCCTGTTGAACAGGTTTTCCTATAATAAGGAATGTTGAACTATATGTTCTCACAGAGAGGAGGCCTGTGTCCCAGCAGTGGGAACATGTATAGGCTGATTATGATTAATTATATGTTATAGCTTTAACGATTTTTTTTTGATCTTCTAATCACAAGTTACTGTTAATTCAATTTTGTCCACCCCAAAAACAAATTTCTTTGCCGTATTTGTGCAGTCTAGGATAATGCTATCATGTTACGTGGACAATCCCTACCTCCCACCCCCGCTCCGTTTAGTTGAGATCTAACGCCCGGCTAGTGCAGACCTGTGCAAAGTTCAACGTGTTTCACGGTGTTTCTGAAGAAAATTTTTATCGGTGTGCGCGGGTTTTTTTCCGGTGAGTACCTAATTTCTTCGATAATCGATTTTATACTTAAATAAGAGTTGTAATTTTTTATTCTGTTTTAGTGCATGCACGGTGTGATTTCTCGCTTCCGTAATTGTAAGATAATACTCGTTAAATACTCACAGATTAAAAAAAAATTTAGGTGCTCATCTAATTTCTTTGGTGCTAGTTTCTTCGGATTTCTTTGGCATTGATTTCCAAAGAAATTAAGTTTTCTCCAAAGAAATTAGGATATGGTTGAAAATTCTGAAGGGTTTAAAATTTCTTGTGGTGATACTTTTCTTTGAGAAGGGCGACAATGCCCTTCTTAAGAATTAGGCCTATCTCACTTCTGAGACATGTCTACAAGCTGTTTTCGAGAGTCATCATGAACCGTCTCGCGCGCAGGTCTGACGACTTCCAGCCTCCCGAACAAGCCGGATTCCGCAAAGACTTTAGCACCGTAGACCACATACATACGATGCGACAGATTATATAGAAGACCAAAGAGTATACCCGCCTCTCTGCTTAGCGTTTGTGGACTACGAGAAAGCCTTTGATTCGATCGAGACATGGGCTGTACTGCAGTCTCTTCAACGGTGCCAGATCGACTATTGGGACATCGAGGTGCTGAAGTGTCTGTACGAAAACGCCACTATGTCAGTCCAGGATCAAACCTCGAAACCTATCCTTCTGCAGCGAAGGGTGAGACAGGGAGACTTTATCTCTCCGAAACTGTTCACTGGAGGATGTCTTCAAGGTTCTGGACTAGAAAGGGGCTGGCATTAACATCAATGGCGAGTACATAACTCACCTTCGGTTCGCCGACGATATCGTAGTCATGGTTGAGACTATGGAGGACCTCAGTACAATGCTCGATGACCTCAGTAGAGCCTTAGAAAGAGTGGGTCTTAAAATGAACATGGACATACGGTTAGGTATATCCAACTTCGAGAAAGATGTCAATCGTCGAATCCAACTGCGCTGGGCAGCGTTCGAGCAGCTACGCAATATCTTCTCGTCCCACATACCGCAGTGTCTCAAGACGAAAATCTTTGACCCACGCGCTAATGACATATGGCACTGAAACGTGGTCGCTCACAATGGGCCTTATTAGAAGGCTAAGAGTCACCAAAAGGTCAATGGAGAGGTCTATGCTTGGAGTTTCTCTGCGTGATCGAATCAGAAATGAGGAGATGCGCAGGAGAACCAAGGTAACCGACATAGCCCGAGGAATTGCCAAACTTAAGTGGCAGTGGGCGTTACACACACACATTGATCGCAATTGATGGCCGATGGGGCCGAAAGGTTCTGGAGTGGCGACCGCGTACCGGACGACGTTGCGTTGGAAGGCCTCCCCCAAGGTGGACCGACCACCTTGTGAAGGCCGCAGGAACCTTTTGGATGCGAGAAGCACAACCGGTCGAAGTGGAGGTGCTTGGGGGAGGCCTCAAAAAACACTACGAAGTGAAAAATTACTTTAATTTCGGAAGTCGGTGGCGTTGGTTCCGCGTTTTCCGCATGTCAAAAAACGAAAATGCGGAACAAATTTTTTTTTTTAATCTTTGTTTACATGGTAAGTATGTTATTTATACAATTGTTTTGCTTGTGTGTTTTTGATTTTTTGTTGAGTTGTAGATACATTTTCGAAATGTCTTATTTGAAAAAGATAACTGGAAATCTTTCTATGGAAACTTTATAATCATTCTAATTTAGCTGTAACACTATTTTTCGAAAATGTTCTTAGCTAAATTTTTAGACCTTTGTATCCTGCTTATGCATAAGAAGTTTCATTCAAATCGGTTTATTCATTTCGATAAAAAAGGACTTGAAAGTTTGAATGTAATGCCGTATGGCGTAAAAATCATAGGTGTGTACCGGCCTACCGGCCCATATGTACTGATCTTTATATCTTTGATAAACTGCTGTTACTCTTACGTAACCGATGCGTTTTGTTTTCCAACTGCGGTCACGGGTAGAAATGATTTTCACAGTAAATGTTATGGTTACGGTTAGCGTGTTATTTGAGCTTTTTTGTTTGTATCATTTATATTTTATTTGGAAAATATTGTGATTTATACTTATATGCCTATGGAGGATTTATAAGTATACAGTTGTCTCGTTTTAGATTAGAGTAACACTAGCGGTCATTGACCCACTTACATTTTCTAGCATTTTTTATTTAACAAACTGTGAATATCTATGGTGTTCTTCAAAATGTGCTAATAACGAAAAACCATACATAGTTTATTGTTTCGGTTCCTATGGAGAAATACTGGGAAAGGGTAATGACCGCTATTGCCATGCGCGGCAACTATAGACGAAAACGTCTAAAACACCAGTTTATCATTTATCAATTCAGTTGGTAATTTCTTATGTAAAACCATATTTCAAGAAGGGAAAAAAGAAACAATAGCAGAGACTAAAAAAAAAAAAACTTTTGTAAGTGGATCTTTTAAGACACTTTTACGCGTCAATATTTTGTTGGTCAATAGTTTAAAACTAGATGGCGCCGGCATTTTCTATCTGACTGATACCTGAGAAAAGATACACTTCGGCATTCGAAATTGGATTTTTCAGGGCCTATAACAAACATAGTTTGTATCTTTGGAATAAGAATTTTATTTACTAAGGGAACGTCAAGCATCGTAAATACAGAAAATTATAGCCTGAAATCCTTAAATATTATATATACAGTCAGTGGCTTGCACAGAGATTTCAGACAGGGTATGCACAAAAAATCGTGGCTGATTTTAATTTACTATTTAAACAAACTTTGCCGCCAGCACGGGTCTCACATGTACAATTTTCCATTTTTTACAATAGACTTACAAAATATTTACTCGTCAATCACTAAAAACAATATGGCGAAAAAAACTTTGCAATTTATTACGTTACGAACTAATACGAACTAATTAGTCGGTCATTTGGTCAATCCGACTAAAAAAAGTCGACCCTCTGCAATCAAAAATTAAGCGGTGCTTTTACGGGTCCTCAATTTGAACGGTTTGCAATGTAAGCTATGCTTCTAAAACTCCAACACGCGCACACATTTTGACGCACAGAGTCACATTTTTGCTGTGTACTACACGGTAGGCGTTGTATGAAGATTAAGCAAGGCGTAGTATTGCTTTTGCTCACAGGAGCGCTGCCTGCGCGGGTGGCAGGTGTTCGCAGCTCCAACGAGTTAGTTCCAAAAAAAGTTATAGATGGCGCGAAGCTAAATTACCATGTTTTTTTTTTTCATTATAGTTATTTATCATTAAGATGAGCATGTAATGTATGGGACTACAGGGTATGCAGAGCTTATTTGCATGTATGGAGTGCACGCCACTGTATACAGTACTCGAAATATAAACTAGAAAAATACGCAAGCATTTCTATTTTTCGTAATAGCTGGCCACGACATTCAGCTAAGTTGCCTGTCATAAATTATGTATGTAGCGCTACCAGAGAGTTGGGTTATTTCTACATATTATGGTATGTGAATGCATTGGACATAATACGCTTTTGCAATATAGATGTCATAGAGAAGCCCAGTTTACTATCTCTAGTAAAGAGGCTTCATCGTCGTTACCTGTAATCTACAGGATGGCGTCATCGACGTAGGGTGCACGTTACCATGTTCTGATAAACCTGCGTTGAAGTTTTTCGACGGTTATTAATTAAAATAATAGCTTTTCTAAACAGTAGATTTTTTTTGATAATCTAGTTTCAATTTCTACACTATAGAGTCTAGAATCATCATGTGCTGACTTCGTGGTTACTGTTTGCGCGTCGACATCCCTCCCCCCTCCTTCCTTCCTTCCTTCCTTCTCCCTCCTTCGTGCCTTGTCTCTTTGACCGCTTATTTCACCTAATCTACGCAACAAATTTTGATACGGTTTGACCATAATTAAGAGAATTTATTCCGGAAGAATATTGTGTGTGAAATATTAATATTATACATAAAGATAACAAAGAAATTATGATGTTCTGTTAAGTCATAAAAACCGTGCGAGGTGATGGCGAATCTTCCAACGCCAACGCCTACGCAATCTTTTGTCAATTTTACCGCACACAAAAGCTGTTTTTACCGTCTTGCTACGCCGTAGCTGATGCGATGACGTAGCCGCTACGCAAGCTACGCTTTCGTAGCGAGCGAGCGCTAATGCGATGGGTCATGTCATTATTCTATTTTAACTTTCATGGTTAACACGTTGGCTGCCAGGCGACAGACACAATAGAAAATGTATTGTTCGCGGTCACCGGTGGCCGCGTTGGCAGTCAATGCCTTAAGGCGGAGGTTACTTGAAAATGGTCAAAAAGTTGGTTTTTAAAGCAGTGTATCTCTTAAACCGTAAATAATTTTGACCAAAAAAAAAATAGACGTTTCCAAGTCTTATTTTAAAACAGTGATGGAACTCAAATCACAATTAAACGTACATTAATGCATCAAAAAAATATTCAAATACACCTCTGACATTTCTTTAAAAGCAGTGTATCTCTTCAATAACATTTTTAATTATAATCAAAAATATACCATTAAATTGCTAATGCCAAACTGCATTCAGTGATGGATTATTTATTATTAAGTAGTTTGTAAATAGATGATTGTTTCATATTTTGCAATAAATTACCAGCGTTGTGTCATCGCGCTTCTCTTTCTTTTCTATGCAGTCCGATAGTGACCGCGCTTTAGGTCATGTAGTCGCCTTAATGGACCTGTCTTTTGACTGTAACGATTGATAATTGAATTAATTATTCAATTATATCAAAAGTTATTGACTATTTCAAATGGAGTTTCAATATACTAGTGATGCTATTCAATAGAAGCAAACGTGTTGCGCTGGCCCCAAGTAACACGGGACTAGGGCCTAAAGATGATGATGCTATATAAAAGGGTCGCTCCTGTTACATGGGACTTCAATATAAATGGCGAAATGTGGATTTGTATAATACATATATGCCTAACCCTTTGTGAAATGCAGGCGTGATGATGTTATGTTATGAATGATGCTATATTAAATAAGGAAGTAAGGACTGTCAAAAGAATTAAAAAAAAGTGTCTACTTAAATGAATATGAAGTAGATTAAGAACCATTAGGTATAATTACAACTCACATTTCTGACTCACTTGCAAAATCGCAATTGACACACAGACGTCATCATCATCTGCCTAGCCTTTTCCCAACTATGTTGGGGTCGGCTTCCAGTCTAACCGGATGCAGCTGAATACCAGTATTTTACATGGAGCGACTGCCTATCTGACCTCCACAACCCAGTTACTGGGTAATACGATACCCCTTGGTAAGACTGGTTGTCAGACTTTCGGGCTTCTGACTACCCGTAACGACTGTCAAAGATCCACGAATGACAGCCGGGACCAACGGCTTAACGTGCTTTCCGAGGCACGGAGGGGTCTCGATATGTAAAGATGGTCACCCATCCACAGACCAACCGCGGCAAGCGTAGCTTAACCTGATCGATCGACCTGTGCGGCTGTTATTATTTAGCCACGGGCCCCTCTCCTTGACACTCAGA
Organism: Gortyna flavago; assembly: GCA_963669345.1. NCBI lineage: Eukaryota > Metazoa > Arthropoda > Insecta > Lepidoptera > Noctuidae > Gortyna > Gortyna flavago. The sequence continues at coordinate 4,733,465 of OY770144.1, forward strand.
CGTGTGTCATATTAAAATAGTTCTGAAACAAAGCTCTAGACTAATTCAGCAAAATCAGTCCGCGTCAGTGACACTGAGTTACATCCTAGTAGGAAGGCATTTAACAAAGCTTTCCAATTTGACATCACTCCTGCACCTACTGAATGATGCTTTATCTAAAGTTAATCTGTGACTCTGTGCTCATGCATTTTTAACTTTAATTCTGTTTAATTTGACATCGTAGTCAGGAAACATCTGCATGACTTTGAATAATCTAACAGAGACTCGTTAATTAATTAGTTAAAAAAATTACGAACAATTAACATAATGCTCATGTATTAGGTTTATCCTTAGAAAGGTCTTACTCAACTTGAGGGTGTTATTTATTCATTTAATTATTGACTGTTTGTCAGTAACACCCCGGAGTTTAGATTTGTGACTGTTTGATGGCAATACGGTGTCCTCAATGGGCCTTAACATGACTGGTGAAATGTGAATTTTACTATAGGTACACCTCTGCCTAATACTATCATTTTTAGAACACGATTCTTTTTTTTATTTATAAGAACCAAGCCTAAAAGATAGGTAAAATAACCTGTGATCATCAATCACTTTCGATTATTGTGAAGTAACTCGTCATATTTTCAAAATTATTTTACGAAGATATGTATAACAGGTATAACAGTAGTGCAGTGACTTATAAGTAAGTAGCCCGATTAAAAAAATAGAAGAACGAAAGAACAATAGGTTTATTTGTCACATGAACACGTGCATACAAAAATATAAAAAAATCAGCTGTTCCCTACATTTATGTTCGCATAACTCGTCAAAATGTAGGAAACTGCTGATTATTTTTTTGCAATTTCAGATTTGGTTCCATAGCAATAGTTGTTCAGTTCAGGATAACCTCTTAAGGGGTCATTGTCCCCTTAAGAGGTTATCCATTAATTACCGGACACCCTGTATAATTAACTCGAATAATAAAGAAAATTAAAAACATATTATATCAAAATATTTGTAAAACCCATTAACAATTTTTCAGAGTACGGGTGTTTATGTAATCACATAAAACAGAAAGACTTCGTCTTTAAGAAAATAGACATAATTACCGAACATAAATACTCCTTTGTACTCAAATTATAATTATGTCATATCCCTATGTATTTTACTGTGTGTACATAAATAATAAAATAAATAAATTCCAGAAGCTTTACCCAAATCCAAAATCAATTACTTAAGTCGAACAAAAACACGTGAGAACTAATTTCTTTGAACAGTTTGCTTTAAAATAACTTCGTGTTGCGTGACTGGCAAGGCGAACAGTGTTTCTTCCTAATTTATTTCTTGTATCAGTACACCGGGCGCCATTACCGCTAAACAGAAAGGTACAGAAGTCAATCACATGTATGTACTTCACTTTTCATACCTACGCGGCGGTCGCGCTTGGGTTGTCAACTTTGGCTTATACACAAAAAAATATCGTGTTAGTGGCACTCGTATCTAGTTGTTTGATTTTATTGTTGTAAAGTTCTTAAAGTTTACAGAACAAAAACATAAAAAAAATTACATTTGTCAATTTTCACTATCGAAAATCCCTAATAACTTCTAATCGGATTACCCTATTTACACAATTTATTTTGCCCTATCCGTTTTAGACCTAAACCTATCAAACGACACAATATCTACAGAAACAAAAAATCACGTTTTCAACTAACGCAATATTTGGGTCTCAAGCGGATGGCACTACTCGCGCTCGCACTGTTCCCACCTGTTCTGAGAAATCGTGTCCGTGAGTGGTGTCTATGTGTGCGTTGCTCGAGCGCACTTTGTATGTAGATTGACTTCTGTACTCTCTGTATTTTGTGCCATTACCGACTGAAGATAAGGCGCATTATGTGATTAAATTAATTATTCAGTTGGTTCACTGCCTACTTGTTAGGGAATTGGTTTAGTTAGGATGGTATTTTGCTGCTGAAGTTTTTTATGAGGGACTTAACAGGTTCCAGTATCCAGGCCATGATTTCCTCAGTTTGGCCAGAGTTTGAATAAAATCGGTAGATTTTTTTGTAAATCATTGCACGTCGCTTTTTACTCTGTGGTAGGTAGCCTTCATTGATTGCACCGGCTGTACCTTTCTTTTTCCTGTGATTATAAGGTTAAATTTTGAGATAATGTCTACGCCTGTATCCTGAGTATCCAAATTTCAAAGATTTATACTGACATTTTCCTATAATATAATTTGATAAATGCTTGACATTACTGATATAGTTAATAATTATAATAAAAGTACCAATGTTATTATTTATTAAATCTTATATAAATTTAATCAATAATTTTGCATGCTAGTTTTACGGTATTTTATAAACTGAAAACAACTCGATCATTATTATTAGTGTACCTACGTTTTCGTATCGTCAACATTAACTAAAAGTGAGCAATGAAACGGGGAAATTAGACAAAAACGATGAAATACTTATTTAAATAACTTTATTTATAAATTATGTAGTTATGTAAATAGTTAATTAAATTAATCTTTTTCCTCTGTTCCACAAGTAATATTCCAAACAAAATGTATTATTATTTCCGATAATACGCAGTTTTCTTGCACTGTTCATTTAGTGTGGTTCCAACGAGTTTTAAAGTATTCTTTTATATGGATTTTTAATATTTGAAAAGGATTTTTTAAATATTATTATACAAGTAAGTAGTAATAGATTATTAATGTTCTACATGTTTAATGATATAATGTTTTTGTAGTGTGATAATAGTTATTGTTGATTAAGTGCGTCCATCGTGCAAAAAATAACCGAAGCCATGTAAAAAAAAACATCAATAACATAATCATCCTATAATGCACTGCTGGGACACAGGCTTCCTCTCTGTGGGAGGGAGTGGGCCAATTTCAATCATCCATCTTGCTAAACTAACGTTAGTCTAAATCTTCCGTTTATAACATGTAAAATAGTTCCAGATGTCAGTTAAGTCTCTCAAGAGGTTCCCGGGGGCTGTCGGCGATAACGTCTTTGTAACTATATCTACTGGGACGTTATACCTATGCTGGCATTGTCACGATATGTTGGTTTGCTAAGTAAAGTTAGCGTTTGGGTATAATTGATTAATTTATAGAAAGAAAGGGTGAAAACTTGATTTATTGCCACAGAAATACGTGCATATATTAGAGAAAATATAAATTAAGCACAAATAAATAATACATAGTGCCTAACACATACCCCTTTATTGATAAACGTTGCTTAAAGTTAAGTAGTGATTAGCAGCTGTTTAACCACACATTTTTGACGTTTGAACGTCACTTAAATAATCGCTTATAAATAAACCCATTAGAGATCAGTGGTGCTCCAGTGGTAATGGCCCCGACTTTTGAGTTGTAGGCCGTGTGTACACAATTTCATCGCAAATGCTTCCAAAACGGTGAAGGAAAACATCTATCGCGAGGAAATTCGAAGATATGTGACATCTACCAACCCACTACAACACGCACTATCACTAATAATCTACCGATTATTGGCCCACACATAGATAGGAGTCCTGTGTCCCAGCAGTGGGAACATTATAGGCTGATTATGTATGTGTATGTAAGACATTATATATCTATAATTACGAGCACAGAATAGAAATAGAAAGCAGCAGAGCAGGAATAGTAGCCGGTGGGTCGTCGGTAGAGGTACCTTCTGGCTGTTAATATAGTCTCATCAATTTAAGCTAGAACTAACTATACGGCGCCTGATGTAGGTATGTTAAAAGAATTTCAAGACCCGGTTTGAAAACGTAGGGAAACTGAATCCTACCCAAAACTGAGAAAATCACACAGTTCTGTTTTTTTTTTTTCGGCCTTTATCCATTTCCTGAGTTTTCACTCAAATCTATTTGAACTATAGCTCAATTCTGGCAAGGCCTACAGATATGTAGCTAGTAGCTACACACAAAAAATACGTTGCCAAAAACCGAACGTATCTTTTATTTTATTTTTTCAATCTAGTCCCAATTCTCGTTCCAAATAGGCACTCGAAAATTCCGCATCCGCGCACAAAGCTACATAAAAGTAGAAACAAAAAACTTCTAAAGCGGCGTTATTTGAAGAAGTTGAGAAAAAAAATTAAAACCAACGAAGGTTCTTTGTGACTGTACCAAACACGAATCTATTATTAGGGCATATACACAAAATAAATATATAGGTACACAAGGTCGGATCCGTACAACGCGCAAAGATACGAAAACGCACGCCCACGTACCTTTAAACACTTTGACAGCTGCAACCCAACAGCGACCTTATTACAACAACAATAAAGATCACTGTAATTTTGACAGACTTGACAGTTGCAGCAACCTAATAGCAACCTTATCGTCATGAGATTAAAGATCACTGTGATGCAAAATCAGAGGGAAAATAACTGAATGGACTGTAGACGCACACCCGCGTCTAGATTTTGTTTGACATTGTTTAAGATCACCTTCGCTGTTACAAAAGTATGAGTTGAAAATGTAAACAAATGGTACAGAAAATGTAGTTATGGATGCCAATTTATAGTGCTACTTACGAGTGCTTCGAGCTTCGATTTGATTACCTATCTAAATACTTGAACCCAAAATTCTAATATTAAATCACCTCTCATGTTTTGCATTTGACAATTGAGGTTAATTTCGTAACCTCAATTTTCGTTGATTATTTTTCAATTAAAAATGTTATTTAAACAATAATTGTTGAACAAAGTGGTGTATTATAAAGTTGAAACCTTCTAAATTCATAATTATAAATAGGTGTGTTACTTTAATCTAAATTCTGATGAATTTGTTATCCTTTAGTAAGTGATTGCGTAGGAATTTGACCTGCACACTAACAGTAAGAATGGCTTTAATTTTGACAGTTCAACTAAATTCATTACGTTATTCATTTCGTTGTTGAGTAGGTAGACGAATTTTCCGAACATACTCGTATAAAGCAATGGATTTGCAATATCCTTTAAAATGATTCAAATAATTGTGATTGATAGTGTATTACGCAATAAGGGTGTTGAACCGGGTTCGTTTACATTTTGATCAGATACTTTTGAAACAGACTGTACGCTTGTGCGTGCGTCTGTTTTCGCCTGTTGTATGGATTCGCCTTCTATATCTTTATCTATTCTGTGGTACAGTTGAGTACGACTGTGCATTACGTATGCGGGTGGTGTCCGCAGCCAATAGAGCTTCTTTTTCACCCGAAGGTACCGATACTGGCAGACTACCAGATTATGTACACCGAAGATCTGGAGTTGAAATCCGGAAAATATGGGAGTAATGGGTTTTCGTGTGTCGTCACTTGCTTTGTTGTATAAAAATGGTCAAGAAATGTTCTTTATCTTTTACTAGCTGCGCCCCGCGGTTTCACCCGCATAAGTGTCGATCCCGTGGGAATATCGGGATAAGAAGTATATATTAATCCAGTTATATATTAAAGTATATATTAAGCCTATATATTAATCCAGGGTGTCAGCTACCTTCATACAAAATTTTATCAAAATTGGTCCAGCCGTTTGAGCATGACGAAGTAACAAACATAAACACACACACAAACACTCAAAAACTTTCGCTTTTATAATATTAGTGTGATTGTATAGACATATCAACACGGATTCTGGATTTGTGCCGGGTTGATGGCAATCGGCACAAATCCTATTACATATTACATAGGACTTAAAGATAACTGGCGAAATGTGGGTTTACTATTAAGTACACCTCTGCCCAACCTTTTGGGATTCAATACAAGGCATCATCTTACGTTATGTTTGAAATGGCGCGTAATTTGAGAGGCCTATGTCCAGCAGTGGACTGCTGTAGGTTGATGATGATGTTTCAAATAACGACATTCATGTATCTTTCGATTATATTTGCTACTTCCCAATAAACATAAATGTGCTCTGTCAATCCATCAGTCGATTTCTATGTGACAGGAATATCAAATAATATAATTTTTCTACCTACGTGGCTGAATTCGATTGACATTGCGGTAACCAAATTATTCACACACGTGTACCTATACTTTTCTGTGTCTCATAAATATGCGATGATTCAGAACGAATATAATAGAAATAAACTGAATATTATTGATAAAAGAGTTTGAACGCTTATAGATCTCTAAAACTACCAAACAGCTTTCAAAAAATGTTTTGCTATTGATAGCCTTATTCTTGAAGAAGGTTATAGGCTATTTAACATCGCGCTACGATCCATAGGAACTGAGCAAAACGAAAATTAGTCAGAAAGAACGCTAAGCGAGAAGTAATAGCACGGGCAGGCGATGGGGGAACAAGTTTCACGCGGACAAAGTCGCGGGCAGAAGCATCTTGGTCCATAAAGACGCATATTTACTGGCGTTACGTAACGTGCTGTCTGAGAAAATGGCAACCTGTCCTAAAATATCGTTCAACGTCGCAGGAGATAAGTTTGGAAAACTATCAAAAGTCGCTCGACTGTGAGTCGCGTTTTTCGCGACGTGAATAAGCTTTTTCAACAAAATAAGCAAGTTTTATGTCGTTAAAAAATATCAAGGAAGGTTATTTTTGGCGGTGTAAGTAATAATATCAAAGTAAAAATCGGGCCATATTGAGTGAGAGTTGAAAACGTAGAGATAAAATGAATATGGAGGATATTTTCCTCGTTACACTTTTTCCCTCGTTTGTATTTCAGTTTTATTTATTAATTAAAACTTTATACACGAGTAAAAAATACTGAACAAAGACGGACTTAATGCCTGAGGCATTTTCTACCGGTACTCCTTAGGGTGATGCAGAGACAAAACGTGTCAGGTGCACAATACAGGATAGATGGTTTTTAAATTACTTTAAAATAAACGAACAATACAGTAAAGTTATATAGCTAAATCAGTTTTGTGAGTTCTAGTATCGCGTATCAAAATACTTCAAACTTTGGTCTTGATACACACGAAGTACCTAATATCAAGCTAAGCATTTCCAGTTTTAGCTGACCTTGCATTGTTTAGGCTTTTCGTACATTGTGAAATCAGTGTATACTGGAAATGTATAGCTTGATATGTCGTCGTGCGTAATCTATGTGCGTACCTAATAAAATTATGAACCCATAGAAAAATATTATTTTCAGCGAATACCTATACAGACAGCTGCGGGAAAGCATTGCTTTATCAATAGATTCCGTTCCTCTTCTGTTTGAAATATACTGTGTAAAGATTACAGATGGGTAGCAGGCTTTAGCTACTTATCTTCCAGGACAACACTACGGCTTATACTCGGCTATTATAAACAAAAACTAATTGTTTTGCTTACGAATGGTAGCATTATTTCATATACATAGATTCGTAAGCTAATTTGACCTGTGATAGCTACTTCCATATATGAGGGTCTACTATGCAAAGCTATGAGGTCCTTGTTTAATTATTGGTAAAGATAAAAGAGGTTTAATTTTAACAAATAACGGTCTGTAAATTATATGAATTAGGGTGTTTATGCAGGCTTAAATAAACACTCTTTGTAAAAACTTTGATCAGACTGTGTTTCTCTTATGATTTATCACAATTTATAGGCTAATTTAGAAATCCTTCTCTGTTTTTTGACATTTCCATTATCGTCTCGGTACGGTCGTCACTGTACGGTCTCATCGCTCTACAGTTTTCTGCTTAGTCTGTAACCTATTTTAGACCAACGATGCGCGTCATAATTTAGCATAATAAAATGACATGACTAACGAATTAAAATATGCTTAACTTACCATCAACAACTGAGAGAAATAATCGTCTTCCACTCTAGTACTGCTGCTTACTCTTAACTTAAATAAACTTAACTACTTACTGCATATCAGTGGAACGTGTTTCTCTATAGTAACTGAACTTACCAACCTTCACGACAAATCGGTGTACGGAGTTACTGTCACTTTGTCTATGCTGCCCTCTTTTGACGTTTTCAGATGTTTTTCCTGAAACTTCACCAATTCAATTGTTCTAGTAATTTGAAATAGCAGCAATGCTTTTAAAAATCCACACTTTTTATTAAAATTTAAAGATATAAAAATTTTAACAGTCCCATTCAAGGGACAGAAAGAGAGTATAATATAAAGAATTTTATAAGTGTTTACTCCAAAGTTCTTAAAAGTATCTTCCGGCGTCGCGACGCTGTAGGTAGCGGTTGAGAGCGAATCTCGGTTCAGACGCAATGCGGTAACCGGCCGTCTAGATAGGTCTTTATAGTCAGTTCATACAGTATTTTGTTTTTGTTATTTTGTATTTGTACTGGTTTTTACTACATTTTTTTGAGAAAAAGCCTATTTTTTATTGATCATCATCTGCCTAGCCTTTTCCCAACTATGTTGGGGTCGGTTTCCAGTCTAACCGGATGCAGCTGAATACCAGTATTTTACATGGAGCGACTGTCTATCTGACCTCCACAACCCAGTTACTTGGGTAATACGATACCCCTTTTTAAGATTGGTTGTCAGACTTTCGGGCTGCTGACTACCCGTAACGACTGTCAAAGATCCACGAATGACGGCCGGGACCAACGGCTTAACGTGCTTTCCGAGGCACGGAGGGGACACGGTATGTAAAGATGGTCACCCATCCACAGACCAACCGCGGCAAGCGTAGCTTAACCTGATCGATCGACCTGTGCGGCTGTTATTATTTATTGATGTGTTGGGAAATACGAAAACAGATAAAAATGATATCTGGCCTGTCTATTTTTCTGAAAACAGTATTGTATATTTCACACGGCACATTGGTTTTGGTTAAACGTAAACTTCTTGGCGAAACATTTTTTGTCTTCATTGATGTTAAAGAGAAATATTATGATCAGTGGGCTGGCCTGGCTCGTTTTTTGCCCGAAGAATTTATTAGCATTGCCATTCAACGTGGCAATGCTGCCAGTCTTCTGGGCACGTTTCCGGATGACAGCGATGCGGACGAGTACTTGTACGCCTACTTATGTGTCCTTTTATTTTTGTGTAGGTAGTTAGAAATTAATGTAAATTTAGTACATAGTGTAAATAGTTGTGTAAAAAATTGTAAAAGATGTATACATACGTAAAATAAATATAATGTTGTTAATTTCTACTCGTTTCTGCTGATCGGAGTAATTTGTTAATTTAATGCAAGTCAAATTCGATGATGTTTTAGCCTACCAAGAACACGTAGTCAGGGATAATAGGGGTCACAGGTTACTTATCGATTAAAATGTCGGTTTACACAAGTACCCAAATCTACCCTTTAAGGAAAAACGTGGCATGTGCGTGTTTTGAGGATAAAAACGTGTAAGCTGGCGTAAATAAGAGGGATCGAGTGGCTATTAAAAGGGTCTACCTACTTACTTATAAACGCATTGGGAGTCGGGGTACCTATAAACATATGTTAGTGAATGGTAACCCCTCTATTTATACTCGACTGGACCAAAAAAAGGATAAACTACTTATCTACATATCGTGCATTTGGAGAAACATCGACGTAAATATGTTTTTTTCACAAAAATTTGTAAAATATAACAAAGCACTTAGAAAGTGTATTTACGTTAGGAGAAACAAAGAGGTAAAAAAAGTAAAGTGGCAGTTACGTCGATGTTTCTCCAATTGAGCGATTTATCAATGTTTTTTGTTATCATAATTATATTGTATGTACTCGTATGTATATGGGGGGCTATCAGAATACCAGCGCTGCGACATTTATTTTTTAAATGTCGCAGCATCATGCTGAGAGAGGAGCCTTTTGGCCTCGTATAGGACTTTCTGATTCATTTATCTTTTTGTTACTTTTTATAAAATAAAATTAGTTTATTTTTTATTTTTGACTGTGTTTAGTTTAGTTTAGTTTGATCTTCCTGTAAGTACGAGTCGCAATAAATGCTTTTTCTTTCTTTATTTTTGTCTTACCCCACTGCTGGGCAAACACCTCCACTTTTTCCGTCCAATCCTTTCTATTTTGTGCGATCTCTGGCCTCATTGGCCCCGCAAACATGATCAGATAGTCACATCACTTTCGCCGCGATCTACCTCTCTACATCTATAAATAAATTACAGTTTATTTGTTTTCGTGTCTGTCTGTATGACCGCGTTGTTCTTCTAAACCACGCAATGGATTTTGGTAAATCTTTTACAGTCGTTACGAGTCGTCAGTAGCCCGAAAGCCTGACAACCAGTCTTACCAAGGGGTATCGTATTAACCAGTAACTGGGTGGTAGAGGTCAGACAGGCAGTCGCTCCATGTAAAATACTGGTATTCAGCTGCATCAGGTTAGACTGGAAACCGACCCCAACATAGTTAGAAAAAGGCTAGACAGATGATGACTTCATCATCTGTCTAGCCTTTTTTGTAGGTATTGAAATACCTACTTGACCAAATTTTTTTTATTTTTTTTATTTGGCAAAACAAACGATATTACATTAAATATACACTTATCAGTAAGGTACTTGTATAAAACAAAATCAATGTAATAACCACAACATTTTCCACATATTAACAAAGAAGTATGTTATGATCAGGACTTATCGGTAAGCTAGGTACTTAGTTACTATTCACATTCTAAGAAACATATTATTCGTTACAAACTAATAAACAAGTATTAACCACTGGATATATCTAAGTTGTTCAGTACATTGATAACTTCACTTCGAAAAGCATTTTTATTAAGCATAAATATATCAATATTTATGAAATGTTTATTGTACATTTGCGTGAGACGCTGAACGGGTGCACGTTTACCTGCGTTTGTCCGGTTTGATGCCTGATCAAACAATCGGTAATCACGCACTCCACGACGAAGAATTGATCTAGGAACTACAAGTTTAATACAATTAGTAAGGTCTATACAATTTAGTTTATTATGATGGAGGTCATGCAGTGTCATTACTTGCAGAAGCATTCGTCTCTTCTCTAGTGAGAGTAAATTATACATTGCTAAGAGTTCTTCGTAAGCGTGGTAGTTGGCATCTCAATTGCATATATATCAAAAGCAGATTGTTTTTCGTGATTTCAGAGAATTGCTCCCACAGTGGAAGTTGTTCAGTTCGATGGTTTAAGGCACCTCTTAAAGTTAGTCAGGTTAATTTTTTAACACATTGTATCAAAAAAATCACAATGTTTCATCAAGTCGTAAACACCGTGGGAAGCAGGGGCGGGTCGCTAGTAGGATATAAAGTGAGGATATAATGTAAGAAAGAAAATTTATTAAAGTCTAGAAGTTACGCAAAAGATATTACAAACTGAAACGAAGTCGAAACTTCGTAAATGACCTTTCGAATAACTAGACGAACCTTTGTAGCATAATGCTACAAAGGTTCGTCTTCATTTTAACATCAACGAAGTATAAATTAGAAAAAAATCGAACATATAACATCTTTTTTTTAAGTTGAAAAATAAAAACACATTCTCATCTTGTCTTCTTTTTACATGTAGCTCCTCACTGTGAGAGGGAATGGGCCGTATTCCACCACGTGGGCCTAGGGCGGGTTGGTCATCTACAGTATAGCTGATCCAATCTTTTGTAACATCTGTGAATTTTAGAAGTGCGTGTGCTGCAAAACTCAGCGACACAGCGACACATATGACGGAATAACCTTACAAATATGTAAATTGTAGTGACAAGTCTACAATTTTGAAGAAATGTAAACAAGTTCAATAATTAAACTTTTAGAACGAATTTATTTGGAAGATTATATTAAAAACATAACGGATAATGTTACCACACGAGATGATAGATGAACAAGGCATAGCCCCCATGCTTTGTGTTATGCTTCTAAAAATGCGAAAGAATTGAAGATTGTCACATTTGTAACTCATACTTGTAATTTCTGTAATACTAAATTTTTTCGACAATTTAACAATTGTGTAGAATTGTTTTGTCGTGTAGGGCCCTGATTTACCTATTTAATCTTTACTCTTTAAAACTAACATTTTACTTGACTAAATAAGTATTATTTTCCTGTTCCAGGTAACAAATCAAAACTGAAGTCCCACTTATTTCCTGCAACTAGAACGCCCAGTAGTCGGAGACAGGTAAAAGATAATAAAAACGTATAAATAAAATCGCTGTCCCGTAAAAGCTGGGACATCCGCAGGCCGCCCTCCAAATTATTTTTAACTCCCCGTGGTCAAAGACTTAAATATTTATGTAGTTTCAAGAAACAACGCTAACTAGGACTGAATAATTTCTGGTTTTCTTGTCAATCTGTATTACTTAGGAATGGGATTTTACTTGGGTACAGTTTGTTCTTAAAAAGTTAATTTTTCGTTTAGAGTTTTATTCAAGGTCTCGAGAATATCTTGAATGGCCTAACCTTTTAAAGAAAAACATTCCCTTTTCTGATTTTCTCAAGCTTTTTTAGACAATCATTAGCCCCATCTAATCTAAGCCGATCATGAAATTGGAAAAAGACCGACTTGTCAAAAAAAATTGCACATGCGGCATCGGCATCGTACACGTGATAGAACTAAGGGCTGATTTTTCCTAAGCCAGATAATTTTATCGGAAGAATAATTTTGAATTTTTTACAGTTCTTCTTCCATACAAAAACTGTTACATGTCAATTTTATTCCACGAATAAAAAATATCTGTCGATTGAAAAATCAGCCCTTAAACTTCTTTAAAAATAAAGAATAAGATAGATTTAGTATGAGAGACAGACAGAGTTGTTATTATCTTTCTTCTCTTTCATGTAACGAAATGTGCCTCGACGTGACGCGTCCTTGAAATTTCACTCTCAGTTCTCGACCAATCGCCGCCTAAGAAGTTTCACTTGAATAAAAATTACATTTGAGTAAAGGCTCCATCAGACAGACGCGGCGCGACTAGTAGAACAATTTCTATGAAAACTTCTTGGAAATTGTTCTAACAGAATCGCGTCCCGCCTATCTGCGGGAGCCTTAACATTTATGGCTGTAAAAAAGTATGTTGTAGTAACTTTCCGCCGTTTTTACGCTGCCTCCTAAATAGCTCGTTATTCAATAAAAGCTAAAGATAAGTAGCTAAAACCATAATTCCACACGAAAATTTATGGCATCTTAACATCTTTACGAAAATAAGTATCAATTTAGGCGTTACAGAGGCCGTTATTATGATAAATGTGGCGATTTTTGGCCTAATGTGATTTGGAAGGGCACTAAGTGGTGATCGGCAAGCTTCAAATATTACGGTTTGACACTAACGATCTACTTAGGTACCTCAATGCTTTGTTACAAAGTTGCGGTGCGAATCTCTAAGCTCTACCTTACATAAGTGAAATTTGATTTAATTTTTAACCGACTTCAAAAAAAGAAGGAGGTTCTGTTTTGTCGGTTTTTTTTTTGTGTATATTATATATCTGACCGTTTCTACTAATATTATAAAGAGGTACCTATGTATTTATTTGTGAGTTTGTATGTAGGAGGTAATCTTCGGAACTACTGAACCGATTCCGAAAATTCTATCACCATGATTGCCCAGTTTCATAGAGCATATTTTATGTTAAAACAAAAAAATTCACGCGCACGAAGTGGGCAGAATCTAGTTCTTACAGCGAAAGAGCCCGCGAAATTAAAATTTTCTTACGTTATTGCAATTTGCATTGCATTATTACAGAATTATAGTCATTGAAATCATCAATATTACGTTCGCGAATCATGTTTTAATCAACAAACAACCTAACACTAACCTGCAAATTGCAAAAAAACGTAAGTTAAAATTTCGCGAGCTACCTTTTCGCATTCCCCTTACTAAAATCATCGTACAGACGCCAGCACATTAAGCTACTACAATCTGTCAAATTTCTTTGATAGATTTTCAACTTTATCGCTAAAGCACAAGGTTCAAAGTTGATTGGGAAAATTTGACTGTTTCGGGTAGGTTGATGTGCTGGCGTCTGTACAAGACTTTCCTACCCAACATTTCCCACCAAAACACGTCGATCACTAATAAAGAACAAAACACAATCTTGCTTTCCCAAAAGAGAATCCAAAACATACGAGTGAACAACACTTCAGTTACAGTCACTAGTAAAATTAATTACAACATCACCACAAGACGCTAGTTTCAACGCTTTTCAGTTTCAGCTATAAATAATATTTGAGATTTACAGCAGTTTCGTATGAAAATGGGGGCTTTCAGCGCCGCCATATGAGCCTGTTCGCAGTGAGTTACGAGTTCTGAAAGGTGGTTACATCGGTCACCTGAAACGGGTTTATGAAAAGATGGTGAATTATATTGGAAGGAAAATTTGTCAGAAATGTTATTATTATTGAAGTGAAACTTTACTTTAGGCCGCGATTCGATAATAGGACGAGAATTGAGAGCACGGAGTAAATACAAAGATTGAGAGTGACATTTCAAGGACGCGTCTCATTTTGGCACATTTCGTGACATGAGAGAGAAGAAAGATATGTTTCTCTTTGTCTCTGACACTTTTATTCTTTATTTTTAAGAAGTTTTTTTTATTAATCTGTCGTCATGTGAGTAAAACTGTTTTGGACAACGATGTGCTAAAACATTAACTGCTTTTATGGAAAATTACATTAATTATTTATTAAAATTTGATGCAACAGTAAAATAACCGTACAAAGGCGGAGTTAATTCCTTAGGCGTTTTCTACCAGTCTACCTTAGTGTGCGAGCGGCACGCCAACAACAGAGGTAACTGCAGCCGTCGACAACGTGCCGCTCGACTCGTGTATTTGAATATGGTGCTCGTGTGTATAACCACTTAGGGCGACACGAAACATAGTAGGTGCATAGTAAATAAACTGAGTTATACATTAGTTTTAGGACCAATTTCACCGCATAAACCCATTTCACCCATCCACATACTAACCGCAGCAAGCGTAGCTTAACCTAATCGATCGACCTGTGCGGCTGTTATTATTTAGCCACGGGCCCGCTCACATGAATTATTATAAAAATCGAATGGCAAATGTTCTATTAATTAAAAACCTCGTTCACAGTAAGTGACAGCACCCAGCTCCATAATTATCATTCCTAGTGGTATGCAGGAAAACGTCTGAAGTTTGAAACTCGATATTCTATTAAAATTTCCGGCGTATGTAAAGTGCTTTCATGAAAGCAGAAATTTAGGTCCATATTACCATCTTCAGACGTAATGTACTCGTAGGTAGTTGAGAAAAGTATGTATTAAGAGGAAACGCGGTCAAATTTTGGCGTAATTATTTTTATATTAGAATAAAAAGTTACGACAAATACAAAACATGCATGGCAGTCGTAGTTGGCTGCGACAGATATTATTATACATCATATCGCGGACCATATCAGAATACCAGCGCTGCGATAATTATTTTTAAATGTCGCAGCATCATACTGAGATAGGCCCTCTTTTATTTGGCCTCGTACAGGACTTTGTTTTTTTTCTTTTTTCATTTTGTTTTTTTTTTTCTTCGATGAGTGTTTAGTTTACTTTGTGATATTGCTATGCGAGTCCCTATTTGGCCTAGTATCATTAACCAGGCAGAATACGTTAGTTGGAGTGAACGCCAACGACCACGTGACAAGGCTCTGTGACGTTTTAAGAAGTCACGTGTTTTTGTCGGCGTAAGTACAGTCAGGGAAATTAAGTGCCAAACAAATTGACACCCTACGTCAATTTGTCGTGTTATACTACAACTGTCAGAGAATGACAGGCGTGATTTGAATATTACAATTTAGGTTTGTATTCAATTAGCTTAGCGTATTTTACTTAAAAAATTAACTATTCCCCTGATTTTAAAAGTAAAATACGTTTTATACATAACTCCGCTAATGAGACACAATTGATTATCTATTGTATCGTAAAAAAGGTTACGCGCGGAGCTTGACCGGTTAAAACAAAGTCGGGTTAGTTACACCTTTTATAACTCTAGAACGTCTGGACCAATTTTTATGATCTTTTATTTGTTGGATTTGTCTTCGCCCCGATTAGCAGAATAATTATTAAAACGGAAAAAAATTCAAAAAAAAATTGAGGCGATACGAAGTTCAGGTCAGCTAGTACTTACATAAATCTTATTATTTACTGATATAATGAATTAAATTGGACTTTTTCAAGACGAGATTATCTTTTTTACAAAATTGTTATCTTCGAATAATTTAAGTAGGTAATATTCACACAATTACTCAATCTACTTACAATTTTCATGGAACGACCAAAAAAGCATCATAAAAAAGTGGTAAATATTTATTCACTTGCGCATAAAAAATGCCGTTTCATAGCTTAGGCGAAATGAGTAAAAAGCAATGAATAATTTAAGGGGCAGCTCTCGCAAATATGAAAAGGCCGCGAAAGCTCGAGCTGAAGTTTTTTGTTTGCTCAACTTGACAGGCGTGGGTTTATTTGACCAATGCCAACACGGCCCGAGCGGGTAACATAGAATAAGAGAAGAAGGTCCATAGTGTATTTATGGCGGCATCTGCATCGCCACATGCGAACTACGCATCATACTGACGTCACGTAAAGTCCTGCATCGCACAAGCAGAGTTTACCGCGCAACTAGCTTATACATATCGTCCCCGTAGAGCGAAAAGCCATTAAGTTGAAAAATCGTGTTTTGAGATAATGAGAGTTATTTTTTTTTTTTATTATTTTCAAAAACTTTAACTCTAATTATCTCAAAACACGATTTTTCGACTTAATGGCTTTTCGCTCTACGGGGACGATATATACAACGTACAACGTCCGACATCAATCGTCGTGTAGTTGTCCACTGGACACAACACCCGTCTGTCGGTCGGAGGATTGTCCCTTGTCTAGAAGACGAGTGAACTTTACACCCTGTTCCTCATACCTCTATATAGGTACAATTTTCGGCAAAGTAGTTCAGCCGATCTAATCTGTAATAACTAATATCACCCTAAAAACTTGGATGAAGTAAGCTTGAAGTCAGCTGTCATTTCACCTTAAGCTAGTAATAGGAACTATTGACAGCTCACTTCACCTCAGTTTTCACGGTGAGATTTTTACAGAATAAAACGGCAGTTATAAGCTATGGATTTCAACAAATTTCTTGTTAAAACAACTGGTGCTGGTTGCAATGAAATACGGCTTAGGGGGCAACTGGCCTCTGGTCCGCGGCCGACATTACACGGAGTAGGCAAAGTAAGTAGTGGAAAAGTGGGCCGAATGCGTGGGCCCAGGAAAGTTTTTACATGTTCATTGAAAACTTTTGGTATTGTAAACAAAGATTGCAGAAGCTCACAAACGCAGCAATTTGTAGGCTTTAGCAAACTAAGCACAACATTATTGAATGCAAATAAAAATTGGAAATCTATACTAATATTATAAACGCGAAACTTTCTGTCTGTTTCCTAGCTTCACGCTTGAACCGATTTAGATGAAATTTGGTATAGAGATAGTTTGAGTCCCGGGAAAGGACATAGGATAGTTTTTATCCCGATATTCCCACGGGAAACTTATGCGGGTGAAACAGCGGGGCGCTGCTAGTGAATAATATTAGAGGCCAGTTTTTTTTTGCTACTGGCAGCACTCTAGTTTATTCGCCAATCATGATGATCTCACTAAGCAGCTATTAATAAGGAGGTTCATATTTATTCGATAAAAGTCATCAGACTTATTGTGTTCACCTTCTGTTCTATCATTTCTGTATGACAATGTACCATCCGTCCTAATCTGTGTTAAGTGATCTGTCTAACGAAGGGTTTAACTCGCGTTATGTGGGTTTGACTCCCCACAAGACAGTTCAGTGTTGCATACGTTATATAGGAAGTTCATAATTAGTGACCGGCCGAAGGTTCGAGAGAAGAGGAGTCGAAGGATCGGTTATGGTTACGGTTTCAGCAGAAAATTGTGTTTTGTCGGACTCTATTAATAATGTAGTATTTTAATGATGTACCTACAGTTAACGGCGCGTTCTTGGTAACCATGTGACATGATTTTACCGCTATTTTTTGAGGGGCTCGTGGCTAAATGAAAATAGCCGAACGGGTCGATCGAAGGTTAAGCGGCTACGGCTGCTGCAGTTGATTCGTGGATGGGTCACCATGCATTACATATCGAGTCTCCGTGTCTCGGCTGTCAATCGTAGACCGAGTCGTCAGAAGCCCAAAAGTCTGACCAACAGGGGGTATCGTGTTACCCAGTAACTGGGTTGTGGAGGTCAGATAGGCAGTCACTTCCTGTAAAAGACCTGCAAGTCAGCTGCATCCGATTAGACTGGTAGCCGACCCAAACGTAGTTGATAAACGGCTAGGCAGATTGTTTTTTTTTACCGCCTTTATTTCGTAGGAAAATTCAGTTTTCGAAGGTTTGGTACAGTTTTTAAAACGCTTTTATTTTATGAAATACTGGAACTATGTAAGAAAAACTGGAAACTACAGGGGATGGTAACTGAATAGTATTTTAACACCATAAGCCCTAATACTGATACTATTACCATACCACTTTCCTCGGCCTTATTCCTAATGAAAAATAGGGCAACATAAGTATCGTTTAATGGTGAGGAGAATGCCTTGTTTAACCCCAATATTATATCGGTAAATGTCCCTATATCTGTGATGGTACGGATCCAATGAAAGCTTTAGAGGTCGTTTTAGGATTTCAATTGAAACATGTTATAGGCTGGGATCACATATTATGCGCGACTTGATGCTCATTATGGCACGTTTGGCAATGTATTCACGGGCGATTATGCTTGCGTTCAGTCTCTATGGGCAGCTTCAACTTTTTGACTAACTGACCGATTCTTTGACAGTTCTAAAGTGCTAGTAAATGTTTTAATTGAAATAAATGCTTTTAGTTTGAGCTTGTAATGTGAACTTGTCTTTAAAGTATTCTTTGTGTAACAAAACACCCACGCCTGCGCCCCGTAATGAGAATACCAAGCGCAATAGAATAGAATAATTTATTTCAGACTAGCTTCCGCCCGCGGCTTTGCCCGTGAGGTACGTTGATAAAAACTATCCTATGTCCTTCCCTGGATGCAATCTATCTCTTTGCCAAATTTTATCGAAATCCGTTCAGTGGTTTAGGCGTGAAAAGGTAACATACAGACAGACAGTTACTTTCGAATTTATAATATTGGTATGGATAATTAAAATCCATATCTTGTTAGTAGATAATTAATATCCATATCTTGTTACTATATATTAGCAACAATATTAGCTTACAATTTTGCTAGTATTGTTAGCACTTATCTTTATGTAGACTACATAATAATATATAAAACCATTCACTACCCTCACCCAGTGTTTGTTGAAATTGTAAGTACCGTTAGGAAAAACATAGATTTATAATTTCGCTACCACGCAATAGGTTTGCTTTCAGTTTGAAAGCCAATTAAAATGGCTTATGTCATGTACAGTTTATGCTATCCTCAAAAAGAATGGTTGATTTATTTTGTTCTGAGTACTTCTAAGGTTGTTTGAGGGCCGATGTTCTACTGCCTGTATTATTACTTTCAATAAGCTTTTATGAAAGGAAAACATTTCTGTATTGTTTATCTGAAAAATATTATCGGTAACATTTCAAATCGGTGATTTTTTTTCATATTGTTAGTTATGAAAACTTAAAGGCACTAGCTGCGCCCCGCGGTTTCACCCGCATAAGTGTCGATCCCGTGGGAATATCGGGTTAAAAGTCTATATGTTAATCCAGGGTGTCAGCTACCTCCACACAAAATTTTATCAAAATTGGTCCAGCCGTTTGAGCGTGAAGAAGTAACAAACATATAAACACACTCACAAAATTTCGCCTTTATAATATTATTACTGTGATATACTAATATAATAAAGCTGAAGAGTTTGTTTGTTTGAACACTCTAACCTCCGGAACTACCACTCGGAATTAAAAAAAATATTATATAGGAAGGATATAGGTTTATTTAACATCACGATATGGTCCTTGGGAGCCGAGCAGAAATAGAAAAAGTCTGAAAGTATGCTAAGCGAAAACGAAGTGATACCGCGGACAGACGATGCGATACGATGCGACGGGGTGGGTCGGGAGAGCAAGAAATTTCACGCAGACGGTGTTGCGGGCAGAACCTCATAAACATATAAATAAACAAACAATTTTACCTCTTTATATTAAGTACATATTTTGTAATGTATTCATTTATCTTGGGTATCATAAAAGGTTTTAAACATTGTAGAATAATAAAACTCAGCTGAACATGTTATCATAATTCAAAATATGTGGGGTTCTCGTCAACTTTTCCTTTTTAGTTGTTTAGTTTTGAGCACAAGCTGTGGACTTTGTCCGTTTCGTTACCAACTGCGGTTGTTAAATGTTCGCTTTTATTATTTTATTCACGTTTCGCATGTGGACCAGAGCTAACGAGTTGTCTGGATGTGCAGCATCAGTTGCATGTGAATAAAAGATCCCCCCTCGCCTGTGTCCGACGCATTTGCGGCATCAGAGTTTGTTTTATTTGCATGGTTTCGTTCTCTTGTTCATTCCGTCCATTTACTCCCCAACAAGGACCAAAAAATCTACGTTTGATGTGCCTCATTCCGAAGGGGTCAGCCTTATCGTAGAAACAAGTATGACTATTTTCATTTTACTTATCTAGATAGTAATTTATAAACTACCGACTTGGTTATTAGGGACTGTCCTTCATTTATTACGTAAAATAACTCTTACCGCTTTCTGACCTCCCTTTCCAATGTAAGAATAAAAAATAAGACTTGGATGAACCCCCTTTCAATCTTACGTAAGATCATTATCTACCAAAATTGCAAATAAAAAGTAGCATAGACAAAAAATTAAATATTTTTGTTTACTTATGTGACCAAGGATCCCACCGCCATGAAAAAAAAAAATTAAAAAGAAAGAAAGAAAATAAGACTAAGGCTTGTTCGAACCCCTCCCTCCCCCGTCAAATCGTCTTACGTAATAAATGAGCAGTCCCTTATCAGCTTGTGGTAGAAGATTAAGTCTCAAAGCTATACATATGCCTTATGAAGTAAACGCTCGAAACTATTCATCAAACGAAAAACAGAAAACTGAAACTGCTCTTTCCAACATTTAAATCCAACAGGAAATAAAAAACAAATTCGGTGCCGAAACTGAGCATTCGTCCCGAACTCTTCCCTTCACAACAATGGATCATTTGAATCTCAAACGGAAAGGAAGCGGGTATTACGACAATGTCCCGAACTAGTCCAAGTAATTG
The DNA here is from genome assembly GCA_963669345.1 of Gortyna flavago. Classification (NCBI taxonomy): domain Eukaryota; kingdom Metazoa; phylum Arthropoda; class Insecta; order Lepidoptera; family Noctuidae; genus Gortyna; species Gortyna flavago. The sequence goes on from OY770144.1 coordinate 4,754,540, forward strand.
CGTTTTATCCAATAGAACCTATTGTTGGGCCAATGTTTGTTTGTCCAAGACGAATAAGTCCCAAGGGATTTATCTATCGGCAAATGGTCAAGCGGGAAACCTTTTATTTTCCGTGTTTTGTAGTAAAAGTTTATAAGGAGTATGATAGGCTGTGTGCACACTTATTCAAGATCGCACACTAAAAAAACAGTAATTTCCCTCTCATGTCAATGTTGACAAATGTAAACTTGCCGTAGGGTGGCAATTAATATTTAATATCCCTGACTTTAATTTAACTCTGTTTTCACACAAGACAAAACTAAATTTGTCTTCGATACACAAACTATTTTGTTTCTAATGCAAGCGTTGTCTTATTGTGATCAAAACGTTTGATTTATTTTTATGTTCTATCTTTTTTTTTCCGTGGTCTTGTAAAACCTATTGTTGGGCCAGTGTTTGTGTTTGCCCAATACGGCAGAATTAAACTCTCTGGCCCTATCGAGCGGCAAACGAATCGTGAAGCGAGTGATACTGCAATTGTTTGGGTTCGATTGGAATTCTTAAGATGTCTTTTGGGAGGAAATCTTTTGAGGGAGACGAAATGTTTCAAAATTGTCACTGTATTAGAAGATACACATTTTATTGAGAGAGCACTGTGATGGCCCAGTGGTTATGAGTTGTATTTCGTGAGTTTGAACCCAGACAGGCATTTTACTTTGTGTATTTAATTTCATAAGCCACTGCTCTCAAAACGGTGAAGAAAAACATCGTGAGGAAAACGGCATGTCCTAGAGCTAAAAATTCGGAGACAACATCCGCTAACCCGCACTGGGCTCGTGTGGTGTAGATTGATCCCATTCCCTCGCACAGAGAGGAGGCCTGTGTCGCAGCAGTGGGAGTGGTATAGGCTGATTATGGATTTTATTGAGTCGATGCTAACAATATTCTGTCTCATATGTATGTTGGAAATTCATCTTTATTCTTGGCCCAACAAATCGAATTACGATGTGATTCGTTAGACTAAGCTTGCTCTTTTTTCGCCAAAAGACACAAAAATGAGAAAATTACTCATCCTAATAAAAAATTACACAAATTTCTTCGCAAAGGCCCAAATCAAACACAATTTGGCGTCGTATGTGTCGCCAGCGAGAATCAAAAAGCTTAGCAACAGGCGTGATTGGTGATTGTCTCCCGATCAAATGGCGGGAGATAATCAATTCTCGATGAATTATTCGATACCGCACCAGATAGGTCTCAGTTTGACTTGCTAATGAACAGATCACCCTCTGTTTGTGAGGTTCGTGTTCCGATTTCGATGGGAAAGTGAGCTATTTGCATTTTTGTTTGACCACAAGAAAGAAATAAATCTACTTTTGATTTATTTGACTTACTGTATCTATTTTTCTGTCTATTTCGTAGCCATAAATATGGCTATATCTGTCTGTTTGGGATTTTTATCTTGTCAGGCTTATCTACTGGACCGATTTCGACGAATGGGGTTTTTATTATTTTTTCTATGCTATGTGACGTTATATGAAATTCAATATGCGGACCATTTACGTCATATCTGTACTAATAATAAAGCTGAAGAATATGTTTGTTTGAACGCGTAATCTCGAGAACTACCAATCGGATTTCAAAATTTATCACGCTATAGCCGAAAGAACGCTACGCGAAAGCACAGTTACAGGGCGATGCGATGCGACGGAGTGGGTCGGGGGAACAAGAATTTTCACGAGGACGAAGTCGCGGGCAGAAGCTAGGCTTGACATAAACCTATTTCTATACATTTCGTTTCTCCGTACTTATTCTAATTAATAATAATTCTTTTGTTTATTTATTAAAGCTTCTTGAGACTACTAATTAGGTATTTTTTGTATCAATAATAACCTGGGCAATGATATTGAGAGCTATTTCTGTTTCGTAATGAGTATAAGCCTCTTTGACGTCAGCAGCCAAGTTCTACGTAAGTACCTACTGCAGGGCCTTCCCCCCATTATTTTGTCTCTGGTTGTACCTATATATAAAGAGCACTATTTATAAAGTGGACGTGTTATCTATACTTATAAAAAAAAATAAGCTGAAGAGTTTGTTCGAACACGCTAATCTCTGAAACTATCAGTCGGATTTGAAAAAATCTTTTTGCATTCGATAGCCCAATTCTGGAGGAAGGCTGTAGGAGGCCCTACAGCCTTCCTCAAGAATTGGGCTATAGTATAGCCTATTAAACATCACGCTACGACTCTTAAGAGACGAGCAAAAAGAAAAAGGAAGAACGCTAAGCGAAAACTAAAAATAGCGCAAGCGGGCGATGCGATGCGACGGGGTGGTTCGCGATAAATTTCACGCGGACGAAGTCGGGAACAGAATCTAGTAACTTTTTAAGGGTGACTTGTCTATTTTTCCCCTAAAAAATAGACAAGTCACCCTTGTCTATTTTTCCCCATCATGATTAATGTTTATGTTGTGTGATTCTAAGAGACAAGTTATTTTGATGACCTTATAATTAAAATAAGTCTATTTTTGTTTATGTTTATAGAACAGGATTTCGTGGTATCATTTTATTAGATAAATAACGTTGTTTTGATAGTCCCTCAACTGTAAAACGTTTGTTTTACAGTTGAGGGACTATCAAAATAACAAGTTTTTCTGATAATAAACAATCTCAACCTGAATCATTTTGAAGGATATTGCTGAATCCATACCCTACCCACGATATATTCCTGATTTTAGCCACGCGCCATAGATTCATATACAGCTTTACTTATAAAATAATTTTACCATCTTTTCGAATCTAAACATTGACTTAACATAACTTCGATACTATTACTTCAACTTATCTACAAGCTGCTCAGAATCTCAGATGTTGGAATTATGTTAATATCTCCGTGTCTGGCACAGATTATTAATATTTATAGTCTGTCATTCAGTACGTTATGCATGGCGGGCAAATGAAGCGAAAACGCGGGAGTTTCCACAAGTCACGTCGTGATCTTGAAAGTTACGCGTCGGTAAGCATTATCTTCTAAACGCACATGATTTTAATGTATTATGACGACCAGCATACTATGTGTAGGAAGAAGGAATAGATGAGGATGCCCTGTAAGTGAAAACATTTTTTTATAGTCGGGTAATATTACACGGAAGAAACAGCGTTGTAAATTAAATTAAAATAAACACAAAGTAACCACTGATTTTTCTATCATTCATAATTGTAAAATCACAAACATCTTGCAACAACAGTCCCTTATAGATGATAAATATTAATTTGAAACTATCCAATCCCGTCTACTACGTACGTGATACCGTCAGACTTTCTTTATCTTTATTTTTTCTCTTCACAAATGTTCACATAAGTATGTACTTAGTTATAAACATAGGGACAAGAATTATAGTGTTGTTGCGTAAGAATTATTGTACCTAGTGTTGGCAACAATATTATGATCCTTTATGAGAGAGTGCCGTCCATACTGCGGACGTGTGACGGATCACCACGTTCTACACGTTCACACTGAAGCTTGCAAATCCGACCTCTTTGACATTAAACGTGAACAACTTCGTAAATAAACAAAGTCACAAGATGTTTGAATTTAGTATTTATTGACAATATGTAGTGCTATGGGGCTCATAGCTAAATAGCTCATAGCTATCTTGAGGATGATCTTGGAGGTGCTATTCAGCTGCGTCCGGTTAGACTGGAAGCCACCCCCAACATAGTTAGGAAAAGGCTTATCAGATGATAAATGAATCGTCGTGAAACATTTATTTAGCAAAAATCACAAAAATGTGATTGTTATAATCACACTCCAGTTTGAAAAGTTTTGTACTCAGCATCCCGAAAATTGTAAGATTGATTGATTGTAGATTGTTGATGTGTTGTTGTAGCATCAGGAGCGAATGTATAAGCATCTTTTCATTAAATGTGGAAACTGAAAGATGTCTGAAGCGAAGCGGATGGTTCATATTCGTAAACCACTTACGTCAAATCTTCCGTACCTATATCTATCTCGGCAAGTTCCTTTGTTTCAACAAACTGTCTAAGAGAGGTGCTTTTCAATATCGCTTAAATTACTATCGTCGTCATCAACATTCATCACTTCAAGCCACCCTTTTCACTTGTTCGTTTTTTGTGTTTTTTCTCTGAGTCATGTTTGCCGTAAAGAAACATTTTCTTTCTTTTGCCATATTTCCCGGTTCTGTGCGTCTCTCCTCTAGATGTTTCCCGCGACTGTGGCGATATTGGTCTTGGACAACCCTGGTTTCTTTGTCCTAACCTTGGCCACCATTCGGTCAAAGCTTTACTCCATCGGTCAAATCCGCGTCTATCCAGTATCCGCATTTCAAATTCTTTTTTTTTCCTAATAAAATATAGCTCATTTCACGCTAAAATGTCCACTATAAGTAAATAAACCTTTTTACAACCAAAATACAATTTTTTCGCTCCATATCCGCTCCTTAACGTGCCATTTGTGCTTAATTATATCGTGTTCGCTTAAACGAAACGCACCTTAACATCGCCGATATGATTCGTTATGACATCAAGCATCATTGGTCTTAACTGCTTTTTTTTTTGGGAATGGCATCTCGCAGTCCACCCAATGAAGTTGTCGTCTGCTTAACCGGACTTGCCTGTGGATGCCTCGATAAATTAAGGCCTCCAACTAGGGCATAAAAAACTTAAAAACGCACCCCCTATAGGGTACAGACGTCTCTGGGAGAGCAATTTAATTTCAGAACTGGGTAGCCATTTTGGAACTTCAGTATTACAAGACAGTTGAATCAATAGTTTTGATTTCAAGTTGCCTCAGGAATAAACTTCCCGGAAAATATGATCTGAGATTAATATTATTCATCTCAGCAGAATAAAGTTTCATTGCGAGTAACAAGAACTCCCTAGTTCGGGTACTTTGCAGTTCAGCCCGTATTTACTTTGACAGAACTGTGGATATACTGAAATCTAAAAGATATCTTTTAACTTTTGCCGCGTTCATCTCCGTTCGAATGTGAAGTATTTCTTATAAGTTTCTTTCGTTCATCTCTGTAACACACTACATTGCTTCTGTATACATTAATATCTGCAGTCATCTCTAAAACTATTCTATTTCTTGAATCTTTGTTTCTTTGCTTTACTAATAATAACGCGATAATTTCAAACTACGCTACTTGTATTGTATCTTCGATTCTCTCATCTTCGTTCCAAAGTACGCAATTACTCATGTCTTTGCTAAATCTCCATTGAAACTAGCCTACTGATAAACAGTCCATTGTGTCACCCTTTGTAAAATTTCTACATTTATATCTGTAATCTTATATGGTGTACATAATAGAGAGCATTATGTCCTATTCTACCTTTTGTTGTTAAATGTCTGCTTAACTCATCTCCGTTTCAAATTACACTACTTCTCGTATCACTCATCTCCGCTCCGCTCATCCTCGTTCCACTTATCTTAGTTCCTCTTTCCGCATCTCTGCTTCTATATAGACTTGATCTAATCGGATTTAACTGAGGCCTCGTTATGTTTATATCACTGTAGTGTATATAAATAGGCAAATCTATTATAATAACTCAATTTTATCCCTTTGTGTACTATTTATAGTTGCCCATAGTTTGTTACATTTCACGAACGCGCGTCGACCGTTGTAGTTTAAACCTTATGTCAACGTTCATACGTTACGATTGACAACACCTATACTTTGGAATACATTTTTTGACCCTTCTATCCCTTCAAAAGGAACTAGTTTACTGTCCTTTATTAATATTTTCTACAACATGTTACTTTTATTTGGTTAGGCGTATACATTTAAATCAATAAGAGAAAGTAATTACATAGGATTTATCTAAAATTTTCGAAACATGGTCCCGTTCGGTTTAAACTTTAAAGTGTGATTGGATTTAGTTTGTTTTTATATTCGTTTTTTATTAAAAGAGGTTTGCGGAAAACTTTCGCCTTTTCACTAAAGTTTGTTAAAGATAACGGTGAATGCAGCCATTGAAGTTTCAATCTGCAACTTCATCTTTTAGTGAAAATCTGAGAAATAGCAGATGCGTGACTTTTTTTTTTTACTTTATAATCTGTGTAATTTTTAAGGGAGACAGAACAGAAAAGGCACACAGGGAAGAGTTTGAGGATATGCTATGAGAGTGGGCTTGGCCCAACAGTATTAGATAGTATTTATTAAGGTACACCAACAGCTTCTATGTTCTATGTATAATTTATCTTAAGAATAATATAGTAATAGTATATTAAGTATAGTAATAATAATGGTAATTTATTTAAAAACTTCAGGTCATCATCATCATTGAGGTCTCGACTGCACTCTAATTGCATAACACACTATCAATCACAATCTGAATAATTTTGAAAGATATTTTCATTGCTTCTATGTCGAAATATTTGTCTGCTCACCAACGTAAATAACGCAATGAATGTTGTTTAACTGTCAAAATTAAAGCCATTCCTGCTGTTAGTGTGTTAGGCAATTACCCCGCTGAACGAGGACACCCTGTATGACAGGAGGATACAGTCGGGTTATACAGATTTATTTATTTTTAAAGTATCCTAATTTAAAAACCAAGGAGTTTATTCACATTTTTTTTACACCAGAACTTATTTGTTTAGAACAATCACGGAGTAAAATGAAGTTGCTCGGCTACCACTTAACCCCTAAAGGGTTGTTCACAAGTTATATCTTGCGGTATCGTCCGTTCAATCTGAATAACAAATAGGCTGGACCATTTACAGCCTCTGGGTTACTTAGTTTGGGTTACTTACTTGGCTTGGGTTGAACAAAGACGTAGATAATATTGAATGAATAAATATGACCGTTTTATTTGCTAGAATGCCGGTTGAAGCACTTTTACGTTTACGTTTACTTAGATTTTTTAAAAGTTTATCTAGATTCTAGATTGTCTATAACTCTACAATATAGGTGTCTTTCCGTAAGAAAGAATCTAACAATGGTGTATTGCAATCAAATGTTTAACTTATAACAAAGTATGAAAACAGCACATTTATGTAAAAAAGTATTTCACGCTTTGCTCAGTAAGTCTATGTATAGACAAATACATCGACACTACTTTTAACAATGACACATACCTACAGAATTATGCTCTCATTCGTGGATCTTTGACATTGATTGTCGTTACGGCTCGTCAGAAAGTCTATCAAAAAGTACTCTGTGGAAGCCCGAAAGTCTGATAATCAATCTTTCCAAGGGGTATCGTACTACCCAGTAATTGGGTTGAGGAGGTCAAATAGGCAGTCGCTCCATGTAAAATACTGGTATTCAGCTGCATCCGGTTAGACTGGAAGCCGACCCCAACATAGTTGGGAAAAGGCTAGACAGATGATTCCATGACTACATAATTAAATGCAAATACAATTCTGTAGACGACAAAATTTTCCGTCTCGCAAATCCCAATATTTATTAACGAAATCAAATCCCTAACCACAGTAAAAAAACCGTTGCTCCAAATAACGTCATCAAAATACAAAAATAAACAATCGGCGACAAAAACGCGAAGCAATGGGGAGATGAAAAATGGCGATGCAAATCCACGCAACGCCGACCACAACCAATTTAGATGAAGAAATTCAAAAAGTTGCCATTGGCCGCGCCGTGGAGAGTTTTATTACAAATGGCAACATTTTAGGAAAGCGTCATTTAAAATGGACGATTTCCCGTTTTCTTTTATTCCGTAATCTGTAATTAAGTTTGTTATAAATTCTGTGAACCGAATTTGAGAACGCTTTAATTTTGGTAGGAAATGTTTTGGCTGAATTAGGCGGCACAGGTGTGCCGAAATATGGGGGAATATGTATGTTTTTAATTATGGTAAATCGTATTCGTAATTGGTAAGTTTGGATGGTAAACATTTAATAAAATGTCTAGAAATGTTTTAAACGTTTTGCCTGTTACACACCTTCAAAATCTTTTTTAGTTTTTTCAAAATTAAATGAAAATAATTTTATACTTACCATATTCTATTTTATGAGTATTATTTATGGGTATTTGACTGTCGTCCATTGTTTAAGGGTTATTAGCACTAAGTGAGCTAGTAGTAACCCTTACACTGTAATCATTGTTTTGGGTTAACATTATAATTAACTTACTAAGCCATACCCAGGAAATTGTCCCTTCCTTATTAGTCTACCAAATTACCGGACCAAGCGTATACAAATCTATGGGCAGCTGTCAAACTGACAAAGAAGAGTGCCATAGACTAGTCGATTTTACATTGACATGAAAGCAGCTGCTAAATTAAGAAGCTGTCAAACCCTCTTTACATCTTTGTTCGTGTTACGATTTGACGTGTATCTTCGAAAACTTCTTTCATTCAATATGATGTGGCCTTGTTAGTTTGCTGTGTAGCTGAGTGCTTGTTTATTGAATGTTTAGGTCTTTTGACCTTAAGGTAAACGGTTGGTAAAAAACGCTAATCTGAACATTTTCCTTAAAATTAATATATTATGTAACCGTAATAAGTGTTTTAACATTGTTTTTTTAAAACTGTTTTAAAATAAAAACACTTCTAAATGTAACATAATCAAAGTGTAATATGTGTGACAGAAATAAGCAAATTTTGCAGATACCGCAAAAACGCGCGGCGGACAGACAGACGCGGCGATGGCAAAATAGCCTCAATCCAGTCGGGATTACGGCTATTTTGGCAACGACGCGTTTACCGGTTACACTTATTCACACTGTTAACGTTAACTTAATATTCTCAGATATTAAACCTACAATAAATAGTTATCACTTTATCAGTTTTCCTACTCGTTTTATTGCGAAAATTTAAGTAAAAAACTATCCCAATAACAAATGGCACATCGCCAAGCAATGCACGACATTTTCAGAATTACAATTCAGGCTCAAACGAATCAATTTATTTCCGACGATAAACAATTTACGATTTTATGTAATTACTATGAAAGGGCCGCCTTTTAATGAGTCTTGTACACAATATCCTTTGTTTTCTTGATTAATTACCTTCACTCATTTACTTTTCGTATTTAGTGGGTGTAACCCGGCCCTTGAGCAGTTTACAGGAATTAATAAGAAACAAGATGTTGATGGTTTCTATTGGTATTACACTACTCACCACCGTGCTAAAGTAAATTTATAAGGTATAATCTGTTAGGGAAAGATTCAATTAAACAAGTACCTTCTTACACAATTAAAGTTTATTGTTAATACATAGAAATAGGTAGGTACACAAACAAATAATGTGGCGAGCCACTACACTATATACCTTTCCCAAACACTTGGGCATCCACCCATACAAATAGTCTCCGTTCCTACTTGTACTGGTGAAAGCCTGCACTGAGACTTATTACAATTTCTCAGAGTCGCTATATCGAGTCCGTGAGATGAACCACTTAATAACTTCTAGCTCAACCGTTCAAGTATTGACCTTTTAGGATTGTGCTCATAAAGGGAAAATAATGATTATGCAAAGCAATACCCGAGACACAATACTCTATAACAACTGGCTTAACACCTAGTTCCTACAAAGGCCTAACTCTCTCATATGATAAATTATGACACTATAGATTAACTCAGCGTTCTCTCAGTATAACAAATTACCTCTCAGTTAACAATCGAAATACCGTCAGTTGACGATTGAGTTACCCTCAGATGGCGATTGAGTTACCCTCAGTTGGCGATTGAGTTACCCTCAGTTGGCGATTGAGTTACCCTCAGTTGGCGATTGAGTTACCCTCAGTTGGCGATTGAGTTACCCTCAGTTGGCGGGATTAAGTCCCTTGGCTTCGTTCACAGGTTAAACCTGTGAACACACAAATAACGTGGCCTACGGGCATAGAAGGTGACGCTGTCGTTACCTCGAGTGGCGAACTTCCCTCTTCACCTGCATTCGGCTAGGTAAGGCCTTCCTTACTGCGGATGACCACACCACAGGGGGTAGACTAGAGTCGCCTGCACCCGGATCGATTTCCTATCATCCGATCACAGGGCCGCACCGAGACATCACGAATCGCTCGCGCGTAGCTTTGTACATTAAAGAAAAGCTAGCATATAGCCAGACCTGTAACAACGTCCTTGTGTCAGAACAAAATGTAAGACCCAACGGTTGACCAACAATAACAAGGAAAATGATTGAATACTCACAGGGTTCAGCTTCTGCCGTGCTTATAAATACCCCAGAGGGTTATTAGGGCACATCCCGATCCTCCCAGGAATACGTCCCTTCAAGTCAACCTCTTGGCTCGTGTCCTCGATCGTAAAGGCCGGAAACACTCTTGTCTTTTTTCAAACCGATCTGACAGTTTCGGGAATGTTCTGTCACAGACTAAAGAATATCATATCGATTTCATAAACCTAGCGCCATCTAGTGACGCGTAAGCTACACTAAACGAGCCTGTACAGACCCACGATAGACGTTGCTACCTGTTGCGACAAATGTCTATTTTGCAACGTCACATGGGGATCGATCGGTAAATGGGGCAAATTGTCTACTCTAAAACAAAATGGCGTGAGTCTGTCTTGAGATGCGTTAAATTCGCGCCAAAACATAAAATGGAACTTGCACAATAAAATCATAATTACCTATTATGTAATAATTAAGTAACAAAATTAAATCCTAACTTAACTATAAACAAACTAAAATATAGGGTCCAAAAATTCATCCGTATCATTGTCGACTGGTAATGTAGGTACCTACCTACCCAAGAGACTGGCGGCATTGCCTCGTATGGCAATGCTTAATTTTTATTAATTAGGTAGTTATTCTTGAGTGACTATAATTAAGTACCTACATAAAATGGATAAACAGACATACACGGACGTAGGTATTAACAGATTAATGATGGTATCATGATAAAATAAGTCAACATTTTGTATTCAAACAGTTCGAAAGCATAATTTATTCAGCGGGTTTGGCCAATGTTTTAATATGAACCAAAATACGGAATAAACTGGCTTAAATACAATGAATTTCACATTTTAACAAACACTTAAAACCCGCCGGTTTAAGTGCGTTGTTATCAATGCAAACGATATGGACAATGATTGGAATATCGAATTCGCGCCCGTCCAAGCTGTTAACACGATCGATCGAAGTTTTATTAAATTTCGCCAGAACATAATTTATGCGAAACTTGCTCGGAATGGATGTTTGCTTTATAAATTGGACCCGATCCAATAAACAGCAAATTAGAATATGAATTACGCAGGTAAAATTTGGCTTTAATAAAAGAGAGCAGTAGCCTAGTGGTAACGGCCACGACTTACGAGTTGTAGGTGGGTTCGAACCCAAGCAGGCACTTTACTTTGTGTAAATTATTTCATCACCACTGCTCTCGAAACGGTGAAGGAAAACATCGCGAGGAAGCCGGCATGTCCTAGAACCAAAAGTTCGAAGACATGTAACATCCACCAACCCGCACTGGGCCGCGTGGTGGATCATGGGCCAATACCTCTCACAGAGAGGAGGCCTGTGTCCCATCAGTGGAAACGTTATAGGCTGATTATACTGTGACTTTGATATTAATAAAGTAGCATTATTTATGTCAAATAATTGGATTGTAAAGCGGATGTTACGTGAAATCTAGAATTCAAATTACGCTGTGTTAGTAGAATACCTACATTAAAAATCAAATATCAACTACCAAAGACAAGACTAGTCGCTACTTTGCAACAGGTAACTAAAATTAATCACGCACCACAGACAATCACAAACCGTTATGCAAACTCGTTGCTCGACAACGTCCTGTCTATGGCAAATAAAGCAAGTTCATTTGTATTTTGCGGGTTGGCAACACTGCCGGTATCATAGGCTGGCTTAGCTCTGAAATCGCAGGATATTGGCATTATTGCTGCTGATGACGTGAGCGTGTTAGGCTAACATGGCTCATTGTAGATTGGCGTCGGGTTATGTGAGGGACTAGGTACCTAAGTTGTTAGTGTAGGTAATGTTTGCATTCATGATTGATATTGGGGATTTTGATTAGAGGTGTATCTTTGGATAGGTCGAAGTAAATAACGTTTAAGTCTGGAAACAAATGTCTTCTATGTGTTTTGTGTTGGGTTATGTGATTGATATGTGCAACACAGTATTTTACTTTAGTAGTTATCTTCGTTTCTGTTATTAATTATTTACTTAAAATGTTCCTAATAAAGCTTTATTCAAGTATTTAATGTTGAAAAAGGATGCTTATGGCGGATATACATGGTAAAATTTTAATTTAAAAAAAATGTCTGTTCCTATATAACAGTTTTGTATGGAGATTCGTAAAATGCTATAGGTACACCTGTGCCTAACCCTTCAGGGAAATATATGTGTGAAACTGTCAAACAGATGAATTGCGTGATATGAATTGTTTAATGATTCTGCCAAAGTGGCCTTTTTAAGCCCCAAGGTCACTACAGAAAGTAAATTCTGTCATAATCCCTTTAAAAAGTTAGAATAGAATAAGTACTCTGAATTATACCACCATATAAATTACATATATAAATATATACATTTAACAAAGGGTGACACAATGGCCGGTCTTGTCGCTAAGAGCGACCTGTTAAAGACGCGATAAGAAGATATTAAGAAGGGGAAGTAGCTCCATTCTTTTAAATTACAGTTCAACTAAAGCTTGAATCAGAAATCATGTAACAAAAGCACAAAGAGCTAATTAACATTTCACATCCTCTGCGGCTGTTCGAACAAGCTGTCAGAGTAACATTAAAATACAGACGCCATTCCCACGACGAGACTGCTGAAAAACTTATGAGGCTATCGAATCCACATTAATATTCGTTGGATACTGTTGTAAGATGGGCGTTTATTATTTAATAGGGGGAGTTTCACAGAAGGGGCCCGTGACTAAATAATAACAGCCGCACAGGTCAATAATCAGGTTAAGCTACGCTTGCCGCGGTTGGTCTGTGGATGGGTGACCATCTTTACATACCCCTCTGTGCCTCGGAAAGCACGTTAAACCGTTGGTCCCGGCTGTCATTCGTGGATCCCGAAAGTTAGACAACCAGTCTTACCAAGAGGTATCGTGTTATCCAGGGTGGTGGAGGTTAGATAGGCAGTCGCTCCATGTAAAATACTGGTATTCAGCTGCCTCCGGTTAGACTGGAAGCCGACCCCAACATAGGTTATAAAAGACTAGGCAGATGATGGGTGGAGTTTCACAGCTGGTTTGTTGTCGATCTTTTGGCCATATTAAGTACCTCTTTACTCGTGATTTTCTTCTTCTGCCTGCTCTGAATATCTATTCAGAACCAATCGATACGCTTCCGAATCAAATCGAACATCAATCAATGTTGTTGAAGGAGTCAAACGCTGTTCACAAATCCAAAAAAATAAACGACCGCTATTCTTCCGACAGCTGTTTGCTGTCAGAGGCAACGCAAATCAGATTATCGAAATTATTGTGAATAGCTATACTGGTCCTATGTTATCTACATATTTTCTCTCTAAGCCGTCATGTCATCATGATCTCCCTCTTCATCCTACATCATTTATTTTGTTACCAACATACTGCAACCACCGTTCGTGTGCCAAGAGTGATAATTATGGCAATGCCCGTTAACCCTTTAAATGGCAGAAACGAAATTTCTAATTGACTTGTCTAAGTTTGCGGTCGATTTTATCAATTCAAAATCGACCTTAAAGTTATGCTAGTCGGGTGGTTAGTTGAAAAATATATATGTCACGTGATCAACTTTGAACGTTATCACGGAAACGTGACAGTTTGTAGGGTTTGATTTAATATTATAAAACGCCAAGCGTAAATGTCAGCTATCGATTTATATAGGCTCCATGCGTGGCCGCCATTTTGAAAAAAAAAAAACAAACTAAATGACAAACCGGTAGGTATGCCACGGATCTTCAAAGCGTTTTCGTTTCTGCCCTATAAAGGGTTAAATTTCCTAGATGGTCCTTTCTCAAGATGATTATGTCATTATGTATAACGTATTAAAGTCTTAAATCGTAACATCAAAAATAACAAAAGGCGAGTATAATTTATTATCAGATCTCATCTGGCGGGATTACAGCGAGAGCGGAGATAGTTTTAAAAAATTGCGGCGTCTTCAACCCATTTAGTAACTAATCCTTTTACGAGAAAACCTTCGTGTTACGTAGGTATGATATATTTGTAGCGAAGAACGTTTTCCGTCCTGTCTAATTTTTATTGTGGAACTGCCCGGTTTTTTAGATTACGCTTATGTATACAAATAAATAAAATTTAAGTGTCTGTAATGTCAAAATAACAGCTTTATCGAATAAACAATTGTAAAAAAAAATCTGTCTGTCTGTGTGTTCCGGCTAATCTCCGAAACAGGTGGACCGATTTTGACGGGACTTGCACTGGCAGATAGCTGATGTTATAAATATAAGAAGTAACTACGACTACTTTTATTTTTAACCGACTTCTAAAAAAGGAGGAGGTTCTCAATTCGGATGTTTGTTTGTTTTTTTTTTATGTTTGTTCGCGCATAACTCCGTCGCTTGCCAACCGATTTGAAAAATTCTTTTTTTGTTGGAAAGGGTGTACTTCCCAAATGGTCCCATGAAATTTTTTTCGAAATCTGACAAGCGGTTTTAGAAAAATCAACAAAACAAAAATGTAAAAATTCAAAAGCAATGTTTTGTAAAAGGTGATCAGCAGTTGACATTAGGCTATTGTAACTTAGATAAATTACAAACTCTCCCACTAAAAAGTACAAAATAAAAACTTTTTTACAAAAAAAACAACCGACTTCCAAAAAAAAAACACTATAAAGTGCTAAATAACTTTAATTTCGGAAGTCGGTGTCGTTGGTTCTGCATTTTCGTTTATTGACACCGACTTCCGAAATTAAAGTTATTTAGCACTTTATAGTGTTTTTTTTTTGGAAGTCGGTTGTTTTTTTTGTAAAAAAGTTTTTATCAGAAGAAGAATTAGGGTTACTTACAGCCAAAAAAAAATTAAATCATGAAATCCAATATGCACGTGAACGAAGTCGCGGGCACAGCTAGTTCTAAATATATTCGAATTTCAGAATGGTATCGAATATGATGCAAATTAATTTATCGGTACAAATCAGCAACAAATTGACAGGAATCGAATTCGAATCAAATTCAATTTGAATCAAACTCGACGGTATCGGTATTTTCTCAGCTAAGCTAAAATCAAACTAGCAGCGCCCCGCGGTTTCATCCGCATAAGCTTAAGTGTCGATCCCGTGCGAATATCGGAATAAAAACTATCCTATGTCCTTTCCCGGGACTCAAACTATCTCTATACCAAATTTCATCTAAATCGGTTAAGCATGAAGAGTTAACAGACAGACAAACAGACACACACAGATAACAGACAATAAGATAAACACACAGATAAGAGAACAATAACAGAGATTTATAATATTAGTATGGATTGAAATGATCCCTAGGGTGTGTCATGAACGAATCCTTATTGAAAATGTTGCTTTTTTTTTCAGTTAATCTATGTAAGTATATTGTTTCACTGCTCGGCAAAGGTCTCCCCCATATTTTTCCACTTTTCTTAATGAAAATATAATATTATAAATGCTAATAAATATTTATACTAATATTATAAATGCGAAAGTGTGTCTGTCTGTCTGTCTGTTACCTCTTCACGCTTAAACCGCTGAACCGATTTAGATGAAACTAGGTATAGACATTGTTTGAGTCCCGGGAAAGTACATAGAATAGTTTTTATCCCGTTATTCCCACGGGATCAAAACTTATTAGGGTGAAACCGCGGGGCGCTGCTAGTAATGGATAAACTCAACAAAACCTGACCAATTTAAAAAACAATTTCACCCATAATAAACCACATTATCAGCGAGTAACATTATGGGCTCTATTTTTTATGTACGAGTATATTGTGGTGTCATAACAGCCATACGAATCGAACCATCCGGTTAAGCTACGCTTGCCGCGGTTGGTCCGTGGATGGGTGACCATCTTTGCATACCAAGACTCCTCCGTGTTTCGGATAGCATGTTCTGCCGTTTGTCCTGACTGTCATTCGTGGATCTTTGACAGTCGTTACAGGTCGTCAGAAGCCCGAAAGTCTGACAATCAGTCTTACCAAGGGGTTTCGTATTACCAAGTAACTGGGTTGTGGAGGTCAGATAGGCAATCGCTCCATGTAAAATACTGGTACTCAGCTGCATCCGGTTAGACTGGGACCGACTCCAACATAGTTGGGAAAAGGCTAGATGATAATAATATATTGTGGTGTCCTACGACTTCCAAGCGAACGAAATCGCGGACAGAAAAAATAATTAGACTTAATGCCACAGATAAAATAAGCCTACTAGTTAAATGGTAACAATGCTAATAAAAATTAAAATAAACCTTTAAGGGGCCGGCGAACTGCGCATGCTAATGCGTAGTTCATACAACGTAATTTGTAAATCAAGCATATTCTGTATTTATTGCGATTGCATTACAGAATATCTAGGTTCCCAAATATATATTTTGAAAGGACTCTGATATAAAGACGAGACATGAGGAATTTAAAATTGCTGTACAAAAATTATTTTTCTCATAACTCAGTGTCCACCTTTGACCAAACCCCACCTGATGGTAAGCGGTTACTCAGACAAAGATATTGCACGCATACCTACAATTCGGCGGGTGAGAGAATGCGTTCTTGACATTAGTTTCACAAACGAATACGTGTTTTGCGAATTTGATCTTTATTAAATACTAGCTTCCGCCCGCGGCTTCGGCCGCGAGGTATGTCGGTGAAAACTATCCTATGTCCTTCCCCGGGATGCAATCTATCTCTCTGCCAAATTTTATCGAAATCCGTTCAGTGGTTTAGACGTGAAAAGGTAACATACAGACAGAGAGACAGAGTTACTTTCGAATTTATAATATTAGTATGGATTCGAATTCGAATTTATAATATTAGTATGGACTAGAATTGTCGCACAGACGGGTGTCTGAAACGCATTCTGTCGACGGCCGGACTGCAGAAAGTATCTAACCAAAAATTTTTTCGAAACCTATGAAAAATTTAAAACTCAGGAATAATTAATGACACTTCACGGCTTCCAGTCTAATTGGAAATCTATCTGTTACAGTTAACCTTTGCGTGAGTATCGAGTATCGACAATAGCACATCAGTGAGTCGTTGCAGGAAGCCAGACAGACTGACAGACAATCCAATTGCCCTATATGCATTATTTACAAGCCCAGTTCGAATTGTAGGAAACTAGATTACTCGGTGAGAGCTCGTTAGGGTCAGTTCAGACCGCAACGCGACGCGGCGCGCAGTTTTCAAGATATCAATACATTTATAGACCTTATTTAGTACACAAAAAGGCACACAATTCAGTGAGGTGGGCCGCGCGGCGTTGCTAGACGTAGTAAACACCACCTCACTGAATTGTGTACTTTTTAGAGTAGTAGATAAGGTCTATAATTGCTATCTTGAAAACTGCACGCAGCGTCGCGTAACGACTGTCATTGATCTACGAATGACAGCCTTGACCAAAGTCACAACGTGCTTTCCGAGACACAGAGGGGTCTGTCTTGATATGTAATGGATGCTTGGTCATCCATCCACGAACCGACCGCAGCAAGCGTAGCTTAACCTTTATTTAGACCCTCGCCCCTCAGGCGTAGTGTGGCAAAAATCCATGCTGTTAAACATCTTTTAAACCAAAAACAATACCTTAAAACTTCACACCTTATAGTTTCACAACAAAATTCATTTGTCGCCTTGATTTCTAAGCAAACACTCGTTCTGAAAGCTTGTCGTCTAAATCAAAGTGGGGGAAAGAAAATCTTCAACAGTCCACTGTTACGTTTTGAAACAAGGGAGAAACACGTTATTTTTCCACCATTGTGCCTTGATGTAGCCGCCCGAGGTCTTGTGCCCGACATTCATTGTGCGCTATGAATAGTCTTATCGTTAAAAATAGTAAGTTTTAAGGGGCTCGGTTTGTTTTTTATTGTTAAGAAAATGGTGGTTGTTTTTGTTGTAAATTGTGTCGTTTCTTTCTGGGAAAATTGCTAGTAATTTTTTTTTATAAGTACAAAAATTAAATTCATTATTTACATCGTCGTATATTATTGGGAGTATGTTAATTTAATAATATGACAGCGATGCGGACGAATTTTTCGATGCCCTATGATTCTTTTGCTTATTTTTTTCATATAAATTTGGATACCTACATATTATTATTTTAAATGTTAGCTTATATTATGTAGATATTCACAGCATATAAATAAAAATATAATAGCAATAAAATATATATAATATAATATCAATAAAATATAATATCAATATGAAAAGCTTTATCTTTTTATAATTTTCTTAATATACTTACTAAATTAGATGACTATAAACTAACTTAATATAATAAATAAATAAATACAAAAACAAAGGACACTTAGGCGTCGAAGTCCTCGTCCGCATCGCTGTCATCCGGAAACGTGCTCGGAAGACTGACAGCATTGCCACGTTGAATGGCAATGCTAATTCTTTTTAATTTTTTTACATTTTCACACAACATTAGTTTTACATTATTGCTAAGGACGAAACAGCTGACTTGATCCGGCTCTCAAATCATTCCCCGCCATTATTAGGCAATTTTCTTTTATAAATAGAACGTTATGTTTCTTTTAAAGGCGGCTGAAGTAAACATCGACAATATATTTTTTTAAATCTTAAATTTAGTTAGTTTAGTTTCTAAAATTAAATTAAATTATTTATTTAAATGTTTCGTCTGATGACACCCTTTGTTCTGTCAAATTGCCAGTTTTAAATAAATAACATTTTTTTTATACGTCTACGTCGCATTTAATTTACAAAATATAAAATAAATTACAATAAATTACCTACCTATACCAAGTTCAAATTCCTACACACAAATAGGCGTTCCACAATTATTGAATAATAGATAAGGATCGTTTCTATCTCGCACCTTGTGAATCGCGCACATGGAGCCATCTGCCACCTTACCCGTAAACTATTTGTCCAACATTTATTGAAAAAATTATGTAAAGTCAACAAAAGAGATAAGTATGCAGGATCGTCGGATATAGTTGAAGTTTTGTAAGAAACCGATGATGTTGTCGACTGTTAAATTGGTAAATGAGCAATTATGTTTTCTATTAATTTTATTTTATTTTATTCGAGAACATCCATCGAGTTCTTACTAAACTTCAACTATATCCGACGATCCTGCATCAGCATACTTATCTCTTTTGTTGACGGTACCTACGGCGTGCTTAATTTTTCCCACGGTACCTACCTAGATACTACGATCGTACACGTGCTAGATCAATAAAGAATGAACATGTTTTTTCATAGAATCAACATCTGTCGGTTTCCTAGAAGTTTATAACGACTGTCATGAAAATCTGTCATTTTCACTTGTATTTGACGAAAATGTGTCAAAAACCCTCACGTTCACAGGTTTCTTTGGATAAGTACCAAATCTTAACCTAAATAGGTACCTACTAATGTATCTTATCTTCCAAAACAGTTTTTTTATACCAAATCAATTCAAAACATCGTCGATGTGTCTATTTGTATAAAAAGAGGTAAGTACGTCATAGTGGTTTATTTTCTTTATCTACACCCATGCTATAAGTCATCTAAGTATAAAAGTTTCTGAAACAGTTCGCTTACTGCCAACATTAAAACAACCAGTGTCATAGTAACCATAATATCATCCAAACGAGTGTTATAATGTTGTACAGCGCCGTAATTAAAAAAGATCAGGAGGCCTACCATGATATATTTAAAAACGATTCAAAAGCAAGACATTTCAGTTTAGGTTCTTAAACTGCATCGCTCACAGTCGTACCATGACGTCCAATACGCTCAGCGGCATTTGAATCGTTGAAAGTGAATGAGCGTTAAGAGCTCGTGGTAGGTATCCAGATGGCACGGCCTAAATTGAATCGTTAAACTGACGTCATGGTACGAATAATTAGAAGAACAGTCCAGTTTAGGTCCTAAAGTGGATCGCGTTAAGAGCTCGTGGTAGCTATCCAGGTTATTCGAATTCACGTCGTATCCCGCCGGCGGCCATTTTTGTTCGTTTAAAGAGGATTCATATCACGCGAGTACATAAAGTCTTATATCGGCAACTGTACATAATAAGTTATTAAAACACTCATGTGATATTATACAACAGTTCAGAAATTAACGATGATTAAAGTTAAGTGACGTTCAAACGTCAAAAATATTTGGCTAAACAGTCACTAATCACTACTTAACTGCCACATTTATGAATAAAGGGGTTAGTGCGAAGTCGTGTAAGTTTATTAAAATACCTGACATATTTATTATTTTATTTATTTTTCATGACAAAATACTCTTGAATCGTCTTATTGCCGCCAAAAATCCTCCATAAAGCCCCAATAAATACCTTCGTACTCAATACAATTTTAATGAAATACCAATCTTTATTGGTCTTCAACGAGAGCAACAAGAAGCCATTTGAAACCAAACTCTGTCATCTTCCAATAAAGTGTAGTTTCTCTTATCTGTTGTCTTTGCCAAGGAAGACCACATGAAGATCTTGCTACAACAAGTCATAAGAAAATAAACTCTGTCTTTTTCGTTTAAAGTTTAATTTGCTTTGTCAGTTTGTCAGGAGTGTTTCGGACATTTTCATTTGCGAATTCCATGTGTATCTCTTTTTTTTTTTGTTCGTGATTGATAGGTGCTTTAATGTTTTAATAAGATTCCTTTGTTGTTGAAAGAAATGTACTTCCAGATGTGATCTGTTACTTTAAATTTTGGATTAACAACTTTCCGAGATTCTTTGTAGTTCAAAGTATGAGTATGAGTTTATTTGTAACGAAAACAATATGAACATTGTGATTTGTTGTAATTTTTAACGATTTTTAGCTAGATCATGTTTAGTTGGTTTTTCTTTACCGTTTTGGGAAAATATCCCACGGGCAGTATTGGGCAAAATGTAATCTAACTACTGATTACTAACTACGACTACATAAAGTAGTTAGTAATCATAACTACAAACTACATAAAAAAATCGAAAAATGTAGTTAAAAATTTTGACTACTAACTACAAATTGTAGTTGCAATCACGATTACTTGATTACTTTTTATAACTACAGATTTAAAATGATGTTGCGTCATTAAAAAAGCAAACACGCTATTCTTCTTATTCATCAGATATGGATCGAGAACTAAATTGTCTTCATAGATATCCAGAAGTAAAAAAAGTATTCATAAAATACAATTCTCCATTACCTTCTTCGGCTCCAGTGGAGAGGTTGTTTTCATACGCAACGCAACTATGATAAACCATCCCAAATCCCACAGGCTATCGGATGAAATGTTCGAAAAACGTGTACCTAGTACTAAAAGTTAATTTAAATGATTAACTCAATCAACCTTTTTTAAGCGACTTCAAAAAAAAGGAGGAGGTCCTCAATTCGTCGGAATCTTTTTTTTATGTATGTGTCCCGATTTCTCGAAGACGCCTGGACCGATTTGGAATTTTTTTCTTTGGTTGAAAGGGCATACTTCCCAAGTGGTCCCATGATCATCAGGTCAGGATCTGATGATAGGATCCCAGGGAAATCGAGGGAAACCCTCAAATTTTATTGGCAAACCTATAGCGATTAAGATATTTTTTAGAGTAACTTGAGCATTTGCTCTCGGAAATCATCATTTGGTAAAGTGGAGCTGATGATGAAGACCACAGACGGCCATAGGAACTAATCAATGATAAATATTTTAATATGGTTGCTAAGCAATTTATGCTCGTCACAATGCGTGTGGTGGTGGAGTGGAGTTCTCCAGGTTCTTACCAGGACAACTCCTCAACAATTAACGTCCAGCATCGGGAAAAGCAATATTTTGTAAAAGGTGATGAGCAGTTGACGTTAGGCTATTGTAACTTAGATAAATTACAAACTCTCTCACTAAAAAGTGAAAACAACCGACTTCCAAAAAAAGACTATTATGTGATAAATAACTTTTATTTCGGAAGTCAGTGTCGTTGGTTCTGCATTTTCGTTTATTGACACCGACTTCCGAAATAAAAGTTATTTATCACTTAGTAGTCTTTTTTTGGAAGTCGGTTGTTTTTTTTTTGTAAAAAGGTTTTTTGTTTATTTATTTGATTCGCAAATAATTTGAATTAAGTTGATGTTTGCTGAGTATTTTATTTTTTTTTTTGTTATATGTCAATAAAAAGTAATTAAGATCTGATAAGTATAGGTACATAATATCTACGACTTTAATCCTTGCATTTAATTATTCATGAAAATAAACATAGGTATGTGCAATAAACCGATTTTTTTTATGCAGCCATATTCCAAAACATATATTACTACACATTACATGTTTATTTAATTGCAAAATATAAGTTCATACAACTTAAATAATCAGTAATTATAACTACTAGATTGCAGTAATCAAATTAACAACTACTTATTGTAGTTTGATTACTGTAGTTAAGTTACATGTAATCATAACTACATGTAGTTAACTACTTTTAATCGTAGTTAGTAATCAGATTACAAAATTGTAGTTAACTACGCCCTACACTGCCCACGGGAACGTTCACACGGCTACACATCAAGCTATACAAAACCAGTTTAAGCTGACTTCTGATTGTACGAAGAACTTATACAATGCGAGGTTAAAACACTTTATTTTTAAGAATTGTCAGACTAGTCTGATAGGTGTTAGCGGCTAAGTCGATGAACAACAATCCAAAGTTACAGAAGAGACTCAGAAGAAAACTAGCTGATAATTTACGTGTTTGTAACAAGAATTGAGATTACTTGCAACGACTAACAAAATCATACATTCAAAACAAAATAATAATGAGGTTCTTAAATATTCCAAACTAGCCCGCGATTACCGCGATTTCGTCCGCGTGAAATTTCTTGTTCCTCCGTCCCACCCCGTCGCATCGCATCGCATGCCCGCGCTATTACTACGTTTTCGCTTAGAGTTCTGACTTCGTTTTGCTCGGCTTCTTAGGGTCGTAGCGTGATGTTAGCCTGTAACCTTCCTCAAGAATTGGGTTATCAAATGCTAAAATAATTGTTCAAATCCGACTCTTAGTTCCAAAGATTAGCGCGTTCAAATAAACAAATTCTTCAGCTTTATCATAAGTAGTACATTATTATAAGTATAGTTTATATAGTTAAAGATAGTATAATCAACGCAACCGAGCGCACTGCAATGAAAGCTTCTCATTATCTTTTACACACCCAAACCAAAATACCTAAAATAACAATTTAATAAATATTTATGATGATTGCGCGGGAATCATATCGGGCACTGTGTTTAACGTAAATGAGGGCGTAAAACAGACTCTTATTATATTTATCGCGAGTGCATGGAGTAGGGTTGCCAACCCTGCTATATACCTAACTAGCTGCGCCCGCGACTTCTTTCGCGTGCATGACGAAAAACGTTTTTATTTTTTTATTTGCGCGGATGTCCATATTCTTTTTCTAAAATAAAAGTAGCCTTAGTTACTCCTTATTACATCAGCTATCTGCCAATGAAAGTTCCGTCAAAATCAGTCCAGCCGTTTCAGAGATTAGCCGGATCAAACAGACAGACAGACAGAAAAAATTGAAAAAGAATATATTTTGGTATATGTACCGGGTATACATCCATATGCATTTAGTAAAAAGCGGTTATTTTAATGTTACAAACAGACACTCCGATTTTATTTATTTGTATAGATTGTATAGATAGAAGATAGTTTACTCATTATTATGTTCACCATAATATAAATTACAGACATAAATATAGAAACTGTACAAAGGGTGACACAATGGGCGGTCTTATCGCTAATGATGTTGATAAAATATTGATGCCATCTATGAGTGAAGCATTGCGAACAACAAACTATTTTTTTTATACAAACAAGTGCTACGTCATGACATACCTACGGTAGAGGGTTGCGGTCAATTCATTCTGACTATAGTTTGGGTGGTGACGTCATTACTCGTGTCACCAACATAAAGGATTTCGGAGTCACTTCCGACCGTTGTCTGACTTTTAGGGATCACGTTTCTACCCTTACGAACGAATGTGTCAGGGGTTTGCGATTTGTTTTGCGAAATGCTCGTGACTTTCGCAATCCAAATGATGTTATAGGCTGTTGTACACCACTCTGGTTCGAAGCAAACTCGAGTCCAGTGCTTGTGCTTGGCACCAATCTGTTTGCTGAACTGCCAGCCAAAACAGTAGCCAGAGCCTAATCCTCAGTCTTTCATACTCTAAAGGTGCTGAATGCTTCTGGCTGCCAACTCTGAATGTGATGTGTTTTCGAATGAATGGATTAAAATTATGCGTATATGTCTGGTGTTCTGTGAGAGAAATTATGCAAGGGAGTCCATTGTTCTATGTTAGTTTTAAATTATATTATATTATTAATGTAATTGGTGTTGTACAGTTTTAATTAACTATAAATACATCAAAATAATATAGTATTCTACATTACAAAAATACAGTAGGCGAAACTATTATATTTTCACTTCAATACAAAATGGCGAGATGAGATAATTTTTTCGCCATCCATACTTCCATACTAATATTATAAATGCGAAAGTGTGTCTGTCTGTTACCTTTTCACGCTTAAACCGCTGAACCGTTTCGAGTTCCGGGAAAGGACATAGGAAACTTTTTATCCCGATATTCCCACGGGATCAAAACTTATGCTGGTGAAACCGCGGGGCGCTGCTAGTTTACTATATGTTTACAGGCAATAGCTTCGAAAATACTATATCTGATAAAAAAGTTGTTAACCAAGCACAGTAGGTAGCCACAGTAGGAAAATATTTTATTGGAAAAGTACTGACGAGCTTATTTTATTTCCTGGATTTCTTGTAAAATCGTCTTTTTGTGGGTAATTATAACCTGCACCCTAATAATAATTTCGTAACACACTGTCCACAATCTCAATCATTTTGAAGGATATTGCTAATCCATTGCTTCATATGTTCGAAAAAATTTCCCACTCAACAACGTAAATAACGCAATGAATTTTGTTGTACTGTCAAAATGAAAGCTATTGCTACTGTTAGTGTGCTACACAATTACCCCGCTGAATCTATTTCAGAATGCATATTGCTCTATGTTGAGTCTAAGTACCAATTTTTTAATTAGAAGTTATGATGGGACAAAGAAATTCCCGCACAGCATAGGTATCTAAACCGCGTTCAAGAGCTGTCAGTATTAATATTCTTTAACAATTTTAAGACTGACAGCTGAACGCGGTTTATGGCCAATTCCTATGATTTACGGACCGTTATTGGTTAAGGTGCCACTAGTAGATACTTTTGTCATAGAAACGGGAGAGTATTACCTACTCCACTGTTTGACATTGTGCATCCAAAGTTAAACATGATATCGTTTTGACTTATTATTAATTTTGTCTGTACGGAAATAGAATAGTAAAATAATAAGCCATTAAAAAGTTATGAGCCAACAAAGATTCGTTTTTTTTTGCTATTTTTAACTAAACTTTGGATGTAAATAAGTAATAAAAGAACTGTAAAATCTTCAAAACCAAGTCCGTACAGACAAAGCTCTGTTATCGAAGAGTTTTATAAACTTTATTTATAATTGATTTGTGCAGGAGTTTTTTCATAAAACTCGATTTTCCAAAGCACTTTTCGAATTGTTATTTGTTTCTATGCGTGAGAACTAGACGTGCGTGTAGACTAGCGTCTAACTGCTTATCACTGATACTAACTCTGTCAGACACGAAAGCAGGTGAGACAGCGTGCTTTTTGGCCATGGCCACCAATGAAGCCCTCATAGCTTTGCACAGTAGACCCTCCCATGTTATGAATCTATTCATATGCCCAGTTTGGCAATAAAAAATGCTACCATTTGGTAAAAAAATGATTCGTTTTTGTTTATAGGAACCGAGCATTAGATATACTGATCGCGTTCAATTTCATTGGAGAAATTCGCCCTTAGATGCCTAGGTACTCAAATGAACCCTGTAAATACAAGTACTTAATTAATTTAGTTGATTTGTGTTTGTTTATTATTTTCCAAGTTGATATAACTAAACCATTTCTTATTTCCATTTTCGTGTAATTTTATTTTTCTTTAAACAGTATTTAAACGTCAGTTCAAAAGAACACCATCTATTGTTTGAAAAAGGAACTAAATTCGCAAACGTTGCATTTTCCAGCTCGAAGGAGGTCGATTGTCCTTCAGACCGGAACTGTAATGCAGTTTCATTTGCCTATGGTCGTGCAGACGTAACCCCAGTGTTACCAGTCAGCCGGATCTGATCTCATTTTACTGCTTACTGCTCTTAAAGTTCAAAAGAATCCGTGTTTAGTTTTAAAATGATTTTTGCTTGAAATTCGTATTTAGAACTTTGCAAAATGTACTGGTATTTAAGCGAGGAAAAAATTGTGACTATATTATGTAATAAAACAGGAAAATCGCTATATTTCGGTATCAAAATATATTGGCCAAATAAAGGTCACGCTACTCGTAGCAACCACAAAAATCTAAAAGACTTCTCCAAAAAAACCGGTTCTAAAAAGTTAACGCTTAAAAGGAAAGGTGACAGCAATATCATTCTCAATTCAAATGTCGCCCCTCAATTATTTTGGCGCCATTCAACTTTTTTTTTTACGTGTCAAGGGAAATAAGGCCATTTAGCCAGCAAGTTGGCAGAACGTGACCCCCGACGTTTTACCTGGACTCACGGTATACCTATCATAGGTACTTTAGTAAAGTTCGCCGTAATAATGGGTTTCCTACTAATTGGAGTTCCTTGTTGCGTCACTTTCAATTGTTTTTCATTGTTACTTTGGGTTGGAAATGTATTGTTCGATTTCTAACCTTTTATGTCTGGTTTAATGATATTATTATTAATTTACTAATTAGTTTCGTTCTTTGTTTCAGGTAAGTCAGCGTTATTTTGACGAAAAAGGAAGATTTAAAATGAATTAAAAGTACCTATAATTTTTACAATGCCTTCAACCTTCATAAGTCTTAAAACAGAGCAACGAGCTAAAAATGACAACTTCGATTTATAATGTTATTAATTAGCATCCTAAAATTATATAAAGGCTACCGCAGACAGGCGCGACGCTATAGCGCGACGCGACTACTAAACAACCGAAAACTTCTTGGAAATCGTTCTATCAGAATCGCGTCGCACCGTCGCGTCGCGCCTGTCTGCGGGAGCCTTAAACGTAGCCGTTCTATTTACTTACCAAAAATATTACGACGACACGGTTGGCGCAGTGGTTGAGCGATTGACTGCTGCGCAGCATGTCGCGGGTTCGATTCCCGCACGGAACAAATATTTGTATGACCTACAACTTACAAGTATTTGTTCCGGGTCTGGGTGTTTTATCTATAATATGTATGTATTTACAAAAAAAAAAAACGTGTATAAGTAGTTTATCAGCCATCTTGTTACCATAACACAAGCATTGGGTTGCTTAGCTTGGGACTAAATGGCGTTGTGTGAAATGTCCAAGGATATTATTATATTTATTATATTATAGGCATTAAAATTATGACATCATTTATAAATTATATAATATTTTATATTAAAATTACACGTTAACGTAAGATTAAGTTAACAAACCACACATCTTGTGAAAACACAGACCTTGTGAAGGCCGCAGGAACCCGTTGGATGCGAGAAGCACAGAACCGGTCGAAGTGGAGGTGCTCGGGGGAGGCCTATGTCCAGCAGTGGACGTCTTTTGGCTGAAATGAAGATGATTAAGTTCAAAAACGGTTACTAAAACAATATTCCAAAATAAGGCTTCCTTTGTACAATACTACAATTGCAGCTCCCAAAATGTTCAAAGTGGAAACCGACAATGAACACGCTTTAAACCAGGCTCACCGACGTACCTATCTACCTAGGTACAGAGGCCAGCACATCAAGCTACCCCAATCTGTCAAATTTCTTTGATAGATTTTCAACTTTATTGCAAAGGAATAAGGTTCATATTCAATTGGGAAAATTTGACAGATTGGGGTAGGTTGATGTGCTGGCCTCTGTACATATATAAGGGACCTGTTCCTCCGCCGGCGATTAATGAGAAGCGAGTAGAGCTAGTAACTAAAAACGAATTGGCGAGCAACGAGCAGCGAGTGCACGACGGCGATAATTACTCGCTTGTATGCGAATCATACGCCGACCCCAATTGCGAAACACTATCAACCTCAATCTGAATCATATTGAAAGATATTACTAATCCATTGCTTCATATGTTCGAAAAATTGTCTGCTCAACAACGTAAATAACGCAATGAATGTTGTTCAACTGTCAAAATGAAACCGATTGCTACTGATAATACGAGTATGTTACGCAATTACTCCGCTGGCATGAGTCTCTCAGCGAGTGGGCCGCCTAGTGAGCATCGTACTCGCTCGGCTCGCCTCGACTGAGACGTACGAAAAGCTTTAGGTATATACACCGTGATTTTTTAGTCGTCTGACAAAGGTGGTCCACTCAATGTACCTATCCGACATAAAATACCTCTAGGCGTGTTTTTTTCCATTAATTAAGATAATAGGTACAAAGAAAAATAAATAATACATTAGAATTATGAAACATCCTGTTAATAATGTTTACGTATCAAACAGTAGAACATAGGTCTAACCATCGCACGAGTCGAGTAGATAGATCTTCGCTCGCAACAGAATTTTTCAACTACGTTATGTCACTTATGCATCATAATACTGAATATTTTTTTCTTTTTTTTTCTCTTAAATACCTTTTTTTTTTTGTTATGAATGTATAGTATGCATCGGATACATGAAGTGGGCTGCCGTTGTAAGACGACTAAAAAGTCACGGTGTATTAACAAACCCGATAAAAAAATCCATATTAAGTAAGTACTTGTACTTATTTCAATGAATATTTGTCACAAATCCCACGCATATTGCTTACAAAACCATCACACCGTCCGTTCGTCACTGCGGCGCATTCGCGACTGTTTGTTTACAAAGTGTATACCGAACTCGAGATGCGTAGGTATGACTCGCGTTCCGACCGTTTTTTAACCGACTTCTAAAAAAGGAGGAGGTTCTCAATTCGGATGTTTGTATTTTTTTTTTATGTTTGTTCGCGCATAACTCCGTCGCTTGCCAACCGATTTGAAAAATCCTTTTTTTGTTGGAAAGAGTATACTTCCCAAATGGTCCCATGAAAATTTTATAGAAATCGGAAAAGCGGTTTCTGAAAAATCAACAAAAATCTAAAAATTTATTAGCAATATTTTGTAAAAGGTGATGAACAGTTGACATTAGGCTATTGTAACTAAGATAAATTACAAACTCTCCCACTAAAAAGTGAAAAATTAAAACTTTTTTACAAAAAAAACAATAACCGACTTCCAAAAAAAACACTACAAAGTGATAAATAACTTTAATTTCGGAAGTCGGTGTTAATAAACGAAAATGCAGAACCAACGACACCGACTTCCGAAATTAAAGTTATTTATCACTTTGTAGTGTTTTTTTTGGAAGTCGGTTATTTTTTTTTTGTAAAAAAGTTTTTAGGAAGATACTGTTGATAACATTACCGTGGCGTCGATGTCTCTGTCACCCTGTATTATGTATCTCTTTTACCTACACAGGACCTCCAATCCTTAGTACGGTTTTCGACAAAATCTTTGATAGCAGTACGCTTCCTCGTTGGCGGTGGGACAAGTGCCTAAGTACCTAGAAATACTGGCATTCAAGTACTTCCCACGTAATTGTACCATTCTGGGAAACGTCTAAACTTCACTAATAACTCTGATACGCTTTCTAGTGCACATCAGATCTTATGCATCTTATTATGATCTTATGCTTATGTCTTATTACACGGGACTAGTTTTTTAAGCTAGGATAACAAGCAAGTAATGTCCTGGGTAACTTTCCTGACTAGGCACATGCTAGAGCTGTTTACACGATGCTAGTAAATTTTAAGCCAATAATTTGATGCTGAAGTGACCAGCTCTTCTGTACCAATGTGACCGGGTTTTCAAGACCAAGAGAGCTCACGAAAGGAATGAAAATTACCTGGATCGCTGTCGCCGGATACGGTGAAGAAGACTATATAATTATACTAGTTTAAAAATTAGGATAATTCTGCATTATTATGCTACCGTATAATTATGAACATAACGATGTTAAGTTTATACTTAACTAATTTATCTCGCAAGATTATAAACTATCGAAAAATTTTGAACTGCAGCAAACCATTTATTAACGCATTATTTTTTGTTACTTTATAATCTGTCCATGGCAAACCGACAAATTGTGAACGTTATATTGTAAGCAGTATGGTACAGTTCACAATCTCGCGAGATAGATTTTAAACTATCGGTGTTCACAATTATACCATAGCAACGGAGTTCATAGGAAGCTAGAGTGACCTCTTTCTAGCTTACTAGCACTATGTCGCTATCATAGCTTCATGTAACCCGGGCATTACGGTTTGTGCAAAATTTTGTCCGCCATGTCTTTGATGTTGATGAGTTCATAGATTCTATTAAATCCTATATTATGTGTAAATAAACGGAATGCTCTGGTATTCACATTCATTTCAAATGTATTGCGTTTTACTGGGTGATGGGTTCTTGGTAATGGAAATGAAACTGTTTTATGTGTTTCAACGTTGCACTAAATGCAGTCTTTCGAGAGAAATCTGAAATAAGACTGATGCAACTGGATACTTTGTTGGTACGACGTACGGCATTTCAAACAAACTTTCAAGCCCTTGTTTTTCGTAACGAATCAACCGATTTTATTGAAACTTTGTACGCATAAGCAGGATACAAAGGTTTAAAAAATTGTGTTACAGCCAAATTAGACCGATTTTAATTTTTTAGTAGAAACAGAGATTTCCAGTTATCTTTTTTTAATTAAGATATTTCGAAAATGTTCTTTACTAACTTTTTAGACCTTTGTATCCTGCTTATGCGCACGAAGTTTCATTAAAATCGGTTCATTAATTTCGAAAAACAAGGGCTTGAAAGTTTGTCTGAAATGACGTACATCGTAAACGCTCTTAAACGGGCTGAAACGCATTTTATTCCTTCAAATCTATATTTTATTAATTGGCACGTTGTAGTGGTGTCAATATCTTAAATTCACCCACTGACAGACAACGCGCAGCCTAAACCACTAAAAGCATGAAATTTTGCAAAAAGGGGGATTAAACTTTTTGTGTTTGTATAAGAACTCAAACTCAAAGCATTTATTTCAATTAAACCATTTACAGACACTTTTGAATTGTCAAGAATTCGGTCAGTCAGAAAAAATGAAGCTAGTTGCCCATTCCAAAGCGTAGGTACCTATGGAGAAGATCGGGCAAGAAACTCCATGGACACTCTTTTAAATTATATTTTTACAAAAATATTAGTTACATCATTAATGTTGAATTTATAATTATATGTGAGAACGATGTAATAAAATAAAAAGACGTACGTGTTAAGAGCGTATAGAGTACAGCAAATAGTACTTAACAAAACAACAATCCATAAAAAAAAAAAAATATATAAGCCGAGGCAGCCAATTGATGACCAGCCCCAACTGACGGCGCCCGTTCACGAACATGACGCATAGATCAGCACCATTCAGCTCAACCATTTTGAAGGGAGCTAAATGATCCAACACAAACGCCACCGTCAGCGAGACATTTTAGTGAGCATGACATACTATCAGCCGCCAGGGCACATTCAAGTCAATGAAAGACCCCGGACCCCCTCCCCCCCCTCCGTTTATTACCCGGTAAATGGTAGCTCACATAGAACTCACATCTGTGCTATGAAATTATACAATACAAAGGAAATTGAGTTTATACAATGCAAATATAGTCCCACAATCTTCAGCAGCTCCAACAGTATGTTCAAGTGTTAATCAATTAGTTGTGGTTGTGGAGCAGGACCAGCATTGCTCCAGGCATCTTTATCAACGATGTAATCCCCTAACTTATAATATGCCTGCCTGCATAGTGTGCGTTTTATACAAGACTTGAATTTTGTCTCATTCAGTTGAAGAATGTGGGGAGGTATTTTATTATAACATTTTAAACAGTACCCCATAAAAGATGAGTCTACTTTAGCCAATCTGAAACCTGATTGAACTAATAGGTCCCTATTTCTAATACTATAATTATGTATGTCACCTCTTTTACTAAAAAGATGTAAATTTTTCCTTACATACATGATGTTTTCGTAGATATATTGACAAGGCACCGTCATGATGTTAATATCCTTAAACAGTTCCCTTAGAGAATCGCGCCTGCGGAGATTATATATGGCTCTGATGTCTCTTTTCTGCAGAATAAAAATAGAATCGATGTCTGCAGCCCGTCCCCAAAGTAAAATACCAAATGACATGATACTATGAAAGTAACTAAAATAGAGTAATCTCGCGGTATCTACATCAGTAAATTGACGGATTTTTCTGACAGCATAAGCTGCTGAACTTAGCCGTCCTGCAAGAGATGTTAAATGAGGACCCCATTGTAGCCTTAAGTCGAGCGTGATCCCAAGGAAAACAGTTTTATCGACGAATTCTAGTTTCTCTTGATTCAATATTATCTCACAATCACTACCCTTGACATTTGGTAAAGAAAATCTTATGCACTTAGTTTTTTTTCCATTTAATACTAAATTATTAGCAGTGAACCAATTGTGGACATGCAGTAGGGCATTATTTACGTCGTCAAAATTTGTAGCACGTCTGTTTATCTTAAAAATTAAGGAAGTGTCATCAGCAAATAACACCATTTGTGGTTGATTTTTTAATAAATGGAGTAGATCATTAATTTACACCAAAAAGAGGAAAGGACCCACTATCGAGCCTTGTGGCACACCCATTTTTACTGTTAAACTAAGTGAATTGACACCATTTATTTGAACTTGCTGTTGTCTATCATTTAAATAAGAATTAACTGAACTGAGCGCAAGTTTTCCAAGTCCGTAATGCTCAAGTTTCAAAAGCAAGGGGTCGTGATCGACGCAATCAAATGCCTTGGAGAGGTCACAAAAGAAGAAGGTTGTTATTTTATTCTATGGGAAATCCCATCTCACACACGGCTTGTACGTCAATCACCAAATGTAGAATTAACTAAGTTAGTTGTTTGATTGTGTAAACGATCACCAAATGTAGAGGCAATTACGCTAGTTGTTTGTTTGTGTAAACGCTAAGTAATCTCTGGAAGTACCAGTCGGATTTGGTTTTTTTTTTTGTATTTGATAGCCTAATTCTTGGGGAAGGCCATGGGCTACTTAACATCACGCTATGATCTTTAGAAGCCGAGCAAAAATAAAAATAAAACTTGAGAAAAAACGCTATGGGAAAACAAAGTAATAGCGCGGACAGGCGATGCAATGCGACGTAGTGATTTGGGTTGGAGGCCGAAGGAGTTTTATGAAAATGTGGCTGTCATTTTAGTATATTGTTTATCTTACGAATTCCACGCGAACAAAGTCGCTAGCAGAATCAATGTGTATACAGGGTTTATTTTCTAACCCCCTTACTAATAAACATTGTATAGCGTCTGTATAGTTACACAACGCTTTGTCTTCTTCTTTCGAAAGTCAATTTACTGACGACTGAAAGAGAGAAATCGGTGTGTAACTATTCATCTGATATAATACGTTTATTAGTAAGGGGGAAAGACGAGCCAAATTTAAGGGTGTGGTAGAGACCATCAAACTGAACAACTTTCTCCATGGGACCAATATCGTAATCGCGAAATATTTATCCACTATCCCATACAAAACTTCAATACCTACCTATTCGACCTAAACGTATGGGACCGCATAATTTTTATTCACGATTACAATGTTAGTCGTACAGTTTGATGGTCTGTACATCATCTGCCTAGCTTTTCCCAACTATGTTGGGGTCAGCGTCCATTCTAACCGGATACAGCTGAATACCAGTATTTTACATGGAGCGACTGCCTACTCCACAACCCAGTTACTGGGTAATACGAAACCCCTTGGTAAGACTGGTTGTCAGACTTTCGGGCTTCTGACGACCCGTAACGACTGTCAAAGATCCACGATTAACAGCCGGGACCAACGGCTTAACGTGCTTTCCGAGGCTCGGAGGGGTCACGGTATGTAAAGATGGTCACCCATCCACTGACCACCATTGGCAAGCGTAGCTTAACCTGATCGATCAACCTGTGCGGCTGTTATTATTAGTCTGTACCACACCCTTTAATACCCCACCCTTAAGTTTGGTTGGTCTTTGAAGACTAACCCTGTATAGACTTTACACAATACATGACTACAGTAATCAGAGCTCTAAATAATCTGTACGGCCTTGCGCAACCCTAATATCAATACTGAACATTCTGTATACGGCGCTTACCTCAAGTAAATAGCACAAAGCCTAATGTGTCGTAATGACGTCAGCAAGGCGAAGAGCGTGTTGCCATGCTCCTTCAGCCAAACCCCCATTGTACTGAGTTAAACACCCGTTTATATTGTAAGTTTTAACCGCGGTTTGCGCTGAGAATTTGGAGGAGACATGATTATTTTAAGGCTTTTAAACATTACGGGTTGTTTGTTGTTGAACAGCCTTTTTAGTTTATCAAGTGACGGATTTAGGTACGGTGCTCAAATACACGAGCAGCACGTTGTCAACGGCAGCTGTAGCCACGTCGACGGCATGTGACGACAGCAAGGCGAAGAGTGTGTTGCCATGCTCCTGCAGCCAAATCCCCCATTATACTGTGTTAAACACCCGTTTATATTGTACATTTCAACTGCAGTTTACTGCGAGAGTTTTGGAGGAGAGATGATTATTTTAAGGCTTTTAAACATTACGGGTTGTTTGTTGTTGAACAATAGTTTGTAAAAAGACGTAGGTTCAATTCTCCAATCAGTTAACTAGCTGTTAATGTGATATTCACTTTTGTGATTGGTTGATTAAAAGAGGAACGAATCAAACACATAACTATTCTTAGTTCATATTGCATATAGCTTCCTGAATTCAGGGGCTTAGCATTTTATAAGTTAGCAGGAAATTGTTAATATTTAATTACTGCCCCTTATTTGTAAACGTTGCTTAAAGTTACGAGACGTTTAAACGTCAAAAATGAATGGATAAGCAGACGTTAGTTATGACGAACGTCTGCTTATCCATTCATTTTTGACGTTGCGTCAAAAATGAACGAACGAAAAATGAATGAATGAATCAACGTTTATAAATAAGGGGTGAAGATTGCTAACGCGTTGTTGATAGAGCAAAATTGCGAGACAAATGTAAATGTTCCTTAACTTACGCTTACTTTGGTTCGTTAATTAATACAACACCAACTTTACTAACGCTATTAGGACAATATTTGCGCCGCCATCTTGAATGGTCATGTACTTATTAATTGAACTACTTAAGCTATGTGCCGATCCAATTACTTTTACGGTTTACCTCATTCTTAGTTTAAAAAAAAAAAGATACTATTAGCTGTTGCCACGTGGATGTCGCAAATTATCCCACGGGAACGTGCTACAAAAATGATGTTAACTACTCCTTTTAGAATCAGCTATCTGTTAATAGAAGTTCCGTCCAAATCGGTCCAGCCGTTTCACAGATTAGCCGGAACAAACAGACAAACATAAAAAAAACGTTTTTTTTTTTGTTATTAGTACCGTAGAAGAACTAGCAGGGGATTGAGGAGGGCGGGGGGGGGGGGGCTCAGGGGATCAGACCGGAATGAATCACTTTTATAATTATGCATTTAGTAAAAGGCTGTTATTTTGACATTACAAACAGACACTTTAATTTTATTAATCTGTATAGATAAATATAAAATGTTTGCTTGCCATCTTCTCTTCACACACAAAGTATACGTATAGTTTGTTCCAAATGTATCTGATAAAAGTGTAAATAAACCCTGTTCCGGTAAAATTCTTACGCAATCGCTCATAAAGGGAATTAGTAACACATTCTGTTATTCGTTTTCAATCTTATGTCCAACCATTTTGTCCTACTATTATTGTTTGAATAACATCATTAAATTGTAATTAAAAATCATTTTCGCAAAAACGCCTTTAATGAAGACATAGGGGTTTATTTATAAACGATGATTAAAGTTAAGTGACGTTTAAACATTAAAAATGTATGGTTAAACAGTCGCTAATTACTACTTAAGTTTAAGCAAAGTTTATGAATAAAGGGGATAAAGGCGCTGTCGAATTGTTGCTGACGTACGATTGACTGTACCTATTTATTTCCTACCCTGAATACACTCAACACTCAAAGTGCTTAAATCCCCTAAAAAGCGTAGAAAAACCCCTTTAATATCCTCAAACCCTCGAAACTTATGATCGCGCCAGCAGCGGGCACCAGCAGCAAATTGCTGAATTCTGCCAATGCATGTGGGTAGGTCGTAAGCGACAGCTGCTACATTTAATATAACTTAGTGCAACGAACGAACACCGGTATGTTTCGCTTTGACGCAGCGTTGTAATCTCTTTATAGGTGTCTAGTGGATAGAACAAAGTGGGCAGCGCTTTTTTGGCTGTATTGGCAGATTTGGGGTTCTCTTTTTTGGTCGGGCCTTTGTGTGAATTTTTGGAGTGCCTGTAGACCGTGTTTTGTTTGTCGTTGTTTTAATCTAGCATTATCGTGCCGCTGGATTTGACGATGGGAATCGGTGCGGGGCGGTAGTTTTCATTTTTGAAGGCTGTTTTTTTTTATAAAATAGGTAATACGGGCTGTTTTCCGCAACTCCACGTCAATACGCGTTTTTTTACTTTTTTAATAAAATAAAGATAATACGTTTATTTTCGGTAAAAATGACGCAAAGAAAGAACACTATCAAAAAGAAATATTTGGGGGAAAATATGCGACACATCTACGCAAAACGGCCACCGTTCAGCATAATGCTTGGTAAAACCCTTTGCGAGACAGTAACTATGAGACAATATGACTAAATATGTGCAGTAATTCAGTCACAAGTACCTAACTGCAAATTTTTATGTAGAAAAGGTGTATTTGGGACCAACTAACAGTTTTTTATTTGAGAAATTTAAGTTGACAACTTTTCAAACAGCATTAAGCTGTTGCAGATGCTGCATTAGCTTTACTAAAAACTCACAAATTCAAAATTTCTATGCAAAAATCGTGAGATTTTGAATTTTGCGAGCTACATTGAAGAAATTATTTTAAGATAAACTACAGTACAGTTTCATAAGATTTCAACTTCAAAATCTCAATTCTCAAACAGGTTATTAGACACCATAATGCCATCCAAGAACTTCAGGAAACATTCTTAGTCCTAAAGCCACTAAACCGGCATACTAAAAGCCACAAGACATGACTCCAGGACATCAGCAAACATAATCACACTCGACGTGCTAATTATCCTCCAAGAGCTTCAAAACTTAGTTCGCTACAATGCAAACGTAGTCAAAAGTCAACAAACTAACGTAACTTAACTTGCTGTAACTTAAACTTGATTCTGAACTTACAAAGCATGATGAAGTGCCGTCACGACGTTCTCTCATTTCATAGTTTTTTGCGACTAAAAATTTTCATACTTTTTATACTAAACACTATTGACCTGCCCCTGCTTGGCACTGTTTTAGGACTTGATAAAACATCGAGACTTCTTTTTTATAAAAGTAATTTTAGTTAATATTATAGTAAATAAACCTTCCGAAATAAATTATATAAGCTGTTAAAAAATTAACCCGACAAACTTTAAGAAGTGCTTTAGACCATCGAACAACTTTAACTATGGGACCAACTCTGAAATCACGAAAAAAAAATCTGCTGTTTCATATATTTTGGTCAAGTAGGTATTGCACTTTTATATTAAACAGCTGATTTCTTTCGTGATTTCAGAGTTGGCCCATAGTGAAAGTTGTTCAGTTAATTTTTTAACACTTTTTATAGAATAAAATAATCGTTTAGAGTCGAAATGATAGTGAAAACCGCAGCCGCGACGCTTTATCACAGACATACACGAAAATCGACTTTGATTTATTAATATGTATTAATTTTGTGTATTTGAAAAGTGGTTGCTTCGTGAATCTCTAAGTCATAAGCACGATTACTGAACGTGAGGTCCTAGGTTTTATTATTAAAATTATTATTGGCCTTTTTCATTAAGAAATTCCCAAAAGAGGTCTGGATGTGTGCCTGATTGATGACTCGCTCGCTCCCAAGCGACAAAAACATAACTGGCAAAAATGGGGTTAAACTAGCGTTAGTAGGTAAAGAATTCAAATATAAATTACAATTAAAACATTTTATTTTACCGTCCTAACCACGACGCTTACCCAGAGCTAGTGAAAAAAACATATATAAGGATTTTTTTTTGACTCAATATTTTTTAAGAATATATCTGGTACAAAGTGGAAGATACCTAAGCCCTCAAAACTTTGTCTTGTAAGGACGTTTTTTTTAACGTGAAGCCTCTTTGCGAGCCTCTTAGAAACACTTATGTGGGTTGATAAATTACTTTTTCTTTGTGGACGCCATGTGCTTTAGGAGAGTGGATTGAAATCCTTTTGAGACGTTTTTGAGTTGTTATCGTTGAGTTTTTTTTTACAAGATATGTATTTTATGATGCTGTTATTAACGAGATAGTGTTTTCTATAAACACAGTGACGGATAAAAAAAACAGCAAGTGATGCGGTCACTTGCTGATTTTGTTATTATCTATACGATTTGATTTTTTTTTGATTTGATTAACCTAGGTTTTGTCTCTTACTATAATTTTTGTTTACAGTAAAAAGTTCTTAAACAAGATACACTAAAACATATATATTTCGCAGCCAACTGGTTAAATTAGCCGTTC
This sequence comes from Gortyna flavago, assembly GCA_963669345.1. Lineage (NCBI taxonomy): Eukaryota > Metazoa > Arthropoda > Insecta > Lepidoptera > Noctuidae > Gortyna > Gortyna flavago. The sequence continues at coordinate 4,793,276 of OY770144.1, forward strand.
AGTTAACCGCCTAGCCATTTAACTAAACGGCAGCCGTTCAACTAATGGCCTGAATAATATTCAATTACAGTTTAGGTTGGAAGTCTGTAACCAATAACGCGCGAGCCGAATTGTTGGCAGTAACTAAGCCAGGGTACCCCGAAAAAATGGGTTAGGTGAGAACTGTGATCAACCGCGTGCGAGCCGAGAGAGCGAAGCGAGGCGAGCACTACTTCTAAAGGCCAGGCAGTTAACTGAACGGCTAATTTAAAAGATATACAGGGTGTCCCGTAAGTCGCGTCAAGCCGGAATCAAGTAATAAAGCACAAGTCATAATAGTTCCTATCAGTAAAAATTTTTTTTTGTACAGTCAGTCATAGTTTGGCAAAACATTTATTTTGGAAAAGGAAAAAAAAAAGAAAAGTGACATTTAAATACCAATAATTTTAAAATTACACAACTTAAATTTTTTTGAATATTTTTCTGATGACTATTATGACTTGGCCTATTACCCGATTCCGGCTTAACGTAAACTTACGGGACAGCCTGTATATAAGAATAATATAATATCAAGAAGATAGAATCAGAATTGCTCCATTATTTAACGATTTACGTAACGAAAAGTTTGCCAAACCAATTAAATTAGAGGTTACCATAAAACTTTATTAAACGTCGCTTAATATCTCTCCATGTGGTTTTAAGAACCAATGAAAATAGAGTCGGTACTAAACTTAACGGTCTCATTTACGAGATGAGTTTCAAGGACTAATAACGTGAAATGTGTGGAAACTTCGAAGACTACGTACAGTCCCGGGCATAAATACCTTACATTTACACAAGATTCAAAAAGCGATATTCACCAAAATATTGATCAATTAATATGGTGTTATGAACATAGTATTCTCGAAAACATACTATAATGAAATAGGTCATTTCTCAAAGTTGAATTCGTATTTCACGAGAAAATCGCTTTTGAATGTTGCGTCAATGTAAGGTATTTATGCGCATGACTGTACCTACCTACAAACGTAGTTATCCACCTATTGTTATTCAAATTCAGAACTAGTTTCGTTGTTACCGATTTTCTGCTACGATCATACTTAGGTACAGTCACTAAAACGATTAAGTACCCTGGCAGAAATTGAATGGATTTTTTAAAGATAAGACTAACAATGACTAAGTACTGAGCACACGCACAACATGGTTAAAAATAATAATATTTTGGTGTATTTTTTAATAGTTTTTTTAAGAAGTAATAACCTGAAATGTGTGAAAACTTCGCTAATTACGTACCTACTTACATATCTATTATTATTCTAATTCAGAACTTGTCTCTTAGTTACCTACCGACAGAGAAATCTAGTGGTTACCGATTTTCTACTACGAACATACTTAGGTACAGTCCAACAGGGTTAAGTAACCATGAAATTGCTTGCGTCATAACTCTTTTTTTACCCGACTACGCGACAATAAAGACTGGGTAATATGTTTCACGCGCATCTGTATCTTTTTAAACATTAGACTCACTTAGAATAACAATGACTAAGTACTGAGCGCACGCACAACAAGTTTAAAAAATACTTATAGTTAGCTCCCTGGTAACTTATGTCTTTTGTTGTCCGTATCTACGTTTATTGAGTTCCTAGGTATGCGTAGGTACGTTGTAGTGTCTTAATAGGTGATTAAGGGATCATATTAGGTATATGAGCAGTATTATCCAATATCCGGCTAGCGGTTACGACCACGGAACAGATAAATTATCTGTTCTGTGGTTACGACACACCTACATCTAGCGCCTGGTAGTTATACCTGGGATAAGTAACGACCGATTCGCGTAATTTACTGACCCATAATGTAACACAGATCCTTTGATATGCGTAAAAGATAGCAGTTTTATCTTAATTAGAATCAGGTAAAGAACGGTCGCCCGGCGATGCGATTTTGAGTAAGGGAGCGCGCCCACGAGCAACTTTTGTCTCGGGTGGACTTTTTTGTCCTCGGGTGGAGACAGGCCGGCGACGCAACTGTCACCCGTCTATAGTTTGTAAATTTGTAATACAAGTGCACGCACGGCAGCAAAAAGTTGCCAGTCAGCCAGTTGCCGCTCAAAATTTTACGAAAAAGTAACGTTGCTGTCGCTCCCGTGTGCGCATCTTACAAATCTCGGCAAGGAGACAGCTGCAGAGACAAAAAGTGGCTGAGCAACTAAGTTGCTCGTGGGCGCCCTACCTAAATCGCCACACTTGTCAAAGCAATGTTTGTGATCGCATATAACACTAAGCGACACCTAAGTCTAATGCCTGAATAAAAACACACAGTCGGATTTTCAGCTTTAGGCTCAGCGCAGAGAGTTGAAAATCCAACAGTGCAATAAGATTTAGGCATTACATTGCGGGTATCAGTAGCTTTTCTGCTCATTTATCTATCTCGTTTCTCAAGTCACGCTTTCTGATAAATAATACTCTACTAATAAACTCGTAGGCGTAGGCTCCATAAGTAAATTGTACCGATACAGTACTTAGACGGGATCGATTTTATTACTAGCACTTTGGGAAACTATAAAATCGTCGCCAAAGTGTGTCGATAAAATATTACGTAAGCCTATAAACCTTGGAAATGTTCATATCCGGATTTATATGAACCGTGTTTTGACAATCTATATACCTACATACACAGATTTCGATAAAGTACCTTAGGGTCAGCCTATTTAGATTTCATACTGTAACTCAGGCATTCTAACTCTTAGAGATTTTTTCAAAATTTTGACAGGGAAAAATGCATATGTCCAGCTCTTGAGTAAATAATTAATTATTTGACGACTCCTTAGAGAATGTCCACACTTATCGACCGAGTACGTATCACCACACATGTTAAATTCGACGCGGTATCGAGTCGAAGTCGTCCGAACCGAATCGAGACGAATGACGTCTTTCGCTAATCGCAAAGTAAAAATACAATTACTTGTGCAGCCATAGTACTTAGTTGTTAGAACTTTTGTTGTAAGGTATAACTAATCCCTTTAAGTATATAAGAAATGATTTGAGAAACTTAAATTTTTTATTGAATGAGTTACTTGACATTTTCAGATTTCCATTGTTCCACAGTACCTACGTGTTAGCATTTTCACTAATATATGCTTTAGATAGTACTTACAAAGAACCAGTATAGTATTTAAATTTAAATTTTCTAACATAGTTACAACACGAAATAATAGGAAATACCTACTTAATACCTATTGCATAACTCTAAACTGTTAGCATTTTTGTACATAGCATTGAAATCACTATACTCATCCACTCAGCGAAAATAAAAAACTTGTGAATTATCGAAGGGCATAGACTTCTGGCTACTGGACTACTAGCCGATTTCGCGTCGATAAGTGTGGTCACTCCCTAATGAACGGTTGTCGACCTGACGATGTCTTGATCCATATACCTACCTGCCTAAGTTAAAAGATATCTATACTAATAATAAAGCTGACAAGTGTTTGTTTGAACGCTCAAATCTTTGGGACTTATAGTCGGATTTGAAAAATATTTTTACATTAATTAGTTGGCCTAATTCTTGAGGAAGGAAGAAGGCTATAGGCTATTTAACTTCATGCTAGGACCCTTGAGAGCCGACCAAAAAGAAAGAAGTAATAGCGCGGGCGGGCGATGCGATGCGACGGGGCGGGTTGGGGGAATAAGAAAGTTCACGCGTACGAAGTCGCGGGCAGAAACTAGTAAATTACTTGTATAATAGTCAAAGCACTGCCATGTTAGCAAATTATTTAGACAAACCTAAGCTCAAAACAGATACCAGAAGCAGACAACAATCGAGAATGTTACCCAAATTACTCTAAAATTTACCAACAAATAATTGAGGCAACATAAATTAAATCGGCCCGTATTTTACTACCCACAATATTATAGTTCTGCAGTAGTTTCGAAGTCCGCTATCAATACTGGTTCCAAACTGTTCAGAATCAGCCCCGGTTTGGTTGTGCCATTCATGCTAACTACGCTTTGGTTGAAATTGCCGAATCAATTATAATTATCGAATTGGTTTTGGTAATAGAACTTTGTCTGGGATTTTGAAGGAGGTTTGAAATCCAGGGTTTGGTTCAAAATTGAGATAAAGATGCGTACCTAGTGAAAATAACTATGGCTCCTGAGATACAAGTATTTTCTTGCTTACTTTAGGAGTCAAATTGTTCATTTATATTTCTATTGTCCACAGTTTGTATAATTATACCTGTTTTATTCTTGTTCAACGTTACTATGTGTGAAATGTACAAATAAACTACTATTATTATTATTATCATCTAATGTCTCGAGATTATAGTTTATTCTTCAAGCAGTGTATTAGGTACATTTTACTAACACTTTGTTTCACCGATAAAAATATTAATTGAAAAAAAATTCAGAGACCATGTATTAAAATCTTGTTTATAGGGTCGTTATTGTTTCTTTATCAGACCAAGTACCTGTAATATCTACTACCTACCTGTTCAATAATGCTCCTCAGTGAACTCAGCCTATCGCAGTCCACTGCTGGACATAGGCCTCTCCCAGGCTGCGTCATAACAAACTTTGCCTTCCGCATCCAGTCTGTCCCAGCCATCGTTTTGAGGTCGTCTGTCCATCTTATAGCTGGGCGTCCGATAGGTACTACGCTTGCCAATACGAGGACTTTTGGCCGAAAGGTGTCGTATATCGACGTTTCCGAGGACGATTACGCGACACCACGCAGCGAAACACGACGCCGACAACGTTACGTTTATAGTCATAGTTTTAAGGTTTTTAATATGTATTAGTTTATTATTGTATAAGATTATTTCGTGTATTTTATCTATGGACCTTAGCTGCCTGATAATAAAATTATTATTATTATAATACGAGGTCTCTACTCCAGGACTCGTCTGCTCCACTGGCCATCGGTCCTTCGAATAACATGGCCACTTCAGCTTGCTTACAATAATGAACCTATTAGTATTACTATAGTCCACTTCTCACTACTCCCAATTATTAGTCATTTACATTGAGATTTCTGTGAATATAGTCTAGTTTAAATCCACTAAATTTTAACTGCAACGTAATTACCTCGACAACGTTACAACTCCTCGTTTTACCAGCTCTACTGAAAGACAAAAGCACTTAATAATAAACTTAAATGAGCACGGATGCAAAACACACAAAACATTAATGTTAATGGGTCCCATACTCAAAGCGGTGTAGTTATAGCGTCCGCACCGAATCGCGGTGCTTCGTCGCGAATCGTGCGGGGTCGTACGGGATCGCAATGAATGCAGTTGTGACGTCATCGTTGGCAAGCGTGCGTTGCAGTCGGGCTAATCTTTAGTGTATTGTTTTACATACATTGGTACCTACATGTTTTTTTTGGCAGTTGTATGTTTCTCAGCAAAATGTCTATCTCTTCATCTAAATATAATAAAGAGGGAAAATTTGTGAGCATGTGTTGTTATCTTCGGCACTACTGATACGATTCCGAAAATTCTTTCACTCATGAGAAGCTACAGTATTGCCGAGTGTCATAAGCAGTGATCGGATAATCGGATGCATATTTACCTAAAGTGTAGGTGTTGGCTATTATGGAATGCACATTTGTTTCGAAATTCGAAAAAATCCTGGGATTTCAGAATCAACAAATTTATACTGTTTTTATTATAGAATCAAATCGTGTGTAGGTATATTTACACTCAACATAGTCATAAATTGATGGGGAGCTTAAAATTAACTTCAAGTAGGTAAATACACATTAATAGTTATGTAATCCCCGTTTTTTTTTTTTAATATATGCTAAAGACGACGTTTCCTCACCATGTTACAGACTAGTTTCGCATTCCCGAATTTTCTGAAATCCCGGGATTTATATTTAAAAAAATATGTTTTAAGAAGCCGCTTCCATAATTTCCTAACCAAAAATGAACTTTAGGTAAGCATCCGATTATCCGATCACTGGTCAAGTGGTCATAAGACATATTTTATGTTAAAACACAGACAGAAGCTTCCGAAGCTCTTCATATCAGTTTTTGTTTTATTTTTAGCGTATAGTGTTTTCTTACTAAGTGTTATGGCTGGCTGACCTTGATTTCAGCGGGCTGGAACAGAATGGATAAACTCTCGTGCTATTTTTAGAGTCCAAGTCTTGTGTTTTCGTGTTCATAATGTTTAGACTTGTGAGGCGTGTCTCTATTGCGTCACAGAACTTATGAAGCCAACTTTTGCTACTAGATACATAACATACCTACATCTCGAAGATATATATAACATTCCTTGTAGCGCGTATGACCAAGCAAAAAAATTTAATTTAATTTATTGACAACAAAAATATACTTTACAACTACCACATTGCGTAAAAAAAATTTTTGAATGTAATGAAAATAATACAACATGGGACATAAAATATATGTAACGATCGTAGCCGGTGCCGTTCTACGTTCTACAGTTCCTGCCTACCCCCATTGGATGAAGGATGTGTCAACATAATCAACCAGCACCAGTGTCGTAGATTTATTTTCGTTGGATCCCATTTTTGAATCCCAGTTTAATATTTTTGGCGTTGGATCCCACAAAACATTATTACGTATTTCCGTTGGATCCCAAATGTTTAAAATGCAAGAAAATTACGTTTTATTGTCGTTGAATCCCAAAAACTATTTCCGTTGGTTCCCAAATGCTTAAAAAAATCTGGATGCGTGCATGATCTGGACTTTCAATAACAAAATTGTTTAGAATAAAATGAGTGTATATTATTGTTGCGATGCTAGGCAATGCGGGCTGGTGTCCGCAATTCCACGTCAATACGTGTATTTTGCGTACGGACAGTGTCAGAACGTACATAGAATCCGAACAAGAACATTATTTTCTTGATATTCTTGATCTTTTTTTATGAATCCCTATAAATACAAAGGAAATTTGGTAGATGTTGGTTTGGTTGATGTAAATCTACGTTTAGAGATAATCGTGCCCCTGTCCTTGTCCCATATTACTTGGAGTCGGCGCAAAACGTTTTCTTCATCAATTCTCACATGTCAACAGTCACGCTATCTACCACTCACCTTTATTTCATATCATTCCTCACACAATCGATCCATATTTTCTGTAGCCTTCCTCTCCCCCATCATATATTTATAACACTTTTAATCACATACGTTTCCTCCGTCCTCATTACATGCCGATGTCAAGCCAAACGATTTCCTTTCAACCTTCCTGTCTTCAAACGAAGGTATAATAGTATATATACGTAGCTTACCAAGAGGTATCGTATTACCCAATACCTAACTGGGTTGTGGAGGTCAGATAGGCAATCGCTCCATGAAATATAGGTACTGTTATTCAGCTGTATCGAAGGATGGAAGCTGACCCCAACATACATAGTTGGGAAAAGGCTAGGCAGATGATGATATTAGGTACCAATATCGACTCCTCCACAAAGTCCTAAAACCGCCCACAATCTACGAACAACTAGAATCGAACACAATAACATTGTTATACCCTGATTAGAAGACATAACTGTCCACTAACCAATGTTCCTGCATTTGAAGCTTATACTAATTCCACCGCAGAGCATTGGCACATCGCCAATAGAAAATATACGAATTAAATTACATATTTTTTGTGTAGCTAACCGAGTCTATCCAGCTTTCAAATAAATATTTGCTGAGTTAGCGTAATTTGTTGGTTTCCGTAGTACGATAAAATATGGCGTCCATTTTGTAGGATAATTTATTATGGACCAGAATATGAGTCATGGAATAATAATATAATCATTAAAAACATAGACTTATAAAAAAGATGGACTCCGCGCCACGCATATCGAAAGTGAAGCACCGTACCGATCTATGTGTGCGTGATTGACGATTGACGTTGTCGTGTCACGTAATTTCGCCCAGTCGGCATACTATGATGTAAATGTGAGCGTGAGGCGTGTTTGTACAAACGTGTCCGGCATACTTACTGTGCTTCGCTTTCGATATGCGTGGCGCGGAGTCCACACAGATAAAAAATATCTGTCTTTGGTAAAATCAGCCCTAAGAAGAACATTCTCAGCGTGTCTATGGTAAATATTGTTTGGCAAAAGATATTTTGTTTGCTCCTGTACTCAGCAACGCTAACACGCAGATATTAGGTCCTCACCTGTACGGGCGACATGCGGCGCAAAATGACATGGTCTTCATTTCCAATATGGTAAATAAACGATAACAATATCTGTACAAGGTGGAGACGACAATCCGACAATTAATTAAACTTCGTAAATCTAATGACGTTCCCAGGCTACTCACAAAAATTCAATCAAATATATGCAATAGTTTAGTCACTATAGGTAGTCAAAGATTAGCAAAACCCATAGTCGGCACATCACTATTATTTAGTTGTTTGGAAAAAAACCCTTTTTAATTTCAATGTTAGGATGTATTTGATAAGTAGTTCCAAAATACTCTAGTGCATTAGTATTGCCAGTGTTTTCATTTATTGTCGTCTCCACATTGTTTGTAACTGAGTACCGCTATGATACCCAGAAACTGTTAACGCTAGATCCCTACCGGTTTGCCCCTACTGTATAGTGTGTTGTGCGGTGAATATTCTGATTGGATTAAGCAAGCGATAGTTCGATAGGCTTACGCTTACCGCTGGGGAGTTATAAACCCCACTTTTATTGGGCATATCCCCCTAGGCCACAGCTTTCCAACTATATCAGGAGATGAGTTGTTGTAATCTTTACTAATCTGAACAACTTTCACTATAAGTACATGTATTTATATGTTGGTATACTGATTTCTTTCTTGTGTCTCTTCTTGTTCTTCGTCGTGTCGATGGCAAGAAAGTTACACGGCATCGTCGGTGACAGCACAGAGGTCATTATGACATCCACACTCTCCTGCCATTATCTCTGATTTCTTGCTAAACCTCTGTGATTGACGGACAAAAAGTGCATGCATCATTAGCAACATGTGTGTTTTTCTTCTATACTACTTACTCTATTAGTCGTCATCTCAGTAGTCACCCCAATTCTATCCATACTATCTTTCACACAGTCCATCCATTGTTTCTTCATGCTCTTCTCCTACTCGAATAGCTACATTCATACTCAAAATTAGATATAAAACAATAATTAGAACATTTGTGCTCACTAGTTCCTTTAGCAGTTCCTTTGAAGGAAACTCGAAACGTTTCCTTCAGAAAAACAAATAATAAATGAAAAGTTTAATTTGATAAATGCATAGGAGTGTTGACTGAATACACACGTATCAAACGTTTACTTCATTTTGCTCGCAGCACTGAACTTGACGGATAAACATCCACCATTTTCTGAGCAAACACACTTGGAAGTCAATTTAGAAAATTGAAATACGTAGCTTTCAATCCATTTCAAACCATTTAATTCGGGTGTCCCGCATCACTGTTGACTGAGCAGTGGTAACGGCCGCGACTTATGAGTTGTATAGGTCGTAGGTTCGAACCCAGACAGTCGATTTACTTGTATAAATAATTTCATCACCACTGCTCTCAAAACGGTAAAGGAAAACGTGAGACAACCGGCATGTCCTAGAACCAAAAATTCGAAGACGTGACATCTACCGACCCGCACTGGGCCCGCGTGGTGCATTATGGCCTCCCACCGAGAGGAGGCCTGTGTCCTAGATGTGGGAACATTAGAGGCTGATTGATTATACATCACTGATTGATCTACACGCTTTCGACAAAATCCATACTCAATATTTACAAATATTTAGTTTTACATCTTAAACTTCAACTTAGTGTTGTAAACTATCGGGAATTCAGTTGCAAATCCCGATAATGTATAGCCGCAGTGCTTTCGAACTAGTATAATAATTGTGGGCCACGATCTGGCTGGCTGCCAGCGAAACTTGCTCTGAAAACTCTTCCGGTGGTAGGTAAACGAGAGATAAAGGTCTTGTCACCATCTACCCGAAGCATTGACGGAACTCAACGGAACTCAGTGTTTTGAGTTCTAGAAGTGAAACTTCCGTCTTGAAGAATAATCTTCATAGTTTGTTAGCTGATCCAATTTTATTGGTTTAGGGCAGATTTCTTGAGCAGCATTCAAGAAACTATATTTTGCGAAAAAGTTTTGGTTAAATCTCTTTACCGTGGTATCATGACTTTTCCGTCTTTAAGATTGTAAACAAAAATACATTAAAACAGTCCAAAAATAAAAGATCACGCCTATTTTGTTACTATCCAACAAAACCTTTAGCCTATAAAATCCACAGCTTGTTCATCTGGTCAGGAATTGCTAAGTTTTATGAAAACCTCGAGAGCGGCTGTCGCCAAGTTCTGGGGTTCTGAATAGTTTGGCGTATAATGTGGGGTATAAATAATCTTGACAAAGTGGGAAAGTTTGGTTCTATGTCCCTTTTCTGTGAACGGAAACATTACTTTATATTACATTTAATTAAGTTACCTATTTATGTTTTCTCTAGAACTGAATTTGTAATTATTTTGAGAAATAAATTATATCTTTAACTGTAGTTACAAAACAATTCAATGGGAAAATTTATTCTTTTGTAAAATGCTGTTCTAGTTTTTGTGGCAATGTTTAGCAGAAAATATAAAGTCTGTCTAAAATTAGTATTTCTCGCGGCTTCATTTGTATTAAATCATTCATTAACAAATTGACAAATGTCCTGTTTTATACGAACAAATTCAATAAATCAATCTGGATTTTCTACTACAGCAAAAAAAAAAAAATCTAAAGGTCAAAGCTATCCATTTATATAAATTGTTTAAAGATATAAAAAAAAAACTAAATAAATTGTTTTCTAACACTAATACAGGGAAATCAGCTCATTTCTTCGTTTTTAACTGTAATAAATCGTAATAACAAGTGAATTTTACCAATGAAACTGAACGTGATCAGCATACTAAACCGCGTTCAAGAGCTGTCATTGTCAACATTCTGTATCAATTATGACACTGACAGCTCTAGCAGCTTAGATGTGTTGATTGCGTTCAGTTCCATTGGTGAAAGTCGCCATCAATAATCCTAAAGCTGTGGGATGGGATGGCAATAAGCGATAATTGAGTGCACACCTCCTACACTCAATTATTGAGACCCATAGGTAATTACGAAGCAATATCGCAACATCGTCTCCTACATTTCCCGCCATTTCCTGAACTATTAATATCCTCAATGTATTGACTGTTCTAATGGATCACCTGCGGAATCGGAACCGTTCGTACGTGATCGATGGAGCTCGGAATAGCCTCAAAGTCCTACACAATCTATTCGAAACCGATGCACTCATAGATTAGTGTTTGATCGCTGGTTTGAAACTTCGAATTTGATGCCGAAATATTGAGCGCGATTTGATGAATGTTGGAAATTCAAAGTGATTGTTTGTGTCAATCTGTGGCGATGAAAAGCTGATGGAGTTTTTTGATCTGTGGTGCGTTTGATGACGCAACGTTTTAGAAGCTTTAAAAATAAATGGCTTACGGTTAATAAAATTTTGTCATTCCTATTTTTTTATGCGAAGTGGAAAGTAGGAAATAGTAGAAATAATAGCACTATCAATAAACGCATGATAAAATATCAACATTTTTGTTGCCACTAAGATTAGTTCTGGAGAACTTAACAATGACAGAAAAAAAAGAATGAAGAAAGTAGGTACGTAATAACTGGGACCGACGCGCTAAATCATTAATTGGAAATATGACTCAATTCGTAATTTTACATTTCCAAAACATACAAAATAATAGTCAATTGTTTAAACCAAAATTATGGTAAGGGCGTCGCTCCAGTAATTTGACAATTAATTACAATCGTATCAAGATTCGTTATTTAGGGGCGACACGACTGGTAATTAAACCAAACCAAAACACTGCAATTTATGGCAACACCGACACATAAATTAACGCGAACGACCGCCCGCGACCTTTGTCAATGATGAAATGTTGCCACATTTTAAATCCCCAATTCCCGGAATTGAGGGTTTATTTCCTTTATTATGTAGTACCTACCCACATTTTAATTGGTCATTTCGCTTTTTATGAAGTGTCCGTTTTGGGAAATAAATAGGAAACCAGCGCTTCATGGAGTTAACTGCGGTTTTATCTTTATGGATGTAATTGTTTGGTAATAATAGAAGTATTTTCGCAACCCCGTTTTATTTGTGGTAATAATAATATGCAGTTTCCAATAATTACTTAAAGGTTTTTTTTAATTCCTTCTTTATAGGTATTTTCAGTATATTCCTGGCAATCACTAATCTAAGTAAAGTGATTACTTACAGGAAAGCCCCTTCTAAAACATTTGAAACCTAAGTAAAGATTCCAGATGTGTGAGACTTTGAAAATGTATTTTTTTCTAGAGCCCCCCAATTTTTTTTACTTGCCATCTGTCGGGAATGTGAAACAGCTATTGCCATGATTATAAATTTAAACCTGTAATATTATATAGTCGTAAGATAGGATATATAATTTTCTCTGGGTCTTGTACTGCCCCCCTGAAAGTAGCCCAGCAGTAGTAGTAGTAGTAGTAGTAGATGTTGAGAACCCATGGTGTAATGTAACGCTTCGTGCATTACTGTAACGCTCGGTTGGCGCTTGCGCTAATCCATCGGCTGTCGGTTTTTAGCGCGAAAACAAGGCTCTAGCAGTCGAACACATAGGCTACGTACGCACTGAAAGTTGGCTTGCTTAGCGCCAAGAGCCTAGCGACTTAAAATCCTTCGATAAACGCTATCCCCTAGCGTTTTTTTTGCGAAAAATCTAGTGTTCGTTTTATTTCGCTACTTGAAAGGTGACTCGCTAGGTTCTAGGCGCTAAGCGAGCCATCTGTCAGTGCGTACGTAGCTATACAGGATTCACATTGAGTCTGTATACCACCCACACTATTTGCATTACATTACACGACACATTACACACGTCTGGATCCGACTTTGCATACAACAGAAGTCTACAAGCTAAAATACGATGACAAGACAAACGATATACTTAGTATAATTGTTCAAATAAATTATACTCATGCGCGGTACAGTTTGATAAAGCTGTCGAGTATTAAATACAACGCACTCGTGTCCTTGTTGTCTCTAATCAAATCCAGCCACAGCGCACCCCTGTGTTACATAGAGTCAGAAAGTTTATTTATTTATTCACATGACATGTTTCCTTTGCCATTACAGATAATACTAAATCTAATGCGACAAACTTCATGCAACCAGCGAAATTATAGCATCGCCTCGCCCATGAAAAATATTTAGCAAAATCCATTTTGACCATTTATATCTACTACTAACTGTGTTGCAATCACGTAAACAAATATGGGTTTTTTAGTAAAACAACTTTAATTCCCACACATAAAAGTTAAGTTTGATGCGCTGCAACTTCAAATTTACTTTGGATACCTACCCAATATTTTATCCAATGCAATATTTAAACGACGAAAAGCTTCTCAAATGAAAATTTTCCAGAAATGTTAATATTTTCCTAATTTCCTATCGCTTGAGCGTCGATATTGCACACTACATAGGCACTTCTGCCCATCTAAATAAACAACGTTTATATTGGCTTTAAAATTGCATTCAATTTCCCGAGGCAGCGATACAACAATGTCCAATATCAGTGGATCGAATAGATCTCGAGATATTGAGTTTGTATCGATCCAGTACAGTTCAATCGGTTCCGCCATTTGTATTTCTATTCTGGCTTTCGTTTAAATACAGAATGTCTGTTGCGAATTTTTCTCTATCGGATTTTATTAGTAGCCTGTATTATCCCGCAGCTTTGTGTAAATTATTTCATCACCACTGCTCTCTAAAACGGTGTAGAAAACGACATGTCCTAGAACCAAAAAATCAAAGATATGTGACATCTGCCAACCCGCACTAGGCCCGCGTCGTGGATTACGGCCCACTCCTTCACTGAGAAGAGTCCTGCGTCCAAGCAGTGGGAATATTATAGGATGATTATGTTTTGACAGTTATATAATATTCATTGCGTTATTTACGTTGTCGAGCAGACGAATTTTTGAAACCTATGAAGCAATGGCTATTAATCCTTCAAAATCTCTCTGATTGTGGTCGAAAGTATGTTATATTGGGTTGCTGGTCGTGCGTTTAGTCTATTTTATCGTCTGCCATGCGGCAGACGTGTCCAGCACAACAGCCCAATTCCATTTCGGTGTGGCAACTTTCCGAGTGACATCAGCTAGATTATCTACATTATTTATTTTCCTCTTGTATGTTATCAGCTTTATTTATGTAATGTTTCTTTCTTTGTTTGTTCTGCCTTGTGGTAATTGTGTTGACCCCAATGTTCTGCTTCGGGATATGATCGCATGAATTATTGAGTGTGTGTAGTACTTCTAAGAAGAAATTTTGGTAAAAAGTAAGTAAGGGCGGTTTTTCATCAGCGAAGTTCAGCACATCTAAACCGAGTTCAAGAGCTGTCAGTGTCAATATTTCACAACAATGATGACACTGACAGCGCATGAACGCGGTTTAGTTTCATTGGCCCCAAGGGGTTATTAAAATATAATACTGTGGCGCAAAAGCACTCACCCTATTGGAAGATGTTATAATTTTGCAAATGGCAAATATCAATTCTACTTTGAAATTCGTGAAGGAAGCAGATACAAAAAACACGTCAACAAGATGTGAATCACTATACTCTTAAAAAACGCGGGCAAATTGTTTCTGGTCGCCTAATCTCACGTTTTAGCGATTTCCACTGGCCGGCAAGATCGCCTGATTTAACCGTTTCAGACTTGTTTTTGAGATGTTTTTTTGAAGTCACGAGTCTATGATAAAAAACTTGACTCTTGAAGCCTTTAAAGAAAATATCCGTCAAGAATGCGAGGACCTATCGCTGGAAGTTCCGGCAAGAGTGATGGAAAATGTCATAAACCGGGCCCGAATGGTGATCAATTCTGGCAGCGGCCACTTAGTCGATATAATTTTCTCGAGAAAACAAATTAAGACATCAAATAAACATAATCTAAAAGCAGAACCAAAGTTTTTAATTCATAAATAAATTTACAGCCAAAGAACATCGGCTGACAACTTTTGCGCCACCTTGTATGGTGAAGTTAGTTATTATTAGTAGATAATTAATATTTACCAAAAAAAAAAAGAGATTTAAATAAAACTTTTACGCAAAATATTGTACGAATAACAGTTGAATAAATGGGTTCATTTCCTCTAGCTCGCTGTGCACTGTACCGTGATCAAATGCAATAACTGCGAATACTGTTATTTTATATTGTGCAGAATGTTTTTAAAAGTTACGCAAAAAAAAAAAAAAAATATGCAGAAACTGACAATATAATGAATGTTAATGGTAGAGGGAACAAAGCTTATAGCTAATTGTTTTAACTAGAAATTTCTTCTTTTAGAAGCCTTCTTAGCTTTTTGTCTAGTGATGTTGATATTACCTCAAACACAATACAATAAAGAAATATAAAACTCAGAGGTATTCCTCTTAAACTGTAATTCCGCAAAATAATCGCAACGAGACATTGCAATTATTTTCTCTCTTCTAATTTCTAACACCCCAACAAACTATCCACAAATGCCACCTTACCCCACAAAATTACGTTTTATCAGCGCGGAAGTCTGCAGCAATTACTCAGGGAGCTCCGATAGTATTTAACTTAATAAATCTTCTAAAACCTCGACACCCTTTTTAACCCCAAATAAACAGAAAGGTCATAACTGAACGGTTTATTGTGCACTCTATATTGACTGAGCATTAAAGTTGATTCAATAAATTGGTGGTTGAGCTGTAAAATTTGGACTTAGCAAACGGGACTAAACGTTGGTTTTAGGGTAATAATTTTTAGAATTAAAGGCTAGTAATTTTTCAGGCAGATACTAACCTAATAAGAAATATGTGGCTCCATGCTTCTATTTATTTTTCTATGTTAACAATGGAACCTTTTTTTATATTGGCAATGTAAAATCCTCTTGATCCCGTATTTAAGTTGATTATATCACTACACTGGCTTACTAACACACGAAGCCTCTCGTACAGGGCCAGGGCCCTTTCAACCTTTTCCCGCCATTCCTGGTAACTGACAGATGACAGCGCTACCTCACTACTCGTACTTGTGTGAATAAGACAGTGTTTACACATTCAAAATCTACTTAGCCTTTTCCCAACTATGTTGGGGTCAGCATCCAGTCTAACCGGATTCAGCTGACCCCCAGTTTTTTTGACATAGAGCGACTGCCTATCTGACCTCCACAACCCAGTTACTGGGTAATACGATACCCTTGGTAAGACTGGTTGTCAGACTATCAGGCTTTTGACGACCCGTAGCGATTGTCAAAGATCCTCGAATGACAGCCGGGACCAATGACTTAACGTGCTTTCCGAGGCATGGAGGATCTTGGTATGTACAGATGGTCACCTATCCACGGACCAACCGCGACAAGCGTAGCTTAACCTGATCGATCGGCCCGTGCGGCTGTTATTACTTAGCCACAAGCCACGTTAATGTAATATGTTACACATTAACGTGCGTATCAAATCAATTCAGTTGCAAACAATAAATTAATTAAACGGACATGTACCTATGGCCATTAACAGCTAACCAAGCTTGTTAATGATCATTGCAGATAATTTGTCATAGTAAAATATTATGCGTTTATGTATTTTGTGTACATTAATATGCGTGTGTTATATACTACATATTAACGTATGTTAACCAAAGGAAAGCCAATGTCTTAAAATCATCATTAATATTTTTGCGGTTAAATCTAGGTACGCATTTCATATGACACCTTAAGTTCTGAGTTGAGAACCACGGTTACTGATAACTGTGTGCACTGGCTGTACATTTCCACTCAATCTATATGGTTCTTTCCTCAAAAAACCATTTCAGACACCAATCTACATGGTCTTCAACACCAGATCTGACCAAGATTTTGTCTGGACTTTAAAAGAGACTGTGACCTCCGAGTTTGTTTCGGCCTTTCTTCTCAGAATAGTCAGATAGGAAACGCCGACAAAAATATGATTGATGTGAAAAAACGTTTGTACAAACCTACTTAGGGCGAATTCCACCAAACTTCTATACTTAGAATAAGTTGAATTTTTAACAGGTTTTCGATACTTAAACTGTCAGACGTCAATTCTATTCCACGGATAAAATTTATCTGACTTTGGTAAAATCAGCCCTAACCGATATAAAATCCTAATCCTAACTATATATAATATATACTTATATATATATATATAACGTTATTATGATTATAGATGAACAGCACTTTTTTTCGGGATGAATGGTAGGTAGGTACCCTATGTCCGTTTCTGTACACCTGACAACGTATTATATGCAAAATGTCAGGATGATCGTTTCAGTGGTTTAGGCGTGAAAAGGTAACAAACAAACTTACTTTCGCATTTATAAATCGGCTGAACGAATTTGGATGAAATTTGGCACATGGGCTGACCATGACCTGGAGAAGGACATAGTCTTCTTTTATCCTGAATCGCAGACGAAGTCGCGAGCAACAGCTAGTCATTTATACATGCAAAAGATTGATGAAGATGGAAGAAACATATTAAGTGATAAAAGCTTGCTCTAACATTAACCCAATCACTTACAAGTAAACCTGGCCACTCAATCAACGTCCACAACGTGCTCCAAATGATAACCAGCCGGCCTCTATTCGCCCTCCATCCCCTATCCCACTGGGACACCTCAACAAATAATAAACGAAACAATAAAAGCAGACATTATTATGTTACATTATTGCCAAACAATCGGGAAGTTAATGCTTGCGCAGCAATACAATTAACTAGCTTCTGCTCGCGATTTCGTTCGCATGAAATTTCTTGTTCGCCCTACCCACCCTATCGGATCACCTGCCCGCGCTATCACTTCGGTTTCGCATAGAGTTCTTTATATTTTTGTTCGGCTCTTAAAGGTACGCTATCTCAAGAATTGGGCTATCAAATGCAAAAATATTTTTTCATATCTGACTGGTAGGTAGTTCCAGAGACGAGTTCGTTCAAACAAACAAACTCTTCAGCTTTATTATTAGTGCCTATAGATTGTTGTCAAAGCATTCAGGAAGTTAATGCTTGCAGCAACAAATTAATAATAAATAATACCTAATAGCTTGGACCCTGTTCCCGATACCGGTGGGCTACTATTTTTAAATGTTTTTATGTTTTTTATATCCTAATATTTAAAAATATAATTTATATGTATATATCGATAAAATAAAAGAATAAATACCTATTACTCAATTTATTAATAAAACGCAATTAACTCTCCATACATTGAGTCTCGATTCAGTGAGCATTAATTAACATCGATAAAAGTCACAAAGCAAAAGGTTTAGCTGGAAATTGCGTAGGATTCGTGCTGGATGAATAGATAGCTATTGTTTTTAATTTAAACGAGCCGCTATTTTGTGGCGGGCATTTTGACAGGTGATCACATCAATCTAATTGAATAAAAAGTTTTCATTTGGTTTCGATTCAGATGTCGCTAATTAAGATTTTTTTTTATAAGGTCAACAATTACTACACTGCTACACCGATATTTTGCGAGTTACAGGTATTCTCGAAATTGTATGGGGTAAGCACAACTTCATCATCATCTGCCTAGCCTTTTCCCAACTACGTTGGGGTCGGCTGCCAGTCTAACCGGATGCAGCTGAATACCAGTATTTTACATGGAGCGACTGCCTATCTGACCTCCACAACCCAGTTACTGGGTAATACGATACCCCTCGGTAAGACTGATTGTCAGACTTTCGGGCTTCTGACTACCCGTAACGACTGTCAAAGATCCACGAATGACAGCCAGGACCAACGGCTTAACGTGTGTCACCCATCCACAGAGCAACCGCGGCAAGCGTAGCTTAACCTGACCAATCGACCTGTGCGGCTGTTATTATTTAGCCACGGGCCCCTCCTAACTAACTTAGGTAACATCTTTACAAAAAAAAAAACGTCTTCCAAAAAAGACTGCAGTTTTAATTTCGGAAGTCGGTGACATACAACGAAAATCCGAACCCAACGACACCGACTTCCGAAATTATGTGTTTAATCCAGGGTGTCGGCTACCTCCATAACAAATTGTATCAAAATTGTTCCAGCCGTTTGTGCGTGAAGATTGTAACAACATACTAACACACTTACAAACTAAATAATAATAATTTATTATTCGTAGAAAGTAGGATATCATTTTCTAAATCTTCTCCTTAGGACGACGCCGGCGACCGCGCAGTGGCGCCTTCATCGTTTGTTTGGTGATTTCTTTTATTTCAGAATGAAAATTCAGAAAATCAGAAAATAACCATCTACAACTCTGTACGGAGACACGAAACGCGAACGATCGAACTCAGGTTTCGCAAAACCAATCATTATTCGTCTTTTTCGACTTACTAACCAATTTCAAAAGTTTTATCGTCTCTGAAACTGTGACCATCATCGTAAAGTGAGAAAGGAACATTTTCTTTAATAAAAGTATACCTTTAAAACCACTGAGAAAAGTGTAGCGAAAACGGGGAAAAAGACAATAGAAAGTTTTTTGGAGTATAAATTTTGGAGTATAAATTACAAGCTAATATTTACACTGAAAAAAGATAGGTATTTGAAGATTTTACCTGCTTTCAGTATTCAGTGATATTGTCTTTATAGAATTACCTACCATTTAACTGTTTTCTTTATTCATTTTACTGGGGTTTGATTTTTGTATCATGTAAAAATGCAGGGGAAGACCAAAGAAACGATGAGAACTGACGACTGGTAGAGAATAAGGGGGCAGGAGAAAATATACAAATTACACTAAATATGTATGTGAGTTTTATGTTTGGATTAATTCATTTAGTCGTCTTCTTCGTGTCGCTTAATTCATTTAGTGAACATGGTTCTCGTAATTGTTTACGTGCCAACCAGTGCCCAATCATAAAGGCTAATTTACCAAAAAGCTTTTCTGTTTTGCTAACAGCAAATCTAGGTACCTAAATATTAAGAAAATATGGAACACAAAAAAATGCTCTGTAGTCACGTGTGTTTTTTATGTGAGCGAGTTTTAAAACCCTAGGTATGAAATGTTGGTGTTTTATTTGACTGTTTTTACGGTAACATTCGTATTTCCCAAAGATTCTAGAAGATACCCTGAATTGATTTTGCTTAATCGAGCGGAATGGCCTTTTCCATACACATTTTTCTTCCTCATCTACTATGAAAAGTACTCTCATAAGTAGTTAACATAATGGAATACCCAATAACCATTTATCCCGCTAATATTTTCACCGGAATCCGACTGTAAGGAAAGATAACATTGATAAAGACAGCCTACCAACTTAATCGAAGAAAATTAGGAAAATTACGGATAAAAATATCCGCCCACCAAATTCAGGGGCTCTTTTATCCGATAATGGCTCCCTGTTGACGTCAAATTGAATAGTAATCCAGTTTATTTTGCCCGAAAATATTTGCACCGTTTTGTTTTGACGATGTTTTTCAACCGTTGTTTCTCCCAACTTGTGAAAATAGAATAATATTTTGGTGGAAGACCTTTGCCCCACCAGTGGGGCTGCCGGTGGGGCAAAGTGAAATAATCCGTATTTTTCGAATATTTCATCACGTCAACTTCGACGGATAATTTTTCGGATATTTTAATCGCATAAACTTTGACGGATAATTGGTACACTTTAGTCTAAACTTCACTTAATCCAAAATAGACACTAGAATCAAAATAGACACTAGAATCAAAATAGACACTAGAATCAAAGGGCAAATTGGAATTTGCCTTCCACTCTTCTTCCACTTATTGCGTCCATTTTAATTAATACAGAGGACTGTCGATAGATCCGCGTTGATCAACTCCGAAATTTATGGAAATTTTAACACAAATCCACTTGAGCAGCCTGATAAATGTAAAAGTTTACAGTCCATTTAATCTGTGTCCTGATTGAGTTCATCAATTTTTGTCCTAGTTCGCATGAATTGAGCGGTTGCGTCGCAAAGCGTGGTCGTTGCCAATTAGGACAACGGCTTTAGGCATTTTGGCAAAGGCTGAATGCAGGAATGAATGTGATTCTTTATGTTTCTGTATGTTGACAGTTTGGGTCACTGGAAATATATTAATCCAATATTTAAATCGGCGACCTATTTGCCCAGAATTAGCGTTGTTAATTCGATATCTCTTTTTTGTGAAAACCTTTTTTCCGAGAAACCTGAGCTGTGTTTTCTACTTCACATTATTTCGTTGCACATCAGATTGATAACGGTTTTTGACCCAGATAATGGATGCCATATAGAATGGCCTGAGTTAGGCACACTTACATTGAGTAAATAACTTTTGATGGACCTTGTTTTAAGCGTGCAAAACAAAGGTGTAAGATTCATCCTCATACACCATTCGCCTCCCCTTATCTCAATTGATTTGGGGTCGACGCAATATGCCTTATTAACCGACTTCAAAAAAGGAGGAGGTTCTCAATTCGGATGTTTATATACAATGTGTAACATAAATAATGCAAGACCTCATACACCCCAATAGTATTGAGTTAAAAACGTAATACAATGACCAAAATATTTTTTTAAAGCTTTATATTATTACCTAAATATAAAATTGAGTTTTATTAGCTTGGAAATAAGATTTCATTTTCTTTGGCTCAATCACCGCGCACTGTTCAGTATGGCAAAATACATATTTTCCGAAAAAAAAAAACCTATAATAAACGTTACCGATTTTGATTGAGTAGTCATTTATGAACAAACTGCTTTCAGGATTTACGTTTATTCTGTTACACCTTGTATATATTTTTTTCTTCCATACTTCTCTATTATGATTAATTCAACAAAAAATTTTAATTTCGGTATTTGCATGGCGATCTGTATTCATGGAGACCTAACATTATCCCAAAATTCGTGCCTACATTGCCATTGCATAGATCTCGATAAAAACTTTTGTGACAGACGAACAAAAAAAATATCTTACAAAGGTTCCTTTTATCTTTTTACGGCCGGAACCCTCAAAAACCTTTTAAGACACTGAAAATTACTTACGGAAGTACTACTGAAAATTCAGACAAACTTTAATTTTATGGCGTTCCAGACTAACTTTCTTTTGACAACCACAATTTTTAAGGTGGCATCAAAAACAAAGTCTGTCTTAATAAAGTCTCCAAGGAGGTGCATTAATGAATCGGGACAAGTCTGCAGAAAGCCTTCTCAGGCAACTTGAACTACTTAGCAAGGTTGGCAACCTGCCCAGTAAAAGACGACATTTTGAGATGTCCAAAGCTTTAAGCTAGTAAGGTACTAATAACTCATTGCTGAATCAATACCTCTTTGGAGGAACATTGCTGATTTCCTTTTGTTATTTATGCTCCAGGTTCTCGTTTTCCGTACAGTTCTTTTGACTGGATTCTCTTTTATTGCACGGACTTTATTACCTAATGTTTTTTGCTAGTTGTTTTCTCGTCAGGCAAGTCCACTGTTGGGTATTCATGGATTGGAAAATGCCGTGTCACTTTTTAGTTTAGTTTGGTTTATTTTGGGTCTATGTAGGTGCTTATTTGTGAATAATAATGATGTCCACAAGTTAGCCTAGATCACACTGATTAGCCGAACATTAAAACAACAATGATACCACGTACTATTATAGTCTAATTTATTACTAGTTGTTGTTCTTTCACGTCCAAATCAATGTGCTGGACGAATTATGTATTTGGAACGTTCTAAATCATTTAACATCAATGTAATTAGGCCGAACATCCAGTGAGGCATTTTGGGGCTAGCATTAGCAAATGTCGGGAACCATAAATTGAGCCGTGAATACGGGCATTGCTTTGTCGAAATATTTCGGAATTTCAAACTTGCTGATAATGCGTAGGTATCGGTCGCTGTATTTAGCCATAAAGTGGCTTTCAAATCGTGCGAAATATACACATCAAAAGTGTCTAGGGATCAACATATATTTTTGCAATAACTTTTCTCCTGATTGATATTAATTAAAATTTTCTTTAAGGATTCATCAAATAAAGTGTTTTCGTTTGTCACAGTAACGATAAACCAAGTCACCTTTGCATTAATAAAGAAATTTGCCATTTTCCTAATGAAGGGATTTTTGACATTTGAACCACTAACACAAAAGTTCGAAAAAAAGACTGAAATAACAGTTTTCTTTAAAATTTTATTGGGTAACTTAAACAATTAATAATCCGTGTTTCTACCGCGAACACTAACAACACAGGAACATCGGTTTGGCATACTCAAAATGAGTTCATCCAAATCACGCTGTGGAATGGCCGCCCATGTTCGTTGCAACAACAAAAAAAGGTCTTCTTGCGACTGGATACCCTCCATATTCGGCAGAGCTCTTCTCTGTAGCATATCCCATGCATGCTCAATCGGGTTCAAGTCTGGCGACTGAGCAGGCCAGGGCAGGACATTGATGTTAGCTGCGGCGAGAGTCTGTCTTACAACTCTTGCGGTGTGCGGTCGTGCATTATCATGCATTAACTGAAATAAGGGACCGATTTGCACTTGTAGAGGAACGATGACGTCTGATACAATCGTCTCAGCATAAATTTGAGCGTTGAGGTTGCCTCTGATCCAAATCAACTCAGTTCTTCCGCCGATCCAAATACCCGCCCATACCATGATGGTTCCACCACTATAAGGATGGACTTCCTGGCAGGATTTTAATCGCTGTTGGCGTCCAGGGGTTCTCCAGTGTCGTATACGTCTTGTATCCGGTCTCATACCAAAACGAGACTCATCAGAAAAGCACACGAAACGCCATTGTTCTTCTGCCAAATTTCTGTGTTCAAGAGCCCATTGATATCGAATCCTACGATTGTGCATTGCTATAGGTGGTACCCGTAGCGGTCTTCGGGAATGAAGGTTCACTTCATGCAAGCGGTTTCTGACTGTTTGGTCGCTAATTAAGTTCCGTGAAGAGTGATGAAGCCTCACGGCTAACATCATGGCGGTTATTGTTGGAGCTCTTCGAGTTAAGATTTGAATGTATCGGTCTTGTCTCCGTGTGGTGCAGCGATACCGTCCTCCATGGCGCTCAGCCACGGTACCAGTGCTTCGGTAACGTGTCCAAAGTCGACTGATAACACTCTGACTTGTTGCCGGGAACCAGCTTCTATCATTCCCACGGCTCTGAGCATTTCTTCCCTGCTTAAATGACGTCGCCGCTCCATAATAACGTTGGTTTTAATCAGTAGTAGGGAAACAGTAGCACTAATAATGTCTTCAATGCGTTGTATGTTTTTATAGGGAAAATATTGACAGCTGATTTTCATCTTTTACTCGAATTTGATTCACAGTTCCTGATTCAAATTATGAAATGCACCAAAAAGGATCCATATAAATTTATAAAATCATAAATTTATTACAAATCCACATCTCAATCTCAAGAAATCCGCATAAAAATGCTTGATCCCTAGACACTTTTGATGTGTGTAGTTGCTTTTGTGCAATAATTTGCTTACTATTTCCTATCATGATCCTGTTAACCTAGAATTATTTTGAGCTGAAGTTCTGGTGTCCAGAATTTAACCGACACTCGTTATTTGAATGTAGAACATTAAATAGGTCCGGTCCACACTGGACGCGATCTCACGTCCAACCATTGACAGATTACTAATTATTCTGATGGACCTCTCTTGTATACAACTGAGTGGCGGGTGGTTCGACGGCTAACTGGCAGCGAACAGCAGCTCATTGGCTATTATTCTATAGTGTAGGTTAACACAATCGTATTCCTACATAGGTAATATGATTCCATTCCTACAATAAGGTCCGGTCCAACGGCCCGCATTATTTTAGGCTATCCCGACGTTACATATGCTTACTATTCTTACCACTTTCTATTTTGTTAAGTACCTGATACTTGTTGATAGGCCTACACTATCCTCCCAAATTTGTTGACACTGTAATTTGAAAACATTGTAAAGCCAATTATTTTTTAAAGACTAACCGTTGAGTTTCATGCTGGCTCTTCTCCATAGGAAACGACCAACTGGAACCGTGCACCTAACTTCTGACGTTTCATAAGTGCCCATATAGGTTTATGGGAAATAAAATATTTTGATTTCTCTTTTCGATAGGTATCTATCAATCTCAAATCAAGTTCAAAAAACATTGAATGACATTTAATTAAAAAGATTCATTAGGCTAGATTTACTAAACAAATAAACAGAAGCACCTGAAACGTGTTTTGAGTCCCAAATGTAACAAAGATTGGACTATAATTACGTATTCCAGATATATCCCGCGCACGCCACATTCAAACATGGCGGATTGCATACACGGACGCACCTGGGACGCTGGATTGCCGCCAAAACTAATCCCCGTACAAAGATATACCGCCATTAAATGCGGCTCAGATGA
Organism: Gortyna flavago; assembly: GCA_963669345.1. Lineage (NCBI taxonomy): Eukaryota > Metazoa > Arthropoda > Insecta > Lepidoptera > Noctuidae > Gortyna > Gortyna flavago. Next base: position 4,818,604 of record OY770144.1, read on the forward strand.
CTTTTATTGTTTTATGTTTTTATTGTTTTTGAAAATATTGAAATTGGCTGTAGATTTCATCGGTTTGATAGAAAGTGGGAATTTATAAAAAAAAAAAAATACTAGTTTTTATTACAGCAGCGTTTTTGTGAAGCCCCTTATATGTATAAAAATTACTGAAGTACATATAATTAGACTTGTCTATAATATAAAAATGAATCGCTAAATTACACTTATAATACGAGTATCATTGGCTAAATGTGTTGCTAAGCGCAAATCTCGAGAGCAGCTGAACCGATTTCGCTAATTCTTTTTTGTTGTGTTCGGTATTGTCAGGACAAGGTTTGTATGAAAGAAAAATTGCACCCGTGAGAAGCTGGGGCGGGCCGCTAGTTATTTATACAATAAGAGAACGAATAAGTGTATTATTATTGCTTTTTAGATATGTACGCCAGCACATCAAGCTACCCGAAACTGTCAAATGTTCCCAATCAACTTTCAACCTTACCTAAGCTTTAATCATAAAGTTGAAAATCTATTAAAGAAATTTCAGAGATTGTAGTAGCTTGATGTGCTGGCGTCTGTACAGTGGCTTTCAAAAGTTAGTTGACAGTTTTCCACTTCAGCTGTGAACCACCACATGATTTGAAAGAAAGAAAAGAAAGTATAGAAGAAAGAAAAAAAACACAAATGATGATGATGATTTAAAAATAATAACGTTTTTATGATAATGTTTGTACCTACACTATCTTGATCGAAGTAGGTACACTGTAACGTTTTTATTGATTACTAGTAGCGCCCCGCGGTTTCACCCGCTTTTGTTTCGATCCCGTGAGAATATCGGGATAAAAAGTATCCTATGTGTTAATCCTGGTTATAAACTATCTGTGTACCAAACATCCAAATCCGTTCAGTAGTTTTTTTGCATGATTGAGTAACAAACATCGAAACATCTTCTCAAACTTTCACATTTATAATATTAGTAGGATATCAACCTATGACCTATAAAAAAAAAAATCAAGTAATCCCTCAAGATAACCTGATAAAATTTTATTTTAAATCATAACGTGTCATCACACCTGGAGTGGAAAAATGTGAAATAACTTGTCGAGGTCACTGTAATTATCCAAAACACACTTTATTCAAGTACGCTGTGTCCTCAACTCGATCCTCAATATAGTATCAAAACCTTATTATGCTAAAAATACGTTTTTTTTAGATGTAAATCGGGGGTTGAAAGATACCCATTGAAGTATCGAGTACGTAACGCGTCCCCCTTCTCTGAGAGACGCTCCCTCAAAGTAAAAGTACCGCAGTGCCGACACATTTGTGAAAACATGTTTTTCGATATCGAGAGGCGATTCTTAGCGTTATTTCAATGGATTTCTGATGCTATATTTAGGTTCGCTTTTGGAATCCTAATAACTGGGGATTAAGTAATTGAGTACCTACCTACTTAGGTTTTTATTTGTAAAAAAAAGCCTTATACTTATGTTACCTATCTACCTCCATGTTTACCTATTGTAAATGTAAGGTTGGTAACTGCTCCATTGGTCTCGTGGTCGCAAGCGCGTCTGCTGTACTTATATGGGATCCTGGGTTCGATTCCCGGGTCGGGCAGTGTTATTGGGTTTTTACATTAGGAATATCTCAGTAACAGGCCGGAATTTGGAATTTACCCCCGTGCACGTAAACCCGTTGGTCCTGCGCCTGATCTCTCCCCGGTCGTATCGGATTGCCGTCCCATCGGACTATGAGAGTAAAGGAACAGAGAATGCCACTGTATTTGCGCACAGCTATACTTTTAACCCGGGCACCTACATGACTATTTTCCAAAATTATGATGCAGCAACCGCTAAATCTTAAATATTACAAGAACGTCCTCAATGCAGTATCGAATGAATATTGTACCACGAAGTTAGGCACTGCATTTAGCCAGCATGTCGGCAAAGTGATTACATTAATTTACTATAACACCGCATAAGAACTCCTTTGAGGATAGTACGCGGTAGTGGGCGGTTTAATAAGTAACGACCGAGTCCCTTGTGGAATCATTAGCTGTCAGGAAGACAATATGTGAAAGATTGAGTTGAATTGTACTGAAAAGGGAATATATAAAAGAAACTATAATTATTATTACCATTTATGAACCTTAATCGCTTGATTGATTCCCCGCGCTAATGAGACAGATTTTCTATTGTATCGCGCCACATGTAGTACGCGCGGGGGCTTGACCGGTAAAAAAACTGGTAGTTTTCAACACTTATCTAACCTACAATAAACTAAAATGTCAATCAAATGCAATGGTTAAAACAAACGCTACATCAAAGCTACAAATGGCTACAAACTACAAATTAGCTCTGCTCTTCCAGTGTTCATTCTACAACAAGGACAGATCTAGCTGCAATGCGTTATCGTGAACAAGTTTCAAAGTACTTAGTTATACCACCTGGCTACTGCAATTTGAATCTTATAGGTATTAGTTTGACTGACTCAAATGGGTATTGTGAAGGTAGTCTTACTTCACCGTCCAATGCTGCATTAGTTATTATATTATGTAAATGGAGCAATGTAAGGCGAAGTTTGGCTAACTTGCGTCGTTTTAAGAGGAAATGCGGGTGGTCGTTTCTCCATAGCAACGCCCTCGTCTGTTTTCTTTGTGGTTAATGACCATAAAGCAATATTTTTTTACAGAATAATAGATATTAAATACCCTATGTTTTCCTTTTTGATGATACATTATTTTTATAAGCACTGAACCCTCAAATTTTTTTATTTAAACCGCTGTCAACAGAGGCGTAGTGCACAAATTGGACAACTACGGTCAACTACCTAATAATGAAATAAGAAAAACATAGGGACACAGTATATATCCTTCTTATTCAGTTTATGAAATATGTTTTAAATTGGTCTAATATTGGAGGAGGAAATAGGCGAGAGCCAAATCTTGAATTACGACTTTTTACTTAGGATTTTTCAAAACTCTCCGACCGCATTTCTTCTTATGTGCTTGAATATGGTAAAGGCGGAATTGGAAATTGCTGACTAGTTTTCTATAGCGTGTGCCTAAGCGTGGATTGTCTGCGTTAAGTGTGTACACACACGTCGTGTACTTGGCTGTGCTTGGCCAGACTGGCAGCGCGGGGCGGGGAGCGGCGCGGGTGCGGGAACTCGAAAACTATTGAATTTCGGCCATACATATGAGGGGTTCAATGTGTTGCATTTTGGCCCCCCTATCAGCTCCTGACGGATGTACGTCGCATTACAAGTATCCCTGTATACATAAATATTTGGCAGAAACTACTACTGAGTTTGTTTGTTTAACAAACGCTTAAACCGTCACGTCCCTACTAGCACCACGCCTAATGAAAACCTCAAACATCCCACTTACAGTTGTTACCAGATTAACCCAGTTCCAAAACAAATGAATAACTTAACATCACACACCTCAGAAGACGGTCCCAAAGTCCTCAACCGGTCCAAACTCAATTAATCTGAATTCTAAATCTGATTAAGGAACTGCCCTCTATGCTAATTTTTTCACCGTGTTTCAATTATTAATGTAGGTAAACCAATTTTAATTTAAATATTCAGTAATTAAGAATGATTAATTATCTGATGAAATACAGTTGGTAATATTGAAAGATTATTTTGTTGTGGTCATTAGGAGGCCATAAAGAGCAGTGGTAGCCCAGGTGGTAATGACCGCGACTAACGAGTTGTAGGTCGTAGGTTCGAACCCTGACAGGTGCTTTACTTTATGTAAATAATTTCATCACCGCAGCTCTCAAAACTGTGGAAGAAAACATTGTGAGGAAACCGGAGTCTCCTAGAACCAAAAAATTCGAAGGCATGTGACGTCTACCTACCCGCACTGGGCCTGCGTAGTGATAAATAATAAACGATAAATGATTTATTTTCTGTAAGTAGGTTTGTACAAACAATTTTACAATCAAATTTTTTTAAACTAGATGAGGTCGGCGTTTCCTATCTGACTATTCTGAGAAGAAAGGCCGAAACAAACTCAGAGGTCACAGTCTCTTTTAAAGTCCAGACAAAATCTTGGTCACATCAAGTGAAGACCATGCAGATTGGTGTCTGAAATGGTCTTTTGAGGAAAGAACCACACAGATTGAGCGGACCTGTTCAGTCAGTAGTGGACCACGGCCCGCTCCCCCTCGCAGAGAGGAGGCCTGTGTCCGAGCAGGGGGAAGACTATAGGCTGATCATGCTAGTCTAGGATAGAAATTTTCTTCGAATGTTTAGTTTCAGGTTTTGTCAGCATATTGCTGGCTATGAAAGTGTTTTTTTTTTACCTTCTTTACAAAAAGGCAAAATTCATCAAGAATGCGTAAATACTCAAGTACTTAAACAATTAATTGTGTGATAATAAATATCTAAACCTATCAGCAAAAAAAAGTGTGCTGTCGGGGGACCCCCTTAAGTTCCTTACGCGATACACGCAGGCACGCACACACTCGTATACAGGGTGTCCCAGAAGTCGATGTCAAGCCGGAATCGGGTACTTCTGGGACACCCTGAATAATAAATAGAAAGAGAGAAAGTCGCATAACGCGTTTTCCTTACGTGACAACTTCTACCGCAAGCCGCGTTAAGGATCTTTGTTCCAAAAATGATTCCGTTGATACGTTTTATGATGACTGGTCAATTAATTATAATAAATAGACGACACTCTTTCATCGCGACTGTCGTGTCAAACAAATTCGTAGCTAACTGACCTTGTTCCACTAACGAGCGAAATTAACGCGAACATCCCAATTACCAGCACGAAACAGACAAATTAAATTGAAGTTGTAATAATAATAATAATAATAATAATAATAACCCCATCGCTGTATCTCTACGTTGACGTCGTGGTGGGGCTTGCGCGCTCCGAACTCTAGGCCCGTGCCGGAAAAGTTTACTTTGCCGGAACGGGTCTAAGGTGAGGAGCCAGACCAAGAGAGATACAGAAATCCGCAGGGCAGCATGTGGCGAGCTGTTGGGCAGTAGCGACCCCACGGACCCTATCTCCCGGGAGAAGTCTTGTACCTCACCTCTGGCTTGCCTTTATTGGCCGGCTGGAGTGAACAATGACGAGGAACAGAGCTCCCACCTCATTCTTGCCTTTATTGGCTGGCTTGAGTGGAGATTCGCAAGAGCAAACGTGCCCGGAGGAAGGAAGTAATCTAGTAAGATGCTGGTAGGGATCTTGACCGTACTTCCGGGATTGTCCTGATAGCCGTGGAATACCTCTCCACTTCTCATAAGCACCTCAGGACATGTTGCCCCCTTGTCGCTACGTCACTATGTGCTAGCGACCGTTTCCGGGGGCCCATTATTGAGTGTGCAAGTCACCCCCTGCTATTTTATCCGTGTATATATTAAACATTGATCAGGCAGGGGTCATAGTTCTTCCATAGTTCTTGGCAACCAGTCCACTTAAGCCACCCAAACCCATAGTCCAACTTTTTATTTTTCCATATGCTGCAATAGTCCTACACCAACCGGGGGTTGTCCTTGGGTGCACTTGCATAGTGCACACAGGGATAGTCGTCGGTTGGTGTCACATTTCATTAAAATTTCCTAAAGGGCCTCTGCGAGTTGGCTTCGGCCCCTCGTACGCCTTCCAAAGGACCGGGACTCAATGGTCCCGAGATAAAAAGAAAAAATAATAATAAAAAAAAGTGTGCTGTCGGGGGACCCCCTTAAGTTCCTTACGCGATACACGCAGGCACGCACACACTCGTATACAGGGTGTCCCAGAAGTCGAATAATAATAATAACCCCATCGCCGTATCTCTACGTTGACGTCGTGGTGGGGCTTGCGCGCTCCGAACTCTAGGCCCGTGCCGGAAAAGTTTACTTTGCCGGAACGGGTCTAAGGTGAGGAGCCAGACCAAGAGAGATACAGAAATCCGCAGGGCAGCATGTGGCGAGCTGTTGGGCAGTAGCGACCCCACGGACCCTATCTCGCGGGAGAAGTCTTGTACCTCACCTCTGGCTTGCCTTTATTGGCCGGCTGGAGTGAACAATGACGAGGAACAGAGCTCCCACCTCATTCTTGCCTTTATTGGCTGGCTTGAGTGGAGATTCGCAAGAGCAAACGTGCCCGGAGGAAGGAAGTAATCTAGTAAGATGCTGGTAGGGATCTTGACCGTACTTCCGGGATTGTCCTGATAGCCGTGGAATACCTCTCCACTTCTCATAAGCACCTCAGGACATGTTGCCCCCTTGTCGCTACGTCACTATGTGCTAGCGACCGTTTCCGGGGGCCCATTATTGAGTGTGCAAGTCACCCCCTGCTATTTTATCCGTGTATATATTAAACATTGATCAGGCAGGGGTCATAGTTCTTCCATAGTTCTTGGCAACCAGTCCACTTAAGCCACCCAAACCCATAGTCCAACTTTTTATTTTTCCATATGCTGCAATAGTCCTACACCAACCGGGGGTTGTCCTTGGGTGCACTTGCATAGTGCACACAGGGATAGTCGTCGGTTGGTGTCACATTTCATTAAAATTTCCTAAAGGGCCTCTGCGAGTTGGCTTCGGCCCCTCGTACGCCTTCCAAAGGACCGGGACTCAATGGTCCCGAGATAAAAAGAAAAAATAATAATAAAAAAAAGTGTGCTGTCGGGGGACCCCCTTAAGTTCCTTACGCGATACACGCAGGCACGCACACACTCGTATACAGGGTGTCCCAGAAGTCGAATAATAATAATAACCCCATCGCCGTATCTCTACGTTGACGTCGTGGTGGGGCTTGCGCGCTCCGAACTCTAGGCCCGTGCCGGAAAAGTTTACTTTGCCGGAACGGGTCTAAGGTGAGGAGCCAGACCAAGAGAGATACAGAAATCCGCAGGGCAGCATGTGGCGAGCTGTTGGGCAGTAGCGACCCCACGGACCCTATCTCGCGGGAGAAGTCTTGTACCTCACCTCTGGCTTGCCTTTATTGGCCGGCTGGAGTGAACAATGACGAGGAACAGAGCTCCCACCTCATTCTTGCCTTTATTGGCTGGCTTGAGTGGAGATTCGCAAGAGCAAACTTGCTCGGAGGAAGGAAGTATTCCAGTAAGATGCTGGTAGGGATCTTGACCGTACTTCCGGGATTGTCCTGATAGCCGTGGAATACCTCTCCACTTCTCATAAGCACCTCAGGACATGTTGCCCCCTTGTCGCTACGTCACTATGTGCTAGCGACCGTTTCCGGAGGCCCATTATTGAGTGTGCAAGTCACCCCCTGCTATTTTATCCGTGTATATATTAAACATTGATCAGGCAGGGGTCATAGTTCTTCCATAGTTCTTGGCAACCAGTCCACTTTAGCCACCCAAACCCATAGTCCAACTTTTTATTTTTCCACATGCTGCAATAGTCCTACACCAACCGGGGGTTGTCCTTGGGTGCACTTGCATAGTGCACACAGGGATAATCGTCGGTTGGTGTCACATTTCATTAAAATTTCCTAAAGGGCCTCTGCGAGTTGGCTTCGGCCCCTCGTACGCCTTCCAAAGGACCGGGACTCAATGGTCCCGAGATTAAAAAAAAAAAAAAAAAAATAATAATAATATAATAATAATAAAATTCAGTATTAATGGCATTACCTGGCCGTAAATATGACACATTGAGAATTTAAAAAAATACTGTAGCGAAATCTACAACGTGCGAACTACGCGTCATACTGACGTCACGCAAAATCCTGCATCTCGCAAGCAGAGTTTACCGCGCAACTAGCATATTTACAACGGCCCGACAGGAATATTGGGGCAGTTGCCCGCCAGACACCACACCCTGGTCGGAGGATCCCTTTTCTATGGAGGATGAGTGAACATTACACGACTCTGTTCCTCATACCTCTATAAAACTATCATTATCGCTACGGTTTCGGTAGGCCTATTCAAACCTAAGCGGTATTCGCTACCGTCTGCGGTAGAGAAAACCACGTGGGTGCAGTAATATTACTGTTCACAAAGCGGATTTCGCTATCCTTGTGGGTAGAATACCGAGTTCGAGGTTTCAACAAGCGAAACAATACCTATGCGGTACTATGGCACCAACTATTCCGCTCTAGCCGCGGAACTTGATTCTACATACCTGAGCGAAACCCGCGCGGTATGTACTTACCTCTACCCACAGCGACAGCGAGTACCGCTTAGGTTTGAGAGCGGTGGCGCTAGTCATGAAAATAATGGCAGCGGTGTCAAAAAACGCTCTCTAGGAAAACACATCAACTTAGTTTCATCATAAACTATATGCGCCCCGCGGTATCACCCGCATAAGTGTCGATCCCGTGGGTATATCGGGATAGAAAGTATCCTATGTGTTAAACCTGGTTATAACCTATATGTGTGCCAAATTTCATCCAAATCCGTTCAGCCGTTTGTGCGTGAAGAAGTAACAAACATACAAACACACTCAGAAACTTTCGCCTTTATAATATTAGTGTGGTAACGTTTCAGTGACATCATTCGCCGGTAGATTGCGAATGCTAATTGTCAGTTCACATCGCGACGCGACGCGGCGGGGCGTGCAGTTTTCAAGATAGCAATTATAGACCTTATCTACTACTCAAAAAAGTCCACTACGTCGAGCTACCACCTACACTACACCTCACTGAATTGTGTGCCTTTTTGTGTAGTAGATAAGGTCTATAAATGTATTGCTATCTTGAAAACTGCGCGCCGCGTCGCGTCGCAGTGTGAACTGACCCTAAATGGTGGCAACAGCTCTTCTAAAAAGCGACGATGCTCTACGAAACCGAACTTTTCCGAAAACTCGATGTGGCGTGTTTACGGTCCAGTAGTATCTTTAGAAGAATAAATGACTCTCTTAACCGAAATAGTCCACTAACAGAAAAAGTCCGACGTAATTTTATGAAAATTTTGACATGATGTAGCTACGATTTCAGACTTGATTGACGGTGTATTAACATCAAATCTTAAGCATTAAATAATAAAGTTTAATATTCTATGACAAGCAATCAGAGGAAAAATTTGAGACCCCTTTATGAAGTTGTCCGAAAATTGAGGAACGAAATTCGTTCTCATATATTTTCTATACCAAAGCTGTCAAACGTAAATCATTATTCCTCAGATAAAAGTTAATTAGACTATTGCAAAAACAGCCCTAAATATGATTCGCGGCGGTAAAACATTGATATAAATAATTATATTTATAAAACTCATCAATACAACTTTCTATGTTCATATTACCCTATTGAATGACTTTTTAATGAAATTATGAAATTTGATGCCAATTCTAACTTAAGGACCGTATTGCTGATTGCAAATTACAAGAAACGTAAGTAAATTTGAACTTCGTGGGTTACCTTAGCGCATCCTAATAACGTAATTTCTTAAAGGTGTTAACCCTTACATGTGGGTTGACAATCGAGAAGCGGTGTTGCCAGACGTAAAAAATACTAAAAGGGATATAACTTTTACTGGCTCATAAACTAATATACACTAACAAGATACTATCAACTAATATATACTAACAAGATATTGATTTTAATAATGATCTGAAATAAATTATTCGATTCTATTCTATAAATCGTCAGATTATTATGGTTTGATCATTTCTTTAATAATTTATTGCTTTTTGTTATTACAGGTATCGTTGGTGTATTTGGTGATAAATCGATGTTTTGGTTACTGTGGCAGTAAGTGATCTCTTGTATAAAGCTTGATTCTTAGGTACTCGATGTAGTTCTGAATGATATCAAACAAAAAGTTTTCAATGATTCTAGAATGTATTTTCCAAAGTACAAAAGTTGAAACGATTATTCATGATTTTCACTTTGTTGATACTTTATTCTCGCTTAGTTGAGAAACATATTATTATAACTTAAATTGACTTTCCTTGAAGTTTTTAACGTATCAATTTTGATTACAAAGAACCTAAAAAACAAAGTTCGCTAAAATGACCTCAAAGTGGACTGGATCTTTGGAATTCAAGGACTGAAATGTGCCGTAAGGCTCATTAAATATTCGTCACGTTCAACATATTATTTACTAGCAACATTATTCTAAATACCAAAATGGCAGCTGTCAAATGTGACATTTCATGCGCGCCAATGTTTCGCCCCAGTTTATATAACAATATCGCGACAGAGATACCTGCACGCATAGTTAGTTTTAATTAAAACCCCTTTGTCGTGTGCCAACGCTTAAATCATTTAACTGAGCGTTATAAACGGCTTTTCATTTACGACAGACAACACACATGACGGGATTACCAAAATTTCATTTTTGTTTTCATTGTGCACGTGCTACGTTTTAATATAAATGGGTATTTTTATTTTGTACGTTACAGCTACGAACGGCTAGTTTTGGGTTGGTTTGGTTATCCCAACTGCCATTTTGTTTTTGCAGTTTCATATTAAGTGATAAATATGTTACTTATTACTCAAAAGCTCTCCTGACTTTACTACAGAAGGCTAATAGACCATTCAAATAATTTCGGTCAATTTGCATTCACAGCCGGTTTCCGGTAAAAAACAGTTTCCTTTTCGGCAAAAGTTTCGAAATTCAGAATTTACTGGTATATTAAAACCCCCTTCATTAAACTTGGGAAAGCTTTTACAAAGTTCTACGGCCAATTCTTTTACTCTTAGCAGTAATGAAACACAACATAAATTATTATTAAATATCCTTTCAAAATTAACAGCTAATAGGATTCTGAGGTAGAAAGTATCTAACTTTCTGAACGGTGGTGAAATTTTTTCTAACAAAATCTTTTATCAGCCAGTTACTGCTTTGCAGACAGTATAATAAATTCTAATATGTCGAAATATAGTAGTATTTACAATATGGATACCTTCTTTGTGGCCAGTCTGAGGAGTCATTCAAGTAATTTCTATTCCGACCTAGCTCATTCTGAGGAAACACCATGTTTCTTTTCATTTTGTAAGAGTATCAGCTACTTATCATGCTTCAGTTTTAAGAACTTGGCAACAGTGCAATAAATCTGCCACAATTGATTTATATAATATCTACTGACTTCAGTTTATTTATACCTGCTCATAAACTGCTTCCTTTATTGCGATCGTCTTCATAAGTACGAGATGAAAATAGCATCTTCTAAAGCCTTACATGTTATTGTAATACGTGGTTTTAAACGTCTGATCCTACACTCGAGCAATATCGGATTATTGCTCCAAATTCTTTTCAACAAGTATGAAAAGATCAAAAGAGATCGCGTTTTTCCGTCGTGAATTGTCTGAAAAAATATCGATCATCGCAATAAGGCACCTGTCCACTGGCGATTAACAAGAAGCCAGTAGATCTAACAACTAAAAATTCGTTGGCGAGCAACGAGCGGCCAGTGCGCGATGACGACGAGCGATTACTCCGTATGCGTTTGTTAAAACCCAAGCGACAGTCGCTGCGCGAGTACTCTCTTTTATAGCTTTTGTCGCTGTGATAAACGAGCACCCGCCGTCTTTGTGAACAGTCAGCGATCAACTATTAATATGTTTATCTCTTTGCTTACATGGGACCTTTTGTACGTTTCGTGAGTTCAGTTTTACCACCGTGTGTGCTTCAGTTAACTTGTTTGGCAGATAATTACATACAATTATCGTATAATTTTGTTGGGGCTGTACAAATAGACCCTAAGAACCTGAGCCTAAGCTAAGAGGTCTAAGTGTTTTGATAACAATTAAAAATGTGTAATGTGATATTATTTTTATGCTAACGAAACCTTAATTTACCAACTTCCAAGAAATTAAAACCATCTTCTAGTGACCTCCCAAAAATTCAGAAATACTCTGTCTACGGTATCATAAAAAACAATTGCACAACTAAAATTATTATATAATAGTAACTACGGTACCCAAAGGCCGTTTGTTCTTGGCTCAGCGGCCGTTTGCCCGTAACACCTATCTCCGAGTTAATTGTGCCACAAACTAGTCGTTACCGCTAGCCGGTCCCATCTCTTTTATTATGCCCAAGTTCCATGTTTCTTGCTTATTTTGCTTCGTATTGTATTAAAATGTTTAATGTTAGAAAAGAATTACCTGAATTTTATCTGCGCGACCCTATTTTTACCGACTTCATTTTTATTTTACTTTTCTAAACCGGTTGGCTATTCCAAGTCCAAAAGCTGTTTCCACATTCAAAATGTAACGTTCTCGCTTCGAATTCTCTTTTCTAATTTAAAATTAAATTCGTCGTTCCATTTTCGTTTCATGTCAACTGCTGTTTTCAGCTAATATTGTCGAAAAGCAGAAACATTCCCATTCATTTTCCGACCGGCATTGGAAACAAGCTAATTTGTGTATCAGTACAAATTCCCAAGGGGGCCGTTGAGGACGGTGCCATTTAAAAGTTTGCATATTTTTTTCCTCTCGTCCCTTGGGTCCCACTAATCTTGCCTTCGGACTTTGCTACTTGGCAATTAAACGTTTTGTCGGCGATAACTTAATTCGAGCAAGAATACATTAAACATGAACATAAGATACTGTCAGCAAAAACGCTTCAAATAAACAAATTACAATTGGACATAATACAGACTTCAAATAACCTCTTATCAAAATAGCATATCTAGCAGTATATTTACTTTGATCGAAATTAAAGCAGAGGCAACCCCTTATAAGTACTTAAAGGACAGACTCCAAAATATAAGAAACCTTTAATCTAAAGAAACCGTTAAAAATAGACCTCTTTGAAGTCACGAGGATCCAATAATTGCCTTTCTACCGTATAAAGTAAGAAACCTCATTTCAGTAAATCCTGAGCTAGCGATGTTCTCCGAACGAAGTACATTTATTTTATATGGCTTACTTTTATTTCACTGTTATAGCCCAACTTAGCTACTTACTGTAATTTATATTTAAATATTTACAAAGTTTTGTTTACCCTTTTTGATTAATAGGACATAAGCTGCGGAATTCAAGTCTAGAGCTTACTTTTACGACTATATTTAAGAGCTTTCATGTTCACTTTAGGAAAGATTTCTCTACGTTTACAGTACATAGTTGCGTTTAAATTTATCTAGATAGTAGTCTCCGCGTCTTGTGCGTGATAAAAGTAGGATTTGATATCGAAACTTTTTACGTCTGTGGGGACACGATGAATAAACCGATGGTGTAAATATTGACGCATCAAAATAACCGATTTAATAGTTATGAACGAGAAACATTTGTCAAGCAGCCAACCAAAACCTTCCAATATCTCTTATAACACGTTTTATCCCCTCATTTTTTAAAAACAAACTTCGTGGAACCAATTTTCTATCAGCGACTCATCCAATCACTTCAGAGATAGACTGCCAATCGATCACACGTCAACGAGCCTGCCTACCTTATTATCATAAAAAAACCTTCTTGTAAACCTACTTTACCTTTTTAAGTATTCATGGCCGTAGCCTACATAGTCCATTTTCATTTGTGTCTAATAAATCTTAAGGTTGAGAAATTACGAATGACAGCTACGAGGTTTCCAAGAAATGAGGGTATGTCATCTATTTCTTTGCACAACTTTATATGAAGGTGTCAATGGTGGATTGTTTGAGGGACTGTAATAAAGACGGCATGACGCCTCGACCCTCTAATGGCTGTCATATGAGCATGTGGTGTGTGTCACAACTTCATAAGTTAGGAAAAGCTAACGTTTTGTTGTATTTCGTAGTGGTTAACTAGAAACAAGTCAGCGTAATTTATATTCACAACACATTTAAATAATGGCGCCCAGCGTGGGACTTTTGTTTGTATAAAACATTTACAAAATACGGAGAGATAGATCTATATTTATTAACTACAACATAATTTCTAGTTAACAAACACTGCGGAGATTGCAAATTATCATTATGGAAGCTTATTGGCGCCCAGCATGGAACCTGACCCGCCTATAATTTACACCGGACAGCCTCAATCCATTGTTAAGGGAAATTACCTAGACGTCGTCCGGTCACATCCATTCTGTCATGCGTCACGAACCTAGAGCCTTCGGGATACGGAATCAGATTGACTCAGCAAACCTCTGCTGATCGATGATCGATGATCGATTAACCTAATGACTTGCTACATCGCGATATCGTTTGAGATAATATTAATGGGATAATTTATTGTGCTTTTGTATTGTTTATTCATACTTAAGCTAAGAAAAATTAAAACCTATGTCTTGGGAATTAAAAAAAGGTATTCAACTTATTTCAATGAAGAGGGAGGGTGTCGATGCTTGACGCGTGTTAGAGCGCGCTGTGGAGACTCCTTTCATTCTTGACATAGTTTTACAGAATACAGATGTCCATGGAATAACCGTATTTATTTGTAAACATCAGTAATTTATTTGTGAACTTGAAAATGCGTACACATTCCCTACACGATCTCCCAAAACAGCTTTCTATAATTTAATCCTCAATTCGATTAAAGGCTGACGTTCGATGAAATAAATTTTCCGCTTTATTCAGGTAGGGTGGGTAGTTCTATATAAATTGTCCGTCAACAGCGCCCGAAGGATACCCGGCTGTTGCGATTACACGTCCAACCCCGTTTCTACTATTATGTACTTCACTTATCAAGGATATTTGTAGCCGAAAGGTTTCCGGCGAAGGTCTGAGTTTAACTAAAAGCGTTAGCATGTCGTTACAAGTTTGGGAACAGTTTTTGTTGGATGGTAGTTTGTTTAGCGCTGATTGAAGAAAGTTTGAAGGGATTGAGTTTAGTGTGATCGATTTGTATTCAGTTACCCAGACAGATAGTCTTGAGGGACGCTTATATTAAATAAGTTAAATTGTAAACATCTATATAAAATTAAAATAAACCAATATCCGTGAAATGGCAACACCGAAGCTATCATTGCCGTGTTGATTGCAGGTGTCGAGTGGCTCGGTTTGGGGTCGAAATAAATCAAAACAGGAATGAACAGATATCAATCTAATCCCCAAAGCCGCCCCACAATACCATGCGGTGAGAGATTCAGAGAATTTTTGCTCAATTTTGATAAATGTATTCCACGGTTCCACCGTTGAGTGATTCAGTTCTATAGAAATTGTATTAAGACCGTAGTTGGATAAGCGAAAAAGATTAACTCTGGTGGAATATTCGAAAAGAATAAAAAGAAAAACTCGCCGTAGGAAAAAAGAACCTGAGTTTTGTTGCAAAAACAAGCACAATTAAAATTAATTCCTTGTTACGTCCAAACAATTTGTACTTAGCAAACGCTTTAGAGTCCGACCATGTTCAGCTTATCAATTATTTATTTAATCCGTACAATTAGGGAGCTATACGGCCGGAATAAGTAAACGTTACTTTTACGCTACTGTGACCCTGATAAATCCCAGTGCAGACAGGCTTGGATTACAAAAAGTCCTGGCGCTCTACTGTGATTGACCTTTTTTCATTCCACGGTTCTGTTCTACGCTTATAATAAAAGCTCTTGGAAGCAGAATTTTTGTGTGACCCCATTTTAAATTTCAAAGGACGGTGACTCGGGTCCCCATCTACACATGTAGATGCAGGGTTGGGTTTTGAAATGGAAAAGTGTTTAATTATCGACTCAGATCGTCGACATGCTGTGAATTGAAGTTGGAGCTAGACAAAGGGTAGCCGGGAGCAGTTTTAGTCGATTGGTTTTGGATGGCGTTGCGACCGAATTGTTTGCATGCCTTTCTTTTAAATCCAGTTATGGAACACGTTCAGTGCCGCTTTCAAAGCTGTTATCGACGGAGTTAAAGCTATGCCCTTTTTAAAATCTTCTACTGAACTGAACCCGTATAAAGGATATTTCCAACTTTGAATAAAACTCAAAATGTATTCCAATGTTGCAAATTGGAAAAGTAAATATGCAAAGACTTGGGAATAGCTTGCATATTTCAGCGTCATAGAAAATCGGAACAATTGTGATAACTTGGAAACACCGTTACCTAATACTACGCTATTTATTGCTACTTGTATTATGAAAGATTTGATTGATTTCGAAAACTGCATATTTACCAACACGCGTCTGTCCACTAAGAGGCCCAGCCCTTACAGATATCGTGAGGCAAGTTTTGAGTATGAATGGGGATGGCTATATGAGTAGTGGAAGACAAAATAAACGATGGATGGACTGTATGTTAAATATGGTTAGAAAGGGAGTGACTACCGAGATGACAACTAAAAGAGAAGTATGGCAGAAAAAAACGTAGCCCCGACTTCTAATAAATTGGTTAAAGGGTACGGAATGGGGAATGATGACGATGATGACGCGATTATTGCCCGCCTTAGGGTGCTTACATAAAAACGCAGGTTCCCGGTAAAGACAAGCTGGTGCCCATCGGTGCGGGTAGAACATCCCCGTAATAACTTAAGGGGCTTACAAAACTTAAACGCAAAAAACGCAAGTTTTAGAAACAATAAAAGTATAAGATCGATTACTGTAAACAAAATCAGAAAAAATTATGATATTCTTCAGGATATATGCTAGGTCGATAGTGTGTTGAGAACATAATACAACTAATTTGTTACGATAGAAAAAAATCATGAAGATGAAAAACTTTCTTTTTACAATAAAAACCATACTTTTTATATACATACATAATTTTTTTATCAGATTATTCTACAAGCAACATACTAAAACACTAGAATTTTATTTTTTAGTTCAAACAATAGATTTTTTGTAAATAGCTATTTGCTTCATATTTTGCAATAAATTACCAACGTTGTGTCATCGCGCTTCTATTTCTTTTCTATGCAGTCCGACAAAGACCGCGCTTTAGGTCATGTATTCGCCTTAAGCGCTCGCATATATAGAACCAGGTAAAACATTGTGACCGTTTCTTTTCGTAGATCAACCTGCAGCGATCTATACCGGAAAACCTACAGCTTTATGTAAGCTTATTGTCTACGGGTGACAAAAACTGATTTCAACTAATAAGGTGACGTTGGATTTGTCTTTATCCAGTGAATTTGGCAGCGTAGGTAGTGAGAAACCTAAATACTTACGTAGTTTATTTGGAGTTGGCACAACATGTGCTTTTCTTCCATATTTCTCTCATCATCATCTGCCTAACCTTTTCCCAACTATGTTAGAGTCGGCTTCCAGTCTAACCGGATGCAACTGAATACCAGTATTTTACATGGAGCGACTGCCTATCTGACCTACTCAACCCAGGTACCTACTGGGTGTGATTAATACGATACCTCAGGTAAGACTGGCAACGTCTGACAACTTTCGGGCTTCTGACGACCCGTAGCGACTGTCAAAGATCCACGAATGACGGGACCAACTGCTTAACGTGTTTTCCGAGGCACGGAGGGGTTTTGGTATGTGAAGATGGTCACCCATCCATGGACCAACCGCGGCAAGCGTCGTTTAACCTGATCGATCGATCCGTGCGACTGTTATCCAAATCCATACCATAACATGACATGTTCTTCCATACTTCTCTATTAGTCGTCATTCCGGCAGTCACCACCTTTCAAGCCTTATCATCTTTCCCACAATCCATTAATATTCACTGAAATCATTGTTTATACACACACTTAGTGAAGATATTTTCCATAGCGCTAGGGACTACACCGTATGGCATATTTGATGCCACTCCAGTGCTCTCGCATAAAATGACCATCATAATAAGAATTTGTAACTGTTATTTTTGAAGTAGTATTTTCATCTCATTTAATTTTATGATGATGGCTATTATTGTGCTCTGGGTATTAATGCTGTGTTTTGGGGGGACCAATTTGTTTTTGTGAGTATTGCTGTTTAATTTAAACAAAAGGAGTAGGTATGTAAAAAATAGTAGCAGATGGCGTTCTGTAGCTTCTGCCTAGCGCCATGGGTTGAAGGCGTGAATTTATGTATGTACTAGCAGCGCCCCGCGGTTTCACCCGCTTAAGTTTCGTTCCCGTGGGAAATCTGGGTAAATAGTATCCTATGTGTTAATCCTGGTTATATATAAACAATCTGTGTGCCCATCCAAATCAGTCCAGTAAGTAGTTTTTGCGTGAAAGAGTAACAAACATCCATCCATCCATCCATCCTCACAAACTTTCGCGTTTATTATATTAGTAGGATGTGTGTGCTGTACGTAAAATTTTTTTGCCGGAAAACCAATCAATTAAGGTTAATTTATTTGAAACCTCATTACTAATGAAAATGAAGTCCCAATATTCATTGTTTCATTATTTTAAAAGCTTTTCTTTATTTCCTAACACAACAGAAGAAAGTAATTAGTTCAGCGAACAAGCCGCTTCCGATTGACCTCGCACTTGAATAGTCTATGGTATAATAAATTAACACCACTATATGACACGATTACACGATGGACAAACATGCGATATTGGGGAGTGCCTTGTTTAGGCTGGCCGAGGACCCTTCACACATGGCGTTAGCTGGTTTAGTTTTAATTACTGATAGTTTATATAGACGGAATAAATAAGCTTTATTATACACCAATACCAGAAAGGTATTATTATTATTTACTTTGTGTAAGTTATTTCTTCACCATTGCTCTCAAAAACGGTGAAGGAAAACATCGTGAGAAAACCGGCTCGTCCTAGAACCAAAAATACGAAGACATGTGACATCCGCCAACCCGCACTGGGCCCGCTTGGTGGATTATGGCTCACTCCCTCTCACAGATAGGAGGCCTGAGTCCCAGCAGTGGGAATATTATGGGCTGATTATGTTTGCTTATGCTGTACACCAATATTTTAAGTAAGCTTAAGTTAGGTACTGAAGAATTTAGTACAATCGCTGAATACAAGTAAGGAAAAGTAAATTGACTACCAACATAAATTGTCCGTTAAATTCAAATCGCAACTGTCATTCTTTAAAAGTGGTATGAAATGACTATGACACGGCAAATTGACGTAGGGTGACAATTTGCTTAATAATTAATTTCGCTGGCTGCATCAAATAGATATATGGTAAATGAAAATGATCTTCATTCACACTCATGGACAACAGTGACCACAATGAGCACAAAGACTACAGTAGCATTTTAAGTGGGTTGCCTTAAGGTAGCCCACGAAATTCAAATAAATATCCGTTTTTTGCAATTTGTAGGTGTCAGGTTGTCTTTTGATTAAAATATAATTGCGACCGTAACAAATTATGACTTTACAGAATTAGAATCAGCAATACAACTCCTTGAGGCAAGCGGGTTGCAGACCAAGAGCTATGCTAAGTTAGTCTAGCTTAGCTCGCATAGCTGATGTAGTTTTTCATACCTTTGTTTTGTTTTGAGCGCGTTAGAATTTTGTATGGGAAATTAGGTTTCTCCTAGTGACCACCAGGTGGCGCTATAACTTTTCCCGTATAAAATTCTAACGCGCTCGCAATCGAACGTGTGTGAAAAAACTCACACTAAGTCCACTGATCGCAAACTATGAACAGAACACCAGAAGGCCAATTCTCGTAATTTAAAACTTTCAAAATCTAGTCGCAGTCTCATCTCGGCGACAAACAAATGTCAAAAACTTGTCAAAACGAAGGGAAATTCGAGGTTTTTTTGACAGATTGAGACTGAGATCAGACTGTGAACGTTCTTAAAATTACAGGAATTGCCCCTCTGAAGTATGAAAAATTACCTAAGCTGTGCAAGCTAAGCTAGACTAACTTAGCTTAGCTCTTGGTCTGCAACCCGTTATGGGCCTTAAATTGGTACACTACCCTATCAAAAATCATCAATACAGCTCTTTATGATTATAATTCTATAAATAAATATTTTTTTCGGCCGCGAATCATATTTAGATCAACATACAACCTAATACTATCCTGAAAATTGCAAAAAGCGTATCGCATGTTGGTTTAAAAATGTCGCTTATTTCTACGGCATACGAAAGTATACCCTACCGAAACTATAACAAGGCCCATTTTCCGGACACATGAGCTGATTATCTCCTTTGAAGAATTATTGGTAGCTTTGAAAACAAACATGCAAGTAAAATAAATACATACAATGTATCTTTAAGTGTCGGTTTTTCCCTTATCCAGTCCTCAAGTTGTCAGATACACCCCCAGGGACAGATTACGTAAGACTGATGTCCTCGGGAGCACCCTCGTGACAAATATCTTTATCTGACGTCAGACTATTATTCATCTGAACAACTGTCTGCCTTCAAAGCAAGAGTGAACAGACATCTTCCTTTTTAATCCATCCAAAGGTTGTCTTTAACGCCGTACGGCATTTCATACAAACTTTCAAGCCCTTGCTTTTCGAAATGAATGAACCGATTTTAATGAACCTTCATACGCAGGATAAAAAGTTTTATCTGGGTAGTATGTTCCCGTGGGATACTTTACGACCTCCACGCGAGCAAAGCCGCGGGCGGAAGCCAGTACTTAATACAAACCCTTTAAAGAAAACTACGTCATCTAGTTTCATTGCCATTTTCCAATACGAAATCTTAGTAACTACCCGCTTAGAATTTTCTCTAGCATTTTCGACTTGTTTTTCTTATCGAAGCTGATTGGCAAGCAATTCTATTATCTACGACACCGCAAATCTCCCGTTAATCTCTTAGAAAATAGGAATTTGCTTTTCCAATCGGAATTAAGAAAACAATGGCCGATGAAATTTCCTGCCTCGCCGTTTTTAAACGCAAAGTGCGAAGGTAGATAATATCGTAAAGCCAATCGTACGGACCACGGAACTCAGGTACAATTCCGTTCTATTGGGGCAAGTGGCAATCTCGAATGTTCCAATTCTAACTTCGAGAAATTGGACTCGCCTAAAGTGTGAAATAAATTTCGTATTATATTTTTATGGTTCCTAATAGCAACCACTAGTGGAATTAAGTTATTTCTAGACATTAATAGTCGACATTAACCTGAATGTGTGTGGCGTGTAACCTGAATGACAATGATTTATTGTTTTAACGCTTTGCAGACATTTATTTATCATATACGAAATCTATTTATGGTACTTATCGTATTACCCTATTAGCTGGGTTGTGGAAGTCAGATGGATAGTCGCTCCATGTAAAATACTTGTGTTCAGCTGCATCCGGTTGGACTGGAAACCGACCCCAACATAGTAGGGAAAAGGCTAGGCAGATGATGATGATGTAGGTATGAAAGCTATTTTTGTTTCAAATAGAGTTCTCCGGCTATTTTGAATATTGGACACATTCGATTTACAAACGCCAGCATACCAAGCTACTACAATCTGTCAAATTTATTTAGTAGATTGTCAACTTTATTGCTTAAGAATAAGATTCAAAGTTGATTTAACATTGACACACAGAGATTAGCGCGTTCAAACAAACAAAAAAAACAAACTCTTCAGCAATAATAGTAGTATAATATCAAAGGCTAAAAAAGATCCGTATTCCTCGCAGATTGACTTCAGGAACGGAATATGCTAAGCAATAAAGTCGAACATTTAATAAACAATGACATTCCGTTTTATTTGTTTCGGATTACGTTAGACCTACCTATGTATTTTATTTTATCGTATCTACTTATGTAATTTGATTTAAATAAGGTATTTCTTTCCTTTCGTCTTTTTTATTTCGAGTGTATTCAGCTTTTAGCGAAAGTTCACTTTTCTTATAAAATATGCTTTTTACTCGGCTATATTTAAAAAAAACACGACTTCTTTAATCTATGATTCCGTTGTCGAAATGACTAAATTAAAATCTTTTTTTTTGAATCAAGATGTTTCCAATATTATGTCAAATGCAAATGACAGATATTTTTTCATTAAATATTTTCACTCGTATCTGTTCAATATTGTCCTTAAAAAAGCGAATAAAACGTTGCCACCGAAAGAAATAACGAAACGTAATTTTTGCTGAATTGCCCTCATTTCGACTTCGCGCCAAAATATTCGTCCATAAAAAAAATGGCGGCATCCTTATTCTCATTTCTCGCGGTAAGTGCTAAATTCGCGTTTACAACATAAATTAATTAACGTTGCAGGGAGGCAGGTAGAAAAATAGCGTTTGTTATAGAAATATTTCGACGAAGTTTACTTATTTATTCGATTACGTATATGTTCAGTAGATTTTCTCGTAAGAGACTTGATTTGATCAAAGCATTTAACTTTATTTGCTCCTGTCCCTGAGATTATCTGATTGCTATTATTCATGGATGGCTGTGATCTTATTTGTCCGTTAGACTCTTTGGGTGTTTCCTTTGATCCTTTCTGGCCTTCCATTATGATTAAAGAGGCATTAGTACTTGAGCAGTATGTCGGTGTGTGTGAACCTGAATTGCCTAAACATTCTTTGTGAGTCTATCTGTAATGTTCCGTTATTTATTTTTTTCCTTTTTTGCTTTCAAATCTGCTGAGCGTTTACTTGAGCAGTCTGGTTTTCCAGTAAGAAATTTATACAACACTGGCTTTTGAAATTATCCCACGGGCTGCCCCATTATCCCATACACGCGGTTGCAGATTCGAGTCCGGGCAAACACCAATGTGACTTTTTCAATTCATATGTACTTTCTAAGTTTATCTTGGACACTAGCTGCGCCCCGCGGTTTCACCCGCATAAGTGTCGATCCCGTGGGATCTATCAGGATAAAAAGTATGCTATATGTTAATCCTGGTTCTAAACTATCTGTATGCCAAATTTCATCTAAATCCGTTCAGCTGTTTGTTCGTGAAGAAGTAACAAACATACAAACACACTCACAAACTTTCGCCTTTATAATATTAGTGTGATAGTGTGATTACTGATATCAGTGAAGGAGAAACATCGTGAGGAAATCTGGACTTATAGTTTATATAAGTCTGAAACCGCCAAACCGTCTTGAGCATGCGTGGTAATCAATGCTCGTGCCTTCTCTATATGAGAAGAGGCCTTTACTCTACAGTGAGACAATAATAGGCTGGTGTTATTATTATAATTTATGTTCACACATCTAATCAATCCGACAAGAAGAAAGACATTTTGTTTTTGTTCCCGTTCTTCATAAAATTCCAACACGTGACACAACAATGACACGAGTGAATCAGTGGTCAAATACCAATTGACACGATCAATCTCTGTACGACTCATGCCATGTGGACAGTTTTTTGGCCAATTGACCGACTGGTCGATTGTAATTGAGTGTCGATTGAGTGTCTGAACGATTCAGCCAAACGATTGACAGTCCCAAGTATTTATCGATTTTATTTCTTTGGTTTTATGTCTGTTTCTCGTGAATGGTATGTTCAAAAGGCTCAAAATACGCTTTTTTGCTTATGAATACAATTCTATAGTAAGGCACCGTCTCCACAGACGAGAAATCCTGGATTTCTGATTTTGATTTGATGCCTTCAAATTATCGCCTCGAGATTGATTCGAAGAGTTTCTATCGAGTTTGATGACACGTCAAGACTACCGTCACGATGTCAATTTCAATATTTCTTGTTTGTTTTGGTAAATTCCGCGTAGGTAATTTCAATAAGTACTACAAAGCTTTAATACGAAACCCCACTTGCACCACAAATGAATAAATACGTTTAACGCTAAACGAAGTTAAACTATCGACATTCAAACGTTTAGCGATATGTTTTTTATCTCACGAAGCGACGCGCGATTTACTTGTGTTTACATAGTGTACAAACACGTTGTAAATGTGTATGAACGCAAGAGCTCTCGGCACCGTCCAAGACAATTGCGAAGTCGAAATTGTGTGTGTGTATTATGTGCTGACATTCACAGCGTTTTGCACACTAGGTAACCAGAAGTAAAGCGCGCGTCACTTCGTGAGAGAAAAATACTGTAAACGTATTTGTCATATAAGCGGGCCTTAGTTTATGACTACATAATACCAATTACCCACCTATGACTATTTAACAAAATTCTTCCATTTAAAATAATAAAAATGCCATCTCATGTTCCTAGCACGGCGGGCTGTGCTGGTGCCGCTGCTGCGGCTGCTGAGACCCTCAAGCGGCGCAAATACTGTAACCTTATAGGCAACTACAGCTTTGAGCCGTTTGGGGTCGAAACGCTCGGGTCATGGGGCCCGAGTGCGCGTCTCCTTTTTAAGGAAATTTCTCGCGGTTAGTCGACTCTTCACGTGACCAGAGGGCTGGGTCGTTCTTTGGTCAAAGAATTAGCATTGCCATTCAACGTGGCAATGCTGCCAGTCTTCTGGGCACGTTTCCGGATGACAGCGATGCGGACGGGTACTTCGACGCCTAGGTGTCCTTCGTTTTTGTATTTATTTATATAATAAGTTAGTTAATATACCTATATATATTAAATAGAATAAATAATAATGATATCTTTCCTTTTATCTACAAAGAATGTAGTTTGATATTTAGTAAAATTACTGAAACAAAATATAGGTACCACGGAATACTTCCCTCATAAGTGGACATGTAGTGTGAAAATACTTAGAATTCTCTTAGCTAAACAAAATTCCGTGAGTTTAAAAATTAAATAATTATTGTTGAAAAATTTTATAAGTGAATTTTATGTTCATACCTAAAGTAATTCAGTAGTGTTTGTAAGTAATTAAATACGAAATGAAGCAGGTAAATGACAATCATGATTATTATAGTTTTACTTGACTGCCAAAAAGGGTTTTTGCTTTCATTTTTTGGAATCTGTGGTGAATGGCTTTCAATTTGACAGTTCCACAACATTCATTGCTGTTGTTGAGCAGATTTTTTTTTCGAACATATGAAGCAATGGATTAGCAATATCTTTCAAAATGATTCAGATTGTGATTGATAGTGTGTTAAATACCCAATGGCCTTCCTCAACAGTTGGGCTATCAAACGTAAAAATATTTTTTCAAATCCTAGATCCAGAGATTAGCGTGTTCAAACAAACTCTTCAGCTTTATTATTAGTAGTATAGTAGATATAGATAAAATATTTTAATTTTGATTATGATATTAGTAATGCCCCAAATCGAATCTTGTGATTAATTTTTTTTACTTATTTTAAAATTAATATCAAACCATCATAACAACACGCCTTCATTCCCCAAATGCATAAGTAAGTAGAGTTTATAACAACCCATCCCTTCTTAAAACGTTAAGTAAGCAGAGAAAATAATACTCTCCGCCCTAACACACAATGGTTAAAAAGCTTTGAATTAAAACACGATCTGGAAAATGATTCTCGTATCGAAACTCGATACCAAAGTGGGTACTTTTCCTTTCTTTCATTTTCACGAGGCTGAGGATAGGTCCCCCAGGGACTCCATAAAAACGTTACTTGACACTAAACCCTCATGATATAGCTCTATTCTATAAATCATGCTTCAATCGCCTTCGTTATGGCGACATTTTTAGTACAAAATCGTATCTAATTGCATACTAGCTCCTGCCCGCGATTTAGTCTGCGTGGACTTCAGAATAGGGTCCAGAAATATCCAGGTTACAAACTCTAAATTTCATCCAAATCCGTTCAGCTGTTTTTTCATGATTGAGTAACTAAGATCCAAACATTCACATTTTTAATCTTAGTAGGACTATTCAGCGATCCGTAGTGGCTCAAAACGTGTCTTTCGAAATCAGCTTTAATTAATTTTTGTTTCCTCAAAGTGTTCATAACGTACATCAATATAAAGCATATTTTTGTTAAAAACGAATACCTAAGTACCTAATACAACACATTTTATATTTCAAATGAACGAGCCGTCACAAATTCACAACTGTTACTTTAAATAAATACTTACACAAATGAGCAAAAGCAAACGGCGAGTACACTGCAAAATAAAGCATTTTGCTCCAAGACAAAAAAAAATTAAACACACAAAAGAAAATGTAATTCTTATTGCGTCTCACTTACCTTTTATATTTCACACCTTAATTCGTCATCTATCCTTTCCAGCCTTAATAAAGATAAAATCAAAAAGATAAGGGTGAAAGAAAAAGGTACGGTCCGAAAGATATACGGATTGTTGGCCGTAAACAATCGGGGTGGCTGGCCATTTATTCAGATTTGTGTAAAAGAAACATTTGCGTGGGGAATTGTGGGAAAAGAGTTCGGTTAACGTTTGTTTGAGTTTACTGTACTGTGTAAGGTACTTTGTATTCTTTTTTTGATAATTTTTCCATGTATTATTTGAAGGCACGTTGCTAATAATTTTATTCTTTAATACTAATGTGCCTTCGAGTACTTTTGTATTCGTTTTAAAATACACATTGTTTACAATTCAACCGTTTTGTTATGTAAAACGAAATGGAACTCAAATTTAACGCTATAGAATAAAAAGATTTCTCTTCAAATGGAAAAATATTAGCGATATTTTTAAATTCATTCTGTAATTCCAAAAACAACTTCCATTGGGTCCTACTTTAAATTCTGAACTATTTTAGTTTGAATATACTAATTAAAGCGTATTCTAGTATTCGTATGACATCCAACTGCATGAAACTTTCACACAAGTTACTTGAAAAGTCACGCGTCAGTCACTTTTATCTCAAAAGCTGAATAGAGAGAAAAGAGCTCTAGTAGAAAGTTTTAACTGAACCTCTGAGTTCTGTGATATGATCGCAATCGTATGTCATGCACATAATTTTTACAAGGTATGATTTAATTTCACTTGAATAATTAACGTTTTTTTTAAGCTAACATTCCCGACGCACTGCAGAAGCGTGGAAGCCCCAGCAGCATCCTAAATGCATTGTTGTATTGAAGAACGACGAACATTGATGGCTTTCTGGGTTCAACAAAAAAAATATATATATATTATTGGCAGTAAATTAATAAGGCCTATTTTCCACTAAGCAGCTAGTCGCGGGTAGCTAGTGACATTCAAATTCAAATTCCGGGCTGTTACTGAGCTATTCCGAGAAATTGTTAAAACCGGTATGAAAACGAATGAATAGTTTTTTTGCCCGATTTTTGTAGAAAGGTACAATAGTAAAAGGATATGGAATACCATATTCTATAACGGCCATGAAGATCTATTTCCTTTTAACCCTAATTGATAAGTGGAGTGCTTTTCTGTTGGATTATGGTTTAGATATAGGTAATCCATTAAAAATGTATGTTGAATGTTTTCATGGAGATATAAAGCCTGAATTAACTGGAACATTTTTGTTATCTACATGAAAAATATAGGACTTTTTTTTTGAGCCTATGTTGTCCCACTGCAGGGCAAAGCTTTCTCCTTTCCACTCCCCTCTGTCTTCAGTTAGTGTGGAGCAATCCTGTCTGTAGGCGTCGAGCTCGTCCAGCCATCTTCTCCTGAGTCTGCCTCGATGTCACCGGATTGTAGTAAATTTTACCGATGATTCATTCAACAACATTCCCGCTTAAGCTTGGCTGCTTCTTGGGCGATGTCGAAGATTTGTGTTTTGGAGGACAGCACTGTGTCCGTAAAACACGGTCCGTCAATCTGACGCCAAGGATTCTGCGCTCCATTGCTCGCTGGCAAACCTCAAGCTTGAACTGCTGAACTGTCAAAAACCAGATTTGAGTGCCGTATGTGAGAACATGTTCATTAATTTACGTTTATGGCAAATAGGACTGATAATCATAATACTGGCTCGCTCCCTAAAATGTATGGCGAAATTTGCACATATGCAGATGTCTCGCTTATCAAAAATCTATGTTTTAACATAAATAACGCCACTTTATCCTCGTTTGTAAAACAATTTGTCAAGTAGTTAACAAATTCCATTATCTCGCGTTATTTATCTGCAGTTAGGAAGCAAAATAATAAATATAATAGGCTGCTTCTTGGGCGATGTCGAAGATTTGTGTTTTGGAGGACAGCACTGTGTCCGTAAAACACGGTCCGTCAATCTGACGCCAAGGATTCTGCGCTCCATTGCTCGCTGGCAAACCTCAAGCTTGAACTGCTGAACTGTCAAAAACCAGATTTGAGTGCCGTATGTGAGAACATGTTCATTAATTTACGTTTATGGCAAATAGGACTGATAATCATAATACTGGCTCGCTCCCTAAAATGTATGGCGAAATTTGCACATATGCAGATGTCTCGCTTATCAAAAATCTATGTTTTAACATAAATAACGCCACTTTATCCTCGTTTGTAAAACAATTTGTCAAGTAGTTAACAAATTCCATTATCTCGCGTTATTTATCTGCAGTTAGGAAGCAAAATAATAAATATAATATAGGAACTATGCACAACGTAGGAGGGTATACAAAAGTAATTTATTTAGCTATTCTGAAACCCACGCAAGTACTTACATAAATAATTTCGTTACGCGAACCCACCCAACGCCCACCTTGCGTTGCGGTCTCGATATTTTAGGTTTTTGCTAAAAATAACTTGTTATCGGAAATTAATAGGAAGTTGGTGAAGGTATGTAACGTTGATGACGTACACCTTAAAAAGCCTAAAACCTTTTTTCTCCGTAGGGACATCCTCATGAAAACCCTCCGTCTGGTGAGAACGGAGGGTCACCCTACCGACTAAAGCCCCACTGCTCATTCATTGTACTATTATAAGTCGGGGGTCGGGGGTCCGGGAGATACTTGTACATTCGCCGCACCCCCCCCCCCCCCCACGACTGCGATCAGCCCGCCATACGTGGCGGGCCTCGTTACAAGTGCCTACCTACCTTCATCATCATAATATTATAAATGCTAAAGTGAGTTTGTTTGTTTGTTACGCTTTCACGCTAAAATAGCTGAACAGATTTGGATGAAATTTGGCACATGGAGAAGAACATAGGCTTCTTTACATTCTAGATCGCTGTCGAAATCGCGGGCAACAGCCAGAGTTCTTGTAAAGCTTGGCTTAGCAAAAGAAGTACTGCCGATGTATCTTACAGTGCTTATGCAAGATAAATAAAAACGGATTTTTAAAATATAATAGCCATTTCGAGGAAATTGCCCATAAAGAAGCCTATTAATAACCATCATCTGCCTAGCCTTTTCCCAACTATGTTGGGGTCGGCTTCCAGGCTAACCAGATGCAGCTGAATACCAGTATTTTTTTAGCCTATTAATAACCATACTAAGTATACTGCGTTCATTACTACGACAGAGTAAAAAGAAAGATAATAACCCCCTTACTAATAAACGTATTATATCACATGAATAGTTACACACCGATTTCTCTCTTTCAGTCGTCAGTAATTTGACTTTCGAAAAAAGAAGACAATGCGTTGTGTAACTGTCGCAGCCAACTGGTTAAATTAGCCGTTCAGTTAACTGCCTGGCCTTTAAAAGTAGTGTTCGCCTCGCTTCCTCCCTCGGCTCGAACGCGGTTGATCACAGTTCTAACCTAACCTAACTCACTTGGTCGGGGTGCAATGCCTTAATTACTGCAACCAATTCGGCTCGCGCGTGATTGGTTACAGACTTCCAACCTAAACTGTAATTGAATATCATTCAGGCCGTTAGTTGAACGGCCGCCGTTTAGTTGAAAGGCTAGGCAGTTAACTGAACGGCTAATTTAACCAGTTGGCTGCGACATAACTATACAGACGCTATACAACGCCCACTGCTGGTTGGTAGATGCCACATACCTTCGATTTTTTTTGGTTTCTCCACGAAGTTTTCCTTACCGTTTTTAGTAGCTGTTTAAGATCAAAAACTTGGTACCGGTATATTAATTCAATCGATATTTCGATGAATTCTTTGCGAATCTTGATGGTAAATTACATCAGCCTTGCGGTATTTTATGACTACAACCAACTAAGAACACCATAATTAATAAACAGAAAACCGTTAAGCCTCCCTATAACTATAACAATCGAGATTCGCGCACCGATTAATCGATTACTGTCCAGTACATTTAACCGATTTTTCAGCAACACTCGTCGAGTAATGAATCGTTAAGGCGAGTGCGAATGGCAGCCGTTGACGGGGTAGAACATTAATCAGGGACATACTACGGGGTAAGGAGTGATATGGGTTGGTATCACATCCGATCCGTTTCCTACATAAATTCTTTGGACGTGAATTGTAGAGTTATTCGTTAAGGTAAAGGCTATCTTTTGTTTTTGAAGTGGAACTTCTTAGGCGGAGATTCGATAACTGGAGGAGGGTTGAAAGTGGAATTTCAAGGACGCGTCACATTTAGGCACATTTCGTTACATGAGAGAGAAGAAAGATATAACTCTCTCTCTCTCTCTCTCTCTCTCTGTGTCTTTCAAACCAAATCTCTCTAATTCTTTATTTAAAAAAAATATTAAATAGACCATGCTGCACGCGCAATTTTTTTTCTTTTATTTTTTAATCTTGAGTCTATTTTGAGATTTTATTTAGAGGGACTTGATCCGTATTTTTTTAAACGATCGCATTTTAATTCCAACAAAAAATACCTCTAAACATATTTTTTTTTAAAGTTTCTGACATTTAGTGTCGCTGATATAAAATTGTTACAAAATTTTTTTAAATACGGAAATCGGTCTTCTCATGTAAGTAGTTATTGATTCTATAGGTAATGTAGGTATTCTCAAACAACAGCCTCTGATCATAAATCAAAGTTTAAAGGTTATATTATAATGTTAGAAGGTTATTATTTTAATGAAAATACGCCCTCTATAGATACGAATGAAACATAAAAGATCATGTGTGTGTGTGTGTGTGTGTGTGTGTGTCTTCACTGAACCCATAACAAATTGCTACAACATACTTTTACAAGCGATCTTTAAATACAGCTCACAATAGAATTGCTGAAATAGAATTGCCAATAGACTTACATTTATTACCATTTGCGGTAATAACGTCTTATTGAATATAATTCAGTCGCTGTCCGGATAATCCCGGGTACGCCCACCTTTTTATATTCATGCCGGAATTATACGGGTATCATTCAAAGCCTGGGTTGGCTCGGTTATCAGGGATATGTTTAGATTGCGTTTCTACCATTACGACGGGAGTTTGTTTGCGGGTGTTTTAGTTTTGTTTGTCTTGATTACGCAGGATTTACAGAGCGCGGATAGACATCACCCTTAAGGCACTATTACCGAGTAAATTAACAAAAAGGATCGTATCATGTTAAAAGCAAAAATACGCTGTTTTCTAAAAAAAAAAAATGATTGCAAACGACGAGTTCTGGTACTTATTTTCTCCTTGCTGCTGACTTTGCAGCCAGCAAAACAAAACGCTAAGTTAAGTATAAGTTATTTTCCTCGGAAACTAGCATTATTACGCCTTGTTCTTCTTAGCCTGTCGATAGCAATCTAAATGGACTCGGTCCAGAATTCGGCTGCGTGTTTGGCGTCATCACTAGCGTCCAGCAGTTCCTGAAACGTGCAGCTGACAGGACACGCAGAACACGATAGGTATTAAGTGTCCCATCGTTTGTGGAACAGCACCACATTTACACTCCAAGGCGGAGTCATCTATGAATCTCCACCTGAACAGGTTTTCCTTGCTTCGGCCAACCTGGGTCCAGAGTCTGTTTAAAGACTTCAGGTTACCCAAGGTAACTCATGTCCAGGTGAGAGATCGCCTTTTTGAGCAGTTATAAAAATCTACTAGTAGCATATTTACGTTACCAATTAAATAACACTTAAAATTATCTATACAGACAGAACCGCAACCGTATTTTATTTGCTCGACATAGAATGGAACACAGATATACTCGTGATAGACCTAGATAACGCAATATTACGATCTGTATAAAAACCAAGCGTGCCATTTTTTGACTGCCTACTATGACGTCACAAGCACTATTTAGTGATGGGAAAATCAAATCGATTTAAAGGCCATCGCGTGCGGCACCCATCTCGCCCCACCCCCGGGGCCTAGCGCCAGCGCTCACGCTCACCCAGCCAGCAGTACTACAGGACAGCGCGAAAGTGGCGGCTCACGATTATTGTACGTAAGATGGGCACGCGAAGTAGTTGCTCTTGCGTTATAAAGATGTATCTGTGGAATGGAAGCTCGCTCCCATCCGCACCTCAACATTTCTCTCTAATGAATAATTAGTAATAACTTGGCACATTTTCCGATAAACGTACTCGTACGTTGCATACATTACGTGCTGACATTACGTACTATTAGATTTATTCAAGAGATTAATTAAATTAGTGTCCGTGCTCAGTGGGAAAGTCAACGTTTATTGGCTGAACCTAATTTTCGTATTCGAAGTGCAGGGGTAGTGTTTTTATAGTAGCTCGACGTTAATATGATCATCGAGCTTTAGAAGGAGTCTGTCACACGTATGAGTGAAACAGGTGATGAAACTACTTATTAAAAACTTGTCTTCAATATCTTCTTCTTCGTGTCGCTGGCACGAGTATTAAATCTTGTTGTCTTCCACGGCGTTGTCGGTGGCAGCGCAGAGGTCACCTTGGCTGCATGTTTTGGGACACAGAGGGCAGGATAGGAGGTGGAGCATGGTTTGTGACATAGCTCCGCAATCACACCCTACTGCCGTTCCGTCAAGGTAGCCCCACTTGACCAGGTTGTACTTACACCTTCCCACTTGTGTCCGGATACGGTTCAGGGACTTCCAAGTGGACCACGGAAGGTTCCACCCTGCAGGGAGATGCTCCTGTGGTGGTAGGTAGTAAGTGGGAGGGGGAAGAGTATCCTGCCACAATTTGCAACGGGCGTCGACCGGGGTCTTCTACTTACAACACCCCTTTGTATTTGTCGGGGTTTAATGAAATGCTGTTCGTTGGTAAGCGCATTAGTTGAGATCGGCTGAATCGATTTGCCTATTTTTTTGTTTCAAAATGTACGTAATAGTGCGCATTAGGTTTTTGTGGTAAGAAATCCTTTTTTTCTATGGGATTTTTGTATGAACTCAAGCCCATCATTCTTTGGACAGGACAACGGCTGTCAGGTCAGAAACAGAATTAATATGAGTAGATATGTAGTTGTATAAAAATACAGTTTGGAATTAAAAAAACTCACCTTCTATAAACTTTGCTTTTAGTTCAAGAGTTTATTTACTTTTAAAACAGGTAAAATGTATAGTAAAGTTTCTATTGAAGCATTTGCAGAGTATGTACTGTAAAATTCTCTTTCTCAGTAAACTAAGTTTATAAAATAAGTTAATAATGTGAGTGCAACACTATAAGTTCGAGTACTTAACTCGTAAGTTCAAGATTTCTATAAGATAGCTTTCGTACCAACACCAGTTGCTTACTCGTACAACTTCATGAACAGACGTACTTTTTTATTCAGTTTGAATTAATTTATTCTATGTAAAACTTCTTAGCGTCGCGACAACTAGTTCAATCCAGTGGTCGCGCAATATTAGTATAGAAGCATTTATATACAAGAAGATTTTTATCACCATTAAAATTTTTACAGGGTGTTCAACCCATGAATATGAACAAATTTCACTATGGGACCAACTCTGAAATCACGAAAAAAAAAATCAGCTGTTTCATACATTTTGGTCAAGTAGGTATTGAACTTTTGTATTAATCACCAGATTTTTTTTTTTCGTGATTTCAGTTTTGGTGCAATAGTGAAAGTTGTTCATATTCATAGGTAGAACACCCTGTAAAAATTTTAATGGTGATAAAAAAAATGGTGAAACATCTTCCTGTATAGAAAGAAGCCCAGTCAAAGAAAAATAAAACAACCACCAAAACAAAACAAAACATAGGTAGGTAACGTAAAATAAGAAACCCAAACTTGACACGTTTTGGGCTCGTAAATAACTGTAACGAACGACTCCGGCCTGTTCCAGGTAAACAGCCGCCATCGTTCTCTTTTATAGCCCAGTCTAGAACGGGCATGCAACGTATTATGTACGGAGAAATATTACTAGTTTCGTTTCTAGAACATTTTTATGGATGTCAAACTTGAGAAAAGATTTAAGTTTTAATCGATACGAGTTTAAATGTCAGTAGTATACTAGGATTTATGTTATTTTATTTAGGGCTGATTTTTCAACGCGAAGAACAAATATGGCTGCAGAGTTGTACAGATACTTCATATAGAACTTTACATTTTATATACTTTCTATACATAGAGAAAAAATTAAGGGAAAAGAATTATTTAAATCTTCATTTATATGCTGTTTTCATCCGGGCGCTGTTCCCTCGTAGCTCGTAGCATGGCATGCTACGTCACGGCTACGGCGTAGCATGCACTGGGCTACGAATAATGGTTGCTTGTGTGAAAAACAAACGGACCAGTTGGTTTGCAAATATTTATAATAAACAGCTAGAAGTCAGCTTATATTGGAAATGAATAGCTTGAATGTCGTCGTGCGTACTGTAAGGATCAGTAGCTTAGAGGAACCTCACAATATAATTTAAACAACGATTTGTTATATCTTGAATATATTGAGAGGAGGGACTTTACATTATCATGTTATTTCTAGCACTTTTCCTCTACAACCACAGAGTAATTTTTTGTCTACTACACCAAAAAATACCCAAACATAATATTTGACGTCTGCTTAAACGTACGCATGGAACACGCTGTCAATTATGACCAGCCTGTACTATTAAAAGTAAGGCTACATAGATAGCCTCTACAGTAGGTACATACATTCTAAGGAGGTTCGGTTGCTGTTGACAAATCAAGTGCATTACATACTTTGTGCATTTTTAAGTACAAATATTCTTTCCTACTTCGTTATAATTTAGTCTCTGTATGTAAATTTGGATATCCGATTATTTCACAATTATAAAGTATATAATATATTAAATAGTCGACAGTTTGGTATAAAAGGGTTCTAACTAACATTTTTATATAAAAAAAACATGTTTTAACGTAAAACGGTGTTATGGTCACATTGAAACCTTTTTACGATATTTTTTTTTTTATAAAAATGTTAGTTGGAACCCTTTTATAACAAACGGTCGTAGTTTTAAAACACCAAACATTCAGTATAAAATTGATATCTACCCGCATCTGACCTGAAAACAAACTTCAATTCAACATGAAGCGATAAATATGCGTGCCCTAGGGGTGTATTGCTATTTTCACGGTTTTCCTTCTGCAAACTAAAAACTAGTTATCGATGAAACTGAAGGAAAGTTATAGTAATGGTTATTCAGTAGTCGTCATCTGTCTAACCTTTTCCCAACTATGCTGGGGTCGGCTTCCAGTCTATCCGGATGCAGCTGAGTACCAGTATTTTACATGGAGCCACTGCCTCTCTGACCTACACAACCCAGTTACTGGGTAAAACGATCTTGTGTGTGACAAGTGTTAGACAAGTAGGAGATGTATGTGAATAATTCTAGTGAGCAGTGTATGAGTGATGGTGACTGTGGAGTGAGTGCAGCGAGGGTTGTATGTGAAGGAGGTGAGAAACAGCTATGTATGTGTGGGATTATTACTTCTCTGACGCGTACCCATGATTTCAACCTAAACCTTCGCGACTACTAAACTAACCCTACTAACATCAATCTTCAAAAGTAAACCACTTTGTCAATTTATCGACCTCGATCAACTGACACTATTAAATAAGTATCAATAACGCTTTATGCACCCTTTTTACCCTTTTCTGGGGGATAGTGACGTCACATATCCTCATGACTTATCACCTGTCCCCCCTAGGATTTAGCCCCCAGAAGGTTATTTATGGGGAGTCTTGCCCCACAAAATTGCTGATTTGATTTAGCGTAGTCATATCTTTGGGGAGTGGATAAGTCGTAGCATATGGGTAAAGTCGTATTTTATGTGTCTCAAGGTCATTTAGGCAGTCTGGTGAAAGGAAGAGGGTCCTTTAGATGTTTTAGTCGAATTAAAACATAAGGATTAGTGACGTCATACGCGTTCTATCAAAAAACTAGAGACCATCGGATGTTTTTTTTTATAGACGTGACTGTATCACGCTATGTTTATGTTTAACAGATTTTTCTGACGATTTACGACTTAACAGAATCAAAATATGTTATTTCACATAAACCCACATGGGCCCTTATGAAACGTCAGAAGCTAGGTGCACAGTTCCAATTGGTCGTTACCTATGGAGAAGAGCCGGCAAGAAACTCCACGGTTACTCTTTTAAAAATAATTGGCTTTTACAACGTTTTCAAATTATAGTATAATAGGTATGGGAGGACAGCTTAGGCCATAACAAGTACCTACTAGGTACTTAATAAAATAAAAAATGGTCTACAAATCTACAGTCTAAAAGGCCTACAACGTTCTCAAAAGATAAAATATTAAAACCAAATGATATGATTGACATTACAATAACTAATAAAGAGTTAACAATACTGTGTTATACTTATAAGTGTTATAACATTTACGTTTTGATTCTATCATAATGAAGTTCCTACAAGAACCCTCGATCAGTCACTCTAAATAGGTAGTAGTATTTTTATTAATAAAAATGTTCAAACATCTATACCTTTTTTAAGTATTTTTTTTTTTTTTGAAAACGGTTTTAATCCAAACGGATATGCCTCATCGTACCTTAACAATAATTTAACTTGAATAGTAACTGCGTACTATGTTTAAAGCAAACGTAGAGGCTCTAAAGTAAACATAAAAATACATTCCAAAATAATCTACTTACGAACTGTATCTACGTCAAACATACCGGAGACAAGTAAAGAAGATTTAAATATTATATTTGCGTTAAAAACCGCAGCGCACGAGTTCCGTGACCGCAAACACTGGACTATTAGTTTGTGGTCAATATTTACTTTTTTGGTACGTACATCCTTTT
The DNA here is from genome assembly GCA_963669345.1 of Gortyna flavago. NCBI lineage: Eukaryota > Metazoa > Arthropoda > Insecta > Lepidoptera > Noctuidae > Gortyna > Gortyna flavago. Next base: position 4,854,998 of record OY770144.1, read on the forward strand.
GGTATATGACGTGTCACGTGTATTAACACATTGAAGGACACTGAACGAGACTCAATAGAAGTTTTATTGTTATTACATCGAGGGGCGTTAAGTGTCCCGCAAAGTGTTATGTGGTGTAATCTGAGGTTAAGGGGCCGGCGAACTACGTATGCTAATGCATAGTTCATACAAATGTAAAACGATAATACCAAAAGAATGTGTAAATGAAACAAATTTTTAATGTATTGTGTATTTATTCTGATTGGATTACAGAATATCTAGGTTCCCAAATATATATTTTGAAAGAACTCTGATATAAAGACGAGACATGAGGAATTTCAAAATTCTATAGAAAACTTATTTTTCTCATAACTCGTCTTTAAATCAGTGTCCATTCAAAATATGTATATATTTGGGAACCTTGAAATTATGTAATCCAATCGGAATAAATACGCACTACATTATGAATAATTATGTTTGATTTACAAATTATTTTGGTATTACGTTTGTATGAACTAAGTACGCATACTCCGCCGGTCACTTAAGGATTTGACTATTTACATATCATAACATCACGCTTGTAATCCCCAAAGGATAAGGCAGGGCTTAGTACACCCACATTTCACCAGTTATGTTTAAGTCCCATTTAATAAGGGGCGAGCCTATTGCCATTAATCGGGCACAGTGCCAAACACTAGATTGCTACTGGTACCGATTTTGTTGTTCACAAACTAAACTAAATTTTTGTTCAGTGCATCTTTTTCTTTCTATTTCATTAAAAAAAGGACAGAAGAAAATTTTAGTTTAGTCCTGTCAAATTAATCAGCGCCTGGCGTAAATTGACGCAATTTTGGTAGGTACGTTTTTAATCACGTCTAAACTTGTATGGAGTAGTGTCAGGCGCTGATTAATTTGACAGGACTATCATCTAACTTTCCAAGGTTATCTGGTTCCCGTTGGGCAATGTGACTTTATGTGACCCAAGTAACCGAGAATCCTTCGGTCATGGTTGATCGTGGGTAATGGCTTTATCCTTTTGGGTACGCATCCCTAAAAAGGACGAGGGAATAATTAGATACATGCTATCTTTAATGTAATTGCAATAATTTAGGGAAGATAATTATCCACCCTAAACCCAAACGACAACCGAATCGGAAAAATCCGTCCCATCCTTTAATAGGTGTATGATTAACATTATACTTACTTTGACAACAAAGAGGTAGTAGTAGGTAGGTACCTACCTAATTATCCTTTTGTTGTCATCATCCCTTTTATCTGATATCTCATTACTGGGGCTCGTCACGGTTGAAAACAAGTATCTATAGCTACTTAAGTAGGTGAGTACGTTTGTAATTTTAACAAAAAGAGTCCCATTTCAATGTAGGTAAGGGAATTTCTATTAAGGAGGATGTGCTACGCAGCCCGCGAAATTCAAATTTTCTTACGTTTTTTTAGTCAGTGTCAGGTTGTATGTTGATTAAATGATTTCATGATAATCACGTGTACACGTGATGTGTCACTAAGCTGCGCAGTGCAGGTTGCAACTAATTGCGTTATCACTTTCCTAATAGGCGAAAACTTTAATGGGGCGTGGCTTGGCGCCGCTGCAGGATTTAGGCGAAAAAAATTTTTAAGTCATCAGGTGGAAATGGCCTCCCTGCTCTCTTACCTCTTCTCTCTGCTCAAAGCTGCTAAGGACCAGTGCTTGTTGAAGGAGTCCAGCTCATCCCGCCATCTCCGTCTGGGCCCGTCGCGATGTCCCTTGCCATGAAGAGGGACCCATTGGGTCGTAAGTTTGGCCCATTGTAACGCCCCCTGGGGGTCGAGTGTGAACTATGTTTAAGGGTTGAGAGGAAACAAATAAACAATTATTTTTTTAGGGGTCCAGGGGTCGAGAGTGGACTAAACGTTGTAAACAACGTACTGCAAAATTGTAATTAGGTCCTTAAAAAAGTACCGTGTAAGTACAATTTTCACGAATATTTTCATTGATAAATTCGCGAAAAACCCTACATAAAAATAAATACAACCCTGAATTTTCAGACCCTTTGTCCCTAAAATGGCGCTGAACCCTTTCGCGTGTGAATTTTTGGCCCTTCCGGGGTAGTCAGTAACATTCTTCGGGTTCCGTTACATTTTCCGCCGGAAATCAATTGTTTGCTCAGAAAATGTTTTGTTTTTGGCGTTTTAACCCTTTTTGGATGTCAGCCATGTCAAGCCGTACTTAGCGAAGGTTAAATTGCTTGTAATTTTTAATATACATGTAATTACGAACTCGTTTATCGCAGCCGGCATTGGTAGGTAGAAATCGTCTAATTTAATACTGCACGTGCCTCCACTGAACGAAAGAAAATTAGGTTTATATGCTCGTTTTGCTTGTTGCATACAGATTTCAAATCCATACTATTATTATAAATGCAAAAGTGTGTCTTTCTGTCTGTTACCTGCTCACGCTTAAACCGCTGAACCGATTTAGATGAAATTGGTTACAGAGATAGTTTGAGTCCCGGGAAAGGACATAGGATAGTTTTTATCCCGATATTCCCACGGGATCGAAACTTATGCGGGTGAAACCGCGGGGCGCTGCTAGTTTGTGTATAAAGGTGAGAGGAACAGTTTTAAATGAGTCGATCTCTACCGCACGCGCACCTCAAACTAATCAAAGGATAATTTTGTTTTTTTTTAATCTTTCTTTGACCCTTAAGAATTCCTCTGTATCAAAACAACGTCACCTTCATCGGCAGCCTTATACCACTGCTAAGTAAACACCTCCTGCCTTAAGTGCCATGCTTACCTTAAGGCTATAAGGGCTTAAGCTTAGCTTCAATCAACTGCATTCAAAGTCCCCAGTCTTAATTTAGCTGCCACAAAAACGTCGTTTAGTGTGTTAGCTAAAGTGACGTCACTCCAGCTTCCTCATAATAAATACTTAAAATATTTGTAATTAAAAACGTTCAAGTTCTAGTCGCAATCTCATCTCAGAGACAATCACTGTCAGAAACATGTCAAAAATGTAGGCAAACTGGAGGTATTTTTGACAGATTTAGACTGAGATCGCCCCTCTAATCTGTTTATCAAAACAACGTAGCATCCATAATTTTCATCTTTTTCTAACAAAGTTTTACACAAGGCAAGACCCAAATAAATATGTCCTACCCACATTATAGTCATTACAAGTCCTACGATAAAACAGCATCATCGCTTTTGTCAGCAGAATATCTATGCCTGCTTAAGGCTAGCGCAGATTGGGGCGGGACACAACGCAACGCATTGCAAAAATCCTCCTTCGTTATTATCGTATATTTTCTATAAACCAACGCACACTAATAAAAAGCCGCATCGCACTTTTTTGTATGAAAATGCGTTGCGTTGCGGACCGCTGCGGCTGTAATGTGCGCTTGACTTTATACAACGCGCCAAATATCAACATTAAGGCGTCGACACACGTAGCGCACCATTTTTTTCTCATCAGAAATAATTGCGCTTTTTTTTAAATACGTTAATTATTGTACTTACCTCTTTGTTCTTACCGCTCTTTTGTTTTTAATGGGAGGTTCGTACTGAATCCGTAATTTTCTTTTTAACATTACGTTACATAGCTTAGGTAGGTACTCTGAATGCCAACAGGGCTTGGCGTCTTTTACCGAATATAATGATTCTCCTGTCCTTATCCCAATTTATTATTTGGTGTCGGCGCAACATGTCTTTTTCTCACTCGTTCCACTAAAATGCCCTAGACCAGTCAGTCCCCCAGGGGACTACACAGCACTCAATGTTCCACTGCGATCCTCATACTTCTATATTAGTCGTCATTTAGGCAGCCACCCCCTTTTACCGAATATCTGATGCAATTTTCAAACACATATTTGTTACTACCAGCGCCCCGCGGTTTCACCCGCATAAGTGTCGATCCCGTAGAAAATATCGGGATAAAAACTATCCTATGTCCTTTCCCGGGACTCAAACTATCTCTATACTAAATTTCATCTAAATCGGTTCAGTGGTTTAAGCGTGAAGAGGTAACAGACAGACAGACAGACACTTTCGCATTTATAACATTAGTATGGATAGTAAATAGTATGGATGTTAGAAAATAATACTGGCTATGTATCGGAAAGGTGTGATCATATTTAAGGGTGCGGTACAGATCATTCTGAACAACTTTCTTTATGGCACCTACATCGTAATCTCGGAAAAAAAGCAACTGTCTCATACAAAACTTCAATACCTACTCTACCCACACACCTTCCCAGATATGCTGGATATGTACTTAGATAAAAATCCTGCCCAACAAAGATATTTTATTGTCTAATTATGATGTGTTATTCTAGAAGAATAATGTGAAGGGCCCGACCCTCGCTATTACACAAAAACTAGATTAGACTAAAAACAGCGAAGTGGATTGAAAACATCCACAATTCCACGTCAATCCTACCAAGGATGACCATAAACAGCCCATAAACAGTCCATTGGACTGGATACTTTTATTTCGATACGCAAACGAAAATTCATAAAAAGAAGCATAAAACCAAGTACCTACGAGTACTTAGCTATTATTATTTTAGGCTATTTTCGTTGTAAAACGTTCCGAACCGTAGATAGATTTCTTCATAAACAAGAGGGTCGGTAACCCTATAAAAAAATAACGACATTAATGTCTCGATAAGTCAGGTTAAATGTTCATACAACTTCAATGACATTATCAATTAATATTAATTAACGCAATCTGCAGAGCAAAGGCCTCTTCTTCTAAGCAGATAGATGTAATGTCATCAATCACCACGCTTGATGAGGGATGGCGATTCCGACCCAATAATAATACCTCATCGTCACACATACACACATTTAAGTACTCGTATAAAACTGATTAACATCCGACGCCTCACCAGAACCAGCATCAGGCGCTTGTTGTCTTTTAAAATGGCGCAGTCGTGCCGTGACGCACAGATTCCTGGTAATTTCTTATAACGCACTCCACACTTTTTATTTGAAGAATATGCTGTTCCTTTTAGGGCTGATTTTTCCAACGTCAGATAACTTTAAATTTTTGACAGTTCTTCTATACAAAATTGTCAGACGTCAAAATTCCACGAATAAAAATAATCGGTCGATTGAAAAATCGCCCTTAGGGCAGTTTTTGTAATGTAGAACTGTCATATATTCAAAATTATTCTTCCGATAAAGTTATCATTAGAAGAATCAGCCCTTAGTTTGTGCTAAATAAATATTTTTTTTTATCTTTCTTTTCTTTATGTACAAGTTTCTCAAGTTTCACAATGTAGGAAACATTGTCAGCTCACAGACGGACTGAAAACCACACTATGGATATACCTTTGTTTTCACTAAAAGTAAAAACATACATAAGTACTTACATTTGTCACCACTGTATAGTAACGCTGGGGCTGTCTCGCATAGGCTCGTAGCATTATGCTGAGCGATGGCCGTTTTCCGTGGATGTGACGCATATTTTCCCCCAATTTGTTGTTTTTGTGTTTGTGTTCTTTCTCAGCGTCATTTTAATCTTAAACGGGGCTGATTTAGTCTCGACTTTTCGGTGATAAACATAAATTATTGTTGTATTAACAAACTATATTGTCCTTTTTTCAGATTGGACTGCTGTAATGGCGCATCATACAAGTTGGCATTGAAAAGAATGGGACAATTTCACCGGGCACCTTCCCTGCACATCACTTCCGCTGAGGTCGGTATCTCTTAGAACAGCCCCATGAGCACCGCCAGGTGGTGAGGTGAAGGGGTTGTATTTCGAATAGGTAACAGCAAACATTGGACACTGATAATATCGTGCTTCGAAAATATGCGCTTTCTTGAAGACATTTACTTGGCTTATAGAATAAAATACTCTTTATTATGTACGAGCTGCGCCCCGCGGTTTCACCCGCATAAGTTTCCCGTGGGAATATCGGGATAAAAACTATCCTATGTCCTTTCCCGGGATTCAAGCTCAGAAACAAGTATACACTGACTGCTACTTACAGAAAGGCAGCAGGCAGCAGTAGGTACGTGATCTTTTCTCCATAGAAACGCTCTCGCCCGTTTTCTTTCTGGTTAATGACCATAAAGCAATGATTTTTTACAGAATAATAAATATTAACTACTTGTATGTCCCTATGTTTTCCTTTTTGATGATACATTATTTTTATAAGCACTAGAACCCTCAAAAATGCCGATTTAAACCACTCTCAACAGAGGCCTAGTGTACAAATTTGACAACTATTAATGAAAAAAGAAAAATATAGGGACATAGTATATAATATCCTTCTTATTGAGTTTATGAAATATCTTTTAAATTGCTCCAATATTGGAGGAGGAAATAGGCGAGAGCCAAACCACGAATTATGACTTTTTACTTAGGCTATTCAGTCGCATCTGCAGCTGTTGTCCTTATCGCACGACAGGACGCCGAGCGCTCGTAGAGCGACAGCGATAGTTTCTTCAAATACCTAATTTTCAAAGGTCTCTCCGACCGCAAAGTTAAAGAGGGATCATCCCCCGTTTATAACGCGGAAATTATGCACTAATAACAATTAAAAACATTACACAAAACCAAAACCTTTGTTTACCTCATACCCGTATTCCGTTCCACACACGTGCACCTAAAATAAATTAAAAACGTAATTTAAACATTTGTTTTCGACCACCTACACACGAGTTCAGTTACCGAATTATGTTTTGTTGATTCGCTGCCGCCAAATCGGTTTCGTCCGCGGACCTTTGGGAAATGCAAAAATATTTGTAAAATGTTTTCCCCGACGCGGTGTGCAAGACCTTTTAATTATTTTGTTGTTTATTCGGTTTGTTTACTTCCATATTTTTTTTTTTTTGAGTAAGTAATAAGCTAGTAGTCAGACACCCGTTGAGACCTTGTCACATTCCATTTTAGCATTACTAAAATAGCCCGCGAAATTCAAAATGTCTTCCTTTTTTTGCTTAGGCATGAATTTCGCGAACCACATTGTAGGAATCACCTCAATTAAAGCTAAAGTAGAGTTTGGCAAGTTCTCGACTTAATATTCTTAGAAACCGGGTAAGATCTGTCCACAAATATCGTGCATCAGAACCGTGGCACGACCGTAGGCGTTTTTCATATTTACTGAAGTTCCTGCGCTGGCACTTAGGCAACGTATTTGAACGAGTACACACGCACCTATATTTCTTTAACCCCTGACTACGTAACATGGGACTGGACAATACGATCATGTGAAGAATAGGAGCGATAAATAGGTACCATCGAGGCCTTTTCCGCCTAATCACTTAAACATTATACGCCTAAATCCTGCGGCGACGCCAAGCCACGCCCCCTTCAAGTTTTCACCTATTAGTAAAGTGATGACGCAATTAGTTGCAAGGTCGCAACCTGCACTGTGCAGCTTAGTCACATGAGTAGTTGGCTTAGTGACACATCACGTGTACTCCTTTTGTGAATTTTACGGACGAACTATTTAACCTTGGCGCGCTTACTATAGAGCGCGGAGCGCTTCTATTTTTTTAGTGCAAGCAAAAATAAACTTAGTGGTGGTCAGGCGGAAGTGTCTGTGATAGTACCTACCCTTTTTTTCTGTAGGTGTGAAAGGCGAATCAAAAGGATCTGGCTAGCTAGGAAGTTAAACAGCTCCATGTCAAGGGCTTTTTATCGTCGCGGATTTCATAAATGATGGGTACCTAACGTTTTTAATACCGTGGTTACTATGGTTAGTTAGACTTAGGCACCTGGCTCATCACCGGAGATTAACGAGAAGCGAGTAGTGCGAGCAACTTAAAACGAGTCGGCGAGCAACGAGCAGCGAGTGTGCGGTGGCGACGATGATGTATGTACAGACGCCAGCACATCAAGCTACCCAAAACTGTCAAATTTTCCAAATCAACTTTGAACCTTATTTAAGCTTTAGCGATAAGGTTGAAAATCTATTAAAGAAATTTGTCAGATTGTAGTAGCTTGAGCCAAGCAAGCGTCGCTGAGCGGGTACCTACCATAGATATTCGAGTAACTACTCTCTTTGATAGCTCTTGTCGAGTTGTCGCTGCGACAAACGAGTACTCGCCGGGCGGCGCGGGCGGTGTGAACAGTCAGCGATCAACTATTAATATAATTATGTACCTATCTCTTTTACTTACACGGATCATACAATCTTTTGAACGTTTCCTGAGCGAGAGAAAATCGTTGATAGCAAGTCGCTTCCTCGTCGATGTTGGGACAGGTGCCTAAAGGAAATTGAAACCCAGTGGTTTGTTATAGGTAGATAATGGAATTCAACGGAAAATAAAAGAACATTTTCCTCCTAAAGAACATTTGATTTATAACCATCAGCGATAGTGGGAAGTAATTTAGAATTAAGTTATGTTATCAGAACGTTAATTTGAGGGCTAGAAACATTAATTACATTTAACGACTATCGATTAAACGGCCAAGTTTACTCCTACCCTAAGTAGATAAAAAAACTCCCTTCAGTTATTATTTACATTCAGTAGAAATTTAGTTTCACGCGTTAGTGGACCGATTTTAAGCGTATCAGATTTGCCAGGGTAAAATCCGATCGCGGGAACCATCACCCCAGTACCCTTTTTCCGGATTCGCGCACGTGTACGTTAAAATGTGTGACGTCATCTGACAGGCGTGACGTTAGCTGTCATGTACAGTCGGAAAGTAAATTAACTGGATATACGTCGTACGTCTACAGGTACGCACGGCTACACATCAAGCTATACATAACCAGTAAAAGCTGACTTCTGATTGTACGAAAAACCTATACAATTCGAGGTCAGCTAAAACTGGAAATGAATAGCTTAATGTGAAGCCGTGTGTACGTACGTACCTACGACTTTCCCGCAAGGAATTATACCACAAGGATGTTTATTGAGATTGGAATCTTGTCTTCATTGCATTGATGTAGGTTCAATCAGGAAGATTTATTGTTAATCTTCCTATAACCGCACAAGGCTAAGGAAGCACTTCCCACAATGGATGGCCGCCTCACGAAACAGTTTCTCCGTCTTACTAAACAAAAGTTGCGTACAGTTACTGCAGCTATTACTGGCCACGGGTCATTTATTAAACATCTCTTTGTCATGGGAGTAACAGACAGTCCGCTGTGCAGGGCCTGCATGAAGGACGACGAGACAGCGGCACACGTGCTTCTAAGCTGCCCGGTGGTCACCACGTACAGGGCAAAGTACTTCGGTAACCCAGGTACCCTACGTGAGATGGTCAGTAACATCAATGAGTTGCTGGCCTTCCTTGAGGAACTGGGGTGGATCGAATAATCGATTTTCCCACTCGTACGCAAAATACGCGCATTGACGTGGAATTGCGGACACCAGCGGATACCCGCACAAAATTCCGTAGCAGTTTTGAAGATCTTGAATAAATAAATAAATAAAAAACTTATACCCACACACGGTCTCACAGACCGAGGGTTCGGAAACCTATTCAAGAACATTAAAAAAAAATGGTTGAACTTATGTTTTCAGAAACCTAACGGAAATATCGCGACAAAAATAAACCCAATGCGTTTCGCGCAGAAAAAAACCCATGAAATCTAATTTGTTTTCCGACATTCACACGAACGAAGTCGCGGGCACAGCTAGATCATTAATATAAATATATATTTTTACTTGATATGTAAGTATATTTGTTTTGTTAAGACTACTTCGTCGTTAATAATTTTATAAACAAATTCACTTTGTTTAACAATGAATAATTAAAATCACTCCACCACTTAACTGAGACGTTGCCTGAGGTAGCAGCGCGGTGCGGGAGGGGTATGGTGTCGTTATGCGAGAGCTCAGTGATTCGTCAACTTGTGACAACTATTACCCTTCCCGCACCGCGCAGCTACCTCAGGCAACGTCTCAGTTAAGCGGTTGGCCTAATTAAGTAGCGCCCCCCCGGTTGTTATACTTTGAAGTTTGGTTTATTTTGTAAGAGCAGAATAAACATTGTTAAAATTTAAACATCTTCGGAGACCGAATAAAGTTAATTAACAATTATTAAAATTAAGCGTTGTTAATTTAATTAAATCTTGGTTAGAATTTGCTTTCCCGTGCCTACCTTCCGTCGTTAAATTGGCGGGGTTTTAAAGTTTTAAAGTCAACGTTTCCTAATTTATAGAACTAAGGTCTATTCAAATCTGTTTCCAAGTGATGCTAATTCAAGTTAAACAAATATCAACTTTATTTTAGTGGTAATTACGTTGATTTCAGAGTGACTAACACTATTTAAAAATTTATAGAAATGTTTGAAGTTGTAGCGTAAACTGAACTTTATTGTGTGGGCCTCAGAGACCAAATAAAAAACCAAGACAGAGCGCTGAGAACGATACAGTGAAGTATGCCAAAACTACACCTCCGCTCTGTGCATACACGCTCACACGCACACATTTACAACTATTTGCAATCAAACTACATCTCACTAAGTGCACACATGTTTACGAAACCGGCTTCACTTTACTGTTGACAGCCCTTTGTCTTGGTTTTTTATTTGGTCTGAGGTGTGGGCATTAAAGTTGTTTTGGTAGACAGTCGATCAAATCGTTTGGCTGACTTCCTATTCTGTAAACTTTTAATGCCGAAACAAACGATTAACGAAGTGTTGGCAAAATGTATAACTTATTTGCCCATCCCAATAAGTTATGCTTTTTGCCAACACTTCGTTTGCGTCATCGACCAAGGCACGTGTCAATGATGTTTTCGAATTTTCACATGATTGACATTTTCCCAACTTTTTATCGATGGTCGCGACCCTATTAAGGGGGCGCCGACCGCACAGTGGCGCCCTCATCATTTGTTTGGTTATTTCTTTTATTTTAGAATGAAAATGCAGAAAATAAGCACGTTAAGTTGTGCTCCACAAGATTATACGAACGGTAGTTTTAAATTTTTTAGTTTTATTATAATCCTTAAAACGGATAATAGTGGCCACTATTTTTAACATTGTTTAGTTTTATTATAATCTTTAAAACGGATAATAGTGGCCACTATTTTCCGTTTTATTATATTTATTATTTTTTTATTTTATGGATTATAATAAAACTAAACAACGTAGAACTACCGTTTGTAATAATATTAACGTATAATCTTGTGGAGCACAACTTAACGTGCTTATTTTCTGCATTTTCATTCTAAAATAAAAGAAATAACCAAACAAACGACGAGGGCGCCACTGTGCGGTCAGCGCCCCCTTAAGAACTAGCAAATAGCAGTCGTCATAAAAAAATTAATGTTAGAACCAAATCATGCCGAGCCGAATATATTGCGGCAAAATCGAACATATCATTATGTAGATCGTATGTATGTTCGAGAAATAGGTACGGCTTAGCTTGAATTGTGAGAACCAAATTAAACCCGAGTGACATGAGTAGTAGGTAATTGCTTCAGGTCAGCTTTGTTGCTCATCAAATACTGGCCGATTCTATTCACCAGACCCGAACAGCAGAGAAACTGGAAACAAAGCCTAAAATAAATGAAGTACCTATTATGTTGTTACCCTGTTCCATGTTCCCCTAAATAAATTGGGATTTAGGTAGGACCTTAATGATGAAGATATTGTTGCTATAAATAAATTACTACATCGATGTATTTTTGTTGTTACAGGGGTCTATGCTCACGCGCCAGCACCGCATGCGTTGATGGGCGGCGGCGCGAGCGCGGGCGGCGGGCGGGCGACTCGCGCCCTTCGCCTGCTTCTGCTGCTCGTGCTGGCCCTAGCGGCTGTGGAGTACCTGTTCGGGTCTATCTTGGACGCATCTCCCCTTAGGACTTACCTCTACACCCCGCTTTATAACGCCACGCAGCCTACACTCAAGTAAGAAAGAAAAAAGTTAAATAAAAACTCTTCACAACTATTCATACACGTACCTACTGCCACAAGGTCCTCAGCTCAGCATAATGTCACATGGCAGCACTAGGTATTACCTGAAACAGATTCTCAGCTGTAACTCAGAAGTGCCATACGCTCAAATTTGGTATACGTATAAATAACAGGTATATGACGTAGACGATGCAAATGTTCTTGCCCTTTTTATTTAAAATAATCAGCCTATAATGTTTCCACTGCTGGGACATAGGCCTCCGCTCGGAAAGAGGGAGTGAGCCGTAATCCACCACGCGGGCCTTTAGCTGCATCCAATTAGTCTGGATCCCAACATAGCTAGGGAGTTTTTTTTTTTTGTTTAACCAGTTTGTGTTATCAATGGAAACGAAGTGATGAAAAGAATGTTATGCCCAAAACATTGCCGGATTGGTTGGCTGGTCGTATTCGTTGGCTATAGAAACTCTAACACACAATTTCTCTAAGTATGATAATCATAAGTTCAAGATATGAAATTAAGTGGTATCTATAGTTTACGATAACACGAAATTGTCTTTTCCAGGAACGCCGAAAAAATACCAGCTTCTTTAAAAAGAATCTCCCTAACGGATCCAATGAATATGAATTATGCTGAAGTCTATACAGAAACTCCAAATTTTAATTTAACTGGAAACCAGACTGTAGTAAGCAGCGTGATGCGACGACCCATCGACCTCAACATGACGAGAACGAAGTCTGTGGAAGACATGAACAGCTCTGCACAAAATGAGACTACTCCGACTTCTATGCTGATCACGAAAATACTTGATGGCATGAAGAACGGGAGTGAAATCGTGAATAAAAGTGATTCGGCTCCCGTGACCCTTCCGATGTGTGAGAGTATGAGTGATTTAGGTAAGAACATTGGTTTATTAGTGTATTTGATTAATTTCTCAGATCTATTCAGTAACTCGTCAACAAATCGTTTGCTACTTTTAAATGAACAGAAGAGCCGTATGGTTTTTGATATTTCAAACTGACTTCCTGACTAAACACTTCGTTCACTTCGCTACGTGACATAATCAGCCTATAATGTTCCCACTGCTGGGACACTGGCCTCCTCTTTCTGTGAGAGGGAGTGAGCCATTATCCACCACGAGAGCCCAGTGCAGGTTGGTGTATGTCGCATGTCTTCGAATGTTTGGTTCTAGGACATGCCGGTTTCCTCACAATACTGTCCTTCACTGTTTTGAGAGCAGTGGTGATGAAATAATTTACACAAAGTGCCTGCTTGGGGTTTGAACCCATGACCTACAACTCGTATGTCGCGGCATTTACCACTGGGCCACTGTGATTGCTCGCTACGTCAAAACTCAAATTGTTTTTTTTTTTCCTTTACAATTTTTTGTATTTTTACTTGGGGAAATCCCCGTCATCTTCCGTCTGGGGAGGGTTATGTCGGACTCTACCGACTAAACCCCATGGTTCCATAAACGACTTAACTTATAATAATGCGACACTGATAACTCCACAGGTCCCGTACCAGCCAACACAACCGACATGGAGCTAGATGACGTGGAGAAGAAGTTCCCCGAGGTGCAGTGGGGGGGTCGCTATACCCCGCCCAACTGCACTGCCAAACATAAAGTTGCTATTATTGTGCCATACAGGTATGATCAACATTTTTAACAGATTTTTTTTTACCTTGTGTCGAAAGGCGTAAGGTGGTAACTTCACAAGGTGGACCGATGACCAGGTAACGGGAATCCGCTGGACGCGATCACAGGCCTGGTTGTGGCGATGTTTGGGGAGTCCTCAGTTCAGTAGTGGACGTTTTTCGCCTGGATTAAAATGTTTTTTTTTTTGTTCCTTGTTTGTCGTTTGGCCAAAGAAACAATGGCTGGATTGTGTGAAAGATGATGTGACTAGAAAGAGGGAGACTTTTAAGATGAAGATTAATAAAGTAAATATATAATTTATTTCCAGGGACCGCCAACAGCATTTAGCAATTTTCTTAAACCACATGCACCCATTCTTGATGAAGCAACAAATTGAATACGGGATATACATTGTTGAGCAAAAAGGTACAAGTATTTTTTTTTCTTCCAAACATCCTGGGTACTTACCAATATTAAGAGCATCAGCTATATCTCTAAGATGGCAACGCACCTGCAATGCCTCTGGTATTTCCACTTAAAGGAATATCAACTTTATTCTGATTGAAAAAGTAAATGTTTGAAGTGGTAGCCCAAACTGAACTTTATGCCTAGGAATTAAAGTTTTTTTCCAAAAGCACATTTTTTACATGCGCAGTATACAATCCCGTGTGTCGCTTGCTTCTTTACCACCCAAAAACGTGTCTAAAGTATTTATTTTTAAATATATAATAACTATCTTCTCTTCTTATTGAATATTTTTTTTCTTTTAAGTTATAGCTAAATGTCATCATGACTGTCCCCAGGTACGAAACAGTTCAATCGCGCGAAGCTGATGAACGTGGGTTTCATGGAGAGTCAGAAGTTGGAGCCAGGGGGGTTCCAGTGCTTCATCTTTCACGACATCGACCTGCTGCCGCTGGATACAAGGAACTTGTACTCCTGCACGCGGCAGCCGAGGCACATGTCTGCTTCTATAGATAGGTTTAAATTCAAGTAAGTTTGCATTGAAATATTCTGCAGGAGTTAAAATAATAGGTAATAGGTAAGTACCCTGCGTATATATAGGTACGCTTAATTTGTCAGCCTTCTTTTGGAACGATTGGTTAGGAATAAACTTGCAAAAACCTAGTTTGACGTCACGTTCACAAAACTGCGGTGCGAGATCTTCACTATTTTTTTTCTCAATTTTGCCTGTGGTATGATAAAAATATGTGGGTCGATTTCTCCTGGGCTTTAATGCAAATAAGCATCTAAATAGCTGCATAGCAGCCTTGAAAAGCTGGTTATTGTTGGCAATGCCGAAGGATGAGAGCACGAGGCCGGTCGCTAACACGATGGTCTGACCAAGTAAGCAACGTCCTCAAGCACATTTCAGCAGGTGGTGATGGCAACTTTGGGCCGGAGTCGATGGAGGCAGATTGTCGGCTTGAAGGGGTCCAGTGGCCAAGATCCTCAGTACTGAGGGTCTAATTGAAGAAGAAAAGAGAAGCGTTTAAAAGTATCAGTGTATTAACCAAAATACCCGACCTGTTCCAGGTTACCATACAGCGCTATATTTGGCGGAGTGTCAGCCATGACCCTAGAACAGATCCACACGGTCAATGGATTCTCCAACAAGTACTGGGGCTGGGGCGGAGAAGATGATGATATGTACTATAGGTAAGCATTTCTTTTTAACTTACTGCCTTAATGATGTTCCAATAAACGGGGAGTTGTTGTCAAAAGTGGTAAAGCTATTATTTGGTCGACGAAACATCCGCATTTCGCCGGTAATGTAATAGCGAGCGAGCTTATTGCCATCAACCGGACACAAATCCAGAATGAGGGTGGAAAATCCACACACACTGCCCAACTGGGGATCGAACCCAAAATCCCACGGTAGCCAGTGGCGCTTGCAACCACTATATCAATAAAGCGGTAACTGCCATAACAGTGGATCAGCAGAATTTATTAATTACTCTAATGTCCTGTTACAGATTACTCAAAAAGAACTATCACATAGCAAGGTACAAGATGTCTATCGCGCGCTACGCCAGTCTAGAGCATAAGAGGTCAACGCCTAATCCAAAGAGGTAACCATTGTTGATTTTTAACTCATTAATAAGGCCATAGGCAGATTGAGTTTTAACCATTGATTTAAACTTAAAAACGTACTTTATACATGTTGTAACAGAAAGTTTTTACAAAAACATTTTGTTTTTATTGGTTTCACTTTTTAAAACTTGCATTTCAGCGTGACAGATTTGAGAATTAAATAATTAATTTAATTTTATCACGCATTGCATCAAGTCCTAGAAGCAAAATTCGAAGATATGTGACATCTACCCGCACTGGTCCCGCGTGGTTGATTACGGCCCACTCCCTCTCAATGAGAGAAGGCCTGTGTCCCAGCAGTGGGAACATTATAGGCTGATTATGAATTGCATTACTTATTTATACAAAATCATGTGGGCCACAAAACAAATGTTGACTGCGTAGCACGAAATAAATCTAACACCAAAAGAAATACTGATTTTCAATTAACTTTTTTTTCAGGTACCAGCTGCTATCGCAAAAAGGAAAAACGTTTGGCAGGGACGGTCTGTCTACCCTCAGATACGAAATAGTGCAAGTGATGCAATACCATTTGTACACGCACATCCTTGCTAATATAGACGAGCGTAGCTGATGGACATATTTCGCCAAGCTCTTGTTTGGCGATGACCGGTAACACCAGTTAAAGACACTTCTAAAAAAAATACGATCGTTACCCAGTGTTATTGATCTCTTTCGCATTACCGAGTGACAGTTCACTAGTGTTGCCAGTGTAAAATACTAACGCATGTGTGTATGTTTGAAATGTGTTTCAAAACTAGTGAACGAAATTTTCGTTCACTGTTCAAAACTACTGGGTGATTTTTTGTATAATACGGTTTTTATTAAATGTGTGAGGAAGCGAAGGATGTCATTTAAGTCTTCTCATTAGTCAATTGTAATTGTGCGACAATTATTATGATGTTATAAATATAAAACTATTAGTATAGTTGGTGTCAAAATTGTCTAATCATTCCATGATTATCGATGTCATAACTTGACTTGTACTTTGATCCCATTTTTAATGTATGGCAACACTAGGGATTTGTCAGCACTACAATAAAGGTGCATATTATAAAATAGGCATTTTATCTACCTGTTAAATTTTTCATAAATGTCTGTATTAATTTATTTATGCAAATTAGTATCTAAGCTTCAAATGATTTGAGAAATTATGTATTTTTTTATGAAGCATACAATTATTTTCTTGATATATCTGTTATGCACAGACGCCAGCACATCAAGCTACTCCAATCTGTCAAATTTCTTTAATAGATTTTCAACTTTATTACTGAAGCATAAGGTTCAAAGTTGATTGGGAAAATTTGACAGTTTCGGGTAGCTTGATGTGCTGGCGCCTATACCTTTAATATTTTAATTTGTATGATGATGTATATTAATTTACCGCTCGTAGATTTTTTATGATCAAGGTTCTCAAGAACTTTCCGTTTCTTATTTTTATGGTTTTGCGCCGACTATAATATTCATGTAAACATAAGATTCAATTTGATCGTTTTTCTGTAATATTTAAATCTAAATGTATAAAATGTAAACTATCGGAAACTGTAGATAAATGAACAGATGGCCATTTTATTGTAATATTTAAAGTACAGAATGACAATATAGTACATAAAATCCAAACTTAGTGTTATTGTTGCGCTGTGAGCGTTCATTATTAAAGTACAGTTAATACTGATTATTAAATTTATAATAGTAGTAAAATAGTTCTCGTCAGCATGCGTTAGAAATACATGTAGATCGGTTACTAAATGAAAATAAAAGCTAATTAAGATTTTATATGAGGAATTCGCGGCCTAAGCATCAAACATTATAAATAATGTCGAAGGTTTTTTAATAATTTTCTTCCTGCTCATTTCGATAAGGATTTTTAATTTAAAAATGTACTTTCCCGATTCGATAATGACATTTTTATTAATATTTTTATATTTATTTAACGTAAGTACTCATTATAATTTAGGTACAAAATTAAAATTTTTATTACATACAGACCGCTGTTCGATGTTTTTTTTTTTAATATTACTTATAAGAATCTCCAAAACTATTTTGTATGAAGTATCAATTAAATACTGACTAGTATCTATGCACTCAAGTGCACAACAATATTCCATATGGTGTATAAATATTTTATTATAACTAATAACTATGTACTTACTTACTACATAAATACAATTGTAAATAGCTTTTGTAGCTAGATAGGTAGACAACTTAAACATAGAAATAAAAGTCCTTGCTGTTCAATGTTTTGTTTAACTATCTCTAATGTACGTAAGATAGTTTATTTATCTCTAAAATACTATTCAGTAAGTATATCCTTCACAATATAATTTGTATAAAGTATTTTTTGTAATGCTTTTTCAGAATATTAATTAATATATGGTTAACAAAATGCCATGGTCTTTCGCCAAGTATATCCAAATGCGGCAATACTGACCACTGAGGAACCGAGCTCAAAAAAAAATATTGATGCCAAAAACAACTAAGTAATCAATAAGTATTATTCATTCTCGTTTCCATAGACTCCTTGAATAGTTATGTTCAAAACTATGATAAGGACCAGACAATATTATCAATACGATGCAAAAGAATGTGACATTTTCTAATTTCGGAATATGTTGTAAGTAGAGATGGGGTTAAATCCAGTAATGAGGTTTAAGCCCAGTAATCGGGCTTAAAATCAGTAATCGGGCTTAAACCCGGTGTTTTGCCCATCTCTAGTAGCAACGATGTAACGTATAGTGTGTCAGGTCCCTCCTCTGTGTAAGCATTTCTATTTCTTTGTAATTTTACTTTTTGAATTTAGTTTTAAGGGATACAATGTGATACATCTGTTTATGAGCGAAAGATATAACCATTGCTCTGATACAGTAAGTTGCTCAAAGTCAAAACCTAATGAATGTTGAATAATTTATAAATGTATAATGATCATCTTTTATTTTCTTATGTTATTACTCTATTTTGTGATAGTGAATAGATAAATGGCCATTTTAATTTTAACTGAGCAATGGAGTATCTTCCGTTAGGCCTAACGACAACCGAATACTTGAAACAATACGTTTATCCTTACATTTAAGTTTATATTTTCATTATTCTATTTTTGTTTACTTATTAATTTTTAACTGAAACGCTTTATTATTTACATATTATTTTCCAATTGAACTCTAACATTCTCTTGAAAAATATTTTTTTACTCAAATATGTTATACTAGGTATATTTAAAAACGATGCTTACCATAAGTACATAATTTACTTTACCTGTCATAGATTTTCTTTAGTAATTCAATTAGCAAATGTGAAGTCAATACTTGTGCTATTTCGTACGATAAGAAGTAGAATTGTATGCCTACTTTTACTGAATGTATGCGCGAGAAATACCAAGGCCTACTTACATCACAATAATAAAATGTTACCTAATCTATTAATGTATACTATTCATATTTGCTTAAGAATTTCAGTACTCGCGTTTACAGGGTTACTTGTAATTCGACGTATATCCGTCAGGAGCTGATAGGGGTGCCAAAATGCAACAAATTGAACCCCCCATATGTATAGCCGAAATTCAATAGTTTTCGAGATATTTGAAACATTTTTGAAGCGTATAATGAAAACATTGGTAAGATTATATTTTAATTATTTCTTTTAATTACATTATTTCTTTTAATTATGTTCATAGCTTAATTGAAGTGCCAGCTACAGTTAAAATTCAAATATCTCGAAAACTATTGAATTTCGGCCATACATATGAGGGGTTAAATTTGTTATATTTTGCCATATCAGCTCCCTGACGGATATACGTTGAATTACAAGTAACCCTGTATACAGGGCGGCAGGGACGTCGACGCCCAACCTGTTACCTTCATTCAGCACATAATTCAAGACCCTCCAGAGTAGAAATATTTCGAAGAGGTGTGACTAATATTCGTAATAGGTACAGGTATCATAATACAAGCCATGTATATTCACGAATATAGAGTAATAGGTTACCAGGTATTAGTCAAATTATATTTGTAGTGACCAGTGACCAATGCTCACAGCGACTCCATTTTGTATTCGGACTATATTACGCAGGTATCAATATTAGATTGAGAAGCTAATAATGAATCGGTTCACTAATATTTGACTAATACCCAGTGTAATAGGTAGATATTGTATCATAATATGCGATAACTTATATATTCAATAATAGGATGACCTAAATATTACCCTAATATAACACCTCTAATAATTCTTCAGTTATAAAAAAAAATCTGCTGTTTCATAGAAAATTGCAATACCTACGCGGGCAAAATGTATGGAACAGCAAATTTTTATTTAATAATCGACGTTAAATTTTAATGCATGGCTTCAGGATCATGTACTAAATCCATGGTAACAGTGGGGTAATTGCGTAACATGCTATCATTAGCAATGGGTTTAATTTTGACAGTTCAACCAAATTCATTTAAGTTGTTGAGCAAAGACATTTTTCGAACATATTATGAAGCAACGGATTACAAATATCCTATAAAATGATTCAGATTGAGATAAATGTTGTGTCATGCAATTAGGATTCAGGTTGTATGTCGAAGTGCGTGCTACCCTGCATAAGATCATTAGGCAACATAGGTTTCTAGTGTAAAATCCGCTTTGACATCAAAGGTCGTTATAATACCTGTCTACGTTAGATAACTATTTACTTAAAGAAAAGTGATTTAAATTAGTTTTTCTTTTGTCAAAATTGTTTTAAATAAAATATGGTTTGTTTATATAAGCTGGGTTGTTTGATTTCAATAACTTTCCACATCAGAGCAAATAGGTACAGACGCCAGCACATCAAGCTACCCGAAACTGTAAAATATTCCCAATCAACTTTGAACTTTATGCTTTAGCTATAAAGTAAAAAATCTATTAAAGAAATTTGACAGGTTGTAGTAGCTTATGTGCTGGCGTCTGTACATCTGGGTTTTCGTGTGAACTTGTCGATATCAGGTATATAATATGCAAAGCAAAATGAAAGACAATCGTGGCTTTTAGTTAATGTATTAACCATCACAAAATATGGAAGATAACTGTCACACGAAAAAAAATAAATAGGAGCACACTACTCACACTTGACCACATAAAAAAAGCGTTCACGAATCACGGTAAGGTTTAAAAAAAGATGCACAAAAACGCGGGAAAATGTACACTTATCACTGTAAAATTTTAAAATGGACGCATAACGTCCTGGGAGCGTACGGCTGGGATTTTAAACACAAAGATAGGTCGATTGCTTAGCTGGAGCGAGGCTCGGAGGCCGGCGGCCAGCTGTCGCGGCAAGCCCATCAGGGGAGGGCTTTCGCGCCATGACGTGCGCCGCAAATACCAAGATGGCGCTGGTGTGCACGCTAATGTCAAGTCCACCCAACTTCTTTCAGTTTCAAACTTGGTCCTAAAAAGTTAAATAAATGCTGTTACTTTGGATATCTTTTTCTAGTCGAAATACAATTTGGGATCTAGATACTTACGCAGAGATGTAGATAACTATAAATGAATGTGATCTGTCGAGGCTGTGCGACGAAATAGATGAAAATACGAGTGGCCAAATGGTTCACATTTGTAACAAGTTTAAAAATACTAGCTTCTGCCCATGGTTTCGTCGGTGTGGATGTCAGGAATTTATCCCACGGAACGTGCTACCGGGACAAAAAGTAAGGCCTTACTCAGGATACCATCTATCTCCTTGCCAAATTTTATCGAAATCCGTTCAGTGGTATAGGCGTGAAAAGGTAACATACATACAGAGTTACTATCGAATTTATAATATTAGTATGGATACAGAGTAGGTATTTCTAACACATTATACTCTGTTCATACAATGATGATTTTCATCAAAATAATGTTGCTTTCCATATTTACCTTGGAACGCGTTTAGAAGACCTTGAATCGACCATAGTGACTTAACAGAAAGTACCTACTACCTAGATACAGCCCGAGTCGAACTTTGTGGCGGCTCGGAACATGAGGCGAGTCGCTGCGCAGTAACAAATTCACGTGTCAGCAGGGGTGGGGGGTGAGGTACTGCGCAGCGAGTAGCGCACTTCAGAGCCGCCATAAAGTTTGAATCGAGCTGTAGTTGTCGGCGGTTAATTAAAATTTTAGATCTACCTACCTACCGGTACCAAACAGTTCATATAATAACGACTCACTTCTCTATTTCTCTCTCCTTTTCTTTTTCTTTGCTCCGCTTTGGTTTCCGAGTCGGCGTTGTCGCTCTGAACCTATAGTATTTCGGCATCTTACAATATAAATTTTGCAAAAAATGTTACGCGAACAACATTCACGATGATCCCAAAATGACATTACAATTCTGACATATAAATAGCTTTTGCTTTTTATGAAGTTTTTGTACATTGGCCA
Organism: Gortyna flavago; assembly: GCA_963669345.1. Classification (NCBI taxonomy): domain Eukaryota; kingdom Metazoa; phylum Arthropoda; class Insecta; order Lepidoptera; family Noctuidae; genus Gortyna; species Gortyna flavago. The sequence continues at coordinate 4,876,907 of OY770144.1, forward strand.
GGATGCATTGAAAGTTTCTGGATAATTTCAATAATCTGTAACTACCTTCAAAAATTTTAGAAGTCTGTCATGGTGTCATACCCATAGAGGAAAAAATTTAGTTATACCCACAGAGTACTTTTTCATACCCACACAGAATTGTCATTTTTGTACACGCTTTTTTTTGATATATTTTTTCTTGGGAGGTTTTTCCCTTCAAATGTATTTATATACCTAAACAAGTTAAAATATGGCGAATTTTTCACTCCGTTTGTTTACCGTGTTTCTATTCTCTGCACTTGTTCTAAATGTCTCGAATTATTTGTTTGTGAGGGTTTACAACGCGACTCGCCAGAGCCCATACAGAATTTTAAGGTAATAAATCATATTTAGATATTTACTTTTCGATAAAAATTATACACATAAGTATATCCAACTATCAGGAGGCCTAAAAAGGCCACTTTGGCAGAATCATAGAAAATAAAATTTATATCACGCAATTCATCTGTTTGACAGTTTCCCACCTATATATCCCTGAAGGGTTAGCCAGAGGTGTACCTATAGCATTTTACGAATCTCCATACAAAACTGTCGTAAAAATGAAATTGCGTGATATGAATTGTTTTATGATCCTGCTAAAGCGGCCTTTTTAGCCCCCTGTGCGTTGCTGAATGAATTTCGTATGTTGTAGGAACCAGTGGCTTGTTAAAAATGGGTAAGCACATGAATAAAATAAATAATTACCTTGATACTAATTTTAGAAGATGTTGCTTTAACTAAGTATGTGAATGTCGTCTATTCCTGTAATTGGTCTATATGTCGCAGCCAACTCGCTTAATTAGCCTTTTAGTTAACTGCCTAGAATTTTATTTAAACGACGCGGCGCCGTTCTACTAGCGGCCTGAATGAAATTCAGCCATTCAATCAAACAGTTAGGCAAGTGACTTGGAACTACTTACCTAGATGTTTTTTGTAAGTTTGAATGTGAGTCCAGTCAACCAATAAAAATACAGAAAATAAATGATGTGGTCAACTGGACCCGCGGGTCCAGAAGCGACCGGGTCCAGCTGACCGAAGACTCACATTTAAATTGGTCATCGATTGATTGGTTTGGTATGGATTGACTTAAAAAGCGGCAGTTGTTTATTTTAGTTTTGAAAAATATTTATAATATTACTAAATGCATGTTTATTACAAACAAAAGTTGCAAGTCAGTCTCCGCCTTTAGAAATTTGTGGCCCAGCCCCCCACGCAACGCCGTGTGACTCAATTTATATGAAAGTAGTATACAGGGTGTCAGGGATATCGATACGCAAACTGTAACCATAAATTCAGAACATGATAGTAGATACCCTTACGTAGAAATTGATCGCCGGTTATAAAAAAAAGAACCAGCTGTTTCTTAAAAAAGTGCAACACCTACCCGGTCAAAATAAATGGAACAACAATTCTTTTTGACGTGATGTCGTCTTATAAATCAACGAACGCCTGCTGCGCGCACTAAAAAGCTTGACTCAGTGTCACGTTCCGCCTGAGCCGTGCGTGCAAGCGAGAGCGCGGTACAAGTGATAGAGAGTCACGATCGGCCTAAGCGTTCGCCTTGAGTTGTGACGCGTCTATCTCTTATGACGTTATCACGTATAAATCGTCCGTAAACCGACTTACAGGTCACCAATTATTTATTTTTTTATTACCGGCTAATCCCTGCCGTCCTAAATTTGCTTAGAAAGGCAAAAGTTTAAAAATTACTGTAATGTTTGAGCAGTTGGCTATTGATTTTAGCGTCACAATAGATCCAAAGTACTGGGCAGCAGCGATAGCATGCAATGCTAAAAACTCGTCATGCGAAAATGGCAGCCGAAGAAACAACTTTAATGAATTAGATAAAACCACCTACTCTGCTTATTATTTGATGTCTAAAAACCCTGAAAGCACTGCTGTGAATGAAATGGAGAATTGCCCCGAACTACCTCCTGGCCTTGGTAAGAAATCCGACAAGAAGTACACACGGCTAAACATCAAGCTATAAATTTCCAGTTTTCGCTGACCTCGCATTGTATAGGTTTTTCGTACAATCAGAAGCCAGCTTATACTGGTTATGTATAGCTTGATGTGTAGCCGTGTGTACATAGATATACACAAAAATATGCCTCATTGTCTGTTTCATTTGTTTATGGGCAGAAAAGTGTATCAACCCATCGTCTGTTAGGCAAGTTTAGTAAGTTCGGTGACAATAGAAAAAAGTAGATACTTGTGTCTCATTAACAGTTGAGCTCGTAGGCGCCCAGAGTGGGGGAAGATTTCATTATTTTTTTTTGCAAATTCGCTCTTGTGTTCTATTCAAGGAATGCATCGAATTATCATTTCCCCTATTGATATGCAATTTAGGGTGGCAAATCTTAAGAGTTGTAGGTCCTGGGTTCAAACCGCTTTACTTTGTTTATAATAATTTAATCGCCACTGCTCTCAAAACGGTGAAGAAAAACATCGTGAGGAAGCCGGCACGTCCTAGAACTTAAAATTCAAAGTCAAGTGACATTCTAGTAACCCGCAGTGGTAGATTACAGCCCACTGCGTCTCACAGAGAGGAGGCCTGTGTCCCAGCAGTGGGAACATTATAGACTGATTATAGTCATTATTTTCTTTTGTATAATTGGCACCTTCATTTTACTCAATAATGTAATTTGTTATCATTTAATTTTACTTTTGTGTATTGATAAATGATTGATTTATTTTCTGTAAGTAGGTTTGTACAAACACTTTTACACGTCAATCATATTTTTTTAAACTAGATGAGGTCGGCGTTTCCCATCTGACTATTCTGAGAAGAAAGGCCGAAACAAACTCAGAGGTCACAGTCTCTTTTAAAGTCCAGACAAAATCTTGGTCAGATCATGTGAAGACCATGTAGATTGGTGTCTGAAATGGTCTTTTGAGGAAAGAACCACACAGATTGAGCGGACCTGTCCAGTCAGTGCACGCATTTGTCAAAAATCGTGCAGCTCAACTCAGAAGTTGAGGAGCTCAACGATTCGACGAACAATACCAAATAAAGGACATTTGGGTAGGCCGCGTAAATTACTCAAACTGCCAGATCATGATTAAAACTAACTAAGAAGGAAAACAGAAAAAGAAATGACCCACATAGTCCTCATATTCACAAAAATTAAATAAAAAAAATAAAAAATACTTTACAAAGTATATTGTGCACTGAATTAATGTTTTATGTATTTATTGATGAAATCAGTCGTTAGATTCCACTAAAAGTACCTATTCTAACCCTATCAGGCCCTGAACAATTTATGGATCAGTCACTAATCGCTACGAATTTGCACTATTGGAAAGTCAAGTTGGACGATGTAAAACCTGGTGGTATATACCAACCGCCAAACTGCAAATCTCTGCAAAGTGTTGCTATTATTATAGCTTACAGGTAAATATTGTAAAAGTACACACGGGTTACACATCAAGTTATACATTACCAGTATAAACTGACTTCTGATTGTACGAAAAACCTATACAATGCGAAGTCAGCTATTTAAACCTGAAAATGTATAGCTTGATGTGTAGCCGTGTGTACCTAATCGTTTTTGACGTGATAGAACTAGGAAGTGGTGAAGGGCGGGCGTTTTGGGGAACTGTCTTTGTAATTTTGACGTTCGAAAAGTGTGATTCTCAACCTAGTTTGAATAAATGACTTTTGATTTTGATTTTGACTTTTGATAACGTCATATAAATCGATGAACCCCGGCTGCATGCACGAAAAAGCATGACTCCTTGTCACGTTCAGCCTGAGCCGAGCGTGCAAGCGAGATCGCGGTACAAGCGATAGAGAGGCACGATCAGCCTAAGCGTTCGGCTTGTGACGCATCTATCCCTTATGACGTTATCATGTAAAATTATCGTCCGTAAACCGACTTTACAGACAATCAATTTTTTTTAAATGATTTTCGACGTTCCCCCACGTCGGCGCCGGTGCCAGTATGCCTATAGTTTGATCTCGAAGCGGCTTCCTTTGCTGTTTGGTGGCACGCGCCTCTCGGTAGTTTTCAAAGGATGCCGCTATCGGATGGTATACTTAATATGTACCTATGCCTTGAATAAGAAGCCATATTTAAAGTGTACGTATTTTTATTTCAAATGCAGAGGCTGCAAAAGTTACCTCACTACTTTTATGAATATCTTACATCCGTTCCTGATAAAACAACAATTGGATTACCAAATCTTCGTGGTCGAACAAAGTGAGTGGATTCTGTTTTTCAGTCACCAAAGTATCCAGCTGTATTTTGTTTTCTGAGAACTGTTGAAATGGCATAGATTTTGTCTGTTACCTTTTCACGCCTTAACTTCTGTTTTTTTTTTAACGTGGAGAAATGCTCATGCTTTCTGCAATATCACGGGGAGATAATGCAGTTATGTGGGACTCAAACCCACTAAAACTCCACGGTGTCCTCCTCTGCCGCTTACGGCGGGAACATGGGCACGCGTTAGCACTCATCCGTGAACCCGCCGCGGCTGTCCGTCACCGGACCCTCCTCTGGGGACTCCCCATCACCGGCGCACCAGAACACAGCACGCCGTGACCACCCCAGGGACACACTCGTGGACCTGGGTTAGGTCATTAGGTCATAGGACTCTATTTATCCAGTTGTACATACATTAATGTGGGATAATTTCCGATCTCTACGCGGGTTATGCCGAGGGCAAAAGCTAGTGACCATATTATCATTGTTGGGTAAGTAAAAAGTATATCTACAGTATGCCTATATTTTTCTGCTACCCCAAAGATCACCCGTTATGCGTAATTTTTACCTACCTAAGTACTTATCATCTTTACCTGAAAAAAAACCACTTAATATTTTTTTCCAAGGTAACAAGACCCAGCCGTACAACCGCGGCAAACTTCTGAACGTTGGCTTCACTATAGCCAGCCAGTCTCGCAACGACGGGTTCCGTTGCATCATCCTACATGAACCTAACATTGTGCCTCAGGACACCAGGAACTTGTACCGGTGCAGCTGGTATCCGAGACAGCTCGCCACGGTCGTTGAGAGACCTGTGAAGTATGAATTCTGTATCCAACATCTTTTAACCCGACTGTCGTAAGCGCCAAGCATGGCCCTCTCGAGAACTAAAATTGGTAGGCATCTACTTCTGCGGGAGGGTCGCGTTTATGGTGGGCAGCGTATAACACACATACATACCCAAACCTAAACTGCGCCAGAGTCCGTAACAACTGATAGCCGCAGCCACAACTTTACCGTTTCATGACAGGGATGATGCTATTCGACCCTTACAGACCTATCTTTCTCACTGAGACAAATAACGTTACTGTGTATATTTCTATTGATTATTACTTATCCCAATATTCTAGCAGTCTTTGAAGCCCTTGCAGCATGATAACAGTACATAATTAATATAGATACGACCAAATATTATATGGTGCGTGCGAGAGTACGTTACTGGAGTGGTTTTCTTATTTCCCAGATCGCCATACCGACCTTTAATCGGAGGTGCAATCGCTTTGACGCCGGAGCAGTTTATCAAATTTAACGGATTTTCAAATGCCTACTGGGGCAACGATGCGGATTATTACGATTTGTTTATCAGGTAACAAACGACTTTTCATTGCCAAATATTCACCCCACAAGCCCATGAATAATTTCCCGGACAAAATCGTGCCTACTCTGTATTGTAAAATCTAATTAGCATTTCCACTCCCAGGGGAATCCGTACTAAGAATTACTACCTATTTCGATTCTGAACACCCTTGCAGTACCTACACGTCGCATGCTTAATGGAACATTGACCCATTAGTAGATAGGTCAGAATTATTTCCGGATTTTTTTACTCAGATCTCATCAATAGTTAATCATACGTTCAAAATTCAAGCATTCGTGATTAATTAATCTAATCAAATCCAATCAGTTTTAATTTTATGCGTCAACAAGTAGGATAAGTCCTAATAGCGAGATCTTCTTTGCGCTTTCCCAAAAATCGTCTGTTTGGAATGAAGTCAGTATTCCATTAAGCATGCGACGTGTGCACGGTAGCGCATCACTTGTTCACCCACAGAACATAATACCACATAATACTCTGAGTTCATCCCCTACATTTCTTTCAGACTTTCCAAGGTTGCCTGTGCTATCAACGACAAAAATGAATTGTTTGGAACATCTGCGGTAGCGATGTAAATTAACGTCCCTATTTTTTGTTTTCAGAATAAATGCCTCAAACTATTACGTTGAAAACAGTTTCCCTCTTGTTAGCAAATACAAAACGATTAGAAAAGGTTTAGCTTTATGGCATAAGTAAGTACAGCTGACTTTGTAAAGCAATGTAGGTATTTTAGGAATGAGCAAAGTAAGATTTCGGATCATCTCTAACTCGGAACAAATTTATATTTGTGCTAATTATATCATTGTTTCGATTTATTTTTTCCCACAGATCCGAATATTTGTCAACCCCATCTCCGATGTATTTATTAGATGGCCTAACATCTCTATCATATAGTGTGGACAGTTATGAACTGAGGCGTTTGTTTACGCACTTGCAAGTCAACATTGATACAATGGTTGAAGCAGAAACAAGACCTAAAATGAAAAATAAACTGATAAATTCGGTTACATACAAAACTACACTGCAAATGAAACATTGACATGACATGAATAAACAAATTTGCCAATTAATTACGCCTTTCATTCGTTTGGTTAAATTTTTTGTAAGTGCTTTCTTACCCGTTCAGGCATAGGTCGATCCTTCTTCATTATTAATTGATAGGAAAGGGCCAAGTCAGGGGCATTCTAGTCTAGCCAAAACAAAAGGCTAGAATGATGAAGCAACTCTGCTATGCTTACTGCGCTGCGATTATACGTGTTCGAATCAGCTCGGCTACTTTATCCAAATAGTGGAAACTTGGGTCTGTAGACTTTGCTGGCTAAAAAGCCATGTATGCAACATGTAATTAAATTATTACAAATGACGCCGGCGCGGCGGCGGCGCCGCCGCCGCGCTGGTATGATTGACCATTTTGAGCTGACAACATTATTTTTGACAACGACAGTTGACATGAGTCAGCGGGGGAGGTGTTTCCATGTTTCTCACTCTGTTACACGATTACAATCTGAATTTTTCTTTTTTATTGGCTTGTTTTGTCTCTGTTACGCTCAGGAAATAAACGGATATCTGTCCTTCTTTTACACGAAAACTTACTAACGTGTAACAGAGTGCGATATTGCTTCAGCTGTCAGCAAATTTATCAAATGTATAAAAACTGTCTAATTACATCTTTTTTTTAAGGAAAACGCTGTAAATTGTTGGTTTCAGTGATTATATCGATAAAATGATCAGTGCGTGAACTATAAATACGATAACAATGGCTTTTTTGGAGGTAATTAAAAGGAAATTGATTCTAAAACTAACTCGAATGGTTGTCTGGTTGATCTGTATCTTTTGTTTGAATATTTGCAAAAAATCCTGTTAAAATAGTACCTACCTTGTTGATTTTATTTACTTTATGAAATTAACTCTAGCATAGCGTACCAGCAAGCCATAATGAGTGAAAATATGAAACCTCTAATCCCTATATTCACTTCACCAAATGTTCTTGATTTACAGTGGCGAAAGTTTTCATTTTTCGACCTCCACAAGAACGTTGACAACGGGAAAGTAGCTGAATGTTTGCAAGTGAGTTCTGTTAGTTCTTATCTGTATGCTATTTTGTATCAATTTAATGACATAGCTGTGTAAGTACTTATATAAATTATTACACACATTCTTATTGTTTTTGTTATTGTTACTGTTAGCCTGCCACATCCAACTGCTGGCCAAAGGCCTCTCCCCATAACTTCCAGCTCTTTCGATCTAGGGCTAAAGTGGACCACTGGTCATTTGTATTCTCCAGCTCGAGCAGGCATTTTCTATGGCGTCAGTTGTTTTTGTATCGCATAAATTTTAAATGTATAGCTTATTGTTATAAATCTTGTATTAGTTTTGCTGAAAAGGCTTAGATCACTATTGAGCAAAAGTTACACTCTGTCCTTTATCATCTGTTATAATACTTATAAGGTAATTTTTTATTTCCATATTTTTACATAAACATAAAATGACCATCGGCCAATTACGTTAGTTAATGATAAATTAGACAAAAATTACACACTCGTCTTAGAACTCTAGACATACTGACATAATCATCATAATATTGGTCATGCTCCCATTGTAACTAACCTGCCACTCTTATCACCATAGCGCATACAACGTTGTGTTATACAACATTTGTGCGCTTTCAGGATACACAAGTGACTGCTACAACTAGCGGCAATGGTCATGTTATACTGTGCGATTATACGGGCTGGGCCCACCTCATCTCCCGTTCCTGGGAGGTCACCTCCTTCAAGGCTTATGAGCTGACAGTGTCACTCGCTCAGCAGCTGCCGCATGACCCTTATCTTGTTACTATTGGTGTAAGTATTTTTTTTTTTTGTTATGGTTTTGTATTTAGAAACTTGACCTGCTGTTTGACTAGCAAATCTAGCAATGCCAGTTATCTTTTTTTGATTAATAAGCTAATTATTGTTAATGTTTTTTTTTAATAATTTGCATATTTTTATTAATAATGGGTGTCGCCGGGAATCACTGACATTGCCTGCGGTTATTGTACTAGACAATACCTGAAACATAATCTGGTTACAGAGATATTGTAGGTCAAAGTAACAACTTTTTTATTTATTTTTCTTTCGTAGGTAATTTGTAATTGTAATAACTTTAAATACCCCCACAACTCCTGTACTGTTGCATGCACATATAAGCATAATGTTTTGCGTGCGGAACATTGCGCGCTGCGGTTTTTCACACCAAAATAAAAGTCAACAATAATTTTTCCTAAATGTATCTTAGTTAGTGTTGTGTATCATAGAACATAGACAGAACATGCATGCATAGATACAACTATGTAATGGATTTTTTTTACACCCTGTATGCATACAGACTCATACATTCCAAAGTAATTCCAGGACGATGAAGCAGGCACGAACCCTCTGATCAAGGTGTGGGACTGGTCCCGCAGCGACCGGCATGGCAACCCCACGTGCGCAAGAGTGTCACGGGCTGTGCCTTCACACATGAGACCCACACCGGCTACCGCGCTGGCCGTGCACGAAAATAAGGTACTTTTTTTATTTAAGAAAAGTCAATGTTTGTTAGCTGACTTCTGAACAGAAGTTCTGGGTTCCAAACCTAGACTGGATTTGTACCTGGTAAATAGCAATAAACTCAAGCCTAATGTTACTTAATATTTATTTCTTAAAAAAAATGATTTTTATTGATGGGTAGGTGTACGCACGGCGACATAAATCAAGCTATACATTTCCAGTATAAGCTGACTTCTCATTTTACGAAAAGCTTATACAAAGCGAGGTCGGCTAAAACTGGGAATGTAGAATTCGATATCAATCAATCAAAAGTCATTTATTCAAATTAGGCTGAGCATCAGCAATTTTCGAACGTCAAATTTACATAAGACAGTCCCCCAAAACGCCCGCCCTTCACCACTTCCTAATGCTTTCGCTGGGAAGTAGAAGTGGCGCAACATACTCTCCACCAACACAGCTGTCTGTTCAGTTAAAAAAACTTGCTTGTATACAATAGCAGGTACCAAAGTAATTAATATTACGAGATAAAGAATATCAAAATTAAATTATCTATACTAATATTATAAATGCGAAAGTGTGTCTGTCTGTCTACCTGTTCACGCTTAAACCGCTGAACCGATTTAGATGAAATTTTGTATAGTGATGGTTTGAGTCCCGGGAAAGGATATAGGACTTTTTATCTCGATATTCCCATGGGATCGAGACTTATGCGGTTGAAACCGCGGGGCTTTGCTAGTTTGCCATATGTCAGCTAGCCACGCTACGATATGTCGTCATGTATTGTGTACAGTCAACAAAAGAGATAAGTATTCAGGATCGTCGGATATAGTTGAAGTTTAATAAGAAACCAATGGATGTTGTCGACTGAAATTTAATTTAATAAATGAGCTGTTTGTTATCTATTCATAAAATTAAATTTTATTCGAAAACATCCATCGGTTTCTTACTAAACTTCAACTATATCAGACATCCTGCATACTTATCTCTTTTGTTGACTGTACTATAAGACCCCTCCGCACATCTGCATAGAATGTACAAACGTGATGTTATGTATCCCTTTCCAGAGTCTCCTGGCCGTTGGTTTCTTGGACGGCTCAGTATCGTTGTTTCGCGGCGTCATTGCACGACAGCGCAGCGGGAAAATGAGGACCTTGCCGGTACCAGGAACCAGTCCAATTACTGGACTCGCTTTCAAGTAAGTCACCATCCTCCTGTCTTTAAGGTACTTGAGGTTGGCGCTGCATGTCTTCATCTTATCATACATCTCTATTAGCCGTCATCTCGGTAGTCAACCCCTTTCTGTTTTCCCATTCACGTAAATACTCATAGAAAAATAACAATAATTTCATTAATTTTATGAAATTATTGTTATTTTGTGGCTGAGTAATAACAGGTTAAGGTAATATTAGGTTAAGCTACGCTTCCCGCGGTTTTTCCGCAGATGCAAAGGGCCATCTTTACATACTAAGACCTCTCGTTGCTTCGGAAAGTACGTTAAGCCGTTGGACCCGGCGGTGATTCGTGGATCTTTGACAGTCGTTACGAGTCGTCAGTAGCCCGAAAGTCTGACAACCAGTCTTACCAAGGGGTATCGTATTACCCAGTAACTGGGTTGTGGAGGTGAGACAGGCGTTCACTCCATGTAAAATACTGGTATTCAGGTGCATCCGATTAGACTGGAAGCCGACCCTGACATACTTGGGAAAAGGCTAGGCAGATGATGTTGTTATGTTAATAAAAAAAAACAAAAAAAGGTTTATCAAGCAAACTTTACCAAAAAAACTATGCTATACAAAGCGCATATTTGTCCTTTTCACTATAACCCATTGCATGATAGTCCTCCTTTTCGGTCTATGTAAACATAACTAATATCTAAGTCATGTGGTTGCACATTATTGGTATTATTTGTTTGTCATCTACAAATAGATTGCGGTCGATTGGTTTTAACCGACTTAAAAAAAAAAGTCCGAGTTCCAGTTCTCAGTTCGTCGAAATCTTTTTTTAAAATGTACGTACGGCCACATATCTACCTATACATTTCCAGTATAAGCTGACTTCTCATTGTACGAACACCGACAATGCGAGGTCAGCTAAAACTGGAAATGCATAGCTTGATGTGTCGCAGTGTGTTACGTGCCCCGATTAATATTTTAATCAACATACAACCTGACACTGACCTGCAAATTGCAGAAAAACGCACGAAAATTTGAATTTCGCTGCTTAACTTAGCGCATCGCCTCCCCGCATTAAGTACTTAATTTTTCATGTATCTTTACTTACTGTAACTTGTGTTCATTTGTCAGAGGTGCAGACAAGTTGTTCGTTGTATCCCGCGCATGCGTGATGGTGATCTGGCTGAGCTCGGAGCGCTGCGTGACGCTGGACGCGATGGGAGCCGCGCCCGCGTGCAGCGTGCTGGCCGACAACCATCGCCTCACTGTGGCCAACAACGAGGTAAGTGTTCCGAAGAACGACAAAAATAGATGATAAAGACATGACATACATGGGCGTTGCCAATGCGTTGAATCGTCGCAGTGCAGTGCCACACGAGCGCTGCGATGCCGCAATTCAACGCAGTTTATTCCGATGTCGCACCTTCACGACGTCGACGTCCACCTTCGATATTCTTGGTAAATAAAAAATACTGCGCCGCGCTCCGTTGTCGCTCCGTGATCTCACCGCAGCACCGCTCCCTGCTTCGTCTCCTCGTCCGATGCGCACGCGTTCCGTCGCCGTACGTCGTTTTAACGCACCGTGTGGTATGACGCTCTTTATATGTACGAAATATGACCGTACTACTATGACTACGGAGCGTTACCGTTCAGGCATCACTGCGCTGACGCACCGCATTGACAATGCCCTGGTGGCATCGCCCTTACTGAACTCAATAATGATTTAAGCTCGCTTTTGTAAACGCACTATCATTCATAACAATAAAGACAAAAATAAAGAAATGAATCTGTCATATCGCGCCTGCCCCGCGTGATTGATTGGGTTCCGTTCATTCAAAAAGAAAAGGCCTGAGTCCCATTATAGGCTGGTTATGTTGACCCACACAATTATCAAAATGCCATTAAGTGTGCCTACACACGATCGACACGAGTCGACGACAGAGACAACTGCAACAGACGATGCGTGGTCGTGCCACGTGTATATTTGAGCACGTACCACGCACCGTACTCAAATACACGAGCTACACGTTGTCCGCCGATGCGTCGTCGGCAGCTGCCGACACGCGTCTACAGTTGCCTCGGTCCTCGACTCGTGTCACTCGTGTGTATGCACACTTAGTTAGTCTATGTACCATGAATAGGAAACTGAAATAAATAAATGAATGATTAGTCAGAAAATCAGTACTTTTTGAAAAGCAAAAATAACTGATGACAGTCTCCCGAGCGTCATCTATGTGTCCCATGATTCTAGAATTCCTTTTTAGGGTTCCATACCTTAAAAGGAAAAACGGAACCCTTATAGGATCACTTCGTTGTCCGTCAGTCAAGACCCTTTTTCTCAGGAACGCGTGGAGTTATCAAGTTGAAATTAATATGAAATACTCAGGGCTGCAATCCCTTGAAGCAGTGAAAAAATCAAACTTCTAAGTCAACGCAATCAAAAGATACCGGATCGAAAAGTTCCGAAATCAAAATCTATAGGGTACTTCCCATTGATCTAGAATCATGAAATTTTGCAAGAAGCAATGTCATGTAGCACAAGTAAAGGAAAAAACCGAAAACCGTAAATTTGTAGTTACATTACAAAAAAAAATTATTAAAACTATTTACATACCTACAAGTTTGTACCGAGTCTTCAGTGGGCGAGTCCGACTCGCACTTGACCGGTTTTTTTTGCCCTCAAGACCAACGCTCTTACACCACCTTAACTCCACAGGCTCTCTACTGCTACACGACCGAAGGCCGGGGCCCGTGCTACGCCCTCGAAGGCGAGAAGGTCCGACTTGACTGGTTCCGAAGCTACCTGGTCATTACCACCAACGAGACACCCAACAAAACGGCCGCCTCAACCAGCACTGCGCCTGCGCCGAAATCACACCATATCACAATCCTAGACATACAAAACAAATTCATAGTTTTCTCAAAGACTTTTGAGGAAATTGATGCAGTTTTGACGGAATGGGGCTCTTTTTACATACTCACGAAGAATAAAGAAATGATCTATTTGGAGGAAAAGGATTTGCAATCCAAGTTGACGCTGCTTTTTAAGAAGAATTTGTATGATGTCGCCATTAGGATTGCTAGCAGTCAGCACTATGATGAGGCTGGACTGACGGAGATTTATAAACAATATGGTGATCATTTGTATAGTAAGGTATGTTTCTTTCAATTCTATGTTTTTCTAGGTACTCAAAGATTCCGTACCGAAATGGTGCCGACGGTCTTAAAAATTTGTTTTAAAGACATTTTCGAAATAACTTATTAAAAAAAAACCTGGAAATCTCTATTTCTATGGAAATTTTAAAATCGGTCTAATTTGGCTGTAACACAATTTTTCGAAAATGTCCGTAAGTGCTTTTTTAGACCTTTGTATCCTGCTTATGCGTATGAAGTTTCATTAAAATCGATTCATTCATTTCGAAAAACAAGGGCTTGAAAGTTTTTAAGAAATGCCGTACGGCGTACACGCTTCTAAAAGAAAAATCTTTTGTCTATTTTAACGTTTTTTTTTGTTTCATTATTTTTGTGGTACAGAACCCTTTTTTTTTTTTTTTTAAGTATGGGAAATCATCAAATGACCCCTCCCGCTCTGGGTGGAGCGGAAGGGAGTGTCAGACTCTTACTGACTAAAACCCATCCGTGTCCTTCCTTAGCCCTTTATATTCCGGGGCAGCGGTAACCCTTTCGGACAATCCCGCTGCCCCGGCAGGCTTCGGCCCTAACGGGCCCCTCCATGTCTGCTGACATCTCTTTGAGGCGCGCGTGGAACACATACGCTTGTCCGGCACGGGCCTGGTCCTGATTGGACGGCGAGCTACCCATTACTCGCCGTCCGCAGGCCCGCGCCTACGGTGGCCGGGAGTCGTCACGCGGCTCCCGACGCCCGGAGCGTCTACCGCGGCGGCTGGGACGGGCGGCCCTCTCGGCTCTCTCCCTCGCCCATCCCGCCACCTCCTTCGCTAGCATGACTGCTTCGCAGAAGGAGGTGACTGCCTCCCACTCCCTCTCGCCCCGGACCATGGCTTGGACCAGGGCCGGGCGCGAGAGGTCGCCGCCGCTGCCGATCGCCTCTACGAGGACACGGCGGTGCTCTGCCCAGGCGGGACAGACCTCCACCGTGTGCTCCACCGTGTCCTCTGGGCGATCCTCGCAGTGGTGACACCCGGGCGTTTCCTCCCGCCTGATGATGTGCAGGTGGTACAGAACCCTTGGTCCGACTTTTAAATACATGACAAAATAATTATTTTTATTATGTATTCTACATTGTATCTATCGATGAATACTGTTGATAATATCAATGATTGAATATCAGTAGGATAATTAAATTTTTATCCTGAAGCACTTAAGAGCCATTTCACAAAAGTTTGACGCTCGAGTTTAGGTAAAAGACGGCAGCATTGTGTATGTGTGCGTAGCTATCCACACATACACAATGCAAACAGTGTAGCGCGAGTGTCGAGACGGACTAAACAATCTTGAGCCGTCATGATTGTAATGCACCTTTGCTAGAGACTTATGAAAAAAAGTGATTTTATTTATTCAGTCTACTAACTTGCTAGACTAATAAAAAAACACAAATATATGTTATGTATAAGTGTATAACAAAATTGAACAGGTAAACAATCAGACATTATATATTAATATATTTATAACATAATAATTATTTTTGTAAGAGCGTTTTCCCCAACAAGCATCCGCTTCGATCGCTATCATCGCCACGAGATACTGCCGCTTTAATTTATTGTTTGGCATCATTTAACATTGTCATTTCAGCAGCAGTTTTCCACATGTCGGAAATAGCATCATGTGTTTGACTGTATAATCGAAGTGGCATTGTTGGCAAATCCATCGATGCACTGATCTCATTTAAGTTTGAGAGACCAATTCCCGTAATGACTGCACCTGATACCGCTCCTGCATTAAGGTCGAGTCTTGATCGTTCAGTTGTTTCAGTCTCCGTAGTTTATAGAACAAAGCTAGATCCACACATCATACACTTGAAGTCAAATTTAGACATGGGACCCAACTGTTTCTCTTTTTCTATTTTCAAATAGTTCAATTGCAGCAGAACTTCTCTCTGTGTTCACCTATATTTATTAATTGATTCCAAAAGTATTGAAAATCAATTATAATGTGATCGTTCTAAAAACAAAAGGAACATTAAAACATCTAATTGAAATTTAAAGAAATATAATAAGTAAGTACTAAAAATATTTACGATCGAGTCTGAATAAAAATAAATAAATACAATTTCTATTGTCGAATCTGATTTTTCACTTGTACCCGGCACGTCGTCTCTTCTAAAGGTACTATCCTCCTCTACTCGATTCACACGATTTCTCATTCTAAAATGAAAACAAAATAGCTGTCAAGTTTCGATATCTACAATTACTTAAATATTTTTTTTATTCAATAATAATTAAATGATTATTAAAATAATCAATATTGTTTTTAGAATTATTAAAATTGATAGAAGAAATAGTTCTATAGTACATTTCGATAATGTGATCGATTACTGTGTATATGAGTTACAAATAAAAATAAAATATCTACCTCGCTTTTGTTGCTTTCTCTAAGGCTGCAGAATTTTTATTTTTCCTTTTTTTGACACAATGGTATACACATTCTTTACGCCCCATTGCTAAAACTAATAACACAAAAATATATTATAATTATTCTACAAAGTACTAAAGTAACACTTTAATTGATAATAAACAAAACACTAACCTTATGAAAAAAAAAAATGCGAAGAGGATCAAAATGTTGTACTCGTAGTATAATAATGCGTTCACGATAAGTGCGCTCGAAAATCGGGACGCGGGAAAAATTGGCATAGGTCCTTCGTCGATGGGCGCTCGCGCCGTACTAATCGGTGCCCGCAGATGC
This sequence comes from Gortyna flavago, assembly GCA_963669345.1. Classification (NCBI taxonomy): domain Eukaryota; kingdom Metazoa; phylum Arthropoda; class Insecta; order Lepidoptera; family Noctuidae; genus Gortyna; species Gortyna flavago. The sequence goes on from OY770144.1 coordinate 4,893,093, forward strand.
ATTGTAATTTATTCTAAATAGAGTGATGTCAATAACGATATTATGTCTAATTAAATGAAGGGATTTTAATAAAATTTCAGAATTAGTTTTTTTAAAGAACATACTTTATTTTGACATGATTTTTTAAATGTAATTACGCCTTATTCAAACCAAAAAACCTAGACAAAATAGCAATATAAAACGTAAAAATTGCCCTTAGACTTTATTTTTTTACTAATTAGTGTTATTAGTAATCGATATTCTATTACATTATGTGTCGACAAAATTATATGTCTGATGCTTTCTGTATTTTTTTTTGTCAAATATATAAATATTAATGATAGATATAGGAATCTGAAGTTGACTCTGCGATGATTTTTCAGTAAACTAGTTGTGGGAGATTAATCACCACAAAGTAAACAAATAAGTTTTTGTAAATGTGTTACATGAAGTATCAATACGAAAGATTGGTCTTTTTTTTACATGTGTTCAACAATGTCAGAGTATTACCTAAGACGGTAAATTAGGCGACTAAAATCTTGGAAATTCGCGCGAAAACGTGAAATGGCTCTTAACAGCTTATCCTATTTTTCAGGGCGACTTAAAAGGCGCTATCGACCAATATGTAAAAACTATTGGCTGGTTAGAAACCTCATATGTAATCCGGAAATATCTGGAATCTCGTCACTTGGAATGCTTAGTACAATACTTAGAAGAACTCCATAAGAAGAAGGGCTGCGCAACTGAGGACCATACTACTTTACTTCTAACATGTTATATGAAGATAGACCAGCATGATCAACAAGGAAAGCTGAAGGAGTTCATCAATTCAAAGGATAAAATCATTGATTTTGATGTTAATGTCGCTATTAAGGTATGTTTTGGCTTAATAAACTTGAATTCACAATCTCAGATAATTTACATCCCATGGCCACTTAGCATTATGAAAATTTTGGTTGCAATGAAATTTGAACCTTGTCATGAATGACATTGAGTTTGTTGTTTCAAAACTTTTTCGTTTCTGATTCTGATATGAAAAAAAATGCCGGTAGGTGACATTTTTTCGACGGAGTTTGAAGATCCGTGGCATCTTTGTTGATCACGTGATTCAATCATCAACTTTGAACGTTACTATCTCGGAAACATGACTCTTTACGGGGTTTTGTCTTATTATGTTTTCTGTTTGCATTGATGTCAGCTGTCGATTTATACAGGTCTCATGCGTAGCCGCCATTTTGAAAATGGCGCGACAGTATGCCAGGCTTCATAAAAAAATCTTCAAACCCATACACCATACATTTTGTTCCATAATATTGTACGTTAAATTTAGCCACAAAACATATTTCACATTGGGTACTTAATTGCTACACTTTGAGACACTATTATGGAACACAAATTGTGGACCTTTTTGAGGTTACCCCACCAATATTTAAGTAGGTAGTCCAAAAAGCCTTATCTCTAATTCTCATAGGTGATGCGCCAAGTAAGCGTTGACGATGCGTTATCGCTAGCGGCGAACCACAAGCGTCACGACTGGTACCTCAAGATGATGCTAGATGATAAGAAGGACTACCGCAAGGCTCTGGACTATATCGTAGAGCTGGAGTTCGATGACGCAGACCAGTTCATGAGGCAGTACGGCCATCGGCTCATACAGCATGAGCCAGAGGAGAGCACCAAGTTTTTGAAGTGTGAGTTTGTCAATGGGATGATGTAATTTTTTTTTAATTTTTAACTATAAAAATATTTGTTTGCAAATTGTGCTAAAAATACAAAAAAAAATGTCTAAAGCTTAAAAAATTGCCAAGTTATAAACGTTTTAATAACTGCTAGACAAAGACGGCACTACCATAGACGTGACGTCACGAACTCACAACTATGTAACTTTCTAATATTGTCATCATCCCTATGATGTGTTTGTCTATTTCATTATTATCATTTAAAGGGGGGCTTGTGTTCCGTACCACCATACAATATTTAACACTACATACAAAATAACTGCAAAAAATCACGTTTGTTGTATGGGAGCCCCTTAAGTATTAATTTTATTCTGTTTTTAGTATTTGTTGTTAAAGCGGCAACAGAAATACACATTCTGTGAAAATTTCAACTGTCTAGCTATCACGGTTCTTGGAGACGGTTCGGTGGAGTCTTCGTAATAGGGTCCCGTTTTTACTCTTTGGATACAGAACCCAAAAACAAAAAAAAACACACATTTCTCTGTCTCACAGTACTATGCACAGACTACAAACCCCGCAGCAAGCCATTGGTCGACGAGATTTCCCTTTCCGGCGGCGTCAGGGAGCCAATCAGCGCCCTTCCTGACGACTACATACCCATGTTCCTGAGCAACTCGGAGCGGCTCATAGACTTCCTCGAGCACATGACGCAGAAACAGAAGGATTGCTCGAAACTTGTGTTCGATGCGCTGATAGAACATTATATACATGTTTGGTAAGTGGGGATTAGATGTTTTAACCGTGATCTGACACCCGACACTGATCCTTTTTCATTAGTATCACACTCGAGCATGAATCGCGATGCAAATGTAATTGATTTCTTAGTAGATAACACTCAAATGTGAAAGAAAATCGAGTTCACGGGTAACAGGACTTCATGTACGTAAAGTTTTATTTTTCACGAAACGGATTAGTGTTTCAAAGGGTAAGTTGTTCTGATCACAGACAGAATCACCTTCTTGCAAAATTCAGTTGACTAAAACATCATCTTGTATATTAATAAAATTCTCAAAATAACTAGCTGTACTACATAATAATATAGTCAGATTATTTTCATTCATCAGGGCAAAATCTCCAGAAAGCGAGAAAAAAGAATACGAAGAAAAAGTACTATGCTTACTAAAGAACCCTGACGCTAACTATGACAAGGATCAAACTCTGATCATCTGTCAGATGCTAGGCTTCCAAGCGGGCGTGCTGTATCTGTACGAGGAGAACAAACTGTGAGTATGCTCTACTATGTAATTACTAGTAATTACTAGTAATAGTAATGATTTGCATATATAACCTATTATTGCAATAACATAGAGGGAGGCGTTAAAAGATAAACAATGCAAAAAATTCAAATTCAAAACATTTATTTCAGACTTATTCAGTCCATAGAGTGTTAGTTGTACATCAAGATAAAAAAAAAACTTATAACTATGTTAGTAACTGACACACACACATACACAAAAGAAAACGCATGTCAGCCTACAATTTATGCAATCCTATCCAATGCCTCCAAATGCGAATTTCGTAGGTATATTGGCGGAAGTAAGTATTTTTGGGTATATTTTGGATAAAAAGCTGTGGTAACACCGTAGCGATCGTATATTTTCCCTGTGCAAGTTGGTATATTTCAGTATTTTATTTGAGGTGCTTCGTTTTTTTCGTAAAATTTAATCTGGGCACACTGCACTGGACACGACAATAAGCAGAACGTAGCCGCGCTCCAGTGCGGACAGGCAGCCCGCGCGCGTTCCCGCTCCCCAGTATAGAAGGACACTTATTACATAAAATACACAAGTACTAAGTAGCCAAAAGCCTCGTATTCAAGCAATACAAGTTTGTCAAAAGTTTTGTTGTGATTTGTTTAAAAATATCATTGGCTGTGTTTCTGGTGATCTTTTTTGCATTTCTGAGTGACTTCGCCTTTCTTGGTCAATGGATATTCGCATTGCAGTTTACCTCGGCTACAGTAACAATACCTATACTCACATCTAGAACCACTCTGATTTTGCCGGGTTTCTAACAGATATCCAACGTTTTATAAACTGGTTCAACAGCAAGTGAATCATTTAGGATACATTCTGTTTGAATTTATTTTTTGAAGTCGATTTGAAAAGGCTCATACGTCCCTTCATCAAGTTTTACGTCGAATAAAAACGTACAGGGTTACGAAACACTAGTATAGCTTTTTAATACAGTTTGTTTTATTTGTGTTCTATTCTGAGCCAAATTTGTATGGGACCGTTATTCATCTCCTTTGCGGAATACGACTTGATGCTCAATTATTCTAATATTAGGGCTGTGGAAACATTGAAGAATCACAAAAAAGCGCGAATTTGCTGTCGTTACCGAATTCAATTAGTTTCTATATCGAAATGAAGCGTTAATGAAGTTAGTAAATAGGTGATCGCCGATGCTAAAAGCATCATGCTGAAGCGAAGGTGGTTACAAAAAAAAAATTAACACACTGAACTATAACACTGTTTTTAATTTCCCCCCCTAGTTGGCGGTCCCAAGTAGCAGTTCACCTGCGCAGCGGTGACGCAGAGGCCGCACTAGCTGTGTGCAGGCGTCGCGGCCAGCAGTGCCCGCGCGTGTGGCTGGACGTGCTGTGGGCCCCGCCCCCGCCTCACTGCCTGCCCGAGCTGCTCAACGTCATCGGTCAGTACACGCAGTAGTAGCAAGTAGCAGTGCGCCTGCGCAGACGTCGCGGCCCTCAGTGCCCGCGCGTGTGGCTGGACGTGCTGTGGGCCCCGCCCCCGCCGCACTGCCTGCCCGAGCTGCTCAACGTCATCGGTCAGTACACGCAGTAGTAGCAAGTAGCAGTGCGCCTGCGCAGACGTCGCGGCCCGCAGTGCCCGCGCGTGTGGCTGGACGTGCTGTGGGCCCCGCCCCCGCCTCACTGCCTGCCCGAGCTGCTCAACGTCATCGGTCAGTACACGCAGTAGTAGCAAGTAGCAGTGCGCCTGCGCAGACGTCGCGGCCCTCAGTGCCCGCGCGTGTGGCTGGACGTGCTGTGGGCCCCGCCCCCGCCGCACTGCCTGCCCGAGCTGCTCAACGTCATCGGTCAGTACACGCAGTAGTAGCAAGTAGCAGTGCGCCTGCGCAGACGTCGCGGCCCGCAGTGCCCGCGCGTGTGGCTGGACGTGCTGTGGGCCCCGCCCCCGCCGCACTGCCTGCCCGAGCTGCTCAACGTCATCGGTCAGTACACGCAGTAGTAGCAAGTAGCAGTGCGCCTGCGCAGACGTCGCGGCCCGCAGTGCCCGCGCGTGTGGCTGGACGTGCTGTGGGCCCCGCCCCCGCCGCACTGCCTGCCCGAGCTGCTCAACGTCATCGGTCAGTACACGCAGTAGTAGCAAGTAGCAGTGCGCCTGCGCAGACGTCGCGGCCCGCAGTGCCCGCGCGTGTGGCTGGACGTGCTGTGGGCCCCGCCCCCGCCGCACTGCCTGCCCGAGCTGCTCAACGTCATCGGTCAGTACACGCAGTAGTAGCAAGTAGCAGTGCGCCTGCGCAGACGTCGCGGCCCGCAGTGCCCGCGCGTGTGGCTGGACGTGCTGTGGGCCCCGCCCCCGCCGCACTGCCTGCCCGAGCTGCTCAACGTCATCGGTCAGTACACGCAGTAGTAGCAAGTAGCAGTGCTCCTGCGCAGACGTCGCGGCCAGCAGTGCCCTACTAATACTACTATTTCAAGTTATGCGCCTCGGCAATCATCGTTTTTCCGAGTTAGTACGAATAAGCTGCCAATACGAAGTACTGCGTGACAGACACTTAAAATAAAGAAGAACATTGTTAAAAGCATTTTAAAAATTTGCATATTAATGTAATAAATCTTGTCCACAGCTAATGAAAAGTTACTGTCACCTATTCTTGTCATCGACTGTCTCGCTAGCACACCTACATACACATTAGGAGATGTTAGAAAGTAAGTATACGTTAACCACCATATATTTTGTAAATATTTATTGTTTTGCAAGTACAAATCTAATAGCATTCTTCGCAGTGCAGTTTTCATTACTAAGTTGTATTGTTGGCTGACGTATATCTGGGCGGGCCGCGGCGCATTACAAAAATGCTTCTACATCACTTTCGTATATTTTTTTATAAATCGTCGCACGCAAAAGGCAAATGAAGAGCAGTGGTGCCCCAGTGTAATGGCCGCGACTTACGATTTGTAGGTCGTAGGTTCGAATCCAGACAGGCGAATTACTTTGTGTAAATTATTTCATCACTACTGCTCTCAAAACGGTGGAGGAAAACATCGTGAGGAAACCGGCATGTCCTAGAACCAAAATTCGAAGACTAGTGACATCTAGCAACCCGCACTGGGTCAGCGTTGTGGATTACGGCCCACTCCCTCTCACAGAGAGGGGGCCTGCGTCCCAGCAGTGTGAAGATTACAGGCTTATGCTACACAAAAAGCGGCCCGCACTGCACTTTTTAAATTTGATGATGTGTTTAATATTTGAAATTCTAAAATCGACTTAGCTTGCATGCTCTAATTGAGCAGCAGTATTTCCATATTAAGGGGAGGCCCACACTGCACCGCATCACGCAGCGGGGTGCGTGAAAGGGAGCCAAATTCCACGCGCGTGTGTGCGTTATCTGAGCTCCGCTGCGTGATGCGGTGCAGTGTGCAAATCGCCCAATTATGGCAATATAAAAAAAATCTTTAAAAATCTTCTTTTTCTTCCAAGGTATTTAACAGAGGTCCTAAAATCCGAGAACGAAGTTATAATCAGAGAACAACAACTTTCATCTAAATACCGTACCGAGAGCGAGAAAATGCGTGAACAGACCACTGTGCTACAGAGCCAGCCCGTCGTGTTCCAGTCGTCACGCTGTGCCGCCTGCCAAAAGCCGCTGGAACTGCCCACCATACACTTCTTATGTCAACACTCCTTCCATCAGAGGTGAGCTTTCAGAGCGTGCTACAGAATTCTTCGTGACTAAACGTGAAAAATACCGGGCGTATCGCGTCTACAGGATCAAATTAAATTAGCTAGCGAAAGTCCACAGTTGGAATTTGCGTGATCCAAACGATAAAATAACAAAAAAAAGATGTTTCTTAATGAGATCAACGACCGCAGATGAAATATCATTGAAAAATCAGTTATTTTTTTTTTGTAAACTTCACAGATGTGGATCGATATCTTAAGAGAAAACTAGTCGCGAGCTCGAACTCACTACTGGTCATGGCTAAAAAGCACGCTGTCTCAGCTAGCTTCGTGTCTGATAGAGCTAGTATCAGTGATGAGCAGTTAGACGCTAGTCTACATGCGCAACGTTTAGTTATCACGCACAGAAACATCGTTATGAACTGTAGGCGCGTAAAAAAAATCGAAAAGTGCTTTGGATAATCGAGATTTATTTATTTATATTTTAAAAACCACTGCATAAATCAATTATTTATAATGTTTATTAAACTCTTCGATAACTGAGCTTTGTCGGTACCGTTTTGTTTTTGAAGATTTTACAGTTCTCTTATTACTTATTTACACCCAAAGTTACGTTAAAAATAGCAAGAAAAACGAATCATTGTTGGCTCATAACTTTTTAATGGCTTTTTATTTTACTGTTCTGTTTCCGTACAGACACTATTAGTAATAAGTCAAAACGATATCATGTTTAACTTTGGATGCGTAATGTCCAACAGTGGAGTAATACTCTCCCGAAATTTGTATGGAAATAATATCGACTAGTGGTGCCTTAATACGATGCAACACAAAAAAATACAGATTTTCTATACTTATGCTTCAAGTAAACCAACCAGCAGCGCCTTTGAGATATTGTTTCTTTATTTTGTTTTATCTCTTTATCCGTCATATCTGCGGAGTTTGACTAGCTAATTGAATACTACCTTGTGTACAATCTTAATCTATGTGATTGTCTAAGATTGAAACTACATGTTGACGTTTGTTGTTGATCAAAAAGTGCTTTTCCTCATTTGTTTTCAGCTGTTTCACAACATACACGGAATCGGAAAATGAATGTCTAGTGTGTGCGAGCGCCCGACGCCGACCTGACTCACAGCCACACGTCGCGGAGGCGTTACATGCAAGACTGCACAACGAACATGACCCGTAAGTACTACACCTGCATGACCTAACTTCAATTCAGAATCTCAGATAATTATCTAGTCTTAGGGCCGATTTTTCAATCGACAGATAATTCTTATTCATGGAATAAAATTGACGCCTGACAGATTCAGTATGCAACAACTGTCAAAAATTCAAAATTATTCCTAGGATAAAATTACCTGGCGTTGGAAAAATCAGCCCTTAGAAAAATAAACTCAATGTCTTATACGACAAAGTTCAAATTCCATTGCAACAAAATGGAAGTTACAAATTTATTTATAACTTTCATTTTCATCACTCAAAAATCAACTCAAACTACATATTATCGCTGATAAAGTTGATATAATGGCAATGAATATAGACGGTCTGAATCTGAATTCAATTAAAAATTATTGCGAGTACGTCGCTGAGGCTCACAGTATACGCGCTAAGACTCAGCCCAGCACCCTAATTGTAAAACACACTATCGCAATCTGAATAATTTTGAAGCATATAGCTAATCCATTGCTTCATATGTTCGAAAAATGTGTCTGCTCAACAACGTAAAAAATGCAATGAATGTTGTTGAACTGTCAAATTGAAACCTATAGCTACTGATCGTGTGTTACGCAATTTGGTACCAGGATCGCACAGGCGCGTTTTTCGTTTTTGTTTTGCGCACTGGATTTTCAATGCACTGCTTAGCGCCGAGAGTTGAAAATCCAACAGTGTGTTTTTTTTTAACGCCCTGGGAGCGTTCTGTTGGATTCTCAACGCTCAGTTCAACACTGAGAGTTGAAAATCCAGTTCGCAATAAAATCGCGCCGCCGCGCAGGTCTATTACCTTTATTTAGCTCGTGCTTTGACTTAGACATGAGCCCGTCTCTATCTTGCACTTTTAGTTTGACAGCTGTGGGACAGTGACAGAAATAACGCTTAGCCAAAGTACGCTGATAGATCTAAGCTAAGTAACGTTCATGGATCTCGGCCTTACATTCTACGCTGCTGAGACTCACAGTTTTCGTCGCTCGTTATACTGCATATTATGCCACCGCGACACTGCACGAACATGACCCGTAATTGAATGATTACTACTCGCGTAATTAGTAATTCAAAGCTACTTTCAGAGTAATCAAGGGAATAGTCTATTCACTATTAAGTATCCAGTATGCGACAGTTGCGAACCACTTTTCGGCCACTAGTCGAGGTCGTTTTTTTAATGAATTCCTTTCTTAGGTACCTTTCTGCATCCAATCTGCAGTACACACAAAATTGAGACTTATTTCTTACGTGTAATGTATTAAAAGTAGCAAACACTATTGGCCTGCTTGAGTTAAAACTTCCTCGCTCCTAATTTGCTTTGCCCGACGGGGTCAATAATGAATTCATCTAAACATCTAACTAAACTAATATTGTAAAGAGAAAAGATTAGATTTTTTGTATGTTTGTTTGTTACGCTTTCACGCTAAAACGGCTGAACGGATTTCGATGAAATTTGGCACATGGGTCCTGACCATGATCTGGATTAGGACATAGGTACTTTTAACCCGATGTACCCACGGAATCGAGACTTATGCAGGTGTATCCGCGGGGCGCAGCTATTATTAATAAAAGTTTGTCACACATGAATGATTGAGTATTGAGTTACTCTTTAGCCCCGTTTGCAACACATATCACTAAACGCATTTAACGCTAAGTAAATGAATTTAAAACATTGTTCTAATTCTGCCAATCACTTGAAGAATACAGAGACAGAATGATGTGGGGCTTGTAGCTAAATAATAACAGCCGCACCGGTCAATCGATCAGGTTAACTTACGCTTGCCGCGGTTAGCCCGTGGATGGGTGACCATCTTCATATACCAAGGCCCCTCCTTGCCTCGGAAATCACGTTAAGCCGTTGGTCCCGGCTGTTATTTGTGGATCTTTGACAGTCGTTATAGGTTGTGAGAAGCCCAAAAGTCTGACAACCAGTCTTACCAACGGGTTGCCACTGGGTTGTGGTGGTTAGATAGGAATACTGGTATCCAGCTGCATCCAGTTATATTGGAAGCTTACCCCAACATAGTTGGGAAAAGGCTAGGTAGAATAGAATAGCGTTACACGCATTTTGTGTTGTGGCGTTAGCGAGCCATAGAAGCGACTGGTAGACTTAACATTGATCTAGGCCCTTAGAGCACGAATGATAGAATTAATCGCCAGTAAGATTGTTTCAGCATATAGGTACTTATAATAATATCATCAAATTACATTTGTATACCATTCCAGCATTTTACAGAATATCAATGAATGTTTCTATGAAAAGTTACTATTGTAGCACAATAATCCATTGATGTCACTGTGTGGTCTTGCTGGCTATATTAACAAGTCCTATAGTCCTATCAAACTTAGTATTAATAAAAAGGTATCTGTAACAGTTTCTTATTAAGTGAAGTGTAGTAAATCTCGGAAAGTTTAACAGAAATGGATTTCTTTACTACATTCATTATGATCGGTTTGAAAGTTTTTACGTTTATATTCATTAAAATATAGACGGACGATACAAATGTATTTCGTAAGAATTAAAAAGTACAAATAGGGTTTAAATGGGAGGGATCTTTAAATGATAATTTTAAAATATAAGTCCTATTCCTCATTACTTTTTAACTGATTTATGAAAAACGGATAATCGATACTAAAACGTATTCTGTGTACACCTGACGCAACATTGATCGAAGTAAGCCAGTCGGTTGGCTGCGCGCACGCAATCATGTCGTCTTATCGACGCAATCGCATTTAATTTACCAAAATATTAACGCGATAACGTGAAACATAGTGTTCAAATTTAAAAAATGTATTTATCACTGATCAAGTCTATCACAGTTGCACCATTTTCGTGGTGTTTTCCCAATAATACGGAAGAGAGGTATGGGTGAGTGAGATTTTATTATTGTCAACATAGTTTTTTATTCTGTTTAGATTATTTTGTAACTTATTTAGTAACCCGTCCCTGCTTCTCATAGAAGCGATCTACAGATGCGGCCACATTTCAAAACATCAAGATTTTTGTGTTATACTTAACTTAAATATGAATGTCTTGTACAGATAAATCTTCCGGATTAAATTCTCTAAATGATAGTGAAGGGTACATCAAAATTCTTTGCGAACTTTAGAAGAATTAAGCTATCACACAGACAGACTGAAAACACTTTCTGATCTGTGAACTTTGTTAATAGAAAAATTGCATAGCATTTACAAGTCACGGTAAAAAGCGTGTGTTTTTGTTAATACCTACCGATACGTTATCGGAAAGATTTATGATTTTATCGCCCTTTGAAATTGAATCTTGTTTTTAGTTAAACGTTTTCATGTAAAACTGCTTTGATTATAAAACTATTTTGTGATCATTTTAAAATAACAAAACAATATAAAGCAATAACTTTACTAATCCATCCTTCTACACCATAAAATATTATTTTAATATTATAAATGAGGACTCGATAGAATTACTTTGGCATTTATAATATACATATAGTCTGACTTGTTACCTTTGCACGTCTCAACGGCTGAACGGATTTCAATGAAAGGAACACAGCTAGAGCTTGACCTGCACCCTTATTGCGCAACACATTATCAATCTCAATCGTTTTGAAGGATATTGCTAATTCTTCTTAAGTTCCAAAAATGTGTCTGGCTTTACAACTTAAATTACGCAATGAATGTTGTTGAACTGTCACCTCTGACCTAGACTAGAGTCAAGAGCAAACCCATTTCAAATAAAAAAAAACTGTCAAAATGAAAACCATAGCCACTGATAGTGTATTACACAATCACCCCACTGCGTTAGGACATAGGATATGTTTTATCCCGGTAGTACATGCCCGTGGGATGATATCCGAACAACACGCAGGCGTAACCGCGGTCAACAGCAAGTTACTAATAAGGCATTATTAAATTATAACTACTGACCATGGTTTTGATAATTTCATTGATCGAACGCCTAGAAAAAGACAACCATCGCCCATCATCCATAAAGGCTGTAATAAAAAGTTGTTATCGCTCACAGTATAAAAATCGTCATAAAAACATACTTTTTCTTTATCAGTAACTGCTATTTAAACATAGGTACAGCTGTATGTAACAGTAAAATGAATTAACAATAAAAAGGGCGTTTACAAGCCCTTTTGTTTCTCATGACCTATGCTTGCGTCGTCTTCCCACACGCGAAGCCTCACCATCTGCATAAAATGCAGACCGTCCTGAACCGTTTCCTCAAAAAGGTCACGGGAGCTCCCTTCTATTTCCGCAATGAGAGTTTGGCACTCCAATCCTCTGATTGCGGCGGCCTCCGCATAAGTAGGATTCGCCGACCGAAGCATACCCTTACCATCCCCGACGACGCCACGACCCTCCTACAGGAGATCAGTAAGGCCACCAGTACTCTCAGAAAGTACAAGTCCAGACACCCGTCCTTCCGTCCTCGCCGTCGAGGCCCGTCGCGATGCCCCACACCATGTTCGCCCCGACCCTTGTTCGAGCCAACCCGCGCCGCTGAGCCAGTAGTTTTAAATTCGTCCCTAAATAATTCTGATCCAGCCTTTCCCTTGCTGTCCTCTCCCAGCGACGCCCTAAGCCGAGGTCCGTACCACAGGGGGTGCCCTGAGCGTTTCTTAGTTTTTAAATTTTTAAGCCCTGGCTAGAGGCCTTAATTTATTGAGGCATCCGCAGCCAAGCCCGGTTAAGCGCCGACAACTTCATAGGCTGAACTGCGAAATGCCTATTATATAAAAAAACCCTTTGTTTCATTACCATTAACCAAACATAAGATATAGCTAATCATATTTAAAAAGGCCCGTAGATACTCGTATAAACAATTGGCTTCTTGGATGTACCTGACATGTCTGTCTTTATCCACCTTCAAATTAGTTAGTAATCTTAGCCCCTGCCTTTGCCCGGCAGTGTCCTACTGCAGGGCATAGGCAAGGGCTATCTGGGGCACAATAAAAGCTTGCACATATTTGGGCGGGCCGCATGGCAGTGCAATGCATTGTAAAAATCTCTTTCGAGTACAGTATTTGTATCTCACGATGCGACGCGCGCTTTACTTTTAGTTACAAGTAAACAACATGCTGTGAATATTTGCGGAGCAGGAGCTCTCGGTACCGTCCGAGACAATAGCTAAGTCGGAAGTGTGTGCTGACGCTACTCGTCTTCACGCACACATTCATAGCGCATTTGTACGCTTATTAACCACGAGTAAAGTGCGTGTCGCTTCGTGAGATAAAAATGCTATATTTTATACGAACCATCGCACACATATTTGATCAACATACAACCACTGACCTGCAAATTGTAAAAACGTAAGAAAATTTTAATAGCCCGCTAAAATTCAGTACCTTGTGTTGTAATCAGCCATTGTCTCTTGGAAGATCAGTAACAACATGAACATTTCGGCCTCTCATGTTTTGGTAAGCAAGCCATCGTTCAGGTCAGGCCTCATTCCGGCAAATGTTGTGTGACACCGTGTTTTATAAACATACTTGTCTAGATACTTGGGGACTCACAATGGTTATTGTTAAATGCTTTTGAAAATATGTTTTATAAGAATACACTCTTTTATTCAATCTTTATTTTAAGGGCATCCCCCTTCAGAGGAGGGGCCCGTAAGGGCCGAAGCCTGCCGGGTGGCAGCGGAATTGTCCGAAAGGGTTACCGCTACCCCGGAACATAAAGGGCTAAGGAAGGAACACGGATGGGTTTTAGTCAGTAAGAGTCTGACACTCCCTTCCGCTCCACCCAGAGCGGAAGGGGTCATTTCATGATTTCCCATCCTTAAAAAAAAAGGGGGATGCGCTAGGTAGCCCGCGAAATTCGAATTTTCTTACAATTTTTGCATGTCAGTTTCATGTTGATTAAAAAAAATATTCGCGACCCAAACAAATATGACATTACAGAATCATAATCTTTAAAATCATCAATACAAGCCTCCAAGTTCAAATAATCGTATTGAATGACTATTTCATGAGCTATCAATATCAAGAAATGTAAGAAAATTTGAATTTTGCGAGTTAGTTACCTTGGCGCCAGAGCGGCCTGTGGCTAAGTGCTAACAGCAGCACAGGTCGATCGATCAGGTTAAGCTACGCTTGCCGCGACTGGTCCGTGGATGGGTGACCATCTTAATATATCTAGACCCCTTCGTGCCTCGGAAGGTGCGCTAAACCGTTGGTCCCGGCTGTCATTGGTGGATCTTTGTCAGTCGTTACGGATAATCAGAAGCCCAAAAGTCTGACAATCAGTCTTACCAAGGGGATCGTATTACCCAGTAACTGATTGTGGAGGTCAGATAGGCAGTCGCTCCATGTAAAATACTGGTAGTCAGCTGCATCCGGTTAGACTGGAAGCCGACCCCAGCATAGTTGGGAAAAGGCTAGACAGATGATTTCGTTTGCGCTATCCAGTTTTCTGCTCTCACCGTGTTCTAGATTATTGTCATCATTCTCGGATATCGCAAATGGAGTCAGGAAGAGAGCTTAATCAGTCCTTATCTCGCGTCGCCTTTATGTCCGCATCATGACCGTCGCACACTTTTGCTTTGCGTCGAGTTGTTGTTGAGTGGTGTTACTTATACTAGTATTATGTTATACTGTACTAGCTGTGTACCGCGGTTTTTCTTTTTGGTTGTAGTGCGCTGTTGAATGCCTAATAACTCTCTGTCACCTTCCAGTTACGCAGTAGTCTCAGAATACTATGGACGCGGTCTATTCAACAAGCTGACCGTAGTAACAGAGAGTGGGGCAGTAGAGCCTCCCACACCGGTCGGGCCCGCTCAGCCGACACCGCCCGCGCCGACTCCCGCGCCGCAGCCGTACGGACCCGGCGCTGAGGCCAAGCTAAGACAAGCGGAGGGACAGAGCAAGCAGGGTGAGTTGAACTAAAGCCGTATTTTTACGACACGTAAGACACGTGGAGGTCAGATACGCAGTCACTCTATGTAAAATACTGGTATTAAACTGCATCCGGTTAGACTGGAAACTGACCCCAACATAGGAAAAGACTAGGAAGATGATGATCCATCTGATAGAGATCTCTGTATATCTATTTTAAAATATACATTATAGCTAAATGTCACCAACATCGTTATTTCACGGTACGGAATTATGAATAACATTCTAAACTATTTCAGTAACTAGTATTTCATTAATTAATATTCTCTTATCAAAACCCAACGAAATTACCATTAAAAACAAGGTCATTTTTATTTTTCATTAAATTATTACACTTCACACTAATATGCGCGTGCGCGTTTTGTTTGTGCAGAATATACAATTTTTCTTTCTTTCTATTATTATAAAGGCGAAAATTTGTGAGCGTGTGTTTGTGTTTATATGTTTTTTACTTCTTCACGCTCAAACGGCTGGACCAATTTTGATAAAATGTTGCATGGAGGTAGCTGACACCCTGGATTAACATATAGGCTACTTTTTGTCCCGATATTCTCACGGGATCGACACTTATGCGGGTAAAACCGCGGGGCGCAGCTAGTATCATCATAAATAACGACCATGAGAAGGGGTGAATTTATGTATGTATGTACTAACGACCTATTATTATTATTTTCAGTATTCGTATCAAACACAGCAAAACAAGTGGCACCAAAAGGCACCACCGTAGTTCCCGTCCCAGAGGGTAGAATGAGGCTAATCGAGCAACAACGATACAGCTCGAGCCTCGAAGCAAACCTGAACAAACTGGAGCCACCGGTACACAAGCTATCCCCATACTCCTCACCAATCACGGCTAAGAAACGTTTTGAGGAAAAACCTCGAAGTACTGGAGTCTCACCCGTCGTTCATCATAATATTTCTGCAGCCATAAGCAATGCGTCAAACAAAAATCCTTTCGAAGATGACACCTATGATGAAGCCAAAAACCCTTTTGCTGAAGAAGCTACGGAACCAAAGAACCCTTTTAGCGAAGATGATGATTACGACAGTAATTACAACCCGTTTTCATGAAGCGAGTGTCAGTTGACTTGTGCTAAACTTTAAAGTGATCGGGCGCACTTGGTGTGCTAAGCAGTTGGACTGAGTACTATTTTAATCGTGCTTTACTAAAGTTACGAGAAATAGCAATTAAAAATGTTAACACATAAAATCACGTTTGTAATTCCCGAAAGTTTATGCAGAGGTGTACCTGTAGTACGCCGTCATTGTAGGATTTGTAGGCAATAATTTGAATTTTTGCTTTGTATATATGCACACTATAATCCAACTTATGGTCCGGCCATACTGTTGAATTGTCTTACAATCAAAGTGTATCAATTTAGTTGAACTGTGTAATCTATTTCCCTACTGCCTACATAATATAAAGTCGCTTTTCGTGTCTGTCGAATGTGACCACGTTGTTCTTCTAAATTACGGACGTAACGGGTTTCGATGCGGTTTTCATCATCATTTAGATAATTTATTCCGAATAGTTTTGTTTATATAAAACTTACATATAATAAAGAAAACTCGAATGGTAAAAACCACAGTTAAAGATTCACCTAGATAACCCAAAAGCAACTACTTTTCGTGCCAAAAATCGCACCACCTTACGTACAAAAATCGTAAGCCGCCACTTTCGCGCTCAGTCCTGCAGTGTACTGCTGGCTGGATGAGTGTGAGCGCTGGCGCTAGGCCCAGGGGGTGGGGCGAGACGGGTGCCGCACGCGATCTTTGAATCGATTTGATTTTCCCATGACTGAATACTGCTTGTGACGTCATAGTAGGTAGTCAAAAAATTGCGCGCTTCGTTTTCATATAGATCGTGATACTTGCGTTATCTAGGTCTATCTGTATCTGTGGCCACGGGCCTTCAAAGCTTTGTCCGATAGAGATAATTCAAAATATCAATCAGTAATAGGGTTATATGAACTTAGAGGGTTGTATTGATGATTTTAATGATTATAATTCTGTAAACACATATTCGTTACGGTCGCGAATCATATTTTGTTCAACATGCAACCTGACACTAGCATGCAAATTGCATAAAACGTAAGAAAATTTGAATTTCGCGGTCTACCCTGGCGTTTCCCCCTCAAGTGATTTGCGGTGCGAGTGGGCATAAATGTCTGTGACATAATGATTGTGCCCTTATTCCGAAATGAAACAGAACATAAAAGGGCGATGCCATCACTACTGCAAAACGTTATCGTAATTTTGATTTTATAATCTGCTGTACTTATGTAAACTTCACTTTCTTGCAATGAAAGAAACGCCAAAAGACTGCAATGGATTTTTATAGCAATAAAAACATGATTTAAAAAAAAAAGTCGAGAGGTGTCGTAGGACACCAGGTTGGAACGAAGTTCATTTCGCTGCATATCATGTATTAAGCCACCGCGGTCATACCGCCAACAATAGATTTTCTATTGTCTGTTGTCTGGCAGTCAACATGTTAAATAACAGGCAAAATGAATTAAATTAACAACGTTTGAGAGCACCTAACTAAATGAAAAAAAGTTTTGTGGCAGCCTCATAAAATGTTACATGTGCGTGTTGTTGTTTCGAACAAAATGTTACACTTGTTTTGAACAAAATGTTACACTTGACTCGAACAAAATTTTACACTTGTTTCGGTCAAAATATTACACTTGTTTCGATCAAAATGTTACACTTGTTTCGAACAAAATGTTACACTTGTTTCAAACAAAATGTTACACTTGTTTCGAACAAAATGTTACACTTGTTTCTGTCAAAATTTACCACAGTCAAAATGTTACTTGTTTTGGTCTAGCTCCCATTCGCCAAGTGTCCAGAGTATATGTGCGATAAGGAGCTTCGTTCCAATAAAAATAATTTTTGTTTCCACACAATGCATGCTTTTTTCGATCGTCCTTTTATATAAAGAAAAATAGTTCAATTGTTAGTTATTTATCTTACTGGAATATTATTGTCGTAATATATTATTTTTTATGTAAATCATAGGTCTGATATTTCACTTATAAATAAAATTGTTTGTAATCAAAATATTTTTCACCTTAATTTTGACTTGTACGAATTTATTTATCAAACAAACTAGTCAAACAGTAAATATGCTATTCCCTTATATTTTATTATAGTGTGTCAAAATGTATTGTACAATATTAATGTATTGTACAATATTAATGCATTCCTTATTTAGACATTCATTATTATTTGATGTACATAATATAAAGGTTCTTAATGGACAATGGAAACTATCCTCCTTACTAAAACGTATTATATCAGATGAATAGTTACGCACTGATTTCTCTCTTTCAGTCGTCAGTAATTTGAATTTCCAAAGAAGAAGACAAAGCGTTGTGTAACTATACAGACGCTATACAACCGTTTATTAGTAAGGGGGTATGCATAGACTTATAAAAAAAGATGGACTCCGCGCCATGCATATCGAAAGTGAAGCACAGTATGACATTGACCGTTTGTACAGACACGCCTCACTCTCACATTTACATATTTACACTTCACTTTCGATATGCGTGGCGCGGAGTCCATCTCTTTTTATAAGTCTATGGGGGTATGTATTCTTTTGTAAGCTATATCCATTTTGTATCATGATTGCATGTGATAATAAATATATACTTAAATTAAGTTATGCTTATGTTTTTCTACTTAATACTTTTCTCGCCACCTTTAAATATGCTTTGCACTTACAACCAGGACAGAAAACCAGCGTTATAGTACGAGAGCCCACGACCAATACTATGTCGCATCGTTTTACGGCCTAAACCGTATAAAATCGTTAGTTTAGTTAGAACTTTAGATGATTCTGAACCTGACGCGGTGGGCTGTACGTGGCAGTCGTAAAAGGGCCCATTTCTGTCATGTCATGCAGGCGGCATGCTCGCCCCTCCGTGAGCAAGCGCCGTTGAAAATGCTCTGGGTTCCCAAGCGGGCCACGGGCATGACCAGTTTGATGCCAAAATCCGACGTTGGCAGTGTTCAACATGATTGATTGGGACTTAGTAATTATCGCCCTTTTGGCAGAGGAAGAGGATCAACTTTTCTTCGTCCATGATTTCCAACTGACGCAGCCGGCCGCGCCGTAGGTAGAACAGACGTCCAGATAGTAAATCTCGCAGTGGCAACAATAAGCGCGGGCGGCTCGAGCGCGCTCGCGCATGTAGAACGCATACTCGAACACGCATCTTGCAAGCTCGAGCATGATCGAGCATCAAGTTTGGACGTGTATTTGCGTGAATTTTGCAATGTATGAAATTTTCATAAGATTAATTTTTCAGTAATCTCAGAAAATGCTCTGCTCTTGGTGTGCGATGACGCTTAGATGTTTATGTGTTTGATGTTGGATAAGTAAAAGAAAACAACGACTTGGAAATTTTCAAAGCATTTTATTTATGACCTTTAACACTGTGTATAATATATTTTGATAGTACATTTAGAGCAATGAGTAATATTACCAATCATTACATTGTTCTTATTTTCATAAATTGAATGAAATTCATAAATTATATATAGAATATATAATTTGTTTTCAATATCATTCTCGCCCAACAATCAACAATCACTATCGTAATCACAAGAGCGGCGCCGGCGCAGCCGCTGTGACGTCACAGGCGGCCGCGCCACGCACCACAGAACAACGACGCATACCAAATAAATTAGATGAGAAATAAACCAAACGTAATCAAAACAACAGCTAGTCCTATAAAAATAGCAGTATAGCTTAAACAGTATACTCTATAAAAAAATATAATCCAGCGTCCAGCTGTATCTCTAATTTAAAATGTTTTGTTTCCATAGAATTACAATAATATAACAACTAAACGCGAATTAGCAAACGAAACGTCAAAGGAAATAAAAAGCTATAAAATATATCTTTTCAGCCGCCTCGACACACCCGTGGTTTTTCATTCTGCTCGCTATTACTCTACGTAAACACCATTTTGCTATGCAAAATACATTACCCTATTTATTTCAAAAAAAGGAAATAAGTAATATACAAACTTTGGAATGTAATGTAAATACAAAAAAAATGACTAGAAAAGAAAGGTATTAAAAAACATGTCATTCAGCTTGAGATCTCGTTCACCCTTTACAGCACACCTATTGAAGAAGTTAAACAATTATTAATTTTGATGAAGAAGTACTTGGACATAGTAATCTGTTAGATCCTTACATTTGTAAGAGCGTTTCGTGTTTCAATAAAGCACACCGCCAAACTATTGAACCAGTACACGAATGAAAAATAAATTTTGCAATATTTGACGTTGTGCTGTACAAACTGAAACGGTACATAGGTAATCATTTTATAATCTCGACGACAAACGTATTAATTTCAATTTCAAGAAATATTACCTATAACACACAGCATGTCTAAATTTTGGATAATACTTTTTGTTCTTATAGCTACGTCATTATACGCTAAATTATTATCAGGATATCCTCTAGTGTTAGCCGAATATGTCATGTCTACAGTTAGTGTGTAAGCCGGTGTGACTGGACTTTTAACAGGAGAAAGCTATTTTTTTTTTCTGTAACCCATGTAAGTACCAAATGAAGTAAAATATTTACAAAGACTATGAGTCTTAAGCTTACAAGTTTGTTATATAACTATGTATGCTCGATTTCGAATGAAAAATAGTCACCTAGAAGCGATAGTATAGTGACAATTATTATATTTATTCCACATTTATCAAAGCGGTAACAAGAGTAAACAATTGCTCGGCCTTACAACAGTGTTGGAGATAAAAGTAATGCCTTTAAAGATCATCCATATAAAACTACAGTCACATTCATTTTCTACCTACGATGATATTGATGTCGTATCTGTATAAATATATGCAGTACTATGGACTGGTGAGACGACGGGGACAGGGGGACAGGAGGGGGGGAGGTAAGGGACAACGTAACACTGAAACACGTATTAACACACTACTTTGTGATTGATCGCAGCACAGCATGGGGCTACTCTACCACGTACATGTACCTACACGGTATATGACTAGAACGTACGGAATGCTCCGAACGGAATTATCGGTAATCGAGAAATCATCGAGATATACCTGAGTAACATCACATTAACCTACTTTATACATCCCATATAAAGAATTTGAAATAAAACATCGTTACACAAAACAATATCAAGTTAAATAATATTACCAACTACATCGTGTAGCGTAAATGATTTATAATGCATAGTCTACATTTAACTACAAATATTTAATGTATTTACAATCGATACTAAAACGTGAAACGATTACGTATGACGACATACGAGTTCGGATTACCGCCACCACGGCCTTTTGAGCCTCAAAATATAATTTTATACTACCGTTCGGGTCATACGTATATACAAGGTAAATTACATTAATAATGTATCCAACTTTAGAAGAAAATTTATATAGTTCAGTAATTTGTCTTTTCACAAGTACAATGTTTTTTTTTTTTCTTTAAATTCTTATGTATAATCATGTTACAAATGGAGTCTATCACACACCGCCGATATTATTTGTGCGCAACACAATTATCGTTTTTATTGCACAGAAGTTGTACGTAGACATACGCATTAACATTTTCTACAAGTTGGCCGATGGACCACGATAGGTAGGTTACATGAATGCTGGTAATATACTCATAAGGTGTCGTTATTATATATTTTTGACTGTATATTTTAATGGAACTATATTAGTATCGTGGTCCAAAGTTGCCATTACAAGATAGATTAAAAGAAGAGCTTTTAATAGGCCTTAAAGACATTGAAACAGCTCGTAATTTCAACTAGACGTACATTATATTATTATAGTGTACGTTTTTATAATCAATGTAAATATTATCTTTACCCCGTTCCTGTTATAATCAGTGCACCGGTTTGGTCCCAACTCGTTCGACCCTCGCACTAAACTATAAAATTCTAAACTTCAGGATTAATTGACCAGTTTTTGGCTAGATATTTGGCACTTTAATATTTTTGGTTAAAATAAATAAAATCTCTTTTCACGAGTATAATATTACTTTGTAATATAAATAGGAATTAAGCTACATCAATATTGTATAATTTAGAAAGACACTTTCTTGATTTAATCAGAAATATGTAAGTCCAATGTCAGTGCCAAAGACTGGTTATTTCATCCAATTAGCAAATATAATAAATAAAATATATACATATATATCTATTTACGTATATATCGTATATCGCATTAAATGCAGCTGCTTCATATAATACTGATAATCAAACTTAGATATGCTAAAATAATTGATTTATTTTGCGTGCCCTCTAACTTTATTCGTATTATCTTGTGGCCCCAGAGTTGACGAAACAAAATTATGATTTATAGAAATAGTTAACTTCGTATAAAAAGTATGAAAATTCTCACTTACTAGTGATGGTTAAAAACATCACCAAGTCTTGGTATCCAATCTTTTTTCGAATTGGTAACACCGCTATACAACCTTCGTCAATAATTTTGGCAACTTTGAATACGAAATGAACTATGTCACTAAATATTATGTAAATGGACCACAGTAAATAAAAGCTCTTCGTTGAGCGCTCAGTGACTATAAATATAGAATGACTATGCCCCACCAAACCAGTCACGGATATATTCCTCCATTAACGATTATTTCACTCGGTCTTTGGAATTAAACCTTTATCATCAATCACATAACGGATATTTTACAATATCTAGATATTTTATTGTATGCAGCTAAAAATCAGTTTAAGGAAACACCGTTACCTCGTTCCAATCTTCGTGCATATAGTATATTGAATTCGACATAATACTTGCGCAACTGTTCGCACAGTGCGATATATGATGTTAAATAAATATTGTTAAAATCAGCCTAAAAGTACTTTTCTTTTACTTTTTGTGTACTACCCTAACAATACGCTAGCGTAGTCAGTCTGAATTTTAACTCTTCAATATAAGATATGCAGAAAGACATATTTAGCTGAACACTTCTGCAACACAGTGAATTTGGAAACTTCATTAGATGAAACCAACAGATATTCGACAAGATTTTACAAGTAACTTTAATCGTTTCAAATTTATTCTAGTTTTGAACGCACAATGACTCAGAAGTATTCAATTTACCATCAACGTTAAGTTTACATAGCTGCCTTTGTTCCTAACATTTACATAACATTTTCAGTACTCACTTGATCCCAAGTTTAATTCCACAAACCGAACGTCCGAGCGGTTTCAATACCTTTGCAAGGCTTTGTGAGCGAGCGTTCCGTTGGAGACGCACTTAAAAAACGAGGATAGACTCCATGATGAGGGCGTCTCATGGTGCCCCGGCCGCCTTGTCGCCGCGTCGCGCCGACCGCGACCTGACACGACACAACTTCACACGTGTATATTGACAGGCCCGACCCAACGAACCCACTTAAGGGGGACCCGCTTAGCTAGCCCGCGAAATTTAAAAATTCTAACGTTTTTTGCAATTTGCAGATTGTCAGGTTATATGTTGATCAAAATATGATTTGCTATCGCGATCGTAACAAATATGGATGTATAAAATGATAATCATTAGAATTATAAACTCTAAGTTAGAATTGGCCTTAAGTGGACGATGTCATGATTTCATGAAATAGTCATTCAATAAGGTAATTTGAACTTTGAGACATGTATTGACTTTAATGATTATAATTCTTGTAAATAAACACTTGTTACAATCTAATATTTAATTATAATCATATTTTGATCCACATACAACATAATACTGACCAGCATGTTGCAAAAAACGTAAGACAATTTGAATTTCGCGGACTACGTTGGCGCTATCGTCTTAACAATAGGGAATTTTTGACACTACTGGCTGAATGGGCTTAATGCTTTTGCCTTAAAAAAGTGGCTGTAAAGGTGGAGTACCTATGCCTAAAAGTTGACAGTAAAGGTATTACCTTTGGCTGTAGGGGTTGGTGCTTTTGCCTCAGTGGCAGTATGGCTTGGAGTCTTAGCCCAAAAATGAAGAGATAAGCAGAATATGATTATTTGGTAATAGTAAATTTAAGAAGTAATTTCAAGATAACTGTCTTACTAGGTCAGGTCATGCATGTTATTAATATGAATGAACGGATAGTGAATGAAACAGAGAAGGTCAACTCACCTGATTTGTCCGGCAAGCAGTGGATTGATGGCGTACAGCCAGTCATGTACTTCCTTGTCGCCGAGTGTTTGCAGCAAGTAGCCGCGTTCCTTGCTCACCACGCTATTATGAAAATATATGACAATCATTTATAAACAAACACAGTTACACTTACAATTTTTATCCTGTATTGTAGCTGTAAGTCTTCCGTGACTGTGGAATTGCGGAGACCAGCTCGTTTGACTAGTTTTGAGATTAATAGCTTTGAGGACCCTTGTGATATCAACAACTTTGAAGCGATTATCTAATAGCTTTATTTCACCAATACCCTTCGAATTGCATTTGAGGCATGCGCCTGCGCAAGTGGACGTAACAACGTCATCTTTTGCATTTTTTTATTGTATTACCACATATTGAGGCAAACAAAACATTGGAATGGGGAAAGATAGCTGCCACGTTTTTGCCTATTGTCTTAACGACACGTAGGTGTGACGTCACGTACCTGAAGGTGTTGGGCATGCGGACCATCTGCTCCTGGTCCTCGGAGTACTCGACGTGCGCGTTGGCGAGGTTAATGACCGCGCGCTCGATAGGGTCGCGCTCGTCGCGGTATATGAACACGTAGGGTCGTCGGACCACCTATAAATGACAAGTTTTAGTTTGACTTCGCCATAATCGGTAAAAAATGGTAAAAATACTTCGCTCATGAATATTTTTTGACGTGATAACGTCTTATAAAACGATGAACGCCGGCTGCACGCACGAAAAAACACAACTCATTGTCACATTCCGTCTGAGCCACGGAGTACTCTTTCTGTACTCCGTGATCTGAGCCGAGCGTGCAAGCGAGAGAGAGGCACGATCGGCCTAAGCATTCGGCTTGGGACGCATCTATCTCTTACGACGTTATCACGTAAAATTATCGTCCGTAAACCGACGTTCTGTAAAGTCGGTTTATCATCAGAAAAAAAATTGGTTGTCTGTACAACCAATTTTTTTTTCTGATGATAATCATCTTGGCTTTATTTACAACGAAACCATCATGGAAATATGGAACTGTTTTCAATAACATTTAATCAATCATCAATTTCACTGGCTTAGCATCTCATGAAAAGTTTCCTGATAAAGGCTTTACGTTGTTGTGTTTAAAATAATTGATTTTTCATAAAGATAAGTTTTGTTTCTTTTTTTCAGTTATAAAACAATCAGTGACCTGAATACCATGAATAACATGAATCTAATCATTATGAATAAGTTACAGTATGAACATACCAGCCAACGCTTCTTCCAGCCATGTGTGCCATGCTGCAGCACATTGAGATGTCCCCGGCGTGCCACGGCCGCCGACACGCGCACCTCCTCGCAGTCCGGCACGTACAGCGCGGGCCCCAGCGCGCCGGGGCCCGTGGCGCCCAGGGCCCCGAGCGCGGCCCCGTGCGAGCCCGCCCAGCCGGACATCGACTTCTCTAGTAAACCGCGCTCCGGGGAGCAGAGTCTGGAATACGAAGTAATGTGAAAATTATCTACACTAATATTATAAAGAGGAAAGATTTGTACCTATTTTTGTATGTTTGTATATTTGTAATGAATAGGCTCAAAAAGTACTGGGCCGATTTAAAAAATTCTTTCACCAATAGAATGCTACATTCTTCCAATTTGACATAGGCTACATTTCATTTTGAAAAAAATTAGGGATCCTTGGTAAAATTTGAACAATGTAACCGAAGGTGTAGAAAAATGAGTCTCTTTCGTCGAATGCGCTGCCGAAACTATTAGCGATAGAACAAAATAATGTACAACAATATTGAAGAATATCATAATGTCTACAAAAAACTCCGCGGTAGCATATGTCCAACTATTGTAGTTATGTCACTACAACAACTTTTTTCATTTTAAACATTAATGAAAATGCTAACCAAATTCAAACCATGCTATTTATATGTTTATATTAATCCTTATCCAAATAAATTATTTTATGGTCAAGACCATTTAACTACCTATAAAATAGTTTTTAAATTATTTAAATTGGACTTTCCATTCAAAAGATATTACGAATTAAAAAATTCAAACAGTAAACAAAACCGCCATAGCGCCGTGGCCGTTGTTTGCGATGCAGTCTGAAAAGCGCGCCGGGCATCGCGGCGGGCGGGGTGGAGGGGGTGTGGGATTTTTTAATATATAATTAATAAATAATAATTTTTTAATAAATAAAAATATTTGTGAAAAAAAGTGTTTTATATCCAAATTTCCAAAAATAAATATTTGTCTACCCCGTGCGAAGCCGGGACGGGCTGCTAGTAAATAATAAGCAGACACTAAAAAAAATCTGGTTGACACACCAATTACAGCCCGATTCAAACTTTATGGCGGCTCGGAATATGAGGCGAGTCACTGCGCAGTAACAAATTCACCTATTAGCAGCGGTGAGGGGTGAGGTACTGCGCAGCGAGCAGCGCACTTCACAGCAGTCATAAAGTTTGACGCGCACTATAGATACTCACTCGAAGCTGCTAGCACTGTGTATGGATGACAGCAGGCTGGGGGTGGAGATGTCTGCGGAGACACCCTCGTCCACTGGCGTGGCGGGCGACGCGGCTGCCTCTACCTCCTTGCCTGAGGAGCCTATCCTTCCTGCGAAAGATACAAAGCGTTTAGCTGTAATTCTACTTCTAATCTTGGGGCTAGCGCAGCCCTGTCAAGGCATAATGCCTTTGTCGATGGATGTACTGGCAGTGTCATTGAAATTCAAAAATTTAATTGTAACGCGATCAAGAAAACATCGTGTGGAAACCGGCATGCCCTAGAACAAAACATTCGAAGGTATGTGGCATCCACCAACCCGCACTGGGCCCGCGTGGTGGATTATGACCCACGCCCTCTCATAGAGAGGAGGCCTGTGTCCAAGCGGCTGTATAGACTGATCTGCTGTTATACAGAATCAGGGCCATTGCTTCATTGACAATAAGAGCGATATTAGATTACTTTATTTATTACTAGCTCTAGCCCGCGGCTTCGCCCGCGTGGAGGTCCAACGGGAATGTACTACCGAGTTAAAAAGTATCCTATCTCCTAATTCAGGACATGGTCCAAATTTCGTCTAAATCCGTTCAGCCGTTTTAGCGTGAAAGCGTTACAACCAAACAAACAAACTCACTTTCGCACTTATAATATTAATTAGTTAGGATTACGTAGCATACCTTGTATAAGTTTGATGTATTTGGTGGAGAGCTCTTTCTCGCGTGACGTCATTTCCCACGGCTCGTACAGCGACTCGTCGCGGGCGCAGTCCGCAGCCGCTTTAGCTGCCATGTTGCATACCTCCTGTTTAACAATTATCGTTGTCATTTTAATGTTCTAGCTTAGTTATGTTGAGTTGGCCTAATTCAATTTCCTCCGAATCCGTTCAGTAGTTTTTGCGTGAAAGAGTAACAAACATCCATCCATCCTCACAAACTTTCACGTTTTATAAACGTGTTAGTAGGATATATATATTTAGTAGGATAATAGGATTGATATAAGACAAGTGATGCAAACTTCAGCTTGATTGATAAAAAACAAATGATGCAAACTTCAGCTTTAATTCAGGTCGTTTTTCTTGTAAGCAATCTCATTAGCACATAGCATAATATCCCCGTACCTTCTCTGTCTTGGTGAAGTCGTTGGGCGCGACAGTGTTCTCGTGTCCGTGTCGCAGCCGCTCGCGCAGCGCCAGCAGGTGACGCGTGCGACCCACCATCTCCAGGCGGGTCATCTTCTCTAGCTCCCACTGCGGACAAGCAAGGGTTATTTATTATTGGTGGAAATTAATAAAGGCTTTAGGAAATACAGTTATTAAGGTTCCG
The DNA here is from genome assembly GCA_963669345.1 of Gortyna flavago. Taxonomy (NCBI): domain Eukaryota; kingdom Metazoa; phylum Arthropoda; class Insecta; order Lepidoptera; family Noctuidae; genus Gortyna; species Gortyna flavago. Next base: position 4,920,752 of record OY770144.1, read on the forward strand.
TACCTGAAAAGGAAACAACGGACCCTAATCCCGTCTCTCATTGAGAACATTTTTATTGTAAGGCCCTTTCACAAGCAATGCGAAATCCTAAGTTAATTTTTTTTAAATTAACATTTTCAAAAAACTAAATACAAGTTTTTGGTGCAAATTTTTTGACGGCATTACTATTTTAGCAACAACACTATCTAATAAAGGTGCAGCTAGATTGAAAGGTTGCAGTCGAATAATAACGTCGAATTTGCGATGGAATTATTTTTGGACAGCTGGATTACATTAATCGGCAATAGATTATTTTTTGAGACGAACAATATCAACTGGATAGCATAGATCAGCTGCAATCACCTAGATATTTATTTAATTATCACCGATTTTTAATTTAGATTATTATTTTATCATAAACCTACATGGGCGTTAGAAGGACGTTAGAAGAAAGTGACACAGTTCCAAAGAGTCTTTTCCTAAGGAGAAGAGCCGGCAAGAAAACCTCTCTTACTTTTTTTTGCCTTTTACAATGTTCAAAAATTACGGTGTTAATAGGTATGAGAGTGGACAGGCCTACACTGTTCTCACCAACAACTTTATTGCTTTGTTTGTTTAACAGGCACACTGAGGATTAAGAAGCAACAGTTCATTCCTTTTTTTTTATAAGGATGGGAAATCATCAAATGACCCCTCCCGCTCTGGGTGGAGCGGAAGGGAGTGTCAGACTCTTACTGACTAAAACCCATCCGTGTTCCTTCCTTAGCCCTTTATGTTCCGGGGCAGCGGTAACCCTTTCGGACAATCCCGCTGCCAACAGTTCATACCTGGTGATCAAATATGAGCGAGTCGCCGCGCGGCCTCCAACCATGTAGATTCTCTTCTCCGCGGACATATGTGCCGCTCGTGTCCAACACACGACGCTGGCGACGTTGTACACCTGTGCAATAATTAAACGAAGGTTAGTAAATACGTTACGTTATAGTTAATATGACCGAACCTAACCTGGCATGACAATGTGGTCAAACAAACGCTGCATGACCAAAAGCGCGTTAGGCAGACGACATCGTCAAAGTTGCAAAGGATTGGTGTAAGGAGAGATGCAGCTAAACAGGGCTAATGTGTATCTTTTTTTTTTTCACTCTAACTAATTTGCTTTGAATTAGCCGGCCCCTTGTATTTTAAGCAGCATTAAGCTCTTTATGCAACGCTCACTTGGCGAATTAGCACTTGAAACAGGTCCTCGTAATGATGATGTACTGCTACGCTACAGTACCTGGCTCCAGCGCGCGGTGCAGGCTGAGCTCGTACACGCCGGTGATGTGGTCGGCGCGCGCGGCTCGCGAGCCGAACAGCGCGCGGCGCAGCGAGCGGCCCGTGCGTGCCTCGCGACCTACCACTACCAGGGAGAGGTCCTTGGTGATGATGGCAGGGCGGCTGCAGTTGTCCACCTGACGCAAAAAAAACACCATTGAAAATCATCATCATCATTTCAGTCGAAAGACGTCGGCGGTGGCAAGGGCTATGCCTTGCTTCGTCACATCGACCGGTTCTGTGCTCCCAGATGAGCATTGACACTATTGTTGACTAATGAACTACTGGTTTATGCCTTAAAACGTTTTATGTCTACCCAGAAAATAATCTGGCTACGTTCGAGAAATGCGAGACCTGCTGGGCTTCTCACCCTCCACGTAACAAGTTTGTAAAACACTAGCGACCCGCCACTGCTATCTTTTTATGTGTAAGTTAAATATGAATGTATTATAAAAATAAACCTTCCAGCATACATTTTCTAAATATGATGATGAAACCCGCATTAAAATACGTTGCGCCGTTTAGAAGAATAACGGGTCACACAGACAGGCTCGCAAAACGATTTCAATTTTTAATTTGTATAGATACAGATGGTTCAAAAACGTCAACTTTTGATTATCATTGATTGCGAGACTTTAGACATTGACACGCTCAATGGCAAAGATCTTGACTCTGAAGTTCATACGGAATCGAAAGTTATTAATCAGTTGATTGGTATACTGACCTCCAAGTAAGCACTAAGCGTGATGTACACGACCTCTCCATTGGCGCTGACCCTGTTGAGTAGCGGGGATCCGTGCAGACTACTGTCCCAGGCCGCTTCGAACCTAATATTACCGACATTATTTTATTTTCTGTGCCATTTAAAAACTTATTTTTAAAGCTGATATCAGACGCTGCACTATTTATTAATTTATGTTTTTCATTCGGCATCTTTAACATGACAAGTCTGAACACAAAATAAATCAAAAGTGAAAAATGAATTCTATAGGGAACCAATTCAATGATGGTTTGATTTCGGCCAAAACTCTTTTACTCGCTCTCCGATTTTTTTTTAAATATAGTATACCCAATTTTTACATTTCATAAATGGCATTTAGTTGCCTCATTGTTTCTGTTAATTTTTCCACATTTTACATTAAAAAAGAAATTATTAATTTCCATATTTTATAGAACTTTAATTTGTCCTCTAATCTCAGTCTCAATCTGTCAAAAATACGTCTAAGTTTTGATATTGCTGCATTGCGACTAGATTTAAAAGGTTTTTAATTATGTTTTGAACTTTTGAAAACCAGAGTTTGATAACTGATTGCTGAAGACAATTTCTCTACCTGAATACAGCCCTGTCGTCAAGCGTTGGCCTCTCTCCAGGGAATAATCCAAGAGACAGCGCGCCATCTTCATCTCCGTCCGTCGTGTCTTCATTCGCTTCGGGTGAGTTGCGGATGCGGCCTGCGACATCACATACTATTGTCACAAGGTATTCCATAAGTGGAAAGTTATACGGAATCTGGTGTGACATGGAGCTGGACTGAATTAGTGCTGAAAGTAACTTCAGCGTCTAAAGTGTCCTTTTGTTTAACAATTCATTCACAATTGTAAAAGAAAATATTAATTGTTAGTGGTGGTTATTTTATGATTTTTGATAGAATTGGTTTTGTTTTTTTTTGGTCCTTTTGCATTTAGAGCAAATTAGTTGTAAGAACTGTCATGTCCTCATTCGAGGTCCTTTCAGACTCCAGACTTTATAAAGCAATGGTAAATGGGTTGTTTTATCTGATTGAATACCACAAAACGATCTATGTAAATGGGTGTCTTTGAGAGCTGTAATTCCCACATAATCGCTATTCCTCAGAACATTTTTCAAATAACTTTGTCATAAGAAGAGCTACAAGAATTAACACTAAAATATTAATAAAAGTGTCTTCTTTTTTTACAGTTCCTCGGAACACTCTTCGCTTTAACTCCTAACTCTTAAGAAACACATACCAACAACCAGTTCCCTGACGTCAGTCCACTGCAGGTCCTGCGAGGGCTCGTGCAGGATGGTGATGCGGATACGGCGCTGGATGCCCTGGTGCAGCAGGAACAGGCCGCGGCAAGGGAGTTCATCTGAGTGTTCTACCACCTGGAGGTGCAGAGGTAAGGAGTTTCATAGTTTTTTATTCAAAAATACTGGTCAAACCGGTATAAGGCTGATTGGACCAGTTAGATATCTTTTAGCTGCGGAACATTGGTTTCTGATAGATTTTTGTGTGGAAAACTGCCAAAATTTCAAAATTTATTCGCAGGATAAGACTTGTACTAGACATACAAGTTTGTTTGAATTCGGCCTTAGTGTGGTCAACATGATTGAAAACGTATCCTGATTAGAATTCCTAAGTAATATTGTGAAAGTTGAATATGATGGTTCTCCAACAGGACTAAGCTAGTTCCATTAACCTGGATTGCTTGCACTTCTTGTGCTATTTTTTTCTTGCAATTGTTCCTATTAAGAATGTTTATAGGCCACTCCTCGTTATAAAACTCTATCCCGGACGGATAAGCGAGCTAATGGATTGTAAGAGATACTCACGGCAGGCACGTACTCGCCGCTGGGCGCGAGCTCGCAGATCTCGAACCACACGAGCAGGTCGTGCTTGGAGTGCAGGTGCGAGCTGCAGCACGGCGCCGCCAGCGCGCCCCAGCGGGCGCTGCGCACGGGCGCGGAGATGGGGATGGCGGGCGGCAGCATGCGGCGCGGCGGCGTGCGCGGCACCAGCCCGTCCTGCTTCGCGTCCTGGGACCACGACGTCGCTTCTTCAATATTGACGTAAATACAGTGTCTCGGTTTGCAACTTAGTTATCCGAACCGAAGGACCAAAATTAGTAGTAGTCCGACTCGAAGGACCAAATAAATACCGACCCGACTGTAAGGACAAAAATAACCAGACAAACTCGAAGGAATAAAACAATCAATTATTTAACGAAGTACGACTCAAAGGAAATTTTATTATTTTTAGCAAAGTTTCTCACTCGAAAGACTGCGATAAATTAAGGAAACTTGCATTAATTTGATACAAATAATAATCATGAGAAAAATATACCTACTCCAAGAATATTTAGAATCCGAATACTCGTTGTATCATTTCTCTCCCATCTTTGAATTCACAAACCAATACCTCAAAGCGCTAGACATAGCTTCTAACATTGAACTCTCGTTTGAAGGCTTTACGAAGCAGACGGGACAACGTGCAAAATATGATTATGTTAAAACTTTACACACTTTCTCACCCCTCTGCTTCGGATAGCTGCCACTACTTGCAACTTTGTAAGGTCTGCATACACTTGAGTTCATATCTGGATAAACTAACATCGAGACACAATAGAAGTCTTATTTGTGTCCGTCAATGCGTTAAATTAATTTTATATCTAAACCGGACAAAAAATTAACACAATACTTAACCTTTTGATCGCCACAATGTTACGTACAATTAAGCTTACCTTGTGGAGTGGGTGCTGTTGGTAGTGTCCGAATACTTCGAACACAATCGGCTGCGTCTTTATATATTCTACGAAGGATTTCGTAATGGGGACTGTGATCTGTCAACAAAATAGCAATGTTTTAGAAAATATTGTAAGGACCAAAATATATAATCGGACTGGAAGGGCCAGAAAATTTACAAGTGTTATTGAGATAACTGAAAACCTGAAAAATAATGGTTTTTAGCTATTTTAATTACACCTTCTAGTAATCGACTAATAGGGCCAAAATAAATAGTATCAGACGGGAAGGAAATAATGAGAATTTAATGGCATAAACTGTAATAGAATGGAACGTAGCAGAGTTTGAAATTTGAACGCATTTGACAGATATAAACGTCAACTGGCAGGTTGCATAAACAGCTATGCGTCCTATGCCCATGGTTAAGGAATTAGAGTGTTAAAGGACCTTGTATTATCAGAATAGCTATAGGTTCAAAACACCAGTAACAAATTACACAAGAGATCCTAATTTCTGTACTCATTAAAAAAAAACCTACGTTGGAAGACTAGTTCAGAAATAGAAGGGAGACCTTTGTCCTGCGATGGTTCGAAATAAGATAGAATAAGGAATAAAAATGGATCCTTACATTCTGCACATGGTAGAATCCTAGCGGTGTATTTTTTCCGGCATTCTTGACGGGCTCTGTCGAGAATGCATCTTCGTTGCGGTGTAAGAAACTGAAACAAAACACAATCATGTAAAATGTACGATTAATCAATGACTCGCTTTCTTCGCGCATTTCTGCTCAAATCGACAAAATGACGTCAGTTATCATCAGTTGTCATCTCACATTTGACATATAATCTTCTTGCCCTGTTAAACAGCGCCCTTTGATAAGCAATATTGAACTAACTTGAACTGGCAGAAGGCGTTATTGTAGTCAGTTGAGACACTATGTACCTGTAGCACGGTGATAAGAAAGGTAAGTAGGTGTTCCATTTGACTAGCGATTTTAAACCCTATATCTATAGACTTAAGACTCACTTGAACTGGCAGAAGACATCGGCATAGTCGGTAGACACGCTATGTGCCTGTAGCACGGTGACGCGGAAAGTGAACTCTTTGCCAAGAGTCAGGTGTTCAGGAAGCTCTTCCTCCTTTAGTTCCGAGGCGAGGGAACTGTCACCGCGACCGCTATCAGCGTCGCATTCGCCCATCGCCAATTCTGTTACGGATGGAACAAAATATAGACATACATTTTCAATTATAAGCAATAAAAGCTAGCCAGCAAAATCCTGTAATTTTGCCTGTATTTTGCATGCCGAATAGTAAATATTTAATTTTCCTAATATTTGTAGAAAAAACGATTATGATTAAATGACCTTCAATCTTAATATTAGAGTCAGGCACATCAGTGATGCGCTCGTCGAGGTTGATGGCGTTGTTCTTGTCGACAGCAGAGAGTTTGTTGCGGCGCGCCGGCGCCACGTCGTCGTCGAACGAAATCTTTGCCGACTGCTTCACGCCCGCTGCGAATTCTGCGTTGTCTACAAAATCGTTTGAAGGCTTCAGAATAGGAAAGGATGAGATTGTAGAGAGGGCTTTTGGTGGGGGATTTTGGTTGGGGGCAAGAGTGAGTTAGAAATTGGGACAGGCAGACTCTTAATTTAAAGTATCACTTTGTTTTTTGTAATGTAAAAATATTAATTGAATTACGGCAAGTTAGACAACAACAATAAGTTAAATCAGGGAAATTAATTGATGAGCCATTTTATACAACTTTTAAAGAATGAATGTGTTGATTTGAATATAGTGACAATTTAACTTGATGTTGGATTTGCTTGACATTATTTATTTTAATAATAAATTAATAATTACTATATTTTAGGTAAGTAATTTTTGGTCGATCGATAATAATTTGGACGAATGAATGAATTATAAATTCTGATTTATTTGAAAGCTCTTTTAGTTTTGGTTCAAAGGCAAAAGGCCCCAAAAGTTTCGTTATCAATAAAGATGACAGCTGTACTCACTCTTCTCAGCGTCGATAACGGCCTGCACGGCCACTCGCAGGTACCCCTTGACGTCTCCTTTCTCGTTCACAATGGCCACTTTGTGAATGAGCGGAACCGGGTACAGCAAGTTCGATAAGTATACAAAGCTCCTGTGAACATATTATAAGCGTTCAGACCAAGGAATATTATTGTATTTTATAGAATTTAATATAACGGTACAAGGATATTTTGTCGCGTGGCCAAAATCGGAACTAACGCCGCCATTTTGTTTTTTCAAATGTTTACCAACAACGTCCCCTTGTCAATGTCATCCAGGCGCCAAAAGATCCTTGTAGCACTTCAGCATAGAGGAAAAAAATTTTGTATGATTCAGAAAGCCAATTCCCGTAATTAATAACGTTTAAAATGTAGTCGCAATCACATCTCGATGTAAAAAACTTGTTAACAAAAATTAATAGGTAAATTAGAGGTATTTTTGACAGATTGAGACTGAGATCAGACTGAGCGTTCTTAAAATCACGAGAATTGTAGATTTTTTGAGCTTTTGATGTCGTTAAAAATCTGCCAGAATTTGTCAATAGTATTACGTTATTAACTTTTTAACAATGTTGCTTTCACAAAACATGCTATTTCCAAGAGATGGAATTTTGACAATGTTTTTAATTTGCGAACGTGGGTCAACGCGGTTTTAGAGAAGCCTGAAGGAAGTGCATTATGCTTAATTATTTTATAATTTATGAACTTACCGTCCAACTAGACGAAACCACGGGAATCTGTCGTAGAAGGGATCGCCTCCGGTGACAGACTCGATGTTGTGATCCGGCGATGTGGGAGACAACTCGGCCTCATTGTGGTACATCTCGCGCATAAGCTCCAGCCTTTGTCTGACGAATAAACACGGTATGTTAGGGTTTACGATGTTTTTGATAAAGGTGAGAGTTGTATAACGTAGCTTATTTTTTTGTTGAATTATCAACGTGAATGTAGACTGTAGTTTCGGGAGGTAAGTTAAAGCTACAAGTTGAAATTGAAACGCGATTTTAGTTATTACTGTAGTTGAGTTAACAGTGAAAGTTGTCAAGCTCAATATCGCTTTATCCGTCGAAGACTGAAGACAGAAGCTATATCAGTGCATGTGTGGGAATGGTCTATACAAATACTAATCTACTCTTTGTGCAGCAGTTGTGTGACTCGCTATTTTGAACGCTAAGTTATTGAGTACATGGTTCACAATAAGTGGAGCTAAAGATACATGTGATGGTAGGATCCAAGTTTCGAATAAAGTTGTAATTTCTAAAAGGCGATAGTTTTTTTATATAGCTACATATTTTAATATCATACATGCAATACAGGTATACAATGTACATTTATAGGCGTTAGCACATTGCAAGCAAGAAAACAATTGAACTCTCGAATAAATATTGTAATCGTTCTGCAAAATAATAGTATACAGAAGATAATAGTAATAATCACATCTAGTGCTATATTAAGGCCTATTCAAACCTGAGCGGTATTCGCTGCCGCTGTGGGTAGAGGTACATACCGCGCGGGTTTCGCTCAGGTATTTAGTATTAAGCTCCGCCGCTAGAGCAACCTGAGCGGTATTCGCTGCCGCTGTGGGTAGAGGTACATACCGCGCGGGTTTCGCTCAGGTATTTAGTATTAAGCTCCGCCGCTAGAGCAACCTGAGCGGTATTCGCTGCCGCTGTGGGTAGAGGTACATACCGCGCGGGTTTCGCTCAGGTATTTAGTATTAAGCTCCGCCGCTAGAGCAACCTGACCGGTATTCGCTGCCGCTGTGGGTAGAGGTACATACCGCGCGGGTTTCGCTCAGGTATTTAGTATTAAGCTCCGCCGCTAGAGCAACCTGAGCGGTATTCGCTGCCGCTGTGGGTAGAGGTACATACCGCGCGGGTTTCGCTCAGGTATTTAGTATTAAGCTCCGCCGCTAGAGCAACCTGAGCGGCATTCGCTGCCGCTGTGGGTAGAAGTGCACCTTCCTAAGCGAAACTCGAACTCGGTATTCTATCCACAAGGATAGCGAAATCTGCTTTGGTGTGAACAGTAATATTACCGATTTACCGCATAATCACTCGGTTTTCTTTACCGCAAACGGTGGCGAATACCGCTTAGGTTTGAACAGGCCTTTAATGTGGATTTATTCAAAGTGTAAGTCTATGTATACACGTATAAAAAACAGGTTTCACATACTATACGATTAGAATAAGAATGGGTATAAGTACTAATTTTCCGTGAATGAAGAGGACATCCTTTTACTAATCTTATCAAAAGCAATTCAGGAATTTCGTAATTCTTATTTTTATCGCATAGTAAATAATTTTAACAATCATTACAGTAATGTTCTACAGAGTGAACAATCGGTCAAAATTACATTTGTCAAACCAAATAATTAAATAAATAGCTGCAGCGTTGGTAACGAACTCTACATAAGTTATTCTTGAGTTTTTGTTTCTGGAAATAATTTGCAGAACAATTTAAAATGTTTTCTTTTTTATTAATTAACAGGGCTAAATATTATTTATCATTTAGGGCCGATTTTTTAATCGTCAGATACGTCGACTGACAGCTTTTGTATAGACGATATGTCAAACCACCATATTAATTCTCCAGTTAAAATATATTTGACGATTTAAAAACCAGTCCTTATCTTCATTTTAACAGATTGTCTTCTTACATAATTACAAAGGCGACAAGTAATTATTTCGTCATTTGGTGATGTATTTAACAGATTGGTATTTAAGGAATGGGAGAGGTATGATACATTTAAACAATTTTACGCTAATGTTTGAAACTTAGCGTGAGGCCAGACTAACGTTATTTGGGCGAAAAACGTTATCTGCCCACTGAAACTTTTTACAAATTAATTTGAGAAGAGTCGCGTAATTTGCATTGCGCAAATATTTAAATAACTATAACAGAGGGGCCCGTGGCTAAATAATAACAGTCGCGCAGGTCGATCAATTAGGTTAAGCTACTCTTGGCCGCGGTTGGTCTGTGGATGGGTGACCATCTTTACATACCGAGACCCCTCCGTGCCTCGGAAAGCACGTTAAGCCGTTGATCCCAGCTGTCATTCGTGGATCTTTGACAGTCGTTACGGGTAGTCAGAAGCCCGAAAGTCTGACAACCAGTCTTACCAAGGGGTATCGTATTACTCAGTAGGTAACTGGGTTGTGGAGGTCAGATAGGCAGTCGCTCCATGTCCCCCCTTGAAAGCATTTAGCAACTGGGGTACCCAATTGATGCAGCCCACCATATTTGGGGAAAAGCTAGGCAGATGAAATATTTAAATAACGCTAGTATAGCATCACCCCGAGTATAATTTACGTGACAAAGGCACTATATTTCTATTACCTTTCACAACGAGTCCAAGCTACATGAAAAGCTTGGAGACATCAAACAAAATCTTGCATTTTTCAATACTTGGGAGGCATGATAAACTACTTCTGTGATGATAAACACAAAGCTATCATAATCTTCGCAAACATAGCTGCTGCAGTTCACATTTATATTAATCATTCTAATTTGAACCTTATGTCAATATGCATAAGCACTCGTAACATGCAGCAACTGTATGAGGTATAAATACACATAAGTGGAAAGCTTCATAAGCCTTGTAAATATTGTACAATTTACTTCGAAAATACACATATTTCTCAATTCTACAGCCACAGTCCATCTGTTTGTGTGTACGAGTACATGTTGCAAGCTGTCAGTGCATGGCACACGTAAGTCCTCAGTGCAACAACACTGCTATGGCACAGGCGTCCTTCGCGCGCAGCCTAGTCAGTCCTAAGCTCTGCGTCCCTGGTCTGTCTGTCTTTGCAGCCCACATCTTGATTGAATTTAGCGATTTAACTGGACAATTATGCCATTATACCTCCCATGAAGTGTGGAAGAACAGAAAAGAAAGACTTGATTGTTCGTTCGAAATCCCATTTTACTTTATTTTCTAACAAACTTCTCTGTCGATTTATGACTGCAAACAGTTTTATTGAACTGTGACAACGTACAGAAACATCAGTTTACCCAGCTAAATCGCTATTATTAATCTCAACGTGAATAAGGGCTTAAGCGAGGCGCAGGTCGACGTTCACAAACCTGGAGGGCAGCAGGTTGGCTAGCGAGAGGCGCGTCTGCTGCGCGCACGCAGATATACAGTGCAGTATGTCGGCGGGCGGGGCCTGGCCAGCCTGGCCCAGCGTGTGGCCGGGGATGGCCGGCAGTGGCGGCGGGGCCAGCACCATTGGCGGCGCTGCATCGTCCTCCGCGCATGCGCTCTCGTTCATGTTGTATATCTGACGCATGAGCTCCAGCCGATGGCTACGGACAATACAGCCATGTAGCCCGCCGCTGCCCTACCCGACCTATCTTTTGACCTATGGGGCTTATGAGAGGATATGCCTCTCTGTTATGTAAGGTTCAAATCCTCATGGAGCTCTTCCCAGATTTTTTTATATACACGGTATCTTAATAATAAAAAAACTAGAAAATTCTAACACATATTTCTATATTAAAAGTTGAATAATTATTGGTTTTTCTACGCTAATCTCGTAAGGAGTAGGCATGCCCTCTCATTTTGATCGAGCAAATGATCAGAACTTCATCATGCGAACTTCTCTTGGGTTTTACAAGGAGAAAAGATAAAAAATATAGTTTAAAAAGAGTATTTATTAGTTCGCTGTTACAAAGCAAAAATTTATGACAAAAATATGTAACGAATTCCTTTCATTTGCAAACGTAATGATTTCTTAAAAAATGAGGGAAACTAATCGTAACATTATTATAAATAGCACGTTAAAATGAGAAATTAAAATAATAAAGCAGCAAATAAAACAAGCGCTATTAGAAATGGGATAGACATTGCAACTATACAATTAGTCCTATTAAAAGAAAGTGTACTTACCCACCCAGCCCATATATATATACAATGTCTATAGTACAGATATATAACCAACCTTATATACAATTACGTACATAAAGAAAATTCTCAACACGGCACCAGCAAAACAGGTTTATATTCAACTCTCGAGGAATAAAATATTCGGACGAAAATACCAAAAAAACAAAATGCAACAAAATTAACGAAATAATGAGTGTGAATTCATCATACATACATGTTTTTTTTTTAAGAGAAACAAATAAAAGGGAACTTAAAACAAGTAATAATAATAGTTACCAGAATAATACATAAATGATTGCAGTACCTAAGTATATCGGTATAGGTCAAATTAATTATTAAATAAAGAATAGTATTTCAAATTCAGCTATGGTAATTCTATTCCGAATAATTATCATAAAATCCTAATCTTTCACTTCGCTTGAAATAATGAGAATTAGTAGATTGAAGTATCTCAAATCTATTCTTTCCCATATAGTATTCTAACAAAATCTAGGACTTTTATTCAAGACGTCTTTCTAAATATAACAGTTTTTGCCTCTATCTTAAACATGTAAATCATCTCATCCAAGGAAGGCTTAAGTCTTCGTTGAGCTGGTTATATACCTTGTGAACAAAACATTAAGATTACTCTAGCTAAAATCTCGCACACAGTTAAGCCTTTGCTAATGCTAATCTTCATCTTCCCTAATTTTATATTTCTCTATACACTAGTGCTATTCTATATAAAATTTCTCTATCGATATCGATATCCCAATCATTTCCCCCCACTTACCGTAACTTCTCAAGTGTCCAGTAGTGCGTGGCTCCATTCTTCGTGTCCGTGACCTCCACAGCCACGACAGTGGGTGCCGAGGGGCGATACTCGTCGTCCGCATCGTCGCGAGGGGCGAGTTCGGCGGGGAGGGGCGAGTAAGGGGTGTCTGTCAGGAGAGTGAACTGGAATTGGACCTTCTTGCGCAGTTCTACGGAGATTGCGTTGGCTTCCTGTGGGGGTGAGGTGATGATATTGTAAAAGCACATTTAGAATTTCTGAAATCATAGACCTCAGCATTTTCAACATTTTGACCTTCAAAAGTATGGTTTAAGTGTCTTTTGGCAGAGCTGTATTTCTTTTGTCAGTAAGGCGACTGAGGAATTTATCCCACTGAACTATTTACCCTAATTTCATGCTGCGATTATCAATCATATGGTGTTTATATCAATTATTATTTATGTTATATCTATAAACTTTTATAGCTGTAAGTCTTCCATGTCACCATGTATGGTCGATAAACGAATGATTATCGCGAGTCGTGAGCTTACCTTGAGGAAGATAGCGTTGCCCCAGAGGTCGTCTCTCAAAGAGGTGAACTGATGGTACTTCCACTTGCGGAACGCCCACGCGGCCAAACCCACCTCGCGGGCCGACCAGCATTCTGTCTCGAACAGTGGATTCACTACACAAATAATTTTAATATAGAAGAAATGTGAAGATTGCGATTTGGTTTGTCACCGAGATACTAGGAGTAAGGGAATCAAATGTAGACAATGGATGAAAAACAACATAGTTTAATCATAACTCGAATCAACTGACTGAATGGTTAATGGTAACCGTTTGCTTCGATGGCGTCGGAATAAGTTCTAAGGCCCGGACTCCACTGAAGCGGAGCCGGGCAGAGCGGAGCGGGAACGTGCAGGAATCGTCCAATCACAGACAAGACGAGTGACGCAATGAGGTTTTCAACCATTGTGATTGATCAATTCCTGCACGTCTCCGCTCCGCTCCGCCCAGCTCCGCTTCAGTGGAGCCCGGGATTAATAGTCGTTGCAAATCACGAGCGCCCGTTGACTTTTGTGACCATTGACATAAGATTTAAATTAGTATTATTATCGCGTGGTCTTTTAACGCAACATTTATACCAACTAGCTTCATAAAACTCTACGGCAGCATCGTTCAATAACTGCTGTGTTTATGACATTGTATCTTCCGCAGCAGAATGAAAGTGGAAAGTTTGACCACCCAGCCATGCCAGCATAAGAAATACTTACCAAATATGTCCTCATCGTTATGGAAGTCTTCAGGCGTGTATGAGCTGTACATAGACATGGTGACGCTTTGCTCTTCGACCTGACGCTGTAGAGCGTCGATACGAGCTTCGTAGTTCTAGAACAAGAATTTGTGAATTTAGAATTTGCTAGAACATTAACTTAACCAAAGATCGTTAGGTTGAAATTAAAATGAAGAAAGGAGTAAGAGAACCAGACCATGTCTGAAGACCAGAAGAGACAAAAATATTTAAAAGTTGGTCTTTTTTAAAAGTGAACCAAACAGAGGTTTAGTACTGTCGGACGGACGGATTCATCCTCGTATTATTATTCCCTATGTTAAAAAACATAACCCTCCTACTGGCGCAGTCGGGTAAAAGGCACCCTTTGGCTCTGCTTGTTTGACTAAAATTATTTTGTTTCTAAGTACAGACGCCAGCACATCAAGCTACTACAATCTGCCAAATATATTTAATAGATTTTCAACTTTATCGCTAAAGCTTAAGGTTCAAAGTTGATTGGGAAAATTTGACAGTTTCGGGTAGCTTGATGTGCTGGCGTCTGTACCAAACTCCTTGAACATTTTATTGTTTTTTGTCACTAACTGACGTCATTTTAAATTTATTAAAGTGGGAGGAGGATCTACTACACAAAATGTTAGTTTAGAGATAGCATGCAAATTTCACCTTGCGCTGTTCCTCAAACTGCTGGTCAGCATGTTCCTTCTCTCTACGGAACTGCTCCTCAAGGGCCAGCAGTCTCTTCTGCATCTCGGCCTTCAGGTCGATGCCCTGCTTCTCCAGGAGTTCGCACTGCGCGTAGTCCCAGTCTACATTTTTACCATCCGCGTCGGTACTGCCGGCTGGATTGGAAAGTATGAAGGTTAGATAAAAAAAAAATATGGGTAGATAAACTTGCCACTTGTGTGGGGTAAAAATTGTAAAGGTTCTTGAGCATGTACGAGTTACATATGCGGCGCAGTGTGTCTGTTAAGTCACTGGACCCGCACACATTTTGACGCGGTCGTTTATACGATGCATATGAGGAAGACTTTAAGCTATTTAACATCATCCTATGACACTTAGGAACCGTGAAGTGATAGCGCAGGCAGGCGATGCGATGCGACGGGGTGGGGCGGGGGAAAAAGAAATTTCACGAGGACGCAGTCGCGCAGGAAGCTAGTCGTTTATAAATATTTGACTGCTTCAATTATTCTGACAGCTTGTCATGCTATGTACAAATTTTATATAAATAATTAATCATTCTGCTTATTTATCTACAGCATCGTACATTAATTGAATGTAGAAATCGTTGTTTTGCTTAGCTGGCTGTCGAGGGTACCATATGGAGACACGTGTTTCTTATTCAGGGTATGGCATATAAGAAGACTTTATACTCACAGTCGTTCTCAGCATTGCTGGCGGTATCGGTCAGTTCTTTGTTCTCCTTGTTGATGGGTTCCTCTCGCGGCTGTCCGGGGTGCGTGAAGCGGAACACGTGGTTCTTGCCCAGGATTACGCGGGAGCCTGACTTCAGAATCACTGGTTCGGCGAGCTAGGAAAAAAAAATCAATGGTAAATTGGTTTTTCTAATTTCTAACAATGCATTAACGACTATGCACCCAAGTCCTTCCTATGAGAGTGGGAAGATTTTCAAATTGTAATAACGAGTGTGTGTTAAAATTACTACTTAATTTTTCGTATTAAAAATATGACATAAAAATCACATCGAAATTCATGTAAAAATTATTAAATATATTATTATGTTTAACCGTATCCGCTTAATTATTGTAAACAAGGCCAAGATAATGAGTCGTTTTTTAGTTTGTTTTTTTTTTTCATGAGTTTCTTTTACCAGTATTTCTGAAGCCACAGACAGTAAGTAAGTATTTATTTGTTTTACTTAAAGACTTAGCCTAGCTAACATCAGTGTTAATTCAATAAAGGATGGGTATGGCTATTACATCTGAGAAGACCCCTGTCCTTCAAACTAGAAAAATCCTGTATCTTGAAGGGCAGACAAGGACAGACCGAAGTTGACTTTGCGGCCAAAAATCTGCTTATGCTTTAGAAACTTTCAAAGTGGTTCTTGTGTTTTTCACTCGGTTTTTTCTTACCTCTCGGCCATTAACATAGATGAGCGCCTCTCGATGAGGGATGAGCAGTATGACACCGTCAGTGTTCTCGAAGATGCAGTGTTCGCTCAGGATGTGCGAGCCTGACAGCTGGATGTCTTGCGGGACGTTAGCCTCGGATGTGCCCACACGGGTCACGCCTGGGGATTGAAAGATATTTTAGATTTTGTACCCCTAAACAATAAATATAATTGAGTACTTCGAGGAGTCGCGAGAGAAATAATTTTTATTTGTTTTTGTTCAGAATTGCCCTGAAAAGGCACTTAGCAAAGTAATATGATTTCAAAGTTTGCTTGCTTGGTCAAGCCTTTTGGTCATGAAGATTTAAGGTGACACAGTAAGAGTTATTACTTGGTTCATTCTTTCTTTCCAGAAAGTTCAGATACAATGAATTCTTCTAGGGAATATCCTCGATAGAAAACCCCGTCACATATTTTTGACAACACGATGCCTTAATAAGCCCTGTGGTTTTTTAAACCCCAAACAACTTTTCTGACTGGCTTATATTTTAACCACCGCACAAGCTGTTATCACCCTTATAGCTGACACGAGACAAGAAGAACCTGGAATCACGACTTCCAAACAGGACTCGAGCTCGCGAAACGCGCACCAGAATGCAGGTAAAGCAGGTAAGTATATATTGAAATTAAGGCTAACATAGAAATAGAAGAAAAAATTTAGTTTTTTTTTTAAAGAAAATGTTAGTTCGAACGAACTTTTTTTCCCGTTTTTATCAATTTTAACTAGTAGTCAGTTCATGTACTCACCATCCTTAATATAATAGATGAGACACTCCGACAGATTAGGATCCTCGTTCAAATTGACCAGATGTGGCGATTTCTTGGGCGAGTAGATGCCGACAGTGACGCCTCCTTCCCTCACCGCGAGGCCCATCTCCGCGAACACAGCCTCGCGCTGCACCCGGATCTGTTCGGTACGCTTGAGCTTCTCCTCCCATGTCTCATTTAGTTCTGTTGGTCATTGAAAATTGTTAGGTATATGAATATGGTATAATCGCCGATCAATGCTGCATTCCTCCGTCTTCTGAATCTATTTAATTTTGTGGTTTATTCGGTTAATGTCGAAATGATTGTCTGGACTGGACACAAACACACGGTGTGTGTATGGGTGTGGTAAAACAGAAACTATAGAACACCACCTATAATTTATGGAATTGGAGTCATGTTCTTTATGGTACACCACAGACTACCTACAGTATTTGTCTGTCCTTCCCTTTTTAAATCCATCCAAAGGTTGTCTTTAAAAGATCGCTCTTAGCTGTAAGACCGCCCATTGTGTCACCCTTTGTACAGTTTCTATATTTAGGTCTGTAATTTATAAGGTGTGCATAATAAAGAGTATTCTATCTATCTATATAAGTGTTCAATATAAAATCTTTTGCTCTGCCCTATTTACTTTTTGTTCTAGCTGAATTTGGAAAATTTTCGCCTTTACCGAAACGAAAACAGCCCAACTTGAGGAGTCTAAAATAAGGCTACTGTTTATTAGTATTAGGACATGCCGATTTCTTTACGATATTTTCTTACATCGTTAAAACGATGAAAAAAAAATATCACCATAAAACAAAGGCATTTATGATCAAAATAAAAATATTTTATTTCACATAAACCTACATGGGCACTTATGAAACGTCAGAAGCTAGGTGCACGGTTCCAATTGGTCGTTTCCTATGGAGAAGAGGCGGAAAGAAACTCCACGGTTACTATTTTAAAAATAATTGGGTTTTTTTCAAATTACAGTGTTGATAGGAGATAGGGATCTCCAAACTGTCTTCATAGTAAACAAACTCACCAGCAATAAGTTTCTCGGAAGCCTGTAGCTGGTCGACGGCCTCTTCGGCAATAGTCGTGGCTGCTCGGGACAACTTCGGGGACAGCACCTCTGCCTCGCTCTTCTTGCGTTGAGGCGAAGAGTTGTTCTCCTCTGCTGTTGTAATCATAATGTGAAGGAATGTTAGCCTTGTAGATAAGTAGAAACTTGTAGACTTTGGGGTAGGCTCGATATTTTTTTTTATACCAAATCGTTTTAATACTTTTTTTATGTTAGCGGCTACTTTCGCTGTTACTCATTAATTTACTAAATAGAAGATTGCACTGTATTGACATCTGATCGATATATTTTTTTTTTACTTTCGCATTATTTGCGCTCTTGACACAAAACCTTTAAATCACGGGACGCCCATGTCTTGAATCCAAGATTAAGTTATAATTTCATGCATGCTTTTATTATAATTGATTAAATATTTTCGATTTTCAAGTCGAAATCTACGGTATTCTAATTTGATATTTTGTGCTAAGGTATTGATTATTTATTTTTCTATAAAACACCTTGATTTTGCACTAAATGGGTTACAGTGCAAATTAATGTGAAAAATCACGATTGTTATCAAACTATTGCACGAGTAGACAAAAGTCTACGATAAAATTATTTTAAAAGTGATTATAGGTAGGTACTACACAAAATAAATATTTGACACCAAAATTATCTGACACAAATATAATGGGAAAACATGCAAGGCTTCTGAAGCTAGGAAGCTTTTATTGTAGCAATGCAATATTCACAATATAATAACCGTTTGGCGACCAAAGAATTTTTTTCCCCAATACAGTTAATCATCTAATGCCAATGTTTGTGATATGGCCGCCAACGGACGGTTTGACAATCGATTTTGAAGATGTGTTAACTAAATTGCAACAAATTGAAGAAGTTGGATCGATGTTGGACAACAGTAAAGAATTTTGCTTGCTGCCAAAGGATCGCGTAATCAAATGTTTTCAATACGAAATCATCTGCCTAGCCTTTACCCAACTATGTTGGGGTTGGCTTCCAGTCTAACCGGATGCAGCTGAATATGAAATATATGTAAGTGATAAGACCGCACGTTGAAATATTTTATCCGGGAATGGAAAATCGAGTATCAGGTTGTTCAATCAAAATCGATTGTTTTCATAATGCGAAACTGAGCATTATAGAATAATAATATTCTATTGATAAATACATTTTATATACGATAAATAAAATGCTCAGTAAAACACATAACAGCACACCAAGTATTATTTACTACATACATACACTATATATATATATAACCATGTTCAATAGTGTTCCAGACCAACACCAATAGAATATTGTGATAGATAAGCGCAATTATATATCTATTATCATATATATTTATGGTATGACCCACACCATAGTTCATATAATATTCGTATGTATTCGTGAAGTGATATACTATTTATTTTATGCCTACAAACGCCACAAGCGCTGGACAAGGTGCAAAATAAATTGCTTTTTTTTTTTTCATAAGTCAGGCTGCCAGATCATTGACCGAAAGTTGTATCAAAAAAGTTTGCATATTTTTTCGATTCTGGCAACCCCGATTCAAAATGGAGGCCAAGCGTACAGGTGGGGTGTACAGATGCAAAAATGCGTAAGCCTCTTTATCGTTGTTACTTACTGGTGGGCTCTTGTTTCTTTTCATAAAGGACTTTACCATCTGGTCCTAGTTCGTGTGGATTTTGGAAACAGAATCAAGTTTTAGTATCAGGAATATGAGATTTAATTCAATGGTTATATTCGTAGCGTTAATCGTAACTGGTGCGGCTTGTTTGCTATGAGACGATCACACAAGACGCTCTATCACTCACTGTCAAAAGCCGAGAATAAGCTGTCTTGAAGGTCGATAGATAAACTGACAGGCAAGAAATATAATCATTTTAGGGTTATGCTTATCTTTCAGACTACTTTAGTACTGATTAAACCATATATACAGAGTCAAGTTATCTGAATTATGACACCGTCTTGCCAGACGAAGAAGCCAAAATCACACCAACATACCTCACTCAATTCAACACAGTTTCTAGAAATTTGCTCAGTATTTACCCAACCATCTTTATAATAGCTTTTTCGCAACGTCTCTCTGTCTACGAAGCCAAATCCTATTGTATTTTGGGTCGGTTCTCCTCGTAATTTTTCACAAGACATGGCCTGTAGCTTATCGTGACCCCAATATTTTTCTCATTTGAACTTTAATCTACATCATTTTATATTATCAGTTCATCCATCGACCATCAACTCCACGCTTGGCCACACCCATAAACACTGAAACACATAGACCTACCTTCTTCAACCTCTATGCCCTCTGCCTTGAGTAGTTCACGTAGCTTGAGTATCTCCTCCTTGAGCTCTCTGATGAGCTTCGCGTTGGCGTCCTCGTTGACGACCGCCTTGCACACGATCTGTTTGGCGCGGTCGGCGTATCTGTGCGGGGTAGGGGTGTTTAGGATTGTGTGTTGTGAAATCTAATGGGGAAAGATCGTAATGACGTCACCATGACGTCATTACGATCTTTCTTGCTGTGAAATGTTTCTGAGATGTAATTTAGAAATTAGATGGTTAATAGACGAGAATAGTATCTTTTAGAAGATTCATAGTCGCTCCGCGTTATAACAACCTACACCATCTTCTTTTTGAGTCGACAGTTCTTTTATAAAACAATGACGTGTCATGTAGGTTATGCTTACCTGAGTGTACTAAGAGTCTCATCAAAGTTGATATCAGCAGGCGAAATAGCGGCTATCATGGCCGTCTTGGAGTTGCCTCCGAGGTTCTCTCGCAACAGCCACGTCAACACGGAGTCACGATACGGAATGAAGTCTGCTTTCTTCGACTTCTTGCTCTTCGACGCCTGTCGGGAGAAGATCATTGTTACGAAGCACAGGTAGAAGCAAAGCTGGTGAAAGCTATCGGAAGATAAGGCCAGCCTGAGATTGGATACGATGTTCATTTTGTATTCGTTACGCATGACAACGCAACGGACGACGGAACAACCCGCGCGAATACGCACGATTAACTTTTACAAAATGTGCGCCCTTAGGACTTGGTCGATCGGGATCTTTCGTGCGTTTTCGTGCGTATTTGCACTAAGTACTCAAATTCGCCCGAAAACGCATCGCAAGTGCGGCTAGCCTAATTTTTTACTATTCAGAGAGAAGATAACGGAGATATTTTCCGATAACTTTTAATACGGGTCTTGACTTAGATCAAGCAGTTTTAAGCATTAGGCCTCGTACAATCTACTGTGCGACGACGCACATTTTTAAAACCTGCCGAGTTTTTACTAAAGCTTATGCTTTTGTATGCACTTGCACAAGTTGCAAGTCTGACAACCAGTCTAATGGATATCCTGTTAACCAGTAACTGGGTTGTAGAGGTCAGATAGGCAGTCGCTCCATGTAAATTGCTGGTATTCAGCTGAATCCGGTTAGACTGGAAGCCAACCCTAAGATAATTGGGAAAAAGCTAGGCAGCAAGCCACCTGGCCTTTTCCCAGCTTTGCTGGGGTTAAGACTTGCACAAAAAGCATAGAACTTACCATCACACGATCATCTGAACTAAGACAAAAAGCCAAATATTGCAAGTGAACCAATGATACAGAAAAATTGGTTTTCTAAATTTTATTTTTCCAAATGTGTATTGAATAAAAGCAACAATAGCCGATTGGCTAAGGCGTTGGTTAGGCAATTTTTAGGCCATGAGTTCGAAGCTCACAGTGCAGTCAACCCTCTATTAGCACAAGCATATTTAGCTTAATTTGAAGCGAGTGTTCACACTGGGTCGTAATACAACAAAGAAAAATAAGAATGACGTCAATTTCATTTTGACAGTACAACAAAATCCATTGCTTCGTATGTTTGAACAACTTATTTGCTGGACGGCTTAAATAACGCAATAGATGTTATTGAATTGTCAAAAATACATTGAGATTATCAGTGTATTACGCAATAAGGGTGAAGTCGATCTATTATGTAAAAATCTTACCGTGAAAACTTAGGTGAAGTGAACTTGAAATGAGCTGTCAATAGTGTCAAATCCCCAGCATCAAATGGAATAACAGCTCACCCCACCTTAGTTTTTACGGTCAGATTACAGTCAGAATGGACCGGGAAGATGACTAGTTATCGTCACACTAGGAACACTCGCTAGAGGGGTTAACAAATATATTAGTAATGTGCACACACACTCCCAGTATTCTATTATAAAAACCAAACTCACCGACTATATTATAATTTCCACGGAGATACGGGGCATTAAAACAAACGTGAATGTTTTGTTAGTTTAGCATACATCTACGGATAAAGCACGGTCCACTAGCATGTTTAGTGGCACAAGTATACTTGCACCACCGACTTGCACGGTAACGTTCCGAGTCAAGGTGCCGTACTGAGAAAGAGATGGCGCTATACATCCTGTATAGCTCCATCTCCTTTTCGCACTGGAACACTGACTTTGAAACTTTCCTGTAAGGCGCAGGGTCTTCGAACCCTGTTATGAAGAACCACGGTGCAAGTAGGTTATGAAAGTAAACTTGCCTAATGAAACCTACTAGTGCACACCGAGCTTCAGTTGGATATCGAGAAAATAGCAACAATCAATCAAAATTACAAAATTCTTGCGGTCCGTTGGAAATTATTGTCTTAAAACTATGTACTTAGGTATATACAGTAATCTAAACACAAGATAGCCAAAGTTGGCACTAAAGCCTTTTTAGCTAAATCCCAAGGTTTTTAAATAAATAATGGACTTTTCTATCTTAAAGTGGGTGTTTAAGATAGAAAAGTCCATTATTTATTTAAAAACCTTGGGATTTAGCTAAAAAGGCTTTAGTGCCAACTTTGGCTATCTTTGATCAGCCAGTCAGTTCTGCCACCAAGCGCCGCGCCTAAACGCCATCATTGTGCCGTTGTGAAAAAAGGATAGCGCTATTCATTCTGTTTAACTCAAATTTTGTCTGACAATGGAACAACGATGGCTTCAACACGTCATAGTAGTAACTCAGGCACCGTATGCCATCATGATTCCGATCCGAAAAAAAGGATGGCGCTATGTCATTTATAGCTTCTTCTCCCTCTCGCATTCGAATCATGATGACATTTAAACGCCATTAGCTTTCCCGACTGACTGATCTTTTATCGCGGCTTTAGCTATGCTATCATTCTAGAATAGGTACTGCCGACTATGGAGAAGATACGTCAACCGTCAACCATACAAGTTATCTAGCACCATTTAGATACTCTTGGTAGTACTAGAACCATCACCCAACACAGACAATTTTTTTATATTATTTAGTGATGGTACTCATATTTTGTGGTACCAAGAAGTTTTGTCACTTTCCAACGCTAAGTTGTCATCTATCTCTGTCATTTCGAACTTTTTTTTTTAAATGTCATCACTGTAAATGTTAGTCCATGATTAGTCATTTTTCATCTACGTTGGACAATTCTTCGAAAATCTTTCAAGAGCATTTTATGCCTACGCGAATTTCGAAGTTTAATGAAACAATAATTGCCGAAAGAAAACTGGGATGGCCAGACAAAAGATTATTAGAAGTCGTTCCTTTGTGTCTTCACCGAGCTAAACTTACGAGGCTCAATGATGGCGAAATCAATGTTTTTTCTAAAGAACTAAACACAAAACTACTCTACTACCACCAAATAGAACAAAACACATAATAATAGACTCACAATCTCAGCGAGCGCAGAAATGACTTTTCCGAGGGTAGTCAGAGATTTGTTGATGTTCGCGCCCTCCTTCAAACGAGTGCCTTTAGCGCCAGTCGAGTCAGCTCGCTCGGACCCTGCTAAATCCACTAGGGAGATTTTGGACACCTGAAAGAGAGAAGATGTTATACCAAAAGCATTTTCTTCAATTATCCATTTACAGGACTTGTGAATCAAAATCAAAATCAAAAGTCATTTATTCAAACTAGGCTGAGAATCAGCACTTTTCGAACGTCAAAATTACATAAGACAGTCCCCCAAAACGCCCGCCCTTCACCTAGTGCTTTCGCTGGGGAGAAGAAGTGGCGCAACAAACTCCCGAGAAGAATTGTCAAGGAGTCGGTCAGTCAGAAAGATGAAGCTAGTTGAACTAAGCTCTCAGGTCGGTATCATTTCATGTGTTATACTTATCCAATGTTTAGTAGTTTCCTATAGAGAATAACATGATTATTATGATTTTGGTTATACGGAGGCATTTCTGTAAGAGGATAGGCCTTTGTTTTACAGTGGGATAACTTTCAGGTTTGCTGGTATTATCCAATGAAAATCTATTAACGATACCTAGATAAATGAATCGAACTCCTTAATTGAATAAAAGTTCATCATTTCAGTTATCTGTATGCTTAAATGGAAAAACTTAATTGACTATTTATTTATTTATTTATTTGGGACAAACAAACAGTAACACATTATATCTGCGCAAACAATTTAGACAAAGATATTATATAAATGTGAAACTCACACCGTTATCCACAGCATATAAGACTAAGGGCTGATATTACCAAATTCAGATATCTTATATACGTGGAATAAATTTGACGTCTGACAGTTTTAGTATGGAAAAACTGTAAGAAATTTAACTCAAAATTTATTTTCCGGATAGGACTTATTTCAAGTATAAAAGTTTGATGAAATTCGCCCTAAATGAAAAAACAGTATCTCTTAGATGTTGACTCAGCAGTAATCTTCAAACACAGAAGTCATCAAAGTTATGAAAATATATTATGTTTCTTACCTTCTCCGACATAAGGTTGGTGGTCTGGTCATGCCTCTGCTGTGTGAAGAATATGGTGAAGACAGCGTGAGAACGGGACGAGGTCTCGTTCATGTTCGTGGCTGCCACAGTCCTGTTAAATGTTACGTCAAGTGTTATCATTTAGAACGCTACAAGGATATTTTTCAGCGTGGTCAAAATCGGAACTAACGCCGCCATCTTGTGACTAAAGCAGCAACCATCACAGCAATGTGAAATATAAAAAAACGTGCGGGGCCGGGGGACGCCCTTCCGGCAGGAACACAGTTTAAAATGAAAATTCAAGATGGCGGCTGCAAAAAACGCAAAAGGACAAAAAAAATCGCAGCTGCCATCTTGGATTTTCATTTTGACGGCACTATCGGCTTCAGCACCCTCAAAAACTATGAAAACACACGAATGATAAAAAATTTGAAAATTTTCGCAGCCGCCATCTTGGATTTTCATTTTGACCTCACTATTGGCTTCAGAACCTTCGAAAACCATGAAAACTATCTCTCTCTTTGCCTCTTTTTTGTATATAATAATAAAAAGTCACATGGACCATAACGCTACGTTACATTCGTTCGTTACGATTTCTACCATTCCAAAAACATTATTATCAACGAACTGTGTTAAACGCAAACTTCTCCTACCGGATGCTACAGTCCCTTTAAAGGTAATTTTTCCTCTGATTTTGCATCACTGTCAAAACCACAGTGATCTTTATTTTCGTTACATTAAGGTTGCTGTTGGGTTGTTGGGATATGATAACAGTGAAAGGACTGTAGAAAATATTTCTGTACAAGAAGCCCATGCTACATGCTTGCATACTTACTACCAAAATGGATTACTATCACAAACCAGAACATTCTACACACAATTAAAATTCCTGGCTGGAAAAAAGGCAGGTACGAAAAAAAAGGTATCCTCACCTAGCCTTGTTGCCCTCATCAATGAGGTCGTATATGTCCTGGTATGAGGTCACAGCGAGTTTGCTGAGGTCTTCCACGTAGGGTCCAAGTGCTGGATGTTCGCGCACCCTAAGGTTTCCTTTGTTCTTAGGGTTGAGGAGATCTCGGACTCGCTCGCAGTATATCTCCATGTAGGATACTTCCACCTGTTTTTGTAAAGAAAAATAATGTGTTACAAACTAAAATAAAACATTTGTGATGGCTTTCCGCTAATACCTTATCAAGCTAACCATTTGATAGGGTATGATGATGTATGTTTATGTATCTGTTTAAGTATCTACTCGATACTATTAAAACACATCCAAGGGTGTAAACATAAATGTAAAGTTTCTCCTTACAATAACAAACTTGCAATCACCAATATTGTTTTGTTTTTTATGTACAGTTTAATTTCTCTATTTTGGGTATGATGGCTTTTAATCAAGAGTTTCAAGCAATTCTGAGAAGTCCATTCAGAATTACACAAAGATAATATAATCAAATAAAACACAGGAAATTCATTGGTAACATAAATCTACAACTCTTAAATACATGACCCTTTTTTTAATCACCGTCACTAACCTAAGTTTACTCATAAGGTCTAAATTATTCAGGGAAACTCTGACCTAGACTAAAGTCAAGAGCAAACCCATTTCAAATAAAAAAAAAAAAGAAACAGTTTCTCTCAATTATAAAAGACGAATTGCTTATAAGGATATTTCCTTCTCGTAT
This sequence comes from Gortyna flavago, assembly GCA_963669345.1. Lineage (NCBI taxonomy): Eukaryota > Metazoa > Arthropoda > Insecta > Lepidoptera > Noctuidae > Gortyna > Gortyna flavago. Next base: position 4,946,886 of record OY770144.1, read on the forward strand.
TTCGGAAGTGTTATTAAACCTTAAATAAACTCAATTTGAATTGCTAACGATATAATTAGAATGAATATAAATATTCATGCAGGAATCCTACTTGCTCCACGAAGAAGAACCGTTTATATTACGGACAGTTAGAAACATCTGTCGTTTGGAATAAAACAACAAGTAAACTGTCCTGTGTTAGGAATCTACTTATACAGTATGTCCGGTAATTAAAGGATAAAATTGAAATTATACGGAAACGAATGGGCGTTCATAAAAAAAAAATGTTTTAGTAATACCTAACTAGCCATAGGTACATTAGTCTAGCCTCTTTGTTGTTAACATATTATAACAACATAATACAGATGAAATTCGTTTATTTGTGGGCGATGCGTTTAAGAATTAAAAAAAAACCGGCCAAGTGCAAGTTAGACTCGCACACGAAGGGTTCCGTACCACCATACAATATTTAACACTACATATAAAATAACGGCAAAATATCACGTTTTTTGCACGGGAGCCCCCCTTAAATATTTATTTTATTCTGTTTTTAGTATTTGTTGTTATAGCGGCAACAGAAATACACATTCTGTGAAAATTTCAACAGTCTAACTATCACGGTTCATGAGATACAGCCTGGTGACAGACAGACAGACGGACAGTGGAGTCCTGTTAATAGGGTCCCATTTTTACCCTTTGGGTACGGAACCCTAAAAAAATAAACAAACATTTATTTTTCTTCCACAAAGGCGCCTTAAAAATATGAAGACCCTACATCTGATAAATCCTTTGTGGGACTGGCATCTGCACTAGGAAAAACCTGTCACACAGATTACCAGGGTCCCCCCAAAAACAATGAATGTTACCTTCTATTACATGAGACTTAAACATAACTGGCAACATGTAGGTGTGCTGCACACCCCTTCCATCTCTGCATGCCCCTTAAGGGAATACAGGGGTGCAAAGTTATACATAATTCGTTGGCAATCCAAAGTAAATAAATAAACCACAGTCACACAGTCTAACTACGTCATACAGTGCTCTGACGTGGGGGTTGAAAAGGAAGGTGGGCGGCGATATTTCTAGAACTCTTGCGTAACAATTTTAAAACCATTTTAACAGTACACTCACGTCATAGGTTACACTGTGGTTTCAGATATAGAGAACACAAGGGCGTGCCTACAACAAACGTTTCAGTGCACATTTAATTGTCTGTGTAACTAACGGATTCTTTAACTTTACAATGTGAAGTTGTTTGTCTGTCGCTAAGTTGGCTAAGGCCGTGATTTATAAAAATTACTTAGCGCGTAGGTACTTTGACTTAAGAGTTATTCCTGTCTCTGTTGAAAAACTGTCAAACGTAACGTCAAGAGCAAGTTATAGAGACGGGAACAGCTCAGTCTTAAAATATCGCGATAAAGAGTGTTCTTTCTGTTGTACAGCGGGATGTCAGTTGGGTGCAGAGAGAGCGCGCTAAGTATAGTTCGCGTTATTGCGACAATATAGCAATGCAGAGTATTCGGCAGTTTGTCTTATTTTAACTAGGCCTAAATGCAGTAAGATGGTTATCATCAATCCATTCTTAAAAAGTCCAACTGAGATATCCATTAGTCTAGTTTATCCCATAGACAGACGCGACGCGACAGCGCGTCACCACTTTGATGGAAAAATTTCTAATAAAGTTTCGTGGAAATTGTTCTACCTGAGTCGAGTCGCGCCAGTCAGCAGGAGCCTTTAATTTGCATGACCATTTCAGACTAAAAGTGTACTACATCACGTCCATGACCCTTTGGGGTGTACAGGCGTAATAATAATAATTAATTTTCTAGTTTGGTTTGTTCCATAATCGGCGAAGGCTTCTTAATTGTTTTTATCAGTAGGTAATTTACTACACTAATACTCACCGAATATTTGAGATCATCGGAGGAGGTTTGTCTGATGCGCCTGAAGAGGTCCTTGCAGATCTGCGGGATAATGCCCTCCTGGCCCTCTTTGCCGGTGCCCATCATGGTATAGGACTTGCCCGCGCCAGTCTGCCCGTACGCGAATATGCATATGTTGTAGCCTGTGGAACAATTGATATTAGTACTTAGTCCGTTATAGATAAGGTAGAATGTTGAATGTTGGAGCATGTTTTGAAAAGATGCACATTTGTTTTGGTTGGAATATTTAGTACGGAGCCAGGGAGCCTAGTTTTGTATGGAATGTTGTTTTTTTTGCATGGGAATGTATGCATTCTTATAAGTTTCTTGTATGAATACTGTTGCAAGCCCAACATAATTATGGCTTTATTCTAAAGTAAAAGTACTGAGATTTCAAACTCATTTAACTTAAAAACATATCCCCAAAAGTAGATCACAAAGATACGCAGACCTGAGATGCACAGATATGGCGATTCGCGAAAAGAAAGCGTAATTACTAGTGTGTAGTTGGTGAAAGTAGGAAGGAAAGGCGAGTGGTCGTTACCGTCGAAAGCGTGTTGCAACATCTCCTCGCCGATGTCTTTGTACACCATGATTTGTGAGGAGAACTCCGGGTCACTTGGCTGCAACAAAAATATATGTTTAAATAGTCAGTTAGAAACGACAAGAGATGTAAGTGCCTCTGTACACATATGCATCATACCTGTAGGCTGTAGAGCCAGAAATTAGAAATAAATAATAACTGGATAATTATCATTTATTTTAAACATTATTTCTTATTTTAGCGCCTATATGACGTCTGTAGGCGCTAAATTAAGAAATGATGTTTAAAATAAAATGTTAATTATTAAGTTATTAGGTATCTGGAAATGTCATATTGTGCCATTTAGCAAAGTAGGTACTAATTCAAATGAAAAACTGTTTCTGTATAATGAATGCTTCGAAGCTACAGCCAATTCTTAATATTATCAGAATATTTGATAATCCAATTAATACAACGAACTTCATAACCAAATTAAGATAACAATTCGAAATGAGCAAAACTAAGTAAACTAGACTAACACAGTAACATCTGTGACTACAGACTCACTCACAGACGCATACATTTGTATGAATTAAACCCATCCCCGAATACTCTCGTTAAAATTGCAAATTAGGTAAATGCCTTTAACTTTGCTTAATGTTTGCGACTTTTTTTGTTAACAAAGCTTTTCTTTTTAGATTCTGATCTGAATTAAATGCTAATTTCTAAACAAAAGACTATTTTAGTAGGTGTTTGTTGTCGTATGAACATTATAGCATGTTTTTCCATACCAAGTTTAAAAAAACATACCGACCCATGAAAGGCAAAATTGACTAAGCGAAATCGGGCTAACTTTATAGGAGAACAGTTTAAAGTTTAACTTTTCAGAGAAAAAAAAACCTAAATTCTGATTCAGCTAATAAAATAAGATGTCCAAAATAGAAAAAAATTCGCCTGTCAAGAAGCCTGCCTATCAAGAATATAAATGTTTTTTTTTTCCTGAAAATTTAAACTTTAAACTGAGGGTCCAATTCTCGTAATTTCAAGACTGTTTACAGTCTGATCGCAGTCTCAATCTGTCAAAAATACCTCTAATTTCCCTACATGTTTGACAAGTTTTTGACATTTATTTGTCGCCGAAATGAGACTGCAACTAGATTTTGAACGTTTTAAATTACGAGAATCTATTCACTACCACTCGATACGCTTCCGTACGGTATCGAACATCAATCAAGGTTATCGTAGGAGGGCAGCGGGATTGAGGGCAGCGGGATTGTCCGAAAGGGTTACCGCTGCCCCGGAACATAAAGGGCTAAGGAAGGAACACGGATGGGTTTTAGTCAGTAAGAGTCTGACACTCCCTTCCGCTCCACCCAGAGCGGGAGGGGTCATTGGATGATTTCCCATCCTTAAAAAAAAAAAAAAAAAAAAGGTTATCGTAGGAGTCCTCTAAACGCTGTTCACAAGTCCAAAACCCGAAAATTTTGTCAGTTTCAATCAAATAGACGACCGCTATTCTTCCGACAGCTGTTAGCTGTCGGGGGCAAGGCAAATCAGGTTATCGAAATGTGTCATTTTCGATACGATATCCTGTCGGATGGTTGTGAATAGCTGGTCTCCTGTAAAGTTAGCACTAGTCGCTTAGTCAATTTTGCCTTTCAATAGTCGATACGTTTTAACTTAAGGGGGAAGCGCTAAGGTAGGCCGCGAAATTCAAATTCTCTTACGTTTTTTGCAATTTGCTGGTCAGTATTAAGTTGTACGTTGATTAAAATTTGATTCGCGGCCGTAACAAATATGTATTTACAGAATTATAATCATTACAATTAGTAATACAACTTGATATGTTAGTGTAATCCTAAAATGTCAAGATTTCGTGAAATAGTCATTCGGTAAGATTACTTGGTCTTAGAGAGTTATGTTAATGACTTTAATGGTTATAATTCTGTAAATACATATTTGTTAAGGCCGCGAATCATATTTTAAATAACGTAAAACTTAGTACTGGCCAGCAAATTTCAAAAAACGTAAAAAAAATTGAATTTCGCGGGCTACCCTGGCGTTTTCACCTTAAGCCTAAGTCATTTATTCATTTGTTGAATCTAATATATAAAATTCTCGTGTCACAGTTTTCGTTGCCATACTCCTCCGAAACGGCTTGACCGATTTTGATGAATTTTTTTGTGCTTATCCGGTATCTATGAGAATCGGCCAACATCTATTTTTCATCCCCCTAAACCGAAACTTACGCGGGTGAAACCGCGGGGCGCAGCTAGTAATATATAAAATTGTCGTGTCACAATGTTAGTTACCATACTCCTCCGAAACGGCTTGACCGATTTTTATAAAATTTTCTATGCATATTCAGTAGGTCTGAGAATCGGCTACTATCTATTTTTCATACCCCTAAATCGAAACTTACGCGTGGTATATAAAGACAATAAAGAGTGCGCTATGTTACGCCAGAGGGCGTACAAATATTTGTAATTAAGTAATCAAGCCAGCCAAGTCTCGATAATAAAATAAAATTGTCTTGTGAGTGAGAGTGATTGAACTTGATTGACATGGTGCACTATGAGTAGGTTGTAGATAAGATATGTTATTATGATAACATGATTTTACCTTATCATTAAACCGAAACCAATAAAACAAAGCTATAGTTTGGCCCCCGTGACCCCATTACTCATAGTAAATGTATAATATATGGTGTGCTTCCCCCGATCATCCCCTAATGGTTATGATTGCCAATATCAAACCATGTGTCATAGTGAGATGAGACCACAAACCGAAGCACCACGATTGGTCACGAATGCGCCCGAATGGTATGACAAATTAATCATCACGGCGCAATCTCCGTGCTATCAAATCAAATGGACGTGGTTTCTGCGGTTGAACGTCATTTGCCAACAATTCTGATGGTTGTGTGAGTTTATGTATAATTATTTGGTAAAATACAATAATAATTGTATTTTGTTATGAAGTATTTTATTGATTAGAATTCTTGGTGTTAACTTGTCTCAAATTGTTTAAAATATTGGTCTAAAGCCCCTACCAACTACTAAATTATAAACTAACAGTAATTTTCTTTGCAATATTGCAGTGTCCGCATCGCCTCGTATGCTATAACAATGATTCAGTATATTTAGGAAATTCTTTAGCAGCGTCCAAAGACAAAATTATCTAGTAGGTAAGTAGGTATTGAAAAAAAGACAAGACAGTTTTGCTAAAAAAAAAAATATGTGAGGAAGTTAGATTGATTGAATAAAGGGAAATATTTAACTTAGGTATCCTCTAAAAACTTATTGACCTGTTAATGATAGACACTTTTTAAAATTAACTGAACTCTAAAAACTTTTCGATTCATTAAACTACTTCATGAGAGCAACAAAGCACGATATACTTCATAATGCCACAATTAACTGTGTCTGGGTACGCTCTTAATTCTCCTTTTGGTACCTATATTTGAAAACCAGCTTAGATAATTTTACAGCATTATAGAATGTTACGAATAAATTAAAAGGACAGCAGCATTCGGAAAATTCCAAATTAATCTCACGAAAATCCTATACCATAGCCAATGGACTATTAATCCGATAACAATATACTTAGCCTACATCCAATATGGCTGTCGTCCAAAACCGAACAAGCAGTAACATGGCGGACAATCGCGTTACCAGCCGGGTAGCCGGTAACATATGAATTGATCGATACGCATGATGATGGGGCTGTATAAAGTAATAACGGGCTTCATTATCGTTATTACCTATATCAGCATGTAAAATTCATATGCTGAAGATGGGTATACTAATCTTTACATCTATCTACATATACTGAATTTGAAGTGTCTGTTTTTAATGTCAAAATAACAGCTTTTTACTAAATGCTTATGAAAGTCACAAAAAAAAACTTTTTTTTTGGTCTGTCTGTTTGTTCCGGCTAATCTCCGACGGCTGGACTGATTGTGATGGGAATTTCACTGGAAGATAGCTGATGTTATTGGAAATAACTTAGGCTATTATTATAAAAGGAGAATTAGGGTTCGGCGCAAAAAAAATAAAACCTATGCCATTTGTTTCCCGACATAATGCGAACGATGTCGCAGGCAAAGCTGTACTAAGTATATAAATAATTGGTCCTTAGAAAATAGGTAGGACTGGCCATACACAGAGCAAAATAATTTTGCAAAAGATTTGTAAATGAATGCTGCTGTCGCTTTCCGTGCGTTACTAACAGACTTGGCCTGATTTTTCAGAAATATATTTTTGGGTCGGGGGGATTTCGGGACCGGGACCGCGGTCCCGGATTCCAACTATAATTATTTTTAAGTGGTATTTTGGGACCACAAAACAAAAGAAGGTAAAGTACAGTTAACAAAAAGCTGATATAATATTTTGATCAACAATTACACGAATTAAAGTAGGCACCGGTACAAAATAAAGGGTAATATTATTTAATTGCACTTATAAAAGGATAGTTGTAGCTATAAAATAAAATAACAATATCTCAATCAATTTGATAGTATCACCCATAGCTCAATTTTTAACCCCCTGCAGAATCAAGACATAGACACCACTTACATTAATCTTCTAAAAATTAAATATTTGAACAACACTGCAGCGATTAAGATCAGTTGATCATGACAGGACCGTCCTTCCAGATAGAGAAAGGAGTTAAGCAAGGCTACCCGCTGTCTCCGAAACTATTCACAGCTGTGCTGGAGGAAGTCTTCCGAAAGCTGGCAGCGGGCTGGACAGAAAGAGGCATTATGGTCGGCCATAAGAGATTATCTAATCTCCGTTTCGCCGACGATATTGTGCTCTTTTCGTCTTCAGCCTCCGAGTTGACACAGATGCTAGACGATCTTGGCACGGCAAGCCTAGAGGTCGGACTTCTGATGAATCAAAATCAAAAGTCATTTATTCAAACTAGGCTGAGAATCAGCACTTTTCGAACGTCAAAATTACATAAGACAGTCTCCCAAAAACGCCCGCCCTTCACCACTTCCTAGTGCTTTCGCTGGGGAGAAGAAGTGGCGCAACAAACTCCCCAGCAGCACAGCTGTCTGTTCAGTTATAAAATACTCGACTGTATACAAAACTAGACCTGCAAAGTATCTAATTAACATTACAGGACACAGAACATTCAATAAAATTATTTGCAATATGTTATCTAGCCACGCCAATATACCAACAAATACCATAAAAATCTATACGTACTCAAGCTAAAATAAAAATACTAAATCAAAAGTAATAAAATAATAAAATAAAAATAAAAACTACCTAAATAAAAGCCTCCAGGTATAAAGGGCGTGACAACTTACATATTTATGCAATGCTGGGTTCTGTTCACATAGCTGTCACTTGAAGGCACAAATGATAGACCAGGACCATCAAAGTAAAAATTAATAAACAAGTTAGGTATTACTAATAACAACAATAAAACCATGGTCAGCAAGACGACAAGTCACCACAAGCAGCACCCGTTCACGAGCATAACGCAAAGATCAGCCATTACCCCCCTCGCCATATTTGAGGGAAGGAGGCAACCCGACCCCCGACGCTACCGCAAGCAGTGACATCTAAGGGAGCATGACGAACTTGCTGCCGGTTACTCAGGCAAGAATAAAATGATCAATCATAGAGGTCGCTAGCTAATCACTTATTGCAATCAACTCATTACAAAACATTGAAATGAATTGATTATGTCAATAATAAATTAAAATAAAATTAAACTGAATTTACTTATACAGTCAACAAAAAAAGAAAAAACAATTACATGAACTCATATAACCTGTCAGTAAGCTAATTCTGGAGAAAGAACATAAACATTGTCTTGAGTTAATCAGGCCGACCAACTATTCTTATCGTTTAAGTAGTCGTTGATTGAATAGTAAGCCTTTGAACAAAGGTTGGATTTTACTTGAGCTTTAAACGTATTATAAGGCAAATCTAGCAAAGAGGAAGGTAGCTTGTTATAAAAAGTTATACCAAGCCCAACAAATGAGTTATGAACCTTATGAAGCCGGTGAAAGGGAGTTCGTAGTTTGTCCTTATTTCTAGTGTTAACATTGTGAATATCACTGTTTTTAGTGTACAAGTGTATATTTTGCCTAATATATAAGATGTTGGCAAACATAAACTGTGATGCAACCGTGAGAATACCAATATCTTTAAAAAAATCTCTTAGAGAAACTCTGGCACCTAGCTGGTAAATTGCTCGAACAGCTCGTTTTTGCAGGACAAATATATTTTGTATATCAGCGGCTTTGCCCCACAGCAGAATACCATAGGACATAACGCTGTGAAAATAACTAAAATAGACTAAACGAGCTGTATCAACGTCAGTGTATTGTCTTACTTTCCTGACGGCGTAGGCAGCCGAACTGAGCCTTCCTGCTAGGCTGGATATATGTGGTCCCCACTGAAGTTTGGCATCAACTGTTATTCCCAGAAATACTGCCGAGCCCACAGTTTCAAGCACCTCTTCATCTAAGACGATATTGGGTCCTAGATTTCTAACATTTGGTAAGGCGAACTTTACACATTTAGTTTTCTTGGCATTGAGAACTAGGTTATTTGACGTAAACCAATCCGTAACTATTGAGAGTGCACTGTTTACGTCGTCAAAATCTTGTCTATTCCTGTCTACTTTAAAAATAAGAGAGGTATCATCTGCAAACAGTACAACGTCACAGATGCCCTTTAAATGGAATGGTAAGTCATTGATATATACTAAGAACAAGAATGGACCCAGTATTGAGCCTTGCGGCACACCTAACAGAACTGGTAGCCCGGAAGATTTCACACCATTAACATCTACACATTGGAACCTATTATGTAAATAAGAATTTATTACGTTGAGAGCCTCGTTTTGGACACCGTAATGACGTAGTTTACGTAAAAGAGTGTCATGGTGCACGCAATCAAAGGCTTTGGAGAGATCACAGAAAACTCCAATAGCATTTTGCGAGTTCTCCCATGCATTAAATATGTGTTTCAACAAAGCAACACCCGCATCTGTAGTCGAACGACCTTTTGTAAAGCCATATTGTTCATTATGAAGGAGGCTATTTAAATTAAAATGTCTTAGCAACTGCTTGAGTATTAATTTTTCAAATATTTTACTAAATGCAGGTAAGATAGAAATAGGCCTGAATATGTCAAAGACCAAGTTGATGACGAACAGCGCGCATCGCAGGATCACAGTAACGGGTGGGGAGGTTGAATACGTTGATGAGTATCTCTATCTTGGTCAAATAGTCTCTTTCCAGGCAAGACAAAATAAAAAAGTTGCAAGACGCACCGAAAATGCCTGGAAGAGCTATTGGGCCATGAAAGACCTAATGAAGAGTGATCTTCCTTTGTCCCTTAAGAGAAGACTCATGGACGTGTGTATACTTCCCATCCTCACATATGGTGGTCAGACATGGTCTTTGACAAATCAGCAGAGGTCCACACTCGAGGTTTGCCAGAGGGCTATGGAACGGAGTATTCTGGGTATCAAACTAACAGACCGGGTTAGGAATACGACCATCCGTTCCATCACAAAGATAACTTACGACCAATGGGTCCCTCTTAATGGCAAGCGACATCGTGGCAGGCCCAGACGGAGATGGCGGGATGAGCTAGACTCCTTCAACAAGAACTGGTCCTCAGCAGCTTTGAGCAGAGATAAGTGGAAAGAGAGTAGGGAGGCCTTTGTCCTGCAGTGGGACATCACAGGCTAATAATAATATAAATATCTCAATCATGTAAGTATAAGAGAAGAGAGAGAAGTAAGGAGAATTATGATTTGCGCGCACGTAGTGCTATTTCTCTGCCATGCAGCTATACGCAGTCGCTTCTTTGTCATGGGCCACGGGTTCTAATAACGGTAGTGGTTATCTAAATTTTGAGATGCATCTTGAAGAGAAAGTGTGAAAAACAGGAAGTGTAATATTTAGTGCTGTAGTGTTTCTTACTTAAAAAGGTAAGAGTAATTACTTTTTACTTTTTCTTTAGTAATAAATGATTTTTCTTTAACAGGCTAAATTAAAATAAGCTATAAAATAAATTCAATCATACGTTTGCTAATTAACAATTAGTATAAATGTTTCTTTTTAAACTTTCGCGATTTGTATACAGTAACATGGAACGGGTCTTAATCGCGTCTATATTTTAAAAGGTTGGTGAAGGGTGTGCTTTTCAACACATTTACAAAAAAAAAATGCATTTACGAAGCCTGTATGTGCGTAAAACCAAAACTGTAAAAAGTAAAGCCCCAACTTTCATTTTGTCTTTTACTTTGTGTTTGATTGTGATTATTATTTTAAATATTGACGGTTGTTTATTAGTGCTTGCTCGAATATAATATTCAAATTTTTTTGGTTGACCTTACTTTACCAAGACATAATTTTGTTTATTTTATTTGTGGTCCCAAAATACCACTCAATTGTACTATAGGTGGAATCCGGGACCGCGGTCCCGGTCCCAAAAGCCCCCCGACCCATATTTTTTATCTGAGGAATAAATATTGCCGTTTGACAGCTTTTGTATAGAAATTATGTCAAACTGTCATTTTATTCTTCAGAAATAAGTTATCTGACTACTGAAAAACCAGCCCTAAGACAACTAACACGGAAAGTTGGTTTTCACGAAATAAGATATTAAGCTATTTATCACATGTAATTAAAAGTAAATTAAGTACTGCTTAGTTAAAGAAGCTATAAAACGAATCTACAATATTGTGAAGTTCTTTGATATAGAAATATGGAAATCAAGGGCATTACTAACAACGCTGTTATTAGCTATCAATCCACAAATTAACTTAGGAGTCTTCCACGTGTAGTCTACACACATTAGGTAGGTAGGACTTAAATATGACTGGCCAAATGTTGGTGAACTATAGGTACACCTCTGCCAAACCCTTCGGGGATTCCAGGCGTGATGTCAAAGACTTGGATACAATATATGCAGACAAATAATTACTATGTATTTTAGCAGTAGTAAAAATGTCTGCCCGTCTTTGTTATATGCATAAAGCATTCCACCAATGACCACAGCACGCCATGCCGTCATTGTGTGTTGTCACATCTATAGTGCATTTTTCTTTACATGTCTATTTGGTAAACAAACACGGTACGAAAACCCTGAGTTTTCGCATCATTCACACACCATGAAGTAAGAACGCCTTGATCCTTAGAAACTTAAGCAGTACCTATTATATAATTACATAAACGAATGCAGCGAATTAACCATTTAAACACATTAATTTTCTCAAAATCCAAATTTCAGGACGCCATATTGTTTATCAAAATGGAAAAGTCAATAAAAACACACTTTACGTAGTCTCTGGCCAGTGCTCAGCATATTCATCCTCCATCTATGTAAATAGATGACTATTTCGCCACGTGTACGTGTGTACGGAGTTAGGTAGTTACTGTAAAACAAATAGCTATCAGAATCTCGGACTTTGATTAACTGTGGTATCGCATCTCCGGTGCAAGGAAACTGGAGCCACGGGGAGCCAATCTACTTACTATTGATCCAACGGCTACGCGATTGGTTCCACAAAGAGTCTGTTTGAGCGAGTTGCTGTGTAAATGTTTAATGTTATATCGGTTTTGAGGTTATATTTAGCTGTTTGGAGTGTGATTTTTGAATAATTTGATAGATTTGTTGTTATGAGAACGATGGTCCGGTATATTTCTTCTTTGTATTAAAGACAACGTTTTTACTGTTTTGTTAGTGTGTTTGTTGTGTATTCAGCTGCATCCGGTTAGACTGGAAGCCGACCCCAACATAGTTGGGAAAAGGCTAGGCAGATGATGATGATGTTAGTGTGTTTGTTCTTTACATTTAAATGCCATAATTTATTTCAAAAGAATGATTACTTCATTATTTGTTTATAAGATATGAAGAAAAACAAGTGCATATTAACAATATTTTTTACGGAATTTTATTTATTTCCTGAAATCGAATGCCTAATTAAATTATGAATACTACGTTAGTTCTAATTACGGTAATTTCTAATTTCCTTTTGAGTATTTCATAATTTTGGCATTAGCATAATTGGTGCAGCATTGAATAAAGGCCGGAACCCAGCCTGAGTTCGAGATAGGTATAAATAAATAGATATGGTCCAAAAAATACTTACATTGTGCGACCAGTATGAGAAGTCGAAGTTGAAGCTTTTGGCACCATCTTTGCTGCCAGGGGGTGCCTTGGGGTTTACTATCACTGGAACAAAAGAAAATCAACATTTTAGTATGAAGTATTAACGGTTTTAGGCCCTTTGTACCCGGCGCGGTTTCTTTATGGTACGGCGTACAAACCGTGCCGTAGAAAAAACGTGTCCGTCAACAAGCTTCCGTGGTGATCCATACAACACTGACGACCATGCCCTAATCACGACGAATAAACCGTAGTTTTTCACGACAAGAAAAACGTGTGTGTACAAAGGCCCTAAAGCTTCAATATAATGGGTAGGTATTGTTGCAAAGGAATGCAAAATGCACGGAATGTACTCGCGTTTTGTTAGTCAGTTGACATCCCATACAAAATAACATACAATTCCTTAAACGTTGTTACATCGTAGATTTCGCAAATAAGCGCATTCCACATCTCCGTTCAATAACTTGACTTTACATAACATAACAAGGGCAACATGGCCATTGTCCTTTGTAGGAGACAGTCAATACTAAACTTAATTCGTGCCCATTGATGTTGCAGTACTTGAATCGACCCTAACATCATGCAGTGCTGCATGAAGTGGGTGCACAAGCAATTATTTATTTATTAAAAGTACAATAGTCTAATTCCTAGAGTTAGATAATGTTACGAAGTATGGATACAAGTTACCGAGATACAAAAATTACAAGAAAAAGTTGGGACACTGTGAAATGACTACGTAGTGACTACTTGGATCCGTACTATCGAAATCAGAGATTCCTACATTTTGCAAGAAAATGTTATGCTCTTAAGATTTTAAAATACTTACGGCATATAATTAAAAACAGTGAGTCTGGTCCTCTAAGTTTATTCTAGACACATAAGCCAGGGTCATTAATAGTGCACAGGTGCTCCTTGCCTCATAATCCTATTCAAGTCCGTCATTAAGCAGCTCCGTCTCCCACTAGACTAGATAATCAGGCTCGCAACCTCGTAAGTCAGTACTATCAACATTTGAACAACGAAAACCGACCTTGCTGCTTCGAAATTAAGGCGCTGTCAAAGTTGAATTGTAGCCTTGGACGTGCGGTTGCCTGTACATTTCACATTTCGCACATTTGTGAGTAGTCTAGGCGTCGCGACGTATCGACCGTCGACGTCATCGCCGCGGCGCCATTCGCTTGCATTCAGTAAGGACTGGTGCACACGAAAGAGTGGCACTTTGTTATACCTTGATTGCTTACTTTTGTGTTGCTTTCGGTAATCACTTTTCAGCATTGAAAAGTTTGTTTTTAATTCCATAACGATTTTAATTGAAATGTCGAAACATGTTCTTATTTATTGAATATTTATATTAAAGCCTGGAATATACAGACTATGTAGTAGCACAAAACCATACTCTTTTCGTGCAGATGCTCCCTAATACCACACAATTACCAAGTGTATACTAAAATGGGTTGATTATGTTTTTAAAAACACGGAGAGCATATAACATGAATTCAACATAATATGATTCATGACACTAATCTAAACAACACAGAGGGGTTCAGAATCATGTACTGAATCTTGTAAGTTGCGCGTCTATGTACAGACGCCAGCACATCAAACTACCCGAAACTGTAAAATTTTCACAATCAACTTTGAACCTTACGCTTAAGCGATAAAGTTGAAAATGTATTAAAGAAATTTGACAGATTGTAGTAGCTTGATGTGCTGGCGTATGTACCTACCACCCTGTATATGCTATAAATAACATTATCATCATCATTTCAGCCGAAAGACGTCCACTGCTGGACATAGGCCTCCTGCATAAATAACATAGGTACTTACTAGAAAACAAGCATGCTTTTTAATAGCATGTCTATTTCAGCCATTTTTGACATTAAATATTTCAGACAACAATGTTATAAATGGCCACCTGTTCTCATAACAAATTCTGCTCTAAATTTAAATTATATTCTAAATAACTTAAAACCAAACTCAGCTATCTTTTATAATTCTTTTATTTTCAAAGTTTGTTCTCAGGTTGGGTCCTAATATAGGTACCCATACAAGTTTGATGGAATGCGCCCTTAATGTTGTTTTTGTTATTTATAATGTTATTTATGTTATTTAATTTAATTTTAATTGTAATTTAAAATTTGAATTTAATTTGAATTTGATTTAATTGTAATTTAATTTAATTTAATGTTAGTATTGTGATTGTGATTATAATATAATAATTGTTATGGGTTAATACCTGAAATAAACGAATAATAAAAATAAAATAATAAAAAACCAACTTGTAACCTTGAATACTTCAATTTCAAACCTTAGGTTACTTAGCCTATCATGTTCTAACTTACCTAGTTTTTCGAACAGACTGAAAGGGTTAATTCTAAAGCGCTACTTAAAGTTGCGATACAGTCTATCTATTCACTTAGCCCCGACTTAGGACCACTTAAGTGTTGGGTTGAGTTCAGACAAGTACGAAATTAAAGGCAATTGGATCAGGCGTCTAACTTGAAAGACAGTTAGTTTGGGCTGTAGGAATCTAAATCGAATTCTCTTCAGGAAGCTGTTAGTTGGAACAAAAGAACATACTTTTAATAAACGTGTGCGGTCGGGGGACCCCCGTCAGGAACGATGTTTCTAACGCGATAATCGCAAAACGACACCCATGATAAAAAAAAGAAAATTTTCGCAGCCGCCATCTAGGATTTATAGGCTTTAGCACCCTCGAAAACCATGAAAACTATACCATGAAAAAAAAACATAGAAAGTCGCATGGATAACGCTTTTTCGTTACGTGACGAATTCTACCAGTTCACTCCTACCGCAAGCCGCTTTAAAATATTTTTTCCAAAAAGATTTGAGATAGTCATCTTTTAGATGGCTGCCATCTTTAAATCACAAAGCCAACTAATATGACCTTAGATAAATGCATCCAGCATTCAATAAAATTAATCCATAATAGCACATAAGTTCACATAACAATTAGTTATTGTGGGGGCCGAGTTTGATGGCTTGTGGCCCACAAGCTATCAAACTTGGCCCCCACAATAACTAATTTAATAAACCTCCCCTAGCGTCATAAACTTCATCCATAAAATAACGTATGAGTCAAGCGCGCTTCACCGCCGCTCTTCTGCAGCGAGTTTATTATGAGTCACAGATGCAGCGCTGCGATATGTATTGTGTGTGGCTGTATTAAACCGAAATTATTCAAGAAGAATGCGTACTAAGCAAATATGCAAATTATTTTAAAACAAACGTCATGTATATTAAATAAGGGGGGCAATTCCTTTATTTTATGAAAGTTTGCATTATAATCTGTTTCAATCTGTCAAAAATAGCTTTAATTTACCTACATTTTTGACAATTTTTAACACGGCTCGTCGCTGACCTCATGTCGATAGCGACTAGATTTTGAACGTTTATATATACGGGAATTGGCCTTAAAGCCTCAAGCGCGCTTCACCGGTCTTCTGCACCGGGGTTTATATGAGTCACAGATGCAGCGCTGCGATATGTATTGTGTGCCAAAATATACGGACCCGGCTTATGCAATCTACGGAGACCAACTGTCTAGGTCTTTGCAGTTGGCTGTTGCATAATTTCGGCTTATTAAAGCCCGTTGTTATTCAAGAGGGATAGAATTAATACAGTTTATAAATAAGCAAATTGCTTGGCAAGGAAACAAAACAACATCATGTTGGAAATATGTACGATAAATATTAACTTTAATAAATTCATTATCAGTGGTTTTGTTAGCACCAGCACGCCCGTGTCAACAGTTATTCGGCTATTGTCGCTTCAACCATCAAGACAAGTTTGTGTACAGTAAACAATTGCTGTGAAGTGTGAATCAAACGCGCTTATTCATTGTCTGTCTGTTCTCTGCCTTACATAAAACTATGAGTCACAAAACTGCATCGTTTCAACCAGACAGACTGGGTGCCAGGGGGAATAGTTTCCGTCTTAATGCTGGCGCGGGGAAAGCAATCTCATAGAGAGCAATATTATTACTCTCTTTGATTCCAGACGTATTTTTAAGAAAGTAAAAAGTTCTCTTCATGTTTATAATAGGATCGTTGTCGAAAAATAGTATAATAAATATTAAAAATAAACTATAATATTTTTATTCTCATTTTATTTTGCACAATGAGAAGAATTGAATAACCAGTCACTTTTTTCCGGATCTGTATCCATATCCAAGTAAGGTCTGTATCTATAAGCAAACACGATCTTAATTTGAAAGTCATATCTATAGAAAACTAGCTGACCAGGCCACGCGTTGCTGTGGCTAACGTTTTTGTCATATATATTTTTTTTTTTTCTATCCTATCTTTCAAGTTGGATCAAACTGCACACGGTGTACAAATTTGATTAAAATCGGTTAAGTAGTTTAGGAGTCCATCGCGGACAAACATCGTGACACGTAATTTATATATATTAAGATTAAGATATAAATGAATTCATTTATAGCACAAAATGTTTATATTAATTATACCTTTAATCTCACTCCCTATTCGTCTAAGAACAAATTTTACCAAACTTCTACCTATAATAAGTCTTATTCTGAGAAATTGTTTGACAGTTTTCCATACTAGAACTATCAGACGTTAATTTTATTTCACGGATAAAAGATATCTGACTTTATAAACAGCGCATGATTCAAACGCGCCTCAAAATCTTCTGTATAAACCTAGCCTTACTTTATGAGTCACAAATGCATCGCTGCACTGAGATATTATTATAGTGTCCGGAGATACAGCTGTTTTACTGTTCCTAGCTCCCAGGGGTGAGCAATCACACTGAGAGCAAAGTCGTTATTATTTATTCTTTGCTTTATGACGGTGTTTTATGGAAAAGAAATGAAGCATTCGTTTTGCTTGGAGATGGCGGCGTGAATCAAGCGCGCTGCTTACGCGATATGCTGTTCACGGTTTTATATTATAAGTGTAAACTTCAGTACTATGTCTGACTTCAGTACTATGTCTGACTACAGTGACTCATCGGCCATCAAGGTGATTACAGGACACAAACGCAAAAAATGCAAGTTTTAGAAGCAATAAAAGTAGGTATATGATCGACTACAGTAAACAAAATCAGAAAAATATGTGATATTCTTCAGGATATATGCTAGGTAGAAAACATAATAAAAATAATTTGATACGAAAGAATAAAATAATGAAGATTTCTCTAAAAACTTATTTTTGCAATAAAAACCATACTATTATACATAAAATCAGATTTTTTGTCTGATTATTCTACAAGCAACATAGGTACTAAAAGCATTAGTGTTTTATTATTTTAGTCCAAACAATACTTTTTTTTAATAGATAATTGCTTCATATTTTGCAATAAATTACCAGCGTTTTGTCATCGCGCTTCTCTTTCTTTTCTATGCAGTCCGACAGTGACCGCACTTTAGGTCATGTAGTCACTAACACGATGTACCGATCAGGTGAAGGAATCATCGTCCTCTAACGTCCTTCTACACGGTGATAAGGGATGCGCTGGACAGAAATCGGTGGAGGCGGATCATCCGCTCCAGATGCAACTCCGCATGAGGGTCCGACTTCAGAGAGATGTAGGTACAGATCATAGTACAAATTAAAGTAGCTTTTCGTGATAGTTGTTTCAGGCGTCGCACCCAACAACTTCGAAGAGTAGAGAAGACCTAAGTATAAAAGAAACTATCCTTCACCTAGTCAACACAAACACTTCTACTAATATTGGTATTAGATTGCAACAAGGGTAAATCGGCCATGTTGTCGGCACGAGCGAGAGGCTTCCGGCATCGGAAGCCAGCCCGCATCGGACGCTGCAAGGTCGACGAACAAAGCATTCGATTGTCACAGCAAAACTTGAAGTAGGTATAGGATAGATGTTGTGAGTGGAGGACAATGTTGTTTGTATTTATGTCTCGAAACAATAAGTGATTGTTGGTGTAGTTTTGCGATGTGTTATATTAATGGGACATGGAGCAGAGATACTGAACATACTTGGGTAACTATCTATATTGTCAAAAGTGAACATTTTAGATTAGGTACTACACATAATCAGCCTATAATGTTCCCACTGTTGGGACACAGGCCTCCTCTCTGCGAGAAGGCGTGGGGTGTAATTTACCACGCGAACCCAGTGCGGGTTGGTGTAAGATACTAGTTTAACACATTTTTTTAAAAGGGTGCTAAGCCTATGCACTAAGTAAAAGCTGGCTTACCAAATTATGTTTGTGTAGACAGGGTCAGAGCATTTTTTATTCCAAATGTCAAGAATGCTCTTGTTCGATTTTAGTTTGATCCATAAGCAGTCACTTTTAAGGCAATCAATCACAAGATGACAATCAAAAAAATACATTCAGGGCACGAGGACGCAAGTTACTAAAGTAAGGCAACTGATCGTAAAAAAATATTCAATAACATTAAAAGAAAGAACATTAAGTATAGTTCCTGTAACAAAATAAACAATTTATCACCACAAAGTCAGTCGTCGTAAGTCACTGAACTGTACAAAAAACATGAGCGTCATGAACTTCGCGTAACGGCCAATAATTGGCTGCTGTACCATTTTATTTTACGACGAGGTCTGCTACCAAACAATCGCCTCGTTTCATTGCTTGCTCCGATGAAAAATGGTTGTAAAAGTGAATGAGGCATCAAAAACCCCAAAGGGTCAAAGTACCAAGTGGTTTAGTGAGGGTTGTGATTGTGGAGGTATTATGCGGAAAATTTGAGAACCTTGATAGACACATGGTGCGTAAAAAAAAAGAGCAAGCGACATTAATCGCTTTCCATCAGGCGTGATCGAGGTCAAGAGAAGGCCCATCGAGCAAAAAAAAGAGTTAAGAGCGTTTACGACGTACGGCATTGCATAGAAACTTTCAAGCCCTTTCGAAATGAATGAACCGATTTTAATGAAACTTCGTACGCATAAGCAGGATACAAAGGTCTAAAAATATGCTAAGAACATTTTCGACAAATAGTGTTACAGCCAAATTAGAGCGATTTTAAATTTTCCATAGAAACAGAGATTTCCAGTTATCTTTTTTTAAATAAGACATGTCGAAAATGTTCTTTACTAACTTTTTTGAATTTTGTATCCTGCGTATGAAGTTTCATTAAAATCAGTTCACTCATTTCGAAAAACAAGGGCTTGAAAGTTTGTATGAAATGCCGTCCGTCGTAAACGCTCTTAAGTTTAATCTGAATGGGAATGGTTATACTGTAAAGAGGCTAGTTTCTACATTCACACAATCCATCTTTCTTTTGAATGACTATGAAAGAAGTAAATAGTGAGATGACGGCTGATAGAGATGTAGGTATAGATGAAAAAAACTCCAAATAAATTGGAATGAGAACATGAGAAAAATACTTCGTTCTGTTGCCTTAAACAAAGCCTGCTCCAAATATTTGGATGCCAAACCCTGCTTTGAACTGAAAACAAAATACTGGCACGCTTTTGTTCTCTCCATCAAAAAAGATTCACTTCACAAATGATCGCTCATTCCCGAGAATATAAGAAGAAACGTAATTAACGGTGACTAATTGCTTTGATTTGATGCCTCAAGAGCCTTCAGAGGGAACATTTAAGTCATTTTCAAAGAGAAAAATAGCGCTTTATTTTTTTCTTCTCCCAAAAAAATTAAGTTGAACTTCGTTAAAGGTTGATTAGATTTCGTGCTAATGGAATTAAATTTTATGAATTTTCATTAAATGATTGGTTTTCTTAATTAATTATTTACTATTACAGCAGGTTTATTTTAGCAAGATTCATAAAACCCTATATTATTATCAACCATTTAAAGCAGTTTTATTATATTTTTCACAAACACCAGATAAACATCGTATCATGAACCACAACTTCAGACCTTGATCAATATTCACCCTAAATGCTCATTTCAGCATAAATTCTAGCCAAGAACAGGGTTGCGTGCGGACGCATGCTCAACGTAACATGCTGTGTGCCGTAAACTACATGTAGTTAATATATTATACTCCAATTTGGAATATAAAAACGGTTTTTAGTATATATTATAAAGAGCAGAACAGTTAATAAGTCATTACCTATAGTTAAAATAGACACGTTCTTATAGGTAACCAAAACAGTTGAAGATGAAGATCGATAAAAAGCATTAATTTATAAAGTGTGTGATGAAAGGGATCTTCTATCAGAAGGAACACGTAACCACCATATAATGTAGGAACAAAATAGGTAAGTGAATACATAAAAGGCTGTACATACAATTATCCCGACTTGTGAGTAGAATGCTACAGACCAGCTGCTGAAAAACTTCTTCACAGTAAGTTCCACAATACATTACCAACTTATACCACATAGCTACAGTTAAGAGTACAGCAATATATAGTTAACAATTTTAACGAGCGCAACCACAACGGCTCCGACACGTTTCGGACGTAACTCGTAGAAAACGGTAACTTAATAAAACTTTATGTGACATTATGGTTTTATTTGCGTACATGTAATCAAAACGTCAAACACGTACTCTATAAAATAATGAGCCATGAAATCTATGAGGTTGGTTGTTTTTTTAGCTTGAGTACGGGAATATAAGAGAATATCTTAATTTTGTGACCACAAAAGAGAAGCATAGAAGTTTCTAAGACGAATAGTAATGAAACCGTTATCAAACTAGACGAGCTTTGCAAAACACACAAAGAAACTAATACAGCAAGGGTTAAGCAAGGTACCGAACTAATGAAAACAAAAAATCCAACTGCAAATATTCATCCAATCAAATTCATTCGGAAGTAAATGAAATGAAACCACGCGAATCATTTAGAGGCAGGAAGCGAAACTGCGGTGAATTCACGAGAGGCATGGACAAGGTTTATGGGTCATTATAGGGTTTATAGGTCATTGAAACGCATGGGGAAGGAGCAGGGGCGTATAAGCGGAATGATTTTCAGATTTTGCACACCTGGCCACGAAATTCAAGGCTGGGTGGGGTTTGGAAATGAGTCAGGTTCGCAAAGCTAGTTTTTTGAGTCATGTTTTTCGTTTGAAAATTGAATTTGCATGATTTCGTTCCTTTGAGTTCGCACTTCATTAAATATTACCCATACAATATCATGTTGAAAACGCGTCGTCCTTCTGGGTGCCAACGTGCCATGTAACACGGGACCCAGAAGATGTATAAAATATAGATATTATTATTGGAAATTCACAAGTAATTATAGCTGTGTCTGGAACAGCCATTAACATCGTCAGTAGCTGGGTGTGAAAGCTTTTACAGTGTCTATGCTAATGCATCTTAATGGTATCCGAGCCTAATACTTATAGTATGACGCATGTGGTGACGTCATGCCTTGCCCTTTACGAGGCGTCGCTTTAACACCCCCGTTGTGGAGACGTGACAATGAACTTGAAAGTTACTGATCATACGGGATTATCGTATTTGGATTAGAAGTGGTCTGTGGAATATTATGATGGTTCATACAGTGAGAGTTACATTGAATTCATCGATTTGTATCGTGCTTATGAATTTAAGAGAGAGATTATCAGATGAGAGAGATGCACCTATTTGTGATCCAAAAGCATGTTTAAATAACAAACGACATATTTCACAAAACATTGAAGCAAATCAATGTAGATCTCAACGCTTGGGAAAACATTATCGAAAGGGAAACGTACATAAATATGTACGTAGTTTAGCACTAACGAGGTTCGAGCTCGTTAGGTGAGCGCACTGCACAGAAATGGGAGTTCCGTCGACTGTGACGACACATTCAGGCCAGTTGCCGAGCTGTTAATAGCAGTAATTGGTGGCGACGACCACAACTCTTCACTGGGAGAAATTTAAGCGAGAAATTCCAAGGATATAAGGATTACATTTTGATTTTCTGGGCCAAAGAAGTTGAGGATAAGTCTAGTAGTCCTGAAATTCGTTAAGATCATTGTGTTAACGAAATTCAATTCTCACAATTGAAAGTTAGTTTTTCTGTCAATGTGGTAATTTCATTTGCCTTCTAACTTTTAAGAGCGCGCGAGCGTTTGGGACGTACGGCATTTCATACAAACTTTCAAGCCCTTATTTTTCGAAATGAATGAACCGATTTTAATGAAATTTCATACGCATAAGCAGGATACAATTGGTCTATAAAGTTAGTAAAGAATATTGTCGAAATGTCTTATTAAAAAAAAGATAACTGGAAATCTCTGTTTCTATGGAAATTTTAAAATCGGTCTAATTTGGCTGTAACACTATTTTTTGAAAATGTTTTTAAGTAAGTTTTTAGATTTTGTATCCTGCTTATGCGTAATAAGTTTAATTAAAATCGGTTTATTCATTTCGAAAAACAAGGGCTTGAAAGTTTGTATGAAATGCCGTACGGCGTAAACCAGTCGCGCGCTCGAACTCACTGGTGGTCATGGCTAAAAAGCACGCTGTCTCACCTAGCTTCGTGTCTGACAGAGCTAGTATCAGTGATGAGCAGTTAGACGCTAGTCTACATGCGCAACGTCTAGTTCTCACGCACAGAAACACCGTTCTGACTGATAGTCGCGTAAAAAAATTCGAAAAGTGCTTTGGAAAATCGAGTTTTATGAAAAAACCACTGCATAAATCAATTATAAATGAAGTTAATTGAACTCTTCGATAACTGAGCTTTGTCGGTACGGTTTTGGTTTTAAAGATTTTACAGTTGTTTTACTACTTATTTACACCCAAAGTTACGTTAAAAATAGCAAGAAAAACGAATTTTTGTTGGCTCATAACTTTTTAATGGCTTTTTATTTTAATATTCTGTTTCCGTACAGACACAATTAATAATAAGTCAAAACGACATCATGTTTAACTTTGGATGCACAATGTCAAACAGTGGAGTAATAGTCTCCCGAAATTTGTATGGAAAAAATATTGACTAGTGGCGCGGGCTGCTAATGATCGGAGCGAAACTTGAAGTAATACAAGGATACAAGGTCAATTCTACAACATAAATTTAATATCTGTCTAAAACAATTATCTTCTTTAGTGACCACCGCATTAATCTCACACCCAGGCAAAATAATTCTTATTTATAACTTTACTTCTTCAACTAGTGTCCCATTTCCTTTGACAAGAAATATTTTAAGAACTTAAAACTTCAATATTAAATAGTGCATTGCTCTTGATATTGCGTTTTATCGTTCATCGCCTAGGTTCAGTAACTTTAGAGATGAGAGCTGAAACTGATTCAAAACTATTTCTTTTTACGATACTTGAACCCTTAACTTTGTGTTGAAAATCCTCGAAAGGTAGAAGAATCTTACTTTTATTTTCACTGAGATATTCATTATAGAAACCATCTTTTAAGCGGTATCAGACATAGGTTTTCATTAACAATGAACCTAGTAAGAGCCTACCTATCTTTATTTGTTCTTATTGTTTAATAGAACAGATGCAATGTTTACTTTTTACGTTTAATAAAAGCAAAATTCTAGTAACAATATTGTTTAAATAAACTAACTTTTTTCTAAGTCTAACAAAATTACGGTATCTACTGCGTAAATAATTTACAAGCGGCGCAAAATTCTTAACTTCAGCTGGGTCAAAGTAAAATGAGCTTTACAAGATAAATGCCAAAGTTGAATATCCAATGAACAGAACATATTAAAGTGTGTGAGGCGAGGGTAATAAATTTAAAAGTTGCCACAGTGAAGTAAAGAGCACTCCACATGAGTTGGCTTTCCCCCGAGATATTTCCAGAGAGCCTTGGAAAATTACATGTTATTTTTTGTAACAAAGAACGAATTCTGATAATAAGGAGGGGTACGTTCTTTAGTGATGAAATTCTAGGAATGCTTTAGAATTTGGGATGGTCTGACCCAATTTTGCTGAAAAGTTTTCGACGGACCTCAACATGGGGAAAAAATTCAGACATGGGCTCAAACAAGAGAAGATTTAGTGATCCCCTGGAATTCTGATGCCTTTATATAAAGATTTTTGAAGTTAGTAATATGGTACTAAATTGTAAGTACATTTCCCTCCCTATTAGTAAACTGCGCGATTGATTTCTGCTGACATTGCTGCCTTGTATGGTTTCGTTCGCGACCTTCTAAAAGTACTTCGCGCACGCTTCGTACTGCGCAAATAAAACCGAAATCTTTCTATTTTATTTTTATTTCATAAAAGAAAAACATTTCTCAGAACAACTTTTGTAATTCAGCTTGCGTTGAATTTTATTGAGATTTATAAGACCTTTATTTTCTTTACAGACGTAGATGGAGCGTTGATATCTATTTCAAAGCGTAAAATTTTAGTGAAATATTTCAAACAATTTAATGTAGTGTAACTAAATTGAATGAAGTTTTAATGGCCAGACATTTAACTCTTTAATGGGCTTGGAGAACAATTTGAAAATGAAATAAAGAGCAAGGTAGGAGCAATAACGATTTATCTTTAGAATACGTGTAAAGATTCTATTTCTTAAGGAATTCCGTGTGATTCTTTCAGAGATGTTTTGTTTCTAGCCATGTCTTACGTCACATACTAATAACTACAAAATACATCTTTATCTTTTTCCACTTCAACACATAATCAATTTCCATCAAAGGGCCGGTTTCCTCAACCTTTATTTCCACCACTTTATAGGTAACTAAGGGCAAAGGGCGGAGTTTTACTGGAATGTAAAAGTCAATCTTCGTTATCTAGGGCTGCGTGGACGGTGGCTAATTTAAAAGCCGTTCAAGGTGACTTAGATAATAAAAACCACTGAGGATTTAAGAGGTTGATTGCTGGATAGTAATGGTCTTTGTCTGACGGATATTAATAGGTAAGAGTAATCTTCTTGATTAAGAAAGCCGTATTTTTAAACTCTACGAAGATCCTACAACTATCTTACTATTTGGTAAATCCTTACCAAATAACAAACTCTCTATTGGTCTCCAAAATAACATATTGACATAATGGCAGCAAATCTAATGTATCTGTCGCAGCGAACAGGTTTAATTAGCCGTTTAGTTAACCGCCTGGCCTTTAGAAGTAGTGCTCGCCTAGCTTCGCTCTCTCGGCTCGCACGCGGTTGATCACAGTTCTAACCCAACCTAAAGCATTTGGTCGGGGTGCCCTGGCTTATTCGGTGATTGGTTACAATTCTAACTTAAACTATTATATTGAATATCATTTAGATTTAGATAAAAGGCTAGGCGGTTAACTAAACGGCTTATTAAACGAGTTGGCTGCGACATATCTCTAATTGATTTGCGACCTACATATATGACGATACCGTTAATTATTCCATAAGTTTACTATTCTTCTTCTTTTCGTATCGACGGTACATCTTTATATGTTGCTTATTATACTGTTTGGGCCCAGTATGTGGTTACACGTCCACGTTAATTGCGACGTCAGAGGCGTTGCTCAGATCATCAATTTTGCTATGAATCATGTTAAATATAAAAAGTTTGTCTACACAATCTTTATAAACCATAACATTTATACAACATGTTATGAACAATCCAGATGGTTATAATAACATAGAGATTGCGTACCTACTGTATCACAAAAAGCTCATTACAGGTATTATCAAAGCTCTGATACATTTTATTGTTGTGTATCCAATGATACATTGTTATATTGGATACATAAATCAGACGATATAGCACTCAATATGATACATATGTATTGATTAAGATCAAAAAGATCGATACACACTAGTAACATTTGTTTTGTGGAAATCCAAAAATTTTATTCAAAAGTTAGACCACGTCTCAGAGCGTTTTTTAAGAAAAGTACGCATAATTCCTGCCAACTGCTTTTCATCGTCCTCTCTAGAGTTAAGATGCCTGAATGAAGATGTGAATTATTACCTAATTAAGTTTAGGCACCTTTTTAAATGGGTTATTTTTTCCTTAGAAGAAAAAAGTGGACCGACGATAGAACCTTGGTGAACGCCGGCGATACAATGTGTATAGAAAAAGCCTTTGTTCAAGAAATGTGTTAAACGCAAGAATAGCAAATATAATTGGACTATTATTTAGGTAAAAAGGTCAAGCCTTTTTACCTAAATAAAAAGTTTTAATTCTAAAACAACACCAAATGAGTTATTTAATGGAATCATATTTTAAGTTTTAATTAAAATTCGGTCTCTTACTTCGAGGACATGATGTTTTAGTAATTTATTGTCTTCTATGTTATGTTGGTCACTACCCTTTTAGCTAATATATGTCTAGAACTCATTGGTATCAGCATAGCCAATTCCTAGTACATGTTTATTTATTTAATACTTCAAGCACACAAATGCACAGAGGTGGACTTAATGCCGGAGGCATTTTCAAATGGTTTTTCTTATTCAGTCTTTTGTTTTACAGGACTTTAATTCTTCCCTCCCCATGTTGCCTGCAGTTGTGTTTGTAACATTCTTTGCTCTCCTTTATCGTATAACAGATACGCTTGTTTTTACTTATCATTTTCGTAAATCATAACTCTTACCTGTAGTATTCCCGGTCATCTCAATGATGCATTTGCTTTCCCGGGCAATCTCCCTGGAGTTGAAGGGACGAACCCTTACGGCCACCTTTACCGACGACATGGCAGCTGTGGCTTCTTGCTCGCTCGTCACAACCACTAGTGCATCGGTACGGGGCCGGATTTACAACTGGAACAAAGGACCAAGGTTAGGATATGGTGAAAATATTAAAAAAAAAAATATTGTTAGTGGGATGGATTAGGATGAAAAGAGTTGCAACTGCGCAGCAGTTCCAGGCTTCAGGATTCCGCTATACACGTTTTTATATCCCTATGGCGTACATTGATACTCTACAACAATAGGTCTTGGAGAAAGACCACCGCGGAACTTAGGACCGAAAACTCATGCTTAGATAGATAATATCTTTTGGACCCGACGAATTAATACTAATGCAGTTCTTAAAGCCATGTTTCAGATTATCAAGGGTAAATATAATAATTTAAACATTTTGAAAAGAATTAGAGTCATCGATTCGTAACGTAAAAAGTCAAATAAATCACAAAAAATCCCTGAAAGATACCTGAACTGACTTGAAGTTTCATTTTCCGACGACGTTGAGATGATCGCAATATAATTTTACTATAACCCGAACAGCCTAATGTAATTGAAAATATTTTCTAAAATATCTTCCTAGTGTAGGTCACACGACTATTGACCTTAGGAGGGACTGAGGTCAATAGAGGCAGGTCCAAAGATTTGCAAACTATCATAGAAAATTAGCCAAAACTTTAGTCACATAATCGTAACAACAAAGTTTTTAAAATCAGCTGTTAGATAGGTATTATAATATGATGCATTATAATATCTATCTATAATAGAATGGGTAATGGCGTTATGATTATAGCAATAGGGCTTTTGATCTAGTTTGTTTTCATTACTGACCTAATCTAATCGATTAAAATAATATCGACTACAAACTCGATTAACAACTAGGTTGCAATCGAAATCAGGCCTATATTTAATGCTTTTAACGTTGAATTTAACCTAACGCGCCCTTTCGTCTTCACCCTACTATCATCGACCCGATTATTTTGTATTAACCAGTCGTTAAGGTTATAAAAACTTTTTAACAAAAAAAACAACCGACTTCCAACAAAACACTACAAAGTGAAAAATAACTTTAATTTCAGAAGTCGGTGTCGTTGGTTCTGCATTTTCGTTTTTTGACACCGACTTCTGAAATTAAAGTTATTTTTCACTTTGTATTGTTTTGTTGGAAGTCGGTTGTTTTTTTTGTTAAAAAGTTTTTATTTTTCACTTTTGAGTTGTGGTACCTACCCCACACCAATTCGTATACCACTACTTGCTAAATATATAACAGTGACAGGACGTTGTACAGAATGAGCTGTGATCGACCTTGGTAAAAAAAACTTTGCAAAAGGGCAAATATACGTCGCGCTAAGTCGTGTCGGAAGTTTGGAAGGTATCGTTTTGTCAGATTTGGATGCCAACAAATTATTAAAGCGACCACACGACGACAGATCATTGACGGAAATAATGAGGCTACGAAATCTGTCTTCTGACAATCAAAGCCACACTTAATGTACCTACGACTCAAGGGCGAAGATCTCTTTGGCGTCTTATAAAACAGTCTTCAGCGGTTTCATTTTCGAGCAGTAGCCTTCGAAATAGCTTCTCGTATCACATCTCCTGTATCATGTGGTTCGCATTTACTCGATAAGCCCAAACACGGCTAGAATACATTGTTTTATTACGATGCTCCGGTACCTACCTTCCAGCTTCATAAGATCGGTTTGATGGTACCAGTTTCGTCAGAACTATTTATTTAAATTTGCTTCGTCATAGTCGCTTAACTATCTTAATCGAGATATCTTATCTCCACCCATGAAATACTTATAGGCATTGAAGAGTTCCTGTGGCTATCTGTAGTCTCCTTCATCAGATCCACTTCACCAAATTATACTTTCTGAATGCAAATGCTTGAGTTGTCGATGAAAATACCAGAATTGCTATATGTATGCCTATAATATTTGAGGAGTTCCCTTAATTCCTTATGGATCCCATCATCAGAACTGGATTTTGACAAAAATGGGACCAATCTGGAAGTATATCCTTTTAAATAAAAAAAAAAATCTAAATCGGTTTTGTAACATCATCTGAAATTGTCGTCTTGTTGTTTTTTCGCGGCCATCAACCAAACCTTGTTTTTCTAGTACAGAGTAGTGTAACAAATAAAACTTATTTGACATGCATATCTCTAAATGCAGTCCGAAATGAGTTATTAAGTAGTGTTATTTTACTGCAGCTAATTAAAAGTCGGAGTATAGGTAAGTGATGACTCTCGGACTCAAACACTTGAATCATCAATAGGTTTCATTTGATTTGAGAGAGTTCAACTAACACACTGTACATGCCTACCAAAGAGGATTTTCCTCGACTTTCATGGGATCCCTTCATCAGACTCTGACTTGGTGACAATGGGACCACCTCAAGAGCATACCGTTTCAAACCCTAATGTCAACTGCTCATCACCTGTTACAAAATATTGCTTTTCCCGATGCTGGGACGTTAATTGTTGAGGAGTTCTCTTGGTAAGAACCAGGAGAACTTGAGCTGATGGTGAAGTCACCATCAGCTCCACTTTACCATACGCATTGTGACGATCATAAATTGCTTAGCAACCATATTAAAGCAATCGAATCGCTACCCGTGAAATATTTTTCATTGAGTAGTTTCGATGGCCATCTGTGGTCTTCCTCATCAGTTCCACTTCCCCAAATTATACTTTCTGAATGCAAATGCTTGAGTTGTTAATGAAAATACCAAAATTGCTATATGTATGCCTATAATATTTGAGGAGTTCCCTCAATTCCTCATGGATCCCATCATCAGAACTGGAGTTTGACAAAAATGGGACCAATCTGGACGTATGTCCTTTCAAATAAAAAAATAATTTTTTAAATCGGTTCATAAATGACGGCGTACTGAGGTAACAAACATAAAAAAAAAAAAAAAAAAAAAAAAAAAAAAAAAAAAAAACATACAACCGAATTGAGAACCTCCTCCTTTTTTTGAAGTCGGTTAAAAATAGAAAAGCAGCTGCATTATTAAATTCTGAATTTGATTCTATTATAATATTAGGCTTCAGTTATTGTATGATTATTAGAAATCATTTTAAGCATTCACATTTTTAGTATAAAGGGTCAGTAAGAACACGCGAACGGTAAAGACGATGCCGTGTTAGCCTCAATACCTTTCGTCCAAAAATATAATTGAAATTATAAACTAGAACACTGGCATAGCTGTTAAAGCACTCAGTATGTTATCTTTTATAACAATCTCGAAGAAAGCAGTAGGTACAGCTAGATTTTGGCTCTTTAGTGCCATCTAGTTTTTGGTCAGAATTGTTTCTAGAAGCTACGATTATTAAAGATTTCAGGGTATATGTTCTTATCATTAAAATTTTATATTGTGCCAATTATAATGAAAGATTATGTCATTCTACACAAAGCCAAGTTAATCTTCTCAGATCAAAAGACGGTTTTCAAGAGGACCAAACGCAATCAAGCTTTGGATACAATTACTCATGAAACCGAGAACTACGCATTTAATGGTCCTAAGATCCGGTTCAAAGACGTTGAAAATAAAATAAAAACGTCGACAATGACAAAAGTATTCGCTTAAAGGAGGAATAAAAGTCGTGGCATAATGAGGTTGTCGCATGGGAGGGTCGTTGGAAGGCTAATGCTAACTCCTCCAGGCGATTTCACAAGCAATAACAATTATCCAACGTTCCGGAATTACTGGAAATGTTTCCGTGACGACATTGAGATGTTGCCGCTGATGGCATTCGAGATTCGAAACTGTTTGTATTTGTAGTAAGGAGTGATAAAGTTTATCAGGATGTATAATTATGCATATGATTCTTATGTACTTATGTATGTCATCTTTTTAATGCCCAATTTATGTGTTGATCGTTTTATCTTGTTTTATTTAATTCTGATAACTCCGGTTGATACAATTAAGCTATTTTGCATCATTGGTGGACTTTTGAAGTCCACCAATGATGCCCAAAATATGTATATTGTACATCAAGAACTTACTTTTACTATTTAGGACACTAGCTTGACCCCGTAAGAATATCGGGATAAAAAGTATCCTATGTCCTAATCCAGGTAATTGTCTAAAGATGTGCCAAATTTCATTCCAACCCGTTCAGCCCTTTTTGCGTGAAAGCGTAACAAACAAACGTACTAAAAATCAAATCTTTTCTCTCCATAATATTAGTTTAGGTCCCTTTTATTTTCATATTCAACAGCAAATAACACAAAAACTTGAATTAAGACTGCGTGAACATTATTGATTTGCATTTCAGCAAAATATTTCTTAAACACCTTTCCAATGTTTACACTATACAGTTAGCCTACCCTACTATAGCCTTTTATACGTTAATTGACATTTAATGACACTACAATCGATTTACGACTACCTCCAGAAACATCATTATATATTTTGAGGTCGTTTCTTATGTGAATGATTCCATTACGGTTTATTTTTTGCGCGTTCGACGTTCAAATCTAACTGGTCTAATTACCGAACGTCACGGCTCGCGCATGCGTTGTGACCGTTGCGCGTGCGTCTCAGCTGATCCGTATTTTGCCCTACAATGGCTTTTAAGTGGAGTATTGTGCAGGTTATTTACGTTTACTTATGATTTGGTAATCATGTTGAATGTATAAAAAAAACTGATTTTTACATAAGAACTGCGTAAACTGTGCGTAATGCTCGATACGCATTGTTATATCATAGTGCGTTTAATTAATTTCCTATAAGAATTCATAAGCTGCCTGCAGATAAATCAGAATAAATAAATTGCCTTGATTTCATAGTATTGTTTTTCTTCATTGCAATTACTAGAAAAAACCCGCCCCTAAGATGACCCTGTGACCAAAACAAATCATCATGATTTCTTCTTGTTTTGGTTTAATCATTATCCATACCAAAATTATAAATTCGAAAGTAACTCTGTCTGTCTGTATGTTACCTTTTCACGCCTAAACCACTGAACGGATTTCGATAAAATTTGGTAGAGAGATTGCATCCCGAGGAAGGACATAGGATATTTTTTATCGACAAACCTCGCGGGCGAAGCCGCGGGCGGAAGCTAGTTATTTAATAAACACTGATTTTGTTAGTAATCTTCCACAAAAGATCAAAGATTGTCCAATGAGTTGCAGTAAAATATTCAGCCAATTTAGTAAATAAATAAAAACGTTACCTACTCTTTTGGTGTCTCCGATTATGTAATTATTAAATGCACCACAAACAATTAAGTAATATAAAGAGCCGATTATATTCACTTGCACAATAGAACGATTTCACTTAAATATCCCGGCGGTATACTGAGCACAGTAACGTATGGAGTCATGACGTTGATCACAAAACTCACAGTCGCTCCCGCGAGCGCCGCGTACAAAATGGTGAATGTTTTCCTGAAAACGATCCTCGCGTACTGTAATTGGCCGCGGTCGAGTGCGCGCCGAGCGTATCGAAAGCGTCGGCCACCACGGCCACTGCACTACCAACGCACTTACGTAACATCCACTGCAACCAACATCTTCCAAAACCCTCAGCTAGCCTACAATCGTATGCGAGATCGAAGGGGCGGCCATGAAAAAACGTGTCGCAGAGATGACTCACCGCGCGCACTAGCGCCACCTACAACCCTCCGAGATCGCAGATCGGTATCCGGGAAAAGCACATCGGAAACCTTTAACCTTGGACACTGCACTCGGCGCGATTACATGAGGCGTCAACGGATCCGCTACGGACTTACCCGAATCCCCGTGCGATAGCGACCGATGGCGACGATTTGAAACGCGATTTCACAAGGTTTGTTTTCCAAGAGCTGGTAGCTCGGTCAGGTAGCAGCGCCGGCCGACATGGCGCGTCGCGTTTGGTTCCGCGGTGCGACTGCGGCCGCCGGCCGACTCGCCGGAGAGGCCACGGCGGAGCATGCGCGCTGCGCCCCCGCGCCTTCGATCTAACGCCGCCATGCGCGCACCGCTGACGCGCACCCTACACCGCAAATAACACAATCCTCACTAACCTGACTATTTCAACTGCCCGATAGCTGACCAAGCGTGTTCCAATTGACACTAATTGCTATATTGAAAATGCCCACACCTCATATGACATAACTTCATAATTCGTAGCAAACATCAAGGCTGAAAGGAACCCTTTTGCGACGCAATCGTATTAGTTAAGGTTCGTTGCAGTCTCTGCCTCCCCTACTCCCACATATGAAGCTATTTGCTCAAAAGCTTAGGGCGTGATGAATTATGGCAGCGTCGTCTTATATAAACATTTCAAATTGACAAAGTAAATTAAGGGTTAGCAGGTATCTAATTGAAAATGCAAACAAGAAGAAAGGGCCGACCAAATCTGGAATGGAAGTCGCTGAGATAATTCTAAACACGTACGCTTTGATTCCAGTACTCTTGATCAACTTGATCGGTGACCTGTCTTGAATTTTGATGCAAGCAATTAAAATTGAAGCAGTATTGTAGTCCCTAGCTATGTCTTCGAACCAACCCTTACGTACCCATAACTTGAAAATATAAGCATCATCGGCACTTCAACGTAGTGACAAAAATTACATTATAAGAATGAAAAATAAAATGGTCCTTATCAACACAATTAATTGAAATAACTGACACAAGGACCAAACAATAACAAAACAGTTTTAGGAAACGAAGTCTCAAAACACGGAAACAGGACGCTCTGCAAAAATATACTGTTCAGAACCTCCTGCACCCCCTCGAAAAGTCCGCAGACGCTGGTAGACACCATATATCATTGCGTTGGCGAATCTTGGGTCAAAGGACTAGACAAACTACGCACTTACACTGTGGGGCTGAACGGGCGGTGACGCAATTGAAGGTATCGATTCGACTCACACCGATATCTGGACCTGTGCTAAAATATACAGCTGACAAACCAAGACTACATATAATTAAGTCTTAGTAACAGAAAACTAAGTTATAATTGAGAAATGTAACGGTTTTCAGTAGCTATGTGCACGCTTGCATTCTAGAAAGATGACGCATCGCCGCTTGAGGCGCCGACATCGAATTCATGTTCGTACATTCTCGAAAACTGTAGCACAGTAGAACGTTATATACTTAAAGAGAATAAAATAAGTATTGAGGGATGGAAAACATTGTAATTACGATGGTTTGTGGAAAGAGTAACATTTTAGATTTTGGTATACATAAAATAAGTATGGAATAGATAGAGTCCAAAAAAACGATGGATAGGCTGTGTGAATGATGATATGGCTAAGATGGGGATGGCTACTGAGATGACAAAAAGCGATAAGGCCGCTCATTGTATGTTTTGTACTGGTAATTGTATTTGTATTATGTATTTTCTGGTGTACAAAAAAGTATATCTACTAAATAAATGACGTCAATCGCAAATAAATTGGTTTAAGGTCAAGGGAATGATGACAACTTCTGATTTTCGTTTTGCACAAAGACGTTTAAGACCTTCCATCCAATATATACAATTAATGAATAACAATAGCATCGACTGACATTACTGCTTCCATATTAGGCGGAATGCCTTTTAGGCACGCATTACAACGTAACGCAGTCATAAAAGATGTTTATAAAGGGTCCTTACCACGGGTCACCTCCCATTGAAGACCTTTCTTATATTTTTCATGTTATTGGTTTTATGCAATATCATTTTTGTAGATTTCTTCATTTAGACAACCAACTTTACTTTTGGGTTCGGGACGATAAATGTCCAGACCAATCTAGATCGTCGCGACAGAATTGTGTAAACAAATTATGGCGAATAAGAAATTTTATGTGTCATACCGGTCTATATTTTTTTGTTTATATTATGCTTGTTTGATAAATCACCAGTCTTTCTCTATAGCACTCGTTCTTTTTGTTCTAAAGTTATGTCATTTAGTTTAAGGGCTCATTTATCAATGGTTAGATAACTTTTCTCTAAGAAATATATATTGCAGTTTGACAGCTTTTGTATGGAAAATAAATCAAACTGTCACATTTATTCTTCAGATAAAAGTTAACGGACTATTGAAAAATCAGCCCTTAGGAAAAACAAAGACTGCGATAAGAATTGAATAAAACAAAAATCTAAACGATGAGATTTCAAATATTAAAACCTAAACATTCCACAATTTTACGTTTAACCTTTCCAGTAAACGGTGGTTAAATCCGTACACGAGGATTCAACAACACGTGAGATTACTTTACGAGTACATCAAACAGAATCTCGAATTCCCTGCCTACCCGCGGATTTTCAATGTCAACGCACAGAAGGAAAAGAATGCCCCTTTATGTAGGCTTCCAATGGACCAAAGGGTTGGTTACGTGGCTGTTCAGGGAACATCAAGGCCTTTTCATTATCGTCATGACATTTAAACGGCTATCCCAATTTATTTTCTTTGTGCGTCTATAAGAAGCTGTATTTATCTAGATTAAATCTTTTCACGACGTAATAAAACTATTTATTTTTGTTTGACACAATAGGTGTGGATTTTATTTTTTCTTTAGATGCTTTAGACCTACTTTTTTTTGTTATTTTCTGCACCATGGCAATCTGTCCTATAGTCGGATTTTAATTAGCTGAAGTAAAATGACAGCTTATGTGTTATGTAAATGACTGAAATTGGCGTCTTTTCGTGGATATCAACCAAATTATGTTTTTCTAGTACTGTAGAATAGTGTAACAAACGAAACTTATTTGACATGCATATCTCTAAACGCAGATCGAAATGAGTTATTAATAAGTGTCATTTTACTGCAGCTAATTAAGTCGGGAGTATAGAACAATAAGCCACGGTGTTGACCAACTTCTAGTCTGTTGTTTTTTTATTATTTTGAGTTTCCATTGGTGTGCATATGGCTCTCATATCTCTATCAGTATCATCATACATCTCTACAGCCTCATGTGTTGTTATCCTCCTATACTCCACTCAGTGCTGGTGCTAGCTCATTTGTGTGTTGTGCAAGTTTTTTCTGATATCTTGGGCTATGCTGACTTATTTCTTGCTGTACATGTATTTGTTGCTTATACGTTGGGGCATATTGCTGAACTATCATCAGCATAATTATGTGCCTTTTATGGGCGAGAATTTCTAAAGATACTCTGGCAATAAGATTACACAATTTAGGTGCTTGTTTTTCTTTTCTTTCTCTCAATTTGAGGTCTTTCAGACATGTTACTTTCTTAATGAAGGTAATAAAGAGAGTAAAAGTAGATTAGACGTAATAAAGAAAACATTGCCCTAATACGGGCCCAAGATGTGAGGGTCGTGAATGGGGTTAACGGGAGTCTTCAATCTTAATCTGACGTGGGCTAAGCTGTTGAATCACGCAAGACCCATTTACTGAAGAATACGTGGCTCAAAATTAGAACTTTGATGAATAACAACCTTTTTAAAAGTATCTTGGGACCAAAAAGAAGAAAACAGTATAAAACAACTTATGACTGGAGCCGAGTTTACGCGATTCAGCGTCACCGACCGACTCGACTGGAACCGATTATACCCGATTCAGCGTCACCGACCGACTGGAGCCGATTATACCCGATTCAGCGTCTCCGACCCGCACCCTAATCTCTCTACTATCAATCACAATCTGAATCATTTTGAAGGATAATGCTAATCCATTGCTTTATATGTTTGAAAAAATTGTCTGCTCAACAACGTAAATAACGCAATGAATGTTGTTGGACTGTCAAAATTAAAACCATTGCTACTGATAGTGTGTTGCACAATTACTCTGCCGAGCGTAACGGTTTAGTTTCGTTCACGGGTCAGAAAGAGCGATTTAAGCTCATAAAGAAGTTTTCACTTCAAAAAACTTGGTAGTACTTACACATACAAGAAAATGTTTCAAAGATAATAAAGAGAGCTTATGAATTAACAAGCTTGTCTTAACTATTTTCAAGTGTTTACTTATGAATGATAAATTGGTATTACGGTTAGTTAAGAGTCAACGTTAATATTCATTAGACTAAGTAAACGACCCTTAAAACGATGATTAAGTTCTTAATACTGAAATTCATTCATGAATCTTATTCTTTTTATGGTTCCGTACTTAAAGGGTGTCAATTACTAAGCCTCCGCTGTCCGTCCGTCCGTCCGTCTGTCTGTCAGCGGGCTGTATCTCATGAACCGTTATAAGGAAGACGGTTGAAATTTTCACTACGTGTGTATTTCTATTGCCGTTATAACAACAAATAATAAAATAAAATAAAGTTAAGAATTAAAGGGACATACAAGGAACATGTTTTTTTCGGCGTTTGTTGCTTTGTGGTCCGTCTCGCACATGGACGGTGTTTTTAAGTAGCATTTTCATAACTTCGTCTTTGAGACAAGTACCTATTTGTAAAAATTGCACATAAATATTATGCTTAGACTTTATTGCGATAATATTTTAAACCTATCGTAATCAGTTTGGATTTGCAGAAGCGTCAGACTTTAATATTTTGACCTTGTTTCTCGTACCTACATTGAACGTATTTAACATAATAAAACATAATCTGCCGATAATATTCCCACTGCTGGGACATAGGCTACTTGTTACACAGATTATTTGTTTAATCTGATTCCACAATAATTTGTTTAATTAATACCTACAGTACAATATGACGTGGCCGGGAGGTGATAACTAAGCGACTGGCGAGTCCCGCGCGCTAGATATCAAAAATGCAATTCAGCATACTGCATTTTGCATCGCTAGGGTCGCTACACAACCATAACTATAATAATGCATTCTTCGGACGCATAAATCAGGAGTGAAGTTTACAGACTATAATTACAATGTCAAGTTACAACAGTGACAGAGGGTCTTCCTCGCCCACGACATTAATAAACTGCAATACGTCAGTTATGTGCGTATCAAGTTTATGATGATCATTTAGCTTGGAAAGTTAATTCAGAATATGAAGCTTCATACGAACTACTACCACGCATTGTTTTTGTTTTAAGGGGGTGGGCGGGAACTGCGCAGTAACTGTTCAACAAAAAACATAACCCTCCTTCTGGCGCAGTCGGGTAAAAAGTAACTATACAAGGTGTAACAGAATAAACGCAAATCCTGAAAGTAGTTTGTTCATAATTGACTACTGAATCGATATCAGTAACTTTTAATATAGGTATTTTTTCAAAAATTATGTATTTTGTCATAGGTATCTACTGACCGGTGATTGAGCCAAAGAAAATGTAATCTTATTTCAAAGCAATAAGACTCAATTTTAAATGCATAAAGTAGTGTTAGGGTCGACACGATTTTCCTAATAATAATAGTAAGCTTTAAAAAAAAGTTTTGTTCATTGTATTATGCTTTTAACTCAATTCTCTAACCCCCTTACTAATAAACGTTGTATAGCGTATGTATAGTTACACAACGCTTTGTCTTCTTCTTTCGAAAGTCAAATTACTGACGACTGAAAGAGAGAAATCGGTGTGTAACTATTCATCTGATATAATACGTTTATTAGGTAGTAAGGGGGTAATTGGGGTGTATGAGGTGTTGCATAAATTATGTTACACATTGTATAATATGTACAGACGCCAGCAAACCAAGCTACCCGAAACTGTCAAATTTTCCCAATCAACCTTGAACCTTATACTTTAGCGATAAAGTTGAAAATCTATTAAAGAAATTTGACAGATTGTAGTAGCTTGATGTGCTGGCGTCTGTACTACAAGAAGGTGGCAAGGACATCGACGCATAACCTGTTACCTTGGATTCGGTTTACTGATGCTGAATCCCCCTGCATTGAAATTATTCGTCTGTTAAAAAAATTGCTCTGCCATACATTTTGACCGGGTAGGTTAAAATTTCAACGCTAGGTCTAGAATCATGTGCTAAATGCATGTTTTCAGTTTGCGCGTCGATTTCCCTGCCACCCTGTAGTTATTATGTTTTTAGGGTTCCGTACCTTAAAAGGAAAACACGGAACCCTTATAGGATCACTCGTGCGTCTGTCTGTCCGTCCGTCTGTCACAGCCAATTTGTTTTTATTTTTTTCACCTGAAATTGACAAATATAAATTATGTACTGTATTCAGGGTCTTTTAAAAGAAGTATGGAAGAAAATGACATGTTGCGTAGACCCCTAAATAAATTGGGATAGCGGCAGGAGAATGATGAGGAGGGCCTTTAATAAATGGTTTTTATTTTTCATACTTCTCGTTCAAAGCAATACTTACATCTATTGTCTGACATGTTTATAAAACAAAATATTATTGACCTGTAATCTTTACTTATACTACATCAATACACTAGCAGAATAGATTTCCGTTGTCTGATTGCGTCGTTGCACCACCCCGAGGGGTTGTGTAACAAATATTGGTATGAAATTGAAGTACCGCCCACCCCCGCAATCCTTGATGTGATTCGAACCCATGAAAGCGAAATACCTTCAAGTTTTGGTGAAATAGAAACGTAAAACGCTCCCATCCGATCGGAACATTCGATATAATCCAAATATTTGATGATGCGAAACTGAACAGGAAAACTACGACTTAAAGAAATGGTCAATGATTATCTAGATTCTAGAAATACAAACTCTGTCCACTAGGTTTACCGTTTTTTGACAGTTGGAACTAGTGATTGCAGCAACTTTATCATAACACGCATTTCGATAATTTCACTTTAATTTGTATGTGGTATACATCTATTATAGATGTATAGATGATCTATACAAATAAATAAAATTGAAGTGTCTGTTTATAACGTCAATACAACGATTTGTTGCTAAATGCATTTAAAAGCTACGTTTGTAACGGCTAATCTCCGGAACGGGTGGACTAATTTTGATGAAATTTGGTATGAGGATACTTTGAATACTGGGGAAGGACTAAGGCTACTTTTTATCGACATACCACAAGGGGGAAGCCGTGAGCGGAAGCTAGTTTCAGTATAAAGAATAACAAGATCTGTCTGCCTGTATTAGAATTTTCAGGCCTTGCGTACGAAAATTTAATCTAAAAACAATAAAACAAAAATGCAATTAAAATTGTGGAGTCACGCCTTTGCATGTTGAAAGGCCATTACGAAGCCAAAGCAATTAAAACAACGGCCAACGTAATATTCGTGTATATTCATCTGAAACTTTAGAAAGAACCTCCTTTTTACCGGTCTAGAGTAGCTATACTCGGAACTGAGAATAAAGTTTATTGGAGTTTAAAGTTTACTAGACACCAAAAACAACGGGGAAAAAAATTTTTAAAAAGTTTTGTACTTTTCATTGGAATGAGGTAACTTTTACTGCTGCCTTAAAAAGTTACTTTAATTAGGTAATTAGTAAAAGATGTTGGCAATCAACACTGGAATGAATTTCGTTTTGATAACATGATTGTGGTTGCTTCTGTCAATAATCATCATCAGCCTGCAGCAGTCCACTGCTGGACATAGGCCTCTCCTATTGCACGCCATTCAACCTGATTTTCGGCAACTCTCATCCAGATGCTATCACCCATCCTGGCAATGGGTACGTTGCCGCGTTGGTACAGGTACTTGAAATTCTTTAAACAATTATTATTACAAACAGCATAAGGTGTTTCAAAATGAACCCAAGAAACTTTTAGAGGTCCTTTAGACCATCGAACTGAACAACTTTCACTATGGCACCAACTCTGAAATCACGAAAAATAAATCAGCTGTTTAATACAAAAGTTAAATATCTACTTGACCAAAATGTATGAAGCAGCAGATTTCTTTTTGTGATTTCAGAGTTGGTCCCATAGTGAAAGTTGTTCAGTTCGATGGTCTACTCTAAACTAAAGCACCTCTTAAACTTTGTTGGGTTATTTTGAAACACCTTATATAATTCACTAAGTATTTCAATTTACTACGAGTTTATACACTATGCAGCAATAACTATTTGCTCTATATTCCTGGCTTAAAAAGTTCACGTACTCTTGAATACAAGAAGCTTAATTAAATGTCGGTTTTCTAGCTGCGAGCTCCATGTATCTGCGCTGGCGGCTGTTCCCGTTCAAGTGACGTTGTTGTGACATAACCCGCAGCCTCGGGCATCGCCCACGTTCACAATATATTATTAACGTGCCGCTTTTCAAGATATTTTTCTTCGTATTTCCGTCGAAGAAAGTTCAATTTTTAAATGTTCTTCAGCGTTTAAAATATTCTGTTTAAAATGCGACTCGTTACTGACTAGAATCACTGAACACGTAGGTATCGATAAATTCGTTTGTAGCTTACACGAAATCAGAAGAATTCAAATTAATCCTTCGAGGCGCTTGTTTTGCCAACGAAAGTGCACAAATTGTAAACTTAATCGAACCATGGTTGCAGCTACTTGAAAACTTTCGTCTACAGAGAATTGAGGTGTTCTCCAGCAGTTCAGTTTGTTGCCCAAAACTTCACCCTGTTTGTGGCTTAACAAGTTTGCAGTTTGCTTCCGAAGGTAATCCCCGCAAGACGAGAATAGATCGTTAAAACAGTTTTATTTTATAGAAGAGAACGTAGTTGAATTTTATTTTTATGGTCTAGAAGTCAACCATGTTTCTAGTTAAAATCCACGTGAGCAGATTCCAACATAAAACTTCGTCTACAATATGTATCCTACACTTCCATATTCAGCGAGAAATTCAGAAAAAACATCTTCAAGAGAATATATTTTGAAGGATCAATACATTTTCCTGTTACATTTTTGGAAGATTGACAAACACAAATAGCGGTGCGACCTTACGATGTTTTTAGGGGCCCAAGTTGCGATTCTCACATGAATATACCTATACGTATAGCAAACGGTAGAATTAGTTCAATTTGCAAGTAAGGCTTTAATTAGCTACAAACGAGTTTGCCGCTTCAATTAGGGAATTGTAATTTGTTCCTTCGTCTGTGGGTCTACGTTTGCGTATCTAAGGATCTTAGTAATGGTTGGGGGAATATTCATAGAGCTGACATTACTAGAACAAGGCTTAGAGCCTTACACTCGTTACTCGTCACTGTATTCATAGTCTTGTGTATCGTTATTAAAGTAATAATTTCATCCATCCCGTAGAGTGCTGACATGGAAGCTCACAAAGGAAATTATGCTCGAAATTAAATTGCGAGCTACGTTAGGCTCAGGTCTTTATTAAAATACAAGACAATGTGTTATACGTGAAACGCATTACCCTACTTTATATAATTACTGTAAGCTTAAAACAACAAAGTACTTTAACGCCTTTCCCCTTTCAAGTAATAAACTGGTGGAATTCAGAATAAACAATTTATAAGGTTTTGCTCGCGTAGTTGCATTACGATAAAGTATACATAATCAGCCTATAACGTTCCCACTGCTAGGACACAGGCCTCCTCTCTGTGAGAAGGAGTAGGTCGTAATTCACTAAGCGGGCCCAGTGCGGGTTGGTAGATGTCACATGTCTTAAAATTTTTGGTTCTTGGATAAGCCGGTTTTCTCACGATGTTTTCCTTCACTGTTTTAAGAACAGTGGTGATGAAATAAACTCGTAAGCTGGGGCCGCTACTACAGGTCCACCACTGCTCTGCCGCGATCAAGTATCACTCAATTGTAAGGTCCTTTTAGTCCCAGGAGTATTAATACCTGTAATGTCTTAAGCAGCGTTATGAATTTTTAAGGCCTAAGCACATCTAATAAGGGAACATATTTTTTAGCCTCTTTACTGAGATGTCTTGGGCGGGCAGCCGTCTTCATCCCACCTCATGAATATTTTAATATTTATCACTGGCGATGGTCTTGTCAAAGGGTGTCGGGTCGGCTTGTTTGCACACACGCTACACATCAAAGATATCGATGACGTTAGCACGCGAGCTGATTGATCTTGTTTTAATGCGTCAGATTTTGTGGTGACACTTCGGGGATATTTGCAAGGTAAAGCCTTGCGTGATCTATAATATAAAAATGAATTACTAAATGTGTTGCTAAGCGCAAATCTCGAGAGCAGCTGAACCGATTTCGCTAATTCTTTTTTTGTTGTGTTCTGTATTGCCAGGATAAGGTTTGTATGAAAGAAAATTTAAGAAATTCGAATAAAAAAATTGCCCCCGTGCGAAGCAGGAGCGGGCCGCTAGTTTAAAATAAAATTATGAAGATTTTTAAGAGGAATAAAGCGAGTTATTTTTGATAGGCTGACATTAGCTTGAACACAGCTGCCGAAAATTACGTACTAAAGTAAATTAATTTCTAATCCAATTATCTAGACAAGTTAGAAATGCAAATAAGTGACTTAAGTTAACCCTTTTGGCACGTTAATTTAACCCGCGTTATAACTAAAGTAGTGCAACTTATCGTTCGGATCTAAACGAGCAGACATTAGATCCGCGTTTGCTTAAATATGCTGAATCATGTTCCGCTAACAAATTATAGTAGGTTGTACGTGAGCGATCAAAAAGCGACAACTACATATACAGCATGGAGACGTCTCGGCGATCGCTGCTAGAGGTGGCATTATTAAGACTTTCCATACAAACCAACCACCGCGTTTCCTCGCACTACGACGCAATCGACCCACGATGTACAGAAACAGACGGCTTCGAGTGGCGGTCCGTGACAGAAGTTGTGTGCTCAAAGTATTATCGGTGTATGGAATTTTATTAGGGGACTAGATTTTGCCCGCGTGCTACCGGTATGTTCGTGAAAAAGCTAGCCTATGTGAATCGTTATAACATCTGCTATCTGTCAATGAGAGTCCCGTCAAAATCGGTCTACAATCAGGCTGAAATACAGACAAAAAAAAGTTTAAATTGTTTTTTTTTTTTTTTTGTTACAAGTGGCGCATATACTTTTACATGCATTTAGTAAAATGCTGTTGTTTTGACATTACAAACAGACACTTAAATTAAATTTATTTGTATTTGTATGTAGGATTATGTACAGATAGGTACTGCCGTGTCTAGACGCTGCGAGCAATTCTCTGCTCTGTGAGTACACAGTTTTTGTAGTAATATATATGTCAATGGTTTTTGTGCTTAAAAATGCTCTGTTGAACCGTAACACAAACTCACTCAATAGATTGTTGACATAAGTAGGTACTGATGACATTTTTATTATGATGTTTTTATAATAGCAGTGAATTTTACAGTTAAATTCGGTGTTTTTACGTAAAAATGGTGAACGTTACTTTTTAGTTCACAAAAACTATGTCTTGGAATAGCAAAACATCGTGTTTGTTTTCCCGTCCATTCAATCGGTAGATATCGCTTTTATTTACTTCCGTCTCTTTCATATTCAATGAGAAAGAAAAAGATAAAGATACCCTAGGTTAAGTTTAGTTGGTACATTAAGCTCTGACACTACGTTACAGCATTATGCCAAGCGATAGCTGTTTTGCGTGAATGTGACTTATAATTTCCCCCAGCTTGGCTCTTATTGTTTGTGTGCTTTATTCTTTATACGTTAAAAGTGCTAATAAATGTATTTTCTTTCTTTTCATCCTATTGTATCAACACCTTATGATTTACAATAAAGAATATTCTATCTTATCTATCAACATGGTTAAATTTCCAATATTTCCCTTCCCAGAATTATCCGTACTTACACAGAACAGATAAAAGAGCGTACTTACCCGCTTTATCCAAGCTTTCATATCATCCGGTTTTCATCCCGGAACCCGTCTACAAGTTCAACGACCCGTCTCATGTCAAACAAGTTCACAAAATTAAATCTCAAAGAAATTTTCAGACATTAAATTTTAACAAGGAGATAATCGGGATGTATTACCCGAGTTCCTTCACTCAAACAGGACAATGGAAAGTATAATAAACTGATGGAATCCGACATGATACTTACGTTTATTTTATTTACTGTTATATTATAGTAAGATGTTTGAGGTAAAAAGGACTTTTAGAGTGACAACGGCCTTTAAAAATACATATTTGTGAGTCAAAAAGTTCGTTCTTGCCTGATTTTCCTTTTGGATAAGCCTCTGAACTCTTTTA
This sequence comes from Gortyna flavago, assembly GCA_963669345.1. NCBI lineage: Eukaryota > Metazoa > Arthropoda > Insecta > Lepidoptera > Noctuidae > Gortyna > Gortyna flavago. The sequence goes on from OY770144.1 coordinate 4,991,852, forward strand.
TTCGGCTTGTGAAGACGGCCATTTTTTTTTCCTATCATTCGATAAGAAAAAAAAATGGCCGTCTTCAAAAAAAATATTCATTTTGTTGTACCTTTTTCTAAGGGCTGATTTTACCAAAGTCCGATCTTTTAACCGTTGAATAAAATTGACGGCTAACAGTTTTAGTATGGTAAAATTCAAATTGTATTCTCGTAAGCATAGACTTATAAAAAAAGATGGATTCCATGCCACGCATATCGAAAGTGAAGCACAGTAAGTATTATTAGACCGTTTGTACAAACACACCTCACGCTCACATTTACATCATAGTATGCCGACCGGCCGCCATTACGTGTCACGACAGCGTCAATCGTCATTCACACTATCGCACACATAGATCGGTACGGTACTTCACTTTCGATATGCGTGGCGCGGAGTCCATCTTTTTTTATAAGTCTATGCTCGTAAGGTTTGGTGAAATTCACGTTCATAAACGTTTTGTATAAGGTACAGAACGTTTATGGATTTGGAAGGTAGTTCTGCAGTGCGATTCTGTAAACATCTCACCGTGATAACTCAAGGTGAAGTGAGCTTAAAGTGAGCTGTCATTAGTATCAATCCTTATAGCATCAGATAGAATGACAGCTCACTTCACCTAACTTCTCACGCTGAGATTCTAACAGAATCGACCGGCAGAAAATGTAAATCTTTAACTAAGTGAGTATATCACTAGACCCACTTCTAATACAACCATATTTAGTTTAATTCATTTAGACATTTCGTACACTCAGCATCGAAACTGCCATTAAACCACATAATTATGTTATACCAAAATGTCTGGTCCTTTCGTAAGAGTTCGCGTAAAAACACCAATAAAACTCTCGCAGCAAAACGAGTAAATCCACTGACAATTGTACTCTTCGCTATAAAAAGATACTCGAACCATCTAGTTCCCAAGACTTGTAGGTGTCAGTCCCCCTTGGTTTGGGGATCGTTGTACCACGGGGGCAATGGCCATGTGCCCCACAGACGTTAACGATCTCTCTCGGTGTGTCGAGTGATTCGCGGGCGATTAGTTTCAATTAAACCCATTAATAGAAGCTGTTAGATTAAGGCTAATAAAAGTGATTCAGGTAAATTATATGAATTCCAGCATTTAAATTGGCTAGGAAAATTTTGTTCGTAAAACTAAAGGTGAGAGAATTTCAAGATCTCTTTGGACAAATTCGTACACTACATCTGCCTAGCCTTTTCCCAACTATGTTGGGTTCGGCTTCCAGTCTAACCAGATGCAGCTAAATACCAGTATTTTACATGGAGCTACTGCCTGTCAAACTTCTACAACCCAGTAACTAGGTAATACGAAACCCCTTGGTAAGACTGGTTGTCAGACTTTCGGGCTTCTGACGAAGATCCACGAATGACAGTCGGGACCAACGCGTTAACAAGCTGTCCAAGACACGAAGAGGTCTAGGTATGTAAAGATGGTCAAAATGGTCACCCATCCACGGACCAACAGCGGCAAGCGTAGCTTTACCTGATCGATCGACCCGTGCCGCTGTTATTACAGCCACAAGCCCCTCTTCGCATTGATTAAAACGTCACTATACGCTAACAATTCTTACGCAAACATAGGAAAATAATGCGTAATGATAAAACATTTACTCGTTATTAAAGTCGGTGTTCTCTAACACATTATTAGGTTCTTTCTATGTCTCGCATGAGAATAATATTACCAAAACAAATTATAGGAGTACAGTACTGAAACAAAATGATTGCACACCGAAAACATAAAACGAAACACTTTGGGAATATCTCTTTTAAGGGGAATGCGCTGGGTAGCCCGCGAAATTAAAATATTCTAAATTTTTTTGCAATTTACTGGTCAGTGTCAGGTTGTTTGTATGTTGAACAAAATATGATTCGCGAGCATAACAAATACGACTTTACAGAACTATAATCATTAACATCATCAATACAACCCATGCTAATTTAGGATGATAACGGCAGGCGAATGATAATTGCAATGCTTGTAAAAGGCTGCTAAGTCATAAGTACTAACATAACATAACACCAACATTGTACACTTAGTTCGCAATAAACGTTTTGACATTTGACTTTTTTTTGACACTCTTAGTTCATATACCTAATCCTATTGAATAACTATTTCATCAGTAGGATTAAATGAACTTAAGAGGATTGCATTGATGATTATAATTTTGTAAGTAAATACATACATGTTACGCTCGCGAATCATATTTTGTTCAGCATACAACCTGACACTCACCTTCAAATTGCAAAAAAACGTAAGAAAACTTGAATTTCGCGGGCTGTCCAGCGCATCCCCCTTTTTTTTTTTTTTATTTTTTTTTTTTTTTAAGGATGGGAAATCATCAAATGACCCCTCCCGCTCTGGGTGGAGCGGAAGGGAGTGTCAGACTCTTACTGACTAAAACCCATCCGTGTTCCTTCCTTAGCCCTTTATGTTCCGGGGCAGCGGTAACCCTTTCGGACAATCCCGCTGCCCCGGCAGGCTTCGGCCCTGACGGGCCCCTCCTTCGATGCTGACATCTCTTTGAGGCGCGCGTGGAACACATACGCGCCGTCCGGCACGGGCCTGGTCCTGATCGGACGGCGAGCTACCCATTACTCGCCGTCCGCAGGCCCGCGCCTACGGTGGCCGGGAGTCGTCACGCGGCTCCCGACGCCCGGAGCGTCTACCGCGGCGGCTGGGATGGGCGGCTCTCTCAGCTCTCTCCCTCGCCCATCCCGCCACCTCCTTCGCTAGCATGACTGCTTCGCAGAAGGAGGTGACTGCCTCCCACTCCCTCTCGCCCCGGACCATGGCTTGGACCAGGGCCGGGCGCGAGAGGTCGCCGCCGCTGCCGATCGCCTCTACGAGGACACGGCGGTGCTCTGCCCAAGCGGGACAGACCTCCACCGTGTGCTCCACCGTGTCCTCTGGGCGATCCTCGCAGTGGTGACACCCGGGCGTTTCCTCCCGCCTGATGATGTGCAGGAACCTCCCGAAACATCCGTGTCCGGTGAGGACCTGCGTCAGGCGGTAGGTGAGGGCGCCGTGACGCCTCTCTAGCCACTCCTCAAAGAGGGGCCTTACCGCCGCTATCGCGGCGTGCCCTAGCGCATCCCCCTTAAGGTGAAAACGCCAGGGTAGCCCGCGAAATTATAATTTTTTTACGTTTTTTGCAATTTCCTGGCCAGTACTAAGTTTTACGTTGATTAAAATATGATTCGCGGCCGTAACAAATATGTATTTTTTACACAACTCTCTAAGACCACGTAATCCTACCGAATGACTATTTCATGAAATCTTGACATTTTAGGATTACACTAACATATCAAGTTGTATTACTAATTGTAATGATTATAATTCTGTAAATACATATTTTTACGGCCGCGAATCATATTTTAATCAACGTACAACTTAATACTGACCAGCAAATTGCAAAAAAACCTAAGAAAAATTGAATTTCGCGGGTTGCCTGGCGCATCCCCCTTAACATATAAGCCACGCTATAAGCCTTAAAATGTTTACCTTAATTTCACGTAGACTTGAATTTGTTTAGCACAGAAAAAGATAAGTAAACACTATGTAATTGGGTTACACAACAGTTTGCTGTGTGTGGTCGGGATGGGACAAAGGTCGCAGCATCGCGTAATCGATACGACCCAACGTATCCTACGACGGGACGGGATGAAATCATTTTGCCCACAAGATGGCTGAAGGACTCTCCGATATCACAGATTTGTTGAAACACGACCTTAGAAATTGGTGCATTAGTAATCTTTGCCGGATGTAACCTTTCTTTGTGATAAAAGGAAACCCGGATTTCCTCATTTCCTTCTTTGAATTGAACACAATTATTGTAGGGATCCAACGTAAATAAATCTTTTATTTTTGTGTAGGCGTTTTGATTTCCGAGATAAAATATCAATATACATGGCAGAATATACAAGAAAGTCGCTTTTTGTGTAAGTATGTCTGTGTAACCGCTTAGAGCTTCTAAAATCAATTGTCGTTCGCTAGTCTCGCAAAACCTCGAAAATGGCTCGACCGATTGTGATTAAAATTTGGTAAGTTTCTGTGTGCGCGCCGGGGAAGGTACCTAATACAAATAAAACAAAAAAAAATGGAATAGGCATTGCAACACATTAGCTACCTAGTACGTAATGTATTTTGGTGTGGTTTTCATCATCATTTACTCCGGAAGGTTTATTGTGTCAAATACAATTACATTTAACTTAGATATACCTACTGCAGAAATCTCGATGTTTCGACATGTTGCCATTGCACCCGTGCTAAGCAGGGGCGGGTCACTAGTAGACACCAGAGGGGCAATTCTCGTAATTTTAAGTCTCAATCTGTCAAATATACCTCTAATCTCCCTACATTTTGACAAGTTTTTGACGTTTCTTTGTCGCCGAGATGAGACTGCGACTAGATTTTGAACGTTTTACCTATATTACGAGAATTGGCCTTCTGGTAAATGGAACACAAAGTTCATTACCTTTTCCTAAAAATCGATACGGTAATTACGTTGCACAAAATCAGAACCCTTCGCTACGGCAGTAAAACGACGTCTACGAACACACGTAGCGCATCTACGCTCCTCGTAGACATATGCTACGCCGTCCATACAGGCGCGGCCTGTTGCGTCATCACTAAGTATTTACAATATGTTCGCGATATTGCGCTTTGAAACATCATCACGCCAATATTCCCGGAAGGATTAATCAGAGGTGCACCTTAGTACACCCACATTTCGCAAAATATGTTTAAGGGGCCGGCGGAGCATGCGTAGTTCATACAAAAGTAACTAATACCAAAATAATTTGTAAATCAAACATATTCTTGAGGTAGTGTGTATTTATTCCGATTGGATTACAGAATATCTAGGTTCCCAAATATATATTTTGAAAGGACACTGTTAAAGATGAGATATGAGGAAAAATATTTTTCTTTATTTGGGAAACAAAATATTCCGTAACCCAATCGGAATAAATACACACTACATTAAGAATATGTTCCATTTACAAATTATTTTGGTACCTATTACGTTTGTATGAACTACGCATGCTCCGCCGGCCCTTTGAGTCCCATGTAATAGCCTGGCTGGTGGCTGCTGATATCAACCGGGCACAAATCCAGACTTCGGGCTGCCACTAAGAAATTCCAGATGGAAGCTTTGAAATGAAACTAAATGAATGCTAGAACTCCGTGGGCGTCAATCAAAGACGCCTCTAGCGAACTACAGATCTTTCTCAAAAGGTCTAGTGGATATTCAGCCTTACTGCCTAGGTCATTCTCAAGACCGTTAAAACTTTGTAACTGGCGCGTTCACAGAATATACGATGAATTTGTATTGTATCGGATCATTTTGGCACTGTAATACCTGTGCAAGGCATTTTCTTCTTTTTGATATTTTACCTTTTTATACCTTTTGATTATGCTTTTTCTACCTTATGGTTTTTACTTTTGAGTGGCACACATTATACTTTGTTTTATGACCGAACCAGCGCCTTTTATTCGATAGTTAATAATACCTATGTAACGGAACTTGAAAATATGGCCTGTTAAATAAAGAAAATAATTATGCCTAGCGTTTTCCCAACTCGCTCGGCTTAGGCTCGGCTGCCAGTCTAACCGGATGCAGCTGAATACCAGTCTTTTGCATGGAGCGACTGCCTATCTGACCGCCACAACCCAGTTTCTGGGTAACACGATACCCTTTGGTAAGACGTGGCTGTTGGACATTTTAGCATCTGACGACCCGCAACGACTATCAAAGATTTACGAATGACAGCCGGGACCAACGGCTTAAAAATCTTTCCGAGGCACGGAGGGGTCTCGATATACAATGGATGGTCACCCATCTACGAATCGACCGCGGCAACCGTAGCTTAACCTTCGATCGACCCGTGCGGCTGTTATTATTAGCGACGAACCCCTCGAGTAAAGTCAGTATGTTATTACGTTTAATTAAGATGTTTGCTATAACATAAAATATATTATTGCGAAATTTTTCAAGGACAGCATAGGGTACATATTTATTATGGTGCTATTTTCTTGAATACACAAAGTAAAAGTATGTTTATATTATCTAGCAGTCTCAAGTATTGTAGTAAAATAAAGAGCTTACATTAATTGGAAACAATCTATACATACTTACAAATAAATAAAATTGAAGTGTCTGTTTGTAAGTATATACGGTACTTAAAACAAACAAAAATTTATGTCTGTCTGTCTATCGGTTAATCTCCGAAACGGCTGGACTGATTTTGATGGGACTTTCATTGGCAGATAGCTGATGTTATAAGGAGTAATAGGCATGAAATCCTATACCTTTTCACGCCTAAACCACTGAACGGATTTCGATATTTGGCAAGGATCTAGATGGCACCCTGGGGATGGACATAGCTACTCACTGTCGCGGTAGTACCTTCCCGTGGTTGAATTGCCGACACCCCCGCAGGCAAAGCCGAAGCTAAGTATTCTTGTATAAAATAGCTCGTTGCTAGGCATTATTCTCAGAATCCTTTAGAAAATTTCAAAGAAAAGTTTCATAATATAAAACTTAAAATAACCCTTTTGTGTAACTTTATTAAACTTTTCGTAGCTCCGTTTTTAGACTCGCAAAAAAGTTCTAAACAAAAAATAAAATTATGTGCGTCAACAATCCTGTCAGTTACGTAATACCAGGCCTTAAATAGCTACGTTACATGATATGCGATTCCATTGACAAAAGCCGTTAGTGAACTCTGACATTTCACAGATTTCAGCCGGGGGCCGGAGGGGTGACAAAGAGCGCCGACAAGGGACGCAATGCGCGGATCATACAAAGTGGTACGTTATATTTTTACAAAGACCTCAGGTAAAGGTCCATTGTGAATTGTTATCGTATGTTACAGATGTTTTTCGAATTCAGATGAATGGAGAAAAGAACCAATCTTATTCATACTATAGACACATCAGATAGCCGTTAATTACGCATTATATATCAAACTAAGTAACATTGCACAAAAATAGTCGCTGGAAAATAACTTTTCTTTTTGATGTGATCTAACGCAAAACATTGTGCCTATGAAAGCATGGAACAGTACAGGGGTCTTGGGGTATTTAAAGTTGTGTTATAGATAACATTAAAAACTTATTTCCGTAAAAAACGTTACTAAAATTTTGAACCTTGACCTTCAATATCTCCGTAACCAGATGGTTCCCAGGTATGGTCAAGTACAAAAAAAAATTATTACAATGACGGGGAGTAGAAATTACTCTCGGCATCCTTGTGTCTTTTTACACTCGTTATGTATGTTTTTTGAATCCGTTTTTAATGTTTGTTTTTAATATAACACTAGCAGCCCGTCCCGGCTTCGCACGGGGTAGACAATTATTTATTTTTGGAAATTTGGATATAAAACACTTCTTTTCACAAATATTTTTATTTATTAAAAAATTTTTGTTTACTGTTTGAATTTTTTAATTCGTAATATCTTTTGAATGGAAAGTCCAATTTAAATAATTTAAAAACTATTTTATAGGTAGTTAAATGGTCTTGACCATAAAATAATTTATTTGGATAAGGATTAATATAAACACATAAATAGCATGGTTTGAATTTTTTTAGCATTTTCATTAATGTTTAAAATAAAAAAAGTTGTTGTAGTGACATAACTACCATAGTTGGACATATGCTACCGCGGAGTTTTTTGTAGATATTATGATGTTCTTCAATATTGTTGTACATTATTTTGTTCTATCGCTAATAGTTTCGGCAGCGCATTCGACGAAAGACATTTTAAGACTCATTTTTCTACACCTTCGGTTACATTGTTCAAATTTTACCAAGGATCCCTAATTTTTTTCAAAATGAAATGTAGCCTATGTCAAATTGGAAGAATGTAGCATTCTATTGGTGAAAGAATTTTTTAAATCGGCCCAGTACTTTTTGAGCCTATTCATTACAAACATACAAAAATAGGTACAAATCTTTCCTCTTTATAATAACATCATGTCCAAAGGTAAAAAGGAAGTAGGGTGACATTTTGGTCAAAAATTAATTATATATGCCATCCTACGTAAAATTATCCGCTCTTTCGAATGCGCTTACTCCCATGGCTCTACGATGACTTTTTGGCGTTTAAACCCTTGCAAAAAAAATCATAAATGACAAAAATACGTCAGTTTTTCTAAAATTTAAATCTTTGTACGGCTCTCCTGAACATTTCATTTTGTGTCCCTTACACCCTATTTCCTCTTAACCGTCGATATGTATGTCTCAAGAAGTAGACAAAGGTGTATACCCTAATTGCGTAACACACTCTCAATCTCAATGGCTATAAGAGTAGGGGAAGACGAAAGAAACGATGGATGGACTGTGTGAATGATGATGTGGTTAGAAAGGGGGTGACTACCATGATGATCACTAATAAGTTGATTGAGAAGAGTGAGTGAGAAGTAAGGAAGAAAAAGACATGTTGCGCCGACCCCAAATAACTTGGAATAAGGGTATATGTAGAGGTATGGGGAACAGGGTGTAATGTTCACTCCTCCTCCCAGTGTTGTGTCTGGCGGGCAACTGCCCGATGATTCATGTCGGGCCGTTGTATATCTGCTAGTTGCGCGGTAAACTCCGCTTGCGAGATGCAGGATTTTGTGTGACGTCAGTATGACGCGTAGTTCGTATGTGGCCATTGGAGGTACCGCTACAAGGGCAGGAGAATGATGATGATTTTCCTGCGTAAGTGCTAGCAAGCAAAATGTTACTAGGTTTTAGACAAGACATTTGCGATGAGTGGACAACGCGATGATAGTTCAGTTTGTAAGCACGCGACACTAATTCGACGTCCCGATATACATCGAGCGACATCCCTAATCTCACGGAGTTCCGTTACACACTTCTGCGGGTACAAATGAAAGCAATAAATATACTGTAACCACAAGTTACGAGTTGTTTTCCACAGCATTACTTTTAAAAGCTTAGGCACCCTATTCCATTTGATTAGAGTAGGAGTAGGTACGTGGAAAAAAATGCCGTATAGAATTTTTACTTTGATTCGTCGAAAAGAATTTTTTTTCGTCTATTTTCTGTATGCTTTGTTGGGAGTGCGATACAGCATTCAGCCATTTGCAAACGGCACATGTTGCGAACGGAAATTCGAATGAATAAAATGTATGTTAAAAAAGATGGTTGCTACATGGAAGGTACTGCATCAAAACTACATTTCTAAAAATATTATTCTACGTAGAAGGGCATCTTCTATGTAAAATCCATACTAATACTAATATTATAATTGCGAAAGTGTGTCTGTCTGTCTGTTTCCTCTTCACGCTTAAACCGCTGAACCGATTTAGATGAAATTTGGTATAGAGATAGTTTGAGTGCCGGGAAAGGACATTGGATAGTTTTATCCCGATATTCCCACGTGATCGAAACTTATGCGGGTGAAACCGCGGGGTGCTGCTAGTAAATAATAAGAGTTATGGCTTAACCTTTGACCGTAACAGTCACAAACTGAAGACAAGATAAATTGTGTTCAGCACGTTAAGGAGAGCAGTGGTCGCCAAGTGGTAACGGCCCGGCAGCGGGATTGTCCGAAAGGGTTACCGCTGCCCCGGAACATAAAGGGCTAAGGAAGGAACACGGATGGGTTTTAGTCAGTAAGAGTCTGACACTCCCTTCCGCTCCACCCAGAGCGGGAGGGGTCATTGGATGATTTCCCATCCTTAAAAAAAAAAAAAAGTGGTAACGGCCCGACTTAAGATTGTAGGTCGTAGGTTCGAACCAAGGCAGGTGCTTTACTTTTTTGTAAATCATTTCATCACCACTGCTCTTACACCGGTGAAGGGAAACATGGTGAGGAAACATTCATGTCCAATAATAATTGGAAGACATCTGACATCTACCAACCCGCACTGGGCCGGTGTGGTGGATTACAGCCCACTCCCTCTCGAATAGAGGATTGTGTCTCAGCAGTGGGAACATTATAGGCTGATTATGCATGTACGCCAAGAGGACAACTGAAAGACAGATACTCTAATACCTGCTTATAAAACTTGTTAGAAATCAGTAATGCTTACCAGACCACTAATTATTCAGCCTTTCACAAAAAATACAAAACAATTATGTGGTCAGCTTCTATTTTAAAAGAAAACAGCCCATTACTGATGACACAGGAAACAGGGCCCTTCAGCCGATAAAAAATATAAAAAAAACCCAATGATATTGACCTTCTCAACAAAGATATTATTAAACATTGTTACCAACTAATCAATCGATATAAAGAGACACAAGTAGTTCATTGCGTAAGTTGAAAACGAAATCCATTTAAAAGTTAATCTAGTTCCGACGTCGTGTGGTGTGTCCACGTGATGCAAGCATACGTCACTAGAGCACAATAAAAACTTCCACACTATACTGTTTATTATAATAAAACTTAAACCAAATCACTGGAGTCTGGAGTCAACTGAATTGTTTTACACTCAAACCATTTATTACAATTAAACCAGGCACTTTTGAATTGTCAAGGAGTCGGTCAGTCAGAAATGTAAAACGATGAACAAAACGACGTGAGAAAGATGTAAAAAAACGTACACGTTAAAAGCGTCCAGACTCCAGAGTACAGCTTGTAACTGAAGAAGACAAAATTAACATATCACATATTATGCAGTATAGGCTGATTTCTCATTGTACGCAAAGCCTATAAAATGCGAGGTCTATAGCTTGATATGTAGCCGTGTGTACCGTTTGACAAATCAATGTTTAATTCAATCATTCACCACTTTCATAAGGACCACGCTCGCCTTTCGCATGCAAGGACCAGAACGAATTATTGATTTGTCGTTCTATACAACTATTTATCGTGTACCTGGTTGCCTAGCCCGAGTCGTAGCCCACTCAATCGACTGGTAGTCCAGGTAAAGTTATACAAATATTATTGCAATAAATATTTTACCAACCCGCACTGAGCCCACGTGATGAATTACGGCCCACTTCCTCTCACAGAGAGAAGGCATTATGAGTCGTGCAAAAGAGGTTTTAATATTCAGAACATAGAGCGTAGTACATATATATCGATGATTCAGAATTACTATCTGAACTATTATTAACTATTTATATAGTCTTTTAGGAGTTTATTTAAGGAGAATGATTCGTGTAAATATTAGGCAAACTTCGGATTACTTATTTTCAGAGAAGAGGGCATGAGTTCAATATTATGTGGGTGATACTTAATATATATTTTCTTCTGGTATAATAAACATTGATATTACAGAATACTTCCAGAATATTATTGATAGAATCGACTTTGTTATCCCACTCTGTAAATGCGAATATAATATATCTTTATTAAAATTATTCAGCTTTTCGATAGCAACAATCTCTAGAAATATGGAGTAAATCCCGTTCGCAATCTCGCAATATCTACTTATAATATTTTTACAGCACAAAGAAAAATAAGATCATACATTTAATCTTATTTTTCTCTATAATAATAAAGAGAACTAATAAAATCTCGGTACCAAGTCCGAATTTTCTTAGAAGTATCTATATTTTTGCAGATATTATTCCTTTTATATGTTGTTTGATCTTTCCCTGTAAAGCGTTTCCTTAGTGCACCTTTAGAGGCACGTAATGCAATAGCGTATAGAATTTAAATTGTAGAAGCATATTAAAGCGCTTTAACCCGCACTAAAACGTATCTGCAGTGTGCCAGTAGTGAGGGATTGTTAGCTAGACACCCACACGCTGTGTAATAGCCTATTTCTCTAAGGGTTGATTTTTCAATCAACAGATAATTCTTATTCTTGGAATAAAATTGACGTCTGACAGATTCAGTATGGAAGAACTATCAAAAATTCAAAATTATTCCTCGGATAAAATTATATGGCGCTGGAAAAATCAACCCTTAGTCAAACAAATGCGTGGGAAAATTTCTATTGGATTTTTAATTCATAGAGACGATTGGAAATGGGGTCGTAGTTTTACTTGCGTTATGGAGCTGAACTAAGTCTAAAGTGACGTTAGCACAGCTTCTTCGTTTGCGACAGTCACCTGCAAATAATATTATGAATTGTCAATTTATGACCATTTTACGACTTTTATTTGATTCATAATGTTATCCATTTATGATTCTGCCAAAGTGGCCTTTTTAGGCCCCCCAGATCGTTATAAGATTTTTGTTTTGTGTGTTTTGTTTTGTTTTTAAATTTTTGAGCTTTACTCGCAAGTATTTGCAAAGTTCTTGTACTAGTGGACGATAACCTATATATTCATCTAAATACTTAATAGTCGCTACGCTTTAAGTTAGCACTTCGAACCTACATGAATATACACTTTTAAATCGAGCCACCGTGAAATTCCCTGTGAGGTATAAAGGCCTAAAATATCAAAATAATGATAAGTATAAAAAAGTTTTTATGCAGTTTTCAAGCTGACATACTGGCCACCAATATGGTGTAGTCATTGTTCTGAATTTGAATACACGACCATTTAAATACCATAGACTTCTATACAAAACGTGCAGGGTGGCTCGATTTAGGAATCCGGGAGTGTAAATATACGCCAAACATGAAAATTTCCAAATGATAAAACCTACATCATTTAGTAAGTCAAATACCTAAAAATAGAAGCATACTCTTTAAGAGAAGAAAAGAAAGGGGCCAAGCGTGTAAAGATTAAGAGTAATGCATTTGCCACATTACGGGACTAGAATTTGGGCCGCTATAAAACCCCAGAGTAGGCTGTCATGTCGCCGTCGCCGATATTGCCACATAACCTCATCAGCGTTACATTGAATACAGTTATATTTCGCTGTAGTTTGCGGTAGGTTAATATGAAACATGTAGGTCATGATATCTTCACGTTACTTTAATTTCAGAAACGACAAAAAGGCTCACGCAATGTGCCACTTCTCCATCAGAAAAAACATAATAGACGTCCAAATCATGAACGTCGCTAAGTTTGACCTAAACTAGACCCTGAATCTTAATGCGAGTTCAATAAAAAAAATCTCCCACACAGAATATTAAAATCTCCAAAAGCTGAGAAAGGAATTCCTATAACCTACATACTTCGCTTTCAATCTGTAAGATTGATCGTCCCATCTATATTAGGTAGGTAGAGGTACCGAAGGACCGAAGCTTGACTCGAATAGATTTGGCAATTAATGTTCTACACCTTTATAGAAACGACTGTAAATGATTAGATTTATATTCAGTGACTTCGGTATTTATCGGGTTCCTCAATATTTTCCAGCATTTAAGTCGATTTTCAAAGACCAAACAATGCAAGAAATGTATCCCTTACGAACTTGGCAAGAATTCAATTGAAAGACTTTATGCAAAGAACAATGAAACCTTACAAGTACTGCCTGATTGGACGCCAGGAACACGTTGCTATTACCAAAATTCAATAACAAAACAAATGTATAAACCAGCCTACACGAAGGGAAAGCTAATGTAACAAGCTTAACAGACCAATCGATCTTCCGTCGTATACGACGATCCATCAAACTGGACACATCATTCGATGTACATTGTATAACCATTTAGGATAAAAGTATTAAGGAAAAACTTGAAGAAAATGACGTTTTGGTAGAAGACATTTTTAATCCACACAATGGTGAAAAAGAAAATAAAGCACTAATAGAATGTAAAGAAAAGCTAAAAATATATTTTCCTAAAAGTTGTGCATAGTAGGCCAGCTACACTAAAAATAGTGAAAGGTCAAGATGATGCAGCTATCCTTAATTTGAATCGGATTTAAGACACCCTCGGGAAACGATGGGCCGTTTATTTTTAGCTCCAAGGAAGTTAGAAAATGTAATTAATAAACAGGTAGAACATACAACCTCAAGACGATATTGCGCAAGACGCTAAAAAGTAGAATGAGTCTGACGTCATCAACGTCAATATAACTCTTTTCTTTAATACAATCAATTGGAATCAACACCAACCTCATTTAGAAGTACCTTAAGTAAGATTAGCAACAAAGGTCAATCAAATGAACTCTCAACACCGTTCAGTGGAGAATACAATAAAGCGAAGGCTAATACCTCTTGACAAGCTAAGAGCTACCCTGACAGCTAAAGAGTATTAATTTATCAAGATGACTGTACCGCCATCAACGGGTAAACCTCCTTGTTTCAGAGTGGATCACGATAATCCATTGGAAATTCATAATTGTGTGTGAACTATTAAGGCTAACGCCAAGGGAGAGGTTTCAAGGACGATATATGTCCTTATTTTCAATGTTGTGTAATTTTGTGATGTTATTCTCTGTGACATTGTGCTTAATTCAGGGTTGTTTATAACCATGTCACTTGGTAGGTATTCCATTTCCTTCGTAAGTATCCTTAGTTAGTCTTCTGGGTTTTGTTATCACATTAAAATTGATGAACGGCAATAAATAGATCCTGGCAGTTTACACAATCCCGCCATTAATTTCCGTTGAGCCCGTAAATTAAATTATTCTCAAGTCAGATCGTCATTTATCAGTTTCGTTAGAAAAATTATTACTTGAGTTCAATCAGTGTCAATTTCTTCAATAGATAGAAAAACATGATTGATATACCTTTTTCATTCTTGTCTCGGTTTGTGTTTAAAAGCACGTTTGTTGTTTTAGCGTCATCATGCAGTGAAAGCAATTTAATTTTGAAAATTATTTTCATTCCAGTCATTATTATTTCTTTATCAAAGTTATATAAATCACATCAGCGGGAATTTGGATCCAGCACGAACTTTGTCACGAAAGTCAAACCCTTTTTGGCTGAATTTGTGTGTATGCATGCCATATCTGACAGGAAACTGGTTCAAGGCGACTCTAAATAGTGATACGGATCGCGTTTTTACGAAAACGCAGTGACAAATTACATCAATAGTGGCACCATGGGGGTTGTGGGACCTTATCGAATCATCTTTCATTGTCACACTGTAGGAATCTGACTTGGTCCGTACCTCATATGGATTTTGATGATGCAATTCAGTACAACAAAAAGTTGTCGGAAAATACTTAAAACTTAGGGACAGAAAGTAAGACAGTCTAAACTGACATAACAACCGAATTTATTGGAAAGAAGATAACGTTATGTAAAGCAATCTTAATATGATTTAAGTATCAACGGATAGCTAAAGGAAAGTTGTTGACATAACGTTTACAAAAAATGGCCACTAAGGTTTTTCGTATTTTCTATCACTTACAAAAACAAAGATGAACCAGTAGAAGAATACACGATAACTTATAAATTTTATGAGATAAATATACCAAGATAAAGAAAAACGAATCCATAGCTCGATATCGTCAGCTCCGCAGCTGGTCTAGTATTAATGACATTCTCCATTAAGGATCGACCAAATTCAGTAAAGTTTAACTAAGAAATTCGAAGGAGCCGTAACACACGGCTCCTTCGAATTTCGGTTGACTTAAGCTATCTCATTGATAGCTAGCAAGTTTGTCTGACTTGAAATATCCTTCGATGGAATTTCAATACGCTTTTACCGAAAAGACTCGCGATTTGATATTCAGAATCACTCCTTGGTTTGGTAAATGGCATAGACGAGAGTCCTGCGTTAGTGCCAAGAAAAATAAGCATAGATAAAAGGTAAGGCTTCTCGTAATTTAAAAAATAAAAGAAAACCAGCCAGTATACCGAAAGAGGTTACAATATATATCAGAGCAGCCCACTCAACAGTTAACACTACTAGAGCTGGGCCTTCAAGTGTTAAAACGTTAAGTACATCCCTATCAAAAGCCAGCACTCGCTTCGTAAATCAATACCCGTTCGTAAAAGTTAGTAATTCCGGGTTCGCTTCCCAACTTGTTTAAACTGTATTTATACGAAGCACAAATGCTCCGAACGGAAATGCTTAAAACTACCAAAAATATCCATATTTATACAGGTGGGAAATTTTGGCTCCCGTAAGTAATTTGGGGCAAGATTGTCCTGCCATAATATAATTATTCTCCAAAGGACATAGAGGTGATTTTAGCCACTGACAAAATGAAAACTCTCATACATAAAATATATAAGAAATGTCGGATGCATTGTGGGCTAAGACCACCACAGCATGAGTTCCTGAAAACGTTCAACGGCATCGCGAAGGCCCAGGCGTAGATGGTGGGACGAACTAGACTATATGAAGGATTGGACTATAATTATTGGCTCAGGATCGAGTTGAGTGGGAAAAGGAAAGGAAGGCTTTTGCCCTACAGTGAGATAGTACAGGCTGATTATTGTTATTATATAAGAAATATGTTTACCAACCCATATAATCTGTGATCAGTTGAATCGCTAGTATCGCTACATATAATTCTAAATACATATAAACAACCTACATGTTATTGATCTAGAAGCCCAGCAATACGAAGATACTCTAGAGAATGAAACCGCAGACACTGAACTTGTATCAACATTCATTTAAAATTCTCTACTATAACGCCATTGATACATTCGAAGAAAGCTCGGAAAACCTTGTAAACATCGAAAGAATACACAATGTTGAGCAAGGGTTTAAATCACTTCAGGATGCTTTAATACTCGCAAACAACCGGAAAAAGGGATTTGTAAATGGAAACTTTCTCACACTCTCTAAAGTAATAGGCAATAAGATAGCCTTGGGTAACGATTACCCTTGTTACCTTAACCATTTTTACCCAATACGTATAGCGTTATCTGTCTATATAGTGATTCTATTTAATGTTTCCGTCCGTGAAAGGGTTTTTCAGGACAATATCTGCCCTCAAGGCTCGGGTTCTCCGAGCACCCTCGAGTTGGGCCGTTATTATACGAGACATTACAATTCATGAGATAAAAACATCCATCTGCACTGTTTGTGAACATTTCATAATATTCCCGAATGCCTTTTTGCTACAAGCATACGTTCTAAAAGAAAATTTCGTTATATGTAATTTAATTTCTGAACTGGATATAATGTTATGAGGCACTTCGTCTGTGAAGAAAATTACAAGTAGTTTAAGAAAAACAAGTTTTTTTTTATGTTGTAGGTATATTTATTTGCAATTGAATCAAGTTTCATCAACTTTTATGGAGCACAAAAGTTTATTGTAAAGCATTCAGAGGTATTAAAAAAAAGCGTTACGATCAATAATTATAAAATGTATTTTATGCATCAAAAGAGCCTTTACTTTTGATCCTAAAAGAACAGCAACAATAACTTTTTTTTTTTTACAAACAAAGGTTCTACACAAACGATACCAAAAACTAAATTATCAAAATAATCATAATATTTGGAAATGAAAGGACTCCATTGGCCGTGAAAATTCAAAACAAAGAAGCATTTCAGTATACACAATACCGTAAGTATGAACAAAAAGGAGCCGAGGAAATATCAGAATCGTTCACATCGATTCACGTGCGACGAGTCGGCGCCATTGGTCAGCGCTCGTGACGTCACGAGCGGTATCGACCCGAACGCCGACGGGCGCGCATGCGTCAAACCAAGCGCTCGAACGCGATTGGTCGTCGGATCTGTTGCCGGATTGACGAACTTAATGAATTAAAAGAATTCAATTGAAATTAATTTTAGAACGCGCATAACTTTTTTAACTGACGGACGGTGCGGCGGTGTTCTGCGATTTAGTTAGGTTTTTTACAGAGCGATTGACGTGGGAGTTATTTTTAAAACTTAGGGGAAGGTTTTGGGTCGTGCAAGGTTTTTATGTCAAATAATTTTACCAAGAAAATTCATAAAAATACTTGATACGTAAGTACAAAAGGTAGGATTGTCACTTTAAAGACACCTCGTTCATGTACATTCTAAGTAAAAACACATAGAGACACCCACGATTTAATAACATCTCCTATAAAAATAGAACCGATTCCCATGCAAAGGACACTGGTGATCGATTCATCTCTAAGCCCCAAGGACAAGGTTTAGTCGCAGACAGGGTGTCAGACAGACAGGCTGGACACACAACACCTACTGAGATACCCCATACGTGACATCTGTAAACGGCGTTTTTATTTCGCATACAAAATATACAAAAAGAAAAAAAACATTTTTAAATCATAAAGACAACCGTCTGGATGCGGTTGATCATTAGTGTCCTCGTTAAAAAGTTGGTCCTTCGATTCGCGATTGTTTACACTAAGTGAGGCTATCAATGAAGCATCGGTTTTCAAAGCTGGAGTCGTTGAGGTTTGTTCAACAATAAAAAATTAATTTGAAATAGGTGTTAACTTTAGTAAAATATGATAAACCCCACCGACGACGTGACGTTGACAAAGCTAGCAACGCGCCACAGCTGTTGACATTTCGGGTATACCGCAACAGTAAAATTGTTTGATGTGTCTGCTGCTACAAAGACCACGGTGTAACCGTAATCCCGGGGTTTTGTCCGGTTATTGTGGCCGCATAATCAGCTAAGCCTGCTCCATAATCAGACTCCATGCAGAACGAAAGGTTACATATCATCGGTATAAAGGATAAACAATGGAAGGTGTCCAGACCTATTCAAGAGATCAACCTGATGGCCCTCGAATGTAAATTCGACGCCCGCATTTTGATCCGGGGCTCGATTGCTGATCTTCTGGAATTTTAATTGCCGAATTATTTCCAGTGACGGCCGATGGTAATCTATTAACAATTGGGGGCATTTTCCAAACGTTTCTCTTGATGACAAGGGCTTTAAAGGTCTAAGGTAGCGGTCATTTCAAGGTTGATTCTACTCGTTTCCGCTAAAGCTTTATTTATGCCACGTGTATGAGAAATAACACATATTCAATAGTACCTACAGCTGATAGTTTTCAGAAAGAAGTAACAGCTCAAAAAGAGATTTGTACTGAAATAATATAACATAAATATACTTTCCATTATTTCTGTTAATTTGGATATCATAATATAAAAACAAAATCTCTTTTTTATATTATTACTTGCTTTAGTACCTACATTTGTATAAAACAAGTGATACTTAGTTAAGGTATGGAAGAACGGAGTCTCCTTGGTTTACTTGTCAAAATGATAAAACATTTTTTTTTGTCATTTTCATAATTAAGTAGGTACTCCGAAATTTTACGATGTAAAACTTCAACTTTACAAATATAAGAATAATACAACCAAAGCGTTATCAAAGGATTTATATATGAAAATAATAAAGGCCCGAAGAGGGTTAGAAAAAATCGCTACGGTTAAATTATCTTGGCACCACATGCAGTAGGGATGATAGATGAGCCTTTTCATTACAGCTACATACATTACCCTCTGCCATAATTTATAAGAAAGAATAATAAATAAAAATAATAATATATTATATAGCATTTGTTCATAAATCGTATCCCTTAGACATATACGACCTAGCGCACACTTAAGATTATGCGTAAATCTTCACAGCTCGTTTAAAAGTCTTAAAGAAAATGCTAGATTTATCTTTGATAAAAGAACGTTGTTAAAGGGGTTTAAAGATTTTTTATATGGAGCCTGGCATACATACAAAAGCGGCATTTTTTTTTTCAAAATGGCGGCCTCGCCTTTAGCTTATAGGGCGGGGCGGCCATTAAAAAAAAAACACTTGGCGGGACAGTAGGTATGCCACGGATCTTTAAAGCCTTTTAGGGCTCTTAACATTATTCCGACAAATTTTTCAAGAATTTCATTCACGAAGCTTTTTCAGTAGAATTTTGTTCTTATTACTTTTCACCGGAAAGCAGCCAAGTTCCAACTTCCGTCGGGTAAACTCAACTTGAGATGCCTGACCGACTTTGCTTTCATGAAAAAGCTTTCCACTTTAAATGCACATAGTTCAGTTATTGATTTATTGTATTGAGAACGATACTTTGACAGAGAGCTAATTATAATAAGTACACTCGATTTCTCTACGGAGAAATCATACGAAACTGATTTTACAACAAGCAACAGACAATTTCCACAGAATTATTGATTTTTAAAGTGAGATATTTAGAACAGCTTTAAGATTAGATAAAAGTAACAATAAGACCTTATGTTGCACAGATTCTGTATAACATAATTTAAGTAGCAAAGGTTTATTCAGTAGTTCTGTGTCTCAGAAATACTTAAAAACCTTTTCTACTTATAATATGAACCCAGCTCTAAGCAAACCAACCCCTAAGAAAATGGCGCCTAAACAAATAAAACTAATCCAACACCACTAAATATTAACGCATTGCTTCTACCCTCTTTGTTGACTCGCATTGTATACATGTTCCCAGCTGTCTCGAAGGTGGTCGGTATAAACAAGACAGAGGTCGGGAAGGGCACAAATTCGCGGCTAACGTCCATAAATCGAGCTAAACGCTCGCATCCCACACGTATTCTTCTCACGCATCTTGAATTACTTCAAATTTCAGAATTCAGACGGTATTTTTCTGTGTGAAGAGCATTATTTAAGCTTTTGGGTTTTATTTATGCGTCACATGCAAATTTGGTATTTATATATGTATTAGGAGATCGCTCTCGAATAATGTTGAATGGGTGTAACCATTATAATATTGTAAAAATAGACAAAAAATTAAAAACGTTTTATGTCGTTGCCACATTTCAAACATTACATACCAGCTGTCAGTATCAACTGTTGGCTTTGAAATATAAGTAAGCATGTTCAGTAAAATACCAAAAGATAAAACATAAGATTCTCTTTGAGTGGTAAATCTTTTGTGTTCAGAATTGTTGTTCATTTTGAATATAGGCTAAACCAGTTAGCAAGGAATAGGTATTTACAACAATATAGCGTTCGTGAATTGTTCACACGAAAAAATTATATCCTGTCTATATCGCCTGTCTCGGTATTCTTTTTGAGAGAATTTGTTTAGTAAAGTGAACAGTCTGAGTCTATAAAAGTTTCGTTTGTTTGTTAAGAGTCAACAACGGGATATCATCAGATACCCCGCTTACGATCAGACCGATTCTGAATTTAGTATAGCATTGCATGATCGGCCTATAATGTTCCCACTGGTGGGACAGGCCTCCTCTCTTCGACAGGGTGTGGGCTGTAGCTGTAATCTACCACGCGGGCCCAGTGCGGATTTGTAGACGTGCCGGTTTCATGGTCGTCGGCCGGATGGATCCTTTCCTCACGATGTTTTCCTTCACCGTTTTGAGAGCAGTGGAAATAAAATTATTTACACAAAGTAAATTTCCTGCCTGGGTTCGAACCCGTGACCCGTAAGTCGGTACCGTTACCACTGGGCCATGACTGCTCTTATACTGAATTTACTTAAAACAAATTAATTGAAAATACAAGTAAATAAACAAGAAACATTGAGTTACGAAATTCGAGCTGCCAGAGCAACGCTAGAACAAACTCGAAATTTCGCCATACTTCGGAGAACTGCCTAATAACTAAGAACCAATTTCGAAACTTTTACTAAGTTCATTAACGAATCACAACAAAATATTATGTCACTTTTGAAAGAACTTTGTACGCAATGAAATTAAAGGACCAACAATAAATCTGTATGAAATGTGAAACCTTCTTGCTTAGCGGGGCGTGTATCCCGTTGCGCGTTGTTGTAACCAGATGCACCAGTGAACTCAGCATGAAAAATAATTATATTTTCAGCCTGATACAAAGAGATGATTAGGACCAAAACGGGTGAATACTGACACAACTGATAGAGTTGTACGAAAGGAAAGCCGCGTCGACCCCAAATAAATTGGGATATGGATGGAGAATGAAGACCATAAATAACCAGTCTGGATCTAAATTTTGGCGGAATTTAAATGTAAAATATTGAAGTTGCATAATATTATATTTTCATTGTCGATGGTCAGAATGTAGAATTCGTCAAAGAATATTATTAACATTTATTTGGATCAATAAGTTTCATTTGATAATCTCACTGAAAATGAAGTGCAGAGAAGAATCGCCATAGCATAAAACAAATACTAGGGACTGAAGGAAATAATTAAAAATAAATCAATACATATTAGTATAAAGAGAAAGCTCTTTGAAATAAATAGCAATCCTGCCGTGTCTGATGCGTTTGTTAAAGTTGGTCGCTAAGAAAATGTGAGGAAGACAAGCTAGCAATATCTCAACGCAAAATGGAAAGACGCATGTTGGGCTATCAAACAAAAAAAATAAAAACCAAGGTATTAAAATAAGTACTAAAGTGACTAATACTGTTGATAGAGTGAGGGCACTAAAATGGTGGGCTGATCATATAATTATGTCGGATAGGTTTCATTTTATATTGTCATGGATTTCTACAAAGGAATGCCTGATTCCATAACTTAATAATACTAACGACAATGTGTCCCATTATTTCAAATTTAAAATCTAAAAACCTTACAATAACTCAGTTATAAGTATGAGATCGTTATGATACGTACGTTTGTTGCCTCAGCAATGCAATAAATAAAGCAGAAGGTCTCAGAGCAATCAAGTGGGGAACTCTTCGCTGTTGCATTTCTTATTGCTTATAACATCCTGCAGAATTCATTGAAGAAGTCACTTGAGGAGACGATTACCATAGAAATGAGTTTGTCTTTTGTTAGGATGTTAGTTTCCACTTCATTGGATTCAAATAAACTAAGAAGAATGATTTGTTTAAGACCATTGACTAATCCAGCAACAACTAAGTGCCATTTTTACCAATAAAACTGAACGGGATCTGCTCATCTAGACTGCGTTCAAAAGCTGTCAGTCTCAATATTTCACAACAATTATTATGACACTAAGCCCAGGTTCGACGGGCGCGTTTACCCGCGGCGATTTTTTTCGCGCAGAGGATTTTCAGCGCACTGCTTAGGGCCAAGAGTTGAAAATCCAACTATGTGTTTTTTGACACGCTGGATGCGCTCTGTTGGATGCTAAACCCTCGACTCAACACAGAGAGTTAAAAATCCAGCGAGCGATAAATTCTCACCGCGATATTTTTACGTCCGAGCGAACGTGGGCTAACAGCTCTTGAACGGCGCCAGCTTTATTGGTGAAATCCGCTCTAAATGGGTTAACAGAAATATTTATAGCAATTTTGACATTGTTTCTGACGAGAAAAAGCTTTGCCTTAACAACTTCGACATGTAATTCACCCTTCTTTTTCTATCTTCACAAACAGAAACATTCTTCTTTTCTAAAATTAGATTTTTTTGCACTCTTTCTAGAAAACTAGACAATAACAACGCAGACAAAGGAAGTTTCCAGAATTGGCATCACAGCAAATATGGTACTGTATCCTTTTATGTGCTTTATTGAATATTTGCACGATTTCATACATTTTGAAATATAACGTAGATTTGTAGTTCAACTATGATAAAAAATTTAGTGCAGTGTTGTTTAGCCTAATGCTAGATTTTTTCGAGTATCTAATGTCTTTCTCGGACACATATCGGACTTTAAAATGCAGTTACAAAGAGTGAGAGACACAATAACGAAAAAACCGGTCGAGTGAGAGTCGGACTCGCGCACCGAGGGTTCCGTATAGTTTATCACGGGAATCGTGTCTCGAATATTTTTCCCGTGTTTTCGGA
Source organism: Gortyna flavago (assembly GCA_963669345.1). Taxonomy (NCBI): domain Eukaryota; kingdom Metazoa; phylum Arthropoda; class Insecta; order Lepidoptera; family Noctuidae; genus Gortyna; species Gortyna flavago. Next base: position 5,015,295 of record OY770144.1, read on the forward strand.
TTTTTTCCTTTACTTATGCTACATGACATTGCTTCTTGCCAAACATGATTCTAGGTCAACGGGAAGTACAGACGCCAGCACATCAACCTACTACAATCTGTCAAATTTTCCCAATCAACTTTGAACCTCATGCTTTAGCGATAAAGTTGATAATCGATTAAAGAAATTTGACAGATTGTAGTAGGTTGATGTGCTGGCGTCTGTACCCTATAGGTTTGATTCCCTTGGGAGTGTCAAAATATGCGGCATAAACGGAACATAAACGTCCGTATCTTTTGATTGCGTTGACTCAGAAATTACATTTTTTCACTGCTTCAAGGGATTTGATATTAATTGCAACTTGTTAACTCCACGCGTTAGTGAGAAAAAGGGTCTTGACAGACGGACAAAGAAGTGATCTTATAAGGGTGCCGTTTTCCTTTTGAGGTACGGAACCCTAAAAACTAAACTTGATTACACTTTCTGCAATTTCACACATAGCTTACTTAATTATAAAGAAAATATCAGTTAAAATCTCCCAGTTACGTCCGCCTCATCCCCGTGAAAACAAACTGTAAAATGCAAAGAATGACTGACGGTGCAATTATTTTAACAGGATCCGGGTCCCCTTCGCAGTTACAAGAAGGAAATATTCTCACAATTTCGAGACAATTTCTGACTACTCAATGACGCTGAATTCATTTCAGTGCATAATGCACATATTTGCACTTTTCAGCTGATCTGATCTGCTTTTCTAAACTGATATTATAAAGAGAAAAGATTTCATTTTTTGTATGTTTATGTTTGTTTGTTACGCTTTCACGGTAAAACGGTAGAACGTATTTGGATGAAATTTGTACACAGATGGACCATGATCTGGGTAAGGACATAGGGTACTTTTCATCCTGGATCGCAGACAAAGTCGCGGGCAACAGAACAGCTAGTTTCATATATTTTTTATGCATCGGCAATAGTCAAAGTATAATATTCATATCGGTACCTTAAGTTGCATCTTATTTAACCGTCAATACTATTTTGTGTTCAAATGTTCGTGCTGGTTAGTTTTTTTCTATATCTATACTTATAATAAATCTGTAGAGAGGTCAATTCTGTACATGATATATATTTTCAAAATAACTATCAGGGGGTAATAAGTGATCGATACTGATGCCAAAAATGCAATCAGTAAAATTTTTGTCTGTCTGTCTGTCTGTCTGTATGTTCCTTATAGAAACAAAAACTACTCGACGGATTTTAACGAAACTTGGTACAATTATTCTTCATACTCCTGGGGAGGTTATAGTATACTTTTCATCACGCTACAATGAATAGGAGCAGAGCAGTGAAAGGAAATGTTGGGAAAACGGGAGAAGTTGCTCCATTTTTTAAGCTTCCGTCGCGTGTGCAGCCTTAATGGTTAAAGCTACATAGAAATCATTTATGACGGAAATGTTCTACATAAAATTATCTAAAAAATATCCTACTACAGCATATGTCTATCTTTTATGGTTGACTCACAATAACACGTGTAACTCCCGATACCTTAGCAGTTCGGAGCTTTCTGATTATATTTGTTTACTCTTACGTTTATAATACTCTCACTCATCCCTAATTAAAAGAAGTTAATATTATTACCTATTCAATAAAAAAAGAATCATAGTAATCGGTATAGAAACACCAAACTTATACATGAAATACGCTAATAAGCCATCGCGCCGTCGCGCGTGAATACTGAATCATGCCATAAGGATTATTTTTGTGTAACGGTTGCCGCGCTCGACGCGGGTCGCGGCGGTAGGGTAAGGGAGGTCCGAGCGCGAGCTTCATTCAATATTTGGCTGTTGATTCAATGCGTTCAGAGCGTTCGACCTTATTGACAGACGATAATTGATATTAACAAACCGTGCTTATCAGCGCGACTTTTAGTCTTTAAATAGTTTATTTGAATTTATTTTGTTGTTTTTTATAAAATAGGTATTAGTTGTTGTGTTATTAGACAGACACAGAACCCAAAAATGTGATTAAAAAAAAAATCTGTCTGTCTGTCTGTTTGTTCAGGCATCACGCAAAAACTACCGGTTCGATTACGATGGCACTTGGTATAATTATTCTTTAATATCCTGGGCACCACACTGGGTACTTTTTATCCCGGAAAAAAATATACAATAAAAAACAAACTTAATTTTGCGGTTCGATCCCTAGACCCGATTACTGTACCAACCGCAAATAATAAGTTTGTCGTAGTACACGACGAAGATAATAATAATAGGCGAGCGTTCGTTCATATTAGCATTCTATAAATTGTATGTTTTAACTGCTACTTGCAATTCCAAAACGTGCTTTTCAGTGCGACCTTTTTATTCCTTTTAGTTTTTACTAAGTACAGTTTAAGGTAGACTTATTTAGGTTTATTTTTATAAGTCGTTTTTATAAGTAAGTATAGATTTTAATTTTAAAGTATGGGTAGTATATTTGATAGTGTACGTAGTGACCGTAGGTTATTTTATAAAACTGTTAGGTAGGATTAGTCATTCGTATAGATATTAGTTTTTAGGGATTTTGCTTATTTATTGAGTGTAGATTAGTTCATCATCTGCCTCATCTGCCTAGCCTTTTCCCAACTATGTTGGGGTTGGCTTCCAGTCTAACCGGATGCAGCTGAATACCAGTATTTTACATGGAGCGACTGCCTATCTGACCTCCACAACCCAGTTACTGGGTAATACGATACCCCTTGGTAAGACTGGTTGTCAGACTTTCGGGCTTCTAACTACCCGTAACGACTGTCAAAGATCCACGAATGACAGCCGGGACCAACGGCTTAACGTGCTTTCCGAGGCACGGAGGGGTCTCCATATGTAAAGATGGTCACCCATCCACAGACCAACCGCGGCAAGCGTAGCTTAACCTGATCGATCGACCTGTGCGGCTGTTATTATTTAGCCACGTATTATCAGAAATAGGTTTATTTAGGTAGGTAGGTATTTTATTTTCTGTAATTGAGTTTTTTTTTTTATTAGGTAGGTACTTAGGTTTACTTTTATAATCTAATATAAAATTCAAAGTCCTGTGATCCTGTCTGACTGATTATATCAATGCACAGCCTAAACCGCTGGTCATAGAGACATAAAATTTGGATGTTCTTTGTGTGTTCTTTGTGAAGTGTATATAGGTATCCACTAAGAAAGGGTTTTTTGAAATTCCACTCCTAAGAGGGTGAAATTTCACGCGGACGAAGTCGCGGGCAGAAGCTAGTCAATCATATATTTTTGAGAAAGGGCACATTATTTACCGGGACAGGAAAACTATTACACTTAATAATTTTCCTTAACATGCTGTTAAAAAAGCTTGCACACATTCTTCTTATATCTTTCTGAGCCCATCCTGGTAAAATAAAATAGATACGCATAGCAAGCGTATACATGCCTATATTACCCTTATTTATTTCTAAGACCTTTACATTGAAAATCTCTAGATAAATCATGGCGTCAACTCGCAAAGTTTCAAAATGATAAGTAGTTACTTATCATTCAGCAAGCAAATATAAAAGTTTTAGAGTTTCTTGAAGTTTCAAGAAACTCTAAAACTTTTATATTTGCTTCATTTCCAACTACGGTTGCTTTTGAGGTCCCCAGAAATAGGTCGAACAGCTTCAGAATACTGATGTCTCTTAAACTGGAAACTCTAATATTTTATAAAAAATTTGCAGTCGGTATTACAAGTTATGAATTTAAGATGGACAAAACCAACTTGAAGAAAGATGAGGTTCTGGTTCCTACAGTACTAATGAATGAAAGTAAAGTCAAATCTATCTATACCTACATAAATACTAATAATAAAGCAGAAGAGTTTGTTTGTTTGAACGCGCTAATCTCTGGAACTACCGGTCGAATTATTTTTGCATTTGATAGCCCAATTCTCGAGGAAGGCTATAGGCTATTTAACATCACGCTATGACCCTTAGGAGACGAGCAAAAAGTAAAAACAGTCAGAAAGAACGCTAAGCGAAAAGGGCAGATGATGCGATGGGACGGGTCGAGTTCAGGGAACAATAAATTTCACGCGGACGAAGTGGCGGTCAGAAACTAGTACAGTATAAAACATAAAGTATCAGAGAAGTCTAATGAAAAAAACAAGGGGAAAGATAACAATATACTAGACAACAAAAACACTAGAACGAAAGTTCGAGTAATTCATCAACTCGTCCTACATGCCTACGGCCCGTTTAGGACGCCTTGCAGAAAATCAAAGTAAATTAAATTTTCATTCTGCAAGTCGTCTCACGTTACTATCAAAATGAGAAAAGGTATAATCAGTAGCAAAAGTGTAACTGAAAAAAAAAATTGTTACAAAATATTCAATCATCACAACATTGTCACATACATATAAACAGAAAATATTTAAAGTTCTGTCATCATATGATTGGCAGCAGACGCGTAGACGACTAAATTCGGATATTTTCGCTATTACATAAAGTACCGAAAGACGAAAATATTTCACGAAGCATCGTCTGTACTGAAGTCACCTTGGACGCAAGTCAGCACGGAATACTTAATAGATACCATAAGTTAGGACATTTATATAGCTCTATAAATTCATAGTGAAATGGGACAACAAATTCATATGAAATGTTTCGTTTTCATAGAATATATAAACAGAATAAACGCAAGTCGTGAAAGTAGTTTGTTCATAATTGACTCCTGAATCGATTTCAGTAACTTTGAATATAAGATGTTCTTCAAAAATTATGTATTTGTTCTACTGACCGCCGATTGAGCCAAAGAAAATTAAATCTTCACTTCCTTTTTACCGTCGATATGTAGGTACATCACAGAACACTAATATTATATACCTAGGCTAGAGTTTCCGAGTGTGATTTTATGTTTGTTACTTCTTCACGCACAAACGGCTGAACGGATTTGGATGATATTTGGCACACAGATAGTTTATAACCAGGATTAACACATACGATATTTTTAACCCGATATTCCCACGCGATCTAAACTTATGCGGGTGAAACCGCGGGGCGCTGCTAGTTACATATAAGCCCGGACATGTTCCGCTACAAAGTACCTTCTCGATGGACTGCAGAGTAACGCTTAGCACTGAAAATGTGTCAGCAGTGTCAACTGCATGAAGCTATTACCAACATTTTATCAGGAACTGCACCATAAAGTTTAGGTTTTCTAGGAAAGTGGTTCCATCTGTCATTCTTAGATTTCTTCTATTAAATCTGTAATTTTTCCAAGAATTTGATATTGATGTGTCAAAAACCGCTCTGTATTTGGACAGTCGTTATAGTGTGACCGTTCACCGCTTTCTTAGAAATCCACAACATCAACACCAGCCGCTCACCACCGTACACCTTTCGCCTTCCCTATGCAAAACAAAAAAGTTATAACAGTTTTAAGTTACTTTCCAATAACGAGGTAAGTTTGGTTTCTAGAAAACTCCATCGTGTAAGCACTAACTTGCAGAATCAATCTTCCTAAGGGAATTAAAAGCAAGTAAATGTAAACATTTAACCGAGGACGGGATCACTGTAAATTAAATAGTAAATCTCGTCGACCCGACCATGAGCTATTTCTTCTAAAAGGCTAAGCTGCTTTAACTACGTCACTTTCATAAGCAACACCAGCAACACAATATTCATTGGAAAATATTTAACTAAGCCTCAAAAACTGATTGATGTTGATGGAAACTTTTTTAAATGAATGTAGTACCTACACAGAGCAGATAAAGTACCTACATCTAAACAATATGTGCGCTTCTAATGTAATGTAATTTACTTTTTTTAAATAATTGAGCCTCTTTTTAAACTTTTCCGGCCTTTTCTCGCAGTAACTATTTAAGTGGGGTTCCCCGACAAAATGGGTTAGGTTACGGTTGGAATTGACCAACGCACGCACGAGCCGAGCGTGTGAAGCAAGCGATGCCGTAGTAGCCAAGTAACTGCATTTTTAGGACCACAAAATAGCAATTATTAGAAGTAAACAAAAAGAAGCGCAATCATAGTATTAAATTGTTCAATAATGCTTTTAGGAAAGCAAAACTGAACTAATTAAACAATATTATCGTTCGTGTTTAGCAAATGATCAACCATTTACAGTAATTAGGGTCTGCTAAATGAATGTCCTTCATCCCTGAAATAAACACAACACGGGGCAGGTTTGTGAGCGAAATGGGCCTAATCCGTGTAATTGGAAGATTAATCAAATAAATGAGCTCAACATTTTCATGCAAGTTTCTAGAAGAAAAAATCTTTAGGGTCGTTAAAGTACTTTTAAATTAAACCAAGACCCGCAACAACACACCATTTTCACCCTTTATTTATCTTATGACGTAACTTGTCATAAAATCTAAAATAGCAACAATACATGCGTAAATTAAAGTCATAAAGGGGTCACGACTAATTATAATAATAAGTGGATCACATGCAGCCCACTCATAGAACTTGCTCAGAGCAATATGGCGCCCAGCCGTCGCGCCTGTGACGCACCAACAGATTAAAAAGATAAACCAGCGTCTGGGAACCACCACTATTTATTTACAATACTAAGGTTTAGACGTCTTCCCTGCAAAGTCACCTTAACATTGTAAACACGTCTGCTTTAAGTGTTAGGAGCGCTACAATAAAACTTTGCCGTCATCTACATAACGTCATCCATGACGTAGCAATTGGCGGAAAGTTCGAAACTGACGCAATTTGCCAACGATGGGCTTGCACAAATATTTTGTTGAACCCAGTCCTTATCCCTATGAATAATGCAAAAACATTTTCTCTTAGATACTCTGATAAAATTCAACATAAGTTTCCAAGTTACTTCGTTTTTGTTTTGCGAAGACAAATTACAGAAAAAGCTCCTTCCTTCGAAGCTTTATGAAGTAAACGATAAAAGGAAGATATAACGCCATGATAAATGTTCTTGAAATGTACTGCAAATGTAATAGACCAGCACCTACTGTGAGTCGTTTATAGGATCACAAGTAGCATCCGGAACAATCTTCCTTGATTGAGGAAGATAAAGATAAATTACTGATAATAATCAGTGACCTTGTTCATTACGTGTTTGATTTTGGTACTCATTTTTGGAACAGACGTCTTCATTAAATGAATGAAAGATAATTTGATTTCATCATTCATCATTTCAGCTGAAAGACGTCCACTGCTAGACAAGGCTCTCCGCGAAGCACCGCCACTTCGACCGGTTCTGTGCTTCCCGCATCCAGCGAATTCCCGCGGCCTTCACCAGGTCATCCGTCCACCTTGTGGGAGGCCTTCCAACGCTACGTTTTCCGGTACGCGGTTGCCACTCCAGAACTTTTCGGCCCCATCGGCCATCTATTCTGCGAACAATGTGCCTTGCCCACTGCCACTTAAGTTTAGCAATTCTTCTTAATTGGGTTTGGTAAGACAGAAACAGCTAGAACACTGGCGTCCTTAATATTTTTTGTTACAGTAGAAGCAATGCGGGGGCGAACCTATAACTATCAAATAAACACAAGTCTAGATCCAACTGGCGAATGTGGATGTAGTATCTGCCTAAGTCTTTGGGAAAACAGTGCGGGTATGTTTTTGGGTAGAAGCAATACCTTTGTTCCACACAAAGAAACACCACTATCGGCATTCAAAATATTATAAACCCTTCAATATAATCCAATTTGAAGACAACCTATATTAGAGCCAGGAATCTGAGATAATTTTCAAGTTATGGAATAACAAACAGAATGTCATACTTTACAAAGTTCAAATTCCATTGCAACCAAAAAAATATTAGGACCTTTTTGTTACAAATGGTCACTCAAAAATCAACTTTGCATCCTTTCACTACAGTAGATAAAAGATTAAGTGGCGATGGAATGTAAATTACCTGAGATTATGAACACTGCTAAGGCGCTGAGCAGACAATGGCCAATTTAACGAATAGAACAAATGGAATTCTATGCAATAAGGCACACGGAGGACAATACGACCGCGTTGCCGTTGCTTACCGGATGATGTCTTTCCGCGGTATCCTAGGTCAAAATGACCGCCTTCTGCAGAGCGCCTAACGAGGTTTACATAGTCCTCAAAACCGTAAACAAAACGTAAATATGACATGAAACATTTTTAATAGACTACGCTTGAAAAGTTTTGCTATTAATAGAATTCCTCGTAGTTTGCATATGTACTAAACTTGCGACGAAATGCAATATGAATTCCGTGAAACTGAAATGAAGTTGAAAGCGGGCGTTGCCGCGCTCTAAATAAGTATCTGGAGCTTACAGCTTACATGAGGAGTATGCATACGTTTGACCTTTTTCCATAAGACTATTGTTTTATCTATGAATATTTTAAAAAAGGGTATACTCCCTATCCTATTAAACCAGAAGGCCAATTCCCGTAATTAAAAACGTTCAAAATCTAGTCGCAATCTGATCTCAGCGATCATCAATGACAATAACTTGTCAAAAATGTAGGTTTTGGGAGGATTTTTGACAGATTGACATCGTCCCTCTGTTGTGTCAAAGTCATGTGATGTGACGCATGTTTTCTAACAAATTGCTTTTTTTTTGTTTCTTTTTTGATGCATCTTGTTTGCCGCTAATAAACGTATATTCTTTCTTTCTTTCTTCTTTCAAATCATTTATCTATTTGAAATAGGCACTTTTGAACGTAAAAATTTACAAAAAAATTGAATTGATTCTAATTGCCTTTTCCGTAAGGTAGTCTTGTATGGAGAAGAATGGGCAAGAAACTCCACCGTTACTCATTTAAATTATCTACTTACAATATTTTGCATTAAATAATTATATGTGAAGACGATGCTGTGTTACGTTCTACCAACCCGCACATTGCATTGCATTAGTGGTTGAAACAATCCGCCCGCACTTTAACAGACAGAAGTTCCAAGAGTAAGGACATTATCGGCTGATTGTTTATTATCATTTAGCATGTGGTTTCGACCTTTTGATCATTACAAAGCTTACATTTCTGTTAACTAAATCTGTTTATGTTCAAAGAACCGTTGAAATTGAAACAGTGTTAATGGAATCAAAATCTCTAAAAATATACTCACTTCAACTATAACGCCTCTAATTAAAATTAAATAATGTACTTCTACCCACAGCAAAACAAGTAAGTAGAAAAGGTATAGTATGTAAGTAAGCAAATGCAATAGACTGCAGGCAACATTTTCTATATCGAGACAGGAGCGTTCAGCTTCCTGCCCCAATCAATCGAATTGTCTGCGCAGGAAATTCAGTTTAAAGTCTAAAATTTGTAATATCCGTAGTGCATTTAACATTTCTACTCGATTAGCTTCTGTCCGCGGCTTCGCCTGCGTGGTTGTCGGAAATTATCCCACGAGAACGTGTTTCTTAGTCAAAAAGTAGCCTATGACCTTCCCCAATATGCCATCTATCTCCTTGCCAAATTTTATCGAAATTCTTTCAGTCTACAAAACATACATGACGAAAGATTGGAATTTTATGAACCATCTGAAAGTCGCATTGTTTATGCATCACAAAAGTTTTATACAAAATCTTGAACAATTAAACAAAACTTTAATAGTATCGCATATCGTGAGTTCGTGACAGAGATAGATAGGGAACGTCGGGTTGAGTCGGGCTTTTATCGGGTCGCCCAGTTTACAAACAGGTCAAACCAATTGTTAGCCCCCGGGTCGATTAATGACGAGCTACAAGTATTTCTGTAAACTATTATCCTTAAGGACCAGGATAAATGATGTTTATTTTGTAAAAATGGGTTTAGGAAACCCTTAATACGTTAAAATATTTTTAAAACAAGACGAGACAATTACTCTAGGCTGATATATTTTCGTTTTTCCTGGATTCAGGTCGGTTTCTGAGGGAAAAGGGCCACACTCTACCCCGTACGGCCCTGTAGAGCTCGTCTCCAGACTGGACACTGTCCCATCGATATGAATTCCGATGAAGTATTTTGCCTTGTCCCGACTTAGGAAGCTAGGGAAGAAGGAGGGGGGGGGTACAAGAAAACATCTAGGCTAGCAGAGTTAGAAGTTAGAACTTAGTCGATAGCAATGAGACTATGTGTCATGGACAGATCGTGAGGGCGAGTGTTATTTAATCCGTTAAATAATACGTGTAGTTTTAGTCTAGGTTATATTAGTCACTATTAATAACAGCTAAGACTCAAAACGCAGTCGTGGCCTTTTTCCCAGTGTATTCGAAGTCGACGCAACATGGCTTCTTCTTTCAAAGCTCTCTATCAGCCGTCATCTCAGTATTACAACAATATATCCATCGTTTTTTTAGTAAAACAAGTAGTATTATAATGATTCGTTCTGTTTCTTTTAAGTCGTTTAACCCAGCAATATTACAAGCCTTACTCCATCAAAGACTGTACTTGTATGCCCCAACAATAAAATGAGTTAGGTATCCCATCCTTATACTTAGTGTTTATAGGTCCTATATCCTCCTAGGTCGTAAGCAAGGTTAGCTTAATAACTGTAATTTGGGTTATTTATGTCACCAACTTATAAGTGGTAGATCTATGTGGCACCAGACGTAGGTATTCCTCTAATTTAGATACAAAAACTTAACCCATATTTTCATAGATGTCAAATTCGCTTAGACCGAATACTAGAGAATTGTTTACTGAGGTGGCTCGAAATTCGATGAAATCAGTTTCTAAGAATCAAATAAAACTGACAATTATGAATCAAATTACTGGCTTTATCTTATATGCGACTAGGTTCTGCCCGCGTCTACGCCCGCGTGGATGGATGTCTTTCCCTAGAATGTCATCTATCTCCTTGCCAATTTTTTCCGAAATCCGTTCAGTGGTTTGGCGTGAAAAGGAGATAATTACATACAGAGTTCCTTTCGAATTTCTAATTTTAGTATTGATAAAGATATCGGGATGACCTGGACGCGTACAGCGAGGGCTGATTCGAGGTGGCGCAGGAAAAGAGTTCCAAAAAGGATTTGGGGGAGGCCTTTGCCCAGAAGTGGGACAAAAAGAGCAAAAAAAAAAGTATTGATGCATGGAAGACCCACTTTGACCTAACGGTCAGTCAGCTAGCTACTAAATAATAGATCAAACATTTCATAAAAGACTGGAAGAAATACATACGAATGCATTATTGTAACTATGTTAATTCTCCCTAAAGACAACCAATCGTCAAGCATCGTGAAATAAAAACGTTCGGAAAGGCGCGCCGTAACTCAACCAGCCAAGTACCGTCCGGTAAGTTACATCCCCAGAGGCTGCCGGTCCGGTCGTAAAACAGCCGTACGGCCCGGACGCGACCGGTAAATACGATTAATAAGGCGGAACTCAATTGGCTTAGTTTCTGATGTCAATAACATTGGATAAAGAGGGAAAGAAGATGAGAGTTGAGTGGATTTGTAGACACGTAGTAAAATAATTAAACTGAATTTTCCCGTTTTGGACAAAATTTATACCGAACAAAGTAAAGAAAGGACTTTAGTATAGATAAACGTGATATCTGGATGAAAATGCTTAAAAACGCCCAAGTTCTAGATGTAGACATTTTAAGTTTTTTTTTTAAGGTGGCTTGATATCCCCATATTCTCATATACGGATCACAAATCCTTCCCTATCCAAAGCCACGTCTTCCCAACCATTTCGGGGCCCCCCGGTCTACTCCTTGATATGCAATGGTCTCTGAAACACCATGAAACATGAGGCTTCAGGGGCTAGTGTAAAATCGAGTCTGGTCAAACCACGCTGGGGGTCGGTGCATTTCATTAATTCACTAATTCAGCTTGATATCCCCAATCAAGGAGCTAAAGAAGCGAAATGATTTATAAAACCCTAGATCAGATCAGTATTTCAGGATCTTCAACCCCCATACTCATACCAAATAAAAAACCAAGACAGAGGGCTGTCAACAGTAAAGTGAGGCCGCTTAGTGAGGTGTAGTTTGATTGAAAATGTGTGCGTGTGAGCGTGTATGCACAGAGTGGAGGTGTAGTTTTGGCATACTTCATTGTATCGTTTTCTCAGCGCTCTGTCTTGGTTTTTTATTTGGCCTATCTATACTATCGAACCTTCGTCAAATAATCTTTACATTTCAGTTTTCTTTTACCCACCTCAAACAAAACCCTCTATTACGCAATGAAGGGCAAAAACGTGCATATTTCAGGACGCAGGTGTTCAGCGCCGTCTCACAACGTAATAAGAAGCCAATTAGTCCCAACAGATAGGCCCTCGGTAACCGCTAATGAATACGTCACAGCATTGATTTATCTTTACAGGATTTGGGTTAAGTTTCTCCAAGAGAATGCTTGTAACCAATTTGTTTACTGTCAAATGTTCTTAGAACAGGTGATATTGAAGGTTTTAAATTGTGATAGGTAATTTCCAAGAAATTATTCTACATTAATTAGATAATTAGATACATTGTTTGTGTAGGTACAGGGTCAAATAAAATTAGCTAGCGAAACTCGACAGAGATGATGGATTTCGATATCTAATCATAATATAACACAAAATGATTTTCATGGAATTTTTTACTCGAAGTATCAGTTGAGAAAATCTGTTATTTTTGTTTTAACGTGTATACCTAAGTATCGATAGTTCGATACCCATCACGTCTGTGAAGTTTACACATTTAAATCTGATATTTCAAGTACTGCACTACCTAGGGTCGTTGACCCCAAAAAATGTATCGCCAAATAATTATTTTTTTAATTATGTTTAGATGTCGAAACCCATCACGTCTGCGGAGTTTCGCTAGCTAATTTAATTTGGCCCTGTATTTTATTTCACATTATGAAGGATCGGATGAGCAATCAAGTAATTAGATTATATGCCTTAGAAAATCCAAATGAGCTACGAAACTCTTCGAGTCCCTGCTAAAGCTTGTACCATTTAAGAAATCTACCAGCTGAATCAAGGCAATGTACTGTAAAGGTTGTCTGCTAAAGTCGACCTTATATAGTACAGGCTGGCAATAAATAAATAAATATTATAATTTGTAACACACAGACATCCTACCACGTCTAAGGTAAATAGGACACACATCGCACTTATTCTAGGTTACATACACAATATCTACACGTACTGCAGATGCTAGATAGCTTACATAGACATGAGCTTGAGCACAAACCGCAGGACTGCATCGGATGTCGGGAATTCCTTGACCCAGTTGAAAGAAACGAGGTCCCCGCAGATGCTGCGTCGATAGACGATTAGGACCAATAGGAATACACAATTTTGAACATAAAAGTAACGTTATAAAAACAGGGGACAGTTATGTATTTTCTAAATTACGCCTGATCAGGTGATCTTGCCTTTCATGATTCTAGGTCAACGGGAACCCTAAATTTGAATTTGGAATTCCTAACCAATCGCAGATTTTTATCTGTACCTAACTCACTGGATCATACCCTCACATACCAATCAATATAATATCGCCAGACCAGACAATTGCCAGTAATGCACACTTAAGCAAATTAACAGGGTTGTCTCTCATTGTGAATGAAACAATCGCGGTAATCAAATAATGGCTCAGTAATCAACGTAACGAGGTACTCACAATTCACACAATGGCGGTATACTGAACAATGACACCCCTTGCGGAGTCTGGATTTGATTAAGTTGTTACTTAAGTATTTGTCACGCTTCTAAGTACACATAGATAGATACAGTCAGCCTCAAAAAGATTTATACGTGACAAGAAAATATAGAATTATGATTTTTATAGTGTTAATAGGTTTATGCGTATCTTTATTTTTAAAATATTTATTATTCCTCAATTTTCATGATTGCATCTACCACTGTTTGTCTCTGCATCACCCAAAGGTTGACTGGTAGAAAATGCCTATGTCATTAAGTCCGCCTCTTACATTTATGTGCTTGAAGTATTAAATAAATAATAATTAATTAATTAATTTGATAGTTTACTATTTGTGTTCTATAATACCGTATCAGGCATCGCTGATGTTGGCGATAAGTCTGCGAGGCTGAAATGGGACTGGGCGGGTCGTACATATAGGATGCATCAAAACAGATGGGCCAGGGGATCGTCAATTCGTCACATAGTGGGTGCCTAGACTGGCTTTTACCTTGGCCAGAGGCTAACCATTACCATACAACGTGGCAATGCTAGTCTCTTGGGTACATTACCAGTCGATAGCGATGACCGACGCCATATTTTAGTTTGTTATATTTTAATTTTAATAGTTTTTAGTTAAGTAGTATAATAAGTTTATCCAATGTATAATATTTTTTGTGATTGTGTGAGTGATTTTTATTCTCTTTGTGATAAGGTTGCTATTGGGTTGTTGCTGTTAGAGAGCGAGTATTAAACTCTACTATCAGTCGGCAATTTCTAACATTAATATAGGGCCTCTGAGAACTGTCAAGATGATGAACGATTGTGTCTCATGACCCCTCATTGTAGTTAGGTTAGTATGTACATACATATTAGGTGACATAATCACCGAGTTACAATTATAAACGTCATGAACACGTGACGTCACCTGACTGTGTTATAAACTAATCTATTATACCTTGCGTTAACATAATCTGGGGTAGAAACTAGGTCTGGCGTGTAATTATGTGGCAGCCATGAATTACCTTAATATGTTGACAAGTGGGGGCTGTCACAGTCTGAGAACGGAGTTATTTGCTAATTATGTGTTTGTTTCTTATAATACCACTAGCAACCAATTAGAAACCACTTGGTAAAACATCAAGATTTCTTTATAATAGCATAATTAATTATCCTCTCGGTGAAAGGGAGAGGAAGTGGGCCAAAAAATTCAAAGACATGTGACATCTACCAACCCCCACTGGGCCCGCGTGGTGGATTACGGCCCACTCCGTTTAAAATATGTAAGTTTAATATGAATGTATTATATTAATCTTCCGAAATAAATAATCTAAATGATGGTGAAACCCGCGTCGAAATCCGTTGCGCAGTTTAGAAGAACAACGCGGTCACGAAAAGCATTTTTAATTCATACCTAACAGATAAAATCCAAGGAGATCAGAATCTGCTCTCATGCCATAAAACATGTATGCTTTCAAAAAGCCTACATTGCCTGATATGCAAATACAGATACTTCAGCCAAAAAATCCAATCAAATCAGCACACCACCGATATCTCATAAAAGAAGTACCTATAAAACAGACGCGCTAATAAAAACTTCCATAAATTTACCATACCAACCTTAAGCTTCACTCAAAATGATGAAACATTAATTTAGTTAATAGACCTAAAAGGAATAATAGCCCGCGGTGATATCCTAAGAGGATTTAGAGTTCTTTTGAAATAGGGCCCATCACGTCGTGGGTGGATCCAAACCTTTCTTTTTTCTAGGTAATCTTTTTGAACTTACCTTAATGTAGAACTCGCCTTATTAGGCTGGTGTCATCTGTAACAAGGATAACATATTTGTTAATATTAATTACTAGCTGCGCCCTGCGGTTTTACCCGCATAAGTCTTGATTTCGGAGGAATATCGGGATAAAAAGTATCCTAATATGTCTTAATCAAGTCGTGGTCTACCCATGTGCTAAATTTCTTCCAAATCCGTTAAGCCGTTTTAGCATGAAAGCATAAAAAACAAACATACAAAAAATCTGAAGCCCAATTCCCGTAATTAAAAACATTCAAAATCTAGTCGCAATCTCATCTCAGCAACAATCAATGTCAAAAATTTAGGGAAATTAGAGGTAATTTTTGACAGATTGAGACTGAGATCTGAGGGGCAATTCTGGTAATTTTAAGAACGTTCACAGTCTGATCTCAGTCTCAATCTGTCAAAAATACCTCAAATTTCCGTACATTTTGACAAGTTTTTGACATTTGTTTATCGCTGAGATGAGACTGCGACTAGATTTTGAACGTTTTAAATTACGAGAATTGGCCTTCTGACTGTGAACGTTCTTAAAATTACGAGAATTGCTCCTCAGATATTTTCTGTTTATAATATTACTATAGTTAGTAGTTATTCAGGTACTGGGCCCTATGCCACAAAACTTTACACTTACAATTTGTAAATTTTACATGTGCGTGTACAACAAAAGTCTAAACCACACAATTGTATCGGAAAATCCTTCCAAATAATTGTTAATTTTAGAGACAAATCTATAATATTGCACATACATGTCATACATATTTGTAATATCTGTGTTACGCAATTTTTTCTACAATTTTGTAGAATTATCGACTTGTAAAGCTTAGTAGTATAATGCCCTAGCCGTGGTTTCTTAACTTTCTCAACCTAACCTACCACAGGCCAATTACACCTACCTATTCTAAAAAAAAACACGCGTTTCACTGCTGGTAAGTAGGAGGTACCACGAAGCGAACTGTCCCATACAGCTAAGTAAGTATGAAAAGCATTCACACGTACCGACACAATTTACCCGGCCACAACCGTCTGGAAAGGGGCTAACACCTCAAAGAATTACCCACAGCAAAGAAAACTCCCATAAAATGTAATGAGAAAATCGCGATGTTGTTACATAGAGTGCAACAGTGTTGCTGCAACGTTTTACATCTGTTGGCGGACGCTGTTAGTGGCACGTTACTGCAACATGCTGCGTACGTGACCCGGATTAACGGTAAATAAAATATAGGAGGGGCAGGGAGTGTGAACTAAGTGTGCAATGGAAATGTTAGCGCCTTAAAAATACGGAGTTTGCTGCCCGGACTTATAGATCTTTGCTATGTTTGTGACCGTGACTTTAAACTTTAAAGTATTACCAATTCACCCGCCTTAGTTTTGATCCCGTGGGAATATCGGGATAAAAAGTATCCTATGTGTTAATCCTGGTTATAAGCCATCTAAATCCGTTCAGTAGTTTTTGCGTGATTGAGTAACAAACATCCAAACATCTTCACAAACTTTCACATTTATAATATTATTATTAGGATGGTAGGATAAGTACCTACATAGTCGCAATCCGATTTGCAATATGATGCCTGGTGACAACTCCAATCGGATCTATGTCTGACAAAGTCGACGTCTACGAGTACGTACATGTAGTACGTACCTACTCGTACTTCGTGGACAGTGTCAAGTTCGGCTACAGACTTTACCTATCATTAATATTATTTTTAGATATAGATACTCATCATCTGCCTAGCCTTTTCCCAGCTATGTTGGGGTCGGCTTCCAGTCTAACCGGATGCAGCTGAATACCAGTATTTTACATGGAGCGACTGCCTATCTGACCTCCACAACCCAGATAAGTACTGGGTAATACGATACCGGTAATGAAAGTAGTTCTTTATATCTATGATATTAACAATCTTTTCAGAAAACATTTCTAAATATATGGTGCCTAGTAACTTAATATTCTCCCCTTCCGCCTTTCCACTCCAACTCAGAAATATAATTCCATCTCATGACGTATAACATCGAGTGCAACAAAGCAGTGTGCCGCGGGCGTAGGCGCCTCGTAGCAACGCTACGTAGACGCTACGCTGCTACGCACCTACGACAGCTTCCCACATAAGCCGCTACGAAGCGCTACGTGAAACGAATACGTTCAGTTTGCCATTTTAAAAATATCACTCAAGCTATTATAACCGCAAGATATAACAAATATACCATTAAAATACAACTTAAAATTTTATTTTATGTGCTGAAGATACCGAGTGATTTTGATAAAACACTTTATTGTATACCCCACAGACATAAAACTTTATACTCTCTACAAAGGAAATGTGACTAATAAAAAATATTCTCATAAAATAACACAAAAGAGCATCGAACATGGGCTATCTAGTTTAAGAGTAAACAGTACCTAACTGATCTACATTTTGTGTCTGAAGTGACACATCAATACATAACAAGTACTGAATAATTTAGGGCTAGGTACTAGGGCAAATCCTTATAATCACGTTATCAACATAGTTAAAACGAATTTGTTAACCAAATTATGTCTGTGTAAAAACAGCAGCCAAACTCACTGATTATAATGGCGCCGACAAGCCGGATCATCCAGATATTCATAATGAAAGTGAAAGTTAAAATAAAGCAATTACTTAATCGAAGGATCTAGAACGTATCCCTTGCTGACAGTCAGACGTCGGCCACACCAGACCACAGCTCCTCAATGGCAGGGGAGGAGCACGGGGCGCGGGCGGAGGCATCGAGCCCCTCGTATATTCCAATAAAGAAGGACAAGACTCTAATAACGCGACCCGAGTAAGCTCCCAAAACGACACCTCAGACTTTCAAACAAACTTCGCCTTTAAAAGCGACCTTATTTTACAGTCATAAAGTCGAAATTACATCGAATGGAACCACTCTGTAATAAATACGAAAACAGAACCGCACGTCCGGTGAAGTTTTTAAGAGAAGACGACGTAGGTGGAATATTAGGTGAGTACAAGTAATGGAAATTTGAGAACACGTGTCGAGGAGAATTACACGCCTACCAGGCGCCCGAGAGTAATGCGCCGTGAATATAAATAATATAATTAGCCCGAAGCACTGCGGACAGCGAAAAGTACTCTAAAGCGAACTAAGGCGCTTTTTGTGGGAAAGTAAACATTCCCACAAAAAGCGCCTTAGTTCGCTTTACGTTTGGCACACCACGCACGATCAAATATTCTAATGAGTACATCTTATGAGGTATCGATTTTCTACATTAGGAGTATAAGAGTTTTGGCAAAGGCACAATAATAACGTCAATTCTCAAGGTGAAATGGTAATCAGATGCGAACAGAACAGCACAAAAACCAAACATCCCTGTTCAGATTAAAATTCCAATTCCACAATGGCTTAAAGTATTCAAAGAACAATAATCTAAGAAATATGAAGTCAGTGAACATTTTTAACATCGGTTATGTATGTGTGATCTTACATAAAACAATATGGAGCGCCAGCCTTGACTTAACAAGACCAGGAAATAATTAATTAAATAATCTCATAATCCCTCAGAAATCCGCTTAGCTTTAATACAACCTAACTGCAATATTTTACAACAACGATGTTGAACCAAGAAATTATAATATCTCTGGGCAGAGTTTCAGCCGAGAATTTTTCCATCATAAATAATTTTGAGGGGTCCAAGCTAAATTAAAATGAACTTTGGATGACTTCAATAGGACCTTTTCGGTAGCCTCGATTTCAGCTTTAACGGAGCGAACCTTTATTAAGTCTGCAAAGATGTAGGAAGGAGGCGGAGGGCGGAATGTGCAAATTCTCGCTTAAGTAAACATCCTAATGGCTTGAAAGTTGCAACCTAGGTGCAATTCTTTAGGCAAAATGCGCTAATAAATTACAGGGTAAAGATGAAAGTCTTACAACCATTTTGCGGGTAACATCGTAATATTTAAGCGACAACATGTTTGTATACAAGACCAAGCTTGTTCAATTAAGCCTTAACATGGTCGGGTAGTTAAATTTGCATCAAGTGTCGTCACCGACGGCCCTCGCCGCGGACTTGTCACGAGTGTCTAATGACTAAGATAATGAAGAGAGCTCGTTTAGTTACCACCTACTATATTTTAATTAAGATGTTTGAGGAAACGTTAGAACTTAGAACTAGAAACAGGGAATGGAAGTACGACCCAAGAGGAACATGGCACTGATTAGAATTAAAAATAATGCGGTAAATTTTAGATGTGAAACACACAGGGTTAAAATAAAAAAAAAAAACGCAAACCGCATTGACATTTGACATTTCACTCAAAGAATTATTATTATTTGGTTAGACACACTAGCAGCTTTAGCTGACGCGTGTGTATCAAATAGCTTGGAGGTATTTAAACTGTCCAGTCGATTCTTGGATTACGTCATGAAATTCAGGAATTTACATCAACTTTCAGCATGCCAATTTATTAAGAAAACTATGTTTCCGCACTAGCTATTTTATACAGTGAGTTTGAGGCAAATATCTTTAAAATGCAACAAGAAAACATTATTTTGAATCGTGGTCGCTTACAATAGGCCTTATTAGAAGGCTTAAAGTCACCCAAAGGGCAATGGAGAAATTTCAAGCATAGCCCGCTTGAAATTTCAATACGTGATCGAATCAAAAATGAAGAGATCCGCAGGAGAACCAAGGTTACCGACATTGCCCTTAGAATTACCAAACTTAAGTGTCAGTGGGCAGGGAACATTGCTCGTAGAACTGAGGGGAAATTCTCGTAATTTTAAGAACCTTCACAGGCTGATCTCAGTTTCAATCTGTCAAAAATACCTCTAATTTCCCTACATTTTGACAAATTTTTGACATTTGTTGTCGCCGAGATGAGACTGCGACTAGATTTTAACTTTTAAATTACGAGAATTGGCCTTCAGATCGCTGACGGGGCCGAAAGGTTCTGGAGTGGCGACCGCGTACCAGAAGACGTATCGTTGGAAGGCCTCCCACAAGGTGGACCGATGACCTTGTGAAGGCCGCAGGAATCCACTGAATACGAGAAGAACAGAACCGGTCGAAGTGGAAGTGCTTAGGCTTAGTGCCCATGTCCAGCAGTGGACGTCTATCGGCTGAAATTATGAAAATGATGATGATTAAACATTATTGATGATGAAAAGAACGAAGAGAAGAACTTTCCATATATTGCAGTGCTAACAGCTATATCCTTCGGACTTCGAAACAAACAACTCTGTGTGACACCACAAATGCGACTAACAGTCTCATTGACAATCCAGATGCACTATATTTCAATAGAGAGCCCTAAACTGCACAGCGGGTGACCTAGTTAGTGTTCGTGACAACCTAACTAATGTACCTATGTTTCTACCATTCTGCAAATGACTATTTTTCTGAATTTTGCACACCTTACCTACGTATTAATTTGAAGGCATGAGTTTTTGTTTCGAAGAAATAAATGATGAATAAGCAGTGCTGAGGTCTCCTTGTTTATCATTTCTGCCTTGTTTATTATATGAAATCAGACACATACCATTGTCAGATAATAATAAAAAAAATCTATTAAAACGGGGTGCCAGGACTGGCAGGGTCTTCGACGCGTAAATTGTTACTAATAAATTCAGCACATGATTCTAGACTCTCCATAGCGTAGAATGTTTCAGTCGGTTCTCTAAAAAACCGGTCAAGTGCGAGTCAGACTCGCGCACCGAGGGTTCCGTACAAATTTCTAGGTATGTAACTACAAATTTACGTTTTTTTTGTTTTTCCTTTACTTGTGACATTGCTCCTTGCCCTAAATCAACGGGAAGTACCCTATAAATTTTGATTCCCTTGAGTGTCGAAATATACGTTTTTTGCAGCATAAATAGACGTATCTTTTTTTTTCGTTAAATTAGTAGTTTAATTTTTTCACAGCTTCAAGGGACTGTAGACCTGAGTATATGGTTTTAATTTAAAATCGATACATCCACGCGTTCCCGAGATAATTAAAAGGATCTTGACAGACAGACAAACAGACGGACAACAAAGTGATCCTATAAGGGTTCCGTTTTTTCCTCTTGAGGTACGGAACCCTAAAAACGCGGGGTTCAGAATCATGACTGAATCCATGGCAACAGGTAGTGCGTTGATGTCCCTGCCACCCTGTATACATATCAAAATAGATTGAATGACAAGAAACAATAAATCAGCAGAATAACTCTCTATTAGAGAATCAAAATACTTTGAATACGTCATCATCTACCTATGTAACCTTTTTCCAACTTTATTGGGGTCGGCTTCTACTCTAACCGTATGCAGCTGAATACATGGTAGCTGAATGCATGATATTTTACATGGAGCGACTGCCTATCTGACCTCCACAACCCAGTTACTGGGTAATACGATACCCCTTAGTAAGACTGGTAGACAGACTTTCGGGCTTCTGAGTACCAGAAACGACTGTCAAAGATCTACCGCTTACCGCTCTAACGCTTTAACATGCTTTCCGAAGCATCGAGGGGTCTCGTTATGTAGCTTAAACTCTGATCGACCCGTGCGGCTGTTATTATTTAGCAACGAACCCCTTTACACCTATAAACATGAAATAAATACTTTTTTTTTTTTTTTTTAAGGATGGGAAATCATCCAATGACCCCTCCCGCTCTGGGTGGAGCGGAAGGGAGTGTCAGACTCTTACTGACTAAAACCCATCCGTGTTCCTTCCTTAGCCCTTTATGTTCCGGGACAGCGGTAACCCTTTCGGACAATCCCGCTGCCCCGGCAGGCTTCGGCCCTGACGGGCCCCTCCGTGTCTGCTGACAGCTCTTTGAGGCGCGCGTGGAACACATACGCGCCGTCCGGCACGGGCCTGGTCCTGATCGGACGGCGAGCTACCCATTACTCGCCGTCCGCAGGCCCGCGCCTACGGTGGCCGGGAGTCGTCACGCGGCTCCCGACGCCCGGGGCGTCTACCGCGGCGGCTGGGACGGGCGGCCCTCTCGGCTCTCTCCCTCGCCCATCCCGCCACCTCCTTCGCTAGCATGACTGCTTCGCAGAAGGAGGTGACTGCCTCCCACTCCCTCTCGCCCCGGACCATGGCTTGGACCAGGGCCGGGCGCGAGAGGTCGCCGCCGCTGCCGATCGCCTCTACGAGGACACGGCGGTGCTCTGCCCAAGCGGGACAGACCTCCACCGTGTGCTCCACCGTGTCCTCTGGGCGATCCTCGCAGTGGTGACACCCGGGCGTTTCCTCCCGCCTGATGATGTGCAGGAACCTCCCGAAACATCCGTGTCCGGTGAGGACCTGCGTCAGGCGGTAGGTGAGGGCGCCGTGACGCCTCTCTAGCCACTCCTCAAAGAGGGGCCTTACCGCCGCTATCGCGGCGTGCCCTATGAAATAAATACTTAGTTAAGGTTAATTACATGCCGAAGATGCTCGCGATCGCGGTCGATATCTCGATACATCGATGTCAACACTCGCTATTTCTAGTTTTCTACATGGATGGCGGTGCGCACACGTCGGTTCAGTCACATCTAAAAGCTCACATGGTTAGTCGTGTGCCTACTCCAGAAGAACTAGTTGAACCGATTTGATAAATCACAAGCCAGATCGGATCGATGCTTGCCGTCGACCGCGATGTAAAAACGAAATATTTTGTTTTCACGTAGGCATCAAGATAAACCTCAAGCACCACGCGATGTGTGTGAAAACCTTGCCAGGATATTATTTTGGCAGATACCTTTTTCGAGAGGGTTTCTGTAATTCTTGGAGCATAATACACAACCGCCGGCGTTTCTTTAGTTGTTAAGTAAACAAACGTTCTCGGCGGTTCTCTAGAATATAAGATAAAACAAACTTTCAAACAAATAAATTGAATAAAGCTCGAATAAAAACATTTATTTTCTTTGACGAAGATGTTGTTCTATAAAATTCGGAAAACCGCCGAGCGAAACAAGAGGTTTATGACAAGAAACAAAGATGTCCGCCTTCATATAACTTAACATTGTTTAATATTAAGTAATCCGATTCTAGAACATTACCGAAGATTATGGATTACTTTCTCTTTGCAGATTTGACAAATCTGTATATCAGTTTCGCTATCAAGCAAAGTCCCACCCGCCGCGTCTGTCTGTCTGTCTGAACGCGATAAACTCAAAAACTACCGAACGAATTTTCATACAGTTTTCACCAATGGACGGAGTGATTCAGGAGGAAGGTTTAGATGTGTAATTCATTAAAGTATTGTGTAAATTGGCTGACATATGACGTTGATAGTTGAAGATATCAAAAAAATCTTGCCGACTGCGAGCTTTACTGGCATGCGCCGCAAAAACCAATCTATCTACATACATACTCGTATAAAGTCCTGACTGACTGATAAATCAACGCACAGCCTAAACCGCTAGTCCTAGAGATATGAAATTCTGAAGGTATGTTTTTTTACCTACTCTTCAAGTAGGTATCCACTAAGAAGAGGTTTTTCGAAATTCCACCCCTAAGAGGTGAATGGGGGACGGTGAAATTTCACGCGGGCGAAGTACCGGGCAGAAGCCAGTAGAATTATATGAAAACAATGTATAACGGAATTATTCGTCTTAAAAAGATCAATTAAACGTAGTAATAAGTACGTTTCTGTGGTATAATTTCCGAAATCCACGCGGGCGAAGCCGCGAGTCAAAGCTAGTAAGTTATATTTGAAAGTTTAGAAGAATGAATTGAAAAAAATCTCAAACGAAGCTATTTTTATGTGACAGATCGCAGTCTGCATAATATCTCACGATATTTTAAGTTAAAAGTGCACTTTAGTGAATTTAATCACAGCTTCTTTCAATAAACAGTATTTTTTTAAGTATTATTTTTGAGTGCTCTTAGGTACCGTTTGTTATTTAAAAGGTTCCTGAAGTTTAGAAGCAAATAAAAATTGCCCAAAACGACTCATGCCTTTACACGAATCAGATTTCAATGTAAAAATAAATTCATGATAATTGGATTATAGAGATTATGTGGCATAAACGGAACATAAACGCCCGTATCTTTTGATTGCGTTGACTTAGAAGTTTGATTTTTTCAGTTTTAAGGGATTGTAGCCCTGTGTATTTGATATTAATTTCAACTTGATAACTCCACGCATTCCTGAGAAAAAGGGTCTTGACAGACGGCCAACGAAGTGATCTTATAAGGATTCCGTTTTCTCTTTTGAGGTACGGAACCCAAAAAATGAGTCCCTCCTTCAGCTAAATTCATAATCCAGTCAAAACCCCCAGCACTGCGGTTTTGAATGAAGCAGTAAGCCACGAATTTCACAGAAAGCAATTTATCGAAACGAGTACTACGAGTTTCGTACAAAGAACTCACTTACACCGAAACGAGCGCATTTAAAAGTTCACCTATTTATTTCCCCGTAACAAATAGTCCGAAATATTTCAATCTTTCAGTTCGTAGTTCAGAAATAATTCAAGCAGAATGGAGGAGCAGACGGGAGGCTCGTTTAAAAACCGGGTGCACTCTTTTAAAACCCGTTTTACGAGGTGCACCACCCCACAAGGTGCTCCCACCGACGGCGCACGTATGTTATGTTTTATTGCAAGCCGCTTAACGGGATTCAATTAATATTTTCTCAGTTGGCAACACTAGCAAAGGAAATGGAGTTCCGTTTGAATAAAAATTTCAATTACATGTTGAATGACATCTTTGTTCTAAAGTTGCTTTTATGATTATTAATGTAGAAGTTACACGTGTAATAAATAATTAATCGCTATAAATTGCGACTGTGAACTTTATTTAGGGTTCATTGTTGCTCTCAAAACGGTGAAGGAAAACATCGTGAGGAAACCGGCATGTCCTAGAACGAAAAATTTGAAGACATGTAACATCTTACCAACCCGCACTGGGCCCGCGTGGTTGATTACAGCCCACTCCCTCTCAACGAGAGGCCTGTGACCCAGCAGTGGGAACATTATAGTCTGATTATGCTTATGCTTAAGTAAGATGAGATACTAAGAACAAAGAAACATTCGAGAACAATGGAAGTTGCACGAAATACTGGTCTCGTAAATTGTACAGGAGCAGGTGGGTGTTACCTGAAACCAATTGTACTAGGAGAGAGAGCTATGTACTATTTGGAGAATCTGTTAATTGAAATTGACTGCTATGTTGTGTAAATCACTGTGTGCATTTATAGGTACAACTATAGGTAGGTAAAGTGTATTCAAATGTTTGTCTTTGTTTCCAATTAATGTTTAAAAAATATCAACTTTATGTTAATAAAAATAAAGTTGAATTTAGAATGACCTACACTATTGAAAAAGTCATAAAACTGCTTAAAGTTGTTATGCAAATTGAACTTTATCTATGGTATTAAAGTTTCCAATAACAGATCTTACATGTTTAAAAACTAAATCGCGAACCAGAACTACATGTTTCTCTCTTTCAGTGTAACTTTAGTCTGAGGTCAGCTTTCCTCGGCTTTTCTTTTAGTCTTCAGCAGTTGTAGAACTCTCATTATCTGCACCTTTATTTGTACCTGTCTCTTTCTATCCCGTTGACTCTGTTTTTCACCGCGTCTTTGGAGACAGCTAGTCATACCCACAAGTAGGTGTTGCCAGTCCATATTTAAACACTGTATTTAAACACCATCCAATCTTTAAAGAGTATTTATAAGGTAATAAATGCTTAGTCTCCTTTTTTGAGGTTTCGTACCCAAAGGGTGCCCTCTATCACGAAGCCTCCGCTGTCCATCCGTGCGACCGTCTGTCTGTCAGCGGGCTGTATCTCATGAACCGTAATAGGTAGACAGTTGAAATTTTCACAGAGTGTGTATTTCTATTATCGCTATAACAATACATAATGAAAATAAAACAGAGTTAAAAATTAAACGGGGTCTGTCTCCATACATAAAACGTCTTTTTTTTCCGCGTTTTTTGCCTTGTGGTACAGAACCCTCCCGACTAGCACTTGGCCGCATTTTTAATGACCTGTAGTAATTACAACTATTATATAAAAGTAACGATGAATCCCAGACATACACGCAAAAGATAATCACATAAAACGAGTGTCATAACTCACTGAGGGGCGTTTTTCACAAACATTACCGCACTAGTTGGTAAAATGATTAATACCGTTGATACCGCAACTAACAAAAAAGGAAGAAGAGATAAAATTATTCTTGACGATTAATTATAAACATAATGAAACTGTATTTTTTTGTCTGGTCACATTTTAGTGATCATTCTTGGTTAGTATAATTTATCTTTGTTGTAGGCACACATACAAAAATAAAAAAAAACTGAGTACCTTTTTTCTTGGCGTTTTTAGTGAATATTAAATTAGGAAGTGAAATCTTCTCTCTTATTATATAAACTAGCTTCTGTCCGCGACTTCGTCCACGTGAAATTTCTTGTTCCCCGAACCCGCCCCGTCGAATCGAATCGTTTAGATTATTTCGTTTTCGTTTAGCGTTATTTCAGACTTTTTTTTGTTTTTACTCACCTCCTACCCAACTAA
The DNA here is from genome assembly GCA_963669345.1 of Gortyna flavago. Classification (NCBI taxonomy): domain Eukaryota; kingdom Metazoa; phylum Arthropoda; class Insecta; order Lepidoptera; family Noctuidae; genus Gortyna; species Gortyna flavago. The sequence goes on from OY770144.1 coordinate 5,042,099, forward strand.
CAAATTAATGTCTTATAATAGTTAAGATAACGTTTTACATTTTCAATTAGTTTTTTAAGATTGGTCGCATAAACGTAAATATTAACGTATATAAAACGCGAATTAGGCCCAAATTATAAGACAATATTATCGTTTAGTAGTTATGTAGAAGTCAACCAATGACCGTTGAATGTTATATACAAGTTAAGTAAAAGTACAGAGACCGACTTTTCGGTCCAATAATGGTTGTGATGAGACCCTTAAGTAACCGCTTATGTCACATAGCAGTTATAATGACGTTTTCAAATAACCGAAACGTTGTACTGGTGTCCAACAATACGACTCAACGACAACCGTTTTGATTCTCGTGTTAAATATTGTGTGTATAAAAAAAATAACAGACAAAGGTAAGTGAAGTTAATTTCCATGATTATAAAATATCTATACTGTACATTATTTAAGCGAGTTTGATATAATAATAGAGGTTAATCTTTCAGGGAGCTTTAGTTTTATGACAATGTATATATGTGTTGTTGCGAAGTTTTTAACGCCCTCCCCTATTTCTTTATATTTCAATGGTTTTAGTTAATTATCCAAAATATGTTTTCATAGTAAAGCTCCAACCATCTTGTTTACGTTATATAGCGACCTCTATATTACACTAATATAACAAAAAGGTCGCGTAGACTTTTCCAAACCATGACGCCGCGGCCATGTTCAGCCGACTTTAGGGTTCTATAATCATTTACTTACATAAGATTTAATAAACATTTCTTATCTTGAACAGAGATCTAACGCGGAAATTTAAAATATAATTCATCTTCTTTTCGTGTCATTAGCTATCTAATCAAATATTACGCTGATTCGTTTATTTTAATGAAAAATTTAATTTATTTTCAGGTCTAACATAGGATTTCAATGAAATATGGTAGTGTTCTTGGACATCGATAAATTTTTACTCGGATTTAAAACGTCTCAAAAGACGAAAATGGTCTTGGAGAAGAACTCATTTTACCTTGTCAAGTAGATGTTATAACTGCTACAGTTCCACTGCTACTGATACCCTTAAACCCTTAAATACGGGCCAGACACGCATGCGGATATAAATCCGCGTAATAGTAAAAGGGTCCTTATGTTAAGTGTTAATTAATAATAAGTGTGCTAAGTGTTAATTAATAACAAACTGTTGTTGATAATTTTTAACCGAATGTGCTTTATTCGTACCTACATTTTTATTACTTAGATTATGTTAAGCTAAATGTTTTTGATAATAAGTGATAAACAGACTCATCATCATCTGCCTAGCCTTTTCCCAACTATGTTGGGGTCGGCTTCCAGTCTAACCGGATGCAGCTGAATACCAGTATTTTACATGGAGCGACTGCCTATCTGACCTCCAAAACCCAGTTACTGGGTAATACGATACTCCTTGGTAAGACTGGTTGTCAGACTTTTCGGGCTTCTGACTACCCGTAACGACTGTCAAAGATCCACGAATGACAGCCGGGACCAACGGCTTAACGTGCTTTCCGAGGCATGGAGGGGTCTCGATATGTAAAGATGGTCACCCATCCACAGACCAACCGCGGCAAGCGTAGCTTAACCTGATCGATCGACCTGTGCGGCTGTTATTATTTAGCCACGGGCCCCTCTCAAGTGATAAACAGACTGTTGTTGTTAATTTTTTAACCGAATGTGCCATTTCCGTACCAACATTTTTATTAGATTATGTTACAGTATTTTTATCTCACGAAGCGCCGCGTGCTTTAATTGTAGTTACCAAGTGTACAAACCGCTGTGAATGTGTGTGTCAGCGCAGGAGCTATCGGTCAAAATGCTTTATTTCTCTCCATAATCCTTTTTGCTATTTGACTAACTTTTTTTATCCATTTTTGGTGGTAGCTTTCAAACCATTTTGAAGAAGTCTTTTCATTTCCGCTACGAAATGGTGTAAATAAGCATTTAGATCACTAGGTTTGCCTTTTCCTGCATAAATACCGACAACAAAAGGTGGAATATCTTAATTTTCAAAAATATTACAAAGTAGGTATAGGCCATACTTGCTGTCGTGAGCTATTATAAAGAGGAAGTCCATCAATATTAAATGTCAGTGTAAGATTATCTGTTATATCAGACATATTTTCCAGTATTTCTCTCAGTGGTGCTAATACGCCATTATGCCAATATTTGCCTGCGTCAACAGTAAATAGTTTTACATTGACCTTATTCGTTTTAAGAAGCGTTCTGGGATCTATAGGAACTATATTGGGAAGTCTTATTTAAGATTTTGCTCAAAGACTTAATGGCTTCATGAGCAATGTTAAAATCTATTGCCCATTTCTGTATGTCATCCCGAAATGCGAAATCTTTGTCATCGTCTGATGTGTTTGAATTTTCAGAAGCAGCTTCAGAGAGCTCCAAATCTTCTAAGTAATCAGTTTCAGAGTAATCTAAAAATAAATCATTAAATTCATTTGAAATAAATCTGTAACCTATAAAAATTTAAGATTATCTACCTAACTGTGACTAACCGTATGTTTCTAGTACATTATTACTCTGTTCGTTACCACTTGAACTATTCAATTCCGAACATGCCTTAGTAGTATCATCTGAAAGAAATAGGTAGATAATCAATAAAGCAAACATTTTTAAGAACACCAAACAATTATTAGTTATAATCTTTAAAATTAAAATGTATAATAATAAACGGAACCATTTTCTGAAACAATCGCTCGTTCTTGTACGTCATTTTTGGGGGGATCAGAAAACGATGAGGTTATCGGCTCACTTTTCAATGAGTGGAACGTTTTCCTAATTTTTCGCTTGAAGGCCCCACTTCTTTTAATTTTTCTCCATATATTTGGATTCATAATTTTAATATATATCACTTTTGAATTTGACAAAACTAAATAGGAATGGTTTAATTAAACTGTGGGTTTGACCTTTAAATGATTTAAAAGTCTACTTAAAGTTATGTAACCGTTGAAATTCAACATTTTAGTCGCATACAAGTATTAGTTAGTCTTTCATTCGACCAAAATAGTTTGTTATATAAAGGTCATGCACAAACGTTTAAGCGGCATTTTATAATTATATAAAAGGTCTGTTAAGATTCACACACGACGACGTTTGTTTTATGAAAACCTTTTATTTAACCTAAACGTATATGACCAATACATTGTCCAATAAACGTCATGACTGCCATCATTATCCGACGTCGTATAAGTTAGTCCTAAAAACGTTTACTCAAGATACGCCCTCTAACCATTATATGACGTCATATAAGTTGGTCCTGAAAACGTTTACTCAACATATTGTTGCGCGCCACAATTAATATTTGTTACCACTAGCGCCATCTAGTATCGAGTAGAAGAACTAGTGTCAAGAACCTTCTAGATGTTTCGATGATAGAACTTTCTAGAACTATCGACATCTGGTCAGTTGGGGCCGGAATGTACTCGAACATTCTAGATGTTTCTACAATAGAAGGTTCTAGAACAATGTGAGGCCTATATAAGGCGGGAATGCTCCGCGAGCCGACACAGTCTTGGATAAGCGATACAAGCGAAAACATCGAAAGGAAAGCGATCTTCAAGTGCGACTTAGAAGTGATCGGTAGTGCAATTGTGTTTCATAATTAGTGTGAAGTTGTAATTGGTGTTTATAATTAAAGTCTCTATTTTTTTGGTTATTTAATCGGCAGTTTTTAATTATTACGAACCCCAAGCTCGTAACAATTGGTGTCAGAAGTGGGATTAAAATCATGCTGATTTTACCCAAGGATGACACTGAGGGTATCCGTACCCGGAGTCAACGCCAACAGGAGACGGACCAGAGACGTTTTGGTGGAGCTCCGCCACAGAGGTCGGAGGGCCAGATACCGACCACGGAGGCCGGCCCGTCCACAGCTGCTCCAGCATCATCAGCACCATATTTTGCTGCTCTGATGATGATGCTGCAGGAGCAGGCTCGCCGACAGGAGGAGCAGGCTCGCCGACAGGAGGAGCAGGCTCGCCGACAGGAGGAACAGGCTCGTCGGCTGGAAGAACAGCTCCAGCGTGATAAGGAGGAACAGGCCCGTCGGTTGGAAGAACAGCTTCTGCGTGACAGGGAGGAACAGGCTCGTCGTCAGGAGGAACAGGCTCGTCGGCTGGAAGAACAGCTCCAACGTGATAAGGAGGAACAGGCTCGCCGACAGGAAGAGCAAATGCTCCTTATGAAGGACCTTCATGCTACCTTCAGGAAAGACATGAAGGAGGTGAAGGATAAGGTTGCTCAACATGACAACCGCCTGTCGGAAGCTGAAACCCGAATCGATCAAGTGAATAATCGGGTTGACAACGTGATGGCGACTGACGTGAAGAAAACCGTGATGGCTGACGTGAAGAAAACGTTGGATTACATTAAACTTGGGGATGGAATCGCAGCTCCCGTAGCTACAACGCCTTCGCTACGTGGATTCAAAGTGCCACCATTCGACGGAACTTCTTCCTGGTCGGCCTACAAAATCCAGTTCGAGGCTGTCATGAAGGCGAACGGGTGGGATAAACATCAGGCCATGACTGCCCTCACCCTAGGCCTGCGCGACCAGGCCTTAACTGTTCTGGAAGCTATCGGTAAGGAAGTGACTTACGAGCAGCTCCTTGAGGCATTGGAGGCTCGGTATGGTGACGCTCACCTGGAACACGTGTTTCGTGCGCAGCTCAAGGATCGCGTGCAACGCAGCAGCGAAAACCTGCAGCAGTGGGCCCTTGAAGTGGAGAAGCTGGTTCGCAAAGCTTACCAGTCCGTACCTGCGCTTATTGATGGGAACCTGGTGCAGGCCTTCATCGACGGCATCCGCGACCTTGAGGTTAGAGCTGCTGTGAGGCTCGGTCACCACGAGACGCTTAAGGATGCCTTGGCCCATGCACTGGAGGTGGAAGCTGTGCGGCAGGATCATCGTCCTCACCGCGTCAGGGAGGTTGCAGCGGCTACAGTTCGCGATCGTAATAAAGGATACAGTCCTAGGTGCTACGGCTGTGGGGAAAGGGGCCACCTTCGATCCAGTTGCCCTAAGCGAACTGCAGAAAGAGAAGATGACCGGTCTCCAGAGGGTAGTGCGGCTAACAGCACCACCCAGCAGCAGCAGGGAGTAATAGCCAGGACTGCGGGGCGGGTGCTGGCTGATGTTCAAAGAGCCCCAAGGATTTCGATCACACAAACCCATGACGGGAACAGCTTAATCATCAAGGGCGAGGTCAACGGAACGCCGTGTAAGCTGACCATAGATACTGGAGCCTCTCGTACGGTCGTCAGTTCCCAACTTATAAGTCGGTTCCTTGGGGACTCCGCATACAACCGAGAACGCATTAATTTGGTAACAGCCACCGGTCAGCGCATACCCGTCCATGGAGAGAAGAAGATGGAGTTGAAGCTAGGCAACAGAATCTACCTGCATAATGTCATCGTGGCTGATATAATGGACGATTGCATCCTGGGCCTTGACTTTATGAGGAAGAATTGTTGCGAGATTGACGTCAAGCAAGGTGTTTTGAAATGTGGACAAGAGGAACTTTTCGTGGAAGGGGCGTTACCAGGGAATGTGTACAGCCTTAAGAAGATTGTTCTTCCGCCGAGATCGGAAACGATTGTGCCGGTTAGTCTTCCTCGGAATCCTGGGCAAACCCATCGTTGTGTACTCGTGGAAAGGGTAGACAATGACCTTCCATGGAAAGTGGCACGAACTTTGGTCAGAGCCACCGACATTTCAGGGGTACGTGTGCTGAACCTTTGTGATCAGGAACAGATTATAGAAAAAGGCACACTAGTTGGTACTTGCGAGGAAGTGGACTGGTTGCGTCGATGCCAATATCTATCGACTGGGACCCTCAGCAAGGATGCACAAACGAGAGTGTCAACGCTTTTAGAGGACTGCCGCAGCGCTCTGTCTCAAAATGAAATGTTCAAGGCGAAGAAGATGTTACTCATGTACGCCGATGTTTTCTCGTCAAACGATGCTGACATCGGGAAGACTGGCTTAGTTCAACACAAAATACACACAGGAGAAGAATTGCCTATCCGTCAGCGGCCAAGGAGATTGCCGGTAGCACGTGAAAAGGAAGTGGAAACCATGATTGAGGGAATGGTGAAGGATGGTGTTATTGAACCTTCATCGAGTCCATGGTGTTCACCTGTCGTGCTGGTAAGAAAGAAAGACGGCAGCATGCGGTTTTGTGTTGACTATCGTCGTCTGAACGACGTTACGAAGAAAGACAGCTATCCTTTGCCAAGAATTGATGACACGCTGGACATGCTTACTGGAGTAAAGTGGTTTAGCACGCTGGACCTGAAGAGTGGCTACTGGCAAGTTGAAATAGATCCTAAGGACAAGGAGAAAACTGCATTCTCGACAGGAAAAGGGCTGTGGCAATTTAAAGTTATGCCGTTTGGATTGTGCAATGCTCCGGCAACGTTTGAAAGGTTGATGGAACTTGTACTTACCGGGCTAATTGGCGATGCTTGCCTGGTCTACTTGGATGACATCATCATCGTAGGTCGTACGTTTGAAGAACATCTTCAAAACCTGGAACGCGTGCTCATGAAGATCCAGGGTGCCAACCTCAAGTTAAGCCCGAAGAAGTGTTCACTATTCAAACGACAAGTTAGCTTTTTGGGGTATGTAGTGTCGGAGGAAGGTATCCGCACGGATCCGGAGAAAATCGCCGCTGTCAAAGATTGGCCAGTTCCAAAAGACAAGACGCAGGTCAGAGCATTTTTGGGTTTGTGCTCTTATTATCGGCGATTTGTTAAGAACTTTGCGGATATAGCCAAACCCCTGCATAAGCTAACCGAGGAGAAGCGACATTTCTGCTGGGATGAAAGTTGCGACATCGCATTCCAGGAGTTAAAGGACCGACTGTGCAGAACACCTATTTTAGGGTACCCTGATGCAGGCAAGGAATTTATAGTTGACACAGACGCAAGTGACATAGGACTTGGCGGTGTGTTGTCTCAACGGAATGGTGATCAAGAGGTTGTGATAGCGTACTTCAGCAAGTCGTTGTCAAAGCCGGAAAGGAACTATTGCGTCACGAGACGGGAATTGCTTGCTGTGGTAAAGTCGTTGCAGCATTTTAGCAAATATCTTCTGGGGCGGAAATTCCAATTACGAACTGACCATGCTGCACTGAAATGGCTATTGCAGTTCAAAAATCCAGAAGGACAAGTTGCCAGATGGATTGAACTACTGCAGGAATACGACTTTGTGGTCGAACATCGCAGCGGGAAATCTCATGGCAACGCCGATGCATTGTCAAGAAGACCTTGTCCTGAAGATTGCAAGCATTGTACAAGGCAAGAGGGTAAGGAGGTGGTACCTGTGAGGATGCTCAGGACCGACCTCAGCAACGAGTGGAAGGAAAGCCTACAACGTGCACAGCAGGAAGATTCGGACATTAAGCCGATTCTGGAGTGGATGAAAACCAGAGCTCCTAAGCCCAAGTGGAGTGACGTCTCAGCGATGAGTTCGATCACAAAAAGCTATTGGGCCCAATGGGACAGCTTGGTGATTCAGGATGAAGTCTTGTGCCGTAAATGGGAAAATGCTCGGGGAGACAGCTGTCATCTGCAAATGGTTGTCCCAAAAGCTCGAGTGCCGGATGTTCTACAGCTGTACCATAATGGTTGTTCAGGAGGTCATCTGGGAGTAAAACGGACTCTACTGAAGATACGAGAACGGTTTTACTGGGTCCACTGTCGGGACGATGTCGAGGACTGGTGTCGTAAATGTACAAGTTGTGCAGCTGTAAAGGGACCTCAGACACGTAGTAGAGGTGCATTGAAATTGTACAATGTTGGTGCACCATGGGAGAGAATAGCCTTAGATGTTGCTGGACCTTTTCCGGAAAGTGAAAGTGGTAACAAGTATTTCATGGTTGTGATGGATTACTTCACTAAGTGGCCGGAAGTCTTCGCCATTCCAAACCAAGAAGCTTCAACAGTTGCAGATAAACTGGTGCATGAAGTCTTCTGCCGTTTTGGAGTACCCTTGGAGATTCACAGTGATCAAGGAAGGAATTTTGAGTCCCAAATATTCCAGGAAACTTGTCGAGTTATGGGTACTCATAAAACTAGAACAACTTCTTACCACCCACAATCGGATGGAATGGTGGAAAGATTTAATCAGACATTGGAGAGATACCTGGCAAAAGTTGTGGAAAATCGGCAACGAGATTGGGACAAGCACATACAACCGTTTTTGTTGTCATATCGAAGCGCTGTTCACGAAAGTACATCGGTGACACCAGCTTTCGCAAACTTTGGAAGAGAATTACGGCTGCCTGCAGACCTGATCACCGGAATACCACCTGATGCCCCACGCAGTATAACCGATTATGCGAATGACTTGCGGAACAAAATGAATGACATTTATGAGCATGTCAGGCAATCAGGCCAGCAAATGTCTGAAAAGATGAAAACCCGTTATGACCGAAAAATGAACAATAAAGGGTTCGACGAAGGCTCACTAGTGTGGTTGCACAATCCAGTCCGCAGCAAAGGGAAATCTCCTAAGCTTCAAGCTAAATGGGACGGACCGTACCGGATTGTGACAAAAATCAATGACGTAACCTACCGGATACAGAAAGGTGCAAGAGGTACTCCTAAGATCGTCCATGTGGATCGACTGGCGCGTTATTATGGGACCAATAATGCTCGGGACGAGCATGTCTTAGGAGGGGGCAGTGTTGCGCGCCACAATTAATATTTGTTACCACTAGCGCCATCTAGTATCGAGTAGAAGAACTAGTGTCAAGAACCTTCTAGATGTTTCGATGATAGAACTTTCTAGAACTATCGACATCTGGTCAGTTGGGGCCGGAATGTACTCGAACATTCTAGATGTTTCTACAATAGAAGGTTCTAGAACAATGTGAGGCCTATATAAGGCGGGAATGCTCCGCGAGCCGACACAGTCTTGGATAAGCGATACAAGCGAAAACATCGAAAGGAAAGCGATCTTCAAGTGCGACTTAGAAGTGATCGGTAGTGCAATTGTGTTTCATAATTAGTGTGAAGTTGTAATTGGTGTTTATAATTAAAGTCTCTATTTTTTTGGTTATTTAATCGGCAGTTTTTAATTATTACGAACCCCAAGCTCGTAACAATATGCACTCGCACCATTATATGATGTCATATAAGTTAGTCCTGAAAACGTTTACTCAACTTATCCACTCCCACCATTATATGACGTCATACAAGTTAGTCCTGAAAACGTTTACTCAACTTTATATTAAGACATTACAGTCACGCAACTGAACCGTCGTAAGATAAACGTCTATATATCATAATAGTTCGCTATATACCACTATATAACTGTTACATAATATGAAGTCTTATAAGACTGGAATTATACGACGTTTTTGCTAGTTGGGTAAGTAAGAGTCCTTAGAGTTCTAGCGTGATGTTAAGTAGCCTATAGCGTTCCTTAAAAATAGGGCTATCAAATGAAAGTATTTTTCAAATCCGGCTGGTAGTTCCATGGAATAATGCGTTCAAACAAACTCTTCAGCTTTATTATATAGATAAACCTAACCGCATAATTATGTTCACACGACGTTTGTCGCGTTTGCTATCGCGCTTTGTTCGAAGCAGACCTTCTCTGCTTATCTACTTGCGATAGACGCCGTGTGCGATAGGCGTCGTGAAAATATTCCTCCCAACATTCGCACTGTATTGTCTGTCACGCGATACTACTCCGACATACCCACATAATGGAATATGAGAAAAAAAACTCATTTATTCTCCACTGAAGACCTGCGACAAAGCACCCTGCTTTACAAAGGCGTTATTGTGAATTATATGATGGCGAAAATATATCACTGGGGTAGCGAGTTAAGATTTTATGGCAACGTTCCATGTAGGACAAAAGAAAGAATCGTCCTCCAGACCGAACTTCGACCATGGATGAAGATATGAAGGTACTTACGCATGTCAGGTTAGGAAAAGGGACAGACATGCAACGCTAATCCCAAATTGGAATAAGGGCAGCAGAATCATGGTGATAATTTATGAGGACATAAAGGTACACAGCCCATAAATATTAAAAGGCAGAACATGCCATTGCAAAAGATATAAAATCTACCTCGTTTCCAACTTTTATATTTTTACAACATATATTCCCCAGGACCAACACTCCTCGAGTCAAACTTTAATTAACGGCTGCAACTTGTTAATTAACTTGTACATTTAATTACATGAGCTCATTACAAATTTGTTTTTTAGTTAGTTTAATAGAGATTTGTTGCTACTCCTGCCTATAAATAGTTAAAAACCGTTGGGGACATATTTAAATTAGATTAATTATGTAGACTTGACTTGAAGGGGCTTGTGGTTAAGTAATAACAGCCGCACGGGTTGCGTGATCAGATTAGAGCGGATGGATGACATCTTTGGAAAATACGGAAATGTCGTGCCTCGGTAAATACGCCAAGCCGTTGGTCCCGGTTGTCATTCTTGGATCTTTCACAGTCGTTACGGGTCGTCAGAAGCCCGGAAGCCTGACAACCAGTTGTACCAAGGGGTATCCTATTACCCATTAACTGCTTTCTGGAGGTCAGACAGGCAGTCACTATGTGGAAAATACTGGTATTCACCTGCATAAGGTTAGACTAGAAGCCGACTTCAACATAGTTGGGATAGGCAGATAATGATGATGACTTGAAACAGACTACTCTGGTGAGTCGGTAGAGAGTATGTTAATTTAAGAATCTGGTGGGTGGAGAATACAGTGTGTTGAGAATCTGGTCAATTCAGAATCTAGTGAATCGAGAACCAGGTAAATTGCGAATCTGGTGAACTGCTCATGAGCCATATCAATATGCATTAGCATGCATGCTAATGCATATTGATATGGCGTCAAATAAAGTGCATCCTCACTGGTGACATTGTGACGCTGAAAAGGAGCGGAAAGAGGCTAAAGGTACTTAACCCAAGATGAAAACCTGGCAGCAGGATTTATCAGCTCAGGGGATCAGACCGGAATAAATCAACTGGAATATTTACCTCTAAACATTAATACAAAACCTTTTATTTCTTAAAACCAACATTATTTTAGCATCTGCGTAGAACTGGGTTGCCTACAGCCTACCCACGCATATTACATAATAAATTAAATTGTATGTACGACAAAGTTTTGATTGCCATAAACCAACAAAATGGTTAAAAGCCCGTTTTATCGGCTGTGAAGTTATCATCAAACACATTATGTACAAACTTTAGACATTTATGTGGCTGATATTATGGAGAATTCGTCCAAGTATTATTGATGTTGTCAAGATGTAGGGACTAATAACTCTTACAAGATTTGAAGACATAGCATAATCAGCCTATAATGTTCCCACTGCTGGGACACAGGCCTTCTCTCGGCGAAAGGAAGTGGGCCATAATCCAACACGCGGGCCCAGTGCGGGTTGGTAGATCAATCAATCAATCAAAATATTTTATTTCACATAAACCTACATGGGCACTTATGAAACGTCAGAAGCTAGGTGCACGGTTCCAATTGGTCGTTTCCTATGGAGAAGAACCGGCAAGAAACTCCACTGTTACTCTTTTAAAAATAGTTAATTTTTACAATGTTTTCAAGCTACAATAGGTATGGGAGGACAGCGTAGGCCTGTCAACAAGTACCAGGTACTTGATAATATAAAAAATCATCTACAGATCTAAAGTCTAAAAGGCCTACAAAGTCCTCACATTTACAAAATTAGAATCCATCAAAAGGATAAAGTAAATAAGAAAATGTATAAAAACCTACTGATGTCACATGATGTCACATGTCTTCGATTTTTTGGCAAAGAATTTCAACACAGGTTCAGAACTCTGTACTGAAATCTATGATAACTGGTTGCCCGTCGACTGCCACGATATTTGATTCATGCACTTATCAATGCACTTTCTTGCACGCACTGAAAACTTTTAACTATTCAGTTTTCAAACCATAGTAAAATCCCTTCGACATATTGCGAACTATCTATAGTTTCGGTAGTTTAGATACGGGCAAAAATACGCCCTCTATCGAGGCAGCTGTGATTCAACTGTCAAACTCCCCAAGAGATGGGTACAGTTCAGATAATAATTTCCGAAGTAAATTCTTAGTTCATTCACCCTGTCTGTTATCCTTTTAGAAAATAATAACAGGCCCTTATGTCCGCAAGGATCAATGATCCAATGACATACGATACGAAAGAGCAAAATGCAATTACTTAGTCTCTTTTCTAATAAAAGGCTTTTTCCGCTAAATCTTACGATACTTTGCAGACTTTCGCTAGGTAGGTACCTAACATAGACGCATTATTTTCATATTTAATACTAGCTGCGCCCTGCGGTTTCATCTGCGTAAGTCTCGATCCCGTAGGACTATCGAGATAAAAAATATCCTATGTCCTACTCCAGGTCATGGTCTACCCATGTGCCAAATTTCATCCAAATCTGTGGAGCCGTTTTAGCGTGAAAACGTTAAAAACAAAAATACAAAAAATCTCGTCTCTCAAAACTCTTAAGACAGAAGAAATCTAGTCTCTCAAAAATCTTTTCACTTTATAAATATTGGTTTAGACTTTACACGAATACAATCTTCTAATGTGGCGACATGTCTAAACATCGAATGTTCTATGCTTTATTTTATTAAAAGACAAGCCATGTGCTTATGTGTAATATGGGATTTTCTATCATAAAGTATTATACACATAAACCTTCCGGAATAAATCCTCTCTAAATGATGGTGAAACAGCATAAAAATCCATGGCGTAATTTATTAAGTACAGTCGGTGATAGCTGTTACCTGACCCACCCTATAAACGAACGAATTTGAACCCTCTGCCTGTATCATTAAAGGTTATTTTAGCTGTTGCCCTCGACTTCGTCTGCGATCAAGACAAAAGACACGTGGCGCCATCTATTATCATAATAACGTTATTGTTATTTTCCTCGGGAACAGAACTTTTTTTTCGGCGCGAATTGTACTCTATGTCCGTTTCTGTACACCTGACAACGTATATACAAAATTTCAGGATGTTCAGTTCAGTGGTTTAGGCGTGAAAAGGTAACAAACAAACTTACTTTCGCATTTATAATATTATTACTAGCTTGTAGCTTCCGCCCGCGGCTTCGCCCGCGAGGTATGGCGATAAAAACTATCCTATGTCCTTCCCCGGGATGAAATCTATCTCTGTGCCAAATTTTATCGAAATCCGTTCAGTGGTTTAGGCGTGAAAAGGTAACATACAGACAGACAGACAGAGTTACTTTCGAATTTATAATATTAGTATGGATTATAGATAAGGAGACATAACCTTGTCCTAACGTCCTAGAAATAATTAGTACATAAGACAAAAAGCCTTGAGGTTCAATTACGGACCCCCCCCCCTCCCCTCACCCCGTCACTTTGGAGTGCATTCACCGTCGGTAGGATCGCGTGCGGCGCCGATCCCGATAAACCATCGCAGCGGTAGGCGCCCCATAAACCACCCACAGGTTTTAAAGACAGTGCAGTAATATGCAAAAAATATTATTGGCTTAAAAAATTGTTGAATTACGTGTGCTGCTGCAGTAAACTTCGGTGTTAACTAACGGAAAAACTTCCGACTACATTCAATATTAGTCTAAGGACTAAACCAGCAGCGTTATTTCGTGACACACTATCACTAACAATGGCTTTTATATTTTGACACTTCAACTACATTCATTGTATTATTTACGTTGTTGACAGACAAATTTTTCGAATACATGAAGCAATGGATTAACAATATCCTTTGAATTAAAGTGATTCAGATTCAAGTTTAAAGTGTCTTACGCAATTAGGTTGAAAGTGTTATAGACTAGTGCTTTACACAGATTCAATCACAATCCGAGAGTTTAGAAGGATATTTCTCCATCCATTGCTTCATAGGTTTAATAAATTCGTCTAATCAACAACGTAAATAACGCAATGAACATGGCTGAATTGTCAACATGAAAGGAAATGCGATCAATTTTCATTTTATGCGTTACGCAATCACTGAGCCTGGTCGCATCCCTCCCCTGCCGTGTGGCAGAAATATCCCTAGTAACGTGAAGGTCTAAAATGCACTTTGCATCTTATCCACATAGATTTCGCAAGCAATTCCTGAAACCAGATTGCACTACACCATGGTCACCCTATTCCAATGCACAACCTATCTCTATACGTGGCATATTTCTTGCAATAACCCTCTCCCTAACTAGCACGTAATTAAATTCATGCATTGTGTAATTTCCATATTGAGGCAGGTCCTGTTTTGATATTTAGGTACAAGTACAATCACGGTTTTTTAGTACAGACGCCAGCACATCAAGCTACCCCAAACTGTCAAATTTTCCCAATCAACCTTAATCCTTACAGTGTAGCGATAAAGTTGAAAGTCTATCAAAGAAATTTCACAGATTGTAGTAGGTTGATGTGCTGGCGTCTGTACCTATTATGGTACCCACCCATACAGTACACCGTAATATAGGGACCTGCGGGGTAATTACGTCAATGGCTTGCATTTTGACAGTTCAACAACATTCATTGCGTTATTTACGTTGTTGAGCAGACAAGTTTTTCGAACATATGAAGCAATGGATTAGCAATATGCTTCAAAATGATTCAGATTATGATTTAAAGTGTGTTACGCAATTAGGATGCAGATTTCTACAGTCAAGTTACGTTGCCGTGTCTCAGTTTGAAAGATAAAGGGTTGGTAATAGACTTATATAAAAAGATGGACTCCGTGCCAAGCATTTCGAAAGTGAAGCACAGTAAGTATGGACCGCTTGTACAAACACGCCTCACGCTCACATTTACATCATAGTATGCCGACCGGGCCGCCATTACGTGACACTACAGCGTCAATCGTCACTCACGCACACATAGATCGGTACGGTGCTTCACTTTCGATATGCGTGGCGCAAAGTCCATCTTTTTTTATAATTTATGGGGTTGGTTAACACCAAGAATTAATAATAATAATAATAACTTATGGGAACATAACATAACATATTTTAGTTTTGTTTCTGGGATGCCAAATAGTAACTTCACAGGAAAGTGACAAAATGGCATACCTAATTTTACCCGACGATCCTGGTTACTTGTCTCTTTTGGTTACTGTACATAGTCGGCATTTACCACTTACCAGCTCATCAGTTGGGCTGCCTAATAAAAATAAAACAGCCAATACACATGAAAGCGATGCGACGTCGCAAAAAAAAATCAGCGACGTTCCTCAAAGCGAATATTTAGTAGACCTCATTGTTTGCGCTGTGATGTGACTCGTCTCTAACTTCTATGATGTATGGTAATTAAGTTCCAAGTAAATTAATGTCTGTCATCATGTCCCATCTGTGTCTAACAGATTTGGCTGTAGTTAATATTTATGAGTTATTCAATTCCATATTCTATTAATGTCGTGAATTATATCAAATAGCTGAAGTAATATGGCCAAAAGGAGACTTTTAGCTGGAGATCTTATTTATATTTGAGTTTTATTAAAAATAATATTTATTTATTGTGGCTAAGTAATATCAGCCGCACGGGTCGATCGATCAGGTTAAGCTACGCTTGCCGAGTTGGTCCGTGGATGGGTGACCATCTTTCCATACCAAGACCCCTCCGTGCCTCGGAAAGCTCGTTAAGCCCGGCTGTCATTCGTAGATCTTTGACAGTCGTTACGGGTCGTCAGAAGCCCGTAAATCTGACAACCAGTCTTACCAAGGGCAAGGGTATTTTACATGGAGCGACTGCCTATCTAACCACCACAACCCAGTTACTGGGTAATATGATACCCCTTGGTAAGTCTGGTTGTCAGACTACCCGTCAGAATTGTCAAAGATGCTGGAATGATAGTAAATAAATCAATAACAATCTTTTTTTAAATACTGGCTCTAACTAAGTATTTAAAAAAATTGACTGAGCAAAATAAAGCAAAATTATAATTTTGAAAAAGCAATCAATCACAATAAAGAAAACAAGATGTATGACCACCCCACACTCGGCCCACATGGTGGATTATGGCCCCCTCCTTCTCACAGAGAGGATGCGTGTGTCCCAGCAGTGGGAAAATTATAGGCTGATTATGTTAAACAAGATATTTACAAAGTGTTATTTTAATCTTAAATATTGCATTTTTCAACTGAGGCTGCTATAAAAAGGATTAGGACATTCCTTATACATTCACAGCACTTGGATTTCCGCAGTTAATTAGCATGAATCATTCTTAACATCTGGTTTAGAATGTATCATTGGGTACACTATAACCTGCTCCTAGTACTAGTTATGACTCATCTAAATAACTACAAGCAATTGAATGGCTAATAGCTAAGCAATAAGCCTGTTAACCGGTTGAATGTCGTAATTACAGACACAATTAAAAAGCCATTGTGTCTCGCGTAGATCTACGTTCCGGTATACGAAGGGTTAATGCATGTACGGTAAAACAATTAATTCATTATAGTGCAAGTATTTATTTTATAAAACATTTTTGCTATTATTTTTTGTTTGGATAATTCTTAACAGTAGGTATAAACATATTAATTGGTACAATGTCTTGGCAGTAAAGAACTTCAAATTTTAAACCTTGTGATATCAGATCTAAACCATTTTAAGTTGTGGTTGAGTAAATTTTTATTTTCCCCTTTGTCTGCAGAGTCAACTCATTTGTCTCACATCTTCCAATATTTGCTCCTGATAACCTATGTATTTAGCAAGAGATCTAAACATGTTTCTGAAATATTGTAGAGCTGCCGCTTTTGTGTATGCCTTCATGTTTAATTTAGAAAATTCAATCTCCTTAATGAATATTAAATAAAATAATAGCGAAAGGTTTAAAGAGCATCACAATAATTGACTTAATATATTTATTAACAATACTTTGATAAAGAAGTTAATGCAACAATAATATATCCAGAAGTATTGTAAACAAATCGTTGTACCCAATTTTTAAGATAATATTGTATAAACACTAAAGTGCAATAACATGTACATGTAAATAAATCATGAAAAACATGTACGAGACTTCTTCAAGGTATGTTAGATGCTGCAAATAAATGTAAAACCTAGATATGCATCAAGCATAACTGCTGGTCGATTTCAAAACACTGAAATGTCGACCTTCGAGAGACTTTTCGTAATAATAACAAAAAATCTGCCGAACACGTACCTTTCTCGTGGTTGTAGAACGCACGCACGGATAGACTATATATTTAAATTGCTTTCTCGATGCTCTCACTACACTACTTCAAGTCATGAGCTAAGTAGGTAACGTCTACAGGCTGAAAAATCAATAACACTGCTCAGAGCTTACTCGCCCGTTCTTTTCCATCAAAGTTACAGCTAATATAAACATCGTGCTGACTTACCTCTCCACTGGTTTGAAGGGAAGATCTTCGGGAACCCGGGATCGAAGTTAATAGCTCTTAATGATTCAGAATACTATTTTTATTTATTTATTTTTCACCACAAATTACAACAAAGCAGACTGACAATCATCTGGTTTGACAGATGTGTGACTTTTGCGACCCGTTACACGAAATGAAAGTTCAATTGCCTCATCTACGTTCCGTTTCCGGTACGTTGAATGTTTCAATCTTAAACCACGTTCTCTGCTTGCCTTCGTTTTTTATTTAATTCTTGTCTTTACGAATCAAAGATTGATCGATCATCAGAATGATACAAAACGATTTTTTATTGCTAAATACCGCAAATTAATGTGTCAAGTCAAGACAGAAGAGGGCAGTGCTGGCTGGCTCAGTGGTAACGGCCCCGACTACTTAGCAAATTGTAGATTGTGGGCTCGACCCCACGCAGGCGCTTTACCTTGTGTAAACTATTTCATCACCACTGCTCTAAAAACGGCGAAAGAAAACATCGTGAGGAAACCGGTTCACCAAATATTCGAAGACGTAATATCTACTACCGTACGCAAAATACGCGCATTGACGTGGAGTTGCGGACACCAGCCCGTATTACCTATTACCTAATAATTCTACTAACCCGCACTGGGCATGCGTGGTAGATTACAGCACACTCCGTCTCGAAGAGAGGAGGCCTGTGTCCCAGCAGTGAAAAATTATAGACTGATTAAGCTAAGTCAAGACTTATAGCTTCCTCCTACGCCATAACACATAACACCATATTGCGATGATGCGATATTATCCCCTGTTCCTGATATCCCTACTGATCACTATCAAAAAGCACTCTCTGTGCTACTGATATATCTCCACTGGTACCGGTAGGGATATATTATGGAACCTTGTGCTCCCTTTAGTTCTACCGTAGAACTGTTCAGTAGAACTAGTGGGAACAAACGTAAATCCCTAGCCCTACTGATCCGCACTGGTTGGGATATTTGGTCACCATCTAAATAACGTTTTTCCGAACTATGTGGGGGTCTCGACCACGGTCTCGACTTCCAGTCTAACCGGCCATGTAAAATGCTGGTATTCACTTATTCATCTGAATCCGGTGAAATAAAATGATGACACTGGATTCAGCTGAATACCAGTATTTTACATGGACATAATTTTTGGTGATATTAAGAAAACGGCTCTTCTCCATAGGAAACAATCTAACAATGCACCTAGCTTCTGACGTTTCGTATGTGCCCATCTAGGTTTATGTAGAAATATTTTGATGTTGAATGTGACAGGACCATGACCATACTGTGGCTAAAACAGCCTCCTCCTGACCTTCTTGGTCCATATAATATATATTATAAGGTCGCCGACTCAACGCCCATACATCGCTATTAGTCTCAATTTTGGTATTCACCCCCTTTCCAGCAATTTCATCTTTCCCATCCATTGATTCGTTCCAGGGTTTTATAAGACAGCAGATAAATAAAACAAAATAGTAAAGAAAAAAAAATCTAAAACTTATTTCAGCATCACATGAATCTAATTCAGCATTTTACAACATGTCTGTGAGTAACGTTTAAATCTTTTACATCTAGATGGTCCAACCAAATAAAATTGAGATGTTGAAGTAATCATTTATAGTTTTACTTTGCAGATTCGAATCTCTTTGAGACATCTCCCCAATTTGCGATGTCGAATATTGCCTTTACGTAGTCCGCCCTCACATTTTTGTATTGCAGGTAGTAGGCGTGTTCCCAGACGTCGATACCGAATAAGGGCACGAGACCTGGAACAAAAAACAAGCAATTAAGACAAATAGTAAAGCTTCTGGAAGATTGACCCAGAATTTGGGACAGCAATGGATGAAAAAAAAGGTTCCGACAAAATCAGAACTTCGTTTTATTAAAGTCGGGTAAAACAGAAGTAAGTACACTTGGGCGCCGTGAATTCCTGATCACCAGAGCCATTGCGTTGTTCTCGCAACTGACATTTAATTTAAGTCACCAAAACTTGAGTCTGGTCAAAATCGACACAACATTTTTCAATGATTTGACAAACGCTATTGATTTATCTCACATCGTAGGTGTGTAGTACATAGCTAGTTTAATTACAGTTATAAAACACCTGACCCGCTGCCGAAGATTTGCGAAAAGCGAATAAAGCTACAAGCGAGTGTCGTTCGGATAGTTTTTTCGCTGGGCTATGAGCGAGTGCGCGAGTGCGAAGAGTAGAATGACTGCCCAGTCACTTGCTGATATGCGTATATACTAAACGAGAATCTCTCAGCGAGTGTTCTGCCCGCCAATCAAGTGTCGCTGAGCGAGTATTTTCTTTGATAGCTTCTTTGGCAGTTCGAACAGTCAGCGATCAACATTAATATATGTAACTCTCTACTGACACGGGATTTACATCTATTGTACGTTTCTTGAGCGAGGAAATAAGTCTTCAGCTAGTCGCTTCCTGGTCAGCGATGGGACAGCCAGGTGCCTACACCTCATGACAGTGTGACGGCATCTACCGTGCATTCGCGATTTATTTGCCAAAAATGTAAACAAATATGAATTTATGAAAAAATAACTTTAATTCCTACACAATAAGTTCAGTTTACGCTACAACTTTGAACATTTTAATATGTGTCAATAGCGCTAGTCACTCTAAAATCAACTTAATAATCATTGAAATAAAATTGTTTTTTTTTTTTAATTGAGATAGGTTAGGGGTGTGCAGCACTGCGCACTTTTTACATCGCCACGTGCAAACTACGCATCACAGTGACGTCACATAAAATCCTGCATCGCGCAAGCAGTTTACCGCGCTATTAGCATATACGTCCCGACATAAATCGTCGTGCAGTTGCCTACCAATACCAGACACGACACCCGTCTGGTCGGAGGATCCTCCCTTTTCTATGGAAGATGAGTGCACTTTACACTCTGGTCCTATTAACAGCAATATTTACCAGTGGTTGCTTGCAGAGGGTCCTGGTTTTGGCAGGTGGCAATTTGCAGCTTCTTCGTTAGTTTGTTATAGCCCAACCAGCCCCATCCAGAGCCCTGCACGCCTACGGAAGCCGCTGCAAGCTGGTTCTTCATGTTATCCCACGATCCAAAGTCCCTAAAATGAATTTAAAGATTTTAGAAAAAAAAAACCCAGATTTTCTTATTCGTCTAGCTAGATGATTAGTCATGCGTGTGAAGGTTTTAAAACTTGTGAAACTTTAGTATGCCCTTCACCAATAAAATTGTCAGTAGTACTTCGCCAAACGGATCACTTGCATTTAATTTTGATACGTCGATAATTGTCGTTCTAGAAACCAGCAGGGTAATTACCAACATTCATTGCGTTATTTAAGTTGTTGAGCAGACAATTTTTTCGAACATAAGAAGCAATGGATTAGCAATTCCTACAAAGTTATACAGATAAAACAGAGTAAAATAACTACTACCAATCACATTGATAGTGTTTTACGCAATTGAGATGCAGGTGTTAATGTGGTAAACTCTTGTCTTTTTAAATTTAACAGGCATATTTACTTCCCAATTTTTGGTTCAAAATGTATGAAATCGGCAATTATAAATAATAGTGACTGTACCAATTAACACCTTAAAAGGCACATAATAATATACTACATGTTTTATTATTATGAGGACTATATCACCATTTAATGTAGGTGTTAATTATGATATCAGACTGACTAATAATGTTGCTGGTGGACTGTAATGACTGTACCCACCACCTTTCCCTGTAGATTATTTAGATCCCATGCATGCGTAATGCATAACACCTTTCAGTTAAATTTAAAACATCCATGATTATTATTAATTACTGATAATTCATCATCATCATTCATTGATTTCTCAGTACCAGTCCGGAGACTGTATTTGTGTCTGGGTGATGCTGGCAAAAGGCTCGCATTACATGGGACTTAAAAAAAACTGGTGAAATATGGGTGTACACATGACGACTTAACAAGCTATAAATTCCCAGTTTTAGCTGATCTCGCACTGTATAGGCTTTTCGGACAATAAGAAGTCAGCTTATACTGGAAATGTATAGCTTGATATGTCGCCGTGCGTACCATAGGTACACATCTGCCTAACTCTTCGGGATTACAGGCGTGATGTTATGTTGTTGTACAGACGCCAGCACATCAAGCTACAAGAAACAAACAATTTTTTTTTCCTAACCTACTTTGAACCTTTTGCTTTAGCGATAAAGTTGAAAATCTATTAAACAAATTTGACAGATTGTAGTAGCTTGATGTGCTGGCGTCTGTACATCAGGTGCCTCTTATCACATCCCGAATTTATCTCAATAATAACTTAACCTGCCAAACTGTTAGGTACGCAGGTTATCTCAGCCATTGACGTAAAGCGGTAATTTCCACAAATTAAAAAGTAAAACAATCCATAATTGATATAAACAAAATCAAGTCAAAGTGATAAACTTACGAGTGATCACTATTATATACAGTATGGAAACTACTTATTTATACCACGTACTTGTTATCGCCTTTACTGACGATATACAAAAAAACGAAATCGGTCGCGAAAAAAAATCAGCTGTCTGTTCCCTACATTGATGTTCGCATAGCTCGTCAAAATGTAGGCAACAGCTAATTTTTTTTTGCAACCGATTTCGTTCATTTTTTGTATATCGCCAGAAAAGGCGATAACAAGTACGTGGTATAATTTATTGCATGTGGTTTCCGTACTGTATATTTAAAGTTTTTAAAAACAAGACCTGTTTCAGTACTGAATGATAGAAATGTCGCAGCCAACTGGTTAAATTAGCCGTTTAGTTAACCGCCTGGTTTATGGTTGGGGTGCCCTGGCTTAGTTACTGCTACCAATTCGGCTCGGGCATGATTGGTTACAGACTTCCAACCTAAACTGTAATTGAATATCATTCAGGCCGTTAGTTGAACGGCCGCCGTTTAGTTAAAAGGCTAGGCGGTTAACTGAACCAGTTGGCTGCGACAGAAACAACACATTAGCTTACTGATCTGCTAAACAAAGATATAGTACACACACAATAAGTTTAATTACAGGCGAAAAACCAATTAAGGTTGATTTTACCAATGTCAGATTTCTCTTATCCACGGAATACCTAATAATAGCTTTGGCATGCAAAAATAATTCCTCAGGTCATCAATATCTGAAGGCCAATTCTCTTAATTTTAAACGTTCAAAATCTAGACGCAGTGTCATCTCGGCGACAAACAAATTTCAAAAACTTGGTCAAAATATACGGAAATTTGAGGTATTTTTAACGGATTGAGACTGAGATCAGACTGTGAATGTTCTTAAAATTACGAGAATTGCCCCTCTGATGTTTGTAAAATTATCCCTAAGTATATTAAAATTAGATTTGAATTTACTTGAATTTTAAAAAGCCAAAGGCCACCCAAAAGCCTTACATGCAAAAAGTATGTTTAAGGGACAATTTTTCAATCTTCAGTTTTTTTTTTAAATCTCAGGATTATAATTGCAATTTCGAATTTCAATTACTTCTCAACAGCCTGTGTGAGGGGTCCAGAAGGTTTCCCACCATTGGGGGAGAGATTCTGCCAGAAAATGGTGTGGTTGATGTGACCACCACCATTGAACTTCAGTCCTGGAGCTAGGCTGATGACTGTGCTGATGTCACCTGAAGATAGTATGGTCATAACAATTTAGAATTTTATATCCAAAAGATTTTACACATTTGTTTTGAACAGCTTTGGTAGTTCTATCTGATAGAGCTACCTTAATATATATATACAGGGTGAAATTTTAATCACTGTTTTCCTCTTAAGGGGTCATTGTACTCATCATTATGAACAACTTTTACTATGGGACCAAACACGAAATCGCGAAAAAAATCAGCTGTTCCCTACATTTCATGTTCGCATAACTCGTCAAAATGTAGGGAACAGGCTGATTTTTCTTTCGCGATTTCATGTTAGGAAAACAGTGATTAAAATTTCACCCTGTATAGTTAATTGAGATGATGCCAATTGATTAAGCTTTCAAAAACCAAGTGATAGAGTCTATCATTTGGTTTTTGAAAGTTTGATCAATTGTCTGATCAGCACCCTAATTGCGTAATACACTATTAATCTGAACAATTTTGAAGGATATTGCTAATCCACAGCTACATTATGTTCGAAAAACTTGACTGCGCAATAATATAAATAATGCAATGAATGTTGTCAAACTGTCAAAATGTAACGCATTGCTACTGATAGTGTGTTACGCAATCACCCCGCAGTTAAGGCGAAAGTGTCAGGGTAGCCCACGCAAATCTTTTCTTACGTTTTTTACTTTATGCAGGTCATGGTCAGGTTATACACACATCAAAAGTGTCTAGGGATCAACATATATTTTTGCAATAACTTTTCTCCTGATTGATATTAATTAAAATTTTCTTTAAGGATTCATCAAATAAAGTGTTTTCGTTTGTCACAGTAACGATAAACCAAGTCACCTTTGCATTAATAAAGAAATTTGCCATTTTCCTAATAAAGGGATTTTTGACATTTGAACCACTAACACAAAAGTTCGAAAAAAAGACTGAAATAACAGTTTTCTTTAAAATTTTATTGGGTAACTTAAACAATTAATAATCCGTGTTTCTACCGCGAACACTAACAACACAAGAACATCGGTTTGGCATACTCAAAATGAGTTCATCCAAATCACGCTGTGGAATGGCCGCCCATGTTCGTTGCAACAACAAAAAAAGGTCTTCTTGCGACTGGATACCCTCCATATTCGGCAGAGCTCTTCTCTGTAGCATATCCCATGCATGCTCAATCGGGTTCAAGTCTGGCGACTGAGCAGGCCAGGGCAGGACATTGATGTTAGCTGCGGCGAGAGTCTGTCTTACAACTCTTGCGGTGTGCGGTCGTGCATTATCATGCATTAACTGAAATAAGGGACCGATTTGCACTTGTAGAGGAACGATGACGTCTGATACAATCGTCTCAGCATAAATTTGAGCGTTGAGGTTGCCTCTGATCCAAATCAACTCAGTTCTTCCGCCGATCCAAATACCCGCCCATACCATGATGGTTCCACCACTATAAGGATGGACTTCCTGGCAGGATTTTAATCGCTGTTGGCGTCCAGGGGTTCTCCAGTGTCGTATACGTCTTGTATCCGGTCTCATACCAAAACGAGACTCATCAGAAAAGCACACGAAACGCCATTGTTCTTCTGCCCAATTTCTGTGTTCAAGAGCCCATTGATATCGAATCCTACGATTGTGCATTGCTATAGGTGGTACCCGTAGCGGTCTTCGGGAATGAAGGTTCACTTCATGCAAGCGGTTTCTGACTGTTTGGTCGCTAATTAAGTTCCCTGAAGAGTGATGAAGCCTCACGGCTAACATCATGGCGGTTATTGTTGGAGCTCTTCGAGTTAAGATTTGAATGTATCGGTCTTGTCTCCGTGTCGTGCAGCGATACCGTCCTCCATGGCGCTCAGCCACGGTAACAGTGCTTCGGTAACGTGTCCAAAGTCGACTGATAACACTCTGACTTGTATTCAGAGCTAAAGCCACAGTACGTTGCCGGGAACCAGCTTCTATCATTCCCACGGCTCTGAGCATTTCTTCCCTGCTTAAATGACGTCGCCGCTCCATAATAACGTTGGTTTTAATCAGTAGTAGGGAAACAGTAGCACTAATAATGTCTTCAATGCGTTGTATGTTTTTATAGGGAAAATATTGACGGCTGATTTTCATCTTTTACTCGAATTTGATTCACAGTTCCTGATTCAAATTATGAAATGCACCAAAAAGGATCCATATAAATTTATAAAATCATAAATTTATTACAAAGCCACATCTCAATCTCAAGAAATCCGCATAAAAATGCTTGATCCCTAGACACTTTTGATGTGTGTATGTTATTCCAAACATAATTTGCAGCCATAACAAATATTGATTTATACAATTACTAGCAGCGGCCCTCTGTTTCACCCGCATAAGTTTCGATCCCGTGGGAATATCAGGATAAAATGTATCCTATGTGTTATTCTGATGTATAAGCTATATTATTGTAGTTTCATTAAAATCCGTTGAGTATTTTTTGTGTGAAAGAGTAACAAACATCCATCCATCCTCACAAACTTTAGCGTTTATAATATTAGTAGGACAGGATAGGATAATCATAAAAATCATTGATACATCTCTTAGTTCATATTACATTATTGAATCACTACTTCATGAAATTGAGGACAACATTGACACAAAACAACATCAACATTTGACATTTGAGGCCAATTCTAACCTAAGGATTGTATTGCTGATTCTAATGATTATAATTCTCTATTCCTGTAAAGGCCATATTTGTTACGGTTGTAAATCACATTTTAATCAACATACAACCTGACACTGACCTGAAAATTGCAAAAAACTTAAGTAAATTTGAATTTTGCAGGCTGCCTTAGCACATCACCCTAATCCCCCTTAAGTCCTAGTTTTAGCTGTTGTAAGAGAATTGACATTGACCTATCATAGTAAGTGGCGAGGGATTTGAGAACAGACTAAATTGATCGGCCTTTCAGAAATCACAGGTTAGTCTGCTAGAAATATAGAACTAAAAGAAACTGTCTACAAAATACAGTAAACAAGATTACAATGAAATAAATACAGGTAGTTAACAAACCTACAAGACTAAAATACAAAACTAGGCTAAATCTTTTATTACTTTACAATACCTACTAAAAACTGAAAATAAAATCCCTTTACTTGTTAACAGCTTGCTTTAAACATTCAGAAGGGTAAGTTTCACATGGAGTGAGGCTCGGCCATAGAATAGAATGGTTCATGTGACCCCCTCCATTAAACTTTACCACACTGAGGAGCCCTAAAACCGAGCTTGTATCTGCTGCTGCCAAAGTAGAATTATACGATGTGGATACGTGTAATAAAGTATAGCAATGTTTTATTCATATAATCAACTAAAAAGAGTAAGTATCAGAGGTTTCAAATGGAGTAAAATTTAAAAAGGAATTTTGGTGAAATCTCTGAAAGAGTTTTTGTAGTTACCTTTAGCCTGTGCCTGAGCCAGCTTTTCTTCAGCAGCATTTAAGTTGTTAATGTATGTAGCATGATGCTTTGTATGGTGCAAACTCATGATCTCTCTGCTGATCACAGGCTCCAAGGCACTGTACTCATAAGGCAGCTCTGGGAGAGTGTGCTTCATGCGAGCTGCACCCACAGACCCGCTGTGAACAGTACGACAGGTCAAATCAATAATACGCAATGAAAACTTATTGCAGTGCAGCCGGTCGGGCGGCCGTTGCGATTTAACTCATTTAACAATAATTAGGCCATTCAGTTTGTTATATAATGCATTAAATTAATAGCGCAAACGAGCATTTAAGTAAACAAATAAAAAGTGAAGCAGAAAAAAGAACTTGCGATCATCAGCATGGTTCAAAATCACCTGAAAATGTAGGTATGATTTTTTATATGTACTTCTGCATTTTATATATAAGTACTTACACCATAAACCGGCGAGTAGCAAACATTATGAAAGGCAGTGAAAGAAATGCAAAAGTTACTATAAATAAATGTACCGGCAAACGATTACCCGATAACAATACAATTTATTAGCAAAATGCAGAATTATGCAACAGCGCAGCGTAGCGTAGTGCAATTCTTTTCTGTCAAATGTCAAACTGTCAAAGTGCAACTGACATGACAAACATGACAATCTCAAAAATTAGGACATTATCGTTGCTTTCGACATCAGACATTTCGCCTTTCTCTTTCACACACATGCTATCTAAACCAATATTAGTTTCTTCATCCTACTCAATTGTATATTGTATGCCATATGTTGCCTTAAATTAGCAATATTGGAACGTTTCTACAAGAAACCATAAAGTTTTTCTTTTTTTTTCTTTAATCGAATTTTAGGAATTCCTTCAGCGAGCGGTAAAGGCTTACAGCTTTTACCACCAAGACCAACCAAAACCGACCTATTACGACTGGCCTTGCCGAATACCAATGTGCCGACCAAGGTTGCTGTAATTGTAAATTAGTTTAGTGGTTTAGTGTCCGCTCCGCTAGGAGAATATAATTATTGTAGTCTTTGGCTAGGAGTAAGTGTTTTACTACATGGAGTGCGGCCACGACCATAGTGCGAAGGCGAGATCTCACGTAGTCGTCGAATTTTTCGCTAGTGTGCGTACATGAACCGCGTGCACGTGAGTTGACGTGAGCCCACAGTGTGTTCGTGTGCATATTGTTACGAGACGACGAACGTACGACAGTGCTGTGTGCTGTGCTGTGATGTGAAGTTTTTGCCAATATTTATTGTGATCATATGAATAGCTACTATATTTTCCTTCGACATTAAAACTTTTCTTAGATAACTAGGTGTACAATTAAATAATTAGACGTAGTCCAAGTGTTTTTAGTGTTTCCAGCGTAGTGTGGACATTGCTATATTAAGCGGTGCATTTGTTTATTTATAGACAGTCGCAATTTGCAGTCATGTAATTATTCCTGTGGCGCTAAAATGTCTCAGAAGGATACTGCGATACATTTGTTAGCCGGAGGGTGAGTATTGAGCCGCAGGAGGTCCGTGATATGATAAACACCATTTTTTGTAATGCGTTATCATGCATAATCTCGATGGCTACAGAACTCCGAAGTATTGGCACATGTGGCGAGACGATGTTTACGCCAGCGTTTTCACAGTGCCTACGCATAGCATACATGTACAATCTACACAAAAATCTATAATTTTAAAATTTTTGATCATATTGCTCATGAATTTTGATCAAGCCAAGTTTCGAATTATCACCATAAACATTAGTTTTCAGTTACCTATTAAGTCTCTATTCGTTACATAAATGCAGACGACAAACCACCTTGAGAATGTAGATAATAATACCGCGTAATACAATAGTACTAAGTATGTTGTTGTTGCAAACTTACTTGCAAGTATACCCTGTCCAGTAGGTTATCCGTTTTTTGACAGCTTTGACAGCGTTTTTAGAGTAAACTATCCCAGAGTAAAAGTTAACTTTAAAATGCGTAATAAAATAAATATACATATAAACTGCCTTAGCTTATTGAATTATCTTATTTATGACTTCTTACAGACATTATAATACCGTATGCAGACCGTACATGTATCAGTTTTGACAACAAATATATTTTTTATGCATATTAAATGACATTCTATCTTACTAAGTGATGGGATCGAATGTAATCGTTTCAAATGAATATATCGAAAATAATCATTTTATGTTATAGGTAAATCAGTACAGAAAAACCTGATTATTTAATTATTTCCCAGGATACGGATTTGCCACAACAAGATATTAATGTTTAATTTTTTTTTGTTACCTATGTATCTTATACCTATGTAGTAAACATTTATAGACTACAAAACTATTAATATGGCAAACATGTGGATATTTTTTTTTATGCTTATTTGTGCTATAAAACCTGCAAAATTTAAACTAAAGTAAACAAAGCGGCTAATTTATATTATTTCGTTTTTTTATTATTATCTGCCAGGCCTTTTCCCAACTATGTTGAGGTTGGCTTCTAGTCTAACCGGATGTAGCTGAATACCATTATTTTACATGGAGCGACTGCCTATCTGACCTGCACAACCCAGTTACTGGGTAATACAATACCCCTTGGTAAGACTGGTTGTCAAAATTTCGGGATTCTGACGACCCGTAATGTCTGTCAATGATCCACAAATGACAGCCGGGACCAACAGGATAACGTGCTTTCCAAGACACAGAGGGGTCTTGGTATGTAAAGATGGTCACCCATCCACGGCCCAGCCGCGGCAAATGTAGCTTAACCGATCGACCTTTGCGGCTGTTATTGCTTAGCCACAAGCCCCTCGTATTTAACAATAATAAATACAGACATAAAAAAATAATAAATACAGACATAAAAAAAATTAAGAAACCGCACCATTTTTATTTGACAGCAAAAATAGATAATCAATACTACAAACAAATTAATGTGTAAATAATCGAAAATCAATAGTTCAATCTGTCAAAAAACAGTTTACCTAATAGACAGGGCATAGATTATTTTAAAAATATTTTGCTGTTATAAAAAAATAAGTAAGTGTTATTGTGACTGGAAAAGAAAATGATTAATTATTGTTATCATACAATCTACAATGTATTTCATAATGTTAATTGACATTTACAAT
Organism: Gortyna flavago; assembly: GCA_963669345.1. Lineage (NCBI taxonomy): Eukaryota > Metazoa > Arthropoda > Insecta > Lepidoptera > Noctuidae > Gortyna > Gortyna flavago. The sequence continues at coordinate 5,071,656 of OY770144.1, forward strand.
ACTAACATCAAATAACTTTTGCATAATCTTTCATCAGAGTTTTTGTTTACTATGCAAAGGAATTAAACTTATAATTCCTATTGAGATAAATATAAAAAAATACAACCAAATTGAGAACTTCCTTATTTTTTTGAAGTCTGTTAAAAAACACAGGAATGGGGCAATAAGCTGAAATAAAACATGCTTTTGCCACACAAAAATGAGCTAAATTGCAACATCCAATACAATGTCAATGTACATTGACATGTATTAACTAAGTACAATACACAATTGACTAACCCATATACACACAGAGCATACATTTTGTAGCCATCTAGGTACTGATAAAAAAAACTAGTACAGAATAACAAACCAGCTTCATATTTAACATAATTTAGAATGTTATCAAAGATAAATTCACTTAGTACATCCACCAAATTTCATTCAACAAAACTTGATTTCATAATACTATGTGCTAGCCACATTTGATTATACATTGTTTATTAGACGTCAGTGTGTTATGGGTTATGGTACTTAAATAATTGTTTAAAAATGAACCAAGTGTTAACTTCAACATGAGATTTAAAAACAGAATTGAAATGGCCAGTATTTAGATGATTTATAACAATCCTCTTTTCAGAGTGGCTGGCACAGCTGGAGCTGTGGTAACATGTCCTTTAGAAGTAGTTAAAACCCGTCTTCAGTCCTCAAAGGGAGTTGGAATATCACCTCCTTCTCAGCCTCCACCTTCTGACAGCACTAACAATGCCAGGAAAATCTGCTCGAAGATCCCTAAACATCAGGTATGGATTGCCTATGATTAATTTTATAATAAGTTAATAGTTTTTATGTAATTGGATACACTGTATGGAAAACTTTGAGACATTTTTGTTAGAGAACTAGAAAATCTAATAAAAGTTGATAAAATAATAATAATAATCGGGGACTTGTAATCAATTGAAATGTGATTTATCAGGGCTGGCAAGCTATGATAAATATTTAGAGATTAACATTGTAATCTAACCTGAATAAGTATCTAATATTTTTATTTCATTTCAAAGTAGAAGAGTTTTTGGAAGGAACTTAGGGTCTCCTAGTTCAGATTAGCTAGACTAAAAAATTTAGAAAATTCATTGCCTTGACTACCCATATTTTTTTCTTGTTCAATAAAACTGAAATTTTAGGACATATTTAAAAAAAAATTTTTAAAAAAGGTGGGGCTCGTGACTAAATATTACCAGCCGCACGTACCGATCGAAAGTTACGCTTCGCTTGCCGCGATCGGTTCGTGGATCATCCATTATAATAATATCGAGACCCTTCATTACAGTGCTTTGGAAAACACATGTTATTCGTAGATCTTTGAAAGTCGTTACGGGTCGTCAGACGCCCAAAAGTCTGACAACCAGTCTTACCAACGGCTAACAACGTGTTACCTAGGAATTACTATTACTACGAATAATTACTAAGTAATAGTTATTCGTAGTTAGCGTAGCTAGCGTGTTACCCAGTAACTGGGCTGGGGGGTCAGATAGGCTGTCGCTCCGTGTAAGATTATTATTAGCCTAACTGCGTGTGGTTAGGCTGAAAGCCGACCCTAACATAGTTTGGAAAAGGCTAGGTAGATTGATTATTTGAGCGGAAGCAAAAAATGCAAAATGTAAACAAAGAATCGGCGAATATTTAAATCTCAGTGAAATCAACATCGCTCATGGCCATAATTTGAAACGCCTTGAATACTTAATCAAGTTAGCCTTTTTGAGTTCGTCACTGTTTTGCAGCTTCCAATTATACTCGATATTGTAGATTTGTAGCCATCCTTTAAATAATCGGTTTTGTAATAAATAACCGGTTAGGTAGGTACATTTTATAAATAACAACAAAGAAGCTGTCCAGCACCCTAATTACGTAACACACTATCAATCGGAATCTAGGTAATTCATTTTGAAGCAAATTGCAAATCCATTGCTTGACAAGTTGGAAAAATTTGTTTGAACTGCCGAAACGAAACTGATTCCGATTGTTAATGTTAGGCGATTGCTCCGCAGAATGCTGTCAGGGATTTAAAAAAGGAAATGCGTTCTCGTGTTTGACACATGTATGGTTGCAATAAATTACTGAAAACCAGCAAATCAATAAGTACTGTTTGCGTCTTTATACGAATGTCCAACATATTGTTGGCAAAAATATGATTTTTGGTAGGTATTTTCAACTCAAATAGCAGACAGGGGGTTAATTTTAGATCTATTTTGTATAAAACGTGTTCGGCATGTTATATTCAATGAAAATATTTGCTAGAAAAATATAATGTTTGGCATTTTCAATCTCAAGTACCAGCTGGAGGGTTCATTGTAGACTTTCGTTGTAATAGTAAAAAATGCTCAAAATGTTATTCCCAATAAGATTTTTTTTTGTTTTTTCTGTCCAGCGCTGCTAGAAAAATATGATACTTATTGTCGTTTTCAATCTCAAATACCAGCAATACTGAATAACATCTTGAGCATTTTTTACTATTACCGTTGTAATAGTAAAAAATGCTCAAGATGTTATTTCCCATAACATTTTTTTTATCTGCCCGGTACTTTCATTTTTGGATATAAAATGCTCGACACTTGAATGATGTCCTTACACCGGACCTTCAGGCCAATAACAGTTGCCATAAAAAGTAGACGAAAATAACAAAGGCCGATCGATGACCCAATGCATCATTTAGGTTTACCAAAGTCAACTGCAGTTATCGATCTAACTGCAGTTGACTTTGTGAAAAGTTAAACTGTTTTTGCCTCATAAATTAAGTCTATCGTGCACCAAAATACCTTCAATCAAACTTAGGGTTTATTCCGAACGTTTATTTTCAGTTACAAAACATCGATTTTATTTCTTGAACGCTATATTAAGATTGATATATTATCATGTTCGTTTTCCTCATCATGCCTTGTGGTATTTTTCCTTATTAATCATTTTACTAAGCGTTTTATAACTTATTAAATAACATACCTTCTATAATTAGTTTGTTGTCGAAATGACGCGCACCTGAATCTGGAACCCAGTCAACGTTATCAAAATTGGGTACGTACTGGGTCATCATCATCATCATTATTTCAGCCCGGAATCACATACTGCTGGGTAAGGCCTCTTTTTTCTGACATATTTCCCGGTTCCGTGCGTCCCTCATCCAGGTGTTTCCCGTGAGTTTGACGATATCAGCAACCCAACGCGCTTTTGGAAAGAAACCAGGGGGTTATATAAAGCTAAAGAAGCTAAAGAAAGGCTAAAGAAACCAGGGGGTTTCTTTAGCCTAACCTTGGCCACCATTCAGCCACAGCTTTACTCCATCGACCATCTCCTCGTCTAGCTACATAGATATCCTGCCCAACTCTACATGAGGCGCCCTGTCCCCGACGTCGTAGACTTTCGACCGACGACGGATTTCGGTGTTACGCACTCGGTAACACCGAAATCTGAATTCGTGACTCGCTTCATGACCCTATTTGCTACTCGATTGCGGTAGACATTCTCTTTTGATAGTGTCTATGTTTTGGCACCATAGGTCATTGTCGACAGGACGCATTGGTTGAAAAGGCAGATTTTTAGGCACTTATTAGAGATAACGGTCGAATAGCATCGACTCTTACAATATGAAACTCCTGAGTAAAGACATGCTTGAATCTCCTTGCTCCTAAAACATTTCATCAGACAAGAGGTCCTTTACACTCCATAAGAACTTCAACTGAAAAAATCTGTGCACTCCTTAAATAAATCCAATATTAATCATGCATTGGTTTGGCTTTACTTCTCGCCATTTCTTTCGTCCATTCCGTCTACAAGAACCGGAGAATTTAATTAATTGATGTTGTTACTATACTATGTCTGGCAAAATATTTTTTTCTTCGATCGTGTACTTATGTAAAAGAAATCTGTTTGATTGTTAGTTTGTGTTTCAATTTATTGCGGAAGAATCTCTATTATATTTCCTATTGTTTAAGTTCATCCCACATTTAGAAAAAGAAGAAAGGACTTGCTCCAACTGTATTCTTGTGTTCGATTCTGCCAGTAACCTTATCATGACATCGTTAAATTCTGTTTTGTACGCAAACATAATATTGATTATATCTTTTGTAGTCTATCGAAACAGTATTTGGAAAAGTATAAGTAAACAAGATAAGATCTCATCAATGCTAATTATTCGTCTAGCCCTGTTGTCACGCAGGTTACAATAGGTACCATCGCGGACACTGGCGGTGGACCACTTTTCAACCTTGTTACTAAGGGCACACAGTGAAACGAATGTATGGGAGCGGTTGGACGTAGACATGTCCGAAAAATAAGAGTAAAATTATGACAAACTAATGATGCCATCTTATTCGATTACTTAATGCCTTCATAAATTGTGGTGATGAATTTCTTCATAACTCCCATATTTCGGGAGTAATTTGAGAAAATGTGAAATTTTACTATGAAAATGAGTGTATCGAGCTCTCTCCCTCCTGATTCCGGGCTTGTTTCAAGTAGCGGTCTCTAATATCGTAATGCTATTACTAAGAGCTATACTTAATACTAAGACACATAGTGCGCCAAATGTGCACTTTCTGGGATAAAAGGAAATGAAAATTTAAAAAAAAAAACGTTTTTTCCCCATTTGTATTTACTTTAAACCGCAGACAGACTTATTAAGAGGTCTATAAATATATTATATATATACAGAAATATATATTAACAAAAATATTCACAAGAACTGATGAGAGTATAACTTTTAAGTAAGTTGATAATAAATTACCTAGTTTCATTAAAAGTACAATAAATAATTAAGATGTAAGCTCTAATTTACTAAGTTACACATTTTAAAACAATAACATCATTTAATTATCTTCGTCATCATCATCATCATCAATTAATTCAAATTCAGAATCGATGTCCGCTAAATCATTTATGTTAACAAATTCGATATCACTTTTCTCAGAATCCGTAAGCTCATAAAATTCCTTAAAAGAAGATTTTTTTACAAACTTATTTCCTTTTGGACGGATACTTGTAACAAGTGGATCAGAAGACAGTAAAAGATTGTGCATAATATCTTCATTGCATGAGATACTGCTATGCTTTCGAGAATGCCCCTCTCTATATTTTCTAAAATCTTTATTTCTAGCCTCAGATGCCTCTTCGGATAGAAAACCAATGGGCACAATTGACATGTTCTGAACTATGTCTGGCCCATGCATTAAAATTTTATGAAGTGAAGAAGGCATATAATACCATGGGTATAACTCCACGTAAAGCTTAGCAGTATCAAAGCAGAACTCTCGGAATTTAGTTACGTTGATCTTCTCTCCTGATGAAATACACTGCAAGATCACACAGATTTTTCTTAAAAGCATAGCATCTATTCCGGTCAGTTCAGCAGATTTAGTGTAGTTTTCAAAAAATCTCCTTGCCGAGTTGCCATTGTTGGTGGATCCACTGCCTTGTTTCACAACATCGAGAAGTAAGCCCGTTTCTCTTCTTACAGCCTCTTGAACTCTTTTCTTCCTGTCATCAACTTGCCTTTTTGCTATATCACCCCTTACTTGCCATGATTTTATGTCTAATTTGTAGGAAATGTGTAATAAGCATTCCATTGGGCGAATCCAAGCGTGAAGGGTGCTTAAGCTATATTTATACATGTCCTCGTTTGCGTGTTTATCTTTGATTAACTCTAAATTATTCATTTCTTTAGGACAAGCCTTGCATATGTCACACACTGAAGCTGCTGTATTGGATATAATGGAATGAATTTTACCATCAATCATTGTCAACAGCAGTTGGTGTTTGACACTAATTCCATCAGTGATGGTGGATGGAGTTAAGGCTTCAATCTCTGCTTCGATTTCAGCCATCTCTCTCTGCACATTTTCTTTGGTTTCCTTTATAAACTTAAACAATATTGGCCGGCAAAATGAAGTGGAAGATGGTCGCTCGTTTTCCCAAATTGTTACACCTTTTGAGACGAGCCGCAGTGGTACAAGACTAATCATAAAATTACTAGCAAGATCGATTTGCTCATCTTCACTCGTCCTTTGATGATAAATGCTTTGGCTAGATGATCCGTCAAAACCCCATTTGCTGGTCAATACGAGCTGTTGATTGGGATCAACAGGGGTTTCTAACGACCTAATAAGTCTTCTTGAGGTTAAATCCATCAAGGCTTGTAATTTGATTTTTGCAGAGCTCTCTGTAACTGTGAGATCTTCTTTGGCCGGATAGCACTTAATTTTTTCTTTAACCAACATGTAGTAACTCGGGTATTGAAGAGCTCCTTCTTGAGTGTTGAAATCCCGAAGAGTGTTATAGCGCCATTTCGATAAGTTCATCGATACATAAAGAGCCAATGCCTTCAAAGGGGATATTTCCCGTACCTGAATTGATTTACCTTCAATGAAGGCTTTGATTTTTGAGGCCTCTTCTGGATTCTCCGTCAAGTATTTCATAACATAAGCTGTATCGCTTTGTCCTGCCTTTTGAAGCGCCCTTTCGGCCGAAAACATAATTTCAGCGCTGCTACTGCTGCATGAAAGACTATCTTCAGTGCGTCTTCTTTTTTGCCGGTTACTAAGGTCCTCAAAAGATTTACGAGGACTAGGATGTGTACAAGTTGAAGCATCAGATTTAGCAGGAGAAATTATGGGCTCGATGACGTCACTTATATTTTCTGTAGAAGGTTCCATATTTTCATTCTGTAATTCCGGCCATTGAATTGCAGCCTGTAGCCAAATCTCATGTTTCTTCCGAAACTTATCTGTGCTTCTTCCAGACTGTGTCCATTTTGCATAAATGCGGTAGCAAAATCGACGACACCAGTCTTTTAAACTTGTTTCAGCACTTTCACATAACTGAACACAACTGTTATCTTTTAAAACACTGAACAAATAGTTAAAGTCGCGTAAATCTTTATGTGCGCGTGCGCATAAAGCAACGTGAATATCAAGATTTGTATTAAAATTTGGAAAATACATTGCGAGATTAGCTTGGATACAACGAGGTGTAAATCAACACTGATTTTAAAGTTACTAATAGTGACCTATTTATATAAAATCCAGGTATCCCAGGTATCCTTTGTTAAATATTGCAAGGTAATTAGTTATTGTGATAATTAGTAAATGATGCATGCTAAATTAGTGTATTAAGAGCCATTTAGTAATTAAATAATAGCAATGTTCTTATCAGTAATCATTAGTGCATCAGTTTTATATGTAAACCTTAAGTCCCTAATTATATATCCTAATTAGCTTATATCTTCTCTAATTGGCTGCTCAGAAATGTTATTGTAATAAGGTAAACCTTTAGAAAAACGGTTTTAATCAACAAAATAAACAAAAAATAAAAAAATTGTGTTATAAAATAAACATCACTCTTTATCCCAGAAAGTGCACATTTGGCGCACTATGTGTCTTAGTATTAAATATAGCTCTTAGTATTAGCATTATGATATTAGAGACCGCTACTTGAAACAAGCCCGGAATCAGGAGGGAGAGAGCTCGATACACTCATTTTCATAGTAAAATTTCACATTTTCTCAAATTACTCCCGAAATATGGGAGTTATGAAGAAATTCATCACCACAAGTTATGAAGGCATTAAGTAATCGAATAAGATGGCATCATTAGTTTGGCATAATTTTACTCTTTTTTTTCGGACATGTCTACGTCCAACCGCTCCCATACATTCGTTCCACTGTGGGGCATAAGGGTGAAAAGCGGTCGACCGCCAGTGTCCGTGATGGTACCTAGATACTTACGGGTTAATGTAAACAATTTTAAAGTTCCAGCATATTCTATTTATCTAATACTCTAGCAATATAATATATGCTTTAGGAAAATAAGCTTTAAATACCCAACTACTGTAACAAATACTTTGCGTCATAGCAATGCACTTTTAGAAAAACAGCCATCGCCCACACGCGCATAAGTATTATGATTTCAATAAGCACTTTGGATATTGTTTTAACTTATCAGCCTTATCATCAAAGCTATCAACTAATTATGTAATGAAAATATCTATAATCAGTGGTGTACAACACAACAATGTCAGAAAATAATGGTTTCGTGTTGGATGTTAATTGTCCCTTTTTAACCGATTTCAAATAAAGGAGGAGGTTATCATCTATCTTCTTATATACAGGGTGGAACGTACATCGACATGCAACCTGTTACCATGGATTCAACTTACATGATTCTAAACCTAAAACGCGGACGAAGTCGCGGGCAAAAGCTAGTTGATACTTCCTTACGTAGTATAAAATAAAGTCGCCGAAATGTCAGTAAGCGCATAACTTCCGAATGCTTTTTTTTTTATTTGTTGTGTTCGGTAATCTTGCCAGGATAAGGTTTGTATGAACGAAAACTACGGAAATTTGAAAAAAAAATTGCACCCGTGTGAAGCTGGGTCGGACCGCTATCGCTAGTAATATTATAAAAAGGAAAAATTTGTGAGTAAAAAGTAAGGTAGAAGTTGTATGTAGAGGATAATCTTCGGAACTAAAATTCTTTGACTGATAAAAAATTACACTATTGCTGAGTGCCATAGGATATATCTTATCTTTAGCACGCATCACACGAACAAAGTCGCGGGCAGTAGCTAAAGTAGATTTTTTTAAATTGCAAATTGGGCCAGCTATGACCTCCATCACGCCTGGTGGAGGTCTATGATGGAACGAGTAAGCCCATAACATAAGGTTAAAGTCAAAATGGAAAGAAAGTCTTTTGATAACTACCGAAGCATTTGTTCCATCCGACTTACATAGGCTCCGCTATAAAGCATGCAGTTCAATCAACTTAACTTTTTAAATCCTGTTTACTCTGAGAATGCATCACTCCACTGCTGGGCGAGCCGTCCCATTACTTCTAACACCTCTTCCACTTCGACTGGAGGAGGAAGAGGTGTTAGCTGTCGATAGTGTCAATCCCTTCCTTTAGGTGGAATGACAGTTCACTTCAAGCTCACTTCATCTATGTTTTCGCTGTGAGATTTTTAAAGATTAGCAGTACAGAACCCTGTCTTCCAGTTATTTTGAGCCAATGCCAACAATTCATTGTTTTATCCAGCTCGTACACACGGCTACACATCAAGCTATAAATAACCAGTATAAGCTGACTTCTGATTGTAAGAAAAACCTATACAATGCGAGGTCAGCTAAAACTGGAAATGTATAGCTTGATGTCTAGCCGTGTGTACCTGCGGGGTCATTGCGTAAAACGCTAACAATAGCAATGGCTTTCATTTTGACAGTTCAACAACATTCATTGCGTTATTTACGTTGTTGAGCAGACAAATTTTTCGAACATATGAAGCAAAGCATTAGCAATCTATCCTTTAAAATGATTCAGATTGTGATTGATATAGTGTGTTACGCGATTAGGGTGCAGGTTTTGCGTCGATGTCCCTCCCTGCCATCCTGTGTTGACAGCCCTGCGTTAAAATTTACGTAGGTTATTAATAAAAAAAAAATACTAGGTCCATACATTTTGAACGCGTAGGTATTGCTTTTTTGTAGGAAACAGTATTTTTTTTTCTTTTTATAATCGACGAAAATTTTCAACGCTGTGGGTTTCAGTATCATGTACTGAATCTAGTTGCGTGATATCCTTTGCATTAAATTAGCAACTGACTAACGAGATGCTTAAAAATAAAAAGCTATAATTACCTGTCCTACTTTTAATGACAACTTGACAAGAATATGAATGGACGAATGTGTTTACTTTTATTTTTATTCATTGAGTGCTGAATATTCATGTTTTTAGTCATTTAACACTCACGTTTCCAATACGTCATGACATCATAATAAATTTTGATTATTCTTTAATCTAAAGTAATCAGAAAATATTTTGTTGAAAAGTTTCATAAACTGCAGTGACAATACTCGCCTAGTCGCCCCCTAGGTAGTGACGGTAGTGTAGTGAGAGATCCACAGCAAACACTATCATTATGGCTTTAGTTTTGACAGTTCAAAACATTCATTGCGTTTTATTTACGTTGCAGCGTTGTTGAGCAGACAAATCTTTCGAATATACATATATTATGAAGCAGTAGATAACAACATCCTTCAAAATGATTCAGATTGAGATTGATAGTGTGCAGGGTGCAGGTGATTTCCTAACTGTCAAAATTATTTTTCAAAACTACCCTCTTTATGTGTATTCATTTTATTAATAATCAACGGAGGTTTCGCTAATTTTGGGATTGAAAAGTGAAAGTTTGCAAGAGATTAATCTTAGAAAAGACAACATTTCATCACAGATTATGTTGAATCAGTCCATACGACGGATAAACCCTTACATTTCCATAAACAAATCTGTTATCGTTTTAAAAGATAATGCGATCGTAAGTACAAAATAAATACTGCGCATTATTTATATTTCGTTGACTTAAAATGTTTAGCTAGTAGAAGTATTTACATTTATTTAACTATTATTATGCTAAAAATAGAACTGTATACATAATCAGAAGAAAATATTGTTGCACACAGTGTTGTAATGATTACGGCGGTAGAGATAATGTGCTATCGGGGCATAATGCAGGAAATTACGAGTACAAACATGCTAACTTCTGCCAACGAATGTAAACAAAACAGTAATTTCAAACAAATTTAATCAAATTCATACTTAGTCGCCTAGTGAATGATAAACGTGTTTGCTATACACACCTACAAGTCCTACAACGCGGCAACGGCTACAACTTACAGTGTTTTGATTTACCAACGCTTTTAAAGAAGTCTGCTGTTGTTAGCAATCTATACAGGGTGAAATTGAAAACATGCGACAAATCGAAATGGGAGATTGTACAGACGCCAGCACATCAAGTTACTACAATCTGTCAAACTTCTTTGATATATTTTCAACTTTATCGCTATAGCATAAGGTTCAAAGTTGATTGGGAAATTTTTACAGTTTCGGGTAGGTTGATGTGCTGGCGTCTGTACATTATGAACAACTTTTAATATGGGACCAAACATGAAATCGCGAAAAAAAAATCAGCTGTTCCCTACATTTTGATGAGTTAATGCGAACATAAATGTAGGGAAGAGCTGATTTTTTTTTTCGCGATTTCTGTTTTGGTCCCTTATAAAAGTTGTTCATAATGATGAGTACTAATTTTATCTAATTTCACCCTGTATACGAAAAAAAAACGTATCCTGATTCCTGATTGTTTGAACCAATTAACATCAACACGCCAACAGTAGCTACATGCCTAACTATAAATGATGTAGTTCAAATTCGCGAATTGGTAAATTATGTAATTTAGGTAGACACGGCTACACATCAAGCTATACATTTCCAGTTTTAGCTGACCTTAACGTACAACTACCTATAATGTTGCCACTGTTGGGACACAGATTACACAGACCTCCTGTCGGTGATCGGGAGTGATCCACCACGCGGGCCCCGTGCGGGTTGGTAATTGTCACATGTCTTCGAATTTTTGGTTCTGGGACATCCGGGTCCAGTTTCCTCACAAATTAACGTATTTTTGCAAAAATGTTTAGGTACCATTACTAGTTTATATTTTTCTGAATGACACGTAACTTTAGTAGCGCTTACTCGTAAATAATTCAAGTAATTTTACGCGCCACACAAAGTCTTGCATATTTTGTTGCTAATGTACAGTCACCAAAAGAGATAGGTAGGTAAGTAGGAAACCAGCATCGTCGCTTACCGACGCTAGCGACAGCTCCGCGTCTAGTCGCGGCGACAAGACGCCAAATGCAAACGACAACGCCGCGACAAGTCGCCTAGTTTGCGATGGCTCTTTTTAGCCGACTTCAAAAAGAGGAGGAGGTTCTCAATTCGTCGGATTTTTTTTTTTATGTATGTTCCCCGATTTCTCGAAGACGCCTGGACCGATTTGGAAAATTTTTCTTTTGTTTGAAAGGGTATACTTCCCAAGTGGTCCCATGATCATCAGGTCAGGATCTGATGATAGGATCCCAGGGAAATCGAGGGAAACCCTCAAATTTTATTGGCAAACCTATAGCGATTTGGATATTTTTTAGAGTAACTTGAGCATTTGCTCTCGGAAATCATCATTTGGTAAAGTGGAGCTGATGATGAAGACCACAGACGGCCATCGGAACTACTCAATGATAAATATTTTACGGATTGCGATTCGATTACTTTAATATGGTTGTTAAGCAATTTATGCTCATCACAATGCTTATGGTGAATGAGGAGTTCTCCTGGTTCTTACCAGGAGAACTCCTCAACAATTAACGTCCCAGCATTGGGAAAAACAATATTGTGTAAAAGGTGATGAGCAGTTGACGTTAGGCTATTGTAACTTAGATAAATCACAACTCTCTCAATAAAAAGTGAAAAAAAAAACTAAAAAAAAAAAAACAACCGACTTCCAAAAAAAACTACAAAGTGATAAATAATAACTTTAATTTCGGAAGTCGGTGTCGTTGGTCCTGCATTTTCGTTTATTGACACCGACTTCCGAAATTAAAGTTATTTATCACTGTAGTTTTTTTTGGAAGTCGGTTGTTTTTTTTGTAAACAAGTTTTTATAGTTGAAGTTTAGTAAGAAACCGATGGATGTTTTCGAAAAAAATTAAATTACTTAATAGAAAACAAATTCATTTATGAAATTAAATTAATTTTATTTTTAGTAGAAACTATAGTGACACAATTTCGTGCTATTGTATATTATATTTCCAACCAATTTTTTATCTGTGATAACTGTGATAAGTTTTAAAAACTGCTTATTTTTATTATCTCGTGGTTTATTTAGACAGTTACTTACATACTTGCGCAGGTAAAGAATGGGATCAAAAATGTAGTAGTCTGTATTTTTACGTCTCGGTCAAGGCAGGAGGTTCATAGAACAATAGAAGTACTACACGGAAAGTGGGGGAACGGCTCGGGGGAATTTCCCATGCGCTAAAAGGTGCATCCTACGGAAAAGTCACCCAATACATATTTAAAGTAAGCTCAGCCATAACTCTGTAGGTCCAATACAACACGAAATTTACACGTTTTGTAATACTTTATAAATGTATTGGGTGACTTTTTCCGTAGGATGCTAGAGGTCATGCTGAAAGAAAACCGAAAATTTCGAGGTTTTTCGAGCACCACGCAATTTGCACAGGTCTTTCGAAACTTCAAACTTAGTTTTACACTATTTGGTATCTATCCTAACAAAATCCCAAAAAATCAGTACAGTGTAGTGCAATTTTTTGCGCCCTAACGCGATGTTTGTGTCTACGGTGATTGGCCTATGTAGTTATATTTAAAAAAAACCGGTCAAGTGCGAGTCGGACTCGCGCAACGAGGCCGCGAATGTTCCGCACAAAATAGGTATGTAACTACAAATTTACGGTTTTCGGATTTTTCCTTTACCTACTTGTGCTCATACACTACATGAGATTGCTTCTCCAAATTTCATGATTCTACGAATCTAGGCCAACGGGAAATATCCTATAAATTTTGATTCCCTTGAGAGTGTCGACATATACGTTTTTTGCGGCATAAACGGCCGTATATATTTTTTTACGTTATCTTAGTTGTTTGATTTTTTCACAGCTTCAAGGGACTGTAGACCCTCCGTGTGTAGATCTCAGTATCATCATCATCTGCCTAGCCTTTTCCCAACTATGTTGGGGTCGGCTTCCAGTCTAACCGGATGCAGCTGAATACCAGTATTTTACATGGAGTAATTAATTGTTTAATGATGTAGATCTCAGTATATGGTTTTAATTTCAACGCGTTCCCGAAATAAAGGGTCTTGACAGACCTACAGAATATTTTCTATGCGGTATTAATACCGGTATTGAAAAAATATGGTACCTATTCGAAACCCCTAACTATCAGTGTGTCGAATTTTTTGCACGTAAACGACATGTTATTTAATCGGTTTTGATATTCGCATCACCAGCTGAAAACATCTTAGCTTCCTATTCATTGACATAAAAATAAATTAATCAAATAACACGCTTTCTGCAAATTTTTGTCTTTCGTCAAAATGCAGCTGCGAAAACACAAAAATGAAGAACGAGAACGTCACTTCATCGTTCGTCAAAGACGTAATACACTGCAACAAACATGCTTGCTTTATCAATATCAGCATTAATCAAAAATAAATTATTGAGCTAACGAGTGACCCAACATTGGCATTATTCCAACCAACAATATAATTTTTATGTACCTACTCCCTCGACATGCCAGATTCAGCAGTAGGAAAGTAGACCCCACGCTAACTTCCGTGCCTACCACATAGGTCACCGAAACCATAAAATTATCTCTATTGGATCATGAAAAGTTTTACGTAGCTCGATTTCATTCTGCGTCTAAATCGATCCAGATAACACGCCTTCACAAATGTTTAAATCAGCTTGCCACGCTACGCTAGATCAATTTATTTACGCAAAATGCACCAAGGATGTTTATAAATATATGTCCAAGTGCAGTGACTGGTATTCGCGTTCGCCGTCTGATGATAGATAGCTGAAAACAATGCCGATGTTAGAACACCAAAGTCATATAAATTGTTTCTCTCGTTTCCAATAGCTTCGCAGATTCTACAAGTACCTATTCGAAAATAACCACCGAAAACTAGGCCAGACATTTTCTTGATGAAATTTATTTATTTCGAAGTTGTTTACCAGCCAATACGAGCGGAACAGTTTAAACATGGGCATGCGTTTTAATCGTTTTTAATTGACGGCAGTGCTCAAACTCGAGTTAGCGTTTATTGTTTTGTTCGCATTTTACGGCGTAGTTCGATGTAAGATTAATAATGACCTTGTAGAATGTCATTATACATACTGAAGCTAACGGCGCTCAAGGTTGTTCTAAAAGTAGAATTATGCATAGCAGCATAGCAAGTTGGAATTGCAATAAACATTAATTGGCTTCGTCGTGCATAGGGTGCCTATATGGACTTTCGGACTGTCATACTGAACTTCGAAGTTCAAAATACCAAAGATAATTATAAATATTACTCAAAATTACATTGCATAGGTCATATCCGAATTACTAGGTTTATCAAACAGGTTTGACATGAACGATAAGTCCAACTCTTCTGACAACGATTGCAATTGGAACTGATAAAATCATTAAAACGATACAGTATCATCTCATCTGGCCTGGATTTAATCATCTTCCAAGGCTTCAGAGATGATTACTCTGTTGTTTTCCATAGTTTGATTGATGTAGGTAGATATTTTTGTTTGCATTGAGATATTTTTAGCACTCACTTTAATCATTTTATCGTACATAATTCGTCGTCGTCTTTTCAGAATGTAACACTGATCGGGTTTCTTTCGGCAATAATATGCTACTAATATAGCCTTGATAGTTGATGAAATATCTGACTCAAACTCCAAAAGCATTTATTCAAAATCAAGGCGTCGCGCGTCGGTCAGTTAGAAAGATGAAGCTAGTTGCCCATTCCAAATCGTAGTAGGTACCTATGGAGAAGAACGGGCACGAAACTCCACGGACACTCTTTTATTTATATCATAAAATTGTTACAAAACACGTAGCTCATCTAGCCAACCAGATACACATATTTCATTAGTTCTCTGCTCTTTCTCAAATGTTTGTCCAAAAAATTATGATATCGTCGATGTATGCTTAACATTTGCACAAACACCTAGGATGATTAAAATTGATGGAGGAAGTTACCTGTGTTATTTTTAATATGTTCAGTTTATTTTATTACCTTGTATGTTACGGTAGTAGGCATATTGTTTTGGGAAAATGAATCAAAATAAATAGTAGCGTATAGCTTAGCTTTGTGGTGTATGTAGGTATCAATGAGAGTTGATTCATTGTTAGGGTGCCTATTTCCGTCAAACAATTTACCTATAAGCCGGTGAGAATAATGGAAAACTCATCTATGTATGGAACGTAAATATTTTAACTCTGGAGCTGGCAGTATGGAAACATTTGGCCCTAACATTTGCATAGGTCCCATTGTTTCCATCACTTGTGTAAAGCGCACCTAGTTATTTGCTTTTCACTTTATGTTTTTAGAATAGAGAGCAATGTTATAACTATATTTTGTTTTTTTATTTTTACTTAATAAGAATGAAAATATTTGCGCTAATCGAAGGTCATACACATTCAATGTCAGCTTTTAATTTAAATTAAAGTCCTACACATATGGGATTTAGATGTATAAATCAATGTGTTTAACAAAATTATTCAATATCCATTTGCTTTACCTACCTTTGAGAGTTCTAACATAACCTAGTTATCCCTGACCGCATGCGTGCTCGACACAAGCGATGGTTATAATAAAATTGGCCATATAATGCAGGAGGCCAAATGGGGCTACAGACGTACGATGGGCGCGATGTTCGCATACAGCAAGCAAGCAGATCGTATGCTGATGTCGTACAATTGTCAGGTTCAGCAGTGTGCTAGGGCGGGACACGCCAGGACACCGTCCAGGATGAGCCTTATACAGTGCATCAGGTAAGACCTTATTTTATACACCGTTTGTGTGTCATGTCTACATAAACGTCCCTTACAACGCCGCATTTTTAATGACACTATGAGCTCCAGTATCGGGATTTATTATTATCCGTCCATCAAACGCTACGCAATTTGCTTCCCACTTATTTTGATTTCCGACACAAGTACGAGTTGCGTGCGAAGTGTTTGCTACTATATATATTATTTGGTGTGGATATTCGTTTTGGCTAGCTGCCAATCAGTGACTGTGATTGAGGCTTCTGCGCTGCTAAGTGTACACCAGACACAACTGTCGTGTTGACATTTAATTCAGCTGTTTACTTATTCGAACTGATGCCACGAAGATCTCTAGTCCGTGAAATTTAAGTGGAAAAACACAATTCTACACTTATCGAAATAAAAATACAAAAATTCGTTTGCTAAGTATTTAAAAAATCAAGCAACGGCAAACAGAAGAAGTTCAAACCGCTTCCAACTAGCCTTGTTATCAAGTGTATGTTAATAGATAACAACTGTGATGCCCAAGTGTCACGAGAACTGAACGTGGGCCGGATTCGCGATCGCGACCCCATTGGTGCGCTGTGTTTGCAGATTAGCCGGCTGCTGCCAATACCGGCTGATCGCTTATCAGTTTGCATTTTTCATTAGACTTATCTCGGATGTAGGAACAAGTACTACCTTACCTCTCCTGTGTAGAAAACGCACATTAATTTAAACTTCAGCTTTCTCGAGGTTGTGACTCGACCTCAACCGAACTCGCTATTTATAGGAACTTGTATGTTGACATTACAAATTTTATCTCAATGGAGGAGATATCCATTTACGTCACCAACTAACTCAATAATTATCGTCGACGCAAGTGCAAAGGTGATTTACTGACAAGAGCTTATTTGTTTCCAGGCACATAGTTCAGACTGAGGGCCCTAGAGCATTGTTCAAAGGTCTAGGACCCAACATAGTTGGGGTAGCACCGTCTAGAGCCATATACTTCTGCACATACTCTCAAGCTAAGGCGATATTGAATCAAAACATATCACCGGATACTCCGATCGTGCACCTATCCGCAGCAAGTGCTGCAGGTAAAACACGTTTTACACTGTTCGTGAAATATTTATATTATTTACTCAAGTTTCTGTCATAAAAGACTGCTCTCTTATATTATGAGACATGGAAATGCAAATCCGCATTGTCTTTCTCTCGTTCCCCTGCTAATTTATTCACGTTGGCTTCGGTAAACGCGCTATGTTTATCACGCAGTGGTTTCAAGAACGATCTGTTTCAGGTTTTGTGTCTTGTACAATGACCAATCCGATTTGGTTTGTTAAGACGCGGTTGCAGTTGGATGGACAGAATGTGACAGCAGTGCAGTGTATTAAGAGGATATACGCCAAAACGGTACCAGATCCATTTTTTTTAGACGACGAGATCATTCTCGTCCTTCCGCCTGACTTAAAAACAAGTAGCTTATAGAATCTGTGTTTTGAGTCATCAAACTCAACATGGTTATTTGATTTCAGGGCATCAGGGGATTTTATAAAGGCATAACGGCTTCGTACATGGGCATCAGTGAGACTGTGGTCCACTTCGTGCTGTATGAGGGTGTTAAGGCGAGACTGATGGCAGCAAGGAGTGTTGATGGTGTTCCCAGCGACCATCGCTCTCCTAGAGACTTTCTCGAGTTCATGGGAGCTGGCGCTTTCTCGAAGACAGTCGCTTCTTGCATTGCATATCCACACGGTAAGCATCGGAATTTACTAACCCCCTTACTAATAAACGTTATATAGCCTCTGTATAGTTACACAATTCTTTGTCTTCTTCTTTCGAAAGTCAAATTGCTGACTAGTGAAAGAGAGAAATCGGTGTGTAACTATTCATCTGATATAATACGTTTATCAGTAAGGGGGTAAGAGTATAAATTCACGCCCGTAAAATAGCAATTCCGCGTTGATGCCATTTCAATGCGACGATTAATTTGCCTGCAACGTTGATGTGCAACAAACATTACTCACTGATATGATAATCAAATAGACATTCAATTAATTATCATGACTCGCTAATGTTCTTAATTAGTAATGCCTATAAAGGAGTTTTCAGGAATCATTACCTCTTTGCCATGGATAAAGAAATTAGCTAGTGATTAGAAGCAACAGGTCATTAGCATAGGCATGTTAAGTAAACCGATGTGTCACCTCATCTGGTACATTTTCCGTCTGCCTGATAGCAAGAGTTAATGGTATCTTTATGGACTGTGTTGCTTAGTTGCCTTTTGACGCTCTGCTATTTTCCGGTAATTAAGAATAGGAAGCAAATAAGATTATTATCACAAAATATAACACTTTAAGACCGATTGGTGTTATGGTTCCTTTATGAACTCTTATTTCATTTCCAGAGGTAGCAAGAACACGACTCAGAGAGGAAGGGGACAAATACCGCAAGTTCTGGCAAACGCTGCATACAGTACTGAAGGAGGAGGGATACCGAGGAGTCTATAGGTAAGCACTGCAACATTCTTACCAAAAGTCAACATAATCGCTAACTTTGCCAACTTTTATTAATAACTTCTTTGTCGTTTCAGGGGCTTAGGCACACAACTAGTACGTCAGATACCAAACACGGCAATCATGATGTCAACATACGAAGCCGTAGTGTATCTTCTAACTACACATTTTAATAGTTCCTTTTATGAGAACACCTAGCTAACTGCATAGAGTCGTTAGTCGTGTTCGAGCCGCGTTGAGCGCCAAAACAGTAGTTTCGTAGCCAACATTAGATGACAACGTTCTCGAATGTCCATGTAGAGAGACATTGTGCATGCTTGTGGCTGAGAAATTACGAAACCTGTCCAAACCCACCAGTCTCCATATAGTAAGAAGTAACACCGTGTTCTCAAAAATTATAACAAATTTCAAGGTCTGAATGGAAAATGTTGAAACTTTTTGCTTACCCTAAACTCAAAAATGTAGACCTCATAACGAGCAGATATTTTTGATTGGACAGTTTTTATATATATAAAAAATATTAATCATTGTAAGTGTAAACAATTTGAAATGTACTTACAAGGTGATGCTACATAAGCAGATAAGATACGATTACTTCCGCTTTTTTATTTAACCTTTGGACCTACTAACTTCAAGTTTCCCTTTTTGAAGTACTTTCTTATCTTTACTTAGTTTTTATAAAATTATTTTAAAATTTATCTTAATTGCAAAGTGTGTGTCAACAATCTAATCATACTATCAAGTGCTAAGTGCATAGTTTTTGGCCTGTTTTTGTCATTATTTTGTATTTTAGTGTTGGTATGACTGAAAATATTCTCATTGTTGAGCTAGTGTAAGATAAAAAAAGTTATTTTGCCAGCTTATTAATCAAGTAATTGCACTTCTATGATAAATATTGCGATCAAAAATGTTATATTTTCATGAAAGATATTTTGATATCAGAATTATTTTGGAAATCATTCATTTATTCATTCAGTTGATTGATGATTATTTTATGGATAATAGGGATGATGACTAATATTAGAAGTGTTCAAACAAAAAAATTAATTTCACGGAAGGCATAGTAAAATGAGATAATGTGTGGCGCTAATATAGTATGAAGTTACGTAGGCGTGACGTTACTTCTATGGTAGTGCCGTATTTGTCTAGCAGTTATTCAAAAACGTTTATAACTTGGCCATTTTTTAAGCTTTCAGACTTTTTGTAGTTTTTTTTGTCACTATTTGCCTCAGAACCAAATAAAAAACCAAGACATAGCGCTGAGAACGATACAGTGAAGCATGCCAAAACTACACCTCCGCTCTGTGCATTGACGCTCACACACACATATTAACAATCAAACTACACCTCACTAAGTGCACACATGTTTACGAAACCAGCTTCACTTCTGTTGGCAGCCCTGTCTTGGTTTTTTATTAAAATTTGGTCTGAGCTATTTGCAAACAATTTTTTTTTTGTGTTTTAAGTAAAAAAATAATGTTATCATCACTATTGACTCTACAACAATAACCCGCCTACCAGCAATCTGAATTAACTTAGTCATTAGTTTCTAGTCTCATTAAGTACTTGAACCATGTAAATGCCTTAATCATTTCATTAGGATCAGTCATCAGATGATTACATTAAATAGTATGATAAGTTTTGCTGATTCAAATGCACATGAAGGTGAAGTTACTTGTGCCAATAAAAGAAATATATTATTTGGGAACTTTGGTTAGAATTATTGCTTTATCAATGTTTTATGTTGTATCTGTGTAAGTCTTTACTGTGTCAAAGCAGACTTTTTACAATAGAAATGTAGTTTTTATGAATCCCACTGTTAAATATGGACTAGTCAGTTATTGTCCAATATTAGTTCCCTAAAGATTTCGTCCATAGTATGTCGAGTTAAAAATTAATTCGCGAACACAAAGTAATATGCACAAGAGTTTAATTTTATTCATAAATCCTCATATTCCAGTCTCAGCACACAAAATAGTAAAACGTAAGCTGTGATATAGAGCTTGTAAATATTAGTTACGGAATATAAAATATAACTGTTGCACATAGTTCCATCTTACACACTATTGAAATGTGAATATAGTGGTCTATTTATACTTGTTATTGTCCTGAACATGATGTGGCTTCTAAGTATGCCACACGCATTGACCTCTGGGTGAATGTCAACTGTTGAGTTTAGCTTTTATTTTAATGTTATGTTAAAATATAAATTACAACATTTTGTGCACCATGATAATTCAAAATGAACTTGAAATTGGTAACAGACAATAACAAGTGTGAATGGACCATTATTTGAGAATTGTGTTAATTTTTACATAGATTTTATTCTGTCTGGGAACACTAATTGTGTTAGATGGCGTCAGTCATACCTGTTATGATTGTTAAATTTTCTAATTATATCAAGTTATGAGTGATTTATAAATTAAGCATAATAATGTTTCCAGACATTGGCAGGTAGATCTTTGATGGTTATGTTAATTTAGAGGACACATTTGGACATTTGTCGGACTGAGTATAAAGTACTATTATTCGTTTAATAAATAAAAATATTTAAATAATAAAAATATTATTTAGTTTCATTTTTCTTTTCTAAAGGTACAACAGATAAGTTTATTGACCAGAGGAAAAGTTATGTATACAGGGTGAAATTTTAATCACTGTTTTCCTCTTAAGGGATCATTGTACTCATCATTATGAACAACTTTTACTATGGGACCAAACATGAAATCGCGAAAATAAAATCAGCTGTTCCCTACATTTTGACGAGTTATGCGAAAATGAAATGTAGGGAACAGCTGATTTTTTTTTCGCGGTTTCATGTTTGGTCCCTTAGTAAAAAAGTTGTTCATAATGATGAGTACAATGACCCCTGCACGAGCACTTGGTTGCTGGTACGTGTGATAAGTTGAGATGGAAGAAAACTAGTCTTGTTGTCTTCTTGATAGTTATTTATTAATTGTAACACGTGTTTACAATAAAGCGGTCGAAAGTGTACTCAACAATATTAATTGCTATGTGGATTTAAATTACGTAAAAATGCTTATGTTAGCGTACTAAATAATGTGCGATGTAATCGTACAACCCCTTAACCAATTCGTTGCGGATGTCACGCCAGGCGTGTCATCGATCGGTTTAAACAGGTCAAAAAAAAAAAATTTTTTTACACATGGCTGATGGCACAGTTTGTCATCAACTTCTATGGCGCTTGGCACGACAGGCGTGCCCCGAAATATTTGTTAGCCGCCACAGCTAAAGTTTTCGAAAACTGGAGTCACAACGAATCAGTTAAGAGGAAAACAGTGATTAAAATTTCATCCTGTAAGTAGGAGGATATTAAATATGAGCTAGGCTGTTACGATTGGAAGGGATCAAAAAAGAACTTACAGTAATATACATCAAATTAAAAATAATTTATTCAAACATCAACAAATAAATGCATCATTAATAAATAATGAGATTAAGATAAAACAGGTTTTATAAGAGTTCTGACAGCTACGTTTGATATTCCAACCCATACATGAGACGAGATAGCATTTGGCATGTCACTCGGGAATCTCAATATTCCAGTCAGAGGAAACAGGTCACCTTTCAGGGCGACAATGGGTTCCCGCCTAAACCAAATAACAGAAATTACAGTCATAAGACCTATTGCAATCTGAAGACCCATTCTGACAGTACTTTTAACTGCCATATTTTTACCAATACGTGTTTGTGAATCATCTTTCAGCTGATTTTCAAGGCTGTTTATTTTCCGTTGCAACTTTGAATACGCTGCGAACTCGTCCTTCATAGATATGCCCTTTTGTTCCGCTTTGAGTGTCACGATTTGAGACCACACTGACCGCTCTTCATTGGATGGTCTAACAAAACATGCAGCTATCTACAAGAAAATAAGTGTTGTTTTAATTGATACTTAAATATCAATTATATAGAAATAAGCATGAACTCCTCGTTGGTACTTACTGGTTTCACTAAATGAGGGACTAAAGCACTGAGCGTACATAAAATGAGAAAATAGACCAAAAGAAATCCATTTATAACCTCCAACATTGTGTTTACTGCGATACACAGACTGATTTTATAAATAGCCGTAAGCAATTGTCAGCTTTTTAATTATCGCCAAAGAGAATAAATAAAATCAAGTATAATTTTGCTTGCAAATTGTAAATTTCACAGAGTACTTTTTGATAGAGTGAGGTAAATTTCAATTGTCACCTATACAAAAGTACTCTGTGTCTGTGATTGTCACTGTCAGCACAGTCGAGCGAGCCAGCCACAGCACATACCACAGAGTACTTTTTAATAGAGGGCACATACTTTGAAAAACCATGATAGGTAATTGTACTCTGTGGGCCAGTCCAGTATTGATCCAGACTAAGGAAAATTTTCCTTAGTCTGAGGTATTGATTGAGATTTAGGCTAGTTTTTCACCATAATATGTCCATGTGAGCGAGGATGCGTAGCGAGGGATGTGTGTAAAACTAACCAATATCAACGCTAACTTAGTCAAGCTGTAGGCCGCATTCCGAATTGGCTATAGTCGCTCACAGCACTCAAATCGTCTCACCATGCGTTCCATATTAGATATTACGATTATGACAGCTGAGAGCTGTCAACTATTCGGAACACTCGTGAACGCAATCACAGTGCTTACTCAATGTCAAAACGATATTACAGCAGTAGGTATTTATATGTATAAATACCACATTTCTTCTTCAGTTCTTCTTCTTTGGTTAGGTGGCGACTGTCAGTCAGAAGCACAATTTCGAAAAATCCACGTTAGTTTAATTTAAAGTTAATGTGCAACTCAAAACAAAACATACACTGACACATCCACATCTTCACACACACACACACACACACAGTCATTTTTGGCAGCGCTCATGGTGATATTACTACAAGGCATAGTCAGCGTTATCGCAAGATGGCGCATGTCATGACGTCATCTATGACGATTCACGGGATATCGTTATCGCGCTCACCCTAATTCGGTATGATTACATCGATTATATTCGCAATTCGGAACGCACCCATAAAAGCTACGACACGGTTTGGTACCGTATCGAATGTCAATGTTATCGACGAAATCCTGTAATCGCCATTCACAAATCCGAAACCGTACAATTTTGACAGTTCTTAAACGGTATGAAGACATTAATTCTTCCGACAGGTATTTGCTGTCGGAAGTGTTATCGAATAACAAAATATTGTTAAAAAAAAGAATAATCTAAGCAATAAGTGTCAAAACACGGCTCCGGGCAAGGTCCTCATGCCTCATGTTGCCTCATGTTGTATGAATGCAAAGAGCATCTGCCGCCTGCCGCTGCTCCAATGACACTCTTTTATGAAAATATGCATTTTCAATATTAGGTACCACGTTTTATAAAATGAAAATGAGGAAATAGTAATTTGTTTAAATACTGATAAAATACATACAACCACTTTTCTTGTAAAAAAAAAAAAAAATTTCACTCCCACTGACCTGTATTATGACAAGAGGTCAGTGTTCACTCCTCAATTATAATTTTTTATTTTTATTTTAATTCGCCCAAAGGGCAGGCTATAGTCTTTCAACCATACCGCCTTGTCTTCCGTGTAGTTCTCAATTATCTCTATAGATCAAAACAAGATTTAGAAAAATAATTATTCCAGATTTCCAGGTTTGACAGAAAGTTAAAGTCTACAAAGCAAATTTCATAGAAATCAGACAGTTCATAATAACTCATTTCGGACTGCATTTAGAGATATGCATGTCAAATAAGTTTCATTTGTTACACTATTCTGTCTAGAAAACCAAGGCTTGGTTTTTGGCCGCAAAAAAACATAAATAAGCCAATTTCAGTCATTTAAGTAATACATAAGCTGTCATTTTACTGCAGCTAATTAAAAGTCCGACTGTATGTTATTGGTTGGTTTCACACACATCCCTCGCTACGCACCATCGCTCTTTTTTTTTTATTCGCCCTAAAGAGTACGACAAGCGTTCTCGCTCATCTCTGGCCATCTGGTGGAAACGCAGCCTTAGTCTGTAAAGTGCATTGAGATAGGAGAAACATGGAGACGCCCTATTCTACCATAGAAATAATAGTTAAACAAATATCTATCATTTCGACACACACATGTCAAAAAGCATTATGTTTCTTTTTAACTAATTAAGAGCTGCCTATGAAAAGAGATATATTTATACTCCGACTTTTAATTAGCTGCAGTAAAATGACACTTCTTAATAACTCATTTCGGACAGCGTTTAGAGATATGCATGTCAAATAAATTTCTTTTGTTACACTAATCTGTACTAGAAAAACAAAATTTGGATGATAGCCGCGAAAACACAAAAAGGTGCCAATTTCAGTCATTTTAAGGTGAAAACGTCAGGGTAGCCCGCGAAATTATTATTTTTTTTACGTTTTTTGCAATTTGCTGGCCAGTACTAAGTTTTACGTTGATTAAAATATGATTCGCGGCCGTAACAGGTACGTATTTACAGAATTATAATCATTAAAGTCATCAACACAACTCTCTAAGACCAAGTAATCCTACCGAATGACTATTTCATGAAATCTTGACATTTTAGGATTACACTAACATACAAAACTGTATTACTAATTGTAATGATTATAATTCTGTAAATACATATTTGTTACGGCCGCGAATCATATTTTAATCAACATACAACATAATACTAACCAGCAAATTGCAAAAAATGTAAGAAAATTTGAATTTCGCGGGCTACCTTAGCGCTTCCCCTCCTTTTACTGCAGCTAGGGCGCGTTCCGAATTGAGGAAATAAGATGAATGAGCGTGCTTAAACCCGTACTGAATTGGCGTGAGCGCGATAACGATGTCCCGTGAATCGTCATAGATGACGTCATGGCATGCGCCATCTTGCGATAACGCCGACCATGCCTCGTACTAATATCACCGTGAGCGCTGTCAAAAATGACAGTGTGTGTGAATGTGAGGATGAGGATGTGTCAGTGTGTGTTTTGTTTTGAGCTGCATCATATCTTTTTAATAACCTGGCATTTTCGAAATTGTGCTTCTGGCTGACAGTCGCCACCTAAACAAAGAAGAGGAAAAAACGTGTGGTGTTTTTATGAAGAAATACTGCTGTAATATCTTTTTGACACCGAGTAAGCACTGTGAGCGCGCTAACGAGTGTTCCGAATTGTTGACAGCTCTCAGCTGTCATAATCGTAATATCCAATATGGAACGCATGTGAGACGATTTGAGTGCTGTGAGCGATATTAGCCAATTCGGAAGGCGGCCCTAATTAGAAGTCCGACTATAAATGTTTGTCAAGTACTAAACTTGGCAACACTTTTATGTGACGTCAAAATCATGTCATTGTGAAGTGCGCAAGTTGACAGTTTGACACATTTACGATATTAATCTAACATGTATTGGGCGCGTTCCGAATTGAGGACATAATCGATGTAATCGATTTAAGCGTGCTAAAACCCCGTACCGAATTGGCGTGAGCGCGATAACGATGTCCCGTGAATCGTCATAGATGACGTCACGGCATGCGCCATCTTGCGATAACGCCGACCATGCCTCGTACGAATATCACCGTGAGCGCTGTCAAAAATGACAGTGTGTGTGTGTGTGAGGATGAGGATGTGTCAGTGTGTGTTTTGTTTTGAGTTGCACCATATCTTTTTAATAACGTGGCATTTTCGAAATTGTGCTTCTGGCTGACAGTCGCCACCTAAACAAAGAAAAGGAAGAAACGTGTGGTGTTTTTATGAAGAAATACTGCTGTAATATCTTTTTGACACCGAGTAAGCACTGTGAGCGCGCTAACGAGTGTTCCGAATTGTTGACAGCTCTCAGCTGTCATAATCGTGATATCCATTATGGAACGCATGTGAGACGATTTGAGTGCTGTGAGCGATATTATCCAATTCGGAAGGCGGCCATTGATTGACCCGAATAAAATTTAACTTAATGAATATTGTGCGATTTGTGAAGTGATAAGACGACTTTGACCGCAAGAATAATAAATTTGCCCATTAATCATGGTGGGCATAAGTTTCAAGAAGAAGTCAATCAATGTTGTACATCTGGAGAGTTATACAAGCTACAAGGAATACATAGAGACCCGTAAAATAAAAGTGCCCCTAGATTCCTTTATTTGTTACTGGATTCAAAAGTTTTGTACCAGCAATTTCGTTGCTATAAGATTTGTCCCAATAAGGACAACTCCTGAGAAAGAGAAGTTGGCTGTTACTATAGTAGAGGAAGAAGGTGATCCTTTCATCTTTCTGATAAATGAATATGAAATTCCGTGGACAGTGGCACTATGTGTGTACCCAGTCATTATGGTTGAAGATGTTATAATAACTGGTCTCTGTGCGGTGTCCAGACAGATTTGTTTGTTTAGGAATTTCTACCCACTGAGGGAGGAGCAAGAGGACGGTCTCTTAGGCTTTCGTCATACTTGCCTCCAAGCACCAAATGAGGTTTCAGTATGGACAAAATTCTGCGAAGTAGAAATTGTAAGAACTGCCCACAACTTAATAACAGATGGTGATATTAAAGAAGTACCAAACGCTTTGGTACGATTTGAAGATCACATGAGGCAGCCTGTCAGAATTCATAATGTGTATAAAGTTGCACAGAATATTAAAAAAGAGAGTATAAGTGCTGAAAAAGCAAGGGCTGAGCAACAAGCAGCCAATGCTAAGCAACAGGCAAATAATGAGCCACAATCAAATGCTGCGAACCAAACAAAAGCTGGCCAAGAAATAAATGCTCAGAAACAAACAACTGTTGAGCAACAAGAAAAAGCTAAACAAAAAAACAATGTTGAACAACAGGCGAATGTTGAGCAAGCTGAACAACATGAAAAGCCTAAACTTCAAACAAATGCTGAACAACAGGCAAATACTGAGCAACAAGCTAAATCTGAGCATCCCACAAATGTTGAAGAACAGGCAAATGCTGAACATCAAGCAAATGCTCAACAGGCAAACGCTGAGCAGGCTGAGCAAAAGGCAAAGTCTGAGCAAATTACAAATGCTGAGCAACAAGCTATTGCTGATAAACAGGATCCCAAAGAAAGCGAGGAAGGTTCATCCAGTACAACAAGGACATCAAAAACAAGAAAATGGAAATCTAACAAAAAGAAAGAGATTGCAATTGACTGTTCCACAAAAGTGGAGGACCTTGAAGTAAATCATGACTTCGCTGAAGGCCCATACTTAACATTAGCAGATCTAGTCCTGCTGCCGTCATATTATGTTTTAATAAAAACTATTGGGGAGCCACAGTTTGCATCTGTATTGCCACTTACTTACAAATGGTATACAAATTTGATATCCATTCCAAGAATAAAGGAAATTTTTATGCCCCTTGTGAGCCAATTTACTTTAACTCCATTATCATTTAATTTGCATATGCCAAGACCTGATGAAGTAAGCTTGTACAAGTGTGACCCAAAGAGGCATAATCCTAAAAAGAGGATTTATACTAAGGACGATGAAATTGAAAAGGCTATAAGCTCCATAACGGATGAAATGGAACTTACAGTGTCTGAGAATGTGTTTCAACCTTCTTTTAAATGGCATGATATACCGGAGCATGCAAATCCATATTCTGGCTTTCTACCTGACACAAGAGTCCAAAGGAAATCTGAGCAATTAGAAAATTTAGCATTAGCTGTACTAAGTATGGCTACAGATGGAGATGTCATTGTAGACTTTTGCTGTGGAACTGGACATTTGGGCATCCTCCTTGCTTATCTGTTGCCAAGATGCACTATAATATTGCTGGAGAACAAAGGGCAGTCTCTCTTCAGAGCTAGAGAGAGGGTCAAAAAGATGAGGTTAACAAATGTATTTTACTACCAGTGCAACTTGGACTTCTTCATTGGAGAGTTTGATATAGGAATTGGATTACATGCTTGTGGGATGGCCACTGATTTGATTTTGGAGAAATGTTTAAAGCAAAATGCTAGGTTTGTTCTAAGTCCGTGCTGCTATGGAGCTATACATGGTACCTGTAGAATAAAATATCCCAGAAGCAAAAAGTTCTCCAGTATGTCTTTAGATGAATACTTGTGTATTGCCCATGCTGCAGACCAGACACACAAGGACCATCCTTTAGCTGTCAGAGGAGCGAGGTGCATGACAGTCATTGATTCAGACAGGGCTCGCTTAGCTGAAGAGTATGGATACAAAGTCACACTCTTGAGACTGAAGCCTGTCACATGTACACCTAAAAACAATTTAATAATAGGAATATCTACAGAAAAATAAATAATAAAAGTCAACATTTTTAACAGATCATTTATTGTATTAACAGATTTTAAAAATGTAGAATTCATACCTACTTTAACAATAGCTTATTCTTAAACTTCCGAATTGAAGACTTTCCAAAAATAAGCATTTTCATTAGAACACTGTTCTTACAAATTAAACAAGGTTCAACTGATATTAAAGCATAATCATTGGCATCAAATTGTAATACTATTATAAAGTATAAAAGTATCAAATTTTCCACTTTTCCACTTTTTTATGTATAAGTATCTAATTCACTTTTGCGTAGACAATGGCAGTGCGGCAAGGGATATATACCTGAAATATAAAAAAAAAATCGGTTTACTACAAGTAATTCTAGTCATGAAACCTCAGGAGACATTCCAGATTCTGATTGTTTACTGTTTTATTTCTAAAATATTGTATTAGATTTATAGTGTTTCTGTGTCTATCCAATTATAAACTTTTACAATAAGTTGATGTCTATGTATAATAACAATTAGTAATTCTGGATGTAATTGGATTGGATTAATTGAAATGATTGCTTGAAGTTTCAATTTAAAATATTGAATGGATGTTATTATAGGTAATGAGTGTCTATTGTATTTAATATCAATAAGTCATTTTGGATAGTACGAATTTGTTTATTGTTTCAATTAAAATAACTGAATAAATGTTATTCATTCAGTAATTTTGGATGTATCAATTTATCGGAATATGACTGTGTGTATTGCGTTTCAATTAAAAATAATCGAATAGATGATTTTTATAAGCATTCAATGTCTATTCAAATATAAACTTAAATAATGAGTTGATGTCTATTGCATTATAACAACTAGTAATTCTGGATGTTAAAATAAAAAGAAAAATCAAATAGATGTTTATTGTTAAAAGAACTAAGTGACTATTCAAATCAAAACTTAAACAATAAGTTGATGTCTATTGCATAATATTAATTAGTAATTGTGGATGTTTCAATAATAAATAAAAAAAAAATAGATGTTTGATGTTAAAAGAATTAAGTGTCTATTCAAATCTAAACTTAAACAATAAGCTGCCGCAGCCAGGCTGCCTAGTGCGCGGGAGCCCTAAATTGATATTTATTGCATAATATAAATTTTATTAGCAATTCTGGATGTTTCAGTTTAACAAAATAAAAAAGATGTTTATTGTTAAAATAATTAAGTGTCTATTGAAATATAAAGTAAAACAATAAGTCGACGTCTATTGCATAATATCTATTAGTAATTCTGGATGCAAGTACACACCTAGCTAATAATTGAAATTAAAAACCTCCTTTTTTGAAGTCTGTTAAAAAAGGTTGTAAACAAGTTTTTATGTGTCTAATATCCAATTATAAACTTTTACTGTGTAATATCAATTCAATTTATCTCTGGATGTCCGAATATTTAAAGTAGATGATTCATTAAAATACCTAATGTAGTTGATGGTAATTGGCTAGAGAAGGCAACACACAGGGTAGAGTGGAAAACGATGGTACATCCCGATAAAGACTTTATGGCTGCTGGGAACATGAGGAGAGTCGCTGCGTAATAACAAATTCATTTGTCAGCGCGGGAACTAGAGTATTATATTATCTGTGGCGGGGGTAAGAGGTGAGGTTTCGCGCAACGAGTAGCGCACTTCAGAGCAATAATGTTTGAATTGGGCTGTATCTTGAGGGACAAATAGAGGGTAATAAAAAAAGTTGATTCATTAAATGAATATTCGTTGTGTAAGATCTGAATGTGCCAAAAGTTAATATGAAATAAATGATTAAAAATAAATATAAGTAAGTTGGTTATTTATTATTATTACCTGTACAGAATCACTTCGGTTGCCCCATGGTTGGCCCTGTGTGGCGTGGAACTCGCCGTCCGGTTCTACGCGACCAAAGCCGCCGTATTTCTTGCTATCTGAACACAGGACCGCCTGGAAAAATACATCGATCACAAATCTGATTTTCTTTGATCTTCTTAGTATCGGCAATTTTTTTTTTGTTTGGTTCATCGTTTTCTTTGATAACATACATTCGCATAACATTCCTTTACAGGATTTGATCCTTGCAATTGTTTGCAACACGAATGCTGGGTGCAATACATGGAATACGTTAACGCGCTAAAATAAACTTTTTAAATTGGATTTATTTGATTTGGCTCTACTGAAAATCTTAGTTTAATGGTTTCTTTGACAACTTCGCTCTATTTAATCTATTTTCAAAGATCCTGAATTCTCAAGAACGGCTGGACCGATTGTTATGATCTTTGATTATTTTGTTGGATTTGTCTCCGCCCCGAATAGCAGAATAATTATTAAATCATGAGAAAAATTCACAAAAACAGGAATATTGAAGATACTTAATTCATTTTCTCGTACATTTTCCAATTTATTCATTCTGAGGCGGTACAAAATTCGCCGGGTCAGCCAGTATTTGATAAATGTTAAATTATATTTACCTTGTAATTGCCAGCCATGTCGACGCCGACCCTGTAGTCTGTGAAACTCTGGTAGGGGTGGAAGTTGAACACGAACAGCAGGCCGGCGCGCTCGAATGAGACCACCTTGTCGCCCTCGTGCTTACATGATACGTAGGCCTGGAGGCAGAACGATGATATCAGAATCTATTTATATCCATCTTACATCTATCATTACAGTTTTATGATAAGTACATAATCAACCTTTATTGTATATACCTACTGCTGGGACACAGGCCTCCTCTCAGTGAGTGGGAGTAGATGGATCTTTGAATTTTTGGTTCTTTGACATGCCCGGTTTCCTGACGATGTTTTCCTTCACCGTTTTGAGAGCAGCGGTGATGAAATAATTTACACAAAGTAACGCGCCGGTCTGGGTTTTAGTTCTAGGTAATTATGATAAGTAGGTACAACGGAGAAAAAATAGTATATGAAGAATATCTGAGCAAATTGACTAGGATCGATAAGATTCTTTTTGGGCCTTTGGACTGCCAGCTAATTCTGAGCTAACGTCTTATTAAGTACTAATATTTTTGAGGTAGGAACACAATTCTGTTCTTGTTTGGGAAGGAAAAACTGCGCTCGTGCCAAAACAGGCCCTTGGGTTTATATCCAGCAGTTTACACTGAAGTTAGCAGAGACTCCGCATTTATTCAAGATTAGCTTCCGCCCGCGGCTTCGCTCGCGAAGTATGTCGATAAAACTATCCTATGTCCTCACTCCTCCCCCGTGATGCAATCTATCTCTCTGACAAATTTTATCGAAATTCGTTCAGTGGTTTAGGCGTGAAAAGGTAACATACAGACAGACAGACACAGTTACTTTCGAATTTATAATATTGGTATGGATGGGACAGTGGAGGACAGCACTACTCTTACTTGTAACATTTCACACAACAATCCTGAATCATGACCCACTTCACCATAATGACCATGTGATAAAAAGGCCCAACAGCAGGCGCGATAGTCGTATTCTTATCAACAAGATTAATCTGAAGAAGGCATGAAGGCCTTTGCAGCAGGTCACTTTAAACAATTTTAAGTTAAAACTCTTGTATAAAAAGGTTTTCAACTTGCAATATGACAATTTAGACCCACAATTCAATATTTAGCAACAAAACATCTCATACTAACCGGAGCTGAGCTCAGCCATCCATACTTCTCCTCCAACGCATTCATGTCCCTGTCGAACTCGTTGAGGAACTTGTACTTGAGCAGCGGGTCGTCCACGAGGTTCCACTGGCGCCGCGCGTAGTGGTACGACGAGTTGTTGCCGGCTCGCGGGAAGTCCAGCCACTCGGGGTGGCCGAACTCGTTGCCTGGAGGAGAAGAAAAATCATAAAAAGATTGGTCAAGAATATTTCCAGGTATGCACGTTGCGTTATACGTATTTGTTTACGTTTGTTTTGTGGATTTTTCAGACTTGTGAAGTTCAGAAGTTAGACCGTTTAGTAGGTTGCCCTGGCGGTCGATTCGAGGATAAACCTCCCATAAAATACCAACTAACGAACAACCAACCCAGCCCAAGTAACAAATCTTCTTTTTAGAAAAATATTTATTGAAATATTTTAAGATGCAACAGTTTCCACACGGTTCCTGAGGATAGACGCCGCCGCAGAGGGCTGGTCCAGGAAGACGACGCGAGACCACCTGCACGCGTACCGACAGGGTTGGATAGAGGTGGTTCTAGAAAAGGATGCCTGGAAGGATTAATGGGAGGCCTTTGCTCAGCAGGTGGTACAAAAAAGATGCAGGAGCTCGTTAATTTTACTTACGGGGCGGCACTCGGCAGGGTAGAAGATAAGTAGTGCTTGAATCAAGAAAATAGGCCAGGCCATAGAGTAAATATACACCACTGAACATACCTATAAAGTTGAGATACGCCTCGCCTGCTAGCGCGTGTGTGATGAGTCGTATCATGCAGTGCAGTGCCATTCCTCGCTCGACTACTGCGCTTGGCTCGCTCAGAGTGGACATGTGCGTGTACATGGCCGCGTCCATCAGCCAGAATGCTATTGTTTTGTCGCCTACGAGAGCCTGGAAGGGTGAGAAATTGGTTAATGGTTAGAAGTGACACAATTTTTATTATAAACCTTGCCCCTCTTCTTCTTTTCGTACGGTTTATCTATATTTGACTGCTCCGTTGGTCTCGTGGACGCAAGCGCAACTGCCGAGTGTGAGGTCCTGGGTTCGATTCCTAGGTCGGGCAAAGTGTTATTGGGTTTTTCCATAAGGAATTTCTCAGTAACAGCCCAGAGTTTGGAGGTTGGCGGTTTGATGTCCCCGTGCCTCGGAAAGCACGTTAAGCCGTTGATCCTGCGCATGATCTCTCTCCGGTTGTGTCGGATTGCTGTTCCATCGGACTATGAGAGTGAGGTAAGAGTGAGTCAACACCTGTGTCTGCGCACACACTTGTGCACTATTATATTGTTTGGTGTTTGTACGAAGTTTTTTAGTTAAATGTTATGCTGTTGGCTTGCTGCAATTGTTATATAAATAAATAATACCTGGTCATGACTCTCAGCATACGCCACGGTGCCTTCCATCCACCGTCTGTTGGTGAGGGTGTGGACGATGTGGCCGATCTTCCAGTCCTCGTCTTTCTCCTCCTTGAGCAGTTTGATCCACATGTCAGGGATGGCCATGCCCAGGCGGTAGTCGAAGCCGGTGCCGCCTTCGTTGACTGGGCGGCAGGAGGCTGGCATTCCTGATACATCCTGGAAATAGAATTTTGAAGTGAAAACATCTATAGGCGCGTTGGGCATTTTTTGAGATGGGGAAAAAACCATTAAACTCGCGATACTGTTACCGACACCGCGCTATATTCGGATGTGTTCGGCTGGCCTCGGGATGTACTCGGTTTTAATGTACATATATCCGATATGTCAGTGAGTGATGGCAAAGTATTCTGCTTGTGTTTTGTTTTCTCTTCTGTCGGCACTCCCGGAGTGCCATTGTTTTTAGAAGGGGGTTTATTAAAGTGTAAAGTAAATCAAGTCAAAGGAAAGTGGAAATTGCTAAGTCAATAAGAAAAAAATAATAGGATGCTGTTTAACCGGTTCATTGCCGTGATTACAGAAAAAAAAGAAAAAGTTTGTCTCCATATTGAAAAATTTATGACGATGGAATTTGGATAAAAATTAAAACCTTCGGCAGGCAGACTGTGATAGCACTTTGTCCACTTATCCAATATATTGAGCTGCTATTTCTATAACGACAGCTTTCCTTATCAAGATATCTATCTTAAATGGGCATCTATCCCGGGATAAATTCCCAAGTATAATCTCAACGTAATGTCAAATTTATCCTCACCTCAGCAATAGTAATAGCCCTGGAATCAATCTTGTGCACCATCTCGTTAGCCAACATGAGGTACACCAGCGCCTCCGTGTCCACGCCCAGGCCGTAGTACTCGTCGTAGTGGCCCGAGAAGCCCTCGCCGATGCCGCGCGAGTGGTACAGCATTGATGTCACGCCGTCGAATCTGTGGGGAACCAGGGGTCAGTTGTAACAGGGTGTGGTTGACACAAAAGAGAAAGAATAGAGAGAAGCAGTTTCCAAGCGCAACAAAATTTTAATTTATCATAATAAAAATTATAATTTCGTTTCCCTCGTTTTTTATGTTCTTACATAGCTAATAAAATAAATAAATAATAGCATAAGTGAATAAGCAATGCTTTCAAAAATTGTATCTTACCTGAATCCATCAAATTGGTATTCCTCTTGGTACCACCTCAGATTTGACAGTAAGAACCTCAATACTTCAGTCCTGCAAAATTATAAGATTATGTAAGGATATATTTGTGTCCACTTTTCATGAGTCCTAGTCACCAAAAAGGGATTATCTTCTATATAAATAAAAATTAAATTCGTTGGTAAATTTTATGAACAGAAAAATTTAAAAAGTTTCTCGTAAGCGATATAGTTGGTGCCATCGAACTTGTTGATGCCGACCAGGGTTTACTTCTACCAAATCATTTTAGCTCAGGACCGATCGTCGTGGTGACGTTTGGCCCAAGCACCTTTTGGCTGAAATAATGATGAAGATGATGACCACAACTTACTCAGAGTAGTTGAACAGCCGGCTGTCCCACAGCTGGTGGGTTCCCCTCACTCCGTCGTGGAAGAAGCAGGAGTTGGTGCCGTCGAACTCGTTGAGGCCGTCCAGCGTGTTCTTGGAGGCGTGGGAGTGCACGACATCGAGGAGTACATAGAGACCCAACTCGTGCGCGCGGTCGATCAACTGTTTGAGCTCGCAGGGGGTGCCGTAGCGACTGAGGGAAGACGTGATATTTTTAATCAAATTGAACTACAAATTGTGCATTTCGCAACAGCCGTAGCTTTTTCACTGAGTATCTACTGTTTGAATTGAAAAGAAGTACTACCAGTAAATGTGTTGTATGTGGTAGGTTACTGCCTGACGATTGATGTCGGGACGTTGTATAATATATGCTAGTAGCGCAGTAAACTCTGCTTGCGCGATGCAGAGTATTCATTGTGATGCGTATTTCGCATGTGTCGATGTAGATGCCGCCACACCCTTATTTTGTAGTATATTCAGTTTCTAGGGTATAGCGTGAAAAATAATAAATAATTATTTGAAATTAACACTAATTAGGTACCTGCTTGTTGCAAAGAAACTTGTGACTTGGTAACCGAAGGAGGCGTAGTACGCATGCTCCATTATGGCCATAAGTTGTATTGAGTTATAACCTGAAATAATACAATGATGTTAGCATCTCAATCTAAAATATATCCGCCCATTGTATGTTTTGTATTAATAATCGTATTTTTTGTTATGTATTTTCTGGTGTACAATAAAGTATATATAAATAAATAAATATATCCACATTTCGACGGCGCTTATATTGGTGATCTACTTATAAATAAAAAGTGATCTTATAAAGGTACCGTTTTTCTTTTGAAATACAGAACCGTAAAAAAAAAAATAAGTGTGAGTCTTCATAAAAATAAATGGTTATAGATGTACGAGGAGAGGAAGATGGAATTATGTGAGCAATGATATGGATAAAAACAGAGTGAATGATAAGGTGGCAGCTGACAGGGGAGAATGGGAATGAAATACTTTTGAGCCGACCCCAAGTAACATGGGACAAGGACAGGCAAAAGAAGAATATATAACTAATGTGCTCAGTTATGTTTACCTTGATTCTTAATCCTAGGTAGAACATTATCTCTAAATTCGTTGTATGTGCCGACTTTACCCTCCGATGTAGCTATACCGACGTGGCACTCGTATATGCGGGGAGACTTCGGTTTTGCTACTTTGGGGTGCTTAAATTGATATGGCTGAAAAAAAAAGAGTATTTTTATCAATAAAATATTTTCTGCACAGCTGAATGCTCCTTTTTTATGGATGGGTAATCGTCAAATGACCCCTCCCGCTCTGGGTGGAGCGGAAGGGAGTGTCAGACTCTTACTGACTAAAACCTATCCGTGTTCCTTCCTTAGCCCTTTATGTTCCGCAGTAGCGGTAACCCTTTCGGACAATCCCGCTGCCCCGGCAGACTTCGGCCCTGACGGGCCCCTCCAGCTGAATGCTCCTGGAGTGGAATTTGGCCGCATTATTTTTATGTGGCCGGTGAATGAGAGAGGACATTAGGTACGTTATGTACTACATAAAAATGTATTTATTTTATGTTTGATAAAGTTATACAACGAAGAAGTTATAATGCGAATAAAAAATAAGTTTAGGATAATTATGTTAGGATTGTACCTTCATATTGGCCTAAATTCATAGAAATATCTATAATTTTATTATATCTATGCCTAAATTGATATAAGTACCTACAGTAGGTAGATACTCTGCTAACCATGAAGTAGAAAGTGGGGTACTTACGTTTTCTGGCCTGTATATAAACTGTTGGTACGTGAATCCTTCGAAAGGTTTGACATAACTGGCCCACGGGGACAGCCTGTACAAATTGTCATTGACTATAAGTTGCACACGTCCGCCATGTTTCAAAGGAGAAGACCCGTCGGGGTTTGCTGCTATCGTTAGCTCCCATTTACCAAATTCTTGTTTCCTGAATGGATGGCTCTTTGAGTTCCAGCCATCTGTAATGTGATGAAAAATATGAATAAGTAACTATTCTTAGGGTACTAAAGATCAAAATGAGTAATGTATCCGCATTGTGCGTGATACGGCGACAAATAATCTTTGATTGACCCCTATTTATTCAAATAAAACTTAAATTTGGCATTTTGAACTTTATGAAGAATGGAAGAGAGTTGAAAATAATGTGATACAATTTGTGATTCATCGGAATTTACTTCGGGATCGAGAGTCAATGCCCTTAGTCTATTCTGGGACAGCGCACACATATTGTTCGAGATTTTTTTTTATGTAATGAATCCGCCTTCTATATCGAATAAAAGTCGGTATCCCAAATCACCACTGTTGTAAAAATAGGTTGTTGGTGATTAGGTAGATTCCACAAATTAAAATAATACCGTGATTTGATCAAACAGAAAGCGTTTCCTAGTCTGTCTCGGCAGTAAAAAGTATCTACCTATCAGAAATACCTACAACAAAAATGTTTTAGAATTTAACCAGAGCAAGTTGCGAAGTATCTTTCGGTGAATCGGGAATCGTGCAGCAATTCAGCTTTAGCACTGAATAAATTAGTGATCTAATAACGTACTGAATTCTCCTTGTAAATGCAAGCTGTGTGCCCCCGGGGCCCATTCCCGCCATGTCACAGACCCGTCGGAATTGTACTGTGGCCCGAAGTATTTGTAACCCTTTGTAAACCCGTCGAAACCACCCTCCCAGGACTCGATCCTGTCCCACAGGTCTTTGAAGCATCCATATCTGAAATTGAGATGAAATAATATTTGAATAAGGCTTTAAGTGAATCGGTTTACTTCAGCAATAGTCAAACTACCCCCGGTTTAAAAAAAAAATATTGGAGACGGCATTTGTTAGACGTTTTCTGTGGTAGATATGACGTTTGTAAGTCACTCTATCAAAAAGTACTCTGTGTTTGTAAGTCTGCACCTGTATTCACAAACATACGATTCACTATCGTATGGACAATGACATTTGTTCGATAACCTGATTTCTGAACCGAAGGACCGGCAAAACGCTATTCACAGATCCGTATGGAAGGGTTTTTTTTTTAGGTGTGTATACGGGGAACGCTGCAAAATGGTAGTAAATAGATAGATATTCGTGGTAGAAAATTTTAAGTGGTACACACGGCTACACATCAAGCTATAAATAACCAGTATAAGCTGACTTTTAATTGTAAGAAAAACCTATGCAATGCGAGTTCAGCTAAAACTGGTTATGTATAGCTTGATGTGTAGCCGTGTGTACATAAATGATTTTTATTGAGTATTTCACTATGGGCAACTTTAGACTATGCATTCAGTAACTATTAACAAATAAAAAACAGTAAGCAATGATTTTATTAATAAATAAAATTTACTGATTTCTATTAAACTTGCTTTGTAAACTTTAACTTTCTGTCAAACCTGGAAATCTGGAATAATTATTTTTCTGAATCTTGTTTTGAGCTATACCTAGAGATAATTGAGAACTACGCGGAAGATAAGGCGGTATAGTCGAAAGACTATAGCCTGCCCTTTGGGCGAATTAAAATAAAATAAAAAATAATAATTGAGGAGTGAAAAATTCGTTTTTTTTTTTAACAGAAAAATGGTTGTATGTATTTTATCGGTATTTAAACAAATTACTATTTCCTCATTTTCATTTTATAAAACGTGGTACCTAATATTGAAAATGCATATTTTCAGAAAAGAGTGTCATTGGAGCAGCGGCAGATGCTCTTTGCATTCATTCATTTTTTTTTTATGCAAGGGCATGAGGACCTTGCCCGGAGCCGTGTTTTGACACCTATTGCTAAGATTATTCTTTTTTAAACAATATTTTGTTATTCGATAACACTTCCGACAGCAAATACCTGTCGGAAGAATTGATGTCTTCATACCGTATATGAACTGTCAAAATTGTACGGTTTCGGATTTGTGAATAGCGATTAAAGGATTTCGTCGATAACATTGACATTCGATACGGTACCTAACCGTGTCGTAGCTTTGTGAATAGCTATGCAGAAGTCTATTTTGTACTATGGTACCGCGATAATGGCGTTTCTTGGGTTTTTTAACGTCTCATTCACATAAGTGATTAAAGTAGCAGATTCCAATATCCCTACTTAAAAGTTAGAAGTAGCGCAATTTACAAGCATGTTGGATGCAGTTTAGTCCCACTTTTCCCCTATGCGTTTATATCTACGAAAATTTCCTTTTTGTAATAAACGCATAGGGGAAGAGATAGGTTTAAGCCGATTGACTACCACGCTTTTAAATTGCGCTTCACAGTTAAAATCGATGTTTTCTTGCAAATCTATTTACTTAAGTACAGATGGTGAGATGTCAGTTGACCTTAAAATTGAGATTTTAATAAAACCGTACCTACCTTATACAGCATTATAAATTAATAAAAATTGTATTTTCAAAGCTACACAATTTAATTGATTAAGAGACTGCGATATAAGTCAATAGTCAGGTTACATGCTCTGTGATAAAGTCAAATTAGGGTAGGTATTTTCTAAATTCTAGACTAGCATAGCACGGATAGATAACTATTTGTTAGCTCTTTGCGCATTCGTTAAATAAGTACTAGGTAAGTAGGTACAGACGCCAGCACATCAACCTACCCGAAACTGTCAAATTTTCCCAATCAACTTTGAAACTTACGCTTTAGCGATAAAGTTGAAAATCTATCAAAGAAATTTGACAGATTGTAGTAGGTTGATGTGCTGGCGTCTGTACAATGATTTTATATTGTACTTACTAGCTTTCGCCCGCGAGGTACGTCGATAAAAACTATCCTATGTCCTTCCCCGGGATGCAATCTATCTCTCTACCTTTTATCGAAATCCGTTCAGTGGTTTAGGCGTGAAAAGGTAACATACAGACAGACAGAGTTACTTTCCAATTTATAATATTAGTATGGACTAGCTGCCGCCGGCGGCTTCGTCCGCGAGGTATGTCGATAAAATATATCCTATGTCCTTCCCCGGGATGCAATCTATCTCTCTGCGAAAATTGATCGAAATCCGTTCAGTGGTTCAGGCGTGAAAAGGTAACATACAGACAGACAGACAGTTACTTTCGAATTTATAATAATATTAGTATGGATTAGTAAAGAAGTATGGATGCACTCGATTACCTAAGAGTTGCCTAGGTATTAGCATCTTGATTGTATTACTACGCTCGCCGATATGATTATATGTACTACCCAGGTACCTATACCTACTTACTTAGTTCAACTAGGTAGGTATGACTGATAAACGAATTAATCCTAATCGTGGTTAGCCAGCTAAGTTTATCTCTAAGGTCTTAAAGGTAGGTACTGCTATGTTACGAAAATGAACGTAAATAATGACTATCAAAGTTTCTAAGTGTGTCTAAAGTTCTGCATTTCGATATGAATTGACCTTAGATTTGACATTGGGAACGTCACAACGCACATCGAGCGATTACAGCGCTGAATCAGCCAACGCGATTATTTTTCTTAGCAAATAAATATCAATAGGTAGAGAAATATGTTTAAGCTACAAGAGGCGGAAAAATTGTCTTGCAGTGATTCTTTATCTAGGTACTGCTTTCCTGAAAGTGTCTATAAATATTCAATTCGACAGCTTTTGTACGCCTAAAAATATAAAGCGCTACAACGCTTTATTGTCAACAATTCGTAAACACAGTAGGTTAACCTAAAATTGAGGTAAAATAACACTTAAAAACACTGAAACTACATTATAATTTGCGTTAGGAACACTAATGGCTTACCTGCGTCGGATTTCCCGTTCGTATGGCTTCAAATAACCATCGCGATCGAATAATTTCTGTATGTCGGGCACGGGTACTTCCATCGGGTCCATAGCTGAATAGTTACCACCCATTATGTCTAAGCCGCTTATTTGTCAAACCGGTACGAACTGCGCAGGCGCCCCACAACCGCGCGAAATGGTATCGCTCGTTTAAATGATATAACGTTGTTCGATGTTATTATGAGCTGCAGACAAGTTTATAAAATTTAGAGATAAAGTTCCGGGTCATCTGTGCCACGAGAGACTTTGTTGATGTGTCCACGGTGGTCCACGGGTTACGCAGTTGTTTAAAAAAATACAATATCAATCGCTGTTAGAAAACATTCTATGATCCCGTGATATGTTATCATCAGTTTACTCGCTATTTTTATATGTAGTAGGTAGGTAAATTGTATGAGATTATGATTAAATTGTTTACAATTTACCTATACTGTTCAGGTTTTGATGAATATTCACTTGCGATTACTGCCTCCTGTACAAGTAAAGTACAAACATGTCATTGTGCCACTCATAATGTAGGTAGGTATTTAATGTACTAAACTTGGCTGCGAAAAAATACCTTATTGACTGACTTGCAAATTAGTTTAAGCAGTTAATAAAGTCGGTAAGGAGAAATATCTTCGGCGTCGGTAATATCTTTATTAAGTACCTACTAGATTATCCTAGTGGGGATAAGCAGAGATACAAGGGCTGTCAATAATACTAAGTATGCATTGATATATTACTAATACCTATATCAATGTAAGTACTTATGCCTATCTTTTTTTTACGTAAGTCCACAATACCTACATGTGTAAGACGGTACCTACTACCTATGTTATCGCGAATAGCCAAGTCGTAGGTCCGGTACATGAAGATTCCATGATAATAATCGCTAGCTAAGATTAATAAACAGAGTGTTTATGTTTTTGCTACTATGCAAGAATTAAAACTTCTTTTAAGAAAAAGTGACAGCCGATCTATTCTGTACAAATCTCACCGTGAGGCCGCTTGTATACGTCCGTTTTTTTCACCGGACAACGGACTGTTTTTTTTCGCCGGATTCTTGTGGTGTATGTTTTATAATGAATGTGTGCACATGCATCGGACACAGGTCCGGCGGCGAACAAATTACGCCGAATGCACCGCTGCCTCCCGTCGACGCAACGCACACCGGACGAAAAACGGACGTATACAAACGGCCTGAGAACTAACAACTAATGAACCAGGGTTGACAATCTCAGTAGTGGCAAGCGGGTAATCGTTCTCGTATAAGTATAAAAAATATGGATGGACACTAAAAGTATTGCCGACCTACACTTGAAACTAACATAATAATTTGGTGTCATTATAATGTGTCACTATTCTGAAACCCACTTAGAGATGGCAGTCTTCATAATTTTGTGACGAGATAGTTCTACAACGGTACGCAAGATGGCATGAAAACAGTCATGCATTTTGGCTCTTCGGTGTGACCAGCCCTCGTTAAATTTCCATGAACAATATATTATATCCTCGATCTACCTACATAAGTAATTAAAATAATACAACGAGAAAATATTTCCTACATCTAAGCTCAATATATCAATAGTATACAATCGAAATAAAAAAATTTGAAAATAATTTCAAGACATTTTAAGTGAATTTATTTTTGTATGTAACACTACAACAAACTTGGCCATGGCCGCCGGTTTGCTTGTGCGCATTTTCCGCGTCTTGCTTGTTTTTATCTGCTTTTTCTAGATTTCAATCGTCTAAAAGTGCTTTTCCATCCAAGTCCGTTGAGTAGACCCCACAGAACACTATTACCCTAACGGGGTAGAGCCTCTGCTCCTTCGGCCGTTTTGATTGGTTTTGATTTTGTACTCGTGCTAATTGTTAAAATCTAAATATTGAGAGAGGACTCTTGACTACCCGTTTAGAGCTAACTTTAGGGTTTGTGACATTGATATCCACCTAATTTATCATGTCTAACAAAAAGCGTTGCGTCCCCGGATGTTTAGATAACTTGGGTAAGTGTCTTTTTTTTTTTCATAATGAACAGGCCACTGGGCTAAGCCTTTAGTGCAAAGTCCACCGCCCGTAAATTTCAGGTTTTGACATCCAACTCCACTGATTACTTACTTATTTCAGATAACAATGCGAATTTGCATAAGTTTCCTTACCCTGCTAAGGATATGGAGTTATTTAATACATGGGTTTATTCCATTGGTGGTGACCTGTAGCACAAATACCGCCGTGTATGCCGTGTACACTTCGAACAAAAGTACTCGTGCCGTAATAATCGACTCAGCAAAGAAGCTGTACCAACAACAAACATGGGCCAGTTTGTCGTCTAAGATGCCAGGTTAGTTATAATAAAATATCTAATAAACTCAAAGAATATAGATTTAGGTTATTAGTTTTATTATTACTTATAATCATGGGTGCCAAAAGATTTATATTATTTTCCTAACTATGGAAACTAAAATTACTCTATGGGGAGAGATGTTTAATGGATTGGTAAATAACTTCTTTATCCGGAGGGAAACGGCGTCTGCCTTTAAGATTAATATTGAAATATATTGGCAGATGGTGATTTTACGGTGTATCAAATATTGGTTTGACCTTTCACACAACAACGGAGCAATGGATCAATTTTATTTTTTGCTCAGTGATAAGTTTATGGACCCGAAAGTGGCATCGGCTACTTCCCATGTGGGCAGAGCTGCGGGCAAATGCTAGTATTCCTTCAATTGGTGTTGTAATGTCTTGTTAATAACACACTATTCACAAAATGTACCAAATAAAACAGCTAATCCATTGCATTAATCCATTTGTTGCCATGTACTTGTAATTAATAATAAGTATATTTATCATCCCATTTATGAGTAAATTAAATGTCCCATCAAAAGCTCTTATGCCTCGTCTGCTGGACACGGGTGTCTTAACTGGTATGCTATAATGTTTGGTGAAATACCTAATAACAAATTGCCCCAAGTTGAGAATCAAACCTAATACCTGAAACCCAGTGGTTGTTTCTGCAAATGCTAGACCAACGCTTTACATAATAATATGATAGCAGGTCACACTTAACCTGTCAAGCAGTGCTAATGAGACACAATGGAAAATCGATAGTGTCTAGTCCTATGAGGGTTATCGCTGCTTACTGAAATAATAGATTAATTGTCATTCCAGAACCTGTTACTTCACATTTGGACTCTGTGGATATGCAGCCACACACTC
This sequence comes from Gortyna flavago, assembly GCA_963669345.1. Classification (NCBI taxonomy): domain Eukaryota; kingdom Metazoa; phylum Arthropoda; class Insecta; order Lepidoptera; family Noctuidae; genus Gortyna; species Gortyna flavago. The sequence continues at coordinate 5,116,402 of OY770144.1, forward strand.
AAAGTGCTGTGGGAATACCTACAATTAAAGGAAAATCTAGGTAAGTGAAGATATAATCATAACAGCATTACCATTAGTAACCAGTTTTTTTTAATTTTACTCTGGTCCTCGATTCTATTCAAAATCAAAATCATAGATTCTATTATAAAAGTTTATTGTGTAGTGTAAATTAATTTATGTTCATCATACAGAAGATTAATATTGCTCTAAGTATACATTATAATGATTAAACATACTTAAATACTTTCAATATTGTCTGAGACTGTACCTAATACATAATTGATTATCTATTAACACATTTATTATAACTAAATAATAAATTAATTGTCATTCCAGAACCTATTACTTCACACAGATGTGACACGGTATCCATGGCTGAGCCTATACATCTACATGCCATAATAGCTGCGGAAGATGTACAAATAAAAAAAAAACTTGGTAAGTAAAGATAATTATCATCTTACGTGTATTTTTCCTTATTTAGTAAACAATCTTGGCATGTGTCTTTTATGAATTTTGCCATTTGAAATAATTAAACGGCGTTATTTATACAACTTAAAATACTAAATACCATTATTGTAATATTAGAATAGGTATTTAATTATCCATGAGGTGCTATAAAAATATCTGCCACTGCAGCAATGTGAGTAGTGTGTACCTACCTTTCTATTGTATAAATTATAATAGTATTACTTTCAAATGTTGCACTACTTACATAACAAAATAACTCAATAAGAATGCTATTTATTATAACAAAATAAAAATAATATGCATTTCAATACACACTCTTATATTACGCCCAATTATTTATAGTAAAAAAACTCATTTGGTCATCAAAACAACATCAGTAGTAAAGTGCTAAATTGTATAAGTACCAAATAATTGTCTATAATAATGTTTCATTTTCTTACAGAGCATCGCAAAAAGCAACAACGGACGAACAACGGATCATTACCAGAAGGCGGGTGAAACGCGTTGCTGTAACTCAATCTGAGCATGCTCTGTAGAAAACTTGTGCTATTTCGAGCAAAACTAAGCAAGTGCCGCAACAAGGTCAATGTAAAAAAGATTTAATATCAAACAGTGACCACGAATATTTAAGATATCGGGAATACGCAAATAAAAAATGGCTTTGCAGTCCCAGCGACGCTCTTTTAAATTGTATATCTAATCTTCAGGATATAAATTATACAATATTAAAAGAAAGTTTAAAACCATTTAAAATAATTAATAAAAACAATAATTTTTGTAGCTGTAGACTTCTCATTCTTAAAATGCTCAACACAATGGAAAATTAATAGATTTTTTTAGTTTAATTATTCATTATCAATTCGCATTGTTATTGAATGTAGTACACTAATTAATTTATACAGCTAAAAATTATTAATACTGAATTTCAAATCAATAACCTATGATAAATATCATGTCAATAGATTGTAAATAGTTATTATATAAATTATTGTAAATATCGCACATTGTTAAGAAGAGTGACACTAACCAAAAAATCTATTTTTTCAGTAGAAGCATTTAAGGTTTTACAAAAAAAAAAAAAAAATAAAAAAAAAGTACCACTAGTTAGTTAGTAGTAGTAGTTTTACTTTCTGGTGGTTAAAACTCTTAATTACCGTTTGGTAAAACTTTAAATGCTTCTACTGAAAAAATAGCATTTTTGGTTAGTGTCACTTTTCTTATAAATGTGCGATATTATTATGTCAATTGATTATATAATATTGGATTATGATACTAGAATTCGTCGATAACTGTTTTCCTGGGAATCACGCTCGACTCAAGGCTTCAATGGGGTCCTCAATTAACATCGACGGCTAAGTTCAGCAGCATATGCTGTGAGAAAAATCCGTCAATTTACTGATGTTGATACTGCGAGACTAGTCTATTTTAGTTACTTTCATAGTATTATGTCGTACAGTATTTTACTATGGGGACGGGCTGCAGACATCAATTCTATTTTTATTCTGCAGAAAAGAGTCATCAGAGCCATATATAGCCTCCGCAGGCGTGACTCTAAGGGAGCTGTTTAAAGATATTAACATCATGACGGTACCTTGTCAATATACATATCTATGAAAATATCATGTACACACGTCTACACATCAAGCTATACATAACCAGTGAGCTGACTTTTGATTGTAAGAAAAACCTATGCAATGCGAGTTCAGCTAAAACTGGTTATGTATAGCTTGATGTGTAGCCGTGTGTACGTATGGAAAAATCTATATCTTTTTAGTAAAAGAGGTGAAAGACACAATTATTTATCTAGAAATAGGGACCAATTAGTTCAACCAGGTTTCAGGCTGGCTAAAGTAGATTCATCTTTCATTGGCTACTGTTTAAAAAGTTACAATAAAATACCTACCCACACTTGAACTGAATGAATCGAAGTTTAAATCTTGTATAAAACGCACACTATGCAGCCAGGCATACCTATTATAAATTGGGTGATTACATCGCTGATAAAAATGCTTGGGTAAACGATGGCCCTGCTCCATAAGGGCGCACAAATAAATTGATTATCATTGGAAAATACTGTTGGAGCTGCTGAAGATTTTAAAATATAATTTTTGCATTATATAAATTCAATCTCCTAGTATTGTATAATTGCATAGCACATGTGAGTATATGTCATACTACAAAGCTACCATTTACTGGGTACGTCTTTCATTGACTTGAATGTGCCCTGGCGGCTGACGGTATGTCATGCTCACTCAAATGTCTCGCTGATGGTGGCGCATGTGTTGGATCATTTAGCTCCTTTCAAAATGGTTGAGCTGAATGGTGCTAATACATGCGTCATGTTCGTGAACGGGCGCTGTCAGTAGGGACTGGTCATCTCTTTGCTGCCATGGCTTATTTTAATTTAATATTTGAATTGTTTTTTTACGTCTTTTCATTACGGACGCTTTTAAAGTTTTAAATCGTTCTCACATGCATAATTTTTAACATGAATGATGTAACCAAGTCTTTGTAACCATATTATTTGATTTAAAAGAGTGTCCATGGAGTTTTTTGCCCATTCTTCTCCTTATGTACCTACGCTTTGGAATGGGCAACTAGCTTTATCTTTCTGACTGACCGACCCCTTGACAATTCAAAAGTGCCTGTAATTAGTTTAGTTGAAATAAATGCTTTGAGTTTGAGTATAAATCTATCCAAAAAGAAAAAAATAACTAATATTTAATTTTTTAAATATATTTAATGTCATAACTGAGTCATAAGTGAATGGCAGGTGCAAGAATGTAAATTACTAAAATATAAAAACTATTTACCATCATCTGTCACCAATTCAGTTAGAGAATACAAACATTTAATTTTATCTAATAGGAATGCTTTAAGTTTTGTTTTGAATAGAGTACCCTTGTAAATCGATGATCTTAAGTCAGTAGGCAACATATTAATTCTACTGCTTGGTATTTAGAGAAATGTTTAGCAATAATAAGGTTAGGTGCAATTTTATTTTCTATTACTTTTCTTCTAGTGTTCTCTCTAAGTTTACGGTCTTCTTGTGATTTGTATTCATTCATTTATCATGTATGTAATAAAAATATAGTGCAGATTTTTCATTTATAACTATTGTAAAGATATTAATAAATAAGAGAGAATGTGATGATGATACGGATTCGTATAAAGTTAAAGCTAAAAAACTTACTATGAAATGTTTCAAAAGAAAGTAATAAATAATTAAATCGAAAATTACCTAACATTGTTTTATTGTTTGATAATGTGAATTACCATTCGCTTATCTACAAGCGAATTGTAATTCACATTTTAAAATACCCTAAAAATAAATAAATCTGTAAGTAGGCGACGACGTGCGAATTGTATGTACCTACCTAGCTATAGCGTAGGATTGTGTTGGCATTAGCTCCAAAACCCGCGTCCAGAGGGCGACACTTGACGTTTCCCATTTTGATTGCTGAGTTAGACCTCTATTCCATACTATACAAAAGTACTCTGTGTAATGAACTAACGCTAGTGTTTACATTCTCTTTGGCGAGAACTTAGGCACACTTAGGTCCATACTAATATCATAAATGCGAAAGTGTCTATCTGTCAGTTACCTCTTGAATCGATTTAGATGAAATTTGGTACAGAGATAGTTTGAGTCCCGGGAAAGGGCATAGGATAGCTAGTTTTTATCCCGATATTCCCACGGGAAACTTATGCGGATGAAACCGCGGGGCGCTGCCTGCTGTAAATTCATAAACGCGAAAGTTTGTGAGGATGGATGGATATTTGTTACTCTTTCACACAAAAACTATTGAACGGATTTTGATAAAAATGTAGGTACAGTAATATATACATCAGAATAACACATAGATTACTTTTTATCCCGATATTCCCACGGGAACGACATTTATGCGGGTGAAACCGCGGGGCGCTGCTAATAGTGTCAATAAAATCAAATGGTGGTATGACAGCTTACTTTAAGCTCACTTCACCTAAGTTTTCACGGTGAGATTTGTACAGAATAGGTCGGCAGGACTCATCAGATTAGGTGAGGACCAAGAACTCGTCCTTGGAGTAATACTTCTTTAGTTCTATTGTATTCTGTCCTGTTCAACATGGCGCTTATGGTTATTTATTATGACTAAATCTATTATGAATACGAATGGTTTCTGGGTGATTTTCTTGCGGAGATTGTCACCAGTTTTCAGAAAGAGGTAGGTAGACTAGGTAGTACTCGTTCATATGCCATTCCCAAGTCACAGAGATATGTTTTTGTAAAATGATTGCTCTAGGGCGAGGAGCAGAAGGATAAATCATACGATTGAATAATGAGGAGCATGCTATATGATTGTTATGTGAGCATGCCTCCTAGAAGAAAAGAGACAATATGTAGGTGTGGAAGAAAAAGATAGGCTATGCCGATCGCATAAATATGAAATAAAGGCGGCATGATAAACACTCCGCTCTAAAACTCGTCTATATTTTGATAAATTTTCCTAATTGCATAAGTGGAAAGCCTATTATGATACGAAGACTAGCGCCCGTTATCAGCTCAGAGTTGACTGAGCTGGTGAGATTATTACGTGGTCGAAAGCCGGAACAGTAGGGGGATTGGGATATTAAGTGTAAAGGTGATGTGGGATTTTTAGGAAGCTGGGTGACTAAGTTAATTCCGTATTTTCAAAAGTCGTTAAGACGTCGTACTCAACTAAAGAGAGGGCAGATTGACGATTTATTGATGTTTTTGCAAATAAATGAATCTGAATAGGTTAAAAGCCGGGCTGACCTGAGGGAATACTTGTGGCCACAAAGATCGTTAGAAAAAGTAGGAGTGAACAGCTAGCAACCAAGGCCGAGTGTGCGCATGAAGACGCGACTTCTGTTCTTGCTTGTAGCTTGGAGACGGTGCCATGAGTGATGAGATGTGTCGTCCCTTAGAAATCTTTCCTTCAGCAGTGAAAGTAAAATAATTCAACAGGTATGGGACCAAAAAGTATGAAAAACAGTAGTATTCATAAATTGATGACTTTACACATTAATAGTAACTTCATCATCAGATAAAAAGCCTCCACACATATTTGAGAGAAACCTAGAGTAGTTACTTGACATAATTCATTACAAAAGCATAAAAAGTGCCCAGAAAATCCATACTCTACACTGATTGTCTGAAGCAACAAATGGGCCAACTGCTGATAGTGCAATACTGGAAAGGCAAACACTTAGTAGCAGTGGAGCGTTTAGATTTATGCCTAGTTTAACCCTTTGTATGCCAGGAATGTGGATCCACATGGTACACAATGGCTTTTTAATTATGTAATTATGGCATTCAACCAGTTAACGGAGAAAGCTTTTATAACAAGGAAGATATAACTGCTACAATCTGTGTTGCTTACTTAACTTTGACTAACAAAATTATTATAAAGTTATTAATGAAAACTTAAACTTTGGAATTAGTAGTTATTCCAAACTTTGTATATAATAATATGGACAGTATTTTAGCCTACCTCTAGGTAACTTTATAGCACTGTGTGACATAAACCTGCACTTATGTTACCCTTTTCTATTTACCTGTCAAGTCCCATGGGTCCTATGTAGCATGATACAATAGAAAATCTCTCATTAGCTCTTCTGTCTCATTAGCGGAGCTTGATTGGTTATTTAAGTAACCCATTTGTACACGAAAAAGCATGCCTTAAGTGTGGGTTTAGGTCACACAAGCTATAAAATAGAATATGATATGTGTGACCTAAGTAGCTTACTAATGTAAGTATGGTTTTTAGCTGTGTTTCTGCCATGCAATAATAGACAACTTAATGTATTGTAATGTACTATTTATACATACAATTTAATATAAAGGAATTTGATGAAAAGAGAATAACAACAACCCTTACAATATTGTTATATAAATAATTTATGGGACTAGCTATGTTAATTTTAGTACACTAACTAAATTAAAAGCCACTTCCTTACTTAATTCTACTGAGAAATATTAAAAGACAATATTTGACAACAAATTAATAGTATTTATTCAGTAATCTTATCTATTTGAAGCTAAACTACACAAGTACCAATGCAATCAAAATATATCTGAGCCTGTTCTCTTTGCCCTGCGAACCGCTTCATCAGGTTGTAGTTTTTCCTCCTCTGATGGTTCCTTAGGGTATCCTTCTTCATCTAATTTGCCTTCTTTGAAGTCAGTTACTATCTTTTTGCTGTACACTGCGTCAAACAGTTGCTCTGGCGTGAATTCACTCTGAATAACATTTACAGCTTTGTACGACACATATGGCTTTAAATCGAAGTTTTTTAGGTCAGGAACAATAAGTTCGGGTATCATTTCAGGCACAGTGACGAAGCGGCCGTTCATATAGTGTCCGACATCACGAACTCCTCGCTTATCAACCTCTAACACCCGATTATCAGTCATCTGCTGTTGACGATGAATACGAGAGCCTCTCTTGTTAGCGATTACAAACTTTCTGAAATTCCTCTTGCCTTCCCTCGGAGCTGATAAGGAAATGCTCCTCTTCAATGTAAAGTTGATTAAATTAGTTATTTTAGACATTTTCTTTCAGTAAATATTGCTTTTGCACAGCTTGTAAAGGTTATGCTAATCACAGAGTACTTTTATTATAATGCTAATGTCATTGTTGTGATTGTGACATATTTTAGGGGTTGCCGTGGGTGGGCGTCGCGCATAAAAAGTACTCTGTGGCGTCGCGACCACAGATAACTATATACAAGTCAGAGAGTCGCGACGACGAATCGTTTATAAAGATCGTTTTGCATTCTGCAACGATGCAACCGTTATACGTCCTGGGTTCACTTCAAACAGTCTTCGTTGCAAAAATTAGTTTTCGAATTACTTGTTGCGATTTCTTATTTTATGCCTATGAAAATACAGTCGAGAATGCAATGGTTCAACTTTATCAGACCGTTTCTCGTTCCGGGTTCGTTTTCGTTTACAAAACAGTCGTTCAAAAACGAAAACCTCGAATACGCAATTCTATTCCATGTTGGATAAGTTTCGTCCTTGCCGTCTTCAAACCAGTTGCAACGACTACCGTTTTCTGCAACAGTTTTCGTCGGGAGAACGGTTGCGTTTCGTCCGTCAAAAATTCGTCAACGATCCATCACTAACATATTTTGATTTGACAATGACATTCTGGATTTGACGTGAAGGGATAATAAACCGGTAATTTTCGCAAAAAAATCTTGAGTATATGGTATTAAGAAATCAATTATTCACATGAGTATTCATGGTTCACTCATTTATTCGTTTTTAGGGTTCCGCACCCAAAGGGTAAAACCATTTTATAGACAATGGTACGGAACCCTTCATGCGCGAGTCCGACTCGCACTCTGGTCTGTTTTTTGGTTATCCAACGGTTATTTTATTGTATTTCCGTTTACAAACATAAATCTCATATACACAAACACCCACAAACTGAACTACTTACTGTTTAGAATCAGTCTATCAAAAAGTACTTTGTGATTGTGCTGTAGAGGCCCAAAAAATATTTGTTCCGTGTGGGAATCTAACCCGCGACACGCAGCAAAGCATGCCTCAGTTTAAACCCAAACATAGACTCTTTGTTCCCCCTGCTGAACTTATGCTCATCGTAACGTCAGGGAATTTTATAGGCAAGTAAAACAAAATATAAATTCGCATTCATAATATAATTTATAGTAAACCTATATACATAATTATCCTTCTAATAAACTCATGAAATACCAATACAAGTACATACATCCAGGAAACAAAAAAGGAAAGATGTTTGTATTATTATACTACGAACAGAATAGCCATTGCCAAATAAATAACATTATTAGATGCTATAATAATCATTCTGGAACATTAGAAAATATAGATTTTTTTATAAGTACAAAGTAAAAAGGTACAATTTGGCGCATAATGTAAAAATATTGCGAATCGAATTTGGAAGCAATTTGTAACTGCAAGGACAGGTTAATAGTTACAGAAAGATATTTGCGATGTCATATTTTATTTGGCAACGATATTTTTTATTCTGATATTAAGTATTAATATTACAAACAGCCAAGGAACTTCATAACTGTGATGTCGCATAAAAATAAAAATAATATCGTGATTTCTCTTGTACACTGTGCTAATCAATCCCTATATATTTAAAACAACTGAAAGTAAAAAAATCTATCAATTATCTATATTTTGTGCTCGTTATTGAACACTAGCGGTATACCTATAGAGAGAGATACTCAACCTTTTCCTCGTTTGAATCACAAAAAAAATTAAATAATTTTAATTTCATTTTTTTCGCCAAATCCGCTTAAAAGTAATGAAAACATTAAGTTTTAGATTAGAAGAAGAAAAAGGTAGAGTACCACAGCTTAAGGGTGAAACAAGCAATTTTAGCCATCTCTTCTATTTCTAACTAACAGAATTATTCTTAGTTTGCTGTTTCACCCTATTTATCATTGGCACTGTTTTGTTTCAGTTAGCACCTTCAAAGTTGTTGACATAACTCAAGTTATGTTCATGAGATTGGTTTATATTCGCAAAAAAAAAATGCGGACCCACTTTTTAGTAAATCGAACGTTTTACTAAGTGATTTCTATTGAATATTGAGTAGTCCATTCTAACAAAAAATATGAAAAACTTTAATTTTAGTATTATTGGACACGTAAAGCATAGAAAAACCGAACATACCCGAGAAAGACATAACACATTTATTTTTATTGTCCAAGGGAATGTCAAAAACAACGAAATCAGTATCACATTAGTAGCCGAAAAGTCAATCGCAACACAACTCAATCGCACCGAAAATCGTAGGTAATTCAAACTTGTCGCATAAAATATCTATTTGTTGTTCACTAATAAAGTTATAAACTTGATTTAATTAAAAAAAAATCGATATTACTTAATCCATTTTTTTTCATTGAGATAAATTAGAGCCCTAGGCGGTTTCGACACCTACCAACCCTATTTTAAACTCTACTTTCCGAACGTCATTTTCATACACATAGAAATACAAACATTGGCATTTCGATTACACAAAGAAATAAAAAGTTCTTTTTACGTCCTTCCTTTCCTATACAAGAACACTTGAGGTCACTAAACCTTCACTGGTCATGTGTCAGCTGGTCGTTCGTCGTGATGGTTGTGGTTCAGTTCTTCAAGGTTATCGCTGGACGAATGCGTCATGTCGCTGAGTTCGTCAATTTGTTTTTGTTTTTTCCGAACGTTCCAGTGCAGGCATTCGGCTAACGAGTCGAACCAGTCAGAGATTTGATCCTGTGCGCAAATCGATGGTACAGGGTACACTGAGGTCGTCACGTAGAGGCTGTGGGTGAGAATTTGATGTTTTAATATAAGTTTCTGAATTAAAGTATTAATATGAGAATAACCAGTACTTTGTAACGTAAATATACGATAATAAACTTGGATGCAATAGCATTTTTTTTTTTCGCGTTTTGTCTTGATGTAGTAAGGACAACTCCGAATAAAAGGGGCCAAAATCATTTCAATTTTTTCAGGTTTACCTACTTAGAAATTATTGTTGTAACGATCATGCAAGGAGAATGTTTTTATTTTATTTACATAATCACGGTATAACCGTAACGACTTTTGTATAAAGTAGCCTAAGACTAAGAGGTTTGCACAACCATGGAGTAGTCAACAAACGGAGTGCTAATACGCATAAAGGTATGGCAACCATATTTTTGACAGATAGCCTAGTGGGCGCTGCGTATTGACTACTTTATAGATAGACGTACAGATCATATAAAAAATTTGCAATTCTGTACAAAAACAGTTTGTTATTGAAACACAACATACATTAACATAACGTGCATAACGATATGATACTAAAAACTAAATGAGGTTAATGTTAGTCAATGGTTAGGTACGTTTACATGCAAAGCAGAAGCCATAAGCAAATATACCTAAAATTATTATTTTTCTATATTAAAATATATGCAAATAAAACCTAGTTCTTTAATAATTAAGAAAATATTTAATAATATAGCCCTTCACCACATAAAAGCAAATATAATCTATCAACTATCCCCGCACACTGAATTCGATGTTTATGAATAAGAGAAGTAGTCTATGACCAGTAGACCTCGCTCTATGTGTACGAATTAAGGCATGTAAACAGGAGACGGCATTCAAAACATTTATACTCTTTAGCCATATTTAAGGCCGAATGGCTTTTGGGACGTATGAAATATTGTTTTAGACCCACGGTTACGGCAACAGAGTTTCTTTTTGTCTGTAACTGAGCAATGAGTAAAACCAGACAAATTTTTAAAATTCAAACATGTTCAAAGTTTGTACAATGCATTATATCGACATAAAACAACCAAGGACTATCCAATGACCGACATATATTTCCCCCCACATTTGGCTTCTTGACAATTCAATAGTGCCTGTAAATGGTTTAATTGAAATAAATGCTTTCAGTTTGGCCGATTCATGAACCCCGAAGTGAGGCTTCCATTGACTGTCTACTCGTTGTCATGCCGTCTCCAATGTGTAGTGTAGTGATGCGTGTGAAGCATTTCCTGTTACCTATCGCCTGGCCTGAGGGTGACTTGCGAGCGCCCGTCGAACGACACACTGGCCGCACTACGCGCCTCTAGCGTGGGCATTATCTGAAACAAGCCCCGAGTCCTCAGCTCAATGCGAAAGTTACTTATGCCTATCATGGAAGTAACAGGGAATTTTAACCCCATTTACATGATGCCAGTTTCTTGCCATATAATACAATTGAAGCAACAAATTACTTGCATCGTCTGAATACTGTTTAGACGGTGCTTAATTGTTGCTTCAACTTATAGTATGCCACAGGCAATAAAATCGCACCGTGTGTCAAGCTTTATTGTATCGATAGACGACAAATTTTGAGATGGCCAGCTTCGTTGTTATTTGACAGAAATGGGATTTTAGTAGGTATTGAGGCATTAAAAGCTCTCTGGTTGCGCCTATTCGATTTCGTTACCTATGTTATGAGAACTAAGATCGATCTAGAGAAAAGACATTGGGCAAGTTAACAGTATCAAGATAAAGTCAGCTCTAGTGTATCGTAACGTACGCTTCTCCGATGTTTAAGTTTTGGATTTACATCTTATTCTATTTACCCTGCTAAAAGATTACTAACAATATGATACTCTAACATTAAAATAAATACAGCTTGATCACACCTACCTATTCTAAATACATTTTGTTACTTCTATACAACATTGGTTAACCTAGACAAAGTTATTACAAACAAGACTGACGAAAACCAACGAAAAGTATGCGCTTCGGTAATCTTCGTGTTTCCGAATTAGCACGAACGTTGCCACAGAGTAACCCCCCACAGAGACAATGCTTCTAAGTTTTGTACTAACTCGCTTCGTAGTACCTATCATTGCACGTTTGTACGAAGTTTTCTCTCTGTCGGGTTAGCTACTCCGGTCTCAGATAGTCATTTGTCTCTAAAGTTTTTTGGAATTGCATATTATAGAGTTGTTAATCTATAATTTTGAAAATATGGTACTTATTACAAAAAAGACGTACTTCTATGGTTATAACAGATCTATAAAAGATCTCATCATCGCGCGTTCGTATTTCCGAAGATTGACGATGATTCCCGAAGCACATACTTTTCTTTAAAAAACTGTACGTATGTACAACATGCGGGTAAATAAGTAACTATGTTCTAAGCGTATAGCGGCGTGCATAGCGTACGGGGTAGGCAGAGAGCCCTGTACCTATCTCCGTGCTGCAACGCTTGTCGGTTGCGGCCGTCGAATGAGACCCACATGGCGTTTCTCGCTTCCGGGGACAGTGCGATCTAGAATATAGCTTTAAATTAACTGTGGGATATACTTACTGCCTATGGTGAAAAATATCATTCTAAAGTAATACAAACCTGTAAAGAATTAATAGTTAAAACTAAAACTTATAATGGATATCATCATATATTATAAAATAAAAATTTGTGCATTTTTTTTACAATTACAATCGTTTCAGGAATTACTTTTGATAAAGATTATACTTAATAAATTACCAGAAAAAATATTGGTCAAATATTCATTTTACTCACAAATAAAATTCTGGCTTGCCCTCATACTTTGGTACGGCTCACGATCTTGCCCTTTCCGCCCATGAACATGATCTGCCCGAAATCATTCGGGCAATCTCGAAACACACGTAAATCGTAATGTCTTATTTATTAAGTTTTAATTAAAACGCATAATTACCTTGAGTTCCACTCCAGCGGGGACCACAATAGGCCTGAAGGACAGCGAATGAGGGCAGATGGGGGTGACCATTATAGCCGGGACTGACGGGTGGATCATACTCGCACCCGCTGCCACTGCGTACGCTGTGCTACCCGTTGGAGTTGATACTATTAGGCCTGGAGAGAGATATTAAATGTGGTATTTAGTGGAAAAAGCGGCTAAATAATTGTTTATATTAAAGAGAGTAGCAGTCGTGGCCCAGTGGTATCGGCCGCGACTTACGACTTGTAGATCGTAGGTTCGAAACCAGACAGGCGCTTTACTTTGAGTAAATCATTTCATTACCACTGCCCTCAAAACGGTGAAGGAAAACATCGTGAGGAAACCGGCCACGTGCTAGAACCAAAAATTCGAAGAAATGTGACATCTACCAACCCGCACTGGGCCCGCGTTGTGGATTACGGCCCACTCCCTCTCACAGAGAAGAGGCCTGTGTCCCAGCAGTGGGAACATTATAGGCTGATTATGACTATGATTAAAGATTCTGATTTTCAAGACATTTCTTAGTTTGGGATTGCCGTCCACACTGTTGTCATGTACACTCCTTGGTTATAAATACTAAATAAGTATTGCTGCTAAATAATAACTGCTGCAATAGGTACTGGAGTTGCTGGTTTAGATTTCTAAGCCTTGGATCAACTACCAAAAGTTTGCGGTGCTTTGGTCAAAACTCACGATATTATTAATACAGTATTCCTACCAAAACAGATAGGAAAGGTCAGAAGGCATTGCCTACAGGTAAAATCTGCTTCTTGAATAAATAAAGAACTTGGGATAACGCAAACCTGACCGTGCAATAAAAGTGACTTCCTTACCATCTCCTTGCACGGAGGTGATATGCTTCCCGTCCAGGAACAGGTCAATATTGGAGAGATACGGCGAGGGTCCCCTATCTACCACCACCTCGTTGAGTACCAGGATTGTGGTGGGTTTCTTCTTCTCCTTGCCATCTTTGTCGTCGCGACTCTTGCGCAAAACCACGCATTGGAGACGCGACCGTAAAGTTAGGGCGGCGTGGCCTGAAAAATATGTATGACTTATGAAATATAAGGAAATATTCACTACGGGAAACTTAAACCTGATCATGGGAAAAAAATTGGTTCGAAAAATTTACTATTTTCTATTTCTTATTGGACACAACTACAATAACAATATACTCTAACATAGTATTAAACAAGGTGTAATTGAAATAACTTACTGAAAACCTGAAAATGGAGCCAATGTGTTCATGATTTTGAACAACTTTTGCTATGAGAACAATATACATTTTGTCGAAAATTTTCATGCCTAAACGTCTTGAAGAAGGCAGACAAAGAAGACTCGATGCAAAAACCCGTGAGCTACAATGATCGGGATCTACTACAGCATAGAACTGCTATTGATAAGGTGAGACAATTATTACAAGCGGTAATTAGTGTAGGCTTACCTTCTAAAACGTTCATAACTTGATCCTGGAAGTTGTTGAACTCAAAAGGCGTGAGGAATCCTAGCGAGCCCAAGTGAAATGCCATCACAGGAGGAACGGATTGCTGGAAACGTGTTAAATACAAATTAGTTATCTAGTGGCATTAACGGGGCATATCGCTTCCATTTTCTGTGAGGGTTTAGTCTGAAAGTTAAAAGAGCAATAATTGCCTATCTTTATTAACTTGTATAAGTCCGGTTAACAACAGAAGTCGTGTTGTTGATATGTACAAAAGTAGCTCAAGCGATGGCAAAAAGATTTGCTAGTATAGAGGTATGAGGAACAGGGTGTAAAGTTCACTCATCCTCCATAGAATAGGGAGGATCCTCCGACAAGACGGGTGTCGTGTCTGGTGGGCAACTGCCCAATGCCAATGCCCATGCCCATGCCCATGCTGCCCATTTTGGGCTGTTGTATATATGCTAGTAGCGCGGTAAACTCTGCTTGCGAGATGCAGGATTTTGTGTGACATTAGTATGATGCGTAGTTCGTATGTGGCGGTGTAGATGCCGCTACACTAGTCTGCAAGATTGTCAACAGGGCAACATTCCCGGGGTGCGTCAAACGTAATAATGTATATTGTTAATCTCCTGCTAAAAATGCAACCATAGACTCCCCGTACAGTTCAAAGAGAAGCGAAAAGAACGCTTGGCGAAAAGAAGGCTTGAAATAATCTTACCTGGAACAGAGAGCTAGCATGCAACAGTGTCCCATCTCCGCCCAAACAGATGATGAAATCGATCTTGTCAGTCAGGTCATCAGTGCCAGCCCTGAAGGTCATCAGCCTCTCCTTGATGGAGGAGAAATCCCCGTACTCGGCCAGTAGCCTGTCATCCAACACCGCTGCCTCCACGAACACTACCATACTTTTGTCCTGGAATTATTATTATTAAAATATTGTTAGACATGTGTGACAACCTCGCCGCCGCGCCGGTCTAATCATAAGTGTTATAATTCTGAGTGTGGGGTCCTATAAGGTTTTTGCGATTCCCCGGTCCCAGGGTAGTATTATAGGGTTTTTTTATTTGGGTTAATTTCGGCTTTTGGATTTGATCCTGGTTAGTTGATAACGTATGGTATGAAGTTCGATCAATAACCGCACCAGCGGCGCGGCATGTGGCCACCTATCATTTATGACTCAATTTGAACTATTATTTCATCGTGAACTGGTAATTTACTTCTCTGAATATTTGATGTAGGTACGTTTCAAGTTCATATCAATCAATAAACAATCGATTTATCTACAAAAATGATTGAGCAAGTTTATTTGTCGAAATAGTAGTAACAGTACCTACAGATGTTACCTAATGTGTATTTTCAAGTTAAAAAAAAAAAGCTTCATATTATGTCCTTACATATTATGACATTGGCGATTTGTCGAACTGACCATTTTTATTATCTAAAAAATCTGGTGTTTGGTTAGGAATTCCAAATTGTTTAGTCTTGTGTATTACTTAATTGTTTCGAATTTAGTGATGCATTTGTTTTCGCGCCATTTGATTTTTCTTTGACATCGGTCTGTTCACATTAGTTAGTATCGAAAACTTTGTTTTTGTTGATTTAGAGAGCTCAAGGACTAAGATCACCACGGTTTCAAAAATTAAATATTTTTTTAAATACAACAAGATCACCTTCTAAACCACTTCAAAAAAGGAGGTGGTTCTATGTTCATCTGCATGTATTTTTTTTTTTTTGTATGTTCGTCGCTATCTTCGCCAATTGCTAACAGATTAGGATGATTCTTTTTTTTTTGGAAAAGTATTCTCTAGAGATAGTCTCGTTTTTTGGTGAAGATCTGATGAAAACCTTCGGAGATAGAACAACTCCTCAACAATGAACTGTGCACGTAGTGTGATTTGATTATTGTACTGAAGTTCAAAGAAAATTGCTGGTTAGTTAGCTACATAAGGTGGTGGTGATCATGGAATTCAAAGTTATGTTATAGATCCTCTCATAGGTCCCTCATCGAAGGAACAGTACACATATTGTGAATGGGTAATCGTACGGAAAACGAAATAAAGTTGTTGAGCAAGAAGGTAGTTTCTTGCTCACCAACTAGTGGTACACGAATTTGTGAAACCACAACAAAAAAAAAAAATTATAAATAAAAAACATTTTTTTCATAAAGTATAACCGACTTCTAAACAGAAAACACTTAAAATTAAATATGACAGCAGTCTTAAAAAAAAAAAGTTGAAATAACAACCAACCTTATCGGTCCCTCTTAGTCGGTGTCTTTTGCTTTGTTTTATTTCTTGCCAATTGCCACCGCATTCCGAAACAAGTTATTTTGCACTTTGTAACTAGTGTTCTCTTTTTATAATTCGGTTCTATTTTAACCTTTTAATCGCTTACCGGCGTAAGAGGCGTAAATGGACATGGCACGAAAATATTTGTCGTATTAATCCGGCGATTAATACGACAAATATTTTCGTGTCCATTTCGCCAGGGTCGTATATTTACTTCAAAATACCACAGCTCGTTTAATCTGCTTTTTATTTAGGTAAGTAATTGCGCTGTATTCTACCAGTTTTTTTTTTCGGGCGCTGATGCACTACTTCTGATATGAAGTCGGGCGGCTAAAAGGTTAATAAATGCCTTGAAAAAATTGAACCAACTTTTAAGGCTGCTCTCATATTTATTTCACGTCTATAGAAACACTTACCCAGGAGGGCTCTGAGGTTTTAATAATAAAAGATACACGTAAAAGAAATGCGAATTTAAAATGTTACTAAGTATAGTGTCGATACCAACTGCTTGCAGTTCCGCTTTTTAGGTTAGGGAAAATGGCGTGACGGAAGTCGCATACCGAGACAAAACAATGTAATAATAAAGGAGAAAGTTTTAATAATTAGAAGATAGACAGATAAATCATTTATTTTAGAAGAGCGTGTTCAAACTCAAACTCAAATGAATTTATTTCAAATAAACCAATTAAAGGCACTTTTGAATTATCAAGGGGTCGGTCAGTCAGAAAGATGAAGCTAGTTGCCCATTCCAAAGCGTAGGAGGTACCTATGGAGAAAAACGGGCAAGAAACTCCATGGACACTCTTTTAAATCAGAATAATAGGGTTACAAAGTATTGGTAACAGGAAAAGTAATCAATTTTTGATTATAAGAACTTGAACAATGAATAAATGATAAATGATTTTTATTTTGTAAGTAGGTTTGCACAAACACTTTTACACATCATTCATATTTTTTATAAAACTAGATGAGGTCGGCGTTTCCTATCTGACTACTCTGAGAAGAAAGGCCGAAACAAACTCAGAGGTCACAGTCTCTTTTAAAGTCCAGACATAATCTTGGTCAGGTTATATGAAGACCATGTAGATCAATGTCTGAGATGGTCTTTTGAGGAAAGAACCACACAGATTGAGAGGACCTGTCCAGTCAGTGCAAGCATTTGTCAGAAATCGTGCAGCTCAACTCAAAACTTAAGGAGCTCAACGATTCGACGAACAATACCAAAGAAAGGACATTTGGGTAGGCCACATAAATTACTCAAACTCCCAGACCTAGAAAAAAAACTAACAGAACAAAGAGAATAATAAAAATTAAACAAAAAAAATAACAATAAAATGACCCACATTGTCTTCACATGCACAATAATTAAAATAATATAATACTTTACAAAGTAAGCAAATGTCAATGTTTATATAAAATTCATTAATTAATGTCAATGTGTATATAGAAAAAAATAATAATAATAAAAACATTCAAAATGTAAAAATTGGAAGCAACTCAATCCCAAGCCTTTTTGTCCTCAATACAATCCTTAACAGTATAAAAGGCTTTCTGGCACAACTTACGTTTAATGAATGATTTGAATTTATTAAGGCTTAGATCTTGAACGTGGCTTGGTAGTTTATTATAAAAGCGTATACATTGGCATCTGAACGAGCCACCTATTTTTTTGAGCCTTGTTGTAGGTACAACAAATTTGTGTTTGTTCCTCGTATTTATATTATGGATATCACTGTATTTTTTAAACAATTTTATATTTTTATGGGCATATAAAAGATTTTCATAAATATACTGAGAGGGCACAGTCGTCACATTAAACTCTTTAAATTTTTCTCTGAGAGAGTGTCTCGGACTTAGTTTATAAATTGATCAAATCAATAAATATCTTGACTTAGCATATGAGGTTTTTGACATGTGGATTGTGAGCTCGGCTGTCATTGTGCCAATTAACGTAGCGGCCAATGGCATGATGGCCGAAAGCCTCGATCAACATCTCTCGAGGCTCTCTTTAGGCGGTTGGATAAAGGGCCTGATTCAGAACTCGATATAGCTTACATCGTAAGGAAGTTCCTGTCTCTTCCTGCCCTAACCACCGGTAGCTTGGACCCTGGTCCCGATACCGGTGGCCTAGTACTTTTTTAAATGTATTTTTTTTAAGGTTTTTACAAAAATATTTAAAAATGTATTTAATAAGAAAGAAAATTAACAATAAATCTTTGTAAATATGATTATAAGAACTTCTGATAAAGTTTTGTAAAACGATGGCCAGCCGTTCTACTCTGTAAAAATCTCACTGTGAAAACTTTGGCAAGGTGAGTTGTGCCTGTGAGCTTGAAGTGAACTGTCATTCCACCTGATGATTGACACCTAGGGTTTGACACTATTGACAGCTCACTTCACCTAAGTTTTCACGGTGAGGAAAAGCCGCCAGAACTCTATGGAACTAAGTAACTCCATACTCTGAAGGTAAGTTGTCAAAAAAATAGCGCTAGGAATTAGTTAACAGCTTCAGGGCGTATGTTGCGCCCAGTTTCGCTTCTATAGGAAGTAAGATTTTTTCAACAGTTTTAAGAACGATAAATAAATGAAAAGCGGACTCTATCTTCGCGTATTCCGCATATTCTGGAATGCATAGTTCCGGTACAATTTCCTTGCCTTTAAATAATAGTTTTAAAATCAATATATTGTTTAACTAAATTACAATTAGCTACGCAATCAATTGGATCGATCTGTGCATGCACATGGCCAATCTGAGTCAACGTACCGCGAATAACTTTTGGCGCCTATAAACTATAATTAGGACAGAGGTGAATCACCTTTTATTGAGTAACTTCGCACCGTCCCAATTTTTTTTTGTTATTTTATTCCATGTTTTAATTATTAGGAACCCTCACGGGCGTCCCGGTCTCCAGAACACCCTACCAAAGTTTTATCACAATCTGACCAATGGATACAGAACGCATAGAGGACAAACAAACAAACATTGATTTTTATTTATATAGATTACTAGCTGCGCCCCGCGGTTTCACCCGCGTAAGTTTCGGTTTAGGGTTATGAAAAATAGATAGTAGCCGATTTTCAGACCTACTGAATATGCATGTAACATTTCATAAAAATCGGTCAAGCCGTTTCGGAGGAGTATGGTAAGTAACATTGTGACACGAGAATTTTATTTAGAAGCTTTGGTCTGGCACTTGTGTGTCAATTCAAGGTATTGTTGTGACACAGTTGCCTTCCTTTACAGGTGAAATAATATATTACAAAATCAGGCTTGTATTCCCCGAAGACTGAGGCATACAGAATACTCACATTTCGCCAGTTAATTTTAAGTAATATAGTAGTAATATTATATAATAATAATATTTTTTTATTCAAGTAAAACTAAAGTAAAAATATGATTTACATTAATTACAATCTAGGAAAGTTACATTCTAACTGTAATGTAGACTTGCCTGATCTAGGTTTATGAAAAACCTGTGTTTCAGGCCATCAATTTACATCAAACATTTAAAAAGAAGACAACAATAAATGTATTACAAGCTAAATTGAAAAGAAGGTATAATATTTTCAATATTGAGAGCCAATTGCCATCAATCGGGCCCAAAACCAGGCTGGTACTGGGAAATTCCTTACGAAAAATCCTAATAACACTCGCCTGGCAATCGAACCCAAGTAAAATCACGCTCTGCAGCGTTTACGATACCAACCACCATGATGGGTATGACGACTAACGCAGACAAAAAATAATTTGAATGATTCGATGACTGGGACGGTGTAGAAGTGTGGTTTTATGTAACATCATCTCTGATACAGCATTTTTTTTATTTTCCTTAAACACATAGTCATTTCGAAATTACTGATTACACTACACCCCATTATTGTCACAGATCAACATTATAATAACTAGTTTTAGATTTTGCCAGTCACCCTTGCCTAGTCATGACAATTAGTACCTACCTACCTATTTACAAAGCCTCATCACATAGGTAAATGTACAGACGCCAGCACATCAACCTACCCGAAACTGTCAAATTTTCCCAATCAACTTTGAACGTTATGCTTCAGCGATAAAGTTGAAATCTATCAAAGAAATTTGACAGATTGTAGTAGCTTGATGTGCTGGCGTCTGTACCTACTTATGTATGTTTAGTCTACACTCGACTCTAAAGTCCAACCCCTTTACCTACTAATAAACGATGTATAGCGTCTGTACAGTTACACAACGATTTGTCTTCCTCTTTCGAAAGTCAAATTACTGACGATTGAAAGAGAGAAATCGGTGTGTAACTATTCATCTGATATAATACGTTTATCAGTAAGGGGGTAAGTATTTGAATATGTTCAGTAATGAAAGTGGTGCGGTGGTCGTAAAAACTGACACGTTTTGGTCATTTTAAAGGCAATTTAAACATTATGAAAAGTAAATGGACGAACATAAGAGGGCACGACAGTTCAATCAATCAACTCAGCCTATCGCAGTCCACTGCTGGACAACACTCTGACTGACGTTCGCCAGGACAGGTCAGGTAGCTGATCAAATCTATACTAATAATAAATCTGTAGAGAGGTCAATTCTGTACATGATATATATTTTCAAAATAACTATCAGGGGGTAATAAGTGATCGATACTGATGCCAAAAATGCAATCAGTAAAATTTTTGTCTGTCTGTCTGTCTGTCTGTCTGTCTGTATGTTCCTTATAGAAACAAAAACTACTCGACGGATTTTAACGAAACTTGGTACAATTATTCTTCATACTCCTGGGGAGGTTATAGTATACTTTTCATCACGCTACAATGAATAGGAGCAGAGCAGTGAAAGGAAATGTTGGGAAAACGGGAGAAGTTGCTCCATTTTTTAAGCTTCCGTCGCGTGTGCAGCCTTAATGGTTAAAGCTACATAGAAATCATTTATGACGGAAATGTTCTACATAAAATTATCTAAAAAATATCCTACTACAGCATATGTCTATCTTTTATGGTTGACTCACAATAACACGTGTAACTCCCGATACCTTAGCAGTTCGGAGCTTTCTGATTATATTTGTTTACTCTTACGTTTATAATACTCTCACTCATCCCTAATTAAAAGAAGTTAATATTATTACCTATTCAATAAAAAAAGAATCTTAGTAATCGGTATAGAAACACCAAACTTATACATGAAATACGCTAATAAGCCATCGCGCCGTCGCGCGTGAATACTGAATCATTCCATAAGGATTATTTTTGTGTAACGGTTGCCGCGCTCGACGCGGGTCGCGGCGGTAGGGTAAGGGAGGTCCGAGCGCGAGCTTCATTCAATATTTGGCTGTTGATGCGTTCAGAGCGTTCGACCTTATTGACAGACGATAATTGATATTAACAAACCGTGCTTATCAGCGCGACTTTTAGTCTTTAAATAGTTTATTTGAATTTATTTTGTTGTTTTTTATAAAATACTTATTAGTTGTTGTGTTATTAGACCGACACAGAACCCAAAAATGTGATTAAAAAAAAATTCTGTCTGTCTGTCTGTTTGTTCAGGCATCACGCAAAAACTACCGGTTCGATTACGATGACACTTGGTATAATTATTCTTTATTATCCTAGGCACCACACTGGGTACTTTTTATCCCGGAAAAAAATATACAATAAAAAACAAACTTAATTTTGCGGTTCGATCCCTAGACCCGATTACTGTACCAACCGCAAATAATAAGTTTGTCGTAGTACACGACGAAGATAATAATAATAGGCGAGCGTTCGTTCATATTAGCATTCTATAAATTGTATGTTTTAACTGCTACTTGCAATTCAAAAACGTGCTTTTCAGTGCGACCTTTTTATTCCTTTTAGTTTTTACTAAGTACAGTTTAAGGTAGAGTTATTTAGGTTTATTTTTATAAGTCGTTTTTATATGTAAGTATAGATTTTAATTTAAAAGTATGGGTAGTATATTTGATAGTGTACGTAGTGACCGTAGGTTATTTTATAAAACTGTTAGGTAGGATTAGTCATTCGTATAGATATTAGTTTTTAGGGATTTTGCTTATTTATTGAGTTTAGATTAGTTCATCATCTGCCTCATCTGCCTAGCCTTTTCCCAACTATGTTGGGGTTGGCTTCCAGTCTAACCGGATGCAGCTGAATACCAGTATTTTACATGGAGCGACTGCCTATCTGACCTCCACAACCCAGTTACTGGGTAATACGATACCCCTTGGTAAGACTGGTTGTCAGACTTTCGGGCTTCTGACTACCCGTAACGACTGTCAAAGATCCACGAATGACAGCCGGGACCAACGGCTTAACGTGCTTTCCGAGGCACGGAGGGGTCTCCATATGTAAAGATGGTCACCCATCCACAGACCAACCGCGGCAAGCGTAGCTTAACCTGATCGATCGACCTGTGCGGCTGTTATTATTTAGCCACGTATCATCAGAAATAGGTTTATTTAGGTAGGTAGGTATTTTATTTTCTGTTATTGAGTTTTTTTTTTTTATTAGGTAGGTACTTAGGTTTACTTTTATAATCTAATATAAAATTCAAAGTCCTGTGATCCTGTCTGATTGATTATATCAATGCACAGCCTAAACCGCTGGTCATAGAGACATAAAATTTGGAGTGTGTTCTTTGTGAAGTGTATATAGGTATCCACTAAGAAAGGGTTTTTTGAAATTCCACTCCTAAGAGGGTGAAATTTCACGCGGACGAAGTCGCGGGCAGAAGCTAGTATTAAATAAACTAATTTTTATTAGATAGAGGAACCATGAATTCCTCCAAGTTACAACAAACAATGCTTCTGCAAATTGCTTTTAGAAAAGTTTCCGTTAATTTGAATGCTTTATTATTTTAAGCATTTACATACATACATGCTTATTCTCAATATCATATTATTTGTTTTATTTTATTAAGTTGTTTTGATCTTATATATTTATTTTCTCTTTATCTACCTACTTTCCCATCGCAGGTATGCTGGAAGAGTTTTTTTTTAAATATTCTTCACCTTTTACCTATTTAATTTTATCTGATCTTTTTTTCTTGTCAGTTTATATTTATGTGTGTTCATAAATCGTTTACTTAATAAAAAAATGTTAACACCCACTAAGTATCGAACTTTCTCGAGTTGCAGTTAACAGTACTTTGTAACATACACACGATACGAATTAATGAATGAACTAGTACAGATACAAGTATCTCTTACATCAATTTCAAGTAATTATAACTATAACGTAGAGTTCAACGATTTACTAAGACGAAGAATACTTACATTTAGCCTAATGGACTTTTACTAACGTTATTATTGTCCACACGTTCAGTGGTTCGAATATCATCAGTGTTCAAAGTCTTGCGTGGACAGGGGTCGAATGACCAGCACCTTAATTACGTAAACACACTATCGATCACAATTTGAATAATTTTGAAGGATATTTATTGCTAATCCATTGATTCATTTGTTCGAAAAATTTATCTGCTCAACAACGTAATAACGCAATGAATGTTGTGGAATTGTCAAAATGAAAGCCAGAAAGCCATTGCTACTAATAGTGGGTTACGCAATTACCCTGCTGAGGCCCTAGCACGAACGCATGACGTAAATGTAACGTAAATCCGAACTATCTTATGCCTAGCATTTTATTTTTTCTAGAAATACAATACGACGGACGGTTGAAAGGCTAATATGATCTAAGCGACATTTTGTAAAACTTGGACGGCGACGGATCAAAAGACGGAGAATAATTTGCTGATTCCGAATTATAACTCAATATTGCAAAAAATGTCGCTTAAATCAATTAGCCTTTCAACCGGTCGAATAGATATCACCCATAGATATGAATAAAGTCTTATAACTAAGTAAATCTTTTGTGCAAAACGAGTATTTTCAATTAAAAAATCCTTGCCAATGATACAAGTAAGATCAAGATTAGTAACTACTGCACCAAGTAAATAATAAACTGTTCAAATTCAAACTTGTACCGAAGGATCAAAATTTAAGTTTTTTTTTTTAATGTTACTCTTTATAAAATAAGAATCTAGCCATAACTTGGAACCCAAAATGAAGACTAGGACTGCTCTAAAAGCCTATATCCAGCATCTGCTCACAATTTACAAGAGAAAGGCTCAACTCACATGAACCAGCCAGTGTACGAGCTGCACGAAGGGCGCCAGGATGGTGGCGTCGTGCACCTTCTTTATGACCAGCACCGTCAGCGGCGGCTTGTACCATGTCAGCCGCTGCGACGCTGGGTCCTGGATCTGCCTGGAATTTTAGTAGGAAATCTTTAATATTTAAGTAAGGAAGTTTTAATATTGGTACAATATGGTATTCTACAATTAATTAACTCAGCCTACTACTGGACATATGTCTATAGAGGTATGAGGAACGAGGTGTAAAGTTCACCCATCCTTCATAAAAAAAGGGAGGATATTCCGATCAGACGGGTGTTGTGTCTGGTGGGCAACTGCCCGTCGATTGATGTTGGGACCGTGTATATTATGCTAGTTGCGCGGTAAACTCTGCTTGCGCGATGTAGGATTTTGTGTGACGTCAGTGTGATGCGTAGTTCGCATGTGGCGATGTAGATGCCGCCACTGGTCTCTGTCAAACTGCGCCACAAAACCCGCTCCTCCGACTTCCGCATCCAGTCTACCCAGTGGTAGACTGGAACTAGATTCTAGCTGAGTTCAGCTGGTCTAGGGGTCTAGAATCATGTGCAAATTTTTTTGTTTCAGGTAGCGCGTTGATGTCCATACCTGTCTGTATAATATTAGGTAACACACATTTAATACTCGCCATTTAAATATCTACGCAGAAAAATATATAATTCGTTAATATATGTGCGATCAGATCATTGACGTCGTATCTTGATATAATAAATCATTAGCCTTGAATTATTAACTGGAACCGCAGTGAATAAAGTACGTAACAAAATAATAACGTAATTTATCGTGAAGGTAACTTTAAAAATAAAGATTTCAAATAAGTGCTAAGGCCGTTGTACTATTGCTGTCGGCCAAACAAACGATTGTATTGACAGAAATTAAGAGCAAAAAACAACTTTATTGACTACAAAAAGCCTATGTTCAGAGACGATTTTGATATTAATTTGTATCTACTTAAATTCAAGGTAAAGTAAAAAATAAAATTCAAAGACTGAATAAGCTAAACATCTCTGAAAATCTTAAATGCAGGCTTTCTGTATGCATAGCGGTTTGTGCGATTTTCTACATGTAAGGTGTAAAAATATCTATCAAATACTTAGCCGTTATTTACTCATTCTGTACATATACAAACTAGGTAACATATATTGACCAAAGATTATTGCTGGAAACGAACTGAATTTTTGGTCTGAAAAATCACTGTTTACGGCAGAGCGCAATGTAATGTAACGCACACAAAACATTGTGCTAATGGGTGCATGCAACGGTACAGGAGTTTTAGGGTGTTTAAAGTTAAGTTATAACATTCAACATAACGTTTTCGTAAAAACAATAATAAAAAAAATCTTTGGCTCTCAATATCGCTGTAACCAAAAAAATCCCAGGCATGGTTCAGTACAAAAAAAAAATTACAAAGACAGAATACAAGACGTGATCTCGGCTTCGTTAAGCGTCTTTTTACACTCGTTGTATTAAACCTAAAGTAGTACGCAAAATACGCGTATTGACGTGGAGTTGCGGACACCAGCCCGTATTACCTAATATAATGAAGTACATATGTTTATTAAAATGCTGGTATATTACTCACATAACCATGGCAGAGTTTTTCATTATCCTTCCGCATGGTCCAAACTGCTGTATCGGCGACGGTGCGTTCAGGGACCTCGTCCGTCTGCAAAATAACACACATACCGTTAATAACGTGTATGCTAACCTTCAGACTATTCTACTGATTATACTTCCGTGTTTAGGATTATAATACAATTTGTATATAATTTGGAAGATTCTGGAAATGTTCAAATTCAAATAATTTTATTTTCTCTTCACAAACAATGGTATCATATAAATTTAGACAAGCTTCGAAACCAGTTTGTGAGAGACTGGTGTCTGCACTAGGAATACCTGTATAGCAGATCACCAGGGTCCCACCACACGGTATGAGAACATAATTACTTATTTAGTAAATGTGAAGGGATACAGGGCATAATATAAAATCAATGAGAAACACACAGATTAAAAACAGTTAAATGTTAAACGTGTCTGGAGAATTTATAACGTCTACTGATGAAGATAGTCTTATAATTTCTTGGTCATTGAATTAATCATGTATATTTCTAGGAACTCATAATCTCGGCAGGGATAAAATATGTTCGCAGTATTATAAAACTTTGTTTCGGTTTTCTTTTGGTCTATCTTTACATCGTGTTTATTAATAACGGGGTTAAGACGTTGCTGATTGACAACTTATTGGTCTGATTATATGATTTCCTATATCTATACATACCCCTCTAACCAGAGGAGGCCTGTGTCCCAGCAGTGGGAACATTATAGGCTTATTGTTCTATACATACAGCAGCGGTACATCTGCGGGAAAACCTCACCTCTTAGGTTAAAATCCTTTTTTCCAAATAATGACTGTTAAAATGAGTTTTTTCAAACGGAATTCTTATTTTTGACATGACAGCAAGTCATATTTGATTAATCATTTCTTTTTTCTTGTCAATTGTTGACCAGGTTTCACCTGATATAATTTGAAGATTCTGGTAATCTGTTCCCAAATGCTGATATTATACATCCATGCACTGATTCCTGCTAGCGTATTATGGTTAAAGTCTTGATGTCGAGCTTCATCATAAGCTGACCACACCATCTGGTGTAGCATATTTTCCAAACCGGGTATGTATTTTTTCTTCTAATTTCTTGCGTTCTTCTCCCTGAGCGGACTTTTCTCCTTTTTCTCTGATCTGACACCTTATTTTGTGTAGCCAGTCAAAAAGGCGCTTTGCCTTTTTCCCGGATACCGGATCATCCAACTGGTTTGTGAGTCGCAAATTGTTGCATACTCCAACCTAGCTGCAGAGTATTCCTGTAATTGGACTCCCGCGCGGCGCCGGCCTTGGCTGCTGAACTTCGTGACTACCTTCGCCTGTGTCCAGGAAAATACGATCGAATATAATTTTTTCTTTTTAACACGGAAGCTCCTTGACCTTTTTTATCTCAGGACAACTGAGCTAATGTATGTTTTATAATTAATTCTTTTTAAAATATTTTCTAATGAGCAGTAAACCCGATTGCAATCAGGTAAAAATTCATGAAATTCGTTATGAAATTTTGTACTTACCTACCTACTAAAAAATATCCTGATTTTGATAAACTCTCTTAATTCTTCGTTTTTTTCCTAATATTTTTACACCAACAATAATTGTCAAATAACAAACCTCCGTGTTTTATATTTAGATTTATTTTATACATTTTATCAAATTTTAAATTTCTTATCAAATTGTACGTTTTATCTTCAATGCAGTGATTCTTTTTATTTTCGCTACAATCCATATTAGAATGAAAGTTGCCTTTCGTGTCTGTCTGTGACTGCGCTGTTCTGCTAAACTCCGCAAAGGATTATGATGCGGGTTTCACCATCATTTAGAGAATTTATTCCGGAAGTTTTATGCGTATATAACATTGCTGTTAAACTTACATAATAAAGAAATCTCGACGTTTTGACAAGTCGTAAAAACTGTGCGAAGCATGGGTGGATCGTTAGTAAATAATACATTTATTATACGTATGTAATAGGTAACTTATATTCTGATGTATGTACCTATGGTAAAATCACACGTGAAATAAACGTGACAAAATATTTGAAAAAAAAAGCAAGTAATTGCGACCTCTAATGTCAAGTCAACTCTGCCAACAATGTAAAATTCAGAATATTTAACGTTTAAACTTGCTGGTGGTGTTTTTAAGTCATGCAGATGTTTAAGTAGGTGTAACGGAAATAAAGTGCTTTTTATTAAATACGGAAATATCTACCATGAAAAGAAAACATAATCTATATCTGATCTACTATAAAGAGGTAAAATTTGTGATTTTGTGTGTAGGGGTGATCTTCGGAACTATTGATCCGAATCTGCAATTCTTTGCATAAATGGGAAGCTACAGTATGCCGAGTGCTCTAAGATAGGTATGTTTTATGTTAAAACAGGAAATTTCGCGCGGACGAAATCATTTGGCTATTCAAAATAAAAATCTTTCCATATATTTTCTAATTAACGTCAGTATATCACATTAATTCAGATATTTCTCATTATATATTTTATTTTTTTATTATTATTACTTGTATTTATCGTTGGTCCTTTTAATTATTGAGGTTAGTAAGGTTAACCTTGTTTTATATAGGGTTGAAATTGTAACGAGTTCACATCATCTGTTCAAATAACTGTATACCTACTCATAAAATAAAACTGCATAATAATATTATTTAAATGGTCTTCTTATCCGCGATGTTGCATTCCGACCTTAAGGTCGCCTGCCTTAAGGCAGCACCGGCTTTGCACATGGCAGGAATGTGACCGGTTATTTTTTTCATCATTGGTTTCATAAATGTTATTATTATAAATACTCAATTGAACATCATAAAAAAAATATATAATTTAAAATGTATTTAGTCGAAACTATAAACATATCCATTTTGCGCTAATAAAAATATTATTGAACCCTCTAAATAATGATTGCGCCTCTTTTTGTGAACATCAAAAGACCATTAATTAAAAAAAAGTGTTTATACAATAAGTTTTTACAGGATCAGTTAAATATTTCCCATTTAAAAGTATGGGTAACTACAGTTTTTGCGCGAAAATGTTCAAGTAAAATGAATCATCAAAAGATTTACCTACACTTTTTTATTACAACGTTTATAAAATTATGCCTTTTTAGGTAATTTATTCAATATAGTTATGAATTTCTACATGTACGTATTAAAAGACAACGTCGAAATATTGCGTTTCAAAATTAATTAATAATTCATTAAAGTGAATGAGTATATTTAGGTACTGTTGCGCATGTTGTACTGTAAAAAGTCGGAAGAACAATCAGATGAGAATTCCGTTTTACAACCCCGTTTGGGGTGGACAGATGAACACGCGTTTCCGAGTATCTACCCTAGGGTAGATAATAAGAATAAAACATTTTTGCAAAAAAAAAAAAATTTGGTCACATTTTCAAGTTTTATTTGTAAGACCGAAAACTCATTTTTAATAAGTAGGTTATTGCTGGCATCAACACCCAAGTAAATAAATAACAAGCACAAATACCTGAACGTGTGTACTATAACGCTTCCATTGAAGAGGTGGACGTTTGTCGCAACAGACTCAAAATAACGAACTAAATACACAGACACGAACCGCCACAGAGCTACACTTCTTATGTTAATTTATTTTATTCACATACAGGCAGCTCTCATTTGTTGTGCCTTTTGTTTTTGCATTTGTTATGCTTTTTGTTAGTTATAAAAGTTTAAACCTGTTTACTTTTTCATATATTTTTTAAGTTTTTTTAACTTAAAAGTGTTAATCAAAAGGTTTTTATGTACACTTCTAAATTAATCTTAGATATTATTAATATTATAAAGAGGTAAAAATTGATTCAGAAAATTCTTTCACTAATGTGAAGCTTGCCCAGTGTCATAGGATATGTTTTAGGTTAAAACAAGAAATGTCACGAGGACGATGTCGCACGCAGAAACTGGTAGTATTGTAAAGAGGTAGAATTGTTTGTTTGTAAGAGGTAATATCTGGAAGTATTGATCCGATAACAAATATTCATACACTGATAGAAAGCTACACTATTGCGGAGTGCGATAGGATAATTATGTTTCTTCAACGCGGGAGAAGAAGCTGAAAAAAATATCTCTCTCTTTGTCTCTTGACAGAGAGAAAGTCGCATGGAGGGGGCATAACGCTTTTTCTTTACGTGACGATTTCTACCAGTTTAATCCTACCGCAAGCCGCGTTAAAGAAAATTTCGTTCCAATAAAAATATACCTTCGTTACAATTTTTTGTCTCCTATAAAACCTTAGTCATCTGCTAGGCTGCAGACACAAAACCGGTTTTATTTAAAAAAAAAAAACATTGTTATTGCGTACTACTTTGTCGATAGATTTGCTTTATTGAATTATCATGTTGATATTAATGTTTATAACCATCACATGCAACAGTTCCTAAATTACCCTAGGCTGAAAAAAAATTTGTTTTTCCTAGAATATAATAATCTTTATTATGTACACGATATAAAACACAGACATAATCATATAAATTTTACAAAGGGTGACACAA
This sequence comes from Gortyna flavago, assembly GCA_963669345.1. Lineage (NCBI taxonomy): Eukaryota > Metazoa > Arthropoda > Insecta > Lepidoptera > Noctuidae > Gortyna > Gortyna flavago. The sequence continues at coordinate 5,147,108 of OY770144.1, forward strand.
TGGGCGGTCTTATCGCTAAGAGCGATTATTTAAAGAAAGCTAAGATTAAGAAAATCGTGTTGACTCTAGCATTACTTTAGGCATTTAAAATTGAGTCTTATTGCTTTGAAATGAGTTTTTTTTTTGGCCGAATCGGTGGTCAGCATGGCAAAATACGTGATTTTTGAAAGAAATACCTGTATTAAAAGTTACTGAAATCGATTCAGTAGACAATTATGAACAAACTACTTTCAGGACTTGCGTTTATCCTGTTACACTTTGTATGTAGTTCTTTTAAAATAATGCTAACGTAAATGTCTTAACACTTATTATTTAGTGATTACAGAAAGGAAATATCGTATTAAGAAGCACTTCCAGATATATACTAAAATAACACAATAATAATAATATCATAACACACTTGAACATATCTAACCGTTTATTTAACTTCACAAGTACATAATATTGTTAAGTATCCTTAAGTATATTTCCGCATACAATGATAACATCAACAACATAAAGTTTTGCTCATTTTTATATAATTGTAATATTCTTTAATAAAAATAGGTAAGTTTTAAATTTTTATGTAAATTAAAATACTTTTAAGACTTATTTTTTTTTAGCAATCTTGGACCAGTGGTATCCACCCCAACTACGAGTTTCAGTTTGTAAGTTCGAACCCAGGCAGGCACTTTGTGTATTTAATTTCATCACCACTAGCTTTCAAAACGGTAAAAGAAAACTTCGAGAGGAATGCTCTAGAACCAAAAAATTCGAAGACATGTGACATCCACCAACACTTCTGGACCCGCGTGGTGGACTATGGTCGCTTCTTCTCACAAAGAGGAGGCCTGTGTCCCAGCAGTGGGAACATTATAGGCTGATTATGCTATACAACATATTACTCCGGATGTTAATTACCTCAATACTTTTTACAACACACTGTACTTCATTTTAATGATTATGAATACAAAACATTATGCACAAGAACCAAAGTATTAACCTTATTGACATTATTAATGAGCAAAACATGACAGTCAGCACGAAAACGTCTTCAAGGAACGCGAATAAAGAAAAAAGTATACAAAAACCATTTAAAATGTGTGTACACACACAGTTGCTATTTATTGCGTGTCTTCACACCATTATAATGATATTTAGGAGTAAAAAACAAGTGTAGATACATAATAAAACAATAGAATAAGAAACCATTCGACCTGACTGAGAAAATTGCTAGTTCACGATTGTTTCTACTAAAGAAATATGCTGGAAAACCATGCATCGAAAACGAAGCGATGATCATCACAATTTCTATTAGAACAGCTTCTTTGGGGGTAGAGAAACAAGGTGAAATGTTCGGTCGTTGAAAAGGGGGGAAAACGGCTGATGTTGTCTGCCGAGCCTCTGCCCAAGTGACCACTGCACTTCTCTTGTGAAGAGAAACCCATGCATCGAAAACGAAGCGACGATCATAATAGCTTCTTGAAATGTTTCTCTTGAAAAGGGAAGATCTTCCACCAAGACAGGTGATATTGCCTGGTGAGCCACTGGCCACTGCCCAAGTGACTATTGCACTTCCCTTGCAAGTTGAATTTATTTTCGCGGGGTTGGTCCTTTTAGCAGGACCAAAGAAATGAGGAAAGTCGCTTGTTTCTGTGGCAGTACCATATACAAAATTGTCGCTATATAGATTTTATCCTGTGAGCCGTTTTATGGGTCTAGCCCGGGCAGTCCAATTCAGGCATTTGTATACACAGAATCAAGATTTTTCTAACTGAACAGACAGCTGTGCTGATGGGGAGTTTGTTCGCCACTTCTTTCTTGCGAAAGCATTATGGCGGGCGTTTTTGGAGACTGTCATAAATGTAACTTTGACGTTCGCAAAGTGCTGAGTTTCAGCCTAATTTGAATAAATGACTTTTGATTTGATTTATAAAAATCATGATGCTGTAATGATTACCCATTGACCTAGAATATTGTAGTTATGAATACGATTTTATTACCTCAAGATCGTTTACATTTTTAGTAGTGGTTGTTTACGAGTTTTTGTTATTGCATCTATGTATGTAAATGTAATATTTTTGATTCTGCCGTCGTCGGTCGCAATGAAGAATGTAGCAAGATTTTTACAAATTAGCGATTATCATTTTAATAAATAACAAACGGTGTAATAGGTACTATACTACCTATGCAATCATTGAATTATAACAACCACTTTAAAAGTAAAAAATCAGACTCACAAGATCTTATTTTATTATATATTATGTCATCATTGTATGAATTTTACTTTATTATTGCCCATTATACAATTAATTAATGCGCACGTACTGCTGCCAAAATTGATAGCGATTACACTTTTTGTTTTCTTCTAAACTATTATGTCTACCTGTGGGTTATATTATCACTAAAATTGTTTTTGTTAAATTAGTTGTAAGTTCTTATAATGAAAATAAATCAATACAAACCGATTGTTACACGTGTCGCTATTATTCGTCATGAATACCTATTAAACTATCTTGATTATAGTTTGTATGATTGTAGGTAACTTGTCCATTAGTGATGTGATTTGTCATTGGCTTAAAAGTAGATGGGCTCAAGCAGACTAAACTACCTTGTTGGTCTAGAGGTCGCAACCGCTACTTACTAAGCATGAAGGCTCTATTTCAGAATCAAGTTTTTCTAAATCATCAGCTGTGCTGGTGGGGTGTTTGTTGCGCCACTTCTTCCCAGCGAAAGCACTAGGAAGTGGTGAAGGGCTTGCGTTTTGGGGGCTGTCTTATGTAATTTTGAAGTTCCAAAAGTGTTGTTTCTCAGCATTATTTGAATAAATGACTTTTGATTTATTCACGAGTCGGGCAAAGTTTTATTGGGTCTTTCCATCAGAAATTTCTCAGTGACAACCCGAGGTCTGGATTTGTGCCCGGTTGATGGCAATACGTTCGCCTCCTATTACGTGGAACTTGAAAACATTACTGGCGAAATGTGAGTGTACTACATGCACATACATCTTTGGAATTACAGCCTACCAGCGTGATGATATGTTATGTTTAAAGCATATACATTGCCCTTGCCCCGCTCCTATACAAACAGTTAATCAACACAGGTTAAATAGTAACACACAATGTAAAACGTGCTTTGAATTTAGTACGTAGAAGATTAATTTTGGATATTGTGTATAAGGACCAATTTTGGATGTGCAAAATTGGTATTTAAGTCTTTGTGTACGAAAGCTACAAAAGGATAGTCGTATTATTATTTGTAGGTGTTTTCCGTGTTTGTTTACCTTCAAATTCATGATTTATGGAAAACGCTAAAAATCATATCGTGTAGTTTTGTAATTTACGAATGAATTGAAGTTGATATGATGATCAAATAAGTTACTGTTTCGGTCTTTAAATTACCTGTAATGATACTGCTTACCGCTGAAATGATGATCAAATAACTGTTCGGTCTTTGAATTACCTAATCTTCTTAACGTATCGATGGCAAAAAGCCTAAATATTTTTGGCCCAAAATTTATCTACGCGAACTCCGCTCACTGACGCAGTCATAAGATCATCAAGTGCACAGGTGACAGGGCATGCGGCGCAGGATGGAACGAAGGTGGGCCATTGTCTGTGGGAAGGTGGCACATACGCACTTGAGATCAGAACCGTCCGTGAACCCCCATTTGTGGAGATTGTCTTTGTTCCGGCCGACTTGGGTTCGAAGTCTATTTAGAGTTTTTTTTTTAGATTTTATATTACCTAATGATGCTGCTACGAGTAAAATGCCACAATTATGTCCTTTATGTACTTTGATCCATCAAATGCGTCTATTATGAATTAAGCATCAGCATTATTCAAAAGTCGAAAGGCTTGGATTTTGAACCATAGAGTTGTATAAAATTTTTTGATGTTGATGAAATTGTTCATAGAATAATTAGTTTAGTTTTTCTTTTGGTTAATAGGTGTGGTAAGTCGATTATTTCATTTATTGTGAATAAATTGGTGTATATGACGAAGTTTGTTTGTGATTTTAATATCAACTAAGTATAACAATTACAAACATTGCTTAAAGTTAAGTAATGATAAGCGTCTGTTTACTCTTAACTTGAAAGCAACGTCGTCGTTATAATGATATCCACAGAAGAACCAGCACAGCAAGTAAATTCGGGAAGACTTAAATTAGCACTTAGCAGTATGATCTGAAAATACATTGAGTAGGTATGGTTAACATTGCACATGACTATTCAAAAATACTTTGATGTTCGTATCAATAAGATAGGACATTTAATCGAGAATTCAAGATACCCCACACTTGACATCTAGTGATAGTAAACTGTCACACTCGCTGAACTATAACTAACATTTCATGTTTAACATTGTTTTGTATATTTATTTTCCGTCTGTGATATAGTTTTTTATGCTATTATTTATAAATATTTCATTAGTCTGCGATTCTTAATTACGGCTCGTTCTTTTAATAAACTACAACCACTATAATTGCACGGTTACATACTTCTAAAAGATCAGAATTTAAAGTTGACTAGCAGTTAAATTAAATTGCATTGTTACGTGCAATTATTTTAAAACATACCTCCGATCGAAATATTCCTCTCTTGCCCTAACAAGTTCTGTTTTTCCGGACTCATGTGAGAACTGGCGCCGCAACATTTTAAACACAAATCACTTCACTATTTATTATTTCTTACATAGTCAATATTTAACAAAAACTTGTCTATGTCATACAGTAATACCAAAAGATTTGAATTTTAATACAAATATCCTCTATGTTAAGATTAAGACATTGTTGCAGTAACTTGGAATGTTGAATTCCGATTGGTCCGCGGCGGTGGGGCGCGAAGAGAGGCGCGAAGAGGCGCGTGAGCGGCTGGCGACTGACTTGCGCAGGAGTCCACGCCAGTGTTGCCAGACGCCGACGGTGTTTCCTCGGTACATGATCTGAAATCTCCTACTTTGTCAACACAACCTCGTACATACCAATTATTTAATAAATTTCTTAAAATCCATTGATTTTCTAGTCAACTACTTCATAAACAAGCACTCTACAGTTTCGTCAAAAAATACTACAGGGCAGTTTGTACAAGTTGTACAACATTTTACACACAGCTCTGGACAATCTAGTGTCCATGGTCGCAGGTGGCAGGTCGTACAACTGGAATTTTGCTTTGGATACTGTAGTATCTTTAGTGAACTTAAAAACTTTAAAATGAGCAACGCGAATGCACATGCGCCTCTGCCTCGCTTAACCACAATATCGGGGGAATCTCGTGGCAGTGTAGTGCTGCAAGCACTGCGCACACCGTTCATTCATTGCGTAAAGTTATGGGCGAGTTCCAAAATATGATTTGTATCAACGAATCTCGTACAAAATCGTACGAGGATGTATGTGAGCTCGTAACTCGTACCAGGACCTCTAAATCTCGTACATGTACGAGAAACCGCGTACGGATGGCAACACTGTCCACGCGAGGCTCTGCTCGTCCCAAGTGACAGTTCTGACCTTGGAATGTTCGCGCGATTATCATGAGCGTCGGCCCACGAGCCGTTTCTCATATAAACCTGATCTTATCACTCGGAAGCGACTGCTGTCTGTCCGAGTTAATTCGCGTTACAAACGTTGAACATACTTATTGATTACTAATGCTAGATAGCTATTGCGCTGTCATTGCATTGTTTCACATATCTAATCAATTATCAAATGCATGATGGCGCGGATTTTGATATTATTATTTGTTATCTGCTTCAATGACAGCTTGATTCATATTCATCAAGAAGTTGAAATTTACGATAGAGTATCTGACCAATCAAACATTTTTAGTGATGAGATGACTTGCAAGTCTGTAATCAAACAATACCAAATAAAAGTCTACAACCTTGGCAATATGCGCTATTTACTTATATTATACTAGCTTAATACTAGCTGGGGGGCCCGTGGCTAAATAATAACAGCCGCACAGGTCGATCGATCAGGTTAGGCTGCGCTTGCCGCGGTTGGTCTGTGGATGGGTGACCATCTTTACATACCGTGTCCCCTCCGTGCCTCGGAAAGCACGCTAAGCCGTTGGTCCCGGCTGTCATTCGTGGATCTTTGACAGTCGTTACGGGTAGTCAGCAGCCCGAAAGTCTGACAACCACTCATACCAAGGGGTATCGTATTACCCAGTAACTGGGTTGTGGAAGTCAGATAGGCAGTCGCTCCATGTAAAATACTGGTATTCAGCTGCATCCGGTTAGACTGGAAGCCGACCCCAACATAGTTGGGAAAAGGCTAGGCAGATGATAACTTATATTATACGAGCTTCCGCCCGCGGCTTCGCCTGCGAGGTATGTCGATAAAAATTATCCTATGTCCTTCCCCGGGATGCAATCTATCTCTCTGCCAATTTTTATCGAAATCCGTTCAGTGGTTTAGGCGTGAAAAGGTAACATACAGACAGACAGACAGACAGACAGAGTTACTTTCGAATTTATAATATTAGTATGGATGTATACCTATTAGATAATAATAGTACCTACTAAGTAAGGTCTGAAGGAGAATGTCGGTAATTTAGACAGATTGGATGCTCTTCTCATTTCTGTATTATAGAAAATGTAAGAAGATCTTGAGAGTACTGTTATGAAGACTTAAGTAACCAAGGATGGACTGTATACAAGATGAATTGGCTAGAACGGGAGTGACTACCCAGATGACGACTAATAGAGATGTATGGAAGAAACGAAACGAAGGATGGACCATGTGAAAGATGATTTGGCTAGAAAGAACTGAGATGACGGCTGATAAAGTGTATTGACTGAAGAAAACATGCTGCTTCATAAATTAGCATTAAGACAAGACGATGGTAAACAGACGATTTAAAAAAAAAACTGTCATTTAAAATATAAATGAAAAATTTATCCGAATCAGGAAATTGTCCACATTTTATATAAATCGGTTCTTATTAGCATATTGTTCGTTGCAGAGCGAATGAATCAGCATTGTTAATCTGTGTCGGGTCGACATTGACCGATATACCTGCACGGTTGACCATTGGCTGACCGAGTTCGTGAGTTGACCCGTGTTGCAGTAAAAAAAAATTAAAACATTTCTATTTTTTCGATTTACGTTTTTCTAGCCGAAATTGTTGAGGTTCTTTACTGTATTTGTCCGTGATTCGAAAGAATATATTCTGATTTGTATTTTACTTTATACATTTAGAAACCATTGGGTAAACAATTAAAACTAATATAGGATGAATAGTTGAACATGACATTACCCATAAAGCCACAATACTACAAGCAAAAATAAAAAAAATAAGAAACGAGTTCTCAGTGGGATATTAACTAAACATCAGAAAAAAATAAAAACAAAATAATATGTATTACATGCTTAGAAAACAAATTACCATATGGATGAAAAAAACAAATTGTGGAAAGATACGGAGAAAAAAAAATCATCATTACTTATTTGCTTTGCATACAATCTCATGTGCTCCGTGCATGGTAGTTAGAAACGGTGTGACGTCATAGGCCATCCTCTCCGTACTAGAAACAACCATTCAAAACGCAAAAAACAGAAGAACATCGAATTCTGACGTCAATGCAGTCCTTCGAACTCAGCACTTATAAACATGGAGGCCTATGTATGTGGGTTATGGAAATAATTTTCCCGGCCAATAACACTACGGCCAAGGCTGTCATGAGCCGGTAGATTCAGTTAGGTGTCAACACGGCAACATTGACCGACATATAACATCGCGCGATGTTACGACTAGTTTCATCATCGAAATGCCTTACCTTAATGATTTAGCAAGAGAGGGGTGCCTCAAACTTACGTGATTACGTCATAAGAGAAAACAGGGCAGGTGACAGTATTTTAGAAAAGTTAACAAGTAAGCTTTTCAAAAAAATCAATATTTTAACCCCGTCAGGAAACATATTTGTAATGACATCTTTAGTAGCGAATGTTACGATGGAGATATGAAGAATATGAAGTCAAAAGGATCAAGATTTTGAAAGATCTAAAGTATTATATAAAGTATTGAAGAAATTAAAAAAGGAATCTTAAGAATTAGTCAAGCATGGCGGAAATTAATGAGCTGATAAGCGTGCATCCACATAACTACAATAATTGTAAATCCTTGACCAGAAAATTTTAAAGATTAGGATTTAGTACATGGTCGTTAACTATCTTAAACCTAAACCATAGACAAAGAACAATAACGATAAAATTAGAATTACCTAAGAAATAAGACATCAATAGGATAACAGATGGCTTTAAAATATTCTGGCCTCAGACAGAGTGTTTTACCGAATCTTTGTATAGTTCACGCGAATTTTGTGTGTGCACGCAACTGACGACAATGGCTTGGTATCTGGTGTGCAGCTAAGAAAACAAATCAAAGCATGGTCGTGTGAGTATTCTATCCCATCAGTATATTGTCAAAATAGTATGTAGTCTTGTTCTGATCCGATCTATATTTTCAGTTCACAGAACATAATGACTGGATCAGTCTAGATTAGGTCGTGGAACGAGACCCACGTGCCCTTATCTCTCTCGCTTTGGTGACTTGGACGCAAGAGCACGAGGTCATCATATGGGTGCTATGACGATAACAGAGCTCCAATCTCTATGCTTTGTTTATATTTACAATGTTGTTCGTCAGTTTAACTTGGGCGATTCTAATACTGACTCGACGACGACGGCCAGCATACCTACCACGAGCTCTTAACGCGATCCACTTTAGGACCTAAACTGAACTGTTCTGCTAATTCGTACCATGACGTCAGTTTAACGATTCAATTTAGGCCGTGCCATCTGGATACCTACCACGAGCTCTTAACGCTCATTCATTTTCAACGATCCAAATGCCGCTGAGTGTATTGGACGTCATGGTACGACTGTGAACGATGCAGTTTAAGAAACTTAACTGAAATGTCTTGCTTTTGAATCGTTTTTAAATAGTTCATGGTAGGCCTCCTGGATTCGATTCTCAGGTCCGGCTAAGTGTTATTGAGTTTTTCCCTCAGGAATTTCACAGTAGCAGCCAGGCGTCTGGATTTTTTCCCGTTTGATGGCCATAGCTTCCAATTACATGGGACTTAAACTAGATGGCGAAATGTGGAAGTATTATAGGCCCACCTCGGTTTAAGCAAAACCCTTGGGTGAATATAGGCGTGACGTTACGTTTAATGTAACACGAAATTGAATGCGAGATCATTTCCAAAGCAGAATAAATGGAAGCCAGACTATGAAGTTGAAAAAATATTAATTCACATCTGGAATTATGATAAAATCAAAACTGTACTATCTTATTACTATACTCTATAGAGGTGCTTACATGTAATATAGTACTAACATTATTTTTAGTGATAATAATAGTGTAGTGAGCGATAAGGTTTAATAGAATTCTCATTACCATGCTTTGGATGCTTGTACAATTTAAAACTTTATGCACAAGTATAAAAATACTGCACGAAGGCGGACTTAATGCCCGAGGTATTTTCTACCAGTCAACCTTAGGGTGATGCAGAGACAAAATGACATGGCAGATGCAATATAAGGGATAAATAATTCGAAAAAGAATAAACACTAATATATAGATACGTACATATAAACAGAATAAACGTTGATGTCAGGAGAAATATCGATAGGTAGAGGAGAAAATAAATCCAGCAAATCTGCGCTGAAATTCTCAGCAATATCAATTTCGTTCACGAAGAAAGGACACCAATTTTCCCAGTCTAAATTAATTTCGATCTGTAGACAATGATATTCTAGTAAAATATCATTGTCTGTAGACAAATCTTTCAACAAGAAATGAATGTATATATCAGCATGATAGTGCAAATTGAAACTTCTTATACAAGTTTCAAAAGACCGGAATTTGGTCCTATGATATGGTGTTGGGCGCAGTACCGACTTTCACTTTCCACTTGTGGTGACATGACAACGTCATCGGATCGGCACGTTTTATAAAACAGTGATTGATTCAGTAGGAAGTAATTATAAGGAGGAATTATGAATATGCATGAACGAGACTACTAGTGTGTTGGTCTTTTCCCAGGGGGTTAAAAGAATATGGGCGAATACCGCAGATGGCTGGCTACTGCTTCACAGAAAAAAAAATGTGTAAGGTTAGGTTTTATATCTTAAAATATTAATATTATGTATACCTGGAAGAGGTGACCTAGACGCGTACCGCAAAGGTTGGATCGAGGTGGCTCTAGAAAAGGATGCCTGGAAGGATTTTGAGGAGGCCATTGCTCAGCAGTGAGACAGTGTAGGTTAATAGAAACATTACAAAAAACTGTTGACAGGATTGGTTCCCATCCCACTAGCTCAACACAGAGAGGAATGGAAAGAAGAAAGGGGGCCTTTGCCAAACAGTGGGACAACATAGAGATAGACTAAAAATAAAATAGAAAGGTACCTATTCTTCTTTTTCTTCGTGTCGCTGGCACGACTGTATTTTATATCTTGTTAGCCCAAAACTTTAGGTACCTATTAAAATTGCGTTGTTTACGAAAAACTTTTTTTCGCTAGCCTTTATTGTGTCCCACAGCTGGGCAAAGGCCTCCTCTTTTTTCTTCGAAACCTCCCTGTCTTATGCGATCTCTGGCCATGTTGGCCCTGCAAATATTACCACATCGTCGCACCACCTTCGTAAACTACGAAATATAACAAAATAAACCGACCAAAAACAAAACACAACATAAGGTCCGTGATAGTCTCATGAATGACACATCAATGACATGACATTATCAATTAAGTTTTTTGTTTCAATAATACCATTACACATAAATAATGTGATACGATAACAACATGCTTTATCGCATTGTTTATAAAACAAAAATGTATCATTAGCTCACTGTCTTGTTTAAGACCATAAAACCGTGAAAACAGTAGGTGCAGTGCATTATTACCGATATGTGGCATATCATTTGCAACCTTGAAGCGTTTAATTGACCTTTGCAAGAGACTTACATAAACAAGCGAGATTTAAAAACAGGACCTACTCCAAAAAGAAGATGGACTCATCTTCTTCTTAGCATATCGGTGACAAAAAGTTCAAAAATCTTTGTCCAAAATTCAACTGCGCGAAATCCGCTCACTGATGCAGTCATAAGATCATCAAGTGCACAGGTGACAGGGCATGCGGCGCAGGATGGAAGGTGGACCATTGTCAGTGGGCAGGTGCCGCATACGCACTTGAGATCTGACTCATAGTAGTAGAATATTGTGGAGAAAAAGAGCCTAAGACTGAGGACAAAGGTGCTTCCATAAGAAATCCGCCAGGAGTGAGAAGTGTGAAGAATGGTTATTTCCTGAAAATTACCAAAACGTAAACCCTTACAGTCACAGCTAAATACAAATAAAACATTAGAATGTTTCGGTATGAAAAGGCTAATAAAATAAATAATAAAAAGCCACCAAGGCCAGTAACTTTGCCATGGCAACCGACATGTAAACAACCTAGGTGGACAAAAACGATAAAAGAGTCTAGGTTTAACTTACGTAATTTTGTTGGTCATTTTCTTTGTCCAATGAACTAATATTGATTTTGTCAGACCAGCTGAATAACGCTACGACCAAAACTATCAGATTCAATTCAGACCAACGATAGTGATAAAGAATGTAAAATAAAATGCATTTTCGGCAAAATATACTAGAATAAATTTATTGTAGCTAGCCTTCAATGATTTTAACATTTTCACGTATGTACACACGGCTACATCAAGCTATACATTTCCAGTTTTAACTGACCTCGCATTGTATAGGTTTTTCTTACAATCAGAAGTCAGCTTATACTGGTTATGTATAGCTTGATGTGTAGCCGTGTGTACAATGCAAAACGGGTTTGAATCGCATTGATTTGTATGACTGCAATTAAATAAGCAAAAGAAGATCAAGAATCAATTATGAGATTAAATGCGCAAAACGCAACCGTACCTAAATATAAATGAAAACGCAGACAAAGGACTGAACATTTTTCGTGTCAATGTCACAACGATCATTTAAAGACAAAACTATAGTTTTATCGAAATCTGTACACGATTGTAGCCACCGGTCATTAAAATAGTAGCTCAGCTGTATCGACTACCGATTCTCGAGTAAAATAAATACATGAAAAAAAAAAAGAAGAATAAGTGATTTAAGATTAGCTTTCGACAAACACAAACAAGACACTTCTCAAGTTGTCTAGTTATACAACGCCATTTAATGAAATTTATAGTAGATGCCAATCAGTGATGCCGCATGGTGCATCGGGACAACCGTGTTCACGATTACAGCATACGTGGCACGACTCTGACAGGTGTCCTTTTGTGACAACAATAAATGATCTACTTGCGTTTTGTTTACTTTACATACATGACAGTAAATTGATACCTTCCATAAATGGGGCGGACGTGAATAAATTGCAGAGTACAATATCTTCTGTACATGAGGAAGAGTGCCATACTGTGTATATGGAAATATGAGGTATCGCTAAATGGTTTCCGTGTTAGGGATTAAAAAGATGAACAAAATTCAGTGCTGCTATGTTACTAGGGCATAAGTTTATTGGTCCATTGAGAAGGGTTAAGATTTGGAGAACCTGAACACTATGTTTTTTTTTGAGAATACGTGTACTTTATGGAGTTGTGATTACAGATGATGAAACACAGCTATTATAATTAGCTTCCATCCGGGTTTTTTCCTACAAATTCATCAATCATTTTGAGACCATTTAACAAACTGAAATACAATCGTAAAAACATAGGTTTTTTAAAAGCAGGATATCTAGCGGTAATTACTAAGATAACAATGCAAGTGAATGGATGAGAAAGGCTAGTCTTAGAAAAAATATGCAAGTTAATTGTGTTTTTTGTGAAAGTAAAAACTTGTAGACTGAAACAAAGAGTTTTGCTAATATATACAAATAGCTATTTAGGTGGTCATGGTCTGTAGAACGTGGACTAGATGGGTATAATAGATATAGAATGGTAATTGGTTATTTATTTGGTTAAATATCAATTTTATTTTGTAAAAATGAAGGTTTTTGTTTGGTTACTTTATACTTTGATTTTGCTGAACAAAAACAGACCCAAACATACAACAATGGGTATGATGTGATTTGCAGTATCCATTTTAAAGAGCTACATTTGATAATATCTAAAAAATATCGGAACTATTGGACCAATTTGATAAATTAATATTCTAAAACAGGACTGCTCAGCAAGTTATCTTATAGGTATAATACGAAATTCGATATCAATAGTGTTAAACTACTGGAAAATTAAAGAGAGTCAATTAGATTGCCTATCATCAGCATCGAAATTGGAACGGTACGACAAGAAAATTGAATAATCAATATCGATTGCACGGCCTTAAGTGCATCGATTAGGTGCGAGACGACGGAATTAGAACATTGATGGCTTACGCTTAACAGACTTAGCGGCGAGTCGGCTGATTCAAGTTGATGACTAACCGAAACTAAGGCATTCTATACTCAACTCATCAGCTTCATAAGGCACGTTATAAAACTCAATTTAGTTAATGATTATTACTTGGTCTTCAAAATCGACTTTGTTGGGTGCCATACTGATATTACCACCAGTGTAAAGTATATAATTGACATAATTAATGCTGTAGGGACTATAACAGGCCCTTGAACGGGACCTAAGATAGTGTCTTGAGGAACTCCTACTTTATTATGACGTGTTTAATGAGGGTTTTCATAAAAGCAATTTTATCAAGTTTTTAACAATATTGACGATATTGCATATTGCTATTGACTGGTTTTCAGGATGGTTTTATGTTCAATTTTATATTTCTTAATCTTTCTGGTAGTACAATCAGTCACTTTTCTTCTTTGCTGTACTCAAACGTTGTATAAAAGCAACACAATATTGCTTTTCAAAACTTCTTCTTCTCAAGCGACTACTACTTCAGTGAAGATTTTAAAAGTAGGGAAACTACATATTTGAACAAGGGGAACCTGAAAGCCGAATAGTGCCGTGCAGATTTTTCTCACAAAACATACAGCGTACTTATATCTCATAACGCAGTGGAACTAACCAATTCTAAGGAAAACATTAATTGAAAATATTACTTGGCTGTAATTCTGTGAACTGTCCGGAAATTATTACAACTAATTGCACAATTTATAGTATGACCGCTGCTGCTAGATGTAATTAAAGGTACACTGATTCAGATCCTTATCGCCCACGCAAACTAAGTACGTCAGGAAATGTAAATATGCTTGTTTTAGTAGGTACTTTAAATGATGCGCGTCATTATACATATACTGCTGTATGATATGTCACCATCAATATGCTGCTGCGGTGTTCGGCTAAATATACTGAGGCCTACCGTTTCTTTCTTCTGGTTAAAACATGTTTCAACTTTCAATTTCAATGGGAGATTAGGCAAACAATTTGTCTGTACAAGTGATATTAGTAATAATTTTGTTAAATTTTTGTGAGCTATATGGAAAGTTCGATTAGCATAAGAATTTTGTTCCACTCTCGTGCCAAAGAACCTCAGCAATCTTGGTAGTGGGGCTTTCTGCTAAGAGTGGGCCAGCCAGAAGTACTGAAGGTTTCAGGCATTCGACATAATGACAGGCATTAGGCATAATTACCTGTAGGTAGGGTACTAGGTATATAACTGCAAGAGTACCTATACCTATGTCACTAAACGGTAGCGAAGCAGATAAAGCTTCGCCTGCTTGTAATTCAACACACCCTAATGGTGCCTAAGCAGATTGCGTAACAAATGGGCACATTACGAAATGGTTATATACTCTGCATATACTAAAGACATAAGCAACGGACTCATGTAATGTACATTAATATCTTATGGAAGCAATTGCGGCTATACTAACATAGAATAAATTATACTTCAGTCATACAATTTCAAAGATAACATTTATCTTGCGGATACTTGCTTTCATACATTAACTGTTCGCGAATTAATATGTAACGAGGGCTTACGAAATGCCAATTAGCAATAAAAAATATACTGTTATTTTTATAATAGATAGCGATTTTGTAAGAAGTCAATTTAAGAGAGTTATTGGGTGGTCAATGGGCATGTAAGCTTGCAATAATTGAATGAGTAACAATAATGTTCGTTATATCTCGTCTACATTAAAATGGCCTGTACCCTAATTGCGTACCACACTATCAATCTAAATCTGAATCATTTTTAAGGATATTTTTCATACATCGATATTAACATTATAAATTCGAAAGTAACTCTGTCTCTCTGTCTGTCTGTCAGTATGTTACCTTTTCAAGCCTAAACCACTGAACGGATTTCGATCAAATTTGGCAGGGAGGTAGATTGCGTCCCGGGGAAGGACATGGGGCTCCTTTTTGTCTCAAAAATATCCCTAAAGGGGGAGGGATATAGGGGATGAAAGTTTGTATGAGAAACCTGTTATTTCTTAAGTTAGGGATATGCAAATTATAAAAAAATCCACAAACAATAACTTGTGTGAAGTGAAACAATAGCAGAGCGGAGTGGATTTAGTACGATTACGTGTTACGGCATAGCCGCGGATATGAAACGTTGCTTACTGCAGGAAAGCAAACATTGCTCAACTAACGCACGGACGCCATTCTGACATGTGAACGTGTAGGTTTCCCCTACTGATATTATAATACTTCCACACACAATCATTATCCTAATCCTAACTTAACATTATAAATGCGAAAGTGAGTTTGTTTGTTTGTTACGCTTTCAGGCTAAAACGGATGAACGGATTTGGATGAAATTTGGCATAGGTACAGATAGACCAAGGCCTGGGTAAGGACATAGGCATACTTTTCATGCTGGATATAGTAATAGGTATATAAGAATCTGTGAGCATTCAGAATCAAATCAAATCAAATCAAAAGAAAAATAATAGAAATGCTTTAGTAAACAATAAAATCGAAGAATGACCGCTTCGAACAATGAACTGCTAAAGGTAATATTTTCATTTCTATTAATTACAGTTTTTCTCTGAAATATGCAGCGAAAGTGCTAACAGCAACTGGATTAAAAAAAAACACAAATGCAATGGAGTGAACAGTGTATCTTAATTGTGTAAATGAACACTTGATTCAACAACTCGAGACCGACTTCATTTGCGAAATCATTAACATTATTTGACTGGTTAATGACATAACAGTTTTAAACATTATAGAAAAGGTCGTTGCTGCTAATGCTAACGTGCTTCTCAATGAAGTTGTGCTTCCACAATTCCATGAGCATATCTGAGCGGGAAAGCCTGTTTGAAACAGGATCGACTTTCTACAAACGATAACCTCGACCGGAGTGAACTGAATGGTTTTGCCTACAATTGGCATCTATTCGTATCCTTCTTGGTGCATTATGACGTCAGACTGCACTAATGCGGTGTGGGTCATCGTGAAAAAAAAAAAAAAGATTAGCATCAAATATGTTCATGTGTGCTTCCTTTCTTTGGCGCTGCGATTACTCATGACTATTGTTCGCAGCCTCCCCTTTTACTGTTCAAATGGCAAATATAAAAGCCACTTGGCCACCTGTTTGGTTTTTATGAGCCACTAGGATTTTGCTCATAATAGGAGTATGAAAAAAAAAAAAACAAGTATAGTTTTCCTCAATAACCTCAATATTTAAATAGGAAAACTAGGTCGCAGTTCAAACACAAAAGCATCGAATCATCACAACAACTTTAATTGCTGTTGCAATTATGTATTTACCATAACATTTGCAAATAATAGTTTCAAACACAACTTGGAATATACTGACCAAGTTATCGAAGGTTGAAGCCGCAACGCATCAGCTGCTATCTGGGTCGGAACGGATGTAAAGACATAAGGTAAAGAGTGAAACCATAGAACTAATACCTACAGAGCCGTCTGTTGGTCAACGGATACTTGCACTGACTTGATATTATTTTCATAAAAGAGAAAGGTCGTTAAATCAAAGCAAATATTGGTCAATATGAGTGTAATATTTTGTGTGACATATACTTGCTATTCGAAAGACATGTTTAACAGGTATATCTGGAACGTTGCTACAATCGCGTTGGCCCAGAGTCTAGAATGTAACGGACGGTATTCGGTATGTACTATCATAATTGCCTGGAAATTATGAGAACGACAGATCGCAAAATCTATGTTCAGGTCGTGCCGCGTGCGTGTATCACGATCTGTTTCTGCGTTTTCCAAAAGCTGCATTATTTTACAGACATTAATTTCATCAACTCTATATATTTAATTTTGTTTTTAGATGAGCTGTTGGCATCTAAGCGCGAATAGAACCTTCACAGGGAAGACCAAAGCGGGTGGAGAATTTGGTTAAAAATGCGACGATACAGAAATAAAACGTCGTAAATATTAGTCAACGTTGTAAGTTGCAACCGACAATAAAATATGAAAACATTAAAATAATCGTGTACACCTTTATGTTGAGGCATACAATTGTCTAGCATTGCAATTTCAATCACAGTCTAATACGTCGGACACGACACCTGAGCTAATTAGGTCATTTACTCGCTGCATGTTTCTGCAGTCGTTCGGAATTCTCGGCGAGGATGACATAATAACGATAAAAATGTTATTAAGCTAATTGTTTATGTCTTCATCGATGCTTCTGGTGTTTTATAGTACGCCGATGTCGCCGATAATAAGAACGTTGATAAATTACATACTAGTAGAGCTGATAAAGACCGTGCGGCCAGACTAATCATGTAACAAATAGCACGTGGAGTATGCCAGTGTTTGGTATACACTTACGGCCAAGTACCAGACCTTCGTCGCCGGTGTGTCCTGGGCTGCTGCTCCGGCGTATGCAGCAGGGCTTGCGGGATCAGGCTCTTGGACGGCTTGCGTCTCGTCAGCCGGTACTCCGGTCTGTCAGCAGTACTTTTGCACAGTTTCAATGTCGACAGCTCACTCTCCGAACCACACCACAAGGAATCCATCGACAACATTGTTTCACGCTAGTTTTAACACATCACTAAACATCAAATACTGTTCTAAGTTTTCTCACGAGCAACCTTGGAATCTGCACTGTTGCAACAGCAATTTCAGACGACCGATCCAACAAACTCTACAAGTTACTGAAGGGCCTTTAAAGATCTTCGAGATCTCTTCGATTCTTGCAATTTTTTGGAGATTATTTCCAAAAACTTGCATGTAAAATGTTGCAACCGACGATGTTTTGGTGCGGCAACCTTCTTCTGAGGAATCGGCGCGCGAAATCGCGTTGCAAAATTCGTACACGTGAGGCTTGTTCAATTGGATGGTTGAATATTGCAAGGCTTTCTGCGAGTCGTGAATTATTGTAGCAAGTATACGGAAATGGTTTGCGGTCAGTATCGCGCAAAGCGGATCGAAGGACCGCGAGCCGCGACCGGGTACGTGAGAGCGCGGGAGCCGTGGCGGTGGGATGCGGCCGACTGACGGCCCGAGTGCCGCGAGCGGCGAACCTCCCGCCACGAACACGGTGCCGCCGAATGCTCAAAAATTGCAAACAAAAGCTGTCTGGACGCCGTTATCTCCGAGATTGTGGTCACAAGGAGGGCATCATGCTTGATCACGCCGACTTTGTTGACTTAAAGAAATTATGTTAATCTACTTGCCTGTAGCGCACATGCTCTTGTTTTTATTGCGGCAAGTGAGGCGTGTCGAAATTTCGAAACAACTCACTTCATGGCCTTTGAGTATGGTTAACGATATTACTTGAATGAAAGTAGGCGGATGGTGTTTCTCTACCGCAAGGAAGATTAAGGTCATTAAGTAAGGAACATTAAGGTCTTGAAACTCTGGGCAGCATCATTAACTTGAAATAATTTGCCCTCAAACAACGCTAGTCAGATAAACTATAAATTAAGGTCAGTTCTGGTGGATAAATATGTATTAGGAGAGCGAACTACAAATATTGGGACTAGTGAGGGAGAGGTAAAACTCGAATTAGGCCGAAACCTTTTCTAACCGAAAACTTTTCTTTTGATACACACTTTTCCTATATATCTTTTGCGACACGGAGTATTATTGTTTTCAATTTCCAGAGGGAGTAAAATTAGTGTCCCGATTAGTCCCGAAGAACAGTGATATAATAATCACCTATTATGAACATAACGAACATTTTTGGTGATATTCACATTCAAGCTCACGCTTTACTTTATGTATGATAATAATATGTACTCACGGCTACACATCAAGCTATACATAACCAGTATAAGTTGACTTGTGATTGTACGAAAAACCTATACAATGCGAGGTCAACTAAAACTGGAAATGTATAGCTTGATGTGTAGCCGTGTGTACTAAACTAAGCCCTCTTTCAACTGCGGAAATGTCGTTCATTTGTCCGTCACAGTGGTCGGGTCTATGGTGTGCACATCGCGTGTTTATGATCACAGCATGAATAGCTTCAGAAGGACCACTGCGGTATCATGCCAAACGGTGCAGAGATGACGTAAGTGCCTACATCCTGCGAATACGCGTTTATAACTTCATGGTCCTAGATTGCAACCACAGCAATGTTTTGGTTTCCTTCAAATCCATTTCTAGCTGTCTACTATCAAGCAGTATTTTGCGACTAAAGGCTTTCTGCATCTGGGGTCCCATGTTTACAACGCTTTGCTTGTACTTGTTGAGGTTAAAGACTTTCCCTGTTTGGTCCTGAACTCCTGAATCAACACAAACCTTTCTGCACTGTTTATCACATTATTTGAGTTCTTCATAACCGTTCTTATTTATAAGCAGGTTTTCTGTTACTTCTCACCGAGTACACTCGATCGCATGCTAGCCAAACATTATTTATTGCCACCCGATAACCCGATATGCACCTTATTTAACACTCGATTGCGAATTGCGATAGGTATATTATGCAAAATGTTTTTTGTCATATTTTTCTGTTGATTCCAAAATTATGGTTAATTATGCCAAGTGAAGTCGGCTATTATGAATTAATTAATTAGATTTTCGTCTACAATCTCTATTTTGTTGTAGAATTACATTTGCAAAAGAAGACTGTGGGCCGTTTCCAGCGATCGGCTAAATAATGAAACTGTTTGATAATTAACAACTGCTAGACACGCAGAAACAGACCGAAATGCTAAATTATTAACATAATCACTGCACAAAGAGGAAAAGTCCGCACCTACTTTTCCAACGAGGATGCAATTTGTTAGACGTATCATCATGTGATATTTGCACAAAAACTTGTGTTTAGTTATTCAACTTGCTTGCCTTAACAAAATGACAAATATGATAGTATAAATCATAATATATATATATGTTGTCGTATAGGCATAATCACAAAATAAATAATAGTGGCATAATGGTAATCTTGTCTCAATACCATTAAGGTAAAGGTGGAAAATAATTAATGTTAATGTATAAAAAAACTGATATTGTGTCGTCTTCCTTCGCCATAATCATGTATAATTTACAACGATAGATTCTGTCCTTCAGATCTTAAACGTAAGAAGCATTCTTGAAAAGTCCACTAAAACGAGCGAATTATTTCTGAAAGGAAAAAGGTTACACAATAAGGTAGGTACTTTTCCTAAATTGTATAAGTGGTGAGGGAAGATCAAAATCAATCAAAATCAAAAGTCATTTATTCAAACTAGGCTGAGAATCAGCACTTTTCGAACGTCAAAATTATATAAGACAGTCCCCCAAAAACGCCCGCCCTTCACCACTTCCTAGTGCTTTCGCTGGGGAGAAGAAGTGGCGCAACAAACTCCCCAGCAGAATTGGTACGATCGAATTGGTACCCCGCCAAGAACCTGTGTTTTCCACCATTCATATTCAGTATTTACCCGAATAGCTGCATGGGACGACAGTAATGGAATGACTCCTTCGTATCTAAAGTAAATCTAGGAAATTCTGCGGTAAATATAATATAAATCTTTATTAAGTATCTTTTAATTGGATTATGAAAAAATATGGAGTAACCGTTATCTTGTATTGCCAAAAAGATATGGCGAACAATGTAACATCATGATAGCTTACGTAACAGTGCCGAAGTAAACTTTGGGATAACTATGGAACTAATAGCTAAATGCTGAACTGACAAATATGGGTGGATTATGAAGTCAATCGATGTGGATGAAAATTGGGTGCAAGCGGAATGTATTGCCGATCGATACGATACGGGGCTTTCGGCCCGAAAAACAGGTTGCATGAAATCAAGGCTCTACAGACGTGACGAAATCGCGGGCAAAAGTTGAATTATAATTCAGGAGCAGACGCAGGCTGGGGCTTCGTAGAAATAATAGCATGCGTCACCTGTTGCACAAAAGTGTTGAATTCAATCAAACTTGTTGAAATCGCGTGTCAATCGGACATAATCGTAATTGATATTTGGATTGGTTTATGCCGCAAATGACTGAAGGGATATTATTTATTTACGTTATATTAGTCAGGCAATGCATCCTCTTTATTTAAATCCATTTCCTTTTTAAATTAAGGTCCTATTAGAATATGTTTCCCATGTTACGTTACGTTTCTCGTAAACGATAATTTTCTCGGAACAAGAACAATAACGGCGTGTAGTTTTGGCTTAAATTACAAGCTACACGCCAACAGAATTGAACCATATCATAGCCCATACCAATGTAATTCTCGTAAAGATTATTAACAGTCACATGGGGTATTAACACTCTAGATCCGCGTATTCCTGCCATGCCGTGCACTGCAAGAATCTAATTCGAGTGTAGGTCAAGAGTCATTGTCCTAAAAGTGGTACATTCCTGGCGGGTCAACCGTCAGTGAGTCAGACTCCATAAGTTGAAACACTTATAGTAGCCGCCGATCGGTTAGTTTGCCGAAACCGTGTCATAGGACTTGCGTGGGCTTTACGGGGGACATTGGACTTCAATGATGCGAATCTTTGTATTTATTTAAGGCATCAAGTCTACGATCTAAGCACGACAGGAATGTTGATGCGGCCATGTTTTATGAAGAGGTTTACAGTGGTTTTAGTCTACGGCTCTGCGGACTTGCTTGTTGTGGTGGTTTTGGGTATTTAGCTTCCACTGGGACTCAGGTGTTTATTGAAGACTCGTAACCGATTCGTTCTTATAATACCTATTGATATAAGGCTAACGTGTTTTTATGTTAAAATCATTGCAGGAGTCTCGATACTCCGACAACAGCAGTGGACACGCGCGCACCTACTCTACACATTTGAAATTGGACCGATTATGATCGGGTGTCGGGTGCCTGATCCGAGAAATTAAGAATCGCTTTTACCCACCAAGGACTTGGAAGTTTTGGACATAGAATAGAATACTCTACTATGTACATCATGTTAAGTAAAAAAAAAAACAAACAAATTAAAGTTTTTTTTTTTTGCTATTGGCATGTTAAGAAGAAGAAAGAGGGGCCCGTGGCTATATAATAACAGCCAAGCGTAGCTTAACCTGATCGATAGACCCGTGCGATCGATCAGGTTAAGCTACGCTTGGCGTGGTTGGTTCGTGAATGAGTGACGATTTTTACATACCGAGACCCTCCGTGCCTCGGAAAGCACATTAAGCCATTGGTCCAGGCTGTCATTTGTAGATCTTAGACAGTGGGTGCAGGTCGTCAGAAGCCCGAAAGTCTGACAACCAGTGTTACCAAGGGGTATCATATTACCCAGTAGGTAACTGGGTTGTGGAGGTCAGATAGGCAGTCACTCCATGTAAAATACAGGTATTGAGCTGCATCCGGTTATTTATTTATTTATTGGTCTATCTACAATTGTTACACTGTTCAACCAAATTAACACAAGTAAACATACAAGCCAAGTGCACAATATTAAGCGATAGACACAGCATGCAAGCCAACCCCAACATAGTTGGGAAAAGGCTAAGCAAATTGATTGCATTTAAATTGTGTTGGTATGTAGGATTTTTTTTTTATAATACGCTGCCCAAGGGTGTGTTTTACAATGTTAATTAATTCTAGATTTTTACAAAACCAGAGCCCTCAAAAACAATTTAGAAAGTTGAGATGTTTTACTTCTGATTTACCAGCTGTTCATACATATAAAATCAACAGAAAAACCCGATACTTACTTACCTTCCGAAAAATTGCTATTTGTAAAACACTAACATTTAAGATAATTATTTGTTTAGTTAATAAAATTTAACGATTAAAAAAAAAGGACCTACCTATAAAAGAAGTTATAAATATAGAGGAACGTAATGGAAATACTGTCGTCCGGTAGGTATGTGATTCACGAATCAATCATCAATTACGGTACTACAATTGACTAAAATTCATGAAACCAGCAAGAATCTTACGTACGAAACTACAGACCTGTCATCTTCATCAGCAGCTTCTACGCTGGAGCTGGTAGTTGGGCGAGTCTTCGACTGTTTAACTAAGAGTTTGGTACTATCCATCTTCAAAACACACTATTTGCCTTATTTTCCACAAAACTGTCATAATATTACTCATTCCATATAGTCATATTCGATAGTGATATCGCCATTATGCTTACAACGTGTCATTATAAAAACAAACAGTTTAAATCCGTATTTTTTGTCCTAAATTAAAACGCAATTTGAGGTTACATTACTCCCGTGGAAATTGTATTACGTTGACATTTGTTTTGACACTTTTGACATAGGCCGCATTCCGAATTGGCTATAATCGTCTCACATGCGTTCCGTATTAGATATACGATTACGATTATGACAGCTGAGAGCTGCCAACAATTCGGAACGCTCGTGAACGCGCTCAGAGTGCTTACTCAATTTCAACATTTATTTGAATAAACACCACATTTCTTCTTTTTCTTTGTTTAGGTGGCGACTGACAGCCAGAAGCATAATTGCATGCTATATGATGCAACTCAAAACAAAACACACATTGACACACACACACACACACTAATTTTTGACAGCGCTCACGGTGATATGGCATGGTCGGCGTTCTCGCAAGATGGCGCATGTCATGACGTCATCTATGACGATTCACGGGACTTCGTTATCGCGCTCACGCTAATTCGGTAAGGGTGTAAGCACGCTCAAATCGATGACATCGATTAGGTTTATTCCCAACTCGGAACGCAGACGCACCCTTTAGCAATCCAATTCAATACAAAAAATGCTGCCTCAGAAACGTGTCATTTGGCCAGCTTCTTTTGTCGTGCTTGTTCATTTATGATTCAGTTTTACTAATGGAAGAAAAAACAAAGAAAACAAATTGTTACTCTAAAACTAGTACCGAATTTCCGATTTTTGTTTTTTTTTTACTTTCATACATGTAGCGCTATCTAAAAATGCACGATAGTACCTACTAGACGCGGGAAGTAAATAAAATAGCTTTGTTTTGGTGTAACTTGGCGGTATCGGTAGGTACGGTACCTACTGAGCAGCGAGAAGGCTGAGTCGAGGGTGATTATTTGTGCTAAAGTTATAAAAGTTTGGATTGAAAGTCCTTAGTGCTCAGCAGCACTGCAGCTTTACAAAAAAGCAACGCACCATCGCGCAAATCCTCACTTTACGTGTTTAGATTTTTAGGCCAAAAGTTAGGAAACCCCAAGGACACCCTTAGACGTTTTACGCTTTTGTGTATAATATTATTACGTAAGAAGGTGCAGCGTATTTAGCAGTAGTGATTAGTAGAAGCAAGGCTGGCATCGCATTTAAGGAATACCTTGCAGAAATGTTCATAAAATACTTCAAAAGTAATTATAGTAGCCTATTACTATCCCACTGCAGGGCTAAGGCTTGTTCTCACTCGGAGAAGGCATAAGGATTGATCACCACACTTGCACAAGGCGGGTTGGCTTTTTTAATTGTAAAGTCCAGCTTTCCTGACGATGTTTTTCCTGATCGCTGACGGTGAAGTCAAAGAAAAACAAAAAAAAAAAAATCGGTTCAGCCGTTTGGGAGCTACGATGGCGCAAACAGACACACGGCTACACGCGTTAACCTTTTAACCGCCCGACTTCATATCATTTGTAGTGCCCCCAGCGCACGAAGTTAAAAAAAAAAAAACCAAAAAAAATACCTGATAGAAAACAGCGTAATTACCTAAATAAAAAAGCAGATTAAACGAGCTGTGGTTTTTTGTCGTAAATATACGACCCTGGCGAAATGGACCCGAAAATATTTGTCGGATTAATCCGACGTAAGCGGTTAAGGCCTGAGTTCACCAACATTCTAACCATCGGTTAGGTATTTAAACAGTTGATTTATGTAAAATTTCCTAAGGAAATCAACTGTTTAAATACCTAACCGATGGTTAGAATGTTGGTGAACTCAGGCCTAAAAGGTTAAACTTATAATTATCACCTCTCTGTTTACCTTACTTGTCTGGATTTGAACTGACAACCTAATACCTATTACACGACTTATTGTTGCGAGTTTGGGGTTCGTGACAACAAAAACTGCCGATTTAATGACCAAAAAATAGACACTTTAATTGACGTACTTTAATAGACGACATGGCTTGGCTTTGCTTTAGCTTTGTAGAGCGAAGTCCGGCAACGTCGCACCACCTCACCCGACGTCGCTGGCGACACGTGTTGCACGACATTTGTCCCCTAGTGTAACCTTGGCTTAAAGATAGGGTCTCAGATAGTTCCAGAACCTTCTACTGTAGAAACGTCTAGAATGTTCGAGTACATACGGGCCGTGACTGACCAGGGGGCCTAAAAAGGCCACTTTGGCAGACTCATAAAACAATTCATATCACGCAATTCATCTTTGACAGTTTCACAAATATATATCCCTAAAGGGTTAGGCAGAGCTGAATGCTATAGGTTTACCCTATAGCATTTTACGAATCTCCATACAAAACTGTCATACAAATGAAATTGCGTGATATGTATTGTTTTATGATTCTGCCAGTGGCCTTTTTAGGCCCCCAGATGTCGATAGTTCTAGAAAGTTCTAGCATCGAAATTTCTAGAAGGATCTGGACTACTAGTTCCGCCACTCGACTATAGATGGCGCCAGCGGCGAGCAATGTTACCATGCACCAATCATCTTATTGTGGCGCGCAACATTAAAAAGCTATGCATTTATAATTTTAGCTGACCTTGCATTGTAAATTCTTGCCGTACTGCTCCGACTGCTCGTACAATGAGCAGTCACCTTAGGTATACTTGAAATCTATAGCGTACATGCGAGGAGAAGCCTTTATCCCTCGGCCAGCAAGACATTTACTTAAATCCAGAAATGTGCATACCTGAATGTATTAAGTCTGTCAGCCAGGTTGGTGAGCACAGTCTTCCGCAAGGGTCCAGGGGAACCGCCTGGCGAGCTCTCCTTGGACTCAGCCGCTAATGCGCGCGCCACCATCAGGTCTTGCTCGTTCATTCTGAAAACAAAATGCCATTTTTATTAGTTTAAAATTTTTAAATGATAAAATATGATACCTATTTATTTTTGTAAATAATTGGTACAAAATAGACTTTTCACGTCAAGAATAAATTAGAGTTGAGTGTTTCCTATTCCTATCCAACTACTCTGAAAGGAAAGATCTAAGACCGAAACAAACTCAAGAGTTTCTCATAGGTTTTCAAACTCAGATGTACTACTTAACTACTAAAAACTTCGATAGGTTTTGCTTATTCTAAAGATATGTATAACTTAGTAATAGGCAAATAAATAAGTGGAGTTTAAAATTAAAATAATAGTTAAGCTAATAATTCCTTTTTAATGGTATAGCAAATGGCATTTAATTAAGAATAATTTTATATTACACCTACATCTAATTTAAACAACGCCATGCAACGTGGCAATGCTGCCAGCTTTTTGGGTAGGTACGTTCCTGTTGACAGCGATGCGGACGAATTTTTTGATGCCCTATGATTCTTTCATATAAAAAAAATAAAACGATGATGATAGATTTGATTTTGATATCCCTCTAATTTTTTCATATAATGTACCTACATATTATTATTTTAAATGTTAGCTTATATTATGTAGGTAAATATTATTTTATGAAAAATAAATTGTTAAATAATTTAAACAATTAATTATTAAAAGCTGACTATAGCTTCATTAACAAAATTAGCATTAACTTAGACACGGAAGCACTTCATGCTTTTGAACAATTTGCGTCACCGTACAGTCCACACATACTTATAGATATTTATTTATGTAAAAATGCATGTTGTTTAATCGCATTGACTAGCACGTGTTTACTTTGTATACTTAGTACTTTACCTTCCTACTTATTAATCATTTTTTATACCTCATAAAATCTATAAAAACTATCATAATAATGTTGTAAAGCTATAAAAACTATCATAATAATGTCGTACAATGTCAAGCTAGTCGCCAGTTCGGTATGAGGTAGGTACTTAGTTAATTTGTTAACTGCGAAGTTAGACTTTCATGTGCAATTGAGAGGATAAGAAAGAAAAAAAATAGGTAGGTTATTTAGCACAGATTTAAAGGCACACAACGCAATATATTAAACAACATCCATACTAATATTATAAATTCAAAAGTAACTCTGTCTGTCTGTATGTTACCTTTTCACGCCTAAACCACTAAACGGATTTCGATAAAATTTGGTAGAGAGATCGATTGCATCCCGGGGAAGGACATAGGATAGTTTTTATCGACACACCTCGCGGGCGAAGCCGCGCGCGGAAGCTAGTATACTTATAAAAGTAGCTGTAGGTATATATACCTACAGCTACACCGATGATGTAGCCGTGGATAGTATGGATTTATACCATTTCTCGCCTTTCCTACAAGCCGATCGACATACCTACCCACCAGCCAAGCCAATGCTTTCAGCTGTAGTAGGTGGTGTTAAACAACAAACTTACCAGCTTTGATTCCCGAATGTTGACGAGAGCAACCACAGGGTTCCAGGCAAACTGAGCTCACCAACCCTCTCTTGAACTTTTAGATTTACTTGAACGTTATTCGTCCTCACTATGAAGCCCAACAATTAATCGTGTTCGAACTTCCATCGTGATTTTTAAACAGCCTGTGTTGACCTCATACACAGACGAAGATTTTTTAAACCTTATCTATGCCATCAGCTTTCCCCGTTGGGTGTTACGTCATTCTCTTGAACAAAGCTATTGAGTTGTGGGCACACTCGTAAAATATATAAAAGTAGAAGGATGACGAGAATATTTCTGGTACATAATATAATTAGATTTATTTGAGGCGAGCACTCGTGCTCAGGACAGTAATGTACTTAGTAGATAATTTTGCGCTAGAATTACAGATTTACAAGTCAAATAACCTTTGTATTTTTCCTAAAATACATATTTGCTTGTTATTACTTTTGGAAGGAATCAGTCTATAACTCCTAAGACGACCCACTGACCACATTCCCACTGCTGGGACACAGGCTTCCTCTCTTTGAGAGGGTCGTACCACAAGGACCCAGTGCGAGTTGATAGATGTCACATTTCTTCGAATTTTTGGTGTTAAGACATACTGGTTTCCTCAGGACGTTTTCCTTCACCGTTTTTGAGAGAAGTAGTGATGAAATAAATTACACAAAGTAAAGCGCCTGCTTGAGTTCGAAACCACGACCTACAACTCGTAAGTCGGGGCTATTATCATCGAGCCACCACTGCTCTCGGAAACCATTTGATGAGTATTTGCCGAGCGAATATAACTAGGCATCAAGCTTTTATATTCTAGCATTTCAATTAAAGACCCTTGATTGAACTAATATGGCAGTGGCCAGTGACAAGTTATAACTAACATGGAAGATAAGAACACATTGAAAAAATTATAACCATGCAACCTCAATCATTGAGCCTCAGCAATGATATGCTAATGTAGACTCCCAAGATACAGGCAAATGTCTAGTTTGGGGGTCACTGTCTATTCTATTCTTGTACAAATTGTGATTGTGATTATTAAATAAATAAGACTTGCTTCAAGAACTCGCTTGTTCGATGCTCCAGTTTCCTCCATTGCCTTGAATGTCAAACCTTCGACGTCTCCTATCGGCCAAATCTCGAGACAAAGTCGCGAACGAAAACTAGCAACAAGCGAATATATTGGGATCCTGTTCTTTGGCCAAGGTGAACATGTCGTGCTCGTGTCATTGTAATTACGAATTACGAGCTTACGAACGTGTGAGCTGGCCATATCATAGCTGTTCTTGTAATTATCGAATACGTGTCAGGTAATCGATAATCGCTTTGGTCGTTAGCGATTAGGAGTTTGCAATTATTAGTTTCAATTTTGTGTCTGCGGTCGGTGTTGTGAAAATTTCGTTCGATAGTTCATTTTGGGTTGTGAAATATCCTTCCTCTTTCGATTTTTTAATGTTATTCTGTGTCCTTCAATATCCAATTTTAAGTAACCAATAATCTTGTGAACTTTTCGTATTTGGCAATGAATGGATCGAAACATCATTGAAATACGAAGACAGGTTCAGACAATACCTACATTTATTTATACTAGACACTTCGATTAAATTTTAGCAGTGTTGCTAAAACTTTAAAAATATGAGTAGTTAGCAAAGTTTCTCTAGACTTAGGTATTTTTCGGTGAAAAACTTCTTCACATAAAATGAATTGATTAGAATTTAATCGATCGTGTTTTTTTTCATGATTATAGCGTTTATCAGCGGAAACTTGTAAATGGCTTTCAATGTTACATTCTTTACAAGTGTACCTTCTTCTTCTAAAGTTTCCCGTAAATAATAAAATAAAAAATAGTAATTTTAAATATGGGTTTTGCAAGCTGGTAAAAACAGGGATGTGTTTGAAATCGATGTTTATAGCCTCCAAAGAGATTTAAATAATAATTTAATGTCTTTGATAGCCTCTTTTGTTAAACTACGAGTAGTAGACTATTGGAGATTATTCTGTGGTTAAAAATGGTCGCGAGCAAGTGTTTACACTAATCATAAAAATCTCATACAAAAACTTGTCGCTATATAACACCAGTTGTATTACCATATGCCATACCTACAATCATCATACATCACGTGATTCAAAGCGATTGTGTCGGTCGAAGTTATTGACAGTGTCAATCGATGAGCGGTTTGGTTTGCCATTCATTTTATTTGTGAACATGTAATTGCTAGATCTTTGTACACTTTGGTTCGCTCTTCATATAATGCCTTTGCGGACATCTACGATGTGCGCGCCTACGCGGCTGCTACGCAGCTTCTACGCCGGTGAGGTGATGGCTACGATGAGTGGGCGTCTCCTACGTGAATTCTACACCAGCAATGGCTACGACCTGTTTGCCTACACGGCTGCTACGCGGCTTCTACGCCGGAGATGGCTACAATGTGTGGGCGTCTCCTACGTGAATTCTACACCGGTGATGGCTACGATGGGTGCACCTACGCGGCTGCTACGCAGCATCTACGTTCTACGTACGCCGAGAAACGGAGGCACAATGATATTCATGCGTTTTGAAGTTAAAAATATATTTTATCTATTATATCCTGGTGTCCTGAAACACAGGCCATGAGCCTAACTTAGGCACCAGTCTCCCACAATATATACACAACTGAATTATATGTCATTGTCGAATCTGACCGATGTAAAACAACATGTATATTGTGGTGAGAAAATAAAGTTTATTATTATTATTATTATTATTTGATTAAATTATTAAAACTTTACATACAAGGATAGATAAACATACGAGACTGTACAAAGGCGGAATATTTTAAACTATAAAAATGTTATAGTATATTGCCCCTCATTTTTTAAATAGTTTATTTGGTAAGGACATGGTTTGTTGTAAGGTATGCTTCTTTTGTAAGATTTCTTGCTGTCCTAAATAAGTCACAAATACTATCACGCAATACCCTCGACATAAGGCCCTTCAAATACTCCTTTTAAATTTGCTATAGAAGGGGACTTTTTTTTCATCATAGTTATGAGATGAATCACATACCTCAAACAAAGAAAAAGGGCAGGTGTAATTACCTTGACGCTTAGCTAATGAATACAACAAATAATTAAGTCGATATTATGTTTGTACATAATATCACAAGTTATGAAACCAAACTGATCGATTAGCATCTTAAAGAAGCTGCTAAATGTCATCACTAAAATAGGTTTTCGTCATAGAAAACATATATTTTTTTCAGTATTCTCAACTACCACGGCTAATTATAGAACAATTACGCCTCACGGATACGAAATTCGGGTAATGTATTCCTAAGACAGTTTCAGTAAAAACTAAGGAAGATATTTATTTATGATATTGGTGATGGCATTTAGGTTGGTTTTGTGTCACACTTTCAGGCACATCTAATATCAAGGTTACATGGTTACCTTTAGGTTTTTGGTTATTTCATGTGTTGTTTTTTTTTCACAAAACGATGTTACCGACGGTACTTGCCCGTGGTCCCCCAGTCTAGTCCCCCTTGGGGTACCACAAACAAATATTTCCGATCCTATTGATTCTCAGGATAATAAGGCGAGATGAAATGAAATGAAATGGTTTATTCTGTAAATATGATATCGGAATCATTTACACGTCATAATATAAAAAAAATAACTAAATGAGATCGGCGTTTCCTTTCTGACTACACTGAGAAGAAAGGCCGAAACAAACTCAGAGGTCACAGTCTCTTTTTAAGTCCAGCCATAATCTTGGTCAGATCATGTGAAGACCATAGTAGATTGATGTCTGAAATGGTCTTTTGAAAAAAGTAGTACACAGATATGAGTGGACCAGTCAGTGCAAGCATTTGTCAGTTATCGAGATCTTTCACGACTCATAACTCCCTTTGTAAAAGGGATCATCTCATAGTTACATGCGTACCTAATACATACGTGTGTTCATGGCCTTTCAATTTTAATTAAAACCTTCAATATAATGGAGCGGGATATAGGTAATAGGGTCCCCAGACAGAGTAAATAATAGCCCATTATAATTTATGTATCCAATCTTCTAAGCTAATTATATTACACTATCATAATAATAAGCACTAGGTATAAAAAAAGCGTTCTAAGCACCTTTTTTAACAATCCATTTCTCAGTCTATTATCACAATCCATTCATATTAAACCAGTCTTATCACTCACAATCTATACGAAATCAATAATGTTCAGATACCTACCTCACATACAAAATTAACTGACACCAACAATTTAGTCAACAACAACACTATAAATACTTACTTTATATATTTTTATTTTTTATATCACTGAATATAATATCCACATAACCAAACGTTCATTTGAAATTTTAACACGAAATTTAAAATGTATAAATACGGCGCTGTTGCACGTGCGTGTGCGCGTTCAAAACATTTGTATGACAATGCGGCGTGTATATTTTTCGCTGTGGGGTCGTCGCCGTCGGTCGTAGGCTACGATCCGTGAGCACCATCTGTCAATGAAGTAAGCCACGGTCGTATTGTCAAGCCTCTCACTTGTTTCCGAGTACAGCGATCAATGGGAACGATAATCGGCTCGAACGATGAATGGAAGAAAAACTATCAATCATAGGTACTTAATACCGGCATTTATCATTTGTTTTGTACAGGTATAAATGATGTGGTGGAATGGCGGGTCTTGAAGTGGATTAATATGAAAGACTATTTCAATGACTATGTAGATTAACCCGAATTCTGATAATATACCTAGCTTAGTTGATAGTTTTCAGCAAATTTCCATTTATAATCCTGATTCATCTTTAGTCCTGTCCCTCCAATCTATAATACTGAACGAATGTTACCTTCTCAGTAACTAACTTACTAACAACTAACTTACGGTGGTCCCGAAACTAGGCAGTGCCTGTATCTAGGAGACCAGCATCCTAATTGCGTCACACTCTATCAATCATTTTACAATCTGAATCATTTTGAAGGATATTGCTAATCCATTGCTTCATTTGTTTGAAAAATTTGTCTGCTCAACAACGTAAATAACGCAATGAATGTGGTTGAACTGTCAAAATGAAAGCCATTGCACTATTGCTAGTGTGTTACGCAATTACACGTTTATAGGTTGGCCTATGATGTCATAGGTCATTCACGCAGTAGATTCATCATCATCAATCTCATTTAGCCAATTTAACATATAGAGGTATGAGGAACAGGGTGTACACTCATCCTCCATAGAAAAGGGAGGATCGTCCGACCAGACGAACTGCCCAATGATTCATGTTGGGCCGTTGGATCATCATCATCTGCCTAGCCTTTTCCCAACTATGTTGGGGTCGGCTTTCGGTCGGCCGTTGGATATATTATGCTATTTGTGCGGTAAACTCTGCTTGCGAGATGTAGGATGTTCGTATGTGGCATTGTAGATATACCGCTTCAAACACTTCCATCATCCTTATCCGCTTCCTCAGTACCTAAATAATACCCTACTAAGTGCAGCACGCTGTATCGAGATTCGAGAACTGTTGGAGTTTCTGTAGTCCTAATGCAATTTTGCACTCTGTGAATATTAATTTCATGGCTTTTTGCCAAGAACTGTTTTCACTCAAAGAAAATAGGTAAAGTATCAACTGTATGTGAGGCTAGCAGCTGCAGCAGCAATGTGTAGTTCTTTTATCCAATCAGTCTTTAACAGGAACATAATTAAGTATCACAAGTGACTTGGATTTTATTTATTTTTCTTTCTACAAATTATGTATACACGGGCCAACCCGCACTGAGCCCGCGTGGTTAATTATGGCCCACTCCCTTTTACAGAGAGGGGGCCTGTGTCCCAGCAGTGGGAACATTATAGGCTGAATATTATACATAATTATAATATATCTATACAAGGAATTATTTTTCTTTAGCTCTTATCCAAACCGGTATTACTAAGATGCTAATTTTTTAAATTCGCTGATCAATATCAAAAGCCGTAAAAAAGACACGTTTTCACACAAAAAACAAAATTAACTTTGAAGTGGATTTCGACGATTTGGTCATTTAGCTATTTTCAGAAGTTTCAAGGTTCATTCTAGAATTATTGTTTTGAGTAATTTTTTCTACGCCATGGAGTTTTTTGCTGCTTGCATGGGCGTCGTTAAATAAAATAATATACACACATCAAAAGTGTCTAGGGATCAACATATATTTTTGCAATAACTTTTCTCCTGATTGATATTAATTAAAATTTTCTTTAAGGATTCATCAAATAAAGTGTTTTCGTTTGTCACAGTAACGATAAACCAAGTCACCTTTGCATTAATAAAGAAATTTGCCATTTTCCTAATAAAGGGAATTTGACATTTGAACCACTAACACAAAAGTTCGAAAAAAAGACTGAAATAACAGTTTTCTTTAAAATTTTATTGGGTAACTTAAACAATTAATAATCCGTGTTTCTACCGCGAACACTAACAACACAAGAACATCGGTTTGGCATACTCAAAATGAGTTCATCCAAATCACGCTGTGGAATGGCCGCCCATGTTCGTTGCAACAACAAAAAAAGGTCTTCTTGCGACTGGATACCCTCCATATTCGGCAGAGCTCTTCTCTGTAGCATATCCCATGCATGCTCAATCGGGTTCAAGTCTGGCGACTGAGCAGGCCAGGGCAGGACATTGATGTTAGCTGCGGCGAGAGTCTGTCTTACAACTCTTGCGGTGTGCGGTCGTGCATTATCATGCATTAACTGAAATAAGGGACCGATTTGCACTTGTAGAGGAACGATGACGTCTGATACAATCGTCTCAGCATAAATTTGAGCGTTGAGGTTGCCTCTGATCCAAATCAACTCAGTTCTTCCGCCGATCCAAATACCCGCCCATACCATGATGGTTCCACCACTATAAGGATGGACTTCCTGGCAGGATTTTAATCGCTGTTGGCGTCCAGGGGTTCTCCAGTGTCGTATACGTCTTGTATCCGGTCTCATACCAAAACGAGACTCATCAGAAAAGCACACGAAACGCCATTGTTCTTCTGCCCAATTTCTGTGTTCAAGAGCCCATTGATATCGAATCCTACGATTGTGCATTGCTATAGGTGGTACCCGTAGCGGTCTTCGGGAATGAAGGTTCACTTCATGCAAGCGGTTTCTGACTGTTTGGTCGCTAATTCAGTTCCCTGAAGAGTGATGAAGCCTCACGGCTAACATCATGGCGGTTATTGTTGGAGCTCTTCGAGTTAAGATTTGAATGTATCGGTCTTGTCTCCGTGTGGTGCAGCGATACCGTCCTCCATGGCGCTCAGCCACGGTACCAGTGCTTCGGTAACGTGTCCAAAGTCGACTGATAACACTCTGACTTGTATTCAGAGCTAAAGCCACAGTACGTTGCCGGGAACCAGCTTCTATCATTCCCACGGCTCTGAGCATTTCTTCCCTGCTTAAATGACGTCGCCGCTCCATAATAACGTTGGTTTTAATCAGTAGTAGGGAAACAGTAGCACTAATAATGTCTTCAATGCGTTGTATGTTTTTATAGGGAAAATATTGACAGCTGATTTTCATCTTTTACTCGAATTTGATTCACAGTTCCTGATTCAAATTATGAAATGCACCAAAAAGGATCCATATAAATTTATAAAATCATAAATTTATTACAAAGCCACATCTCAATCTCAAGAAATCCGCATAAAAATGCTTGATCCCTAGACACTTTTGATGTGTGTATTTTCTAGAAATCTGGGAGTCCCCGAAGTGGTTATTAACATTGTTATTAATAATACATTTGTTTTGTTGATGCTTGTTTGTACACCCTGCCGAAGAATATTCTGACCGACTATATGTACACTAGCGTGGTAGATAGATTATACAGCCCACTCCCTCTCACAGAGAGGAGGCCTGTGTCCCAGCAGTGGGAACATTTAAAGTGGCTGTTTACTTTATATACTTGCATACCAGATCCTTAAGACGACTGATACTTTAACACAGAAGCAACTGGGTTTGCCTGTCTGTCTGTACCTTGTCACGCCTAAACCACTGAACCGATCTTTATAAAATTTTACAGATAGGTAACCTGGGACCTGGAGAAGGATATAGGCTACTTTTCATATCCTGGATCGTAGATCAAGTCCCGTGCAACAGCTGGTACTTCAAACAGAAGATCTTCGCATACTCCACATGTATTTAGTTACTGCAAAACTCGATGGGGTATCTGTATAGCTTTTATAGATCAATGTGCTTACTTCTAACCTTCAACCCTCTCTGCGGAAAAATAAACAAATTATAGAAAATTGTAGCATAATTAGTAATCTGTGGTAAATTGATAATAACATAATTTCCATCTTAACGCTTACAATATGAAACTAATCGCTATAAACGGGTGTTAAAGAACACAGGGTAAGCAGCTAATGATAGATATCATTACGGTAACATTAGATTGCCCAATAGATGTTGATCTACATACACGACCCGCAACCTTCAGACAAGCTGCAGTAATGACCCAGACTGGTTCACATTTCATCACGCCACTTTCCAATGGAAGTTTTGCGAATTGAAATGTAACGTGTTATAATATAGAGCAGTGAAAAGTATTTTTAATATCTGGATGCTATTATGATATCATTTTGTTTTTTTTTACGGCCAGTAACGAAATTCAATTACTTAAGTTACGGTCTATTCAAACCTAAGCGGTATTTGCTGCCGCTGCGCTCAAACTTGATACTAAATATATATATAGATAGCGAAATCCGCGTGAACAGTAATATTACCGCACCCACTCGGTTTTCTCTACCACAGACAGTAGCGAATACCGCTTAGGTTTGAATAGGCCTTAACACTGTTTCTAAATAGACACAAAAGAATCCCAATTTTCTTTCAATACAAGCATTAATTATTCTGTCTTTCGATGGACGATTAAAGATACACATAACATCACGCCTGTAATCGCCAAATGGTTAGGCAGCGGTGTAACATAGTAGGTACCTACACGGGCATACACCCACATTTCGCCAGTTATATTCAAGTACTTACCATGTATAGGGGGCGAGCCTATTATACGATTTATGATTGAATTTTATTACTGCCCATATCCACAGCGCATTACTGTATGGCCAAGTGACTCAACTCGAACCAAATCTGGGCTACCTAAGTTATCTTTATTATGATGACTCGGAATATTTTTTGGCGAATTTTGTGTTTTGACTCAAGAATGTAGCATGGTCGTTTTTGATGCCCTAGCTATCAATTTTCCTTTTCAGAAACCGCTGTCAATAAAACCCCATTTAAAAAAGTTTTGTGTAGGTCGAAAATCATTAACTTTGGGAAAATTCAGGAGAATGATGAATATATAAGTAGTATACATGGCATTCCAAGTTTCTACCCAGAATTACTTAGGTACTTAGGTTCCTCAACGTCTTTTTCTTCCATACTTCTCTATTAGTCGTCATCTCGGTAGTCACACCCTTTCTAGTAATATCATCTTTCATACAGTCCATCGTTTCTTTCTAATAAAAGTACAAAGAAATATTGAAGATCACCAAGCCGCGAAGAACAAGTCAACGTCAACACATTATTGTCTATTTACTCTTCCATTAGTTAGAATAGAAGTTAGAACAGCAGACTTGTAAGTAATTTGCAATGCTAATTAAGTTTACTTATCTTTGAAAACCAGTTATACCTTCAGTTGCGAAGTGATAACATAAACCAACTACTTACCTAATACTTTGCACCGTGTAAACAGTGATAGACGATACAAGTCGTTTGTTGCTTCAATTTTACTGTATACATATAACAGGCATCTTGCATCGTGTAAATACGGCTTTAAG
Source organism: Gortyna flavago (assembly GCA_963669345.1). Classification (NCBI taxonomy): domain Eukaryota; kingdom Metazoa; phylum Arthropoda; class Insecta; order Lepidoptera; family Noctuidae; genus Gortyna; species Gortyna flavago. The sequence continues at coordinate 5,184,649 of OY770144.1, forward strand.
GCTCCTGCAGACAGGCGCAACGAGACGGTGTGAATCTGGTGGAACAATTTCCATAAAGTATTCATAAAAATTGATCTACTAGAGTCGCGTTGCGCTGTCGCTGTCTGCGGGAGCCTCAAAGCCCTTAGTCTTGGAAGAATTAGACAAGGCGGTTGGTGCAGACAGCATCGTCACCAAAACATGTGGGCATGAATCATAGAGAATGTCTTTGGCATGAATGGACTTCTCGCTCATCATGGCTAGCGCATTAAATAAATAAAAAACTTGCGATTGTTGCGTTAAGGTAGGTAATAATAACAGTCACTTAAGACGTTTCCAAAGCGAAGGCGAGACGAGAGGAGACGAGATGTGTTGGAAACAACCAATAGGATTTTCGTTATTTACATAATCTCGTCTCCGCTTAACTTTACTGGATACGGTTGAGTAGAGAGATGTCTCATATTTGCGCGAGCAAGACACAGATGTGAGCTATGCAAGTAGGTATTCGTCGCAAGCTGGCGACGGCGCGCAGCGGAGACGAGCGGCACAAGTCATAGAAATAAAACTAAAAGATGCGGCTTTATTCCGATAAGTAAAATATTAATGATGAAATTGGGCAGTGGGTCCAGTCGGCCTATTCAAAATGTGATTAGGTTGAGTGATCCCGTGGGTCCAGTTCGAGTGGGTCCAGATGACCTAAGACTCACCGCTAGCTCTCCGTGTAGCAAAACCCGCCCGCCGCAGCCGCCCCCAACCTCTCGCTACTCTCGGAGAATACAGACAGCGCCCAGATAGCCAGTACACATAATCTGCTCCAGTCTCGGTAGTACTCATCTCCTAATTCCGATCCAGCCTGTCTCTAGCTGACCTCTCCCAGCGACGCCCTAAGCCGAGGTGCGTACCCACCAGGGCGTGCCCTGAGCGTGTAGTCGCTTAGTTTTTAAGTTTTTTAAGCCGTTACTGGAGGCCTTAATTTATTGAGGCATCCATAGACAAGTGTGGTTAACCAGACGGCAACCTCATAGGATGAACTGCGACAAGCCATAAAAAAAGTACGGTTCTCTGCACAGCTCCGGTGGATACACATCTCCTCTCCTCTCCGCTTCGCACATCTCCGCCTAATTCCGCTTTGGTGGAGTCCGGGCCTCACCCTCTGAGATGGAAATGAACCTTTGATGCGTCTGATATTGCAAATATCCGTAGACGGCAGTACTGACCTGCACATACCATCAGGTGGATCACATATCTACTAAGCTTTTAATTTAGGTAGAAAACAAAAAAAACGGTTAGGTGCGAGTAGGACTAGCGCTCCGAAGGTTCCGCACAAACATTTTTTTGTTGTTGCAATGTAACTACAAGTTTACGGTTTTCGGATTTTTTCCTATAATTGTGCTACATGACATTGCTTCTTGCCAAATTTCATGATAGTCAGGAGAGTCTTTGATTCTGGAACATAAACGCCCGTATCTTTTGATTGCGTTGACTTAGAAGTTTGATTTTTTCACTGCTTCAAGGGATTGCAGCCCTGAGTATTTGATATTAATTTCAACTTGAAAACTCCACGCGTTACTGAGAAAAAGTGTCTTGACCGATGGACAGACAGACGGACAACGAAGTGATCTTATAAGGGTTCCGCTTTTCCTTTTGAGGTACGGAACCCTATCGTGTTCATTATTACAAAGGCAGCATTTTTTTTTCGATATCTACTAAGTAGTCGTCATCATCATCCACACCACAGTCCTACTTCACCCACGGCTGGCATTGGCCTCTCGTTTCACGTGCAATTCCCCTTTCTTGTGCCAGCCTCATCAAAGTTCTACCAGCGATGCGATGGTAGGTAAAAATGTCCATTACTAGCATAATCAATTAATTTCTTTTGTATGTGAATCCAAGTGGTTTGCTACAATCTCCTTCCTCGATGCTTAGGTAAATAAAACAATCTCATAATGGATCATTAATTTTATTTTATTATAAAAATTCATGCAAAGACAGTTGAAGTTCCTACATTTCCTGAGTCACAATTTCACTAAGAGACTGTTACAATTCGTATGCTCAGTCTATCCTAATTGACACACTATAATACTAAGTATATTCTAAGGTTATGCCCGGCGGGCTTACGTAGCATTACAATACAAGTAAATTACAACAAAAATCTATCCCTCTAAGTACTTCAGAGTCTAAAAATTAAAACTAAAAGTAGGTACTTATTCCGTTCACCATTTTAAAGGGCATTAGTAAGCAAGATTTATTATAGCACATAACCTTCATAAAACGTAAGATTGCGAAATTAATCCCGGCTTACGAGTAGCTAAAGTGAAATAACATTAAAGAGCTTTATTATGTCGATGTTATTTCATTTAAAAGTTATTCTTAATCGTAGTTAGAGCTAGAATAAGGAATATAGCGTAAACTGAATGTCCGTAGTGATTATGAAACTATTCGACTAAAGTAAATAAACTCTAAAATAACTTGGATACTTTACGTTCTACTTATTTTAATCTTTATCCCCTTTATTCATAAGCAGTGTAACTTAACGCTCGTACCTATTGTCCTCTCATTCTGGTTATAAGGAATGGAGTGAGACGTGAGATATGTATCAAGCATCTACGAGCGTCAAGTGCTTATGAATGAAGGAGTAAGTAGCATTAAAAAGAATAATATTTCATACCTACTTTTAAACAAGAACACAAAATTATTTTGTACCTAAAGATGAAATTGATTTTGAAGAATCCCACTCGTTCAGTCTTATTTTAAAATGTTTGAAGATTCACACAGCGTGCTTCATCACTTTTTAAATAATTTATTTTGTACGAATTCAATTGAGCTTAACAGATCGATAATCGTGTCTGGCAACACTGACTTAAAAAATAAAAAGAGATACTTAAAATTATTCTAAACTTAAAATTATAATTGGCTATAGGTATTGTACGGCGTGCATACGTTCAAAATTCAAATCATTCGGTGAAGAGTCACTCACACCAGTCTTTCTTATAGAGATCGCTAGATGACTCCCGAAACATCTTGGCGTGGCGTGCTCTCCTAGTCCATGGTTTTTCAAGGCCGTGGACTGTAGACCTTGGGTCCGGGGGCTTATTGCCCAGGTAATGCTGCTACGGTATGATGGGCGGCGGAACTCGCAAGCCCAGACGTGGCGCCTAAAGCTGCGCCTCGGTGGGGCTTTGCCACAGGTTTGACGGAAGAGTGTCGTAGTGAGACGGGACTGTGACCAACGCATCAGCCGTCGTCCTGCTTATCGAGCAGTTCTGAAACAATAAAAAAACGAATTATAGATACGTTGTTACGCTAGCTTTTCGTCGTTCATGTTGCAATTAGTTCTATGTCAAAAATGAAAAGTTTACAGGAGAGTAAAAAAACAGCATTCTGGGAAAAAATCTTCTAAGACACCAAATGTATTTAACAAATTTTTCCTAACTATTGTGTTCTATTTTTTCGGTCGCTTTCAAAATTAAAATTAAGGTATACCTACCTTAGAAAAAAAAAATTGAATTTTTTGACATTGAACAAATTGCAATATGAACGACGTTTTACTGCTTCGACAAAGAGTTCTTAGTCATCTTACATCGAGAGAAGTGGAAAGAGAGTGGAAAGGTCTTTGCCCTGTGGGACAATACGGGCTCTTAATAATAATAATTGTTATGATGTCATGACATAATTATATCGCTTACACAAGATATCACGTTTGTATAAATAAATGATTAAAATTTTCTGAGAAAAAAGTTGATAATAAAAACAACTTCGATCGAATAATTCACACGTTGAAGATGACCTTCACGATACACCTATTCACATTACATTAAACTAATGAACCTGATTAAACTAATGAACTTCAAATACTATTTAAATAATGTAACAAGTGGTTTGCGACGTAGGTACCTAAGTTAAACAAAAAGATAACTTTTCAGTTGATAACTTTCAGTCGGAAGTACAAGAACATTTTTGCCATCGTGTGTGACAGTCATTTAAAAACCTATAAGCCTGTTGTATCTTTTCTATGAATGTGGAGAAATATTCTAAAGACACATACTCGTGGTATTGCAGAAACGTGCTCTCAAATCATGCCAGCAACTATTTTCGTGACGTTTTTGCACTACAATACTGCTAGATAATTGTATCTCGAAGAAAGACTCTATGTTCCCATCACCTTTTAGATTGCTAAAAGGTGATGGGAACATAGTCTTTCTTCGACCAAAATAAACCGGATCAAACTGCCTTACACAGACTACCAAGATGACGACTAATAGAGAAGTATGGAAGAAAAAGACATGTTGCGACCCTAAATAAATTGCGATAAGAGCAAGCTCAGAGAATGACGATGTCATGATGATGATACAAGCTGTTGGTTTAGTATCCAATGGTTCTAACAGTCATACCTACGATAAGCTAAGGAAGCTTTCCACATAAGGTGCTACAAAAAAAGAACTACCTAAGTACTTAGAATTCAAGTGAATAAAATTAAATGTTATGACGTAAGTAGACGCAGATCTAAAAATTTCCTGAATAGTTACCATACCATTGCCATTAACATAATCAAGAGTTATTTTTGCCTAGATAAGTGCTATAATAACACACTCAATATTAAAAAGCTTCCCCACAATCACATCAACCACTCAGTGACAGAAAATTGCTACGCATACCTACTTAATAGATATATTTTATCTTCACGGCTATCTAACAAACCTAAACGAGTTTTAATAAACATTTTCCATAATGAAGCAAGTTGAAGTGTCATTATGTAATATACATATTATCGCCAGTTATAAACCTACATATATTTTTGATGACAGAAAAAATACAAAACCAGCTACTATGCAGAGTGTCATGACATCAACGCGCAATCTGTTGCGTAGCGTCAGTTTATTTAGATTAGCGTAGAAATGTTTCCTGGTGACAGACAGACAGACAGTGGAGGCTTAGTAATAGGGTCCCGTTTTTACCCTTTGGGTACGGAACCCAAAAAAATAGCTGTTCCACACATTTTGGCAGCGTAGGTATTGCAGTTTTCTATGAAACAGCAATTTTTTTAAATGATAACCGATGAAAACCCCTATGTCAATCACATGCAAAAAATTTTGACAAAGCAACTAAAATATCTGTCGGTCTGTTGGAACAATATTCCATGTGCTAAACTACTCAAGCACTAAAATGACGTCAAAAGCTGATTTTTTAATTCGTGATTTCAGAGTTGATCCCATAGTGAAAGTTGTTCAGTTAGATGGTCTAAAGCACCTCTTAAAGTTTGTTGGGTTAATTTTGAAACACCTTATACAATAATTCTCCAAAAAGTATCGTATGCCTACCTTGGGCTGCACGCGGTGTGTGTCAACGCATTCGACAGGCAGCTTGATCATCTCCACCTTGTACTTGTAGCCGTATGACGTCAGCTTCACGATCGTGTGGAGAGGAACGTTCATGTATGGCAGCTCGTCTGGAAGTAGACAGATAGATGGTTAGGAAATATTATGTCCTAAGCTTGGGTAAGTATGAAAATCTCTCTATCACGATAGTTTCACAGACTTCAGACTGAAAGTAAAGGGCAATAATGGGACTTCAGCATTGATGATACTTTATCTTTCAAATTACTATTATCAGCAAGAAAATTAATCACAATTAAATTAATTATCATCGACGGATAATCCGAATTGCTTCGATGAAAGAGGCTATGCCCGCTTCACATGACAATAATAGCTCAGAATGCCTTAAGAAGTCAAACAAAAGTTCTTACCAAGCTTGGCATCCAAGAAGTAACCAAGCATACATCTCAGCACGGCTTGATGACCGACCACCACGACGTTATGCTCATCCTCAAGAGCTGACAAGGCTGGTCGCAGACGAGTCATGATGTCAATATATGACTCGCCCCAAGGGTACCGGTAGCGGAGCTTGTCCTGGTCACGCCATGCGAACTCTTGGGGGAAGCGTTCCTGCATCTCCTCGTACGTCAGGCCCTCGCAGATGCCCTGTAGAAGATTGATAAAAGATTATTAATATTAGAAAGCTGAACATTTCTGGATGTAGTTTTTTTCTCATACCAGCAGGAACTAAGTGTAAAGGTAGGTAGGTAAATATATTGCCTATCAGCACGCTGGTCACGCTGGCTGGTACTCAAAATACGCGTTTGGACGTGGAGTTGCGGATACCAGCCCGTTATATTATACCAAGGTAGTAGTGTGACTGATTGCCTAGAGTGAGTACCTACGCTTGGTCCATAGTAAGTAATACATCATCTGTTCCAATGGTTCCATTCCGTTGTTTTATTGTGGAGGAATTTAAAAAGTAAAATATATACACTGGATAAACTTTAAAACTAAATTAACAAGCAAACTATTAAAATTAAAATATATAATAATCTAACCTACTACCAAACTAAAATATGGCGTCAAAAACTTCCTCCGCATCGCTGTCGACTTGTTTCCCTTGTTTTTGTAAGAGTTTCGAATTTAAATTAAATTTCTGGTAACTAACAGGTTTAGTTTTTTTTTTTTTTTTTTTGTGTTAATATACAATAGTTGCCTTAGGTATGCTAGAACCTTTGTGAGAGCTGGAGTCTGAACTAGGTTCGGGACCTGTGTGACAGAACTCCAGGCTCACATCCCTATAAACATTTATCATATTTAACGGCATCTTGATTCATTTTAAACACATTATCACTATTTGAAAAACAGTTTAGGTAGAGAGGTAAATCTATAAAGTTTTGTAACACTGTTAGTTGGATAGCTTTATTCTTTAATGCTATACATATAAGACTAGAATTATCATAAGCGTCACCTAGAAAACGTGCTTCATTTCAAAGGTCAGTGCGTATTAGGTTTAGGTTTAGAGAATTTAATTTATCACCCCGTTGAAATACACGTGAGTTGACATTGCGACTGGTACTTGGCATTAGATGTCCAAATTGATCTGTATTGTATATTTGCATTTTGAAGTCTTTGGTATAAAACACGCTGTACATATAACTTTTGTATTGTAGATATACACAAGGGCGCAGATTACTTATTCGTAGGGGCGCAGGAATTACGAAAGCTCGGGCTGTATTATGTCTGATGTCTAGAACCAGATATTTATAGGTACTTTATAATGAGACATCTATGAACATTACAAGTCTCGTTAGGAACTATTTCGAGAACGTTTCAGCCTATTTATAATCAGTTCAATGTCAAAGTTGCAATTCTATTTACTACGAGTGTGACTCACAACGGTGACAATAAATATAATTCGTGGTTTGAGAATATCGATAGACAACGACAGTACTTTTCCTATGATAATGAAATACTAATAGGTTGAACGAACATACGCCATATATCAAAGGCAACAGCTGTAGCCAAGTTTGCGGGTTCAATCATCTGTTTTACGGATTCAGTAAGTGGCCGTAATTTATGTGTTGTCAACTGTTTCGATATATAATTAGGAAGCCATTATGTAACATAAAAAGTATAAGTTTTTATCAAGATTTTTTATCAAATGTTTATCGATTTGATATGGATCTAAATTGCTGCTCAATTCTAATTTGCGAAGGTTACATGATGACCGTTTGAATATTGTGTTTTCTATATTTCGTTCCGCTGTGTTGGCGATATTTTTTTGTACAATCGTTTTTAATAAGGAAAGGAACTGATAGGTCCCAGGTTTGAGTTTCTATTAACCTAACCGCTTGATGAAACCTCTCTAATTATAGTAACTAATTGCATAATTACGGAACTAGCAAAGTATGAAAATACTTACTTTCTATTTTAATCACAGAGTTTATCTTGAAGGTTCTTTGTAAACATTAGACAGTAAACAGATTTCACTATATTTAAATACTTATATGACGTTATTTGAATATGGCGACGATCGGACGATCGCGCCACTCCGGAACCCAATCAATAGTTATCGACTATGATAACATCGTATTTACCTTATACACTGATAGATAACATAATAACAAATCTGAACGAAGGGATGAGGGGTGGGTCAGGAACAAATCTGAACGAAGTATTTACTTAATAAAAAATGTGTAGAGTGGAATATTCGAGCTTCTTCCCCAAAATACAAAAGTAGATGATTGTAAGTAGTGTGTGAAAACTCAAACAGACGATAAAAACAAAAATACCTAACAAAAAAAAAGATCTAACACTAAAATGGGCGGCTTTATCTCTAATACAATATCATCGGCATCAACAGAGACTTTGCCAGATATGCCTGCGATTAATCTCGCTCAATCGGATGGTTTACTGCAAGGCACTATACTTTGCCCAGTGACAGCCGTGATAAATTCGTTACTACTCGGTGTTTCTAACCTGTACGTCTCAGCACGAGGCATTTCTAGTGAATCATTTCAATACGAGTACGCACTGCCGCGGAATATACCTGCAACTACATACATTATTGGATTTCCCAGACGCAAATTGTTTATGTTTATTTTTCAGTTCTTGTTTACACATTTACCTACTTCTTTGTGACGTTCGTTGATACATTCGAAAGCTTTTGAACAACAAATTAATCTAGATAGTGATCACAACCGCATGCTTATGACATTAATTGTTTTTCCTAATTATCTTTAATTGTGATCATGTTTTTCACAAATTTATTGATTGTCGATGATAAACCTAAAAAAACACTTAGCTTTTAAGTACTTGTGAATGATAATAATTGTTTATCCTGTCATAACTCAGGTTATTATGGTACTTTACTAATCATTATCTGTGATGTGTCAGCATAGCTTGCTTGGGGTCAGATTAATTATATTACGCAGTTAGACATAATTTGGTGTACGTGATAATGATACGTCACAACCTTTCTTTTGTTTTACAAAAAAAAACACAGAGTATCTAATAAACTGACGAAATACTTCTGGCCCGTGTTCACCAACATTCAAACCACCGGTTAGGTTATAACAATATAGAATTGATTAAATTTAATATTTAATCTACACCGGGCTTTCAAAATAAGAATTCCACAAAAAAGTTTGGTGCATAAAATAAAAAGCCAACCTCATCCGAGGTACTAGTAGCCAAGAAGGTGATATATCAACTCGGTTTAAAAAAAAATAAGGTACTTACAGCATCCAACTCATTCAATGCCCTGACGACTCTCTTCGGCGCCCTAATATCGGAAGCTGTCTGCTTGGTGCGCCACCTCTCAGAGGTCCACACGGTCATATGATCACGGCAGGCTAGGGTGTTCATATATTCAGCCAGGGCACTCGCATAGAGAAGACCTCGGGGTGACAGAGACGCGTCTCCACCGATACGGCCCAGGACGTTGTACTCGCTTTCACCATGCTATAGGGACAAATATTAGGAAATTAGAGTTATATTTATTTATTACTTTAAGCACATAAAGGTTTAGCTATAGTTACATCAGCTGACTCAAAATTCTGTCAGGAATATATTGGGCGGGCAGAGCACAGACAAGTAACCCAATATTGGTTAAAACCTATTTCAGAAACGGAGGAGATCATTACTATGCTGGATTTTTGGTGCTCTGCCGTGCTTCCAGATTTTATATTTGAGAGTGCTCTTCGAGAGTGACTTTTTAAAATATTTGAAAATGGGTTTAGAACTGTAACTGTATACATTATCATCAAGGTATTTCATGTAATATCAGGTAATGCGTATTCCTAGTTATAATTTAGGCCAGCTGACGTAGTTGGCACCCTATTGGGATTCGTTGCGACATTGGAAATGGCTGCACTTGTGCTCTGTGACGTGCGCACGCGGCGTTATAATAACTTGAATGTTATCCAGATATTATAATAATATGACAAAATGTCACAGGTAATTAATTCTTTGAATTATGAATTAGGAAGACGTACCTACCTATCAGTAGCAATAAGTGATGAAAAATAAATGCCAAAACTAGATTCGAAAGAATCCAGCTGTTTGGAATAAATTAATTTGGTGTGTGGGTGATCAACCCGGTAAGAAGTTGCATTGAATATTTTTAACCTACTCCAAGCCTACTCCTCTCAAAAAGTTAATGTTCGAAGAAAATATACCTTCGTAGATTTCGGACAAAACACCAAACAAAACTTTACGATATTTATTCAGCAAAAACATCCGCCAATGCTATGTTTTAAATTGTAAACAAAGTTTCAAATTCAAATCACAAAGTAGTTTATTGATTGAAACCAGGTGGCGGAAAATGGCGACTTCAAGTCACTCCCGCTCAAAATAAACAGTGGACTTGGGAAAACATGATCGTCTAAAACGGAAGCGTAGTTAGATGATCTAGCACTTATTTATGTATGTAAGATGACACAGTGTTAATAAACATGTTCTATCTACTGAGACTTGAGAGCTAAGTTACGGAGTTGTAGATTAGTTATTAGTACAGTTGATTTGTAAAGACACTTACCCTAGTGAAGTACAAGGTCTGCGGCTGGCCCCTCATACCGGACAAGTATCCTAAGATACCAGACTCCTTCTGACCAGCAACTCTTTGCGCAGTCACGGTCTCCCCTTCATTCTCAATGCGAACAAAGCTGATCGTCTCCAGTTGTGCATCAATAGGTTCGTACTGCCTCATGTAATGCTCCATTTTCTTCCTCAGGTCATCGACCGCGTCCTCCTCACTCATGGACTTGTAGTCGGCGGAGTAGTGGAGGATCTCGATGATGTTCCTCTCGAGCAGTTCCTGGTCCTCGCAGACGCACTCTATGAAGAGGATCCTGAAGCCCATATCGGAGAGACAGTACTCGCTCAGCTCGCGACGCTGCTCTCGCGTGATGTTTGTGCCGTCAAATATCTGGAAGGCAAGAAAAAGGGGTTAAGATCAGAGGGAACGTTATTTAAGGAAAGCCGCTTTCTTAATAATAGAAAGAGATGGAAGATAGATCGATGAAATTCTTTAGCAATAAGTATTTGTAATAAGTAGACAACTTGGGTGTCATTAAATCACCCGAGGTTAATAATGTAATTACGGATTAAATTTTACGTAAGCTTCACAATTTTAGTCATTGTCTTTATCTAATCAGTTTATTTTGAACTGAACCGATAATGAATAAAAATAGTTCATTTCCTGAAAAAATAACAATGACTCATATAATCCTATCTGAATTATTAATCTGTGAGATGGAGATTGAAGAGTTCATTCATTGTTTATTTATAGCTTCAGCTATTTTATACAATCATAATGGAGGTAAGTACTTACTAGCTATTTCGATATGTTTTATTGCAGTGACATAAAGTTGAGCACGTGTAGACTTTATTGTGTCTACACGTTCAATTGCTTTAGTTACACGTGTAATTTATACATTTTCTATCTATTACATGATACCTATAGTGACTACAAATGTAAAAAGGAATCTACTTACAAGTTCATCAACATTTAATATCTTTATGGACACGAAAATTTCAAAAGCCTAAACTGACATTTAAGGAGGCTGCTTGGACCTTAATATCAACATAATTATGAATATTGTCAAAGTAGAAATAGGTAGAAAGTATTTAAAAATATAATCTTATAATATCATCAGTTAATTAACGAATATAATAAACATAGCCAATTATTTACGTAACTTTTAATAAACACAGAAGCTCGTGTCACGTGCCGACTTTCCTATACAATTACGCTTGGAACACAATTAATCATTCAATCAATCGTACAAAAGGTACATACAAGTAAGTATAATATACCAATTAGCGACATCACGTTTCAATGCATTCGAATCATTTGATTACCGAGACTTCAGCGTCGTTGCTGCAGTTAGCAGGTTTCCGGGTTCGATCGCGGATTAGTTAAGTACTTTTTTATGGTCCTATATGGTTCCGTATTGTAGGTACACAAGATTATACCTAGTAGGCGTTTTAATTAGGTATCTGCAATAAGTCCACACACTAATTACAGTAAATTCTAACCGACAGGGCTCGATAGACTTCATGCGGACGAAATTTAAAATGAATGAAATGATTTTTCTCGCGCATTTTTTAGACACCTCTGAGAAAAGTTTAAAAGGCAAGAACTTGCATACATCACGGATTTTAGCAGTAGCAACATTACAACAGTAACATAATTATAAAAAGTAAACTTACAGCGACACTGTTTCCGTCCTTGAGCCAGAGTACGGCATCCTGCACAGCCTCGCGAGCGCTCTGGCGACGGATCGCGGAGCCCTGGGCGTTGTCTGCGCGGAAAATGTCGTGGCTGCCGTACAACAACATGTGGCGGCGACGGTACTCGCTGCAGTCAAACACTGGAAACAAAAGCTTCTGTTAGAAATTGACAAAAGATTCATCTCTAGTTGGAAGGCTGACGCCGACTCGAAGGACGAAACCGACTCAAAGGACCAAAACTTTTGAGTGAAAAAGTTTCGGGTGTTTTAACAGAATGATTAAATAGGCACAATAGGCACGTGGTACTGAAAGAAGTCTATGTCATAATGATCGATTAATAGGTACTGTAGTTAGTAGGCAAGTTAGCAAAATATTTTCATTGGTCCTTTGTCTAAAGGACCACGTGTCGCGAGTGCTTCTCCATTATTATTACGTGATACGTATTTACATTGTGCTAAGCGTTAATTTATATTACAATCAATGTTGTTTGTGAAACCCAGGAAACTACCAGGCTTGCATTATGTAAACGCTTGCATAATACATTTTCTAAAGACTTACTTACTACTTACTTATTACATTTAGAAGTAGGTATACATAAGACAAAATGATGGTTTCCAAACAAAACACCTTTCTAGATACTTTGTTGAGTCAATCAATTGTTGAGGTATGAACATTTCTGATTTGTAAATGCTAGTGTTGCTAATTGTAAATTCCTCTGCGAAGAAAAATTGCATGTCACATGCCACAGTAGGTACTTATCCACAATGTTACTTCATGTCTTTATCGATAGTTTTAATATGATTATTTTTACCGTGATATTATTGCATAATATAAATACATGTTATTCTGTTTACCGCTTTTTTTATTTGAAATTGGTTTGCTCTTGACTCTAGTCTAGGTCAGAGGTGACAGAGACAGAGTCGACCATGGAGTGAGCTTACCCAGAAGAAGCCTATTCACTCTCACCTCTACGACAGATTATGCAATACCACTTTATTTATTTATTATTACAAACTCTAGATTATAGAGCAAATGGAAGCAACAAACAAACATAACAATACTGTATCATTCCTTGATTGGCATTCTCATGTTCTTCAATTAGGCCACTTTTTATCAAGATGAAACCGCAATATCTAATCAGTTATAAAAAATTCTCGCGAGCTAAATCGAGAGTGTTGTGTTAGAGACGAGACCAACGATTCCATCTGGGTCAGGGCTACATATTGTGTACTTATAAGCACAGTCTGCGTTTATGTGATTTATTTTACAGCCCGCTAACTGGTACATAAACACTCATTTGTAGACACAACTTTGTAAATTACACGATTCTGTAATTCGATCTGACAACGGTTTAAAAATAGTCTGATGCCAATGTTAGGAATTCTACTAGACTATAATGTACACGACATCGTGTAATGAGGAACATTTCAATCAATTTCCTCAGTAAACTGAATGAAATAAAATTCAACAATAGCAATCAAGCTCAAAAATTATTTGATTGAGAATGCTCATTAATAAAGGCCCCTAATCTAAATCTTATTCGAATTACTTTATGTAAACTCTAACTTATCTTATTATCAAAAATGTTCGATAATTTATACACTTTCTTTGTAGCTAAGTACATAATTCTATATTTACATCACCAGGAAAATCCAAAATGACTAATCGCAAAGTTTTTTTATGAAAACCGAGAAAAACATCGATCAAAATGTATCTACTTGGTCATGTGAGTGTGTGTTTAACGCCAAGATAAGATAGCACTAAAGTCTAACAACCCCCGCAAGGATAATTTACAATATCATCATCATCAATCATGGCGACATAATTCGAGACAAAAAGTTCTTTCAGACAGTATAAAAAACAGCATAGAACTCAAATGTAAGTTTCAATTTAGGCTTTGTTAATCTCATGATCATTAGTTCCAACAAAGTATAAAAGAAGTCAATTGATATGACGTCAAAGCATAAACCATGACAATACAACTCCTTTATTGACTCGTAAACAGTCAGCTGTGATAAAAATCATAAGTTATTACAGTCTAGGCAATTTGTGGGAAGACCGGAAGACTAGGCCTTTTAGGCACTGTTGATTTGATTATATTAGTCTTGCTTGGCATGAGCTCCAACGCAAATGGTGCAAAGTATCTATTCAAATTGCAATGGGTAGGTATCAGGTTTAACAACAGAAGAAATGTTTGAAATAAGAAAGCTTATGTTCTCTTCGAAATTATTGGACTAGCGCTTAGGAAGAACTTAACCTTGATTCACAAGTTTTGAGATTCCATTCCTGATGAAATTTTGGTCCTTCTTTCCACACTGAGAAAATGTTGTATACTATAAGTACATTTACCTTTAGTGCTCTCTCCGTTCCAGTTGAGATGCCTGGCAAGTCTGTGCGCGAGCTGACTCTTGCCACGCGCTGGTAGACCCACCAGTGCGATGAGCAGTGGCGCAAACTGGCTGATGCGGTGTGAGCGCATCGATGCTAAAACAATGATAAAATACCCATAAGTATAACCACAGATAATATGGTATAACATATCAAGTTATAGATTCGTTTTGTGGTCCAAGGACCAATAAATGTTGGATGTTATGTGGCGAAATATGTTGGTTTTAAACAAATGATAACACTGCTAAAATTATATTTTTAGATATGTTCTAAAAATATTATTTTAACCATGATTTTATTACCTGTACTTTTAATGCCATGTTTAATGACTTTAATATAGTTTAATTAATTTGTAAAATAATGTCTACCGCGGACATAAAAACGATAATCACGCAAACACTATCGAGTGTATTTTCATAAAACTTTCACCATATAAAAGACAATTTAATTCCAAAAATAACAAATTTAAATCCTAACTTAACTAAAACTATACAAAAACTAAAATATTGCGTCGAAAAATTCGTCCGCATCGCTGTCGACTGGTAATGTACCCAAGAGACTGGCAGCATTACCACGTTGTATGGCAATGCTTAACCTTTGGCCAAGGTAAAAGCCAGCCCTTGGGTCACGGGAAATGTCAACCAGCCGTTTTGAAATTTCCTTAAATAGGGCATGAGCACTCGGACCCCACGACCCGAGGGTTTCAACCCCAAACGGCTCGAAAATATAATGTCCGATAAGGTTATTATATTTTCGCCGCTTGAGATTTTCCGCAGCCGCAGCAGCAGCACCAGCACAGCATGCCGAGCCAGGAAGATGGGATGGCGCAAGAGTATCGACGCACGTTGCGTCCCACACTAAAGGCCTACCCACCTTCCATGGAAATAAAGACATACCGTCCGGTCTCTTGCCATCGTCGCGTGCCAAGCCATTGGGTTCCAATACAGCTGGAACGCCGACGGTAACAAGAGCTCGTCGGATGATGTCATTAATGTTCGCGTGTCGCGCTAAGCGACCCGCACTTCGGCTGCATGACAGGCCGTGGTGTCCGAGGCTGTTGACATCTTCGCCACAGTGACAGCGATGAGGAGAACAACAAGGAGTGCCTAGTCGCAGGGAAGCAGCGAGGCGAAAAGTAGTATCGTCGAACAAAGTGCCTATGTTCGACGAAGGTAGTGCATGAAGCCAAAGACCCGACTCCCACCTTCCCACAGCCAGCAGGCGCGCACGTTCCGCAGTAGTAACAGACGAGTCAAGTAAATTGTTCTGTACTACTCTGCAGAGCGGCTCATCCCACCGTCTCTGTGAAGATGGATTGTCGGGTGGATCTGTATTCGGGCAAGCGAGTCTCCAGGCATCTATAGCCTCGGTGAAACACGGCACATCAGAATTAATCAGTGTGGAAGCTAGGATTTTCCTGATTAATTTATCAGTGACCGAGGATATGAACGCCGGTAAACTTATACTAGAAATTTTGCGGAACTTTAATGAAAACTTTAATAAACTTTAATGAACAATCAAATATTATTGAAGATTTAAACGGTTATCAAGCAGCATATCGTGGGTGTGTCTAATTAAATTCTCAATACGTTCCAATTTACATTAATAGATGCTAAAGTAACACTGTCTTGTCTAGAATATTTATTAGATTAATTGCCACAGACAGACATTCGTCAGCGAAATATTAATCGGTGACATTAACCTTAGTAGCGAGTCCGGGTCAGAATCATGATAATATTTACTCATGCAATCATAGCTAAAGTGTAAACAACTTTTATCGTTTGCGATGACTGGGGATTAACAATTTCTTTAATCTATTAATTGACATTTTCTAGGAATGGAAATTATGCTAATATGATCTTATCAAAGAGAAAGAGAATATTCTGAAACTAGATCAGCCGCAACTGTTATAAATAGCAAATTGAGGCCACTCATTCTCAAAACGCCTTGCCAATTAAAACTACAAGAACTGCAAATATTTGAATGGTCTCAAAGTTAATCGTTGACATAGATTGATAAAACTAAAATCAGATAAGTACTGAATCAACCGCTGAATAGATCAAGGTCCAACGATGAGTAAACCCGGCAGAGATACCTGACAGACAAATCTTCCTAAAAAGATATTGCAAGATTATTATATTATACAAGCATAAATACCGATAACAGTATAGAAACTTGGCAAATTGTAAGTGGCTTTAAGAATATATATTATTATTTATTTATTAATACTTTAAGCACATAAATGTAAAGAGGCGAACTTAATGCCATAGGCATTTTCGACCAACCTTTGGATGATGCAGAGACAAACAGTGGTAGGTGCAATAAAGAAAATTTAGCAAAAAAAGTTGAAAATTGTGCAAAAATAAAGCATATAAAATATATTATGCAGTTTGAAAGAACAAGCCGCGTCATCATACCTGAGCGGTTTGTACAAGTGGCATAATAAGGTTGTTGATATTGCAGTAACCGACCAATAAAAATGTGGCACGACCGACACGCCTTCAGTCTTGCCTTTGCTTCTAGCAAACAATGACATCATACTTTAGACAAGAGTATTTATATCGAAGTTTTTGTTATTCTTCGCGCCTTTACCTAATGTGTAATGTGATGTAATTTAATTAATGACATTTTATGGTTATACTAATGCTAATGACAGGTTTACTTTTCAGATGTTTAGTTAATTTGTTGATCAATAATAAATATTTGTTCTCTCATTTTATTTTACTTTTGCAAACTTGCTTATTACTTCGTTTTCGTTTAGCGTTCTTTCTGACTATTTTACTTTTTGGTCGGCTCCTAAGGTTTCTAGCATGATTTTGTTTTAAAGTCCGACCGCTAGTTCCAGAGGTTAGTGCGTTGAAACAAACAAACTGTTCAGCTTTATTATTAGTATAGATATACAGTTTGTTTTGGAAAATAGCAGCTTCAGCTTCAGTTAACTGTTTTTTTCCTTTCACTATTCGTCTTATCGCTTAATGATTGACAGATAAGCAATCGATTTTCCACGTATTACGAAGTCAAATTGAGTTTCCTATTTGTTCCACAGTTACAATCCAGCCGCAACAGGAATGTGTGTAATGTTTGCATTTGTTCAATAGTTAATTAATCTGTCTCGTGCATTTTTTTATCAAATTCTTCAGAGCTTTTACCTGAATTTTAAGTTTATTTTCCATTATCAGACGAGGCTAAGTTTAGATTGAAATATTTATAATTGTAATTGTTTATTGAAATTATTGTTTTACATTTTTACAAAATAGGGCCTTAAGCTAGAGGTAGGTAAGAAATAATTGGATTCTACCTGAACTAGGAATAAACCTGTATCTCAGGTATCTCACTCAAGTGCTTATACATAAGTATTAGGTATCTAAAATAGTAAATAATGTATCTACTTTAATTACAAAACACATCATAGCAAGACATTTTTGCAATGTTACGTTTTTAATAGGTCGCGTTTACTTTGTCATACAGAAAAATTAGCCGTGTCAATAAAATGTTTAGGTTCCATGTTTACTTATATAAATTGTAAAAAGTAATAAAATAAAATAAATAGTGTCATATATAAGTTCATAACTATATCAGAAACTTTCCATTTGCAACGGCCATCAAGGCCTCGTGTGTAGGCGCGGCATGCGGTATACAACGGCGCAGGCGCAACTGCCAGAGAACACGGACTTTGTACCGACAAGGAAACGATCGAGCTCTGACGACCGCGACGCGTGGAGCGACCGACGAGGCGACGATATATTTAGATTAACGATGGAGGTGTGTCTCTATTACTTTTTAAATACCTACCAGAGTTTCCTTACGCATGTCGCGCAGTCAATGTACCCTTTTTTGTTTGGCTTGAATGCATAGATATAATTTGGCTCTAAAAGTAGAAATATGTACTTAGTTAGGTAAATCACTCATTGAGGATTACAAAACAAACTTTTCGTGAATTCGACAGCAATGCAATGGGATGGGGCATTTCAAAAATGTGACCGTTATTAAGCTGGACATTTCCCTATTTTTGTTAAGACAACTTTGAAGAAACGGGAAATACACCTTTCGCCAGCCTTCGGATTGACGCCATTTATGTTTATGTTCCTTTTAAACAAAAATCGTTTTTAAAGTGTATTTTCTGGTCCTTTACTTCAGCTGCATACCAAAAGGTCTTTGACTCGAAAGACGAAATGATCCTTGTGAGCTTAATTTGGCTCAAATTCAAGATGATTAAATTAAATGTTGTTTGTTAAGCTCAAAAAGGAATATCTGTTCAACTATAAAGTATAAGATTCTTGTGTAACAAGTTAATTACTTTGCACATGTTTAGTGCTAAGCGATAGCAGATAACTTATATAATTCTGTTGTAAGTATTTGTACGAAGTATGTCATAGCTAGTAAATAGACTTGTGTTAATAGGTAGGTACGCTAGAAGTCTTGGCAAATAAATCTCTGTCTACATTTTAAATTTCCATTTGCAGCAAAATCTATTATAATATTTGTCATCTATTGTTGACAATTCATCACACAATGGAAAGGTAAAATTGTATTATATCTACATATTCTGGACTTTTATCTATACTTATAATAAATCTGTAGAAGTGAAAGTTCTGTACATTGAAAATATCAAAAAAATAAATGTCAGGGGGTGTTACTAGACCGACACCGAACCCAAAAACGTGATAAAAAAAATGTTTGTCTGTCTGTCTGTCTGTTTGTTTAGGCATCACGCAAAAACTACCGGTTCGATTACGATGAAACTTGGTATATTCTTTAATATCCTGGGCACCACACTGGGTACTTTTTATCCCGGAAAAGTATATACAATAAAAAACAAACTTAATTTTGCGGTTCGATCCCTAGACCCGATTACTGTACCAACCGCAAATAATAAGTTTGTCGTAGGTTACGTGACCCGCCAGTGGAGTCCACTAAGGGGCGGTCCACACGGCTACGATACTATAATATTTTTTTATCTTGAGATACAAAATCGCTCGCCATACAATTCAATGGACTATCACACACGACGAAGTATATATTGCACTAACTGTATGTTTTAACTGCTACTTGCAATTCTAAACCGTGCTTTTCAGTGCGACCTTTTTATTCCTTTTAGTTTTTACTAAGTACAGTTTAAGGTAGAGTTATTTAGGTTTATTTTTATAAGTCGTAGGTATAGATTTTAATTTTAAAGTTTATGTAGTGAGTAAGTTTTGATAGTGTACGTAGTGACCGTAGGTTATTTTATAAAACTGTTAGGTGGGATTAGTCATTCGTACCTATAGATATTAGTTTTTAGGGATTTTGCTTATTTATTGAGTTTAGATTAGTTATCATCAGAAATAGGTTTATTTAGGTATTTTATTTTCTGTTATTAATTTTTTTTTTATTAGGTATGTAAGTACTTAGGTTTACTTTTATAATCTAATTTAAAATTCAAAGTCCTGTCTGACTGATTTTAACAATGCACAGATTAAACCGCTGGACCTGGAGACATTAAATTTGGAGTGTGTGTTCTTTGTGAAGTGTATGTAGGTATCCACTAAGAAAGGGTTTTTCGAAATTCCACTCCTAAGAGGGTGAATGGGGGGAGGGTGAAATTTCACGCGGACGAAGTCGCGGGCAGAAGCTAGTGGTGAATAAACCTGTACACTTGTATTGGTGTATGAAATTGATGTCACATGGACATGGATGGTTAAATTTCCGTTTCCAATGTTTCCAATTGTCCATAATTTACTTTGTATGCCTACTTTTGAAGTTTACAATATGACATAATTATGAGGTAGCGTGAAAACTGTCACAGTAATTAATAAAGCGTGGTTTGACCTCATCCGCCCAGTTGACTCAAATCAATTAGATACTTACACACAAAACGCAAGCAAATGGAAAAATGTTCTCAAGTTTATAAATTATCTTTGAAGACGTAGTCGATTTTTTTAAAGTGTTTTCAGAAGCGACAAGTTACCACGGAATGTAAGAAATTGTGTCATAAAATGATGATGACCGTTCACTATAAACAAGTATTGACAAGCTATTACGAATTTTCAATAGAAGTACCTACATCAACTAAAACCAGTCAAGACTTTTTGAAACAAAAAATATCAAATACAACAAAAATAAAAACATGAAATAATCAGCTGATACAACAAAAAATGTCAAAGATGAAAAAAAAGAAATTAAGTTGGTAACAAGTAAAGGTAACATGTTTATGAACTGCTGATTATTTCATGTTTTTATTTTTGTTGTATTTGATATTTTTGTTTCAAAAAGTCACGTTACCCATCGCATGCGTGTTATAAAATGGAAATGAGTACTTACTCCAAAGATAATACACATTTATTAAAGCTCTATGTATTAATATATAATACATATACAAAGCACGGTACACTTCCAGAAAGCTAACAAGTATTTCTGTGATTTCTAGATTGTGTATTTGGATATTAGAGGCAGGAGATGTATTGATGACTATTTACTTATGTACCTCCATTAATTACTTAATCGTTGTAGTGCCAAATGAAACACTGCTTTCTGAGAAACTTATTGGCAGTTCCATATTAATTGGAAAGGAAATGTACTTGATGAATATTTTTTTCAAAGAAACGGACAAAGGAAAGAAGGAACAATCATTTTTAAAACATTTAGTTAAAGCGGTTTGATTCAACCTTGTCGCATGAATTTACCATACCTAATGCTAAATTATTCAACAGTGTTGGTGTTAGCAGTTGCTATAGCAATCCGGATTTGCGTACGATTGACTGAAATGTACTTATATCTAAGTACTAAGTACTTATATATTTCTAGGCAAAAGCTCATTAACCTAACATAAAATTAGCACTCTGCATTATAGTTACCAAATTATTAGACCTTGCTTTTTATTAGTTTTGTAGTATTTCAATTCAACACAAAACACGAATGTTAGACAAGAATTGTCATTGGAAATTGTAATATGGCTTCTTTCCAACATACGTTAGGTTTTTCTAGTTAAATCATTAGATGTCGGTGAGAAAATAACTTTTACATTTCAATGTCGGACAGTTATTTCCAATGTTTTGTATTATAATCTTTGTTTGTATTTTCTCAAGATTGTATAAAATAGTTGCGAGTCATAAATAAGGTACGCAATAAAGTGAATGTCAAAATGCAACACGTTGAATGGGTGACGTGCGTGTCATGCACTATATGCGTGAAGCTATAAAATTCTTACTGATTTGCAGTTATCAGGTCAAGTCATGAAGTGACGTCGTTTCTAAGATCCATTCAGATTAGATTGAAAATAACAACTAACACGTGAGATTTCTCATTAATGTTTCACAAAACAAGTCTTATCATAAATGTTCCCACTGCTGGGACATAGGCCTCCTCTCGGTGAGAGGTTGGGCCGTAATCCAACCAGTGCGGCTTGGTATACGTCACATGTCTTCGATTTTTGGTTCGTTCCTCACGATGTTTTCCTTCACTGTTTAAACAAGTCTTATTTATAATGATACTAAATAATATTTTTCTATAATAAAATCAATCTAACTGCAGTGTCTAAACATTACACCATTTATGAAAACAGTTGTATTGAAAATGATCTTATATTATCAGGGACAAAAAAAGAACAACAATGAAGAGTATGTGATTTACAAGTTATTTATTTTAATTGACATCTTTATGATCAAGTGGAGCGAATGGAAAACAACTGGCATTCAATAAAAAAAATGGTCCTTTGGTACGAATAGTTCAAAAGTAAAGCAAAATTAAGTAAAATAATTTACGTTGTTTATATTTAAATTGTATTTTTAATATAAGTAAATAAATTGTCTTATGAAAACACCTGCATACTGTGAATCAATAGTATTTTATTGAAAATCGAAGTCTAAGAAAGTTACTCACATGTAAAAAAAATTGTAAACAGCGCAACCGTCACATATAAGTTAACTAAATATACTATAAGATTTATTATAGTATGTATGAGATATAGGTACTAATAAAGCTGAAGAGTTTAAACGCGCTAATCTTTGGAACAACCAGTCGGATTTCAAAAAATATTTTATTTATTTAATATTTGAAGCACAAAAATGTACAGAGGCGTTTTGCATTAGATAGCCTAACTCTTGAGAAAGGCTCCTTAAAATCACGTTAGGAGTCTTAGAAGCCGACCAAAAAGAAAAAAGTAAGTATGAAAGCTAAGCGAAAACATGATGCGACGAGAGAAATTTTACGCGGAAGAAGTCGCGGACAGAAGCTAGTATTGTCTAAGAGCTAGTCTTTATTCTTGAAATGCCGTCATCCGGCATAGTATTTGTGTAGTAACCTTCGTTGCTACCCAGAATATCTGGCCCACGCCCACCATTCAGTGATTTGTCTGTTTCGTAATACATCTACATAGTTTAGTAGGCATATATGCTTTGTTAATCAACATGCCCTCAAAACATCGCTTTATCTTGAGCAACGACTGTTCAATAATGAGATTAAAAAAATATTTATTGATAGTAATGTTTTTGAATCGATGACTACATCATTTCAATTGCTTGAAAATTAATTTGCTTCAACAAAAACAACTGCTAGGAAGCATAGCTATGCAGTTTTCATAGAAATATTCTTGTAGAGCAATATCCTATTCATGTCGCTGGTGCGTAATGAAATAACAAATTTAATTTATGCGGCACCTTGTATACCATATGTAGGTTGATAAAGTATTGGAATGAAAAACAACTTTATCTTGGTAAAGTTAAACTCATACATAATAATTTCGTAAAAGTCTTTGTACTAAGGTTTGTAAACATAGTTGAGGAGCCAGTTCACTGATATATTTGCAGGGGGCTGATAGCAGTACACACACACACGCAATATCTCATTTATTATTTATTACATGTTATGGAAATTGTTGATAAAGTTTATTTTGTAATTTTCGATAGAGACACTCCCTTTTAGAAGAAAAAAATACAGTGCTTATCTCCTTTTTAATAATAAAAATCGCTTGTTTTTTATCCATACCTCCATTAATAACGTGGCTACTTGTTATTACTTATAAACTTTTATTATGAAAATCTTGAGCATGTAATTTTAAATTAGCTCCATCGATAAACTTGCTTGTACGGAAATCCTATTTTCTTACGTCATTGTAAAAAAAATATTATTATTGTGAATATTTTTATTGCCACCAGTTCAGAACCATTTGATGTTTGTTTCCAAAGCAACGGTCCTAATCGGAGGCGTGGCGCTGACGTCATAAATGGCGCGATTAGCTGTTTCTTTTACTGACGCGTTCATGTGGCAACTTCGATGTCAAGTCACATTTCAGAAAAAAAAAAATTAAAAGTAAATTCTGGTATCTACATAGATATTTGGAAAATAACATAATTCTTAACAATGTATTTTATTTCAGTTTTTATCTCTCATGTTTTATTTTATAAGTATAACCGGCCATCTTTAAAGGTCGCAGACCCGTGATTTGCAATACTGTTTTAATTTCTCGTCATCCACCGTCGATATGATCTGTCTTTATTAACAGATATAAGTATAACTAATATATAACTTTTAACTACACGTGTCCAAACATGATCGTTACAGAATCACGAATTGAGAATATAAATTAAAGGTGATTCCTGTAACTCATTATGTGAAGTGACTACATTCAATGATTGTTGAACATTGACCTATCTTAATAACGATTTTGTTTCGAGATCACCATGTGCAGTGAAAGACACGAGACCTGCAAATCTATTTTGTACAAATCTCATTGCACCGTGTAAACTTAGGTGAAATGAGCTATCATTCCACATAATTCTAAGGATTGACACTTGACAGCTCCTAATTTTTGTGGTGACATTTTGACAGAATAGATCTGCTGACCATTACAGAATCCAAATATCCAACATCACCATCGCCAAACAGATTAAAATTTGACACACTATATCAATCATCCACAATTCAGATTCCGTCTAATATAGTACTAAGTGTGAAAAGTTATTTTTAGTAAAGTGCAAAGTTCAATGTGTTTGATTCTTGCATGTGGGTCTGGCAACGAAGCTCAGGCCGGCGGCAAAATGGACCGTTGCACTACACAACGCTACGAACTAAATATTTCATAAACTTTTTATATCCGACACACATTGGAGACAGTTCTTAGAAGCTGTACTGAAGAAACAGACATCCAGAAGCTAAGACAAATGTATGCTGCTGTGGAGTGATCCATTTTTCAGAACAGTCATTTAAGTTTAGACATTTGGCTGATGGATTTGTGTTTGCGCCAACAGGGTCATCCAGCCTTGTAACTGACATCACTGTAAGACTATTTAGAATAGTAGTTCACTGCGCTAGAAGGAGTGAACCATCATTTATCACATTACCGTGAGATTCAACAATGGTCCTTCGGTACAATGGGGAAATCAATGGTCATGCTAGTGAATGACTGTATTTCTACGTTTATTAAAATAATTTACAGCTTATTGTAGAGTTCTTCCGTTCAAGTGCTGAAATCTATCACGATCAAATTGAACATGCCAAAATAATTTCCACTTTCAAAAGATAAAAAGTCCAAAAGTTCCAAATGAAAAACTGCAAATTGCCAAAAATGCATAATGTTGTTCCGAGATAATAAAAAAGATAATGAGAGAGGTACCCCACAGATACCCAATATCCGCCGTCGTTGAGTGGTGTATAAATAGAACTATCGATTGCAAATGTCCACTGCATCGTATCAGATAGTGTTTATGGCAAAAATCGACAGACTAAACGTGAAATGATAAATTTAGCCGTCCAATGGTTTCTCTGAAAATTTGTCAGCCCAGACCGTATGTTACTGGCGCTTTGCCATCAAGATCTGCAGTTCTGCGGCAATTGCCATGAAGTCATCAAGCAACTCTCAGAAATGAGCGAGGCAGCCTTATACTGGATGCCAAGATTGAACAATGGTTTAGATAAGATTTAGTGCTGGCAGGTAATGAGGTAAGAATTCAAACAATGCTGTTTACGGGATTCATAATGAATTCTAAATCAAAACAATGCTTATTATATTTACGTTAGAATTATCTAGGCGTGAAATTTAGCTGTGATTGGTCATGGTGCGAATAATGCATAGCATTGTTATGGTCTCATAGAGACTTGTATCACGAATTTCATAAATTCCTATAGATAAACATCGGGGAAGGAAAACGTCGTGAGGAAACCGGCATGTCCAAGAACAAAAATTCAAAGACCCTCTTCTAAACTTAAATGACCCTCTTCCACTCCCTCTTACAGAGTCCTCTCTATAAGAGGGATTGGAAGAGGGTCATTTAAGTTACTTGGCTGGCTTGGCTTGTGTCCCAGCAGTGGGTACATTAGGTAAAGGCTGATTATGCTAAACATCGTGCTACGGATCGTCCTACTTGAAACCTAAATTCAGACTTTCTGAGGCAAAGCAAAACAACTAGAAAACGAAACAACCACTTTCATTTCACGCATGAAGTAATTATTACTAATTAAGAAGTTACTTTATGGATACATTAAATTGCTATTTAAGGTTACTGAATAAAGATGGCGGAAGACTCAAGACTAGCTGTTTTAGTACTTTTGAGTGTCATAATGTATACAATTAAAGAGGCATAGGATCTAACGTATTTCAGATTTTTTGTTCCGGTTTTAGAATCAATGTTCAAACATCAACAGTGATTGATTTTTTGCTGTCTATTCTTGTTATTGACCTCCCCGATGACAAGAACTAAGTAGGTAGCAATCTTATAGAACGTTGCCTACCCGACACGACTGTTCAATTCATTCACAAAAACTTCTATTTTTGTACATTCAATATCAATTTATTTCTGTGAATTCTGATTAATAACTATTTGCATGCATTATTGCTAGCGACATGGACAATGAAAAAGTACAATGCAAACGCCAATGCGTCTCAAGTTTAATGGCCGTAATATGGTTTTTGATTAATCAAAACTTCAGCGGAACAAAATTGGCCAACCGACTGCATAACATTTCGGCGATAAAATCAAGAATATTATTCAAATGTATGTCAATAACAATGCACTTAGAGAAACTCTGGCCGGACGGAGGCGTGTTCATGAGTTTAGAAAACATGGGTAAACAACATCGTGACCAAACAATATCTCAGTTGACCGACCACCTTGTTGTTGAATGCGCCAGAATAATCGTAAGTGCAAGACAAAAGACTCCTTTACAAAGCGGTTGTACACATATCCAAAAACGTCAAAACAATGAACTTACCGGTTGCCAAAGCTCCGTGGAGGATCTTCTCTTTGTCCTCCATCATGGTGTGGGCAGTGCTAGCTCCTGGTGCCATCACGATTCTTCGGAGAGACGGTCTCCTTGCTAAAGCAACGATGTGTTTGACGCGGTGCTGCTGGGGCGCTCTTCGACGACGCGGGCGCACTCTATGAAGGCCTGCAGGCGACTGTCCGCTTACTCCACTCGTTATCACTGAGCGAACCTTATCAGCTCCGCGGCAGTGATTGCTGAACAACCATATAATAGCTGAATAGATTTTGCAGTATATTAACCAAAAATACAAATACCAATCGCCCTGGATGCTGAGTAACGCCATCAATAGCGATCTGGAACAAAAAGAAAAAGTGGTCAGGATTTCAGGAAGATGATATTTTTGGAGGTGAATTTTATGCTTTTAAGTATTTTCAGAAAATATGACTTAGGTAAGCACTTGATGAACTGAACACAGGGCAAGATTAAACTTTTTGCTTTTCAAATATGATCCCATTCAATTATCTAAATATAGTTTACGCTTGTTTTAATTGAGTGTTAATTGTCAAGCGCATTCTTTTGTTTAACTTCAATTTGCGGTGGTATGAGTTCTTCAATTATCTCAGTAGGTATTCAATTAGTTAGGAACCCATCATCATCATTTGCCTGGCCTTTTCCCAACTAAGTTGGGGTTGGAGTCCAGGAACCCAAAAAAGTAAAATTCGTTTTTCATCGGTCTTTGCAAACGTTATCTTGAAGAAATCATAATGTATCGAAAGAATACTTTAAATTAATAAGCTTCTGTAGTTTTTTTTTCCATAATAATATTACTACACTCACTAACAAATCATTCGGCAGAATGGAGAATGATAACAAGTTGGTGATGATGAAATATCTGAAACCTTTTCATTAAATCTTGAATAAAATTACCGCAAAATATCCTTATCTTCATGATTGTTATGTACCTATGTGTTTATAAAATGCTTTCTCTGTCAATGTTTTCCACTGCAATATCCGCTTTTTAATAGGTTCCACACGTATTTTCTATTTATTACATCAATATCAAGAACACGTTCGTTGATAATGCAAGCTTTTGTAATAGTATCTATTAGTTACTTTGGCTAGCTAGATAATTATTGAAACTATGATAATTGGTCAACAATAGGTCTTAATTTCTCAAACTCATTGTTAGGTAAGCCATTTAATGATCATGAGCTCAACTTATTACCCTATTACTCCAGCTTCCTATGTGTTGACAATGGACAAAGAATTTTGACAATTTACAAGTTGCAACTTTTTCCAAATCAACAATGTTCAATGTATGCTCTCCACATGTTACTTGTCCGAAACACAGGTTGATCCATTATGTATGTTCCATTCACTAGGCAACTCGTTTCACCGGTTACGTCAATTGGATCTTTAATTTTTAACATCAAACCAAACAAGAATGTTAAAAAAATAAGCAGGCATTTTAAAATAAATTAATGTAGTTAATAGACAAAAACGCCAAAAGCTTTATCGGGTTCTGTGTTGTCTAAATATTTGTTTCTCTCTGTTTCTCCTAATTATTTTATATTGGCCTAAATTCATCAGTATCAGTTTTCTTACTTGAACTTGTCTTTATTCCTATGAATTTAGAGCTGAAGAATCTATTAGAAAACTGAAAAGTTTGTTTGTTTGAACGTGCTAATCTCTGGAATTGCATGTAGGATTTGAACAATTATTTTTGCAATTGATAGCCCATTTCTTGAGGAAGGCTGTAGGCTAACATTATCTATCAACATCAAGCTAGAACCGGTAGAAGACGAGCAAAAAGAAAAAAGTCAGTAAGAACGGTAAGGGAAATCGAAGTAATAGCGCGGGCAGGCGATGCGATGCGATGCGACGACGGTGTGGGTCGGGGGAATGACACGCGGATATCGATGCGGACAGAAGCTAGTTACTCATAATTTTGTGCTTCAAACGCTTCTGAAAGATCTTTTCGAAAGCAAAGTCATTGATGTCAATATTCAATATACGATACCGGAAATTATTACGTCTGAAATATTATAGTTAATACCTACTGTCATATGAGCTATTTAATAACAACAATGTCGTATGGTTATAATGGTAATGATAACATTATCGTAATAATGTGCACTAGGCACTAGGACATTGTTGAGTTAGCATTGATAGGTACAGGTAAACCGTGTTCACACTCGCACACATAATCAAGCTGAACAGTTTCAGTTTTAGCTGACTTCGCAGGCATAGGCTTTTCGTACAATGTGAAGTCAGCCTATACGGGCAGCGGGATTGTCCGAAAGGGTTACCGCTGCCCCGGAATATAAAGGGCTAAGGAAGGAACACGGATGGGTTTTAGTCAGTAAGAGTCTGACACTCCCTTCCGCTCCACCCAGAGCGGAAGGGGTCATTTGATGATTTCCCATCATTAAAAAAAAAAAAAAGCCTATACTGGTAACGAATATAGTTTGATATGTCATCATACGTACGAGTAGGTAATAGAACCTACGTCATTAGAAACTGATTTCAATAAGCGAATTTAAGCAAAAAATGGATTTTACCATGCATTCTTGCGGTCACTGCGGTTAAATTGTCATCAGTAAAATCATAGTTTATATTAGCCTTTTTGCTTAAATGTCACGTACACGTTGATAGAGTAGGTTAATATTGACCATTAACAATTAATTTTCCCTTTTACCATCAATTCATTGAGAAATGATTCAAGGTTTCAAATTACCCAGATACAATCATTCCTTTTTAACCGGTTGAATGTTGTAATTACACAATTAAAAAGCCATTGTGTCTCGCTCAAAAAACTGAAATAATAAATCCAAGTTTGTATTACTGAGCAAAATAGCCACGAATATTTAGTTGACACTCCGTAGAAAAGTCAATGTTCCTTTTCACCCATTCTGTCTAAGCGGACTAGGTTGTCTGTAGGGGATTTCGTGCGTAATACGCGAAACCACCTCAATAGTAAAATATGCCAAAGCTTTTAAACTACATATTTCTCGTCTGTTGCTCAACTGTATAGCCCTGCCGATCCATGCTGACCTGATTTTTCTGACAAATTATTTTATAGTTAAGATGTCAATGTTTTAGTTCTTGCCAGCGGGAGATTAGGATGGGTTTATTTACTTCATTGAGAAGCATTACAAGGTGTCAGGTGTTGTTCTATACTGCTATACATAAGACTAAACAGACTAGGCAGGAGCGTTCTGAATCTTAGCAGTTCAATAAGATTTATTTTTAAACTGCTGCCACTTAGGCTAAGCGCGCACTGCGATGCGATTTTTTCAAGCGAATTCTGAAGTGATTTTTTACGGCAGTACGCGGTCTCTAGAATAGATATTGGTATTGTTCAAAGATTAGCGATTATTACCCGCAACAATTAAAATTCATAGTGCGCGCTTAGCCTTATAGAAGACTATCTGTTGCCCGCGACTTCGTCTGCGATCTACGATAAAAAGTATGCCTATGTTCTTGTCCAGGTTCTAGGCTACGTATCAGTCATTGCCTAATTTCATAACGATCGGTTCAGAGGTTTGGCGTGAAAAGGTAACAACGAACAGACAGGGTAATTTCCGCATTTAAATCGCAATTGATTTTGCATTTATGGATATTTGTTCGGAACCTTCAGTAAAGAATCCAGAATAGGAGAAAGAGGAATATAATGATATGAATCTCAAGAATCCATACTAATATTATAAATTCGAAAGTAACTCTGTCTGTCTGTCTGTATGTTACCTTTTCACGCCTAAACCACTGAACGGATTTCGATAAAATTTGGTAGAGAGATAGATTGCATCCCGGGGAAGGACATAGGATAGTTTTTATCGAGATACCTCGCGGGCGAAGCCGCGGGCAGAAGCTAAGTATAATATATATCCTCTTTACTGTCATCACATTTACTGTATTCTGTATAGCTTTTGTTGGAAGCTGTAGGTACGTACATATATACTTACTTGTTGTATATTTTGACCGTTCCACTTGTTTACAAGAGATTTTCGACGTTATTGTTAAACCCAGCCCTAGGATTTATGAAAAAAACCAATGAAAGTAGGCCATTTTGTAAAAGTGCCAAAATGTTAATAAGTAGTGCAATCCTAAATGCGTTCTTCTGTTTGTTTTTACTAGTGCTCTAATGACAGTATTTATGATGTTTTTGTGTTACACTAACCATGTCCTTTTAATTTTGCTTCAGATTTTATTTTTAATTCCTTGTTTAAAATATCCCATGAGTCATGAATTCATGATGCATCTCTGACTTTTATATGGGTTTTGCATTCCTCCTCCTGTTTTCAATAAAAGCCAAACCTCTTGCGTGTTAAAGCAGGAGACTACTACCCATTGTGCTTGTCCTTATCTTGCAGTCGTCCTTCATTTAATGTTTCTGCTTACGCTACCGTGGCTTCAGAGGTGAAGCAGAGCATGAACTTACAAGGTTGACGAGTTAAGAATATTAATACTCCTTTGTTTGTGCTTCGCATTATAACCGTCTGCTTGTTTGTTTATATCATCGTAATCTATGTGGTTAACGCTATCCGACTACAACCATTGTCCTTAATTATAATTTAATTGGATTCCGCTTCAAGACAATTATGAATAGTTACGCCAATTGTTACAGTTCAATGGAATATTTTTCTAAAAACAGTTCAGCCAGTCTGCACCACATTGATGTGCACTTAAACACAAATTGTTTTTTCTTTTGTGACTTGCTGTCGCTACCTGCGTTATGAGTATACGATTAAAGTCGACATTCACACGTTATGTTAATGCAATATGACATTGCATACTTCGCCAAGTTCTAGAAAGAGCACACCTCACTAATATTAGCATATTACATAAAACTAAACACAAATTGTTCTTCTTACCTGCTTCTGTGACTAAATTCTTCCTTCGCAGTAGTGATCAGAGGATGTGTGTCTTATAAAATGTACCAAATCGTGGCGCATAGCAGTGCGCCCGTGGATAGCGATGAACGTTTCAATACACATTCGCAATAAGTCCCAGTAAACGTCTAATGTCAACTTTTTAACCAAAACTCTTCCCCAACATCGCACAGGAAATGTAACACAGTAATTATACAGTTTCGTATCTTTAGTCCAGCGTTCCAAAATAAAATGTCGATAGCGTTGACTCGTCCTGTCTCTATTTCACACCGGATCTTAATTTGCTCATTGTAACTCGTTTAAAGCGTTTTTGAGCAGGTATATATTGGTAGTTTAGTCAATAATTGATGCACATTAAAAGTGTTTACGTAGCCGCACAGTGTGATAACGTGGACTGTTGGTGGACTGTCTGTTGACTGGCGTCGGGTCGCAGCGTGGCGAAAGCGAGGCAAGATTATTATGTATATTGGAAGGGAGCCGTCAGCGGGACTGCAAGCGAACTGGCTTCGGGTGACATCGATTCTCGTTCGGCCACGTTCGGCGGCGCGGCGCGACGCCGACGACGGGTGGTGGGAGTGTTTTGGCATGCTGTACTTTTCTGGTCTAGTACTACACACACAGTACTACACTGAACACTGTATTCATATACGCAGAGCATGTATATAACCTTTTATTCATATAATAGTAGGATATACATCACAGATAATACACTGGAGTGTTATCTACAGGGAAGACTGGAAATAAAACAGTGATGGGCAGCGCACAACACTCAGTCTACCATAGGTACACTTAGTTCAATCATCAATTCGCCATGCAGTGCAATGGCCATGGAAACAGCCGATCAGGCTTAATAACACAAGTCTAGCCCTAT
The DNA here is from genome assembly GCA_963669345.1 of Gortyna flavago. Taxonomy (NCBI): domain Eukaryota; kingdom Metazoa; phylum Arthropoda; class Insecta; order Lepidoptera; family Noctuidae; genus Gortyna; species Gortyna flavago. The sequence continues at coordinate 5,217,009 of OY770144.1, forward strand.
TAACCTTTCTGGATACGTTCTACCGCCAGCACTTTGTGTGATAATTTTATCACCAAACCAAAGCCGTTGCACTTTTTGTTAATTAATCAATCGCCACTATAATGAACGCCACATTTAATTATCAGTAAAGTTATCGAGAAAAGTAAGAGGCAAGTAAATTACTGGACTCAATTCACACACAAATATGTCTTTTTTAATTTTGGTTACAATATACATATTATTTTTTTTTTTTTTTAATATTTCAATAAGTACTTAAACTGTTAAAAACATGAAAGCATCCATGTTACGTATTCTTGGTTCTTCCTCGTTGATTAAATAATTTGCAACAAGAACATTCCTCATTCATTAGTTAATTAAAAACAATTTGCAATCGTATAAACAAACGAGTGTTGTAACATTAATATATAAAAATAAGAAGACTTCTGCACTCTTTGATTTCGTCGGGCGTTCCGCAAGGTTGGATCCTAGGGCCAACGTTATTTTTTAACTTGTTGATCAAATATTTAGGTCGTCCATCAAAGGGTCAGCTAGGTACCTAACGAGAAAATTGTGTAATGATGCTTATTTAAAATATTTTTTCCAAGTTAAAAAGCTATTAAAGAACCTGAGGCTCGCTAATTGATAGATCTATTTATTTTATTCTAGTTAACCGTGTTCCGCAGCTGCAGTAATTTAAATTAGTTATGTTGTGATTTTTAAGAATTTTGTGGAGATAGCGAAATACAATGCGTTAAAAAACCAAACGGGTGTTTCTAATACTTTAAAAAAGTCAGTAACTTAGATCATGCAACCACCGCGCCGTCTGCCCGTCATTGTCAGCAATAAAAATAGACACTATTTGTATCGCCGTCGCCAGATCAATCAACAATGCTCTTTTAGACTCCCCTCCGCCTAACTCAAGCTAATTCGAAATTGCTGACCGATCACCGTAGCATCAGGCTCCTCACACTCCCGGACTGTTACTAAGATTTCCTAACTAAACTAGAAACTAAACTAGAAATTACTAATGGAAAACCCAATGCGATGCGACGCGACGGGGTACTGAGTCGGGGTAACAAGAAACATCACGCGAACGAAGTCGCGGGCAGAAGCTAGTATCATAATATTCTTCTAATCGGGGTGTTTGGTGGTGTGGACAAGTTGTATCTAATCGGTTTAACAATCAACGTGAATGACACCGAAAGAATGATGGCGTTGGCTACAATCACAAAACAATGTCTATCGAGCGAGACCATTAGGCACCTAAAATATTTTTCGTTTTCTGCAAATGTAGCATTTAGGCAAGTCAGCCAACATATTGAATTATACCTCTATTTTATTTAGTATTAGTAAGTTAAATCATGAAATAACAGGTTGTGCGTCGATTTTACTGCCACTCTGTATAATAATTCACAAATAAATCATCATCATCATCTGCCTAGCCTTTTCCGAACTATGTTGCGGTCAGCTTCCAGTCTAACCGGATGCAGCTGAATACCATTACAGTACAGTAGAATACCATTACCAGTATTTTACATGGAGCGACGGCCTATCTGATCTCCGGAACCCAGTAAATAATTCACAAACAAATCATTAAATTAACATGGGTTAATGTGGTTAATGCTGTCTGTGTCTCCATGCAAGAGACTTATTCTTGTGCTAAAATAAGGTCGTGAACAATATTGATTCGGAAGACTGCAGTGATTAGCACATTTAAACTGTTATCTTAGCATATTAGCACCTACCTACGAGACCGATCATCTATGAATGCATTACTCCAAAAACCTGTACCTACAACACTTTGAAAATGAATCCATACTAATGTTATAAATTCGAAAGTAACTCTGTCTGTCTGTCTGTATGTTACCTTTTCACGTCTAAACCACTGAACGGATTTCGATAAAATTTGGCAGAGAGAAAGATTGCATTACGGGGAAGGACATAGGATAGTTTTTATCGACATACCTCGCGGGCGAAGCCGCGGGCGGAAGCTAGTAAAAAATATATTAGAAAATTCTAAATCAACCCGCAGGTTAATTACCTACATAACACTCTACCAGTAGCAATGGCTTTTATTTTGATAGTTCAAAAACATTCATTGCTTTATTTAAGTTGTTGAGCAGACAAATTCGAACTTAATCAAAGCAATGGATTGGTTACGCAATTTAAGGTGCTGATGAAAAGAAATGATAGAAAAACCTAGGACGTAAAGTAGAATTAGATGGATACCAATTAAATATAAGATAACTAAATTATTATTAGAGTAGAAGCAGCAGCTGCAACAAACGTGCTTAGGCTATGGCATGTATCTACCTATTACGTTTGTCTTTATTATATTTCTAATCATCTAACTCATCATCGTTCTCTTTTTATCCATCCAAAGGTTGTAAAAGATCGCTTTTAGCGATAAGAATGCCCATTGGATCACCCTAAGTAAATTTTCTACATTTATATCTATAATTTTTATGGTGTACCAACATCCATACTAATATTATAAATTCGAAAGTAACTCTGTCTGTCTGTCTGTATGTTACCTATCACGCCTAAACCACTGAACGGATTTCGATAAAATTTGGCAGAGAGATAGATTGCATCCCGGGGAAGGACATAGAATAGTTTTTATCGACATACCTCGCGGGCGAAGCCGCGGGCGGAAGCTAGTAGGTAATAAAGATAATTATATTCTATCTAAGTATCTCTTGCTTTTAACCCATATTTATTTTGGGTCAACGCAACATCTTTTTTCCATATTTTCCGATTAGTCGTCATCTCGGTTGTCGCCCCTTTCTAGCCATATCATCTTTCACACAGTCCATATATCGTTTGCATTGTTGACCAATCATGTAATTGTGTCCTTTTGTTTTAACTGAAACGGACGTAACGTAATGACTTACAATATAAATAAATCGATAATTTTCTTTGGGAAAGCGCACTTGGCGGATGGATTTTATCTATCAGCGACGGACGACGTTTTAAAATCAATATAGTAACAAAAGAAGATGAAAACCAAAGGTTACAAAATAATTTTAATATTTGTATTTAGTAGGTAACTAAGTTCGCAACCAGCACCCTAATTACGTATACCTACCTAACACACCACAGAGCATGTAACCTTTTTAACACACTAATCAATCTCAATCTGAATGATTTTGTACGATATTGCCACGGATATCTATGGATATTGCTAATCCATTGCTTCATTATGTTCTAAAAATGTGACTGCTGAACAACAACGTAATTATCGCAATCAATATTGTTGAACTGTCAAAATTAAACTCATTGTGCTACTGATAATGTGTTACGCGATTACCCCGGTGAAACAGTCCAGTCAGTAGGTAACAATCATTCAAACAAAGAGGATGCAAAAGGTTACATGCTTTGAGGATGCGACTATTTTCGTCCCGAACAATGATTGTTGGTTGTTATAAGTAATCAAATGTAATCAAAATCTTATTTGGACATACCGTTTTTGATGGGCCACAACGATGACTCTCATTTCTTCTGCCTGTTTTGTGGTATACTAAAATACTACATCATGTCATGATCAAAAAGTTGCGGGTAGACAAAAAAATGTTCTCTAGTTATTATTTTTCGATTGGTTGTTCAGGCTGGCTGGTTGGTTGTGCAGAGTGAATGACCCTAAAAAGTAGGTATTGACAAATTGACTACAAATATTTGTACTTATGAAATCACCCTTAACCCTGATGATTTCATTTTATAACGATTTACTTACGCTAGTAGGACCTACCTACAGAATTAAATTTTCTGCTGCGTATTTTGAGATATTTTGTCCATACAAATTTTTTTTTTTTTTAAGCATGGGTCCTTTGGTCAGACCAAGCTACGTTTGCCGCGGTCGGTCGAAGACCCGTCCGTGCCTCAGAAAGCCAGACTGTCATTCGTGGATCTTTAACAGTCGTTACGGGTCGTCAGAAGCCCGAAAGTCTGACAACCAGCCTTACCAAGGGGATCGTATTAGCTAACTGGGGATAGGTAGTCGCTTCATGTAAAGTATTGGTGCGCATCCAGTTAGACTGAAAGCCGACCCCAACATAGTTGGGAAAGGCTAGACACAGGCAGATGATGATGAACTTACCTATTTACCACTTTAAGCCGTTGGTCCCGGCTGTCATTCGTGGATCTTTGACAGTCGTTACGGGTAGTCAGAAGCCCGAAAGTCTGACATCCAGTCTTACCAAGGTTTATCGTATTACCCAGTACTTAACTGGGTTGCGGAGGTCAGATAGGCAGTCGCTCCATGTAAAATACTGGTATTCAGCTGCATCAGGTTAGACTGGAAGCCGACCCTAACATAGTTGGGAAAAGGCTAGGCAGATGATACTTAGGTGGTTACCATTGTTTGTTGCAAGAAGCTTATCAGGTAAACTGTATACAACAGTGTCATAGGCTTGAGAAAAGGGTCAGCTGCATACTGTGTGATATTTTATGAAACAGTGTGTGCTAAATCAGACAAATGACAATCATCGAGCGTTAGCGAACGTTAGGATAGACTAATCGAATAACAAAGACATGAGTTTGGTGTTAACAAAGGCTGATGTAATGCCATTCCTATCCTTTAGTCATTTGATGTTTATTGTCTGTCACCTTAATATAATAGGTACCTACCGTACCTAGACCTACCTCCTTAGCGTGTCGATGGCAATCTAAATATATACAGTCAGCCCAGAATTTGGCTAAGAGCTAGTCACCTTCGGTAGCGTCCATCAACACCTGGTAGCGTACAGGCGACAACAGGACACACTGTACACGATATTAATTGCCCCATTGATTGTGGGACAGCACCACATTTACACTCCAGGCGAAGTCATCTGTGAATCTCCATCTGAGCAGTTTTTTATGCTTCAGCCTACCTGAGTCCGAATCCGAAGTCTATTTAAAGACTTCAGGGTAAACCAAAGGCAACTCATGTCCTAGTGGGAGATTTTCAGCAGGTGGAACGAATGGGTTTGGTTGGAAGAGCGCTAGCTCGCCACAACTTTATCCTTTCCGTAGACCGGTTGCTAGTGAGAGGGAGGACACAATTTAAATAGTTGCGGCTTTTCAGAATTTTCCTATAATTACCGATCTAGTTTTTTTAAGCCAGATGTTTAGTCCGCCGCAGCCCACAGTCAATGGCAGAACAAAAAAGTCCTCCATAAAAAGTAATACCACTTAAATCAATTTAACTCGTTTGAAACCGATGGCAATTCGCCTTTCACAGTCAGGAATTGTTTGGTAAGATCTCTGGAAGAATCATTATGGTCGATCGACAGAAATTTCCTTTGCTATCCGACTTAAAAAAAAGGAACAGGTTCTCAGTTCGGTTGTATTTTTTTTTATCTTTGTTACCTCTGTACGCTGTCATTCATAAACCGATTTGGAAAATTCTTTTTTTATTCAAAAGGATACCTATACTTTCAGATTAGACCCATTTTTGTCAAAATCCAGTTCTGATGCTGGGATCCTTGAGGAATTAAGGGCACTCCTCAAATATTATAGGCATATAGCAATTTTGGTATTTTTATCAACAAGTCAAGCATTTGCATTCAGAAAGTATCATTTGGTGAAGTGGAATTGATGAAGGAGACCACAGATAGCCACAGGAAGTCTTCAATGATAATAAGTATTTTACGGGTGGCGATAAGATATCTCGAGACTATGACGAAGCAATTGGTGTAGGGTAGGTACCACAACTCATCATCTGCCTAGCCTTTTCCCAACTATGTTGGGGTCGGCTTCCAGTCTAACCGGATGCAGCTGAATACCAGTATTTTACATGGAGCGACTGCCTATCTGACCTCCACAACCCAGTTACTGGGTAATACGATACCCTTTGTAAAGACTGGTTGTCAGACATTCGGGCTGCTGACTACCCGTAACGACTGTCAAAGATCTACGAATGACAGCCGGGACCAACCGCTTAACGTGCTTTCCGAGGCACGGAGGGGACACGGTATGTAAAGATGGTCACCCATCCACAGACCAACCGCGTCAAGCGTAGCTTAACCTGATCGATCGACCTGTGCGGCTGTTATTATTTAGCCACGGGCCCCTCCCGGGTAGGTACCACAACTAAAAAGCGAAAAATAAAAACTTTAAGACAAAAAAAAACAACCAACTTCCAACTTCAACTTTTTTATCAAAAAGTTTTTTCTTCAGCAACAGCATAGGTACGAATGACGTATGTACCTACTTACCTTTTTTCTTGTCGGTGTAGATATCTTCCATGAATGGCCTACGCCTTGTGGGGGTCTGTCTGTCAGACTCTTACTGACTAAAATCACCCCGGTGTTCCCTCGTGCACCTACGTCGGGGGCTACGGATGCGAATACGACTTCCGCTGCCCTGGACTGGTAACACGTTCTATAGAAAGTGAGGTGTTGAACTTCCCCCGTTACGACTTAGAGGCGCGTGTGGAACACAACGCGTCGGGTCCTGTGGAATGGGAGGTAACGGTCTAACGGATGTACCGATGACGTACCTACAACAGCAACTGACAGGCAATCCTAGCCAGTCCCTAGTGTTTGCCAATGGAGATTAGAAGAATAGTAAAATGACAAAAAAATAATTTGAAGCTCCCGAACCGGTAACTTAAAATAAACAAGGCCCTCTGAAAAACTTGCATCACCTCCGTTTCCTTTGAATTTTGAAACATAAAATTCATATACTTAATTCATATTTTTATTTTAATATTTGCAGTAAACGTATCCATTCCAACCTTGTACACTGTATCAGTGATTAATTATCTGCGTGTGTGTTAGCAATGACCCCAAACGTTACTCCTAGGTAACATGCATCAGGGGCATTAGGGCATCAGATCCGAGTTGTTTGTTTAGTTTCGAGAGTAATTTGTAATCAATTTTGTTGAAAGGAGAGGTCATTCTCTATTAAGATCTCCAAAATTAAGAAAGTTTCTTTTAATTTTGGATCATGCGTGAAACTTGGAAGACTTTTGGGCCGCGTCCTAACCGAAAGCGAATGTCGCGCGATTACGCGAATCGCGCTCGTTTGTGAAGTTGACGTATAGATACTCGCGCAATCAATCAAGTCGCGTATGTCATGTACTATGTACGTCATTATACTAGGTAGTTTATGAATTTAAACCCAAGCCACCATTAGTAACTGCTTCGTAAATGATATGATAACATACAGGATTTGTTATAAAATTCAGCCCATACTTATAATAGGTACTTAGGTACCTACCTACCTATGTAGGCTGTCACGACGATTGAACTAGTTTTCTATTCAAAGGCAGTTTTTCCTCCTTACCTACTGAGCTCCGGTTCCGCGGCTATTTAAATTTTCTAGCCAAAAGCAACTGGGACATAGCAACGTAGATGACAGAAAAATTCAACGAAAAACTACAATGTTATCTCACAATCACATTAACCGTAATATTTATAAATATCATTACTTAATTTTCCCGGGCGTTTTTTCTCGACAATCGGCCATTTTATGGCAAATCTAATGTAATCAAGGTCAGTCCTAATATTGGAGCACCAAAGGTTAAAAACGTGTCCTTTCACCTAATCAAAGTAGTGGACATCAAGTTCAGAGGCGCAAAGCAATTTCTGCACCGGTTTATTAACAACAGTGCCTAACCCTACTTTTTGCATTTAATAACATCTTTAATACGTATCATTGAAGTTCATTTTGGTTAAATCTTGGCAGAGTACATTTACTTGTGCGAAGTAACACACGTGCTAAAACTTTGTGGACATAATAACGGTTGTTCGGTGTAGTGCTGCTTTTTTGTTAATATTTTGAAGAACACCGGCGAAATCCCGCTACCCACACGTGTGACAACCTTTTATATAGTGATAACCTCAGATTTCATTTGGTCTGAGGTGATAACATGAAGTTTGGATTTACTTTGTTTTTAATAGGTATGTACCACAGTTGTAAGTACATTTTTATATTAGGTACTTAATTAAATTTATTCTACTGATGTTCTCATTCATAGCAACACTAGGTCTCCCTACATGATTCCTATTTTCTAATTTTACTTCTTGGTTCATCAAAACTGGAATCCACAATGTGATAAATAAAACTTTCACTGATAACCTTTTACCCTCATCCCAATCATATTTTGAGAACTTTCTCTAATGAAACTAAACCTACTTTTCGAGAAATCATGTTTTCTCATCCACATTCTCCCTTGAAGGATTAAGAGACGTGAATGTAAAAATAATAATAACGAATAAAAAATAATCCTTTTATAAATAATCCTAAAAAATATACTATAATACACACACACAGGCCGTCCTCAGGATTCCAAACAGGAAAATTCATAGGAATAAAGTACAACAACGTAAACCATACATAAGTAAATTAAGTATAATTAGTAGCACATAATCTTGTAGCATTTGTAAAACCGGTAAAAAAAACTTGTTATTTAGTAATATTATTATCCTTGGACTATGATGAAAAGAACGTATTAGGAAATAGGAACAAAACGTGACAAATTATAAAAGGTAAACTTTCCTTCGCTTTTAAAGTCAACAATAATTAAACGTAAAACAAATGTCAATGTCCTATAATCAATGTCATTGTTCCAAATGTCATTTGATTTTGACGTATTAAAAGACTAAATTTAATAGGAAGGAAGACGCTCGGTTATCCCTTCCTATTGATAATCAATAAAATTGTATCATCTTATAATTAGTATCAAAAGACAAAAATGCGTGGCTAATAGATCAGTTTTAATTCCTAAGTTTGGTTGTTGACTGAAAAGGACTACATAATATAAATATTTGGAAGTACGGAAATAGTGTCGAAGGGCCTACGTTAATCGTGAGCGTAATTAGCTAGTACGTTGATATGATGACGTGATTCTTTTGTAATTAAAATCAATCGTGGTTTAAAATCTGTTCAAGGTAGGTAGCATGTAGGTAGATAATCTTTTGTTCCTCGCAAACTGTTTACTGGTAACTGTATCAAATAAATTACGTACGCAATTTAAGTTCATTTTTAATCCAATAACCTTTGTTCAAATCAATAAAATTTTCTTTGTTTTAGCTGCAATAATGGGTGAAGATATAAAAGTACAAAAGGTTCGCCTAGAATACTGGATGAGTGACCTGCCTCCTGCAATCAAAGAAATACCTTTTATATTTCTTGCTATACCAGGTACTTATAATATTGATGTTTTATGCACAATTGTTTTTTTTTTTTCCATTAGCTGCTACTTGAGCCTTGACCTAGATATCTATTTGTTGAACTATGAATATAAAGTGTTCAGGCCTGGTCAAAGGTCATGAATTGCTCTTTCTTACATTTAAATAGATGGAAAAGCCTTAATGCTTGAAATCAAATTCATGAAAAAATAGGTACAATTTCATTTAAAAAAAATGTGGTAATGTCTAAACATAATTCTATGGCACTTCCTTAAATTTGGGTCTTTCATATTATTTCTAGAACTTAAATTCAAACATAGAATGTCCTTCAGCTGGTTTCATAATGCTAGTTGTCACTTAGGTATACAGATTTTGCACTCTATTCCTCTTTAATATACTTTTACGCACCAAAGCTGAAGTACTCCTCGTACATTTTAAATGACATTACAGGAAGCCATGACTCCATGACATATGGCATTACAAGGTCTAGTACAGTAGCACCAGATGCCGAACCAATACTCAACCGACTGTACCCGTTATTCCGAGGTACGATTTTACGATGGACCATAACGCAGGCCAGAGACACTTGGCACCAACTTCTCATTGGCATTAGGTATCTTTGAAGTAACAATTAGCACATTTAGCACTTCTACTTACTAATTAATTTATCTTTCACCATAACACTAAAATAGCTTCATTTAATTATCGTCAAATCGCTCATTTAAATCTACTCACAGAATATATAAATGTAAGTCAGAATTATATTCTAGAGTATTCCTTTCAGTGTAATAAAATTGTAATATAAACTTTTTGTATTTTCCAGATACTTTGACCTGAGACTGGCTACTAAGGGTGATGAAGAAAATAGCTTCTATTTCACTCATGGACTATATGGCGAAGAAATAACCACAGCTTTGGCTCAAGTCAAGCAGTTTGTTGACACACATCCTGGAGAGGTACCTATGTATAATAATTTAGTTAATACGTAGTACAAAAGAAAATATCTGACAATATGCAATTGGCCCTTGCTACACCAAGTCCCTCCCTCTCACTCCCTCCCTGTGCCTTAGCAGTGGGAACATAATATGATGCTTGTGCTATGCTAAGCGCAAATATTATTTTACATTTCGACAGATAACATAATTATCCAATATCAATGCATTAAGTGTATCAGAGCCCAGCAAACTGTTGCCAAACCCACTTTTTTTTTAACTATGTCATAAAGTCCTAAAACCTTCCAGGTGGTGATCCTAGACTGCCAGCATTTCTACAATTTCACTCGTCAAGACCACCACAGACTGAGGGGGTACCTTCTGGACCTGTACGGACCAAGACTGGTGCCACGACAGATAGACCTGCAGGCTATCACGCTCAACTCGCTCAATAGACTAAAAATGCAGGTATGTTGTTAACAGTTAACATAAAGCCATAAGCTAGCAGTGAAAATTACTATGGTTTTATTTGGGACACTGCAGCTCACAATAATTCTTACTTTACTGCGGTCTTACAATGATCTAACAGTGAGCTTGACTGGTGTGACCATGGTGGATGAGGGCTTTTATGTTTCAAATCAGAATCTTATACACAACTCATCTAAGTCATTACCTTTTTATTAGGATTCTATAGCCAAATAGCAAAAACGGAACCCTTATAATTTCGCCATGTCCACCTAGCATATAAGCGCATTATATATGAAGTAAACGTGTTGTTGTATTTTAAAAAATATGATGTGTCGAAGTGACTTTGTTATTTTGCTATTTTTTTATTACAACTATATGTGTCGAAGTGACTTTGTTATTTTTTTGGTTACACCTATTCTTTTTCATAGTTTTTTCGAGAAATATTATGAAATACATAAAAAATTATTTTTGCGGTGGAAATTAAATAAGCGACTGAGACTTAACCCAAAATAAACTGAATGTTTATGAAAGGAGTGCCTCATATAATAACCACATAATTAGGTAAATTATTTAGACTTAGGCACCTGTCCCACCGACGGCGATAAACGAGAAGCGAGTAAGTGCCTTTTCATACGTCCCGGCAACCGGGTAGCCGGTGCCGGCTATCCGGTAACACTTGCTAGGCAAACTACGTGTGTACGTGTGAAAGCTGAAGTACATGGCTATACACTTCGCCGCCGGGTACCCGTCACCAGCTACCCGGTTGCCGGGACGTGTAAAAAGGCACTAAAGCTTGCAACTAAAAACGAGTTGACGAGCAGCGAGTGCGTGCCGGCGATGAGGCGATTACTCGCTGGTATGCGTATGTACCAAGCGTGAGTCTCTTAGCGAGTGTTCTACCAGCTATGAGAGCGTCGCTGAGATAGTATTTTCTTTGATAGCTCATGTCTCTGCGACAAACGAGTACTCCCCGGCGCTGTGAACAGACAGTAGTAGACAGGATCGACTAGTAATATACAACATACTGCTACAATGGCGGCATTAATTGAACAAACGGGTAGGGTTAGTGGCCAGTACCTAATCATAAAAATTATAACAACATAAAATTATTCTTAATTTGAAAACTACCGCCTGCGCCGCTCGCTCTCTCTTTCTTTCTTTCAATTCGCCTACTCTTTACACGTTATTCGTTTTAATTTCATTTGCGATGTTATGATCCGTGACCCCTGCGCTACAGTTCTATTTTAGAAAACTGTAAATAAATAAAAATTACGTTTAATGAAATTAAAATAATTATGTTCTTAAAACGATAACGCAAAACCGTTTAAGTGTGTAAAATTTTATTAATGTCGCCATTAAAACGGCACGCTGCATGTATCTCTTCTACGTACACGGGACCTACAATATTTTGTATCTTTTCTTGAGCGAGAAAATCGTTGATTTTATAGCTAGTCGCTTCCTCGTCGCCAGTGTGACTGCTGCCTTAGGTAGGAACTAAATTAATGATGGCTGCCAAGCCTAATAAATAATTCTCTTGACTAAACATACTCAGCTAATTAATTTTTTAGTACATACATAATAGAGTAAAGCGACCTTTTTGTTTGTAACCAAACTATTAGTGAATTTTTACGTTTTCATTGAACCATTAGAATGCCAATTAAAAAGCCCAAAAAGGCTTCGTAAACCTCCACAGGAATTCTTGAGGTGCTTATTCACCAATTTCTATAAATTTAATAGCAGGTAATGATTGTAAACTAAGTAATTATTATTATTCTCGCCTTTGTATTATTTCACCAATATTTTTCAAATCATGCTCTACCCGTACATACCTTTGTACTAAATTCCTGTATGTTTTCTTTCTTCTACTGTTATAAATAAATCGTTACTAAATAAACCGTACAAGCAAACACCAACATTTACGGTTACTGACAAATGCGTGCACTGACTCAGTGTGCAACAAATCAGTGTTTCTTTCCTCAAAAAACCATCTCCGACACTAATCTGCAAGATCTTCATATGACCTGACCAAGATTATGTGTGGACTTTAAAAGAGACCTCTAAGTTTGTGTTGGTGGTTCTTCTCAGAGTAGTCAGATAGGAAACACCTACCTCATCTAGTTTGAAAACATCATTTACGACGCACAGTGGAACGAATGTATGGGAGCGGTTGGACGTAGACATGTCCGAAAAATAAGAGTAAAATTATGACAAACTAATGATGCCATCTTATTCGATTACTTAATGCCTTCATAAATTGTGGTGATGAATTTCTTCATAACTCCCATATTTCGGGAGTAATTTGAGAAAATGTGAAATTTTACTATGAAAATGAGTGTATCGAGCTCTCTCCCTCCTGATTCCGGGCTTGTTTCAAGTAGCGGTCTCTAATATCGTAATGCTATTACTAAGAGCTATATTTAATACTAAGACACATAGTGCGCCAAATGTGCACTTTCTGGGATAAAAGGAAATGAAAATTAAAAAAAAAAAACGTTTTTTCCCCATTTGTATTTACTTTAAACCGCAGACAGACTTATTAAGAGGTCTATAAATATATTATATATATACAGAAATATATATTAACAAAAATATTCACAAGAACTGATGAGAGTATGACTTTTAAGTAAGTTGATAATAAATTACCTAGTTTCATTAAAAGTACAATAAATAATTAAGATGTAAGCTCTAATTTACTAAGTTACACATTTTAAAACAATAACATCATTTAATTATCTTCGTCATCATCATCATCATCAATTAATTCAAATTCAGAATCGATGTCCGCTAAATCATTTATGTTAACAAATTCGATATCACTTTTCTCAGAATCCGTAAGCTCATAAAATTCCTTAAAAGAAGATTTTTTTACAAACTTATTTCCTTTTGGACGGATACTTGTAACAAGTGGATCAGAAGACAGTAAAAGATTGTGCATAATATCTTCATTGCATGAGATACTGCTATGCTTTCGAGAATGCCCCTCTCTATATTTTCTAAAATCTTTATTTCTAGCCTCAGATGCCTCTTCGGATAGAAAACCAATGGGCACAATTGACATGTTCTGAACTATGTCTGGCCCATGCATTAAAATTTTATGAAGTGAAGAAGGCATATAATACCATGGGTATAACTCCACGTAAAGCTTAGCAGTATCAAAGCAGAACTCTCGGAATTTAGTTACGTTGATCTTCTCTCCTGATGAAATACACTGCAAGATCACACAGATTTTTCTTAAAAGCATAGCATCTATTCCGGTCAGTTCAGCAGATTTAGTGTAGTTTTCAAAAAATCTCCTTGCCGAGTTGCCATTGTTGGTGGATCCACTGCCTTGTTTCACAACATCGAGAAGTAAGCCCGTTTCTCTTCTTACAGCCTCTTGAACTCTTTTCTTCCTGTCATCAACTTGCCTTTTTGCTATATCACCCCTTACTTGCCATGATTTTATGTCTAATTTGTAGGAAATGTGTAATAAGCATTCCATTGAGCGAATCCAAGCGTGAAGGGTGCTTAAGCTATATTTATACATGTCCTCGTTTGCGTGTTTATCTTTGATTAACTCTAAATTATTCATTTCTTTAGGACAAGCCTTGCATATGTCACACACTGAAGCTGCTGTATTGGATATAATGGAATTAATTTTACCATCAATCATTGTCAACAGCAGTTGGTGTTTGACACTAATTCCATCAGTGATGGTGGATGGAGTTAAGGCTTCAATCTCTGCTTCGATTTCAGCCATCTCTCTCTGCACATTTTCTTTGGTTTCCTTTATAAACTTAAACAATATTGGCCGGCAAAATGAAGTGGAAGATGGTCGCTCGTTTTCCCAAATTGTTACACCTTTTGAGACGAGCCGCAGTGGTACAAGACTAATCATAAAATTACTAGCAAGATCGATTTGCTCATCTTCACTCGTCCTTTGATGATAAATGCTTTGGCTAGATGATCCGTCAAAACCCCATTTGCTGGTCAATACGAGCTGTTGATTGGGATCAACAGGGGTTTCTAACGACCTAATAAGTCTTCTTGAGGTTAAATCCATCAAGGCTTGTAATTTGATTTTTGCAGAGCTCTCTGTAACTGTGAGATCTTCTTTGGCCGGATAGCACTTAATTTTTTCTTTAACCAACATGTAGTAACTCTTGTATTGAAGAGCTCCTTCTTGAGTGTTGAAATCCCGAAGAGTGTTATAGCGCCATTTCGATAAGTTCATCGATACATAAAGAGCCAATGCCTTCAAAGGGGATATTTCCCGTACCTGAATTGATTTACCTTCAATGAAGGCTTTGATTTTTGAGGCCTCTTCTGGATTCTCCGTCAAGTATTTCATAACATAAGCTGTATCGCTTTGTCCTGCCTTTTGAAGCGCCCTTTCGGCCGAAAACATAATTTCAGCGCTGCTACTGCTGCATGAAAGACTATATTCAGTGTGTCTTCTTTTTTGCCGGTTACTAAGGTCCTCAAAAGATTTACGAGGACTAGGATGTGTACAAGTTGAAGCATCAGATTTAGCAGGAGAAATTATGGGCTCGATGACGTCACTTATATTTTCTGTAGAAGGTTCCATATTTTCATTCTGTAATTCCGGCCATTGAATTGCAGCCTGTAGCCAAATCTCATGTTTCTTCCGAAACTTATCTGTGCTTCTTCCAGACTGTGTCCATTTTGCATAAATGCGGTAGCAAAATCGACGACACCAGTCTTTTAAACTTGTTTCAGCACTTTCACATAACTGAACACAACTGTTATCTTTTAAAACACTGAACAAATAGTTAAAGTCGCGTAAATCTTTATGTGCGCGTGCGCATAAAGCAACGTGAATATCAAGATTTGTATTAAAATTTGGAAAATACATTGCGAGATTAGCTTGGATACAACGAGGTGTAAATCAACACTGATTTTAAAGTTACTAATAGTGACCTATTTATATAAAATCCAGGTATCCCAGGTATCCTTTGTTAAATATTGCAAGGTAATTAGTTATTGTGATAATTAGTAAATGATGCATGCTAAATTAGTGTATTAAGAGCCATTTAGTAATTAAATAATAGCAATGTTCTTATCAGTAATCATTAGTGCATCAGTTTTATATGTAAACCTTAAGTCCCTAATTATATATCCTAATTAGCTTATATCTTCTCTAATTGGCTGCTCAGAAATGTTATTGTAATAAGGTAAACCTTTAGAAAAACGGTTTTAATCAACAAAATAAACAAAAAATAAAAAAATTGTGTTATAAAATAAACATCACTCTTTATCCCAGAAAGTGCACATTTGGCGCACTATGTGTCTTAGTATTAAATATAGCTCTTAGTATTAGCATTATGATATTAGAGACCGCTACTTGAAACAAGCCCGGAATCAGGAGGGAGAGAGCTCGATACACTCATTTTCATAGTAAAATTTCACATTTTCTCAAATTACTCCCGAAATATGGGAGTTATGAAGAAATTCATCACCACAAGTTATGAAGGCATTAAGTAATCGAATAAGATGGCATCATTAGTTTGGCATAATTTTACTCTTTTTTTTCGGACATGTCTACGTCCAACCGCTCCCATACATTCGTTCCACTGTGCGACGTGTAAAAGTGTATTTTTATAACCTAGGTACCTCTCCTAGATCAGGAGAGGTAGGTTATAAAAATAAACAGACATTTCGAAAATGTTCTTAACTTTAGACCTTTGTATGCTCATGCGTTCATTAAAATCGGTTCATCATTTTGAATAACAAGGGCTTAAAAGTTTGTATGAAATGCCGGACGTTGTAAACGCTCCAACTTAATACTGACCAGCTAATTGCAAAAAAATAAGTAAATTTTAATTTCGCGGGCTACCTTACCGCTTCCCCCCTAAAACAAAAAATAAATTATTCATCATTTATCATTTCAGGTGATAGTAGTATATCGTAACGAGACGGTAAGTTCAACAGGCGAGTTCTGGCAGCCACAGATGATGCCCTCGCCGTGGCCGCAGCAGGACGGCATCTCGGGGCTCCTGAATTATCTGCGCAACGTCGAGAGGCCCCCCAGCACGGGGTTCATTCATCAGGCTGTGCTTACGCCGACACCCACTTTTATTGTGCTCCGGTGAGGAATCCTACTACTATTTCTATACATCACACTAATAATATTATAATGGCGAAAGTTTGTGTGTGTTTATATGTTTGTTACTTCTTCACGCTCAAACGGCTGGACCAATTTTAATTAAAAAAAAAACTGAGTAAGGCGACACCCTGGATTAACATATAGGCTACTTTTTATTCCGATATTCCCATTTATGTGTTTCATATTTAGGTTGTTCTACTTTTGCGTAGCAACGAAACAACAATGATTTTTGCAGTTATAATGTATGGACCAGAGAGCGATCAAAGCTACGGCTCCCGGTATACGGTGTATATTCAAGACATAGACGGTTTTAACAATCATTTCAACATGTCATCATTATAATCAGCCTATAATGTTCCCACTGCTGGGACACAGGCCTCCTCTCTGTGAGAGGAAAATCCAAAGTCAACTAATGGATACAGACTTGTCAGGTTTTTGTATGGCTATCATCATAAAAAAAAATTTAAACATTTTTAAATTACAGGTGGATATCAAGCTTACGTGAAAAATGTGCCGTCCCAGTAATAAAAGACGTGCTGCCAGAACTGGCCAAGTTCTCCCCAGGCCCGCCTTCACGTCACCGCAACGAAGTGGCACGCTCAACCGTCAACGTCGTCATCGCCGACTTTGTCGATATGAACGACGCCATATTCCCCCGGACCATCATAGATCTTAACATGAAACTATTAAGACATTCAGAATTAGAGAATAATGGGTAAGCACTAAGCAGCATTTCTTCTTTGAATTTAAGCTTATTTTTATTATGATTTAGCCCATATTGCGGCGATTGTGTAATTTTATTTACGAAAGTACCTGAAGCTTTTTTACGCGTTTACGTAATACAAGATTTTTCTGTGATAATGAAATCATATTTTTTATACTTTCAGTAATTCATAGTATGGTATTTTATGTATGATATTACTTAGTATTTTATTATTATCTAAGTTGTACGCCATTAGAAATTAAACTAACTGTCCAAGTGCCTGAAATAAAAGTAGCTGTATTTCATATAATACGTACATTGTTTCAATTTTCACAAATCACAATTTATACTAACTTCTAGATTTACCAAAAACATTGTTACAAAAATCGTCTAACTGTATCCTTTCACATAAATCTCTGAATGACCATTTTTTCTGGTGTAAACCCGTAAGTTCCGGATGATCCAAAGATGAGAATAATTTATCTGAGAGTTCGTCGGAGATCTCGATGATTCGGCAAATCTTGTCCAAGCGTCCCAAATCCTCTAAAGAGTTTGTCAAATCACAGATTTGAAGAACTTGAGATTTCCTCTCATTAATTTCGAATGAATTGGTTGAGTCTGTGGCGCTGGCACTATCCAATTTGTCGTAGAGGTCAGGTTTGTTTCTTGTGCCGTTTCCATTGCTTATAGTAGTGGCTGTCCCGTCGGGACTGCAGCATCCGGAGGTTTCCTCGGGTACTATCTCCACCGTCCCGGGAAACTTTCTGCTCAAGCTCTCTAGAATCTGTTTATTTAAATTTTTGCTACGTGTCTCAGTTTCCACGACCAATTGCTCCCTGTCTTTTATAAGCATATTACAGGATTTAAAGTTCACTTCAGAATTATTTTGTTTTTGGTTGTTCACTAATATGATATTTCGTTTTTGTAGTTCTCCGTCAATGACACGCATATTGTAATCCTTTTTGTGTAAATATTTATTAAATTCTTTGTCGTGTATTGTTTCAGTCGGGTCGGAATCTTGAATGTTACATGCTTTTCTTTCAGTAGGCGCTTGCGGTGATCTGCTACCTTCTGTAATTTTAACTTCCATTTGCTTTCCTTTCACTGACTCCTTAACGACATTATCAGAAATCTTTGGAGGAATTTCTTTTTGCTCCTTCATAGCACATTGAACTGGCAATTCGTTAGAAGATTCTATAAAATAGGTGTCAGTTTTGGTCATGTGCCCCTTTATATTCATGTTCGAATTCATAAAAGTATTTTTCTTCAACAAGTCATTCGCCTTAGCTGGCAAGCTATTTTGAACTGCGGCCTTTTGACCAAAATAAGTAGCCGAGTTCTGTTTTGCAAAACATGTAATTTTTTCACGAGAGGGTATTAAGAACGGTTTATTATTGGTAACTATTTGTTTTACTGCACTTGCTATGTTATATTCTGTATTGTTTGCTTTTCGGACACTAGAGTTACTGCATCGTACTTCTTCACTGTTGCTGTCAGTAGGACTGGTAGATAACTTATTCTTGTAATCACCACATATGTCGAATATTGAATTATATGCTTGTGGATTATTTAGCTTTATAACAGTTTTGGAATCCTTCGATCCTCCATTAGCAACTAACCTAACTCCCTCTAAAGAGCTTTTTGTCGTAGGCCCAAGTTGTAATTTGTTAGCATTAGACTTCTTAAGCAAATCTTCAGTAATGTTTACCATCTTAGAGAATTCTCTCTTGACATTTTCCAAACGTTCTTGAGCTTTCATGCAATCAGTGTTCTCTGTTTGTTTTGGTCCAAATGCCATGCAACTTTGGAAATAAGATGTTCTATTCTGCTTTGCAGCATTTTTTTGTGCATCATTATTGTCATTCCATATTTTGAATAGCTCATTTCCCTTTTTAACATCGTGATTGACCGCAGGTGCTGTAGCGGGGGTCCCAGAGCTATGTGAAGACAGCGGTTTCCTTAAAACCACCGGGCGAGCGGGCGACTTTCGTTTACATGTAGTCTCCTGAGCTGATGTGCAGCTCTTAGGCACCTCGGCGTTACATTCCATCGATGGCGTCTCATTGGCGTTACGCTCAGTTTGTTGTACTTCGTCTTGCTTTTTCGTAATCTTTGCTCGGACATACGTCATCTTACACGGAAGTCTGACTGGCTTATTAAATTGTCTTTCCGAGAAAAATATAGAGTCTAAAACCCTGCAGGCGTATGAGTACTCATTTTCGTACCAACATATGATTTTAAAAAAGTCTGGTTTTAATTGCAAACTGGAGTCTGCGTCGAGAATGCACGAGTGACTGTCCCCGCTGAAGTCCGAAGAAACTGCTTCTTCGTTTGATATTTTAATGATATTTTGAAGAAATGATTTGCTTGCTTTTTCTACTGTTTTGATAATGTCCTGAAGATTTGTGTGGGTATCTAGTCTGTGCGGAAAAAATACAACGATCAAATAAGTTATCAATAATAGTCTTAACAATTGTCCGCGGTTTCCGTCGTTTTCTATCGATCTCTTTACAACATCACACAATTGATATCATTAATCTACAAAACAGAACACCAAACTTAAGGCTTCCTGTACATGACGCCGGAGCCGCACAGGCGCCGAACCGCATGTTATGAATATCGTTTCAATGCGGTGCACGCACGATATTCATTCGTATAGGTACACAAATGCGGCTCCGGTGTCATGTACAGGAAGCCTAACAAATATACTGGCTACTGGCTGACTAAAACTATTCAGACGAAAATTATAGTCTACAAAACACTGCACTGACGTACCTGACAGTCATATCGAGAACTGACACATTAACAATGGGAACTCTAAAAGCCAGTCCGGTCATCTTATCTTTAACCTGTGGAATGATCTTGGCTAGAGCTTTGCACGACCCAGTGGTTGCTGGGATTATGTTCTGGTGGATACTCCTGTGGTCGCGCCAATGCTGGTTAATGGAAAATTATAAGATCTAAATATGTATACAAGCATGTATGGAGAACAATGTTCGTTTTTTGTCTGCAGTATGGGAAAAGGCTTTTACTTCGTAATACTTAGTACAATTTAAAACTGGTATTACTATGATGCAATTATAGAATGTAATTAAACTAATCAAATACTCATATTCTGTCAAAATACACATGAAAATTCATGACATTCGGGAGATAACCCCTAATGGAACATACACATACCTTACCTGGGTTGCTTCTATAGACGATTCGTACGTAAAGTATAGCAATACAACACCCTACAAATATGTAATAGGAATATGATCCCAAAGTGTAATAAGAAGAGCTTTCTCGCATTTTTATAAGTACTTATTTACATTTTCTTAATAATTTGCGATTAATTTTTATTCAGCTTTATAGTTACGAAGAGAAAATAAATCTACTTAACTGTTTTGAACTAATATAAAAATAACTGTGAAATGTGATTTTTTTGTATTTTTTATCTATTTTTGTGTGATGTATGAACGAATGTCATGCACTCATGACCATAGCGACTTTGCACTAGTGAAGATACTTACATAGGTTTGTAGCACCCTAGATATAGTAAACTTTACTGTGTTGGTATATCTGGTGCCAAAACTACTACTACTAGAGAAGGCTCACAGCTGTTCCAGAAACATAATAATTATTAGAGCAGAGGGGCAAGCCTCGTAATTTTAAAAACGTTCAAAGTCTGATCTCAGTCTCAATCTGTCAAAAATACCTTTAATTTCCCTACATTTTTGACATGTTTTTGACATTTATGTCACCGAGATGTGACTGCGACTAGATTTAAATTATGAACGTTTTAAATTATGAGAATTGGCCTCCAAACCTGCTACCTTTTATTTCTAAATGTTTTTTTTTTGTTAGACCTACTATTACGAAGAAATATGGAGTTATTTGCACTATGAGAAGACATGCAGGTTTATCGAAGGGGATGATGACAAGCTGTAAATGTGAACGCAATGATAATGTTACTATGTGTGAACTATTTGTTTCTGCCACAGTTTTAGATTTTATTATTTACACACTGGCTAACGAAATTATAAGTTTATTGTCTGATACATTAAATAGGAAATAACTATCATTGCATATTATTCGCAGCAGAATTTATAATGCTACAAGGGATATTTTGGCGCCAGGATAACATTTCCAGGGCGGAGTAAACATTTGTGAAATTGTGTCACAGAAATTATATTGACAAAACAAGATGGCGACGTTAGTTCCGACTTTGGGCACGCGCCAAAATAAGCTTATAGCGTTGTAACTCGTAAGTGCGAATTTCACTAATGAAACTGAACGCGATCGGCACATCTAAACCGCGTTCAAGAGCTGTCAGTGTCCATATTCCAAAGAAAATAATTACACTGACAGCCCTTAAACGTGGTTTATGTGAAATTCGCTCTAAGTTAAGAACATCCAAGAGTCTTTCAAAAAATACTTAGGTACAATGAAGGTTTTTAGTGGTATCATTCGTTACCTTTCCCCTCAAGCACAGTCCATCCAGAGGCTTGAGCGACGGCGTCATGGCGTGTATGCTGGTGATGAAACCTTCTGTGACGCCATAGTTCTCTTCTAGAACCTTCACGATGGGTGCTAGGCAGTACAACGTGCTGGAGGCACAAGATAGGACCTTTTGTTCTGAAATTTTTGACAATTAAGTAGAAATTTTTAGTTACTGATAGAGCCTATTTTTAAGACTAAGGTAAGATAATACATCTCTATTTAATGAAAATGAGCGGAACCCAAGTAACACTGAATTGTAGCATAATTATATAGGGCAGTAGCAGTGACATTGGCTCAATAGACGACGGGCTCGTACATAGTGAATATTGGCACAGGGCGTACATGACAGCCTATTACAGGCCTTTTTCAAAAGGGATTTTAATGAATTTATGTAGGTACCTAAGCCGTCAGTGCCTGCAAGTAGAACATTATAATCTATGGTGGTGCCTCCATCCTGAACACGTAGGAACATCTAGTTTTTATTTTTTTGTTAATGTAGTTTTTATTTAGTGTTCGTAAAAGAAATATCGCAGTCAATCTGTGTATAAATAACCTCGTTACGTTCACCCGAGAGGCCGAACGATAGCACGCAATCTGTAGGTCAAAATATTTGTCCCGATGCGGTAATTGAACTCTCGACCCTGAGTTGTTTTTGGATATTTCTGTACTTACTGCTGTCTATTTATCCAAGCGTTGATCTTATTTTACTTTGCTTTTATAACTTCTTGAAACAACTGTTTTTTTTTTTGCTATTTTGGTGACTATCAAGCGGGCAACCAACCTGATTATATGGTATGTGGTGTCCCAGCCTCATAAAGACCTCTGAAATCTTCGGTGAAGAACTGTCAAATATGCTTGTAATTAGACCGGCACAATCTACCCTGCTAAGCTGCAGAAACAGACCGTACGATTGTAGTGTTTTACCCAGGACGAGTTATTTCGAGGTACAATACCTACTCCAAAAAGTCAGATTCTATCAAAAGCCACTTTTCTCAACACCCTAACTAATCCAACTTGCATAATTTGCCCATTACCTACCTACCTATAGTAAGAACGCATTCATTCATCGATTCGTAAACCCGCATTCCTAATGAAGTGAGTAATAAATTACCTGCATTTAGCTTATTGTCATTGACGCCCAGAATGATCATGGGGACATCCACGCTGGGTGCCGTCACTATCACGCGCTTCACACCGTCACTTGCCAAGTGACCCTGGGGTGGTGCAAAATAGAATAGGTAAGGCAGGTAAAAAAAAAAGGGGGCATACTATAAGGGAGAGTAGTAGTGTGTTACTCATGAAAATAAATAACTTTTATTTATTTAAATTGTACACGTGTAACTATTCATCTGATATAATACGTTTATCAGTAAGGGGGTTATAAGTACTATAACTTTTATTGTGGGACCAACTGAAATAAGAAAAAAAAAACATCAGACGTTCCATTACTGCGCTTTTGTATGGAATATTTCTTAGTTGGAGCCATGTACAAAAGTTGTTAATTTTCTTCAGTACTACACTCCCTAAAAGTATGCACCTTCTTTTACCTGTCATACTGTACATCAAAACTTTTCAGAAGAATTTGGGAAGGCCTTAACCCTGCCTTAACCTAGCAGTGGTAAGGTTGAAAGAAAGAAAATAAATTTATTTCAAACAGTATAAGGCAAACACAATAATATAGACACAAAAAGCAGAATAAATACTTTTGAGATGGGCCAAGTTTTGAGTTAGGTACTCATGTCTATACTTCGTTTAGTTCCTTCTAGTATGCAGGATACACCACTGGAATACTTACAGATTGGAGGAGAAGGCGGTCCTTGGATAGCAAATACAAAAAGAACAGGTTTTTGAAAACTGACTTGCCACACCCAAGAATCGAGCCGCCAAGAACTCCTTATGTATTTTAATGGCGACACAGTCATTGATAAGGATCAATATATCCTAATCTTTATAGTATGCCTTTAAGAAGCACTACTCTGTCCATTCGTACAGGTTTTTTAAGGTCAATAAGTAAGTATTATACAAAACCAACCGAAGACTTTTCAAGACAGGTGAACATTCCAGAGGCCTCTATGACGTACTGCACGCCCGCAACCTGCCACGGCACCGTGTGTGGCAACTTGTCGCGAAATACTTTAATAACCCGACCTGAATGACGAGAAGGAAATGTTAGCTTTAAAGGGCTCTTGTTCTACAAACCTGTATAGTAGTAGTCTAGTCTGAAAGTACTATGGTTCTTCCATCCTATTGCAAAACTGAGCGGAATTCTTCAAGAACTAGCCTATTTTTGTACTAAAAACTGGCCCAAAATGTAAGTACGTAAGTATAAAAAATTACTACATAAGTATCATTACACCAAGGCGATAAGGCATCGACCGCGCGCCCATGCTCATTTTATTTTAGACTCTGTGATCTTCCCCTATATTGGTTGAGATGTCATTCATAGGTTAAAAAAGAAGGCGTTTTCAACAGGCGATAAGAACATTTAAAAACAAATTACGAAAGTTCTGTTATTCTTTATTTCTTAACAACAAGATTTGAGGGCATGATCTACTATCGGGCGGTGTATGTAGTCAGTGCTTACATTAAATCAATTGACTTTGAAGGGACACTGGAGCATTGGGTAAATAGATTAATCATCAGATTAGCTAGGTACTTATTTATCGCCTTTTATGTTTGTCTGCGCCCCAGACTGGGGAGCGGCAGATTCCCTACGTCAAAAATAAACTGAAGAATATTTCAACTCTGATGCTCCAATTTAAGAACCCATAAATAACCAGAGAATTCGTTAAATTTAGCACTACTGGAGATCTAATAGGCGTCTCGAATCTTCGGCCACTTATTTAAGATCGTTGCTGCACCTTATAGCCGAAGCCTCCATTGCATTAGATACACCTACAGATTGGCAGGAATATCGACGCGCAATCTGTTAGATGATTCTGAAATGCCCTGCGTTGAAATTTTTCGTCGGTTTTTTTTTATTTGCTGTTCCATACATTTTGACCGCGTAGGTACTGCAGTTTTCTAAGAAACAGTTGCGCACGTCTAGAATCATGTACTGAATTCATGTTTTTAGTTTGCGCGTCGATGTGATGTCATCCTGTATGATACCTACCTACTTCCTAGGTACTTATTTTCCTAATTACTACCTATAAGAATAAAGAGAGACAATTTACCATCGATATTAATTTCATTTTCCGTGTGTGTGATGTTCCCTTTGAATTTGCCATGAGTTGAGTCGAACTTAATCAAATAGCAGATATAGTCGATGTCGATCGCAGGATCGTTAACTGCAGATAACTGTGGTAATCAACGCAGAGTTCATTATAAAAGGTAGGTAAAGTCGTTTGGGGGTCACTAGTAGAGTGTGGAAAACTAATTCTTAGTGTGCATACACAAGAGGCACGCCGTCGAAACCGGTCGACGCCTGCTCGTGTATTTCTCATTTTAATTTAGTTTATGGTGTATTTAAGTAAGTTGCTCAAATACACAAGCGGTGAGACGAGAGCGGCATGTTGCCGACCGACGGCTGCAGTTGCCTCTGCTGTTGACGTGTATCGCTCGTGTGAGCACATAAAGCGGTTTCGCACTACATCCGATCCGAATCCGAATTAAAGATCCGAGAAATTCTGACGGATAGAGTTCGGATCTATTGCGCAACCCCAAATAGGACTATGGTCACTTCGGACCGGCATTTCTCGAATTCGGATCGGACGTAGTTCGAAACCGCTCTTAGATATTGAGTTATGTAGGTACTCAAGTACTTATGATAGATACCTACTACCAATGATGTATTAGCGACGTCATTGGGTAGGTACTGCTATTTATAGAAAGCTACTACCAAATAGCCCATTATCTTTTCAGCCCCCGTACTTACATCTAATCTAGATCAACTAAAACAACCGACTTCCAACAAAACACTACAAAGTGAAAAATAACTTTAATTTCAGAAGTCGGTGTCGTTGGTTCTGCATTTTCGTTTTTAGACACCGACTTCTGAAATTAAAGTTATTTTTCACTTTGTAGTGTTTTGTTGGAAGTCGGTTGTTTTTTTTGTTAAAAAGTTTTTATTTTTCACTTTTGAGTTACCTACCCCACACCAATTCGTATACCACTACTTGCTAAATATATAACAGTGACAGGACGTTGTACAGAATGAGCTGTGATCGACCTTGGTAAAAAAAACTTTGCAAAAGGGCAAATATACGTCGCGCTAAGTCGTGTCAGAAGTTTGGAAGGTATCGTTTTGTCAGATTTGGATGCCAACAAATTATTAAAGCGACCACACGACGACAGATCATTGACGGAAATAATGAGGCTACGAAATCTGTCTTCTGACAATCAAAGCCACACTTAATGTACCTACGACTCAAGGGCGAAGATCTCTTTGGCGTCTTATAAAACAGTCTTCAGCGGTTTCATTTTCGAGCAGTAGCCTTCGAAATAGCTTCTCGTATCACATCTCCTGTATCATGTGGTTCGCATTTACTCGATAAGCCCAAACACGGCTAGAATACATTGTTTTATTACGATGCTCCGGTACCTACCTTCCAGCTTCATAAGATCGGTTTGATGGTACCAGTTTCGTCAGAACTATTTATTTAAATTTGCTTCGTCATAGTCGCTTAACTATCTTAATCGAGATATCTTATCTCCACCCATGAAATACTTATAAGCATTGAAGAGTTCCTGTGGCTATCTGTAGTCTCCTTCATCAGTTCCACTTCACCAAATTATACTTTCTGAATGCAAATGCTTGAGTTGTCGATGAAAATACCAGAATTGCTATATGTATGCCTATAATATTTGAGGAGTTCCCTTAATTCCTTATGGATCCCATCATCAGAACTGGATTTTGACAAAAATGGGACCAATCTGGAAGTATATCCTTTTAAATAAAAAAAAAAATTCTAAATCGGTTTTGTAACATCATCTGAAATTGTCGTCTTGTTGTTTTTTCGCGGCCATCAACCAAACCTTGTTTTTCTAGTACAGAGTAGTGTAACAAATAAAACTTATTTGACATGCATATCTCTAAATGCAGTCCGAAATGAGTTATTATGAAGTGTTATTTTACTGCAGCTAATTAAAAGTCGGAGTATAGGTAAGTGATGACTCTCGGACTCAAACACTTGAATCATCAATAGGTTTCATTTGATTTGAGAGAGTTCAACTAACACACTGTACATGCCTACCAAAGAAGATTTTCCTCGACTTTCATGGGATCCCTTCATCAGACTCTGACTTGGTGACAATGGGACCACCTCAAGAGCATACCGTTTCAAACCCTAATGTCAACTGCTCATCACCTGTTACAAAATATTGCTTTTCCCGATGCTGGGACGTTAATTGTTGAGGAGTTCTCTTGGTAAGAACCAGGAGAACTTGAGCTGATGGTGAAGTCACCATCAGCTCCACTTTACCATACGCATTGTGACGATCATAAATTGCTTAGCAACCATATTAAAGCAATCGAATCGCTACCCGTGAAATATTTTTCATTGAGTAGTTTCGATGGCCATCTGTGGTCTTCATCATCAGTTCCACTTCCCCAAATTATACTTTCTGAATGCAAATGCTTGAGTTGTTAATGAAAATACCAAAATTGCTATATGTATGCCTATAATATTTGAGGAGTTCCCTCAATTCCTCATGGATCCCATCATCAGAACTGGAGTTTGACAAAAATGGGACCAATCTGGACGTATGTCCTTTCGAATAAAAAAATAATTTTTTAAATCGGTTCATAAATGACGGCGTACTGAGGTAACAAACATAAAAAAAAAAAAAAAAAAAAAAAAAAAAAAAAAAAAAAACATACAACCGAATTGAGAACCTCCTCCTTTTTTTGAAGTCGGTTAAAAATAGAACTACATGCGGTGATGCGGCTCATTAATATAAATCCATTGTCTACGAATACATAAAAACATTTCTAACAAACGGATCATGGGACTAAAAATCGGCAAGAAACATTTTACCTCAATGTCGGGATTCTGAAGACACGTTCTGAATATTACCCTGCCAATACGGCCGAAACCATTTATTCCCACTTTTATAACCATTCCCGATAAACTTGGACTGAAACATTTATTAGATTTTGAATAATCATTAATATTTTGAATATATAATTGATACAACAAACTAGTTGACGTTTTGAATTGCGCGCTTCAATGAGATGTGATTCTGATTGATAATCGATTTTTACAACATTAACGAAAATGCGCTTTTTAAAATAACTTATGCACTGTTTTAAACTTTGATAATTAGAAATACAATTAGCTAAACAATATAGAATTAACAAAAAAAATTTTGATATTTAAACAGAAAACCGGTATTTTATTCCTTTTTGTTACCGGTAAGTTAGAATCTTAGACTAAGTATTACTTGTCTGAGGTTAGAATACAATCACTAGAGTTCATAGACTATTTCGCGAGATAATAGAGGTGAGATTGTAGACTAAGCACCAAACAAGAACTATAAGTAGGTAAAAAATATTTTTTGGATAAAACATAAAAAATTTTGCTCAAATATTCTTGTTGTTTTGGAGAGAAATACGTCTAGAAATTAGATATTTTGGTGTCCATTCATAGAAAAATCACGCCCTCCTATTGCATAAAACAGTGTAGTGCGAGAAAAAACAAAAAAACCCTACGAAAGGTGGCCATCATAAGGACGAAGCGCTATTTAAGTAGCCCGCAAAAGTCAAAGGAGATGTTAGTTTTTGTATGGGACTCCGGCCATAACATGTACACTTTAGAAAACCTGGAAAACGAACCCCTAAATACAATAAACAATGTTTTTTAACATAATAACTAATATTCGTTAGGCACTAAATAAAAACTGAAAATGTTTAACGTTTGTTATTGACCATCGACAGCCAGCCATGACAGGTTGGAGAGTTGACGTTTACATACCTACAATTTGTCAAAACTATAATTGTATTGTTGTTTTTAGGATTTGGGCCCACCCACCAAGACACAATCAAATCTTTTGCACCATTTCTGGGTTGTGGAGGTCAGATAGGCAGTCGCTCCATGTAAAATACTGGTTAGACTGGAAGCCGACCCCAACATAGTTGCACACGCACACTATGCAGGCAGGCATATTATAAGATAGGGGATTACATCGTTGATAAAGATGCCTGGATCAATGCTGGTCCTGCTCCACAACCACAACTAATTGATTAACACTTGAACATACTGTTGGAGCTGCTGAAGATTGTGGGACTATATTTGCATTGTATAAACTCAATTTCCTTTGTATTGTATAATTTCATAGCACAGATGTGAGTTCTATGTGAGCTACCATTTACCGGGTACTATTATGTCTTTCATTGAATTGAATGTGCCCTGGCGGCTGATAGTATGTCATGTTCACTAAAATGTCTCGCTGACGGTGGCCGGTGGCGTGTGTGTTGGATCATTTAGCTCCCTTCAAAATGGTTGAGCTGAATGGTGCTGATCTATGCGTCATGTTCGTGAACGGGCGCCGTCAGTTGGGGCTGGTCATCAATTGGCTGCCTCGGCTTATTTAAATTTTTTTTTGTTGTTGTTTTGTTAAGTACTATTTGCTGTACTCTGGACGCTCTTAACACGTACGTCTTTTTTATTTTATTACATCGTTCTCACATATAATTATAAATTCAACATTAATGATGTAACTAATATTTTTGTAAAAATATAATTTAAAAGAGTGTCCATGGAGTTTCTTGCCCGTTATTCTCCATAGGTACCTACGCTTTGGAATGGGCAACTAGCTTCATATTTTCTGAGTGACCGACTTCTTGACAATTCAAAAGTGCCTGTAAATGGTTTAATTGAAATAAATGCTTTGAGTTTGAGTTTGAGTTTTTAATGTAACATGATTCCTGGACGAAAGCAGTATGCAAAGTTAGACGACGCCATGTTTAATAGAATATGGCAATAGTTTGAAAAACTATTATTTTTTTGTGCCGAAGTAATCAGGGGAATATTCAAAAAAATAATATTTTTCCACTATTCCTGAATTATTTCCTATTTTTTCATCACCGTACAGTTTATGGCCGAAAATGTAACGTCTCCTTTCTTTGATAGATTTTCAACTTTACCGCAAAGACATAAGGTTCATATTCAATTGGTAAAATTTGACAGATTGGGGTAGGTTAATGTGCTGGCCTCTGTACGTCAACTTAATGAGCAGCAAATTGCAAAAAACGTAAAAAAAAATATCGCGGGCTACCCTGGCGCTTTCGCCATAAGTGCTTGATTTTTGTAGGTATACACGCTGATTTTGTAGGTATGACAAGTCCATAGGTTTAGTCATTGGCTTTTCCTATCTCAATGGGAACTGCACACACTGCACAGCATTGACGTTAACATAAACATAATTTCTGTCGTGTCAAAAGAAATACATGAATTTTTTGTAATTCAATATGATTCAAAAAACTTATAAACTTTTCCGCGCAAATACACAGAACACTAATGGGCTTGCAAGGAGATCTGTCAGATCAACGCCCGCCGCACAGTGGAACGAATGTATGGGAGCGGTTGGACGTAGACATGTCCGAAAAATAAGAGTAAAATTATGACAAACTAATGATGCCATCTTATTCGATTACTTAATGCCTTCATAAATTGTGGTGATGAATTTCTTCATAACTCCCATATTTCGGGAGTAATTTGAGAAAATGTGAAATTTTACTATGAAAATGAGTGTATCGAGCTCTCTCCCTCCTGATTCCGGGCTTGTTTCAAGTAGCGGTCTCTAATATCGTAATGCTATTACTAAGAGCTATATTTAATACTAAGACACATAGTGCGCCAAATGTGCACTTTCTGGGATAAAAGGAAATGAAAATTTAAAAAAAAAAACGTTTTTTCCCCATTTGTATTTACTTTAAACCGCAGACAGACTTATTAAGAGGTCTATAAATATATTATATATATACAGAAATATATATTAACAAAAATATTCACAAGAACTGATGAGAGTATGACTTTTAAGTAAGTTGATAATAAATTACCTAGTTTCATTAAAAGTACAATAAATAATTAAGATGTAAGCTCTAATTTACTAAGTTACACATTTTAAAACAATAACATCATTTAATTATCTTCGTCATCATCATCATCATCAATTAATTCAAATTCAGAATCGATGTCCGCTAAATCATTTATGTTAACAAATTCGATATCACTTTTCTCAGAATCCGTAAGCTCATAAAATTCCTTAAAAGAAGATTTTTTTACAAACTTATTTCCTTTTGGACGGATACTTGTAACAAGTGGATCAGAAGACAGTAAAAGATTGTGCATAATATCTTCATTGCATGAGATACTGCTATGCTTTCGAGAATGCCCCTCTCTATATTTTCTAAAATCTTTATTTCTAGCCTCAGATGCCTCTTCGGATAGAAAACCAATGGGCACAATTGACATGTTCTGAACTATGTCTGGCCCATGCATTAAAATTTTATGAAGTGAAGAAGGCATATAATACCATGGGTATAACTCCACGTAAAGCTTAGCAGTATCAAAGCAGAACTCTCGGAATTTAGTTACGTTGATCTTCTCTCCTGATGAAATACACTGCAAGATCACACAGATTTTTCTTAAAAGCATAGCATCTATTCCGGTCAGTTCAGCAGATTTAGTGTAGTTTTCAAAAAATCTCCTTGCCGAGTTGCCATTGTTGGTGGATCCACTGCCTTGTTTCACAACATCGAGAAGTAAGCCCGTTTCTCTTCTTACAGCCTCTTGAACTCTTTTCTTCCTGTCATCAACTTGCCTTTTTGCTATATCACCCCTTACTTGCCATGATTTTATGTCTAATTTGTAGGAAATGTGTAATAAGCATTCCATTGAGCGAATCCAAGCGTGAAGGGTGCTTAAGCTATATTTATACATGTCCTCGTTTGCGTGTTTATCTTTGATTAACTCTAAATTATTCATTTCTTTAGGACAAGCCTTGCATATGTCACACACTGAAGCTGCTGTATTGGATATAATGGAATGAATTTTACCATCAATCATTGTCAACAGCAGTTGGTGTTTGACACTAATTCCATCAGTGATGGTGGATGGAGTTAAGGCTTCAATCTCTGCTTCGATTTCAGCCATCTCTCTCTGCACATTTTCTTTGGTTTCCTTTATAAACTTAAACAATATTGGCCGGCAAAATGAAGTGGAAGATGGTCGCTCGTTTTCCCAAATTGTTACACCTTTTGAGACGAGCCGCAGTGGTACAAGACTAATCATAAAATTACTAGCAAGATCGATTTGCTCATCTTCACTCGTCCTTTGATGATAAATGCTTTGGCTAGATGATCCGTCAAAACCCCATTTGCTGGTCAATACGAGCTGTTGATTGGGATCAACAGGGGTTTCTAACGACCTAATAAGTCTTCTTGAGGTTAAATCCATCAAGGCTTGTAATTTGATTTTTGCAGAGCTCTCTGTAACTGTGAGATCTTCTTTGGCCGGATAGCACTTAATTTTTTCTTTAACCAACATGTAGTAACTCTTGTATTGAAGAGCTCCTTCTTGAGTGTTGAAATCCCGAAGAGTGTTATAGCGCCATTTCGATAAGTTCATCGATACATAAAGAGCCAATGCCTTCAAAGGGGATATTTCCCGTACCTGAATTGATTTACCTTCAATGAAGGCTTTGATTTTTGAGGCCTCTTCTGGATTCTCCGTCAAGTATTTCATAACATAAGCTGTATCGCTTTGTCCTGCCTTTTGAAGCGCCCTTTCGGCCGAAAACATAATTTCAGCGCTGCTACTGCTGCATGAAAGACTATATTCAGTGTGTCTTCTTTTTTGCCGGTTACTAAGGTCCTCAAAAGATTTACGAGGACTAGGATGTGTACAAGTTGAAGCATCAGATTTAGCAGGAGAAATTATGGGCTCGATGACGTCACTTATATTTTCTGTAGAAGGTTCCATATTTTCATTCTGTAATTCCGGCCATTGAATTGCAGCCTGTAGCCAAATCTCATGTTTCTTCCGAAACTTATCTGTGCTTCTTCCAGACTGTGTCCATTTTGCATAAATGCGGTAGCAAAATCGACGACACCAGTCTTTTAAACTTGTTTCAGCACTTTCACATAACTGAACACAACTGTTATCTTTTAAAACACTGAACAAATAGTTAAAGTCGCGTAAATCTTTATGTGCGCGTGCGCATAAAGCAACGTGAATATCAAGATTTGTATTAAAATTTGGAAAATACATTGCGAGATTAGCTTGGATACAACGAGGTGTAAATCAACACTGATTTTAAAGTTACTAATAGTGACCTATTTATATAAAATCCAGGTATCCCAGGTATCCTTTGTTAAATATTGCAAGGTAATTAGTTATTGTGATAATTAGTAAATGATGCATGCTAAATTAGTGTATTAAGAGCCATTTAGTAATTAAATAATAGCAATGTTCTTATCAGTAATCATTAGTGCAT
The DNA here is from genome assembly GCA_963669345.1 of Gortyna flavago. Taxonomy (NCBI): domain Eukaryota; kingdom Metazoa; phylum Arthropoda; class Insecta; order Lepidoptera; family Noctuidae; genus Gortyna; species Gortyna flavago. Next base: position 5,250,237 of record OY770144.1, read on the forward strand.
CAGTTTTATATGTAAACCTTAAGTCCCTAATTATATATCCTAATTAGCTTATATCTTCTCTAATTGGCTGCTCAGAAATGTTATTGTAATAAGGTAAACCTTTAGAAAAACGGTTTTAATCAACAAAATAAACAAAAAATAAAAAAATTGTGTTATAAAATAAACATCACTCTTTATCCCAGAAAGTGCACATTTGGCGCACTATGTGTCTTAGTATTAAATATAGCTCTTAGTATTAGCATTATGATATTAGAGACCGCTACTTGAAACAAGCCCGGAATCAGGAGGGAGAGAGCTCGATACACTCATTTTCATAGTAAAATTTCACATTTTCTCAAATTACTCCCGAAATATGGGAGTTATGAAGAAATTCATCACCACAAGTTATGAAGGCATTAAGTAATCGAATAAGATGGCATCATTAGTTTGGCATAATTTTACTCTTTTTTTTCGGACATGTCTACGTCCAACCGCTCCCATACATTCGTTCCACTGTGCGCCGGTGGCAAAAGAAATCCTGATATTAGATAGTTACGACCACAGAACACAAATGTCTTTTGTGCTTTGTCGTGTCTACTTATATTTGCTTGCTCTATGCTTCATTGATCTTCTGGAAGTTGTCTATACAACAACGCCCGTCCTGCCTTGTGTCCTTCAGCTGACATTTTAAAACTCCATCTCGTGGAGAGCATACGTGGAGTTACATATTTACTCGCTTCTACATAAATTTATTCCGGTAAGTGTTCACAACAATTACATTTTCATTAATTTCGAATTCCATTGTCTTTTCGAGCTTACTTTAATAATAAGTAGTGTATTGTTTTTAATTTGCTGCGTTTATTTCTTACCACGTAGCTACGCGTGATTGTGCCGACTTTAGTATAATGTATGTTAAAGTGTTATATTTTTAGTTGTTGATTCTATTGACAATTATGCCAGTCTTTCTTCCCATCTTTACGTAGTTTTTTTATGCATTTCGTTTGTATTTTAAGCCGTTTTTATGAGTGACCTCTACACGACCTCCATACCGCCCGGTATACGACGATCGTCCTACACTAATTACAGGAAGATCTAAGTTTGCAACAAACAAATGCAATGAATACATTTTTGCAACGGAATCAAAGCCGGTACGATTATATCATCGGCTTCCGGAATTTGCTATATAATTCGGCAACTGACCTACGTGCTAGCGAACAGCTCTGCCAGCTACAGTCAGTAAACTGGTTGTATTTTAATGATTAGATTATAGATTTACTATAACAGATTCGTTTAATGCCATTATTTGACAGTTTTAATAATATTTAGATACAAACTAAAGCGATCTTTTAAGATTTTTTCCTCATTGACGTTGTTTTTTTTTTATGTAGGTTTCTAACTGAATATATTTTAGTACCTACATTATTTCTGTATTCTACACAAAGTTTACCAATGTCGTTGTAACCATGATCTAAATAATAATCTGACCGATAAGTCACCTATGACCTTGAAATGCATGGCGGTCACTCGACTTCTGTAAACGCCATATACTTATGTAACTCCGCCCTTATTGACTGAGGAAACCATAGAAAAAATGTTTAATATAGTTTTGCGAAACATTGCACTATAAATTTCCATAATTTGTTCACATATTTCATTGAGGAAATGCATAGTGTTATATGATTCACCAAGGTGCGACTGGTAGGTTGTTGTCACGTAATATTTGTTTCTGCTTATAGTTTTGGCATACAAACATTTTTTTTTATAATAAATGCCAAACATACAAACAACGTTGTTATCAATACCTACCTATACTTATAATATTATTTTAAAGATTTTTTTACATTGTTTTGTGAAAAATTGAACTAATAACGAGGTACTTCAAATATTAGGACTCTGTAAAATATTTCTTTCCACTCAGGCTTGCTCTTGAACTCCTGAGGTTAATCTTCCGACATTCGTAAATTACCTTGCTAGGGGTCCTGTCTATTGTATTCCATTTATCATGCAAATTTTAATTTACTGGTTCTTCTAGCTAGAGGCACAACTCCTTAACGTGAAAAACAAGAAATACTCTCAATATAATGTTGCCAAATTATACATTTACCTACTTATTTACGAATTATAATGTAGAAATTTGAAAGCATCATTATTAGAACTCATTTAATGGATAGAAATAAAGTTTTAGCCATTAATCAGTAGCATTTAATCGAATTTCTGAAGTTATCTCTTTGATGAAATCAGACTACAGACATTTATTATCAATATAAAGGTATAGCTGTTGCATGTGTACAGATATGCTGTTATAGCAAATTACTCACACCTAACAATTATGATTATCCTCCATCGTCGATAGGCTTTAGTATGACGTAAAGTTAATGTTCTTTGTTTCTTTCTATTACAGACATGTCCAAAATCGGTATCAACGGTTTCGGCCGCATTGGTCGTCTGGTCCTCCGCGCTGCCGTCGAGAAGGGCGCTCAGGTCGTTGCTATCAACGATCCCTTCATCGGCCTTGACTACATGGTCTACCTCTTCAAGTACGACTCCACTCACGGTCGCTTCAAGGGCACCGTTGATATCCAAGATGGACACCTCGTTGTCAACGGAAACAAAATCGCTGTTTTCTCCGAGAGGGACCCCAAGGCTATCCCATGGGGCAAGGCTGGCGCTGAATACGTCGTCGAATCCACCGGTGTTTTCACAACCACAGAAAAGGCATCTGCTCACTTAGAGGGTGGCGCCAAGAAGGTTATCATCTCTGCCCCCAGTGCTGATGCACCCATGTTCGTTTGTGGTGTCAACCTTGAGGCATATGACCCATCTTACAAGGTCATCTCTAACGCTTCCTGCACAACCAACTGCCTCGCGCCTCTCGCTAAAGTCATCCACGACAACTTCGAGATTATTGAAGGTCTGATGACCACCGTACACGCTACCACTGCTACCCAGAAGACAGTAGATGGACCCTCTGGAAAGCTGTGGCGTGATGGACGTGGTGCTCAGCAGAATATCATTCCCGCCTCCACCGGCGCTGCCAAGGCCGTCGGCAAAGTCATTCCTGCTCTGAATGGAAAGCTGACTGGTATGGCATTCCGTGTGCCTGTCGCGAACGTTTCAGTTGTCGACCTCACTGTCCGCCTGGCCAAGCCCGCCAGCTACGAAGCTATCAAACAGAAGGTTAAGGAGGCAGCTAATGGCCCCCTGAAGGGCATCTTGGACTACACTGAGGAGCAAGTTGTGTCATCCGATTTCATTGGTGACACCCACTCGTCCATCTTCGATGCTGCTGCCGGTATCTCTCTTAATGACAATTTCGTCAAGCTCATCAGCTGGTACGACAACGAGTACGGATACTCCAACCGCGTTATCGATCTCATCAAGTACATCCAAACCAAGGATTAAATGTTAGATTGCGTAGAGATAAATGTTGTTATGAATGTTTATGAATATGATTTTGTCGACTAAGATCGACTCTTATAATTTAAGCTTAATTATAGCGGACAAATCTAAATTATTACTTAACTACTTTGATAGTGGTATCACACATACATATTGTCACATTTATTATATTTAATGCAGTATCGCGATTAAATCAGATCAATAAAAATATACGAAATTATTTTGTTGTTTTGTTTCTTCCTTCTGAAGAAAACAATCTGTTCCACAAATTGATACCAACATACCACCGTTACCACCTTATTACAAAACAAGGTTTTTCTTTACATCGTCTTGAATTAATAAGAACCTAAGTGTCTAAACACACTATGCCGAAGGTACGCGACCGAAGTTCGGCATGATTACGCCTGCAATGCTATTTGACGCAACGTAATTTCGGCATAATGTGTCAGTAATTCAAACAGCATTGCTGGCGTAAACATGCCGAACTTCGGTCGCGTACTTTCGGCATAGTGTGTTTGGACACTAACTGTTAGAAATAGAAATGCAGTTCATAAGACAGTTTAGTGTTAAGTTGTAATTTTAGTAAAGAATTTTGCTGTAGAAACAAGGTTCGATATAAAAATACTGGCTCAAAGATTTAGAACTAAAGTTATAATGCGTTTTGTAAAAGGGTGGATTATGTTTCACTCAATGGTTTGACTGAATTAAAGTTTTAGTAGTTCTTACTTCATCATCAACATGAAAAGCAACGAGCACGAAACCATGTGATAGACACGACGAACGTTGGGCGAAGGCCAAAATCGGAAGTAGATCCTTGTAGCACTACAGTCGCTGCAGTTGGTAGCGTATTTCACATCAATTATTGTGTGTGCTTATAATAAAGATTGAGAAAAGCTGAGTAGGTTATGTTGTACAGAGGCCAGCACATCAAGCTACCCCAATCTGTCAAATTTATTTGATAGATTTTCAACTTTACCGCAATGGAATAAGGTTCATATTCAATTGGGAAAATTTTACAGATTGGGGTAGGTTGATGTGCTGGCCTCTGTACATTATAATTTATGGAGTTTCTGAGATGATTGATTTTTCAGAAACGTAACGTAAGGTCAAAAATGAAGTCATCGTTTAAGTTAAATTTTGCAATCAGTTGGATACAATGATATTATAAGTGTAATATCATTGGTTGGATAAGGATTAACCAAATTAACCTGTAGGTAAAAATACTAAACTCAAATTGCTAAATGTTTTTACAAATTATTATACAAAAAAACAAAGGACACATAGGCGTCGAGGTACCCGTCCGCATCGCTGTCATCCGGAAACATGCCAGAAGACTGCCACTTTGAATGGAAAGGCTAATTCTTTGGCAAAGAACGACCCAGCCCTCTGGTCACGTGAAGTGTCGACCAGCCTGCGAGAAATAATAACTTTGTTCTATTAACCAAACGTAAATTTAAGTTATATCAATATTGTATTGACCATAATTGTCTTCTAAAATATATTTATACTATATACAAGTGTTTAAAAAAAAAAAGGAAAAGAAAAAGGCAGGAGCTCATTGGGCATCAAAAAATTCGTCCGCATCGCTGTCAATGGGATAAGTGCCCAAAAGGCTGGCAGCATTGCCACGTTGAATGGCAATGCTTATTCTTTGGGCTAAAAATAGGCCAGCCCTCTGGTCACGCGTAGAGTCAACCAACCGCTTGGCGATTTCCCGAAATATTCGGTGAGCACCCGGACCCCAAGGCCCTAGTGTTTCAACCCCAAACGGCTCAAACATATAGCACCCAATAAGGTTGTTATATTTGCGCCGTTTGAGGTATTCTGCTCCTGCAGCAGCCGCCCCAGCACAGCCCACCGTGCTAGGAAGATGGGATGGCGCGAGGGTGTCGACACAGGTTGCATCCCACACCAAAGGCCTACCCAACTTCCAAGGCATTATGGTCATTCCATCTGGCCTCTTCCCATCGTCGCGTGCCAAGCCATTAGGTTCTAAAACAGCTGGCACCCCGGCGGTGACAAGAGCCCGACGGATAATGTCGTTAATGCTCGCATGCCGTGCCATCCGACCAGCGCTCTTGCTGCAGGAAAGACCATGGTGTCCGAGGCAGTCGACTGATACACCGCAATGACAGCGATGTGGAGCTCCGCAAGGAGCGCCCAGACGCAAACATGTAGCGAGCCGGAATGTGGTGTCACCCAGCATAGTGCCTATGTTGGGTGACGGTAGCGCCTGAAGCCAAAGGCCCGACTCCCATTCACCCACAGCCAGCAGGCGGGCACGCTCAGCAGTATTGGTGGACGTATTAATAAGTTTATTCCGTACCAACCTGCAGAGCGGCTCATCCCACTGTCTCTGGGAAGACGGGTTCTCGGGCTGAACCGTGTCCGGGCAAGCCAATTTCCAGGCGTTCACCGCATCGGTCAAACACGGCACTTCAGAGTCAACCTGAGCAGGAATTAAGATTTGTGTGGTTAACTTTTCTGTGCTGTGGACCGAGGATAGGAACGCCGGTAAGCTTACACTAGAAATTTTGCGGACGCCGAGCCCACCAAAACGGATAGGTAGTGTGGCTTGCAGCCACGCGCGGTCGTCCAAAGCCATATTTAAAATGGATGTAAGGGTACTGCGAATAATATGATCGATTTTGTCCAAAAGGTGTGGCTGCTTCCATAAAGAGGAAGAGCGGAGAAAATACATAAAATTTGGACCGAAACAACAATATCTGATAAGGGTGAAAGCCGAATGTAAACTAATTTTAGAAAGTCTATCCGAAATATCTTTAAAATGTTGAATTTTTTCGTCGATGAATGGTGAAAAACTGTCTTCTAAAATTGGAGAACCTAGGAGGTGCAATGAACTTTTTTCCAAAACTTTGATGTCTGGGGCTATTATGTTAAATTTTTGTATAGTCGATTGTCTGTCAGTATTGTCACAAATGTAAATTTCACATTTTGAGTCGTTGAGGTCAAGGCCGATGGATTGGAACTGCTGCTTTAGGAATTGAAGATCTTTTAGAACTGTGTCTATGTCACCTCCTAGAGTTCCATCATCTAAATACCACACATTAAATTTTGAATTTAGTTGTTGTATTATGGGATGGATAGCCAAACTGAAAATGACTGGCCCGAGAGGATCACCTTGTTGGCAACCGACTGCAGATTCTAAAACGTTGTCTTTATACAATAATTTTGATGGGTTCCTGTAGCACTGCCACATGAAACCGTAAATTTCTGGTAACTCCTTTTTTACTTCAGCCAACAAAGTGTCCCTATTGACAGAGTTGAAGGCGTTCTTAACGTCAACCTTGAGGATGACCTCACCTCTATTGGCATTTAAAAAGCTTGAGAGGGCATGTACGGCAGCCTCGCAGCCCCCTTTGGAACCAAAGCCAAGCTGTAGGGGCTGGAATTTATTAGACAGAATGTCGCCGTACAATTTGCAGCATATTTTGGCTGCCGTACGCCTGTAGGTGCACCCAACGGCAATGGGACGAATGCCGCCGTCTCTCTTGCGCAGGGCGCATAAATTTGCCCCGTACAAGACATCGACGACGGCATCATTCACACCGCCGTTGAGCATCAGATTAATTAGAGCCGCAAGCTCCTTCAAAAGCGACTCACCAGCTTCCCCGGCGCCTGAACTCAATAAATCTTTTAAATGCTGAGGAGTCAGGCCGTCGAGGCCACCGGCGGAACCACTTCGAAAGGAGCTCACGGCTGCAATCAACTGGGGGGCAGTAACATTAAAAGGTGTTGAATCCGGGTCGAGAGGGAGGGGGGGGTTGGGAAATGTGAGACCATCCGCAGGCGCAGGATGTTTACTCTCCAAGGCTGAAAGGGTTTCTGGAGAGTAGGGCGCCACCACATCGCTACTGAAAAGTAGCCTGGCCGCTCCCCTGATATCACCTTCGCTTAATTTGGATTCTACATATGAACATAACCCTCTTCCTGAAAGGTTATTTAAAACAGGTAATTTTGGATCTAAAATAGGAGTAGAATTGTTGCAGTTGTCTTTAATTTGGGTTGTCAATGTTTTTTTCGTTGTCAAATTTTTTTGAACATGCAGAATCCTATAAGGGAAGGTGAGTAAATGTTCCCAGGCACTTTCTGAGTTCTCCTGGTCGTCCTTTGTTCTTAGTAAGAACATCGAACAACATAATGAAAAGCGCGAATACGTGCATTGTTTGGTTGGGTGGTTCCTTACTCAGGAGACTGGACTACGGTAACTTGAAGTGTATCTTGTGTTGGTAGTGTTGGACAAGTTCACAATCAATACTATAATTTTCTTAAAAAAAGGAAGAGGCTCCCATAGGAGGCAGTCCGTTAGTTTTTTTTTATATTCCATTAATCGCTGTGTGTTTATCTAGCATAAGACCATTTAACTTGGTGTTGACTGAAATCTCTGAAATACTACAAAAACCGATTCCGGTACTACTCTATTATCGGTTTCTGAACGTGAAAGCGAGCTCTAAACTTTTAATGGCCGCATCAGGCAGCTGTCTGTCAGTGACATTTGGTTTGCTTCGTGTAAATTTTGTGATGTACAAGTTTCGAATCCGTCTATTTAACAATGAATATGGTGTACATTAATAGATAATGGTTGTCTATGTTGCCTATTTAATAATAAACTAAAGACACTGTGTAGAAGTCCATAGTATTGTTATTTTATTACTATAATGGAGGATCTCAATTTGACAGAAACCGAAATGAGATATTTCGGTGATTTGTTTTTATGTTGTGACGAGGAATCCAATGGGAAAATACCGATTTTAAAAGCAACAGAATTGTTTCGGTCTTCAAATGTACACAACGATGTCCTAAAACAGGTAATTAGTGGTGTAGGTTAGACGTACGATAACACATTTTGTGAATGAGTGATATGAGCACTAATTATATGTTACAGATCATGGATATAAGCGTTGCTCCTACTAACTGTGCGTCACTGAGTCACATGAACAGAAAACAATTTTATTCAGCATTGAAACTAATAGCAGCCCATCAGACAAACATGACAGTAAAGCCAGAGCTTTTGTCTACCCCTGTTGACTTGCCTCTTCCGAGGTTTACATGGGCACTAAATTCTGAAGCGAATGCTGACTTGATACAACTGTCGAACTCACCACATGATCACCAACATCACTTAAGTAAAAGGGAAAGAAATTTTGGTGGAACCCTTGGTGCGTATGAGCCTATAAGACTGTCATCCAACCTGTCTGACAGTGATGTTCCACAGGTGTTGTCTCACGATACAACTGAAGGATTAAGTACAGACTCTGAAATTGAATCTGAAACTTTGTCACAGCGATCAGGATCCCGTGGGGTGAGTTCATTATGATTGCCTTTATTAAGAAAGAAAAGATCACTAAAGTCTACTTTATTATGGCATTTTAAACTTTGTTTGCTAATGTGGATAATAGATTTTGGTTCAGAATTTTTGTTAAGTCATTTTGGTATGTTCCAAATTTAATACCATACATTTTACATAAGAATAAGTAAGAATTCGCTCAATAGATATAAGCTGACCCAGCTAGCTGCTGTATGACCCAGTTTTGTTAGCGGAACAGTGCTCTCTCTGATAACAACAAAAAACACTTGGAGCTAAAAATAATAATATTATCTTCGAGGTACTATTGTTGATAAATTACTGGATAGGTCATTGGCCATTTGTACCATTAACCCCTTTTTCATTGTCAACTTAAAACAGTATACTCTAAACTTATTCAAAGATAGAAATAAGAATCTATTACACACATTTTTGGCTTAAAACTGCAATGAATATACAATCAATTTATTAATTAACCACATGTATATGTCGCAGCCAACTGGTTAAATTAGCTGTTCAGTTAACCACCTAGCCTTTTAACTAAACGGTGGCCATTCAACTAACGACCTGAATGATATTCAATTACACTTTTGGTTGGAAGTCTACAAGTCTGTAGACTTCCAACACAGAATAGACAGATTGGTTACAACCAATCACGCGCGAGCCAAATTGGTTGCAGTAACTAAGCCAGGGCACCCGGACCAAATGGGTTAGGTTAGGTTAAAACTGTGATCAACCGCATGAGAGCCGAGAGTGTGAAGCGAAGCAAGCACTACTTCTAAAGGTCAGGCAAGAAGAAAAGAATAGAAAAGAATGTACAGAGGCCAGCACATCAACCTACCCCAATCTGTCAAATTTTCTCAATTGAATAAGAACCTTATTCCTTTGTAGTAAAGTGTAAATTCTATCAAAGAAATTTGACAGATTGGGGTAGGTTGATGTGCTGGCCTCTGTACATAAATGATGCTTATTTAAAAAAAAAAATACTTCCAGCATACCTGCGATAGGAGAGTACATCAAAAGAGATGTAGAACTTTTGTAAGAATAGAATTGAAAACAAAATTCATTAAATCAAAAACAATTCTCTAATTTCATACATTTATAATAATGAAATTACTAACATACAATAATGCAATAATTTATATGTGCAATAGAGTCTCACTAATCCGGCATTTCAGTACTTTGGCACATACAGTAGTCCGCCCTTTGCCAGCGTCATAAAAAAGTGTAGTGCATATATACATGTTCCCTTAGTATCTTTGTTTTTTCTATGAAAACACAGTATTCAGAAAATTCCAACAATCCGACATTTCGTAATAATACCAGATTAGTAATACCCGTTAAGGAAACATAGTCAGGTGTTTATGTAAATAAATTTTAGCAAATAATTATAGTTTAAATATTTTTTTTTTTTAAGAATGGAAATATTTTTAAGTACAGTCAAAGGATTTGATTGATATATTAAGACTCAACAACAAGATAATGAGTTTTTGTATTTTGTGGTTACATTTTTATCAGTCAGGTTAATGACCAGCTAAGAGCAGAGAATGCAGGTTGATATGATAACAGAACAATGTTACATCTGTACTCAGCTCTTTAGGTCAGGCATATAAAGAGACTCTTTATTATTTTATTGGAACAAAATATTTACAATGAAAAAGGGTCAAATAATAATATGATTCTGAGTTCATCATCAGCCTAGCCTTTTCCCAACTATGTTGGGGTCGGCTACCAGTCTAACCGGATGCTGCCGAATACTAGTATTTTACACGGAGCGACCTGCCTATCTGACCTCCACAACCCAGTTACTGGGTAATACGATACCCCTTGGTAAGACTGGTTGTTAGACTTTCGGGCTTATGACTACACGTAACGGCTGTCAAAGATAAACGAATGACAGCCGGGACCAACGGCTTAACGTGCTTTCCGAAGCACGGAGGGGTCTCGGTATGTAAAGATGGTCACCCATCCACAGACCAACCGCGCCAAGTGTAGCTTAACCTTACCGATCGACCTGTGCAGCTGTTAATATTTAGCCACGGGCCCCTCTTATAATGTAGTAGTATGATTCTAATAAGTTTGGTAAAAACAGATAATCATTATGGTGTTTTGTAACCTTTTCATTTCCTCAAACCTTGTCAGCCAAAAGACTCCTAAAAGTTTTCACAATGACTGTACCTATACTGCATCCAGGTTCATGAATGTCTTACTTTAATTATCGAACCAAGAAACATAATTAAACCAGATTGCCTTAATTTCATTTAAAGACATATAAATTACATTTTCATATATTTTTATAAAAAAAAAACATTTTAAAAATATAAAAAACTAGCTGCGCCCCGCGGTTTCACCGACATAAGTCTCAATCCCATAGGAATATCAGGTTGTCTTATGTCCTAATCCAAGTTATGGTTTACCCATGTACCAAATTTCATCCAATTCCGTTCAGCTGTTCTAATGTGAAAGTGTAACAAGCAAACATACAAAAAATCTAATCTTTTCTCTTTAAAATATTAGTTTAGATAGTAGCCCATCTGTATTGGGATCCAAGTTACCGGTGGTCAGGACTCCTGGTAGGCTTGCATTAATTTTATTATGACTGCATTATCTTATGTCTCTCATGGCTTTATGGTTTTATTGCTATTGCCATAGTAGTTGTTTTTATTGCATCATAATGGAATATTAGAACAACTGTAATGAATAACTTCTTTGTAGTGTTTACTCTGATAATAAGTACCTACACAGTGTTCTTGCTAAGAAATGCTGACATCAATTTATTATCAGATCCTTGAAAAAATCATTAATCTTGTCCATTAAGTAGTAACAAAATAAATATTATTAAATACTAGGGTTAGGTAGAGCTGTATGAAGTGTATGTGTGTGTGAAGCAGACCCCAACATAGTTGGGAAAAGGCTAGGCAGATATCTGCCTCATCATATGATGATGATGGTGGGTTAGGTAGAGGTGTACTTACCTCTATAGGTGGGTGAAGGTACCAAAACTCTGATTTCGCCAGTTTTGTTTAAGTCCCTTGTAATAGGGGGTGGGCCTATTGCTATCAATTAGGCACGAATCCAGACTCTTTGTGATAGTCTATTGGATTCAAAATAAGTAAACATTTTTTCATGTTCGCCATACCATAATGTAATAAAGTGTGTTTTTCCCACGGTTGCTGTGCACAGCACTGTATGTAAATCATAATTATAAGTAGGATATTATTTCTCCATGTACATACAACGTCTGTCTATGAAATTTACACACCCATCTATTACCGCCCCCATGTTACATCTTATGAGTAAGATATTAAATTTTTCTGCATTTTTTTTTTCATAAATGAAAATCTATTTCTTTAAACTAACTATTTACAAGTAAACTAGGTAAGTACTAAATTGAATTAATTACATCCTTACATAATTATACAAAAAATAAATAAAATAATAACATTCAATTCATTGTTTTTGCTGTGCAATTGTGCGAAACAAATATCCTTAAATAATGATATGCCAAAATCACAAATAATGTAGTTTACATTATCAATATTTTCTCACAGAATGCCAATTATCCTTATGCAATCATTTACAGCTAGTTCCAACTGATTACTGAGATATGTATATATTATTATTTTTTATTATTATTTAAATCGAACACAAATGATTCATATTGTTGTTAGTAACATTTAAAATAAAACAAAACTAAAATAAAAATATATAAAACACTAATACAAGAACCTATAACTATGTCCGCTTCCCGCTGCACCTGCACCAGACCTGCACAGCTATGCATACAGTTTCAGTGCCCCAGGAACGGGCAATCTGGCTTATTCGCTATATCACCTTTAAAATGTTGGTGCTCCCCTCCTCGCATCAGGGATGCTGTCCTTCTTCGCATAGTAGCGTGAAAGCTATCTGCATCTGCTTCCGCAAACATGCCCGATGCGCTATAAAACCGCGGGAGCCCCAACAGCATCCTAACAGCTTTATTGTACTGTACACGAAGAACGTTGTAGGCCCTCTGCGTATGTCTAACCCACAGACTGCACGTGTACAAAGACTGGCAAAATGCCTTGAACAGAGTGAATAAGTTTGCGAATTAGAAGAGAAATAGTATTGCTTTTGTTGGTTAAGCCTTATGGGCATAAGCATTAAGATTTTTTCGAGGCAACAAAAAAAATACCACCAAGACAATGATCTCGCGTCTCTTGCGTTGAAACTCTTTTAATTGCAATGCTTTTGCTGAGACTCGTGGTACAAATCACACCTTTATGCCCCGAAACGAATGGCAGAAAAGTTGCCCATATTTCGCCAGATAAGTATATATCGACAATCTTAGAACTTTTGGTCTCATACTTAGAAGTCGCTTGCGCCCACTACACCAACGTGGTCTAACATCATTTTCATCTTATGCCTAAAGGCACAAATAAAATAAAGTAGTCAATGAACAAGGCTGTCTGTCACAAGATGGCGTATCGATGTGCCATACTTGTCATCGGTACAGTTTTAGTGAGCTCGTGACCTTGCAGGTGGTGCTGTTAATTTACTGATACATATTCATAAGTACATGCATGCCTATGTGTGTTTACGACGCTAGTTTTTGCTAACTAACTACGAGGAAATTCGTTATTTATAACTGGTCTCGATTTCAATCAATAGCACCCAAATGTGTATAAAGTGTTTGATAAATACCTAAATGAGAGCAAGGTGTAACTAACTTTTGCGGAAGTCACATAGTTTTTTCCGTATTTGTTTAAGTACCTATATTTTTGTAGTAAGTACAGGATTTTGCTTCCTCATTCACCAGTTTTTACGCCTCTAAATTCAAGCAAAAATGAGATAATTGGCATTTTTTTGTCCAGACACTGGTAAATAAATACATAAAACATGGGAACATAATCAGCCTATATCCTTCCCACATCACCACTCGGGCTATGTCTGAGAGTGACACAGCCCATGTGATACTGTTTTGAGACGAAACACCACCACGTGAGCCTAATGCCAGTGGACGTCACGTCACATGTATGAGTTGTTGTACAAACGGGTTCGTACCTGGGGACGTAACCACAGGGCCACAGCTGCTCGTTTTCATAAACAAATAAATCAACTCAAGCAAGCCTCCGGAAAAAGAACTGGAGTTTTTTTTCCGGAGTCATTGCTTGCAGCTGGCTGAAGTGGTAGTGGGGGGCCGGCCATGTATGTCTAAGCACTGATGATTGTTGAATCAGACGTAAATAAATAATCATTCTAAATTGTTTACAGAGAAGAGGACCCAAGACTGGTTCGCCGTGGAGTACAGCGAGCGAAAGTCCGACGCCAACCAATAGCGTGGCGGAGCGGGTTCACCCCGTGTGGGAGCACAGTGCCACCGGCCGGGGGGTATGGCCAGCCAACACCGGGGAGGAACACACGAGACTACTTGGTAGGAAGATCTTCTACTTAATAAAAATCTTAAATTCTTTCATTCACTCACTGATAGACAGCGCACATGTTAAACCGCTGGGTCTAGAAGCTTAATATTTTGTACAAGAATTCTTTATATAACGAAAGAGAAAAAAGGGAGGATTAAAAAAAAAAGTGGATATACCATCGGGTGCACGGATTGTTGTTCTGTCTTATGAGGCTATAACAAGACCGGGAGCGAGAGGTTATCCGCACTCCTCAACTCTTGTAATCCTCCACAAGATTCACGCGCCTGTTACCTGAGTACCACGTATACTAGACGGAGGAACGACGTCTGGCGGGCTTTTCTGTAGCAATCTCATTGTGGAAACTTACGTGAAGTGAGCTGTCATTCCACCTGATGCTAGGGATAGACATTATTGACAACTCACTTAACCTAAGTTTTCACGGCGACGTTTTTCCAGAATACATCGGCTGATGTTAATCTTCCGTTGAAAATGGAGGAACTTCCGTTCTGGTCTTCCCTTCGTGGATCACCCTTCTGGGTGATTCAAGTTCATCAGTTTGGAGGTGGAGGAACACGGTGTGCAGTTCCTCCAACAAAAAGGGCAGTAGCCCGCTAGAAAATATCACCCGTCTGCCTGGAACATCCCCCCTTTTCTACAGAGAAACTTGTTCCTCACACACCTTGTTCTTCCACCTAACTTTTTTTCTGTAATATTTTTTTAATACTTATTATAAATTTTCCTATTGTGCGACTTTGTGGTTATTTCCTTTACGTCACCTATAAAATGACTCGATCAGATATCTAACCGCAACTCAAGTGTAACGATGTTTAAATCTTATTATAAATAAAAAGTGAAATCAAATCTTGTAAAATGTTATAAAAACTAGAATTATAGTCAACTTGTTCTTCTAGCTATACAACTATGTATATTTTGTTCTTGTATAGGTACACTCGTTTGGTTTCTATGTATAGTGGCAATTGGCCTTAATTAGTTACATTTTCGTATTTTGGCGCTAGTTAAATTAGGCCATTTTTTCGCATCTAATGACTCACTTTTTTATACACTTGAAGACGAATCCGTCCTTCACAAATAGAATGTGTTTAAATCTAGATTATCTTCCAATATATAAAATTCTCGTGTCACAGTTTTCGTTGCCATACTCCTCCGAAACGGCTTGACCGATTTTGATGAAATTTTTTGTGCTTATCCGGTATCTATGAGAATCGGCCAACATCTATTTTTCATACCCCTAAATCGAAACTTACGCGGGTGAAACCGCGGGGCGCAGCTAGTATATAAATAAAAGGATTAATAAACGTATTATTGAAATCCTTAGAACGGTCTTTCCTTTGATGTTCCTCCATTAACCCTTACTAGCGATTTTTCACATAGGGCATTTCATAAACTTATTCTAAAATGCATTAGAATGAAAATCGCAAAAATGTAGATCCGACAATGTTAAATGCTACGGTCGGCAGATGATAATGAATTTGCAAATATGGAATTTGAATGTTACCACATTGAGTTTGTGGTTCCGTGATTTCAACAACTCTCGTATTTAATTGAAGGTATGGAAGAGGAGTCTTCAGACCGTCACTCTTCAGAGGAGGAAGGAGATGCAGTGGACGATATCTGGGCGATCAGCGACGCGCAGGCGCGGCATTACGCAGGACAGTTTGCGACATTGCGGCCCGAGCGCGGCATGCTGTCCGGTCAGACTGCTAGGTAAATAAATATAACTTCACGCCTTGTTTCCCCAAAAGGTTAGGCAGAGGTGTGCATACCTAATAGTACACCTAAATTTCGCCAGTTATATTTAAGTCCCATGTAACGGGGGCGAGTCTATTGCCAACAGCGGGCCACAGATCACTACGGGCTCTTACTGAGAAATTCCACATGGAAAAACCCAATAGCACTTCGGCCGACCCGGAAATCGAACCCAGGACCCCATGCTGAGCAATGGGCTTACCATCACCAGAACAACGAGGTAGTAGAATTCAAAGATCTTGTTTCCAATAATTGAAAAAGGCATAAAATATTTGCTTAAAAATATTTGAAGTTTTATCGCAAACTGAAGAGTGTTAGTTGAAGTGATTTTTCCTGAAACACATATTTGTTTATTATATGTTTGGAAACCAAATCACGAACACAGTATACACGATTTGCGGTCATATCTGCGATGCTATTGATAATCTCAATCAGTCCCCAAAATTCTAGAAAAAGTCTGAGCTAATGTTGGGGTATCTTGCCCATTCTTCTCAATACGAACTTTTGAGAGAGACAACTAGAATCAATTCTATTTTCATGTAAATGACATTCAAAAGTGCCCATTATATGCCTAACAGAAATAAATTATTTGAGTTTGACTTTGGCTATGCTAAAATGAATACGAGATTATTAGCTATGATTATAGGTAGCAACTTGGGGCCACTCGAATTCATCATAATGGTAAACGATCTACCTGATCTCGTCAGACATGGATCTTGTTTACTATTTGCAGATGACCTCAAGTTGCTGCTCGAGGCTAAAAGTGAGTCCGATTGTAAGCGATTGTCCGATTGCAGGAGGACATAGATATGATAGTGGAATGGAGTCGGAAGAACAAGCTCTATTTCAATGTATCGAAGTGTTCGGTGATAAGTTTCACACGCGCTCGTGCACCCCTACTTCATGAGTATGTGATGGATGCGCAGCCTATGCAGAGAGTCACACAAGTACGGGATTTAGGGGTTTCCGTAACTTCGGAGCTACAGTTTCGCGAACACATAACGGAGATCTGCAAAAGGGCGTTCAGAAACCTGGGCTTTGTGCTGAGACAAACGCAACACTTCTCTAACATTGCAGCAGTCAGGGTCCTGTATGACGCACTAGTCAGGAGTCATCTGGAACATAGTGCGATCATATGGGCTCCACATGAGGCAAAATATTCTGTTATGTTGAAACGCGTTCAGAACAAGTTTACGCGCTACTTGTATAAAAAACTATATGGGGTATTACCCGTTAATGTACCCCACTCTGTTTGTACTGGGTATGGTCGGGTACAACTAATTAAGGGTGCGGAGGGAATTCGCATTGGTCACGTACTTGGTGAAGTTACTCCGTGGCATAGACCGTAATCCGGGAGTGCTACAGCGCTTGTACCTGTGTGTACCGGACCGCTATGTATGGAGGCGGCGGCGCCCGCCGCTGCTAGCCGTGCCGCTCGCTAGAACCAACCTACTGGCCAAAGCTCCTCTAACCCGGGCTATCCGGATCATTAATAGACTTCATGTCGAAGCAGACATTTACATATGCCCTTTGAGTGAATTCGCAAGGAGACCGTTGTTTGTTTTGTGTTTTACGGTAGATTAGTGTAATAATAATTTATTGTATAGTATATGTGTGCGCAAAGTGTATTAATAAGTATAAATAGATTTAAGTTTACTATCGCATTAGGTTAAAATAAACCTGTAATGATAGCTCTAAGTTATGATGATAAATAAATAAATTATTAAAAAAATATTTTTGTCTCCACAGGTTATTTTTTGAAAAATCACACCTACCTGTACCCGACCTCCGGAAAATATGGCAGCTCTCAGACATAAATAAGGATGGCATGCTAACACTGGAGGAGTTCAGCATAGCGATGCATCTTATAGTACTGCGTCGGAACAACGTGCCGGTGCCCGAGGCGTTGCCTTCCGCCCTCGTGCCTCGCGTGGACTCGCGGTATTCCGCCCAAGCCGTGACCACCGACCTGGTAGATCTCGGTGCAGACATGTTCAGTTCCGGAACCTCCGCAGACTTCAACTTCGCGCCCAAACCCGAACCCATCGACCCTTACGATGCGACGAAGGCAGTACCTAAAAAACCTGAGGAACGACAACCCTCATTGTCACCACCAAAAACTGAAGCCCAAGTCAACAACAAAGAATGGACTAAGTTTGTAGATTCTCCGACATCGAGCGTGTCCAGCCCGGGACCTAAGCCTGTTAACTTCGACTTCCACAAGTCGGCCGTGGAGCGCGATCCTAAGATCTTTCACCCGGTGGCCGTGCGCGTCACGCCCGACAACAACGCGCTGCCTCTCGAGACCGACACGCGCTCGTCCACGTCTCCGCGTCGCGACGACTTCGCGCACGCCTTCGAGCTGGCCAGTCCGAAGCGCCTGAACTCGCAGCCGCCCGCCGAGCCGCCGCCCAACGGCGCCGAGATCAAGTCCATCCAGCGCCCGCAGCCGCGCAAGCCCGTCAAGCCGGCCGGCGTGCTGCCGCCGCCGCCCGCGCGCGACGACGGGCCCGCGTCGCTGCAGTACGCGCCTAAGAAGGAACCCCCCCCGCCGCCGCCCCCCCGCCCGCTGCGCAACCACGCGCGCTCCTCTTCGCTGGACCTCAACCGCCTCAAAGGCGCCCCCGCCCCTCCCCCGCAGCCGCCGCCCCGCGCCTCCCCGTCCACGGCGGAGCCCCCGCGCCGGCTCACCAACCAGCGCAGCGAGGGCGAGCCCGCGTTCCCGCCGGACGCGTTCGCGCCGCGCGAGTACGACGAGGGGCTGGGCTACGTGCGCGAGATGCACGGCGCGTTCGAGGTGTACCGCAAGCCGCGCGACTCGTCGCCCGAGCCCGACGTGCGCGCGCTGACGGAACAGAACGCCGTGCTGCACCGCGTGTGCCGCGCGCTGTGCAGCGAGCTGGCTGACGTCACGCGCGACCGCGAGGCGCTGCGCGTGCGCCTCGACCACGCCACGCTCCTCTAGTCACGCCACCGTCACGTCACACGCCCATGTTATTGTTTCAAATATGTAATCTCATGCAATGTGAATCGTTTAATAGGTAGTATTGTTATCGTATATTCGGCGAGACTAATTATTTGTATGCCGGTGTATTTTATTCGACCCTCGGTGATCACCCCTCATCACTAATTCGGCCTCAACCTATCTCCACATTTATACATTTCTGCTTGCGCGTAATGCTCTGAGGCATATGGTTGTAAACACACGATTCGTGTAATATTTGACGTTAGCTAGCTTAGCGTTGCACAGTATATTTTTTTGTGCCTTTTTACATTTTTGAGCATAAGGGGTCCATTTACATTTTATTTCTAGAGGCTATTTTGATAATAACTATATTATTTAATAGAGCCACAGTATTTAACGTCTTTATACTAATTTCCGTAGTCTCAGTAGCATTTAATATTATTTGGTCAAATTATATGTATAATTTTGTATACAAGTAGTTTATTGTATTGTATATACATAATTAAATTTATAACGACGTCACTCCAGTACATTTCCAGAGTTAGCAGTGTTGAAGACTTATTAGTGGTAGACATAGTTAGGGCAAGCGTTTTAGGGCATAAAGCTAACAACAAGAACATTTTAATGGATTTTTATAGAGGTTTAAGAAAACGTCTTACGCCCAAAACACTATTAAAAAAATTAAGTCTTCGATGAAGTGAAGGAATTTACAATAATGCCATTTTTATATTTACAAATTCAAACTTGATCAATGTTCAAATCAATTGTAAGTACCAAAAATATTATTTAAAAAACTGATTTGAAATTGTCGCTAATTGTAGTGTTTTCTAAGTATATTATAGAGCATCGTATTATTCAGTGGTTGTGCTTACTTACTCATTTTGTCAGTACTTCCATTCATATTTGGATACCAGTTGAATATCGAAACGGATCGTCTTTAATTGAGATTTTGTTTATTAAAAGTTCAATAAATAAAATATGTTTATCAAAATGTAAAACGGCAAAGGCTAATATTATAAGACTAAATAATAACGTATTATCCGTTGACGATATTTTTTGTAATTTATAAAAATACAGAAAACTAATAATTTGTTGTTAGAGGCCAAATACTTGAGAATCTATAAGATTCATAGTTTTCCAAATTGTCTAATTCGTTGTATTCGTACCGTGGCATTTATAATTTTCGTAGAATATGTTTGTACAATATTAGAAATTAGTTATAACTCCAAAATGTTACTGCAGGGTGGCGCTAGTGTGCTTGATTAGCATTCCTTATTTTAATTTGCTTTGTCATCGTTCTAAGTGTAAAATTCCATCAGACGGAGGGTGTATTTGTTAAAATTTTGTGAATGTTGTATTATACATTAGCTTAGCGAATGTAAAAATGTCAAGATGTAAGAACTAAAGGAAAAGACGATGTACAAGACTTGTGAAGTATGAAGAGTACATAAGATTGTTATTTGTAAGTAGGTATCGACGCATAGGGGCCCCGCGCTGGGCCCCTGCAGATGTTAAACTATCAGATTACAATATTAGCAACTGAAATATATGTTGAAATAAAACTTGTATTATAATAAGATTATTGTAAAAGTATTTATCTTTCATTTTAGTCGTAACTTTAAGTATATGGTCCTCAGTTAGATCGCAGCCTCAACGCACTGTAAATAGTTTAATTCTCAGAGACTTCTGTCGAACGCTTTATAACCCCACTGATCTACATTTTGGTCCAATTTTTGTACTACTAATAATGTTCACCATTATACCTATTTATGTTTCATAAAAAATTTATACAGTAATGCTTAAATACAATGTAGTAAATTATGTACAATAAATTTATTTCAAAATTGTATTAGTATTTGTATTTTTAACGATGAGAGATAACTTGGGGCAAGGAATTTAATTAGGCGCTTGTAAAGTATCTTAAATTAATTTAAACATTCAAAATTAATGTCTTTGCAAAAACTGTACAGCTGATTAATGATCCGAGATAACAAAATTCGTTATCTAAATCAATTTAAGCAAGGCTACATAAAGGTTATAAACAATTTCAGTACATGTTTCCAATTCCAAATGAAGATCCAAATTGAGTATCTAATTTAATCAGTTTTCATATCAACCGCGCGATATCGTAGCTATCGAAAAATCGATACTGGATAAATGAAACCGCATCACGAGTCGGAATCTACCCTCAGTGATAAGGTGCGGCGGTGATAAGCGAGCGCGGCGTGGACCACAGTAAGTAAGTGGCGTGGACAGTTGCACGCGCGCGGCCGGACACCGGACACTCCGGACAGCACACGGCCGGGCCGGCTCCTCGGCCATTTCTCTCCCTTTCCCGCCGCTACAGTGTAGCCTGTAGCGCATACCTGCGGACCTTTTTTTGTGATGGTGGGCCCCCCGCGGCTCGCGGCCGGCGCCCGGTGCGCTGCTTGGGTTCGCATACACCGTGTTGAGACGCGACTCGGGACGCACGCACGCTGTAGGCGCGTCCGCGGCGCTCGCGCGTAAACATTTACGACTACAATGAGATCTTTGATGTAACGCGCCGGATATGTCCTCTCCGAACATGAAGTGCATCGTGGCTGTTGTTGTTACCGTGACCCTAGTGACCGGAGTCGCCGCCGAGGCCTCCGTGCGGACATGTGAACCTATCAAAGTGGCGATGTGTAAGAACATTGGTTACAACCAGACCGGGATGCCGAACTTGGCGCGGCACACGCTGCAGACGGACGCCGATGTGACGCTGCAGACATTTAGCCCGCTGGTGCAGTACGGCTGCTCCTCTCAGCTGCACCTGTTCCTGTGTTCCGTGTACGTGCCGATGTGCACCGATAAGGTGGCGCTGCCCATCGGGCCCTGCAGAGGCCTGTGCGAGAGTGTGTACACCAGGTGTTACCCCGTGCTGCACGGATTCGGTTTCCTGTGGCCTCCAGAATTGGATTGCTCTTTATTCCCTGCAGAGAATAATCACGAGCATATGTGCATGGAAGGTCCGGGAGAGCGTGCACCGCCAGTGGGGACTGTTCCTCTGAATATGGGGAATGCAGGCGGTAGGGGAGCGTGCCGGAGACTCATCAAGCCTAATAACTGGGTGTGGGTGAGAGGGTCAGCACGCTGCGCGCAGTATTGTGATGCAGAGGTGCTCTGGGATGGAGGAGAGCGGAAAGCTTCAGAGGTGTGGTTGGCGACTTGGGCAGCTTTGAGTTTTGCGTGTACCCTGGCGGCTGTGGGGGCTCAGCTGGCGTGTGGGGACCGCGGGGGCGCGGGGGAGCGCGCGCTGGTGCTGGTGGCGCTGTGCCGGTGCGCGGCGGCGGCGGGCTGGGGCGTGCGCGCCGCCGCCGGCCGCGCTGCTGCTGGCTGCGCTAAGGACTCCACCTCACCGACACGCATGCTGCTGGCACACGACGGACTAGCGAATCCGAACTGCGCTGTTGTCTTCCTGCTTCTGTATTACTTCGGCCTCGCTGCATCGGTTTGGTAAGTACATTTTGTATTTCCTACTGACCAAGGCCTATAAATTACAGTTTTCTAAACCAGGGTGCTTACTCTCGAATATAATTCCGATTGATCGATATTGGAATTGTCAGTCAAACGTCAGGGATTGGCTGGACTCACTGAGTCTAGCCAATCCCTGACGTTTAACTCAACCAACTGACGTTTGACCAATGTCGATCTATCGGAATTATATTCGAGAGTTAGCACCCAGCATTGCAGCATCCACGTTGCCTATAACGACACCCACTGCTGATCTTTGCCGCACTTTGGTTAGTCCATTAAGTATTAGCCTCATGCTAAAAATAATTAGGAAAGATCGTCCTACGTCAATGTCTTCAATATAGTGTGTTGGCAGACCCTAATTGGGACCTCAATATGAAATTGGCAAAAACCAATTTAATTCAATCAATTTAGTTCAATTCTTCTGGGTAAGCTCACTCCATCGTCGACTCTGTCTCTGTCACCTCTGACCTAGACTAGAGTCAAGAGCGAACCCATTTCAAATAAAAAAATACCGGTACCTGCGCAAAGCAAACAAAACAAGCAATTCGTTCAGTCAGCAAAAAAATTGGCAACAATTGACGCCTCTGACCGGGATGGACAATGGATTTCTTGTATTTCGATTTGGTTACCTGTCCTTATTGTTTGGACCCGTCCCAACTTTAACTTCGACGACAATCAATTATGTTTTGTCACTTGTCGTGTTATAATGTCCTTTAATCTGTCGCTTCGGCTTTGACAAACACTGAATACAACTCCGAGCTTACTTCAGGTACAAATGCACATAGATCAACTTTCGTCTTTTGTCAAACTAGAAATGCAAGGAACTCAAAACTCTTTCACAGTTTGCGCTTTGTAATACAAAATCAGAAATTATTGTCATTGTTTGTAGTCGGAGCCGGGAAGCTTACACAAAGCTATTTAAACTTGAATGGAGTTAACAGAGTTCAAACTCCTTTACTAGATGGAATACTTACTTGTCTTATTGTTTTCTTAGTAATAATAAGTCATGCTTTGAAACGGTTAGACACAAATGGAACTAGCTTTTTGTCTAGTTCGTAAGTAATAGATGCTGCCGTTACGTAATCACTTAAAATCTTGAACAAGACAAATACCTACCTGGAGATACTTCATAGGAATGTTAACTGTGGCTTCTGAGTTCTGTAATATCCGGAGTTACGTAAATATCTAGATACCTACCTAGTTTCTGAATTCCTTGTCAAATGCGGATATTTACCTACCTACCCCTATTCTCTGAAACTTTATGCCAATTTCAACATAGGTAGGTACTTCTTAGATTCTGTAGCATTATTATCAGCCTACAACAGTCAACTGTTGGACATTGGCCTCATCAAACGCAAGGCTTTCTAAAAACAACCTTTACACCACGACATAAGAATCCCATTTTTCAATTTCACATAACAGTGAGAAGATAAATCACCACAATTTCTTTGTAAGATTATTTCCTTAGAGAACGATAGAGGATCATAGAGATTGTTAACAAAAACGAATTGGGAAATAAAATAAACGAGGACCAATAAATCACGAGGAGGCGAGGATTGTGCCGCATGCCGGTCGGAGCGACAAAACACGGGTCGCGTACGTGCGCCCTAACCGAAGTTTAACGCACCTTATATTGTATAATTGTACACAGTTCAAAGAAGGACAGACATCAAACTCGGAAAGGCTGTGTTACATTACCTACATAAGCTGAAATTAAACCGGAATTTAAATTAGGACAGTAGTTACGAAGTTATACTTTTATGTCCCCCCCCCCCAGCCCATAATGAGAAAATTAGTTCTAAGAATATCTTGGCCATTCATTTTGTCGTATAAAGTGACATTTTTACTGCATAGGAAATGAGTTATGGCCGTCTTCCACAAAAAAATAATAAGACGCAGCTGAAAAACTTCACGTGGTTGTAACAAAATACATTTAGTTAACGAGGACAGAAAAACTAGCCCTGTACTGTCTGCAAAGCAAACATTCTGTTGATTTCCAAATATAAATCTTATTCTTGGAATAGTAGGATACAATACAGCGGTAATAAAAAGCTTGTAAATCTGAAGCGACATGGTGGTGCAGTAAAAACTCGCCGTCTTGCATTTCTACATAAATATTGGTTTAACTACCCATACCCATACAGCAGTTGCGATCCAATGATTGGTATCTGAGAAATATTGGCGATCGACTTCTTGCGGCAAACATTAAACATTATGTGCTGCTTTTTGTACCTACAAGCTACCTATCATCCGTAGACCATGAGGTATTTGTATCAGTTACCTACTGTAAAAAATTGTAGAACCTTAGACAGTATTGTAGTACTTGCATAAACTCGCTGACCTCTAATTGTGTATAATACAGGTTAGTGCATAAACTGCAGAAAAGAAAAAATATAAAAAAAAAACCTAAATAACTGGTAGGTTTGTAAATGAAAAATATCCTACTGTCTCGGATTAAATAATTAAAAAAGAAATGCCAGCCATTTCAAAAATGCGTTTTGTTTTTGCTTGCGAAACCAATGCGCTAATGAAGACATTTTTCGAAATCATAACACGTAGAAAGTAAAACTTGAAATTAGCGTTTTGTACGGGAGGAATATAAAGTCAATTTTTTTTTTGTAAAATATATTTAATTAATCAATGTATGCACCGTTGTTATCTATGCACTTTTGCCATCTCATAGGTAGTTCATTGATCCCTTTACTAAAAAAACATGGGGGCGAGAATCAATGAACTCTTTGAAGGCGGTTTGGACTGCCGCATCGGAGTTGAATTTTTTTCCTTGTAAGAAGTTGTCAAAATTCCGGAAAAAATGGTAATCTGTTGGAGCAAGGTCCGGGGAGTACGGTGGATGTCGCAGACATTCCAATTGTAGCTCATCTAACTTAGTGGTTGTTTGTTGTGCAGTGTGTGGTCTTCCGTTGTCGTGAAGCAGCAGTGGCCTAGAGCGATTGACCAATCTCGGTTGTTTAGCAGCTAGTTCTTCCTTCATGGTTTACAGTTGCTGACAATAGATATCTGCCGTAATCGTTTGGCCAAATTTTAGAAAGCTGTAGTGAACGACACTGGCGCTAGTCCACCAAACACTCACAAGTAACTTTTTCTGAGTCAATTTTCGTTTAGGGCAGGATTTGGCTGGTTCTCCAGGGTTCAGCCATTGCGACGAGCGCTTCCGATTATCGTACAGTATCCACTTTTCATCACAAGTAATGATTCGATTTAAAATCCCTTCATTATTGTGTCGGTTGAGCAAAGTAACGCAGCACCGTGCTTTCTTTTGCGACACCAGCGCCGTACACATTATTAATCCATCGAGCTGTTTCTGCAGCACTGGTGCCACGGTAGATCTCGTACTCGTAAATATACCGATATTTCATGTTTTCCATTGTGCGGTAATATGCGACGCCAAAGAAAAAAATAATGAGGCAAAAACAAATGAATGACTGTTTTCAAAACTCAAATGTACATACCAGCTAAATGAATTTATAAATTAGAATTTTGGGATTCTTAACCAAAGAGGAATAAGAGAAATAAGAGAAATATCTATTTCAGATCAAAGTGGTCAGTACGACAAAACGCTAATTTCATATGTAAGGACCTAATTGTTTACTAATTACGTTATACACACTACCTAGTTGTTTTATCCTTTTCATGGCGAAATAATGTATAAGCTACAATTTTTTTTCCCTAACAATGTCATCTTTATCGATTGTATTGTAGCATACTGCTCATTGTAGCTACATTTTATTTTAAGGTTGTGGACCCTATTAATAATTTTAATGCGTGTTGCTCCAATGCTCCACATAATTTTACCTGACATTATAGACAAACGAGGAAATTAAAACGAATTATGGATACGGTTTTTATCCGCTACCAATTACGTGCGTGCTTGAATTTGTAGATGTTTAATACTTTATAATATCAACGGTTTCAGTATTAATTAAGAGAGCCTGACATTCTGTTGACATTCAAGTACCATTGGCCATGTGTGCTTTGATTTCTGCAATAGGGTTCTGAGTAGGTACCTAATTGCATTTTCAACAGTGGGGTACGTCAAGATATTATAATACCTATAACTTATTAATGTTTGTTAAGGTTCAGTAGGTACGTTGATGGATTACTGTTCACATAGCTATTGAATTTAAATAATTGCTAAAGATTAATCGATATATCCTGTGCTAAAGGATGTATGGTTTCAAAGAAAATAATTCCCTTGCCCCTTGCGAAGGCACATTAACTTTGAAACTGAAAACTTTTGAATCCTGCCCTTTGAAAGTCCGTTGACGCATAAGTTTTCTAACTCATTATAATAACTACATTCTAATTAGTATAAGAAACCGTTACTGCTTATCAAAGCCACGAGATTAAGAAGTAGGTAAAGAGTCTATTCATCAGTACAATGAGTAGTTGCAATTAATCTTGTAAGTTTATTAAACTTATAATCACTCACCTTACGAACGTTGACGTTCCGGCGAAGTTGAAGTCGTGTTGTGTGAAGGATCTCTTTTGAAAAATATTCGGCCTGACATTCCAGCTCACGATGAACTTTCAGTTCGGACAACGGTCTATCCGTTGTCTAAAAGTTTATCTTGAGCTACTGTTCCTTATCATTCGATAAGAAATAATGGCTAATTTAGATAATCTATTTATATTAAATTAGCCTGTGTTGTCCAAAAACAAGAGCAAGGATGTCCCTTTTTTTTACAAGTCTATCTGCTAATTCTTTCTCTAGCTCCAGCATAATTAGGAATTAAGAATTTGGCATTACAATGAAATTAGGCTTAAGTACCTATAGGACCTACCCGTGTTTCAAATCCATCCAGTTGAGTCTATGCTCCTTTCAAGATAGACCCAACGGAATACCGTCGCATACCCTCGTATGTTCTCAGAGGTTCCTAATGAATCTTACTACTTGATCTGAATTGCTAGCTTCATTTCATATTTTAATTGATGCAGTGTAGATGTTCAATTTAATGCACAATTCCATCTACTGTTGTATTCAACTAGGTTACCAATCGTCACCTACGCCAAAGCTCAATCTAATGCAAATGCTCAATCTAATCTACATATCTACGATTACCATTAGGTAGATCAGTCATCACCTAGCCAGATCTAAAGGCATTAGTGTATCGTCGATTCAAATTTCGTCACGCCACCGCTGTCCACACACGCAGCTAATATTTAAGGAGGACACATACCTACCCAAAACAGTTGTAAATCTCAGTTTATAGCGGACATTATTAATTTCTTAGAAAGCCACAATTTCGTTACAAAACTGACTCGTTATGATAATTTCCCGGTGATTTATATGGCGTCGGTGTTCTTTTAATGTGGTTAATTTAAATCCTGTACACATTTTTAGTGAGAAAATATTGATACATAATAAATGAAACAGAAATAGCTGTGCTGCTTCCATTTCAGTGTTTAAGTGCGTAGATTATTATATCGCAGATAAGATCAGGTGATATTGGATGTTGTAAATAACGTGGTTCATTATCGAGGATTTCTGCAATCAATCATCTTGGTAATATAATCCGCGTATCCATTCACTGGTGTTATTAGTTATCATAGTTTTATTACGGTCATGAATTATTGATCTTAGTTAAGTTTTCGAATGAAAAATGCGATTAAAAAGTTTCCACTTTTGGATTTCTGAAAATAAAAAACACAGAACTTTTATGAATCTTGTGTTGTTTTACTTTTGATTGCGGCTTATGGTCATTGAAGCTTTCGTAACATTTACAATCAGAGCGATTCGGATTAGGGTTCCGTATCCAATAGATGCCAACGGGACCCTATTACTTAGCCTCCGCTGTTCGTCCGTCCGTCTGTCTGTCAGCGGGCTGTATCTCATGAACCGTAATAGGTAGACAACTGAAATTATCACAAGTATGTATTTCTATTGCCGCTATAATAAAATTAAGTAAAAAATTAAAGGGAGCCCCTTAAATTTTTTAAACTTTATTTTATTTACAAGAAACGTGTTTTATTCGGCGTTTTTTGCTTTGTGGTTCAGTACCCTTCGTGTGCGAGTCCGACTCGCACTGGCCGGTTTTCTAGATTCATAAGACGTTAGCTTACACCATACTTAGCCCTAGCGCAGGACTCTAAGGACCTCAATGATCTAGTACCTATCACAAAGCGCCCTAGGCCGCTAATAACAATTGAACCGAGTCGAACTGTTCACCGTTCAGTAACAATGTGCGTAACCAGCGCAGTCGCAGCGCCAGTTATAGCATCAATTACAAGCAGTTATCGCGTTTTATTGACACATGAAAGAGGCCGGTTTAATTGTTTGTAGCGTACGTGAGGCGAAGGCTCGATTCTCTTGAGTATTACTGAGCCTCTTGCCTCTAAACTAGCCCTATTAACATAATAACAGATCGCTCAGCACGGAACTAGTTAGTCGAGCGATCCGGCGCATATTGTGGTCGCTGTGTAATGAGAAACGTAAAATTGGTTTTGTATTCATGCGCTTGAGCCGTGAGCTTACGCTACGGACGCGCTTCGCTATCATTTAAGTCCACTCAATGTTTGAGTCTGTTCCTGGCTTAATATTAAACTATTGCTATTACATTTTCTCCTTGCAGGTCAATTTTGGCTTCTTTTACGGCCTTTTCACTTTTAAAACCAACTTGCAGTTTAATTATTCTGGAAACAACCAATTTACCAAATTGTTTCTTTACTTTTAAATAACCTCTAGTGCACATAAATTAAATAAATGCTGATTAAACAAAACTAACTTAAAATTAACTTAACTCTAGAAATATTCATGTAAGCGCTTGCTTTGTGGGCATGCCTTTAAACATAAATGCTTTTGTGTAAAGAATTCAAACTGCAGGTTTTCTGTACTTGAAATAACAGTAATTTTATTTTCATTTAGACGAAATACCACGGATTATGGCACAAAACATTCCAACTGTTGTTGTTTCATGACGGAGGCGCAGGTGATATTAGGTTTTCTCCGTGCGCTTTCAGAGCATTGTGCTGTTGTAATTTGCAATCTCTAATTATGTACTGCGATCCCATAATAGGCAATGACTATTGCGGAATAGAAAGTCACGATATCTATATGTTATTAACTTATTATCAACGTTCGGTAGTTTCAATAAGTACGAGTAGGTAGCGGAATTTCCGCAATGTAGTAAAACCAAAAAACTCACCCGCTTCAGGTAAGTGCTTATAAATAATTGTTGGTCTGGTAATTTCCTCTTGTTACCGTCTGGTGCTGGTCAATACGAAGGTGTATAATCTGGGGTCGGTTCATAATTCCTTGTTTATTTAAAATTTCCGTGCTACGTCGATGTAATCTCGACACGAGCGCCCCGCCTCGCGCCGCCATTCTCGTTAATAGGGCTGCCACTCGTTATTACATTTTATTATCGATCAATAACCCAGCTGTGATTGTTGTTAGAGATAACATTGACAACCGACAGCGCGGCTAAGCTACAACGTATTGTAAATATTATTACAGGCCATATTTTTGTAATGTCGCTGCTGCACCACCATTTTCAGCGAGTCCCAAAGTTGCATAAAACTAACTTCAATTCTGTCATACTTCAACGGTCAACATTTATTTTGGTAGATTAACTAAACTAACATTCAAAATATCGATATGAACTCCTGCTGAAAATGTTGTGGTGCAACACTATGAAGGAAGATTCGATCCCACTGCGCGCCCGCACCGTAATTGGGATGCTAATCAGATGCTGAGCTGTTGCCATCCTGTTTCCTCTCACGGCAGGAGTAGGTGCCGTCTCGTTCTCGTGCCAGAAAGGAGTGCGTCGTAGGCGGCGGGGTCTTCAATCATCTGGCAATAAGCGAGAGAGACGCGCTTCCCTCGGGCTTCGGCCCGCCTGATATGTAATCACCGTAGTTTGCGCTGGCAGAATAATTTTCATTTTTAACAACCTACCAGCCCGGCAGACCCGCGTTATGGAATGACGAGATGGATCCAATAGTTGTTTTTATTTTGAAAATTTGCTGTATTTTTTTTTTATCATGTAGCTAAAAAATTAATATACAATATTGTAACAAGCATAATAGTAGATCCGCTTATGGCAGGTAATAAAATCATTTCGAGAATCACTGTTGTAAAAAACGCATTTTTGAGAAGTCATTTGTCTTTTTATAGGCTGGCTATAAATTCTACTATGGGCTCTTTGATTGTTCCGATGCTAAATCGTTTAATTTTAGTAGGGGAGGGACTCGTCATGTTAATTTTTTTTGGTGATTTGATTTTGAGCTAGAAAAACAATGCACGTGCGGTGAGATGGGCCGCCTTAGCCACAAAGCGGTGTTTACCCTGGCCGGATTACAAAGGAGCCGAGGAGCGAGGATTCAGCATATCTGGCTCTCTGATCGGCGCGGGCGCAGCGCAGCCGAGATCGTATCGAGCGATCCTCATTATTGGAACACGCTTTGTTGGGTACAAATAGTATACACAGAATTGTGAGAGGAGCAGCTATGAAGGTAGTAAAAAAAGTTACAAGATTTGTTACGTAGGCCCGTAGACCAATTTCTTTTGAACCATAATTTGTGTTACTCCAATTATCAAGTTTATTGCCTCATGGATCGATAATCTCATGTTCATTGTATGAGGGTGATGATAGCGTTAAGAAACTAGCCGGTAGATCATTATAACATTGTTGATACGCCGCGGCATGGAAGAGGTTCGCATAATTATCTGCATCGCAAGCCATGTGTTTTCAAGAGATAAGATTCTTGGGAGCCATATTTAAGTATACACGCTAATCCAGCTATCCAGCTTCATAATTTTCTGCCTATCTCACAAAGCCACTGACGAGATCAGGAAAATTATTGTAGAAATATTTTAAAATTATTGTAGAAATATTTTAAAATTATTGTAGAAATATTTTAAAATTATTGTAGAAATATTTTAAAATTATTGTAGAAATATTTTATCTCAAAGTTAAGTCATAAGAAATGCTGCTTGCGTCTTCTAAAGCAAAGTTATTTTACAAGAAACACTGTGTGTTATCTCAGTTGGTGCACCAAGCGGGCTTGTTAGCCGCGATTCACGGCTTAGATACAAGAACTGGTCCCTGGCTCGCCTGCCACGATCATATCGCCGCCCATTGTTCCCCGTCACTACGTTACGATCATGAATGACTGTCACTTTCTATTTTTACTTCAGATTTTGTGGGTGTCTGGAAGTATTTTTACAGCAGCTATTTCAGAATTTCATGAAAGCTTTAAGACGTTGTTTTTTTGTAGACAATCTGGCACAGTTTAGAGTAGTGTTCATTCATTCAACAGTGGCGTTAATTTCAGTGATATGTTTGATATTTTAGACATTTTACAGGTAGTATTATCGCTAAACGTCACGCATTTGTCGTCCCACTCTTAACTACTAGCGTTTCATCTTAGAATTTTGAAAGACATCGGATCATCTTTCTGTCTATTTCAACCGTTCCTATATTCGCATGTCAGTTAGAAGGTTGTTCATCAAAGGTCAGCTATGCAGTGGGTGGCCGATCATTTCTGTAACCCACCTCGTTTGTTGGTTTTCGATGATGGATAGCCGTGTAATTATAGCCGATTATCTTTCTACCCGTCCGCCTCGGGGAAACTGGGTAGTCTGGTGGAATTTTAAAATTGTTGTTAATGCGTATAGTCGGTTATGGTAATAAGCTTATTATCGATAGCTGTTTTGCTGGTATACGTACAGGTTTATGGAGTTTAATTAAGAATAATTTAAAGTGAAGTAGCAATTGAATTTACCATGCCTGCTAAGACTGCTGATCAGTCCTGTATCATTAGTCTTTTCAACTAGTTATATCACCTTCGCGATTTCATCATTGGAAACGACGTAACGTTTCAACTTAAGTCGAGTGTAATTTCGTCGGTAAAGTTTTGTATAAGAAAGAGGCAAAATAAACTATAGGTGGACTGTGTAAAAGATGATAATATGGCTTATAAAGGGAGTGACTACTGAGATGACGACTAATAGAGAAGTAGATATGGAAGAAGAAGACTGCTGCGCAATCACTTTTCTTCTGAAAAGTAGCTACACATGCTGGTATAACATGGTGTTAGGCACCAAAGCAAACCCTGGTAAGGTGCAAATGGGTATAATAAAATATAGATCACAATAATAGAACAGAAGGTAAAAAAACACGCAAGCCACCCGGTCGTTAGCCTACCAACAACAAAACAAGACCCCTAGCAACTGGGTTGCCAGATCTGTCGCCAACACATGGGATTCAATGGAAATAGCAAAAGGGACCCATCGTTGATACCTAAAAAATGGGATTCAAAAGCGGGATCCAACGAAAATAAATCTAATTAATTGACATAAAGGCAAGAGAATGATGTAACGATGTTTCTAGTCAAGAACTATTCCAGTACGATTGAGACCCTGCGTTATCCTGCAGCAAGATTTCACACACATCAAGTTATGTTCCATGTGTTTTTGTTTTTGCATCCATACTAATATTATAAATTCGAAAGTGTGTCTGTCTGTCTGTTACCTCTTTACGCTTAAAGCGCTGAACCGATTTAAATGAAATTTGTAAGAGATAGTTTGAGTCCCGGGAAATGACATAGGATAGTTTTATCCCGATATTCCCACGGGATCGAAACTCATACGGGTGAATCCGCGAGGCGCTGCTAGTTTACATATAATTCAGCATGGTTGTCATCAGTGACTTCTCCCGGGAACGCTTCCCGGTGGTCGCTGACTCACACTGCTCTTAATGTGAACACAACACTGCATTCTACGCGGTCAGCAGAAACCGACGACCGTGAATTGTGACTGCACCGTTCCGAAATAATGTTATCGGGCTGCAGATAATAATTTAATTGTGTGCATGGATATGTGACATCATCTTGTTTCTTGCTTATCTTAAAAAGATTTCGTCTCTACCTCAACTGGCTTTATTCATTTCTTAACGGATTTGTTTTACCATCTATGCTAGTCTTCCAGCTTCAAAACTTGTGGTTACTTCAACGGATGCGTGTGCGTCGTTTAGCGCCTGCTCTTCTAAACGAGCTAACGCCCGCGTTGTCTTGTACAACTTGAACATCTTAAAAGCTTTCACGGTTCATTTTGACACTACGAACACAACCAAAACTGATGCCCAACGGCCAACATTGCACTTTTATATTAATTAGTAGTAGGTACTTTAAGATATGTTCCATTTCGAAATCATCAAAGATTATCTGTTACTAGTTTTTATTCGCTCAACGTTTAGACAAAGACCATCATATAAAACGAATGTGTCTTTTTATAACATGTCTCGTTAACTGATTTATATTTCTAACTTACAAGGTTAATTTTGTTCTCAGAAAATGCAAAGATTTCTTTGTGTGCAAGTTTGTTCGTTTTTTCAGAATACGAACGTGAAATGTTACGAAGACGCTCGCTCGCCCAAATAAATGGTCGAGGGAACCATTGTGTAGGTTTCGGGGAGCAGGTAGACTTTTTTGCCGACCGTACGGCCGTATTGGCGGCGAAAAAAACGCGTAATTTATTGGAGCCGGCTGTTTTTGAACAGTAGTGTTGTGTGTGCCGGGGACAGTTATAACTTATAAGTTGGCTGAAAACATCCTTTCTTTTCGAATTTGGTAAGACAGGTTTAGGTGGTGGTGGTGGTGGTTTGCAATGTTGAATTGAAACAATAGGTTCAGCGCTAATTAACTGGTCTCTCCACGGTCGTATCGGATTTCCGTTCCATCGGACTATGAGAGTGAGAGGGAAGAGTGAGTGCACCATGTCTGCGCATACACTTGTGCACTACTTATAATATCTCCCGCGTAGATGGCCGCCATGGTCCAAATTCTGCCTGAAGGACTACTATATCTACTGGTGACCGTCGCGTAGGTAGGTACAGGTCATCATACTTGTTGAAAGAGACCAGGCACAAACCTCACACAAGAATTCAATTTCAAGAACAAATCCCATACAATTCGGAGCTATAAAAGCACTCGGTACCGCCCACGAGCAGCAAGTTAAACTGCCGTTGCAAAGCAATGTTTCTACAAAACCGCCTCACCCAGCGCAGTTAGGAAGCCATTAAACAAATTGTCGTTACAAGTAAATCATAATTTCTAAAATAGCAAAGCAGCTTGCAGGAAGTTGAGCGATGAAGCTTCCGTTTAATAACAAACGTTTCGGCCGAGGATCGCGTCCTAAACAAACACAGATTTCCATTAATGTCCGCCAGACGGACAGGCTTAGCCGTATATATTTATTGATTTATTGATCGTAAGGAGAAATCCCGTCGGCCGTAATTTAAACGGGCGTTCAAACCAAAAAGCGAACCGTGTTTTGGAGCCGGACAGGGCAATGTTTGGACATGTTTATGATAAAATAAAAATACCCGTTGTATTTACGTGTGTGTGTGCGTGCCATATCTATGTTTGTGTTATATTTTGATTCGATCTATCAGTTGCTGGTGTGAAATATTTGTTTAGTAGAGTATTGTTTGGGTATGGAATAGTTTTATAAATATATCAATCACTCATCAACGTTAGGCGCCCTATTACAAATGCTCTATTTTTATCTGTTTATTCAGCATACTTTTTTTTAACAAAGTTTTATTATGTCTTGAAATATGGCAGTATAGTGCGCAAAAGAGAGTCACGCAATTAAAATAGACTCAAACAGTCAATGTGCCCGATATTAAGTGATAAAAAATAAGAAAAAAATGCTCATTAAATTACCATCACCATGATGGTATTCTTATACCTAAAAAAGCTGAAAGCGTTCTCTAATCCTTTAGATTTTCCCTAAAGGTTTGGAGAACACTTCAGCATTTTTATAAATAAATAAAAAATACAGTTCTAAGTTACTCCATCTCATCCCCCTGTTCCAAGTGGCCCTGCTAAGCAGATGCACATCTACTCGGAGATACTCTGCATGCGTCCACCCGCTATCTATCCTTGTACTGCCATCGCCGTCCCTTTCACACAATAAATCTGTCCCATATGGGAGAAAGAGATAGGAATAAAAGCTCTACAAATTACATTATTACTGTAGTAAGAATTATGATTATGTCAGACGTACTTACCTACTTCAGTAGAATTTTGAGATGAGTTTTTTTTTAATTTCTAAAGATCCTTCCAAATGTTTTTTGATTTTTTAGAATTAAAATATTTATCTTGTGATGTGGAAAGGGATAGATCCATACAAGAAACCTGAGGGGCAATTCTCGTAATTTTAAGAACGTTCACAGTCTGATCTCAGTCTCAATCTGTCAAAAATACCTCTAATTTCCCTACATTTTGACAAGTTTTTGGCATTTGTTTGTCGCCGAGATGAGACTGCGACTAGATTTTGAACCTTTTAAATTACAAGAATAGCCTTCTGTTTTTGGCGTTTATTGCCTTGTGGAAAGGAACCCTTCGGTCGGGCAATAAAAAAAAATTTTATGGGCAACATAGGTAGTTGGCTAGTACTTAACAATTAAAATTCCAAATCTCTAGATCTTATAAGCATGTAGTTACCCGCGTATCCTCGATAGCAGCGCAGACGCAGCATCACGCGTCTCCTAACAAAGGACAAGATAACCAGTTTATTTACATCGCAACTATAAGAAAATATTCGATTGTATGTAAAACAAGCGCTGCAAACGGGCCATAAACTTTATTATAACAAGCCGACCGCATGCCCCCCTCCCTCCCCCACCGATTTATACAGATGCCCGAATCGAATGATTTTTATCTCGATTCTTAATTTTACACTTAAATACCGACACGTTTTACTCACACAAGAAGATTGGCCTTTTAGGGATGTGGCATTTAATATTTTCAATTACAAATCTTTTACCGTTTTCGGTTTTTGAAACCGTAAAGTTAATTTGAGATTCGTGCGTATTTAAAACAGTAGGCGTTAACACTGCTTTGGTAGGTGCATAATAACATTTGCATGGAACAGGTAGCATGTTCCATGATAAATAGTATTACCTGTTCTACCACGTCTAACCAATTGGTGTTAATTAATTACGCAATGATGCACACAGGTACTGAATCTATTATGAGAAAATCCCACAGACTCCTTGAAGCTGCGAATCAGGGGGCCTTCACTCTAACTCCGTCAACGAAGATATGTATGTGAGTAGGTAGACCTCTAGATTATAGGTAGTCGCTTATAAATTCAAATTTTCCCTACCCATCAGTAGGAATAGCGTGCCTTATCGGTTATTATAAGTAGCTCGAGGGCGCATCACGCCTACATTGTGCAGACCAAGTAATTCACTTACTGTGAGATCCACTCCTAAGGGCCTTATCACACTGGTGATTCGCGAGCTTGTCTAAAGCGAAGTGTTTGTGCGTTTTTAGTCATACACAGGAGCGACACGCGTCGACGACGCCCGCTGTCGACGCGTCGGCGGCAGCCGTTGACAACTTGTCGCTCGTGCATTTGAGCACGGTGCTCAAATATACGAGCGGCATGTTTTCGACGGCTGCTGTTGCATCTGTTGTCGACGCGTGTGTGTGCATACAAAGACAAAGTCAAATAATTAATTTCAATTAGGCACATTAAAGGCCCTTTTGAATTTCAAAATTAACAAGAAAATAGAAGAAGATTCTAGCTGCCTCTTCCAAAATGTAGTTTCGTATGGAGCGACCACACCACGTGTGTGTAGCGTATTCGCCGCGTTTGCGTATCGTGAGCTATTGACGTGAGTGTGCAAGAGAGAGCGAGACAATATTGCGGAAACGCCGCGAACACATCGCCGCGTAGTCGCGGCTAGCTCGCTTCGTCCCCGCGGAGAGCAAGTTCACAAATCGCCTCGTAGAAACACTCTGGCAAATCGCCAGTGTGTTAACGCTCTTAAAGTATTACAATGGAGTGTAAAACTGAAATAGTGTGTAGCGAGCGCATGACGAATGATGATACGAGCTGGAGAGTTTACGAGGCAAATTTATTAATTTTAAACGCTTCGGTGTGCCTCCGTCAAGCAATATGATTAGAAGGTGCTAGAATTTATAGTTGGTTGGCTTTGGTGTAGACACTTACCTACATAAAACAAGAAATGAGCCTTTGAGAGCTGTTTATTTCTGAAAGTAAAGTTTACTGCGAGGTTATTGCGTAAAACACTAACAGTAGGATTGACTTTAATTTTGACAGTTCAACAACATTTATTGCGTTATGTACGTTGTTGAGCATATTTTTTGAACATATGAAGCAATGAATTAGCAATATCCTTCAAAATGATTCAAATTGGGACTGATAGTATTTTACGCAATTAGAGTGCTGGTTAATTTAGTCATAAATAATTCGTTTAAAAGGAACCCACATTTCCTATCATATGCTATGCAATCTGTAGAAGGTTTTACTTTTTTAATCTGTATTGAAACCTACCACGAAATATAGAGCGAAGTTTTTCCTTCCTCTGTGAACTTAATCAATGTTAAAAAGTAATTAAAAAACAACTTTAATGACCACACAGCGGAGTAACTAAGATATCTTGATTGTAATCTAGAAATATCACAACAATCTTAAATACAATCTCTTTTGGACTTTGAGTCGAAAGCCACAGTGCAGCTGAAGTCCTCCATTTTGCATCGAAATTCTTCGAACGTTGAAATTCGAACGATTGAAGTGAATTTCAAACTTCGAATCATCATGAAATTTATTCATGACTAGCTTCTGCAAATTTCTTGTTCCCCTGACCCACCCCGTCGCATCGCCTGCCCACGCTATTACATCGTTTTTCCTTAGCGATCTTTATTTATTTCCTACTTTGTTTTTTTTTTATATTTTGTCTCAGCTCCTAAGGGTCCTAGCGTGATGCTAAGTGGCCTATAGCTTTCCTCAAGAATTGCGCTATCAAATGCAAAAATATTTTTTCAAATCTGACTGGTTGTTTCAGAGATTACTTATAATATCATTGGTCCTACAATCATGATTATTTAAATCCAAAAACTATGCTTCATCATCATTCTCTTAACTCTTTCCCTTATACCAGACTAGCAGCGCCCCGCGGTTTCACCCTGCATTAGTCGCGATCCCGTGGTAATATTGGGATAAAAAGTAGCCTATGTAGTATAAAAAGTAGCCTATCCAGGGTGTCAGCTACCTCCATACTAAATTTTATCAAAATTGGTCCAGCCATTTGTGCGTGAAGAAGTAACAAACATACAAACACACTTACAAACTTTCGCGGGTCGGCGCATTACCTAAGTTTTCTTCTTCTATGTTTACCATGCTACTTAATAGTCGTGATCACCATCATCGTCCACAGCCCGACATCACCTGCTGCTGATCAAAGACCTCTCTTGCTCCTTTCATGTGCCAATCCCCACGCTCCACGTAAACTTTAAAATTAATTAGTCGTAACTCGTAAACTATGCTACAATTATCAGTATTTAATTACCAACCTGAGGCTAAAACAAATGAAACTCGAAGCATACAGACTAGATTTGCAGATACAACACTTCCTTCATTTTTATTCCATTACATTACTTACATTACATCGAGGGAGCAGTGTGGCCCAGTGGTAATAGCCGCGACTTAGTTGTTGTTAGTCGTTGGTTCGAACCCAGACAGGCGCTTTACTTTGTGTAAATTATTTCATCACTACTAAGTGCTCTCAAAACGCTGAAATAAAACATCGTGAGAAAACCGTCATGTCCTAGAACCAAAAATTCGAAGACATGATGTGACATCTACCAACCCGCACTGGTCCAGCGTGGTGGATTACGGCCCGTTCCCTCTCACAGAGAGTAGGCCTGTGTCCCAGCAGTGGAAACATTATAAGCTGATAGTTTATGCTATGCTACAATTATTCATCATCTGCCTAGCCTTTTCCCAACTATGTTGGGGTCGCCTTCCAGTCTAACCGGATGCAGCTGAATACCAGTATTTTACATGGAGCGACTGCCTATCTGACCTCCACAACCCAGTTACTGGGTAATACGATACCCCTTGGTAAGACTGGTTGTCAGACTTTCGGGCTGCTGACTACCCGTAACGACTGTCAAAGATCCACGAATGACAGCCGGGACCAACGGCTTAACGTGCTTTCCGAGGCACGGAGGGGACACGGTATGTAAAGATGGTCACCCATCCACAGACCAACCGCGGCAAGCGTAGCTTAACCTGATCGATCGACCTGTGCGGCTGTTATTATTTAGCCACGGGCCCCTCCTATGCTATGCTACAATTACTATCAGTAATTAATTACCTGCCTGAAGCTAAAACAAATGAAACTCAAAGCTTGCAGATACAACACTTCCTTTATTTTTACATACGCTCATTACTAATTTATATTAGTGTTAACGATAATTGTATACTGATGTTGGTCTGTAACTACTTTAGAATGGGTGTGTATAGTTCATGCCTCGTCTCGATAACAAGTCATGTAAGACCTAGAAATGTGTAAAGCCTGACAGTGGCCAGTCAGATCGTATCGTGACCGTCTGTAGATAATTAAGTCTATGGATGTTTGCATTTTCTTTATATTTATGTGCGATTTATTAGTAAGTCATTGTTCGTGGTTAGGTGACATTTGTTTTGGGAACTGTGACTGGTTCAATGGACTGTGAATTTTCTTTCCCTTCAAGATCTTTTTATTTTATTTATTGCCTGTTTTTGACCTCAATCACGCCTGATGGAAAGCGGTGGATGCGGAGGTGAAGAAACGAGCGTGCCCAGAGTTTTGTTCGTCTGATTGGATTTCTCGTGTAACGTGGGTGCAGAATCAGACATACATCTCACAAAAACCCAACTATTTATGACGCATATTAGCATGAAATCTCACAAACATTTTATTACCTACATATTAGCAGTAAAACTAATGTTTCACAATAAACTAAGCAATATTCCCACATATATACTCCTAAGATAACTATCTACAGTTGCCACACATACTTAACACCGCCATTAAAAAGCACACCTACTAAAAACGAGTCGATAATCATTATAATAGTTCGTTGTAGTTGGAAAGTGATAAACAACGATAACAATCATCGCAGGCGGCTAGTTTGAACTCTATTTTGCATCTCCGAGGCGGCACGTCAAAGGAGTAATCATGCCCTCCGCGTCCGATGCTGAGGAGGTATCCACACACCTCTCGTGGGCGTTAAAATGTTGCTTGTTGACTATCACAAACTGATTTGGTAATAAGTAGATAATGTTTTTAGTGGATAACATTTCATAATTCTGATTTTCCGGGGTATTGAAAGATTCGAAAGCCGATCAAATATCAAATACTGGAGCTGTCTTTGATATTGAATTATCTTTTTGTTATTTTGCTGTTTGCTTGAGCGGAAGTAAATAAAGCAGAAAAGTTCAAAGAATTACTTAAAGGCTGTCAGTTGACTAAGATTTAATTGACTGGATTTATATCTACTAATAACTTTCCGTAAATAAAAATATTTTCGAAGCCAACGAGGTTGGGGCCGGATTATGATGTGCCTAATACATCAAAAAGATCAGAGAGAGATCAAAAATCCACGTTCTATGTACACACGGCTACACATCAAGCTATACATTTC
This sequence comes from Gortyna flavago, assembly GCA_963669345.1. Lineage (NCBI taxonomy): Eukaryota > Metazoa > Arthropoda > Insecta > Lepidoptera > Noctuidae > Gortyna > Gortyna flavago. The sequence continues at coordinate 5,291,041 of OY770144.1, forward strand.
CAGTTTTAGCTGACCTCGCATTGTATAGGTTTTTCTTACAACCAGAAGTCAACTTATACTGGTTTTGTATAGCTTGATGTGTAGCCGTGTGTACAAGAAATATTACATTTGCTCAGTCACACAGATATTTTCAGGTCGAACTTCAAAGATTGCTTTGACACTGTGGCTGAAAAATACAAATAGCCATAGGCACACAGGTCCAAAATATTCCTTTTGTAATTTAATATTTTTGCATTAATATTGATGACTGATGATCACTTCAAAGTGGTCTATTTTAAAATTGTCTGATCTCTTTAATACCTCTAGTAGCATAATTAGCCTATAATGTTCCCACTGCTGGGACACAGGCCTCCTCTCTGTGTGTGTTCACCGTTTTAAGAGAAGTGTTGATGGATATACCTCTACTAAATACATTAAATTCCTTATTGTATAAAAGACCACCAAAAATACTTATGACATATAATTTACAAGCCCAATCAAATTATCGTGCGCCATATTATCGATATGACCGTACATTTTTATACGGTACCACGTTCGGTGGTATCTCAACGAGGCGTGTTGTAATAACTTTGGACACGATCGACGGCTCGCCGCGTTAGCGCCGACACAAACACCAACAATATTTACCGAGCAATAGACTAAGTTTTTTCGTTCACCAGCTAATTGGTCGCTGGAAAACGGAACTCGTAATGAGATGTTCGGAAAACCTGTATGGAGAAAAAGTTCGTGACTTTTTTGTTTTGAAGATTGTTATTTTACAATATTGGTGTGATGTTAAAGTTCTGGTGAGAGAAATTGAGGTTCTTCAAAGAGTTTTTTTATATTTTAAAATGTAATGTTACCTATAAGGACTTGAAGAGATAAAAACTTAATTAGTTGAAACTCAGACAATCCGAGAGCAGTGATAACTCTGTAGTAACGGTCACGACTTACGAGTTACAGTATAGGTCGTGGGTTCGAACCCAAACAGGCGCTATACTTTTGTGTAAATAATTTCGTCACCACTGCTCTCAAAACGGTAAAGGAAAATATTGTGAAGAAACCGACATGCCCCAGAAATAAAAATTCAAAGATGCACTGAGCCCGCGTGGTAGATTACGGCCCACTTCCTCGCATAGAGAGGAGGCCTGTGTCCCCGCAGTGGTACTGGTAACATAAAAGGCTGATTATGCAATAAAATAGCTTGAAGATTTAATGTGTAATTCTGATTCGGTTCGTAATCAATTATTAATGTCGCTTTAAGCTCTAAGCAGCTCGTAAACATGTCCTGTATATAGTTAATGGTCTGGTCCATGATCTTATGCTATTTTTATGTGTCCATTTGTTCGTTTAAGAGCGTTTACGACGTACGGCATTTTCGATTTTTGACGTACGGGTTTTAATCGGTTAATTAATTTCGAAAAACAAGGGCTTGAAAGTTTGTATGAAAAAAATTTTTACCAACTTTTTAAACCTTTTTATCCTTACAAAGGTCTAAAAAGTTAGTTAAGAATTTTTCGAAAAATAGTGTTACTGTCAAATTAGACCGATTTAACTCATCTAATAATATTAAATGTGACGTAAAAAAAGAGCTTATCAATTTCTAACGTAAACAGTTTAACAGTCACATCACTACGTATCAAAATACATCTTGCATCATAGTGTTGTACCAACTTTTTAAATTCCTTTCTTTATAAGACCTTTTACCCTTTCAAGTGCTGTTAAACTTTAATGTTCGCTTTTCAAATTTTGACTGACGGCTCGTTGTGCGCCTGGGTTTTTTTCAAGATGGCTGCCCTGACTTAATCACTTTGATAAATAAACTGATAAAAGGATTTATTTTGGTAACGGTTTTAAAACAAACTGAAAGAGGATTACTTTTAGTTTGGTTTTAACGTTGATTTGTTGGTAGATCTATCTAAACGCACTTAATTTAATGTGGCATTTTAATGTTCACAACTCGAAGTAAATAACCTATATGACACTGTAAGAAGTTATGTTAATAGGTAATTTCGTTCGTATTAACAAACAATTTTAATTGCAATTGAAATTGCGTGGTCCACAATTTAAGTGCGTTGATGTCTTTTGTAAGGAAGGACCTAACGCGCAACCGGAAAACACGACACACAGAAGTAAAATAATAAATATTCTACTTTAACAGTTAAAAAAAAGTTCCTAGGAATATTTAACAATCTAACGACCAAATTCTAATGAGGTTTCCTACCTAAGTCGTATTTATCTAATAGGAATCTACTAAAAAACATGATTAGTGCTATACGTATAATAACATGTCCCGCGACTATGGCTAGCTAATAATTATGAAACGATAGTATCTCATAAAAATGCGCTTGTAACATACTTTATAGCTACGATTAGCTCTGCGCAACGTAAAACCAATTTAAATAAATTTTAAAAAGGCATTTATGAGAAAACCCCATAGCGAGCCTCCACACCAATCTAATTTAAACCCTCCTGTTTGACTGAAAGGTTTATATCGGAAAAACGACAAAAAACCTGCGCCTGAGTCATTCTCGTTAGTCAGACGAGTTGCCGCTGTACCTGTCTCATAAGTGGCGGTGTTTGTTTATTTAAAATCACACGTTAACTAAATAAAAATAGGTTGCATAATTCAATGTGTAATTATGGTGGTTACGACATTTTTCAGTGAGTGAGTCCGACTTGTTAGTAAGCTTATTGTTACCGGTGCGACTTCCGTCCTTGTCTAGCGCGCATGTTTGGGTGCTCGTGGGTGCTGCTCTCTCTTTCTAATCGTTACGGCAAGGTCGGCTCGTTAAAAGCTCTTAACGAGAAGCGAAGGAAAAGCACGAGCCTCACCGCGGCTCTCAAACTTTTTACTTTTTTTGGCTTATTTTTGTTGAAAAAGTTCTGCTGTTTCATAAACTTATTTTTTTATGTTATAGGTATACTCGGAAAATTCTAGCTTAGTTTATCATTTAAGTATAATTGTGTTTTGTTTTTATTAGACATCAAAGACCTCGATGGCTATTTTGTTAAAAAAAAAAAAAAGATTCCATTGTTAACTGAAACCAAAGAGGGGCCCGTGGCTAAATAATAACAGCCGCACAGGTCGATCGATCAGGTTAAGCTACGCTTGCCGCGGTTGGTCTGTGGATGGGTGACCATCTTTACATATCGAGACCCCTCCGTGCCTCGGAAAGCACGTTAAGCCGTTGGTCCCGGCTGTCATTCGTAGATCTTTGACAGTCGTTACGGGTAGTCAGAAGCCCGAAAGTCTGACAACCAGTCTTACCAAGGGGTATCGTATTACCCAGTAACTGGGTTGTGGAGGTCAGATAGGCAGTCGCTCCATGTAAAATACTGGTATTCAGCTGCATCCGGTTAGACTGGAAGCCGACCCCAACATAGTTGGGAAAAGGCTAGGCAGATGATGATGTTAACTGAAACCAAAAAGTATACAAAAGTCATGACCAAATTCAAAAACCATATTCCAACTTGATACCTCTGAACTTTGACCATCTTAGTCGGAGGCTCGCTCGGTATGTTCCGCGCGTGTCCCGTTCATACCTGAATAGTGCGCATCTACCCATCTCTTTCTCCCACGGCGCTATCTCGCTCGTGTACTGACACCATCCCGTCACGCCACTCAGGATAATCGCCTAAAGAAAACACCTTACGTTTACCTTCGAGTATGTTCCGAGTTGCAATCAATTTAAATTCTTTATACATTTTAATGTCTCTTAATTTTGAGGCGTCTGAATCGGTCGGTCAGCTAATGTTGTTGGCTGTAGTATTAAAAGTTATACACAGACATACATAACCATTTTTAATAATGTATTGGTGTTTTTAGGGTTCCGTACCTCAAAAGGAAAAAACGGAACCCTTATAGGATCACTCGTGTGTCTGTCTGTCTGTCTGTCTGTCTGTCTGTCCGTCTGTCACAGCCAATTTGCTCCGAATCTTATGGACCGATTAAGTTGAAATTTGGTACACATATGAATCTCTGTGACCCAAATACAGACGTGTAACGTAAATAAATGAGTTTTGAAAATGGGAGTCATTTTTGAGGGGTAAATAGAAAATTAAAAAAAAAAAATTCGCAATCTGTACCGTGTGACATATCAAATGAAAGGGCTTATCGTGAGGATCTCAAATATATTTTTTTCATAATTTTAAAATAAATTGTATTAAAGTTATTTAAGACAATAGACGGAAATTTACCATTCCCCCCCCCCTTATCTCCGAAACTACTGAGCCTAAAATTTTGAAAAAAATACAGAAAATAGTTCTATACCTATAGATTACAGGAAAATTAATAAGAAGTCTATGATCTTGAAACAACATGGTAAATCTCTCAATATTGTGCGTACAAACTTACATTTTCAGTTGGAATGTATGGGAGAACATGTTTTTCAACTACAATGTTAAGTTTGTTCTTGGGATAAATTCATTCCAACTACGGAACCCTTCATTGTGCGTGGTCCGACACGTACTTGGCCGGTTTTTTATTTAGATCCTAATGAGCTTCCTGTACTAGTTTGACAGGATTTAATTGGTAGCTTGTCTTGTTGTAACTTTTTTATTACTATTGCATAATCATTATAATTTATTGAGCGTGTGGCTTAACTAAAAGGATGTAGGTATATTACATTAAAATCCTTGTTTATAATTGATGTTACTTTTAGTTAAGGAAAATCAACTTTAAGTAATTGTAAATTAGTTGATTTCAGAATGACCAAGTACTACTATTGAAAAAGACATAAAAATGTTTGAAGTTTTAGCGCTAATTGAACTTTATGTATGGATTTCAAAGTTGTTTTTCCAAAAACACATATTTGTTTACATGTTTGGAAACTATATTGCGAACGCAGTTTAGCTATGAGGATTTAGAACGAAAAGAAAAATGCATAGGCAGCCTATAATGTTCCCACTGCTGGGACACAGGCCACCTCTTGGTGAGAGGGAGTGGGCCGTAATCCACCACGCGGGCTCAGTGCGGGTTGGTAGATCACAAGATTTAAAAATGTTACCAATAAACTTCATCAGTCAGTACTTTTCGTAATATTTAGAGCTCAGTGCAAAAGTATTCACACCATTCGGTATTTAGTTATATCCTGTAAAACAGTTTAAAAGTGATGGCTACAGTAACGTTCTTGTTTATTATAGCGAAGCCAACGCTCCTGGGCCGTCTCGGACAGAAATAAGAGAAAAAAAAGTGGTATTTCTGTAGAAAACGACCCGACCGATTGCCTCGTTGAGCCTTCAATCGATACGTTCTTGAACCAACTTCGTATTTGTTTCGATTCTTATAAGTATAATTCCGTTTTTATGCCGCACGTACTTGTTTCGAAAATTCGCGCTTGACACAAAATGCTTTTGTAAAGGCAACCGGCTTATTATCGAGTTATATTTTTAATGGATATTCTTTTGGCTTTTTATTTTATACGTGCATGGTTTGAGAACTATGAGAAGGGGCTCGTGGTAAATAATAACAGCAGCACGGATCGATCGGAGGTTAAGCTACGCTTGCCGCGGTCGGTCTGTAGATGGATAACCATCCATTACTTATCGAGACCCCTCAAAACACCGGAAAGCACGTTAAGCCGTTGGTTCCGGCAGTCAGAGGTCCAAAAGTCTGACAACCAGTCTTACCAAGGGATATCATAATATACCCATGCAGTAACTGGGTTGTGGAGGTCAGATATGCAGTCGCTCTATGTGAAAAACTGGTATACTCAGCTGCATCCGGTTAGACTGGAAGCCGACCCCAATATAGTTGGGAAAAGGCTAGGAAGATTGATATGGTATGAGAATATATCACAGTATGTGGTTGTGACTTGTGATCAGTGAACGAAATATTTTCGTTCATTGCTTGTGATAGGTATAAACATGTAAACCTTTGCGTAAAAGCACACATTCGGCTCACCTTTCAACAGGCACCGAAGCTTTTCTATGTGACTATTTACTTGCGAAGAAATTAATATTCAACAGCTAAGTCAACGCCTGCATAAAGCAACACGATTTTACATACCTACGGGTACCTAGCACACGGCAAAATATTCTAAGTTTAGTTGGATGTGACACGTACATGTTTGTTATGGTCGGACCCATAGAGAAAAAAAAATTAGTATGTCGAACCTCCGAGTTGGATGACTGACAGCCATTATGACAATTTAGAAGATTACATCGTGTCGACGGGCCGATCAGTCAAAGAGTTTCATAATCACCGTGCCGAAAAACTATTCGGTGGAATTAAGCGGTGCGCACACGATGGTTGTTTAGAAACCTGCGTAGGCGCAACAGCTTGTCTGTACAGTAAGGGAAATAAACTAGATAGATAGATAAACCATTTATTGAATGCACACAACACACAAAAGCACAATTAAATGATAAAAAATGACCTACATGAATATTCAAAACAAGGTGCCAACATACAAAAAATGAAAACATACCTACTTAAAGAAATTAAGTGACACTTTGACATAGGTACTTTAAATCAAAATAACGAATATACAAAGTGCGGATGTGCATCTCAAGGATGCACTAAATGGGAGTCCAGCTCAGCGTGTGTCAGATAAATGTGCCTGGCGCTGATATTCTCTTGTCAATCTACTTGAAAATTTCCCGTCTTATAGCTGTTTCATGCAACTAATAAATAATGACAGTTGTGATTTGAATATGCCTTCGGACAATTTAAGTTGGTAGCAAGTTTGCTAAACAATCTGTTTCCCTGACTGTACAAGTGTAAGTACAGTATGCATCTGTTGCTGGCCTATTTTATTTCTAACTCCCAAATTACTTGGTACGTGAGACAATTTTGGATTGCATTCGTCATAGAATGAATCAGAAACATTTCAAGTGATAATAAATGGTGTGTAAAGAGCATCTGTCGAAATAGTCAGCAATGTAAAGTCACTTCGCTGTTATTTATGAGGTTAGAGAACAGTGATGAATGAGGCCTACTGTGCGACTGTTCACGTCATATTTCTGTTCTACTTTATAGCATTAGACAGTGTTTCTATCCGTACTACTCATAGGTATTATTATACAGGATTATTTTTAAAAAATCTCCCTGTTTACATACGAAATGAACTCTTGTCTGTTACCTTTTCATGCCTTAACGGCTGAAAGGATTTCTCTAAATTGGCGCACAGGTAGTCCATGACATGGGTCAGGACATGGGATACTTTTTATCCCTGTAGTACACACCCGTGGGATAATTTTTGACCTACACGCGGGTCGGAGCTGCGAGCAAAACCAAAGCTGATATAAATACGTGTCTACAGTCCTGTAGACACGTATTTATATCAGCTTTGGTAGTACTCTTAGACTCAAAGACAAAGACAAAGACATTTATTCGTCGGATATGGTAGGTACAAAGTTGGTTGGTATTTAAAATGGATAAGCTCAACACATCCGCCGCTAATAGCGGCATACGAATATTACACGTGGGTAGGTATAAAACCTAACTTGTATAGTACTTACTTAAACTCTAATAAATAATACAAAACACTTTTAAACACTCGTTAAGTCAAAGACGAAAGTTCTCGAACCAATGGTAATAGTAAAGATAAAATAACTTCTATTTGAACACCCATTTCAAAGCAGCACACGCAGGCGCAGTCTCCTAATCGGCTTTAGTATGCCGTAATAGTTTCGAACGAGATGTGTACGCGCAGGGCATTAAAAAGCTCTTTGAAATCTCCGTCCGTTTCACAATAAAACTGGCGCAGTCATCTTACGGCGGAGGAATTGTCTGTCATTCAATCGAAGTTCAAATCATGTATTCTTGTTATTATAAATGAATTTAAGAAAACACCTGACGTGCCTCCCGACATTGCCCTCGTTAAATAACGTTTGATTGGAATTGAAATTGCGTTCCGAACACCATTGTCAATTTGGTTGGTAAATAACTTGATTTGAATGCTTTTGTGTTCCGTAAATAATGTTAATCTAATAAATTAAGCGTGGAAATATTAAATGTTGTTTGTTTTTATTTTAATGAATGCTTCCATTATGTTGCCTCTTATATAATTTAAGATAATTATTTTTAATCTCTAATTTGACTACGGTTGCGTAAACAAATAATTTAAGTATTCGGGGTATCAATCATATTATTAACTTATCATGTTTCTTTCTAATTTAGTTATTCGGTAATTATAACCGATTCCTTGATAGCTGATTAACAGCGGATATCCTGCCGTCAACGACTATATTTGACAACGTTTTGACGACTTTCAAACGAGTCGTCAAAACGGTCAAAACGTTGTCAAAACGTTGTCGTTGTCGTCGGCAATAATTAATGACAGATTAAAAAAGTCCGGATTTTTTAATTAATTGGTATTTGAAAGCTGGATTCACTAATGAGACTTTTTAAAAGACGTGTTGCGTGATTTTACGACGGTCTATTTTGAATAAATGGGCCGTTAAGAAAATTCATGACAGCGCCATGTTTTTTTTTTAATTTCTTGGAAATTTTCCTTTCAGCCTATCTCATTACGTCTTTCCTGACACGTCAATGTCTCATGTTAGAGAATTAGCTGTTTTATGATCGAACGGCTGAGATCACATGTCTACTTCATTCATAGCAGGTAGCGCTATCAATCTCCAACGTAATTATAAACTGAAGGTTTGTTAAGAAAATTGTTCAGCGCCAACCGCTATGACTTGATGATTGCAAACTTTAATTATTTGCTGTAAAACATGATTGAAAAAGTAATTGCTTATTGGAATAGCTGATTGGATTCACAGGATAATAAACAGCTCTTATACCAATAGTTAGACAGTTGAGCGAGTCCAATATAATATCCCTTGGTATTATATCCCTGGGTATTATGATATCCCTTGGTAAAACTGGTGGTCGGACTTTCAGGCAACTGACGACCAGTAACGACTGTGAAAGATCTACAAAAGTCAGCCAGGTCGTTGGTTCTCCGACACGGAGGGGTCTCAATATGTAAAGATGGTCAGCCGTCCACTGACTAACCTTGGCAAGCGTAGCTTAACCTGATAGATCGACCCGTATGGCTGTAATTAGCCGCCCCTCGAATACCTTGCTTTTGTACCAACCAACCAATAAAGTTAAAACCAAAAAGTTTCCCTCAAACAAAAGACGGCGCACTATAACAAGCCCGCTTACTATTCCGCACATAGAGTATAAAGTGCTGGTCGCCAATCACCGCGACTTGGTAAAAGAATGAAAATGTAAATACGTGTTTTGTATGCGCAGAGCCGCAGTGCCCATTATGTAAATATTAGGCTGTCACGAGAAGACACGGAACATACGAGTTACGGACAGCTTTTGTAGCTACAGCAGGTCGCACTCCCGCGCGCGACTGCTGAGTGGGATCCTGGAATCGATTCCCAGGTTGGGCAAAATGTTATTGGGTTTTTCCATTATAAATTTCTTAGTAACTAGCTTCTGCCCGCGACTTCGTCTGCGCGAAATTTCACCTTAGGGGTGGAATTTCAAAAAACCCTTTATAAGTAGATACCTACTCTTCAAAGAACACTCCCTACAAATTGCATGTCTCTAGGACCAGCGGTTTAGGCTGTGCGTTGATATATCAGTCAGTCTTTGAAATTTGTATAATGATACAGTGTGTCAGGTTAAACGAGGGACATACTTACATAAGGGAGTGTTGTACTCATGAAAATTAACAACTTTTAATATGGGGCGGACTCAAAAATATGGAAAAAAAAAACAACCGTTCCCTACATTTTGTCCAGTTATGCGAACATAAATGTATTGAGCGGCTGGTTTTATTTTCTCGATTTCAGTGTTGGTCTCTTACTAAAAGTTGCTCATTTTCATGGATACTACACTCCCTTAAAGTATGTTCCTCGTTTAACCTGACACACTCTATAGACAGCCCGTAGTTTGGAAGTAGAGAGTGTAGTAGGTACCCTGTGCCTCGGAAAGCCGTTGGTCCTGCGCCTGATCTCTCTCCGGTCATGTCGGATTACGTACCGTCCCATCGGACTATAAGAGTGAGGGAAGAGACAGTGCATCTGTTTCTGCGCACACACTTAGGCACTTCAATATCTCCGTTGAGATTGGTCGTCATTACCGAAATATGGTCTGAATGACTATTAGGCCGCAATACGTCAGTGGTAAAAAAACAGTACAAGCTGGCCTTTTATTCTCTTGAAACTCCGTACTGCATACCTACCACGAGCTCTTAACGCGATCCACTTTAGGACCTAAACTGAACTGTTCTGCTAATTCGTACCATGACGTCAGTTTAACGATTCAATTTAGGCCGTGTCATCTGGATACCTACCACGAGCTCTTAAAGCTCATTCACTTTCAACGATCCAAATACCGCTGAGCGTATTGGACGTCATGGTACGACTGTGAACGATGCAGTTTAAGAACCTAAACTGAAATGTCTTGTTTTTGAATCGTTTTTAAATAGATCATGGTAGGCCTCCTGTACTACGCTAGGCCAGCTCTAGGTCAATGTGTTACTATGAACGGAGCGCAGTCGACTGTACTACAGATTAGATCTTCACCATAGACATAAAGAAAGAATATCTAGAAAAGTGCATCGTTGATGCAGAGTCGTTATGGCTATAACGCAATTTAGTTGTTATGTTGGTCTTTCAGCCATTTTCTTTGCGTTAATTACATAGTTTTTAATTAAAAGCAATTTACGAATGGCTCTCGTCTTGTACTGCCGACGCCAAGAGAATGGTTAGAGGGAGGAGAATCAAAATAAAGGAACTCAAAAGAGTAGTTACCATAATTATTAGCTGTAGCTTCCTGCTATGGGTTACTGAAGATGCTAGCACTGCTTCACTGCTTAAAACAATTCGGTTCTCTTTTTCGCGCTTACACTGCAATACAGGGTGTGTACAGTACAGAGGCCAGCACATCAACCTACCCCAATCTGTCAAATTTCTTTGATACGATTCCAACTTTACTACAAGAGAATAAGGTTCATATTCAATTGGGAAAATTTGACACATTGGGGTAGCTTGATGTGCTGGCCTCTGTACATCATCCTTCTCAAATTATAATTGACACCAACCCAACCACGTCAACCGAAATCCGCTTACATCAACAAGGTAATTTCGACTTGCTAGAACAAGACTACTCGTTATGCTAACAAGAAATTATGCCCCCGTTCTCTCGTGGGGCGTGCTTGCAATTTGCCATCGTAAAACAAACTTAATTAACCGACACAGCCATAAAAGACTTGTCATGTTGTCGTTGCCTAACAAGACGCACGACTGGTCGGCCGCCATGTTGGTTGGCGAGCAATCAATCAATATTTATAAGATCACATGAATTGTACAGAAGGAAATGGGAAATAACAGCTTGGATTATGTTTTGTTTGTTTCTTGGGTGCAGGAATTACAAAGTTTTAATTAAGTACCTTCTAGGAAGATGGTCTGGAATTCATTTAGCGGTCTGTTGTTTCTGCTTATCCACTTGAGAAAAAGGCGTGACTTTATGAAAAGAAAAAAATTGTGTGATTGGCACTTTCGCAGTACCTACTTCAGGTTCTACGCAGCATGCAGGAAGGATCTTAAAATCTATGCCAAATGACAAATGTAATCTAATCTACAATAGTGGCATATATGTAGAGCTTTTACAAACTTTTCTATAAGATCAAAAGCGTGATACCTACCTCCTACTGTGTGTAATTAAAAACTAACTAATCTGACCTTTTCCGTAAAATACCTACGTTTATTTTATAATTAGGTGCCTACTGAATGTAAAATATGGGGGAAACAAATTATACCTAATTAATTGCACTAATTAACACGAATAACACGCTTTACACCCTTGACAGGGGAATCAATTCATATTATAATTCCATTTGGTAACGCTAACTACATCAAGCAAATTAAGTCCGTAACCCATAAAAATAAAGTTTAAACTTGTGCAAAATAAATATTCCCTTATTTGAATTCACAGCACGTTGTATATAGTGTACCATCATTTATTTTCCTTACTAAAAACGTCAATCATATGCGATCTCAACACTTGATCGAATTTACATTTCATATCATGACTCGACCAGTGTAATGAGACCTCTGTGAGGTCATTAATCTCCTTACTGACACCCAGTTATCCGTCCAAGGAGGGTCCAAGTAAACTTGTCAGATGCTTATGGTGGTGCGTTCAACTCTCGCGGCCATATTTAGCCACCTGCTGTGAACTTGTTTGCCATTTTAGGCAATGGAGTTCAAAGGTGCTCACATGTTGGAACTTAGAATATAGGCCTTATGTAAAGTCTATTAGCCTGGTCTGAAATTCAGTATCTAGATACGGTCTTGCTTAAACGTTAGGGCTTCTAAGTAAGGCTAACGATGCACATTCTCAGACTATACAACTAGGAAAATAATATTGCATTGTAGCTTTGTAGCAAAACGGACAATTTCAGAAATAGCTTTCCATTTTGGAGCAGTCCGTTGCATCACTTCAGGAACCTAACGGTGTTTACGTCAGCAGATCGTATTTATCCTTATAAATAGCCTCATAATACAATACACATATCTCTGTCAGAGGCGCTACAGAAATAGTGCATCCTGTTTCGTGTACGCGCGCCGGGGACGAGCGCTGCGCTCGAGTGTTGAGCCGGAGCGCTCGAATCGGACGGATAATCGATTTTACGAGCTCCCGAAATAAACCGAGTCCCTTCGGCACAACATGCATCATCGACGGTCACATTCTGCACCCAACTTGTGTTGTTCTTTTAATACTGGAGTGAAATGTATGACTGGACGCCCATATGTTGTGAAAGAAACATGCGCACAGATTATAAATACGAAGTTTGCTTCGATTCTTCATCATTGACTTATAATACATTAGCTCAACTACTATTATCATGACATCACTGTTTAACCAGTTCGTTTAATCAAGAATTCGATCAGTATATCGGACACCTTTTATGGCCAAGTGATCTAGCTACAGAACAAGTATTAGACGAACTTAACGTGGGCGAGTCCATTTACGGAATGCAATTTAAAGTCAAATAGGGAAACAGTAAATACTTTTAATACTATCCAAATGATAGAAAACGGTACTGTATCAGAATAGCATCCCGTCTAGGGCAATAAATGGGTCCGTTCACCCAAATAGTGCTGTACTGCTGTGGGTGTTGTGTTTTATTGTTACGAGCGGGTTAACGAGCGCTTGCGCACTGCCATGCGTCCGCGCCGAACGCTTCGTCAGTCCGTCTTAGGATATCACAAACAGAAACATGTAAACGTTTCCATATGAATTACTTTTTTCGTATTCTGTTCGGGATCATCGAAAATAGTCTGTTTAGAAACAATTCGAGTCTTTAGAGCTATGCTTAGGTATAGAACTAAACATTGCCGTTGGTTTTAGGGGGAGTTTAGACAGTATAGATACAGGCGTTTTTCTGTTTATGTAAAAGGTCTTTATACAAGAAAAGGTCTCCTGAAAGGGTTAATTGTAGTGGATCTGGGTCAAAATTTTATGAAGATTGTTCGGGAACAAAGATAGATACCTACCTACAAACCTTTTTGGTCCTAGATTGGAAGCAGACTCCAACATAGTTGAGAAAAGGCTAGGCAGATGATGACTTAATTAAATAATTTTCTTGAGAGACTTACAGACACAAGATGCATCGAACAATATGTACCTACCTGAAAATATGCATCGACATTTAATCTTGTAAACATGAAGCCGACTATATATTAGTTTTTCGAAGCATAACTTAAATACTGCCTGTCAAGTCAATCATGCCTAGCTGTTTGACGGAGGTGTACTTGTAGAACCGAGGTGTCTCGACGCAAGCGCACCGGGACAAGACCGACATAATGTCATGTCGACATTTACGACTACCCGACATTTGAAATAAAAATACAAAAGTAATGGCCACATGTGTGGCCTCGTAAACATGCCAGTGTGTGTACACCCCAGAAAATTATTAACGAAAGTATTAAATAAATATCCCATTACCTACTAATGATTTTATGAAGGAATGTCTGTTCCAGCCTCATAATGAAATCTGATTGCATTGTATTTGCCCTCTTGCACTTACTACATTTTCATTCATAGCTCCTATTACAAAACAGAAAATTATGAAGTTATACAAAAGCTTTAAAAAGTTTTGGTACCTACGTCATGTGTATCTTTAATTTATAGTAGGGTAAATTACTACAATTTGTAAGTTAAAGCCACGCTTTAGGAACAGAGCTTTTGTTGTTTATATTATCAATAGTCAGTACCAGCAGCAATAGCCGAATGAGATAAGATACAAATACATAATTTGCTACAGTTTATTATTACCAAATGAAATAAATTAAAGTGCCAATCTACGAACTGGTGCCAATTACAAAATGCAATTAAGTACTCGCATAAACATAGAGTTACGTGTTAATAAGACTGCCGTAACAACTTTACGGACACTCTAGGAGCTGCATGGTAGGTACACCTCATTACTTCATTACAATACATTATTCATGAACATCATAACCCTATAATATATGTATTGCTTCGCATCTCGCTCCTGTCAAATAAATATATTTCTTTACGGCGCGTGAAACCAATCGTTGTGGAGATAGCGTTATCGTTTAATGGCCACTTGAGCCACGACACGACGCCACATAAACACAAAAAGAAAAAAAAATTGTTCTTAAAAGCGTCCGTCCGTTCGCGCCTCGATGTAATAACATTTGCATTTCCTTGCGCTTGCGCCGCAAGAGGGGCAGACAAACGACTCGCGCTCGCCCGACGCGTCGAGCTCTCGATAGATCTCAGTGCTTTATTGAGTCATAAATTGCACTACAAGTACTTTGTACTAATATGCTAAAAGGTTTTTGTTTTATTGTGATACTGATTGACTGTCATAACATTTACAAATTCGATTACTTCAAAAGTAGTAAACTTTAGTTTTAACGTATGCCGTGTGATCTTTAAATTAAACTTTTATGAGCGCTTAAACCGTTGCGTGGGTGTTCGGTAAGTACGTGAAAGAAATGAGTCTAATTATCACAATGCAAATCGTACAAACATTTGTAAAATGTTAGCCAACATGTGCCGGCGGCGGCGGAGGCCGGATCAAACATACGAACAAGCGAACAAACACCGGTGTTTGGACTATCGCCACTTTCGGTTCTGTACAAATAGGGACCGTTGTTTGTTCAAGTGCCAGTGACACGCCACTGCGGAGAGCTCTGCCCAGCTTAAGAAAGTCCGTAAGAACCCTTTGAGTCCTTCTTTTATGAGTTATCTGGCAATGAGCAGGAAGGGACGGAGAGGGTCTTGTTACAGTAGTGGCGTGGCGGTTCAAAACAAGGCGACACCTTTCTCGGCCGTAGTGGGAAGGATTTACCTGTCAGATGTTTTAACGAGCTAAGTAAGGGTTGACAAAGGCTATAATTTACTCGAGGCGAAGTCCAACAAGAGCGTTTACGAGGCTTCGTGAACACGAGATCCCAGAGCGTTGGTCTAAAATAAAACTAGGAACTCGGCAGCGTTCGGAAAATAACGATTTATCGATCAGTGAGTGTGACCGAGATCGTAAAATTTAAATTTATAAGTAGAAAAAGATGAAAACAAAGAGTTTTATTTTTATGATAGTATAACGAGTCTCAACTCTGAGCGGCATCGAATTACACTGTCATCTTGATTACAACCACTTTTTTGTTTACATCAGCGGCCAAACGAGTTAGTTATTCTGTGGTCTCACAAAACAGAAAGGTAAAATTACATTGTTGCTGCATATAGAATAGATCAGATTACTTTTTAATAAGTAGGTAACAAGAGTAAATCAAAGGCTGATAAAAAATAAGTCTTCGCAAAAAGCGTGCATAGCAACACTAAATCCACAAAACTGGTGTCAGATTCTAATTGGCCTTTTTGTATGAATAATTTGTGTTAATTACAATTTGGACACGCATAACACAAACAGGTTTATGTACAGTTTTTCAAAAAGAACTTGTTTTCCGAATATTTTCTTAATTACTCTTATAATTGCACCTCCAACACGTGCAAAAGATAAAGCTTTTGTGGAAAATTCACTAGCTTACGTAGTTTCAAACATTCCTGCAGACATAATCTCTCACGGTATTAAAATAATTGTTTGTTAAAAATAAAAACGATATTTATTTTCAAATACTTATCAAGTACCTACCTGTTTGAAAAGCTTCATCATCATTCGAACCATAAGTAGATAGTTTAAATTTCGTTATGAGGCTTCATAAGGGCGAATTATACCATAAGCATTAATTTAATTAGCACCTAGCTAAACTATATTCAAGAACAATAAAAACAACGCTACAATAGAGGCGTTACACTACTTAATTTATAAAATTTATAACAATCTGCCTGTAGACGCGCAGTCTAGACCAAGCACAAATGTTGACAGTTATTTACATCGTAAAAATAAACTAACGTAAAAAATAGGATAGTAGATATCGCAAAATATCGATAAGCTAATCTAACACGATCTATATTTTACAAGCGATCTCGTCATCGTTCCTACTAAATATAATCTTGATAATAATTCCACTGTTATCGTAGGCCTCCGTAGTTCGTTTACTGGAAGACACCTGCTTATTACAGCTGTTTGTTGGACCTTGCCCATGGACTGTTTAATTATCTTAATTACTTGGCGAACCATCATTGATCTTGCTTAGTTGTTCGAGTACTTTTTACTTAACGTTTTATGGAAGTTTTAATTATTATTTTTAGTGAAAGCTTGTTATCCTATACTATGTCCCGTTTATTTTATGATCCATTGGTTCTGAACGCCTACCTTAGCATACCTACATAAAAAATATCTTTGAATTAAAAAAGCAACTCCTCCTTCATCGAAAGAAAACACTTAAAAACTTCTTTGTACATTTCCAAAACGTGTCCAACAGCTATAAAGCATCATGTTTTATAACATAGTACATTGTGCATTACGAGTATTACGACATGTGAACAACAAACCTGAGCGTGAGTGGCAGTAGCGCATTCACACGTATACTCGTCAGATCTAGATCAACGGTAATGGCGGGCAACACGACTAGTCAGGTCAGGACAGGTCGACTAGTATGCTGAACTGGCGCCAAGTGCGATGACCATCAATTTATAGCTAGATCATATGAAATAAATTTGTCCTACTTTAAGTAATCAAGGAAAACATGAGATATTTTCCTTCAAAAACCTTGCGTTTTCACAACTAGTAGTTGTCTATGGACTAAGTGGCTGCTGTATGGTCCAAAAGTCGTTTGCTGGATCAATCCATTAACAATTATAGGTGAAGTAAGGGATGACCAGATCCATTCTTCTAAATCTTTCATCAGCATTGCAGCATTTCTACTACTGCTACCAACTACCACTAAATACTTACGAATATTTTTGATGCCATAAACTACAGATTTCCCAGGTCTTACGTAAGCTCGTTTTCTAACCCTTATTTTTCTGTTCTTCCAGGTGGGTGGTAGTAGCAGGAGCCTGGCGTGCGAGCGTAATGCGTCCCCCCACACCTGCAGCAGGCACCCGCAACAACCGTCACTCTTCACTCCTGCAGCTAGCAGCGTGGGGCGTACCAGCAGCCCTCGCAGCTGCTGTGCTCGTCACCAGAGATGTTGATGCTGATGAACTTACCGGTAAGCTTCTATGTAATACTCCTTTTAGAATGTTTTGTAGCGATTCGGAAATAATGTGGCAATAGAGTTTCTTCTTCGATCAGAGTGTGGATGTTAAAAATACCAATTACTATGTAAAAACTTGCATTAGGTGTTAAGTGGATGATGCTATATAATTGCTAGAATGTTTTGTAAGGATACAATTGGGGATATCCAAATACTATACGCACATTTCTGGGTCCACGACAGTTCCTTGGGGCATTCCGCAGTCGCCGCAAGTTCGCAACCAAGATAGCTGCAAGATCTCTGTGGTCATTAAATTAATATAGTTCAAGTAAAACCTATATAGCCTTAATAGTGGGCTTTAATTATTGTATAAATATGTTGTTAGTTTTTTACTGTAAGAACTTTAATGTAATTGAATATAATTCCTCCCTCTTTAACTGAATTAATTAACCACAGAGTCAACAATAGTAGCAGGCAGTAGCAGGTCACTAACTCTTCGGAATGTCAACTCCTTGAGTGACATCCATAACAATGTTGATTGTAATTGACAGTTGTCGTACTAATTAATGAGACACAACTCCTGTTTGTTAATATCAAATCAATTAGTCATCACTAGAACTTATTAGGATTCGTCCCATCTCAAAAAAGGTGACATTTATCCTTTTCGATGTAACTGTAACGAACGTTTGACACCTATTTAAGATCCAGTTTTCTTCTTTCGAATTTTAATTTACGATTTACAATTCCGATAAACAGACGACTTTTACACACCATCATTCTTGGACTCCATCATATGTTTTTATAACACCTCGCTTCTCAGTAACTGGGTCTACCTACTATGGTAGTTAGCTAGTTAGAGACCGGTTCGATAGTTATCGAGTGGATAGTTGAGAAAAGATGAGGCAGGTTTGTCGCGGCAGAAGGCGGAATAATAAGCGCTGCATAACAGATGAACAAATGTCTAACGAACTAACGAATGGGAATTTGATTGTAATTCATTCAGTTAAGCAACTTTTTCTTCAGGAAAGATAAATACAGGATTACTTGGTTGTAGCTAATCGGTCTGACCAAATCTTTATACTAAATCCTAAATAACCTGACCATATTGAATAGGGAGTCGATCACGAGTCGTTTTTCTTGTTGCTTGGACATCTTTAAATGGTCATGTTAGAAGTTCAACGCTTCCAAAGGAGGCTGCGCTATTATAGGTGATTCACCATATTGGAAGTTATTTATTATTGGAGTTCATATCCTCTAGAATTGATTGATTGAACTAGATTGGAAAGCATTTTCAAATGTGCGGTTAGTTTTGGATTTAGCCATACATTTCAAACTTTGTATAGACTTAAGCTTGTACCGTTGTTGTCCAGGGCCGGATTTAGGGGGGGGCAACCGGGGCGAAAGCCCCGGGGCCTCCACAAGCAGGGGGCCTCCACAATAGAGACTTCGGAAAAAAAAATCTTTCAAATTTCAACTAGTAAACCTAGGTAAACATCTTTTCCTTTGATATTTTTTTTTCGCTTTTACCTTTACCTACAGCCTAAAGTACTTTATACATACATGATTATTTGATTATATCAATCTTAAATATTAACAGAAACAGAAATCATTGATCTATATTTGTTCACTCCGTGTCTCGACCATAAAAAAAAAAAATACATATATATACATATATATATATATATATATATACATATAAATTAATTGCAGTATGTGAACAATTGGTGTTCTTCAATTCTTAAATGAAAACAAATCAATTATTATTGACTAATTGGTAATTTTTTTTTTTCATATTTTTTTATGCAGCAAGGTATGCAGTTTGATAGGCAAATAATTATTATTGTGACACAATGAAATAAAAAGTATCCGCCTTCATCCCAGTGGTTGACCAGCTATCTGTTTCTCTTACTGAAAGATTGCATGCCTATGAAGCTGTACGTTTGAGATTTGGATTTCTGAATCACATCGAGAAGATGGATGCTGAAAATTTGCACGCTGCAGCAGAGGCATTGGTGAAAGTGTATACGGATGATTTAGAGCCTAGTCTTGGTAATGAGTTGGTTCAATTTGTGACTTTGATTGATTCATACAAAAAGGACTATGGAAAAGATCAATCGCCGGAACTATTTTACTACCAAATTCTCGAAGATCAAAATTTCAGAGCTACATTCCCAAACCTCGAAATTGCATTGAGAATGTATTTGGTTTTGATGGTATCAAATTGCACTGGAGAGCGCTCATTTTCAAAAATGAAAATTATAAAAAATAGGCTTCGAACCACGATGGGACAAAACCGTCTATCAAAGCTTTCTCTCCTGAGCATTGAAAGCGATTTACTCCGAGAACTGGATTTCAGCGAAATCATCAACGATTTTTCGGCAAAAAAAGCTCGAAAGGTTCCTTTCGTTAACACTAAAATTTAATTTCAAATAATTCTTGATTCCGATTATATTTATATGTGTTTGTTAAATACTAAGACGAATCTACTTGGTTTCACAATAAATTATTTATTGAAAAACTCGACTGAAAAAAATTGTTCATTTTATTTGGAAAATAATTTGGGGCAAGGGGGCCTCCACTCCTTTGTTGCCCCGAGGCCTCTGGACCCCTAAATCCGGCCCTGTTGTTGTCGAAAGAAGGTAAAGGGATTTAATAATCAAATACGCAATACCTAAAAAAACGCAGTAATAACTTGCCAAGCAGGAACAACGCATGGTATTCTCAGAGTTCCATTGTTTGTTTCTGAATCAATCAATAAGCTCCTAATACGCGTCCACAGCGAAACAACACAAATGCAAGAAACGTTCATGTTTTAATAGTCCTTTCTTGTTTGATCGGCGGCATTTTTCAAAGCGATTAAATCTGGTACGAGTGCGCGGGAGCACGTATTCATGCTGTAATGGTATTGAGTGGTTTGTATGGAAGTACCGGCTCATTGTAATGTTGTTCGTGTGCTAAACGAGATTCTGACTCGGTTTGTGCACTTTGTGCCATTAGAGGATATGTGGAGATTAATGTATGACAATAAATAATGCAGGGCTTGTCTACTTATTGCCGGTTCTAATTTAGCTGCATTATAGGCGACGAGTATAATATATGAAAACTACTGCAGCACATCTATTCTGTAAAAATCTCACCGTGAAAACTTAGGTGAAGTGAGCTTAAAGTGAGCTGTCATTAGTGTCAATCCCTAGCATTATATGATGCAATGACAGCTCACTTCACCTAACTTCTCACGGTGAGATTCTAACAGAATCGACCGGCAGTTCTATTTGTAGCAACCGAAGGGACAACTTCAGATTACAAAAGTAAGGAAGCAATCTCATAATTTCTTGTAAATATTATATTAATCTTTTAAAAGAAACCGCCGCCGCGGCCTGCCCTTTCTAATGACCTAGAGTCGGGGTTTTCAGAAAGATACACAGTATCGGTATCAGTAAATCACGAGATTTGTCGTCGAATCGTACGATGTACCGCTGTTTGGGGTTCCACAATTAGACCGCGTACGCGCGTGGCTTTTTACATCCAAAATATAATACTTACAAAGCCAAGTACACGTGTCCTTTTGCTGAAAGCATATAATCATGAGAGATAAAAGAAACGGTCGTGGCGGTAACATGAAAGACTGAAACAACAGCTACAGGAACAGTAGCTTTAGATATGAAAATTCTGTTATCAGTGTAGCGGCAGAAAACATTAGTTATCAAAAAATCCTTTTATCGTTTAAGCTAGAGATGATTAATTATAACGGACATGACAACGACACAGAAACACCGCGCAACGCAATGATAATGTTTAGTAAAAACTAAAGAGATTTTTTTTTTATCGTAATCGGGTGGTTGGTAATACTTGGATCAGAAGACTCAGCCTTTGTGGTTTTGCGTGATACAAAGTTGCGGTACCGACAAAGACTCTGTCCTCTTTGAAAGTGGCGAGATTAAATGCTTACATTAAGATTTCTGCTGGTCATTTGGCAAAGGCAACCGTCTTTTCTGAAGTCCAGGGAGTTGGGAATTCAGAGACTTGATAATGTGCATTCATTTTCAATAATTTCTCTTAGTCCTACCTACACTAAGCCTATCTATATTAAAATTAGTCTTTATTCCTACATACGAGTACATTGCTCATTCCTTTCGACATAAAGATTTTTAGTCTGTTTAGGTACGGTTTTTCAATCCAGTTAACTTTTATCCGACGAATAAGTTTGGCATTTTACAGGTTTTGTATGGACAACAATCTGTCAAAACGCCACATTTATTCTTCAGGTAAAAGCATTGAGATAGGAGAAACATGGAGATGCCTTATTCTACTATAGAAATAATAGTTATACAAATATCTATCATATCGACACACACATATGTCAAAAAGCGTTCTGTTTCTTTTTAACTAATCAAGAGCTGCATGCATATGAAAAGGGCGACATCTAAATGTTTGTCAAGTACTAAATTTGGCAACACTTTTGTGTGACGTCAATATCATGTCAATGCGTGACGGGCCGCCATGTTGAGTGCAGAGTTTTATGAATGGTTTTGTGGTAGATATGCTCTCAAACGGTTGATTGCTCAAAATGTTTTTGTAGTTTTCGAGAGAAATACGTCTAGAAACTAGGTGTTTTGGTGTCCATTAATAAGAAAATCATGCCCTCGCATTGTATAAAACATTGTGGTGCGAGAAAAAACAAAAAGAACCATACGAAAGGCGGCCATCTTTAGTGCCCGATTTGTGTAGGTATACACGCTAATTTTGTAGGTATGCTCAGTCCATAGGTTTATTTAGTCATTGGGTAAAAGTTATCTACTGATTGAAAAATCGGTCCTAATTCAATAAGGTACCAACCCATTTCTTCTTTAGTCGGAAACATCAACACTAGTACTTATGTACCTATTATCTAAATTCCTATTTTATTTTACTCCTCCTTTTCCAAGAAGCGTTTCATCGAAAGACGGAGAACAATGAGCCAATCATCACTTATCAAGCTGAATTATGAGGACATATACTTTAAAATATTTTACTGGCTATATAAATAAACTTTTGGACATAAATCACTTGGCCCAGTCCGACTTGTCGGCTGTAATAAATTCGTGATTGGTAAAAACTGGACGGTTTATTATATCATGCTAATGATAGTATCGTCGGTCGCACATGGAAACCAACATGTTGCCTTCTTTTCAGTTATTTGTAACTATTTCTGAATATGGTATTGCATAGTTTAGTCCTCTTTTGTCAATTTCAGCTTCTATTATCAATAAGCTGCGAGCAAACGCATCTATTAACAAGTCTCTCATTTGCGAAAACAATTTATTAGTCTTTCTCTACTTAGCCGCGAGAGCGTCTATCTGATGTATGGTTTCTATGTTTGTCCGCTATCTGTTTATCTCGGCTGTGGATATATTTGAAAATCCTCTTACATTTATTTTTATCGCCATTATGCGAAGTGCGAGCGAAGTGCCACGCGGCCCGATTCTCAGGCATATTGCAGTTTCAATCATGCCACGAGTATTGTGTTTTTATTTTTATTATTTCCATTCCACTTCCATTATGGCGGCCGAAAGAAATGCTCGACCATTATTCGAGCCGTTAAATACGACACCTTTCCTCCTCGCACGCTCGTATTTCAATTTTAAATCGGCCCTTTTAACCGCCTTATTAATGCAAACCTTTTTTCTCGCCGTATGTTTGTGTAGGTGTTCGCTTTAAGAGCAGCTTTAGTGGAAATTGGAATGTTATTCACATCTTTATAAGAGCACTCAAGAAAAAGAATTCGGTTTCCGCTAACGTCTACACCACTGATGTCGTTTACTACAGGTTTTTTTCTGTTTGTTACAGGGACATGCTTCGTGGGTAACCAATCCAGTAAGTCGTTACTGGCGCTGGTTATAGTACCCGAAGCGATTTGCCTGCTGCTTGGCTCCGTGTTCCTGTCATCGGGCTTCCGTGCTGTCCTCCGACGACCAGCACCCGTGCCAGCCCCATCTGCACTGCTGAACTCGCCACCTCAGCCTCATCAGGATCAAAGTGTGCTCAGATTAGGAGCATTTGCGGCACTGTACGCCGTGCCCTCAGCATGCATACTTGCAACGTGGGTGTATGAGTACGCATGGAGAGACGAATGGCTCGCTGCTCCAGTGCCTTCAACAGAGCCTTCAACGCATCCAAAACCAGCATTCTGGGTGTTTCTGTTTCGAATATTTGCGACACAGATTCTCGGTGTCATGGTTGCGGTGTGGATCGCTACGCCGAGTTTAAAGGCCTTGTGGAGGAGGATCGCTGGTCCGAGGAAGCCGCCGATGGCGAAGTGTCCGCCGGGTCCACCGCCCACGCCGTTGACTCTGCACTGCTACGCGACACACCCGCACACCCTGACGAGACATCCACACAAGTATGCTACGTACAGGCCTCCACAAACGCATTCGTACAGAAAGCCTAGACACTACCATTACTCAGCCGGTGAAACTATTCTCTGACGAGTATAATGGGTCATAATTATAACATTTTCACTAACGTTCAAAGACGGTTCAAAGACAATTTTGAGAGGAGGAACCTTCATTGCTGCATTTATTTGTAAGATTTGTGTGTATGGATGAACTAATATTCAAGTGCCATTAGTTTTGTAATTAGCTGAGGTCAGGATGATATGGCCTTTAATAATAGCTATTTAAGTATTTATAATTGTAATTACTATGTTTATAGTGTTATGAATGATGCATAATTAGTGAAGAATGGTTGGTTGTTTGCTATGGCGAAAATGTCAAGCCTCGCATTTGGTTGTTGTAACTTATGAATAACTTATGAACCTTTGTACCTACATCGTAAGTAATGAAGTAAATATACCGCTATGAAAGTACCTATACAGGGTCAAAATAAATTCGGTAGCGAAACTCTGCAAACATGATGGGTATCCACATCTAGGCATGATTTTTTTTGAGGGTCGACGACCTTTGAGTGTTGTTTTGTTACTTGAAGTATGTGTTGAGAAAATCTTTTCGTTTTCTTCTGTTTTATCCTGTTTACATATCGATACTTCTGTGAAGTAAACACAAAAAACTGATTTTTAAACTGATGTTTTAAGTGACTACACTAACTGCGGTCGAAGCACCTACAAAAAAAAACAAATTATTTCCTTTTCTGCATATTTAGATATTGATACTTACCCATCACGTCCGCGGAGTTTCACATAGGATCAATAATTACCGTGAAAGTATCTGTCAAAAACGTGTGATTGTCTTTGAATTTATGAAAACGAATATACATAGGTATAAGGTTCAGTTCGAGAAAATTGCCTTTACCAGAAATAAGATATTTTTTTTTGTAAATAGGTTTTATACAATAAATAACTACTAAACAAAATGTAAATAAAATGTAAATACGAATGGAAAAGATATAAGAATTAAGTATTATTATTATATTTCCTATCTTATTCTTACGTTATAGAATTAAAACTATCAGCTACTTTCTTTCTGGATTTCAAGTTAGTATTTGTATCTAATACATTAGGTATACAGGGTCAAATTAAATTAGCTAGCGAAACTCCGCAGAAGTGATGGGTAACGATATCTAAACGTGACAAAACAAAATAAAAATGATTTGGTGATTGTTTTGGGGGTATACGCATGAATGTAGTTATCGGTTTAAAAAATAGCTTTTTACGTGTAAACTTCACAGACGTGATTGTTAATATCGACGTATAAACACGCGAAAAAACAGATTTGCCAAACTCATAATTCAAGTAACTACAAAACATGCAGTCGTTGACCCCAAACATTTTTTTTATATATATTAATCGTGTTCATTAAATTTATCAATAATCGATACCACGGGTCGATACCCATCAGATCTGTGGACGCTGGATTATTTAATTTGACAGTGTTTAATCAGTAAACGCAGCTTCCTTAAATTAATAACTCTCTTAATGGACTCAAAACTCACAATAACTCACTCTCGTTTCTACCGGATTGTATAATGTAACATCACGCTTCTTTCCCCCAAAGGGGTAGGCAACTTACATTTTACGCCAGTATGTCTGGGCCGTTGTGTTACCAGATTGTAAAAAAAAAGGCTAACACAAGAAATCTACAGCGAGAAACCCCACCTCCTTATTGCCAAAATATTATAAAGGTAAGTATATAATGTAAATAATGACTGAAAATATTTGATTGTGAATATTAAATAAGTTCTATTTATGTAAGTAATTATTGTAAGTAATAGAAGATAGTGGCTAATGAGTAGGTTTACAATAAAATATTATTAAAATGTTTTTGTTTCACTTAAAAAGCTTCACTGGGTACCTTTCCTTCCTGCCGCAACCATCCAATAATCT
Organism: Gortyna flavago; assembly: GCA_963669345.1. NCBI lineage: Eukaryota > Metazoa > Arthropoda > Insecta > Lepidoptera > Noctuidae > Gortyna > Gortyna flavago. The sequence continues at coordinate 5,316,884 of OY770144.1, forward strand.
CCGCAATAGTCAGGTCCCTATATACAAGGTGGCAGGGACATGAACGCGCAACCTAGTACCTACTCTGAATTCAGTAAGTACCTACATGATTCTGAAACATACAAAGTTTGATTCAAATACAAGTTACTTGTTTATCAATAAATGACTGACTAAAGAGCGTTGAAATTCTTCATCGGTTTTTTTTAATCAGCTGTTTCATATAAAAGTGCAATACCTACGCGGTCAAAATGCATGGAATAGCAAATTTTTTTGTTTAAATAGCTATCGAAAAATTTTAACGCAGTGGGGCCAGAATCATGTACCGAATTTATGGCCACCCTGTATCCTAACTACGAAAAAAACACCTTCGGGTTTGTAGAAAAATTGGATAAATCTTATACAAGGAAAGAAATCTTGCCTGGAATGGCCTAAACCTTGAACTATTCAAACGGGAATTTCAGAAAGCTACCTACTATCCTGCAGTGCTACAAGGATATTTTTGCTATTTGTCATTTATGAAATTATCACAGAAAACATGCAGAAAATGTAGTATGGAAAAACAAGACGGCGGTGTTAGTTCCGATTTTGGCCACGCGTTATTAGATCCTTGTCCTGTTATAAGTACTAAAGGTCCTACTGCACTGACCTCTACGCTGTATAATAATAAAACGTTTATTTCAGAAACATTTCTACACAGAGTACTTTTTAATAGAGTGCATTTCTAGCATAATAGTACGAAAATAGTCAGCGTACAAATATAACAATTAACAAAGTAAAATAATTCAATAAATAGCAGCTGATACAGATACAACAGAAATGAAGATACATAATAATTATATAGATTAAATTAAATAATCAATGTCAGTATTAGATATTATTATGTCCATCGATTTAAATTAGAAATCATACAATACAGGTCAGTGAAAAAATACGGCCATTGTAAAGTACGAATACTTTTTAAGTAAATAGATCTTGACCACCATATAGCCTATTCGCATGCAGTTATTTATTGAAATGTTGCTGAACGGAACAAATACCTTGCGCCTGTCGGGCAGGTAATCAGCCCTTTTGTTAGAAAGTTATGTTTTATGTGTTTTACAACGCACCGGTGTGGTGGGACCTTATATCTAAATGGAAAAAAAATATATTTCGCAGTGGGGATTATCTGTTGTCTTATGATTCCAAGGAATAATGCTGCTGAGGGCTACCCACTGACCTGTATTATACAGTACTTGTTTAATAGAGGTCCAATGTAGAGGTCAGTGTGGGACTACCCATGAAAATTTTTAACGGTGTCAACACAGGGACACAGGGTTGTCATGTCAAAAAGCGTTTCGTTATTTATTAATACGTAATTTTAGCATTAATTTTTGGGTACCTTTCTTGAAAGTAAATAAACGAAGGTATAACGCCTACCTATTATAACTGTCTCAGACCTCAGTCTCACTCAGTGATACGCTAAAGAAAGCAACATTTCTTGATCAGTTGACAGGGTTGACAGACAGATTGTAACCAATCTGAAATCTCTGGCTATAATTTTGAAAATCTGGTGTTATTCCTTCTTATTTCTATGATAAATCCACCAGACGAGTAATTTTTATAATGTCCTCTTTTACTCAGATTTGTCGATTGAGTAATTACTTCGTAGGAAGTTATAAAAGTGTTCTACATGGGAGGTAAGATTGAGGTTATGACGCTTGGGTTATTGTTTATTTTAGTTATCTTTAACCGTCTTTCTTTTCTTTTATTTTTTTAAATTTCTAAGTAAAAGTATTCACTTTACCCATTCCATTTTGAGTTAAAGTTTTATATTTAACATAAACAAATAATTGGAATATAAATCATAGTTGCTGAACCTAAGACGAAGCATTCACTTTTCTGTTACAGAACAAACTGGCTGGCCCCTGTTCAAGCATGCAACTACACAAAGAAATCTGCAGAGGAGAGGCTGGGCTTAGAAAAGCCAAAGCGGCCTCTGACTCCATTCTTCAAGTTCATGACACAAATGAGGCCAGCACTCCTGGCTAAAAATCCCGGCATTTCATCCAAAGAGGCTATTTCCTGGACATCTAAACACTGGCAGCAGTTGGATTTAGAGGTAGGCTATAAGGAGCCATAAAGAATGTTTGTCAAAACAACAACAAAACAGAAGGCCAATTCTCGTAATTTAAAACGATCAAAATCTAGTCACAGTCACATCTCGGCGAAAAACAAATGTCAAAAACTCAAAATGTAGGAAAATTAGAGGTATTTTTGACAGATTGAGACTGAGATCAGACTGTCTAATGTTCTTAAAATTACGATAATTGCCCCTCAGAAGCTTGTATTCTCTGTAGGGCTGGGCAGAGATGTCTAATTGATGGCCTTGTTTTTGGTACCTAATGTTAAAGTGCTGTAATAATATAAGGCAAACCATTATCTGGCCACAAATCCAGACTCTTAACTACTGCAGAGAAATTCCTGATAAGAAAACCCAATAACACTGCATAACCTGGGTATCAAACTCAGGATCCCACTTTCAGTGGTCCTACTTCCACCCACTAGACCAACAAAAATAATCTAATTATCCTTTTGTAGACCAAAACCCAGATGGGAAAGGAATATGAAAAGGATTTGGAAGACTATAAGAAGATCAAGGCAATGTATGAGTCTTCACTCACTGATCAACAAAAAGAAGACATTAAAAGAGTGAAACTAGAATTGGCTGAAGCGAAGGAAAAAAGAAAACTAAAAGCTGTAAGTTATAATGATACATGTAGAAATTTTGAAACAATTGTCATTATTCAACAGGAGGCCTACCATGATCTATTTAAAAACGATTCAAAAGCAAAACATTTCAGTTTAGGTTCTTAAATTGCATCGCTCACAGTTGTACCATGACGTCCAATACAATCAGCGGCATTTGGATTGTTGAAAGTGAATGAGCGTTAAGAGCTTGTGGTAGGTATCCAGATGGCACGGCCTAAATTAAATCGTTAAACTGATGTCATGGTACGAATTAGAAGAACAGTTCAGTTTAGGTACTAAAGTGGATTGTGTTAAGAGCTCGTGGTAGGTATCCTGGAGGCTCCAATCGTCAACTAATGTTAAACTTTTTGGTTCTGAAATAAATTTGATTTGATTATTTTTATTATTACAGTTTCAGAATTTTTTCAAACAAAAATCTGAATTTCAGGCCCTATGACAACTAAATGAAAGTGTTTTTCACTATGGCAGCCGACTCTAAAGCCCAAAAGTTTAACAGCCAGTCCTAGCAAGGGTTATTGTGTTATCCAGTTACTGGGTTGTGTCAGAAAGCTGTTGCTCCATGTACACAGACCCCAACATAGTAGAAAAAGGCATAAGGCAGATGATATCAAGGCTTATGGCAGATGATATCAAGAGAAAAAAAAATATGTCTTAATATTTTTTATTTATAATGTTACAGGAATACAAAGAGCTTGGACGTCCGAAAAAGCCAATGTCTTCATATTTCCTCTTCATAAAATCTAGAAAAGAAGGATTCAAAGGCAAAGACTTGAAACAATTTCAGGAACAAGTGAAGAAAGAATGGCTAAAACTAACTGATACTGAAAAAGCTAAGTTGGATAAAGAGGCAGCAGACCTAATGACAAAATACAGGTACATTTTTGAGAATACTATCTCAGCTCATTCACTGTATCGAGAATCAACCTTCTGAAAAACCACCAAATCGCTAATCCCAGATGATAACTTCATAAGTTTCGTTTTCGGCCGAATCTAGAAAAGGAACAGAAGATCAGTTTCGGCTAAAAATCGTGTTTCGGTGGGTAACTGCACTGAAATGTAATTCCTTTTGCTTTCAGGAAAGAATTAGATGCATGGGAACTTAAAATGATATCAATGGGACGCACAGATCTTATCCGCAGCAAACCTCTACGAGAGAAGAAGCCGAAGGCAGTTGCAAAGAAACAATAGGAACTCGGGTGCTCTGACGAACCAGCTGACTCTTCCCCTCAAAGGAGTGATAAGGATATATTTGTACAAAGTATTGATAAGCATACTTCCACTAGTCCAGACATGTTGAATAAAGAAAACATAGTTCCTCAAAATGTTTCTTCTTCAGAGTCAGATCGTCGGAGCACGGGTGATGTAGCCACTCCAGCTAAAGCGCCGGTACAAAGTGGCCAATCGAATCAAAGTAAGAATAAGAATATCTTCAGTAGTTTTAAAAACTTTTTTAATCGATAAGTTTAGTTTTGTAGATCTTGACTTCACATCATGCATTTGTTGTAATGTTTTTGTTTTTTCAGTTGTATTAGTTTCATAATAGAATATAATTTACGACTACATGATTACGTTTTTTATTTGTTACCATCCTTACCTTGCTGACAGAAGCGCCATCATGTTAGGGTCGGCGCAGCCAGCAACACTGCTCTGTCTGAACTGACTTTATGGTAAAAATTTTATGTTGATGAATGCTTATTTGCTCCTAAACCATTTTTTACTTTTCAGTTGTGCATAACTGCATAAACAATATTTTCGAGTTGGAATGTTTACTAAAACAAACAACATCATTATTTAGACCACATACCTCGTAGAAATTATGATTGTAAATACTACTGAATAATGAAAAGGACTTTATTTCAGCCTATTTTCGACACCTATGGAGGAAACACTGAAAGAAAAACAAAATACCATTCATAACCGTTTTTTAATTCAAAGATGTTACAAAATATAATTAAACTGTTATTTTAAGTATTTATAGTTGTTTGACCTTTATTTACAATATGATTTAAGCTGATACACTAAATTATTCACATGTACCCTAAGCAGCATATATTACTTTTATCTAGTTCGAGCATTGATGTATAAATGAGTTCGAGCTACAGATTGAGATATTAACAACAAGAAATAACTATTTTATAAAATTGTATATGCATGTAATATATTACATTTGCATGCGAGTGCCGTATTTTATTTACGAAAAATAAGTGAAACGAAAGAACAATATACTTACTGTTACAACAAAAGCACAAATAGAGGGAAGAAATTTTGTAACAATTTACCTAGCAGGTAGTGGGAATTTTCAAAGACACCATGCTAGTCTGGCCTACATTCAGCAATGTACAGATGCTAACACATCAAGCTACCCGAAACTAGAAGATTATATCCAGGATAAGAACGCTTGGAAACATGCTGGTCCTGCTCCATAGGACAATCTAGAGTCTAGACAAAATCAAACTGGTTGCTAATTTAATTGCAAATTTATTCTTTTTTACTTTGTTTACATTCTGTAATTATTCTTAACTCACACCCTGACTTATTACTTGTTAAAATAGCTTTTATATATATATATATATTTTATTTTTTTTATGAAATTCGTTTACTTTTTCCATTTTTGTAAATATGTGAGCACCATGTATCTATCAGATTATTAATTTATATGTCATGGTTTCATTTTTAATTCTTTTACCTATTGTGGTATAGTAATTTTATTTTAGGTGCATCGTCTTCACATATTATTTTATTATATAATTAATGTATGCAAAATATTGTAAAACATTTAAAAGAGTAACGGTGGAGTTTCTTGCCCATTCTTCTCCATACGAAAACTACCTTTTGGAAGGGGCGACTAGAATCAATTCTATTTCATTGTAATTTTTGACGTTCAAAAGTGCCTTTTATGTGCCTATTTGAAATAAATGCTTTGACTTTGAACTGTAAAATTTTCCCAATCAACTTTGAACCTTATGCTTTAGCAATAAAGTTGAAAATCTATTAAAGAAATTTGGCAGATTGTAGTAGCTTGGTGTGCTGGCGTCTGTACATTAAAACAGCCTGTAAATCTTTGGTATTACCATACCAGCTTAACTCCGAATTGTAGTTAAAAAATAACTATTCCAACACCAAACAAAAACAAATTCAAAAAATTATAAGGTAGATCATAATTATGTTTCTGGGACATTAGGATTTAACAATTAAGCAATTTTTTTTATGGGGGTTAATTGCATTGGGTAAATAGTGATATACCTACTTACCTAACGTTTAACATTGTTTTTAATAAATTCATACAAAAAGATTAAGGCAGGTGTTAGAATTAAAAGGTTAAAAGTATTAACAAAATCAATTAAATAAAAACAAAAATATCTACAAAAGGGTCTACAAGTCACAGACTGCCGTACATGAAAGTGGTTCATAAAAGTGATTTATGGAGATGTATAGTATTAAATTAAAAGATTATAAAATTACTCAAAAGTCCAGGCCATTGAAATTGGTTATACAGGCCATTAAAATTCAAAGGATTATATTCCTTTACCAAAATATTATATTTTACAAGTATAAAGCATGAAAATAGTTTACTAATTTGGCATACTATTATTCTTCACATTATTTTCAAGTATAAGGTACAATATTTGTTGCTTTCGCATGATTTACTGAAATAAATACAATTTAAATGCAAGAAAGTCATAAAACAATCTAATTATGCAAATATTATAAACAAAATGAATGCATTGCGCAAAAATAAAACATATTCACCCAGTTTCTGAATTGAGAATTTGAAGTTGAGAACATCTTAATCTGTACTTAAGTATGACTTAAGTATGAAGTGTGACTGTATTTGAGAATAATTAGTTGAGATTTGCTACTTTCTTCAAATCAGAAACCGGGTGATTATGAACATAACTAAAACTTGTTTCTGTTGCTATATACAAAATTGATTCTAATTTTAAAACTAAAAATGGCAATATGTGACTAAAACGCACACATGTCACATCTTCTCACTTATGAATAAAGGCACAAGCAATTAAAATATGTATTATGTATGGAACATTGTGAAGCACCTTCAAAATTCAACATTACAGTTAACATACACAACGCATTTGAGATTTTTACCAAACTTGAGTTGAATTTTGAACTACCCCAATTTATTCTAGCCAGCTATTGTTAGAAACTGCTCAGTCAATTTAATGCCCTCAGCTTAGGTGTAAATGAAGTAATTACTATGTAATTAAACCATCCTTCAAGGTGATCAGTAGTGATTGTATGCAAATTGTGGTAAATAGAAATACACAAATGTCACATGATATTATACCTGTACATTGTGTCAAGTAAATGAGTTTCTGCACTCTATGAGAAGACACAATATGCAAGAGTTGCAATGCATTGGCAAATTTAGAATTACTTCTTTGTGACGGAAACCATATCAATTTTGTTATAGCATAGATGAGTATTGGTAGGAAAAAGTAAGTACCTTCAAATGTGACCAATGACAAACTGTACATTAATTGAATTACAAGTGATAACAAAACTACGTCGTATTTGTTATTACTGAGTTTCTCCCAGGGGGATGGCTTTGGCGCAGGCTCTGGTGCCGGTGTAACAAAAGATGCCAAATCCCTGGGTACCTCTCCATCGCCTGCTGTGATGTCATGATTGAGTGATGATAACAACTCAAAAGAATCTGGTTCAGCGATGATCACACCATTGTTGAGCGAAGTCTTGCTACTGCTATTGTCCGAAGGTAGTGAAATCTCCGGAACTGGATCAGGAATAATCTTTCTGACCGGAGATTCTGAAAAGGAAACAATGTGATAAGCAAAGCCCAGCTCACGTATGATGTGTCACTAGTATAGAAATATTTGTAATACCTCTGGGACTATCGTCCCCACATTTCCCAGATATAAGTTGGAGTCTAGTGTGAGAATTTTCTAATATTCTCTTTCTGCGAGCTTCGCGACGAGCTGCTGCAGCATCAGCCATGTTGACATTAATCAGATGACATTTTATTTATAATTGCCAGCATATTAAATAATGATTCGGAAATCGAAAGCCGTTTTTTTAATTACTCGTATTTATTTGTTGACTTATTATTAAAATTATCTACTTCATTCTAATTTCTTTCGAATGTGCAAGAATAATAAAGCATGTTTTTTACTACACACGTAGCGACTCACTGGCGAATTGGCGATTTTAAAATATCACGTCCACACGGTGGTGGATTTTTCCTAAGGCCACAGATAACTATAAACTATACTCCGACTTTTAATTAGCTGCAGTCACTGACATTATAAACTTGTTTATTATTAATTTATCTCTATCTGACGGAACCTTCCCTGATAGATTAAAATTTTCAATAGTTAAGCCCCTTCATAAAAGTAAGAGTACACTAGATAAAAATAATTATAGACCTATCACTCTCATTTCAATATTCTCAAAAATTTATGAGAAAATAATGCATAATCGTCTAGTTCAATACATAAACAAACATAAACTTATTAATGAAGAGCAAAATGGGTTTCAAAAAGGTAAGTCAACAACTTTAGCAGCATTCTCGTTAGTAAGGTCCATAACAGATAATATAGATAAAAAACGCTCTGTTTCAGTAGTCTTTCTAGATATGAGCAAGGCTTTTGATCTCGTTAACCACAATACACTCCTAGATAAATGTGAGCGCTACGGCATCAGAGGTCCAGCGTTAGAATGGCTGAAAAGTTATCTCAGCAATAGACAACAGTGTGTTGAAATATCCCGTATTGATGATAAACTCGTTGCAATGGTATATAAATCTTTATTTAGACACAATGGGTCCGGAGTGCCCCAAGGAAGCATCCTTGGGCCTCTTCTGTTCCTGTTATACATTAACGACTTGCCAAACATAACAAATCATAAGTGCGTACTATTTGCAGATGACGTATCAGTAATAATTCCGGAAAATAACAAAACATTACATCAACAAGAAGTAAATCAAACCATCAACGATATAATTAATTGGCTAAACGAAAACAACTTAAAAATAAATTTATCTAAAACAAAATTCATTCAATTTGCAAACTACAAACAAAATCCACCAAAAATAAATTTAAATCATAATAACCAAATAATTAATAAAGTAAATACTATAAAATTTTTAGGTCTAACACTAGATGAAAATTGTAATTGGGGAATACACATTGAAAATCTATGTAAAAAAATAAACAGATTTGTTTACGCACTAAGAGAACTACGCAAAACAGCAAATGAAGACGCTGCACTCAACGCCTATCACGGCTACGTAGCGTCTGTATTGAGGTACGGCTTACTCCTATGGGGTAACTCATCTCACATACAAAGAGCCTTCATAGCGCAAAAAAAATGCTTGCGAGCAATAACTGGGGCGCCTCCATACGAGAGCTGTAGACCAATTTTTAAAAAGCTAAAGGTTCTAACTCTATCTTCTACTTACATTTTTGAAATAGCCATATTTGTCAAGAAAAACTCTCACTTCTTCTCCACAGTAGCCGAAAACAATAGATTTACAAAAAGGGACCCCACCAAATTAAAAAACCAATTTTGTAATAGCACTCTCCACTACAGAAACAGCTACCTGATGTCCATTAAAATATATAACCATATTCCAAAAGTGATAAGAGAGCTACCATTTAATTTTTACAAAAAAAATCTGAAAGATTGGCTTCTCCAAAATAATTTTTACACTCTCAAAGAATTTTTTGATTATAAGGGTAAATAAGTAAATAATATAGGTATATATATATTTTTTAATAATAAGGTAGATGTATTTAGTTGTTTAATAAAAATATTGTTATTGTTATGTTTTCATTTTGATATTGTATATTAGTGTTTAATAGTGTTTTGTATTATTCATTAGAGTTTAAGTAAGTACTATACAAGTTAGGTTTTATACCTACCCACGTGTAAATATTCGTATGCCGCTATTAGCGGCGGATGTGTTGAGCTTATCCATTTTAAATACCAAACAACTTTGTACCTACCATATCCGACGAATAAATGTCTTTGTCTTTGTCTTTGTCTTTGTGCACAGATAAGATATTAGTAGCAAGCTAGGTCAGTGGCTGCAGTAAAATGACACTTCGTATCATGCTTCCACTGACCATAATTTATAACATTAATAGAGGTCAGTGCATGCCATATATAGTGTATAGTCTATGAGTGCATGCTTCATAATTACTCATTTCGGACTGCGTTAGCATGTTTAGATATATGCATGTCAAAAAGGTTTCGTTTTTTCCAGTATTCTGTAATTTCTGTACATACTAGAAAAACAAGATTTGGTTGATGGCTGCGAAAAAACAAAAAGACGCCAATTTCAATCATCTAAGTAACACATAAGCTGTTATTTTACTGCAGCTAATTAAAAGTCCTACTATCGTGCCTAAGGCCGAAGAGGAAGGCCTAGGGAGGCCACTAAGGCCAGCCTGCGCCTGCGGCTGGCAATATCTCAGCTCAGTAAATAATGGAACTAAGACGGATAGGTCAATATGTTTCAATGTAAAATGTTTAAAAAAACTTTTTTACAAAAAAAAAACAACCGACTTCAAAAAAAAAAACACTACAAAGTGCTAAATAACTTTAATTTCGGAAGTCGGTGTCGTTGGTTCTGCATTTTCGTTTATTGACACCGACTTCCGAAATTAAAGTTATTTAGCACTTTGTAGTGTTTTTTTTTGGAAGTCGGTTGTTCTTTTTGTAAAAAAGTTTTTATTTTTTACTTTTTAGTGGGAGAGTTTGTAATTTATCTAAGTTACAATAGCCTAATATCAACTGCTCATCACCTTTTACAAAATATTGCTTTTGAATTTATAGACTTTTGTTGATTTTTCAAAAACCGATTGTCAGATTTCGAAAAAAAATTCATGGGACCATTTGGGAAGTATACCCTTTCCAACAAAAAAGGAATTTTTCAAATCGGTTGGCAAGCGACGGAGTTATGCGCGTACAAACATTAAAAAAAAATACAAACATCCGAATTGAGAACCTCCTCCTTTTTTAGAAGTCGGTTAAAAATTGTATGTTATTGCATTTTTATCAAGCTTGTTAAGAGTGCTAAAAAGGTGAACAGTCTGACTCTGAAACAACGTAAATAAAAATATTGAATCGTCATGTATGATTCCTACGGTTCAAAGTTGATTAGAAAAATTTTACAGTTTCGGGTAGCTTGATGTGCTGGCGCGTCTGTACGGTCTGTACATAATTATGTTCTACACACGACATGTTTTCGACAAGCCTTTTGTAAGACTTGTCGAACACAAGTATCACAACTTATCCATAAAAAAAACATTCAGAAATAAAACAATTTAACCGAAGCAGGATTCTATATTTGTCTTAATCTGCAACTTATGCACAAAGACTTAAGGATTAACATATTTCCTTAAGTTTTTGTGCATAAATTTACAAAGTGGCTCCTTTTTCTATTTGTTAAAACTAATCCCATCAGCGCCCATGTAAAAACTTTCGAAAAGAAGTGCCCCGAAAAACGCAAAATACGTAAAGAGAAACCTAGTCCTCCTAAACCTTTTAACTCTGGCGACCAACTCTATTGCATTAGAGGTTTTGGGAAAAAATAAATTTACTTCGATGTTTCTCCAAATGAGCGATATTACAAACTAGAAAATAATACCCAGCGCCCCGCGTTTCCATCCGCATAAGTTTCGATCCTGTGGGAATATCGGGATAAAAACTATCCTATGTCCTTTCCCGGGACTCAAACTATCTCTATAATAAATGTCATCAAAATCGGTTCAGTAGTTTAATCGTGAAAAGGTAACAGATAGACAGACACACTTTCGAATTTATAATATTAGTATGGATAGGTTGCGATGCAGCAAAATCAGCAGAAAGGAACAGGAGGGCTAAGACGGCTATTATTAAACGGAATAGGGCGTCAAAGAATACTACTAGTTCACAGTCTGCCCACACACAGATTCGCTAAGGAGTGTTAGATCACTTGTTAAAATAAGTCCATCTATTACAGATAATTAGTTTATTTCACTGCAACTACATTACAATTCACAACACATCTACTTATCTCAAAAGTAACAACGGAATAGATTTTACATTTTCTCAAAAAAAAGGCGCGAACCAACTTACTTGACAAAATAAGTCTATCGTTTTTTTCTTTTTTTTTTTTAATAAGCAATGAACGAATTTACAATTAATTTACTGGCCTAAAATAAATACAAATGTACAGAGGCCAGCACATCAACCTACCTCAATCTGTCAAATTTCTTTGATAGAATTTCAACTTTACTGCAAACAAATAAGGTTCTTATTCAATTGGGAAAATTTGACAGATTGGGGTAGGTTGATGTGCTGGCCTCTGTACCTACATAAATGTTACCAGCTGAATTAAAAATGGAATAATCTTTTTATCTATTTACAATCATTTTGATTCTACATAAATGTTGCCAATAAACTTTATTGTAACAGTGTTTAAAATACCTAACGTTACCTATTACAAATCAAGATATTTTTTTTTTAAAGAAACCAGATTAATAATCATTTGGTATTATTTGGCACAAGCGTTTTAACAGGAGGAATCTATCTGCAAAATCTGCGTTTGGAGATGTAGAGTGGACGTGAGATTTTGAAATCGCTAGTGTCACCAGCGACTAAAGCGTGTGTGGCTTAACATGTAATTGCGTTAGTCGAGAATTCGGTTCAAAATGTTGAATCTCTGAAAAACCGGTAATTGTTAATAAACTTAAGTCTTCGAAACGTTCAAAATATTTGCAAGTACGTTGCAGCCTGAATTAAACTAATAATGTAATAGTAAACCTTAGAGCATTTAACCTAAATGCTCTAAGTAATGAACCGTAAAATTACATTTCTACTGGAATGTATTGTAAACACATCCCTATTATTTGGCAACCGGACCGGAAGTTTGAGTGTTGTCTGTTACCAGTAAAGTAACGCCAAGGACTTTTGTTTGGCGCCTTTACGGGGCCGGTCGGTTTTGCTGATAAATTCATCAATTTACATCAAACAAATACAAGTTTCTGTTAAATATAATGGCTGACAAAGGTGACGGAGGTAATTGTATTCAAAATCCATGTTTCACCTGGTGGTGCTGCTGTTCTTTGCTGACGCTTGAACTTGACAGCCAGTGATTTTTTGGTTATCAAAAAAGACTTCGTAGAGAATCTGTAATTTCTGTCGTTTGTAGAAACCTTTGATGATGCCGTTGAAGAGAGGGTGATCAATGAGGAGTACAAAATATGGAAGAAGAACACTCCGTTTTTGTACGATTTAGTGATGACACACGCTCTGGAGTGGCCGTCGCTTACTGCCCAGTGGCTTCCAGACGTGACCCGGCCTGAAGGAAAGGACTACTCAGTTCATAGGTACGGTAACCTTGTTCATATTTCGGATAGGTACTCTATTTATGCTTGATTCTTGATGAAACTCCTTGGCACATCATCTTGAGGAAAGTCATGTCAATAATACCCTTGTTATTTCATTGCTTACATCTAACAATATCCGGTTGTATTAGCTTGTCCCAAAAATATTTAGTACAAAGGTCTTACTTACAACTTCTTTTGTTCTTTTTTTTTGTTAGTTTGTTTGGACATGGGTAGTTGACCCTGTGATACTGTGAGATACTCCAATAGTTGTTGTAAATAAAGTAAAAAGCAAGAGACTAGTCTGCTCCTTGTGTACCTACGTGTTAGATTATAGAAACTTTGTTCATGTAGGTTGATCTTGGGCACACACACGTCTGATGAACAGAACCACCTGCTGATCGCCAGTGTCCAGCTGCCCAATGAAGATGCACAGTTTGATGCGAGTCATTATGACAATGATAAGGGAGGTATGTACTGAGAGCTTTAATCTATATCTATAAAATTCAAAGTCCTGACTGACTGACTGATATATTAACGCACAGCCTAAACCGCTGGTCATAGAGACATGAAATTTGGAGGGTGTGTTCTTTGTGATGAGTAGGTATCCACTAAGAAAGGGTTTTTCGAAATTCCGCCCCTAAGAGGGTGAATGGGGGGAGGGTGAAATTTCACGCGGACAAAGTCGCGGGCATATGCTAGTTTGTATAGGTAATTACTCCAATACCTCATATTTTTTGCTTTTTATGTATCTGTTATACTTTGTGGATTTTGGACAGGGCCAATTCTCGTAATTTTAAGAACATTCACAGTCTGATCTCAAGTCTCAATCTGTCAAAAATACTTCTAATTTCCCTACATTTTAACAAGATTTTGACATTTGTAAGTCACCAAGATGAGACTGCGACTAGATTTTGAATGTTTGAATTTACGAAAATTGGCCTTCTGTTAAGTTAACATTATTGCAATATTGACCTGGAACTGTTAACTTCAGCCTAAATCCCACACACTCCACATGAACACTCCTTTCTGTCATCATCATCATTCCTTCTTGTAAAAAGTAAAATGGGAATTATTGCCTAGTTTTAGTTTACTGGAAACCATCATTATGTACTTGTGGCGGAGACCTGGTGGCCTGAAAGAGGCTTCAGCTTAGCTTAGGCACCAGCCTCCCATAATATTTTTCTTTAAGCCCATGACTGGACAGGATTGTTTTTTGTTATTAATTTATAAGGATATTGTGGTGAGAAATAAATAAATTATTATTATAATACTGGCAGCCTTTCCCAGTTTCGCATGGGTGCCGTTTTTTCGAATTTCCGATTTTTTTTTTACATACAAACCTTGTCCTGGTAATACCGAACACAACAAAAAAGAGCTATCGAATTTGGTGCAGTCATTCGGAGGTTATGCGTGTACAGACATTTTGGCCACTTTGTTTTATATTATGTAAGGATTCAAATAGTCTAGGATATGACCTGCTTATAATAACTATCAATGAATTTGAAATATAGGTTCATTATGTTTGACAGATGTCTTGCTTGAAAAATGCATAGTTGTAGCAACATCAAAGTTTTCTCTTGACAATATGACTTTTCCAGATCTATTTAGTTAACTATGTAGAGGCAATGTAAGCATTTCAAGGAAAGTTCTCATTTTGGTTGTTTTGTGATTTTAGTACCTTCTAAGACAAAACTCAATCCACCAGACTTGGTAAGCGTTATTGTTTTGAAAAACTAAGCAAAGGCAACAAGTTAAAAACTAAAATTATTTTTAAGTTTTTTCATATTATGCTCATTCTGTATGCAAGAATAAGGATATTCTCCAACAGCAAAGACCATAAAAATACTAGAGTTTAATTCCACTTCATTGCTTATCAATCAAGTCACAGTACATTGTTAACTTTCCAGAATTTGGTGGCTTTGGCTCAGTGTCAGGTAAAATTGACATTGAAATCAAGATCAACCATGAAGGTGAGGTGAACAGGGCACGCTACATGCCCCAGAACCCCTGTGTCATCGCTACTAAGACCCCTTCCTCCGATGTGCTGGTCTTCGACTACACTAAGCATCCATCAAAGCCTGAACCTTCTGGTGAATGCCATCCAGACCTCAGGTATGTCAAGATCCTGTAGATTATTGATTATTATAGCCAAAACATCAATTTTTCCCCCATTCTGAAGCAATTCCATTGATTTTGAATAGATTTTTTGGTTGATGCAAGGAAAATTTTTTGGATGTATATTGAACTGTTTGAAACTTTCAACTGTATAGTAATATACCACACAAAGGTACCCCTTTATTCATAAACATTTCTTAAAATTAAGTAGTGATTAGCAACTGTTTAACCATACATTTTTGACATTTAAACATCACTTATTTTAACTTTAATCATTGTTTATACATTCTTTAAAATATTAAATTAATTTGACTTAATTAACAAATTACTATGGATGTATGCTATGGCTAAAGTGAGACCCATTAATTAATATCCATTGTTTAACCTTTTATTCAATGTGAAATATAATAATTGTTATGTTTTTGATAAAGTTATAACACCACCTTATCCACAGGTTACGTGGTCACCAAAAAGAAGGCTATGGTTTATCCTGGAACCCCAACCTAAATGGCTATCTTCTGTCAGCAAGGTTAGTGTTGTCCATTAAGTTTTCTATTCTTCTTCTAAGTGTGTTGATGGCAAAAATAACACGTAAAAACAGAAATTTTATTGGCCGAAAATTCAGCAACGCGAATACCGTTCGCGATCGCAGCCATTAGGTCCTCATTTGTGCAGGTGACATTGTTTTCTATTAGAGATGTTGAGTCTAAAGTGTGTATGCCTTCAGTTCTGAGCCTGCTATCATCATGATGGTCTATAAGAAAGCTGCTCATTTTCTATCTGATAGCTGACTTAGTAATTTGTTTAGCTTAGTGAACTTCTTTTTAACGACGCTATGGCGACTGTAATCTCAAGTTTTTAGTTGTTGTGTAGATATTATTTAAGGCAATTCAAATTGTTGCTTTATATTGTTTTACACTATGCTAGCAGAGTATATGACCAATATACTCAACAACAAGGAAAAAAGTTGAGTTCTTTACTAAATTGCTACTTTATTCCTAACACACATTCTTATTTATTTTTATTAAATTTAACAAGTGTAAAGACTCAATATGTTAGTAACAATTTTTCTTAATACCAGTGATGACCACACAATCTGCCTGTGGGACATAAACGCGACGCCCAAGGAGGGGCGCGTCATCGAAGCCAAGTCGGTGTTCACGGGACACACGGCCGTCGTAGAAGACGTCGCGTGGCATCTGCTGCACGAGTCGCTCTTCGGCTCTGTCGCTGATGATCAGAAGCTTATGATTTGGGATACCAGGTAAGAACGCTGTTAAAATACTTGTATGCATTATTGTATCTATCTGTACAAAGGTCACGGTATTGTCGCGACGGCATGCGGCAGCGTCTAGAGGCGGTAGTACAAACACACTGGTAGAGCGCATAGCTACTGTCATCTTCACCATTCAAAGCCGTCAGTTTCTATGCGTCATGCATCGTAGTGCGAGTAAACAGTGACACGCTTGGTTTTTATGGAAAGCGTTGACAGTAATTATATAGCTCAACTCGGAACGTGAGGAGCTCAACACATATTACTTAATTATTTTTTATCATTAATTGTCACCCATTGTGGCTACCTATGGGCTGAGCCCAAGAAAATAAAGTATCAATTTATGGAATACCAGTTAGCTCCAGAAACAAATGTCAAATTATAAATAACACGTCTCATTACAGATGTAACAACACTTCAAAGCCGTCGCACACAGTGGACGCGCACACCGCTGAAGTTAACTGCCTCAGCTTCAACCCTTACTCCGAGTTCATACTAGCCACGGGCAGTGCTGATAAAACGGTAATTATCTGTTTACTTTAGGTAAATGTGAGAAAACGTGTGTGTTCTAGAACCAACAATTAAAATACATGACATTTACCGAGCACCGACTCGCGACTCGCATAAGCCCGTGTAGTGGTATTCAGCCCAAACAGACAAACATTCAGCTCATATAGAGGAAGCTGGAGTCCCAACAATGGGAAGATTACAGGCTGATCATTTAATGCAATCTTACGACCCAAATGGCAAACAATATTTATTTATCTATTTATTTTAATCATCAAGGCTCACATAAACACATACCCCCTTACTAATAAACGTATTATTCTCTCTTTCAGTCGTCAGTAATTTGAATTTCGAAAGAAGAAGACAAATTGTTTGTAACTATACAGACGCTATACAACGTTTATTAGTAAGGGGGATACAATACAATATTAATATAACTTAAATAAAAATGCTATAAAGACATCCAACATTTTAATTATACTAAAAACTAACGAAGTGTCTACGTCGTGTTTCTCTGACTGGTGTCATGAAGCCGGCTACGAAACCTTCGGTACACACCTTTCAGCCAGAACTCTTCCTTGAGGAACCTCGAGATGATGTAATATCACGGCAGGCCCAGACAGAGATGGCATTTTTAATAAAGATTGGTCCTTGGCGGGTCTGGACAAAGAGGTGTATGATGAGTAGGGAGGCTTTTTTTTGCCCAGCAGTGGCACATTAATGGCAAAAACAAAACGCAATCTATTGCATTTCACTACTGGACTTCGTGGCCTCTCCCAAGTTGTGCAAGACCTACCATCTGTTTTTGGTTGTAATAACCGTTTGCAGACACAGAAGAAAAAAGTTGCGCGAAGACAACCGGTTCTCCGCCTTTCACATCCAGACTGACCCAGCCACCTGTTTCAAGTATGCGGTCAATCTAGCTGGCGCTCATTTACGCTATGCTTGCGAATATGTGAAACAGGAAAAAAGAGCTGCTAGGTTATCCAGCGCTTTTTAAAAATAAAGCCGCTTTTCGTGTTTGTCTGAGACCGCGTTGTTCTTCTAAACGACGACGCAACGGTATTCGATGAGTTTTTCACTATAATTTAGAGAATGTATTCCTTCTGTTTGTGTGTATAATATATTAAACTTATATATGATAAGGAAATCTTGGATATGGTTTCCAGTTTTAAAAACTGTGCCAAGCAAAGGGTGGCTGAAATAACCAACTGTACTCTAGGTGGCGCTATGGGACCTCCGCAACCTAAAGCTAAAGCTGCACTCGTTCGAGTCGCACAAGGACGAGATCTTCCAGGTGCAGTGGTCGCCGCACAACGAGACCATCCTCGCCAGCAGTGGCACTGACAGGAGGTAATACACAAAACGACATATTTACTATGAAAGAAAAAATTATATAAATGTGTAAAAACCTTTGCATAGAAACCTAAAACATGTGCACACAAAGTGCTAAATAGGGTCTTGTTTTGCATTTGCTGACACTTAGCGCTGGTTTAATGTTCCTTAAAAAACGATTGATACTAAAATTGACATTAGTCCCTTTTAAACAATTAACGGTGCCAATGAACACCCGTAACACCAAGACCACTGGGCAATGCCACTACGGATAAAGGTATGCGGTAGGAAAGAGCATAAAATTCCGTGTGATCTGAACCATTTCTGAGTACCAGCCATTGTGACATGTTGTACACAAGCAAGCAGCATTTGAGCAGAGTTGGGTCAGTGATAACGGCCGCCGCTTACGAGTTGTAGATCATGGGTTCGAACACAGTCAGGCGCTTTACTTAGTGTAAATTATTTCATCACCACTCCTCTCAAAACGGTAAAGGGAAACATCGTGAGGAAATTGGCATGTCCTAGATAGGTTTTAAGTTCTGTTTACGTTTTTATTTCTGCTTGAGTTATAGTTTTCAATGTTTTTGTTGGTATATTTTCGTGTGCTAGCCGACATATTGCAAATAATTTAATTTAATGTATTGTGTTTCGTACTAATTACTTTGCATACTATTCTAATATTTCTATACTTTGTATAGAATCAAGTTTTTCCAACTCAACAGACAGCTGTGCTGTTGGAAAGTTTGTTGCGCCAATTCTTCCCTGCTAAAGCACTAGGAAGTAGCTAAGGGCGGGCGTTTTTTGGAAGTGTCTTATGTAAATTTGAAGTTCGAAAAGTGCTGATTCTCAGCCTAGTTCGAACAAATGACTTTTGATTTTGACTGGTTAGTGAAAATCTGACCTTACTGACGCCCGATATATTTTTTTCGCAACCACGAGTACCTACCAAACTGAAATTTGATAAGTAACGAATATTGTTGCAGGCTTCACGTGTGGGATCTGTCAAAGATAGGCGAGGAGCAGACGGCTGAAGATGCTGAGGATGGCCCACCAGAGCTACTGTTCATCCACGGAGGGCACACCGCCAAGATATCAGACTTCTCATGGAACCCTAACGAGCCATGGGTCATCTGCTCCGTCTCAGAGGACAATATTATGCAGGTATGTGTATAATAAAAAGTGTAAAGTGCGTTGATAGAAATTATAAGGAAAGTGTGCCTCGCGGCTGCGCCAAATAGGCATAGTTCAGCAAAGATGCCAGACAGCTAGTGACTGAAGCTGGTTTTGAACTGGACCTGAAGTGTGCGGTTGATAGTCATAGTAAGATTGCAAAATTACATGATATTCCACCACTATTCCACTTAGGCAAAAAAAAAAAAAAAACTGGCATCGACAAAGCCATGCCAAGCGTATTCCACAAGTAACCCGCCGTTATGGCGTAAATGCAATGCGTTAAGGCATAATGGCGAAAATTACAGAAATTGTGTGCTCCATGCATTTTTCCGCACGTGAATGCACTTTGCCGCACGCTGCCCACGCGACGATTCTGTGCTCTGTGGGTAAACCCAATAACTCAACATTAAAATCTATATTAATTTTATAAATTCGAAAGTAACTGTATTACCTTTTCACGTCTAAACCACTGAACGGATTACGATAAATTTGGCAAGGAGATAAATGGCATCCTGGGGAAGGACATCGGTTACTTTTTTTTTATCCCGGTAGCACGTTTCCGTGAGATAAATTCAGACATCCACACGGGCGAAGCCGCAGGCAGAAACTAGTTATATAATAAATAACCTTATGTAATGACTTGTGACTTGTGCTCAGGTATGGCAAATGGCTGAGAACATCTACAATGACGAAGAGCCAGAGACGCCTGCGTCGGAGTTGGAGTCCGGAGTCAACGTGAACCACGGCTAGCGCCCGCGCGCGCCTGCCCCTGTGAGTGTACTGTGACACAGACTATATACTTACACGTCACTAGTTAGCACCGGCCTCCAAAACAGCTTCCAAGAAGGTCAATTCTCGCACATTTACACACGTTCAATTTCCAGTCACAATCTCTTCTCAGCGACAAACAATTTAAAAAATCTTGTCATAAATGTAGGGAAATTAGATGGATTTTTTGACAGATTGAGACTGAGATTAGGCTGCAAACGTTCTTATAAGTACGGGAACTGCGCCTCTTGATTTAAGTTATGGATGTTTCTGGTAATGTAAAAGCTCTTTCATGTTCGTATTATATGTTTGTGCTGTTAGTGATGGTTTATAAAGTTTTTAATAAAGTCACATTGGGAATGCTAATTTAATCAACTGTAATGTGTGGCTCAGTTAATTGTTTTCAAGGTCCCAGACACATTTTAATTAGCACGCCATGTGGTCCATTACTTCTAATTGGGCCACGTGAAATATTGCGAATCTAGCTTGTCACTTAGAGATATGGCGACTTATTTTGTTCTCCATACATAACATAATCTGGATGTAATTCTGCAATACATAGTCGGTAGTTACAATTAAGAGTGTTTACGACGTACGGCATTTCATACAAACTTTCAAGCGCTTGTTTTTCGAAATGAATGAACCGATTTTAATGAAACATTATACGCATAAGCAGGATACAAAAGTCTAAAAAGTTAGCAAAGAACATTTTCGAAATGTCTTATTTAAAAAAAGATAACTGGAAATCTCTGTTTCTATGGAAAATTTAAAATCGGTTTAATTTGGCTGTAACACTATTTTTCGAAAATGTTCATAACTCCATTCAATAATAAAGAGATAATGAAAGAGCTCTCAATGCATTTTAATTTGAATCTTATGTCATATAAAATAGATGTAAAAATTATTGGTATGGTCAACAAGTACATAAGCTGTACGCGATATTAGGAGTTAAGAGGTAAATGTACTGCAATAATTGTTTGCAGTGACTTTGTTGTTGATACGAAAAAGAAATTGAATATTTTTGCATAATCTGAAAATAACTTTTTGAGTCCATATTTTGTATTTTTAAATTATACAGACTAAGTGCTCATGTGACGTGAGTCCACCGGTAGAAACTAGATGTAATAATTGCTATTTAATTTCCGTGTTGATTTAACCCTCTTCTTGTCTTTTGTAAGCATAGATCTCGTTTCAGACTGAAATGTCAATAAGATCTCTTTTTTTCTGTTTTATGGATGAGTATGTTGAGGTACTATGCTATGGTTGTTTAAAATCTTAACGTATTTGGTAGCCTGTCAGTCATATTACCTATAGAAATTAAATTGCGAAATAATTGTTTCATTTAACTAGCTAAGCTGCTTAGTGCCAAGCTTGGTATATGCCTAAAGCGATTAACCACCGAGATCAGAGGGGCAATTCTCGTAATTTTAAGAACGTTCAGTCTGATCTCAGTCTCAATCTGTCAAAAAAATACTTCTAATTTCCCTGCATTTTGACAAGTTTTTGACATAATTATGTTTGTCGCCGAGATGAGACTGCGACTAGATTTTGAACGTTTTAAATTACGAGAGTTGGCCTTTGAGATGTTCTTTTGTTATTGCCAAAAGACAAACTAAAGGGTTATCATCACATAAAAAAAACCACTGATTTGCTAATTGAACTTGTTTCTGCCTTTGGGCTGGTCAACATAGAAATGGTCCAATTATGTGGTTTGTATGCACAAGAATCTCACAAACACTTTCAGTTTATATGAATTTTGAAAAATAGTTATTATGTATTTAAAAGTGAAATATTCTATTTTATTTTCTTCTAAAGTAAATGTGCGTACAGACCACTCAAGTGCGATGTACTGGTGAAATTTGAAGCCAGAATCCTGTAACACACCTCTTTAGAGACACCTCGCTAGCCGTGACATGTTAATTCCATTTTAATTTATTGTTTCTTATCCAATAAGTCACAAGGATGTGTTTCTGTTGTAACTGTCATTATTATTATATTAAGGGCCTCTTTCACAGCCAAATAAGTATTCCTTATTACATGTAATGTATAATTAGATATAATTGATACTATTTCCAGTTAAAAACGCGTATTATGTAGCATTTGATAGCTTAGCTATCATAGTTTATACGCAATTCGTAAACTATTCAACACTGATAGTCATGATATGCTGAGCTATCGAATTATAGGAACTCGATGTCACATGCATGTTCAATGTTTAGTATATTATACAGGATGAAATTGAATACATGCGACAAATCGAAATGGGAGATTGTACTCATCATTATGAACAACTTTTACTATGGGACCAAACCAGAAATCGCGAAAAAAAAAAACAGCTGTTCCCTACATTTATGTTCGCATAACTCGTCAAAATGTAGGGAACAGCTGTTTTTTTTTTCGCGATTTCAGGTTTGGTCCCATAGTAAAAGTTGTTCATAATGATGAGTACAATCTCCCATTTCGATTTGTCGCATGTATTCAATTTCATCCTGTATTTGTAATAGCAGAAAGTGAAAGATGCTCTTACACTGGTGACGCGACTGACCGATGGTATTTTATAATGTTAATGCAGTAATGGAATAATTTTAAGCTCTGCTAATTAATTACCTATTATGATTAAAAGTATCGTAATGATCTTTCTTGTTTTAATATACACGACAAAAGTCCTACGCTATTTATAAATAAATTTATCTAAATGCATCGGTGTCATCAAGTTTATCCCGATAGCATTCTGCGAAACGCGACGGTATCGGGATGTCTGGGTGGGTCGCGACCCCTGCGTGCCGTGTACATACCGCGCCCACTGCGTCATGCTTAATTTGATTGTTTGTGACGGGGAGTGACCACACCGTCGACTATAATTCAGTCCCATCCAGTCACTCGCGACGATAACATGAGACTTATTTTTATAGTGTTGTTTCTCGCAACTTCCACAGTCTCGGCTGCAGTCTATGGCCGCAGCCATGGCCGCTCCAGCCACGGAGGCTCGCACCACTATCCCGCGTCGACCGGACATTCAGGATATGGTTCAGGCGGTGCACACTCGTACCCTGCCTCGACGACATTGTCTGGTAACGCAAACAGCGGCAACGTGCGGCAGACATACCACCAACAACACAACATTGTCCAAAACAACTACAGCCCAAGATCAGAAGTTCATCACCACTACCACTACAGTCCGCCGCAGCAAATAAACTACGGGTCTACCTACCACCCTGTGTATCAAGGACACCCGCCCGTCTACGTGTACGAGTACCGAGACTCTGGCAGCAGATTCGATAACTTGCTGACTGGACTAGCTCTGTACAACTTGGGCCGCAACAGTCACTCTCATCATTACAGCTCTGAGAGACAGTACAGCGGCACCCCGGGAGAGATATGCAAGCTGGGCATCAGTAAACGAACCGGCGAGTACGAGGAGACGCGCATCGACTGCAATCTGATGTCGAGTTTTATTTGGGAGGACACGACGAGCACTACGCGGAACGAGCAACATGTTGTGAAGAACATAACGGAGGTGAAAGTGACACAGACAGTAAACGGAACTGGAAATTCTTCAGTAACGACAGTATCGGTGACAAGTAACACTGTAGAGGACGCTCTGAAGGTGAAAGGGCCCTCTATAGCGGTGACACCGGGCATGACTTGTTACATGATCAGAACTTTCAGAGATACCACTGCTTTACGGAAACCTGTGGATTGTGGACTGTTGCAAGAGTACGCGCGAAGCTCATTATATAGAAGTGTTGCACATTGTTTAATGCCCCATAAGACGATAATATTTAATTTCCTGATGTTACTATATTATTATTTTGTGAGTTATTAGTGGTAAATTATTTCATTATCGTTATAGTGTATTTTTTCGTAAATTTCCTAAGTAGGTGCATATTTTTTTGCATATTCGTATGTTTTTAAGGTTCGGTATCTCAAAAGAAAAAAACGGTACCCATATAGGATCACTTTGTTGTCCGTCTGTCTGTCTGTCTTTCAAGTCCCTTTATCTCGGGAACGCGTGGAGGTATCGAGTTGAAATTACTATATAATCAGGACTACAGTCCCTTGAAGCTGTGCAAAAAATCAAACTTCTAAGTTAACGTAAAAAAAAGATACGGCCATTTATGCCGCAAAAACGTATATTTCGACACTCAAGGGAATCAAAATGTATAGGGTACTTCCCGTTGACCTCATGAAATTTGGCAAGAAACAATGTCATGTAGCACAAGTAAAGGAAAAAAACTGAAAACCATAAAGGACCCCGCACAAAATGTATGGAAAAAGCCGTTCGGTGATTTGACTGAAAGTTTGGTGCTATATAGACTAACATGCCGATTGAAAGTCAGTATGGGCGCAAAAAAAAATTATTGCCAGTTTTAGAGATATAGCAATTTTTTCTGTTCAAGTCAGGAAGATGATTTTTATATAAACAAAAAGCATTCACATCAACCACAACAGGTTCCAATTCATATGTTATAGTTTAAATGTTTCTACGTTTATATACCTCGAAGGGGTGGGCAGAGATGTATAACACACATTACGAATAGTAGACAAGTGGTCCGTCTGATGTTGTTGAAACTTTGGGAACTTGTATTAAAAGTCTTTTCCATGGAATATTTTTTAGTAAAAGATTATTTACAGCAATACATAACATTTACAAAATATTTAAAAAGATTAATACAATATTGTATAAAACAACCCACAACAATTCGTCACTAACGCCTTGTCGCAGGTTGCACAGAAAGCAAATACAGCTTTCTTGTTTACGTAGCGAAATCCACCTTGTACTGGAACAGGATCACAGTGATTATTAAAATCAGTGACAACAACGCAGCGCAGTGATAATTAACTACTATCCTAATAGATATGTTCGAAATATATATCAATCAATAGCCTATGTCCTAATAGAAGGCGATTGGCGTACGTAGTAGTCGCGATCGTTGTTCGTACGACTACGAACCCCAACAACGGTCGCAACGAGCGCGCTTTTATCCTATATTTGATCTACAGGCTGCGTCTGACTCGCGTGCGTACCGCGTCTGTATCGCTACAAACGCGCGTCAATGGCGCGTTAAAAAAACGTTGTGTGCACAGGCCCTAACCTTAAATATAAATGTAGGCACGTGATTCACATGTCACCTGTTGTTCAAATGTGTATAAACATACAGACTGTAATTTCAGCAAAATCGTCCGAACGACTTGCCGACTACTTATTCGTAATGTGTGCAATACATCTCTGCTTGCTCCTTCAGGGTATACAGACGAAGAGTCTATATGAATTAGAACTTGTTTTTGTCCATGTGATTGTCCTTTGTAGTTACATACCTACAAATTTTGTACGGAACCCTTGGTGCGCGAGTCCCAAAAATTTATGAATTTTAGAATAAAAAAATCGGTAGTACTTCGTCTAAGATAACCATGACTTAAATGATTCTAAATTGTCTACTATCTTCGCCTTAAAGCTTTGCACCCATCTTCCAATCATCCCTGTATAACTAATATCAATATTTCATGATAATTATCCTGTTTAGTTCTAGGAATGTTTTGTTACAACAAATGTTTACCTACCACCTAATTTTACATTGTGGAATGCAATAAATTATTGAGTATTGAATATGCCGGTTTCCTCACGATGTTTTCCTTCACCGTTTTTGAGAGCAGTGCATGGTGATGAAATTATTTACACAAAGTAAAGCACCTGTCTTGGTTCGAACCTACGACCCTATAAAAATTCGAAGACATTGTATGGTGGTACGGAACCTCTTTGTACGGAACCCTTCGTGTGCGAGTCCAACTCGTACTTGGGCGGTTTTTTTTTATATATGTCGCAGCAGTTTCATATGCGCACTTGAGCGTGAGTCTAGTCGTCGCGTCGCCTGGAGTCAGGACGTCAGCTTCCTCCCCAAGAATCCGTACACCAGTGAGTCCTGAACCTTCTAGGGAATCGTCCATTGGACAATAGGATCCGTCGATCGGAAATTACATGCAAATATGACACTTTAATATTTGCATGTTTCAAATTAAATTGACGTAGCAGAAGGTATAAGGCACATGCTACCACACCTATGCGTATTTGTGCAAATAAAACTCTTAGATATTCAAAATGTCTTTTATTAACTTGTTTTAATGCAAAAAAATAAAAATCATCGACCGTGTTCACAAGTCGATCTATTATTCTGTATCAAAAATCTCCCCGTGAAAACTTAGGTGATGTGAGTTTGAAGTAAGTTGTAATTTTACCTGAAGTTAGAGATTGACACTTTTGACAGCTCACTTCGTTTTCACGGTGATGTTTATTACAGACGAGACCGGCTGCTGTTTCATAAATAAGGTACAGTTTATGAGTACCTATTATAAAGACATGTATGTTTGATAAATTGAGCCCGTTTTGTAATTAAACACTGATATTTTCTGAGAAAAGCTTCGGCAAGTTTTGCCAGCATTCGTAGTACTTCGCGTCCAGTTTCTGACAAGTCTCAGCTCCCCACTTCGTTATAGCTAAGCTTAGTGAAGACTCGAACATAAACGCCTGAAAAAAAAAAACGTTTATGTATGTTAAAACAAGTTCATTATGATAAAACAAGAGCAATTCTTTGCTCTTGTTCCACCATTACCTACTTTGTATATTACCAGTCACCCTATATAGGGTGACTGGTAATTGTACTCATCAGAACAAACAACTTTCCCAAAGAAACGATTTTCTTAAATTTACCAAGCGCATGACTTAGGTAGTAGTCTATTAATACGCCCACCCTCGCTACGCTCGTAATGTACTCTCATTTTATATATATTACTCTATGTAATGTACTAGATATTATTCTATGATCAGGGGCAATGAACGTTCACAGTCTGATCTGTCTCAATCTCTCAAAAATACCTATTGATTGTCATTTTTAGTTACGGGAATTGGCCTTCTGATATTGAACATATTCAGAACTAGATATAAAATATCTATAGGTATTTCAGGCATCAGCGCTTACTAAAACGTATCCCGCGCGGGAAGGGGGACGAAATTCGTATGGTGATGTTCAAACTGACAGGAATAGTCACGTGACTTCTTAATCATTTCTTCTTAGTCGCGTCCCGGATCCCGCGTCCGTATAGCTAGAGCTTTAATCGCCTTTTGACGCCCATAAATTTGTTACGGTAAACATGTTTCACCGACCCTAGTTTTCGACCTCGTACCTGAGTATTCACAGCAATTTTTTGGGGAACCAGCTCTCCATAAGAAGCACCATTAAAGCACTTGTCATCGGGCCCATGCGGAGTCATCATGGAGTGAAGAGACGCGCCTCCAGGCAGGAAACCTCCTTCCTTCGCCTCGTATGCACCCAGAATAAGGCCCATGAACTCACTCATGCAATTTCCTGGAGAAATAAATTTAATGCTTAAAATATGATATTACCTATACTTAATATTTTTTAGGATGGATAAACGGAATAACCGGGGTCATAGATGATCTGAGCTCGGGCCCATCAGTGCGTGTTGATGGATAATTGGATATCATTTAATTTAAATATGTTATCGAGGTACCTACTACTGATGTGTGTTCAACACGCTGTGTTCCAGCCTTAATTCGATTTTACATTAGATACCTATGTAATTAAGTAGGTATATTTTATTTTCCTGTTGTAGGTAGGTACGGCGCAGTTTGATGCATGGACATAATTTGTTAATAAATTGTAATAATGTTTACAATATCCTTAATTACTTAATTAAGGTAACAGTCCGTGTTCTCTCCCCACCGACACCTCCGTAGGGTCGGAAAGCACGATAGGCCGTTGGGCCCGGATGTCATTCGTGGATCTTTGACAGTCCGGGTAGGCGGCAGCCCGAAAGTATGACAACCAGTCTTGCTAAAGGGTATCGTGTTACTCAGTAACTGGGTTGTAGAGGTCAGATAGGCAGTCGCTCCATGTAAAATACTGGTATTCAGCTGCATCCGTATCCGGTAAGACTGAAAGTCGACCCCAACACAGTATGGGAAAACGGCAAGGCAGATAAACAAAAACAGAAAAAAAAAAATACAAAATCATGGTTGATAAAAAAAATTATAAGTAGGTACTTACATACCATTTGTTATCAAACAAACAAACATAAAAAAGTACCCTCGCTGAGGACAGGATTCGAACCTGCGCGGGTATAACCCATTGGATTTCAAGTCCAACTCCTTAACCACTCGGACACCTCAGCTACGTACGTTATGAGTGAATTTATTGAGCGTGCTAATAGTAAGTAATTGAAAACTTTTCTTTTATGAAGTATGAACAATGTGAAGTAATGAGTAACAGATGTTTATTATTTACCTAGTCATTTAAGGTGCGTTATGGCAATGGCGCTCTGTTTACTTGAATGACACACGAGTCTAGTTGATACTTAGATGTGTATTCGTACCACAGCCAGTGAATGAAAATAAACATTTCGTTCACTGACCACAGCATAGTATCCAAGCAACAGCGGAAGAATACACGTTTACACAAACTCAGGATCTTGTTAGTTATTCACACAGAGTTAAGTAAGTAATTACTGTTAGCCTGCATCATCCCACTGCTGGGCAAAAGCCTCTCCCCATGACTTCCAGCTCTTTCGATCCAGGTCTAAAGTGGACAACTGGTCGTTTGTTTTCTCCAGCTCGTCCCGCAATCTTCTACGGGGTCTCCCTTCTGGCTGTGTCAGGCAGGGCTCCACGTGGTAGTTATTTTGGCCAACAGCTTATTCGGCATACGGCAGACGTGGCCAGCCCAGGCCCACTTCAGCTTAGCGGCTTTTTGAACAATGTCAGTAATCTGTGTTTTGGAGCGCAGTGTGGTGTTGCGAATATGGCATAGACGAAATTTTTTTATGAATAGTTATAGTCTGTCCAAATGGTCAGTGGGCTTATAGTTTCATGCTAGTTTATAATGGTAGTCCAGTCTCAGTCTATCAAAAAGTACTCTGTGTAGTAGTCTATGTCAATATGGGTCTGTCACACTGTGCTCACACTGACCTGTAGTACGCTTGTTTAATAGAGGTCAGTGGTCTGTCAATTTTTCGCCTAGAATACTGCGCTTCATTGGACGTGCCTGACCTTGAGTTTGGACTTTTTAATGTTTGACAAAGATAAAGTCTGGGATCCATAGGTCAAAATGGGAAGGATGCACATGTCCATAATTTTTCGTTCGAGTGACAAAGTAAGGTTTCTTTTCATAAGCTCTTTCATGGACTAGTAGCTCCTCCAGATATTTTCCGTTTGTCTTAAGACTTCCTATACATTCAGATTTAAAATCATAAAGTCCAACTTATTTTCCTCCGTGAAACAGACTGTATATTCCCGTAGACTAGACCAAGTTGTCACTTTGAAGGTACATATACATCAAAAGTGTCCAAGGATCATGATATTTATTTTAAATATTTTATTGCCCTATTGAAATTGAATAATAATGTCTATTTATGGCTACGGACTCGAAGTCAGCGGGCGCGGGGCGGCGGCGGTTACGGCGCGCGGCGGCGCGGGGAGCGGCGCGTTTCAATGCATAGATTTGAAGGCCTCGAAGGCAGCGGCGCGGCGCGGGTAAAATGTTGTATCAAAAAGATGTTGTCGTCGCTGCCTGTTTAGACATTTCGTTCGTGAACCAGTGGCGGTCCGAGAGGGGGGTCGTGGGGGTCATGACCCCCCCCCAAAATCATTCAAGCTGTCGAGAGTCTGAATGATTTATTTGCCTTACTTACTACTTTACTTGAGCCACGAAAACCCCGATGGGCATAATATACAAAAACATTAAGAACATAGGCAGACATGGGGACTGCTGACAGAAGTAAAAACTGTAAAACGATGAAATTACAGTGGGTTTTTTAGCGCGCCTAAAAAGTTTTTAATTTAAAAAGCCTGTTATAAAACATAGAATCTAGGAAGCAAGAGCAAGCAAAGCAAACTCGGGATTTTGGCACCCCGGTTCTACGTAAGGTTCGAAAGGCTTAGGTTAAGGCCAGATTCGTAAACTGCTGTAAAACGAGTTTTAAGTTTTCGTCATAATTCGATAAAGTAAGTTCTCATTCTGTATGATGGTTAAAAGAAAACAGAGATTATTCAAGGTGGGGTGCTAAAATTTTCAGGCTCGCTTCGCTTGCTCTTGCAATCTACATTCTGTTGATTCTTGAGCTTTTCTTCGTAAATCGACAAAGCAAGTAATTTATAGTCATTTGTGAATGATCGAAGAAAATCTAACCTATCCGAGAGTGTGCATAATTTTCGAGCTCACTTCGCTCGCTCTTGGATTGTAAATTGTATTAAGTCTGCCTGCTTAAGTCGACAATGTTACTCCTATTTCAGCATAAAAATATGTAAAATATAAAACCAAACCGAGGCGGGTTGTTAAAATTTTCGAGCTCGCTTCGCTCGCTCTCCCCTCCCTACATGATCTGCCATTCTAATACATACGACCAATTTGGCAGCATTATAAAGTAACACCCCCCCCCCCCCCCATGTAAAAGCTGCGTCCCAAGCATAAGTAATATGGAGCTGGAGATAAACAGGAACCTTAAAATATTTTCACGCCTTTAGTCCCCAAGGTGTTAGGCAGGGGTACTTACACCCACATTTATTTATATATGTACAGAGGCGGACTTAATGAAATAAGGCATTTATATAGGATTATACCGGATATATCAAGTCTGGCGATTGAGCAGGCCATGCCAGGACGTTGCTGCAGCTGCGGCAAGTGTGTTTGCAACGACTGGCGGTGTGTGAACGTGGATTAACCAAATTTTGTTATTGTTAAAATTAATATCAAATAGACGAAAAAAAACTAACAGATTGTGGTTGACTGCATCGTCAACAGCCAATCGGATCAAGACATATTATGCGTATAATTTAGACACGACGTTGATTGTTGTTCCAAAAATCGGGTGTTAGAGGATTATGTTGATACGATACGAGCTGTGCGTTAGGGTTTCCAATCGGCAAAAATTACGAACTTCCATACAAATGATACAAATTCACTTTTGGTGTTAATGGAACTCTTCCGGAAAATTCCGTGTTGCTAGATCCAGCGGTTTAGGCTGTGCGTTGTCTACCAGTGAATGATCGAATGCCATTTCAATGTTCTGGATGCAAGGGATTCACAATTAATGTAGTGGACGCACCGATGCAAGTAATTCACAATCACAGCATTTCAAAATAAATAACAAAATGACAAGCTTTTCAATTTATTTTAGAATACCTACTTAATATGTAGGTAATGACAAAAGTTAAATTCTGGCATAGTTAAAATGATGGACTTAGGTAAATAAGAAGTAGGTAGTGGAACTAAGTAAATGATACCACGATTTTGGGGGATTCACAGTAAAGCTGGTTTTAAATTAGGAGAAACAGTCGTTTGTGCTGGCTTTACTTGCTTTTGTGTAAGTACCTACTTTGTCTTTGGCACCTTTTGGATTATCCAGCTTTCCAGTAGAGGGTTTCAAATTAGAAGACACAGTCGTTTGAGCCGGCTTTACTTGCTTTTTTGTACTTTTATCTTTGGCACCTTTTGCATTACCCGACTTCTCAGAAGAGGGTTTCATATTAGGAGAAATTGTAGTTTGAGCCGGCTTTACATGATTTTGTGTACCTTTATGTTTGGCACCTTTTGGATTATCCAGCTTTCCAGTAGAGAGTTTCAAATTAGAAGACACAGTCGTTTGAGCCGGCTTTGGTTGTGTCTGTCTCTTTTCATCTTTGGCATTGGCGGAATTGCGTGACTGTCTTCCCCGGGTACTTGTCTTCGAATTAGGAGAAATATCGTGTAGAATCGCGCTTTCTTGTATCTGTGTGTTTTCATTCTTGGCACTGTTTGAGTTACTCGCCTTTTCAGTTGAGGAATGGTTTAAATTAGGAGTATGTATAACGCCTAAACCATGTACTGCTTTTTGTTGACCAGCAGAAGGCTGGACAGGATAAATTTTGCGTGTAGAAGAATTACAGCAGCGTCCACCGATGGCGGCGGTCAGTAGGAACCAAAATACTTTGATACTAAGCCTCATGTTGACGGTGAAAGCGATGGGTGAAGACTAAATTGCCCACTACAGTTTTAAGTTTAAATATCATCGTTCTTTTATTACTTGACCACAAATCCTAACCATAATCTGTTGTGACTTTAGAATTTAGGTACTCTTCTGTGCCAATGACGCACATTAGCTCATCGTAGGCTAAACCCTGTCCGTCGCGTCGTAGCGATCACATTAGGTAGGTTAACTACACAAATCAACAATAATACCTAAAAAAAAATTGCCTCAATTGGAAAAATGTCGTCAGTCCGGCGACATTTTCTTTTAAAAGATTGAATAATAAAACGAGTAAAAGTGCCTTACTGTTTTAGGGTTCCGTACCAAAATGGTAAAAAGGAACGTTATCTCCGAAGTTTGCATAGATAAAAATCTGAAATTATTCTATGTGATAGAAGTTTATGTAAAGATTACAGGTAAAATAAAACGATGTCTCTAAATAGCACATTTTTTCAGAATTACATTAGTTCCACTATCGGTCAAGAGATGGCGGCGCTGACCTAAAACTGCAATAATATTCTGACTGACGGACAGACAGATGGCCAATGAAGTGAATTTATAAGGGTTTCGTTTTTTCCTTTTGAGGTACGGAATTCTAAAAAAGGAAGATTGTGTCCTAATTCAATCCCTCTGTACAAATTAGGAGTTCTTTGTCCTTTGCACTGGCCGCATCGGTCTCCGATAAGTTCTTTTTTTAAAATCTGTCGTTCAAGTTATACCGCGCTACCGATAACGTTAAGTTCAAGTAATTAAAAATGGTTTTAAGTAAATAGTAATCAATAAACACTTGTCCCTGATCAATTGATCATTACTACACATTGTTCTCTATTCTAAAGTTTTAAATACCATAATGAATTCACTCATAATGTTCACAGCTGAGGTGTCCGAGTGGTTAAGGAGTTGGACTTGAAATCCAATGGGTTATACCCGCGCAGGTTCGAATCCTGTCCTCAGCGAAATGGATTTTTTAAACAATATGATTTTGGATTGTTTATGATAATTAATAGTATGAATTAGCAAAAAGAATACACATTATAGTATGCAAGGATAATAATAGCACGCGTGGCGTTCTGTAAAGTTTCTGCCTACGCCCGATGCGGAAACCGAGAGTAGGTACTGTAGAGGTTATATATGTAACTTTGTCCTATGTAGCACAGGCCGGTCATAATTATTAATTTATTCCTTTCGAACATCCAAGCAAACGTCTTATACTTCAATATGATATTTTTAAACAGACAGATTCATTATTAAATTTACCACGGTCCTGTGAAGTGCTCGCTATAAAATATACCTCAGTAAATCTTATCCTTCTTTAATTGAGAGGAAAGCTCCCTCTGAGTTTTACCTCTCACAGTAGGTACCTACCTAAATAATGTGAATGCGTTATTTCAATGAAATTGAGTCAACAAGCTAACGCTTACCCTTTTTGTAGGTATAGGTATTCAGATTCACCACATAGAGTTTTATATGATCTGTGACCACATGTTCCCCTCATTAAAAAACCTTCCTACAGGGCGAAAAGTTTCTGCAGGCGGGAAGAGATTGTTTTGTTTTAGTCGTGTTTGATGAGAGGGGTAGGCAAAGAGGCGCGGGTGAAACTTTTTTTTTTTCTGGCTTTATGCGCCCCCTTAAGTATGTCGCAATGGGCCGCAATGTCTTTTTAAACAATCAAAGTGCGCTGTGGCCCTCCTGAAGCGTGCGTTGTTGGTTCATAGAAAATGTGATTTATTTAATTTATATAACCACATAGTAAATCGTCTAATAATAAAATAAAATTTATGAAGGAGGATTTTTGCCATGCGCAACGTATGCGGCCCCAGCCTTTATCTGCTTTAGTAGAAGGCATTTTGTACCAAAAAAAGGATTTATCCATTGCTTCATATCGCTCATTTGGAGAAACTCTACGAAACTGCTAGATACTTACTTTTTTTTAAAGTCTGCTCTCCTAACTTAAATACGCTTAGTGCTTTGGCATATTACCTAACTAATTTTTGGGAAAAAACACATTTAATTTACTTTTTTATGTTTCTCCAAATGAGCGATATGTTCGAAAAAATTGTCTTCTCAGCAACGTAAATAACGCAATTAATGTTGTTGAACTGTTCAAATGAAAGGCCATTGCTACTGATAGTGTGTATCACAATTACCCCGCAGTTCTAATTTAAATTTTTACAATAAACTTTTACTTACTATGATAATATGGTGGTCGGAAGGTGTGCTCCTGAACGGACCACCTCGGAGGAAAGATGACGAAGTCGGCGATGGCAACACCGGGCTTCGTCGACGGGCACGTCAGCACCGTGAATATTGATGGGTCCTGCAATTGGATATGATTATCATTAAATGTGCCGTAGTTTTTCGAAAATGTATTAACTAAGAAGTAATTGCAGGGATCGTCAAAATTACAAACATTGCAAAAGATAACACATTACAATACTAGTGTTGCAACAATTATAGACAAGCAATATTGGCTTTAGGAAGTCAATTATGGAATGTTATGGATTGCATCGGCTAAGAAAGTTGTCGACCATGCGTCACGACTCTAGGGCTGAGCCTGGATGCTTTAAACAAGTGACGACACATAGGAGCCTAGCCATTATACAGAGAAAGGATTTGATTTTGTATATGTTTGTTACGCTCTCACGCTAAAACGGCTGAACGGATTTGGATTAAATTTGGCACATGCGTAGATCATTACCTTGATTAGGACGTAGGATACGTTTTATCCCAATATTCTCGCAGGATCGAAACTTATGAACGTGAAACCACGAGATAGAAAGAGAAAGACATCCCGTACCCCCAAAGACATTAAATTATTATTTATATCTCTTTGCGTACCCCGTACCTATCCATCTTTACGGTACCCGGTATAGCAGCTAAGATGTCTTATTATAAGACACGCTACTATCTGTGGACAAATGCTTTATTTAATTTAGCATGGTAAATTAAATGAAGCATGTCCAATCCATACTAATATCATTAATTCGAAAGTTACTCTGTCTGTCTGTATGTTACCTTTTCAAGCCTAAACCACTGAACGGAAGTCGATAAAATTTGGCAGAGAGATAGATTGCATCCCGGGGAAGGACATAGGATAGTTTTGTGGGCGAAGCCGCGGGCGGAAGCTAGTAATAAAATAAACTTACACAATGATCATAGAGCACCGCGTTGATCACCATGAACTTGCTGAGGTCGTACTTGTAAGGCACATAGTTGCCGTGCCACGCCACCACGTCGAAGGGCGAGTGGTTCTGCTCGGCCACGAATAGGGAGCCTTGGTACTTATTCACTATCTTGAAACCTGGAGAAAGATTATTGGCATATTCTAAGTTTTATTGCATGTGACTCTCTTTCTAATCGCATCTTTTACAATTACTGGAAGCCGACCCCAACGCAGTTGGGAAAAAGCTAGGCAGATGACGATGATACTGTTGACCTTTTTTAATCGAAGCGACAGTCAAACAAGATAGGTTAACTAACCTAACTGAACCTGGAATTCTGACAAAAGTATTTCAGATATCTACTGTTGAATTAAGTAGGTACAGTGAGCGAGTCTTTTGGCGCCTAAATGATGCAGGGGGCGTGGTTGGTAAACATTTGTGAATTTTTTACATCACTGACCTGTATTACAGTACCTACTTGTTTATTAGAGGTCAGTGTTTTACATACATTGTATTGGCAAGACAAGATGGCGGCGTTAGTTCCAATTTTGACCACGCACCAAACTAATGTTGTACAGACGCCAGCACAATCATCATAAGCTGTTACAATCTGTCAAATTTATTTAATAGATTTTCAACTTTATCGCTAAGGTTCAAAGTTGATTGGGAAAATTTTACACTATCGGGTAGCTTGATGTGGTGGCGTCTGTACATAGCGTCGTACTTGTACAATGTACATGTTTCTTCTTGTGGTTGGCAGACAAAAATGACAACAACCAATCATGTTTTGTGGAGGAATGTGGTATAACTGCAACATTCCTCCTATGGAAAAGAAGGATCGAAATAAGTGAAATCTAGTAGAAAGAAAGTAGGTACTCATTTGGCATTAAAAAACTGGGGTTAAAATAGCTCTTACCCTGTATTTCTTCGTCAAAGTACCGTGCAACAGGTGTGAGGAAATCTCTTGGATTGGCGAGTCCATTAGCTCCGATAGGTCCAAGGTCTGGTAGCTTGAAATGCCCATCAAAAACTTCGAGAATGTATCCTCTGTAATCAAATCAAAATAAATAAAGGGCCGTTTTGATTTAGAAAAATACTCTACTTAGGACTTACTTACATTGAAAACTTTATAAATTTCACAAAAAAAAAATCCTTTTTACCCGACTGGCGACAGCAAAGACAGGGTTATGTTTTTCATGCGTACGAGTATCTATGTGGGATTCACCCTAACGGCTGAATGGATTTTAATACTTGTAAAGATAGTTCGCACGATGATTAAAGGCTGGGTTTTCTTTTTATAAAATCAAAATGGTGGATTTTTGGAAAAAATTGCAGCTGCAGTTAAACTTTCTGTCTGTGAAACAGAGGTTGAGTGTGTACAATAAGGCCACTAATAAAAAAAATGCAACTAAAATTCAGAAAACATAATTATACTATTGGCATAGCGAGCTAGTAGTTAGTGCAGCCTAGTTTCATTTACCTTGTAGGTCCATCGACAGCCACTGCGAACCTCATGCCGAGCTGGACGACCGCGATCTCGTTCGGAGCTACCGTCATGATCCCGAACTCCGTCGTGATCTTCAATGTACCTTGCTGGGGAACTGAAACAAAGAAGATCATTTAAAACAAGATTCAGTCAGATAAAAAAAGAATCAGATAGAAATGCTCATCAAAAGAGTACTTAGAGAATTTAATGTTGAGAGATTTCTCCTAAGTATAGCTATTAGCTTGAGTACCTGTACCTAACTACCATATTTTTTATCAGAAATTACTTGCCGACAGTGTAGCAGAATGCAGTTGAATACAAGATTTTTTTTACATGAAGCGATAGCCCTAGTCT
Organism: Gortyna flavago; assembly: GCA_963669345.1. NCBI lineage: Eukaryota > Metazoa > Arthropoda > Insecta > Lepidoptera > Noctuidae > Gortyna > Gortyna flavago. The sequence goes on from OY770144.1 coordinate 5,354,150, forward strand.
ATCTGACCACCACAACCCAGTTACTGGGTAACACCGAGTAACATATTGATACCTCTCAGTAAGACTAACCAAGTATTTTAATTAAATTACTCATTACTAAAAAACCGGGACACAGTGTGAAGGGAGTGTTATAGTTTAACTTTTAATGCGTTTCTCAAGTTGTTGATTATATTTTTTTAAATCGGTCCAAAATTAGCAGACAAATGAAACACTTACCAATAAGCAAATCTCCATCGCTGCTGTAGAAAGCGCTCTTGTCCATGGATTTATTGCACAAGTAAACGTGGATGGCGAGTCCATTGCGAGAGCGAGGGTCTCCGGCCCCGCAGACGGTATGGAGACCAGCGACGAAATCTACAGATTGGCTTGAAGGTGGAATGTCGAATGGAAGCCAGCGGGACTGCAAAGCAATAGGTACATTTTTTTCAGGGTTACAAACACAGGGTCAAATCAAATGAGGCTTGCGAAATTTCGCAGAAGTAATGGGACTGAGGTAGATACCAACTCACACTTCAAGTAAATACTTACACTATCAGCGGTCATTGGTCCCCAAAAAAGAACATCACATTTTTATAATGTTCCCACTGCTGGGACACGAGCCTCCCCTCTGTAAGAGGGAGTGGGCCGAAATCCACCACGCGGGCCCAGAGCGGGTTGCTAGATGTTACTGAATGTTATATGTCTTCGCAGTTTTGGTCCAGGACATGCCGGTTTCCTTACGATGTTTTCCTTCACCGTTTTGAGAGCAGTGGTGATGAAATAATTTGCACAGAGTTAAGCGCCTGTCTGTGTTCGAACCTACGACCTACAAACCACTGGGCCACCTCTGCTCTATTTTTTTTTCTTGTTATCATAATAGATATCGATACCTCGATACAGCTATCACGTCTGCGGAGTTTCGTTAGCTAATTTAATTTGACCCTGCGACCCGACAGTTTTAGTACCTACAAGTAGCCCAAATGAGAGCCATAAAAGCGTGCGCTCTGCCTAAAAGTTGTTTGCCTAAAACTAGTACGCTGTTGTGGCGGCGCTATACGCTATATTGCTGGTCGTTGTGGTAAAACAGGACATGCATTCTATTTTTATCTAACGAAGCGACGCGCGCTTTACTTGTGGTTACCAAGTGTACAAACACGCTGTGAATGTGTGCGTGAAGACGAGTAGCGTCAGCACATAACACATACAGGATGAAATTGAATACATGCGACAAATCGAATGAACAACTTTTACTATGGGACCAAACCTGAAATCGCGAAAAAAAAATAGCTGTTCCCTACATTTTGACGAGTTATGCGAACATAAATGTAGGAAACATCAGATTTTTTTTTCGCGATTTCAGGTTTGGTCCCATAGTAAAAGTTGTTCATAATGATGAGTAGAATCACCCATTTCGATTTGTCGCATGTTTTCAATTTCATCCTGTATACATATATTATACCTGCACGTACACACGCAAATGCGCGCATGTGGTAAGCATACTTCCGACTTCGCCATCGTCTCGGACGGTACCGAGAGCTCTGCGCTTACGGCTTACACACACATTCACAGCGTGTTTGTACACTTGGAAACCATAAGTAAAACGCGCGTCGCTTAAGTTAGATAAAAATACTGTACCTGATTAGGATCTGGTTCCTGTTCATCCCACTTGTGAGTAAGGTGCTTTGCGACTTCTAACTTCTGGAAAGGCTTGTGAATCACGGAAGGACGAATTCTGAAATACAATGAAAATCCGGTTTTATATAGGTACCCATTTGCGTAACTTTATTATTTACAATACCTACAGCTTTTACATTTACTTTAGTATAGGTATGAAGTACCTAAGTATTCTATTCCATTGCACTTTTTTATATTTTGCACTAAGAGGTACAGTTACGAGCATTAAATTAATAGGTACCTACGCAATATTCAAAAGCGATTTTCTTGTGAAATAACGATTAGTAAATGAGAATGAGAGTCGATGGCTATAAGACTCGAGTAGGGGAAAATCAAAGAAACGGTGTGAAAGATGATATGGCTTGAATGGGGGTATACTACAGAGATGACGAGTATTGCGCCGACCACAAATGAATGGGATAAGGCTAGGAGAGTGGATGATGATGACCTTGAGAAAAAACCTATTTCATAGTACCTACTTAGTAGGGGGTCCGTAACTTAACTTCGAGAGTCATATGTTCGATTAATGGAAGGTCGACTGAACGATTGTTCGAAACGGAGTTTATTGCGAAACAACCTTTTATCGCCAAACGCTACTTCGACTGAACGGTTAATCGAATATTTATTAATCGATGGACTGCTCTTTCGAATGTGTTTTAGTTATTATATATAGTTTAATAATTGAAATAAAATTATAAAAAAAAGATTTTTCGTCACATATTATTTCTTTCATAATCGAGAAAATCAAACACATATACGATATCGTACGTTCTTCCCGTAGATTTAGAAACATTAAATTTGGTAATAACACTTCCTATTAACTAAACATTATTATGAGAAGCGCCTTGGCTTCATTAGTTCCCGCGAAAAATACATGTTTGCTTTTAGATTGCAGTAGGCACTTTGCTGCATCATTAACAAAGACTACAGGTAACAGGATGCATGTAATTTTATACGATATTAATTATTGGTTCTTAATACCATTTATCGTTTCTATAATTATTGAATAAATTACTTCTTATTTTAATGGGAAAATGCCAATGTGATTTTATAAAATGCAACTAAATATGAAATTACCCTCATTGTTTTTTGTTTTGCTGTAGCATGGCGCATTACCACCTTTCTTGTTTATTACGTGTTTTTGTCTCAATCTTAACATTCTATTAAAATGGAGGAACTAAAGTTTGTGAAATCGAAACAAGGGAAGAATTTATTGGTATTAGAGGGGTATACATATTTCTTAAATAAAACAGTGAGTGATAAGTGTTATTGGGCCTGTACAGAAAAAACGTCATTAAAATGTAGTGCTACGGTTATAACGGTAATAGAACATTCTACACATATTTTGAAGACTAAAATTGGATTAGTAGACCACCTTCATCCACCGCGCCCTGAAGAAAACGTCGCCAGAGTGATAAGGACTAATTTGGAGAGAAAAGCGGAACAATCTATGGAAAGCCCATCACAAATTATACAGGCATGTAAACAGGAAGTACCGCATAATGCAGCTCCTTACATTCCTAATAATGACGCTATGCGAATGATAATAAATAGAGCGCGATTAAGAAAAACCCCATCAATACCAAAGGAATTAAGTGAAGTAAATTACTCTGATGTATACAACGTGATCAACAACAAGAATTTTTTGATTGGTCATTATATTTATGGAAATGATAGTATCCTCGTTTTCAGCACCGAAAATAATCTGCGCTTGCTTAACGATCGACGAACTTGGCTTTCAGATGGAACATTTATGTGTTGCCCCAATCCATACACCCAAATGTATACTATACATGGATTTGTGGGTAATAATGAAGGCGCTTTTAAATTTATGCCGTTAGTATATGGGTTGTTAAGTAACAAAACTGAAAATTGTTATTATATTTTCTTTGAGATAATAACGCGACATGCGTTTAATGAATATAGTCTGGAATTAAGACCACAATATGTATTGACAGATTTCGAGATTGCAGCTACAAAAGCGCTTAAAAGAGTATTTCCTGATAGTAATCAAAAATATTGTTATTTTCATCTTCGCCAATCGATTTGGAAACATATCCAACAAAGTGGATTTGCAAAGAGGTATGGTAAAGACATAAGTTTCGCACATAAAATGAGACATATACCTGCTTTGGCGTACTTAAAGCCAGAGGAAAATCGCGACACATTCCTTTTGCTTCAAAAAAAAGAAGTGCTACCAAAGGAAGTAAATTCAATTGTTTCTTGGTTTTCTAAATATTATGTGAATGGCACTTATAAAAATATTACTAATACTGCCACTACTAATAAAACTGGCACTAATACTACGATTTCCTTAAATGTGTCAATTAAAAGAATTCCACCTTTGTTCCCACCTGAAACATGGTCTATCCATGATCGTTTGGAATTAAACACGCCTAATTCCCAAAATTCAGTCGAATCATGGCATCACCGCTGGAATGGGCTCCTAGGAAGAAAGAAGTGGAACCTATTTAAAACCATAAAAGAAATGGAAAAAGAACAAAAAAATAATGAGTTGATTATAGAAAAAATTAGAGCCCAAGATGAGTCAGTTTTTCCTACCAAAAAGAAAAAACAGGTTGGGAAAGAAAGAAAACTGAAAGCACTTTTAAATCAAAAGGAACACATGGACAGGCTTGACTTCACGAGCTCGATAGCTTACATTTGCCACTTTAAAAAATAAAACAACGTTTTTTGATGATAAGTGATTATTATTTTATGTTTGGATTAGTAGTGGAGTCCTAGTGGAGTGTTGTGCGAAAATCGTAACGTATTTTTTTTTTTTTTATAATAAATATTTTTCCCTTCATTTGTGCTTTAATATCTTCCTTTTCACCAAATTTCATGTACCTTAATCTACGGGAAGAACGTAGGATATCTTAAAAGTGTTTGATTTTCTCGAATATGAAAGAAATAATATGTGACGAAAAATCTTTTTTTAATAATTTTATTTCAATTATTAAACTATATATAATAACTAAAACACATTCGAAAGAGCAGTCCATCGATTAATAAATATTCGATTAACCGTTCAGTCGAAGTAGCGTTTGGCGATAAAAGGTTGTTTCGCAATAAACTCCATTCGAACAATCGTTCAGTCGAACTTCCATTAATCGAACATATGACTCTCGAAGTTAAGTTACGGACCCCTTAGTAGGTACCTCTGGTTTCGAAAATCTATATAAATAAAATTCAAAGTCCTGACCGACTGACTGATATATCAAAGCGCAGCTTAAGCAGCTGGTTCTAGAGACATGAAATTTGGAGGGTGTGTTCTTTGTGAAGAGTAGGTTTCCACTAAAAAATTGTTTTTCGAAATTCCACCCCTATAGGTGGGTGAATGGGGGGAGGGTGAAATTTCACGCGGACGAAGTCGCGGGCTGAAGCTAATAGTAGATAGTTATGTTTGTAACAATCACACTATGAATAGGTACCTACCTACTTGAGAAGAAAACCGCTTTTGAATCTTGCCCAAGAGTAAGGTAGGTATCTATCCTCGTGACTGTTCATCGACGGCGAAGTAACAAGAACTCTTATCTGAACTTTTTCGCGAAATTCACCTTTCATGGTTTCGAATTTAGAGGTCAAATTCGATTGATTTCGACAGTTAGACTTTGGTTTCGTGAGAAATCGGTGAACAATCACATACCAACGGCTGTCCAAATACAGAGCGTTTAGGTATCTACTGGGGAAAATGATAAGATTTTCAAAATCGGAACCGCTTTCTTAGGACAGCACAGCTTGAGAAGTTGTTGGCACTATAATTAATCAATAGGCAGGTACATTAAATTGTAATTTAACTTGTCAAAAATTAAAAAAAAAAATGTCTTGTGTAAATTGTTAGAATGTGTTCTCAGTTCGCCGTCGACATACCTACCTATGGATTTACCCACAGATTTACCGTACCTGTACAGCCAAGACCGTTTGTTCTCATGTCTGGGCGCAGTGAAGGCAGATCCGGACAGTTGCTCAGCATACAGTCCGTAGGGGCAACGCTGAGGATTGTTCTGACCTTCAGGGAGGGCGCCCGGTCTGCGAGGATCCTCTGAAGTGAACTCAGAGCCAAAGCCCGAGAGGTACTGTGCAAGGAGACGCAGAAAATTAGTGAAGTTCACGCTAAATCTTATAAAAGTGCGTGGCAATAATTACCCAGCTCTAAATATCCAAGTACCTACATCGTTCACAGGTACCTACGCGCGACTCAAATTTGGCTGGACAAACTGCAGAGATAGGATACTTAAAGAACAAATAAATTGAAATTGGAAAATAGATTTTGATTGTATTTTTACCCGACTGCGCCAGAAGGAAGGTTATGTTTTTCGAGGGTATGTAGTAGTGTGTGTTGTAGTGTATTTCTTACAAAAATATATACAACTTATATTTCGAAGTGACAAATCGTAGAAAACACGTAGGTACCTACCAAGAGCTAAATCGTCTGCGAAATCTTTCACATTTGTAAAAACTAAAAAGCTGGAAATAAAAAAAAGTAATTAAAAAACAAAAAAACCCGACTGCGGTAAAAAAAAAAAACTGAAAAGCTTAAAACAAGCCCATTTTAAATTAAATAAAAGTTGGGGGCTGGCGGGACCCATACCATTTTAATTACCTACGTATATTTTCAAATTCAAATGGGTCTCGCCTGCTTCCAACTTTTATTTAATAAAAAACTTAAGTTAAAAAAAACTGAAAAGCTAAAAACAAGCCCATTATTTTAAATTAAATAAAAGTTGTTGGAGGCTGGCGGGACCCATACCATTTTTATTACCTACACTCAGGAAAAAATATTGTTGGCTCCAACAATAAAACTTTAACAGGGGAGAGCCCACCATAGTGTATAGTTCCTGCGGAAACGTTTTTATTGTCAGGAATTAAGTTGTCAGTACAACAATATTCTTTCAACAAATATATGTATTGATACTACAACAATGTTTCTATATTGTCAATACAACAGTATTTTTTCAACAAAATGTGTTCTTTCGTCTGTGCACAACAATACTAAGTTATGAACGCAACAGCTGTACTTTGTTAAATTAAATAGTTTGCCTTTGTAACCACCATTACAGCTTAGTCACGGTATTAAGGTTGCTTGACTTAATCAACTCATAATTATCTACAGTAGCAAAGTTATTTGAATGCTGGAGCTTCTCTACATCGTGAAAATAGCAATGTTCCCTTTGTTCATATGAAAGAGCCTTAGTTCTAGTAGAAATGTTATGTAAATCCTGGAGCTACGCCCCTTCACGAAAACAACTATACTTCCTTTGTTAATATGAAAGAGCCTTTGTTCCAGAGGCAATGTAATTTAAATACAGGAGCTACTCTACATCGTGAAAACACTAATGTACCCTTTGTTAATATGAAAGAGCCTTCGTTCCAGTAGCAATGTTATGTAAATGCTGGAGCTACGCTCCTTCGCGAGAACAACTATACTTCCTTTTTTAATATGAAAGAGCCCTTGTTCCAGAGGCAATGTAATTTAAATACAGGAGCTACTCTACATCGTGAAAACACTAATGTACCCTTTGTTAATATGAAAGAGCCTTCGTTCCAGTAGCAATGTTATGTAAATGCTGGAGCTACGCTTCTTCGCGAGAACAACTATACTTCCTTTGTTAATATGAAAGAGCCCTTGTTCCAGAGGCAATGTAATTTAAATACAGGAGCTACTCTACATCGTGAAAACACTAATGTACCCTTTGTTAATATGAAAGAGCCTTCGTTCCAGTAGCAATGTTATGTAACTGCTGGAGCTACGCTCCTTCGCGAAAACAACTATACTTCCTTTGTTAATATGAAAGAGCCTTTGTTCCAGCAGCAATGTAATTTAAATACAGCAGCTACTCTACATCGTGAAAACAACAATGCTTCCTTTGCTAATATGAAAGAGCCTTTGTTTCAGTAGCTAACTCTCCTTTGTTAAAACAACTACACTTTGTTTATACTTACATAAAAGATTTTGTTCAAGTAGCAATATCATTTACATGCAGGAGCTACTCAACTTTGCCAAAACAATTATACATCCTTTGTTCATATAAAAAAAGCCTTTGTTCCAGTACCTTCCATATAAAACAATTGTATTTTCTTTTTTACTGCGAATAAGCCTTTGGTACAGTAGCTAATAAATATACTTGCAAATAATGTAATATATTTGCTACTGAACCAAAGGCTTATTCTTAGTCATAAAGAAAATACAGTTGTGTTTTATAGAAGCTACTCGAACAAACACTTTTTTATAATATGAACAATGAAAATATAATTGTTTTGGCGAAGGACATAGCTCCTGCATTTAAATAATATTGCCTTGGCCCAAGGTACTTGGACAAAAGCTTTTATGTATAAACGAAGAAAGTATAGTTATAAGCTACTGAAACGAAGGCTCATTCATATTAACATAGGAAGTATTTTCGCGAAGTAGAGTAGCTCCTGCAATTAAATCGAATTGTAGTTTACTAATTTATTGGTACCAGTAACTAATACTCATTTGATTTCTCATTGAATAAACTAGTTTGTCAACTTATTTATATATTACAATCAACTAGTTTTTGTTTGAAACACAAATGAGTATTTGATACATAGGTACTGGCAGCACAATAATACGTTAGTGAAACAAAGGCTTATTCGTAGTAACAATGGCAGTATATTTGTAAGAATAGCTACTGAAATTAAATTCTAAACCTAAATTATACGGTTTTAAGTGTACCTAACAGTGGTCATAATTATGATAAAAACAACATTATTTTTAGGGTATTTGTGTATTATATTTACATGCATTGAAATTTACATGCTCTCTTATAAGTAGGTACATTAATCAGTTTAAGTGAGTACACTTCTTACAACTAAATCTAAGGGTCAGTACACACCGCAACGTGACGCGCAGTTTTCAAGATAGCAATACATTTATAGACCTTATCTACTACACAAAAAGGCGCACAATTCAGTGAGGTGGGCTGCGCGGCGTAGCTCGGCGTAGTAGACACCACCTCACTGAATTGTGTACTTTTTTGAGTAGTAGATAAGGTCTATAATTGCTATCTTGTAAACTGCACGCCGCGCCGCGTCGCGGTGTGAAATAACAAAAAAAAAAACAAGGCTTACAAGTCAAATCTGGTCAATACTTTGTACAAGTATTATAAAATATTATAATAGGTTTGATTACTTACACAAAAGGAATTACTCTTATATGTAGGTACATAATAATCAGTTTAAGTTAGTACACTTAATACAACTTTACGACTACACATTTTAGCTTTTGCAGCTTAGAGCATGATTTTGATGATTATTTTTTATTAAATAACAGAAACTAAAAAAAAATAGCATTATCATATCAGTTTAATAAAACTGATATGATAATGCTATTTTTTTTTTCAAAAAAACACTTAAAACTAATAAGAATAATAATTCTTATTAGTTTTATGTGTTTTTTTATTAAGTTTATTTTTCAGATTAAAACGGATAGCAATGTTTCACCTCCTATACTATTCGTAACATATTAAAACTACCAGTATTCAGTTGGTTTTGACCATACCATTTAATGACAATTTTATGCTAGTATACTTAACACAAACGTAGCAACAATTTATTATTTAAAGTGGTTTTCGCAAAACAACGTACTGTTCAGAATGCGAGTTACCATAGCCGATATTTACAATGTTGCAGGGAAACTGATACTGCATAGTATCATAATCAATATAAATTAACTGCGTATCAGTCTGGGCCTCTGTTACGTTATAAGCATGATAATGCGAGTCAAAAGCAATAGTCACCATAGGCAGCGCCATAAAGACTATTTTACTATTATTACACACGTAAATATAAAAAAATAAATAAATCTTACGAACTTCCTACAGCAAGTACATATGGTTGGGGTGGAATACCTTTAGCAGCCACAAATGCATCCCTGTCGGCGCAATATCTTTCGATATCTGAAGCTGTTGTTACACGAGCAAGAAAGCTTGAACGTACTTCTTCCTTTGACAGCCTCCACACTTTTGTTTCCTTGGCACAGAAACAGTTGGCACTTGACGTAAAAGCAATATTATTCTCAAAAATGCTGCTAATGATGCCTGGTGTTCTCCGACTAAAAAAATACATTAATGTCATTACATTACGTCGTATCTTAACCTTTTTATAATATTATATACCGATCTATTGTTATTTTTTTATCTATATTATTTTATTTTTGTTATTGTTTGCATTTCATATATCCATTTAGAAGATTTTTGAAAAAATAAAAGTGACAAATACTAGAAAACATGCAATTAAATAATCTTTGTAATTAAAATTACCGGTAGCTAAATCGAGCAGCTCAAGAGTAGTTTGATCTTGCCTGGAAGAACTTCCCTTCTCTGCCAGAAATTCCAGAAGCTTTGTTTTAATAATTGGGAATTTTTCCTCAAAAACTTTGTCAGCATCTGGGTACACTGTCTGAAAGTCCAAGGATAACTGCAACAAATACAATTAAAACATATAACATGTGTAAAATTAGAACTACATTATAATATAATTAAAGATGCGGGATTAAAGATAGGTATTGGGTCTGAGCGGAATATGTCAATTTGTTGATGAGATCAGACAGTTTTTAAACGTCTAATGTCTAATGCAACTAAGACTCACCAGTTCATGTCCATCGGGCAAAGTGAGGGCAGGAAACCAGTCAAAGTATTCTTTGTATGATAGACCTTCTGCTTTCAGTTTACTGTTTCGTAATTGAAAAGTGGTGAGCCACTTTGTCACCACTGTCTCTCGGGGCGATGATGTTCCCCGCAACTAGTTCAAACATTCTTGTGGAGATGAGGTTGATTCAAAATCAGAATCGTCTTTTCCAATAATTTGACTATCCAAATTTTCCAACTCTTTGTCTAATTGTGAATTCCAGTCCTGTACAAAATACATAAACAAGTCATTATTAATTTTCATTTCATTCAAAAACAAGTCATTATTCATTCATTAAAGCCTTTCCAAAAAAAAAAAAATTATCATCAAAATCGGTTCATAAACGACGAGGTTGAATTGAGAAACCTCCTTTTTTTGAAGTCTTTTAGTTTTAATATGAAGTATGGTTTACCTGAATTGACGTATTTATTGACCCATCATCTGTTCCGAATATTATAGGAGATGAAACATTGCTATCCGTTCCAATCTGAAAAATAAAACAGGCTGGCTATTATTTTTTACATTCTGTTAATTTGCTAAGAAACAAGTATAATATTATAATATTAAATAAAAAAAAATCATCAAAATCAGACTAAGCTGGGAAAGTAGAAAGAGAGAAAATATGATGTAAATTACCTCTAGTAAATTGTTTGATGTTGTTTATCCAGTACTACTCAGCTGAAATGCTTCAGCAGTAGATGATTGATGTTTCAAAAAAGATGATTTATTAACATTACTGCAATGCGTTAAAGCTAAAAAGGTAACCAACAGACAGTCAATGAATGGACGAAGATTGTGTCTTTCACCTTTATGTTGATTACCTTAGCATTTTGTATGTAAATACGACTATGTCGTTCTAACAACTTTACCTTTTCAGAAGGTAACACGGGCTTTTGAGACTGCTGAAAGAAAAATTTACTAGGTTAACGAATTTATCCTGTCATGTAATTACCTATTAAGTATCACTAGGTACTTTATGACTAATATTGCTATCGAATTACTTATAGAGAATAAATATAGGAGTAGAGGTAGGCTAAGGAAATTATGGATAAAACATTATGAATTTGATTTGAATTTTGAATTATGGATTTTGTGTGAAAGTGAAAGATGTCATTTTGTAAGAAAGACTACTGAGATATGGATGATTGAGGAACGTGGAGAGAAAGAACCTGTTGTGCTGACCTCACAATATGAAGTGGGATAAAGGCAGGAAGATGATGATGATGGCTACTACAGAACTCTTAAACTGCTAAAACTACTTCCATGTAGGTTTCTATTTAGGATTATAATACATGCATATTATATGCAATACAATATCACCCAGACAGAGCATCCAGATTATCACACAAATGTTTGTTCTCGGTGGGGATTGAACCCACAGCCTACGGCACAGAAGGCAAAGCTACTACCAACAATGAGATTATCTAAATAACATCATTGACTACTAAATGAAAATAAGAAACAAAATGGCGTCTAGACATGGGTCGGATTAGGTAAAAACGATACCTATTCCACCTAATCCTAGTATTTAAAAATACCTAATCCATTTACCTAATCCGAATATTTTATTCAATATAGCCGCTGACCTGTTCCAATACTGTACCGATATTAAGTAGCGTATGTGGATTGGGTAAGAAATATTAGGCATGGAGTATGGACGTTCCGTTTCTGATAATTTGTAGAACAATGGATTAAGTATATAATTTCGTTTTTTTATGGGCTAACGGTACTTAAAGCAAACGTGAATACTCTGGTTTTTAACATTTAATCTAATATCGTGATCAAAATTACCCTTCATAGATACTTAAAGAGTGCGCCTGCACAATGTGTTTAATAATGGTAGGTACAGCGCAGAATCTTAAAATGTCGTCTATTAGAACATAACCTTATACCTACTATACTAAATGAATATTTTTTTTAAAATAACTTGCTTAAAAATACGTAAACCAGCTAAACCAATGGAATGTAATAAATTTATGCAATTCTATCAATGGTCACGTACGCATGATGCACTTGCACTGCCAAAAGTTAGGTCAAGGTTAAAGTAGAATTACTCAAACGACATATTTTTTTGTCTTTATGCAGTCAAAGGCAAGAAAAGGCTAGGCAGATGATGAATCAAATCTCAAGTTATGTACTTACTTTATATGATTCGGACCATTTAATTCATCTGTGATAAAAAAAAGCTAATAACATGAAAACTTACCAATGAAACTGTCCTTTAGATGATCCAAACGGGCAGAATTAAGAAATTCTTCCATTTTCTTAACGAAAATGATCAATATTCACGCCGTAATGCCCATACGCACGGACGCACAACACAACACAAATGGCCGCCGGCCGCCCGGCGCGGAGCCAGGCGGGCGGCGGCCGGCTGGCCCGAGAGTCCGAGACAGAAAGAGAGAGACACGCGCGGACCGCGGTGCGGTAGGTGCTCCGCACCACGCGCGGTGGGGCCGCCTTCCGAATTGGCTAATATCGCTCACAGCACTCAAATCGTCTCATATGGGTTCCGTAATGGATATCACGATTATGACAGCTGAGAGCTGTCAACAATTCGGAACACTCGTTAGAGCGCTCACAGTGATTACTCGGTGTCAAAAAGATATTACAGCAGTATTTCTTCATAAAAACACCACACGTTTCTTCCTTTTCTTTCTTTAGGTGGCGACTGTCAGCCAGAAGCAAAATTTCGAAAATGCCACGTTATTAAAAAGATATAATGCAGCTCAAAACAAAACACACACTGACACATCCTCATCCTCACACACACACACACTGTCATTTTTGACAGCGCTCAAGGTGATATTAGTACGAGGCATGGTCGGCGTTATCGCAATATGGCGCATGCCATGACGTCATCTATGACGATTCACGGGACATCATTATCGCGCTCACGCCAATTCGGTACGGGTTTTAGCACGCTCAAATCGATTACATCGATTATTTCCTCAATTCGGAACGCGCCCCATGACGCCACATGCCAGCGCAGTGTTGCAAACTCGTTTATTTTTTCTCCCAACGACGCGATACCGCGAAAGCGATTGGCAGAAAAAAATATATTTAGAAAACAAATTAAACTTGCCAATAAAGAAATTATGAGGTACTTATCGAGTAGTTCTTAAAAAAATGCAAAAGTGGGAATATACTAATACAAAAAAATATTGTTTCTGTCTGTCTGTTTGTTTACTTAACGTATGTTTACGCATCACGCAAAAATAACGGGATCAATGTTCATGAGGCAGTATTAGTTAGCTACTGCAACTTATAACATAGAATAGGTTTCATGCACTGTCATCCCTTAAGGGGGAAGCGCTAAGGTAGCCCGCGAAATTCAAATTTTCTTACTTTTTTTGCAATTTGCTGGTCAGTATTAGGTTATACGTTGATTAAAATAAGATTCGCGGCCGTAACAAATATGTATTTACAGAATTATAATCATTACAATTAGTAATACAACTTGATATGTTAGTGTAATCCTAAAATGTCAAGATTTCATGAAATAGTCATTCGGTAGGATTACTTGGTCTTAGACAGTTGTGTTGATGACTTTAATGATCATAATTCTGTAAATACATATTTGTTACGGCCGCGAATCATATTTTAATCAACGTAAAACTTAGTACTGGCCAGCAAATTGCAAAAAACGTAAAAAAAATTGAATTTCGCGGGCTACCCTGGCGTTTTCACCTTAACCTCTCTGCACGAGCAGGTTAGATAGATTAGCCTTCTTCTTAGACAACTTAGGATGCAAGAACGAGCGAAGCGAGCTCGGGACTTGGGGCACTCCGACTTGGACAGGTTAGGTTAGAAGTGGTTATTTTTTTTAAACCACCCAGAAATAGGAGCCCCACAAAGCGGGGCTCCGTCGATTACGCCTAAACACATCTATTTAAAAAAAAAATTGAAAGGAAGGGGGGAGGGGCCTGCTAATTCCCCCTTCATTTTATTCGTCACCCACCACTTCTTCGGACATGATAGGTGTCAATACATGAAAAGGAGAATGACAACCAATGGGCCCCTAGTTTTGGTGCCGTGTCAAGACTATTTACTTCTCAAAAATTAAGTCGTATTTTTACATGTTTAAGTTTTATTTATCAACATTTTTTTTACCCTAGCATTGAAAACATAATTAATATTTGTTTTATTGAATTTATATCAGTTCCGCCATTAAAATTTAACCTGAATGTTGCCAGACGACAGACTATGTCAATGAAATAATTGTAATCGATTGAAAATATCGATATTTTACTAATCCGCCGCGACTAAAATGACCGGAGATAGCCTACAATAGCTTTTCTCCCGTCGTAATCTAGCTAACACTCTCATCTAACTGATTAGGCGCGAAGTAGACGACGGGCGGGCGGGCTCAAATAAAAAAAATAAAAGTAGTAAATAAACTAAAAAAAAAAATATCTTTGTGTTTCGTGGTATTTCCTACCGTCAGAAATATTCCGACTCATACTTAATTAATCTCTTTAAAAAACAAAAGTTAGTACCACAGATATTATTGTGGTTAGTAGTTAGTACTTCCCATACATACCTAAATAGCGTTTATAATAATTATGTTCTTTTTAATTATGTAAATAATATTATTTATAAGAAATCGATTTGGTAAATCGATACATGGTCACACTTAGACAGATCTAACTGTCAAATCTGTCTTCAACTACAGATAATCTTATAAGATTTATAATGGAATGGATGTGGTATTTTTGCATAAAATACCACATCCAATCCTTGATCTAAGAAAAATAGAATGATAGCGATACGCCGCGCCCATAAACAAAATTACTAAAAATAAAATTGTGCGGACCGCACACCGCGCTCGCTGTCACCTGATTCAACGCCACTCCAGTGGAGCGCGGACAGTCGGCGTTTTTTACAACGCCACTGAAGTGGTGCGGGGCGCGTGAGTGGATAACCTCAATTTCAGCATCCGAAAAAATAAGATTTCTCTTAAACTAGGGTGAAAAGTTGAAAATCGATTTCAGGATATGAAAAGGTAATTCTAGGTCTACAAAACCAAGTTAAAACCACCGTGACATGCGAAGTTTTATAGGGGCCCAAAACTCCTAACAAAATGGGCATTGTCCTTTGAAAGTGAGGTTAGAATATTAAAAATTTCAAATCTCAGAAAGGGGGGTGGGGTTCGCCAGTTTTCCTTCACACCGTTGTACACCCCCCTCCCCCCTCCCACTACCACCCCTTAAATCGATGGCAGAGATACCGGATTCGTACCCCAGGAGATATTATCAGAAGTCTGATCTCAAAATAAAATAGCAAATCTCTCAATATACTGCGTACTAGCGTTGTTCAAATCCGCTTTAAACTAAAATCGTGTTATAGACTATAAACTATATTTTTCTAGCGCGCTGTTTTATACGCTATCATTATAACACGTTATTACAAAACTTGGCCGCAGTCTGAACGCGGAGACATTATCATTTTATCTGGCAACACGCTAGTTATCTCGCAACGCGCTGTACACGAAAGAATATAATAATATCTCATGAAGCGTTATAGATCAATGAACTTTTCTTCATACTTTCCAGGCTTAGGACTGTCTATAATAAAATTGATGAAATTTTATTAAGTATAAAAGTTTTGTGAGACAATTATTATTTATTATAGGCGTATTTACTAAAACTTATTTACAAATCACTATCCACAGTTTCACTTTGTCACACAGTAACATCCTACCTATTTACAATTATTAAAAACGAACACACAATATTTACAATAGCACGACGAATGTATGTACGAAACATGAGAATTATTATAAGTATTTACAATTACAGTACTGTAGTACTAATAAGTTGCACAGCAACAAAATTATTATTTAGAAAAAAACGTGCGAGGGCCGTGTGTGTTTACAAAACAACGCGTACGTAATAATAACAGGTACCGCGAGCCAACCGGCCGACTGCCGCCCGAGTTCACACGACTTCGCCCGAGTGCCCCGACGCGCTGTGACGCTGTGAGTGAGACTAGTGAGACTATAAAAGTTATAAAACTATAATGCTATCCCGCTCTAGCCTCGCTGTGTACGTTTAGAATATGAGACGCTAGTTTGTTGAGACGTTATATTTCTAGCGCGAAGTCAGAGTCGGGACAACAAACGCTAGATGCTATAAATAAATAGCGTGCTATTTTTTGACGCTATACGTTTTATTAACCACCACTACTGCGTACCTACATACGTACCTACAAGGTCATAGTCAAAACATGTTCAGGACGTTATATTCAGTTTAAAGTTGGTATTTTTAAATGTTATGCCTAAAACACTTTTATAAAAATAAGATTTTTGGCATTTTCAATGTCAAGTAGTAGCCGAGGGGGTTAATTGCAGACTTTCGCTGTAATAGTAAGAAATGCTCAAGATGTTATTCCCCATAAGAAAACAGTACATTTATTTTCTGGCACTTAAATTTTTGGGTACTTTATGAACTTATGAATGACAAGTTTATGAAATACAAACTTATTTTTGCAGTTATTAATGATGTGCAATATTCAACCCAACTACGGAACCTTTTACTGTGCGTAGTCCGACATTAACAAGGCCAGTTTTTTTTTATTTCGTTGGGAAACTACTTACCACAAAAAAAAAACAATTTCTATTAGGTACTCAAGTAAACTAATAGAAACAAAAACTACCAAGCTCATACAACTAACAACACATAGGTATTAAAATGTAAAGTGATTGCGGAATACCCAATTTATACCTACAATTAATTTATCATCATTCCCAAACTTTTGCTCAGCCTACCTAAAAATGTATACTGGGCATTCTGTAGCAAACTATTACAAAGTATCAAAAATAATTAATTGTACGATAAATAAAAATAAATTAAGTCGTATTTTTACATACTTAAGGTTTTTTTATCAACATTTCTCTTACCCTAGCATTGGAAATCATAATTAATATTTGTTTTACTGAATTTGTATCAGTTCCGACTTCCGCCATTAAAACTTAATCTGAATGTTGCCAGACGACAGACTATGTGAATTAAATAATTGTAATCGATTGAAAATATCGATATTTTACTAATCCGCCGACTAAAATGACCGGTGATAGGCTACAATAGCTTTTCTCCCGTCGTAATCTAGCTAACACTCTGATGTAACTGATTAGGCGCGAAGTACACGAAGGGCGGGCTTAATAAAAAAAAGTAGTAAATAAACTAAAAAAAATATTATCATTGTGTTTCGTGGTATTTCCTACCGTCAGAAATATGCCGCTGCATTCATACCTAATTAATCTCTTTAAAAAAAACTTAGTACCACAGATATTATTGTGGAACGGTTAGTAGTTGGTACTCAGGTTAGTATTAGTAATTCCCATACATACCTAAATAGTTAATTGTTATATTATAATTATTTTCTTTTTAATTATGTAAATAATATTATTTATAACGAATCGATTTGGTAAATCGATTACTAAAATATTTAACATGGTCACACTTAAACAGATCTAACTGTCAAATCAATGCAATATGTTATTGTTAATATTGTTATGTTATAAGCATCAATGAAATTGTTTCGTGCTGGATGTTTTGGATCGTGTTGAATTTATTCCTCCGTATTTACTTGTTCGTTACAATTTGAAGCTGTCGAGTTGAGCGTTTACTTACGTTTCCCGGTTTCTCCAGTGGTTTTGTTTTGAGATATTAAACTCCTTTTTTAGTGAGACGTGAGCACATTGACGCTGAGCTTTGGACTCTTGTTTTAGTGATGTGACTGGCAAATTGACTCTATTTTAGTTTTTAAGTGAGTCTTGGACTCTTGTTTTACTCCTGAAAAATGTCTGCACCTGGTAGAGGTCGAGTAAACCGCCCTCTCTCTCGCCGATGTGTCAATTGTTCCCTACGTTTGGCGCCTAATCGTCGTACAACGTGAAATCGAAGTATTAGATAAACCAATACTTCTTATCCTTCTGAGATCCTGGGTAACACCTACACCGGTAAGTTTATAATATGTCATTTACAAGACTTATACGAACATTTAGGATGCCTGTACTTGGTCAATCCAGACTGTAAATCTCTATTAAGTATTTCCACTATAACAGAAACTAACGTTTTAGGCAGTGTAAGGTGATCTGTGAGAAAGCCTAGACCATTGCAATGAGCACATGAATAAATGTACGTATTTTCTATTTAGGAATTCACTAATTTATTTTTATTATCTTTTCAGATATTCTCTAATGACGTCCTGTGTGTTGAATGTTTTGTATTATTACAAAACCGGACATCATCAAGCACAACTCTACCCTTGTATCCCTTGCTTTTAGACATCTCAACATATGTTTTGCGTGTGGCATGTCAATTGCAAGTCGCAGAACTCATTGGGTCAGTCAAGACTGTCCTCCAAGGAACGTTATACTAAGATGGACACCAGCTCATCATGTAAGTGTTTTAATTGTGGCATTATAACAATGATTGAACTAATTGTCGCGGGTTCGATTCCCGCACGGAACAAATATTTGTACGACCTACAAGTATTTGTTTGTTGCTTGGGACTATATGGCGTTGTGTGAAATGCCAGGGATATTATATTATTATATTATATATCTTAATATATATAAATTACGTGTCACGAGGTTTGTCCGCGATGGACTCCTAAACTACTTAACCGATTTTAATCAAATTTGTACACCGTGTGCAGTTTGATCCAACTTGAAAGATAGGATAGAAAAAAAAAATATGACAAAAACGTTAGCCACAGCAACGCGTGGCCGGGTCAGCTAGTATTATATTATAATTGAACAAAAATAAATAGTATATAATATAATATAATATTTTCTTATTTTTAGATCTTGAATTTGGAACGAGTTTGTTATGCTTGTTGGGAAGCCGCATCGAGAGGAATACAGAGCCAGGCCGTTGGTGGCGTTAACAGACCCACAGTGGAGTCTGCGCCGGTGACTGATAACATCGTAGACATTGTGATTCCTGTACCACCTCCACTACCTCTGCCGGTTCGACCACCTCAGCAACAACAATTACCTCAAACATATTCAATAATTAATTCACTAAAGTACAAACGGGTTTTGGCAAGTTTACGACATTGCACGTTCCTTGGTTTTGCGAACACTGAACGTCTGTTAGTACCAAGCACTTTAAAGAAGTTTTGTTGTTACCTCATAAAGTATATATTCCCTTCACTGCAAGAATCTGCAGATATCATTTGCATAAGCATATGTTTTTGTTTTTACATCATTCTCACATATAATTGTAAATTCAACATTAATGATGTAACTAATATTTTTGTAAAATATAATTTAAAAGAGTGTCCATGGAGTTTCTTGCCCGTTCTTCTCCATTGGTACCTACGCTTTGGAATGTGCAACTAGCTTCATATTTTCTGACTGACCGACTTCTTGATAATTCAAAAGTGCCTGTAAATGTTTTAATTGAAATAAATGCTTTGAGTTCGAGTTTGAGTTTGACTTTCCAAATCCTTCTGTTGCTCTCAGCATATTCTTAGTAAAACTCAGAACAGGTGATTACTGTCAACTCTTTTTAAAATGCCAAGATCCACTTTGAAAGGAAAAGTGAATATATTGAGAAATTGTTTAAATAAACAGTGTTTCTCGACATTTAGGAATAAATCACACATCTATCCAAAATGTAGCATCACGGAATAGAATCATAGGTAGGTACCGGAGGGTTTTTTTGGGATGCCAACATGGCTTCAAATGTTAAACCTGCCATATATGTGATGGCACATATTATGTTTATGTGCAAAGTAGCGGCAATTATAAATATCATATTATTTTAGATATACTCTGCATAAAAGATCAAGATTATCATTAATCGAATTAAGAAGATTTGCTTTAGGATCTTACCAATTAAAACAGGCAAGATCCTATATGGGGAGCATGTACGGGCGAAATAAGCAATGAACAAATAGAAGAAGATTTGCCCTTAATATTAGGTCAAAAGAATTATCTAGTTAAGGCCAAAATCGAGATATGTGAGTAGCAGGATTTATTACACACAATTAATGATAAGTAGAGAGCAACATACATATAATAATGAAGAGTAAGATTTATTTTCAATGTTCATATTGACACACATTGATAAATATGTTGCTGTGGTGACAATGGAAGGTTGCAAACCTTCCATTCACCACAGCAACATATTTACTGGATGACAAATTGTAATGAAATGCTATTTTGATAGATTTATTTACATTGGTCACGTTGACACAGGTGCAACATTCCATTGTTACCACAGCCAAATATCAAGTGGTAGTTAAATTCTACGACTATAGTTATTTTGTTAGATTAATTAATAATGTTCACGTTGACATACGTGTAACGTTCCATTGTTACCACAGCCAAATGTTTATTAACTTTGATGTAAGGACAAAGCTAAATTGTTCCTAGCACATTAAACGACGGGCAATAAAAAAGTTGCTAATCTCAACTAAGCTCTTTCTGTAATAGTAACAAAGTATTTAGTTTCTCCGACAGGAAATTATCAACAAAGCATTTATTGTGACTTTGCTGACCCATTTTTTCCTGAGTGTACGTATATTTTCAAATTCAAATGGGTCTCGCCTGCTTCCATTGTTATTTGATTTAAAATTTATTTTTTAGCTTTTCAGGTTTTTTTTACCGCAGTCGGGTCTTTAGTTTTTTAATAACTTTTTTTTATTTCCAACTTTTTTTACCGCAGTCGGGTTTCTTTTTTTTTTTTTTATTACTTTTTATAATCATTCCTATAACTGCATCATATAGCTACTGTACACTCAGCGGTAGAAAAGTGGTGCAAATGCATTGGAAGCTTGTAAACAAACTAAGTGTTATATTATGAGATGGCTGTAGGTTTCAAGTGACCCGTTTAGTTTATTTATGTGTAATTTGAAATTAACTTCTGTTTAGATTGACGCTGTCTAAAAACTTAGGTATGCCAGAACAGAGGTGAGTTATTTTTTTTTAAATCGGTAATTGTTTTTTATTGATTACGGGTACAACCAGTCTTGCAAAGGGGTAGATATCGTATTACCCAGTAACTGGGTTGTGGAGGTCAGGGGGCCTAAAAAGGCCACTTTGGCAGAATCGTAAAACAATTTATATCACGCAATTTCATCTGTATGACAGTTTTGTATGGAGATTCGTAAAATGCTATAGGTGCACCTCTGCCTAACTCTACAGAGATAATATAGGTGTGAAACTGTCAAACAGATGAATTGCGTGATATGAATTGTTTTATGATTCTGCCAAAGTGACCTTTTTAGGCCCCCAGATAGACAGTCGCCCATGTAAAATTCTGATATTCAACTGCATCCGGTAAGACTGGAAGCCCAACATAGTTGGGAAAACGCTATGATAGACAGATGATGAATAAAGTAAGCCTTTCTCCAAGTTTTTTGTAAAATCTTTGTCAATACCGAAAACATTAATTTATCTCGTAGAGTGAGTCAATGATAGGTACTTATTTACAATATTCTATTTTAACTAAAAACTAACTGGTTGCCCACCATTTTGCCCACAAAATTTTAGTTTGAACACAACTTCATTGAGCAGTCCTATAATACGTGCTTGCATATTGTTTTAGGGATTTCTCTCGTTCTTCTATTTCTAAAAAAGACAAAAATATAATTGAAAACTTACCTTAAGTTCCTCCATCTTGAATAAAAGACGAGATGTTTGATTCAACTGTGAGTTCCGACTAGGCCACTATGTCGGAGTCTCGGTGTTTACTAGCGACTACTATGTAAATGTAGCCGGTTTATTTATGATAAAGAATGGCATTTATGTAGATAACTCGCTCAATAATATTATTTTGAGATAATTTGTAGGTAATCTGAATTCGAACCCAGACAGCAACTTTACTTTCTGTATTTCATTTCATCACCATCTGCTCACAAATTGGTGAAGGAAAACATCACGCGGAAACTGGCATGTCTTAGAAACAAAAATTCGACGACATGTGACATCCACCATCCCGCACTGGGCCCACGTGGTGTATTATGGCTGACTCCCCTCATAGAGAGGAGGCCTGTGTCCCAGCAGTGGGAGCATTATAGGCTGATTAGGTAAACGTAGGTAGGTACCTATCTAATAACTCACTTCGGAATTTGGACTAACCATTCGAACTTATTTGTAACTAGCTGTTGCCCGCGACTTTGTCTGCGATCCAGAATGAAAAGTAGCCTATATCCTTCCACAGGTCATGGTCTACCCATATGCCAAATTTCATCCATATCCGTACAGCCGTTTTAGCGTGAAAGCGTAACAAACAAAGTATTTTCGCATTTATATTTGTTAGGATTTGAAGTAATTTTTAAAGTCTAATAGAGATGGTCATTGGTTTCTTGAAATATTAGCTTTGGGAGTTATTCGTAATTACCTACACAATGTTAGGTACTAGACATGAATGCTCATAAAAATAAATTAATAATGCTTAGGGACGCGTCATGATTGTTAAAAAGCCCAAGCATTCCTTGATCCTAACCATAAGTAATTGTCTTTTGTTTTTAACCCCAGGACCAATTTGGAAAAATTGACAATAACATTTTTAATAGATATGTAGTAGGTATAGGTGTCGCAGCCAACTGGTTTAATTAGCCGTTTAGGTAACCGCCTAGCCTTTTAACTAAACGGCGCCCGCTCAACTAACTTAAACTAGTAATAGGTTGGAAGTCTGTAACCAATCACGCGCGAGCCGAAATGATCGCAGTAACTAAGCCAAGGCACCCCGACCAAATGGGTTAGGTTAGGTTAGAACTGTGATCAACCGTGAGCACTACTTCCAAAAGCCAGGCGGTTAACTAAACGGCTAATTTAACCAGTTGGCTGCGACATAGGCACTAGGCCGTATTCTCTATGACAGAATGAACGAAATGGCGTGAAATTAACGCGAGATTGGCGGGATAGCTTTGGAATTGACGTGGTTTCGAAGTAAGGAATCATTGAGTTGAGTTGTCGTAGTGAATTAGGGAATCCACACCCTAGGTAGCCCCACTTTACCAGGTTGGAGTTATCATTTCCCACTAGTGTCCGGAACGGTTCGAAGGGACTTCCAAGTGGAAGTTCTACACTATTCTAAAGTCAGTAGAGACCTTCGAAAATGAAAGTCTGATACATACGGTCAACATTTCTAGAAGGATTTTCGCATATACCTACCTACCTACTTACTAACAATCCCAATACGTGGTTCGCATGGACGTAAAAATATCGCGGCGTGATTATAACGTGCACTGGATTTTCAACTCTTGGTTGGAACCGAGTGTTGAGAATTCTATTACATTATATTATACATTATAAAATACTATTACATTTTGAAGTCTCGGCGCTAAGCAGGGTGTTGAAAATCAAGTGCGCGAAAAAATCGCCGCAATAACGCGCCCGAATCAATGAAAACGGTTTTGTACAGGAATTACAAGACATTTTAGAACATACAAAGATCAGAACTTTTATAGATACGAGCACAGACGTATCTAGAACCTCATGTTATTTTAAAGGGGGTACCGCTGAAGGGGTGCCTATGCAGAAGTGTACCTATTATACACCTACATTTCACACACCATCCACCTAGGCATAGCTAGTCTACGCCTCCCAGCCACTCCCAGCTCTATCTGCGAATTAGAGCTGGAGCAGACTTGGCGAAGCGCAGTGAGTCACGGTTTTCGCTGCCAAACAACATCAACTTTGCATTTCCTTCAAACACCTTGTCTGCGTTGCCGTTCTCTCGGACTATAAATCAATCTGTCTAGCCTTTTCCCAATTATGTTGGGTCGGCTTCCAGTCTAAGCGAATGCACCTGAATAGATGCCAGTATTTTACATGGAGTGACTGCCTGTCTGACCTCCACAACCCAGCGATATCCCTCGGTCTCGTTCTCTAGTACCTATTTTCTATTAGTCAATAGAAAGTAGGTACTACAACTAGCGCAAGGTTGATATTGTTTTGGAAGGGCAAACCGCCCTTTACCTACTGCGTTTCGTTTACTAAATAGCAATAAATAATCCAATAACAAACTGCGTCACAGTATTAATAATCTTAGCGAGTGCTTCAATAATATCGGACCAAGGAGGTGTGTATACCGGTGTATGATAATGTTAAAATAACTGGTTTCATACCGTTCTCTCGAGCTGCTTGTCAATCCCGTTTTATAGAAACGAGAAAAACATTTTATACATACCTACTTAATTAAATATTGCTTAATGTGGTGTAATATATCGGTATTTAAGATTCTATAAGAAAATAATGTAGTTTTACAAGATTGTTGCTAAACATAGATGACCCTGCGTTGAAAGCTAAGGTGCAAGGGCTCAAATATATGTAATGTAAGATGTGCTGTGCTATATACACACTTGTTCAAATCTGCATGATTTGGTACATCCGGGCAGCAAAATTGAATATCTTTTTATAGTTGATATGCTGTTGGGGTCTATATTGCGCCACGTGCTGATCCTCAGCCTAGTTTGAATTAATGCTTTTTGATTTTGTTTAAAGCAGCCTCTTCTTAAACTCTCCTCGAGTTTGGGGAAAAGCTGCTCGGCTCGGCTTATCTCGAATTGTGCCGAGCCGGAGCGAACGTGATTCAGCGAGGGTAGATGCCAAACTGAGTAGGTACACATATTTGGTACGTGCCGATCGGCACGTACCAAATATGTGTAGTACATTTGGTAACCACAAGTAAAGCGCGCGTCACTTCGTGAGATAACAGAACTATACTTATCTATATCTGCCATAGAATTTCCTGCCGCTTTGTGAGATAAAATAAGTGTAGGTAGGCCCATCCACACCGAAGTTACTTTTTGAAGAGCAACATTTTACTACATGTTATCACTTAGTAACTTTTAGTACCTACGTGTAGTAAGTTTACTATTTAAACAACTTTTTATCCGTTGTTGCCATTAACCCTTCGTATTAACGTGGATCCACGCGAGACACAATGGCTTTGTTTTTACATTTGCATAAGGTGAAAGCGTCCGGGTAACCCGCGAAATTTAAATTGTAAGTAAACTTGAATTTCGCGGGCTACCTTAGACGCAGAAGATCATACCAATATTTCTCCTCCTGTATAGAGAACAGAACACAGGCTGTCGTGCTTCAGGGCTGCACCTCTGGTTGGAGTTCTGCCCTTCAGGCGTACCTCATGGCTCCACTTTGGGTCCTCTGTTGTTTATATTGTTCATCGCAGATATCAAACAATGATTTCGTCATTCGTATATTTTACTTTATACTGATGACATTAAGATTCATAAAGTTGTGCGAGACATGTCAGTTGCAAGATAACCTGTATAGGTTTGAAATATATTGCATCCGTAACAAATTCGAATTAAATGTCTCTAAAATTCTAAATGCTTCCTCCTAACATTCTCACGTTGTATGTACTTCTTTGATAAGTTTTAGTTACACCATGAACGATCAGCTCATTAGCAGGCTAAATAGCATAAGAGATTTAGGGGTAATCATAGACAGCAAGCTTCTGTTTGATCAACATGTAAATAGCATAGTTACAAAAGCATGATTACGCTCTACGCACCAGTCTGTTTTAGACTGGTTAAATTTTGTATTGTTCTTTATTTTGGCACCCATTTTGAATACGCGTCTCAGGTTTGTAACCCGCAGCATGAGACTTATAAGTCCTAGATAGAAGTAGATTATACCACTACCACTTTCTTCCTCTGGAGATGAGAAGTTATATTGGCGACATGAGTTTACTGTTGGGTATCGTAAATGGCCACATTGACTGGCCTGAACTCGTTGCTAATCTGTCATTACGCACGAATCTGATGGGATTACGTCAACGGCCAATATTAAATGTACCTTTTGCAATGATAAATATTATAGGCGGAATGTTTTCTAAATAAGAAGTGCACTTAGTTTTAATAGGCTTCCTAGGGACCTTAATTTCGATTTGTTCTGCAACAGTGTGCCAGTTTCTTGAAAATGATCAAAAAGTTGGTTTTTAAAGCAGTGTATCTCATAAACCGTAAATATTTTAAAACAGTGATGGAACTCAAATCATAATTAAACGTACATTAATGCATCAAAAAAATTTTCAAATACACCTCTGACATTTCTTTAAAAGCAGTTTATCCCTTCATTAACAATTTTAATTATAATTAAAAATATACCATTAAATTGCTAATGCCAAACTGCATTCAGTGATGGATTATTTATTATTAAGTAGTTTGTAAATAGATACATAATTGTATTAGCCTATAATGTTCCCACTGCTGGGACACAGGCCTCCTCTATGTGAGAGGGAGTGGGCAGTAATCCACCACGCGGGCCCAGTGCGGGTTGGGGATGTGCAAATAGATGATTGTTTCATATTTTGCAATAAATTACCAGCGTTGTGTCATCGCGCTTCTCTTTCTTTTCTATGCAGTTCGATAGTGACCGCACTTTAGGTCACGTAGTCGCCTTAAGAGATTTTAGCACAATCATTTTTTAAGGATAGTTAACTTATTTACTACTCTCTTAATACCTAATTATTATTTTCCTTTATTTTATCGATATATACATATAAATTATATTTTTAAATATTAGAACATAAAAAACATTTAAAAATATAAAAAATAGTAGCCCACCGGTATCGGGAACAGGGTCCAAGCTACCGGTGGTCAGGGTTCCAGAGAGAGGAACCTCCTAACAATGCGGGCCGTGTCCAGAAGTACTGCTTTCTGAATCAAGCCCTTTATCCAGCTGCCTAACGCGAGCCTCTTCAGGTGTTGGTCGAGGCTCTTGGCAATCAGCCCATTGGCTGTCACGACTATCGGCACAATGATTGCTGAGTCATCATCCCACATGTCGACAACCTCGCGAGCCAAGTCAAGATACTTGATTTGTTTATCTTTCTCGGCTTTCACGAGGTTCTCATCATGCGGGACGGTTATGTCAACAATCATTGCGCGCCGCTCTAATCGATCCATCACCACTACATCAGGCTTATTGGCAACAATAGTCCTGTCAGTGATGATGGATCGATCCCAGTACAACGTGATATTTCCATTTTCGAGAACTGGGTCGGGCACATACCTGTAGTACGGTACCTCCGATTCCACAAGGCTGTATTTCAGAGCAAGTTGCTGATGGATTATCCTGGCTACAAGGTTGTGTCTATGCAAGTACTGTCCGTTAGCTTGACGAGAACACCCGGAGATAATATGCCTAATTGATTCCCCCGGCCGGTGGCATGCCCGACGCAGATGTCAACAGTGCCGTCTTTCACAATATATCTCCGGTAATTGTTGACAAAACCTTCGGTTTCTCCAAAGACTACCTAATTATTATTAACTTGTGTGTACTTTCTTTTTCTTGTTATTAGCTGTTTTTTGATATTACATTAATTATGTCTTTGCTTTGTTATTCTGTAAGCCTTCTTTATAAATAAAACATTACAATTTACTTCCGCAAATATTTATTATAATATTGTTTATATGAACAATAATGTCAAGCGATATTAAATTCGAATTGCCTATTTTTAACAGAGTTTAGGACATTACAATGCTGATATACTACAATGGGTATGTTGCGACGTGTCTCCTCAACGATTACGAGAAATATCTACAAAATAGAAACTTTAAAGTTCTTTGGAATTAATTGTTTGTAGGTAAATAATATGTAAGGCCCATCGTTTACTTTCTCATTCATCACCAGCGATATCATGTTTCATGCATGATGGGTCATAAAAGTGACAATATTTTATTAAAAGGAGAATTGTAATTTCAATAATACTAAAAAAACTATTTAATGGCCTGTATGGAAGGCACTATCTACCAGATAAATTCTAAACTAGAAAATAATTTATATGAAATTATCCTCTAAATAATTTAACCGATAGATAGTTTTCCGGAGGTGGTGGACAAGGCCACGTTAAGGTATACATATTTATGTTGCTTAATCAGCCCATAACGTTCCCACTGCTGGGACACAGGCCTCTCTGTGAGGAGTGGGCTGTAATCTACCACGCTGGCCCGCCGACGTGCCGCTTTCCTCACGATGTTTTCCTTCACCATTTTGAGAACAGTGGTGATGAAATAATGTACACAAAGTGCCTACTTGGGTTCGAACTCCCGACTTACAACTCGTATATTTTTTATATAAGATATTTATGTAAATAAGGCAAAGTATTATATATTATAAAGTATAAATATTGATACCTACATAATTCTGGCAAGATCCGCAAACAAGAAAATCTTTGAAGAGACACTCGCCTATGACAAGAAGGGAGAGGTAATGATACAAATTACATTACAATAGTAAAATAGCTTCTACATTATACAGCAGTAACATTATTATTGTTCTTAATAATACTTAGTGTATCTACCGGAAGGGGATAGGCTATAGAGTTGATATTTGCTTACAGTACGCATATGATCTTTGTGATACAGGCATCCTTATTCCTGAATAGAGGGAAACCCACTTATATTCTGTTTCATTCGCTCTCTTTTATTAATATAAACTCTTAAAATCATTAAACAATTTAGTAGGAAAACGTTTAAATAAAATAACTCACCGCAGCTTTTATAAGGATTTATATTATTTGTATAAACGTGTTGTGCGCAATTTTTTGGCTTGAGTAAAATAATATTATCATCTATTTTTACCGAAAATGATTAATGACTGATGAAATTAATGAAGGATGAGTGAATGAATGACCGAAAAAAATTATCTTTACGCTTGAGTCATATTTGCCTGTATAACACAACCACGAAAGTCAGATGCGTTTACTATAAGCAAATAACATAGTCTATTATTTAAGACATTGTACAATAGAACGGAAGATACAGTCGTGATTTAAATAAAAAAATAATTTAACAAAATAAATAACGATTATAGCCAATTCATATAAACATAGGCAAAAAAGAAACGACATTTTTGATTTGCAGAAATAATTTTGTAATTTTTACTGAGAGTTTTATTACAGTTAGTACAGACGCCAGCACATCAAGCTACCCGAAACTGTCAAATTTTTCCAATCAACCTTGAACCTTACGCTTCAGTTGAAAATCTATTAAAGAAATTTGACAGATTGTAGTAGCTTGATGTGCTCTGTAGATTGCAATTTTTATAAAACTTAATTCATTAATAGATAAATTCAATACCATGAATCTTCAACAGCGCAACAAATTGGTAGAATAAATCGAAATGACCGAATATGTGTATTTATTTATCTATTATATTATAAAAGTCTTCGAATAACTTCTATTGATTAATCCTTGCATTTATATTCAAATAATTATAATTATCTAATACTAAAAGCTAAAAACATTGATCTAATATTATGCATAAACAACAAACTTAATGGTAAACAACACAAATCACAGTTACGTAGCAAATAGAGTGCAGGCTATTTTTACATAGAAACGAGAATAATATCAAAGAGTTCTAAGCACGAAGAACCAAATCAAAAAAAAAAAAACTATCCATGGTGAAATTAAATTAGCTGGTGAAACTGCACACAAGTGATGCGTATCGATATCTCACACATACGATAAATTAAAACAAAGTTTTTGTTGACTCGCACATAAGTACAAAACAAGGACTATATTTTTAGACCCAAGTAAAAGACAACAACGAGCCATTATTGAAATTTGAACATTATTCCCACATCGTAAAGGTTCTCATTACTATAACTGACATCAAAATCCAAGTCAATTGTATGATGACTTTATCGTGCTCGGAATAAGGTTCAAAATAAAATAAGTGGCACGATAACAACTCACTTTGACCTTTCATATTAACAGTTTATGGTTAGTTTGAAATTCAAAAGGAGTCGTGGTGGCAGCACCATAGCTAAGAGAAACATTCTCTTTGGTACAGAACCGGCGGGCGCGGGCAGTGCGAATAGCATTGATGTTATTACCCTAATTTGAAGTAAAAATAGCCTTAGTATAAGCGCAATCACATACACAACAAATATTAAGAACAAGTTTATATATAAGTAGAGATATATTATAAACAAAGCAATAAAAGACAATACAAGAAATAAATTCGTACACGAATACATAGAAAACATTCATATAAATAAACTGCAGAAAAGTAGAACACTTATTAATATCTATTATTATTTATGTATTCGGATACCTATGTAAAACTATATTATTATGGAATTTTAATTTGCAGTTAGATTATAATGTTTCGTAACGCCACGTAATTTTACCTCTATGATACATTTTGAATTGATATAATAAAAGCAAACTTGTATTGTTTATTTATTCGTAATGAATTATTGAATTAATCCTGTATATGGAATGCTCGATTGCGGTTTTGTTTATTGCCTCTAATTTCCAGGAAACCGATTTTTAAAGTATAAAACCGCAAAACATCTGAATGTTTTACAGCACAACGTGTCATACCGATAAAAATACGTGACGTCACAGTTGACGATGCGCTAATACCTACCCTAAATATACATTAATATCACACGGCCTTACAGCGGCCTAATACACATACGAAATGATATACGATTGATATATTTGGTAACGAGCGAACAACCGTCAGAAAATTGTTCTAATAGCATAAATAACTTTTTGAGACCTTTTCAACGAAATATTAAAGCTAATAACACCATCCCTCCAACCCCGGGAACGTTCCTTTTTTGAATAAAACGAGACAATTTTTAAAACAAAACCGTTTTAAATTAGCTTTAAAAATAATAAAGCTACAAAAGGTCTGTAGTAAAAAAAAACAAAATTTTCCCCATACAAAATCTACTAAGCCGTCACACGAAGCATACTCATTCTGTAAACTTGTAAATCGATATCCATTTGTACCGATTTCCGAATGTTTCGAGTAATCGATTATTGGTTAGAGGATATACTTTCGCAGACCAAGTTTCAGAATAGCGCGAATTCACAGTACACTTAGCCATAGCTCTCTCTTCCCTCACTGTTCCCTTTATATAATGCTAATAAAAGCGCACTTTGTTCGGAGACGCACTAAGCCCACGTTCGCGCGAACGTAAAATTATCTCGACGGGATTTTTTCACGCACTGGATATTCAACTTTCGGTGTTGAGCCGAGCGTTGATAATCCAACAGAGCGCATCCCAGTGCGTCAATAAAACACACTGCTGGATTTTCAACTCTCGGCGGTAAGCAGAGCGTTGAAAACCCAGTACGTGAAAAAAATATCGCCGCAGGATAAACGCGCTCGTGCTAACCTGGACTAACACTTAATTTTAGTGCTTCTTCTAAACAAGTATACAACAAATAGATTTACAAAATATAATTACATAATATACATTTGGGAAATGTGACCAGAACAAAATATAAACAATATTATTTTAATACAATTTTCAAAGTATCAGCGCATTAAGGATTAACTCTGGCCGATTTTAAAATAATTGATTATTATTATTTCATATAAGAGCTAAATATGTATGATACATGTTTTATAATATTTGATTTGATATCATTATTTTTCATGTTTATATTCATGCTACAAAGTCAGAAATCATCTTCAAAGCCACGACGATTTATACGAACGAGAAAAAAAAGGGAACCCATAATAAGATACATAGATATAACATTATTTAAGACAGGCAAGGTTTAAACGACATTTTGAAAAGTATCTTTTGCTATTTCACTTTTGAACTTGATAGTACTTTTGTGGCTGACTCTATGGATATTTTTTATCTTTTATAGCATTAATATAAACACTATATTAATATCATAGTGGAGTATTGTGACCTAATATTACTATTAAACGTGAGAACATGTAACTACGTAATAGCAGTATACAAACTGGAATCGATACATTAATCATTAATAATATTATCATCAAAATACATAAAGAGAATCATTGACAAACAATTAATGGTAAATAATAGTTATTATTAATTTGTTTTTGAAGCAAAAGACGACAGTACAACCTTTTTCAATTGTCTTTGGTAAGCTATTGAAGCTAGGAAATGTTTGGAATGTCATTTTAAAAGAAAAAGTACTAATCTTCTATGTGCAAGAAATCTATTTAGTATAAATTTCGTCGTTTGCTTCTAAAATCAAGGAAATTAACTATCACGATCGAAACCTTTAACGTGGAGGCGTAATTATTTTTTACAATTTAACTAAATTGTGCTCGCAGAACGCTTTTTCTGTCTCACAGAGGAAAGTTATTGTTATTAAGCTTAAACTGAGTATTTGAGATTTTTCTATCGATACTTTAACAACAACATGTAATCAGTCACGAAAAAATACAGGAGAATAGAAGATACTGCGGTTATGTCCCGAGCTGTAGTATGGCAACTGGGGATAGAAGCCATGTCTTATTTGCCCCAACATTCTGGCTGATACTGTCAGATTTAGAATGTCTTTCAACTGCCACTTACTCTCATTTTTTTAAACCTGAAAGTCTTAGTAAGTAGTTTTTATGATTCGCTGACCAAAATAATATAGCCAGTCATCATAAGATTTTACAACGTACCTGGGGTTAAAACGGGCTTTTATTAACCCCTTACTAATAAATGTATTATATCAAATGAATAGTTACACACCGATTTCTCTCTTTCAGTCGTCAGTAATTTGACTTTCGACAGAAGACAAAGCGTCGTGTAACTATACAGATGCTATACAACGTTTATTAGTAAGAGGGTAAGTATACAGGGAGCCATGTCCCACGCACAATGGGCCATTGAAGGATTAAGTGCGGAAACCAAACCCATAACATAGTACATCCACGATAACAGTTTGCGCGTCGACGACCCTGCCAGCCTCTATCATGCCACTAACTGTGTATATAACTGTATATATGAATTTCAATAGTATGTTTTGTGGTATTCAGCTGCATCAGGTTAGACTGGAAGCCGACCCCAACATAGTTGGGAATAGGCTAGGCAGATTGATTTAGTATGTTTTGAAAGCTAGGACCCACTTATATGGTGTTGTTAAAGTCGATAGATAATAATTATTATGTAGTTCACTAGGTCCTCTATGTTGAGTAGAAGGAGGCAAAAAAGCGCTTATAATTAAAAACTATAAATTCACATTTCCTATTATTGTTAAGTCTAAAACTGCCCAACTACAAACTAGTGGTAAGATTCGATGACCAGGAACTATTGGCATCTCTGTACCTCAATTTTATACTTAAAAGCCTCATTTTAATACTTGCACCTATTATACGTCGAAATTTCAATAATACTTTTCATTGGATTTACCCCAAATATATTGCTTCCTCATAACACAAAATAAGTACATACAAACATTTTTTACCCATTCCACATTCTATTTTTATCGATATCGATACTATTCATACATCCTTAGCTCAATTCTAGTATTGAAATCTTACCACTAGTGACGTAGCTTCACATCGTATGGTCGCATTACTGTTGCGGTAACATATGCGACCAGGCGGCCTCGTATTTTGTGTGCGCTGAACTGCACGCAGATTTCGTGGCCTCGACCACGCTTAGCGGGAATGGCTCACACTGAAAGATAAAATGTGAAGTTGATACTTGGTCATTGTATACTTGTGTTAGGTAAAAGAAATTCTAAACTGTCGATAAACTCGATGCAAAAACATTGAGTGGATAATTATCCACTTGATGTGATAATGTATGTATGCAAAATTCGTAGACATAATTATACTAAAAACTAATGATATCTAGTTAAGCCATAGTAGGAATAAACTTTTTTTTTGTTATGTCTATGCTGTCCCACTACTGGGCAAAGGCCTCCCCAAGTCCTTCCAAGAACTCGCGCCACCCCGAACCTTATATTAAAAATATAATATGTGAAAACGTAAAATGTAAAATACTGCTGGCCGGAACGCGCTCGCTGTCACCCGCCACTCGAGTTGCGCGGGACACTGTGGTTTTCGTTCGGCGACACTATCGTGCAAAGATCGCGTGGGAGGAATATTACTTTACTGAACCGTGTACTTTCGAGTTAAAGCTCTTTGCAGTTTGAATTAAAACATGAACTACGAAAACCGACTTTACTGCTACTAAATAAGGGTGCTGTCATTTGACTTTGACGGTATGTTTGTTAAAAAATTTTTGACTTACAGTGAGCGCACAGAAGGCCTGTTCGACGGCCGCGATGAACCTCTCGAGCTCGGCACTGCTGGCCAGCACCAGCGCCAGCCCCGCGCCGCGCTCGCGAGCCTCACACACGCTCCACTCCTGAATAAGAATAAAACATATATATTTACTAGCTGACCCGGCCACGCGTTGCTGTGGCTAACGTTTTTTTTTATTTTTTTTTTCTATCCTATCTTTCAAGTTGGATCAAACTGCACACAGTGTACAAATTTGATTAAAATCGGTTAAGTAGTTTAAGAGTCCATCGCGGACAAACATAGTGACACGTAATTTATATATATTAAGAAGATATTTTATTTATGACTATAAAAATATGTATTGGGTATATTGAAACTGTTTGTTTTCCCCATTACTTGTCCCTGAAAGTTCATTAGAAAACCAACGTCAGATGGCATCTGTCTGGCATTAATTCTGAAATTAATCTTTTTGACGCAGCCATGAGGTACACTCAATTTTAGTTAAAACATTATTTTCAGCATAATGCTAAGACCCTATGCGAGACAGCCCCAGCGCTGGTTTTCAGCGACAGCCGGCGTTGACGTAATGACGTCAACCGGTGCAAATAAGAAAAAAAAAAAAAAAAAAAAAAAAAAAAAAATGAATTCTCAATTCAAAACTTACCAAACAGCACCAGTTTTCATCAGTATCTGGTATTTTAAACGCCGTCAAGTTCTTGATGGACCCACAAGCTAGGATCTCGATGTCTGTCCGCATCTCTTCTATGTATTCTGAAACAAGTCATTTACATTTGTATTCACATAACAAAATATCTGAGGTAGTTGTATTTGATTTTAGACTAAACGCGCGTATTCGCCCGACTATTCTGACATAGTAAGTGAGCTCTCTCGAAGAACGCACGAAAATACACCAAAGAGTATTTTCAATACTAAAATTCCTCAAAATGCTGTTATATTTTGCAACACGTCTTTTTCTTCCAAACATTCCAGCCATCATCTTGAAATACACTGCCTTTCAAGCCATATCATTTTCACAATTCATTCACACATAAATTAACATGACGCGTGTATTGCCCGATGGGTTCGGCATTTCGCCCATTAAGTACTATGTAAGGCTAGTCCTAAGTACAGGCTACAAATCCAGACTCCGGTCTGCTACTGAAAAATTCCAGAAGGAAAAACCTAATAACACTTTGTCTGACCCGAGAATCTAAGCCAGGACCCAGCAGTAGCAATTCAGCTTTTTTAAATTATTGTTTGCTTATACTCGTAAAAAAGGCCCAGGAGCAGAGGGCGGGATGAGCTAGTCCTTTTCAAAGGCTTGGCCCACAACTGCATTAGAACGGGAATAGTGGAAAGAGGGAAGCGAGGCCTCTGCCATGTGGGACCACATAGGCTTATAATAATTTAAAAGAGTAGGTATGGAGTTTAATGCCCATTCTTCTCCATAAAGTGGCAACTAGAATAAATTATATTTTCTTGTAAATGTTGATATTCAAAGTGCCTTTCATGTGCTTAATTGAAATAAATTATTTAACTTTGACTTCAATTTATTGGAGTCGGTGGATACGTGTTTTTCTTTGATACATCACAGAAGTCACCCCGTCGTCTCTTTGTAGTCATAATATGTTTTACACAATCCATTCATCTATCTTAATTATTTTTTACAAATTTTCCTCTAAAATGCTGCATCTACATACCTTTGAGCAGCGCCTCAGAGCCCCTATCTTTAAGATAAGCGGCGGCACCAGTCACAAAGGCAAGATCGAGTGTATCCCGCACACTGATGACCTCGTGTGGTGTCACCAGTAATGTGCACGCGGGCGGAGGCCCGGGCCGCTCGCATGACTTCTTAGCGCCGTCCTTTTCTTCAAGTGCCTGAAAAAAAGAGAGAGAAGTTTGTATATTCCTCAATAATAATATGAAAAAATGCGAAAGTAACTCTGCTTATCTGCCTGTTACCTTTTTACGCTTTAATGCCTAAACGGATTTTGATGACATGGATAGACTGCAACCTGGATTAGGTCATAGGATACTTTTTATTCCAGTAGTACGACCCCGTGGTATAATTTCTCTATACATTTGTGTGCTTTAAAGTATTCTTTTTTTTTTGTAATGTAATTTTTGACGCGAGCAAAGCCTATACAAATAAATAAAATTAAAGTGTCTGTTTGTAATGCCAAAATAACAGCTTTTTATTAAATGAATATGAAAGTATATACGGTACTTTTAACAAAAACACAACTTTGTTTTTTTTTGTCTGTTTGTCTGCTGTAACCTCCGAAACGGTTGGACCGATTTTGATGGGACTTTCACTGGCAGATAGCTGATGTTATAAGGAGTAACTTAAGACTTTTATTTTAGAAAAATAATTAAGGTTCCGCGTAAGAAAATAAAACGCATGAAACCCAATTTGTTTTCCGACATGCACACAAACTGAGTCGCGGGCACAGCTAGTGAAATAATATGACACGTACTAAAAGCTTATTTTAGAGCTGTGACACAACATAAATCGAAAGGTGGGTTCGTTTATTGATTCTTCAATGACCGTTGCGCACCGTAAAAACTCAACACTGAAACACTTGAGAACTGAAATGTGAAGCTTTATTGGTGACGTACATACGTACAACATTGACATTTCTGGTAGTCTAAAGTACACATCCTGCACACCACTGAGAAGGATTTCATTTTGATTATGGTTCAATCTCGTTTTGGATCTATATGACACGGAAGGAAACATGGTACATGAATAATAGTCATTGTTTGTTTGTGAAATAACATAATAATTATTATTTGGCATTTTACGTGATTAACTTTCCCATCTCCTTTGTGGAACTTCTCAGATTGTCGAGAGAGTACAATACTAACAAACGATTTAATTTCAGTATTAGTAGAATATTCACTAAGGGGATAAAGCAGGGCAGCGGGATTGTCCGAAAGGGTTACCGCTGCCCCGGAACATACAGGGCTAAGGAAGGAACACGGATGGGTTTTAGTCAGTAAGAGTCTGACACTCCCTTCCGCTCCACCCAGAGCGGGAGGGGTCATTTGATGATTTCCAATCATTAAAAAAAAAAAGTGTCTTATGTCACGGGCGCTATATTGATTTAAGCTCGCCAAAGACGAAGACACATTTATCCCTGAGGAGAATACTCTATTTTAAATAGCTTCTGCGAGATTATAAAAAAGCCATTCGTAAGTTTTCATAGGAATTTTAGTTGAGGTCACAAATTCAAATCACATTATTGACCAGCGGATTATAATGAATTTCAGTACAATATTATTGCCCTGCACTCTATAGTCTAGCAAGGACCCTATGGTCATAATGACTTACTTTAGGGTTGCATGACATATAATTTGACATTATAAAGAAGGTAGTTTGAAAATAATATTACCTGTGCAGCATGTAACAACAAGCTCTGCAGCCACGAAGACGCGGTGGCATCGTCCGGGGCCGCCAGCAGGAGCCTGCTGTTGTCTGCTAGGGCGATCTCGAAGCAATGCGGCCTCCGTGAAGAGTCCAGGTGTCTTCTGACTCCTAGTACCGAGCGGAGTGCGATGTTGTGCGGCAGCGGGGACGTGCCGTCTGAGGAATGGGGGCCCCAGTGTAGGACACCGGCCCTGGTGACAAAGAATGTTTGTCTGTTAAAAAGTGGTCAGATACTGTTACACATATTAATTTTTATATTTAAATCTACACTGAAAGAGTTCTAAAGTGTAAATAAGAAAATGGCGGCCAGACCAGTTAACAAACCGATTTATGAATTTTAACTTGTCTCAGCATTTTCGCAGAACAAAACAAGAGTGAAAGAATAGATGACTGTGTGTTAAAAGTGGTTTTGCAGATGGCCGTCATTACCATCATCATTCTCCTGCACTTATCTCAATTTATTTTGGGGTCGGCGCAACATATCTTTATCATGCTGTAACATATATGTCGTGGATTCAAAACGGAGCGTCATGTTGAACCCACTTGGGTGTGTTCGGAAACGGAAGTTGGCAACACTGTGCGAGCTGTCAATGTCATTTTGAGTTTGCGCGGGAAAAAGAACGGTGACAGAGGACGGCTGTCATTGAAAGTGCCGATACTTTACGAATTAGTCGAATAGAAAGGACTCTTGTGTTTACGAACGTGGTGATCAGACACAGAACTTACGGACGTGCTGCTAACCTCGCGCCGAACTCGCCGCGTTTCGATAGGAATCCAGTTCCACCCGATTCGTGTGTTTGATCTAATTAAAACTGCAGAGTGCATATTGAGCCTTACTTCGCTTCGGCTACAACAATGGACGACGACCAGTCCGGCAACGATCGCCCACATTCTCATTTGTCATATACGAGGGTCATTCAATAAATACTTAGCCTACAAAAAGTAAACGAAAATTTTGGAAAAGTGGCAATTTAATTTTTCAACATAGTCTCCTTTTAGTTCGATACACTTAGCCCAGCGATGCTCCAACTTTTTTAACCCGTCCGAAAAATAGTTTTTGTCAAACTCTGCAAAATAGGCCTCCGTGGCGGCGATGACCTCCTCATTTGATCCATATCTATTCCCGGCGAGTGATTTTTTCAGATTAGGAAACAGAAAGAAGTCACAAGGGGCCAAATCTGGAGAATACGGTGGATGGGGCAGCAATTCGTAGCGTAATTCGACCAATTTGGCCATGGCAACGGCAGACGTGTGAACCGGTGCGTTGTCGTGGTGAAACAGCACTTTTTTCTTCGCCAGATGGGGTCGTTTTTTCTTTAATTCGGCGTCGAATCGGCCCAATAAATCGGCATAGTAAAGCCCTGTAATTGTTTTACCCTTCTCGAGGTAATCGATGTAGATCACACCTTGTGAATCCCAGAAAACGGTAGCCATAACTTTTCCGGCCGATTTTACAGTTTTCGCCTTCTTTGGAGCACGTTCCCCGGTCTGGATCCATTGTTTTGATTGCTCCTTGGTCTCTGGTGTGTACCAGTGGATCCCGGTTTCATCGACGGTCACAAAACGACGCAAAAACTCCGCTGGATTCCGCTTAAACAGCGCCAAACACGTCTCCGATGTGGTCTCACGGTTGCGCTTGTTTTCTGGTGTGAGTAAACGCGGCACCCATCGCGCCGACAGCTTTCTCATGCCGAGTTCCTCGTGAAGAATATGATGCACTGTTCCTTCTGAAATGCCTACAGTCTCAGCTAGCTCGCGAACCTTCAATCGGCGATCTGCCAATACGAGATCATGGATTTTTTTAATGTTTCCCTCCGTAGCAGCTGTTTTCGGTGCACCTGGACGTGGTTCATCAAAAACCGACGTACGGCCACGTGCAAACTCGTTGAAACAATTCTTGACGGTGGTCATCGATGGAGAAGAGTCACCGTACACAGCATCCAAGCGCTCTTTTATTTCGATGCGCGTTTTCCCTTCCAAAAATAGGAATCGAATCACCGAACGATATTGCTCTTTTTCCATTTTTGTAAAACCGATCGACACGTTCGCTTCCATAAGTTGTCAAGTTAAAACAAATGCAAGGGATTGGAATGAAAATTTAAAAAAAGAATTAAAAAAGAATGTGCTACACTGTGGTAAAACTCTTTTGAAACTACAGCGCCCTCTGGCGATGAGGCTAGGTACTTATTGAATGCACCTCGTATTTATTTTGTTTTGGTAGACAACCCTTTATAATTAAGGTGTAGGTAAGGCTTTTCGACTAGACCAGTAATCAAACCAATCTCTATGACTTTGACTTATCTTTCTATTTTCACAGAACAAGACGAAAGTGAAAATGCTAAGGTACAAAAGATAAGAGAATGGATGACGGGGATAAGACCCGTTTAAGACAATACCATCTCGAGAATAATAAAAACAGGAAAACGATCAGTTACAAAAAAAAGAAAAAAAGCACGTTTATTTGCGGCAACTATAAAGCATCCAAAAAAAAAGCAATTTTGGAGAAAACATGCGTCACATCCACGCAAAACGGCCACATCCCAAACTTTCTATGTCATGCCTCACCTAAATATTCATTTAAAGTCTTAGGCCTTAATTAGATCCCCTTAAAGATAAGATATTTACCTGAGCAAAAAGTAACATGGCTCGAACCGCCGGCTCCTATCCGTCCGGCACATGAGGTACCCTTCTAACGGCGGGGCGAAGGCACCGGGTGCTTCAATGAGACGGTCGCCCGCGTCGCCTGAACAGACGCGCCCGTAGAACAAGATTTGCGGTATCTGAAACAAAATGTTTGTAATACAGTTCCCTTTAACTCTCTCTTACCGAATGTGTGTGATTTCACATTTTAAAGGCAACTGTACATCTTATTGCAAGCCGCATTAAGATTATAATAATAGAAGTTCTCATTTTGGCTTTCTTTGTTCGACGAAAACCGCCTTATTGCCAAAGTGAAAGATTTTCCTCATACCAAGCCAATACAGGGGTTATTTTAAATTGGGTAGCTAAACATTAACACAACTGAAGCCGGATTCATACTACTGTGTTGTGTCGTGTCGTTACGCCTTCTGACGCAGCGTTGGCCAATCAAAACTCGTTGTAATTTGACGTAGTCCGGAACAGATTCATTTGATTGGTGTATCCCTAGTCACGACACAACACAACACAGTAATGTGTCTGTGGCTTAAGTCATAATTATGTTACTAGTTTAATAAAGATATTATTATTAAATTTCGCTGACGCAAAGTATATCGATATCTAACCACGATAAAATAAAAGGATTTAATGTATTTTTTTAAAGGTTTACGACCTTTGTTACTATTGAAGTATGAGTTGCGTTAAGATGTTTTCTTATGTTTTATCGTGTATATCGACACCCATCACGTCTATGAAGTTTACACAACAAAAACGAGATTTTTTAAATTTATATTTCAAGTGTATAATAACAGCGGTCGATGACCCCACAAAAAATAAAGTCAAATTAATTTATTTATTGTTTTATCATTTGTTTTTAGATTTCGATACCCATCGCGTCTGCGGAGTTTAGCTAGCTAATTTAATTCAACCCTGTATATGACGCTATTTTGAGCGAGACAGAAAGGCGATAATTATAACTTCTTGCTCTATTTCAGTTTATTATTTAACATACCAACAAGTTTATCGGGCGTAATGAGACAACGACGTCCCAATATTCTTCTTTCACCAAAAAGTACTGGCTGGAAACAACTTTGTTGGCATCCCTTATCTTTTAAATATACTAGTAATATAACTAACATACAGCCAATAACCGATTATCCGAAAAAACACGTTGACCATTCTCTTGCATACATGTAGTGATAACGGTTTTATCATAATATTGTTTTTGTTTC
Organism: Gortyna flavago; assembly: GCA_963669345.1. Lineage (NCBI taxonomy): Eukaryota > Metazoa > Arthropoda > Insecta > Lepidoptera > Noctuidae > Gortyna > Gortyna flavago. The sequence goes on from OY770144.1 coordinate 5,395,722, forward strand.
ATAGAGCAAGGTCAAAATGAAAGTTCGTATTAATTATTAAGACTTACCTATCAGGTCGAGTACCTTAACAACTCGAATGTTGATGTAGATGAAGAGAAGAAATTGAATATTTTTTCAAAAAATTATGTTTTTTTTTATACTGGCCGCCGATTGAGTCTAAGGAAATTAAATCTTAATTCAAGGCAATAAGACTCAATTTTAAATGCATAAAGTAATGCAAGGGTCAACACGATTTTCTTAATAATAATAGTTAGCTTTAAAGAATTAAAGTTTTAGTCATTGTATTAGACTTTTAAGTCAATACTCTAATTGGGGTGTAAGCGGTCTTGCGTTAATTATGTTACACATTGTATAAAAAAAATCTAATTCTCAGAGTCAGTTGTGCAGCCGTTACTGGCCGATAATAATAAGCCTTTTCGGTATAAGACCTTTTTTACACCTTTTTGGTCCCTGGGTTTATGGACTCTCATCATCATCATCATTTGCCTAGCCTTTTTCCACATCCACCATACTCTAGCCTAAAAAAAAAGATACATACCCGCCTCTCGTGCCTCTGCCTGGCCACCGCGGCTGCCAACTCCCGGCATCCAAGCGGGATCATGGCCGGCGGTCGCTGGATACGTAGCGGTGACGTCCGTGCACTCCACTCGAGAGAGGACGCGAATCGAGCCCCGAGTGTAGCCTCCCCGGTGATGATAGAACAGGCTATGTTACCTGCGATGTCCAGGATTTGTATGTACTGCGCTTCTGGGCCCACCTATGTAAGAAAATATAGTAATAAATCGGCAAGCGTTGAGTAGGACGCCCCTAAACTAGATGGAACGACGACTGGCGACCTTAGAAAGGTGGCTGGGATATGTTGGCTGCGGAGGGTGTTGTTGCGCAATTTGGGAGGATCTATTAGTGGACTGTGATAGGCTGAGTTGATTGATTGATTCAAAATGAGAAAGAAACGATTGAGTAAGAAAAAAAAAAAGTAAAACATAAAACTACAGAGCCGTGGGAATAGCTTATATTTGATTCGTTTTGGAATTCGCTCGGTGTAAAATAACCCACGACAAATGACACTCGTAAAATCACGAGATGTCGCAGAGGCACGTATCGGGAGAATATTTTTGCCGTCGACAGTCGTATCAGGCGATGAGGCAGGATAAGCTTCAGCTAGGTCCCAGTGAGTCATTATCCGCATATCACTACAAGTATCCAGACCTTCAGGCTTCTTTCTGTCTTTGCGTAGAAACTGCCAAACGCATTCGTATGTATAAGTTTCGACATAATATTTTACGTGTTTTCGGGGCATGACAAATGGTCACCCATCCAAGATCTGACCTTCGCGAAGAACCATCTACATAGCTGTGTTTTACCTACGAGCTCCTCAACAATCGAATTGTTCAAAAGACAAACAAACGATAAAAGACAATAGACATTACAAATTAATGTGCACTTGTCTGCATAACAAGGGGCATTGATTTGAATAATTATTATTATAAACAGCTTTGCGTACCATAAGGACGAGAATATGATGATCCACTATGAGCTAAGTAAATCGTTATTCTAACGAGTCATTGAAATCGTTAAGATATTATTGACCCAGCTTTAATGTCTGTAATTGTATAAACATATACATTTCTCAAGGTTTAGACATAATTGCATATAGAGCAGTGTAATGGTTTTGATATGCATTTATTAGAGCTTGTTTCCGCAAATTTCGAAATAGCTTCAGATGCCTCAAGTTTTTGTATACTTACAATTCGTCAGTCATACGAATGATACTGAATCTGTCACATCCGTTCTCATCTCTCGAAAGTCAATAATTTTTGCATGAATCCTTGTAAACTACTTACAACAATAGCATCCAGTTCATTATGAGGTAACCGGCACAACATTTCGTACTCCGTACCCCCAGGCTTCACGCTCGCGACATATAGCGCATAGTCAGTGATGAAAACTAGCAAAGGTGTCCAAGACCCATCCTCCATGCTGTAAGCTGACTTTACCTTCATCATCTGAAAGAACAAAAGACTGAATGGAGGCCGAAAGTAAAAGTCTAAACATACCACAAGAATACATTTCAACCGTTAAATCGACCTTTCGACCGATGATTAAAATGGTTTTCAAAACTTTTTCGCCAAATTAGTACCTTGTACAAAACATCGCGTAATCAAGGTCGTATCACGGTGAACGAAATTGCCGTGCGATTTAGTAATCAAACATAATTACCCTATTTAAAGTTTCATTCGGATACGAGAATATTTGTAGCCTGAGCTTTTCATTGCACTCAATGGCTACGTTATCTTCGAAGCTATCGAAGTAGGACGGCTCGTCCGCTGTCAGCAGCCTCACAGACAACCTTTTGTTCTCTATCACCTCTTTGTCTATGAGCCTCGACATCCTGTTAGCTGACACATGGAATGTATCAGATACCTCTTTCAGTGGAAGTATTATGCTCGGAAAATGTTTCTCCATTCTAAGTTTGAATTGAAAGAATTTATTGTTCTTGATTTTGAGTTCAAGGTCTTTCCTTTGACACACATTCTTCAAATATCGGTTCAATAGCGCCGACTTGTTGGATTGTAGCTTTTGATTCCCGGGACTGTCGAAAAAGTCGTCATTAAAGTCTTCAGCTCCTTTCAAGGTTGAATTGTCGGTATTTGAACAGTTGTCGCTATTCACTTGCGGTGGCGGTTCGTCGTTTACTTTCTGCACTGTTGACGCGGATTTACGACTGTACCTGTTTACATTCTGCTTCTTAGGTGACGACAAATGCTTGGAAATGCCATTTTTATGTTCAGTCTCGTCTTGGATATTTTTGTTGAATTGTCTCTTGGGGGTTGAGGTCTTGCTTGAAGAGTCAGTATCAGTAGATTTGTTAAGGTCGACTTTACTTGTGCTAGTGACTAGCTCTTTAACTGGTGTTGTCTCAGGGATAGGGACAAAAGTTTCTTTGGGTGCATCAAAAGCAGTTTGGAATGTATCATGGACATAGCTGTAGGAGACTCCCTTGTGTTCATAGACAGTACTTTCACAGTTTACAACATACTTGCTGAGTGGTGGGAGATCAGCTTTGTTGGGTTTCTTATCAAGTTGAGCTTTCATGTTCAGTGTAAGTTTATGTCTTGGAGATCCTTCATTGGGAGTTCTATCACCAGCCACTGTGGTTTTTGATGGTGTTGTAATTTCTTTAGGCTTTGCATTCTCTAATGGTTGGCCATTTAGATTGATTTCAACAAAGTCATCTTCATCTTCTGCCTGGAACCCTGAATCTAAGCTTTTAGATAGATTTTTGTTGTGATTAACATCACAAGGTAAAGCTTCAACAACATTGTTCAATTCCAAACTGTTTTCAGGCAAACCTTTTTCCGGGGCAAAATTGAAGTTGAAATTCTTGTAAAAATTCTTCAAAGAATCTATGATATTGTTAGCATCCAGGAGGTTTAATACTTTGTTATGTGATTTTGTTTCCTCAACAATACTAGTAGTAATGTAGCGTTTTTTCTTCAATACAGATTTTACTGTGTTTGGACTGTGTGAAACTTCAAGGGGCATTTTCATGCGATCAGTGGATTTATCAATATCAGCTTCAGAAAAATATGTTTTCCTCATAAATGCAACATGTCCATTGTTTTCAAATGCATCACAGGAGTAGGACTTCTGAGCTTTGTCACATTTCCTGTGCAACAGTGAAGTTTCAGTTTTATTTGAATGTGAGGAGGATGAGTCACTGGATGAAGTCTCAGAGTCACAACTGAAATTAGAATCTGAGCTGTTTGAGTCACATCCATAAAGCTTTCCAGTGGGCCTGGGTTCATTATTATTGTCTTTATCATTATTATTGTCCTGGTTTTGTGGTTGATAATTCTGACAGTACTCGAATATACCACTCCTGTCATTTTTAGAGTCACCATAGGTCAGGATATCAGACATAGTCTGTTGAGCTACATCAGCTGCATACTTTGGTGTCCTGTCCCCTGATGCACACCATGAGAACCTGTCCGTTACAATGTTATTTTTTTGCCTAAACCTATCACAGTATGAACTATCAGGTCCATATGATACAAAACCTCTTTCAATGTGAATGTTGTCTGTTTTAGTGTTATTTAATATATCTTCATGGAACGAAACCCTTTTCTTCTGAGAACTTGGTCCACTTTGCGACTTTTTCCGACACCTTCGTCGATAAACAATATCTTCAGACAGAGACTTCTTTGGTTCATTCCTCAAAGCAGGCTTTCGAGATTCCTCAGCACCTTTCTCACTTTCTAATGCTTTTAAAACTAAATCTGGCAAGTTTTCATAGGGTTTTTTGTGTGTCTCAATTATTAGTTCTGGAACAATGTCATCAGGCACACCAATGTTCTGATTGTCAATATCACTGCGGGTCATTATGCTACTGGTGGTACTCTTGATCATGTCCTGGGAGCATGACGGCGGCGCGTCGTAAACACTATCACACGCTAATTCCTCGGCCCCTATGAGACTGTGCGACATGAGCGCTTGGCTCGTGGCCTCCGAGGCCTCACTATCTAAACACAAAACACCAGAATCACCAGGCGTATCGGCCAAACTACTCGTTGTACTAGAAATCAAGTGAGTGTTGCCTTGAAGACACAGCTCTGTGGGCTTGCCCGCGCTTTCGTCCGCGCACTCCATCTTCGCGAAATACACTGTATCTTCAACGCCGTTTGTTGCCGCTGTCGCAATAACAGTGTCGTCAGTTTTATGACGACGTTTGCTTTTATCGATCTCGTTGCCTTTTATTTCAGTAGCCTTGTCTGAAGACATAATGATTTCTGACACTTGAGCGCTATTCCAATATTTTTTTATTACCTAAGAGCGTTAATATTGTCTCACTTTAATTACTAATCGTACTCATTTTGCCATTTATTTATAAAATTCTTGTAAAATACGACACAAAACATGACGAATACACAGCAGCCATATTTAACATTTTGACATATTTTATTTGTTTTTTTTTTCTACAGAAGAGTAAAAGTACCTCCACCACAGATAACTATATACAAGTCAGAGAACCTCCACCTCCACCTCCACCATACTGATATATATATATCCAATAGTCGACTACACTCCAATTACCCGTAACGACAGATAAAAATCTACTAATGACAGATGGGACAAATGAAATCGATAACGATCTAAGAATACTACTACAATGTTGGAAATAAGACAAGTAGCCCAATTAGGTAATGAAATTACTATCATATTATGTCTGGCAATTTTTATTCAAACGTTACCAAACAATATTACTAAGTACACATATCGCTCACAGTTCTGTAACATTTTAAAATTTGTAAGGGTAGAAAAACGAATCACGTTAATTTTTGTATTTTCATTACGGACCATTCGGATTGAGACGGGACAATATGAATTTTGGATAATATTTTTTTTTATTTATTTATAAATACGGCTGATATGGCGGTAGCTACGCCCCTGTTCGCTCATCATCACATTTTCATTCCGTTATAGAATTACAGAAATACGGTGAGTATTTTATACCCAATAGATGAATGATCCATAGATAATAGTCGATGTCTTGTGGTTTTACTCTAAAAACCAAAATCACTCGAATACTTTTCTTTTTCTATCTATAGACAACTGTCAAAAGTTTGAATGAAATGCGCGATTTGCCGATCTAAGAATAGGTTAGATTTTCAAAATAGAGGTAAATTAACTTGCTTGTATTGATGTATTTCATAAAATAATATCATGGAGACTAGGAAGACTGCTGTTTTCTTATCGTTACTGTGTTTACTTGGGTGCACATGTAATGGAGCTAAAATAAACACTCCAAGGGTGTTGTTGCCTTGGTTTGAAGATTTGTATATCAGTTTTACCTTTGAAATAATTGAGGGAGGATGTTACACATGGTAAGTTTTAGCAGAGAACATGATTAGTTTTTTAAATGTTCCGTTTGTTGTCCAGAAAGATTACGTAAAGTGTTTTATTTGCAGGAGTTTGTCTCGCGATGACATCATAGATTTGGAGCCGCTGTACGATGATGCTATTGGCCACTGTTCACGAGCGGCGCGCGTCTCAGTCTCCAAGTCATGTGTACCACCCGGCTCAGTGATCATTCTCGCCGAGGAAGTCAACACAGGCGAGGTACAGTGTAGCCTCGCGAAAAGGCGGGAAACTGCATCCTATTTTCATTGAAAACCATTATTTACACAAGTTTATTGAATTATCACCTTATCAGTGAAGTTTGCGGATAATGTTCAACAGCTGATAATTGTGTAGTGATGCTTATGTCATTCAATGTTGTGTTTGGTATTTTGAAGTACCATGCATTGCAACCTACAAATAAGTAATAATTGCAACTTAATGTACTTACTTCTTTTTACTTGAACACTATTAATCTTGTTGCACATATTAGAAGACAAATAAATAAATAAACAAACATTACTCACGAGTTAATCATGAGCACCAGCCATAATGGAGTTAAGTTTTTTACAGATTCTCCGAGGAGATGTAGACATAGACAAGATACGGTCTCTTAAAGTAGTGAGTACAACATGGAACCTGTTTCTGGAGGAAGCACCAGAGGCCTTTGAAGTGGTTGCCTATGATGATCAAGGTATGTTCTAACTATATATTATTAGAGGAAACTGTTTTATGTCCAGTTTAGGTATCCTTTTCTAATACAGTGGATGAGAGAAAAGTAAGTGTAAAAACAATCTGCTTTTTTAAATTTATTCACCAAGATTGGTAATGACAACAATTTGCATTGGCATTGGTACCATTGGTAGTTCTAAGTTCTGCAGTGGATATGATGAAGAAATGAAGACTGGCATTGATTTAAATAATCCCTGACTAATGAGACACTCAACAGCCTACAGCAGCCTACTACTGGACATAGGCCTCTCTAATTGCACGAGACTTAGCTTGATTCTCGGCAACTCTCATCCAGGTGCTACCAGCGACCCCGCATAGATTTATTTATTAAAAGTTTATGCACAAGTAAAAGAAATATTGTACAAAGACGGACATAATGCCGGAGGCATTTTCAACCAGTCAACCTTAGGGTGATGCAGAGACACCACCACCACCTAGCCTGAGGGCGTCCTACTTTATGTTTGCTGATTTGCAGTCTCTACTGAAGAAAACGTCTACTCCAAAGGTCATCGGTTCTATGGCTAATGACTAGCGATCGGATATTCGGATGCATATTTACCTAAAGTGAATTTTTAGCTAAGAATGTATCTAAGCGGCTTATTAAAATATTCTAAATATATTTAGTCCATTACCTTATCTTGGCGTTGTTGGCTATTGCAGTTTGTATCTACCTACTTTACAATCTTAGGTAGGTAGATATGCATCCGATTTTATAGTAAAAAAAAAACACCAAATTCCGGAATTGCGGGATTTTTACGATCGATACAAAAGTGCATTCCACATACGTTTACCAGAAAAAAAAAATTAAGATCCTGTTTTTGTACAGATGAATAAAGTTCTTTTTTTATTGTAGTAACATAGACAAAAATACTTTTTAATTTTTCTAGGAAACACATTTTCAACTCTGGAAGGAATAAGCTTCACATGGACTATTGAGAATCTTGGCAGTAATGTTGGTGAAGATCTTCTGGTTACGTAAGTAGTACATACAATACTCCATTTTATTTTTTTATTTTCCTGGCATATAGCCATGATTATTATAATAGGGATGATGACTAATATTAGAAATGTTCGAACAAATAATGTTATTTCAAAGAAGGCATGGTAAAATGACATAATCGAAAGAATCAGTAGAATTAATCAAAATTTGGAGAAGCTACATGCTTTAAAAGTTGTTCAAGGGGATTATTCCCTTTCTTGTCGCGCGGTTTGGACAATGTATGGCACTATAAGCCGACCGCTTAACTGAGACGTTGCCTGAGGTAGCAGCGCGGTGCGAGAGGGGGGTGGTGACATGAAGCGAGAGCTCAGTGATTCGTCAACTATCACCCCTCCCGCACCGCGCATCTACCTCAGGCAACGTCTCAGTTAAGAAGTCGGCCTATTATAGTAATATGAAGTTACCTAGTCGTGACGTCACTTCCGTGACAGTGCCGTCTTTGTCTAGCAGTTATTTTAAAACATTTATAACTTGGAAATCTTTTAAGCTTTTTATGGTATTGTTAGCACAGTTTGTAAACAAATATTTATTTGAGTTTAAAATAAAAAAATATCATCATCCTTATTCTGTCACTCCTTATTTCATATACCTTTGAAACTATGCAAGCTAGACTATCCAGTGACTCCAGTGAGTTATTTTTATGTCTTGAATTGAAAGAACCCCACAAATGCAATTATTGATGTCCAATTGGATACTGATCAAGTCCAAAGCTGCAAAATTCTAATTTTAAGCCACCTTAAAGATGTTTTTCATTTGGCAATATTGAGAATATACAGCATGTATCAGAAAGGTGTGGTCAAAATTAAGGGTGTTGTACAGACCATCAAACTGAATAACCTCAATTTTCGTCCATTAAAAAAATAATGCTTGCAGAAATTGTGAGATATGTTGTTGAAACAAACCTTCTAAGTACAGTACGTAAGCATTTAATCTTATAGAGGTATGAGGAACAAGGTGTAAAGTTTACTCATCCTGGGTGTTGTGTTTGCTGGGCAAGAGGTTATCCATTAATTACGACACACCCTGTATATGCTAGTTGTGCGGTAAACTCTGCTTGCGCGATGCAGGATTTTGTGTGACGTCAGTGTGCAGCGTAGTTCGCATACATGTGGCGATGTAGATGCCGCCACAATCTGAACAGTTGTTTACCCTTTAATCAGATACTTTAAGTACAGGACATAGTTCTAATACTGCTTTTCATTAAAACTCTTTTCTAACTCCCCAGGTTAGTCAGATGGCGGGACACAGACTACGAAGCGCCACGTGGGGTCACTGAACTCGAAGCCCGAGGACTTCGTTCCCACTCTGTCCTGCTATACGGTCAGGCTATGGGCGAGTCTCGAGTCAGCGCATGCCTAGATGACATATGCACGGATTTCAACCTGCAAGTGATAGCCAGTGTCGTGCTGATGCCTGCTACGGCAAGCATCGCGGCTGGTGATACACTGAGATACAGGTAAATGAAAACTGCAAAATTGACATTATTAAAAATAAAGAGAGTCCTTTGTCTTTCACGCGGTAATCTCTTTTTTTCATAGGAAGATTTTTTTTTTGGGAAAAAACATGCTCAACATAAATCCAAGTTACTGCACAGTAAAATTTCAATAAAAAAAACAGACATAATTTAGAGTAAGAAATTATACATAAAATCAACTAACAAAACAAGTAAAATAAACAAACAAATAATATTGGCACAAAAAGAAACCCATCTTTCGTCCATCATCTCCATCTCACAGAATAATAAAATAAAGGAAAGGTAATGTAGTGATTCAATTTTAAAGCCAATGTTCTCAGCCATTTACTTTTCTAGTATATTTTTCTTGGGTCCACAAAGTTGAGGATTGTGACCTAATTTAAAATGTTAAAAATCTTTAACTTGATTAAAATTAAGTATGTGCTTTTATAAAACTATACAATAACAATATTTATTTCCTAGAGTCGTCCGCGCACGCGCAGGTCGGCTTACCGTCCAAGACATCGCAGACACTATGTACTACTTAAAAGTCCCAGACACCAGCATAGCTCAACTAGAAGACACAATCAGCCTAGTTAGAGGCACAGAGATAGGAACTACGAACGTCCACCTCATGTCGGGAGCAACTCAGGTTGCTACGGCAACGCTCACCGTCACAGACGCACACAGCATTCGAGTGACCCTACGCCCTTCAAGCTTACTCATAAAAGGAGAACCTTTTGTTGTACACTGTATTGTGTTAGATGATAAAGGACATGTGTTGACGGCTGGTGATCAGATTCTGATAAGGTTGGCGGTAGAAGGAGAAGCTAATGTTGATCTGTTGCGGTCGACGGAAAATGGTACCTTAACTGATGCGGTTGCACAGAATGCTGGCTCCTTGACTATTACTGCGCGGTTGCATTCTATTGCTGGAAGGACAATTTCGAGAAAGGTATGGTATTAAACATTTGTATAGCACATATGTTGAGCTCCTCTAGTTCTGAGTTGAGCTACAGGATTACTGACAAAATGCTTGCACTGATTGGACTGGTCCACTCGTTTTTTTTTATTGCTTAATGGGCCCGCCCTTGACCTCGATCACGACCGATCACCCGACACGTTCACCTCGATCGTAGTATGATAGGAAATTTCAATTCCATGTTGCTTTTTTTTTGTCAGTTTATTGTCAGATTTGAGTGTGACTTATGCATTATAATTTTCCTTTTAGGTGGAAGGTCAAGTCACAGCCGTCGCAGTAGATCCTTTAGAAGTTGTACCACCACATATCTATGTAGCATGGACAGACACAGTTCAGTAAGTACTCATCATCTGCTTAGCCTTTTCCCAACTGTGTTGGGGTCGGCTTCATGTCTAACCGGATGCAGCTGAATACCAGTATTTTACATGGAGTGACTGTTATCTGACCTCCACAACCCAGTTACTGGATAATACGATACCCCTTGGTAAGACTGGTTGTCAGTTTCGGGCTTCTGACGACCCGTAACGACTCTCAAAGATCTACGAATGACAGCCGGGACCAACGGCTTAACGTGCTTTCCGAGGCACGGAGATAAAATTAGATCACGGAGGTATTGGTATGTAAAGATGGTCAACCCTCCACGGACCAACCGCGGCAAGCGTAGCATAATCTGATCGATCGACCCGTGTGACTGTCATTACTTAGCAGTATTAAAAAAGATACATAAAACATAATGTTGGTAGTTGTGGGATCCTTGGTTCAATCCCCAGGTCGGGCAAATTAGGTTTTTCTAATGGGAATTTCACAGTATCAGTCTGGATTTGTGGCCATTTTATGGCATTAGGCTTGGCCCCTACTAAAACTCAAAAATAGTTATAAAATGTTAGTGTACACTCTGCCAACGAGAATACACGCATGCTGTTATGTTAATTAAGTACAAAGTTTTAATTTTATTTCACAGAGAAATCAATCTCAAACACATCGGTGGAGGCGACGAGCCGGTGGTGTGGTCGGAGATAGAGAGCGAGATAGCACCAGGACCTCTCTCTCTAACGTCAGACGGCGTAGTGACGATCCGAGGAACCGGTGAGATCGGCTTACGAGTGCAGTTGAAGAAATATCCACATGTTAAAGCTATTGGAAGGTAAGCTGATCATGATGTCTAAAATTTTTCTTCAATATTGATGGCGGTTTCAGAATTTTGACATGGAAATTCGTACGGAATTTTTATACGAGTAATTTTTTTATATCCTATCGAAAATCTATTCGTCGCGAGAAACTCGAAACATGGGTGAGAGTTCCTGTGTATGATAACACAAAATTACGAGAACAGAGGTTTTAAAATGAATAATAACCATAATAATTAAAAACATGAAATTGAATTGCCATATGCAATGTCGTTTTCTGTAATTGGCTGTATTTTTCATTACCTATGTATTTTCTTAGCCAATAATGTACTGCATATGGAACCCCTAACTATAATAAACACTGAATTGTATTGTGTTTTAATATCCTATTGTTATCTTTTGCAGAGTATTATCGACGCCGTTCGAAATGCTTCAAGTATCAAGTTCGGGCTACGCTCGCGTTGGCAAGCCGCATCATCTGCACATTGCAGTTACAGGAACGGACCCTGAAAGCGGCGAACTGTTCAATTTTCATACGTAAGTAAACTACCATAAAATCACGTATTCATTGACATAAAAGCTGAGCAACAGTACTAACCCTTTTTTCCCGCAACATCAAATGTTCCTGGAAACAATGTTCGAAGTAAAACTATGGCCGTTCCAAATGTCGAGCTCTCGGCACGTGTTTTATGAAAATCGATCGAACCACACAGAGTTTGAATTAAAATGTTTGAAACACACTTGTTAATTAAAACAACGGCACAAATTTCGCGCTGGATGGCTGGACATTAAACTGTCTAAAAGATAATAACTGATGTAAGTTTTAACTTGTTTTTTTCGCAGATGCAACTGTGGATCGTTCGCTGTGACGTTACTTGAGGGACCAGAACCACAGAATGTTACTGTAGCAAATTGGATGCAACCTATGGGTTAGTATGACAATTCAACATCTACGTCTCTAAGGCGTATCTGTGACTTAATTCGAGAAAGTGTATATTCGTTACATTTTTATGCAGTGCGTTAGATAGTGAAGTCTTCAATAGTCTTCAATATATTTTCGATCTTCTACATATTTATATTTCTCTTTTTTTGGTACTGCAGATGGTGCGTGCTGTGTACTAGAATGTGCATGGAGTACCCGCGGTGTGTCTACAGTGCGCGTGTCTCGCGGACGTGTCGGTGACACGACTCGCGTGGCAGTACGTGCTGCCCCTAGCTTGTTATGGCCACTTAACGCCGCTGCGTTGCCGGGCGCTACACTCCCGGTAAGTGTTACGTCTAGCGGACGTGTCTTCGTCTCGCAGACGTAACTGCTATATCACTTGCAGCTCCTAGCTTTCTGTGTCCACACCATTGTGCGGCATTTCCTGGTAAAGCTTGTAAAAAAACCTTTATTCATACATTAAGAAGAAAATATTTCTTCAAAATTACAAAATCCGTAAATTTCGGTGGGTCATAGGTACTAATGATATTGTTTGAGGTAGTAGCTGATGATGACACCTCTGTCAGACGTATCTTTAGCATTTACGAAACTGACCCAGTCTCATAACAACTTACTAAATTAAGAGCCAACTAGTTGCGAGCTCGAACTCACAGGTGGGCGCGGCCAAAAAGCACGCTGTCTCAACTCGCATCGTGTCTGACAGAGATGGTATCAGTGATGAGCAGTTAGACGATAGTCTACACGCACAATGTCTAGTTCAACACACACAAATACCGTTCCGAACTGAAACGACACGTTAGACGATGCACACATGCACTATAACGCTAGTACATTCTGTTTGACATGCACCGCCATTCAACTGAGTCATCGGTCGCCCGACGCTCAGCCGGTCGGGCGGGGTGATATTATTATTACCTACTGTTTATGTTATGCCGCATTACTTAGTAATTGACTACCTAGATATTGTTTTCAAGATTATTTACCTATCTTATTTTTTTATCAATACACAAAAACTTTAGGTAAATGTAAACAATCTTGACACATCTTTTTATTTACTGTTTGAAAATCTAGTGTTTTTTACAAACGAATTAATAATATTTTGAGTAAGTTCTAGAGTTATATGAATTTCAAGACGTGACACATCAATATTGTTTGCATATAGTATGTAAGTACTTACCTAAAGTTATTGGGGTATAGGTATGTAGTGGTGGGTAGGTATGTAGGTAGGTATCAAACTCGTAACTTTGAGTGAGTAGCGGCAGATTGCAAGGGTTGTCAGTTGCTTACTCAATTATTATAAGGGTGATTTTGTAGTGTGTTAGGATAGGTTTAGGTATACCTATTAATGAAACACTACTATAAAATAAAATAAAATATAAAAGTTTATTATCAATAATAACAAAAATGCGCGGCGTGAAAGGAAGAAAGAATTTATGGAATGCATTGGCGTTGAGGTTTGTAGCGGACTGGCGAGGGCCCGAGGGGCGCGGTCCGTGCGCAGGGGGACGCGCCGGCGCGGGCGGCGATCCGATCCGATCGTCCTCGCGTCGGTCTTCGGCGGTAGGTAATTAGGTATACCTACGCAGCTACGGTACAATTCTCCATTCACCAATTCTCTTTTGGATCTGTTTCATAAAAAAACCAACATTATATACAGGGTCAAATTAAATTAGCAAGCGAAACTCTGCAGACGTGATGGGTGTCGATATCTAACCATAATAAAACAAAAAAATAAAATAATTTTATGACTTTTAGTGGAGTCAATGACCGAACTCAGTGTAGGAGACACTTGTAATATTATTAGTTTAAATTTACAGTTTTTTTTTATTTAAACTTCACGACGTGGTTGGTATCGATTTCTCAATACGATAAAACAAAAGAAAACAGATTTTTCTATCTCATACTAAACTTCAAGTAACAAATCTAGAAGTGGTCGTTGACCCCCAAAAAAATACACCAAATCTTTTTGATTTTTATTTTATAGTGTTTAGGGAACGATACCATCACGTCTGCAGAATTTCGCTAGCTAATTTAATTTGACCCTGTAATAATAAAGTAATATATTTTCCTACACACTATTATTTATTTATTTTATAAAAGTAATGTATTTATTCATATACCGTTTTCATTTTTTTTGTACTGGCTTTTGCCTGCGATTCAGTGGTTTAGGAGTGAAAAAATAGCACAAAAAGGTATTTTCGTCTTTATAATAAATATTAATAAAGAATTTTCGTCTTTATAATAAATATTTTTAAGTATCTACCAACTAATATTAAAAAGCTGAAGAGTTTGTTTGTTTGAACGCGCAAATCTTACAAACTAGGTACCAGTTTAAGCTTTTTTTAGGGTTCCGTGTGGATAACAACAAATACTAAAAAACAGAATAAAATAAATATTTAAGGGGGCTCCCAAAAAACAAACGTGATTTTTTTGCTCGTGTATGCTCGATATTGATAACGGCAACAGGTAGACGCTTGAAATATTTACAGAATATTTAGTTATATATTCAATATATATTTATTTATATATTCACTTTAAAAATAAATAATTAAATTAAAATAAAACATTTATCTAAGGGGGGATAGAACAGACATGATTTTGTTGCCGTTTTTATAGAAAATGGTACGGAACCCTACGTGCGCGAGTCTGACTCGCACTTGGCCGACTTTTTGTGTTAGGTAGCCTATCTATTGAGAAAGATTATGTTAGGTACAGATTATGAAACATCACACTGCGACTCATGGGAGCGGAGCAGTGGGATAGATTCCTACGGCCCTACGGGAACGGGGGTAAAAGCGTGGGGAAAAGCTAGTACAAGTATGCCTATATATGAGTACTTAGTACGATATAAAAACAGGTACATACCTACATACGTTATCAAAAGGCCACCGTTTTCACCTAATTCACGAGTTCACGACTGCCCATTGATTTTACGATAAATTATGTTATAAACCTCACTTTATACATAAGTATGTATGTATTATACATTTTTGTTACCTACTTAAAATACAAACAACACGAGTTAGGAATAGGTAAGGGATAGTGGTTAGATATAATTATGTATGGATACCTACTAAATACTACTCGAGCACTCCTCCCCCCATTTCCAGGAGCACAAAATAAAAGTTACTAGCGCGCCGCTTTCTGAGCGAGCGTCTTGCCTACCTACATAAGGTACCTTGTGTGTGTACGCCGCCGCCGCGCCGCCGCGCCGCCGCCGAGCCCGGCCGCGCGCCGCGCCGCCGCCCGGTCTTCATTCAAGCCACAAGCCCCTAGTCTTAGGCTCTTAGCTGTGCAGAAAGCCACAAAATGTATTAGCTAAAAGATAATTTATTTTATATAATCTATTATTATAAAGCTGAAGAGTTTGTTTGCTTGGTTGAATGCGCTAATCTCAGGAACTGCTGGTTCGAATTGAAAAAATATTTTTGTGTTCGATACTTGAATAGTCCATTTATGGAGGAAGGCTATGCTATATAACATCACACTACGATCAATAGAAGCGGAGCATCAATGAAAAATGAACGGAAAAAAATATATTCCTTTTGTGAGCTTCCGTTGCGTGCGTACGCTGCGTAAACGGTTAAAGTTACTCAAAAATAATGTTTGACGGATTTGTTCCCTTTTAAATGTACAAAAAAAAGGCCGCGACAGCGTATGTCTACCTTATAAGGTTGACTCACTATAACCTTTTTTATGGTAATCAAATTTGTTCTAAAATAATGCATTATGTGTGAAGGTGTTTTTATTATCATCATGTTTTACCTTATTGAAATAAACACATTATTCATCACAAGTATTTAATGTTGAACAAAATTGCCCTTGACATCACTTGATTTCAATGAATATCTTAGAAGATATCATAGTTTTAAAATAATACAAATAATAATGCTAAAGAGTTTGTTAGTTTGAAAGCTCAAATCTTGGAAGTATCGGTTGGATTTATGAAAATCTTTTTGCATTTGATTGCCCAACTCTTGAGGAAGGCTATAGGACCCTTAGGAGTTGAGTAGTAATAGCGAAGGCGATGTGATGCGACGGGGTGGGTCGGGGGATCAAAAAATTTCACGCGGACGAAGACGCGGGCAGAAGTTAGTTACCTATATTATAACAAAAAATATGCTCAAGGAGGTCCCTACCTAAATAGGTTAGTTATAAGAAATTGTACGACTTACCCATTGTTTATTTGTAGTTGTTCACAAATCACACCAGTTCCTCAATCAACCAATACAACTTCACTGATACAGCGTCCACTCAAACCAACAATTCCAATTTCAAATGAAAATACGAAGTCCAAATTGTAGTGCGAAGTCAAACAGATAATGTAGGTAGTATCGAAATCCAAAGTTCAAGTCAGGGGTCAATGTAGTGTTCACGTGCGAATGATAATAATTTATAGCGCAAAGGAGTTTAGTCTACATACAAACGAACGACATAGGCCGCAGCCGGCAGCAGCAGACTGAGTCCAAATAGTTCGAAAAGTGCTCAAGACAGTATTGTGCAAGTGTGCGTGAGCGTCTTCCCCCCGCACCGCGCCAGGGCGAACATTATTGAGTGAAATGCACGATAATTCCATAGTAAAACGAGCGCGTAAAAATTACGAAACGTCCTTTGGAAGATCGAGTTTTCTGAAAAAACCACTGCATAAATCAATTACAAATAAAGCTTATTGAACTCTTCGATAATTGATCTTTGTCGGGACGGTTTTTGTTTTGAAGATTTTATCCTTCTTTTATTACTTATTTACGCCCAAAGTTACGTTAAAATTAGCAAGAAAAACCGAATCTTTGTTGGCTCATAACTTTTTAATGGCTTTTTATTTTACAATTCTGCTTCCGTCCAGACAAAATTAATAATAAGACAAAACGAAAGAATGTTTAACTTTGGATGTACATAGTCAAACAGTGGAGTAAAACACTCCCGAAATTTGTATGGAGAAATATCGGCAAAGTGTACCCTTAACGTTATTTTCCACAGATTCTAGCTGAGGGCGAAGCGCTAGTCCCGCAGTCCCACGACACTCGAGTGGCTGAGATTTCCGCACGTGACGGACCGCCGCCTCATAGACACCCTGATGTTCAACTGTTCACCTTCAAATGTCGTAGGGTTAGTGTTTTTTCTTTATATTAATACTAGCTGCTCCCCGCGGTTTTACCCGCGTAAATGTCGATCCCGTAGGAATATCGGTGTAAAAAGTAGCCTATATATTAATAAAAAAAAAGGGTGTACAAAGTTTTATCAAAATTGGTCCAGCCGTTTGAGCGTGAAGAAGTAACAAACATATAAACACACACACACATTCACAAACTTTCGCCTTTATAATATTAGTGTGATTACGGAAGCTTTATGAATTTTGACTCTTTCCTATTTTTATATTTGGTTTAATTGCTTTTCAAATAGACTGGCATCCCATCTAAAAGAAGTCGTTACTATTACTACTGAGTTGGTATTTTTTTTTTCTACGCAAATTATGTTTCTTTCATTTTCTATTTGTCCACCATAATTATTACATCACAACTCTGTATTCTTCCACAGAAAGGCGAGTCCCGTCTAGAACTTACATCGGAAACGGATGAAGAACGCGAGTCGGTGTCGCTTGAAGTTCGATGCGCTCCACACGTGTCCCGAGTACGACTTGAACCACCAGATACTCCCGGAAACTGTTCTATACCACCCAAGTATGTATTATGTATAGTCATACTATAGACTCTATAGGGTAAAAACATTCTGAGATCGAGACAGCGCGACTAATGTGCACTCTTTCTCACACTTGCGAGCTTTATGACCAGACAAGTCTGTTCATAAGGCCAATAAGTGGAAGGGAAGTGCTTTTATCGATAAAACTAATTTGTTATAGTGCAACTATGTATTTGTCGATAGTGGTGTCATGCAACACTGGCTTTATGACATTTTTGGTGCCTGAATTTAGTGAAATAAAAAAAAAAGAAAATACCTTTACTCTTTCAAAGGGATGTGTGGAAGAGACCTTTGTCAGCAATGGAACGGTAGGTAATAATTGACCAAAAAAAACACTAGCGCTGTTATTAAACCCGCAATAAAATCAAACCACTAACAAATAATAAAAAATAATGGTTTTTAATCAACTAGTGATAATAATAAAACCACTATTTTCTTACAGAATCTGGCTTCGTCCTGGTCAAGAGTTATCGGTGAAAGTGACCCTTCTAGATGCGATAGGTCGCGAACTTCTCGACGAGAACGGTCCTAAGATGTCATGGGAAATTGAACCTCATCACCCTGGCTTACAGTACAAGGCTACTAACAGATTGTTTGTTGAACCACATCCTGAGTATGTGCCTGTACCTGTACCGAATAAGTATTATCAAGTAAGTACTACAGTATTAAAAAAACCTCCGCAACAGCAATATTTAATGTATTTGGGATTGTCATTATGACAGTGTTTTTCAACACTTGAGAATGTTATTGTTAATAAAATAATTTACATCACTGGCTTTCCGGGACTTTGCTCCCGTGGTCTATTCCAAAGCAACCGTGCATTTTTTTTCGAAATAGAAACTTGATTATTGCCCTTTATTTATTAATTAATTAAATGTACTTTATTGTACACCAAAAAATACATAACATGAAAAAAAAAATGGCGCAGAAAGCGATTACGCTTTCTCCGTCGTTTGTTGCCGTTTTTATCGGACCATAAACTCTATCTATAAAAAAATCGCATCCCTACACGAAAGAATGACAAACGAACAAACACACTTACATTTATATTTACCTGTTTTGGGTTGCGATTGCTTCGTTTGAATAAAAAATGCATTTTTATTTATTTTCAGGTAGTGTTAGCTGATGACCTAGCTATCGGATGGACTGGTGTGTTGAAAGCGAGCATTCCTGATGCGACTGCGTCAATTCAAGCAAGGGTCGTTGCTCCTTTGAAATGCGATCCAATCAAGGTGGGAATATTTTATTTTGAAACCTATTTATGTATTTGTACTATTTCATTTATAATTCTATTGTTTTTTTTATTTATTATTGTTTCTCTCAACCAAAGTATCTGCCATCTAATCTCTTCACCACCCTTGATTGACTGGTAGAGATTGCCTAAGGCAAAGTCCGCCTTTGTACCTTTAAATGTGTACGTAAAGTTAAAATAACAGTAATCGTCTCTCGTTTTCCGGTACCATTTTAGTTTAATTTTAAATAGGTACTTTCTTACTCTGAATATTCTGAACAGTAAATTTGCCATAAATTACCATTTATACAGTAATTAAAATAACAACAGTCAACCAAATTTGAAGACACGAGATTAGATTAAATCAAGATTCTGATCAAGAAAAATATGCTTTTGAAAAGGGAGCAGTTCATACATTACACTAAGTAGGTGTTCGAGCTAACTTATCTTTTTAATCGACTTCAAAAAAAGGAGGAGGTTCTTAATTGGGCTGTATGATTTTTAAAAAATTTTTTTTTTAATATGCATGTGTCTCTGTAAAATAAAGCATTTTGTATTTCTTTCTTGTTAGCCAATCACACACGTAGACTTGGTAACGTAGCAAGCGGTTATATCGTTTTTTTTTCTTTTCTAGTTGAACATAGCCTGGGAAAGTGAGACAGTAAGCAATATCGCGAGCATCTCAGGTGGTAGCGGTCGTTACGCCGTGGAAGCGCCTAAAGGGGTGTCAGCAGAGATCGAGGATGGAGAGCTCACGGCCACTGTGCCTGGGCCGGGGTCCTATGACCTGGTGGTCACTGATATGTGTGTTCAGGGAGAGAAACAGTTGATTGAGGTGAGTTCAAGATTCAAGTTATGAATGAAAATTGATTATTATTGACGATAAAATTGTGACTTCGTTAAATATTCATGGTATTATAATTTAATGACAAAATTGAAGTGAGCAAACTTTCTCAAGTCTCGTTTTGTGACATGATTTGCGACAAAAAAAAAACATTACTATTAGGTATATTGTTATACAAGTTTTGTTTACCGAGAATACGGGACTTCACCAATTTTGACGTTTTTGAAAGACTAACCCTTTACGTTTCAAATTTTTACTTTTATCTTCAAGACATGCCTAATTATTTGTATTTTCACCAGGTCCACATCGAGGAAGTGTTAAGCGTGGAAGTGTCAACATCCCGCGCAGTAGGCGTAGGCGCGTGCGTGCCTATCTCTGCGCTGGTGCAGGGCGTGTCGCGCCGCTACCTGGCCGCGGCCCGCGCGCCCGACTGGCGCGCCTCGGGCTGCGTGGCCGTGCGGGGCGGCGCCCTGTGCGGGCTGCGGGAGGGCACGGGGAGGGTTAGGGCGCTGTTCGCTGGGGTTTGGAGCCCTGAGATTGAGGTGACAATTATAAAATGTTCATTTTTGACGTGATAACGTCTTTAAATCGATGAACGCCTGCTGAACACACGAAAAAGCATGACTCGTGACGTTCCGCCTGAGCCGAGCGTGCAAGTGAGAGCGCGGAAGAAGCGATAGAGAGGCACTATCGGCCTAAGCGTTGTGACGCATCTATCTCCTTTGACGTTGTCACGTAAAATTATCGCCCGTAAACCGACTTTACAGACAACCAATTTTTTTTTATCTGTCTTAGGCTGGAGTCTCGTATTAAATGCGTAATTTCTGGCGCTAGTAAACTTCACAGAGTATTTTCAAGCTACAGTGAGCAATTCAAAATGACACAATAGTACCCGTAGCATATATCAACACAACGAACGACGCCGTTGTTTGTATGAAAAAGCATACCTAATTATGTTCCAAACTATGACGTTTTCATATGGTGCATGCGCTTAAGAAAAGCCTTTTAGCAAGTTATAGTTTTAGCCTCGTATTTTATTTCGATGCCCAGTCATGGATGACAAGCAAATTTAATATAACTCTTAAAAGGCATTAAAACCTAACCATATTTGTACAGGTCCTAGTATTCCCGCCTCTAGAAGTGGTACCGAGCAAGGCCCGCCTGCCGCCGGGCGCGCGCCTGCAGCTGCGACAGCTGGGCGGGCCGCCTGCACACCTGGCCGCGCTGCACTACACTGCTACGTCAGGACTGGCTCATGTTGAGGTATGATATACTGGGCCCTGAACGCTCTATGTCAAATCTGTTGACCATCAAAACAATCCGGAAATAAGTACTATATAGTATGTATACTCAGCATAATAAATACTTATCCATCCTAAGGTTATCTGGCAGAGATTGCCATCGTCATAAAACTTTTCTGTGATTTCCTTTCTTTGCTGTGCTCTGCAACAAAGAAAACTTATCTATCTACCTATAATATTATGTTGTAAAATTCAATTTATTATAATAATATTCAGTATCAGAAATTAAATGAAAATAACTCTGTTACTTTTGTCCGTTATAAGTCCAGCCAAACTACCAGCTTACCTTATAATTTTTACCCAAATATTTTTCTTTGACAGGTCACATCATCAGGTTCCGTACACGGCTTATCAATCGGAACTTCTCGCATCAGGCTCGTGGCTACCGACATCGCTAATGTTGAGATGGCTAGCGCTGAATCTGAAGTTGAGGTAACGTACATTTAAAATTATTGCTTTTTGATTGTGTTGCTATGAATGAAAAAAAACCGGTCAACTGCGAGTCGAACTCGCGCATCGAGGGCTCCTTACAAATTTGTAGGTATGTAAATAGTTTATTACGGGAAAAAAAAAATTGTAAAGTAACTACTTTACGGTTTTCGGATTTTTTCTTTTACTTGTGCTACATCATGACATTGCTTCTTGCCAAATTTCATGATTCTAGGTCAACGGAAAGTACCCCCCTATAGGTTTTGAATCTGGAACATAAATGACCGTATCTTTTGATTGCGTCGACTTGGAATTTTGATTTTTCACTGCTTCAATTGATTGCAGCCCTGAGTATTTGATATTAATTTCAACTTGATAACTTCACGCGTTCCTGAAAAAATGGGTCTTGACAGACGGACAACGAAGTGATCTTATAAGGGTTCCGTTTTTCCTTTTGAGGTACGGAACCCTAAAAAGTGGGAATGATATAGTGATGCGCCAATATAGCCTTTCAATCTGAAACAAGGAAAATATAGTTTGTTAATACAGCAATAATAATGAATATAAATGTTGATAGATGGAGAGGGAAAGGAAGGTCAAAGAAGAGATGGATGGATTGTGTCAGAATTATATGAAAGAGTAGGGACTGAATGATAGCGTGACATCTGACAGGGGACAATGGCAGGAAGATGACGAATATTATATTGATAATGTTGGCAGTTATTTATCAGTTTGCTTGACTGAGAAATTGTTTTCTTCTTGCTTACGACATGTTGAAAATCAATTATCATTTTTAGGAGTAGATTGACTTGATTGATTTAGAAATTGAGTTTATTTTTGGCATAAAAATTACTAAGATGCCTATGACAATGAGTACCTGATAACCTGAAACCATGCCAACATATTCTATTACAGTTACAAAACACTCATTGTTGTTATCTCCGCCGCCTTGGATTTTGAATTGACTACGTTTTCGACATTGGCAATTCTGGATACCATTAAAATGACACCCATGATGTTAAAAGTTGCCAGTTTTTCGGCGGCCATCTTTGAATTTTCCCTTTAGTTTTTATCTATAAAAATATTGTTTACAGGTAATCCCGATATCAGGCGTGCGCGTGAAGGCAGCCACACAAACCTTGCTGGTGGGCTGCCCCAGCCCGCTGTGGCTGGAAGCGGCGGGGCTGTGCGCAGGCGCACTGGCCGCGCTGCAGCCGCCGCCGCGCGTGGCGTGGTCCCTGCGCGACGCGGCCGCGGCCCGGCTCTACGCCACACATGCTGATGGTAGCTGGCCTAAACCTTATATCTTCCTAGAAACGCCTATGTGCTGATATTACCAACGCCAGATATCTTTAAGACCCAAGAAATAATTTTGATTTTTTGTCAGTTTTTCGATACAAAAACAGTCAGTCGTCGTAATTTTTTCCCACGTACATTTATAAAAGATCTGTTGTTGGTTAAATCAGCTCTTAAAGTCAGACAGGAAAACAACATTTCAGATAGCAATGAGCATTTAATCATAATTCAGTCAAATGACAGCCACTATTACAAGCAGTAGACGAGTGGACTCTGCAAGTAATGCGTTGTTGTAACGTAACAATATCCAGCTTTATCAGACGTCAACTTCACGGCGCAGTATTTGGGTTAAAATATAGATTTTTAGGAACCCAGAGGTTACAGCCATGACTTACAAGTTGTAGATCGTAGGTTCAAACCCAGACAGGCGCTTTAATTTCTGTAAATGATGTCATCAGGCCACTGTTCTCAAGACGGTGAAGGAAAACATCGTGAGGAAACCGGAATATCCTAGAACCAAAAAACCGAAGGCATGTGACATCTATCAACCCGTACTGGACCCGCGTGGTGGATTACTGACCACTCCCTCTCACCGAGAGGAGGCCTGTGTTCCAGCAGTGAGAACATTATAGGTTGATAACGCATAGATTTTTGCACAGCTAAGCTACGCAGAGAGCCCTTTTTACCCACACAATGTAATTATGTGCACTTGATTTTCATTGCAAATGTTGACCATAACACATGATTGTTTTATTTATGTACAGATATGCTTGAGAGGTCGGTTGCCGAAGGTCTATCAGTGCGAGTGGTACCGTTGAAGCCAGGAGTCATTACCATTGACGTTCGAGTGAGGAACATGGGACAGGTGAGTCCAAACATTCAAGAATAGTTCTATTTCAGTTTGTAATAATATAAATTATGAATTTTCTTTATAATACTCGTAACATTAAGTGATTGCGAATAAATTGGGTTTTTGGAACGAAGTTCCTTAACGCTGCTTGCGGTAGGAGTTGACTGGTAGAAATCGGCACGTAAGGAAAAAGCGTTATGCCTCCTCCATGCGACTTTCTCTCTCTCTCTGTCTGTCTCTTTCTAATATATAGGAGTCTGTGTGCGAGTATCCCGCAAGGAAGTTTTTTCCTGAAGGGGGTCCCCCGATCGCATTATATTTTTTTATGTTTACGGTTTCGCGTACGTAGTTATTTGACTCCGTTCGAATTTCAAACTAGTAAACAAGAATAATGCAGTTTAATAGCTGAATATAATAATATAATACCGAATAGTTTTTGTATTAGGAATATTCACCAAGCAATTAGTCAAATGGAGTCGTTAAAAATTCCGAATTTTCAAAAAAAAATAATCGAAACCTTATTTCGGAGTATTTTTGTGGTTTTTGTTCGACTTATGTTTTTTTTTTCCATGACTCTTTAAACCTGTTTAATTCCACAGGCCGCAGAAACCCGTTCCTGGGATAGCACAATCGAGATCTTAGGTCTATCCGACATCCGAACATCACTCGAGGGTCGATCCAAGGAGTTATCTTCAGGAGACCGGCTTGCCTTAGCAGTCAGCTCTGTCGTCAAGTTGAAGTCTTTACCCAGAGGAAGTTGGAAGGCATATGGCGATGGTGCCTTGTCTATAAGCGCTGGTGGTGAATTGACTGCTGTGAGAGCGGGCTATGGAGTTATTGTGGCACAGCATAAGGATGAAAGGAATAATATTTATAGAGAGACAGTGAGTTTTGTCTGATTAAAAACCTTTATTTGATTGTTATTAATTTTCTGTCATTAGATTGCAGACAACACTGTCAAATTAAAACATTTCTAAAATTTTGACCTTTCATGGGACCAGAGCCCACATGAAGTATTAATGCCATTTATATTTCCATTGCAAAAAAGAGATGGTGCTATCGGCCTTGTATAGCTCCGTCTCTCTCTCACACTAGAAAAATGGTGGCATTAATACGTCAATATTTGGCTCCGATATTTTGTATATTATTCTTTTCGGGTTGGCTTTTACGTTTCAAAGTTGTTGACAGTCCCGTTCTTTCAAAACCGTTAGTAAATCGACTTTTTAAATGAATGGATTGTTTGTTTTCCCAGGCGATTCACGTAGAAGTGGCAGTACCAACATACTGCACAGCGGAGCCATCGGGCGAGCCGCACGAGACCAGCGTGCGCCTGCGCATGAGGAACTCTGTCGGCCGCGCTCTGCTGGCGCCGCACGCTAACGTGTCTGCGCTCGCGCCGCTAGCTGCGCACACGCGACCTGCGCCCTCTAGAGACAGGTAAACTAAACGTTAAACATATGGAAAGACAAATCTTACGACTAAATATCTACTCACCAAAATACAGTAGACAATAGAGAGCAGTGTGGCGTGCAGTGGCGCAGTGGAAATGGCCGCGACTTACGTGACAAGCGCTTTATTTTGTGTACCTAAATTATTTCACCACCACTACTCTTAAAACGGTGAAAGAAAACATTGTGAGGAAACCTACATGCTCTCGAACCAAAAATTCGAAGACATGTGACACCTACCAACCCGCAATGGGTCCGCGTGGTGGATTACGGCCCACTCCTTCACACAGAGAGGAGGTCTGTGTCCCAGCAGTGTGGACATATTCTGATTATGCTAAACTACGGTACAAAAAGTCTGCTTCATACAACGAGAGAAAACGCACACACGCGCGTAGACACGCGTCTTCGTCTACACGAAATAAATAGGTTCAGCAGTCCGGCTGTGGAACAAATGCCAGTCACGAGTGTTGTTTCACCCAGTTCGAGGTACGCCACACGTACGTGCCTGTGTGCATGCGCCTGTGTGCAGTCGTCGTGTGGAGCTGTCAGAGCGCTCAACACGTCACGAGTGACTCAACTGTTGCACGCCTCCACGTACGCACGTGTTTGCGCTTTCATTAACGTCCATATTATGCTCTTGTTTTTTTTTGTTTTCTCTTATTCATTATTATTATTTTTTATTATTGAGTTCACTCAACTTTCATTTGCTCCACTACGACCTATCGTCGCGATTAGGAGTCATTTAAATCTATCTATTTAATGCTTTCACTACTACACAATATTAATAACCTATATTTCCTTCTCAGTATCCTAGGATCCGAGCTTTTAATACCAAACTTGGATGCGGCGGGAACATTCATGACCTTCCAAGGATCTGTGAGTGGAGTCACAGTAAAAGACGAAGTCTGGGTTACCGGGACTGATCTGCGAGCTGACAGGGTTGTTGGTAAGTACTGAACTATTCTCAAATCAAAGAAATGGAAAGAGTATGATTATTATTCCGCGATTTCAGGTTTAGCCTATAATAAAAGTTGTTCATAATGATAAGTACAATGACCCCATTTTAGGTTAAGGGTAAACAAAAACGAAGCTTGTATAGTAACCAAAATCCATTAAAAAATTTCAGAGGGCCAATTCTCGTAATTTTAAGAACGTTCACAGTCTGATCTCAGTCTCAATCTGTCAAAAATACCTTTAATTTTGAACGTGTTAAATTACAAGAATTGGCCTTCTGGGCTTACCGGAATCGATAGTCTCGTCAGGAATGACACAAGCCGTGTGTTCCAAATGGCGGTTTTTTATTATCACAGGCAAATGATGATGTAATCTTATAATATGTTTTGATTCGGGCAAACCGGGCTTTTTGATTGTATGAATGTTCTATTCTCGCTGATTTCATAAAAAAACATCAATGCCATCTCTGCAGTGACAGGCAGCTGGGGCGTGTGCCTGGACGGTGTGGGCTGGAGATGTCCAGCCGGCGTGTCAGTGTTCGCCGGCAGTGACGTGTCACTCGCAGTCGTCACGCACGACGCGCCCGCCACGCACGTGCTGCGGCTAGACCGGCCGCACAACGTGTTCACGCTGCATCAGCTACAGTTAGACAGGGTATGTGAGAAGCGTCCGACAAACATTTCTAGAATGTAACGGCGATGTTGTTTCTAAAAAGAAGATGTAAAATCCAGTGCATTTCATGCTACCACGCGTAAATATTTCGTGAATACAAAATTAATATTTCAATCGGATTAGGGTATATTTTGTGTGACCAAGTAACGCGATTAACATAGGTAAATAACGTCACGCCTTGAAAAATACGCCAAGTGAAGTGCCAGCATCATGGTTGTCTTCTATTTCGACACGTTCACAATTATCCCGGTCACACTATCATAATATATTCTGTCTTTTTCACACACATTTTTCGCCTTCAAAATCTCTTTCGAATCTTTTTATTTACCCACCAATTTAACCCCCAGATGGAGTTCCTCCCCGGCGAGTGGCCATCAGCGTTAGTCCCCCTGTCCTTCACAGCCTCCGGGCTCCCGTCGGGCCCCCTGCTGTGCACGGAGCAACAACGTTACGCGCTGGAGGGCGCGGCCATCGAGCTGCCCTACAGCTGCAGGACTAAGGCGCCGCACACTGCCGTGCCTGTGCTAAATGTTATTACTGGTAAGACATGCTTAAAAATTAGGTTCAATGTTCATGGAATTTACTTGTAAACTATGGTATAAGCCAAATGGGAAACTATAAATGCCGACGTCCACCAAAAAAGTAGAAAACACCTCCACGTCGTCCAGCATTTTGATATCGACAGACGCGTGCGGCGTGTGACTTGCAGTAGCGACGTCGCGGGCAGCGTGCGAGCGAGACCGCGCCTTTGTATTTACGAACATAGCATTCGGCCGTCGTCGGTGACAGTCGGCTACACGTCTCAGGTCGCGGTCGGCGTGTGGTCAGATAAACCGCAGCCTATGACACCGAAAAATCATGTTGCCAAACCTTTGCCGTAGATTTGAAACTGCGAGTCGTAAATATATAACATATGGTCTAAAAATATATCAAATTAAGCTAGTTACCTAATTACGAAACGTGGGTCCATGTGAACAAACATTTAATTTTAACCAATCGCATGTTCCCTCCTCTTTCCGCATCATCTCTTAATAAATTTACCTTTATAACATCTCATTCTTTTCCAGGACAAATGGGCTGCAAAATAATCCCAGCTAATCCAGTCATAGATGCTTCAGAAGTAGAACTATGTGCTGAATGGGGAGCATACAGAGCATGTACTAAAGTGTTGCTCCTGCCTCAGATCCGACTGTCGGTCAACAAAGTGTCGCTACTGACACCTCCTGCAACGTTTACTGTGTCGGGGCATCCGCAGGCGTTGAAGTTAGTTAGGTTGATTCCATCGCCAGGATTGAAGCTGGAAACTAATGTTGATAATGGTAAGTGAGGAGTCATCTATCTATCTGACTTAGTGATCGAGTTTATGCTAAAAAAACTACTAAACGGATTTGGATAAATTTGGGCACAGATAGTTTATAACCAGGATTAACAAATAGGATAGTTTTTTATCCCGATATTCCTACGGGATCGACACTTATGCAGGTGAAACCGCGGGACGCTGCTGTTATATAAACGACCTAGTTATTATAAGTCTGAAATCTCCAACCCGTCTTGAACAAACTTGGTGATCAATGCCCCTGTATGAAAGGAGGCCTTTGCCCTGAAGTGTGGCAATAATAGGCTTGTATTACTATGTTCAACCATCATACCATTCTTTATCTTCCTTCGCAGGTGAAATGCTCGTAAAAATAACAAACGAAGCCTCCACCTGCGGTCACGGCTGGGTGACCGTGCGATCAAAGTTGACCGCGCAAGAACTGCGCGTTGACGTGCAAAGAGAATGTGACGTCGCTTGTGGCACGTTGTTAGGCGCACTGTTCTCTCTCATCAAGCCGTACATCTCGACTATAGTCACAGTTGCTGCGGCCGCTTTAGCGTACCTATACAGTAAGTAGTCTTTGAGATCTTTGATTGAACGAGAATATGTTCGCCTGTAGAGACAAGCGAACACGTTCTCTTTTCATTCACTCACAAAATCATCATCATCTTTTCATTCACAAAAAGATATCACCTGCCTCCCGGTTATTTATCAATTCACTGAAGTAAACTGGCAGTTGCTGTCACTTGAAATGGTCATATTTATTGTAACGGTGCTCAATTAGAAAGTTAAGTAAATAGATTTATACTAAATAAATAAAAACATGTCTAAAATTGTGTACAGTGCAATAAAATACTAAACTGGAGGGGTTTTACATGGCCATATTATTTAGCAAAGTGATACTGAGCACCTGTCAGTTTACTCCAGTGAATTTATAATTCGACTCTAAATGCTCTGTTTCAGCCAATATTACATTTGGCCCGCGACCTCTTTTGCACCCGTACTTTTACTACATTCGACGTTTATCAATAAAAATTCTAACCAGAAATTTCCTCCACAGTACAACAAAGAATGCAGCGCAAGGCTCAAATCCGGCTGCCTATGGATCCAAACGAGACAGTGCTACCTCCAGATTCGCCTCCCGTACTCAATCGGTCCAGAACTTGGTCTCGAAGTCCATTTGCATCAAGCGGGCCAACAGCCCCTGTATATGGTGATGCAAGCATGTTACCTGAACAAAGCTTCTCGCCAAACACGACGAGAAACTCCATGTTTCTATAGCAGTTGGAAAGGGAAAGAGTTGCCAGACAGAGAGCGGGGCTCGCCCAATATGTAAGGCGGTTTTTTAGGCTTTTGATCACGGATTTTAGGAGTTTTTCTATTTGGTTTATGAGATGAAGACCTTGACAAGGTCCTACTGCCGGAACCACGTAACCGGTAGCAAATGAATGGGGATGCCGGGTTATTACCTGTGCAGCTGTGAAAGATTTCTTGTTCAGGTACAAAACGTGTCGACTTAAATGTTTTGCGACAATTTAGGTATATCAGACTGAATAAGTTTAGCAGCAGCGTAATGGATATAAGAATTACTCAATAAAATAACCTGGCATGTTTTTTATAAATGGCATCTCGCAGGTCAACCTACCTAGAAGGTTATCGGCTGCTTAACCAGGTTTGCTTGTGGGTGCCTCATTAACTCCAGCCAGGGCTTAAATACTTAGTGACTACGCGCTAAAGGCACCCCTTGTGGGGTACGGACCTCGGCTTAGGGCGTCGCAGCAAAGGACAGGCTGGATTGGATTAATTTAGGACAAATTTAAAGCTATAGCCTCAGCGCAGCGGGCTATCTCAAGCAAGGTTCGGGGCGGGTAATAACCAGGCACGAAAATCTAACATTTGTAAAATCAAGTCTGTCGCGACTTCCTCTGATCTGGCAACCCTACAAGGATATTGTTTCGCCGTATCGGTGTATTGTAATGTTAAATAGTTAGTAAGGTGACGTCAGGCGAAAAGATGGTTGTGAAAGACCGTTGACATTGGCCAATGCGAATCGGATTCGTCCATTTTCGTTAAGTCATCGAACGCCAACCGTTAGTCAACCTCAGGTGAGTATAGCTTTCATAGTCCTAGGTTTTAGGTAACAAGGTCATTAATTGTAAATTGAGGTTTAAGTAGCATTAATAAAAAATATAGTAATAATTGTATCGACCACATACTTCTATGGTCTATACAAAAAGTATCTGATAAAAATGTAAACAAATAGAACAGAGAACGTACCTGTTGATGCCAATTTATAGAGCCACTGACAAATTGAGTGCTTTGACATATTTTTTTTCGATGATTTTTTAATGGTTTTCGGGTTAGTCACGCCATTTATAACTCAAGAACTGTTGCTATTTTTATGATCTTTGATTTGTTGGATTTGTCTCTGTCCCGAATAGCAGAATAACTATTAAAACATGGTAAAAATTCATGAAGACAATTTATTTTTTTCATACATTCGTTCTTATTGGTTCTGAGGCGGAACGAAGTTCGCCGGGTCAGCTAGTAATTTAATAAAACAATTATTGTTGGAAAACGTGGTGAGATATAATGAAGTTGAAACCTTCTGAATATAGATACATGAAATTATGACTAATTCCATTTAGTGAGTGATTGCATAAGTATTTAACCTTAACAGGGTTTGTTTACACTTTCAACAGATACTTTTGGAACAGACTATAGTACTTACTCATTTTACCGGTCTACACAAATATCCCCATATTCTTCTATTTATTAAGATATTGACAGCATTTCTAATTTGAAATGCAATATTTGCGTATTAAAGAGCTACCTCATCTACGTGCTTTTGTTTTTACATTAAAATTTTTGTACACACTTTATGAAACGCAGATAAATAAAACAAAAGCACAACGATCGCGCCGTATCTCGTGGTATCGCATCGTACCCGATGTGATGAATAGCCCTCTTGTATCTTTGAATTTTGTCACTTTCAAGGACACTGTACGGCTATAACTGTTAGAACAATAATAATTCTTTTGTGTCTCGTTCACCGCGCCGGAACCTGTTAAGCATAACATACAGTACCTATCCGGATGTAGATAGTACAGGGTGGCAGGGATACAGGGAAAAATTAGCTGATCCATACATTTTGACCTCGTAGGTATTAATTACACATTTGTATCAAACAGCCAAATTTTTTTTTTTTGATTACCTGCGAAAAATTTCGACGGATTACCTACGAAAAACTTCACATGTAGTAAATCCATGGAATCGGGTTGCGCGTCAATGTCACTGCCACCCTGTTTATTAAAACAGTATTTATAAACTAACGTCTTATTTCAACAAAATTTATTCAATTCAGCGTACTGTGTATTATCTAAAACAGTTTCTATAGATTTTATTATGTCGGTACTTATTTACAAATCACAGACGGCTCTCATAATCATTTAATCCGCCTTATTTTGAGGGGTGCAGTAAGTATAGTTCGTTTTTTAATCTCAGATACTAATCTGACAGGTATAATGTCAAACTTCTATACAAAAAAAAAAACGCAAACACAAAAGACTTAAATGTCAGATTAGTCTCTGAGATTAAAAAACGAACTTTAAAAAATGTAATAATAGTGTTCGTCGGAGTTGTAGCCATCAAATTGAGACGTAATTTAACATGGGGGTTTATTTATAAACGTTTCATTAAGCTGGGTAATGATTGGAAACTGTTTAAACAGAAATTTTTGACGTTTAAACATTTCCAAATCACTAAGGCCATCGACTTTTGCACCTTGGAAGTCGGTTGTTTTTTTTTTTTTTGTAAAGTCATTTTACATAGTCAAGAGCCTATTGAGGCCTAAAGGGCTATAAAGGCCCAAGAGATCTTAGCACCTACAATTTTGTTTTATAAATAAAAGGAAAAGTGAATGACGTACAGAAATGCTATAGTTGGGCGATATGTTTCCGTTTTCACTAACACTAAGCGAGACCTAAATGAATGTCTAAATAAAAACACGCATTTTCATCAATCGGCGCCGAGCCGAACGTTGAGAATCCAATAGCGTGTAGTGTTACTGAAACTGGCATAAGTAGCGGTCGACTTATTAAAATAGGTCTTCCTGATTCTTCAATAGGTCTCTTATTTAGTTGAAACCTAATTATTTTTTCGCTCAATTAATTGCATGTTTCACTAACTTCGAGACATTTGCACTCAAGACTTGCAGATCTTGTTTATATTGATTCCTAAAGACCTATATGAAGTTTTTTTTTATAATATATACCTATCATGTTTTTACCTCCAGCAGGGATTCAACACGTATAGTATTTCAATCTTAACATCCTATTAATAAAACCTAAAAATCAGTTTGAAGAACAATGTTACAAAACATAATACTCCCGGAAATCTAAATCGAGCCACTTTTTTGTATAAAGGTCTATGATTTTTTTATGGAATTCAAATTTGGAACATGATGTCTCACTTTAAAACTGCATAAAAACTTTTTCTTTGACGCATCATTATGTTGATGTTTTGCTTTACGTGGAAATTCACGGTTGCTGGATTTAGGTGTCCTGGATTGTATGTGCCTTTGTGGCACATTTTAGTCTATACTATAACAAATAGAGTATAGTGTCAGGCTATAAAACAAATTCCAGAATTACTGTTACGATAGATTAGAAAAAACAGCAGGAAATTTAGGGAACCAAATGAAAATACCAACAATTTACGTATTTGCTTTTATTACTCTCGTGTTATTAACAAAGTTGTGCACTTAATTGTATGGTTACATCAAAAATGGATTGTCCAAATTGACACAAAAAAGTTATTCTCAAAAAGATACCAAAGTATCAAGATGTTTGATTGTATTGTAATGGTTAGATATTAAATTGTTGTAGACATAATTGGTTGGTTAAAGTAGGTAATTATTATGGCTTCGCTTCACTTTTAGATAAAAGGAAAATTTTGTTAAAAAATTAACTAAGTAAAGTCAGTAATATTTTGACGCGATTATAACATAACATTAAGGGGGGTAACACTAGGTAACCCGCGAAATGCAATTTTTCAAAAGTTTATTGCATTTTACTGCTATGTTTTACATATGCTGATTTAAACATGAATCGCGACTGTAACCAATATGACTTTACAGAATTACAATCATTAAAATCATCAATACAACCCACTAAGTTTATATAATCCTATTGAATGATTATTTCATGAAATATCAAATACATACTTGTTACGTTCGCGCATATTTTGTTCAACATACAACCTGACACTGACCTGAAAATTGCAAACGTCGTAAGAAAATTTGAATGTCGCGGGCTACCCTGGCGCTTTCCCCTTAAGGGGGCGCCGACCCACTAGTGGCGCCCTCATCGTTTATAATTTTTATAATTTAACGTGCTTAAATTTTTATAATTTAACGTGCTTATGCACAACTTAACGTGCTTATTTTCTGAATTTTCATTCTAAAATAAAAGAAATAACCAAACAAACTATGAGGGCGCCACTGCGTGGTCGGCGTTTAGTCGACGCCGTCTTAAGAGCGTTTACGACGTACGGCATTTCATACAAACTTTCAAGTATTTGTTTCTCGAATTGAATGAACCGATTTTAATGAAACTTCATACGCATAAGCAGGATACAAAGGTCAAAAAAGTTAGTAAAGAACATTTTCGAAATGTCTTATTTAAAAAAGATAACTGGAAATATGTTTCTATGGAAAATTTAAAATCGGTCTAATGTGGCTGTAACACAATTTTTTGAAGACCTTTGTATCCTGCTTATGCGTACGAAGTTTAATTAAAATCGGTTCATTCATTTCGATAAACAAGAGCTTGACAGTTTGTATGAAATGACGACGACGTACGGGTCGTAAACGCTCTTAAAATGACGATAGAAAATCTGGACATGATGTCCAAATGATTGCAATTGTTCTGCTTACTCTAGTAATAAATAAATAAATGTAATAGAAATGTAAATACAATTTGTAAATAAGATCTCAAATTACTAGAGTTAGTTGTTTTTTTACAATTGTATTCGCATTTCAATGCAACTAACTTTTTGTGACGTATTGAAAATACAAACACATGTTTTTTATGATGAAGTTTAAGTAATTTTTAGAAGTCAATGTTTGTTTAAATAAATAAAAATATGTGTTTGTAACCTGTACACGGTATGGGGCTTAGGAACTTGTGATGTGTGAAATAAAGTATTTTTGTAAACTTAATTATCGTTTTATTTAATACTCAGCTATACATAATATTTATATTCCTATTTTATGTTTTTAGGGTTCCGTACCAAAATGGAAAAAACGGAACCCTTATGGTGAGACTCTAGTCTGTCTGTCTGTCACAGCTGGAATATCTCAAGAACTACTAATGCTATCAACTTGAAATTTGAATAGTTTTAGATGACGTTTGCCGTACTATTTTGCAAATAAGAAAAAACTAGACTAGAGTCAAGAGCAAACCCATGTCAAATAAAAAAAATAAGAAAGAAATAAAAATAAAATATATTTTTTGCAAAACCAGCATTTTTTTGCAAGCAGTCAAGCTACCGCGCACGTGCGTGCTAAGGTAGTGTAGCTTGACTGCTTGATAGGTTAAACAACCTCCATAGAGTGTCTTGCAAGGTTTAGAAATTAACACCCTGAAAACTTGAGTTTCTGGTAATCCATGGAGAATTTGATATGACTTTTATTTCAGTTTTTAAATCGAAAATACAATGACTATCAATTTTGTAAAATTGAGACTGATTGGTACTAAAAGCATAAATATAATGTCTGCCTATATCCCCTTCGTAATCACAGGTTTGAACAAAAACCCGGTTTACGAAAGGCTACATTTATCTTCCAAAATACCTAGCTGATAAATTCATGTTTCAGCCCTTTCACATTATACTTATGACAACAACAACCAAATAGCAACCTTATTGCAATGGGAATAAAGATCATTGTGACTTTGACAGACTTGGCAATGGCAGCAGCCCAATAGTAACCTTACTGCCGCGACAATAAACAGAGAATTCAAAGAATCTTGAATTGAGCTAGAGATAAAAATATGCAAACAAACCAGCTACCTACCATAGCTGCCTACTGAACTAAATTATCATTGCGTATTTGGAGGTGTCAGTTAGGTAGGTACAGGGGAAATTTGCGTATTTAACTTTTCTAATTAGACGATAATAATTATTATCTTTGACATCCACGTCCATAAAATGTATAGAACTACGTGCACGTTATAACGTTATCGTGGATGGTAATTTAAAAGCGTCTTCATATATTTCCATACCTACTTACTCTTACATCCTTAATTGGTACAGAAATCCTAAAAACGCAACTATGGTTGTTAATCCCCAATCAAGATTCTTTCAATGAGTACCTATAACTCTCGGACAGCTCACCTGGCCGTCTGGTCCAATTTATTAGGTATGTGAACCCTAGATACTAATACAAGCGATAACGGGGTTGGAGTAAATAGCCGCCGGGTGCGTCTGGCTGGATCCCAGAATTTGCATGGCTACGATGTCTCAATATGTAGGTAGTTAGTAACCTCTCGTTAGAGAGTAACATTTTAATCTGCCGCGGTAGCGGAGGGCCACGCTTTAGGGGAGGGATGGAAAGAGCGTAGCAGCTCAGCAGATGAATATCAATAAAATATCAGTGTTGCTAGCCGAATATTGTTTATGTGTCCCAATATATCGGAAACACTAGGGCAATGGGTCCGAGGGCTCACTTGGTTTTTCGAGATATCGCCAAGCGGTTAGTCGACTCTTCACGTGGCCAGAGGGCTATTTTGTGGCCTATTTTTTGGTCAAAGAATTAGCATCACCATACAACATTGCAATGCTGCCAGCGTTTTGGGTACTGTTCCTGTTGACAGCGACGCGGACGAATTTTTTGATGCCCAATGATTCTTTTGCTTATTTTTTCAAACAAATGTATACATTATCATTTTAATGTTTCCTATTATGTAAATATTTTTTATTGAAGAATAAATATATCGGGAGAGGAAAGTATAAAGCAATCATCTCTCGACATCTTTAAATAATTACATTAGATCTCCTATTGTTCCTAACATTTCCAATAAGTCTTCCTGTGGAGATTTTGGTATATCTGGAATAAAAGTAAGATCAGTGTTCTTTATTTTGACACTCGTATCTATCGTTTCAAATTGAACGTCTGTAGTTAATTCCAAAGTTTTTTTTTTTGAACTTGTAGCTCCAAATTCAATAGGCAACTGTAACTCAACTTTGTTCTTGGAATGAACATTTTCTATTGAAGCTAAAAGACAGTTTATTTCATTCGTATCTGCACATCGGTTTTCAAACTCTTCAATAGGATTTTTTTTGTTATCGTACTTATAAATATTTTCCCCTAGGTTATGCAAAAGGTTTGTACTTATTGTAGAAGGTAAATTAAAAGTTCCATCTTTTCTTTGCAGCCCCAATCGGATTAGAACAGAAATTTTAGCGTGATACTCTGAAAACCAAATTATAAGGGTATTTCTTAGACATTTATAATCGTCATCAGTGAATTGATGAGATAAACTCTCGAATCGTCTCATAGCCTGTTCAATAATTGTTTTAGGGAAAAATTGTGGCATTAGCATGGCAACACTTCTCAGGTGACGGCGAGTGATGTCGAAAATATTTTGATTCGTAGCTACAGTTAATTGCCATTTGAAGATCATAGTCATGAGATCCCACAATTTGCTCATGGAATAATCGTCTAGTTTCATTATTGACGAGGTGGAAATATCTTGAAGTAGTTGTTTAACGAGAGTGTGGGCAGCCACCGGCTGCGGTGTAAATAACTCATCGATCAGTTTTGGATGAAGTAATACAGTCGCTACTTCGGTGAGTACTGAAATAAATCAATAAAAAAAATTCAGAAATCTTTAAAAAAAAATGTGGGTAAATACCTACTAGGCGAAAAAGTGGCCCCTACTATTTTTTTTATGTACAACGACGACTTACCTTTTTCAGATTTATCCAGTGAAATATTCTGAGCTTTCAGCCTCTGGTCTATTACGAAAACCATCTCACATCCCAAATTAACAGCGAGAAACGGCGTCGCAAAGTGTGACATTTTAATAGCACTGCTTTCACTAACATCCATGGAACACTGAAATAATCAATAATGTTTCCAGATAACCTAAGCTACACTAGTGATTCTATTTATCAAAAACTATTGGAGAACATAAGAAGCGATGACAGAATACAAGATATTTCTAGACATTTTCTGTCTTTAACAGAGCCTCATAAGAGAGTATTGTATGTGTATGGTCTAATAAAAATCTACCAACTCTTACCACTTGTTATAAAAGAAGACAAGTGTGAGTTTACGTCTAGCCATTACCGTAACCTTGGCAACAAGCTGTATGAAAGGAAAAAACTTTATAGGGCATGGCAATATTATAACTTGGCATTGATGTATTCACCTTTAGATTGTCAATCTTATGCTTTAGCTATTTCTAACAGATCAGCAGTACTTGCAGGTTTAAAACAATATGAGGCATGTTTAAATGATATCCAAATGGTATTTTCTATGCAGTGCCCATTATCAATAAGGGATAAACTTCTTAAAAGAAAAAACATGTGTTTAGAAGCTTTACAAGCAGCCCAAGAACCGGATATTTTTGAGAAGAATGAACTCATCGAGGATATATTTACTTTGAAGGGTTCCAGACATAAGAAATATGTAGATGCAAGCTCAAAGCTGACAGTTATGCATACTCCAGGATTAGGTAGACATGTAATTGCCACGGAGGACATTGAAGTTGGTGAAGTAATAGTACAAGAAGATCCATATGT
Source organism: Gortyna flavago (assembly GCA_963669345.1). Lineage (NCBI taxonomy): Eukaryota > Metazoa > Arthropoda > Insecta > Lepidoptera > Noctuidae > Gortyna > Gortyna flavago. The sequence continues at coordinate 5,433,704 of OY770144.1, forward strand.
GAGCGTTCTCTTAAGAGATCAAATCACAATCACGTGCGCGCATTGTTTTTCAAGGAACTTTAATCTGTATCCATGTGCATATTGTTGTATGACCATGTACTGTAGCAGGAAATGTGTTGCAGCGGCTTGGGAATCATATCATTTTAACGAATGTCCTTTTCTAGCAAGTTTGCTTGATAATAAGTTCACTAAACTGGAATTGCTTGCTTTGAGAACCACAATTAAAGCTAGGACTGACCATAAAACATGGGAAGATGTATTCAATGCTGTGGAGACAGTGGAACATTGCACTAATACTGATAACTTAGGATGTCACAACATGGAAGATGGCGACTTGGTTTATGCTTCAAAAAATTATGAATCAATTCATTCTCTGTCCACAAATTTGGAAAAAAGAGATGTATCAGATATTTTTCAAAAGGCAGTCACTGCCGCTATCCTTATGCAGTACTTGGCTATGAAAAATTTCATTGCAGCAGATGATCCTGAATTAAGAAGAAAAATTAAGAAATTCACTGCGGCAACATTGATGCAACACTTGATGACAGCTCCAACTAATATGCATGGCATAACTGCTAATGTTGAGGATGGGGATGGCAATTTTGTAGATGAATATAACATAGGGAGTGGCGCTTATGCTTTCCTGAGTTTGATCAATCATTCATGTGCACCAAATGTGGTGCGGTATACCAGACTGGGCACTACACAAACAACTTTGGTTGCTCTAAGACCTATTAAAAAAGGAATGCAAATCTATGATAATTATGGGTAAGTTTTTTACAACATTGAAATTATATTGCAGTATAATATACATAGTCATAGCCACGTGGTTCAATCACTTTGTTGTTTGATTCAAGAAATAGTTTTAAGGTGAGCACTTCAATATTTATATGTTCAAATATCAATTGATTGAACAACGAGGATTCCAGGTGCATGTTTTCAATTTACTTACTTAATGAGTAGCATGTCTCATATAAATGCATCTTATATCCTAACATGTGTATGAAAACAGTGCCTAACAAACAAATGCTTCTGTAATTAACAATAGATACGTCGAGGTGCTTCGAGATGAGGAGGGGATGGTGACGCAGGGGATCTACAAGAAAATTACAAGCGAATGCTCCGTGTACGCTGAGATGGCTTCATGCGGCATCACTAAAAAGTACCTAGACATATTTTTAGGAAAAATAGATAGCGTCTAGACTAACGGGCCGCTTGTTCTAACAGCATGCTAGTGCAGGAAGACCAGCCAAGCAGAAATGCGCGCGTGACTAAGTTTTGTCGTCGCATCGCGCGAGATGAGACGTCGAGATGATATTGTTACGCCAACTGCACCCTAATTGCGTAAAACACTATCAATCACAAATTCTCAATCTCATAGACTTCCAAAAAAAGATGGACTCCTCGCCACGCATATCGAAAGTGAAGCACCGTACCGATCTATGTGTGCGTGAGTGACGATTGACGCTGCCGTGTCACGTAATGGCGGCCGGTCGGCACACTATGATGTAAATGTGAGCGTAGGCGTGTATGTACTGAGGCCAGCACATCAAGCTACCCCAATCTGTCAAATTTTCCCATTTAAATATGAACCTTATTCCTTTGCAATAAAGTTGAAAATCTATCAAAGAAATTTGACAGATTGGGGTCGCTTGATGTGCTGGCCTCTGTAAAAGCGGTCCCGGCATACTTACGAACTCCCTTTCACCGGCTTCATAAGGTTCATAACTCATTTGTTGGGCTTGGTATAACTTTTTATAACAAGCTACCTTCCTCTTTGCTAGATTTGCCTTATAATACGTTTAAAGCTCAAGTAAAATCCAACCTTTGTTCAAAGGCTTACTATTCAATCAACGACTACTTAAACGATAAGAATAGTTGGTCGGCCTGATTAACTCAAGACAATGTTTATGTTCTTTCTCCAGAATTAGCTTACTGACAGGTTATATGAGTTCATGTAATTGTTTTTTCTTTTTTTTTTTTTTTTTTGATGACTGTATAAGTAAATTCAGTTTAATTTTATTTTAATTTATTATTGACATAATCAATTCATTTCAATGTTTTGTAATGAGTTGATTGCAATAAGTGATTAGCTAGCGACCTCTATGATTGATCATTTTATTCTTGCCTGAGTAACCGGCAGCAAGTTCGTCATGCTCCCTTAGATGTCACTGCTTGCGGTAGCGTCGGGGGTCGGGTTGCCTCCTTCCCTCAAATATGGCGAGGGGGGTAATGGCTGATCTTTGCGTTATGCTCGTGAACGGGTGCTGCTTGTGGTGACTGGTCGTCTTGCTGACCATGGTTTTATTGTTGTTATTAGTAATACCTAACTTGTTTATTAATTTTTACTTTGATGGTCCTGGTCTATCATTTGTGCCTTCAGGTGACAGCTATGTGAACAGAACCCAGCATTGCATAAATATGTAAGTTGTCATGCCCTTTATACCTGGAGGCTTTTATTTAGGTAGTTTTTATTTTTATTTTATTACTTTTGATTTAGTATTTTTATTTTAGCTTGAGTACGTATAGATTTTTATGGTATTTGTTGGTATATTGGCGTGGCTAGCTAACATATGGCAAATAATTTTATTGAATGTTCTGTGTCCTGTAATGTTAATTAGATACTTTGCAGGTCTAGTTTTGTATACAGTCGAGTATTTTATAACTGAACAGACAGCTGTGCTGCTGGGGAGTTTGTTGCGCCACTTCTTCTCCCCAGCGAAAGCACTAGGAAGTGGTGAAGGGCGGGCGTTTTTGGGGGACTGTCTTATGTAATTTTGACGTTCGAAAAGTGCTGATTCTCAGCCTAGTTTGAATAAATGACTTTTGATTTTTGATTTTGATTTTACTGTGCTTCACTTTCGATATGCGTGGCGCGGAGTCATCTTTTTTTATAAGTCTATGCTCAATCTGAATCATTTTGTAGAATATTGCTAATCCATCGCTTCATAAGTTCGGAAAATTTGTCTGCTCAGCAACGTAAATACCGTAATGAATGTTGTTGAACTGTCAAAATGAAAGCCTGATTGCTACTGATAGTGTGTTACGCAATTACCCCGCTGGTATCCGGTGGGTGTTGAAAGACGCGACTGAGGGCAAGTCAAACCCTCGCAGCGCTAGTAAAGTACAGTAACATACCTAGTCTTGAGATCAAAGTATTGCTGATATATGAGTTGATATCAATAGTAAGGGGTTGACTAATTGGTTAGAAAGTTGGTGACTACTGAGGTGACGACTATAGAGAAGTATGGAAGAAAAAGACATGTTGCGTCGACCACAAATAAATTGGAATAATGGCAGGAGAATGATAAATATGAGTTAGATACTATTTAATTCGGTTCAGAAACATACATTTTTAAATGAAAGGACGAGGTGTTACCAGCTTTTAAAATGCAAAAAAAATAATACTAAAACCATCTATTTGTTTTTCAGAGCTCATCATGCTGTACACCCCAAGGAAGATCGGCAAGCCATTCTAAAATCTCAGTACAAGTTCACCTGTCTCTGCGAGGCTTGCACTGAAGATTGGCCTCTATACCACAACTTGGAAACCATCCCAAATATGCCGGCCGCTATTGTTAAGCAAATGAAATATTTGAATGCAAATGTCTTTGAGGCGCTGCAGAAAGCTAAAAGAGATGATGCACTGAAGCTCTTTAAGCCCTTATGTAAGTTAGCGACGGCTTTAGAGCCTTATCTTCCTTGCAAGGAGGCGGCTGATTGTCAGGAAGCACTGAAACAGTGTCTAGCCATACTTTCAGGCGTCCTAGCTGAAGGCTTTACCGATTATGCTGAGTGGGGAGTCCCTGCACCCCGGAGGGTAGGACGACCCGCTTCTGCGAAATTCTATGTTGGGGCTGGTGCAGCACTCATTCTTAATGATTAAAAAAAATCGATTAAAAATATATCGCGGCTTTGGGGCAACAAGGTTCTAAGTAGTTAGATGATAAAACAAAGTTATTGCATTTGTTGTTGTCTCTTTGACTAGTTTATAAAATGCGATGTCATGTTTTTATTTATAAACCAACTGGTAAAAACAAAAATGTTATAAGTACAGAAAATATATTGTCAATACTATAAAGACTAAAATAATAGATAGCAGTTTTTGGTTCTATCTGCAGCAGGGATGTCACGGACCTTCGGTTCCGATTCCGAAAAGTCGGAACTTCCGATTAATTTTACACTTTCGATTCCGATTTCGGTTCCGATAATTTTGAATCGGAGTTATACCGAAGTTCGAAACGAAGCGATACACGTGACTAGAGCGCCTTTAAACAAGTTTTAACTTGTCGCCAAGTTTGTTTGTGGATGTTAGAAGAAAGATGTGTTAAGACTTCTGCCCCGTTTCCGGTTCCGATTCCGATCAATCAAATTTAAAACCTCAGATTCTGGTTCCGGTTCCGGTAAAACGACTTCCGTAACGTCTCTAATCTGTAGGAATTATTTAAATGAATATTTATAGTAAAACAATGTTCTAAATAACATAGAACCTTGGTATTTGAATAACACTCCATAAACGGTCTTCTGAGATATGCTCAGTGTTTAAATAAAACGTTTTGCAGACCCGAATCATATTTCCATTTACTTTGAAATAGTACATGAATGTGAATTTCTTTGTGAATTTGCTGTACTTCACTTTTTGTCTAAGCATTCTGTTGTTTAGGAAATGAAATGGTACCTTTGATCTTGATTCAGTTTATAGTACTCAGCATTAATTTCTTTTTTGAGGTCTGTATCTACTTAAGTGATTATCACAATTTAATTTCCATGAAGTCAGACAGTTCTTCTCATGTTTAATTGTCTTAGCAGGTACTACCTTTCCTCGACTGTTTATGTATTCTTCTTTAGCTTGGAGTTTCTTTTTTCTTTCATTTCTCTTCCAATTCTGTGGGCTGCTAGTCCTCTTTCTCGTGTTTTTTCTTTGCTTAGGTTTTCCACTATGCTAACTTCGCAGTCACTGAAACAAATTTGAAAATTCCAATAGTTTCATCCAGCACTTGAATCGTTATATAATAATAATAAAAGTTTTCCGAACGAATTCTCCAGTGACCTCGTCTAAAACTTTAATATTTATGTTTACTAATCTGAAAATATAGTAAAAAAATTATTTGAAAGATAGAATGTATAAAAGTCTTACCATAGTTACAACGTCAATATTGTGTACACAATAACAAAATACTCCAGTATTGTATTGTATTCAAGATTCATTTTATTGAATGAAATGTAAGATTTTCTTCGGAGGGAAAGCAAGTAAGTAAGTCTTGGTGACAAAATATGTTAATGTCAGATAGAACAGTGTTGCCCTATGAAAATTTAAAGTTTACACATAGAACCTTGTTTCACACGTTTTATTACGAGAAATATTTCGATTACCTCAACGCAAAAAATACAGATAGAACCCATTATTTAGAATATATTTGAAATGAAAAAAAATCGAGATATCAATGATTTTGCAGATAGAACCTTGTTGCCCAAAAGTGATATTAGAGACAGTTCAGATCTCTCCTAACGGGGTCTATCTCGGTTCGGGTCTTTAATAATAATATTATTTAATTTTTTTAATGGAATATTTAGCATTTTTTTTTGCTTAAAACTATTGCTTTGATTTTGTTTTTTTACGATTTTGTATAATTCTAGAGAAACTTATTCAGCAACGCGATTTGACTGTTACCTTATTATTTTTACAGCTCTTTTTTGTCTTTGAAGCCGTCCGGAGTCCGGACCGATATTGCCAAAAATATTGATACTACCATCCTTGCACAATTATTTTACCTTTGATTATCATTACTGTCAAAACCACAGTCTCTTTTTAATCGCACCAATAAGCTGTTCGGTTCATGACGCTGGCTGAATAGTCGAAATTGGCTCAGTTGCCAAAGAAGGAAAAAAAAGCTTTTCGGTTGCTGCCATTGACAAGTCTGTCAACATCACTGCGATGTTTATTTTCATTATAATAAGGTAGCTATTGGGTTGCAGCTGTCGGAGGTAAAATAATTGTGAATGGACTACGCCCACGTAGTGGCAAAGCTGCCTTTTTGATGTTTTATGACATTATGCAGGGAGATATTCAGCCATTATGGCTAAAAAAGTGTTTAAAGATACAATGTACAGAGGCCAGCACATCAAGCTACCCCAATTTGTCAAATTTCTTTGATAGATTTTCAACTTTACCACAAAGGAATAAGGTTCATATTCAATTGAGAAAATTTGACAGATTGGGGTAGGTTGAGGTGCTGGCCTCTGTACCTATTATTTTAGTTTTTCAGTTTCGCACAAAATACAGTATCGTAAATTATTTGACTTAGTTTAAACACCGATTTGACTTTGTTTCACGTTTCTAGTCCCCAATAGTATATTTTTAGGATAAGTTAAAATATTTTTGATTTTGGTAACTATTTATTTAAAAAAGAAGACAATGATAAGACTATTGGATGTATCAGGGATATTATATCACATTATGAAATCATGAGAGCTTTGTCTACTCTTAAAGGGTATCAAAACGCATCATTAGTTAAACTATGAGCAAAAATAACCCCATGTACGGAAATTATTTGCACGCAAAATTATTTGCACGCAAAATCAGCCTATAATTTTCCCACTGCTGGGACACAGGCCTCCTGTCTCCGACGGGGAGTATAGTTACACATTATTCATACGTAAGAAATATTTTTGTCTGCGTTCACGATCTCAACTAAAAGTGCTGCTGCAAATTTTTGTTATTCAAAATGCCCAATATTAATCATATTGGGCATTTTAATCGATTGGCGATTTGATCAGAATTATTGTTAAACAAACGGCCGAATCACTGGCCATATATTTAAAAAAAAACTAGTTGAGAGGGGAATAAAAATGGGTCCTATTACACTGGACCACCTTTGTACAGACGCCAGCACATTAAGCTACTACAGTCTGTCAATTTTTTTTTAAAAGATTTTCAACTTTGTTGCTTAAGAATAAGGTTCAAAGTTGATTGTGAAAATTTCTATATAATAATAGTAATTACATTATCAATGATGTAGCTAAGGTAAGACCGATGATAAATCTTGCTATACATTTCTTGTATAAGCTGACCTCACCTTGCATTGTTTTTCCATAAAATAAGAAGTCATCTTATAGCATCATCTGCCTGTAATACTGAACTGCTGGTAACTCCTCTCGGTGAGAGAAAGTGGGCCGTAATCCACCACGCAGGCCCAGTACGGGTTTGTAGATGTCATTGATTTTTTGGTTATACAACATGTTTGTTTCCTCACGATGTTTTCCTTCACCATTTTGCGATGAGATAATTTTCACAAAGGACAGGCGCTTTCACCTACAACTCTTGACTCGCCGCTGTTAACACTTGGCCACAACTGCTCTCTCAGTCAGATCAGCTTAATACTAGTAATGTATACCTTGAAATATCATCATGCTTACCTTCTTCAGCCAAGTAGTTATAATGTCGTTTAGACAGTCAACGTTTATATAATTAACGTGTGTTTCTATAACAGTGCTAATTAGCAGCCTGTGCTATTAATGTTTAGAAATAAGTTACTATATGTAAGCGTATTTGATTACTGGAGTACGGAAACTTACCACTTACAATATAAACATGTTCAGTTTTTGAATCGACTAAAGAATGTGCCAGGAGTGCAATATAAGTTGGAACATACACAATCAATTCAGCCTATCGCAACCAACTGCTGATGATAGGTCTCTCAAGTTGCGTGACAACGCCCAGTTCTCCGTCTTCTGCAGATTTTCCGGGTAATTTTATTTCGGATCTTACATATCCTTCAAAAAAACACTGTGAATAGTTTGCTCCATAGACAATAATTTTCCAGTCTCACTGCTGGACAAAAGCCTTCCCTGTATCCAAACCTCTCATTCGTGTGGAATTTCCGGCTACGTCTGCCTTGCAAACATGTCCGGGTTGACACACCACCTTTGACGCGGTTGCCCTCGGCTTATAAAGCGTATACAGTACCTACGACCAACGAGAGAAAGCGTTTTTGACACCTGTCAGTTTCATACAAACGAATAAGTGTTTAGCGAATTTGATCTTTATTATCTATTATACTTGAATTGTCGCACTGACGTCGGACACTGACGCACATTCTCTCGACGGCCGGATTGTAATGAGAGACGATCTTTGCCTGTACATTTTCCATAAAAATGGTAAGTCGTAAGGCCTTATTTATAAAGTGTAGTACTTACTATTACTTCTTATGTCACCATGAGCTACTTTGTAACGTGAAAATAGCTCATAGAGTAGACATAAGCCAGTCGGTATTATGCTAATGGGGTTGAATAGCATCATCAGTCGGGAAGGCTCTCTAAAGGCGAAAGAATGTGACGCATGTTTCCCTCCTACCTTTTATTATTTTTTGTGTTTGTTCTTTTTTTTGCGTCATATTCACCGCAAATAAACGTTTTTTCTTTCTTCTTCTAAAGACACTTATAATGCGCCCTACTGAGTTACGTCAATGAAGCGTGCACTTTGGCTACATTTCTTGTCGTTTAGCCACGTCGGGTGTGTCATGTGTGCTGCGGTCAGCTGGGTAATTGCTTAACACACAAATAGTAGCAATGGCTTTAATTTTGACAGCTCAACAACAATCATTGCGTTACTTACGAACATATCGATACCTCACACGTAAGTTGTAACCCACAATAATACATGTTTTACGTTTTTTAAACCAATCTGCCTATTTTTACCTACTTTGTGTTAAGAATAAAAAAAAATAAAACATTTTTTTTAAGACTTAATTTTTTTTTTTTTATTATGCAGATTGGTTTAAAAAACTTAAAACATGACATGTATTATTGTGGGTTACAACAACTTACGTGGGAGGTATCGATATGAATCAATGAATTAGTAATATCCTTCAAAATTATTCAGATTGTGATTGATTGTGTGTTAACCAATTAGTATGTAAGATACTGGTTTAAAATATAACGGTGAGTTTTCTAATATCCAGTATTTTTTTGTATGTAGGTAGGTAAGTCTAACCTAGTATATAAGAATGTGCGTGTTATTTGTGTCCTAAACTCCTAATATTATGTTTGAATTATGATTTTTGAATGAAGAGGTCTCTGAAAGTGATTTCGTGTGATAGATATTGTAACGATTTGTACTCAGGCGTTTGCTATTCTTGTACAGCTCGATTCAAACTTTATGACGTCTTGGAACATGAGGCGAGTCGCTGCGCAGTAACGAATTCATGTGTCAGCGGGGGTGAGGGGTGAGGTACTGCGCAGCGAGTAGCGCACTTCATAGCCGCCATAAAATTTGAATCGGACTATACCTGATTTGTTGGTATGTGGTCTGTCTTTGAGACGTTTTGTTACAGACCTGGTATGAGATCAGATCCTTAAATTCGGAAAAACCTGGTTAGAACATGCATTGATTGAAAGTATCGATGTCATAAAGTGCAAACGAAATCCCGTGAGTATGCTTGGGGACGCCCGAGGACCGTTTGATTTCTACGTCCGCACAACTTTGTACTTAAATGAGTGAATTACAAGGATTTTTATTCAATGTCTCCAGAAAAACCTGTGCTCGGTCCAAGATCTCCGCGCAGACTGAGAGGTCTGCGCGGAGATCTTGGACCACCTTCTGATTTTGAATCATAGTCTGCTTGCACAAAAATGAGCCTACTACAGAATTGGCCTAAATTATAGGGTTTTGACATCGTTGATGTTAAGTGTTCGGTGCTTTTTGCGTACCCTAGAAGGGAGTTGGTATGATTAGGTGAAGAATAGGAAGTTGGGTGAATGAGTGAAAAAGACTGGAATTAGGAATGTAGGCAGTGTTATGTTTTTTTTTGTATTAACAGTAAGTACCTAAAATCATTTTCGAAAAAAAAACTCAAACAAAAAGTTGCATCTTTTAATCTCAAATAATATACACAGTAGTAGGTATAATATGAATACATATGTATGCATAACCACAATATAACATAGTCTTTGATGTCTACGATATAACAAATCTTTTCAGATCTGAGTGTTGTGTATCCATAAGTACTTACAGGACAGGTAAACCAGAAAAGGTATGCGTTTCGGAAATTTTCGTGTTTCTGAATTCGGTGACCGTCGCGCCGCAGAATAACCCCCACTGAGGAAAAGCTTCTAAGAAGGGGACAGTCATTTAGCCGCCATACTTTTTTTGGGCTGAATCTGTAACCTCACCTGCGCGTGGTGTATCCTGTAAAATCAAAAGCCTGCCTCATAGGCAAAAAGACGAAGGCAAGACATAGGGGCCGGTTATACTTTTCGGAATTCTGTATAATTTGTCGCACTGTGTATGTGTGTGTGTGGTCTTTGTTGCTATAAATAGTCTTCGAAAACCAGTTTGCTCCGTCGGCTGCAGCTTGTCGAGTCTTCGCGCTAGACGATTCGTGACAACTCTTGAAAACAACTTATTTACTTGGCTAAGGTGTGAAATGGGCCTGTAATTATTTAGAAGGGTCTTATCACCCATTTTCAAGTTAAGAACGAATACCCCCCAATTAAATTTCATCATCGCTGCATTTGTTTTGCCGAAGATAGGCGATGATTGCCGAAGTGCATACATTTTCTGGGCTGTATTTAATTGTTTTGACGTTTAGTACTTAGATTTTAAGAGTATTTAGAATGGGACAGCCATACATATACTGGCTGTTCTGATTAGTTATTGTATACTTGAGTATTTGACAACTTCTCGACTGCTAAACTCTGCTAGGGATAATTCTTATTTACTTAAATTATTTATAAAAGAGTTGTACTGTTATCTATTTTTGTATTTAAACGGTGACAACCAATAATGTGTGAATATTATAATTATTTTTCAATTTATATTCCTCAGTTGTCATTAAAAATGGTTCCTACTGTATTTGAAATGGTATTATTTTGTAAAAGAAGTAGTCACTTCAGTTAATTTTATACTAATATTTATAGTTGGTCATATTAATTATATGATAAGTACAGCGTTATACCTTTGGCAGTATTAAGCCTGTGGAGTTTGCAGTGCGTTAGCGTTTTAGTTACTACTTTAAAAGCAGAAAGTCTTCGCATACCCGTCTGGTTTCAGGAAAAAAACAGTCAACAGTAAAACAACAAATAATCATTAGATGAAATGATTATTTGGCCTAAATTGAATTTAAGGCCTTCCTTTATATCAAAACATTAAAACTTTATATCTTATTTAACTAAAATTAATTTTCTATAAGCTCCGGATATCGGCGTCTTTCTGTAATCTATGAATGTTGTAGTACTTGCTGTCTATGTACTGAATGTCTTACTGTTTTTCTGAATAAATGTGTGGAAAATGTCAGTTTTTTAAATTTCTCGTACAATTATATATCCCAATAATTCAATATACAAACTAATATATACACACACATACTAATAATGTCGTATCTGTATAAATTTTACTTGGTGTACTTAAATAATAAAAATAAATACAATTAAATTAATAATTTCAGTTTTGAACTGAATAAATGGTGTACTTAATAAAATGCATTAAACAATACAGATATTAATAAAAAATACTCAATATAAATAGGTATAAATAAATAGACTAACCAAAAACCAACATGTGTCTGTAAGTAGGTACCTATTTTAAATTTACGGTTGTACTTAAAAGAGGTAGTACCTAAGTAATTAAAATGGATGTAAGTTGTCATTCAATAGAGATAAAATCTGTTATATTTTGCATTGTACAAATAAAAACATCATCTGCCTAGCTTTTTCCCAACTATGTTGGGCTCGGTTTCCAGTCTAACCGGAAGCAGCTGAATACCAATATTTACATGGAGCCACTGCCTATCTGACCTCCACAACCCAGTAACTGGGTAATACGATACCTACCCCTTGGTAAGACTGGTTGTCAGACTTTCGGGCTACTGACTACCCGCAACGACTGTCAAAGATCCACGAATGCCAGCCGGGACCAACGGCTTAACGTGCTTTCCGAGGCACGGAGAGGTCTTGGTATGTGAAGATCCAAGACCCATCCACGGATCAACCGCGGCTTAACCTGATCGATCGACCCGTGCGGCTGTTATTACTTACACAATAGCTCTAATAAACTAATATCAAATGATTATCACATACTATATACAGGCTCCCATTAAACTAGATGGACAAATTTTAACACAGCGCTCAGTATGTCTAACCAAAGAAATCCAAAATTGATTTTATTTTGACCTAAAATAATAAAATAATCGTTGCCGCCACATTAGTGTATTTTCGTTAGCTGATTATTTTTTATTCTAAGTTATCTAATACTTACGTTTTTCTTATATATTTTTTACCATCGTCCTTATTTTGGTGGTCTGAATGATTACTAAAAGTTTGTCCATCTATTTAAATGGGACTTTATATTTAATAATACCTACCTAATAAAAAAAACATTTAATACCTACCTACACAGTGAGAAAGCAAATTTACACGAAGAGTGCTTATTTTTTACATACATACATAAGCCATTTGGGAAGTGGATTTTTAACATACCTAGGTAGGTATGTATCTTATGGTCAAACTTGTAAGGAATACGTCAAATTGTAACTCTTCCACCGGTATACCTATAGGTTGTTTGGTAGAAGGACCAACACAATTTTGTGAGGGGTTGGGGATGTCATTTACTAGCACAAAATTGTTTTATTTTTTAATATTTTGGTTCCTTAACAAAATTTTACGACTTTGAAAGCACCCAAGTCATTTTCTAGAAGTAGGTACGTGATTGTACATTTCAGTTAACACCAAAAATTATTGCTCTCTATTACAACCACAAACAAAAAATTTGTAACGATATTTCGGTTGATTAAAAAGAAACAATAATTATTATTATCTCAATTACCTATCGTGACACTCAAGTGTTATGGGTTAAAAGGTAAACTAGGATAATATGACACTTCTTGTCCCTAAGAAAATTGTGTCGCTCCTTCTACTAAACAACCTGTATATGGCAATTTCTATCATGTACACACGGCTACACATCAAGCTATACATTTCCAGTTTTCACTGACCTCGCATTGTATAGGGTTTTCGTACAATCGGAAGTCAGCTTATACTGGTTATGTATAGCTTGATGTGTAGCCGTGTGTACCTACATCTTCGATTTGCCGATGTTCATTCTTCGATGCGTTTAGATTATTAACAACAAATAAACTATCATCTAAATAATAATATCTATCACGTATTCAACGTATCGTATCAACATTGGTTTATTACCACCCTTAAAATTCTACACTAAAGTTGCATACCTAAATGCATAGGTATGCAATTAGTAGGTAAATCATACTTGTTATACCGATGAAATTGAAAACTTGCGCACACTCGTTAGAGGAGGTGCAGTAACTGTTACATAATCATAATAATTTGTCATTTTCCAAATCGAAATTCTTTGTAAAAAATCTTGTAATTATCTTAGATATATATTTGTCTTAGATAATGCAAACTAAGTTATTGCCTTCAACTAGATACGAATTATCGGCATAGCAGAATCTATTTTTTTTTTATTAAAGTGTCAATTTTGGCAAGGATTCATCGCAGATTTCACAACATGAAGCAAGTTACTAGCGGTGTTTACATAATTAAGACCGTTCCTACGAAAAAGCGAAAGAGCAGTGGTGGCCCAGTGGTATAGGCGACTTACGAGTTGTAGGTCGTAGGTTCGAAACCAGACAGGCGCTTTACTTTGTGTAAATTATTTCATCACCACTGCTCTCAAAACGGTGAAGGAAAACATCGTGAGGAAACCGGCATGTCCTAGAACCAAAAATTCCAAGACTTGTGACATCTACCAACCCGCACTGGGCCCGCGTGGTGGATTATGGCCCACTCCCTCTCACATAGAGGAGGCCTGTGTCGCAGCAGTGGGAACATTATAGGCTGATTAATAATTTATGTTATGAGTACGAAAAAGAAGGCGCGCGACGACGCGGCGGCGCTTGCCTACGCGCACGTACTTTAATTATGTGCATCCCTTTCCTTAATGACATGCTCTGAATTTCTTATAAAACACGTTGAATTTGATGTTTTAATTTGGCGCACCTATTCATTTTCATCATGTATATTTAAACTATAAGTACCTACTACTATTCTAATAAGTATTTGCATAAAAATAAGGTAGTAAAAGTACGTAATACAAGTTTAAACTATACTTAGTTACTGCTGCATTTGTGTGCATCTTTCGGCTTTCATTTTTAATGTCAGATGTATATTCTTTAGCTTTATCTTCATTGAGTACTTTAATTCGACCGTCGACTTGCGTATCCACAGGACTGTACTTTCTCAAATAGTATAAAACAGTGTCTACTTCATTATATGAAAGTGTTTTCCTAGGGAGCTCTACAAACATACTATATCCATCCCCACCGTCAGCTAGGAAAGTTGGCATCATTAATTTGTATTCATAATTATCTTTTATATCCTGCAATTCGTAAAATCCACACTTTGAGCACACTGCTTTAGCGTTAACAACACGAGAACCTACTGGTCTCGCTAAGTCGTACGTGACTTCCATTCCAGAAAATTGTTGGAATTGTCCAGTACTATCTATAGTGCGCCATGTGGACACCGAATGCTCTAGACTCTGCTTGAGTATTGCTCCGTTCATTGTTACTATCGTTAATGAGTCCGAAAATGGTAACACACTAATCCAGTCGCCTCTAGTTAAAGTGAAGGGAGTTCCTTCATGGTAAATAGATGTGCGTATCCGTCCCCCTTGCACTATTGCTATATTCACATCGGGATACTGTTCGTGGTATTTCTCCCTGGTATAGTTCAACATTGCATCAGCAATCAAGTCACCTAAATTGCATTCTCTTAGTCGACAACCAGTTTCATTCAAAAAGATTAGAGAACTTCCAACAGCTTCATTGTTTATACGATCCATGTCTTTACGATATTTATTAACTGTTTGTAAAAGTTCCGGATCCCTTGGTATTTTCTGGTCTAACAATATGGGAGTTCCTTCGCATTTTATAATTTCGCCTGCTGAGTCGAAAACTAAATGCAACTTTCCCATGTATTTAGTGTAAGCATAAGCTTGTACGACCCTCACTTTTCTACCGTCTGCTTGTTCTACTTCTGTGGGGTATGGTCCCTCAGGGACTTCAGGTTTCTCTGAAGTAGTGTCAGTCTCCCAAAGGAATGTATTAGAATGGCCTCCGATTACTAAGTCTATTTCTTCTACTTGTCTCGCAATCTCCAAGTCTGTCACAAATCCGGAGTGTCCTAAAGCTATCAAGATGTTGACATTTTGTTCTTTTAGTTTTTTTACTTCTCTTCTAATGGCTGGAATTTCATCTTCGTATTCAACATCGTTTCTCGGAGCGAGATCTTTTGTGTTTGGTGTAAGATATCCTATAATACCAATTTTGACATGGTCCTTGACTATTACAATTGATTTATATAAGTTCTTTTCGTTCTGCAGTTCGGGAACTTTGTCTAAGATGAGGTTTGCTGCTACGACAGGCGAGCTCAAGTTTCTAATAAACGGTACTACTCCATCCACAGCTTCGTCGAACTCGTGGTTGCCGAGAGACTGAAAGGAAAAGTTAGTGTTGTGTTAAATTGTTAGTACAATACAATAATGGTCCAATCTGCCTGCGGTAGGTATACGATTTTTCCGTACTGTACTGTACTTTCGCTTTTCGCGATAACAAAAGAATAGAGATTGGATAAAGGCCCAATATTGATAATTCTCCGCTTTATAAGCGTGACTGTACTCTACTGGACAATTCTCGTAATTTTAAGAACGTTCACAGTCTGATCTCAGTCTCAATCTGTCAAAAATACCTCTAATTTCCCTACATTTTGACAAGTTTTTGACATTTGTTTGTCGCCGAGATGACTCTGCGACTATAGATTTTGAACGTTTTAAATTACGAGAATTATTGACCTTCAGGTTCTACATACCTGCTTCAATCAGGTTTTAGGCGAATCTCACACTATCACGCGCCACGCTACGCATTTCTGCATACAAATTCAATAAAAACGCGTTACCGCGCGGACCATTTGCCCCCGTTCCCCGCGCCGCGGTGCGTGGCGCGTTTTAGTGTGAGATCCGCTTTAGTAGGGAGAGAAATAAAACTATAGGTGTATAAAATATTGATTTGGTGGATAGGTTGACCTGTTGCCTCTGTCGTCGACGCCAGTCGCTCGTGTGTATGCACACTAAAGTCTTCTTTTGGGTCTTCGGTAAACTATTACTGCGATCCCAAAAGATGACTAAATAAAGTAGGCTTTTTGAGGGTTTTGTGTTTAGTGTTGGTGGTTTCTGCGTACCCAAGGGCCAAGATGGGAGCTGATGTGAGTACCTACCTACCTAATTACCTATGCTTGCTGAGAAGATCTACCTTCAAATAAAATTATGTGGTAAGCAGATTAGACTCTAGTAGATCTGCTGCTAAATCTCATGTCAGCGTATGTAACAAGTCGAATTTAAAATTATTTGCTGATGTAAATATCCTTCAAGAATTATTGAAACTTTGATTGAAAAAGCGTGTTACGCAATTAGATGTAAATAAAAAAAATGCAGAAAAAAACACATTTATTGCAAATAAAAAAAAACGTAATAGTTTCTACTGTGAGAGTGAGCAGATGACCATACCCTGTAATTAATACCATGTTTTAATTACTGGGCATGCTCATTCATTACGTATACTATTGACATACATATCTATGCCTACATACCTATCTACCTACATACAATATAAGTAAAATTTACACTTTTAATATCGTTGCCTACATAAGCATGCAACACTACAAGGTTATTTGGCACTTGGCCAAAATCGGAACTAACGCCGCCATCTTGTTTTGTTTTGTGAGGGAAGAGAGAGTGCACCTGTGTCTGCGCACACACTTTGCACTATAATACCTATTTCCCGCGCAGGCTATTCTCCGTTGAGATTGACCGCCATGACCGAAATATAGTCTGGAGGACTATTTTTTATAAAGTTCTAGTTCTAGTTTCTTCTTTTTCAATTTTAAAAATGTTAAGGATGTTTCAGGTTCAACTCAAACTGTTAAGCTATCTAAAAAAAAAACATAAAAAGAGCTTTCCGAAAAAAGCTTATACTTGATGTCCCCGAAGAATTTCCCCAAAAATTAAAAACAATATTTGTATCTCCTATCTAAACTATAAAAAATCTCGTAACATAATTGGGGTATTTTCGGATAGCCTTAGGTATGAGTACCTAATTTAATTTCTTTTATTGACAACCCGAATTATAAATAAAGTAGGTACCTCTAAGTATAATTATTGGAATTGACCAGTACTGTACGTGTACATAGTGCGTCATGTGGAATTATGGACACAGAATATTCTAGACTCTGCTTGAGTATTGTTACATTCATTGTGAATCCCGAAAATGGTAGTACGTTCATCCAGTCTCCTTTAGTCAAAGTAAAGGGTGATCCTTCAAGATAAATTGGTGCTCTTATGTCTCCGCCTTGCAGTAATGTTATATGCACATCCCGATACTTTTCGTGATATTCTTCCCTAGTTTAGTTCAGCATGAAATCAGTGATTAAGTCACCTAAATTGCATTCTCTTAGTTGGCATCTATCTTTAACTAGGTTAATGAATGAACTTCCAACAGCTCCAGCTCGGTTTTTAATGCTGTCGACGTCTTTACGATATTAGTTCCGGACCCTTTGTGTTTCGTGATGTAACAATGTGGGAGTTCCTTCGCATTTTATAATTTTGCCCGCTGAGTCGAAAACGAAATGTAACTATTTAGTGAAAGCGTAAATTTGTACGAGTCTCACTACTCTACCATCTGGCTGTACTACTTCTGTAGGGTATGGCCCCTCAGGGATTTCTGTCTCTGACCCACAATTGGCATTCGAAAGGAATGTATTAGAATGACCTCCGATAACCAAGTTAATATCTTCGACCTGCCTCGCAATTTCTGATTCTGTTACATATCCGGAATGTCCTAAGGCTATTATAATGTTGACATAGTTTTTTTTATTTTTTTTTACTTCTCTTCCAATGGCTGGAATTTCATCTTCGTATTCAACATCGTTTCTTGGAGCAAGATTTGTTTTCGGCGTCAGATATCCTATAATACCAATTTTGATATTATGTTTGACTATTACAATTAATTATATAAGTTCTTTTCGTTCTGCAGTTCGGGAACTTTGTCTAAGATGAGGTTTGCTGCTACGACAGGCGAGCTCAAGTTTATTAGGTACATTAATAAACACATTTTTGTATGTATTTGGATAGTACTAGAAATGTACTTATCATACATATTATAAAACAAAGTATCCCTGCCGCGTCTGTCTGTCTGAACGCAATAAACTAAAAAACTACAGAACGAATTTTCATACGGTTTTCACCAATGGACAGAGTGATTCATAAGGAAGGTTTTTGTTTGCATAATTAGTTCATTTTTGTGGTTTTGTAATTGTTGAAGGTGTTGGAAAAAATCTTGCCGGAGTTTTATTGGCATGCGTTGCGTAAACCGATAGTGTTTTATGAAAACAATTTCGATGGTCTAGAAGACAAACGTGCTAATTGCAAAATTTTGAACTTTTAACTTTTCAATGCCAAATGTACTAAATGAGCCTGTACTCTACCGTTTGCTCTTGTTAAAATAGATAATACCTACATAACTAAATATATTCATTATAATATACACTCTACCTTTAAACAGTTTTGAGTTTCAGCTTTTCAAACTGAAATAACTAAAACTGTCCTCTTGAATAATTGCTAGATCTCTAATTAGTACGTTTGTCTTCTAGACCATCGATATATAAATGGGATATTTTCCGACATCCACGCAGGCGAATCCGCGTGCAAAGGTTAGATAAAAAAAATACATTAACACTTATCTTAGTTAGTTCACAAAAAGCTGTTGTCTTGATACTGCTCATCGCTCTATAGTACAGTCACTCGTTATTATTATGAAATTCTAAGGAGAATATTTCCCCTTGGTTACCTATGATTCATAGGTATCATATTATATAAAGCATTGTTTAGTAATAATGTTTGCCTATACCAAATTCACAAAGGGATGTAGCTAGTGTAGACGTAGGAAATAAATAAAACCAACCGGAATACTAAGTAAATATATTTATTTCACAAAAAAAGTTTAGGACACATTGTAGTCAGTCATTTAGTAGGTAATAATAATTTAAATACTATTTAATCAGTAACACAACATTCAAAAACATTTCAGTCGTTATTAATACGAATTTAATTAATTACTAATACTCAATTTGTACTACATAACAAAGTTTAAGTTACATATATGTTACAAAACATATCAGAATTGATACCACTGAGACTTTTACAATGGACGACGAACTATTGCTTTCATTTTCACTAATAAATGTGATCCGCCCCTCGATTTGAGGATAAATTGGACTGTGATGAGAAATATAATATTCAGTACTCGATAATTCATTGTAATCCAAGGCTACTTTAGGTAAACCCATGAACATGTCGAATCCGTCCCCACCCGTAGCAAGGAAACTAGGCATCAAAACTTTGTAAATTTCTTTAGGTAATATTCTTGAATATTTTGGAATGTCGCAAGCCCAACATCTGGCTTCGGCACTGACAATCCTAGATCCACTTGGTTTACTAAGGTCGTATATTACTCTAATACCAGAGTACTGAAGGAACTCTCCGGGTTCTGCCAAATTATTAAAATGAGCGACTGATTGTTCAATCGTATTTAAAAGGACGCTGCCGTTCACTGTTACCGCTGCTGCTTTGCCATCAAAAGGCATTACTCCGAGTAAATCACCTTTAGTTATATTTGTTGGCATTTTTTCACGCACTATGGATGTCCTTATACCGCCTGCTTGAATAATAGCAATCGGGGCATCTGTCCAATGCTCGCCAGTGTATTCCAATGCGTATTTATATACCATCGCATCGGTGATCAAGTTACCTATGTTGCACTCTTCACTTCCGCATGGTCTGGCATCTAACACAACAGCGGTGGATCCAATTACTTCCTCTGTAATATTAAGGACATTGTCTCTGTACCTGCTCAAGATTTTGAGGACTTCTTGGTCTTGTGGCACATTCTGGTCTAAAAGAATAGGAGTCCCGTCTGCACTGATAACTTCACCTAAAGGATCAAATACTACATGCAATTTGCCCAAGTATTTTGTATAAGCATAGGCCTGAACAACAGGAACGCGTCTTCCAGAAGCTTGTTTCACGTAAGTGGGATAGGGGCCTTCTGGATGTTCTGAATCTGGGCTTGTGCCATTCCAGAGGAACGTGTTTGTGTGTCCACCAACAACTAAATCAAGACCTTCTACTCCTTTTGCTATCTCTAGGTCCCTGTGGAATCCAGAATGTCCGAGAGCGATAATAATGTTAACTCCTTTGGATTGAAGATTCTTCACTTCTTCGTTGAGTGCTTCTATTTCATCGGAATACTCGACATCATTTGGTACAGCTAATACTTTGGTTTCGGGAGTTAAGTAGCCTACTATACCTACTTTGTGACCGGCAACATCAAGTACTACAGACTTCTTAAGATTAGTTTCCTTAGCAAGTTCTGGCACTTTATTTAGAACAAGATTGGCAGCTAATACTGGACATGTCAGATTTTCTATGAACGGTGTGAGCCCGCTGACTCCGTGGTCGAACTCGTGATTTCCGAGAGACTGAAACAAAAACGTGTAATGTAGTAAGAATTCAACTAGCTTTTTGGGTGAACTTTAAAAAAAAAAAACCTAATATGTAGGTACCCAGATAAATAGTTTTCTATTTATTAGGGTCAGTTTACGCCTGCGTAATAAACTCGTGCCTGTTTTTCCGGTCACTCTTTGTTTGAATACGCCAACGTCAGAATTCAATAGGTAGATACATAGGTAGGTAGGTTCAAAATTCGAGATTCAAAGAGAAAATTCACCGCTTGTGAATCCATTGAAAGTTTGAAACACGGGATGGTTACCCTGTTTCATACGCGAGCGTGTATGTACGCAGTGCAACATCATTCAATCATCGTGATTACTTTGTTCGGACATATTTTGTGTCGGAGCTCAATTGCAGTTTTATTGATTGGCCGGTGCGGTGTATTACTGTAGGTAGTACATAGATCGTATGTAGAGCCTATGTACTGTCTGTTAACGATTTTTGTTACGCGTCCGCAGACTGGCGAATTTATAAATAGTTCGCTCTGAGCTTACTGTGTAGTTTTTTAACGTATGGATGCTCTATGATGAATGTCGTTTTTGTCTTTGCTACCTAACTACTGAACGTTATCCTTGTGTAATAAATAAAATGTACATAAAAGTGTAGATAAAAGTATTAGTATTAGTATTTTAATTTTCTGGGGTCCCACGACGAGCAAAAATGAATACAAATACAACATCGATACATTAATTGTGTTCTATATTATTTAAAATAAAGAAATAACAACATTATAAACACAAATATTAATAATAATTACAAATAATATTGCACTTCGTTTCAACTGCTAAACTATGTAAAGATTTTAAAAAGAATATACAGCATATAAGTAACCTTATAAATAATAATACTGATCTGGAAAATGCTTTAAAGTTAATAAGCGTTATTAAAAAGTTAACGATTTTTAGTGTAAGTTCCTACGCAGGTTACCTACCTAAATTAGACATTATACTAAAATTCTTACACCTCTTTGTGCTCATTGAAAGTTACTGAGATGAGCTCATGAATAGATCGGAAAAGAAAACCTATCTACGAATTTAAACCTTAATTTCAAAATCTACATAACAAGTGAATAGTATGATTTTGTTCGCGTTACAAATTATTAAAGAGTAATTTATAGAACCAAAGTACAAGCGAGCATAATTACTGATACAATGGACAATTTCAAATATGTTGCCGAGTTGCGCAATTTCTCAAGATTATTGATAATGATCCGTCCTTCAACAGCGGGATACACTGGACTGTGATTCTCAATATATTCAATTGTAGAATTTAATTCATCGTAACTTAGAGGAGCTGAAGGTAGACCATCGAACACAGAGAAGCCATCACCTCCCATCGACAAAAATGCTGGCATCAATATGTTGTACTTCATCGTCTTATTTAGAACGGAATATTCAGGGTTCAAGCATTCACCACACCGCATATGAACTTTTGTGACTCTTTTCCCTGGTGACTGGCGAAAATCATATTGAACCGTCATTCCAGACATTTGTAGAAACTGTCCCGGAGCGCGTGTCGGGTTGTACCTCCAAACAGAGTGTTCCAGCATCTTCCACACATCACTGCCCTTTATTGTTACTTTTACTATGTTACCATCAAAAGGCATCACACGTAACAAGTCCCCTTTTGTTATGTTTGCTGGTGAATCTATATGAGCAATAGAAGCTCTGACTCCACCACCTTGTATTATTGCAACAGGAGCATCACTCCAACCAAATCCTCTGTATCCTGAAGCGTATTTATGTACCATTGCGTCAGCTATCAGATTCCCCATATTACATTCTCGCAAGCGACACGTCTGTCCATCTAATATTACTGAAGTATTGCCAACAACCTGTTCCGTTATTTGCAGCATGCTTTCACGATAACGATTTACAATGGCTAGCACTGCAGGCTCTTGTGGAATCGAATTATCCAACAGTACAGGATTTCCATTAGAACTGATAATTTCGCCATCTGAATCAAATACGATGTGTAATTTACCTAGATATTTGGTGTATGCGTAAGCTTGTACCGCGGGCACTAATCTACCAGATTTTTGTTTGACTAATGTTGGATATGGTCCTTCGGGTTTTTCAACGTCAGGACTGGTCCCGTTCCATAAAAACGTGTTAGTATGTCCACCTATGACCAAATCGATATCTTCTACTTTTTCGGCTATTTCCAAATCTTTGGTAAAACCAGAATGTCCAAGAGCAATAAGAATATTCACTCCAATACTCTTAAGTCTGGCAGCTTCTTTTTGAATTGCTATTACTTCTTCTATGTATTCTACGTCATTCCATATAGCTAATACTTTAGTGTCGGGAGTTAAGTAGCCGATGACACCGATCTTAGTGCCATTTATATTGAATACAACAGAGTCCATCAAGTTCTTTTCGGCTTGTAACTCTGGTTCTTTAGTGAGGATAAGATTGGCAGCAAGGATTGGACATGTGAGGTTCTCAATAAAAGGTGTTAGGCCCGATATTCCGTTATCAAATTCGTGGTTTCCCAGGGACTGAAACAAAGAATAGAATAATATAGCATGCTGATAAGATATTGCCAAGAATCATGCAAAAATCTAAGTAGGGGCACCTATTATTATTGATATACTATACCTGATAAGCTTTAGTAATAAATAATACATGCAACAATGATAGTAAAGTTAGGTTAGTGCAACAAACTACAAATGTCGGTTAGGTAAAAATATGTATGAGCAACATAAATATTATTATTTTTAAGTATAAATGATTGGCAAAAATAACTGTAGAAGAATATGTAAATTTGAAAGTTATTTATATACGTGCAGAACATTTTCATGCAGTTTAATTCCAAGTTACTACTTGAAATATCATGCCTACTAAAATATAGATACTTACAAAATGCTCCGCTTAAATCTTTTTGTTTATGTCGTCCATAATTGCTATATTGTATTGTTATCTTATAATTTATTAGGGAGGGAAGAAATTGTTTTTGGAGTGTATGCTGGTTAATTGTCTTAGTGTGTATTTAAAAAATGGAAACACAATGATTTAAAATAAATATTAGGCATCTTAGGCAACTACTGGATACGCTCGTTCCATCATAGACCTCATCCATCGCTTTCCATCAAGTTCCGTTCTTTCCGTCAAGAGCGGGCCCATTCAGCAATAAAACATAAATTACATAATATTTTTTAATGTGCAATTTGTATAAAGTATAAAACAGTAGAAGAGGAAACATCTTTAAATCATGCTGGTTTTGTGTATATTATATAAGAGGAAGAACATACTGTTCATAGAGCATATTTACAGGAAATTTTTTTGTGATAAAAAAACAGTTTTTTGTAACCCCTTTCTTCACCACTAATTATAATATTATGGCACTAATGCCAAGCGAATCTTCTATTTCTGGATTATTGTGACGAACCGCGGCGATATACATATAGCAGGTATATAAGTGAGGCTAACTGGTTTCATTTGAAATCATGAAGACTTTTTCTAGGATTTAAATTCTATTTTGTACATTCCCACCGACTTGTTTGATAATATATAATATCAGGTCAGTCACATTTTCTTCATTTCATTTCACATAATTCCATCGTTCAGAAAAAAGCCTCAGGTACATTCCGTGAAGAAAAAAAAGCAGGAAAAGCTTCACTTAAGATCTTAATTTACATTCTTGTAAAAAGTAAAACTCATCATTACAGCAGACCTTTATTAACTGTCAACCACTTCCATGTTTTCCATGTTATGTAATATGATTCGTCCTTCCACTGCAGGATACAAAGGACTATGACTTTTTATATATTCCTCTGTGCATTGAATTTCATCAATATCTATATAAGTTACGGGTAAGTCATTGAACATGAAGAAACCGTCGCCTCCATTCGCCAAAAATGCAGGCATCAATATTTTGTACTCTTTTGTCGTATTTAGGGCAAAATATTCAGGATATGAGCATTTGCCACATCGCAAGTATACTTTCTTGACCCTGTTTTTAGGAGGTTGTCTTAAGTCGTATTTTACTCTCATTCCTGACATTTGTAAAAATTGTCCCGTGGGGTACAATGGGTCATACTTGTGTACAGAATATTCCAGCATTTTCAATATTGCATGTCCATATATATTTACTTTAACTACGATACCATCAAATGGCATTACTCGCAAAAGATCCCCTTTTGTAATATTACTCGGTAAATCTACTTCTCTAAATGAAGATCTTATGCCTCCACTGTGAATAATAGCAATAGGAGCGTCAGTCCATCCGTGGCCTCTATAAGTAGAAGTATACTTATGTATCAGCGCATCAGTTATAAAATTTCCCATATTACATTCTCTTACTCGACATGTGTGGCCATCTACAAATACTAAAGTATTGCCTAGAATCTCTTCGGTAATTTTTAGGACATTGTCATGATAGTAATTGACAACTTTTAATACTTCCTGGTCTTGTGGTATCGTATTATCCAAAAGTATGGGATTTCCATTATAACTGACAATTTCACCGTCAGAATTGAATGTGATGTGTAATTTTCCAAGATATTTTGTGTATGCGTAGGCTTGCACTGCAGGAACCAATCTACCGGATTCTTGTTCAACAATAGTCGGGTAAGGTCCTTCGGGATCTTCCACATCGGGTCTACTCCCATTCCATAAAAACGTATTCGTATGAGCACCTATTACAAGATCAATATCTTCTACTTCTCTGGCAATTTCTAAATCTTTCATAAAACCTGAGTGACCAAGAGCAATGAGTATTTGCACCCCTTTACTTTTTAGCACAGCTGCTTCTTTTCGTATGGCTGTGACTTCATCTATGTACTCGACATCGTTTCTTATAGCTAGGAATTTAGTGTCGGGTGTTAGGTATCCTATAACACCAATTTTAGTGTTATTAATGTCAAAGACAACAGACTTCATTAAATTAGTCTCAGCTTGTAATTCTGGCTCTTCTGTTAGAATAAGATTGGCAGCTAGAACGGGGCATGAAAGGTTTCTAATAAATGGAGTCAGTCCAGGTACGCCGTTATCAAAATCGTGGTTTCCCAGGGACTGAAACAAAGAACGAATAAATGCATTACAGAGTTAAGGATTGACAATCATGCAAACATACAGACATTCACGTATTACAATGTTAACCATTTTTAGTAATTCACAATATTTATGTACTTTAGTGAGAGGATATTCTTAAATGTTCGTTTAAGATTATTGAAATGACATTAAGACGCAATGACACAAGCCATGATCATTGTACTATAGCCAAAATTTACTTTTAAGGGATAAGTATAAATTAAGGCTCCAAAGACCTTCAAAAGTGCCTGTAAATGGTTTAGCTTCCATGTCATCCAGTTTAATTAGTCAAGGGTCAACTTATGATGTTCATGATGAAATTGGTAGTTTCTTGACTATGAAGATTTCAATCAATAATGGTTAGCACAAGTTTTAAAAATCGCAGCATGAAGCTGGGTATCTACTTACACCAACCATGAATCGTGCATCTTCTTTGTCGTCGTGGCCGTTTTTAACACAAAGCGGATGCCCGGGCCACAGTTGCTGCGCGAATGTGCGCTTTTATGATTTCTAACGTGACGATGTTATCGTGAACGTCCACGTCCATAAAATTTATGGATTTACGTGCACTTTACAACGTCATCCTCGACGGAATTTTAAGTAAGTATCTGCATAACGCTCATTTGGAAAAACATCGACGTAAATGTATTTTTTTTTCCAAAAATAAGTTAAATATTTCAAATCACTTAGAAAGCGTATTTACGTTAGGAAACTGAAGTCGTTAAAAAAAAGTTGCAGTTTCGTTGATGTTTCTCCAAATGAACGATATTTTACTTCTGTATGTTCGTGATGCTGTGGACGTTCACTTTAATATCGTCACGTCAGAAATTATAAAAACACCCATAGTAGTAGAAACACATGCTTTCTGGTAAAATATTGTGCATAGGTATTAGTAACAATGATATTCATAAACACGCAGTAAAACACTATTTGAAAACACTTATCTTTTTATTCTAAGAATTTAAAATGTATTACATGCGTTAGGCTTTCTGCTACAGTTGCAGGTAAAGCTACACAATGTACAGCGTAGATTTCAGATTCAATATGTGTTATCTTATGTGTAGGTTCCATATAATTATTAAACACGATGCGGTTCGGACATGCCAGTTTCATTCCAAATTTGCAAATCAATGTAACATCCAGGTAAAAGTCATGCTTTTTTAAAATACTTACGACTTAAAATTTTGATGTCATATCATATTCTTCTATTGTAATTCACTCCTTATCATCGTAATGCATCATAACTTACTTTTACGATTTCTCCAGGTTAAATGAATACAAGTTTGTTTTAAAATGTATATATTTATAAAACATCATCAATTATTTTGAAATACCCATTTAAGTACATGTAACAGCTCATTCCAAATGAATTGTAAATAAGTCAGTTAGTTCAAAGCAAATGATATTAGAGCAACAAGAAGTAGAGAGGAACTTAGTACAGCAGAACCGGCGCCGCTCCGTGGCTGAAAGAATATACGCCCAGCCACTTCTGGGTATATTGGGCTTCTCAAATTAATGAATTCTTCCGTGCATGTCACCGCATCATATGCAAGCACATCTTTTGTTAGTTGAGACAGAAAAGAGTATCCAAACTCTCCGTCTGCCAAAGCCGCAGGCATCAATACTTTATAGTTCCTACCATCTTCGATTTCATAAAATTCGGGAACATAGCATTCCCAGCAACGAACGACGGCGCTAAGTAACCTAGACCCTGGTTCTCGTTCCAAATCATAAACTGCACGTATTCCAGAAAATTGCAGGAATCGTCCTCTGGAACTTTCTGTACCGTAATCTCTGACAGATTGTTCCAGAACTGATTTGAGGACTATTCCATTCATAGTCACAGCCACAAGATTACTATCTAAACTCAAAGCGGAAAGTAAGTCACCTCTTGTTACATCAGCAGGTCGTCTGGATGGTGCGATTGAGCCTGTAATAGCGGCGCTGTGGATGATAGCTATAGGGGCATCTGTCCATCTTTCACCCTCAAACCTTGTAGCATAATGATACATAATGGCATCAACGACGAAATTTCCAAAATTGCATTCCTCTTTATAGCAAGATTCGCCATCCAAGACGACTGATGTATTTCCTATAACTTCTGTGTTTCTTGAAACGACATCTGAGTAATACGTTTTGCCTATCTCCAGTGATGCTGAATCTTGAGGGACTGACGAATCAAGGAGAATGGGATCGACGTTGTACTCCAATATGTCTCCATTTTTATCGAATTCGGCTTTAACGCTACCAAGGTATTTATCATAGGCTGTTGATGGAATTATTGGTACTTGCTTTCCTGACTGCTGAGTCACAACTATGGGCTGATGTACATCTGGACCAGTCTCGCCGTTCCAGTTGAATCTATTTCTATTACCGGCAATAACCATATCGATACCAGCGACTTCTTTCGCAATTTCTTTCTCTTTTTCAAGAGTCGAATGACCTAAAGCGATTATGATGTTGACTTTTGAAGCTTGCAGTTTTTCTACTTCTTCTGTAAGTGCTAGAACTTCATCGATGTATTCAACGTTACCAGAGCTATCCAACATGCTGTTTTCGGGTGTCAAGTAGCCTACAATTCCAACTTTAACACCTTGTATATCAAATACGACGGATTTTTTTATATTGGCTTTTCCTTCAGCTGATTTTATGTTTATATTACTGGCTAGAATATAGGCTTCTAAGTTTTCTAGGAAAGGTGAAATCTCCAATGTTTCCTTGTCGACTTCGTTGTTTCCGAGTGACTGAAAGGATAAAATACACGTCGAAATTAGTGTTAACACTTATTTGTTAGTTTTAAGAATTAGTTTTGTTAGTTAGCAGTTAAAATCTTATAATATATAGAAATATTAGAGAAATAGATTACTTAGTAGTTAATAGTATTAATAGATAGAATTAGAAAATGGGCGTTACACGTATATGTATATTATATATATAGGTCCAACACCAAATTACCATCACCAAAGCAGAGTTATGATTGCTATACAGAAAGAGACACATATCCTTAAACATATTAAAGTTTTTAATGTTGGTTAGTAGGTACAGACGATATTAATCAGTAAAGATCTTATTCCTAAGTTATATGTTAGTAACTTGTTCCATATTAAAAAGTACTTACAATATTGTTCTATGATCTGGTTCAAATTTAATTTATTTTGTTAAAAATTTTGGCAAATGTTCCCAACCTTTTGTCATTATCGATAGGTACCAGGAAAATATAGTTAACATTTCCTTGATGCGAGTTCGATTGAAGCACTTGAGAAAAATTAAGAAAACCAACTTTGTAATTAAGTAGCAGATTAGTAATGAAAAGTTCATAAAAACAGTTGCTGAGAACAAATAAATTCAAGAAGTAAGAGCCAATAAAACTCTTGTTGGAAAGGCTTTAAACAATTTTTTTTTTATTCCACTTCGTTGTCCTGTTGTCCTATACAAAATACCTTTAGAGAATATTAAATATGCAGGCATGAGAAACGAAAGAAATAATGGACAACAAAAAAAACAATGTAGAGCTTAAGGCTTTCAGAATCAATGTCTTTGTCTTTGTCTTTGTGGTAATGTTTTCGGGACGAATTATTTTCCTAATACAAAGTTGCAAGGACAATGTACCGAGATATGTCATAGAGATTCTGTGAGTACCTAGAATGAAATTTTGTGGGTTGTGGCAAACTTACCTAAGCTTGCTTGCCATTATCAACGTTATGTATTATTCCGTTACTGATGCCAATAGTAAGGATGTTGGGTCGAAAACTTTAGAACATTTTTGAAAAACAGTAACATTGATATTTTAGAAGTATGTATGTAAGTAAGTAAGTATTTTCTCATATTGTATGTTTATATTTAAATTAGTGAATTGATTTTTGAACTTATGTATTTTGTTTTCTCTTCTCAGAAAAAAGTTGTCTATATCTCATTTTATCTACTGTCCTATCGCAGGTACGCTGAAAGAGATTTCTTTAACACTAAGCATCACATTTGTTACGTATTTTTCTGTTCCTTTCTACTTGTCTGTTTATATTATGTGTGTGTAAAGTGGCGAGACCACCCACGGTGCGCAGAAGAAAATGTTCAGGACGGTCTATACGACGTCACGGGAAAACCGGGGTGCGTGAGTAGTTATAACACTATAACCGCAAGATAATTTTGCGTCATTGACCTCTCATTTTGGCGACAAACAAAACAGAAGCAATTGTAGCCGTACAAATAATGAGGAGTGTGGAAACTTTGATGGAAATCAACGTTTTATAAAGCCGACGGGACGCTCACACAGCACAAATAATTGACGGACGAAAAAACGCGTTGATGATAATGGCGGACAAAAAACGGTACAAAGATCTTTTTTTAACGTTTTTTTGGTACTCACAACAGCGTCTGGTTGCAAGGCGTTGACGAATTCCGCAGCGATCTTCCATTTGTATATGGTGAACCATGCTGTGCCGGTGTAAGTGTCTCCCGCGTTGAGGTACAGGACTGGAGGACCCTGCCCGGAATTGGCCGCTTTACGAGCTTCTTTTACTCTGAAATTGAGAGAGTTTCAAGTCAAACAGAGATTCAATTGGCTTTTAAGGATGCGTTTCCACCAGAGATAAGCGAGGATACGTAGCGAGGGATGTGTGTAAAACTAACCAATACCAACGCTAACTTAGTTCAAGCTTTAAAAATGAAGCGATGTTATTGGTTGGTTTCACACACTATGCATACTCGCTCATCTCTGATGGAAAGGCAGCCTTAGTATCGTCAATAAATATATTTAAATTAGACGTTTTCCTTTGTCCAGCGCACCATGGGCTATGGGCAGTCAGCTCTACCACCAACACCTCGCTGCTGGCATATTTACCATGGCATGAGCTGTTCTTATGGTAAGAATAGTAGGTCGCAGTGGCAACAAAACACGTATAAGCTGGCCTCGTATTCAATTGAAACTTCGTACTACGCTCGGCTAGGCCAGCTCAAGGTCAAAGTCTTACAGTTGTGTTCGTATAGGACTCCTATCCGAACAAGAGAGAACTATTTAAAGAATCACACTTGTTCAATTACATGGACACGAGGCGACGCATCCAAATTGTTTTGCCGACGACATATCAACCTAAATCACCATACACTCATCATCATCATCGTAATCAGCTTATAATGTTCCCACTGCTGGGACACAGGCCCTCTCCGTGAGAGGGAGTGGGCCGAAATCCACCACGCGGGCCCTGTGTGGGTTTGCGGATTTCACATGTCTTCGAATGTTTGGTTTTAGGACATGCCCGTTTCCTCACGATGTTTTCCTTAACCGTTTTGAGAGCAGTGGTGATGGAATAATTTATGCCATTACACTCATAGCAGAACAATATAATTTACCCTTTTTATTCATAAACGTGAGATTCGCGACTGTTTAACCATACATTTTTGACGTCTAAACGTCACTTAACTTTAATCATAGTTTATAAATAAACCCACTGACCTATATTATAGGTCAGTGAATAAACCCCTCAGTATTAAGTAATTTTATATATTACTAGCTGCGCCCCGCGGTTTCACCCGCGTAAGTTTCGATTTAGGGGTATGAAAAATAGATGTTGGCCGATTCTCATAGATACCGGATAAGCACAAAAAATTTCATCAAAATCGGTCAAGCCGTTTCGGAGGAGTATGGCAACGAAAACTGTGACACGAGAATTTTATATATTAGATGTCCATTGTAACTATTGACAGTCACCCTGGCCTACTCCAATCTTAAACTGCCCTGAAAATGATTTTGACAGCGCCCCAGAATTCTGATGAATTAAATACGTATGTATGTGTAAATGTATTCTAAACATACTTACACATGAGCAACTCTTGGGAAGCCACCGTAGCATTTGCCGGCCTCTCGATCAGCAGTGGTGCAGGTTCCACTCAGCTGGGAGGTCTGTTCGAACCTCGCGTGCATGTCATTGTTGTGTAAGATGAGGAGTTCGAAAGTCTCTCCAGGCGCTTTCACCACGCTGCCCGAAGACAACGCCGCCACAGTCAGCAATGCGGTTAGTAGGACTTTCTGAAAAATAAAAAATGTAAATTTTAAGACCTGGAAGTTCTACTGAAGTGGCAGTGGGCTGGCCACGTCTGTCGAAGGACCGATGGCCGGTGGAGCAGACGAGTTCTGGAGTGGAGACCGCGTATTGGTAAGCGTAGTGTGGGACGCCCCCAGCTAGATGGACGGACGACCTAAAGAAGGTGGCTGGGACGGACTGAATGCCGAAAGCGGAGGACAGGGTGTTGTGGTGCAGCCTGGGAGAGGCCTTTGTCCAGCAGTGGACTGCGATAGGCTGAGTTAATTGATTGATTGACTGGTAGTTTCGGAGATTATCCCTTAAATTTATTAACAAATGTTTACCTAATTATAATATTAAGTATAGATATCGATCTCTATTATTTGCTTGATAAGTATTTTTAAACATTATTGCTTGTGACTTACGCAATTATGGCGTACCTAACTACCTGCCTATCGCAATAAAAAATGTCTTTTCTCGTGCGTATTTTTTTTTCATATAACGTAGTCATTGTCCTTGTCCCGTGTCAGTACTCTTCGTGTGAGCAAATAAGCTGGACAAAGGACAAAAGGTTGCAATCATTAGTCAGCAACAGAGACAAGTAATTTTCGTCTGCCCAAGCCTAAAGACGCGTTCCTTTGCCTCGAAATGGGCCTGTTTTTTTAATTGGAATTTTACAGATCTTTCGTCTTGATGATTTTTAAGACTGACTATTTTTCTGTGTCTCGAGTCCAGCTAGAAACAGAACTTCGATTGATGTAAGGCACAGATTTAAAAAATATTATAATTTATATACATACTATTATAATTTTTATTTAATACAGAAAAAAAAAACTGTGGCTGTTTTCCGCGGGAAAATTTGCGCACTGCATGTGCCGAGTAATAATTATACAGGGAGATTTTTTAATCACCATCCAAATTTTTACAGTGTGTTCTACCCATGATTATGAAAACTTTTACTATGGGGCCAACTCTGAAATCTCGAAAAAAAAATCTGCTGTTTCATACAAAAGTTGACCAAAATGTATGAAACAGCTGTTTTTTTTTTCGTGATATATAATTACGGGCTGGTGTCCACAACTGCACGTCAATGCGCGTATTTTGCGTACGGTTTATAATATAATAATATAAAACGTTTATTTTAGCCTCTTAGTGCTAATTGCATCAATGAAACTGAACGTGATCAACACAATATCTAAGCTGCGTTCAAGAGCTTGCATTTTCCGGAAGATCAATTCCCGTTCAAAATCTAGTCGCAATCTCATCTCAGCGACAATAATGTCAAAAACTTGTTACAAATGTAGGGATTTAGAGGTATTTTTGACAGATTGAGACAGATCAGACTGCGGACGTTGTTAAAATTACAGGAATCCTCAGAACCACTCAGAACAATGATGTCAGTGATAGCTTTTGAACGCGATTCAGATGTGCTGTCGCGTTCAGTTTCATAAAGTGATAACCGAAGTAGTCACCGTAATTGAGTTAAAAAAAATATTTATTGCATTGACGGCACCGAGGTTTTCGGAAACATTTTCAGAATTATTTTGGCTTCCGGCGAATTTGCGCTGATTTTTCAGCAACTGCAATTTTCGTTATGTCATGCTTATATGCTGGCGCCCCGGGGTGGTATGCATGCCAGATTTATGTACCTACATATGTTATGTAGGTATGTATTCATCTCGATACCTGGAAATAGGACAATCAGAGGGGAAGTGTCATGATTTAATGACTGTTTGGTTTTGACTAGTTGACCGTAAAACATCCAAGGTAAATTACCACGGATGTTAAAATACATACAAATTGTAGGTACCTAAGTATTTTATTAGAAAATGATCGCAACAGTACGAACCTAACTGCAGAACTTAAATTGAGGTCTTGGGTTCTTGAGGTTCGAACCCCGGACCGAGCAAAGTGTTAATAGGTTTTTTTGGAGTCCAAACTCTGAGCTATGAATCCCGATGTGTATATTAGCGATTAATGACAGACAATGATGCCGATTCCCTTGTTCACAAATTAAACGTAATTTAAGTTTAGTGCATTTTTTGTCTTTCTATTTCACTAAGAAAAGGACAGAAGATAAATTTTAGTTTAGTCCTGTTAAATTAATCAGCGCCTGACACTGCTCCATATTCTACAAGTTTAGACGTGATTAAAAACTTGCCTATCAATTTACCTACGTATATTTCTTTTGTATGCACTACATGAATGATTTATTTATCTGTCTATCAAAAAAACTTAAAATATCCGCTTAAAAAGAAAAGCAACCTCTCTTTTCCGACCGATATGTACTTTTCAGCTAAAAATAGCAACACCTACATCCACAGATATTCCTACAGTAGGTATCTACCTATCATTAATGACCGCCATTGCATACCGCTCCAATATTGCGTATGTAGGTATTCTGTAACATTCATGAAACGGAAATTGCACCCACGCAACGGTCGCCGCCCGTTCAGCCAATGGACATCCCGCGAAAAATCCTTTTTTACTAAATCTATAAGCGCGGCTCTCGGATAACGAGCCACGCGATTCGATAAACTAATTACTATTTGCTGCGTTACAAATTGGCTTGTAGAAGGTACGTGATAGGTATATATTATGATTGTGTAACATGAACTTTTTTCATGTACCTATGTACGGTGCGTGCAACGGCACTAAAAGCACAGACTATAGGCCACTATGATTTTGACAGTGATGCAGACTCAGAGGTAAACTGCATGTGAACGGATTGCTTTAGGTCGCATTGGTCCATCTAGCTGGTTGGCCAGGCGTCTCACACTACATACATGTATACTATATAGGTTTCCCTGTCAAGATAGATTAAAGTTATTAAATAAATAAAAATGTTTGTATTCTATAAAATACGAGTAGCTCCTAATCTTTTTACATGTCGATGTCGTGTCACCGCAATATTGTGCTTTATAGAAATTACAGGCGCGAAGCCAATAAAAATATGTCGATACAAACCATAGCTATAGAGAATGGACTAAGCGATAGCTTCACAAAAGCACAGATATCACGCTCTAGAAATAGACAAAGCAACCAATACCTGTTTCTTTTAGGCAGCAATTCTGTAAATAACAAAGACGTAGTGTTCCATTAAATTATTTACTTAAAAAGTCCCAATATTAACTAATAGGAAAATATTGAAAATGACAGTGTCTTACCTTAGAAACAACAGTTATTTTTCTTTATAAGAAAGTCCAGTCCATTCTCTATGTCTATTATATGTATTAAACAAAGGAATACAAACTTAAAATAACATCACGCCCTTCTTCAAAAGTGCTAAAGGAAAAGCGGGAAAAACAGATCAGAAAATAATTAAAAAATTCAGTCCGCCATTCACTCATTCATTTCGCTCAGTCTGCGCGGGCTAACCAGCATGCAATTAGTAAGTACTATAGGTATAGTACATTAGCGGTTTATGTAGGTGTATATTGGTACAATCACGGCAATAATCTCTGAAGGGCTCAATTTCAATTAGAGCTGTACCACGCTATCCACTTTCCGCGTCAACATGGCTCGGGAAGAGTAAAAATAATTGCACTATTCACACACAATTATCTAGACAGCTGGATACTTGTGTGCGAATACACAAACATTATGTACAGACATACCAGGAATTAATTTAATGGGCTTACCCTGTCTGCTGAATACCTAATCGAGCCTGTCCCTGGGCTACTTTTGAGAGGGGTTGATGAAGATACCAACCAATGATAGATGATTAATTGTAGACATGAAAGTCTACAAATTAAATTTAAGATCAACTCACAACGACAATGCCATTCATATTGACAGTTCAACAACATTAATTGCGTTATTTACGTAGTTGAGCAGAGGATTTTTTTTAAATAGATGAAGCTATGTATTAGCCTACAAAATCTTTCGGATTGTGATTTAATGTAGGTATGTTACGTAACTAGGCGGCGTTTTTAAATAGAGAATATGAAGTTGAGAACTCGTCAAACTCAACTATAGTATTGCCCAGAGGGGCAATTCTCGTAATTTTAAGAACGTTCACAGTCTGATCTTAGTCTCAATCTGTCAAAAATACCTTAAACTTCCCTACATTTTTACAAGTTTTTGACATTTGTTTGTCGCCGAGATGAGATTGAGACTAGATTTTGAAAGTTTTAAATTACGAGAATTGGCCTTCAGCTCTCTTTGCACTATTGGTGCTTAAAGACGACCTATTACGACAGCAGTCTACAACTTTTATAGGTATAATGTGGGCTTGGAGGATGTAAGGAGCATTTTAATATCATAATTAATCTTTTGACAATCGAGCGACTTGGACGTGAGGGCCTAAAAAGGCCACTTTGACAGAATCATAAAACAATTCATATCACGCAATTTCATCTGTATGACAGTTTTGTATGGAGATTCGTAAAATGCTATAGGTACACCTCTGCCTAATCCTTTAAGGATATATAGGCGTGAAACTGTCAAACAGATGAATTGCGTTATAAATTGTTTTATGATTCTGCCAAAGTGGCCTTTTTAGGCCCCCAGACAACAATAAAAATCATTTGGGTCTCATTTTTATTGTTTCACGTTCACCAGACACCAACCAAAATTACATAGGGATGAGCGGTCATGAGCGTTCATCTGCATATTATTATTTCATTTAATTTTTCGATCATTCGCTGGAGACACGACGAGTGTTTTTTTCCGATTTATTTTGTTGTTGATTAGAGGTTTCATTTCGAGTGAAAGATGAAAATAACCATAAAGTGAAGCGTCTGATTTGCGTTAGCCCAGTGTTTTTGACGCGCTGCGATGCGCTCTGTTGGATTCTCAATGCTCGGCTTAATACCGAGAGTTGAAAATCCAGTGGGCGGTAAAAACCCGCCGCAATATTTTTACGTCCGTGAGTAGTGGGATTAAGGACTTTCTCAGTAGCAGCCCGGAGTGAGGATCGTTTGTCTACCCCTTCGGGAACCCAGGCGTGAAGCTATATTTATGTAGGTATACCTATGGCGGTGCAATACTTGTGTCCTTAAAATGAATCCAATTCCATACGTACATATTGTCTATTCAAAATAATGTTACAAATTGATGTTCTTTCAAGTTAAACAAATATTAACTTTATTCTAATGGCAATTAAGTTGATTTCAGAGTGACTAGCGCTATTGAAAAAGTTATAAAAAAGTTACGTTGTAGCGTAAACTGAAATTTATTGTGTAGGCATTAAAGTTATTTATCCATAAACCCATATTTGTTTACATTTTTGGCCAATAAATCGCGAATACAGATTATATGTGAAGGCGATGCCTAGAATTAAATTAGTTTACCACAAAAGGTAAAAAGACATAAAAAAAAGCAATGACAGGTAAATCAATTACCTATGTGATACTTGGTGCTTTCATATTGGAAAAGTAGATGATTTTCCTAGGATTTTAACAAGTGTGTGTTACTATAGCCACCTAAAGTAAGAATCAATGTCATAAAAATTTAATTTGCGTCATTGCGTGATTGAGTAACAAACATCCAAACGTACAACTTTCACATTTAGATATAATATTAATATAGTACGATTAGTAGGATACCTAATATTGTAAGGTATTGCCCGAACTGTAATTGTAACGGTTTAGTAGGAAACTACATAATTATGTGTTTTGACAGTAGGTAAGTAAAGTTCACTGGAACCTATCAAGAGGCGGTGAAGTAGCCTAAAGAAAAAACTATAAATAAAAAATACATACAATATAGATCATCAGCTCTGTTGTTAGGCAATTGAAGCAATTGTCCTAGCCATATATCGGCCCACATTCGACCCTCTGTTATTTGAGTCAGTCAAAGGAAATTGTTTATATAGCTCTCATTGTGCTCTACTCTGTTATTCATACCAACTATGGTCTGCTTTTAACTACATAAGTTCTTGTTATATTCCGGTCGAGAGAATGCGTTCCTGTCAGTCGCACAGAACTAGGAACTTAAAGTATAAATTACTGTTAAACAGTAACATCCCACTGCTGGGCAAAGGCCTCGCCCCATGACTTTTTCGACCCAGGTCTAAAGTGGACCGTTCGTCGTTTGTTTTCTCTAGCTCGTCCCGCCCTCTATGGGTCTGCCGCGACGCGAAAGCATATAAATAAAAACTTTTTTTAGAAAAAAACAACCGACTTCCAAAAAAAAAACTACAAAGTGATAAATATCTTTAATTTCGGAAGTCGGTGTCGTTGGTTCTGCATTTTCGTTTATTGACACCGACTTCCGAAATTAAAGTTCAATTACCTTATTTAAGTTCCGAAGTTAAGTCTTTGGCACGCTCTGTAGCCTAAACAGCTTGATCGATTTCAGCTTGAGAGGTGCCGTTAGATTCGTGTTAATTGTGAGAGTAATATGAGGTATAACAAAATTGAAAAAAAAAATGGCCGATTTTTGGCGCCATATTATGTCTTTAAATTTTTTTTTTTTAAATATATAAATAACTTACCTATAATTATGGTTAAAAGTAATTCGAAGTGACAAATCGTAAAAAAACACATCCAAGAACTAAATCGTCTGCGAAATCTTTCACATTTGTAAACTAAAAAGCTGGAAATAAAAATAAGTTATAAAAAGACTAAAACAACTAAATTAAAACTAACTGAAAGCTAAAAACATAAAAGTCATAAAAGTGTCGATTCGCCCGTTCGGGGCGAGTAAATTCGTGCGAATCGACTAATAAGCAAAGCCAACGCTTGCACGCGCCGTGGGGTTGGGCAAAGGTGTGCCTATAGTACACCCACATTTCGCTAATTATGTTTTAGTCTCTTGTAATAGGCTGCGAGCCTATTGCCTTCACCGGGCACAAATCCAGACCACGAGCTGCTGCTGATAAATAAAAAAATAATATTTGTAGCAATATATAATTAAACCCTGTGTATTAAATCGTACGTCATGTAATTCGATTAAGGGTGAATTTGACTAAGGTTTATACCTAGAATAAGTCTTATCCTGAAAATAAATTATGAATTTTTAACAGTTTTTCCATACTAGAATTGTCGGACATCAATTTTATTCCACGCATAAAATATTACTTTGGTAGAATCAGCCCTTAGTAACAACTTTTATTTTGTCAACCTTTCCAGTGCAAATGGACTCCGTTTTAATTTGCTATACCATAAGTGAAGGAAAGTAGATAGGTATTTATTGATTTACACTAGAATAAATGACAGGATAGATATGAATTTGCAACAATATTCAATCAATTTTGTACCTCCACGTGGCTTTTACACTCGTGGTTTATCTTTCACCGCAAAACGTTATAATTTATCTCTATCTTGCCGACGATAATGCGCTCACCAAGAAACGGAAGGTAGTAAAAAATTGTCTACAATATATGTATTTAACTAGGTACATAATTAACCCGTCCTCAATAGCTACATTGCAGTACTTTTACATCTAAAAAAAAAACATATTATTAAGAACAGCGTCCAAGAACCTTGACTTTTTGTATGACGATATTTATCATGAAGAACGACGCAACGAAAATAGAGCAGTGACGTCCACTTACTACAATGACAGGAATAGTTAATTTTTAATGGACTTCCTTTACCCTTTCATACATTTATTTGTTAAGGAAAGTTGAAGGCAGAAAGAAAAGAAAGAAAAAGTATTTGTTGGGACTCGCACAGAAAGAATTTACGATAAAACAAACTGTATTATGTATGTCGTACAGTAGTCGCACGTTCATTACATGTTAACAATTCGACTTTTTTGACAGTTCCTTAATGTAGTAGTAGTAAGGGCGTTTTTCGAAATTGTCGTCAATCACAGGTTGCATGCTCAGACCAATTAAAGAACCAAGACAGAGCGCTGAGAACGATACAGTGAAGCATGCAAAAACTACACCTCCGCTCTGTGCATACACACTCACACGCACACTTTTACAACCATTTACAATCAAACTACATCTCACTAAGTGCACACATGTTTACGAAACCGGCTTCACTTTATTGTTGACAGCCCTCTGTCTTGGTGTTTTATTTGGTCTAAGGTTGCATGAGCTTTTTTTGTTTCATGTTGTGTCAATATCCTTCTGTAGCTGCACTGTGGTTCAACTTTTTACCTCGCTCTGGAGTTAATAAGTTTCTGAGAATCTCAAACCTACCTAAGGTTGCGTGAAGGCATCCTTTACAATTAACTAAAGTTTTATTCGGCAGTTCAATGAACGCCGGACAGCTTTTTTTGTGCAATGTCTCGTCTCGTGGCCGAGCGTAATTTTGTAAGAATCATGCTCGGTCAGCGGTGATGTTGAGTTGCTGTGGAGTTTTGTTATCGGTTGTATGATACACTAGCTGTGCCCGCGATTTCGTTCGTGTGCATGTCGGAAAACAAATTGGATTTCATATTATTATGTTTGATTTATTTTGCGCGGAACCCTAAATCTTTTTCTAAAATAAAAGTATAGCATTAATTACGCCAGCCATCTGATCTGCCAGTGAGTCTCGAAAAATAGTCTAGCTGTTTCCGGACTTCAGGGCACACAGATAGTTTATAACCTGGATTAACACATAGGTAGGATACACACTTTTTATCCTGGTAAACCGACACCCACGCGGGCGAAGCCGCGGACAAAAGCTAGTCTATAATTTGAAATAATAAGAAGATGATCGTAATAGCACCCTGAAATTCCCATTACAAGGCTTAGGTGAGTTATCACCTAAGTCAAGTAAGTAAGTAGTCTTTCTGATCACTTCAATAATAGTTTTTGTTATTGGTGACTACAACGCGCATCCAGGTGAGCGTTTTTACCGTGAACTAATAGATTTCTCAATGGAGCAGGATTGGACTTGTGTAGATACTAGCAGGTTGCAACTGTCGTCAGGAACGTTCACATTTGTTAGCGAAGCTCACGGGAGCAGAGGGGCAATTCTCGTAATTTTAAGAACGTTCACAGTCTGATCTCAGTCTCAATCTGTCAAAAATACCTCTAATTTCCCTATATTTTGACAACTTTTTGACATTTGTTTGTCGCTGAAATGAGATTGAGACCAGATTTTGAACGTTTTAAATTACGAGAATTGGCCTTCTGGCGTTGGCTCGACCACTGCGTTGTGACTGACTCGGCTGTGCATTGTATAACAAATGTGTTCGTGAAATACGACGTTTATTGGTCTGATCATTTACCGCTAGTTATAACTTGTAATCTCAATGTTGTTAGGCAAAAAATTATTGGGAAAAACACTTGATAAAATACAATGGGGAGAGAGGAATGCAGACCAATGCGCCTATGCAAGTATGTGTAATTCACAATTAAAACATACTGACTTATCAGACTTACAAAATTGCTGTGGCAAATATTGTAGTGATCATTGTCATAAAGAGATAATAAATAATTTGCACAGTGCTATTGTGAAAATTTTATGTTCGTGTGATACTGCCACGTATGAAAGCAGTCGTTGTAAGCGAAAGCCCTTGGCTGGGTGGAACGAACATGTGAGCGAGGCTAACAGAAATACCAGGTTGGAATTCATGTATATAGTGTTGTAGTATATGGTGTTGGTACGGTCAACCATCCACTGGTCCCATTTTTGACGCCATGATGATGATGGCACGGAAGATCTTCAAGGGATAGCTTAAGTGGTGCCAAAAACACCAAGATCAAATTAAAATGGATTTATTAGCCAAACACCATGCTAATTCAAATTTTAAAGGCTTTTGGAAAGCCACTAATAGACTGAATCCTAAGCCTGGCGTTCATTCTGTGAGCGTCGACGGGGTTTCCTGCCCTAGGGATATAGCTGAATTGTTCAAAAACCAATTCTCTATTAAGTCTGCACTGGGGCCGCCGTGCGGGGTGTTCAGTGCTGGCCCTGAGCATGCGGAGATGGCCACTGTAATTCTTGCAAAGCAGATCAGGCACATATTGCAGAAGATAACAAGCGGAAAATCCCCTGGGCATGACGGACTCAGCATTGAGCAAACTGCAGAATGCTGGTTCCCAGTTACCTCGGGTGCTGGCACTTTTATTTAATCTGTGTTTGTGTCATTCACATCTTCCGCTTGATCTAGTGCGAACTGTGGTGGTGCCGGTGGTCAAATGCAAGACAGGAGACGTATCGGACAGGTCAAACTACAGGCCTATTTCTCTCGCCACCGTCATATCTAAGGTCTTTGACAGCGTGCTTAACTCACATCTAAATGAGCATGTGCGGCTCTGTGATGCTCAGTTTGGATTCCGGCCTGGGCTATCAACGGAGACTGCTATTGTTAGTTTGAAGTACGCTGTCAGGTATTACACGGATAGAAATACACCTGTTTATGCAGTTTTCCTCGACTTGTCCAAGGCTTTTGACCTTGTCCCATACGATCTTCTCTAAAAAAAGCTAGAAGAAACAGCGCTGCCGCCGGAGTTTGTACTCCTCAAGTATTGGTACCTGAACCAAGAGACTCAGGTGCGGTCGGCGGGAAAGCTGTCGGAGCCATGCCGGCCGGAGTGCGGAGTGAGGCAGGGGGGCCTATCCTCGCCTTTGCTCTTCGTTCTGTATATTAATGCTTTGATTGAGCGACTCAGCAGCACACGTGTCGGCTGCTACGTGGATGGAGTTTGTTTTAACAACATTAGCTACGCAGACGACATGGTGCTGCTGGCTCCCTCGATCGGCGCTCTCGGTAAGCTACTCAGTGTGTGCGAGTCGAATGCTGCGAATCATGGGTTAGTTTATAATAGCAGTAAGACAGAATTTATAGTCTTCAGGTCTGGCACCAGGTGTCCTACTACGGTACCTCCTCTCCAAATGAAAGGTCACCCGATTAACAGGCTGTATACATTTAAATACCTGGGCCATCTGGTTACTGATGATCTGAAAGACGATATGGATCTAGAGAGGGAGCGCAGAGCATTGTCAGCTAGGGCGAATATGTTGACCCGCAGGTTTTCTCGATGTACAGACGCAATCAAAATAACCCTTTTTAAGGCATACTGTACAGCACCGTACTCGGGAGCCCATGTGGTTCACATATACCAAAAAGGCTTACAATGCTCTGCGTATCCAATATAATAACGCTTTCAGGATATTGTTGCGATTGCAGAAGAGATTATAATAACTTGCAGTGATCAGAAATAAAAAAGACCTTAATACTTAGGTCCGACGACGAATTTCGCGTAATTAGGTGCACAATCAGCATCTGGTATTATTAGGTACCTATATCGATATTTATTGCAGCTTTAATTTATTAATTAACCTTCTAAGATAAACGGGACGATAAATTGTATTGTATCAGCTTAAATACTTAATTTTTCGGCAGTAGTAATCATACTGTCAGCGATAACGATCGTAGATTTGACAAATTCTAAATATATCGAAAATCTTGTTCTTTGTCTATAAGTACGCATCTACACTAACGGGTAGATAGCTAATTGAAATTAAATTGTTTATTAGTTGTATATGTCTGCAGAAACAGAAAGAAAAAAAAGAAAGATAGAAAATACGTTTATTTGCGGTAAACATGACGCAAAAAAAGAAACACGAACACAAAAAAAAATTGTGGGGGAAAACGGCCATTGCCCAGTATAATACTAAGACAAGACCCTATAATCAGCCTAAATGCGAGACAGAGCCCTAGCGCTGGTTTTGCTGGTTTTGCTGGTTAGCGATGGCGTCAACCGGTGCAGCATACAATAAAATAATGTTATATGTAAATACAATAAAATAAGGTTCTAACAGCTGATTGAAAAGTCCAAACGACTTTTGGGGCTACAAAGGAATGCACATAAAAACTTACAACCCGTTCGCGATAAGTTTGCCGCTGACCGTCAGCAAAACTAACAAATATCGAGAAAACTGAAGAATACTAATATCAATTATTTTCATTTCCGGATACATATCGGATCGGATCATAGACCATCATCATCATCAACAGCCTATAGCAGTCCATTGCTGGACATAGGCCCTCTCCTATTGCACGCCATTCAACTCGATTTTTGGCAACTCTCATCCAGCTGCTACCAGCCTTCCTGCGAAGATCCTAGCCTAGCCTGAGGGCGTCCCACCTTACGTTTACCGATTCGCGGTCTTCACTCAAGAACACGTCTACTCCAACGGTCATCGGACCATCATCCTTTAACTTCAATACATACACCGCGCAGGGCGACTAGCGAAGGCGCCAACTCGTCAAGCGCGCAGTGCGGCTGGTTGAAAAAATTGTGGAGCGTTCGTTTCACTTCTCTACTCGCTAGGCTCTGGGCGTAAACAAGCGTCAGTGGGTATGATGTAGCCCTACAGAAGGTGGCAGCAACAATCCAGGTACCAGCTAGTATTGAATAGAAACAAAAAGAGGTGTGAACGCACAATCTGCAACGTAGATTAGGCAAAAAAATAAAAACACAGGATGACAAAGAGCTGATAATCAGCAACCAAATAATGCATATCACACAATTAAACACAACTCAGCAGTAGAATAAGTAATTAAAAACGATGTTGTAATCGGTTTGATACGAGTATAGTTATATTTTGATAAGAATGCAATTCGATGAACAAAACGTTGCAATTAATAGAAATAGGTAAGGCATTAGGCAAAAATAACACACTGAGATTTCGAAGGAGAAAGGTATTGACCATTTTAATAATAGCCGTTATTAAAAACATATATACTGCCGCACTCTGAGTCGTCACATAAAAATAATCAATCATTTACTTCTTATTGTCTATTGTAAGGAACGCGTACGTCAAAAATATCACAGATTGAGAACATTTAAATTTTGTTGCCATATATGCTCAGATATTAGAATGCTGGTTAATGAAAGTTAACTACTGGTATGACACGACAGCATTTATGACATCATTCGTCGGATTCTTGTCACCGCCGGGTGTCAGCTGTTTTAGAACCCAACGGCTTTAACACGCGGCGATGGGAAGAGGCCAGACGGAATGACCATAATTCCTTGGATGTTGGGTAGGCCTTTGTGTGGGCAACTTGTGTCGACACCTTCGCGCCATCCCATCTCCCTAGCACGACGGAGTGTGCTGGGGCGGATAAGGTTAATAATTGATTATTTTTAAGTGACGTCACAGAGTGCAGTAGTTAGAGGCCAAAAGTTTAACAAATTCTAAATTCGGTGCAGTAGTTTCGGAGTTTACCTCTCACAAAAACAAACACACTTTAACCCATAATATTAGCACAGGGTAATTACTACTCCATAATATTTGTAAATTTTATGTCGCTAATGATCTGGCAAAGCTCCAGTAAAAGCCCTTGGAAACAGGCTGGCCC
Source organism: Gortyna flavago (assembly GCA_963669345.1). Classification (NCBI taxonomy): domain Eukaryota; kingdom Metazoa; phylum Arthropoda; class Insecta; order Lepidoptera; family Noctuidae; genus Gortyna; species Gortyna flavago. Next base: position 5,478,595 of record OY770144.1, read on the forward strand.
AAAACATACAGTTGTTATGAAATTTTGTTGTTTGGTCATCTTCAAAGTAATATTCACATATAGTTTAGAGAATAAATAGCTGCATCTGGTAAGACTGGAAGCTGACCCCAATATAGTTGGGAAAAGGCTAGGCAGATTGATTGATTGTATGAAATGAATTGATACAGTTATTGCTGGAACTGTACTACAGCCTGATTCAAATTCTATGGTGGCTTGGAAGATGAGGCGAGTCGATGCGCAGTAACAAGTTCCCCTGTCATCGGGGGTCAGGGGTGAGGTACTGCGCAGCGAGTAGAGCACTTCAGAGCCGCCATAAAGTTTGAACCGGACTGTAGTAATAGTTCAGTACGCATGTGTTTTAGACAGTACGAAGAAGACAATGTTGCGCCGACACCAAATAAATTGGAATTATGGCAGGAGAATGTTAAGGATGATAAGTTGGAAAAAAGCTATACTGGTCATGATGATGATTTAGAAAAATCTGATCTGTTGATTTTTTTTAATTCAAACGTGCTGAAATTTCCACGAGGGGCACGGGACGAACATCTCCGAGGGCGTAGTAAGACGCGTTCATTTCTCAGTTCGGGAGCATACTCACATGACATCAATGTATATGCCTAACGACAATTTAATAACCTGTCCTGTCATCGACGTGCCGATCAGTAGTATAACGGCTTAAAATAAACCCATTCCAGGACATATCCTGGCGATGACACTTCCTGAATTCTTAATGTCTTCGGGACGATAGATCCTGAGATAGATTGGCAGATAATGATTTTGCGTAGAATATTGAAGTGAGTTTTTGAATAGATACAGATCTAAAACATATTTGGTAGTGTTGGATTTTCCTAGTCATGATTAACAATCAGTAAACGTATTTTACAAAGAAGGCAACACTATTTACTGTTTTGAAGAAGAACTAGAAGGTACGTAGGAGATGGATTCGATCATCCATGTGATCCATACTATATTAATATTATAAATTCGAAAGGGACTCTGTGTGTATGTTACCTTTTCACGCCTAAACTACTGAACGGATTTCGATAAAATTTGACAAGATGACAGCATCCTGGGGAAGGACATAGGCTAAGCTACTTTATGGCCCCGGTAACACGTTCCCGTGAGATCATTTCCGACATCCACGCGGTTGAAGTCGCGGGCAAAAGCTAGTCTTACAAGAGTCACATAGATACTCCTTTTGGTACTTTTATTATTGATCTATTGTCAGTTTTGGCACTTCCCAGTCTACCAAGGGTTATCATGTTACCCATAAACTGGGTCGTTGAGGTCAGATAGGCAGTCGCGCCATACCCGCCGCGCTCGGTGCGCTCCGTCCGCGCAAATTAGTACCTACAATTCATTTGAGAGCGCAGACCCTATGAATATTAAAAATCTCTCGATACTTCTCGCTCCACTATTTAAAAATCTACGCTAGCATTCCATTACGCAGTCTGCAATAAACCGTAGCCATGCTTAGCTAAGTGCAATCAAGTTGAAGGAATCTCAGGGGCATCACGAGTTACCGCTTCAAAGCTGAAAAATTGTTTCCTCTGAAAACGTGGAATGTTCTTTGGTACAAATTAAAGGCTCTGATTTATTCACTCTCACTGAATTTTCGACTTTAACAGTATTGATACAGAGTTCACATTCCTTTGGCAGTGCAATAGTTTTTAGTATTATAGTAAGTGGAGTGTTTGCAAGACTCTGTGGTCATGGTCTCGCTTCTAGCTAGTCTATGTAAGCTCTATGCTTTAGTAGTTGTCTATTAATTAATTTCTTACAGTACTTAGAGGAATGTGAGCTATGGTTTGAACGCAGACTAAATAGGTACTTTTATCCTGTGTTTTGCATGAGAGACAGTTTATTTTTTTATGGTTTTCTATGCACAATGGAATTATCAAAAGACTGAGATACCCTTTAGGGTCCCGTAAATATTTCAGAAGACCTTGTAATAAATAATCAGCTGTCCCTTAAATAACTTCAATACTAACCCGACCCAAATCTATGGGACAGCCGATTTTTTTTTACGACTACGATGTTGGTCACGTGGAGAAAATACTTCAGTTTGATGATTTGTAACATACCCTTATTAAATATGATCACACATTTCTGACACACGCTGTATACGTATTAATCTAGCTATAGCAAACGTGGGCAGTGGTGGACTAGTGGTAATAGCCGCGAATTACGGGTTCAATTCAATTAATTTATTCAATAACAATTTTGACATCGTGTCTGATTTTCTATATCTAAATATATAAGAAACATCATGCATGCAATCTATATTTAAATCATAACAATTATCCAAATTACATTAAAATAAGAATAATAATAAAGATAATAAAAAATATAACAATTTATGTCAATTTATACAATTCAATAAAATTTAAATTAAGCTACGTTACTTTCGACTTTTGTATTTATTTAAAATTCATAAATGGAATATAGACACTTATTTAATTGTGAAACCCACTTGTATAATATTAGATTTTTTATTTCTGTCGGCAGTTAATTGAAATTTTTTAATGATTTGTGGTAGGCGCTATGCTTTACAACGTTCAGGTGAGGCATTTGCTTGATCTGGTTTGTAGGTCGTAGGTTCGAACCTAGACAGGTGCTTTCATCTTCATCATTTCAGCCGAAAGACGTCCACTGCTGAATATAGGCCTCCTCCAAGCACCTCCACTTCGCCCGGTTCTGTGCTTCTCGCACCTAACGGGTTCCTGCAACCTTCACAGGCACAGGCGTAAAATGTAAATTATTTTATCACCACTGCTCTCAAAACGGCGAAGGAAAATATCGTGAGGAAACCAGCCTGAACCAAAAATTCGAAGACGTGTGACACCCATCAACCCGCGTTGGGCCCGCGTGGTGGATTACGGTTCACTTCCTCTCACAGAGAGGCCTGTGTCCCAGCAGCGGGAATGTTAAATACTGATTATGTTTATTTATTTATCCGTTTATTTCAGGCATCAAGGCCCATATAAAAACATACAATACAACGGTGGTACACAACACCCTTCGGCCAAAACTCTTCCTTGATGAACTTCTCGAGATGATGCGTCGGCACACGTACCACGAACGACATTCTCGACCCTCAACGTCCAGTTGGTCTTCTCACGCATAACTCCACGATCTATACGATCTGATTTGCTATAAGCAAACGCTGTAGACTTGTTCGTACCGAGTAACGTAATTTGTAAGCTTACTGCTAACGTCAGTCTATATCAAAATTGAATTCTCCGAACTAATCTTGTAAATCTAAGCTAATAGGATACAATAAGATTCTGATGCTCGGCTTTTCCTTGCTTCGGGACATTGTAGAGTAAATAAAGGCTAAAGGAAACTCTCAAGTTGTATTATTTTTCCTGTTAGGTAGGTATTAGTCTCATTCAGTTGAAAAAATACGTGTTTTAATATATACTCATCATCTGCCTAGCCTTTTCCCAACTTTGTTGGGGTCGGCTTCCTGTCTAACCGGATGCAGCTGAATACCAGTATTTTACATGGAGCGACTGCCTATCTGACCTCCACAACCCAGTTACTGGGTAATACGATACCCCTTGGTAAGACTGGTTGTCAGACTTTCGGGCTTCTGACTACCCGTAACTACTGTCAAAGATCCACGAATGACAGCCGGGACCAACGGCTTAACGTCCTTTCCGAGGCACGGAGGGGACACGGTATGTAAAGATGGTCACCCATCCACAGACCAACGCGGCAAGCGTAGCTTAACCTGATCGATCGACCTGTGCGGCTATTATTATTTAGGCACGGGCCCCTCTGTGTTTTAATATATACTATACAGGGTCAAATTAAAGTAGCTAGCGAAACTCTGCAGACGTTATGTGTATCATCTCGTCTTTGGAGTTTCGCTAACATGTTCGTACCAATCCCACTGAAGATTGGCAGTTTTATGGGTAAAATCTGTGATTCCCTCAACCCCCTCTCTCCTCCCTCAGGATACTGCGCTCCATGGCTCGCTGGCAAAATTCGAGCAATTTAAATTCATATTCATTCATCAGCCTATAATGTTTCCACTGCTAGGAGTGGGCTGTAATCTACCAAGGACCCAGTGCGGGTTGGTAGCTATGTCACCACTCACATGTCTTCGAATAATTGGTTCTAGAACATGAAGTTTTCCTCATGATGTTTTCCTTGACCGTTTTGAGAGCAGTCGTGATTAAATAATTTACACAAAGTAAAGCGCCTGCTTGGATTCGAACCCACGACCTACGACTCGTATGTAGGGGCCGTTACCACTGGGCCACTACTGCTCAAATTACAAGCATACAAATAGATTGTATTATCAATGTAAATACCATGTAAGTATGTTAGTAAATCTCATGTTTCCGACAGTTTAATACCTAGTATGTTATTTTCATAATGACACACACTTGACACTTTGCCTCCACTTTGATAACAGCGATGTTATCAACTGATAAAGAGATTACGTAATAAATAAATTTACTATAATTATCTAAATGAGGGAATGTGCTGTCGACCTCACAAGTCGTTTAAGTTTACTAGCAGCGCCCCGCGGTTTCACCCGCATAAATGTCGATCCCGTGGGAATATCGGGATAAAAACAATCCTATGTCCTTTTTCGGGACTCAAACTATCTCTATACTAAATTTCATCTAAATCGGTTCAGCGGTTTAAGCGTGAAGAGGTAACAGACAGACAGACACACTTTGGCATTTATAATATTAGTATGGATTTATTTCATAATTAACAGGTTTTAAGAAATATATTTAAGAGGTCTTCTTTTAAGTATAGATATAGATATCTGTAACAGAAAACCTCCCTCTTCCATGTCTACGTGTATATCTATAAATACTGTTAATAAGTCGTTGAACACATAATAATATCGAAATATGTTTTTTTTTTTATTTGATTAATTAATATTAACCTTATCGGTAATTATATTTTCGCCGTTTGGGGTTGAAACCCTCGGGCCGTGGGGTCCGAGTGCTCATGGTTTGTTCAACAACATCTCCAAACGGCTGGTTGGCTCTTCCCGTGACCAAGGGCTGGCTTTTACCCTGGCCAGAGGATAAGTATGGCCACAGAACGTGGTAATGCCGCCCATCTCTTGGGTTGGGTTCATTACCAGTCGACAGCGACGTTAGGTGATTATAATTTTATTTAATAGTTTGTAAGTTAAAGTTTATCCAGTGTATATATTTTTGTTCTCTTATATAAAAATAAATAATAGTACTTTGCATTTATCAGTAAAAAAATAGGCTAGCACATTCACTCACACATGTTACTTTTAATACGATTGCTGACCTTAACACAAAACAAGAAAATCTTTTAAACATTATGATGTTTATTCCCACGATCTTTCAATAATCGATAAACTATTGTTGTCAAGTCATCGAAAAAGAATAACATCGATCAGAAACGTTGTTACACTTTTGATTAATTTCCAAAATTAGTCTTGTTGGCAACAATATTAATTTCAGAAGAATCTGTGCATGTTTGATTAGTTACTCAACAGAAAATTGGTTTAGGGATGTGCCGACCAACTTTTGTTGCCGATTGTACTCATTAAGTAAACGAAATGTGTGTTTGCATTTATTTTACAGGTTTCCGGTCTGTACAAATATTTTTTTGTTTTATTAAATTCTCTAGAGCCTACCTATTTCTCGATTTTACGTTAGATTGGTTAGCATAATCATAATGTTCCCACTGCTGGGACACGGGCCTCCTCTCTGTTAAAGGGAGCAGGTCGTAATCCACCACTCGGGCTCAGTTGGTAGATATCACATGTCTCGAATTTTTAGGTTCTAGGACATGCCAGTTTCCTCACGATGTTTTCCTTTCCTGTTGTGAGAGCAGTGGTGATGAAATTATTTACACATTTGTTTTTTTTTTTGCCGTTAGCTAGGAGCTTGTTTTAATGATCAATATTCATATTTGTTGAAAACCTATACGGAACTCAAGCAGCGATAACTTGTCACTACATTTTCAGTTTCTACTTTCAACAAACTTTTCCAGACAGAGTTTTTGATTTCCTGTACCATCCTGACTGCATTCGTCGATTCCTTTCGCTTAAAGCCACAGTATACAAACAACATGCAATTTGTGGAAGTGTGTCTGCAGTCCATTTCCTATTTAACAACACTTGTGGATGTCATTTCCTTAGTCTGTGGCGCTGCAAGATAAGCAGGTTACTGTACCTTTTCATTTGACCTTATTGTGAACATGATTCAATGTTTTCTCTGTTTCGACTTCGGAGAATCTCGTTTTGGTACTTTGTGGATTTTTTAGGGTGACATATCCTATGGAGAATTATTTTGCACTGAGTGTAATATTATCTTATTAGAGTAGACATAATATTAAAATATACAGTCTTTAAATGAAGCTACAAAAGTTCCAAGAATTTTTAATAGATTTAGTTGTTTCCCTTATTTCATTTCATTATCTTTATTCTTGGGTTAGTCCACAGATTTACCCATTTGTGAATCAAAATGAAACAATAATCTACGATATTCCGATTTCGAAACCTTAACCTCTTTATTTATAAACGTTGCTTAAAGTTAAAAGACGTCTAAACGTCAAAAAATGTATGGTTAAACAGTCGCTAATCATTACTTGTTTATAAATAAACCCCTGAGTGTCGCAAAAGAAGACATAAAATCACAATAATGTTGAAATATCCACAACAGTTTATAGTTGAAAATTCACTATGGTTGAAACTAATTGTCATAGACAAATATAATTTTCAAGTGACATTCTACCTTAGCTGATAAAGCAATTACCTTGTTCATACCTATATAAATTAAAATCTACTTATTGCAAATTGTCGTTATTGCTGAGTGGTTAATTATGACCTCAGGCTCTCATACAAGAAGGTGTGGGTTCAAATCCGGGCAAGCATCAATGTGACTTCGCCATACTTACTGTGCTTCACTTTCGATATGCGTGGCGCGGAGTCCATCTTTTTTTATAAGTCAATGGCTGGTAGGTATTATTATTATTACTGCACAACTAATAACGATGTCATATAGGTTCTGTCTACTAAAGATCCTTTTATACTACGTGATACTAATACTAACTGCTCAGCACAGGACCAAATAGGTAGGCAAAACCGATCCTTTCCGACGCGGCTCATCGATGATATAGACATTCCGATACCCTTTCTGGGTAACGGTAGATCCAATAGTGATAGGAAAGACAGCTTGACAGCCGTGACGTGGACAACACTAGACTAAGCCCTAGAAAAGTGCGGTAATCTGCGACGGAGAACGAATCGAGAATACCTACTGAGAGTGAAGGATTTTTTTTGTTTTTCGTAATGTTGTTTTAGGTAACGTGGATCGATGTCGATGGGTTAAATTTATATACAGGGTGAAATTGAAAACATGCGACAAGCCCTTTCATTTTTAACTTCATTTAATTTTTTATTATTTTTGTCATAGCGGTCATAGGTACTAGTACACGCTCAGGAAAAATGTCAAATGTCTACTTATTACGATTCAAAAGATACAGCTCTGTGACAGACGGATGGACGGACGGACAGCGGACTGCGGAGTCTTAGTAAGGGGTCCGAGAACCCTAAAAACCTCCATCAAAGTTCATTATAACCGTTGTAACACAAACTTTGTCCTTCTAAATTCAGCTATGAAATTATCACCTTCCGCTATACGTATTGGGATGATGGGATGTACAAATTAATGATGACGTATTGCCTCTAATTGGCCAATTAGGTACAGCGTAAAATAGTCCAATTCATATCATTTTTCGAACTGTTTAGTAATTGCGAAATTACGTTTCACAATCTGGCTTGTTTGTTAGCTATATTAGAATGAGCATTTTGCTCGTAACTAGCTCTTGGTAACACAACAAGATGAGTTTTCATTTTGAATATTAATTTTCCAACCATGGAATTGGACTCAGCAAATTAAGCTAAGTAACTGGAATTATGTAAAGAAAGTACAGAAATAACAAAATACAATACTCTTTAAATTACAGATATAAATGTAGAAAAAATATTTATATGGTATGTACAGATACCGCCATCCACGAAGACGCGTCCCACTCTTCTTCCTAATCGCTTACAGTACAAGTGTGCAACATTCCGCTAGTGTTTTAGTTTTGTCGATACACAGTAATTAGTTACTAGTGGGTAATTAGTGTGTATCAGAAAACTAAAACACTAGCGATAACCACTAGCGATTAGTAAGAAGAGTGGGGCGCGTTCCTTTTTCCAATTTGGGGTTGGCGCGGCCTATACAGCGTCTATCAGAAATGTGTGGTAATATTATGGAAGTGGTCATCATAATTTACACAAAGTAAAGCGCCTGTCCGGGTTCGAACCTACGACCTACAACTCGTAAGTCGCGGCCGTTACCACTCGACCACCACTGCTCTAAGGGTGTGGTACACACCATCAAAGTGTACAACTTTCTCCATGGAACCAAGATCGTAATCGCGAAAAAAAATATCTGTTGTCCCATACTTATAGTATTGAAATTTTGTAGGGAAAGCTGATTATTTCCTTTCGCGATTACGATAGTTGTCGTTCCTTTCAATTTCCTTATATTACGGCCACACATATTTTCTGAGACAGTTTTTACGGAACGAAGTTCTTTATCGCGGTTTGCAGTAGGAATAAAGTGGTAGAAATCGTCACGTAAGGAAAAAGCGTTATCCATGAGACTTTCTCCCTCTTTCTAATATATTTAAACCTAATAGAAAGAGAGAGAAAGAGAGATAGTTTTCAAAATGGAAATCCAAGATGGCGATAATTTTATGAGAGCTTCTATAAACTTATACTAGGTGGCTCTGTATTAATTCTCTCTCTATCTTTCAATTATATACGAGTGTGTGTGCCTGCGAGTATCGCGGAGAAACTTCATTCCTGACGGGAATCCTTCGACTACATACGTTTCATAATATCTCTAACATTATTCACTCGCTTTCTAGACAAAGTCATTATCATATTTTACACTGTGATGAACAGTGTCGTCATCGTCTCATCCCCCATGCACACTACCTACTTATATACCTACATTTTTCCATAATTCACCGTTTATGTATATTTTATTTATTATGACTAAGAAAAGTGTATAAATAAGTGCAGGTGCAATTTTAGCATAATTTCACGGTCTCTACTGACAATGGTATTGACGTCAAACTCATTCACTGGTAAAATGACATTGAATTCACCATTATCATTTAAATATAATTTACCATCAGTATTCTCATTTATTTTCTATTTAACAGGTAACACTAAATTTGTTCTTATTTCACACTATTACTTGAGTTAGCTTGGCATGAAAATATATCGTCACTGGAAAGGAGAAAATGCTAAAGCGCCATTTGGGCCAAAATTTGTTATATAAATATATCGACGTATATCAGCCGCTAAAAGCCTCCTCCTCACTGTCCATAGGTTAACTTGTGCTCCTCGTACCTCTTCAAGGTTTCGTTTGAGGTCTATGTAACTGCATTTGCGGTTCCTTAGCGCCTGAGTCACTAAAAAGTTGTGTGCAACGTTTTCTCCCAGAACCTTGACTTCTCTGAACGGAACCTGTCTCTTGGTATCGAGTCCAGGTTCTTTTGACGGTTGAATGACTCACGTTTAACCGCTGTGAGACGTAACATTGGCTACACCCCTCTTCCAGCAGCGCTATAATTTTACTATCCCTTATTGCCTTTTCTGCTATTACAATTGTTGGCAACACAGAGTGAAGCTTGGAATACTGGCTGGCGATGAAGATTTTGAAGGAAGGAACTTCCATAGAGTATAATAGAAATCTTCCCGCCATTATTATTTTGGCGGATACCAAAAAAAACGCGTTTGATTCTGTTGTATTATTATTTTCGGATTATTATATGTTTGTTTAAATATCTAAGTGTTTTAAACACCCTCCGTATAGAAATAGTTGACATCAGAAGTGTACATAAAACTTCTCGCGCCCCAAAAATAAAGTTAATAAATAATGGGTAAAAATGGTAAAAGACGCGTAAGTAAGCGTAAACACAGGGCAAAGCGCGCTCGTAAATCATCTAGTAGTAGCAATACGAGTTCTAGCAGTAGCAGATGTAGCAGTACGAGTTCTAACAGTAGCGGCTCAAGAACACCCCAGCTGGCATCTCGCAAAAGGATAAAGGTATCTAAGGCAAAAGATACCGGAACTGTGAGTACAACTTTGCATAATATGATACCGGATTTTGACCCTTTGAACGATAATATTACTTCTTGGTTAAATGTGATAGAATCGTATGCATCAACATTTTCCTGGACGGATAGTATAATACGCTATCAGGCACTGAATAAGCTCAAAGGCTCTGCTAAAATTTGGTACGAATCTTTATTGCGTAATGATCACATGTGGACTACTTGGCTGTGGAAGGATTGGAAGGAAAATCTGTCTAATACATTTAGAGTGAAGAGAAATATGTTTGACCTACTTAAGGAAATCGTCGACCGGAAACCTGTGGAAAATCAACCGCTATATGATTTCTTTTTTGAACAAAAATCGAAAATTGATAGTCTGTGCTTAAATTTTACTGAAAATGACGTAATCTCGATAATTTTAGGAAATATCGGCGATAATAACATAACAGCGTCTGTTGAGGCCAGCAACTTTAAATCATGCGATAGTTTAGCTGGATTTTTGCACAGCCGCGTTTACAAAGCAAAAATCGTTAAACAAATGGTTAACCATAGCAACACTCGTGATAATGTTAAGATTCCATGTCAAGTTCAAAGTTCTGTTTCTCAAACATCAACGGCAAATACGACAACCGGATCATCCGTGGCTAATCTAACCCCAAGTCAACGTAAACCCATAGAGTGTTATAATTGCGGCGGCAATCACAAACGATTTCAATGTTCGGTAAAATGTGAATTTTGCGGTAAAAAAGGTCACTCGGAAACTACATGCTTTCACAAAAAGAATTCAAAAAGTGACAAAGTTGAACAAACAAATAACCAGGAAACAAAATACGTACAATTTTCTAATACGAAAGACAAGTTCTGTAAGAAAATAGGCATTAACGGTTTTGTTCATGAAGCATTCATAGATACCGGGAGTAGCTGTTCTATAATGACATCTAATTTGGCAGAACAGTGTAATCTCCAAAGAATTCCGTTGAAAAACCCCTTAACACTGCAGGGATTTTCCAAAGACAATTTAAAAAACGTCACGGAGGTGGTGAAGGTAGGCATACAATTAGATTCCGTGAAAATAGACGAGATTGAGTTATACATTTTGGATGAGCTATCGGGATGTGACGTACTTTTAGGACGCAACGTGACAGAACGGTCTGATTTAATGTATTCGCGAATTGGTGAAACCTTAACGTTTCAAAACGTAAAACATTTTGAGGACTTCTGCAACGTTGTTGGTGAAATATCCTTAGAGTTCGATACAGATTCTCACCGCAATGAGTTGATTAATCTATTCGGTAAATATCAGCAATGCATGGCTACGAATATAAGCCAACTAGGGAAAGTAGAAGGTCATGAGATGGTCATAAATTTAAACGATAAAAAACCTGTGCAGTTGAGACCATACAGGACATCTCATTCGGAAAGGCAAATTGTAAGAAGCATGATAAATGAACTTTTAGAGAATGGTATAGTCCGTGAAAGTAAATCCGAATATGCGAGTCCAGCTCTGCTTGTGAATAAAAAGAACGGTGAAAAACGATTGTGTATTGATTACCGCGCATTGAATAAAGTTACAACGAAAGATAAATATCCGATGCCACGTATTGAAGACTTGATAGATAGACTACTGGGCTGTAAATTTTTCACAAGTTTGGATCTTAAAAGTGGCTACTATCAAATTAAAATGGCAGAGGAATCTATTAACAAGACCGCGTTTATAACTGAGGACGGACACTATGAATTTATGCGCCTCCCATTCGGTCTAGTCAATGCACCATCGTGTTTTCAACAAATGATGGACAAGGTTATGGGGAACTTGAGGTTTGGTAAAATTGTTCTTTATTTAGATGACGTTTTGATAATAAGTGAGACGGCTGAAGAAAATCTTAATCTTCTTGAGAAGGTACTGGCAATCTTTAAGGAAAATGGCCTTACGCTTAACCTAAAGAAGTGCCATTTCTTAAAGTCAGAAATAGAGTTCCTGGGCTATAGAGTAAACTCTGAGGGTTTGAAGCCGTGCGAGAGTAAAGTTAGGGCAGTTAAGGAATTCCCGGTCCCAAAAACAATCCATCAGCTTCGCCAGTTTCTTGGCCTCATCAGTTATTTTCGCAAGTTTATCAAAAACTGTGCCATGCTTTCTAGCCCGCTTTCCAAATTACTAAAAAAAGACTGCCTTTGGGTTTGGAATTCTGAGCAAGATCGCGCCTTCACGGTATTAAAAGAAACGTTAAGTTCAGACGATATTTTGACATTATTTGACCCTGCCAAGCAAAGCATACTATATACTGACGCAAGCAGAGACGGAATTGCAGGCATTTTGATGCAGGTTACGGATAATGGTGAAAAACCTATTCATTATTATAGCCGTCAAACTACTGAAGATGAAAAAAAATACCATTCCTTTGAGCTTGAACTGCTAGCTATTGTTCAATCTTTGGAAAAGTTTAGGCGCTATTTGTTAGGGGTTAATTTCCGTATAGTGACAGACTGCAGTGCGGTACGCCATGCATTAACAAAAAAAGACACAATTCCCCGAATTTCGCGGTGGGTGCTTTATACGCAAGAATTCTCTTTCGATATTGCTCATAGAGAGGGCACTCGTATGCAGCATGTAGATGTTTTAAGTAGGAACCCATTAAGATCTGGGGAAAGATCTGAAGCGGAAATAGTCATGTCTATAACGGAAGCGGATTGGTTGCTCTCAGTTCAACTGCAAGATCCTCGGATAGTAGTAATTAGGCAGAATTTAGAGTCGGGTGAAGCAGACAAACATAGGGATGTATTCAAGAAATACGAGCTTCTTGGTAATAAAGTATATCGACGTACAAGTCACGGTCGTCGCTGGGTTGTCCCAAAGAAATGCATATGGCAAATTATCAAATGTAACCATGACGACCTCGGTCATTTCTCGGTTGATAAAACAGTCGAACGAATTTCTAGCCGGTATTGGTTTTCTCGAATGCGAAACATCGTTAAAAAATATATAAAAAACTGTTTAAACTGTGTTTACTTTAAAAACAAAGGCGGCCCAAACGAAGGTGAGCTATATCCACTACCTAAATACGCACAACCATTCCACACGATTCATGTGGATCATCTGGGTCCTTTTGTTGAAACGCGAAATAACAACAAGTACTTATTAGTCGCAGTAGATGCATTTACTAAATTTGTATTTATCTCGGCGGTACCTAATACGGATAGTAGTAACGTAATTAGTGAACTTGAAGGTATAGCAAAGATATTCGGCAACCCTCGTAGGCTTGTTACGGATGCTGGTTCCGCTTTTACGTCAAACATTTTTAAGGAGTTTTGCAACGGTAAAAATATTCGCTTGCATACTATAGCCACAGGCATGCCGCGTTCAAACGGCCAAGCCGAAAGATTTAATAAAACTATTCTGGAGGCCATGAAAACTATGGGTGCAGATTTAGATGAAGATTCTTGGGATAACTGTATTACGCCATTACAACAGGCGATCAATAGTACGTATCACAAAACGATCAAGGCAGTTCCATGTGAGGTCATGTTCGGGTATAGACTACGTACCGATAGTGACAGCTTCGGGCCTGAACTTGAGCATGATGACGAGCATAGTACGGATGTGACGAAGTTGCGTAAAAGAGCGGACGAAAATATAAAGAATAGTGCCAAGTCTCAGAAGAAAAGATTCGACCGGTGCCGTACTAAAGCTAAACTTTATCATGAAGGAGACTTAGTCCTTATTAAAATACAAAGCCAAACAAATGACGGACGAAGTAAAAAATTACTGCCTACTTTTAAAGGCCCATTCCAAATAACGAAATGCCTGGATAAAGATAGATATGAAGTCAAAGATATGCGGGGCAGTGAAAGAAGTTGCAGATCGTATACTGGGGTGGCCGCTGCTGAGAACATTAAACCCTGGATTAAAATTGACAACTGGTGTGTTGATTAATGCATCATTAGTAGGTGCAGAAAGGCATGTTGGCAAGGTAAAAAAATAAAATATATATTTTTTCTAAATTTTAAAGCCGCCTCAACGTATTTGGGAAAAGGCTAGGCAGATGATGATATATATTTAATTTTACTTGACATAAGATACCTGGTCAATTCTTCAATTCTTGCTTTGTATAATTTTCAGTTTCTGCTCAAGTTGATTACATTCAATTGAGACTGGATAAAAAAATAAATAAAAAAATAAAAGTGTTATAGTCACTTGCCAGAATCGAGGTGGTGAGCTGAAACAGTTACTGCCTAAGACTAAAGGAGTGAAATGGACCAGGCATCACCTTGGATTAAGGAAGTGAGCTAAAATGACAGTAGCAAAGAGGTTGTCTAAGCTTAAAGACTACTCTGTTTTCCGATCCAGTACAATTTGAAATGGGAATAACTTACTGCAGAATAATTCACAAAGTCTCCTAAGTCTAAAGGGGCTTTGTTTTGAGTTCTGTAATATAAGAGCTATGGTAGATTCATGAATGGGATTACCAGTTGCAGAGTAGGGAGAGTTCCTAAGCCTAAAGGAACAGAAACGATGTAAACCCTGCAACTGGAGTTCTATTGAATCATGATTGGCCGAAGCATTTATTGTTTTATATTTAGGAACACATTACATTATCATAAAGTGTATGCTTTCAGATACGTGTTTATTTAAGCTAAGTAAGACTGATGGTGTGCCTGAGGACATGCACGGCGCAGGAGGGCCGTGTTGGCAACACAGAGTGAAGCTTGGAATACTGGCTGGCGATGAAGATTTTGAAGGAAGGAACTTCCATAGAGTATAATAGAAATCTTCCCGCCATTATTATTTTGGCGGATACCAAAAAAAACGCGTTTGATTCTGTTGTATTATTATTTTCGGATTATTATATGTTTGTTTAAATATCTAAGTGTTTTAAACACCCTCCGTATAGAAATAGTTGACACAATCGACACAAAGATATCTGTTTTATGTCACAATAAGGCAGGATTATGCGACAAAAATAAATTATTCTACTAAAAATTACGAAAAGTTAGTTTTAGTTGCCTGCTAACCCGCGAAAAGTAAGTAAAAAGTCACAAACTGAAAAAGGGATTATTATTTTTAAAAACAAAAGTTTCGAATTTGGAATTAACTTTTTTCATACCCAAACTCTTTAATAAGTGTGCCAGCAATATAGTTTGGCTATTAAAACCTCTTTAGAACTAAATGATTACAAATAATGTAGAAAAATCAAAACCGCCCGTTTTGTTTGCAAAGGAGTGTATTTACATCAACAAACAACCTGATACTGACCTGCAATTTTCAAATACGTAAGAAAATTTGAATTTCGCGGGCTACCCTGACTATAACAGCTAATCGAATCCCTTGACAAGTTTGACAAACAGGGTGTTAGATCAGGGTCCAGGGCGTTGTGAATAATATTATGCAAAAATAGAGAGATAACACAGTGTGTTAGTTACAGGCCATTTAGTACAGTTCCAATACAATTTCGATGACATGAGCTTCCTTGTGTGAGCTAGCTGTGTGAGTAATCGATATAACCACGTCGTTACGATGTTTCGTCTCGTCGCTTTCGGTTAGAGATGTGCTCGTCTTGAGAAATATTATCGATGTTATTAGAGAAGCTTTACTTACCTGAACTGGTAGATTTAGTTACATCATATTGATAAAGTTTTGAGATAAATTGTTAGAAGATTTTTAAAAGGTTTACTAAAATATCCGTTTTAGGAGGAGTAACCCGTGGCTAAATACTTAATAACAGCTGCACAGGTCGATCGATAAGGTTTAGCTACGCTTGCCGCAGTTGGTCTGTAGATGGGTGACCATCTTTACATACCGAGACCCCTCCGTGCCTTGGAAAGCACGTTAAACCGTTGGTCCCGGCTGTCATTTGTGGATCTTTGACAGTCGTTGCGGGTAGTCAGTAGCCCGAAAGTCTGACAACCAGTCTTACCAAGGGGTATCGTATTACCCAGTACCTAACTGGGTTGTGGAGGTCAGATAGGCAGTCGCTCCGTGAAAAATACTGGTATTCAGCTGCACCTGGTTAGACTGGAAGCCGACCCCAACATAGTTGGGAAAAGGCTAGGCAGATGATGATGATAAAATATCCGTTTTGATTTTAGGTACCTATAGTATGAAGGATAGCATTTTCCTCCTTTCCGTTTTTTTTACTTTTATGAATTTTTAATATCAATGTATTATGTAGATATACACATAAGCGAGAAGCACAAAACCGGTCGAAGTGGCAATGCTTGGAGGAGGCATGTGTCCAGCAGTGGACGTTTTTCAGCTGAAATGAAGATACACATAAACCTTCCGAAATGCAATCTTTGAATGATGGTCAAAACCGCATCAAAATCCGTTGCGTACCTAGTTTAGAAGAACAACGCGGCCACACAGACACACACGAAATGTATAGAATATAGATTATAATGCAAAATAGAAGTTAAAAGGTAATGATGTTATATAACAGAAACATTACATAAGCTCTAAGCAAGTGTCCGATTGCTCTGTCTACCCCCTTACAGCACAAGCGAGAAGTAGGTCATACAAAAATACCTTTCTCAGTACATTTTCCATTATAAACGTCATGGCTAGGTTTAATAAGCAGCGACAGCCTGATTTCCTTTTTCAACGACGAGCATTACCAGCACGGAAAATCGATTGAGTGAAATTTCATCTCGGAGACTCAAGTCGGAACTGGCTAAGCTCGGTTGTCTAGCTTAGTTATAGCTATGTTCTACCTGATACAAGTCAAAGACACTGCATTACGGCACTAGGTAGGAAAAAGCAGAATACCCACTGAAATATAACTCTTACGTAGTCACTGACTTAAGGGACACATTCATCTGTATATTTATGTATTACAGCCATGACAGGGTAACACATTTATAGAAGGTATCAACTTTATATATCACAATTTTTCCAATAATTATTGTTTGAAATATATTAATAAATTGTAACTGAAAAAACGCTCAACATCGCCAGAGATCACACCACAAAAAAAAACATTTTTATTTATTATATTAGGTTGGGGAAAAAGTCTTTTCGCATTATAGTATGTATGAACTTGTAATAAAATCTCTTTGGCTATACTATTTGTATCTGGCTGGTTTTGGTGTCATTGAAAGTTTAAATTTTAAAGAACATAATTCTAAATTCAAATTAGGAAAATGTGTGATTTTCATTTGATTTTCGTATTGTCAAGATGAGTGAATCTAATGAAAAATTCGATGCATTTTAAAATTTTACTACAAAAAAAGGTAAAAATGCAACGCAAGCCGCGAAAAAAATTTGCGATGTTTATAGACCTAGTTTGGTTTAAGCGTTTTCAATCCGGAAATTTTGATGTCAAAGATGCACGTGGCTCTGGTCGCCCTATTACGGATAACATGGATGCCATTTTTGAAAAAGTGGAGCAAGATATCAGTAGTTGCGACGTAGCTGAAGAACTGGGAATTGACCATAAAACAGTTTTGGCGCATTTGAAAAAAACTGGGTACACAAAAAAGCTCGATATTTGGGTACCTCACGAGCTCACTGAAAGAAACCTAATGAACCGTGTACTCATTTGTGATTTATTACGACGTAATGAAACCGAACCATTTTTGAAGAAGCTGATAACTGGTGATGAAAAGTGGATCACGTACGACAAGAACGTGTGAAAAAGGTCGTGGTCAATCGTGGCCGGTCAGGCTTCACAGACTGTGGCGAAACCCGGGTTAACTCGCAACAAGGTGATGCTGTGTGTGTGGTGGGATTGGAAGGGCATTATTCATTATGAGCTGTTACCACCAGGCAGGACCATCGATTCTGAACTCTACTGCGAACAACTGATGAGATTAAAGTAAGAAGTTGAGAGAAAGCGGCCGGAATTAATCAACAGAAGGGGTGTGGTTTTTCATCATGAGACCTCACACATCTTTAGCCACTCAGCAAAAATTAAGAGAGTTTGGCTGGGAGGTGTTAATGCATCCGCCGTATAGACCTGACCTTGCACCTTCAGATTTCCACCTGTTTCGGTCTCTACAGAATTCTTTAGGCAGTGTCAGGTTAACATCACGAGAGGACTGCCAAAACCACTTGTCGCGGTATTTTGATTAGAAGTCCCTTATTAACCTTCTGAACTTCTAAGTACAGTGTGACTTTGTCTTACTTATGCCAATATTAGTTTCGTGTGCATTCCGGTTTACGGCTTATCTTTAAGTAAGAATTTGAATGACGTAAGTTATATCGGTAATCGATTCCGAGGAATCTTATTGCAATATCTGTTTTTTTCATATTATGCATTTTTTATTCTTTTTGTATTTAGTTGTGGATGAGTAGATATGTTATAAAACCTTTTTTATGGACGAAAATATCGTAAAGAAACTGGTCGGTATGTTCTAGAACAATAAACTCAACAATTATGTGACATTCACCAACTCGCTCTGGACCCTCGTAGTGTATTATATACGGTCCAACAGTGGAATAAGCTGTTTTTTTTGCATATAAATAAAACAGTATATTAAAGGTAAGTGCATTACTTCTCACAGTTGATACTCGTATCATAAACATATCTTTTGATTCGTAGAACCTGATTTTTATAGCTGACCGCGTAATTTCGATATAGTTAAATTAAAATAAAATATTTAATAGTCTTATAGTGTAACTAGCTGCGCCCCGAAGTTTCACTCGCATAAGTGTCGATCCCGTGGAAATATCGGAATAAAAACAATCCTATGTCCTTTTTCGGGACTCAAACTAAGCACAACACACAAGCTTTCGCCACGGTAGGTAGCACGCAAAATTCAAATTTTCTTCTCTTTTCTGATATTTAATGAAATAGTAATTCAAACAAAAAAATACCTCTTCATAACATTAGGAAGATTTGTATTTTAGTCCAGCAAAAATGTCTCATTTTTACTTGTAATATATCTACTAAGTACCTACATGTATAACATAGACATAATATTTGTACTCGTATTCGACAAAAGTCAAACAAATATTTTGGGACTGTGCTCTGTGCGTCGGAGACAAAATACAAACGCTTCATCGAGTTCGAGCCATGTTCGTGTCAAAAAATTTAATAAAATGTTCATCAAATAGCTCTTCATGTCACTAAAAATGAATATGAAATGAAATGATATTAAAAAAAATACAAATAAACTCTGAGAAGAAAGGCCGAAACAAACTCAGAGGTCACAGTCTCTTTTAAAGTCCAGAGATAATTTTGTTCAGATCATGTGAAGACCATGTAGATTGACGTTTGAAATGGTCTTTTGAGGAAAGTACCACACAGATTTAAGGGGACCAGTCCACGAGCACTATGCAGTAACGCAGAAGGTGACAAAATAATATGAACATGTTTAAATGTATTTTTTCGTATTGTTCTAACAAATGCGGAAGTCAGTCTTTTTGCAAGAAACGTTTTCACGACAAATCCACCACGCAATACTAAACAGTGAGATCAACATAGTAATTACCTCAAAAATTGAGTAGTAGGTCAGTATGCCATAACCGGCCTTTAATGTTCCCACTGCTGGGACACAGGCCTCGTCTCCGAAAGGGAGTGGGCTACAATCTACCACGCGGGCCTAATGCGGATTGATAGATGTCACATGTTTTCGAATTTTTGGTTCTAGAACATACCGGTTTCCTCTCGATATTTTCCTTCACCGTTTTGAGATGGTGATTAAATAATTTACACAAAGTAAAGCGACTGTGCTTGTCAGATTTTCGAGCCTACGATCTACAACTCGTCAGTCGCCGGTTTTCTCACGATGTTTTCCTTTATCGTTTTGAGAGCAGTAAGTATGTACCTACTCCGTTTTAATCCCTGCAAATGAAAATCTATACAGTTATATACATGCATATACACGCGTGGCCGCGGGGCGCGTGTCTGATGCCAGGTACATAATTAAAGCATATTTCATTTTCCATTTGTAACCCAAAACCCGGATGAAGCCTGGTACTGATTTTCCAATATTTTGTTTTAATCAGGTCAGCGGAAAATGGAATGATTCGCCGAAAACTGTCGATAGCAAGCTTTGTTTATTAAAACCTTTTATTGGACGAAATGCAGGTAATGTCGGGTTAATTTTTTTGAAAGCTATTTTCCCTGAAGGCTTTATTCGAGTACCTATTGGAAATGTTGGAATAAACTCGCAGAGCTACGTTGGACCACCATTTTATAATTAAAGTCTGGTTCAATTATCCGTTATTAAGTTCATTATTAAATCCAGTGCGTTGTACTTTGTAGGTACATGAGGGCAGCCATTTTATAATGCAGCGCCATTTTTAATTTTGCGTAGTCGATTTTCCTTTGCAATTATCGTCTATTCGAACTAATTGGATATTGATTTCATTGTTGTAGCAATACTAGCAATTCATGTAGTATCTAGGTTTTCAATAACTACATTACTACAATTCCTTGAACATTGAATATGATTTATGAATTCCATTGTTTGATTCTGTTCTGATTTGCAAACAAAAGGAAACCATTTAGAATTTAAGAAATAATTGAAACTCAAAGTCAAGGCACAAGGTATCTAGCAAAAACATAAAACTACAGTATGTGGTGAATGTTCGCACTCTAATCTCGTTGCAATCTGTCAAAAATACAATCAGTTTACATAAATTTTTCACAAGTTTTTGCGATTGATTGTCGCTGAGATGTGATTGAGATTTGAACGTTTTTTAAGTGCAAAAATTCGTCTTTAGATAGATAGGTATGTTATGCAAAAATGGAATACTTCTGACTTAAGAAGTAAGAAACGAAACTCAAACTTTCTCTCAACAGAAGTCGAAGTTTTTATCTTAAAATTCAAAGTCAATGAAGTCCTATTTAACAAGACAGCAGCCGCTTTGGAGTCGTCAAAGCAGGAAGTTATCTTCATTGTCATGACTACGGACGAAAGTCGGCAAGTAATCGGAATGATTGCGATCCAATGACATTGGATGAATGAACGTGACACTGTTCCCAAGAAGAGAATCTGTGTCAATTATGTCGGTGAACACTTGAATGTGTTTTAGACGATAAGAACATGAGTGGACAATAGTTTTAATTATATAAAGATAGGTATATGTATATGTTGCAGCCAACTGGTTAAATTAGCCGTTCAGTTAACCGCCTAGCCTTTCAACTAAACGGCGGCCGTTCAACTAACGGCCTGAATGATATTCAATTACAGTTTAGGTTGTAAGTCTGTAACCAATCACGCGCGAGCCGAATTGGTCGCAGTAATTAAGGCATTGCACCCCGACCAAGTGGGTTAGGTTAGGTTAGAACTGTGATCAACCGCGTGCGAGCCGAGGGAGGAAGCGAGGCGAGCACTACTTCTAAAGGCCAGGCAGTTAACTGAACGGCTAATTTAACCAGTTGGCTGCGACATATACAATGTGTAACTGAATTAATGCATATTATGAAAGTAGTTTGTTCAGAATCGTTTACTGAATCGATTTATGGCATCTATCTATCCCCCTTACTAATAAACGTATTATATCAGATGAATAGTTACACACCGATTTCTCACTTTCAGTCGTCAGTAATTTGACTTTCGAAAGAAGAAGACAAAGCGTTGTGTAACTATAGGTACAGACGCTATACAACGTTTATTACTAAGGGGGTAATTGGGGTGTTTGCGTGATACTTATGTCGTATAAGTAAGTATATACCTATGATTAGAAGGTGATTGATATTTTGCAGGTCTTGTGAGTTGTGCAGGCATAGCCTATGGCATTTTATTTCTGAGCTCATTTATCTTTAAAGAAATAAAATCTTGTTTCATGTAGGTACTTACATTATAATGACACATACACAATATATATCGCAACTAACTGTTTACACTAGGTACTAAATTAAATGACTAACTAATTATACAAATAAATACAAAAAATCATAACGTCAAATAAGAACTTGTATTTAATCGTTATTATTTGACGTACGTATGTTACGTTAACCAACAGTTTGATACAACCGGCCCTTAGGCGTCGCAGTACTCTTCTGCATCGCTGTCAAAGGTAGTTGTATAAAGGTAGTTTTTTCATAAAACGTTGTATTTACCTACTTCCATTTGAAATGTTTCATAGTATCTAAAGAATCTGTACTAAATGCAAAAATCAGGAAATATTTATTTGGAAATCATGTCTCGATAAATTTCAATTCGAAAATGTTGCATGTTTGCAACTTATCTCGTCTAAAACCCCATCTCTGTCGATTTCAATTTAAAATCGATTTCGTCTTGGAGTAGCATTAGGCGACCGGTCGGAAGTCAAGTGACAAGTAGTAAGCTAGTATAGTAACTGGGTCAGCCGAGCTAGGTAAGATGCATCGATCTTACATGTACGGGGGGGATTCTTAAACTAAGTAATGAAATCACACAGAGTTATCTGAGGGGTAATTCTCGTCATTTTAAGAATGTCCACAGTCTCAATCTGTTAAAAATAGTAAAAATACCTCTAATTTCCATAAATTTTTGACAAGTTTTTGACATTGATTTATGCTGAGATGCGACTAGATTTTGCTCGTTTTTAATTACGGGATTTGACCTTCCGTTATCTGTCACAACAATGTGATCGTTTTTTTTGCATTCAATTGAGTTTTTTTGCACACCCGTGCAGCCGTGTAGTTTGGATGACCAATACAATAGTACTCAAACTCAAACTTAAAGCATTTATTTCAATTAAACCATTTACAGGCACTTTTGAATTGTCAAGAAGTCGGTCAGTCAGAAAATATGAAACTCCATGGACACTTTTTTAAAATATATTTACAAAAATATTAGTTACTTCATTAATGTTGAATTTATAATTATATGTGAGAACGATGTAATAAAATAAAAAAAGACGTACGTGTTAAAAGCGTCCAGAGTACAGCAAATAGTACATAACAAAACAATAATCCAAAAATATAATAATTTAAAATAAGTCGAGGCAGCCAAGTGATGACCAGCCCCAACTGACGACGCCCGTTCACGAACAAGACGCATAGATCAGCACCATTCAGCTCAACCATTTTGAAGGGAGCTAAAAGAATACTTAAAGTAATTTTATTCCAGGTACATCGTCTTCACATATTTATATATACCTACACGGTCAAATAATTATATATTAGCTAGCGAAATTCTGCAGACGCGATGGGTATCCACGACAAAATAAAAAAAAAGGATTAGATTTTTTTTTAGGGTCAATATTTAGTACACAATTAGTACACTGGTAGATTTGTTACTTGTGAGTAGATAAAATCTGTTTTATCGTGTTGAAAACAGAAGTGATTCCATTTCAAATGTAAAATTTTCAATTCGTGAAAACGTGTTGTATAAAGTTTTCTTCTATGGCAATATCGTAGCTATAGTTTCCCAAAAAAGGGAGCATTTTTTACAGGGTCAAATTGAATTAGCTAGCGAAACTCTGCAGAGGTGATAGGTATCGATAATTATCTAAACACGATAAAACAAAACATAAATAACTTTTTGTCTTTTCGTGGGGCCAATGACCGCAGTTACTGGAGACACTTGTAATAATCAGTTTAAATAATACCTAATTTAAAAAAAACAGTTTTTTGTGTAAACTTCATAGATGTGAAAGGTATTGATTTCTCAACACGATAAAACCCAATACATGTTTGTACTTGAAGTATTAAATAAATAAATAAAACAAAAGAAAACGGATTTTCTCATCTCATACTTCAAGACTAACAACACTAGGAGTCGTTGGCCCCCTTAAAAAAACTTAAGTACATCAAATTTTAATTTAATCGTATTTGGATTTTTTATTGCAGAATGGACCCGCTCTTGACCCCGATCACGCCTGATGGAAAGCGATGGATGAGGTCTATGACGAAACGAGCTTGTCCAGAAGATGCCTACGGCACTGGAACTCCCACGCATCGACGAAACACAGCAGGTTGCTTGACGCCGGACTCCGGTGGGACTGGTGGAAGGGAAGAATTGGCCAGTCAAATAAGGTGTTGGTTGTGACTGTCCAGGATGCACCGAGTGCTCGGTTCAGTTAAGTAACTGGCGCAACAAACTGCGCTACACGAGGAGGCTTCTTCATGCATCCCAAAAGGATATGGATATCCATCACATCTGCAGAGTTTCGCTACCATATTTAATTTGACCCTGTTATACTTCATGTTAATCCTCTACTTTTGTCACCGAGAAGCTAGCCAAACGTGATGATAAGATCGGATCTATCGGATGATTAGGTAATCATAACTGTCTTCAAACCGACCACGTATTGACCGGACATTTTCAGACACACAATAATAGCTAGCATTGCCTATGTACCAACATTTATACGGCTATGTATTTCTGTACGTGTATGTACAGACGCCAGACACCAACCTACCCGAAACTGTCAAAATTTCCCAATCAACTTTGAACCTTATACTTTAGCGATAAAGTTGAAAATCTATCAAAGAATATTGACAGATTGTAGTAGGTTGATGTGCTGGCGTCTGTACCTAATGATGTCGGAAGACGTTACAAAGTGAACTGTGTAATTGGAAGACCCTACATATGTATAGGAGATAGACCTACTGCTTGTAGGTTAGTCTGTGTGTGTGTGTATGTATGAGAATCGAAGGAGGAATATCTTGGATTTGATCTACGGTTTATGTTGGCTGCATTCGAGTTAGGAACGCAGTACTCTTGGCGATGTTGTTGTAAGGACATTCACATGCGCTGATACGTCACTGCTTGGAATGTACTCTGTACCTTTATTACAGACCTAGACATTGGAATTTTTTGGAGTAGATAAAAAACTTTTTTTTTGTAAAAAATGTACTCAAGAAACTTCTAAAATTTTACTAGCAGTTTTACTCAGAGTTAAAATAGGTATGTGCAATTGTCGCTGTTTGGAAGGTATCTACTTTTTAATACCCTTTTTAATCGACTGTTTATCCATAAAATAATTTTTGTGTTACGAGTAATTTTATTCAGCAGTACTAACTTCTGCCCGCAATTTCGTTCGCGTGAAATTTTAGTCCCCCACCGCGTCGCATCGCATCGCCCGTCCGCTGTTACTTGGTTTTCACTTAGCGTTTTTTTTGACCTTTCTTTATTTTTGCTCGGCTCCTAAGCATCCTAGTGTGATGTAAAGTTTGCGTTGTTGCCGTTGAGTTTCGCCCTTCCTCAAGAATAATATACAATAATATTTTTTCTTAGCCGACTGGTAGTTTTAGAGATATAGTTTTAAACAATTAAACAAGCTCTTCAGATTTATTATTAGTAGGAACTGCAGATTAAGGTTTACTTATTAATGGAAAAAGGTTAAACTATTTGGAACACCCTATAAACCAACAGTGGGACTAAATACATGGGATAGTATGTAACTGTCTGGCTATTTAATAAATTTATAATAATAATTTATATATATATATATATTTATTTGGCAATTCTCATAATTTTAAGAACGCTCACAGTCTGATCTCAGTCTTAATCTGTCAAAAATACCTCTAATTTCCCTACATTTTGACAAGTTTTTGACATTTGGTTGTCGCCGAGATGAGACTGCGACTAGATTTTGAATGTTTAAAATTACGAGAATTGGCCTTCTGATATATTCGAGCTTCCATTTCGTTACAAAATCTACCATTACGCAACGTCCTACCTTATAGGTACGCCGTCAAAGGAGTGGCTTTGACATCCTATCTGGTTGCTAGGCAACTGTAGGTAGATGACGTCATCTGAAGAAGGTGGTAGAGGGGGAGGGTTCTCCCTATATCCACCCTTATGTGCGTTATTGCATCGACAGGTTTAACGACGGGCGAACTAAGAAATATGATGCTTGAGATTGGAAGGCAGATTAGGAGAAATCTAACTCGACTAGGAGAAATTCATCATCATCTGCCTACCCTTTTCCCAACTATGTCTTCCAGTCTAACCGGATGCAGCTGAATACCAGTATTTTACATGGAGCGACTGCCTATCTGACCTCCACAACCCAGTTACTGGGTAATACAATACCCCTTGGTAAGACTGGTTGTCAGACTTTCGGGCTGCTGACTACCCGTAACGACTGTCAAAGATCCACGAATGACAGCCGGGACCAACGGCTTAACGTGCTTTCCGAGGCACGGAGGGGACACGGTATGTAAAGATGGTCGCTCATCCACAGAACAACTGCTGCAAGCGTAGCTTAACCTGATCGATCGACCTGTGCGGCTGTTATTATTTAGCCACGGGCCCCTCGACTAGGAGAAATTGTGGTTGAAAAAAAAAAATATTGAACGAATTTAATCGCACTTTAAATATTAAATTTATTGCACTTTATAATATTATAAACGCGAAAGTTTGAGAGGCTGGCTGGATGTTTGTTACACTTTTACGTAGAAACAAATAGTTTATAACCAGGATTATCACATAGAATACTTTTTATCCCGATGTTCCCACGGGTTAGATACTTATGCGGGTAAAACCGCGGGGCGCTGCTAGTCAATTATAAAATCTAGTTGAAGGAGTAGGTATCAGTTTATGTTTGCAGATATCTTTGTAGCACGGTTACATGAATGTCACTATAAATAATTATGTAAAGTAGGGCCTTGTATTCAGCTTATCATACATGACAACACAATTACTACATATCGTTTAATTACATGACAAACATACAGCACTTTTATTAGCACAACCCGCAAGATACTTACTCAAGTATACAGCGCGTATCAGTGAAAGATGTGGTCAAAGAGCTTTGAAGATCCGTGGCATACATACCCGCCTGCCAATTTCTTTTTTTTTCAAAATGGCGATCACGCATGAAACCTATATGAATCGATAGCTGACATCAATGCATACAGAAAGCATACTAAGACCAAACCCCGTAAAGTGTCACGTTTTCGAGACATTAACGTTCAAACATAGACTTATAAAAAAGATGGACTCCGCGCCACGCATATCGAAAGTGAACACATTAAGTATACCGTTTGTACAAACACGCCTCACGCTGACATTTACATCATAGTATGCCGACTGGCCGCCATTACGTGACACGACAGCATCGGTACGGTGCTTCACTTTCATTTACGTTGATCAATGTTTAAGTCTTGAATCAATTGTCCAATGGATATCATTGATGAGTGACCTCATCAAAATCATTAAGATCTTATACGTTTATTGCCAAACAAGGGCTTCCTAATAAACATTTAAATTAAAGATCACAAAGGTCAAGTCATGTTTCTGTAATCAGAATATTTGTTATGATTATTTTGAAGAAAAAATCACTTACGTATGCGAGTACATAAAAAATGCACAGCAACATTATCAAGGTAGGTATATAACATTATTTTAATGGATTATAGTCTACCAAAAGACCTTGACCTTTATGTTTTAATTTAATTTTTGATCTGTTTAAAGTCTATTGTTACTTCTAATCCAACCTAGATGTTAATTTTAATCCTATTATGTCAAAGCTAAAACTTAAATAATACAGTATTAACTTGACTAGGATAGTCTTTAGAATAACTGACAATGGCACACCTCCCATCTTGCACTGCATGCCCTGTCACCTGCACACGTGAAGACCTAATGGACGGGTCAGTAAAAGGTATTTGTGTTGCTGAAATTTGGGTCGAACTAAAAGGTATACAGGGTGACAGGGACAACGACGCATAATTTCAAGGCTAATTCCCGTAATTAAAAATGATTAAAATCTAGTCACAATCTCATCTCAGCGAAAATCAATGTCAAAAACTTGACAAAAATGTAGTGAAATTAGAGGTATTTTTGACAGATTGAGACTGAGATCAGACTGTGAACGTTCTTACAATCACGAGAATTGCCCCTCTGGTATCATGGATTCAGTACATGATTCTGGAAAACATTGAAATTTTACGTCGGTTATTAAAAAAAATCTGCTGTTTTGTACAAAAGTGCAACATCTACGCGGTCAACATATATGGAACAGCAATTTTTTTTTATAACCGACGTGATATTTCTACGCAAGGGAATTTAGAATCATGTACTAAAATGTAAAAGATTGCGCGTCGATGTCCCGCCACCACCACGGTGTTTTTTTTATATCCCATAAGTTTAGGGAATGATTGAGAACTTAACAAAGAAACAACTGGCATATGAGTTATTTTTCAATTATATATATTTTGTTTTGTTTTATATTTTCATACAAAATAATTCGACAAAGTCACGGTTATTAATGTGAAATACCCTTACGTGAAATATGACAACGTCGCATTTTCTTAGCTTTAAATATGAATGATTAGTTTGAATGAAAATGAATTTACTCGTATTTATCAATGAAACTTAGATACATGGTGTGCAAGACATTTTCTTCTTTTTGATATTTTACCTTTTTATACCTTTTGTTTATGCTTTTTCTACCTTATGGTTTTTATTTTTGAGTGACACTTATTATACTTTGTTTCATGACCGAACCAGCGCCTTTTATTCGATAATTAATACATGGTGTCTTCGAAACTATGCATTTTGTACCACATATTCTGGGACCTTTTTTACTATTTTTGCTTATAGAATATAACCCTAGAGTTATGGGCTATCAAATAAAAAAACCATGTATATTGTATTATGTGTATTCGTATTATTATTTCATCAATTTGCCATTGAAACGCAAAGAAGAAGACCTATAACGGTAACTTTACGGCATGATAATAACAACTTAACTAACCTGTAACTTAATAGCACGTGCGCACGCTTTAATAACGCGACGTTTTGAAAACGCGCCAATGGTGCGCTCTGATGAAGTCTCAAAGCTCGGATCAACGCCGAAAGTTAAAAATGAGTCGTTAGAAAAATAACGCCTGTGAGTACGTTGGCAAACGCATTGTAAACCGGGTTTGCAGACAGTTAGTAGGCGACGGCGACGCGACGGATTCCTTTTCTTAGCATTCAATTGTTTAAATATAGCTTGCACTGTCTGTCGAATATATTTAGCAGACCATCTTTAACTTCACTCATACTGACTATGCTTGGAGCTAATTGTTAGCGTGAAAGTTGTCCTTGCAATAAGATAACTTAAGCCTCTACTCCCTTGAGGGATAAGCAGAAGTGCAAAGTACTCACATTTCGCCATTTGTATTTAATTCTCGAGTCTGATGTAATTAACCGGATATTATATAACTTGTCTCTAAGCAGTCACTTACAAATTTTTTTTGATCAAGTTTAGAATCAAATCACAATGCACAACGTTCGGTTCGAACCCAAAACCTTTCAAACTCAATCTTAAAGCATTTAAGTATTTCAATGACCAATAACAGGCACCTTCGTATTTTCAAGGGGTCGTTCAGTCGGAAAGATGAAGCTGGTTGCGCATTCCAAAGCGTAGTAGGTGTATCTATGGAGAACGGGCAAGAAACTCTACAGAAACAAAATAATAAATGGTTATAAAATATTGGCTGAGATATGTGAGAACGTTAAAAGCGACCATTATGAAAAGATTAAGTAAACCATCAAATATTAAAATACGCCGTGGCAGCTAATGACTGACCCACAGAAACCTAAATAATAATTAGATCTCTGTGGGCCGAACCCAATAACCTATTTTCAGTTAAAGACAGATCGTTACTGATATAGATTATTGGAAGTAGGGACGTTAAAACTAGAGATAGGTTGTCTTTCTCCAGTGTGCCAAAATTGGTTATACATAGGTAATTGGGTTCGGCCGTAAGAGATAACCCGTCCCTACTGACGGCGCCCGTTCACGAACATGACGCGTGGAGTAGCACCATTCAGCACTTAGCAGCTAATGTTCCATTAAGGTCTTTTATTTTATCAAATTAATATTTTTAGAGGCGAAAAGAATAATTAAGTCCATTAATTTGTGATGGAATTTTACTCACTGGTATTTTAGACACAAAAAATGTTTTATACATGAACTACATTTTCAATTTCATTACTAATAGGCCACAACTGCAGTCCTTCAAAATCAATTGTTGAAATTTTTTGTTTGAATTCCATTTAGTACCACTAAATGAGCGGTCTGCGTAGCAAATGCTGGAAACACACTTGTATCTGTTGTTGGTAAAAAAAGGCGGAATCAAATCGGGCTCGAAGAACCATCAGGGGCCGTATTATAAAGTATTAATGCCATCATCAGTCTGAAAATGGGATGGTGCTATCGGTCATGTATAGTTCCGTCTCTCTCTCGCACTGAATCTGATTTATCATCATTGTCAGCATCTGAATCATGATAATACGACACCTGTTGTTTTTGGAACTAGTTGTGGTTCAGTCCGATTTAAACTTTATGGCGGCTCTGAGGTGCGCTACTCACTGCGCAGTACCTCACCCTTCACCCCGCTGACACGTCAATTTGTTACTGCGCAGCGACTCACCTCATGTTCCGAGCCGCCATAATCTTTAAATAGGGCTGTATTAAGCCAAGGAGTGAAATAAAATGGCAGGCGTTTTGCACACACGATCAGGTTTTTTTTGTCTTATATTTTCATTGAATAGACAAAACCGATCACACAGAAGGAAACGGTAATGAAATCAAAAACTATGAAGTATCGTTTGTTGGTATTGCCAACATCTATCGTTACGAAGCTTAGCGCTATGACAATGTATATTATAACACCAATACAACACGATTTTTTTTGTCACGATGACTCTTTGGCAGGCATTGCTTCGATACGGTAGACGCTGTGAGGCCAAAACATCGGTATGTAGGTACAGTCGACCGCCATCGGTGGTAACACTTTGACAAAGTAAAAATATTTTAAATTGTGACTTTGACCTTTAGCTGGCCTAGCGTACTACGTAGTTTCCATAGACTAAGAGACCAGCTTAAACTGAGGGATAATTTTGTAACACTATCAGAAAATCAAACCCGTTGCTAGTTTTAATTTTGACAGTTCAACAACATTCTTTACGTTATTTTACATTATTTACGTTTATGAGCTGAAAATTTTTTCAAACATATAAAGCAATGGATTAGGAATATCCTTCAAAATGATTCAGATTGTGGTTAATAATGATGTACGATATACTGTACCAAGAGTAATCTCAACGTTTAAAATGAATGGTTATCCTTAAAAATCAACTGTGGTTGTTTTTTATCAATATTACTCGTGATTTGTATCTGCTCAGCTTATCGACAATGAACGCTGTTGATCGATGAACAATAAAGATCAGTTTTTTATTCGATTACTTATTACTCAGTTAGTAATTATCGCTTTTGATGGTCATCATTAAATGTAAATAGTTTACTGAGTTTCTTATGAAGCTGTTTTGGTGTTTCTGTTTTTTTTTGTCGCTGGACTTTACATAAATTGTTAATGCATTTGAAATTACTTAAATGTTGTTGAAATAGAAATGTTAGAGGTTATGATGGTAGGTATACAACTACAAGATCTTGAAATATCTAAACTCAAACTCATAGCATTTATTTCAATTAACTTTTTAACCGCTTACCGGGGATTAATAAGACAAATATTTTCGTGTCTATTTCGCTAGGGTCGTATATTTACGACCAAATACCTCAGCTCGTTTAATCTGCTTTTTATTTAGGTAATTACGCTGTATTCTATCAGGTAATTTTTTAGTTTTTTTTTTGTCAAAAGTTAAACCATTTACAGGCACTTTTGAATTGTCAAACAGTCGGTCAGTTAATCAGAAAGTTGAAGCTAGTTGCTCATTCCAAAACGTAGATCTCTATGGAGAAGAACGAGCAAGAAACTCCAATGAACAGGCAAGAAACTCAAAATAAAGAAGAAACTCTAAAGTTGGATTATAGTTTTGAATTAATATGCTGTGGCCTCCTGTAATTAAAGGAGTCCATTAGACAAAAACTTAATCCATCTAATATTATAAATTCGAAAGTAACTCTGTCTCTATGTTACCTTTTCACGCCTAAACCACTGAAAGATTTCAGAAGAAGAAGAAGGACATAGGCTTTTTGTCATATTTACATATTTACGCATGCAGAAGCTAGTGTCTTTATAAATTATGATTTTTTGAAGTCCTCAATAAATAAATAAATACCTTTCTGTCATAATGTAGGAACAAATCGTGACTTATTTTTCATTATAAGTTAAATATTATTACTAAGACCGCCCATTGTGTCACCCCTTTTAAAATACAGGCTGTTTGGTAGAAGGACCGACACAATTTTTTGAGGTATTGGGGATGTCATTTGCTAGCACAAAATAGTTTTAATTTTCATTAATTTTTTTTATGAATTTTTCGTTCCTTAACAGAATTTTAGGACTCTGGAAGCACTTACGTAATTTTCTAGAACCGATTGTACATAAATGTACATTGAAGATTACACAAAAAATTATGACGCTTTATTACAACCACAAACTAAAAAAATTGTGACGATATTTCGGGTGATTAAAAAGGAACATATTATTATCTCAATTACCTACCGTGACAATTAAGACGGGTGTTATGGTTGAATACTATGATCATAATGACATTTCCTATCCCTAAGAAAATTGTGTCGGTCCTTCAACTAAACATCCTGTATATATTTAAAATTCAAAGTCCTGACTGATTGATATATCAACGCACAGCCTAAACCGCTGGTCCTTGAGACGTGAAATTCGGAGGATGTGTTCTTTGTGAAGAGTAGGTATTCATTAAGATAGGGTATTTCAAATTTTTATAATGTAGGTATATAATAAAGTACAATCTACAAGTACATATTTAACTAGTCTACTGTTGTAATACAATGCTGCAATGTAAAAATACTTACTTATATACCATTCACAGTGTGAAAATATGTCTAAAACGCAACTACGCTTCAGGAAAAATCACGGTGTGGTAAAAAGTAACAAAATAAAAAGGCAACGTACCGAACACGTGCCTTTGAGCCCGTTTCCCACACAAGCCACAAAAAGACGGAGTTCCCAGTTCCCACTTGCGGAGGGCTAAAGCGTGTGTAAGTGACAACACTGGGAACTGGACCGCTTCATCTAACAACACGTCAGGGATGGGCAACATCCGTTTTTAATTGATTTAAATCAGTTTTTATTATTTGTTAAAAAGAGTCAGGTTTTGTTTGAAAGTGCTAGTGTCCAAGACTTTAATAGGTAGTAAAATTTGCAAGTGTCCAGTTAACATTGTGTAAATTGAAATTGTACCCATTTTTTTTTTACTTAAATAATAGTTTATAAAAATGTTGGTTATTGTGTCCCGTTTCTACAAGCTGGCACTTTAATGGCGTTTATGGTTTCGAGTTCTCGATTTATGAATTTTAATTTCATTAAAAGTTATTATTTATTTATTTAAAAATATACTTAAATAACTGTAACGCATTAGTCATTTGCCGGGATCATGGATCATAACATCGTATCAATACAATTAAAACGAACAAGTTACAAAGAGTAGGTGAATTGAAGGAACGAGAGAGAGCCCTATGTCGGCGAGTGTGGTTTTCAAATTACAAATTATTTTATGTTTTATATTTTTTATGATTACTGGCCACTAGTCCTCGCAATTGTTGCGGCACGTTGTACAATTTTGAAAATATAAAATAATTAAACATTATTATGCTTCTTTTTTTAGTTTTTATATTATTTATTATATATAGGTATATTAACTAACTTATTATATTAATAAATACAAAAACGAAGGACACCTAGGCGTCGAAGTACTCGTCCGCATCGTTGTCATCCGGAAACGTGCCCAGAAGACTGGCAGCATTGCCACGTTGAATGGCAATGCTAATTCTTTGACCAAAGAACGACCCAGCCCTCTGGTCACGTGAAGAGTCGACTAACCGGCGAGAAATTTCCTTAAAAAGGAGACGCGCACTCGGGCCCCATGACCCGAGCGTTTCGACCCCAAACGGCTCAAAGCTGTATTTGCCTATAAGGTTACAGTATTTGCGCCGCTTGAGGGTCTCAGCAGCCGCAGCAGCGGCACCAGCACAGCCCGCCGTGCTAGGAACATGAGATGGCGCAAGGGTATCGACACACGTTGCGTCCCACACCAGAGGCCTACCCACCTTCCAAGGCAACAACGTCATGCCGTCTGGTCTCTTCCCATCGTCACGTACCAAGCCGTTTGGTTCTAACACCGCTGGTACGCCGGCGGTGACAAGGGCTCGACGAATAATATCGTTGATGCTGGCGTGCCGTGCTAATTATTGTAATTGATCGTATATGCTTTCAGGCCATTGTAAATGTTGATATTCTCTTAGTTTTTGGTAAAATAATATTCGATAATAACGATTTCAATCAACCAACCCTGTTTCAAATAGATTGATGCATACTTCATGGCGATTACTTCCGATCAATTTAGTACAAGTATCAGTTCAACAGCTCAAGGCCAAGACGAGTTCTGAGACGCTCAGGTGTCACGTTGTAACATGTCATTATGGGTCGGTTGTAACAAAGTCGTAAGTATAATATGACAATATTTATGATGATTGATGGTTGATGATGACAGCCCAGGAGCAGTACAATGCATGCATATATCATTTATATGTATTAATATTGATATATTGGCGGTAATAATCTGTGAAGTTTATGAAGATATTGTATTCGGAAATGAGAATATATTAACAGACAGTTATGACATGGTTTTTTTTCCGTTCCATGCTTGTTTTTGGTAGGTAACATAAAATGATACAAAGAAAATGTGGATTGTCTGCATAGCCTGTTCCTAACTACGTTGGGGTTGGCTTCTAGTCTAACCGGATGCAGGACTGCCTGTCGGGCCTGCACAACCCAGTTACTGGGTAACACTATACCCTTTGGTAAGACTGGTTGTCCAACTTTCGGGCCTCGTAACGACAGTCAAAGATGTACAAATGACAGCAGGGACCAATAGCTTAACGTGCTCTCGGAGACATGGAGGAGTCTCAGTATGGAATAGATGGTTACCCATCCACGTTCCGACCTCGGCAAGCGTTGCTGAACCTTGAATAATAAGCCACGAGCCCCTCTGGAATGTCCCAAATATTTTTTGAAGTTCAATGAGGATTTATTTCCGTCGTATTCAGAGACGCTGAGTACTGTTAATGGTAATCAAACAAATAATTTTGAACTCTATTGGCAGTTGATACTAAGTTCATAATACATAGTCTAATTAAATGTAAACAGGAAAAAGTTAGTTATACTTCGTGGTATTTCCCAGTTTAAAAAATGTTTATACAAGTATTATTTACCAGTTAAGCTTGCTTGCGTTTTGAATTTTACTCAGAAAAAGTTATTTTTCGTGGTTATCAGAAAATTATAAATACTTTAGTAATTAATTTAAGTAAAATACTGGTATTCAGCATCTACCTACCCACACTGGTCCTGCGAGGTAGATTACACCCACTCCCTCTCGAAGAGATTAGGCCTGTGTCCGAGCAGTGGGATCATGCTTATACTGGTATTCAGCTGCATCCGGTTAGACTAGAAGCTGACCCAAAACATAGTTGGGAAGAGGCTAGGTAGATGATGTAAATAATTAACGTCGTTCTTCTAATTACATTATCGATGGATATCTTTTATCTTTCGTTATAATCAGTAGGTATGCTAGTAGCTATGATTAGATGTTCGTTGTTATCGTTTCTATGGCATTAGTAATTTTTTTTAAATCTACTTTTGTATTGCCTTTCAGTTATCTTATGAAAATTGTGAAGACATAAATTCTTGAAGATATACTGAAAAATGATTAATAACGATGATTGGTTAAATTATATTTTTATATATATAAGATATTTGTTCTTGTATCGTAGGCGTAACAGTGAAACCAAAATGTGTTGCTGTAATTTTAAAGAAACGACATTTTAAGTGTTTTATTACACCAGTCGATTAATTAAAATAAACAACCAAAAAAACTATGCTTCAATCTGTCAAGTCATCTAATCATCTTGACATCTCACTATGCACACTTATCATAAAATAAACTCTTTGGTCAGTAACACCAAGGAGGACCAAATACCAAGAAATATATTTTCTTTACATCTCCCCCCCTTTTTTTTTTTTTTAAGGATGGGAATTCATCCAATGACCCCTCCCGCTCTGGGTGGAGCGGAAGGGAGTGTCAGACTCTTACTGACTAAAACCCATCCGTGTTCCTTCCTTAGCCCTTTATGTTCCGGGGCAGCGGTAACCCTTTCGGACAATCCCGCTGCCCCGGCAGGCTTCGGCCCTGACGGGCCCCTCCTTATCTGCTGACATCTCTTTGAGGCGCGCGTGGAACACATACGCGCCGTCCGGCACGGGCCTGGTCCTGATCGGACGGCGAGCTACCCATTACTCGCCGTCCGCAGGCCCGCGCCTACGGTGGCCGGGAGTCGTCACGCGGCTCCCGACGCCCGGAGCGTCTACCGCGGCGGCTGGGACGGGCGGCTCTCTCAGCTCTCTCCCTCGCCCATCCCGCCACCTCCTTCGCTAGCATGACTGCTTCGCAGAAGGAGGTGACTGCCTCCCACTCCCTCTCACCCCGGACCATGGCTTGGACCAGGGCCGGGCGCGAGAGGTCGCCGCCGCTGCCGATCGCCTCTACGAGGACACGGCGGTGCTCTGCCCAAGCGGGACAGACCTCCACCGTGTGCACCACCGTGTCC
Organism: Gortyna flavago; assembly: GCA_963669345.1. NCBI lineage: Eukaryota > Metazoa > Arthropoda > Insecta > Lepidoptera > Noctuidae > Gortyna > Gortyna flavago. The sequence continues at coordinate 5,515,146 of OY770144.1, forward strand.
TCTGGGCGATCCTCGCAGTGGTGACACCCGGGCGTTTCCTCCCGCCTGATGATGTGCAGGAACCTCCCGAAACATCCGTGTCCGGTGAGGACCTGCGTCAGGCGGTAGGTGAGGGCGCCGTGACGCCTCTCTAGCCACTCCTCAAAGAGGGGCCTTACCGCCGCTATCGCGGCGTGCCCTTACATCTCCCCCCTTAGAGAAGAAAATTTACAACAAATTTTCGTTTTATACTACTCATCTTCTTCTAATACTTCTTCTTTATTTCCGAAAGCAGGCACTGGAATAAGTTTTGTGATATGGAAAAGATTTGATTCATTTTTTCTGTGTCTTGTCCCTATTCTGTATATAGAGTTTGAAATTTTTTCTAGAATCTCATATGGGCCAATCTTTAGTTCATCTTATTTTTTTCTGTTTAGTTTGTTTCCATTTTCTACGTAAACCATGTCTCCTATATTAAATTCATAGTGCTTACGATTTTTATCAAATAGTATTTTGTTGTAACTATGTGATTTCAATGTATTTTCAAGTGCTGTTTTTCTATCTCTAATCCAGTCACTATTTGATTTTTCTTCTTTTAATTCATTCGTTAAAATTTTGAAATCTATACCGTATAAAAGATAACTTGGTGTAAAATTAGTGACCGAATGATTAGTTTTATTATATTTATTGACGCATTCTTGAGCGATTGTTGTCCAGGCTTTCTTTTTTTCTGCTCCATTTATTTTGCATCTGATTTTGTTAACTAATGTTTGATTTAACCTCTCATTTAAGCCATTTGAGAATGGTGCATACTGCTGTGAAGACCATCGGTATCTGCTTGTTAATTGAAAATTCCTTAAATTCTTTCGAATAGATTCGCGGATACTGATCAGTGAGAAGCATCCCAATGTGGTCCGTTTCTGTTATATTCCTGACTAGTTTTATGAAATCATTGGCAATTTGCGTCTTAGAGGTGAGAATAAATGCGTACCTAGTGAAATGATCTATTATTAGATGTAGATACTTTTTTGTCGATTTTGAACCTCCAAAACCTCCAATTGTGTCCATAGATATTATTTCGAAAGGCTTTGTGGCCGGGCCTAGGTGAGACATCAAGCCAAATCGATCGTGTCCTCTTGATTTATTTTTAATACAAATTTCACAGTTTCTACAAGTATTTTTTATATTTTTTGTAAAATTTTTGGCAGTGTAAAGTGGACTTACCATTATTTGCATTTGTCTTATTCCAATGTGGCACAGGTATTCATGTATACGTTTTAAGAGTTTGATGCTAAACTCTTCTGATAGCATACTTTTTTCTCTTCCCCTGTCTTTTCATAAATACACATTATGTTTTTCAATCAATTTGTTTTTGTTACTTTGTATTTCTTTATTTTTATTTTGATCTAATATAACATCCTGTAGTTTTATTAAATTAACAACTTTTAATTGTTCATCTCTATTTTCATCTGATTCTAATACTGGATTTCTGCTTAGACAGTCTGCTTCTAAGTTATTTTTTCCTGGAGCATATTTTATTTTAAAATCATTAAGGCTAAAAAATATATATATATTTTTTTTTTATTTGTACCATTAAACCAGTAATGGTTTGTATTGGTACTCACATTCGCTATAAGAACTAAGTAAGTATAACTTATATTTACTTATTATATTTATTTATCATTCATGTACCAACACCATTTGTTCTTATAATTATAAGCAAATAATGTAGGTACACGAATAATATTGCACACATTTATTTAAGCCGTAAAAATCTATTAGTAAATGCGTGAATCATTTAGAATGTTTTGTGTGTGTGTGTGTGTTTTTTTGTGTGTGTGTTTTTTGTTTTTTTTTGTTTTGTTTTTGTTTCATATTGCGATAGATAATATGTTAAATCACCTAAATCTTCATCGATTCTAGATTTTAGATTCATGTTTTCCAGTGGTTTGTTATCTGAATAAACGGTAAATGATTTACCTATTAACCAGTATTGCCAAAATCTCACCGCTTCTTTTATAGCTAAACATTCCAAGTATATTGCTTTTTTTTTCTTTTGAGCTTCATAAGTTTTTTTGAAAAATAAGCTACTGGTTTCTCTTTACCATCAGGCTGTGTCTGTTTTAAAATGGCTCCAACTCCTTCTAAAGAAGCATCTGTATAAATATTAATGGGTAAATCTTGATCAAAAATTTCCAAGACTGGTTGAGAACATAACAGGCTTTTTATCTTCTCAAATGTTATTTGGCATTCATCAGATTAAATGAATTTTTGATTTTTCCTGAGTAAATTATGCAATGGATCTAATATTATTGCACTTCTTGGTATATACTCATGGTAAAAATTTATCTTTCCAAGAAATTGTCTTATGTTCTTTTGTGTCTTTGGAACAGGAAAATTCTTTATTGAAATCAAATTATCCTTTATGGGTCTGACCGAATTATTTTGTATTATATGACCCAAATATTTAACTTGGTCTGTCGCAAAAGTACATTTTGTAAACTTTAACCTGAACCCCTCTGTTTTGATGGCTTCTAGTAATTGTTTTAGATGATTGATGTGTTCAGAATACGTTTTAGAGAATAATAAAATGTCATCGATATAATTTACAGCAAAATCAGTTAGCTTATATTTCCTCAATATGTTGCTTAATATCCTCTGAAAAATTGCTGGTGAGGTTTTTAATCCAAATGGTAAGCAGGTCCATTGGTAATGTCCGTCGTGTGTTACAAATCCAGTCTTTTTCCTGTCTTCAATTCGTAAAGGAATTGACCAAAATGCTGAATTTATATATAGACTTGAAAAAAAATTACAATTTCTCGCTTTTATCATTAGATCATCAATCAACGGAAACGGTTGAGCTTGTGGTACTACTATTTTATTCAGATCTCTGAAGTCTATACATAGTCTGGTTTTTTTGTTATCCTCTTTTTTGAATGCTAATGTAACAGGAGCAGCAAATGGACTGTATGATTGTTCTATTAATTTGCTATCGAGTAATTTTGCAATTTGTTGTTCTATTTTTTTTTATCTTCAACAGTGCATCTGTAAGGTCTATTACTACAATATTTGTCCACCAATAAGTCTATTCTCGCTTCATATCCATTAACCGTGCCCACATCATATTTATGTTTCGCAAAAATCGAAGCATATTTGCAAATCAGTTTATCTATTTCATACTTTTGAAACTGATTCAAATGATTTATTTTCATTTCAAAATCTTCTTCTTTTACATGCTCATTAAAATTAATTTTGTATTTTTGTATATCGTCATTGCTTTTTTTATCCGTAGAAATTTCTTCCACATTATTTTCATTGTTTAAACTCTGTTTACGAGTTATTTTTAAATCTTCATCTTGAATTAGTTTGAACTTTTTTATCAAGTCCAAACCTATCAAAAAATCATACTTGAAATTCTTGTCATCAATAATGTATACATCAACACTTCTTTCTAGATCAAATATTTTAACATGTAAAGTTGTCAAACCATTTGTTTTTTTAACACCATTAATTGTTACTAAATCTGCTTCGTTTATATTGTTTCTTTTTTCTTTTATATTCAACAATTTTGAATTTATCAAAGAAACATTTGAACCTGAATCATAAACTCCATCTATTTCTACTTTTCCATTCAGCAGTAGTTTGACATTTATTAATGGTGTCACAATTAGTTTTTTTGATCAGTTTCATTTAACTCCGCTTCTATGACTGAATTGTTTACATGTTTGATGAAACTTTTCTTTAGTTTATCATCTTCTTTTATTCCAAACCAACAAGTAGCCTCAGAGTGATACCGAGTGCCTTTATTTAGTTTTTCACAAATTTTACAAGGATTTTGATTTTGATTTTTACCTTTGGTTCTTTGATACAAATTTTGTTTCTTATCCGCAAAGCTCTTTTTATTTACCAACTATTCGTGTTTGCTCACTTCATTAAATAAATCCACAGTGTCTTTTAACATTTCTCTATCAATTTTATTAAGAATAAATTCCGGTAAGCCAGCTGCAATAAGATCTATCAAGGGTACCGGTGTCAATTGATTCTCTCATATCTAATAAGAGTTTTTCTTTTCTCATAGCATAATCTAACAATGAACCATCCTTGTATTTAAACAATAATGCATAAGTAACTGGAATCCATCCCTTGTTTGCAAACGTTTCATAGAATTTATTTTTCCATGATGACCATTCCGAGTTCATTGTTAATTTTATAATCATTGAGCCATACCAATCCATACAAGACTTATCCATGAATAATCTGAGTATTTCTATTTTATTTTCATCTGTTGTCACATCAAAGCGTATACATTCTTTTTCAAAAATATTCATCCACTGGTTTGCATTTGAAGTTTTGCTTGCAGATTTTTCTATTACAAACTGTTCTGCAATGTGTTTTAAGTTTTGCCGTTTATGTTCTTGTGAATTTTCTATTAATTTCTCTAATAATCTCTCCAATGTACCAGGTTCAGTTTGATGTGCATCAGCAAATTGTTCTTGATTTATCTCTTCCAGAAACTGATCCCCAAATTGTAAATTATCATCTTCATCCATGTAAATTGTTCTAAGTTCTTCTGTCATTGTTATCCAAACTCTTCTTGTCTGGTACCTTTTTTTTAAACTATTTTTTATTTTACGATACGCATTCGTTTTTATTATTTCCACATGTAAAGAAGCTGGTTGTAACTCTTCTGGTATTGCGTATACTTTATTTTCGCATGTGCCTATTGCGCTTATAGATAAAACATTTGTTTTTCCATCACTTCCAGGCAATAGTGTGAATTCAAAGCGAAGTTTCGCCATTTCGGACATATTTTTTTAACAAAAAATGTCGTTTTATAAGATATTTGTTCTTGTATCGTAGGCGTAACAGTGAAACCAAAATGTGTTGCTGTAATTTGTAAAATGTTGTAAAAAGAAACGACATTTTAAGTGTTTTATTACACCAGTCGATTAATTAAAATAAACAACCAAAAAAACTATGCTTCAATCTGTCAAGTCATCTAATTATCTTGACATCTCACTATGCACACTTATCATAAAATAAACTCTTTGGTCGTAAACACCAAGGAGGACCAAATACCAAGAAATATATTTTCTTTACATATACTTATACTTTTTAATAATTAGGTACTTACACAATCATGTTTTTATAGAAAAATAAAGTTATTTCATTCTGAAAAATGTTTATTGTAGCTACAAAATCTTTTTGAACAATAAAATCAAAATCGAGATGGTACTCGTCGTGACTACATGCATACTCAAGGTGGTAAGCATAAACTACGGAACCCCACCTGCTACGATCCTTTCATACTCCTTTTTCCTTTTGATGTGACGTATGTTTCCCCCCTACCTTTTATTATTTTTTGTGTTTATGTTCTTTTTTTGCGTCATGTTCACCGCAAAAAACGTTTTTTCTTTCTTTTCTTTCTTTCTTCTTTTGCTTCGTTTACGTTCATACTAGTCAAATCTGAAATCTAAATCTACTACAACGAGTCTCATTATAAACCAGTTGAATTTGTCTCTCCTAAATACAGATTACTCAGTAAACTAGCTAGGAGAGCAGCGATTTACCAAACAATTCGTTGTACTTCTTATATCACGTAAATAATAATGTATACTTCGTAAGTCCCTCATGTACTACAAAACCTTTATGGACCTTAATAAATGATCATTTACGTTTTTTGACATTTCTGGGGACCAGTCCTGGACCTTTGGAAGGCGTACGAGGGGCCGAAGCCAACTCGAAGAGGCCCGTTAGAGGTTTTCACTAAAATGAGGCACCAACCGACGATTACCCCTGTTTGCACTATGCAAGTGCACCCAAGGACAACCCTCAGTTGGTGCAGGACTATTGCAGAACATGGAGACAAAATATATTGGGCTATGGCTTTGGGTGGCTATAGTGTATTGGTTACCATGGAAGGACTAAGTCCCCTGCCTAACCCACGAAAATGATCGCTAGCAATGATCGTGAGGTGCGTATGAGGAGTGGAGAGGTATTCCACGGTTTTTACGACAGTCCCGAAAGTACGGTCAAGACTACCAGCATCTTACTGGAATACTTCCTTCCTCCGAGCACGTTTGCTCTTGTGAATCCATTATTATTAACTAGCTTCCCCCCGCGGCTTCGCCCGCGAGGTATGTCGATAAAAACTATCCTATGTCCTTCCCCGGGTTGCAATCGAGATAGATTGCCAAATTTTATCGAAATCCGTTCAGTGGTTTAGGCATGAAAAGGTAACATACAGACAAACAGACAGAGTTACTTTCAAATTTATAATATTAGTATGGATTCGAAAGGTAGGTAGGTATCTACTTCTTTGGCATGTGTCAAAATAATTAAAACTTATCTACGAGCTTCAGAGCTGGACTGATTCCGCTTGAATATCTTCATTTGAATAAACATAATCTTTATATATTTATGATGTTTGTGATACGTACTGATAATTAATGTTATCTCATTGTTTACAGTTGGCTGAGTACATATTTTGCATATTATTATTTCCTTTAAAGTATTCTTGTAGAAAGAAGGAACAAGTTTTTCAGTTACTTGCAGGTGATAAATTCACTGGATACCTACTTGGTAGATAATTTTCGAGAAATAAATATCGCACAACGTTCAAGAACGTTACAAAATCTAGTCGCAATCTCATCTCAGCTACAATCAATGTCAAAAACTTGTCAAAAATGTTGGGAAATTAGAGTTATTTTTGACAGATTGAGACTGAGATCAGACTGTGAACGTTTTTAAAATTACGAGTAGGTATCCCGCAGATGTATGAACGTTAACGAGGCGAAAGGAGTATAATGTAAGGATCGTAGCAGATGGCGTTCTGTAGTTTCTGCCTAGGACCATGAGAATAAGGCGTGAGATTATATTTTAAGTATGTACACTAAAAGTGGTTCATCAAAATCAAAATATTTTAATTCACATAAACCTACATGGGCTCTTAAGAAACGTCAAAGCTAGGTGAACGGTTCCAATTGCTCGTTTCCTATGGAGAAGAGCCGGCAAGAAACTCTTTTAAAAGTAACTAGCTTTTACAATGTTTTTAAATGGGAGGATAATTTATTATTACTGTTATACAAACGTACTAATTATAAAAAAGTCAGATATAAAAATAATGAAACTGTGTTAATGTTGACTGGTAAAAGAACGAAATGATAAGTACTTAATGTAAAACAAACTAGAAATTAGCGCTACATAAATAACTATATTTTTCATGCAAATGAAGTTTTTCAAAGACTGTAATTATAATACCTACTGCTACATAACATCACGCCTGTTATCCAGGAAGGGAAAGGTAGAGGTGTATCTATAGTACACCCTTATTTCTCAAGTTAAGTTTAAATCCCATGTAATAGGAGGCGAGCCTATTGTCATCAGCCGCGTAGAAACCGGGCTGCTAATGAGAAATTGCAGATGGAAAAACCCTGCCCGACCCGGTTTTCAAACCCAAGACCTCCATGCTCATCAGTAGCTCTTGAAATCACTAGACCAACTATTAAAACGAACGAACGATTTATTAAATACGTAAGTATTAGTTAGTGGACAAAAAATGTTTCAATAAGTATCTATACTTACTTATACATAGAGGGGCCCGTGGCTAAATAAGAACAGCCGCACAGGTCGATCGGTCAGGTTAAGCTACGCTTGCCGCGGTTGGTCTGTGGATGGGTGACCATCTTTACTTATCGAGACCCCTCCGTGCCTCGGAAAGCACGTTAAGCCGTTGGTCCCGGCTGTCATTCGTGGATCTTTGACAGACGTTACGGGTAGTCAGAAGCCCGAAAGTCTGACAACCAGTCTTACTAAGGGGTATTACCCAGTAACTGGGTTGTGGAGGTCAGATAGGCAGTCGCTCCATGTAAAATACTGGTATTCAGTTGCATCCGGTTAGACTGGAAGCCGACCCCAACGTAGTTGGGAAAAGGCTAGGCAGATGATGCTGACTTACTTATACATTAGTTAAGTGGAATTGATATTTCAGTTGGTATGTAGATTCTTAAGAAAACCTGAACTACACTATCAATCACATTCTGAATAATTTTGAAGGATATTGCTAATCCATTGCTTGATATGTTCGAAAAATGTGTATGCTCAACAACGTAAATAACGCAATGAATGTTGTTTTACTGACAAAATGAAACCCATTCCTACTGATAGGGTTAAACAATTATCCCGCTCATCTTGGTGGTCTGAAATAAACAAATTGTTCTCTGTTTGAGATGAGGCCTTTCCTTGCAATGGTACAGTTAAGACAGTAACTGGGTTGTCGTGGTCAGATAGGTAAGTACTCCATGTAAAATACTGGTAGCTGCATCCGTTTAGACTGGAAGCCAACCCCGACAATGTTGGGAAAAGGCTAGGCAGATTGATTGAGTTCAGGCTAGTCTGGAATCGTTCCCATTATTTTATTTCCGCCACTTTTAATATTGGTTATAAGTGATTATCGCAATGTTGTAGAATGAGCTTACTTCAGGCAGTGGATCTAAAAATGGTTATAAGTTTTAAGTCGTGATCTCACCTTTTTTTTGTTACCGCTATAATGTTCATTATTATTGATGTAACATTAACATTGTCAGTGGCTTCCTATATTATTTTCACTCGTTATTTTATATATGCCAAAAAATTTATAAAAATATAGGGATAAACTTCTACCTATTTACACTCTGTACTAAATTAAATGACTAACTAACTAAATATACAAATAGACATATTTTGGTATGTTCCATATTCGAATATGGGCAAATGCCAAAAGTATAGGTGGTCAGCTGTCGGTCACTGACTTCAGTAAAGGAGGAATTCTTTTTTCTTTGTCAAACTCTCCTAGATAGTGGTCTAGAATTCTAGATGGATAGATGTCATTAGGACTATTTTCGACTACTTCAATGAACGTTATGGGGGCTATCTTATTGTTTATTCGTCAAGTCGATGAGGAAATCATGTTTAAATTAAAACTTACAAGTGATTCACCAATCCTTACCACGTGAATGATTATTTTGCACTTTTTTTACCTTCAGTAATACCTGTTTTTTGTTGTTAACAAGACTGTGTGAGTGTAAGTCGGTGTTTTAGCACATGTCTGTGTTTATGTACTTACACAACGGTTTATTTGCGTGTTTACTTTGCATTGCTTAATAGGTGTTCAATATGAAAAACGATGCAACTCTACAAACATTTTAAATCATTCTAATACATTGTTTTCTAATTACAATTCGAAGCAAACATGTACAACAAAATTTATTTAAAATTATTTTTCAGCTATTTGTTTTCAATAAATGCTCCATAAAATATCACCGTGAAATATCAACATGATTAGTAACATTTCTATGTTTCCATTCGACACGTGGAACGACAGTTTCAGTCATAAAAAAATAAATTTGTATCAAGGTTTACAGTTGTAAAATTGATAAGTAAGTCACGACCGCAAAATGGGAATTGCACACGATATTGTAAGAGAGGCACTCACCATGATTGTTAACACGCGTTCTAACCACGTTTTCTTAGAAACAGGAGCGCGCGAAAAACGTGCGGCTCTCGCGACGGCTGGAGCACAACTACAAGACGATGGCGTGCATTCTACGCATAAAATATATGCGCCCGCGCAACTTCATTGATAATGATTATGACGAAATGATAACGTTAATCGTATAATTGGCGCTACTCAATCAACTGCAGTCTTGACTACCTACTATAGAATTAATTGAGTTAGAAACTGTATTTCAATGTTATATCATTTTGTGAATTTTTTTATTTTTTGATTATTATTTTAAGACTGCTGCAAGGTAAAGACGGGAGGTCTTTCCCTCTTTCCACTTTTTCCCATCTACTGCGATTGTGGGCCAAGGAGTCCAGTTCATCCCGCCATCTCTTTCTGGGATTTTTGTGTAGAATTGCAGAATGTCCTCGATGACGTTTCTCGGCAAAGAAAGATTATTTTGTTTAACAGGTAAACTCTTGCTTTTAAGGAAAAATTTAAATAAAACTTAAAACAGCATCCATTGATGAATTCTGAGGCAAAGATAAAATATATCATCATCACATCTACCTAGCCTTTTCCCAACTATGATGGGGTCGGCTTCCAGTCTAACCGGATGCAGCTCAATACCAGTATTTTACACAGAGCGACTGCCTATTTGACCTTCATAACTCAGTTACAGGGTATACCATACCCCTTTGGTAAGACTGGTTGTCAAGTATTTACGAAAGACAGCTGGGTTCAAGTCACGGAGAGTAAAGATGGTCTCCCATCCACGGACCAACCGTGGCAAGCGTAGGTTAACCTGATCGATCAACCCGTGCAGCTATTATTACTTAGCCAGGAGCCCCTCCAAATATAAAATATACACAGGTATAAATACAAGGTGGGGCTAAAGTAATGTCATAATGTGAATTTGCTGTGTTGGCAATAAATAAATTGGGCTGTGTTTTTTCGGAAAGATTGATGATAATAAGGGGTTTATTTATAAACGATGAATAAAGTTAAGTAACGTTTGAACGTCAACAATGTATGGTTAAACAGTTGCTTATCACACGTTTATCAATAAAGGGGTTGACGACGGGAATGATGACGGTCACATTTTTATTTTGTGCTTGTATTACCAAATTTTGAATTATTGCTTGCGAAACATCTGGCTCCAAACGGGTGATTTCTTCTAGAAGGTTGGCCTTCAAGAGTTGCAAGGTTTGTTCTGGTAAACGAGATATTTAAAAAAGGCCCAAAGGAAGAAGTCTGGCGCAGTCAGATCTGGAGATCTGGAGATCTGGGATGCATGAAGAAGCCTCCTCCGCCAGTTACTCAACTGAACCGAGCGCTCGGCGCAACCTGGACTGTCACACCCAATACCTTATTTGACTGGCCAATTCTTCCCTTGCGGTGGTAGGGCTAACGCCCGCCTGGTTTGCGACCACCCCCTCCCACCGGAGTCCGGCGTCAAGCAGCCTGCTGTGTTTCGTCGATGCGTCGGAGTTCCAGTGCATTCCATCATAGACCTCATCCATCGCTTTCTATCAGGCGTGATCGAGGTCAAGAGCGGGCCAATACAGCAATACAAATATATCTGGCCGGCCAGTTCAAATCGCCAATACGAATGATCACACTTCCCGGTAATTGTGGTGTTCCAAAATTGTTGCTTGAGATGTATGTATCGCTGCATTGTCAACTAATTCTCTATTTGTCAACATACATGAGATGCTATAAAGAATAACGATGATAGAAGAATAAATTTCACTTCTCCAGCCGTTTGATACAAAAATTAAAAGCTTACTAAATTAAATTAATACAGATATCCGCTATTTCAGAGTTCAACCTATAGTAAAAGTGACTCATATTCATGAGTACTTCCAACCCCCGGGAGAATGCAATGAATGGCTGTAACATCTCCCTGTATAACGGGATCGGTATATAAATACACTTCTACCTGCTCATTCACTCTACTCTGTTCTGTGATTCCCTGAGTATCCCGATCCCCGAGGCCCCCGTCCCGGAGAAGCCCGAATACGTTATCTATGTTACATTTATTTATTTTCTTTTTTCTATTGTTTTGTGATTAAATGTATGTGTTTCAAGCGCATTGGACGAAAGTAGTTTATTTGAAATTTTGTACAATGTCGAATCATTGTTTTAAGGCGGAGGTTTCTTGAAAATGGTAAGTAAAAGTTGGTTTTTAAAGCAGTGTATCTCTTAAACCGTAAATAATTTAGACCAAAAAAAATATTACTAGTCATTTTTTCAAGTCTTATTTTAATACAGTGATGGAACTCAAATCATGATTAAACATACAATTAATGCATCAAAAAATCTTCAAATACACCTCTGACATGTCGTTAAAAGCAGTTTATCCGTTCATTAACAGTTTTAATTATAATTAAAAATATACCATTAAATTGCTAATGCCAAACTGCATTCAGTGATGGATTATTTATTATTAAGTAGTTTGTAAATAGATGATTGTTTCATATTTTGCAATAAATTACCAGCGTTGTGTCATCGCACTTCACTTTCTTTTCTATGCAGTCCGATAGTGACCGCGCTTTAGGTCATGTAGTAACCTTAATTCTATTAGAGGTAATTACAGTTTGAATAAAATAGTGCACTGGCCTAGTAACTGCGACGAACTTGAAAATAGCAGTCGCCGGCCGCTGACGCGGCACCGCTCGCTTCGCTTGCTCGGATAGCGCTTGATTGGTCAAAATTCTACCCTAACCCATTTGGTAAAGTGCCATAGCTTTGTTTCTATAAAAAAAAAGGTGATTAATATTTTGGATCAATAAGTTTTTAGAGGGTCAATTAAAGATTTCCCATGAAGAATTATGATAATACATTACCCAAAAAATATACATACCTAATTATTATATATTATTAATGCCGAGTTATTGCACAATTTAAATAATAAAATAAAATAATCTTGTTATCACGCGTAAATTTTTGGGAATTCCCTATTTTTTATTTAATTCATGCCCCTGTCGCGGGGTTGCGAACTTGCGGCCTCATACTTTGGACATAAGATTACGGATGGACGTCGATGACGATGGATGGAGGTTTTGGGACATTCCCAAAACTTAAAAAAAACACTACAAAATGATAAATAACTTTAATTTCGGAAGTCGGTGTCATTGGTTCTGTATTTTCGTTTTTTGACACCGACTTCCGAAATTAAAGTTATTTATCACTTTACAGTGTTTTTTTTAAGTCGCTTGTTTTTTTTTTGTAAAAATGGTTTTATTTTTCACTTTTTAGTTGTTTCTACCCCACACAAATTCAATTAACACTAGTGCATTGAAAAATTGAAAACACCCGACTAGAAGAATCATCAAAATTCGCATAGAAATGCCGGAGATTCTGTACATTTTTGCATATAACTTCGTACATAAGAATAATATCCTAATGTATTATATACTGAAACCTTCCTGAAAGTATGTAGATCACACTAATCAAAGAATTATCAAAATTGGTTCATTAGTTTTTGAGAAAATCGCGGACATAGGTACCTACAAATATACATACGGGTCGAATACATACAAAAAAATGGATGTTGCTTAGACTTAGAAAACTATTTAGTAAATAATTGAAATTTTCTCATTCACCAATTTCTATATTTAATTTTATCTAATTTAAACATGTTATTAATTGAAGTCGCTTTTCGTGTGTGTCTGTGTGGCCGGGTTGTCCTTCTAAACAACACAACGGATTTTGATGCGGTTTTCACCATCATTTAGACTATTTATTCCGGAAGGTTTATATGTATATGTATGATACAGTCATATTAAACGAATAAATCACGATATTTTGTCCACTCTTAAAAACCGTGCTGCTCGCTAGTCATAACACAGATCAACAGCAAAGAAACTGAATAGATATAGTCCATTCAGTGTGCCAAATATCTAAATCTTTGTAACTTTCTTCATTGCTAACATTTCGTGTATTATCCTCATCTATTATGTTTAGCGTTAAATGTGTCGCAATCACAACAATCGAGTGCCATCTTGTTTTTAGGCCAAGGTCTCGAAAGTTTGCAAATAGCCGGACGCGGTAACGTCAATCGTGTTTTTAAAATGGCCAGTTATACCAAATGCGACCTTATAGGCATCGAGAGAGAAACTAATATTGTTATCGAAAGCTATCTAAACAAAAATATTATGAAGAGATATTTATGAGTTTGTATAGGAAATCTTCGGAACTACTGAACCGACTCCGAAAATTATTTCATCAATGGAAAAAGCCCGATATTGCCGAATGTCATAAGATATATTTCGAGTTAAAATAAGACAATTTACGCGGACGAAGTCGCCGAAAGAAGCTATTACAGTATATATTATTTAAAAAAACAGAACCTCCTCCTTTTTTGAATTCGGTTAAGAAGGTAAACGTCAAAAACTGTGTGGTTAATCTGAAGGTATTATTCAGGTAAAACTTTTTTATCATTGTTCCTCTCAGCCAAAGCACCTGCCATCTAATCTCTTCACTACCCTTGGTTGACTGGTAGAGAATGCCTAAGGCATTAAGGCCGCCTTTGTACCTTTTTATGCAAAAAGTTTAAATAAATAAATAAATCAAATAAAACCCATTTGACATCAAGTAAAATGCCACGATTTTGTAACAGAATAGATTTGAATAAAATACTGGTATGCGTTTAGATAAGTATGTGTTTAAATTAATAAAAAGAGACACTCAATAATTCATTGCATTCACATTAAAACAACATAATTATGTAACTATAAAACAAAGTCCCCCCGCTGCGTCTGTCCGTTTCGTCTGTCTGAACTCAAAAACTACCGAACGGATTTTCACCAATAGACGGAGTGATTCACGAGGAAGGTTAATGTGTAATTCAAGGTTTTGTGTAAATTGGATAAAATATCAAGATGAATGTTTAAGATGTCGGAAAAAGTCATGCCGACTTGGAGCTATACTGGCGTGCTCCGCGTAAACTTCGAATTAAGTTTGGCACACCGATAGTTGATTAACACATAGGATAGGCCTATAAATCCTGATAGTACGTTCCCGTGGGATATATTCCGACATCCACGCGAGCAAAGCCGCGGGCAAAGGCTATCTGAATACCTATGTGAATAATAAATGTAAAATTAATAATATAGTAACACTGATTAGACAATCAATCTATCTCTATTTTTTCCCAACTATGTTGAGGTCCCCCTGACTAACCGGATGCAACTGAATACCAGTATTTTACGAGTACATGGAGCGGCTGCTTATCTGACCTTCACAACCTATTTACTGGGTAACACGATACCCATTACTAGGACTGATTGTCAGACTTTTGTGCTTCTGACTTCCCGACTGTAAAGAGATCTTTACACACGAGACACGTAGATACGTGTGACAGCCGGGACCAACGGCTTAACGTGCTTTCCGAGGCCCGGAGGAGTCTCTATGTGTAATGGATGGTCAATATTGGCTGTTTTCATTTAGCCACGAGCTGATTATTAAAAACAGTATTGTTAAATGTGCTTGTAATAAATTCTTCTTCATCTTACCCTGATCTAAATCAAGAGACGTAATTGAGGAAAATAACCACAGAAACGATGAAGCCGACCCGCTTGTTGGCTTCTAACAATTTGTTTTTCTTTTCCTTATCCAATGAATACGACCTTTACTGAAAACTCAATGCGATTGAGTAAAAAGGTCGTAAATCAACTGTAGGGACTTGAAAACTTTTGAACAGTGTCGCGGAGTTATTTAATTTTTTCCTTGTTATTGCTTCTGAACGTTGAGGATAAAGTCAGCGTGGAAAGTTTTCAGTAAGATTTTTAATTTACAGTGATTCCCGCATTCCCCTATAATATAAAACCATGGTTAGACCTGCTGTCTTGTATGGATCAGAATGTTGGGTCACAAACGGGATGTACTCGTACATGAAAAGCAATTGCATGCAGCTGTGATGAGAACGCTTAAAGGGATGTGTGGTGTTACACGAATGTATATAATAAGAAATAAGTAGGTAAATATGAGGAAGTCTGGAATTGGCTCCGGTAAGCGTGGAAATCGGTTGTCATGGTATGGGCCTGTGTTACGGAGAAATGAGGAAAATGTCGTGAAGAGAGTTTTGAGTATGAATGTCGATGGCTATAAGAGTAGGGGAAGACCAAAGAAGCGAAGGATGGAATGTGTGTTGATATGGTTAGAAAAGGGGTGACTACCGAGATGA
The DNA here is from genome assembly GCA_963669345.1 of Gortyna flavago. Taxonomy (NCBI): domain Eukaryota; kingdom Metazoa; phylum Arthropoda; class Insecta; order Lepidoptera; family Noctuidae; genus Gortyna; species Gortyna flavago. The sequence goes on from OY770144.1 coordinate 5,530,796, forward strand.
CGACTAATAGAGAAGTATGGAATAAAAATACATGTTGCGCTGACCACTAATAAAATGGGATAAGGGCAGGTGCATGATGATGACTTGATTTCAACTTTGTGTCTGAAGTGTGGAAGATCCATAGAAGTCGGTGACCCCTTACCATCTCGTGAGGCGGTCTGCTTGTGCGAGTCTTGGAACTTATTACGACGAAAAATACTATAGACTAGAGTTGAAGAATAGTTTAAAGACATTGAGCAGCGGTGGCCCAGTGGTAACGGCCGCGATTTACGAGTTGTAGGTCGTAGGTTCGAACCTAGATAGGCGCTTTACTTTTTGTAAATTATTTCATCACCATTGCTCTCCAAACGGTGAAGGAAAACATCGTGAGGAAACCGGTTTGTCCTAGAACCAAACATTCGAAGACATGGTGACATCTTCAACCCGCACTGGGCCCGCGTGCTGGATTATGGCCCACTCCTTCTCACAGAGAGGAGGCCTGTTTCCCAGCCGTGGGAACATTATAGGCTGGTTATGTATATAAACATTGGGGTTTATTTATAAGCGATAATTAAAGTTAAGTGACGTTTAAACGTCAAAAATGTATGGTTAAACTGCTACAACAGTAAACACATACTTAACAACGTTTATGAATAACGTGGCCAATGTTTGTGTAATGAAAAATTACTAATAATTTAGACGAAGTTAAGACAGCTGCACGCCGGCGCCGCCGAGAACTTAGCTGAAATTCCGTTACCAACAACAAAACTATTGCTAAAGTCGGGGTTTTGGAACCCTCAAATAGTTGTCCCACTGTCATTAAGCTACTGAACAGGTTCGAACGGCTGTTGCGCCGGCTGGTTGAAAGCCGCATTGTCTGGCCGAGGAGAAAGGGATCGCGCGCATACGACGGCTGCCATAAATCTAAAGTTACGCTAGGGTTGGCAAAATCGTCAACAATATAAATGAATCTATCCATACAAATAAATAAAATTTAAGTGTCTGTTTGTAAAGTCAAAATAAAAGCTTTTTACTAAATCCATACGAAAATTAATAGGTACGGTAATAAAAACAATTTTATTTTTTTAATTTGTCTGTCTTTCTGTTTGTTCCGGCTAACCTCAGAAACGGCAGAAAGCTGAAGTTATAAAGAGTAACTAATGCTAATTTTATTTTAGAAAAAGACTTAGGGTTCCGCGCAAAAAAAGTCCATAAAATCCAATTAATTTTCCGACATGCACGCGAACGAAGTCGTGGGCACAGCTAGTCTGAACGAAAAGCCAATTCTCGTATTTAAAACGTTCCAAGTACAATCAAATCAAATCAGTAGATACAATTTATGTTAAATGCATACCAAGTGATGATCAAGCTGAAAAAGTACAATCGCAATCTCATCTCTATAGGTCACAAATAAATAATTTTAATTTGCTGTGTTGGACAGCCCTAGTCGCCAGCTCATAGTACACAATTAGAATTGAAAATGTTAAGGTCATCCCATCTTTGACTCGACTCGTTAGGAGTCTGGAACTGACTGTGCCAATTTACCTGATAGACCGTTAAATGTTTAGTTGTACATAATGACCAATAGTTTATTTTTAGTTTAATAATATCTGATTGGTTCCGAGTTAGCATTGAGAGATCGCGAACTTTATTATTATTAATTATTAATCTTTATTTCATATTGTTCATTTTAGACGATGTTGTCATAGTATATGGATGCATGCCTGGTCATAACAGTTTATCTTTGTTTTCGTTTATCTTTGTCAGGATATTTTTTACAGAAAATTATGACAAAATCTAAGGGCGTTTGTCCTCCGCAGCGCTCACCGAACTTGACGTCTCGGTGACGGCGATCACACCTAAACAAAACAGCCTTAGTTCTCGTTTTCAGTGACGATCCGGTGACGGCCGCGGTGGACAAACGCACTATAAAAAAAAAAATAGTTTATTCTCACAAATCAGCAAATAGTTAGCACTGAGACTATTTTGTTTCGGTTTACGCACCATCGTTGTTGTCATAACCCTAGACAGTTTTGTCTATACAAACTGTGACTTTTACTTAGCTGCAGTAAAATGACACTTCTTAATAACTAATTTCGGACTGCGTTTAGAGATATGCATGTCAAATAAGTTTCGTTTGTTACACTATTCTGTAACTAGAAAAACAAGATTTGGTTGATGGCCGCGAAAAAACAAAAAGACGCCAATTTCAGTCATATAAGTAACACATAAGTAAGCTGTCATTTTACTGCAGCTAATTAAAAGTCCAACTATAGGTATACTCGATGCATTAAATACAATTTATTCCTGTCCATTTTCACTTTTAAAATACAACGAAGGTTTATTTCGCTGTATTTTCTATTGCATTGGTTGACGGAATAAGCTACTTATCTACACTACATAAGCTGGAACTGTGTCGGAGGGCAGACGCGCAAACCCTGTAGCTGTAATTATGTGAACTCAGCTTTTTACTACAGTTATCATCGTTATTATTGTGGTCAGTTGTCATGTTGTGCGATTAGGTACGCTTTGGGTAATACCTAATCAGGTAAATCATGAACCGATACCGATACTGTGATTAATACCTGTTGTAGTTGCCTAATGAATAAACAATAGCATAATTTGTGGTACTTACTCGTGAGTTACCTAAACTGCTTCTAACTTTTGTCTATTACGTTTGTAATAAATAAATAATAATGACAACAATATGAAAAAAATAATAGCATTAAAATAAATCAAGGTATGAAAACACAACTTGTATTTTTATGCTAAACTAGCTGTTCATGCCCAGCGTCGCCCAGATGAATTTCAGTGGCTTAGGCTGTGCAGAACTGTTAAATTGAACGTCACTTTTTTATTGAGATTTTCATACAAAAATACTTACCATCCAACCCGACTGAGACAATTTTGGTGGATTTAAAAAACATATCATGCGATCCTTATCTGGCTGTTACGAAAACAAAAATATACATAAGTATCTATAATACGTTACTCTTTTGCACGTCTTCTTAAATATGTGTGTGTGTTCATACAGGCAGCAAATTATTTTCAGTTATGTGCTTGAAGTATTAAACAAATAAATAACAGCTGTACGAAAACTAAATGGTACAATAACTACTTTTAAATGTGCTCGAAAAAAAAACAACATCGAAATGGGAGTTCTACGACTTATTCAAGAAAAATATTCAACTCTAAAAAATATTAAGATTTAATTTGAAAAGTAATTTTCTCTTGGCAACCATTTTGTAGGTACTCAGTCATTTTATAAGATTGTCAATACGCCAAATTCATATTATAGTTTAATAATAATATTTCATATTTTAAGGAAAGTGAGCCAAATGATGTCACACGTCATATTTGAGATTTATCAAGGTTATTAGACACCCGTTTCACGAAAGAGTCCCACGGCAATAAGTGGAGCTAATTATTAATAATAATAGCTTCCAGGCCGATTTCGGTCACGGTGGCCAATCTTAGCGAAGATTATAGCCAGGTACCTACGCAGGAGATATCATAGTGTACAAGTGTGTGCGTAAGCACAGGTGCACTCTCTGTTCCTTTACGCCTCCATCTGCAGTTTCGAGTCGGCGGGCTCGAATGCGTCACCAGCTGCCGAGAATGCATGCGTTGCAACGCGTGCAGTAGCCGTCCCTGCCTCGACACAGGTGGAGACAACGACGTGTGTAGGTTCGTCGATCCCCAAACGAGCCTACGCAGCAATAGTAGCCGCTAACAGGCCTGCTGAGTCGCAAAACTCGCAGTCAAAACTAGCGGAAAAACCGGAAAAACCAATAAGGGTTATATATATGTTATAGGCTATACGTAGCCGGTCTAAACCCAACAAGGTTTTGAAAAGGCAAGGTCCAGAGAAAGACACGTGCGACAAGGACGGTTTCATCAAGGTGGTGAAGAAGAAGAAGAAGCCTCTTTATCGGAACCAGTGCGGCACCGCGCTGGCAGGACCCAACATGCTGCTGCGTCCAGCAATCCCAACGACGCAGTTGTACGTGTCCAGACTGCACCACTCCACGAAGGTTGAGGAGATCGTGGAGTATATGCATGTGAAGACCAACTGGACTTTGAGGGTCGAGAAGTTGGAGTCGCGTCACAACACGAACTTCTCGTGGTGCGTGTTCCGACACATCATCTCGAGAAGTTCCTCAAGGAAGAGTTCTGGCCGAAGGATCTTGTGTACCGCCGGTTTCGTGGCCGGCTACATAACACCAGTCAGCGAAACAAGACGCAGACACTTCGTGTATAGTGTGTAGTGTTAGTTTTTAACCGACTTCCAAAAAGGAGGAGGTTACATGTTCGACTTTATGTTTTTTTTTTTTGTGTTTTCACCGATTTTCCGTTAATTATGGATCGATTTTGAAAATTATTTTTTTGTTTTGAAAGGGTATACTCCCAAGGTGGTCCCATTGTCAGCAAGTTGGAATCTGATGAGAGGATCCCATGGAAATCGAGGGAATCTCTCAATTTTTTTTGGCAAACCTATAGCGATTTGGATATTTTTTAGAGTAACTTAAAGGATATATTCCCAAGGTAGTCCCATTGTCAGCAAGTTGGAATCTGATGAGAGGATCCCATGGAAATCGAGGGAAACCCTCAAATTTTATTGACAAACCTATAGCGATTTGGATATTTTTTAGAGTAACTTGAGCATTTTCTCTCGGAAATCATCATTTGGTAAAGTGGAGCTGATGATGAAGACCACAGACGGCCATCGGAACTAATCAATGATAAATTTTTCACGGGTTGCGATTCGATTACTTTTATATGGTTGCTAAGCAATTTATGCTCGTCACAATGCGTGTGGTGGTGGAGTGGAGTTCTCCAGGTTCTTACCAGGAGAACCTCAACAATTAACGTCCCAGCATCGGGAAAAGCAATATTTTGTAAAAGGTGATGAGCAGTTGACGTTAGGCTATTGTAACTTAGATAAATTACAAACTATCTCACTAAAAAGTGAAAAATAAAAACTTTTTTACAAAAAAAAAAAAAACAACCGACTTCCAAAAAAAGGTATAATGTTGTATGTATTTATAGTATTTTTAAGTTACTTATATTAATATAATGTATGTGATAATATGGGCCGTGATGCCTGAAATAAATGGATAAATAAATAAATAATAAATAAATTTACTCTCATGGGACGGCAATCCGACACCACCGGGGAGAGATCAGGCGCAGGACCAACGGCTTTACGTGCTTTCTGAGGCACGGGGGTATTAAACTGCCTTTTTTTTTAAGGATGGGAAATCATCAAATGACCCCTCCCGCTCTGGGTGGAGCGGAAGGGAGTGTCAGTCTCTTACTGACTAAAACCCATCCGTGTTCCTTCCTTAGCCCTTTATGTTCCGGGGCAGCGGTATCCCTTTCGGACAATCCCGCTGCCCCGGCAGGCTTCGGCCCTCTCGGGCCCCTCCTTACCTGCTGACATCTCTTTGAGGCGCGCGTGGAACACATACGCGCCGTCCGGCACGGGCCTGGTCCTGATCGGACGGCGAGCTACCCATTACTCGCCGTCCGCAGGCCCGTGACCGCCTACTTTCAAACTCCGGGCTGTTACTAAGAAATTCCTAATGGAAAACCCAATAACACGTTCTCCAACCTGGGAATCGAACCCAGGACCCCACGCTCAGCAGTCGCGCTTGTAACCACGAGACCACGGCCAACCCAACCAACGGGTTAGTTAGGAAATAAGTAATTATATTAAGTAGTTATAAGTAGTTATTATTTTATTATTATTTATTATATATTTAGCAACATTCCTACACCACGCTCCTATCTCTGACACCTTTCTCTATGTAAGACTGTGCATTTTAAACAGTGCCTGTAATAATGTCGAGTTATATAAATCAATAAATATTTATGATTCCGTCGCACGACAGTGGCGCCGCGTCTACGAGACTACTATCATGAAACGGACTTTACCGTGATTACGTAACACATTATCAATCCCAATTTAAATAATTTTGAAGGATATTGCTAAACCATTGCTTCATATGTTAATAAAAATTTTCTACTCAATAATAATGCGTTCCGGGTGTTGATGGGGCAGTTCCGCTTCTGTAGCGTTTCAGGGATGACGCAAAGATGCCAAAAAGATTGCGCCTCCCTGGTGCGCCGGGTGCGGTCCAGCCCCAACATTATACTGCGGTGTATCGCGAGCAGACTGGACTGCTTGTATGTGAATCGCTGCTGCAAACTTTCCACACCGGTGTTGAGCTTGTAGCAGGGATTCGCATGAACTAAGTATATTGCAGTGTTAGGTTAAGTTTACTAACGTAGTTGTTAAGAAATATTGTTACTAACATGTTTGAGTCCTTTGTTACTTATAATTAAATATAAATAAATATTTAAATAACGTAAACGCAATAAATGATGTTGAACTCTCAATATGAAAGCCATTCCTACTGTTTGTGTTACACAATTACCCCACTAGTCTTAGAATTCAAAAATGATAATTTTTTTTAAGGAAGGTTGAATCTGTTGTTAAAATAATTAACGATCAGTTTGTACCGACAAATCCTTGTAAAAGTCGCGGATTTATTCCGGTCTCGTCGCCGCCGTCGTGCACTCGCTGCTTGTTACTCGCCAACTCGTTTGTAGATAGTTGCTTGCTCTACTTGCTTCTCTACTCGCAGGCTTTGGGACAGGTATCTGTTGCTAAAAAGCGCTGCATCAAGCTTCCGAAACTCCATAATCTTAAATATTTATTAATAGTTGATCGCTGCCTGTTCACACCGCGGGCTTTCTCACTCGTTTGTCGCGCTTGGCGGGCTGAACACTAGCTGAGAGACTCACGCTTGATACAAACATGCGACCACGCGTACCAGCGAGTAATCGCTCGTCAATAATCAACTAGTTTTTAGTTGTGAACTCTACTCGCTTCACGTTAATCGCAGGTGCCTGAGTATCGGAGTCATAAATGTCATGATCGGAGGATGAGCCAGAGGATATACGATCAAATACTAATGACATTACTATTACCAACACCTCTCGCTCACGAGGAGGCATTTGCTAATTACATCAGTAACAAGACCGAGCGTTAGAGCGAATCTAGAAGGCCTACAACCAGTAGAGGACGACTGCAGCCTGTAAAAGTGTCGCAGCCAAATTAACAATATTACAAGAGACGTTGTTGAAAAGGAGGTGAACCAGGGTTTTCTCCGGGACAGGAGATTTACGAGTATTAATATACTGCAGTCAATTGAAAAATGTCACTGCTGTGGTCGTTGGATATACTTAGAGTACGGCTGGGGACTATCTAATTAATAATCTTCCCAGTTTAAACAAAAACCATAATAGTTATCCTATTAGGCACTACGTCTGGTCGGCTGATTCGCGGAATCCATAGTCGGTCCCATCACTACTATTCAGATTGCTTGAAAACCGCTTTTTTTCATGTTTGGATTAAAGTATTTGATGATTTTAAAATAGTCCTATGTACTATAGTTTCGCCAGTATTTTCATTTTTCTACATGGACATGGTTGAGTCATCATATGGGTTGCCAAGTATTAGTGGAAATCTGTTAGACAAGATGGACTGAGATGTATCATCATCATCTAATAGCTCATAGGCCTCTCCAATCGCCCGCCATTTAACACAATCTCAACTGTCATGAGATACAATTTCTGTTTCTATTTTTACCGAACTTAATAAGCTTACCTAACAGATGTTATGCCTATCTAATAAAACCGACAGCCGACAGATGATAGGCGACAATCCGACGATTTGGCATATAAGTTTTTTTCATAGATTTCTGTTTTTTTAAGCACCTATCATGAAAATGTACCAATTACGACATCTTTACATGTAGAGTTTTTCCTTAAATAAGGGAGTTAGCCGATTCATAGTATTTTCTAAATACAAGTCCACTCCAACGAAATGCTGGGATTGGGCAGTTCCATTTTAATTATGACCTTTATGACTTTTAGGACCAACGCATCATCGTCATAGTCTAGTCGCCTACATCATACCTGACATTCCTAACATTGATGCCCGTTTTCACTAACACTACGCAACAACTAAAAGGTAAAGCGAACTGTTGGATTTTCAACTTTCAGCTCTAAGTCGAGTGTTGAAAACCCAACAGTGCGTTTTAGGTGTCGCCTAGTGATACTCTGAAAACGGCCATGAATCCCTGGACGTCATTGTTATTTATCATCAGCGCCGATCGACAATAAATCAATTTTATAGGTGTTGTCAAACACATGTAAATCTACGTTACAGGTTACTTAATATTCAACGTACTTTTGTGACAATAAGATTCCTTTCCGTGTCTCACAATACGTAACCCGCTTTGCACTTTGATCACTATCAATCTTAATCTGAATAATTTTGAAGGATATTTCTAGTCCATTGTTTATATGTTCGAAAACTTGGCTGCTCAGCAACGTAAATAACGCAATGAATTTAAAAATGAAAGCCATTCTTACTGTTAGTGTGTTACGCAATTATCCACCCCGCAGCGCAAGATGGCCTTAATTTTGTCAGAGTCCCAGCAACCTGTAATGTACAACATTGCAGGCTTCTAGGAATAAGGCTTCCTCTCTAAGTGAGGAAGTAGATAGGCCATAATCAACCGGGCCTGGTGCGGATCTTTTAATTTTCTAAGACAGACCATGCTAGTTTTAAGTTTAAAGATAATTTAACCTTTCTTTATTTGAAGAATATTGTTGTCACGTTGTCTTCATTGTTTCTATGATCACGAGTTACTGTTAATTACATTGTAAGTAAATCGTTATTTATGATAGGTATAATGATTAGTCGAGGCCAAGCCTTCACAGAGCATCTAGATTACAATAGAACCATTACATGTTTCTGTCAACTACTGATTACTTTATTGTTGAAAACGTTTGTCCCACTGTGGCACGCAGAACTATTTCTGTCGTGTCAATCTGCACAGTGCTCAGGGTGAACGATCGGGCCGATCGCAAAAAAACCAACGAGACACGTGACGTTTCGTTTTACGCAACAGGGTTTAACAAACTTTTTTTTTTTAGAAAGAAACGTGTTTTTGGCGAATAATTTGAATATCCTGCTCCATCATGTGTAGGTTTTCTATATTTTTTTTAAAAAGAGTGACTGAAAAATGTCTTTCACTTTTTTCAGTTTCAACATATAGGTAATTGATTTGTAACAAAAAAAATGCCTCGTTATTGATATTTTCATCGTGGTTATACTGATGCTGAGTTAAACTGTTAGGTATTTGGAGGGGTGCACTAGTTAGGTATCTAAGGAGTTGTAAGTACTTACAACTTCTTCCCTACCGAAAAAAGACAGCTTGGTTGTTGATCGATCGATAGAAAAATATCCAAAATTAGTTAATAACTATCTTCAATCATGTTCGAGAGGAAATATAAATATAGATTACCAATCAAAATATCATTAATTAGCGCAGTTTGTCGAAGCAGATTCTCCATTAACATTGCCGAACGATACCGCAGAGATTCGAACGCCTGATATAATTTAAAAGCAAATTGACGATCTGCAATATTGAAGCAGATTTAATAAGGCGTTAAACAATTTTATGTAGTTGATTTTGGATTGGTTTGTGGTTAAGTAAGTAATAATAATACATTGTAATAAAATAATATACAACGAAATATGTTTCATACAATTTCATTACTTTTTTACAAACAAAATCAAGGTTTCATCCAGTTTTTTACCTGTAATGCTACCAGCCATCCTGCGAGGATCGTCGCTCCACCTAACTTGAGTAATATTAATATACTGGTATAATATAATATACACGGTTAAAATGTATGGCCTTCCAACCATGGCCAGAACTAGAAAAACCATTACCTTAGGCGCTAACCTATCATGATCAGGGAGCAAAGGAAAAATCATAAAGATTTTCGACTTATAAAAGTTCTCTTTAATTAGTGCATTTTCTTTAACTTGAAGAAATATTAAATTACAAGAAAACGCGTCCAAAACGTTTCAAAGAGTAAAGAACTCTTTTTAATCAGCATATTCTCACGACTGCACATCAAAAGTAAACAACAAATTCCTGTAATTTACTCCGAAGGCATGTTTACAAGTACTACGGCGGACGTTGCTTTTCTTTCGAACAAGAAGTATCCTTCATCTTTTTCTTTTGCTGTCATCATATTGCTGGAGCTTTATTTCCTTTGCTTCCACTTTTTCTTTTGATTAAATATACGTTGCTTTTCCGACAGGAAGAATTTGCTAGGATGACGTTTGGATTGTTGCTTTGTATGCTCGGTTACATATCTATGTGTCCAGTATTCTTTGTATGCTCGGATGGGTACATACCTCTCTACGTGTCCAGTATTCTTTGACATTTATGCATGTGCCATATTTTCTTTGATTGATTTATATTTTAACTAGATTAATCTGATAATTGTATTCTGAGTTTCGAGCATAATTTTAATAGAATGACATATTTTGCATGATTTTTAATTTAACTACTTACTTTTTTAGATTTTTGGTTGTTGCTTCTGCTGACATAGAAAATGAAATAAAAAGCTTTCGAATGTTTCAAATGGACCTTCTGGGGAGGAAGACCGAGTGTTGGCGCAGGGTTTATGTTTAAGATCTTATAAATAGGAACAAAAACAGTTATTACAGTTAGATCCAAATCATTTTTAAATTCTCAAACATTGGCTGCTCAGGCTTGAAAACAAGTATCTATTGTTTGTTTTCTACCAGTTTTCTCTGAAACAGAACGAATAAAATTAAATATGAATGATAAACTATTTTATTTCTGTATGTTTGTTCAAACACTTCTGCATAATTACCTATTTAAAAAAAAAACTAGTTGAGGTCGGCGTTTTCTGTCCGACTACTCTGAGAAAAAGGCCGAAAGGTAGGTAAAGGCCGAAACAAACTCATAGGTCTCTTTTATGTAATATACAGACATAATCTTCGTCAGATCATTTTGTAAGGACCATGTAGGTTATTGTGGGAAAGGAACGAAACACACAGATTTGAGTGAAACTGTCAGTGCAAGTATTTGTCAGTACCTAATCGTGTAGCTCAGCTCAGAACTATAGGGGCTCGACGACTCGACGATCAATACCAAAAAAACGACATTTAGGTACGCCGCAAATACTTAAACTGATACCTCCATGAAAACTAACTAAAAAAAATCGCACAGTCCTCATATTCACATTCATCATTATTATAGGTCATTGATACAATCATTCCTTCTACCACCTAAAAATGAATAACTCTAATATAATCACTTATATTTATCTCATAAATTATAAGGTAGCTGACATTATAGATAATAAATTATTATTATCCTAAGCATAACGCCAATTATTTACACAGAAAAATAAGAAAGACACAGAGAGTGACATAATTATTAATATAAAATTGAGATGTATGCGTGCTTGTTTCTGTGCTGTGCAGTGTAGGTGCTGCAAATGTGTATGATAATGTGTGTATGTGGGTGTAGGCATGACTAAACTGGCATTACTTAGCTGGAGTATTCTGAGTATTTTCATGTATTTTATTTCGTTACAGCAGCCGAACTGTTCTACACTAACTTCTGCCCGCGACTTCGCCCACGTTAATTTTCTTGTACCCCCTACCCACACAGTCGCATCGCATCACGTGCCCGCAGTGTCGCTTAGCGATCACTCTCACTTTTTTTTTTTGCTCGACTCTTAAGTGTCGTAGCGTGATGTGAAATAGCATATCTAAAGCCTTCCTCAAAAATTGGGCTATTAAAATCCGACCGTTTATTTTAGAGATTAGCGCGTTCAAACGTACACAAAAACTCTTCAGCTCTATTAGTAGTAAGTATATAGATATAAGGTGTATCTATTCATACACGATATATTTTTAGAAATACACCTAATAGGTGGTAAAGGAGCAATAGAAACGATTTTTTTTTACTGTAAGTAGGTAACTACATAAAAAAAAAATTACGCGGCGCACAACAAATACTGGTTCCTTCTTATTTTTTCACATCCATTACGCTAGAGTCTACGTAGTATTTACTGTCATTGAAGAGCAGTAGATTTATTTTCGTTGAATCCCACTTTTGAATCCCATTTTTTTTGGTATTAAAGATGGGTTCCATTTTTATTTCCATTGAGTCCCATGTTATAACAAAGTAATTTTAAAATTATTTCTAATAATTACATTTAAAAAAAACAATTTGTTAAAAAAAAATGGCTTCTTTACCACGTATACGTGTTTCAGTTAAAATATTTCGTGTATGAATAGATACAGATGACACAGCCTAACTACATAACATACACCGCACAAGTTACAGTTCGTATATTTCCTGTACATAACAGCATAGTTTCCCTGAACGCGATGACATCCAGGTAAAGTTCCGAACTAGCTAAAATAACTAGCTTCTGCCGCCGTTATTCCAGTTACTGACATCGTCGAAAAGTTTCTATATTAGAGTTTGCAGGCTTTTAGAACTCCGGTGAGCGGCAGGTTGTTAGGATTTCGAGGAAATTTCGGAGAACGAAAAATCTTTAGTGGACAATTTGATATAAAATTTGTAGATTTTTGGGTTGATTTCCAGTCCAGACCGAATGTGTTAAACCTTGTGGTTTTATTGAATATTTTAAGCGAGTTTGGTTACCTTGTTTGACTTTGTTTCTTTGTAGTTTTACTGTTTTCGGCAGTCAAGTTTAAAATGTAAATGTTTACACAGCTGGCTGTTTTTGGTATTCACATAGATCGCACTACCTAAGTGTGCATAAACATGATCGATACGCATCGACGACAGAGGTAACTGCAGTCATGGATGTGTGTTGGCGGCAGTCGCCGACGCTTGTCGACGGATGCAATTTAATCTGTCGTCGATGCGTGTCGCTCGTGTACCACTAATTGATATAAATGCCCAAGTGATACGATTATGACTGAAAAAGTGAACCATTTTTTTATGAAATTTACTAAGTTTCCTCTTCAACGTTAGAACCTTCAGAATCAAAGGTCAGAACCAGTCGATAAAACGTCCAATATTGAAACTAACCTTTTCAGGGATAATTCATTCATTACCTTCGACTTTGGCCTCCATTAACCCAACTTCGTTAACCCAAATCACTGAAGTTACACTGTTTTTATAAGGATCCAATAATAAACTTGAGACTAGAGATGATATGCATTCCACCAGTTTCTATGATAAATGTTTTACAGATCAAGCAGTACGGGTATGAAAAGCCGTGCCCGTGTCGATAGGCGTACTAAATCTTTGTAAATTTTTAATGTTATGATGAAAAACATAACTCTCTTCATATACCAATTATTTTGTTCTCTGCGCTTGATTCATGATTATTATTGTATATATTTTATAGATAATTAATATGTTTTATGTATGTAGATGGGGGGTAAAAGTAAGACCATACTTTAAGAGAGTAGGTATACCTTACCTAAACAACAACTATACCAAGGGACCAATGTTAAACATGGAAAAAAACCTACTGCTATGTGCGCAGCATTTTCTACCTCAACTATTAATTTTGATTTGATTACTTAACAAAAATATATTAATTTCCTGGAGTTACTTGTGTCTCTTGTTGACTTCCCTTTATTCATTAAACAATCCATACTAGGTATAATATTATAAATTTGAAAGTAACTCTGTCTGTCTGTCTGTATGTCACCTTTTCACGCCTAAACCACTGAACGGATTTCGATAAAATTTGGCAGAGAGATAGATTGCATCCCGGGGAAGGACATAGGATACTTTTTATCAACATACCTTGCGGGCGAAGCTGCAGGCGAAAGCTAGTTTAATATAATAAGGAAAGTCCCTAGTAAAATTCTCTCAAAGCAAAATAATTAAAATGAAGAGAAAGTTACACAAGAGCTTGCTTGAACTACTAAGCTTAATGGACGTTACTGCTTTATGTTACTTGCAATACTTAGTAAAGTTCGTACATACTTCAACATTTTCATTGTAAATTGTCAGAGTAGTATCGTGTTTGTTTTGATTAGTATAAGACTGAGTTGCAATGTTTGTTTATGAATATTTAACAGGAAATAATTATAAGTAGGTACTTACATACAATCTTCAACTAATATTAGAAAGAGAAAATGTTTGAATGGCTGAACGGATTTATATGAAATTTGGCACATGGATAGACCATGGCCTGGATTTATTCCGATATTCCCACGGGATTGAGACTTATGCGGGTGAAACCGCAGGGCTCAGTTAGTAATTGCATAATCCTATTTACTTATATGAATTTTGGCGTGAGAATAAACAATTTTTGTTTTATTCTTTTCCGTGTTCCTAAAAATAGTGTGAATTATTAAGTGTGGTAATTTCATGAATTTCAGGCTCGCTATCTTCAAGGGATAACAATAATCGAAGTACGTTCGATTTTTTTTTGGGTAGTTTATGAAATACAAAAGTATCGACAGATGACTCTCAAATCATCATTCTCCTGCCCTTATCCCAATTTATTTGTGGTCGGCGCAACATGTATTTTTCTTCCATACTTCTCTATTAGTCGTCATCACGGTAGTCACCCCCTTTCTAGCCATATCATCGTTCACACAGTCCATCCATCGTTTCTTTGGTCTTCCCCTACTCTTATAGCCATCGACATTCATACTCAAAACTCTCCTCACGACATTTTCCTCATTTCTCCGTAGCACATGCCCATACCATGACAACTGATTCCCACACAACTTTTCGGTCACCGGTACCACTTTCAAACTTCCTCTTATGTACTCATTTCTTATTCTATCCATTCGTGTAACACCACACATCCCTCTTAGCATTCTCATCTCTGCTGCATGCAATTGCCTTTCGTTCATCCCTTTTGTGGCCCAACATTCTGATCCATACAAGACAGCAGGTCTATTCATGGTTTTATATATCTTCCCCTTAAGTTTAAGGGGAATGCGGGAGTCGCAGATTGTTCCCAGATGACAGATGACTCTCAAATACGCTGTGAAAATAGGCAACGCTTGTACATTCCACCAAAAAATTATTTCAAAAAGTAGGTCTTTAAAACAAACTGATATTTCCGACATGTCTCCGGTTTAACGGCGGGCGCTGCCCGTCGTACGGCGGCGGTCGGAGACAGCCGCTGACAGAATCGGTGGGCGACCGACTATCCGACCTACAAATAGGATATTGTAGTCGGCGATATTTTGAGGAGTGTGTCGATATCTAAATAGCAAAATTGATTCGTCTGCGGTGTTCCTAAGTTAGTGGTGGATTTGTTCCGGACAGACGGTATCTCATAGTGTCTATTTTTTAACCACAACTAAGGATTGAGGTTAAAAAATAGACATGCATGTATAGATTCTATGCACATGTGACATTATGCATCATCAAAAAACATGAATCATGGTTATGTTTGGGTCTTGATGGTTCAAAAATATATGAATCCGGTTCAAGAGTACTTATCTGATATTTTCGGTGTGATTTTAATACACCACTACCTCATGATCAGCTTGTAATGTTCCAATGCTGGGACACAGGCCTCCTCTCTGTGAGAGGGAGTGGGCCGTATTCCACCACGCGGACCCAGTCCGGGTTGGTAGGTGTCACATGTTAATACGTTACATGTTACTACCTATGTTAGTTTTTTACCATTACTTGACAGTGGAAAAATCATTGTTAAGAAACTTCGGAAACCTAGCTGGACTAAATTGCCAAGCCACAGTAAGGAAACGTAGAGATCATTGCTCTCTTCTTTTTTGTATGAGAGAAAGGCTTGCCCTCAATATGGCACAATTGTCATTATTATTCAGCCGTAAGACGTCCATTACTGACGACAGTTCAACAACATTAATTGCGTTATGAGCAGACACTTTTCCGAACATATGAAGCAGCATTGAAAATGATTCAGATTGCGATTGATAATTTGACGCAATTAGAGTGCAGGGGGCCTAAAAAGGCCACTTTGGCAGAATCATAAAACAATTCTAATCACGCAATTCATCTATTTGACAGTTTCACACCTATACAGGGAGATTTTTTAATCACCATCCAAATTTTTACAGGATGTTCTACCCATGAATACGAACAACTTTCACTATGGGACCAACTCTGAAATCACGAAAAAAAATCAGCTGTTTCATACATTTTGGTCAAGTAGGTACCTATTGAACTTTTGTATAAAACAGCTGATTTTATTTTCGAGAATTCAGAGTTGGTCCCATAGTGAAAGTTTTTCATAATCATGGGTAGAACACACTGTACAAATTTGAATGGTGATTAAAAAATCTGCCTGTATATCCCTGAAGGGTTCGGCAGAGGTGTACCTATAGCATTTTACGATTCTCCAAACTGTCATGCAGATGAAATTGCGTGATATGAATTGGTTTATGATTCTGCCAATGTGGTCTTTTTAGGCCTCCTGTACTTCTCGCATCCAGTGATGGATTATGATTATGAGAAAATATGTTGGTTGTTAGGTTGTTTGCTGTAGGTATTATTTTGCCGTGTGTTTACAAATAAACCGACAGTCTTGGTTGTTACGTCACTGTGTCATTAATCAGGGTCTGTACAAGACCTTATCATTTCCTCTAGGCCGAGTCGTTGACCGGCCGCCGTTCTATATTTATTTCTACACAATTATTTTAAAATATAAAACGAACATAATTTTAATCTAAGTGACCGGTTACATTGTTTATTTAAAGTTAGGTTAGTAGATCAGTATGTATATCAAATTTATGTGTTTTTTATACACTAGTACCACGGATTGTCAGAAATCCGAGGAGATGTGTGACCAAGGACGGCCAACATCAAAAGTCAAATTAGCCTGAGAATCAGCACTTTTCGAACGTCAACATTACATAAGACAGTCCCCCAAAACCCCCGCCCTTCACCACTTCCTAGTGCTTTAGCTGGGAAGAAGTGGCGCAACAAACTCTCCAGAAGCATAGCCAACTGTTCAGTAAAAAAGAAATATTCTATACAATAGTATGCAAAGTAATTAACATTACGAGACACAGAACATTAAATTATTTGCCATAATATGTATGGGAGTTACCTATTATTAATACCTACTTAAACAATAAATAAAAACTGGAAATTTAAAATGTAAACAAAACTTAATACCCACATAATTTGTATTGTCTCTGCATCACCCTAAGGTAGACTGGCAGAAAATGTCCAAGGCATTAAGTCCGCCTTTATACAGTTTTTACTTGTGCATAAAGTTTTAATAAATAAATACCTAAATAAATGCCTCCAGGCATAAAGAGCGTGACAGCTTTATACATAATGAAAAGCTGCATTATGTTCACATAGCTGTAACTCAAAGTCACAGTCAGGGTTTTAAGCCAAGCTTCTTTGTTACTTTTGACAAATTCAAAAGCCAGTGTACATTCAGATAGCATATCAAACAATTTTGAAAGAATCTGAGTAAAGCCACAGTGTAGCTTTTGCGTTACCCTGCAAGACAGTGGGCCTACCTCTAACGCGCGGAGTATAAAATAGTAAC
This sequence comes from Gortyna flavago, assembly GCA_963669345.1. Classification (NCBI taxonomy): domain Eukaryota; kingdom Metazoa; phylum Arthropoda; class Insecta; order Lepidoptera; family Noctuidae; genus Gortyna; species Gortyna flavago. The sequence continues at coordinate 5,548,187 of OY770144.1, forward strand.
GTAAATTCTAGTATAAAAACCCCGACAAAACGGTCGCTTTCGAAAATCTCGAAAAGGCCGAATGCCTAGCCGACAGCCTAGAGGCTCAATGCACTCCCAGCTCTCAACCAGTAGACAGAGCGCACCTCGACGAGGTGAACGCTGAAGTCGAACGGAGAGCCTCCCTCCCGCCAGTCGAAGACCCTGATGATCCTCTGCCTCCCGTCACTCCCGACGAAGTGCAAGACATCATAAAAGGGCTCGCAACCCGCAAAGCCCCCGGTTCGGACGGTATCACCAATAGGGTGTACAAACTCCTCCCCGCCCCCCTCATACTGCTCATGACCGCCATCTTCAATGGCGCCCTGAGCAACAACATCTTCCCCCAAATGTGGAAAGAAGCCACAGTCATAGGCATCCCAAAGCCAGGCAAGCCCAAGTCTGAGCCCTCCAGCTACCGCCCCATCAGTCTGCTCAATGTTTTCGGTAAAGTCTACGAGAGGCTTATTTATAAGCGCCTCAAAGACTATGCCGAAGCAAAGAGCCTCATCCCCCCCGAACAGTTCGGTTTTCGCACGAAGCATTCGTGCATCCACCAGCTCCACCGCATAGTCGAGCACATTAGCGCTGCTTTTCAGCGAGGTGCTTCGACAGGCGTCCTGTTCTTCGATATAGCGAAGGCGTTCGACAAGGTCTGGCACAATGGCTTATTATATAAGCTGTACCTGCTAGGTGTGCCAGACCGTCTCGTGCTCATCTTACGAGATTTTCTGTCGGACCGCACTTTCCGCTACCGTATCGAGGGCGCTCTCTCTCCCCCTCACCCCATCCGCGCCGGAGTCCCCCAGGGTTCCGTTCTGTCTCCCCTCATTTTCACCCTGTTCACTAGTGACATCCCGAACAGTAAAAAGGCACAGTTGGCGCTCTTCGCCGACGACACTGCCATATACTGTTCGGGTGTCAACCAGTCATCCATAGCTCGAAACCTCCAAACCTCCGCAAGCGCCTTGAGCGATTGGTTCCGGAAATGGAGAATCGAGGTCAACCCCGATAAGAGTCAGGCGGTCATCTTCTCGAAACCGCGCAAACTACCCCCCCCCCTCCCGCGCCCGATCTCTATGTATGGCAAGCCGATCCCCTGGGGAAAGCGAGCCAAATACTTAGGTGTCATCCTAGACCACAACCTCACCTTCAACGAGCACATAAAGACGGCGCGTTCGCGCGCCTCTTTCGCTCTCGGTAGGCTCCACTCTATGATAACTGCCCGCAGCAAATTGTCACTCAAGTGCAAATTGCGCCTCTACACCGCGGTCATCCGTCCCATCATGACCTATGCTTGCGTAGTCTTCGCACACGCCAAGCCGCGATTTCTGCATAAAATGCAAACCCTCCAGAACCGTTTCCTCCGAAAGGTCACGGGAGCCCCCTTCTATGTCCGAAATGTGAATCTGCATCTAGATCTCAGACTCCCCACCATCCAGCAGTTCATGAAACGCCTTTCCAAGCGCTTCTTTGACTCTGCCATAAAGCACCCCAATCCCCTGATTGCGGCGGCCTCCCGATACACTCCCTCCCGCATAAGTAGGATTCGCCGACCAAGGCATACCCTCACCATCCCCGACGACGCCACTACCCTCCTCCAGGAGAGCAGTAAGGCCACGAGTACTCTCAGTCGACAACACAAAAACAAGCTCAGACATCCGTCCTTCCGTCCTCGCCGCCGAGGCCCGTCGCGACGCCCCGCACCATCACCGTGCCCCCCCCGACCCTTGCTCGAGCCAGCCCGCGCAGCTGAGCCTGTAGTTTTAAATTCGCCCCCAAACACCAATAATAATACCGATCCAGCCTGTCCCTTGCTGTCCTCTTCCAGCGACGCCCTGAGCCGAGGTCCGAACCCCGCAGGGGGTTACCCTTAGCGCTGTCGCTTAGTTTTTAAGTTATTGTATGCCCTGGCTGGAGGCCTTAATTCGAGGCATCCACAGGAAAGTCCGGTTAAGCAGTAGCCATCCTCATAAAGGATGAACTGCGAGATGCCATAGTTAAAAAAAAAAAAAAAAAAAAAAAACTAGTATAAAAATAACGTAAAGAAAATGATCTTTGGCGTTTACGAGTCGTCAGAAGCCCGAAAGTCTGACAAACAGACTTAGGTACTAACGGGTATAATAGTACAGTATTACCCAGTAACTGGGTTTTGGAGGTCAGATAGGCAGTCGCTCCATATATAATACTGGTATTCAGCTGCATCCGGTTAGACTGGAAGTCGACCCTAACATAGTTGGGAAAAGGCTAGGCAGATCTATGTGTGTATTTTAAGTCAATTTACGTTAGAAGGTAAATAACTTAATATAATCTTCTTACTCAAAATCAGCACCATAACATGTATTCAAATACATAATAACGTAAATCAACACGTATTTACCTTTATTGCATTATCTCAGTAATAGAATGGTAATTGCCTTGGCAGACCGCAGACCGCAAGTCGAGATGATAATAGCTATTGGCTGTTACATCCTTAGCTAGGGTACCATACAGCCGCAAATCAGTGGTAACATTTGAACTACGGAAATTGCCCTTACTGCTACGATATAAAGGCGATGCTAATGTTAAACGTTGTTAACTTTAATGTGTAGTTTACTGTACTTGTGTAACAAGCACGGGTTGTCAGAATCATAAATCAATCACAATTAAAACTAATATTATTACCGATTGATTCCATTGGTAATACTATTGGTTTTAATTTAGATTGATTTATGTCTCTGTCATATAGTTTAAAGGAAATTGAATGAATTGTAAGTAAATGTAGATTAGCATAATTAGCCTATAATGTTCCCACTGCTGGGACATAGGGTTAGTTCACACTGAGACGCGATGCGACGCGACGTAACGCTGCCCGCACATTTTGATAGAGCAACTCAAAATATAACTTTATTTACTACACGGAAAGATACACATTTCATTGTGAGAATTCAGAATACGTTGCACCACGCAGCGCTGATCACTGGCCCAGTATCGTCGCGTCGCGTCTCGTTGTGAACTGACCCATAGGCCTCCACTCTATGAGAGGGAGTTGGCCATAATCCACCACGCGGGTCCAGTGCGGCTTGGTGGATGTCTTCTAGTTCTAATACCTACGTACCGTTTTCTTCACGATGTTTGTTTGTTAGAACTGCTCAGTGGTATTAGCTCACGAGTTGTTTTCGTGAATTCGACCCAGCCAGGCACTTCACGTTGTGTGTTTAATTTCATCACCACTGCGCCCAAAATGGTGAAGGAAGTGTAGCAAGTCTATTAATTATGGCTACTTAACACCTTATTACGTCATCAGATCTTATTTAGGATTCTTGAACTGGCAAGAATATCATACATACATGCATAGACTAATAGAAAATGATGGACTTCGCGCCACGCATATCGAAAGTGAAGCTCAGTACCTAAGTAAGCCGGGACCGCTTGTACAAACACGCCTCACGCTCACATTTACATCATAGTATGCCGACTGGCCGCCATTACGTGACACGACAGCATCAATCGTCAACACACATAGATCGGCACGGTGCTTCACTTTCGAAATGCGTGGCGCAAGTCCATCTTTTTTTATAAGTCTATGTATACATGTTATCAAATCGAGAGATTTTGACCACGGAGAAAAGATACCTACCGAGTTCGATCACATTTTTGTCCTCATGTTTATCGGAATTTTACATCTGCCTTCTCCACGAATATGAAAGACGCGCGCGATGTCTTAAAAAGCCATTTGCAAAAATGGCAGCATGTTCCGATTAGGTAATTACCTTTGCGCCACCTAAAACCAAATTAGATCTTTTCCTCCTTTTTAGAAGGAAAATATCTGCTATTTGACGTAACGCAAACGTAATGGGGTGGTTTTCCATATTAGAAATTACTGAGTAAATCTTGTCCTCTAAGTGGTAACAGCCGCGTCTTACGGTCGTAGGTTCGAACCCAGAGAGGCGCTATAATTCTCAAAACAATGAAGGTAAACATCGTGAGAAAACCTACATGTCCTAGAACCAAAACATTCTAAGACTTGTGACATCTACCAACCCGCACTGGGCCCGCGTGGTGGATTACGGCCAACTCATGCATGGCATGTGTCCCAGCTACGTGGGTACGTTAGAGACTGATTATGTGTATGTACTTAGTTTTAAGACTATTCATATCTATGGGTGATAATAACTGTGCTTGTCGAAGAAACTTGAACGAAAATGCTAAGTATAGGATCCTTTTGTATGTATTTTTGAATAAAAATTCGAATGTTTACGTTACGTTTCCATCACGCAATCGTACTATCTACTCTTGACATCTCTCAAACTCTACTGGACTGCATTTTTACATTGGCCAGTTTTGCAAGTTTTATGTGACATCAGAAATGCCGTGTTGTTTTGTTTTGAAGTCACTTTGAAATCGTCGAAGCGTTATGCTATTGTTTTCTAAAACTGCGGCTGCGCCACATAGCGTCTGAATTTTAGTTACTATCGCATGATGTCACTGAAACGTTGTTTATAAAAGTAAGTTTTTTTTTCTCTTGGCAATTGAGCCGATGTCGACTTTTCTGCCAGCGTCATGTTGAGACGGCGGCGTAGAGTGGTAAAAGTATTCGTAAGTTGGTTGGTGTGTTTTTCCTAGAAAGGCCTGTCTTAAAAATGATGCCCGCTCTTCTAGGAAACTGTAGTTTAACTTTACTGAACAGCATTTTTATCAGTAAATTCGCAAGATTCATGTGACATCAGAAGTGACGTGTTGTTTTGACGTCACTGTGAAATCGTTGAAGCGTCTTTGATGTTCACGTCTCTCTGGTGGTTGATGTTGAATTGAGGGGTTGTAGTGTACCATATCACAACCATATTTACTTTTTAATCTGTTTCGGTTTCATAGACATTATTTTCTTTGATTTCCATTAAATCTTTTAATTTCTTACTTAATATTGCTTGGTCGTGAAACTCTCTCGATAAATATTGCCCAGCTAAACGCGTCCATCTCGTATCGGAACAAATAATGTCGAAGCGTCTGCCTATAAGATACAGGTGAGTCTGGAGTCTGTATGTTTGTTCGTGTAACGGGCCCTGCAATCCTGCTATAGGGAATGCTAATCTAAGGTTGCTTGTTGGAGAGCAAAGCGATTGTCAATCGTTTTTGTTTCTTTTATGCTATGCGTGTTATTTCAACACCGTAAACTTTTTGTAACTACGCTGCATTGTGCATTGTGATCTAGGTTGCCGCGTAAACAGAAAAAATGTTTATCATTTTACCAAATTGACGTCACCAAAAAATAAATGTTTTTGTTATATTTACCTTCTTTTGTTCAACCCGTTATCAGTCAAGATTTATTTACTGAAAAGAAATTATCAAACGATGTGCCTGAAAGTAAATATGTATATCACGAATGACAGAACAATAAATGTTTTTATGATGTTATGGAGTAAGAGAAAATAATGATAGCTAGGTATTTTTCCATGAGTAATCAGCCTTCTGCCTTTGTCTAAGTTGTTCTTTACTCACGTAGGAGTGATAAAGATGATGCGGTGTTTTATTAAAAATGTATATCCAATCTATTTTTGTACGTACTCATAACTTTGTTAATTTTAAGACGTTTACTTACCGGTATAACGTCAATCCAAGTTAAATAATTGCTGCAGAACAAAAAAACCTTGTAATAACAGTGATACATTCATGAGTGTAATAATGAGTCTTATCTCATTTGCTATGACAGCTTAACCTTTGACTAGTCCTGTAAATAAATAAAATAGACAATAGGTAGCATTGGAAACTGACCTTACCCAAAACCAGGAAATCCCACCATTGCCATTTGCAATCAAAATAATAATATAATTAACCTTGAGCGCAACAGTATTTACTGCACTTGGTTCTATAAGTAATCATTTAAAAGTTTGTGCGGACAAGCATTAATCTTGGCCAAAATAGGTTACTGAATCCGGACAGTAAAGTAACTACACTCATAATTTCTAAAAACTGCAAAGGTAGTTAGAAGTTCTTATACAGTGCGCTAGAGGGAAGTTACCAGAAGATAAACGCTGAAAACAGGTCAATATTTCACAAAAAGTGTCATTCATGAGCCGCGACGTGTCAATCGATTTTGTACACCGTCTTCATCATCTGAGGAGTGGTGCCCAATAGTAACGGCCACGACTTTTGTCCTAGAACTAAAAATTTGAAGACATTTGACAACTACCAACCCGCACTGGAACCGAGTGGTAGATTATAGCCCAATCCCTCTTGAAGAGAGGAGGCCTAATGTCCCAGCAGTATGAACATTATAGGATGATTATGCGCATACTGGTTTTGTTACCTCTGACGTGTTGCCAGTTGCCATACGTACCTAGTTGAATACCAAATAATCGTTTTACGCTTACTTGCCCGTTTTAATGGACGGTTGACATAAATATTTGATCATTATTTTTTATGTTTATAAGTATTATTTACAAGGTTTTGTAATAACTATACGGCTATGTGATTCCCCTTAAGTTGAACTGTTATGTAATTGCTTATTACTTATTCGTAGATTTAGCCTCATTGGTTCATTTGTTTGCTCGTGGCTAAGTAATATCAGCCGCACGGGTCGATAGATTATGTTAAGCTAACATTTCACGCGGTCGCGGTCGGTCCGTAGATCGGTGACCATCTTTACATACCGAGACCTCTCCATGCCTCGGAAAGCACGTTAAGCCGTTGGTCCCGGCTGTCATTCGTGGATCTTTGACAGTCGTTACCTGTAGTCAGAAGGCCGAAAGTCTGACAACCAGTTTTACCAAGGGGTATCGTTTAACACAGTAACTGGGTTATGGAGGTCAGATAGGCATCCGGTTAGACTGGAAGGCAACCCCAACATTAGTTATTAAAAGGCGGATAGATAAAGATGGCTTGTTCGAATACAAAATACATACCTAATTATTTGTAAGTACTATCAACAGATTGGCAGACAATTACTGTTTATTTATCAGAAAAAAATCACAACAATTGAAAACCGTGTTAACTTTGTTTTGATAAACTTACTAAATATTTCCGGGATGACATACTAATAAATAAATGCGATAAACAACAAAACGATATTGTTTATTGAATAGATTCACAACGTAAGTATATAACAGCCAAAGTTACTTTGGAATAGATTCTATTTACTATCACATAAGAACTATATTTATTTGATTCGAGAACAATGCAATCTGGGTAAATATTATTTACAAAAGTAAGTAGATACAGACGACAGAATGAGTTCAATGGTATATTTTAACATCATTGTTACAATTCTTAAAACTATAGTCTGATCCATAAGTATCTGACAAAAATGTAAACAAAAACAATTCGTCCTTAATTTTTAATTACAATTTAATAATGTAATGTATTTTTATAATTGCTGAAAAAAGTGGTGAGTTATGAAGTTGAAACCTTTTAAAACAGCTGCCGATCAATTCTAAAAAAATCGCACCGTGAAAACGTAGGTGAAGTGAGCTGTCATTCCACCTGATGATAGAGGGATTGACAGTATTGACAGCTCACTTCACCTAAGTTCTCACGGTGAGATTTTTACAGAATCGCTCGGCTGATGTTTTCTATAAAATCTCACAGTGAAAACTTAGATGAAGTGAGCTTGAAGTGAGCTGTCAATAGTGTCAAACCTAGCATCAGGTTGATTGACAGCTCTGTTCAAGCTTACTTTAGCTAAGTTTTCACGGTGTGATCTTTACAGAATAAACCGATACATGAATGTGTTACTAATTCCCTTTAGTGGGTAATTGCGTAAGAATTTAACCTGTGGTAATTGCGTAACACACATAAAATGACAAATGATCGCAATTGCTTTAATTTTGATAGTTCAGCCACGTTCATTGCGTTAGAAATGGGTCACAAAGATTGGCGATATATACTTTTTGTTGGTCCAACCGATTACCTACGTTACCCATTTTTTTTATTCATTCCAGTGCTTCTAAATTACTGACAATTATTATCCTCGACAGTACTACTGTTACTCTGTATTCTACATTATAAATGATCTGCTATTCACACGGACAACTGTAGGTACGTCGCTTGTCCCATGTCACCAGTATATAGCTATTTATAACCATTTGGTACGCTTCCGAATCGAAAATGACACATTTTCAGTTACTTGATTGGCCTAGTCCTCGACAGAAAATATTCGGTAGAAAAACAGTCGTCTATTTGATTAAAACTGTCAACATTTTCGGGTATTTTTTAGACATGTGAACCACGTTTAGAAGACTCCTTCAATAACATTGATTAATGCTCGATTCGGCACGGAAACGTATCGAATGTTTGTAAATAGCTATGCAGTTCTGATTCTCTTTATATTTTGGATGCTGAGATCAAAACTACAAACGAAGTGAAAGTTTTGTAAAAATGTGGCTATTATGTTTGTATTTATTGGTGTCTTACGACTTCCACGCGAACGGAGACGCGGGCAGAAGGTAGTCTACCTTATAAACTAAATTATCACATAGGTACATTTTGTTCGCACTTCGCAAACACTAGAATCTCAGTCTTCATTATAATACTGAGTAAAACTTCAACTCTCTGCGAGCGTACTCGCAAGTTTTCCAGCTGTCGTCACCGTGCTATATAAATGGAAGAATAAGTACAGAAGCAATCCAACACAGAGGATGAAAAATACTATGCAGAAACACACAATACATTCTGAGAGATAGATCTTGATCCGTTCAGTTCGACTGATGTGAGGGCCAGGTATGTCCACACTCGAGTAGGTCCACATTGAAACAGTCGTGATCACTCCTGAAAATAATAATGCGTCAATTAATTGGGTTTCATTTCGCTGGATAAAATGATATTTTAATGAAGCTCCGTGGTTATTGATTTTGGACGATGACATAGTTCGCGGCTGCGTTCGACTGTACATAATGTATTATGGTTTTTGTATGTACTGCTATGTACGTACCTATGTGTGCGCGGGCTTATTATGTATCGGTTTATTGGAACCGTGAACAAATTGTGGTACACGTATTACAAGGTACTCGGTAGTCATTAAAAAGGGATTCATATTTTGCTTCTGTTAATTTGTAAACGTTCAGGCGAGATTTATGTTACATGGGGCATTGATTGAAATTTATATGGTGTTAAAAAATTAATCTTACAAACTTTAAGAGGTGCTTTAGACCATCGAACTGAACAACTTTCACTATGGGACCAACACTGAAATCACGAAAAAAAAATTTGCTGTTTCATACAAAAGTTCAATACCTACTTGACCAAAATGTATGAAACAGCTGTTTTATTTTTCGTGATTTTGGTGTTGGTCCCATAGTGAAAGTTGTTCAGTTCGATGGTCTAAAGCACCGCTTAAAGTTTGTATGGTTATTTTTTTTACACTTTGTATAAACATCGTCAAATTAATTTAGCTAGCGAAACTCCGCAGACCTGATGGGTATCGATATCTTAATGATAAGTAATACAAAAAATAAATTAATTTGATGAAACGTTTTTTGGGGTTAGCGCAGGTTTTTTTAAAAAAAAAAACAACTTCGGGAAAAACTGTACATTTTTCTCATCATGACAGTACAAAGTTTAGTGTAAAAAATGCTTTGTTAGGTATCAACCATTTCATATTAGCACCCTAATTGCGTACCACACCATCAATTTAAATCTGAATAATTTTGAAGGATTTTACTAATCCATTGCTTCATAATTATTATGCTCGAGAATAACGCAATGGATGTTGTTGAACTGTCAAAATGACAGCCATTCTACTCCCTGCAGAATATCTAACAGAGTGCTTGAAAATACAGTTAAAATCCTACAATAATTACAGAAATAGCTCTCAACATGAATTCCATTTGAGATTTACGCTTGCTTCTTTTCCTTGTAATAATACTACAAAAGTCTTTGTGCCTAAATAAAAACTTACATCGCGGACCATTTGCGCTAAATTAATTTTTCACTTTTTATTTTTCACGACGCCCGAGTCTTTCACAGTTTTTGTCATGAACGACTTTTTAATTAGCAAAGAGTTTCTGCTCAACATCCCCTGGACGTAATATCCAAGAAAACGTAGGAAAAGGGATTATCCTTAGAGAGTGCGCTCCACCGATGTTTCCATGGCAACGAGCAGTCCGTGCAGCTTAGCTGTAGCCGCTATGAGAGTGCTCCTATTTACCTCACTAGGTCCTCTCTCGATAATAAACTTTGCTTACGTTTTATGAAAATAAACTATACAGGGTGGCAGTATGGCGGGGGACATTAATGCACAACCTGCTACCATGGATCAAGTATAATTTTAAACATCCTTGCGTTGAAATTTTTGGTAAACTATAAAACTATTAAAAAAAAGTAAACTATTAAAAAAAATTTGCTGCGGTTTAAAAAAACTGTATGTCACAGCAAATTTTCAGCAAAAAAAAAATGTCTACGCTAAGGTGTCTAAAATCATGTGCTGAATTCATGTTTACAGTTTTGGCGTCGATGTTCGTCACTCTGTATAATGATTATCTCTTTTGCATCGCATGGGAAGGACAACTCTAACCTTCCTTGTAAATTTCATGTCAGTGCAGAGGAGTAAAAGGAACAAAAAAATCTGTCAAAAAATTAAACCTAATTTTTGGTACAATTTTTGTGAATGAAATGATGTAATCTCTTCTCTTTTTAATCTTTCAAAACTATATTACCAGCCTATAATGTGTCCACTGCTGGGACACAGGCCTCCTCTCTGTGTGTAAGGTGTCCAGCACGCGGGCCCTTTGCGGATTGGTAAAAATCACGTCTTTAATTTATTGGTCCTTTATACGTTTCCTCACGATGTTTTCTTTCACCGTTTTGAGTATATATACACGAAGTAAAGTGCCTGCCTGGGTTCGAACTCGTGAACTACAAGTCCACCACCACTGCGCCAATAAACAACACCATTGCATATTATACGTAACGAAATCCAGTGCAATACATAAATCAGATGAAACCATCAAAACCATACGAAACACATCAACGAAGGTAGCTCAACATCATCGGGACAAATAAAACCGGAGACTTATAGAAATCCTAGGAGATCACTTCGCAATGGTATGTAGGTGGAAACGGATTAAAAGCAAAAGAGATGCTAGATAATAGGTAAGTCTTTATATTGAACTAGCTTCCGCACGCGGCTTCGCCCGCGAGGTATGTCGATAAAAACTATCCTATGTCCTTCCCCGGGATGCAATCTATCTCTCTGCCAAATTTTATCGAAATCCATTCAGTGGTTTAGGCGTGAAAAGGTAACATACAGACAGACAGACAGACAGAGTTACTTTCGAATTTCTGGCGCGACAATCCGAATAAGATTTTTGGCGCTGCGTCCAGCCCCTTTACAGCAATCCATATAAAAAACAAAAATGCATTAGAGTGGTAGGATACATACCCCGATGCAGCTCGAGTAATTAGTACGAGGGGACGAAGCCAACTCGCAGAGGCCCGTTAGACGTTTTCAATGAAATGAGGCACCAACCGACTATTATCCCTGTTCGCACTATGCAAGTGCACCCAAGGACAACCCCCGGTTGGTGTAGGTTATGGAAACAATGGATAGTGTACAGTGTTTGGGTCTGAGATACAGGCTGTGCCTACTTTAGGACCCGCTGATAAATCAGTTTAAGTTTTCTCTTGGTAAGAACTGCATGCAAGTGTTAAGTTGTATGTTTGTGAACTATGTGTAAGTTTTAATAGATTAATTTGAATTTTAATCTAAGAATTACATAATGAAAACATGGTGGGTTTAAGGTTACATAATTGGCAAATATAGAGCTACCTTGCTGGTCCAGTGGGCACAAACGTGACTACTGAGCGTGGGAGTTCGATCGATACCGAGTCCGGAAAAGTGTTTATACTATACCTGCTCAGAAAGTACTTTACTAGTTTTTAAAAAATGAGGCAGAAAGTACGTTAATACTGTTGTGCTAATTTTCGGATCGAAAAAATGAATGCACATCCATTGTTAACGTGCTGAGAGAAAATCTATACTGTGTATTCACACAGTTTAGATTTTCATACATTTTTTAGCCCGCTCAGCAAATGCCAAAAGACAAAAAGTATTTAGCACAAAAACAATCTTATAGCATTTGATAGCCCAATTCTTGAGTCTTTAAGAATTGGGCTATCAAATGCAAAAATATTTTTTCAAATTCGACTGGCTGTTCTGGAGATGATTCATTTTCGTTGGATCCCACTTTTGAATCCCAGTTTAATATTTTTGGCGTTGGATCCCACAAAACATTATTTACCCGCTACATACGAAGTGACAAACAAACAAATTTTGCTTCTTTTTAATATTAGTATAGACAAAGATTACAACTGTACAATAACTAAGCTGTGACTTGAAACTCAATCAGCTACCATTACCTGCTTATTATTACTATTGCGTAACTTAGGCTGTGCACAGACTGAGTCAAGACTGACTAATTCTGTGCTATACACAGACTTTTGATATGAAAACAATGATGGCGTGCAGTCTTAGCCCATTTTGACACGGACGTAAAAATATCGCGGAGGGATTTTATCGCACACTGGATTTTCAACTCTTGGTGCTGAAACACAGTTGAAAATCGAGGAAAAAAATTGTTGTGGAAAATACCGTGCTAGACGAGCGTAATTTTTTGAGTTGTGAGTCGCGTAATTTCGGTCGCGTAATTTCAACAACACACACCGCAACAACTCATTTTGCATCGCCGTGTGAACGAAACAGGATTTTTGTATGAAACCGAATGTAGCAGAAATTACGCGACTCACAACTCAAAAAATTACGCTCATCTGGCTTCACCCTGGTGCTGGGCTTATAGTCAAAATGTATACACTTACAATGAAAGTGCTATTAATTTTGACAATTCAACAATATTCATTGCGTTATTTACGTTGTCAAGCAGACGAATTTTTCCAACCTTTGAAGCAATGAACCTTTGAAGCAATGAAAATTCGTAATTTTCTTCAAAATCCATCGGATTGCTGTAGAAAATGTGTTGCAATTGGTTTGTTTATGACCGACAAAATTTGTTATGTGATCGTGATGTTGTGATCTGTATGTGTCTGATGTATCGTATTGAATTACCAATCTGTATCGTTGTAAGACTGCTTATCAATCTGTGTTATTGTTTTGATTTCTTAAGAGTAGCAGTGGCCGGCCGATGTGTATTGGTAAAGGATAATGCTCGGTTCAAATACGTAAATTTACGTATTTGAACGGAGCATTATTATAGCTATTCATTATTTATAATGAACAGCTTTCCTGACCTAGCTACGGTCCGTTAAAAAAAATGGACGTTTTAAGAAAAAAACTAAAATTAATTAAACTTGTAACCGCTTATTGGGTACTTTTACAAAAACCGGCCAAGTGCGAGTCCGACTCACATAAAGGTTTCAGGCAAAAACACCGAAAATAACATGTTTCTTGTATAGAGCCCTTTTAATTTATTTTATCTATATTATTTTTGTTACAGCGGCAATAGAAATACAAACTCTGTGAAAATTTCAACTGACGACGACAGCAGACGGACGGACAGAAGGACAGATGGACATCGAAAGCTTAGTAATAGCGTCTCGTTGGCACCCTTTGAGTGTACGAAACTCTAAAATGTCTTAGTACAATTATTGTGCTAGCTAGTTTATAAAATAAAGACTGCACGTAGTTTAATGAATAACGGTCGGCAAGGTATGGAAACAAGTCGAACGGAAAATGTTGAAACTATTGGTGAAAACTACAACAATATTTATGATGATGATGAGAGATTGATGATGATGTTATTAATTGTATCGACAATTACGCATACATATAAAATGCTTCATTGTATAGTTAGATATTGAGATTGACTCATGATAGCACAAGTTTAAACCTTAGTGGTTTTTGGTTGCTATTTAATATGCATAATCCTGTATTCTTTTGTATAAGTGATAAATAAACAAAAATTAGTTCCTGATCGGGTTGCAGATAGATATGCGGGTGTTAGACTGGAAAAGAAAAACAAAAAAAAAGGTACCTACGCTTACACAAAGAAAGGCTACGATGATGAATGACATGACACAGAAAATCAGACTGAACACGTTGACATTTTGTTCTAAAAAATAGCAAAGAAATCTTACATTTATGTGATCCAAAACACTGTCACTATATTATTTCCTCTGCTTGAATTTTCCTTTAAAACTGTTCGCATGTTATACCATTGATTTCCAATTTTTCACGTTTTTATTCACAATTTGCTTTTATCACGAGTTTTCTTCATCGGAGGCATGCGTACGCGACTGTCGTTTGTCTCAGTTTGTAAACGTGTGCCTCACACAACGTGCGACCATTGTCATGTACACTACACAAATAAAGTTCGCACCTTATCGAAACAGTACACGCCAATATCGTCCTTACTCCAAGGTCGCACAGCTCTTATTGTATATTACAAGTTTTTTCTTCATTACGTTTATTTCCTCATGTGTTTTAGGAAACTAGTTTAATGTGGTTTTCTGTTCAAGCTATTTTAGTACGTTTGTGAATGGTTTACGGATTATAATCGTGTGATATTGTAATATCTGTATTGTAAATATTTATTACATTTTGTGATAAGAAGTTTATTATAAATGTAGATATTTTATTGTTTTACGGTGTTAAAAGAACTTAATTTAATTTGCATTGAGATTAGATTCTCTTACTAAACAGATTGCATTGTTAACTTAAATAAATATAAGTAATTTAATTATCATTTTCATAATTAGATTAAGATTTTATTATTGCTATCAACTGCCTTTTATTCATTCATTTCAGCCGAAATACGTCCACTGCAGGACATACTCGTAGGCCTCCCTCAAGCACCGCCATCCACTTCGACCGGTTCTGTGCTTCCCGCATCCAGTAGATTACACATTATACTTTAGACTTTAATATAACTAATAACATTTTATTACTTTATGGGGAATGCGGTGCTAACCTATAAGAAATTGTTATACTTAACATTTGATATAAGAATCTTTTGTTAAACATGTAACAGTATAAACAATTGTTGATTGGCCAGAAATAATAAATAAATAAAATAAATCAATGCTGCCAAAACTTATGATCATGATGATGACCAACGATGCCACAACTGATAGTTTAATATCAATGTAGCTACTAAATAGGCTGTTTATAAAGACTGAAACACAATGTAAAAAACAAAGCAAACAATAGAGTTGATTGCATTGAGAATATGAAGACAGTATTTGAAATCTCAAACAATAAATCCAAACATAAATCAACCGTTATCACTGCCATTACGATATGTGATAGAATTGAAAAAAAAAAAAAAAATATTGAAGTGAAAACTTCTTTAGGCGCGTTGGGCATTTTTTGAGATGAGAAAAAACCATTGAACTTGCGACACTGTTACCGACACCGCGCTACATTCGGATGTGTTCGGCTGTCCTCGAGATGTATATCCGATATGTTAGTGATGGCAAAGTATTCTGTTTGTGTTTTGTTCTCACTTCTGTCAGTACTCCTGGAGTGTCACCCACTGTTTTTTGTTTATTATTGGACACTTTTGGCACGTCAGCTGCATGCACAGTGACCGCTGGGCAACAGTCTCCACACGGTTGGTGCCTGAGGATGGACGGCACCGACTAGGCCGGCCCAGGAAAGATGCAAGGCGAAAGGCAAAGGTATAAGTCACATGTAAAAGGGGGCAAGCCTATTGCCACAAATCCTGACTCCAGGTTGCTAAGGAGAAATTCCTGATGAAAAAACCCAATAACACTTTGCCCGACCAGAGGATCGAATCAAGGACTTCATGGTCAGCATTAGCGCTTGTGACCACTATACCAACGAGCCAGGTTTTGAAGACTAACGGATTATATCGCTCATTTGGAGAAACATCGACGTAAATGTATTTTTCCCAAAAATGAGTTAAATAATATGACAAAGCACTTAGAAAGCGTATACAGGAAGATTTTTTTATCACCATCCAAATTTTTACCCATGAATATGAACAACTTTCACTATGGGACCAACTCTGAAATCACGAAAAAAAAATCTGCTCAGTAGTTTGGTTTGTAAACCAAAATTACTGGTAAAAACATAATCAGCCTATATTCCCACTGCTGGGACACAGGCCTCATCTCGGTGAAAGTGAGTGGACCGTAAAGATGAACGCACCCTTATTCAAGCCGAACGCGTCGAACACGTTTCATAAGATTTCATAAGAACTCTAAAATTCTTTAAGTGTGCGTTCAGTGCGGGTGTGTAGATGTCACATGTCTTCGAATTTTTAGTTCTAGGACATGTCGGTTACCTCACGATGTTTTCCTTTACCGTTTAGAGAGCAGTGGTGATGAAATAATTGACACAAAGTGAAGTGCCTGATTGGGTTTGGATCTAGGACCTAGAACTCGTAAGTCGCGGCCGTTAGCACTGGGCCACCACTGCTCGACATTTACTTGTGGTTTGATCTCAGAATGAGAGGAGACTATATAATTAAAACAGTTAAGTGAAAGTCAGTTACTAGGAACCACCAGATGCGGGTGTCTGATGCTGATGTGGGCGACCATTTATGTGACGAAAAGCCGGGCCCATTCATTAGGTAGCTAACGAACGCAACCAATAAGGATAAATTTAAGATTAATATCACATTTGATTTTAAAGAGAATTGAGGAAAAAGCATATGAATGAATATAAAATTGGCGTTTGAGGAAGAATTATTAATAACCATAACGTACATTAAATAACACGAATGATTTGCTGTAGCTTAAGGATGCATAAGCATAGCATAATCAGCTTACAATATTCCCACTGCTGGGACTCAGGCCTCCTCTCTGTGAGGATGTAATCTGTACCACGCGGGCCCAGTGCGGGTTGGTAGATGTAACAAGTCTTTAAATTTTGTGTCCTAGGACATGCCCGTTTCCTCACGATGTTTTCCTTCACCGATTTGAGAGCAGTGGTGGTGAAATAATTTACACGAAGTAAAGTGCCTGACACTACTGCTCTGTAGCGTCAATATTATATTTGTCATCTTGCATATATTTTAACATTCGCTTATTAAAATTGTTTTTTTTAATCGAAAAAGTAAACTTTATATCGAAAAAGTAAACTTTATATCGAAAAAGTAAACTTTATATCGAAAAAGTAAACTTTATATCGAAAAAGTAAAATTATATTGCAATGCTACAGGGATGTGTCTTAGGTCCGGTCTTGTATGCGGCCAGGCGCGGAACAATCTGAGTATTTGTAGAAATTTCTTTATCGTTTTTATTTTACTAAAACCTATCAAAAATTATGTAGACCACAGAAAAAACTATACGTTTTTTACGTTACGTTTATTAGAAAACTATTGGTACGGTCAATTCCTGTCTCATACCGTAAAGAAATCTCATAAAGATCGGTAACAATTGAAAAGGTAATTGTGTCTCATTAGTGACAGTTGAACTTTGTGGTTCTCGGTTCGGGGCACCCTTGTACTCTCTTATAACAATAATATTATAACATTAATAACTTCGAGACAGAATTAAATTCTTATATATACAATGCTAGAACATTTTTAAACACGTTTTTTTAATAAAAAGGGTTGGTCACAATAGTAAGCCACGGGTCTATGGGCTTGTTATGCAAATTCTTCGTGGCTATGATTGACAGAATCCTTCAAAGCGCGTTCGAACCACGTGTTCTTGTTGATATTTTTATCCGCCGTTCATGACTACTCGAGGGTTCCATTTTAAACGTTTTTTCTTTGTTCTAACGGTTTATTTATGGAACCGTGTTCTATAATAGAATGATGACGTGCGAAAGGTTACCTTTTTTGAAATAATTTGACTTTTGTACAGTTAGAATTTGCACGCAATGATTTTAAATGTCAATGTTTGCACGTGTTTTTTAAGCAATGTTCTATTTTAGAATTATGACGTGCAAAAAGGTTCGTTTTTTTAATCAATTGATTATGGTTGCACTTGTTTTTTTTAACAATGATCGATTTTGACATTTTAGAATGATGCCGCTGTATAGTGTAAAAGGGTTACCTATTTTTTGAACTCATTTGACTTTTGTAAGGACTGTTGTTTTGTAGGTACGTGATTGGATAAGGGATCTAAAGAATTAATGATTTGATGGCTGTCATTCGTGGATGTTTGACAGTCGTTACGGGTCGTCAGATGCCCGAAAGTCTGACAACCAGTCTTACCAAGGGGTATCGTACTACTTATCAGATAGGCAGTCGCTCTATATATAATACTGGTATTCAGCTGCATCCGGTTAGACTGGAAGCCGACTCCAACATAGTTGGGAAAAGGCTAGGCCGATCTGATTTTTGGCTTGTAAAAGTGTTTTTTTTAACCATTCACAGAAATTATAAATCCTACTTCCTATCCTACTAATATTATAAACTAATATTATAATAAATAATAAATAAATAATAAATAAATAATAAATAAATAATAAATAAATAATAAATAAATAATAAATAAATAATAAATAAATAATAAATAAATAATAAATAAATAATAATATTATAAATGCGAAAGTTTGTGAGGATGGATGTTTGTAACAAACATCCATCCTCATTCCTCACAAACTTTCGCAGTAGTTTCGTTTTTAGTAAAAGTTGTTCATAATGATGAGTACAATCTCCCATTTCGATTTGTTGCATGTATTCAATTTCAACCTGTATAATTTCAATGGTAATTTATAAAAGCTGAATATGTTTATTTCCAAAATTTTATCTAAGTAAACCTACCGTACCTTTGCCATAAAACAAACAGAAAATGAACTGCGATGCATTTCCTCTAATTAGTCAACCAATACCTACGTGCTCCACTAGAAACAGGACATCCAGATAAACTTAAAAAAAAGGAATCTTTTTTGTGATATTCGTTGCAATATCATTCATTTTTGAAGCTAGAGTAAGCTTCATTCCCGTTTAGAGCGGATCCGACGGGCTCGCCACATGCCGGGGTAAATCATACAAATGGGGCCAGCCGGCTACCAGATGCACCCCTTAATAAAACACCCCCGCACGAAAACAAACCTTAACACCACCGAAAAAGGTGGATTTTGTAATGGACGATTGAACCCCGGGCTTGTTGAAAAAAAAAGGTGGTCTTGAATGACTCTGACGGTCTTTCCCCGGCATTTTGTCGACAGTTCGGTTGCGATTGAAAGCTCCGTGTGCCGTGTCAGGCCGTGTGTGTTTTTTCTTGTAATTTAAAAGGTGTAATCGTAAGGTTTGCGCAAGATATCGCCGAGGGGCGCCGGTGGCAAGGTGCTCTTTTTTTCTTTGGAACCCGGCTGTGACGACAAGTGAGTCATTCAATAACATATGTTTTCGTTAACAGGTTTCCTTTCGTTCATCATACGAGTTTGTTCGACGAAATTATTCCATAAGTCACAAAGTGTTGTTTCTAAACTACTTTTCATTTAAACTTTCCTTTGTGAATTATTGGAATTTCTGTTACAAGTGGGCTTATTACCGATGTCATATCCTCATTTTCAGTGCTCGTGTCATATCCTCATTTAGGTCAAAATTAATCGTTGTGCGAAATTCTACTTTGAGTTAAAGAGTTTATAGTTCAATTTTGAAACTCGCGTGTTTATTATGAAAGTACAAATATGAATTTTGAACATTTCTCCATTGCCGTCAGTATGCGTTCAGTCATGAGCGAAAAATTATCTTTTGATGCAAAAGTACGGCGAGGCAAGGGTAAATACACACTTGATCGCTCATGTTTACGTAGCTCAGTTGACTGAATGTATTTATTCCAGGAATTGGACTGTTTATGGGCTGTATTTCGAAAGAGATATGAGTAAATTGAAAATTCCGATTCTGGATTTCTATAGTGCGATAGATTCGTACATGCAGACAGCGTATAATGTATATTATGGTCTGTTCTAAAAGTATCTGATGAAAATATAAATAAATGGGGCATAAAACGTACCTGTGGAGGCCATCTTGTAATGCCACATACAAATTGAGTAGGTATTTGATTTGATTACTTGAAAATCACCTTGGAGTTGTTTTTCATTTGAAGATTGAGGTTAAGTTTATAACCTCAATTTTAGTCGATAATTTTTCAATTACAATTTAACAAAGTTATTCAAACAATATTTGTTGAAACAAATGTTGAGATATAAAGCTTCAACCTTCTAAATACAAATGAATGTGTTCCTGATACCTTATATTAAAGCGATTATGTAAGAATTTAACCTGAACAGGGTTTGTTTACATTTTCATCAGATAATTATGGAACAGACTATAAGTAGTAGGCATTTTATTTGAACAACAGTGCTGTATTGACAGTTTAACATGAATTTTCGTGTAATCTTCGTAATTTTCACTTAGTCAAGAGTTGACACATCGTTCTTATCTTGACACGCAAATACCCTGACGCGTATGCGAGTGCTATTGACATTCTAAGACGATTGATAGTACGTATCAATGTATTCTCACATTCGCAAGCTGATTAGGTGGATGCCCGGATAAATAAGAAATTAGTGTAGGTACAGTCGGGGAATGAGAAGATTAAGCAGCTTTAGGTAAATTTTTATCATAACACAGGCCACAGGACAAAGGCCTCCTCTTGGTGAGAGGGAGTGCACCGTAATCTACCATGCGGGCCTAGTGCGGGTTGGTAGATGTCATATGTCTTCGGATTTTTGGTTCTAGGACATGCGGGTTTCCTCACGATGTTCTCCTTCACCGTTTTGAGAGCAACTTTGGTTGTAGGACGCACAATAAACGTTGCAAAGAGGACTGGAATTTCGGTCATGGCGACTAATCTCAGCGGAGACCAACCTTCGGCGCGGGAGATATTGTAGTGCACATGTGTGTGCGCAGACTCAGGTTCACTCCCTCTTCCCTCACTCTCATTGTCCGATGTGACGGCAATCCGACACGACCGGAGAGGGATCAGGTGCAGAGCCAACGGTTTACCGTGCTTTTCGAGGCATGGGGGTATTACACCGCCAGTCTCCAAACTCCGGGCTGTTACTAAGAAATTCCCAATGGAAAAATCGAATAAGTACCTAACACTTTTGTGCCCGACTCGGTAATCGAACCCAAGACCCCACAAATACCATAGTAACAGACGGTAGTTACTTTACTTTAACTGCTAATTCCTTCTGTAATGTTACTGTGAACGACCAGTCTGTGCTGTGCACCATAATTGGCACGACACTGCAAATTATAGGCTACACAGTGCAGCGGTCTCGTTCACATGATCGATCGAATTTTTTCTGTAAACACTAAGTGGGTAGTTCTCATGACGCAAGTGTACACAAGAAGGTATGTATCATAGATAGCCTTTTGTTTTGCAATGGATAGTAGAAAGTTGGCCAAATAATAACAGCCAGCTTGTGGATATGTACTAACAGCCGCACGGGTTGATCGATCAGGTTAAGCTACGCTTGCCACCGTTGGTCCGTGGATTTGGGAAGGGTCTTATGGCCCTTCATCAAGTTTTACGACAAAAAAAAAACGGGGTTTTGAAACACTATTAATGCTTTATAATATATTTTGTTTCATTTGTGTCCATTTCTGGGCCAAACGGATAGTAACGAAACTTCTGAAGAAGACATTGAAAACAGCAACATCTAGCACAACACAGCATAGCAAGGATGTACAAAGGAAAAGAGAAAGCAGTAGAGCCCCGCCAAAAGACTCACCGATGAAGCTCGACCTGAACCAACCTGGCGGCAAGATCGTTAAAAGATGCCCATCCATAGATAATAATTACCCATCTCTCCACTAGTCCAAGGCTTGCTCTAGGATGCATATCCGGTAGGCTCTTAAATCCTTACCTATCCTACGGGCACGTCTTCCCTACCATTACCGCGCCCCCCGGTCTATTCCTTGATATGCAATGGTCGCTGTAGCACCATGAACATGAGGCTACAGGAGCTAGTGCGAATCTTGGGGTTCATTCGATTAATCGAGTCTGGTTTAACCACGCTGGGATCGGTGCAATTCATTCATTCATTCATTCATTCATTTGTGTCCATTTCTGGGCCAAGCTTGTATGGGACCGTTATCCATCTACTTTGCCAAAACTAAAGCTATTCGCACATTTGTCAGCACAGTACGGGAAAGGACATAGGAAAGTTTTTATCCCGATATTCCCACGAGATCGACACTTATGCGGGTGAAACTGCGGGGCGCTGCTGGTATTATAAATGCGAAAGTAAGTTTGTTTGTTTGTTACGTTTTCACGCCTAATCCCCTGAACCGATCATCTTGAATTTTTGCATATACGTTGTCAGGGGTATAGAAATGGACATAGGATACCTTTCAACCCGAAAAAATACTTTTTCCGAGGAAAAGAACAATAATTTTCGACGGCCACAATTGCTTTAGGACGCTAGATGGCGATGAAAGACACATAGATCTTTCGAATCATGATTGAAATATTATGACCAGACTTTCTGAGCAGTATTCTAACAAAAAGTACTATTTAGGCTTGCATGAATTCACGATATTATTTCCATTATTAGTACCTATTATGTTTTTAATAAGATTTGGACGAAATTTGGCACACAGATACCTTAGGTACTAGTAAACGTCGTAAGCGTCTGTATAGTTACACAACGGGTTGTCTTCGTCTTTCGAAAGTCAAATTACTGACGACTGAAAGAGAGGAATCGGTGTGTAACTATTCATCTCATATAATAAATACATTTATTAACCCGCTTAGGTTATAAAATAAAGCCTGTTCAAATCTCTCTGTGTAATCTGTCTGTGTAAATCGGTGTGTAACTATTCATCTGACATAATTCGTTTATTAGTATAGGGGTTAGTTTATTATAACCTGGATTAACGCATAACATACTTTTATCCCGGTAATACGATTCCCTAGGTTATTTCCGTACTTCACGCGCGTGAAGCCGCAGGCAAAATATAGTAATTAAATTACACAATCACGTTAAAACAGGGGTTGGGACGGACATCGATGCGCAAACTCTAACCTTAAATTCAGTACGGTACATGATTCTGAAACTTCCTGCGTTGAATTTTTTTGTCGGTTAATAAAAAAACCGGTCAAGTGCAAGTCGGACTCACGCACCGCGGATTCCGTACGTTAGTATGTAACTACAAATTTACGGTATTCGGATTTTTTCCTTTACTTGTGCTACATGACCTTGCTTCTTGCCAAATTTCATGATTCTAGGTCAACGGGAAGTACCCTATAGGTTTTGATTTACTTGCGAGTGTCAAAATTATTCGGCATAAACGGAATATAAACGCTCGTATCTTTCGATTGCGCTGACTTAGAAGTAAAATTTTTTCACTGCTTCAAGGGATTGAAACCCTGAGTATTTATATTAATTTCAACTTGTAAGTCCACGCGATCCTGAGAAAAAAGGTTTTGACAGACGGACAGACAGACGGACAACGAACTGATCTTATAAGTGTTTCGTTTTTCCTTTTGAGGTACGAAACCCTAAAAAAAATAATTGTACAGGAATATTGTTTTTTTGGTAACAGACGAAAATTTTTGTTAGAGGGTCTAGAATCATGTGCTGAATTCATACATATAATATGTTGTATACGTCGCAGCCAACTGGTTAAATTAGCCGTTTAGTTAACCGCCTGGCCTTTGGAAGTACCTAGTGCTCGCCTCGCTTCGCTCTTTGCTCGCACGCGGTTGGTCACACTTCTAACCTAACCCATTCTGTGCTTAGTTACTGCGACCAATTCGGCTCTCGCGTGATTGGCTACAGTTCCAACCTAAACCTAATTGAATAACACTCAGGCCGTTAGTTGAAAGGCCGTCGTTTGGTTAAAAGGCTAGGCGGTTAACTAAACGGCTTTAATTAGCCGTTTAGTTAACCCAGTTGTTTAGTTAAACCAGTTGGCTGAGACACAATGATCTCTAAAAGTTTTTATGAGAAAATGTATATGTAGTTATGAATAATCTACATTTACATTCTCTACCTACCATGATATCAAAGGCGCTCAGGGAAACAGGATTTCCTTCAAATAGACGCTATACATACTTAGGTTGACCGTACGCTATGTGGCTTCAACCCAAACAAAGTAGCTTATACACACGAATAGGTAGACAAGCTCGACCGCGTAACAAGAGGGATGGAGGAAAACGTCGTCACTGCAAGCGACAGGCGTTTACCTACAGAGTTATGTATCCCTGGTACTTTGGCGACGTATTTCCCTATTAAATACTGAAGTTTTCGTCGTCTGTGGGGTTGGCTCGTAACTATTAATGGGTAGTGTAACTTTGTAATGAAATAGAAGTATCTACCAGCAAACTTCATATTGTCTGTCTACTGTCATATTGGCCAATAAAAATACGATGAAACTCTTTTCCTTGCGTAGAACTACCTGCTTATGATTTGTTGTTTGATATATAGTAAAAGTGCTATTAGGTATACCTACCTAATGTCAGTTTTAAGATACACTACGTACGCGTACGTATCATAAAGGTATAATATTGTTAAAACCTATTAGTGTTTTCTCTGTAAGTGAATTTGTAATTCGTTTGAGAAAATAAATATCTGTAACCCAACAAAACTAACAAATACTCACCCAAAGGATTCATGAAAAGCTTCCTAATTATGAACCCTCTTCGGGGTGGATGCTGACAAAAATTTTGGGGTTATTTTCATGCAAATGACGTCGCGGAAAACAGCTAGTATTCTATAGAATTTAAATTAAGCTTTGCAATAACACGTAAACAAAAATATGTTGTCAAGAGCTCTTTGTTTTCACAGGTACTTAAATGGTTCGAGCGCAGAGTTCAATAAAATACTCAATTATCCTTTTGACGATCGCAACTGCGAAGAAAATCTAATTAATTTGCTGTTTTAAAAATGTTCTGTGAAATCTAATTACGTATTTCACAGTGTACACACGGCAACACATCAAGCTATACAATTTCCAGTTTTAGCTGACCTCGTATTGTATAGGTTTTTCGTACAATCAGAAGCCAGCTTATACTGGTTATGTATAGCTTGATGTGTAGCCGTGCGTACCTATCTGCAGCCGAGCATGTGTCCTTTTTTCGGCCGTTCCCAGAATCAGGGAAACAGTCAAACTATTATTATTAATTACCATTGCACGCTTTCCAATCAGATTGGTGATCTGAAAGTCAATTTCCGTATTTATAAACGTTCAAAATCTAGTCGTAATCTCACCTCAGCGACTGTCAGTGTCAAAAGTTGTCAAAAGTCCATACTTTTGAGAAGTTTTGACACTGTTTGAATTTACCCATGTAAATTAGAGGTATTTTTGGCGGATTGGGGTAGATTAGAGTGCGCGCAAGATAAGTCTACGCGCGACGTTTGACTTCAAGATAATGTCCCTGCTAGAACTTTTAATCACTTTGGTCGTAATGATGGCAATTATTTACTTTGGAAAACTCGGAACACAGTACACTCTTTTGACACCTGAAATAAACGTCCAACGATTATTTCCGATTTCGGCCGTTGCGCGCACTCTAGAATGCCAACGGATTTAAATTAAGATTCTTCTAACAATGGTCACAATTAATTTCTTTTAAAATCATCAATAAAGAAAGAAAATATGTTACGTTAAATTCGTATAGGATTGTGTTAGAAGAATAATTAAGCGAAAATGTATCAGTTTTCGCATAATTTTGTTGCGAAATCATCTTTCGCAAATATCTTGATTTAGAAGAGTGTCCTTGGGGTGTGTTGCCCGTTTTTCTTGATCTACGTTTTGAATGGGAAACTAGCTTCAACTTTCTGACTAACTGACCGACTCTTATGCCCGGTTTCTGAGGTACATTTGTCGGTGGTTTATCTATGCATTAGCGCTATTGGTTCGATAACTTGTGAAAGTGCGTTTCCGAACACCGCAATGTAAGATAAACTCCGTTTAAACTCAAGTTAACTTAACTGACCAATGTGCGCCGTTTATCGGTTCCATAACTATATTTGACGTTTAATTTCATAGCAAACTACACATCAACAACGTGTATTATGAATTAAACTGCCTGTGAAAGCTAAATAAAATTATTAAATAGAGAATACAATGAGTGTTAGCATCATGAATACAGAAAATAATCTGTGACAGAAGTTTCGTCCGTTTTTTTACTGTCGATGAGGTATATAGTCAAATTCATATCATGAATACAGAAAATAATCTGTGACAGAAGTTTCGTCCGTTTTTTTACTGTCGATGAGGTATATAGTCAAATTCATATCATGAATACAGAAAATAATCTGTGACAGAAGTTTCGTCCGTTTTTTTACTGTCGATGAGGTATATAGTCAAATTCATTAGCCACTTCGATAATAAGCATCATTACTCTTTCAGTAAAATTTTTACTTAGTTTTCTAGATTTCATTATGCTATTTTACAAAATAATGCTTAATACACTAACGATTGGAAAGATAAATGGACTTTTAACTTAAAATGAAACGGCAAAGCAAAAATAATACCACACGAAACAAAAACAATGAAGTGTAAAGGTCTCTTAAAAAAAATACAATGACGTCGTTCACACATCTGCCGAAATCTGCCCCTAAACAACATTTTTTTACGCGAACTCGTATACAGACCCATCTAGCGGCAACTAAGGAACTACTTATCGGTTTCATAGTTATTGAATGGTTTATTGCGTATCCAGAAACGCAGTGACAGTTAACCGACGTTTATCTTATGCATAACTTTATTGAACCAATAACTAATGAGAGTTTATCTCTGGACTTCAGAAACCGGGCATTAGTCAGTTCAAAAGTGCCTGTAGATGGTTTTATTGAAAGAAATGCTTTGTTTAGTCTACCTTCGCGGTATTTTGTAGGTATTTTCTACATTATCAAGATAATTTAATTGGTTTTCTAGAATTGGTTCTTTGAACCTTACCTTAGAGGGGAATCAACCATAATTGCATTAAACTAAGAGGTACCGGGAACTAGTTTTCTATCGACTGATGTATAAAGTAGTGTGTCTGCAACTCTGCACTTAAAAAACAAAGTGTATTACGGGGTAAAGTGATATTTAGTTCGGAAGAGGTTTCATTTATGACATTAAGTGCTGGTTTTTCAATAGTCCGATAACTTTTTAAGAAAAATAATTTTGACAGTTTGACATAATATTATCTACTTGTAGGTACAAAACTGTCAAACCGCAGTATTCCTTAGATAAAAGTTATCTGACTATTGAAAAACCAGCCTTATATCTTTGTAAAGGTTCTTGATTTTTATCAGTCTTAGGGCTGATTTATCCAACGCCAGATAATTTTATCCGAGGAATAATTTTGAATTTTTGACAGTTTTTCTATACAAAATCTGTCAAACGTATATTTCATTCCACGAATAAAAATTATCTGCCGGTTGAAAAATCAGCCCTTAGAGCGAATTCCACCAAAGTTTTATACTTAGAATAAGCCTTACCATAAGAATAAATTTTGAATTTTCGACAGTTTTTCCATACTAGGTTAGGACACGTCAATTTTATTCCATGGATAAAAGTTAACTGACAATTTGGAAAAATCAGTCCTTAGAAAAATATTAGACTATACTGTAGAAAATATATTCTATGCTTAAATGCAACCTTTAGGAATACTTTGAAAAGTATATGGCAAAAATTCGAGACAAACATTGATAAACATAGAAAAAAAAAATTGTAGGCGTCAGATTTGGCTAACAAGCCAGGAGACAAGGATCAAAAAACTTAGAACCATCTTCTAGGAATAATTATTGAAGTAATATGAAAAACTGAGAGAAGAGCAGCGGTTACTGTACGAGTCGTAAGTCGTAGGTTCGAACCCAGACAGGCGCTTTACTTTGTGTAAATTATTTAATCACCGCTGCTCTCAAAACGGTGAAAGAAAACATCGTGAGGAAACGGGCATGTTCTAGAACCAAAAATTCGAAGACATATGACATCTATCAACACGCACTGGTCCCACGTGGTGGATTTCGGCCCACCCCTTATCACCGAGAGGAGGCCTGTGTCCCAGCAGTGGGAACATTATAGGTCGATTATGGTATGAGAAACTGTGGTTTTATTTACTCGTCTCAGGTCGTAAAGCTCTCACAGTACCAACCAGTTCTAATGTATCGCAGATATCTTTTCTGTCGAAGGAACTAAATCTGATCGCGGCGTATTTAGACCATTCTAATTCATGGTTTTCTCCATTCCACTTTTTTCAGTATTTTGTTTTTATGTAGGTAGGTACTTATTTATAAAGCCGAAATAAAATTGAGGAATAGAATCAGCTTCTCTCGTTTCAACATAAACTGTATGAGAACAGCAGTACATGCCGTAGTAAAATTATAAACCACTTAAGGCGCAGATATACGACTTCTAATGATTTTAAATTCAACATCACGTCTAATCGACCGGACTGATTTCTTTGAAAAAATTAAATGTTATACTAGACCATTTGTTTCGTAATTTGATATGTGAATATTTGCAATTATATTTATTTAACATATTGTAATTAATTTGTAAAGTAATGTCTACCGCGGACATAAAAACGATAATCACGCAAACACTATCGGGTGTATTTTCATAAAACTTTCACCATATAAAAGACAATTTAATTCCTCGAATTTTAGTATACGGTTTTTATTTGTTTGGTGTTTGATAAATCAACAATAGATGATTGTTTCATACCAGCGTTGCGTCATCGCGCATCTCTTTCTTTTCTATGCAGTCCGATAGTGACCGCGCTTTAGGTCATGTAGTCGCCTTAAAAAGGAATCGCATTTCGTAGAAGTTACATTCTACAATTCCGAAGCGAAGTCTAGAAAATACAGTTTACGTCATAATCAGCCTTTAATGTTCCCACTGTTGGGACACAGGCTCTCTTCGAGAGGGAGTGGTCTGTAATCACCCACGCGGGCCCACTGTGACATCTGCCAACCCGCGGGTTGACAGATGTCACAGTCACATGTGTTGGTAGTCTACAAATTCCAATTTTTTTTAACCTATGTTGTCCCTCTGGTGGGCAAAGCTCTTCACCATAATTTTCCAACGTATCTTGTATATTGAATTTACGAACAATATTGAATCTAAATATGGAAACCAATTTCAACACAGTATGTACTAAAATAGTCCCCTGTCTTTGATTCCAGAATGATTCCCGAGCCCGATAGTGACGTACGCAAAGGTCAAGTCTTGCCGAAGCCAGCCAAGATGGCGGCTCACGAGTTTCACAAAGCAATACGAAATGTTTTAGTGAAGAAAGATGGTTGGTCTGAATCTATGACTGAAGAGGAAATAAACAAGTTGCTCCAAGAGTTTGCGTATCGAGGTTGTGATATAAGATATAAAGGTCCTACGAAATAGCTAAATTATGTATAGCTGTTACAATATATACCTAAATAGATTCTTATTTATTAGTAAAATAATAGTTTACAAATATTGAAAGAAAGCAGGCACTTTCTCGAAAAGTGATTCCTATTGCACCGCTTTTTGTTTCACAATACGGTGTATTGAACACACGTGCTTTTTACTTTGCATTCTCGCACTTGTGCGGGAAAGAACGCAATAGATAAACTAGTCTAAGGCGTGCAATTTTTTTACAATCTCTGCGCAGAACTTTCATGCCTAATTGTGAATATGGGTATAAAATCGAGAATTTGTCATTGCAGTCTCGGCTCCATCTTCATCCATCATCATTTCATCAGCCGAAAGACAAAGGCCTCCCCCAGGCACCGCCACTTCCACAGTTTCTGTGCTTCTCGCATCCAGTGTATTCATGCGGTCTTCACCAGGTCATCGGCTCCATTTTTTCTCAAGCAATCCCACCTCGAGTGCATAGACAAACTTTGCACACTTACATCAAAATGTACCATCAAATGTACGAGTACTCTTTTGAAAATGATAGTCGTAGCTTTTCCAGAAGCGCTCTTTTGCGAAACGAAACTATTGTAACTTTTCAGTAGTATTATAACAGAATTCCTAACTTAAAACCTAGGTATAAATTAAAGTTATTTTGTTTTAAACCTGCATTTCATAGAATACCTAGTGAAACTAAGAATATTTAACTCTTATTTTTTATTAAAATGTACATAATTATAGTTGCAAGTGCAATCCTAAGATCTGTAACGACACCAAATATAATGGAATTAAGATAATTATATAATATAATATAAATGATAATTATAATTATATTGTATACTCCTAGTCCTTAAGTTAATGTTAACCAAAGTTAATAGTTATTTATTTACTTAACATTGTATAACATCAATTACTGTCTATTGATCAACATGTTTTATATTTAATTTATATTGTAACGATTTTTGATCAATATTTATACAGCGTGTCTCAGCAAATTGTAGTCTTATTTACGGGTTTGATAAAGATCATAAAACTGAACAACTTTCTCCATGAGACCAACATTGTAATCGCGATTGGTCTCACGAAGAAAGTGGTTCAGTTTGATGGTCTGTACTGTTACTGTTAGCCTGCATCATCCCACTGCTGGGCAAAGGCCTTTCCCTATGACATTCAGCTCTTTCGATCCAGGGCTAAAGTGGACCACTGGTTATTTGTTTCGTCCAGCTCGCCCCGCCATCTTCTACGGGGTCTGTTGCGACCGAGGGTGGATTAAGTCGAGGGGTAAAATGGCTCGTTTATGCCCGAGTTATACACTGCTTTTCACTTCGATTGCGAGAAAATGAAACAGGCATAAAGTATAAATAACAGTATTTTCACTGTTCAAAAATGTTGCAAAATTTAAGAAGAGAATAGCTAATTTCCGCCACAGAACTTTTTAAGTTTTTTTTTAAATTGTGTTATTCGATATGGGTACTTCATACTGCCAAGTCTTAGAAACATTTCTTTGCGGTTTTAAATAATAAATGACAACTATTTAATCTGGTTTTATTAAATTAACGATAGAAAACAAGGAAGTTATATTAAATTAGAGCAAATGAAATAAAATAACGAGTTTAATCTGCGACGTTTTATTGTACGTCTGGCTGCTGGGCCTGATTATCTTAGTCTTAGAAAAAATAATACTTTATCCACTAGAACATAAAAAGCGATTTTATGTCGCCTACGCACAACATAAAGACGAACTTTTAGAGCATGAGAAGTGAAAAAATAATTCTTCGTTCCAAAAAATCCTTAGATATGGATAAGCAAGAACTGTGTGTTATACCCTAAAATGCATGTAAAAACATTCCGATATTTCTTTAATCCAAATAAAACCGTTTCTCTACAAAAGTACTCCAATCAGTTTTATTACAATCCCAGTGAAATCAAATCCTCGCATATCAACAAACTGAATACCGGGCTATAAGCCCTGTTGAGCTAATTGTCTGAAACAAACCCTCACTGCTCCGGGCAGATATATAAAACTAGAAATATAATTATCGCTGTTGGTTGGGAGTAGGAAACTCAATTTTTCGTTGCTAGGCGACTAACCCTCTCCCGCTACCTATCGGAAAATTCCCCCTGAGTTCTAGGAAAACGGCTGAGGCTACACTAAATACTCGTACAGACATAAGCTACGTTCAAAATCAATTTAAAAGGTCAGTCGAATGTTTTCGTTTGCTTTTACTTTGTTCGTATTTGTAACTGAGCTTTATTTCGGCGACTCGTCTGTTTGGTGAATGTTTTTCGAGTGTATCCTTCGCTTTAAAGTGTTGGTTACAAATTGATCTGACGGTTGTATTTGCATACATGTGTTCTTTTGTTTTTATTTTGGAGCTAAATGGAAGTTAGACAAAAAAATTCGTTGGTAGATTCAATTCTATAGTTCCTTTAACGTGTTAGTTTTTACAAGCTTTTCTTAAAAAGTTAGTTGACATATTTCCACATCAGGGCCCTAATTCACTATGACCATTTAGCGATTCCTTACTTCGAAACGTCAATTCCTTAGCTAATCCCATAGACTTAGAAAAAAAGATGGACTCCGCGCCACGCATATCGAAAGTGAAGCACAGTAAGTATGCCATATGCATATATCATAGTATGCCGACCGGCCGCCATTACGTGACACGACAGCGTCAATCGTCACTCACGCACACATAGATCGGTACGGTGCCTCACTTTCGATATGTCCATCTTTTTTTTAAAGTCTATGGCTAATCCAGCCAAGATCGCGTTAATTTCGCGCGGTTTTGGTTATTGTGTCATAGAGAATCGGTGCAGCTGTGATGCCACACTGTGATTTAAAATAATAATCAGAAGGGGTTACTTGTTTATTTTTTATTTACAAGACTGCTTACACGACTGCCCAAAAAAAGGAGTGTTATGTTTTCAGGGTTCATGTATGTATGTTTGTGAGTTTCTTTATTCCACCTTAACTTCTAAACGGCTTAACCGATATCAATGTATGTGGTATCGTTAGAAGCATTGCGTTATCCCGAGTAACATAGGCTGGAAAAAATCTAAAAAAAAATGGTTCATGAAAAAAAAAAACGGAATATTTTTGTCGGTTTTTGTTACAAGTATCTACTTATTATGATAAGTAAAATGTAGTTAAATTAGTCAATAACCACGTCAGACAGTTCAAATATTTGGATCACTAGAATTTTAAATCATAATGTGGTGTGAAACAGTTGAAGTGGAAAAATGTTAACTAAATTTTGAAGGCCACTTTATATTATGTAACGCTTAATTCGTGTGTCCCCGGTCCCTCTTTGTCATCCATTTTGTTTTATTTTGGAGATTTAATAGTACCAAAAATGTGCCATTCTTTAATTACCAATCTACTTCTGCATATATTTTCATCCAAATTGATTCCAGTAGTTAAACTTTTCAATCGACAGACGGAAAATTTTATTTTCGCTTTAAAAAAAAGTTGATACAATGTAACGAAGATTAAATTAGTGCTAGGCTAGATCCTGTTTCTTGTATTGATTTTAAAGTCCGGTCGCAGAATATAAATATCGACGCTATTTTATCTCGCGATGAACATTTAAGCGACGTGATAAAGTTGAGGAGGGTGACATCCGTAGGGATTTCTACAGCGGAAGAAAAGTAGACTATTTTTATTTAGTGCTACTACTACTATACTTTACTACACTAATGTACTATACTACTATGATATACTATACTATTCCTATTCTTCGTGTCGCTGGCACGACTGTATTTTATATCTTGTTGGCCCAAAACTTTGCTACGAGTACTTCCACGGCGTTATCAGTGGCAGCGCAGAGGTCACTTCGACTGCACATTTTGGGACACAGAGGGCAGCATAGAAGATGAAGTATGGTTTGCCACATAGCTCCATACTGGGCATACAATTTTCGACGGTATTCACTGCTTTAATATTAGCATAGGGTTGATTTTAAATGGTAACAGCCGTACGGGTTAAGCTAAACTTGCCGCGGTCGGTTCATGGATGGGTGACCATCCATTACATATCAAAACCTCTCTGTACCTCGGAAAGCACGTTAAGCCTTTAGTCCCGGCTGTTATTCGTAGTATTTAGAAGCCCAATAGTCTGACAACCAGTTTTTAAAATAAAAATAAAAATCAGAAGCGATTTTGTTTTCGCGATTTCAGGTTTGGTTCCATAGTAAAAATTGTTCATAATGATGAGTACAATCTCCCATTTCGATTTGTCGCATGTTTTTAATTTCACCCTGTAGGCATATAATAAATATTTTGCATAGTAGGTATATATACCATATTATGGTATACCTATAAACTATGCAAAATATTTACTTATCACTTTGTTTGTCTGTCCGTACGTAGAATCACATTTTCCAAGCTTAACGTTCTGTCCATTACAGTCCCCTCGGTAACCCATTTACTTCTTAAATTCTCAGAAATCTGTTCGTTTCGATTTCACTCCCGGTTAGTTTTTTACGATACAGGGCCGAGTTCCTGTCATGTCCATTACTGTCCATTGAGTGTGGAATGTGTGGTGTCGATTCTTGTATTGTTTTCTTTGTTATGTGAGGATGGAAACATCATTTGCTACTGTATAATATGTCTATACCTAGTAATAAACTGTATAGTGTACTGGGACAATTATGACATAACAACAATCAAATCAAACAACACAACAACAAAACTATCAGACAACAACAGTGAAATTGAAGACAATTTCTACCAAACACAGCGGCATTTCTATATTGGCAACATTGATTAGACGCCATTTTATCGCCCGCCGTCCATTTCGCAGTGGGTATTTCGGAAAATACCATCTATCGTAATTGCCCCAGTAAATTAATGAATAATGTACCGAAAAAAATTGAATGAAATAAAAAATAAAAATAATAAATAAATGAAAATTAATGAATGTAGGTAGTGTATATGGTCAGTACAGTTAAAAATTATGACCGCAAAAGCTAATAGAAGTAAATTTGAAAGTAAATCCTCAAAAACAGAAAAATAAAACGTACCTATAGGCAAACTCGAAAAAATGCCGAATTTATACCAAAGAATAAACATTCCTATAATGACTATAAACGAACAGTGTGTGGACAATTCCGTGAAATCTACGAATAAAAGCTATGAAATAATACAGAAATATTTATTTTTAGATTATGAGCTCCCCCGGGCTTTCTCGGGGCGGCCATCGATATTACGAAAATAAGATATTTTACGTAGATAATTGTAAGGACTCATTCAGTGTTCGATATTCAGTTGCATCCGGTTAGACTGAAAGCCGACCCCAACATAGTTGGGAAAAAGCTAAACAGATTGATTGTGTGTGTATTGTCTTCACGTTTTAAGATTTAAACTTCCCACAAAGTACATCACTTAGGTAAAATCTCTTAGAGCGAGTTTCACATAGAATAAGTCTCACCCTGAGAATAACTTGAATTTTTGACAGTTTTACCATACTAGAACTGTCAGGCGTCAATTTTATTCCACGTAGTTATAAAAGAGAAATTACTTTGGTAAAATCAGCCCTTAAACTTCCATCAGTCGGATCATTACTCGTACAAAACCTTTTCAAAGCGTACGGTATCAAAGTCTTATCAGAGATGTTTTTTTATGTATCGGAAAAATCCCTACGAATGTTGTCTTCGATTGGCAGCGATTATTCTTTGTTAGACTGCTAAACTCTCTGAGATAATTTGCGATATTGAAACGCGTTTTTCGCGTTCGCCCTGATAGCGGTGATATTCTGTAAAACTGAGTTTTTTATTTATTTATTTAAAGGTCTTTGTCGCTTAGCGACCACATCTCCTAGTGCAGAAAAACACAAAATTGTTGATCACGATCTATCCTTATAACTAACTTGTACCTGCAATTGAAACTGATTATTTAACAACTCAAAACTACTTATTTAAAATGAAAAAACAAAAACAAATAATTTTGATTCTCACAGTAAGCCCTTTCATTTGATGTGTCAGAGGGTACAATTTGAAAAACAAAAAAAATAAAAAAATTGCTACCCAAAAGTGACTCCCATATAAAAAAAATAATTTACATATTTACGTTACACGCCCGTGTCACAAAAATTCATGTACCTACCTATACATCAAATTTGAACTTAATCGGTCCATTAGATTCTGTGACAGGCGGACATACTGACAGACATACGAGAGATTCTTTAAGGGTTCCGTTTTTTCCATTCCTAAGTTTATTAGGTATCTATGGAGAAGAATGGGCAAGAAAGGCCACGGAAACTCTTTAAAAAAAAAACATTTTCACATCTTTTAAGCGTTATGGAATGCAAATAAAGATATGAATATGTATGTCTAGCCCAGTCTAGCCTACTTCTATGGAATACTAAGGATTATAATACAGCTATCATAAGCATAGTCAGCTTATAATGTTCCCACTTCTGTGACACAGGCCTCCTCTCGGTCAGATGAAGTGGGCTGCAATGCACCACGCGGGCCCAGTTGGTGGATGTCAAATGTCTTCGATTTTTATTTATTTCTAGTTTGGTGTGTATCCAAACGAAAGCACAGTATAATCAGCTTACCTTAAGGCGCTACCTCGAAAATCTAAAATCCTCGAAAACCTACTAAGCGAGCAAAAGTGATGCAATCACTTTTGAAACGGAAAAGAAGAGTGATGGCTATAATGTGCGTGCGCTCGGAATAAAACGACGTAAGTACCTATGTGACAAAAATAATTTACTCCTTTAAAAAAAAAAAAATATTAAAACTACTTTGAGTGAACTTTGATATGATAATTCTCTATGTTTTAAAGTAAATTCCATTGAAGAACTCATAAGCGTTACGCCGTGATGTCGAAAAAAGTAAATAAATAGCAACTTAACAACTAACTTTGCAATATTTTTGTATTGAGTAAAAATCATTGAATCGTGTATTCCGTATAAATGATACTAGATCAAAGAGTCAAAAAACATGTACCTAAATGTTAAATCCCTATTCCACACACTTAACAAGTTACCTACACGAAATAGCAAAACCACATTTTTTCAACATATCACCTTTAATGCAAATGGTGTGGGCAAAGACGTAGCTTCGTTCACTAGAATTCGAATAATGTTGACGCCAACGCATTCCTACGAAAGAATGCCTTCATTAAAAACTAGCGGGAGTTAGAAACGCGCTGAGCAGCATAAAAGGGAAACGTGAGTGCTACAATTAAGCTGAGGGACAATACAGATTGATTACGCCCACAACTCTTTACTACATTCAGTGCGCTGTAAGAACTTCCAACTGTAGAAATACTTACCAGCTGAAAACAAAATGAAAGAGACAATATAGGGATATTTTTATGGGTATAACATTTAGATAAAAATGAAATGAAATGTCACCGAGAGGAGGCCTGCGTCCCAGCAGTGGGCTGCTGGGACGCAGGCCTCCTCTCGGTGAGAGGGAGTGGGCCGTAAGCCACCATACGGGGTTGGCAGATGTCACATGTTTTCCAATTTTTGGTTCTACGACATGCCGGTTTTCTCACGATGTTTTCCTTCACCGTTTTTGAGAGCAGTGGTGATGAAATAATTTACACAAAGTAAAGTGCCTGTCTGGGTTTGAACCCCAGCTCGTATTAAGTCGCAACATTATAAAATGCAGTTTCTGTATAGGGTGATTAATATCAGTCGTTACGGGTAGTCAGAAGCCAGAAAGTCTGACAACCAGTCGTACTAATTGGTATCGTATTACCCAGTAACTGCAATGGTTTGTAGAGGTCAGATAGGCTGTCGATTCATGTAAAATACTGGTATTGAACTGCATCTGGTTAGACGGGAAGCCGATCCCAACATAGTTGGTAAAGCAAAGTGGATGTCATGGGTTTTTTTTTTTTTTTGGGCGGATTCCTAAGTTACTCCTTATAACATCAGTTATCTGGCAGTGAAAGTCCCGTAAAAGTTGGTCAGTCATTTCGGAGATTAGCCGGAACAAACAGAAGACGGACCGACAAAAAAATGTAAAGTGTTTTTTTTAACAAGTATCGTATATAGTTTCATAATAATTATGCATTCAGTTAAAAGCTGTTAATTTGACATTACTATGAGACACTTAATTTTATTTATTTGTAAGATAAGGCAAGATAAAAAAATATTACTGTTCCATGCAATCGATTTAAAAGGACCAGTTTAATACCATTTTCCGGCTACCGAAACTGCTACTCAAATCTTCCTAAAAAGACATACGTAAGATTGACCCAATCCAGGAACAGAACCGAAACCCTACGGTTAGTAAATATCTAAAAAGAACAACACTCAATCCCCAAAAGAACAAAAATGGCAAGGCTTGTTATCCGAAAAACTGCAATTCAAAATGCCACTCTAATCTGTATTTTCATCTTCTATGCAACAGTGTAATCGGCGGTGTATGTTTATAAAGCACTCCTCAACTCAAAACCGAGAAATATCAGGCCAATTCCAAATCATAATATTTCCCACCTCTATTGTTTCAATTCAACAGATTTAATTCGGTTCCAAATGTTGTCTAGTTCAATACTCAGTCTAATTTGGAGCTTACACGGCCGGTCCAAGCGTTGTGTCTGGATTTATTTACCTTTCCCGTGTATGTTATTTTCTCTACCTATTATCTGAAATTGGGCTGAAGCTGAAATGGATTATCTTTTCGCTTTAAATGTTTAGTATTTTAGTGTAATTGGATTTTGGAAAAATAACGGTTATCGTTTTTTCGATATAAACGTATAGTATATGTGGTTTCGTCATTTATTAATAAATATTATAGAATATTCTTTATTATGTAGGTACACCATAAATATTACTGATATATAAATGTAGAAATTTTACAAGGAGTGAGACAATGGGCGGTCTTATTGCTAAAAGCGATCTTTTAAAAACAAAAGAAAAGATCAAAATCAAAATCAATTTTTTTTATTTCACTAAACCTACATGGGCACTTATGAAACGTCAGAAACTATGTGCACGGTTCCAATTGGTCGTTTCATATGGAGAAGAACTGGCAAGAAACTCCACGGTTACTCTTTTAAAAATAGTTGGCTTTTACAATGTTTTCAAGTCACAATAGGTATGGGAGGACAGCGTAGTTCTATCAAAAAGTACCAGGTACTTGATAATATAAAAAATCATCTACAGATCTAAAGTCTAAAAGGCCTACAAAGTTCTCACGTTTACAAAATTAGAATCCATTAAAAGGATAAAGTAAATAATAAAATTTAAAAAAAAACCTACTAAAACCAAGTGATATGATTGCCATTACAACCACTAATTAAGAGGTGAAAAATTAGAATTGTCTGTACAATTTGTCAAATAATAAAATATTATGTCAAAGAAGTATATAAAAAATAAACATCGTAATTTGAGAGCAATAGACATTTAAGTAGATATGCCGTTAATGAGGTGCCAGGGAAGCCACATGTGCAGAAGGAATTATTGCCAGACTACCTTGTCTTCAACGATCATTCAATGATGCATCTTTTGCATGTCTTTTGGGCTAATAAGTATTATTTATTTATTTTATTAAGAGCGTTTACGCCAAAATTTTCTAAAAATAGTGTTACAGCCAAATTAGACCGATTTTGAAGTTTCCATAGAAATAGAGATTTCCAGTTATCATTTTTTAAATAAGTCATTTTGAAAATGTTCTTTTAGACCTTCGTATCCTGCTTATGCGTGTGTTTAATTAAAATTGGTTCATTCATTTCGAAAAACAAGGGTTTGAAAGTTTGTATGAAATGCCGTACGTCGTAAACGCTCATAAAATATGATTTTTGGCATTTTCAATCTCAAATAGCAGTTCGTTGTAATAGTAAAAAATGGTCAAGTGGTCATTTTCCACAAGGCAGCAGTACTATTTTTACTGACCTGCACTGAAATTTTTTGGGTACGAAATGAAAATGATGTCCTTTATTTCAATGTTTCATCATTCCCCTGACCTTACTCCAATTTATCCGGGGTCATGCAACATGTCTTTTTCTTCCATACTTTTCTATTAGTCGTCGTCTCGGTATTCATACCCTTTCTATGTGTTCACTTTTTTTCAATTAATTTCAGTGTTTCTAGGTACATTATTCATGAATAAAGGACCATTTAATTTGGTGAGTGTGGACTGATTTTGTAGCCAAGGTCAGTCAAGAATATGTCATTGTAAGTATCAGGTTTAAAATTACATTCCCTCTCTCATAAAAGTAGGTATATACTTGAACTATGTTAAAGATGATATTGCCTGCTAAAACTGTCTATTTGTCATTACGAATTCCCATTCATTTAAAATTACCTTTACCTTCGACTTATAATAATGTTTATATAAAATTTAAAGTGAAAGCCATTAGTTTTATCATTGTTTTCATCCCCGTTCTTCGTTAGTCATATTTTAAAATAATGTGAGATCGTATTGATACTTTTCTATCTAGATACTTATTCGAAAATTATACTTACTCAGTTCAAGCAGCTTTCACACCCTAGCTCCTTTGTCTATTGGCTTTAAATTCAATCAACTGAAGTCAACTTTCGAGAAGTCAGGACTTTCGCAACGTTTGTTAAACTACAGTTAACTTAACCGTCACTTGTAATGGTTGGCGGGTTAAACAGGTGCTACCGTGCACCCTCAGCTATCTAATAACTGTATTATTAGGTTCCCTATGTTATGGGGTGACCCAATTAATAATAAGAGTGACTATTAGTTTTTTGATAGAACTTAGGTACTAGTTATATCTTACTGAGTTTTTATTTTAGTTATCTCTGTAAGTTTTCATTCACATTTACACAACAGACGCCAGCACATCAACCTACCCGAAACTGTCACATTTTCTCAATCAACTTTGAACCTTATGCTTTAGCGATAAAGTTGAAAATCTATCAAAGAAATTTGACAGATTGTAGTAGGTTGATGTGCTGGCGTCTGTACCTAAATGTGAATGAAAACTTATTATTATTATTATAAGCCTGTGTTGTCCCACTGCAGGGCAAAGGCCTCCCTTCCCTCCTTCCACTTTTCCAGAGATGGCGAGATGAGCTGGACTCCTTCTTAAAGGATTGGCCCGCAATCGCAGTTGACCGAGAAAAGTGGAAATGAAAACTTACTAATTAAAAATGCATATTCCTTTCAAACATGATAATGTTTGAAAGGAATATGCTTTTTTAATTACAAGCAAAGAGAATTTTAATACTGCAAGTGTTTCACCAGCGGTGAATTTCATAAAATGTGAAGCATTCGTGTTATTCGCTCAGATGCTAAGCAACTATTCATTAAGTGAATGCCAGGCTTTATATTCTGAGAGTGTGTGTTGTATGAAATGAATTTCTGAAACCAAACTGTTTCAGAAAATTTTATCTTCACGAAGGACTGTAGGTATTAAAAAGAAAAAACAAATCTCCTTTTTTAGAACAAAGAGCGTTTGTTGTGTAAATTAAACTTTACTTTTTAATAAACTAAGATTTTTGGCCTGTTTCTAAATTATTTTTTTAGCCAATTCACTGTTGTCAAATTGGACGTGATTCTAATGTTAGGATAAAAAAGTTAACGGTTTACGAACTTTCACAAACGAACTTATAGAGGAGAAAAATAATTTAACACCAATTTTATATATGACGATTTATTTCAATCGTTAGACATTCATAGATTAAAATTTTCTTAACATAAAATTTGACTAGATAGTGACTAGAATTCCCAAGCGGGACACCTGTTGCTTTGAAACGCCACAATATGCATAGAGTCTTTATTTTGACTGGCTTTAGCCAATTCCCGAACAAGAAGGTAGAAACAACTCCGGATAAGAAACGTCACGGGGGTCACAGGGTTAAAGAAACACACGAGGAATAGTGATCCAAACGAGGTGGTCCGAAACGAAGAGATCAGCTGGAGAAGTTTACTTGCGGGTGGGCTCGGGGCCCAGCAATACTCAGGCAACACCAATCTCGCTGATCCCCTGCAGCAGGCGCAGACGTAGATGATTGAACACCGGGTGCTGGTACGTGATGCCGAGCCCGTTCAAGAAGCGCAGAGTCTCTTGAGCGCACACCAAGAATCCAAGTTGCTCCGGATCCATGTCAGCCGGCACGTCCTCCACCAGAGAGTTCTCGTCTTCCTCCGTCAGCAAGTCGTCGTAATCCGATTGCTCCTCCGGGTCTGAGGCCGCACGCTGATTCCCTTCCATGTCGACGGCACAAATTCTTCCAAACAAACGCCTCAGCGCCTCCCGCTTCTCATCAGGCACCGCATTATTCCTCAGCGGCTCGCTGTGAGAACGCTTCTGGACACGCTGTCGCTTAGCGCGCCGGTCGCGGTTTTCACCGGCCGACTCGGCGGCGGTCGTATCCTCGCGTTTACGTTTGTTCAGCATTATCAGTTAGCCCGACGGCATCGACACACAAACTGCGAATGGGCTATGCACTGGGAATTGAAGGGCCCCGCGATTACAGCGAGACTTGCTATCCTTGTCTAGCGGCTGGGCGGAGCGTGCGTTAGAGCGAGACGGCAAGATCAGCTGCAGCGGGAACAGCTGGGCGAGCAGATGCAGGGCGCGGGGCACGCACGCTTTGTTTGATAAAGTTTATTCGGGGAAATAAAACTGTTAGCCGCGATTGCGCGGACCGCGGGAGGCGGGGAGCGGCTGAGGGCGCGGGATGCGCGGGGCGAGAGGACTGGCCCGGCCGGCAGCTGCGACGCATCTGCCGCTCAGGTGGAGCTACATGGTACATGCCTCGTCTCAAGGTGCCGACGACGACGTCGTGTAATTAAGCTACAGATCGGCTCGAATGTAAACAAAACAATAGATACGTCAAGACGCGTAATCAATGTCCTGCAGTCCATTGTGTTTCGAATTAGATAGGATAGACGCGCACACGTCTTAATTCCTAATCTGTAATTGACCTATATTTATTATGTATTATGCGTTAGGTTAGGTAAGGTAAACAAAGAGATCGCATCAAAGAGATCGTGAACGACCGGATAAAATGTGAATGAAGAAACAATGATAGTTTTAATAAAGCAAATTCC
Organism: Gortyna flavago; assembly: GCA_963669345.1. Lineage (NCBI taxonomy): Eukaryota > Metazoa > Arthropoda > Insecta > Lepidoptera > Noctuidae > Gortyna > Gortyna flavago. The sequence continues at coordinate 5,590,389 of OY770144.1, forward strand.
AGTAATATTCTCGACTCAAAGCCCCGACAAGCGTAATAGGAGATTTCAACCGAACAAAAACTGATATATGTATAGACAGTGGCTGTTTCATAATACAGTTCCATTTACGAACTGAAAAATGAAACAGTTTCGAGGATCATCGTTTTACGGACAGTTCATGCTCGGATGTAAATACATAGGCATCTATGTAAAATGTAAAAATCAATACTCAGGTTTATGTACTACCGGGAAACGAGCTGTCGACGGTCGTATGTATCAACTACCAACAAATGTACAGATCCATGTAGTGTGTACAGCGTACATAGCATGTACAGTACCTACCTGCTGCCTAGGTGTATGAGATTTCCGATAATCCGCTTCAAAGTTGGGTCCCGTCGTTCCAAAATAAAGGCTAGTTCCCATTGTGTGTGCATGCAGGTTGCAAGATGCACTGGCTGGTTACACAATGGAAGCTTGAGTGGATACCGAGCGTGTGCACTTGCTTATACCTGGCCGGTGTCGCCTTCGAAACTATGCGAAGTATTTGAGAGACGAGCATGAACTGTTACAATATCCTTTATTGATGCTTTGACATGCTAAGTGAAGAATTCTTATTTTTACTAGCAGCGCCCCGTGGTTGCACCCGCATAAGTTTCCATCCCGTGAAAAAATATCCTATGTTCTTTCCCGGGACTCAAACTATCTCTGGACCACATCTAAATCGGTTTAGCGGTTTAAGCGTGAAGAGGTAACAGACAGACACACTTTCGCATTTCATAATATTAGTATGGATGTACACACAGTAAAATACATAGGTATACGACATAATTATAATTTGAATACAAAGGTAGGTACTGTTTATTTCTTAAGAAATTTATTCCAGCAGACCTGCGGAAGGAGAAGTGAAAAAGAAATGTAGACAATAAGTAGTGTGTGTGAGAACAAGAAGAGAACAATATGATTAAGTGAAGTCTAAAACTAAAATATTAAATATACATGTAAAACTTACAAATACTTAAATAAAGACATACTGATATTCAGCTGCATCCGGTTAGACTGGAAGCCGACCCCAATATAGTTGGAAAAGGCAGATGATGACATAAATAAATACATAGTGATAAAACATATAACCATGTAGGTATAATAATGCTCGTTTAATCGACATTTGAATAGAGTAAGTAATAGTTTTCAAATCTCGAATGCTAGGCGGAAGTGAGGTCCACAATCTTACAGCATGGACAGAGGTGGAATAAGAAGAAGGCAGAACTAGCCTGGGACCTGAAGAAGGACATAGGTTACCTACTTCTCATCCTGGATATTTGTATTAATAAACCGGACAAGTGTAAGTAGAACTCGCGCCCAGAGGGTTCCGTCTCAAAGCAGTGCCCGGCTGCCCGCGACTTCACTATCCAATTCCGCACTGAAGGACAAACTTAACCTTTTAGTTGAAAAACATGTTCTTCCATATATTCCACCTGCTTAATGTAAGTTTGTACGCACAATATTATGTGAATTGCCATGATATTTTTAAACCATAGACGAATTTTAGGCTCAGTAGTTTCAGAGACAAGGACCCCTCCATAAGGGAGGGAAATTACAGAGCCAAAAAATTTGAAAAAAAAAAAGTAGAAAATAGTTCTTAGTATAGATTAAAAATAGATTAGTAAACGAATAAAATTCCATGGTTTTAAAATAACATTGTAAACCTCTCAAAATTGTGTGCTCAATTTTCATCTAATTTCTTAAATCACTTCAAATGTAATTTCTTTTAAAATAAAAATAAAAAATAGATCACTAAAACAAGCCCTTTAATTTTTTATGTGACACGGAACATATTACGAAACTTAAAAAAAGTAACCCCTATATTCGAAAGTAACACGTGCGTGTTCGGGTTATGTGTACCAACAGTCTGTGGCAAACGTACAGACGTACAGATACGATTAATTCTATATCGGTTCCGTTTTTTTCATTCGGACGTACGGAACCCTAAAAATTATGAAATACAAAAGTTTTATAGTTAGTTTTATAGTGACCGCTATTGTCATTGTTTCGAATAATTTTGCAAGAATCGACCTAAACATAGCCAAGAATAAGTAAACAAAAGATTGTTATAGCAACGCTATCGTACGGTTCTATAATTCCATTTAACTTAGAAAGCCACTTTAAAACGCCGTCGTCTAATTAACGATATTTCCATCGTGGGCGGTTGATCAAGATACTGGTACGTCAGAGGGTTCCGTAATTGACATAATTTAAGTGGGTATTCCGGTCCTGAGGAGTGTCAAGTCGATTCTATAGGCGAAAATACAGTTCGACCGGCATTACTATAACGGATGACTATTTTTACCGTCTGGACATAAACAGGCTATGGGTAAGGTGAACCGAGTAGAAGTCTTATGGCACAGAAATGTCTTTTTCATTTTTCAAAAACCTAAAATGAAATTAACCAATTAATAAATACTATTCAGTTACTACAAGTATTGAATGTACAAAAAAAAGATTTTTTTTATTTTATTTTTGAGTTTGTTTCCAAAAAAATCAGCTGCTTCCTACATTTTGACGAGTAGGTAAGCGAACATAAATGGGAACAGCTGATTTTGTTTCGCGACCGATTTCGTTCATTAACCGACTTCTAAAAAGGAGGAGGTTATATGTTCGACTCCATGTATGTTTTTTTTTATGTATGTTCACCGATTTCTCCGTCAATTATAGACCTATTTTATTTTATTTTTTGTTAGTATGGTTATTCTGTCGAGGTGGTCCCATTGTCGTCAAGTTGGAATCTGATGAGAGGATCCCATGGAAATCGAGGGTAACCCTCAAATTTTATAGGCAAACCTATAGCGATTTGGGTATTTTTTAAAGTAACTTGAGCATTTGCTCTCGGAATACATCATTTGGTAAAATGGAGCTGATGATGAAGACCACAGATAATTCTAAAACTGATAATAGTGGCCACTATTTTCCGTTTTTATGATTATGATACAACTGAACAATGTAAAACGACCGTGTTTAATAATATTAACGTGGAATCTTGTAGAGCACAACTTAACGTGCTTATTTTCTGCATTTTCATTCTAAAATAATAACCAAACAAACGATGAGGGCGCCACTAGGTGGTCGGCGCCCCCTTAAGGAATCAGTATTTTTTTTTATTAAGGTAGGTACAAAGGTTTTGTAGTACCTACATGAGGGACCTTGAAAGTATGCATTATTATTACATGGTGTAGGTACAGCAAATTGTTGGATGAATCGGTGCTCAGCTACTTAGATTACTGAGTAATCTGTATTTCCCTTAGTCTATCAGTTGCCGATAGAGACGGTAAGCTTGCCAGCTTTAGCATGTTGGCATATAAGCGCATATGTATATTATGTACGTGCTAACGTGTTATCCGATTAGTGTCAAAGTGACTTAGCCAGGGCAGTAGATGACTAGCGAGAATTACTAACAGTATCACAGCCTTACTGGGAAATGATTTGATCGATTAATTCAGGGTTGGAATTCATGGCATGGAAACACGGCAGGAAATTTTGAGGTGCTGAAATTACGTAAAATCACGTCCGTTTTTTTTTAACAGTAGACAGAGATGTTGGTTTTACATCTACATGTAGTACAGTCGCCGTCAGAAATATTGTAGCAGGCAAGATACACTTGACGTTGTAAGTGTTTAGATATTTTTGGTTAGTTGTGTGTGAAATTATTGACAAGCATCTGCTCAGATATTAATGAAGTAATGAATGTTCAGATATTATTGGTAACTTGTAGTTTATGGGACTTAATGATATTTATAATTGTTCAGAAGTATTTGGGCACCTTGCCTGCTACAATATATCTGACGGCGACTTTACATCCACTTTTTTCACACACACAAACACACACACACACATACACACACACACACACACACACACACACACACACACACACACACACACACACACTCACACATACACACACACATACACACACACACACACGCGCGCGCGCACTCAGTCAACTCACCACACCAACGTTCCTTATTCTAATTTGTTTTATTTAATTTTACTTTTGGTTGGTTATCTATTTAGATATCACTGCACAACTGACTTGTAGTAGGTGGATAACTAATGAGGTAGATACGTGATACGGAGGAGACCATCTGAATGATGTTGTAAAGTTTATGACACGTGAAAAAGCTTTTACTTTAGAGTAAGAAAATTGAGGGCAAAGTCTTAAAAGCAAAAATATAAGAATAAGGTGACTTGAAACGGGGTTTCTTTAATATATTCTATCTAGCGGTTTCACGCGCTTTCACTTGAGTCCTACGGCAATTTCGATATGTAGCCATATAATACTTTTCTAAATTTTTATATACTTTTCTCTAACTTGTACCTTTTGTACAAGGTGGAGACGACAATACAACATTAAATTAAACTGCATATATAATAATTATAATAATTACATTACATTACGTTACATGTCATTTTTTTTTTTTTGCATTTATAATAATTTAGCTTTCTATTGGTCAAAAAATTGTTAAAATCGGTCCAGAAGTTTCGAAGCTTATTTGGTACAAACAAACAAACAAAAATATCGTTCCTCTTTATAATATTAGTATAGATGACATTCCCAAACTGCATCAAAAAATTTACACAAATATATCTAACAGTTTAGTCATTATTGCTAGTCAAAGATTGGCAAGATCCGTAGTCAGCCCATCGCTATTACCTATTTTGATTAAAGAAGAAAAAAAAAACTTTTTTAATTTCAATGCTAGGATTTTTTTGGTACTTCTTAAATATATTGTCATCTCCATATTGCATAAATCAATATATTTCACGTATCTAATGTATGACAAATAAAAAAAGAAAACACCTCTACAAACGTTAAAATTAGTTAGAAACCAGTTCCATACGGAAAAGGTCCCATGGGAAGTAGCTATTCTCGATATATCAAATAAATCTAAGACTTAGAACGTGAAACGTGATATAAACGGGGAAAAGCAATTGATCGATCGTTATGGAGATGTGTCGCAAACTATCCTGCCCTCAGTGCCCAAAGAATGCAGCCAGAGTGACCTCTGCGCTGCCACCAACGAAGTGGCGAAGTTTTGAGCCAACGAAATTGAATACTCTGCCGTGCCATGGAAACGAAAAAGAAGCATCGATTCTTCAAAGTAGGTGTGTAAGTGATGACAGCTCATTAAAATTAAGTTCTACAAAATAATTCATAAAAGTATGCCTTCAAAGCTTGTTACTAATTAACATGTTCAATGATCATGCTTCACAGTAAACGGCAATCCTCTTAGAAGCTCGTCCAATTAAGTTTACTGGAAATACCTATTTAATGTTAGACGGTTTTACCTAGAACCACGTTTTCTTAGCTGAAACTTCACAGTTCGACAACTGTGAAGTTTGAAATTTTGTATTAGCAAGGTTTCAGGAGATTTTCTCGTTGTGAATTACAGTCATAAGAAAGTTCGCAAAGAGAGTTCTTGGTAATGTTAAATTCAAATAGATTTTTTCTAGTTAGAATCGTGTATGATCTACCGAAGTCTCAAAACTCAAACTCAAACTCAAGTAAGAAGAAGAAGTAACTAAAGATCTCTAAAGATCGATTCTTATTTTAGCGACCGTCATTTGCTTTAGGCACTTGTTTTGTTCAAAAAGTACTTAGTGTTTTCATCATAGGTTTTTGTATATTGTCTCGAATTGCTTTTCATGTTTAAAAGCGTGTTCTTGTAAGTAGTACTTTTTGTAATTAAGGCGCCACTAGTCGATATTTTTTCCATACAAATTTCAGGAGAGTTTTGAGAGATTGCTCCACTGTTTGACATTATGCATCCAAAGTTAAACATGATATCGTTTTGACTTAGAGATATATAGTACACTTACATTTCACCAGTAGTGTTTAAGCCCCATGTAATAGGGGGCGAGCCTATTGCCAGTTACTTGTCAATATATCAGTTTTTAAACCGTTTGTCTACGATAGCTCTGATTCCAAAATGAAAAGTCAATAAACCATTTTTGACTATCGCTTACATTTCTGTGAAGTGATGAATTCAAAGTGAAATCCAACTTGTATCCACAGATTCCTTACAGAATCGCTGAAGCAATGAACCCTTAACGATTAAAATTGGATTGTGGAGGCCAGATAGGCAGTCGCTCCATGTAAAATACTGGTATTCAGCTGCATCCGGTTAGACTGGAAGCCGACCCAACTTAGTTGGGAAAAGGCTAGGCAGATGATGAAAAGAAATCTATTTTAAAATAGTTCGAATGTACGGTACCTAGGTTTACTCCGCGCGTTCGTGCTAGCCCCACTGAGCCTAACAACATTGATGAACGTCTTGCATCGAACTGGATCGATGGACGTAAGATGCAGTAGTCTCGTATTTCGATACCACTGTTTGTCTCAGGTACAGATCTATAAGCAACTGATAACTATTATATACAGTGTGGCGGTGTGTCAGGTAGGGACAGTCAGTCTAGATACATGTATCGATGAGAATTAATTTACTTGTCAACAGTCTTTGTTCAATAATATGGCGTAGCCACAAAACATAATATTACACAGTGGGAATTTTGCACGACTCATAATGCGAATCATTAGAAAGTGCTTTACGATCGATTTTTTTTTGCCTCCTTTTCGCAACTTTTTCTATTGTTATACTCCTGCTAGTACACGGAACCTACTTAATTTATATAGGTACCATTGTAAGTATAGATAATTTAATGGAGATTAATTCTGTACTTTTCAAAAATTGATTTAATGCAATAGAAACGAAGAAAAGCATTTTTCAAAAAAGCATATTTAAAAAAAAAATCTTCAATCAAGTGTTAAACCTGAAAACATTGTAGCTTTCGAAGAGTAATTTTTTAAATGTTATTTTCATCCATTGGAGGAACCTTATTGAAAATGAAATTTTAATCCAAAGTAGTTTAATTATATCTATGGTTTCTTATACGAACAAATGAGCATTATGAGTCGTGCACTATTGGATATTCCATTTTTTAAATTGTAGTTACATATTGATACAGTAACGTATTAACGTGACATCACGCCTAGTTTCCCTGAAGGGTTGGGCTGAGGTGTACCTATATTGTGCATTATAATTGATTGTTTAGGGCTCGCCTTATGCTCGATTCCTAAACATAAACGGTCGTATTGATATTGTTTTGCTTACCAATGGCTGAATTTTTTATTGCCGAACTGGGCATATAAGTAAATAGATTCGTAGGCTAATTTTACGTGTGATAGCTGCTTTCTTAGGGGAGGGTCTACTGTCCAAAGCTATGAGATAAGATACAAGAGTCTTAATTTTAACTAATAACGGTCCGTAAATTATAGGAATCGGTCATTAGAAAGAGGGCGGATTGACACCGCGCTCTTTCTAAGGCGCTAATCAGGACGCGTGGGGCGGCGGTGGGGGGGAGGGGGCTTGGTATCCTAACAACCCTGACTTGGAAGCCGTATAGTCCGCATGTTTCTATCACGTTGGGTTGTCACGTGTCAACTACAAGCGTAAGGTAAGGGGAATGCTTTAAACCGAATCAAGTTTTAATGTTTTATGAAAACATCATGGATGTAAGGAATTCAAATGAAATGAAATTGTTTATTCTGTAAATACATAGGATAACGGACTCAATTTTACAGCTGTAAAGAAACGCATAGGGGAGTGGCGCTCCGAGGGATGGGATAAGTTGATCGGCGAACTCGAGCCCACCCACCACGCCTTCTGGCAACTCCAGAGGAAGCTCCGCTCCTCTGAAGAGGCCACAGTTCCTCCCCTCACACGCCCCGACAAAACGGTCGCTTTCGAAAACCTCGAAAAGGCCGAATGCCTAGCCGACAGCCTAGAGGCTCAATGCACTCCCAGCTCTCAACCAGTAGACAGAGCGCACCTCGACGAGGTGAACGCTGAAGTCGAACGGAGAGCCTCCCTCCCGCCAGTCGAAGACCCTGATGATCCTCTGCCTCCCGTCACTCCCGACGAAGTGCAAGACATCATAAAAGGGCTCGCAACCCGCAAAGCCCCCGGTTCGGACGGTATCACCAATAGGGTGTACAAACTCCTCCCCGCCCCCCTCATACTGCTCATGACCGCCATCTTCAATGGCGCCCTGAGCAACAACATCTTCCCCCAAATGTGGAAAGAAGCCACAGTCATAGGCATCCCTAAGCCAGGCAAGCCCAAGTCTGAGCCCTCCAGCTACCGCCCCATCAGTCTGCTCAATGTTTTCGGCAAAGTCTACGAGAGGCTTATTTATAAGCGCCTCAAAGACTATGCCGAAGCAAAGAGCCTCATCCCCCCCGAACAGTTCGGTTTTCGCACGAAGCATTCGTGCATCCACCAGCTCCACCGCATAGTCGAGCACATTAGCGCTGCTTTTCAGCGAGGTGCTTCGACAGGCGTCCTGTTCTTCGATATAGCGAAGGCGTTCGACAAGGTCTGGCACAATGGCTTATTATATAAGCTGTACCTGCTAGGTGTGCCAGACCGTCTCGTGCTCATCTTACGAGATTTTCTGTCGGACCGCACTTTCCGCTACCGTATCGAGGGCGCTCTCTCTCCCCCTCACCCCATCCGCGCCGGAGTCCCCCAGGGTTCCGTTCTGTCTCCCCTCATTTTCACCCTGTTCACTAGTGACATCCCGAACAGTAAAAAGGCACAGTTGGCGCTCTTCGCCGACGACACTGCCATTTACTGTTCGGGTGCCAACCAGTCATCCATAGCTCGAAACCTCCAAACCTCCGCAAGCGCCTTGAGCGATTGGTTCCGGAAATGGAGAATCGAGGTCAACCCCGATAAGAGTCAGGCGGTCATCTTCTCGAGACCGCGTAAACGACCCCCCCCCCTCCCGCGCCCGATCTCTATGTACGGCAAGCCGATCCCCTGGGGAAAGCGAGCCAAATACTTAGGTGTCATCCTAGACCACAACCTCACCTTCAACGAGCACATAAAGACGGCGCGTTCGCGCGCCTCTTTCGCTCTCGGTAGGCTCCACTCTATGATAACTGCCCGCAGCAAATTGTCACTCAAGTGCAAATTGCGCCTCTACACCGCGGTCATCCGTCCCATCATGACCTATGCTTGCGTAGTCTTCGCACACGCCAAGCCGCGATTTTTGCATAAAATGCAAACCCTCCAGAACCGTTTCCTCCGAAAGGTCACGGGAGCCCCCTTCTATGTCCGAAATGTGAATCTGCATCTAGATCTCAGACTCCCCACCATCCAGCAGTTCATGAAACGCCTTTCCAAGCGCTTCTTTGACTCTGCCATAAAGCACCCCAATCCCCTGATTGCGGCGGCCTCCCGATACACTCCCTCCCGCATAAGTAGGATTCGCCGACCAAGGCATACCCTCACTGTCCCCGACGACGCCACTACCCTCCTCCAGGAGAGCAGTAAGGCCACTAGTACTCTCAGACGACAACACAATCACAAGCTCAGACATCCGTCCTTCCGTCCTCGCCGCCGAGGCCCGTCGCGACGTCCCGCACCATCACCGTGCCCGCCCCGACCCTTGCTCGAGCCAGCCCGCGCAGCTGAGCCTGTAGTTTTAAATTCGCCCCTAAACACCAATAATAATACCGATCCAGCCTGTCCCTTGCTGTCCTCTTCCAGCGACGCCCTGAGCCGAGGTCCGAACCCCGCAGGGGGTTACCCTTAGCGCTGTCGCTTAGTTTTTAAGTTATTGTTTGCCCTGGCTGGAGGCCTTAATTCGAGGCATCCACAGGAAAGTCCGGTTAAGCAGTAGCCATCCTCATAAAGGATGAACTGCGAGATGCCATTGTTAAAAAAAAAAAAAAAAAACTCAATTTTACACGTCAAATAATTAAAAAAAATATAGGCTACATGAGGTCGGCGTTTCCTATCTGACTACTCTAAGAATAAAGGTCGAATATTGGTCAGATCATGTAGATTGTCTGAAATGGTCTTTTAACACGTTGACTGACGTTGACTGACGGCAACAGACACAATAGAAAATCCATTGTTCGCGGTCACCGGTACCACACAGATTTGAGTGGATCAGTCCATTCAGTGAAAGCATTTGTCAGTAATCGTGTAGCACAACTCAGATATTAATTAATTGTAATGGTAACACTATTAATATAAGGTTTTTTTTTAATTATTAAAGTGGTGAAAAATAGAGTTGAGACCTTCTAAAAATAATATAAATATATGAATATAATAAAATATTAAAAATATAATTATATAAAATAATATAATATTAAATATAATTATGAAATATTTAAAATATAAATAATGTATTATGTTATAAATTCTCTTTAGTGAGTGATTGCGTACGGGTTTAACCTAAACAGGGTCTGTTTACGCTTTCTGCAGATACTTTAGGAACAGATCGTCCCTTCTCTCTTTCATTTAATAGCCTTGTAATCGTAAACATATAGCTTTGATAGAAGTGCAACCTAAATGGAATGCGTCCTGTTGAATGCAGATCCAAACTTCTGCTTTCAATCTGAATCAGCATTGGTATCGTTCAGTGAAATGGGACTAAGAGACAATGTGGGATGGTTGGAATACACGAGGGACTAAGCTCTAGGACTGAACTTTGGTTTGACATGACACAAATGGAAAAAGAGGGTTTGTTTAAGTCGATATGTTGGTAAATGATAAATGATTTTATTTCTGTAAGTAGATTTGTACAAACACTTTGACAGGTCAATCATATTTTTAAGAACTATGAGGTCGGCGTTTCCTATCTGACTATCTAAGAAGAAAGACCGAAACCAAACTCAGAGGTCACTGTCTCTTTTAAAGTCCAGACACAATCTTGGTCGGGACATGAGAAGACCCTGTAGATAGGTGTCTAAAATGGTCTTTTGAGGGAAGCACCACACAGATTGAGTGGCCTGTCCAGTCAGTGCACGCATTTGTCAAAAATCGTGCAGCTCAACTCAGAACTTGAGGAGCTCAACGATTCGACGAACAATACCAAAGAAAGGACATTTAGGTAGGCCGCGTAAATGACTCAAACTGCCAGATCATGATTAAAACTAACTAAGAAGGAAAACAGAAAAAGAAATGACCCACATAGTCCTCACATTCACAACAATTAAATAAAAAATACTTTACAAAGTAAATAATATAATAATAGTATAAGGTCTTAGTGGACAAATTTCCAAAAAAAAAAACACTCTGTCTGTGTGTTAATGTAAACTTAATTTTATTTTACGTACAGTCTTTCCACAGTTATTTTAAGTCTGATTTTGCATCACTGTTAAAATCACAGTGATTTTTATGTACATTAAAATAGGGTAGATGTTGCGTTGCTGCTATTAGACGTAAAATAAATCAGATATAGTTATTAAAAGTTTTTTTTCGTAACCGTTTCGTGTCAAATACTTAAATACAAAATTTTACTGTTCCCCAAAAAAATAAGATAATACAAGCATTATTGAATATTCAACAACGACTACGTAAAATTATTATTAAAAAAAAGTTGATAACTTACAACTCCGCTACGAATTCTCGTAGCAGATTATCTATCATGCTACGACGGCGTAGCCGCTACGCCGAGCAACGTATCATGAGTGATTTGACCAGCTACAGAAACAGAAAAAGAGAGAGATATACCTTGCATTGTGATGTGTTAGCCCAGGTGCGCACAGGCGGTTTTTAGAATGACGATTTTTTGTGTAAGTATAATTATAATTTCACCACCACTGCTCTCAAAACGGTGAAGGAAAACATCCTGAAAAAACCGAACCAACAAATTCGAAGTCATGTGGCATCTACCAACCCGCACTGGGCCCGCATGGTAGATTACAGCCCATTCCCCTCTCGAAGAAATAAATAAGCCTGTGTCTCAAAGTGGGAACATTATAGGCTGATTATACTAAACATTGAGACTACAACAGAGAGCATCCGAGCTCGTCAAAAATATACAGTGTTGAATTTTTTACTCTTGGCGCCACTGCGCCACTGCGCATTGAAAATCCAGTGTGCGATAAAAAGTCACCCGTGTGTACGAGGGTTTACTCAGAAAGACGTAGGTTCGGAAAACGTGACCGCAGTCTGAAAGCTCCGAAGTCCGAAGTCGAAGGAATGCTTATTGCGTGGAAATTATAACAAATCTATTTTGAGTCAACAATATTTAATAATTTGTAGACTCAAAATAGATTTGTCACAATTTTTTTTTTAAATTTTATTAGGATAATGACATAGACTCATACAAAATCATTTTTTGCAGAAATTATTCAGACGATATTTTTCATCAATATCTGAAAAACTAGCAGCTGCTGGAAGTTGAAAAGCTTACTAATAGAAACACTATTCATTATTCCAAATATTGATACCTTCATGTGTAACGAAATCAGAATGTCTTTATGGGAAAATTTGGTTTAAATGTTTAAAATTAAATAACTCAAAATATGTTCACTGTGGGTTGTAACAACACGGTCCAATTATTGTATGGTAATGAGCAATGGTGGCCCACGGTGGTAACGGCCCCAACTTAGGAGTTTTATGTCATGGTTTCGAACCCAGCCAGGCGCTTTACTTTGTGTAAATAATTTCATCGCCACTGCTCTCAAAAACGGTGAAGGAAAACATCGTGAAGAAACCGGCCTGTCCTAGGGAACCAAAAAAAAAAAATCGAAGACATGTGATCTACCAACCCGCACTGGGCCCGTGTGGTAGGTTATAGCCCACTCCTCCTCTAAGAGAAGATGCCTGTGTTCCAGCAGTGGGAGCACTATAGGCTGATTATGCTATTTAAATATATTTTAGCTCAATACATACCATAAGCTATGTATTGAGTTAAAATATGAAATCTGAATAAAAATGATGGTCTGATAGTGGCACAGTCCTTTCTGTTACAAAATAAGCCATGCCACACAAAGGTAATTTGAATAGAGAAGTTTTTTACCTCCTAACAAACAAAGCTTCCTTTTTATCTTGCCAACGGTTAGACTGGACAGAAATAAAAAATGTGGAAGGCTAATTAAATTGCAAAGAAAAAACCCGTCTCCCGTACTTCCTTTGAATTCTTTGTGAGCGACAAGTATGCATGTAGACATGAGTTATTCAACACAGTTAATTACGCTAATTGTTTTCCTCTTCACAGAATTTAATAAAGTCACAAATATGTATACCGTAAAATGAACTTAAAGAATTTAATTACAAAGTGTACACGTAGCTATGTACAATCAATCCAGCTGATGAACAAAGGAAAATAAACTGTATTGTTTGGAGGTATGTTTGAAAATTGTGTGCTCAAAGTTGTAATAGGAGATGAATTCGATGCGTAGGTAGTTCACGACGGGAGTTTAAAAGGAACTATTTTCAGTTATGTTACGGGACCGCGCAAACTACCTCCCCCCCCCCTCCCGCGCCCGATCTCTATGTATGGCAAGCCGATCCCCTGGGGAAAGCGAGCCAAATACTTAGGTGTCATCCTAGACCACAACCTCACCTTCAACGAGCACATAAAGACGGCGCGTTCGCGCGCCTCTTTCGCTCTCGGTAGGCTCCACTCCATGATAACTGCCCGCAGCAAATTGTCACTCAAGTGCAAATTGCGCCTCTACACCGCGGTCATCCGTCCCATCATGACCTATGCTTGCGTAGTCTTCGCACACGCCAAGCCGCGATTTCTGCATAAAATGCAAACCCTCCAGAACCGTTTCCTCCGAAAGGTCACGGGAGCCCCCTTCTATGTCCGAAATGTGAATCTGCATCTAGATCTCAGACTCCCCACCATCCAGCAGTTCATGAAACGCCTCTCCAAGCGCTTCTTTGACTCTGCCATAAAGCACCCCAATCCCCTGATTGCGGCGGCCTCCCGATACACTCCCTCCCGCATAAGTAGGATTCGCCGACCAAGGCATACCCTCACCATCCCCGACGACGCCACTACCCTCCTCCAGGAGAGCAGTAAGGCCACGAGTACTCTCAGTCGACAACACAAAAACAAGCTCAGACATCCGTCCTTCCGTCCTCGCCGCCGAGGCCCGTCGCGACGCCCCGCACCATCACCGTGCCCCCCCCGACCCTTGCTCGAGCCAGCCCGCGCAGCTGAGCCTGTAGTTTTAAATTCGCCCCTAAACACCAATAATAATACCGATCCAGCCTGTCCCTTGCTGTCCTCTTCCAGCGACGCCCTGAGCCGAGGTCCGAACCCCGCAGGGGGTTACCCTTAGCGCTGTCGCTTAGTTTTTAAGTTATTGTATGCCCTGGCTGGAGGCCTTAATTCGAGGCATCCACAGGAAAGTCCGGTTAAGCAGTAGCCATCCTCATAAAGGATGAACTGCGAGATGCCATAGTTAAAAAAAAAAAATACATACATAAACCCATTCAAAAACTCCTCTTTGTTCCGTCACGAATTGAAGCCAGAATTTATTTAAAATATCGCGGGCTTCCTGTCAAAGCATCACGTTTGTACAACAGTACATGCCTCGTTTTAAGCCACGATCAATATTACGCCCGCAGTTATTTTCACAACAACTATTATGAATATTAATCCCACGTTTTCAACGAAAATTTTAATTTACATTTTCATGAAACCCGTCGTTGTGTGTTTTACTCAGAAATGTGTCATCATTATTTCCTAAAAGTCTTTATTGCTTTCATTTCAGATGTAATTATCATGCATTCAACGTTTATGTCCCGTACATAATTTTTACACAGTAGCTCATTATCGACTGCTTTAAAATTCATTCGAAACGTGGTCCCACGAGCAACTTTTGTCGCTGCCACCACTAATTTGTCATACAAACTTTCAAGCCCTTGTTTATTCAAATGAATGAACCGATTTTAATGAAACTTCATACGCATAACCAGGATACAAAGGTCTAAAAAGTTAGTTAAGAATATTTTCAAAATTTCTTATTTAAAAAAAAATAACTGGTAATCTCTGTTTCTATGGAAAATTTAAAATCCGTAACACTAGTTTTCAAAAATGTTCTTAGATAACTTTTTAGACCTTGCCTTGCATATGCGTACGAAGTTTCATTAAAATCGGTTCATTCATTACGGAAAACAAGGGCTTGAAAGTTTGTATGAAATGCGTACGTCGTAAACGCTCTTACAATATATTTTTAATAGTTTTTATATCATTGTTCCTCTCAACCAAAGCACCTGACACCTAATCTCTTCACCACCCTTGGTCGACTGGTAGAGAATGACCTAAGACATTAAAGTCCGTCTTTTTACCTTTTTTGTGTGCGAAAAGTTTGAATACCTAAATAAATAGAAAGAGCATTATTGGTATTTACTTGCCCACTACCGTATTGGTAAGTGTCCTAATTCTCAAAAAAACTCACTTTTTAAGAAGGAGAAAAGGAGAGCATTTTGAAGTATCTTAAGACGTTAAGTTTTTCGGCGGCATAGGTTATATTTCTTGTTTAACTTCCCGTTAAAAATGGTAAGTTTTACCTTTTCGTCAACCCGATCAAAACTGATAAGTTTTACCTTTTCGCCAACCCGATTATTTCCCAACATCATCTGTCATGTCCTCGAATTTACTGGCACATTTCAGATTCATTGGATGCAAGCATCGCACGCTACAAAATGGCCGTCAGTCAACCTGACAATGTGTTGATGAAGCCTCTCATACATTTGTATGTATGTACGTGTATGTTGCGATTTTCTATAGTATTGATCCTTAGCATCTACTCTTACCGGGTTATAGTGAAGAAAACTTTGTAGGAAAAGGATTAAATTATAACAAAACCATTTGACGTAAATGCTTTTACATCAATTTAATAATAAAGGGTGGAATACTTTCATCTATTATAATTGCTACGTTACAAATAAAAAAAAAAAAATATCTAATAAAGAAATCTTTTATTTTTCAGTTCCTGTGTATGCAATCAGCCTATTATGTTCCCACAAGTGGGACACAGCTCTTCTCTCTGTGAGAGGGAGTGGGCCGTAATCCACCACGCGAGCCCAGTGCGGATTGGTAGATTGTACATCTCTTCGAATTTATGGACATGCCGGTTTCCTCACGATATTTTCCTTCACCGTTTTGAGAGCATTGGTGATGAAATAATTTACACAAAGTAAAGCGCCTGTCTGGGTTCGAACCTATGACCTACAACTCGTAAGTTGCGGCCGTTACCACTAGGTCGCCACTGTGTCTGTGCTTAAAGATTATTTAGGAGTTTCTTGAGATAAGCGCGGTCTTACCTTTAATTCCACTCTATGCTAAAGAAAACCTTTCTCCAAAACAACCGACTTCCAAATAAACACGACAAAGTGAAAAATAACTATAATTTCGGAAGTCGGTGTCGCTGGTTCAGCATTTTCGTTTTTGCCACCGACTTCCGAAATGAACGTAATTTTTCGCCTAGTTTTTCTTGGAAGTCGTTTTTTTTAACCTTTTATTTTCCACTGTTTAGTTGTACCTACCCCACACAAATGTGTATAGCAGTACTTACTTGCTATGTAAATATCAGTGACAGGTAGTTATTATAACAGCGTCAATATAAACTAAGTGGATAAAATACGTATTGTTGAAGATAACTCAAAAACTACCCAAGCATAGCATATAGAATTTATATTTGACCACACCTGAGGCATACTCTATCCATTAAAAAATACAGAATGTTTGGAATCGATCCACAAATATCAATGTCAATAATATCGCGTAACATACCTACAAAAAAAAAAACATACATTCGAATTGAGAACCTCCTCCTTTTTGAGGTCTGTTAAAAATGTATAGGCGACAAGACCCTTAAGTCTTGAAATAATTCTAAACTTCCTTTCGAACGAGTCCTCAAATTCCTCCCAGCATATCCACCTGAGCAAGGACACAGATCACAAGGCATTCCTGACATAATCGCAGCGCAGACGATGCATCAATCTCAGTAAGATTGCGTACGTGACTCCGGTGATCCTTCATTCTGTCAGTTACAGCCTCATAGTTGCCGTATCTGTCCTGTTATTGTAGTTAGGTCCTGACCTAACATGTCCTAATATGTAGGAGGTTGGTTTAGAAACTGAGGACCTATACTGTGTGAAAATCTCACCTTCACAATTTAGGTAAAGTGAGCTGTTGGAAGTGTGTCATCACTTCATCAGATGGTGATATTTTTAAAGAGTACACCGGCTGATTATGATTTGGTGACATCAATATTCTAAGCTTTTGCACCATTTTACATACCTCCGTGCCTCGGAAAGCACGTAAAGCCGTTGGTCCCAGCTGTCATTCGTGGATCTTTGACAGTCGATACGGGTCATCAGAAGCCCGAAAGTCTGAAAACCGGTCTTACCAAGGCGTTTCGTATTACCCAGTATCTAGACCAATGGCAATCGCTTTTAAAGCGTTACGTATTTCTATAACGACTTTCAAAAGGATTGACGTAAGCTCTTCTCTCAGTCCCATACTTTAATTACTTTTCATCATTCGCTGATAGAATTAAATTTTGTCTAATTCGTTAAATGTGGTGCCTAAGGTTAATGTCTTATTAACTTTGTGTAAATTATTTAATCAGCACTGTTCTAAAAACGATGAAGAAAAACATCGTGAGGAAACCGACATGTCCTAGAACCAAAAAATCTAAAAGATGTGACATCTACTAACCTGCACTGGGCACACGTGGTGAATTACCGCCCACTCCCTCTCACAGAGAAGACGCCTGTGTTCTAGTAGTGGGAACTTTATAAGCATAGACTAACGAAAAAAAAAGATGAGAAAGTAAAAAAAAATTAGACACATCAAACATCAATTTTAGGTTTTCATCATTCTGTCCTTCACAACAAACCTCTCTATTAGATACGTTATTTAAAAACGGACCAATTAGAGAGATCCAGATGGATCAACAATGAGGCAGAATAGATATTGCTTTTTGCGACGTAACTGCGTAGTTTCGATGTCATGAAAGCTTTTCCAGACACGACACGTCACGCCATCTGTCGAGAGTATCACGAAAAGCTTTTAAATAAAATGCCGACGTGTCATGTGTAATAATGGGTTGTAGTTGTTTTTCGTATCGATATCTTGAAAAATATAGGAAGGTTTATAATTAAGTTTTTTCTTTAGTTTGATTAACAAAATGAGTTAGCGTTTTTGGTGGCTTTTAGCCAACAATACAAGTTTCATAGTTACGTTAGAACTCAAGTCGAATATGGAAAATATGGCAACTTAATAAAAACTCTTCATGGAGATCATGAAGAGTTTTTTTTTCTTAAAGTAGTTAGGTATACCAAAATTTTTTTTTAGATCACATATTTTTTGATCACGATGTTTTTTTCAAACCTTATGAAATGAATAAAATTACAGATATAAATGTAGTCAATAAAGAATATTCTATCTTTAATCAAAGATTTCTTTAAAAGCACCTTTGAGTTCGAGTATTACTTTTGGCAACTTAATTATGTACCTACTCAGCTTTTTGGCAAGTGAAACAGTTAGGTAAGTAAAGTGCAATTGCGTGTTTTTTAGATAAACGATATTACGCTCATGTTAATTAAGCATGTAAAGTACAGACGCCAGCACATCAACCTACTACAATCTGTCAAATTTCTTTGATAGATTTTCAACTTTATCGCTAAAGTATAAGGTTCAAAGTTGATTGGTAAATTTTGACAGTTTCGGGTAGGTTGATGTGCTGGCGTCTGTACCTATTAGGCTTCTTTTTTTTTCAAAATCTTTTATTCGTTTATTTATTTAAAACACATACACAAAACAATACATGACAGAATAACTGAATAAATCATCCATTAGCTGAAAACTCATCTGGATTGGGAATCATTAAATATTCCAGTAATTTTCAAACTGAAATGCTAGTTAAGCCGGATTAACGCTGCAATGTATAAAGTAATCCTACCCCGGAGTGCTTCGTGTTCGCACTAAAGCCTGCCCTAAAGCTCTGAAACACGTTGGAAATTAATCGAGTTTTTCGAACTCGATCGGCTGGTAGCAAAAAAATCCATAAAGTATACATTTTATACAATGTGTGTAAAACATCAGCTTATACTAAAATTAGCTATTTCGCTAGCTCTTCAGACTTGATGGGTATCGATATCACACGGTAAAATGAAATAAAATGGGATTTGTTGTATTTTTTTTTGTAGTCAACGACCGCTGGTATGTTGTTGAAGTATGAGTTGAGATAAATAAAATCAAAAGTCATTTATTCAAACTAGGCACTCAGCACTTTTCGAACGTCAAAATTACAAAAAACAGTCCCCCAAAACGCCCGCCCTTCATCACTTCCTAGTGCTTTCGCTGGGGAGAAGAAGTGGCGCAACAAACACCCCAGCAGCACAGCTGTCTGTTCAGATATAAAATACTTGATTGTATACAATACTAGGTTTGCAAAGTATCTAATTAACATTACAGGACACAGAACATTCAATAAAATTATTTGTCTGTGAAGCATTTACAAAAAAATAACAGATTTTTAAACTGATATTTCAAGAGAATACACTAATTGCGGTCGATGACCCAAAAAAATCATCATGTATATTTCTTTTTTGTTTTATAAATTTTTGATAATCGATATCTAAACATGATTAAACAAAAAAGAACCAATCACGTCTGCGGAGTTTCGCTAGCAAATTTTAGTTGATCCTGATGTCGATCCGAAATAAAGGGCCTCACTGATGGCAGAGACATCCATCAACAAATTAATAATCGTTCAAATAAGTAATGATGCAGTATTTTGGACCTAAAATCGCGGTTCTGACTCTGAAGAGCGAGGTGTTGGAATTTTTGTATTATAGTGGTAGTAGTAGTAGTCACACTTGATCAACGAAACCTTTGTAGCAGTAGCTAACAGTAATAAGTAGTAACCAGTATTACGAAATTTATTTAAATCTAGTAATAGCTTCTTTACTCATTTTCTAATTGGTCTGATGCAGATCATTTTACTGAAACTGGTCGTACTTACTGAGTTCAGTTTGTTTATTGAAGTAAAAATTATTTTTGTCTAAAGTAATAAATTTATACCAAATATTTAATTTGTAATGAAATCCACAAGCCACTATTTCTTTGTTACCAAATGTTGAAAGCAGTCATCAAAGCTACTACTAACGCCACCTAGCGCAGATTACCGTATGCGTCTGTTCACGGATTATGCGTCAGTTCGTGTTAGTTCTAGGCTTAAAGCAGAGATGTCACTGTATTAAGCTTTTCGTTGTTTGTGTGATGATTTTTGGTGTTTCTGTGTTGACATGGTGCCATGATGGTGTGTCCGCGTATGCTAGTAATAAGTTCGAAAAATATTAATAGGTACGTACTAAGAAGCCCAATTTATTTAGAACTATTAAGCGAAGTAATCCTACTTGTTTTCGATAAACTTCATCCAATGAAACAAAATAACCAAACACTTGAACAATAAAATAAATAACTCGCCTTGAATACGATAGGTAGGGTAATTCTATTACTTTTTGGTAGGTATAATTCTATTACTTTTTGGTACTAGTTTAACTACTTATACATACATCTGTTGCTTATGTATGTACGTGATGTTCGCCAAAATCAACTGTGATTTAAATAGCATCTCTTCGTTGACAGAGCATTAAGAGTTTTTACTTAGTTTGCCAAGTGGAAAGTTTTTTTTTTTTAAATAAATTCGATAGTAAGTTTGTTTGTTTGTTACGCTTTCACGCTAAAACGGCTGAACGGATTTGGATAAAATTTGGCACATAGGTAGACCATGACCTGGAAAAGGACATAGGCCACAGGGCCTATGGCCATAGGGGGGGACTTCGTCTGCGATCCAAGATGATAAGTACCTATATCATCTTGGATCGCAGACGAAGTCGCGGGCAACAGCTAGTGAGATATACAGGGTCTTGTTATGTTGCTATGGTTGAAGTAAGTAGGTACTCAGTTACACAGTACGTTGGTAATGGTGTGCAAATGGCTATTGTAGACTTGTGTTTGACAAATATGTCACTTTATAAGAATAATGATGTGGTCAACGATGGTGTAGCCACCTACGTTTTTCTAGCGCTAAGTCAGGGGAGTAAATTGTATATCAAATTGACTATCCACTTAAATTGTCTGTATATAAAATTATTTTGATAATGTATAATGTATAATATTTTCTAAGTAGTTTATTTTCAATACACGATTAGCTAAAATATCCCTAGATTGTGTTGATGTGTGTTGAAATGGTACATTTATATTGCTAAATGACTTAAAATCAGTGCCAATTCAGTCAGCTGAATTGACTAAGGTAACGAACACGTGTGATTTTGACACTTGTTAGGTATAAGCAAACGGTTTTCCGAATAAAATACTTATCGAGTTTCTTCCGAGCGAGGGAATAATGAAAATTAAATTTTCAATTCGTTTGGAATCGACATGTTTGAAAAGTTAGCGACAGCGGTATACTGGAGTCGCACAATTCATCTTTACGAGGATATAAGCAATATTTAAGGTTTTAAATTCTGAAACTTTCCATGTTGAATAAATAATTAGGTATTGAAAATATTGCAATCTCAAAAAAAGAAATAACGGAATAAATGTATGAATAATGAATAAAACCTAACTCTTGAAAGAACACAAAATTGAATGAATTAATTCAATGTTGAAATTTAGGCCATGGAGAGGTAGAAATGGTCACGCCATTTACAATTATTAGCTTTGAGTGATTTTCCTCATTATTTTGTTTTGAAATGTCGATTTATGATCTTAAGAAAATAAACGACAAATATTAAATTTATGACATTTTTAATTTCTCATCCAAAAACTAATTTAGACAAAAAAACAACACACAAAAAATACAAATACATAAAAAAACACACAAAAAACATAAACAACAACATAAACATTAACACAAACACACACACATAAACATTTGCCTTAATAACTAAGTTAATCGGAAATTCTCAACTAAAATAATGTGTACACCTTGATTTTCCTAAAATTCCAGAAGCAGTATTGTGTTCTTAGTAAAACAATAATAAGTTGAATTAAAACGTTTTCCTAAAGTTTCGTAGAGCACGTTTTGTTACGTCATATTAAATCAAATGGTTTGGGACAAATAATACTTATGCTGGCCTAATTAAGTACCCAATTTGCCCTAAGCAAATACTAGGGGTCGGGACGACCCCCATCCTTGTTACATAAGGGTTTCATGCGCTTGTTTGCGCATTGCCTGATACTGTGTGCAATAATACTTAAACTAATATATCCGACTTGATTTTTCCACAAGCCATGTATGCCTATCATTTCAAATCCCATCGTATCGCCCATACGGTTGATATTGACAGCCAAATTTAATGTGGTCCGTATGAATAATAATAATTAATTTTATTTCTCTGATCATCATCATAAACAGTAGGTACAAAGCCAATTTTCACTACAAAGAGACTGGTGTCTGTTTTAGGTTAAACCGGTATTACAGATCACCACGCTGACCCTCCGTCGGACATTTATCCTATCACATATTAACTGCATTCAATTTTCATACAAGATGAATTCAACATAATAGCAGAAGCTAGCTAATTATATGTGACGACGATACACCTAGAATAAAATTACTAAGTATACTACTCCAGGTAAAATAATTAAAAATGAAGCCATGACAGATGAATTAATTATGTTTATAGATACAATAATATAGTGCTTACATATTTACAAACATTGTAAAAATAGACGATTTTCCTAAAAATTCTAACAAGTAATAAGTCAGTGTATGAGTTAAATGGATAATACCTTCTCCCTCAGTGTTCACATCCTTGATAGCCCGGAGTAGGTAAGTCCCAAGACATTCCTTAGACCTTACACAAATTGTACAATTAACTTCACGTCAAACACCAAACACCAGTGAATGATAGAATAATAGGCACTAGGCCCGGCAAGACAAACGCCCTCCACAGAGCCAATTATCAGCCAGTTAGCCTAATAATTACAAATCAAGATCATCAAACGACTCATGAATATGCGACCGAGAATTAATTTACTGTGAGACACACAAGGGTTGCCCTTCATTCTGATTAATTAGGCCTAAGGCCTTACTATGTACAATACTATTGGCACTTGATTGGTATAGACACGTGACATATAGGGCTATTAGTTTCAAAGGTTTTCAATCAGAGTTGTTCAGAAACGGAATAACATGGCATTTTAGGAAGGATAGATTTGTCGTACTGCCTACTATGTTCTCCTATAATTATATCAACATGTTCATTCAAACATAGCTATTTACAACCATACTACAAGCTATCATATCAATGACACATTTCGAAAACCTGATATTATTTACCCCAGACAGCGGTCGTCTATTTGATTCAGGGCTGATTTTACCAGTCAGATATCTTTAATCCGTGGAATAAAAATTGATGTCTGACAGTTCTATGATGGAAATACTATAGAAAATTCACTCAGGATACTTATTCCAAGAGTTTGGTGAAATTCGCTCTTAAACTGAGAAAATTTTCGGGATGGACTTGTGAACAGCATTTAGAGGACTCCTACGATAACATTTAATGATGTTCGAACGGTACGGAAGCGTACCGAGTGATTGTGATACCTATGCTGGTATGTAAAGATTAACGTAAGTATGTAAGGAAGCAAAGAAAACAGAAAACTTAGGTAATGTCATGAAAAACGTCTGCATAGCCAAACATTTTATGATGTAGGCACTAGCTCTCACCCTCATTAATGTCAATAACCATCCAACGGGATCGTAGTACAGAGGCCAGCACATCAACCTACCCCAATCTGTCAAATTTTCCCAATTGAATATAAAACTTATTCGTTTGTGGTAAAGTTGAAAATCTATCAAAGAAATTGGACAGATTGGGGTAACTTGATGTGCTGGCCTCTGTACCAGGATAAAACTTGCTGGGGAACGATTTTTACAGGGGTAGGCAGATGACTACATCTGCCTACCCTTTTCCCAACTATGTTGGGGTCGGCTTCCAGTCTAACCACCGGATACAGCTGAATACAGCGGAATACCAGTATTTTACATGGAGCGACTGCCTATCTGACCTCCACAACTCAGTTACTGGGTAATACGATACCCCTTGGTAAGACTGGTTGTCAGACTTTCGGGCTTCTGACTACCCGTAACGACTGTCAAAGATCCACGAATGACAGCCGACACCAACGGCTTAACGTGCTTTCCGAGGCACGGAGAGGTCTCGGTATCTAAATATGGTCACCCATCCACAGACCAACCGCGGCAAGCGTAGCTTAACCTGATCTATCGACCTGTGCGGCTGTTATTATTTAGCCACGGGCCCACCACTGTTTGCGGTAGTACGCAATGTAACACGCAAAACATTGTGCTTATGGGTGCATGCAACGGTATAGGGGTCGTGGGGGTTTTTAAAGTTCTGTTTAAAAACCCCAAAAATTAATAAAATACAATAATACATCTTCTATACTACAGTATTAATTAAAGCTGAAGAGTTTGCTTGTTTGAACGAGCTACTCTCTGGAACTGCCAGAGGGTCATTTAAAAATCTTTCTGTATTTCATAGCCTGCAGGTTATTTCACATCACGCTAGGACCCTTAGGAGCTGACCAAAGAAAAATGAAGGCGAAAACGATGCAATAGCGCAGGCAGGCGATGCGATGCGTCGGGGTGGGTCGGGGGAACAAGAAATTACACGCGGACAAAGTCGCGGGCAGAAGTTAGTGTTTTATACACGGCATGTTTTTGATAAGACTTGTTACGTGAGGGTTACTTTAACCTCTAAATCTGCAACCTCCAGCATCTTCTAAGATGGTAATCTAGAGCAATTTGCGGAGGATTATAACTTTGGTTTGCTAACGGCAGGAATAATTTCATGCCCAATTTTGTGTCGCATAGCTTGAACAAAATGTAATCATTTACGTCTAATTTATTCGCTTGCTAGAGTTCTTTACGATCAAACGTCTGTACCTAAAAGCAGGTTTACACGAAGCCAGCGCTGGCCGTCAGTTAGACTGGCTGCCAGTGCTAGATTGGTATTGGCCTCTTGTAAATATTTTTTTACTAGGCCAGCTCTGGTATGAATAAGAAAATGCGCCCGTTTATTTTTGTAGCTAGTGATGTCCCCCCGCGCCAGCGGTGGAACTCGTGTAAACGATTCAGGCCATTTGCTGGCTCGTGTCCTAAAGAGCACTTGTGTTTGGTTTTTCAACTCCCCTTGTTATAACACAGTTAAGTTCTTTAGACATTTCTTTTTTGATTGAGTATCGCGTATAGCCAAGAACGCTTTTGAAGTTTACTACTCAGAAACAGGCTAAAAGATGTAAATTGAGAGAGGTCAGGTACTCACGGGATGCTGGGAGCCAGGAGATCACCACACTGTATCACTAGCAGTCGTATTTCACAATAATTTGGTGATATTTCACAAGTGCAAGTGGCAGCGAATTTAAAACAGGGAGGAAAAGGACGGACTGGGAAAGCATCCCGAAGCCTGTTCATTTTTTAATTTTAACAGCCAGAATGATCCAGAATTCCTTTTTAGGGGTGCCGTTCTCATAGGGTGCCAATGGGACCCTATTACTAAAGCTCCGCTGCCTGTCCGTCCATCAGTCAAGACAAATTTCAAGTGTCTACTTATTACGGTTCAAAGACAGACCCTGTGACAGACTGTACAAGAAACCCCTTTTTTTATGTTGTGTAGTGTTTTCTATTTAGACAAATGTGCGTACATACGCCAACACATCAAGCTACTACAATCTGTCAAATTTCTTCAATTGATTTTCAATTTTATCGCTACAACATAAGGTTCAAGGTGGATTGGGAAAATTTGACAGTTTCGGGTAGGTTGATGTGCTGGCGTCCGTGCAAGAAAACTGTAGAAATGATTGGGCCTGTTTAAACAACACCGTCAAGGCCACCGCACTGGCTTCATGTAAACCTGGCTTAAAAAACAGCTGAGTAAATAGAACTGTTAACTTTAAGAATCTAGACTTTAGTTTAAAATTACTGAACCAAAAAGTTCTTTGAAGTCGATAATTATATGCGTGAGTTAGTTCTGAAAAGTCCTGTGTGAAAGGGTGATGATTTGAAAAGTTGTGGATGGAACTTTTATCCTCTTATCCTATCTTAAAAATTTGTGCTGACTTTAACGGTTGAAGGCATCGATTATGTAAGTATTAGGGTGAGCAAAAATAGTCCCTTTCCAGTACATAGATTAAAAGTCTATGTACTGGAAAGAGATAGACTAGAATGTTTTAGTATTATTGTCTTAACTCTCAGTTTAATTTTTAGGGTTCCGTACCTCAAAAGGAAAAAAACGGAACCCTTATAGGATCACTCGTGTGTCTGTCTGTCTGTCTGTCTGTCTGTCTGTCCGTCTGTCACAGCCAATTTGCCAATTTTTTTTTTTTTCCGAATCTTATGGACCGATTACGTTGAAATTTGGTACACATATGAATCTCTGTGACCCAAACACAGACGTGTAACGTAAATAAATGAGTTTTGAAAATGGGAGTCATTTTTGAGGGGTAAATAGACAATTAAAAAAAAAAGATTCGCAATCTGTACCGTGTGACATATCAAATGAAAGGGCTTATCGTGAGGATCTCAAATATATTTTTTTCATAATTTTAAAATAAATTGTATTAAAGTTATTTAAGACAATAGACGGAAATTTACCATTCCCCCCCCTTATCTCCGAAACTACTAAGCCTAAAATTTTGAAAAAAATACAGAAAATAGTTCTATACTTATAGATTACAGGAAAATTAATAAGAAGTCTATGATCTTGAAAGAACATGGTAAATCTCTCAATATTGTGCGTACAAACCTACATTTTCAGTTGGAATGTATGGGAGAATATGTTTTTCAACTACAATGTTAAGTTTGTTCTTGGGATAAATTCATTCCAACTACGGAAGCCTTCATTGTGCGTGGTCCGACACGTACTTGGCCGGTTTTTTTTTTTAAATCAATTAGTCATACCATGGCCGTAGTCGAATCAAAACATCCTTAGTGCATTTTTTTGCTCGCCCCTTATTACATGGGACTTAAACATAACTGGCTAATTGTGTATGTACAGACGCCAGCACATCAAGCTACCCGAAACTGTCAAATTTTCCCAATCCTCTTTGAACCTTATACCATAGCAATAAAGTTGAAAATCTATTGAAGAAATTTGACAGATTGTAGTAGGTTGATGTGCTGGCGTCTGTATCTGTTATTATTATGTAAATTTTTTCTAAATGTTTGTAAGACAATTAACTGGTTCTGAACATCAAACAACTAAAAAGCACACAATATTTTCATTTATTTACATATTATTATTATTATTTATACATTAATTTATAAGTATTGACATCCTATATATCGAGGTTCGCTTTATGAATGAAAGAAATTGACTGCCTAGCAACACATTGCTGTTGTCCATCAGGCTATCTATCTATAATATAAAATGAATCGCTAAGTGTGTTCTAAGCGCAAATCTCGAGAGCAGCTGAACCGATTTCGCTAATTCTTTTTTTGTTGTGTTCGGTATTTAATTGTCAGGACAAGGTTTGTATGAAAAAAAAAAAACTAAAAAAAAATAGCTCCCGTGCGTAGCTGGGGCGGGCCGCTAGTTAATAATAATTATGTTAATTCAATATTTACTCACTCTAATTTGTGTTTACTTGCTAAACCTCCAACATTCCAAACTTTGAGAAAATTTTACCAAAATAATTTATTAGGCGCTAATATCAAGAAATTGTTCATATTTAATAGTTAATATTTTCGTTATATTCGTTTCATGATTGAGGATAAAACTCAGAGAAAAATCATGTCCCCGAGTAATAATTTCAAAATAATAAGTCGCTTTATGATATCACTTTTCAATCACTGAGACGAGAATGAAAAGTTGGGAACAGAATCTCGTTAAGGCGTCGTTCGTCCATGACAATGTCATTTGAGAGTAATATTTAAGTAGTTCAGCTGAGGGCAGAGAAAATTTTAAATTATGAGAGGAAAATGTTTCTTAGTA
The DNA here is from genome assembly GCA_963669345.1 of Gortyna flavago. NCBI lineage: Eukaryota > Metazoa > Arthropoda > Insecta > Lepidoptera > Noctuidae > Gortyna > Gortyna flavago. Next base: position 5,618,219 of record OY770144.1, read on the forward strand.
GGTACTTGGAAAATCAGAAAGGATGCTTTAGTTAAAACGTTAAAAATATAACTGCTTCGTTGGCCTGGGTTCGAATATCAGGTCTGGCAAAGTGCTATTGTTTTTTTTTAATCTGGAATATTTCAGCTTGAAGTCTGGATTTGTGCCCGGTTGATGGTAATATACCACACGAAATGTTTAACCCTTCTGGATACAGGCGTGATGTTATATTTATATTTAGTAAAAAAAGTGAAGTACCTACTCTGAAAAAACTATTTTTTCTTAAGGCGACGCCGACCGCGCAGTGGCGACCTCATCGTTTGTTTGGTTATTTCTTTTATTTTAGAATGAAAATGCAGAAAATAAGCACGTTGTGTTCCGCAAGAAAAAAAAAAGTGGATAGTGGCGGTGGAGGAAAATAGTGGCCACATTATCCGTTTTATGGATTATAATAAAATTAAACAATGTAAAGCTACCGTTTCTAATAATATTAACGTTTAATCTTGTGGCGCACAACTTAACGTGCTTATTTTCTGCATTTTCATTCTAAAATAAAATAAATAACCAAACAAACGTTGAGAGCCACTGCGCGGTTGGCGTCGTCCACAATTTATGGAATGCTGTCATCTCATAAATCGTTTTCTATTCAACATTAAGTACATTTAAAATCACTTGGGTGCCATTTGCAAATGCCGTCCATACTTATTTTATTTTCGGAGAACCCTCATTGTTAAGTCTATGTTGTTCTAGGCTAGACTTCTTAAGAGGGCATAGTCCTCCCTAAACTTTTACATTATCTTATTGGTCCCCTTAAAGCTTTTGTTATTAGTTATTTGTTGTTTCTTCGTGATGAAGTTATATAGGCAGAAAGTGACTTTACTGACAGAACTAACTATTCTTGGTAATCAAGATCATATCGAACTTTGAAGAACTATCTACTTAAGTAAGTACCTTCAAAATGGTTGAGATGCGTTTTAGCTCCCTTAAAAATGGTTGTGCTGAATGGTGCTGATCCATGCGTCATGTTCGTGAACGGGCGCCGTCAGTTGGCACTGGTCATCAGATAGCGGCCTTGGCTTATTTTTAATTAATAAATTGTTTGTTTTGTTAATATTTGCTGTACTCTGGACGCTTTTACGTGTATGTTTTTTTTTCATCGTTCTCACATAATATAATTATAAACTCAACGTTAATGATGTAACCAATACTTTTGTAACAATATAATTTCAAAGAGTATCTATGGAGTTTTTTGCCCATTCCAGGTACTTAGTACGCTTTTGGAATGGGCAACTAGCTTCATATTTTCTGACGAGTGGAGGATCTGGCGCTCGCATCAAGGGGCGAGCCCTACGATGCTAGCGCCAGATCCAGAACTACGCGCGCGCGTTACAGACTCGGTGCACTGACTACTGTAACGCGTTACAAAACCTCGATACATTACAAACAAACGTTGCAAGTCACACTCCACCTTTACAGTGCGCAACCTGTAATGATACAATTTGTATCATTGTCCTCACCATTTGTAATGTCTGCGTTGCGCCGCGCCGCGCCGCAGGCTCTTTAGTCAATGTGGTAATATTGTAACGTAATGCTCAAAATCAAAACTTGGATTGTTACATTCCTGATGAATGCTCCCGGAGAGGGAGCGTCAATTTATAACATAATTTTCAAAATCAAATCGAAATCGAAAATATTAGGGCGTACAAACTCTTGAGCTTTATTATTAGTATATGATTTTTATCATAGCACAACATTCTTAAATGCACAATTTGATTCATGTTCATTATGTTGCATTTGCAAGATGCTGTAAACTACCGAGACTAGAATGTTAGTTGTTATTTTTTTAATGGGTAGAGATAACGTTATTGTGTGGGTATCTGTAGGACAAGCTCTGTATAAAATGTTATTGGCCTGGTTTAGCTGTCTACCGAATTTCATGAAACATGCAGAGCCATTAAAGGACATATGACTGAAATAACTCACTATCGACACATCACACAGTATCACTTGCGAACAGCCCCTACACGTCGGGACTGTAGTTAATCTTCAACGACACAGATGGCGCTACCAATAGACAACATCAGCTCATAATGAATATCATTTCTTGGGTATACACACACAAATATAAAAGAATTATCTTAATAACAATAAAATTCTCTTAAAAAAAAAAATCAAGAGCACACGAGGTTGTCGACATTTGGGACGTGGACTCTGCAATCATTGTACCGATAATCGTTATAGTAATTGACCTAATAGCGGAGAGTCTCGACCAATACCTCAGTAAGGCACTCTCTCATTGTGCGCTGGGTCAAGGGTTTTATTCAGAAAGTAGTACTCCTGGACACGGTACGCTTAGTGAGGAGGTTTCTCTCTCTAGAGCCCTGACCACTGGCAGCTTGGACCCTATTCCTGATACCGAAGAAACACTATTCTTTTTATTTTTAAATGTTTATGAAAATGTAATACACAAAGATTAATAATTATCATAGCAATATTATAATTATTATGTATTTTTCTTCTTAATAAAATTGCCATATTCCGTTTTAAGGCGCAGATATACGACTTCTAATGATTTTAAATTCAACATCACGTCTAATCGACCGGACTGATTTCTTTGAAAAAAATAAATGTTATACTAGACCATTTGCTTCGTAATTTGATATGTGAATATTTGCAATTATATTTTTTTAACATAGTGTAATTAATTTGTAAAGTATTGTCTACCGCGGACATAAAAACGATAATTACGCAAACACTATCGGGTGTATTTTCATAAAACTTTCACCATATTAAAGACAATTTAATTCCCCGTATTTTAGTATACGGTTTTTATTTGTTTGGTGTTTGATAAATCAACGTGGGTTCTTTTTTCGAATAAACTTGGTGCGCGTTGAAGCGGGGACTCTTGCGGGCGACGGGCGGCAGTGCATCGCTGACCACTGTCACGGGTAGACGCTAACGCTCGGAGCAATCAGAACATAATTTTAATCGCTTTTGATTTTCGTGCTGAAAATGGCTGCTAATTCCAAATTACTAAAAAAGAAACGCCTTATATTGGTAAAAAATAGATTATTGAGGTAAGTAACGTATTTTAATCGAAATAAAATTATCATTTATCTCTATCGAAAGATTAAATTAGTGTACCTAAACAAAAAAAAAAAATTCAATTGTAGTAAATATACTTTTATTTTACTAAATAATAATTGTTTTATTTCTGTTTCAGGAGAATACAAAATAACGAAGATTCTCAAGTCGTAAATGCAGATACGAGGTAATTATTGTAATGTAGTATAACCATACCGCATCCTTGTAGGGACAGTCCGGATCAGAGTTTAAAAAAATACTTGAATGCTATTATTGACATAGTTGTGGTAATTATTCTTGGTATGTAAATTTAGTACGACTTCGACTGCACTTTTGCGTCTGTTGTAGACTTACAGTACCTATGTCGTGCACAACTATCTTCCTACTTTCACCCATGCCTATACTTCCATGCCGATGCCTATATTAACCTATATTTTAATCCATTTATTTTGTAGCTCTGGCTGTATAGAACAGGAGAAAAAGGCAACTCCGCATATTGAAAATGAAAATGAGGACATTATTGCTGACAAGTAAATGCATATACCTAATTTATTATTCTTATTTTCACAGTAGCTCACATACAGGGGGATCTGGTACATTTGCGCGAAAGAAACTTACGCGGCTCCTTTTGCGCGACTAGACATATCCGCGAATTGACTTTTGCGAGACTAAACACGTGCGCGACTGGACGTATCCACGACTAGTTTTCGGGGGCGCTAATGACGAAAATGAAGTCAAAGTCAAAATCCAAGATGGCAGCTGCGAAATTTTACAAAATATGCGTCATGGGTGTCGTTTTCATGGTTTTCGGGGGCGCTAATGACGAAAATGAGGTCAAAGTCAAAATCCAAGATGGCGGCTGCGAAATTTTACAAAATATGCGTCATGGGTGTCGTTTTCATGGTTTTCGGGGGCGCTAATTACGAAAATGAGGTCAAAGTCAAAATCCAAGATGGCGGCTGCGAAATTTTACTAAATATGCGTCATGGGTGTCGTTTTCATGGTTTTCGGGGGCGCTAATGACGAAAATGAAGTCAAAGTCAAAATCCAAGATGGCGGCTGCGAAATTTTACAAAATATACGTCATGGGTGTTGTGTCCATAGTTTTCGGGGGCCCTGATGCTGAAAATGAGGTCTAATTTAAAATCCAAGATGGATGACGCTTATTATGTAAAATTTTACAGCCGCCATCTTGGATTTTGATTTCGATCTCCCCTCCTCTCGGGACGAACGTATGTGACCGCATAATATAACTTTCTACAATTTAAACGACGTATTATGAACGTTATCGTAAAGTATGAAATGGGTGTAATATACAACCTTAGTATACACCTCTGCCCTACCCTTTAGAGAATACAGGCGTAATGTTACGTCTATGGGATTTAATTTCTCGGATTTTGTCCAATATCCTTTACATAAATTCATAATTATTGAAATAAATTAATATAAATGTCGCGCAAGCATCTTTCGCGGAAGTGTAGTCGCGCAAATGTCTTTCGCGGAAATGTCAGTCGCGTAAGTGTCTAGTCGCGCCAAGGGAGTCACACAAATTCCTTTCACTGTTTTTGCAACGAATAAATAAAAAATCACTTCTAGGCTTTTTTGTTTTATTTATCACTAGCTTCTGCCCGCGACTTCGTCCGCGTGAAATTTCACCCTCCCCCCATTCACCCTCTTAGGAGTGGAATTTCGAAAAACCCTTTTTTAGTGGATACCTTTATATACTTCACACAGAACACACTCCAAATTTAATGTCTCTATGACCAGCGGTTTAGGCTGTGCATTGATATAATCAGTCAGACAGGATCACAGGACTTTGAATTTTATATTAGATTATAAAAGTAAACCTAATAAAGTACCTACCTAATAAAAAAAACTCAATAACAGAAAATAAAATACCTAAATAAACCTATTTCTGATGATAACTAATCTAAACTCAATAAATAAGCAAAATCCCTAAAAACTAATATCTATACGAATGACTAATCCTACCAAACAGTTTTATAAAATAACCTACGGTCACTACGTACACTATCAAATATACTACCCATACTTTAAAATTAAAATCTATACCTACGACTTATAAAAATAAACCTAAATGACTCTACCTTAAACTGTACTTAGTAAAAACTAAAAGGAATAAAAAGGTCGCACTGAAAAGCACGTTTTGGAATTGCAAGTAGCAGTTAAAACATACAATTTATAGAATGCTAATATGAACGAACGCTCGCCTATTATTATTATCTTCGTCGTGTACTACGACAAACTTATTATTTGCGGTTGGTACAGTAATCGGGTAAAAAACAAACTTAATTTTGCTTTTATTGTATATTTTTTTCCGGGATAAAAAGTACCCAGTTGTGTGGTGCCCAGGATATTAAAGAATAATTATACCAAGTGTCATCGTAATCGAACCGGTCGTTTATGCCTGATGCCTGAACAAACAAACAGACAGACAAAAATTATTTTAATCACATTTTTGGGTTCTGTGTCGGTCTAATAACACCCCCTGCCATTTATTTTTTTGATAATTTCAATGTACAGAATTTTCACTTTACAGATTTATTATAAGTATATGTAAAGAAGGGGATGTGTGAGGCTATCAGTAGTGTGTTCTGCTGAGGCTGGGCGTAGGTGCAGTGTAGAAATAACACGGAGGTACAAAATATCTGTAGTGTAATCGGCGTTCCACAGCGAACAGGGGCTTACATGACGGTTACAACGTATTTTATAACAATCAATGTTGCTAACTTAAAAAAATAATAATACAACTCGATACAATTAAAAAATTAAACATAATAAATATGAGCAGTAATAAAATCAATAAGTAATTATTAATTGACTAGAAATCAATCCGAGGAAATAGAAAATACATGGCGGTGACATCACTGCTTCCGCTGATGCGTAGTCTCCTGGGAAGCTCCCTGCGTTTGTAACATATAGATTTGTAATTCGAACGAATATTTAAACACTACCAAAACAACTAATACCTATTTTATAAAATAACAACAAAAGAAATTCAAATAAACTATTTAAAGACTAAAAGTCGCGCTGATAAGCACGGTTTGTTAATATCAATTTTTGTCTGTCAATAAGGTCGAACGCTCTGAACGTTGATGCGTTCAGAGCGTTCGACCTTATTGTCCAGCCAAATATTGAATGAAGCTCGCACTTTTTTTTTTTTTTGTTATGACCACTCGCAGTTTCAACTCGCTAAGGTTGCCTTACTGCTTAACCGGACTATCCTGTGGTGGCCAAAAATTACTTTAAGGCCCCCAGCCAGGGCTTACAAACTAAGGATATTAATTTAAATGGGCTACACTAAGGGCACCCCCTGTGGGGTTCGGGCCTCGGCTTAGTGAGTCATTGATGGGAGGGCAGCAATGGTCAGGCTGGGTCTGGTTATTATTATTTGGGGAGTTTAAAGCTACTTGCTCATCCTCGCGGGCTGGCTTGTCGAGCAAGAAGCTCGCGCTCGGACCTCCCGCCTTTTTATACCCTACCGCCACGACCCGCGTCGAGCGCGGCAACCGTTACACAAAAATAATCCTTATGGCATGCTTCAGTATTCACGCGCGACGGCGCGATGGCTTATTAGCGTATTTCATGTATAAGTTTGGTGTTTCTATACCGATTACTATGATTCTTTTTTTATTGAATAGGTAATAATATTAACTTCTTTTAATTAGGGATGAGTGAGAGTATTATAAACGTAAAAGTAAACAAATATAATCAGAAAGCTCCGAACTGCTAAGCTATCGGGAGTTACACATGTTATTGTGAGTCAACCATAAAAGATAGACATACGCTGTTGTGGGATATTTTTTAGATAATTTTATGTAGAACATTTCCGTCGTAAATTATTTCTATGTAGCTTTAACCATTAAGGCTGCACACGCGACGGAAGCTTAAAAAATGGAGCAAATTCTCCCGTTTTCCCAACATTTCCTTTCACTGCTCTGCTCCTATTCATTGTAGCGTGATGAAAAGTATACTATAACCTCCCCCAGGAGTATGAAGAATAATTGTACCAAGTTTCGTAAAATCCGTCGAGTAGTTTTTGTTTCTATAAGGAACATAGAGACAGACAGACAGACAGACAGGCAAAAATTTTACTGATTGCATTTTTGGCATCAGTATCGATCACTAATTACCCCCTGATAGTTATTTTGAAAATATATATCATGTACAGAATTGACCTCTCTACAGATTTATTATAAGTATAGATTATAATTATGTTTCAGTTCTGAAGTGATTGGATCATTTACAAAAGAGGTTTTAGGTTTTTGTCATCTTGTTATTATTTTAAGTAGGTATGTCTATATTTAATTAGTATTTCCTATTCATGTATGGACACCTTTATTAGGTAAGTACTAACGTAAATATATGTAGATACCCGGTCTATCTATTCATACACGAAACAACTTTACACAAACAACTTTTAGCACAGAACATGAAAACGTGAAAAAAAAATCAGCTGTTCCCTGCATTTATGTTCGCATAACTCGTCAAAATGTAGGGAACAGCTGATTTTTTTTTCGAGGTTTTAAAGTTTGATCATTGAATTTATTATCAAAATATTACCTTATTTATTAACACTACATTGAAATAAAAATGGATGGTGATCAAATATCAGTCAGGATTATCCTCACCATCTGAAACGTATTGGTTACCCTACGAAATTACGTGCATGCAGTTGCGGGGTCGCGGGGCGTGACGCTCGCTCCTCCCATTCGCTCAAGGTCGCTGTCACTTAATGTCGCCTTAAGCTCTTTTGCTTGAGAAAACGTTTACCATTACTTACGAGTTTTAAAATTTTCTTACGGAGGTGTTCAGAATCGTTTGCTGAATCGATTTCTGTCATTTTTGTATACCTAGGTAATTTTTTATCAAAAAATTATTAAAACTACGAATATTACAGTCAAACTTCCTGTGAAAAGAAAAAAAATCTTGTGGAAACAAGAATTGGCCTATCAAATGCAAAAGGTTTTTTATAATTTTTTATAGCCTTCCGACTAAAGGCTACTCAACATCACGCTGTGACTCTTAGGAACTGATCAAAATGAAGAAAGTTCAGAAAAAACGCTAAGCGTGAATTAAGTAGGTAATAGCGCGGGCAGGCGATGCGATGCGACGGGGTCGGTCGGGGGAACCAGAACTTTCACGCGGACGAAATCACGCGTAGAACTAGTAATATAGTATTATAATTGGAATGTTTGGTGGTGTGCGTTAATTCTGAGACATGTTGTAGATTGCGTCATTCCAGCTATTTGGACAGAGATAAATAAGGGTTCTTTTGGGGTGCGAAGGGAGAAGCTGATCTTGGTCAATATTGTTATATAAGAAAATTGGGTGGGTCTAGCAGTATTAATCAAACCGTGGACCACTTAGAAGCAGTCATTGTAGATGAGTCACTAAAATGCCTGGGGAATTTCGTCCGTAAAAATGTTGGGCACAGCTAAGGGCCCATTCACACTTACCACAACCACACCACATCGCAGCGACAAAATGTGGGCAAGATGTGGTTACGTGTGAATAGTGTCGCTGCGGTTTGGTATTGCGGTACCTGATAGATCGACCCGTGCGGCTGTTATTACTTAGCCGCGAGCCTTTCACAAACAAAAACTTGTTATTTAAAAAAAATACTCTTGGGTATTTGCCAATGACCAAGCACATTATGGCACAACATTACTCAAGTTCTTATGGGACTTTTCCCATGACTTTTGAAAATTGATTGATGATACCTGTCCTGTCGATGAATTGAATTCACTGAAGCCTTTTATCTTTTATTTTTTATTCACACTTGGTTCCACTTAATCAGATATTTTCTGGGTTCATTGAGCGATTTCTTTTTCTCAGTTTAAACACCAGGAAGGGTCAGTGGGTCGTCTTAGGGGCGGCTGAAGGGTGGGCGTTGGTGTTTGTGGAGCTATTTTTTGTGCTGATTCACGGCTCGTTTGAATAAATGATTTTTGAATTACTTAAACGAGGATAACGGTAAGTAGTCCTATGAAACATGAGCATACCTACATGTGTTTTTAAAAACATCGCCAAAAAAACAACATGAAAAACGAAAAGTCAAAGCCATTTCGAGTTTGAAGGTAGATGGAACGTTGGGCAGGAATTCCTTACAAGTTGTCGACACGGGATTAATGTATTTTCGTTTTCCCTAAAAGGAATTGGATGGGAAGACATTAAGCTCTGCCTTTTAATTGTATATTTTTAGTTCGAAATGCCACTCGGCTGTACGAAGGAAACACCGAAAAAAATTTGTTTTGCTATAATTTAGGGCAAAAAAAAATGCGAGTCTTCCGGGCTAAAAGTACGGAACTCTCAAACTGCACTTTTGATATTTAAGACTTTTATTAAACTTAAAATACCGCAATAATCGCCTGTTGAACGCTAGCTAGGAACAGTCTTCCACACGGTTTGGTAATGACAAAACTTTCTGCAAACTATTCTCGTTCATATTACGATAGCAGTATAGTTGTGTATACCCTGCAATATAGGTTTAATGGTCCGTGTTCGTGGCTGTACTCAAGGATCCTTATCCTCTTGGGAAACAAAGGGGCATTTTCTATAAAGTATTAGCTGTCAGCATATAATAAGGAGCCACAAAAACCCGAAAATTATTAAGAAGCCTTTTCATATATGATTTAATAGACCCTTCGATGTTATTGCACGACTCATACATGTGAATCATTAGAGAGCGCTTTACGATCGATTTTTTTTTGCTTCCTTTCTGCAACAGTTTCTATTGATATACTCCTAGCTAGTACACAGAACCTACTTAATTTATATACCATTGTATAGATGCAACGTCATTTCGGCATAACGTGTCGTCAGAAATATCGTCAGGCAGGCGCTTTACTTTGTGTAAATTATTTCATCACCAAATCACCACTGCTATCAAAAGGGTGAAGGGAAACATCGTGAGGAAACCGGCATGTCCAGAACCAAAAATTCGAAGACATGTGACATCTACCAACCCGCACTAGGCCCGCGTGCTGGATTACGGCCCACTACCTCTCACTGAGAGGAGGCCAATGTCCCAGCAGTGGGAACATTAGATTTAAGGCTGAATATGTATGTATGTACTCGCGACTCAGGGAACGTCCATGCGCTACAGAATCTGCATAGCCGGCTGGGATAAGTGCCGTGTTTGTAAGTACCTAATGTTTAGCAGACGTACTATAAACACATGCTTATAAAAAGCATGCTTGTAAGCATGCTCTGCAGCTGCTCACATTTGCTAGAAATAAGCATGCAACATAGTTTAAAGCATACTCCTAAATAAGCGCGTGCAGACGCGCTCGGAGGACTCCCCCTTCCACCCGCACCTCGGTTAGTATGTTCTAAAATCAAACGATTGTTGAATTTTGAGCGTGCTCGAAGTAAGCATGCTCATAACTAGCAATGTTTCAACACACATGCTATTAGGTAGCAATTGCTCAATAATGGCATGGTTTCGTGCTAGTAATGAGTATGTCTGTTCATAGGTAACCTTAAGAGAGCGTGAGGGAGAGGGTGTGTGTTGTGTGTTATTCATGATGCTCCACAAGTTTTACTGTAACATTTCTGTGGCATTAGTAAGTAAATATATCAAAATGTCGACTCTTTTCTTGAATTGTATATTTTCTTGCATGAATTATTATATTATGATTCTACGTATTTTCCTTCAGATTTCCAAGTCATGTTCGTTCTTAATTAAAGCTGATCGTAAGTATGATTAAAATCGTTCTTTATAACGAGGTCAGTGGTAATAGTGCTCTATTTTTCAGACTACCGGTAAGCTACTGGCTTTAAAATTACAAAAAAAAAAAAAATGTTAAACTTTGTGTGCCGTGTGCTGGGCGAGTCAATTTCCATTTTTATTGCTACCAGACGAATCATATTTATTTTGAAGGTAGCCTATAGCTACCTTTAAAATAAATATGAAATATGTTACGGGGCTTGTGGCAAAATAATAACATAAATGACATTCAAACTGTGAAATACCTACATGTTTTTGATAGGTAATTTAAACCGGAAAGCCAAATTTAAAATCTTTCCTCGAACATCACTTGACTTTGATTTGTCACGATAAGAGGTTTTTAACTTTATACGATGAAACCTGTCGTTAAGACTTATGAGATTAAATTTTAATTAATCTTTTCTCTTTTTCTTTTTTCATGTTTAATTCCTCGATCTACGAGTTTTATCGAGAGCACAAGTGGCCAGCGAATTAAGTCAAGTATGACTATTTGAATTTGGAAAAAGCCTTGGAAAATTCAAGAGTCTACGGAATAGGCCCACGAAAGCAATTGATCTAGACAGGCGTATTTGGTAAAGTTTATTAGAAGTGACGTGACCGTTGGCATGCCAGGTTACAAAAAAAAAAGTTCAAAAATGCAAGCTCTTAAAAGTGCCCAAAAACCAATAATCCATGTGGATCTGTCCAAGTTCGACCCAGACAAAGCAGATACGGACGCGCGATCATGGTGTATGTTGTATTGGGCATAGGCTATATTCAGAAGGTACCTACCTTTATCCAGTGACGCGCCCATTGCGCGTATTACAAAATTTGGAATAAAAAGTGTGTCTCTAACCGGTGATTGTGTTCGTCGTATCCCGTTCTCGCAGTTAGAATACGCGGTAGGAGGCGTATGCAAACATACCTAACAGTGCACGATAGCTGGTTTGTGTTTTGATGAAAATTGGCGTTTAGAGGAGCAGAGATTATCAGACTAAGCTAGATCAAAAGTTCAGAGGTCCGTTTGGTAGCGGAAGTTTTGAATGGTGATCGCTTTACGTTAAAAGCTTTGAATTCTAACCGTTTGCACATAAATTCAGTAGGTACAATATTCATGCCCGGCTAGAGCACTTGCTTTAGGTTAGGTTTGAATGGCATAATTTGAAGTTAGCGAGCGGGTGGTGTGAAAAATAAATTAGGCATAATTCTTTTTAATCTTTCTATTTATACATGGTGACTTGTAATTCGACGTACTCGTATTCGTTCCAGGGCCCCAATTCTGTCATCATCATCTGCCTAGCATTTTTCCCAACTACGTTGGGGTCGGCTTCCAGTCTAACCACCGGATGCAGCTGAATACCAGTATTTTTCATGGAGCGACTGCCTATCTGACCTCCACAACCCAGTTACTGAGTAATACGATACCCCTTGGTAAGACTGGTTGTCAGGTTGGAGGTCAGATAGGCTGACCTCCACAACCCAGTTACTGGGTAATACGATACCCTTTGTTCACCATAATATTTAAAAATATTATGTTTAATACAAGCCGTATGTAGGTGGAAGGTGGCGGGTAATCGCGCAGACACCGACACATCCTTATTTTTTAATTTATTGCATTTCCATTTGGGGGGGCGCGCGTAAAACGCGCTTTCTTGATGTTGAAAGAGCGCAACGGACATTAATAAAAGTAATGTACTTCAAAAAAAGGACCTTTCCTACCTATGAGTTATACCAAATAAGTAATTTACTATCAGTCAGAAAATTATATATTATAAACATAGTATTAAAAAAATATAAAACCCTAACCTTTGATCCTAATATATTAGCTAGAAGAAGGAAGCACAATATTGCTGCCACCCCTTATGTAAAAACAGAATTTGCAAATATTCAATACGACAAACGCTCGTCTTTCTTATATAACAAAGTAAATGAACAAATAGATATACATTCTAAACCGCTTATAGAATGCAAATCTTTGCTGATTAAGTGGATAAATAAGTTAAGCTATGATGAAGTAGAGAATCTTCTGTTAAATATAAGATAGTTCCGATTTCGCATGAATAACCACACATACACAAACACACACCCTCACACACTCATATACACACACGTACAAAATCACACTCACGCACACACGCTCAAAAATACACACTCATGACATACCAACAGACTAATAATAGTAAATATAGAAAAATAAATTCATAAACCTTTGTTTCGTTACATGTTGCACTAACTTCAAAGATAAAAATAAAAGAGCGGCGCCTCCTGGCACAGGCATTTATATGCTTAAAAGGAGACGCCACCAACCGTATAATGTACAACGTGTAATAATGAAATAAAACATTTTTGATTTGATTTTTGATCCTTCTTGTCATAAAGAGTCGTATTTCTGCCATCTTTAAACGGTGGCATTTTGTTTTACCTACATAGAAGAACAGAAGAAGAACTTGCTAATCTAGATACATTTTGCTTGGTTAAAAAGAAGGAAATAACTATTTATTGGAACTCACACAGGAAGATTACAAACTACTAAGCAAAATACACTCATACTTCAAGAAATTCTTAAAACTGTGAAGGAAAACATCGTGAGGAAACCTACTACTAGAACCAAAAGACATGTGACATATTACGAACCCCCACTGGGCCTACGTGGTGGATTACGGCCCACTCCCTCGCACCGAGAGGAGGTCTGTGTCCCAACAGTGGGAACATTACAGGCCGATTATCTTTGTGTTATGTAAGAACCTCTTTTACAACACGATTCTTACTTTCTAATAATGGCAACACTGTCACTAACTGATTAATACAAAAACCAACAACTGCCCTTAGTTCGTTCCTTTTTCTTTTTGCGGATGGATACAGACATAAAACCTTCCCTGTGAAACATTAAAGTAAATAATAATAATAATAATCCATTTATTTCAGGCGACGCAGGCCCGTATATAAATACCTTAACCTAAACATACATATTTTATTTAATTATATAAAACGAAACTATTGTGCACGAAATGATGACTGTGTCGGCGTCGTGTTGCGCTGCGTGGTGTCGCGTAACCTTCCACGAAAACGTCGGTACGCCACACCTTTCGGCCAAAACTCTTCCTTCATGAAGGTTTCTAGGTACTGAGTTGGAACCCGCACCACAAACGATTTGAAGTTTATGTTGTGGCGGGATTCCAACTTCTCTATATACTCTCAAAGTCCACTTGGTCTTGCTTCTGATATCTTCAGCCACCGTGGAGCCAAAGTAAAATATATTGAACATTATTTAAGAGCAAAGTAACTGCTTTTTAATTCATGCCCAGAACCTGATTTCCTATACCTAGATGTCTTATGAAATAAGCATCACTTTTGTACCTATTTTTTGTTCTGTTTTTTTTTTATATGTGTACATACATATATGGTAAAACAAAAATTTTTCGGAGGCAAAGCCGCTGCCATAAGCTAGTATATCTATAAGCCAGATACTAAAAACAAGTTAAGGAATAAGTAGGCTGTAAATTGACAGGTAATCGAGGACATGTTCGAACATGTCCTTCTTCCTTCGCCCTCTTAAGGTGAGTATAAAGTAGAGCATTTTTACGAGCATTTCCATGTAATGTAACGTTCTTATGAATACAATAAACAACAACACAGGCAAAAGCTCAGTTTCCAAAAGCATTTCCGTATAATGTAACGTAATACGTAGTACGTAGTGAGCAGTTGTGACATTTCTTTCCACCTTGCGTTCATTGTTGAAATTTCAGACCTATGGGAACCGCTCGTGCTTTTGCTCGTTATAATGTTACACCAATACGCTCGTGGGTTTTTAAAATCAGGTTGTAACAAAACATCGAGTGTCGTGTTCGAAGAAGCGCGGTTCGATAAAATTTAAACGGCGAATGCTCAATGATCTCTTACAAGTAAATGTCATGTCTAGTCTATACTCACCGTTACATCCTCCGAAACGGGGCCGAGACCCAGTAGGGGGATATAATGGATTTATGTGAAGAGGGGGGGGGGGGATATATAGTAAGTTTATTTTGGATTTCAGTCAATATAACTTCATTTTATTTTATTTATGGTGGTTTTAGAAAGCTTTTTTGGAGTTCGCAAATGGATATGGTGGAGTTGATTTGAAATATGTTGAGCAGAAATTATCATCTTCTATGAATGCGGAGTTTCATGTTGGCATTAAATGCCTTGAAATATAGCAGTCCCAAAGGCATGCTTTCAAACACTAGGTTAACATTTCTTTTTCATTTTTCCTTTCGCAAGTAGACGCTGGAAGATTTTTTTAAGAAATAAGCAGTACCTTACTTATATAATATCATATCTATTTTACTGTGTGTACATTTTTATACTTTTTGTATGTTTGTATGTAGCAGGTAATCTCCGGTACTAAAAGTCAGATTTTAAATAAACCTTTATTTTCCGGAAGCTCTAAAGATTAGGCTTTGTTCAAAGCAGCTCAGTGCACGAGTATCTGAAACAAGACTTGAGCCCCGACTGCCGTTAAGTGCTCCACTCACGCTGTCCTGTTGGTATTATAGTACTGCAGCTACTGTTACTGTTAGCCTGCATCATCCCACTGCTGGGCAAAGGCCTCTCCCCATGACTTCCAGTTCTTTCGATCCAGGGCTAAAGTGGGCCACAGGTCGTTTGTTTTGTCAAAAGTAAAAACTCAAGGTTTGCCAACGTTCAATGGAGCGCAGTATTCTAGGCGTCAAATTGTCAGACCATAATCACAACATCACACTGCGTTCCAAAACACAAATTACTGACGTTGATCAAAAAGCCGCTAAGCTGAAGTGGGACTAGGCTGGTCACGTCGGCCGTATGCCCAATGAGCTGTGGGTCGAAATAAGCAACACGTGGAGCCCTGACACAGGTAGAAAGGGTCGCGGCAGACCCTGTGGCAGATGGCGGGACGAGCTGGACAAAACAAACAGTACTACAGTAATAAAAAAAAACATATTTCTATACTATTGTGTAGTTAGGATAAGTAGGGATGTTCGAAGACAGTAAGGCCGCCAGTGCTAGTAAACCATAAATTTGAATGAAGCGATTGATATCAGCTTTAAATGCAGCGTCCCAAGGTGAGGCCAATCTGAGCAAGTGAATCAGTCAGATTTATTTCAAGTATTGTTTGCTGGCCACCGCAGTGTGAGCGTAATGTTTAAAGTTGTAACATCCTTACACACAACACGGATTTGAACAGGTAAGGCGCAAGATGAAGGCATTCGCAATCATTATGGTCACCTTCGTTTTTACGCGTAGTCAGAAGCCTGAAAATCTGATAAACATATTGATATTGTTCTCTTCTTGTTCTCACACACTATTGTCTACATTTCTTTTTTACATCTCCTTTCGCAGGTCTGCTGGAAGAAATTTCTTAAGAAATAAGCAGTACCTTTGTACTCAAATTATAATTATGTTGTATCCCTATGTATTTTACTGTGTGTACATAAATAATTAAATAAATAAATAAAATAAACAGCCGTACCAAGGGAAATCGTGTTACCCGTAACTGAGTCGTGGAAGTCGCCCTATATAAAATGCTAGTATTCAGCTGCATCCCATTAGACTGGAAGCTGAATCCAACATAGTTGGAAAAAAAATCTGACACTGCTGCACGGGTCAATCGATCAGGTAAAGCTATGTTTGCCTCGGTTGATCCGTGGATGGGTGACCTTTACCTACATATCCACCCCTTTGTGCCTCGGAAAGCGCGAAGGTCGTTGGTCCCGGCTGTCTTTCGACAGCCAGTCAGTTTCGACAGTCGTTACGGGTCACAAGCCCAAAAGACTGACAAGCAGTGCACCAAGTAGGTAAAGTAAGAAAGTAGTACCAAGGGGTATCGTATTACCCAGTAACTGGGTTGTGGTGAGCAGATTGGCAGTTGGTCCATGTAAAATACTGGTATTCAGTTCCATTCAGTTAGACTGGAAGCTGATAACAAGTGGGATAACGCTAGGCAGATGATGTGCACGCTGTCTAATACAGTAATTTTCTTAGCCATTTCACGTGACTGCTCGTTGTTGAGTGTATTGGGGGTCAGAATACTCGTAGAGTAACTGACGCTTACGAGATAACGTTCAACCCTTTTGTCGGAAATCGTTTTCTTTGCGAAATGTTGTAATGGAGTTGTTCGGGGCTCGTCTGTTTAAGTTGCTTTTGACTCTAGTCGAAGAAAAATATTCAACAAGAAATTTATAAGTAAATTAGTGAAATAAATTATTCTCACATTACTAAATATTTCAATTACACCTTGTATGTCTGTCACAACCAACTAGCTTAATTAGCATTTCAGTTTACAGCCTAGCCTTTGGTAGTAGCTATCGCCGGCGGCTATTGGCACCGCTCGCTTCGCTCGCTTGGCTCGCGCGCGGTTGGTCGCACAACTATCCTAACCTGACCCATTTGGTCGGGGTGCCCTGGCTTAGTTACTGCCACCAATTCGGTGCGCGCGTGGTTAGTTACACTTTCAACCTAACCTAAAATATGTAATTCAGGACGCTCTAGGTGAACGGCACCGTAAAATGACTAGGTAGGTTGGTTGACTGAGACAAATCCAAAACTTAACTTTTCTAGTTAATTTTTGGTTAGTTAAAGTTTGTGAGTGTGTGAGTGTGTGTGTGTGTGTGTGTGTTTATATGTTTATATGTTTGCTGTACCACATTTGATAAAATGTTGTATGGAGGTAGCTGACACCCTGGATTTACATAATTATAATTTTTATCCCGATATTCCCACGGGATCGACACTTATGCAGGTGAAACCGCAGGGCACAGCTAGTTTAAGTACCTACTTAAAATAATTGAGCAGCTCTCATTCCAAAATTATTTGTTTTATTTTGGTTTTATAAAAGGCGGATAACTTCTCCTTAAGTACAACAACAAAAATAAATGTGTAGTTAGTGAGATATCGGGCTTATATGACAGTAAATAGAATATCTTAAGTATGGATTTACAAAATGGTCTGCAATATCTAGTCTCAAGTACCATAACAGCATCATCAGCCTATAGTATTCCTACTGCGGAGTAGGTACCACCCGGGCCCAGTGCGGGTTGGTGTAATGTCACATGTCTTCGAATTTTTTGATTCTAGGACATGCCCGTTTGTTTCCTTACAATGTTTTCCTTCACAGTTTTGAGAGAACGTCTCAAGTAAGTGAGTATATTTGACTATGCGATAAAAAAAAAGGAAAATGCAATGTTTGCACTTTGAGTTGAGGTTCAAAAATTTTTAAATTCCTCTTTTATTGTAATCATCTGAATTCAGTTAGGCTGAAAGCCTACTCCAAAATAGTCGGGAAAAGGCTAGGTAGATACCTAATACTAACTTATAATATTAATTATTAAGAGCGTTTACGACGTACGGCGTTTCATACAAACTTTCAAACCCTTGTTTTTTGAAATGAATGAACCATATTTAATGAAACTTCGTACGCATAAGCAGGATACAAAGTACTAAAAAGTTAGTTCATTTCGAAAAACAAGGGCTTTAAAGTTTTTATGAAATGCCAAAGGTACGTCGTACATGCTCTTAAAGTAAGCCAAATAGCACAGGGTGCCCAGAGACAGTGAGGCGGGGTCGCGGCAGACCACGTATGGCGGGACGAGCTGGATAGGTTCCGTCAAAACTGGAAGGAGGACGCGCGGGCTCGCGGATGATGGAAGGAGTGGAGGGAGGCCTTTACCATGGAGAGAGAAAGTAAGCTGATCACTGTCACTTCAAGTTATATCAAAAGTACAAGCTTTTCTTTGTTTAAATCAACATCTAGACATTTAACATTTTAGAAAGTGGGAATATTGACATGAAAGCCAGCTTAATAAAATATACGAGTATGTATGAATGTAAAGTCACGTAGAATATGATGTAGGTGAGACAAGACAATCGGTTTTAAGATTTCGCTAAAATACTCTTCGAGAAATTTAGAATTTCTTCTCATGAATCGATTTAGAACAAGAACACGTAAGGGCTAGGCACAAACAATTATGATTTGAAATATTTTACATTAATTTGTTCTTTTACGTAATGGCCTTAAAAATTCTAAGAAATACCAGAGCGTGTATTGGCAGTTATAGAGTATAATCAGCCTATAATATTCCCACTGCTGGGACACAGGCCTCCTCTGTGTGAGAGGGAGTGAAATACCTACAAAAATAGGTATACTTACATATTACTAACAGACAAAGCCAGCAGAGACGAAATAATTAGCTCTAATTAGTATCTATGACAACTATATAACGTGTACCTAAAAAAATAATAAAACTAAAGTTTTAATTTAAACCAAGTAAGAGCGGGCAGGATATAAAGCGACGGGGTAAGTCGGAGGAACAAGGAAATCGCGTCTATGCGGACGAAGTCGTAGTCGGTAAAAGCTAGTAAATAATACAATGACAAATAGACCTTGTTGTTCTAGGAATATTTGTCCAGAATCCAGAATGAGAAATCCGTTCAGCCGTTTTAGCGTGTGAAAGCGTGACAAACAAACATACAAACTCAGTTTCGCATTTATAATATAAGTTAGGATTTCTTATTCTATACTTACGCTTAACACCATAGCAAAATAATCAACATTTAAAGAAGAATAAAACGGGAGAGAAAAATCCTGGAGATCTGTCTGTCGTTTGCAAAAGCCTCACAAACGAAACATCTCTTTAATAAATTGTCCCTCTATCGAATAGGACTCAAATTTCATTTGATGAAATTCTTAATATTTCAACGTAGTCGCTTCTGAAGGTAACCTCAATCAATCAATATGTTTAGACATTCAGATTCATAGTAATATCGTAAACGCGATGGTAACTCTGTATGTCTGCTATCTATTCCCGACTAAACCACCGAACCATAGATATAAGATAGTTAGGTATATTCCGAATACA
Organism: Gortyna flavago; assembly: GCA_963669345.1. Lineage (NCBI taxonomy): Eukaryota > Metazoa > Arthropoda > Insecta > Lepidoptera > Noctuidae > Gortyna > Gortyna flavago. The sequence continues at coordinate 5,637,884 of OY770144.1, forward strand.
CCGAATCAAATGTTACGAACGAATCCGTTTTATGTTTTTTTTTTATTAGGACCTTGTAGCTAATTAATAACAGCCGCACGGGTCGATCGATCAGGTTAAGCTACGCTTGCCGCGGTTGGTCCGTGGAAGGATGACCATATTTACATACCAGGAACTGGGTTGTGGAGGTCAGATAGGCAGACGTTCCATGAAAAATACTAGTATTCAGCTGCATCCGGTTTGACTGGAAGCCAACCCCAACATAGTTGGGAAAAGACATGATGACTTTTTGTAGCCTTCTTGCCACAGTCATGACGTGCAGCTGCCGACTATTTATGTTCTGTGTTTGTAAGTATAAATCTGTCTTATTTTTGTTTTATATTTGAGTGATCATATCTTTTCTTTCTTTCTTGTGAAATTTCACAGATACCTGAACCTGGAGGAGGATAGTTAGTTTCTGTCCTGGATATTTGAATAGAAAAATGACGAAATACAAAACACATGCAGACGATGTCACAAGCACCAGCTAGTCTTCGAGCCCATTCGAGCCTACTATTGGCAAAGGCAGTTATAATTTTTCTTTTTATTGTTGGCAAATCCTTCTTTTTATATTTTGAATTTGGAAGACCACCACGTACAGTCCGTTCACAGTTATTTTAGCTTTGACAGCAGTAACCATAGATCACACTGATTTTGACAGACTTGTCAGTGGCAACAACCAAACAGCAACCTTATCAGAATGAGAATAAAGATAGCTGTGATTTAGACAGTGCTGCAGTAATGCAAAATCAGAGGTTAAATAACCGAGAAAGGTCTTTAATATGCGATGACAAAGAGTGATGATGGCAGATAGAAATCTGGGTCGCTTCAATGGACAAGATGATAGTGTCAGGTGACCTTAGGGTTGCCAGATGGTCCGAATTCGTCTGGATTGTCCCGAAATTTCATATAATGACCCGAGTCCCGAAAAATAATAATGTTCCGATAAAAAGTTTCTTGTAATTTTTTTAACGAAACAGAAAATTAAAATCACTTCATTCACCCAGATTGATTTAAGAATTGATTTAATAAAAGCTGAGTTAATAATGACTGAACTATGATGTAACCCGATTGTATTTTGAAACTTTTCTGAGCACTTCTCAAGGATTAAAAGTGGTGGATTCAGTGAAATCGAATGCAAAGTACGTACCTACATGTGGCAACATAAAAAAATAAGTGTATGCACTTCATTACTTTAATTGTAATAATAAAAAGTAATATTGTGATTTGTAAAATTACTTGTCCCGACAATAATAAATCGCAATATCTCAATTTTTTTATTTTGCCCACAAATTTTTGTTTTCCCATCTGGCAACCCTAGGTGTCTGGAAGGAGGAATCCTTATGATCTTCTTAGAACGTAACTGGTATTAAATAGAGCGAGATAATCTCGAACACGTTTGCGATACATAGGCACTACACAGGAATCTGTGTGCCTAGCACGAACGCGCGGGGAGTACCTAAAGTAACCTTCTATACGCACGATTTTGCAATGGTATATTTGGTTTTGATTGAAAAATAAGACTTTAAATTAAAATAAAAGATACTTTGTCATTGTTAAAAAAAGAAGAATAGGAATCATCGTCTGCCTAGCCTTTTACCAACTATGTAAGTGTCGGCTTCCAGTCTAACCGGATGCAGCTGAGTACCATTTTACTTGGAGCGACTGCATAACTGACCTCCACAACTCAGTTACTGGTTAATACGAAACTCTCTTGTAAGACTGGTTGTCAGGATTTCGGGCTTCTGACGTCCCGTAACGACTGTCAAAAATCCACGAATGACAGCCGTGACCAACGGATTTACGTGCTTTCCGAGGCACGGAGAGGTCTTGGTATATGAAGATGGTCACCCATCCACGGACCAACTGCGGCAAGCGGAGCTTAACCTGATCGATCGACCCGTGCGGCTGATTCTATTGCCGCTATAACAACAAATAATAAAAATAATACCTATATTTTATTAACCATACTAGATACGTGTGTTTTCGGCGCTTTTTGCCGTGGAACCTTTCGAAGGTACTTGGCCGGTTTTTTTAAGTCCTCTTGATTATTTATTTGCTTTCGATACTTCTTGGTGGGGTTCGATCAAAAAGTTCAACCTTGCGTCCACAGACCTATCTTGTATAATATCTGAGGGGCAATTCTCGTAAATTTAAGAACGTTCACAGTCTGATCTCAGTCTCAATCTGTCAAAACTACCTCTAATTTCCCTACATTTTGAAAAGTTTTTGACATTTGTTTGTCGCCGAGATGAGACTGCGACTAGATTTTCAACGTTTTAAATTACGAGAATTGGCCTTCAGGTCAGTGCTTGCGTCACTCGTATGACAAGTTTCATAGTTTTATGTTATGGTCAACAATGTTATAAGTATTCAGGATGTAAACTCATCGTGCCAGTGAGGTAACTACTACCTATTTCCTTAATTAACACTGGAGACTTGCTGAGAATCTCAACTAGTTGATACAATTTATGTTTTTTCCTGTAATTCCTGTATCCAGACAACTGTAGTTCTGCTGGGGACTTTGCGCCACTTCTTCTTCCCAGCTAAAGCACTAGGAAGTGGTGAAGAGCCGGGTTTTGGAGGACTGTCTTGTTATTTTGACATTCAAAAAGTGCTGATACTCAGCCTACTTTTAATAAATTAATTTTAATTTATTAGTACCTTAGATTTTTTTGTGTTTTTCTGAAGGCCAATTCTCGTAATTTAAAACGTTCATAATAAGTCGCAGTCTCATCTCAGCGACAAACAAATGTCAAAAACTTGTCAAAATGTATAGAAATTAGAAGCATTTTTGACAGATTAAGACTGAGATCAGACTGTGACCGTTCTTAAAATTACGAGAATCACCCCTCTGGTTGCTGTACCTTTATTATTTTTTTTATGCGCGAAAAATACAGTCGTCATTTTCATAACTTTTTTGACCCTTGGTGTCTTATAGGTACCTACTAAACTATTCAAAGAATGGCGCGTCAAAAATAATTACTTAAATATTAAATTGCCTGTAATTTCCATTGAAACACGTAATCGACCAGTTTCACCGAGCTAATATAAAGAACGGGTGGAGTTTAGAGGAAAACTCGTGTCCCCATCGTAGTGAAAGGCAGTACCTACTTATGTTTTGTGCCCCGCATTAGAAATGTATAGATATTTTTTAATATACACTGTGCTTTTCAATAAAGTGTGGAGTGAACCGTTTTTTCATTTAACAGGTTTGTTTTATATTATCTATTTAATTAAGTAACGACCCGCCCTTGCTTCGCACAGTATTTACGATTTAGCAAAACATCTAGATTTCTTCGAATTACACTTATAAATCTTTCGGAATAAATTCTCTAAATTATGGTAAAAACCGCATTAAAATCCGTTGCGCAGTTTAGAACAAAAACGCGGTCTCAGTAACAGACACGAACAACTGTGACGTTGTTTTATACTAAACATAAATTGTTATAATCTCCTGCAAGATTGATATACTTAAGTCGTAACGACTTTTGGGAGTGACTGTCATAAGTCCAACAGTGAACTTCTTTCAGCGGAGTTATGATACCTATAGGTACTCCATTGGTTTAGTTAATGAACTAAAGGTAAATAAATCGTAAGAAGGGTTTTTATAGATAACACTTTTGTTTTTCACAATAGCACCTACCACTATTTGTCTCTGCATCACCCAAAAGCTGACGACTGGTAGAAAATGCTTTTGGCATTAAGTCCGCGTCTGTACATTTATTTGTGTGCTTAAAGTATTAAATAAATAAAGCTTTGTAAATATTTCAGTAATTATAATAATTAACATAAATTAATTAGGAGTTGCTTAAAAAAACTTAGTGTTCTGTTAAAGTCTTCATTAAAAATAATTATTTCAAAATGTGGCAATCAAAAATTTACGCTAAATAATTTAACTTTATGCCAAGACTTAAACTATTAAAACTTCGTCTTTGTTGGTTCTTCGTTATTGTTGAGACATGAATAATTTAGTTTTTGCTTTATTATTAATTATTACATCAAAGACGTAGACCTTTCGTTTTACACTTTGTCTGACTTCATCAGACTTTTGACTGCCTTTTAAGATCGCCAGATTCTGAGTTTGGAGAATAATAAGTACCGAAGTTAAATAGTAATGAACGTAGTTGTTGCCAAACGGAGATAAGTGGTGAACAACGGCGACTAGGTTCGAACCAAGTCAGGCGCTTTTTATTTTTTCGGTTTGCCTATACTGTCCCACTGCTGGGCAAAGGCCTCCCCCAAATCCTTCCAGGAACTCTTTTCCCGCGCCATCTCGAACGCCACGTCAGGCGCTTTACTTTGTAATAATTATTTCGTCACGACTGCTCTCAAAACTGTGAAGGAAATTATCGTAAGGAAACCGGCAAGTCCGAGAACCAAAACTTTGAGGACGTGACATTTACCAACCCGCACTGGGCCCGCGTGATGGATTACAATCCACTCCCTCTCCCACAGAGAAGGTCTGTGTCTCAGCATTGGGGATATTAGAGGCTGATTATGCTAAGCGGTAATAGCACAACGGTTAGGACGTGACTTGGCGAATGAGAGGTCGTTAGTTTGAACTCCGATCTTAGCGCAGGCTTTGTTGGTGGATTTACAAGAATAGAAGATCTTAGCGCAGGCTTTGTTGGTGGATTTACAAGAATAGAATAATAAATTATAGAAAGTAATGACAGAATCACCTGTAAATAATATAAAACAAAGTCGCTTTTCGTGTTTATTTGTATTTACATGCATTACCTCACTTTAAAAATTAAGTTAAGTACCTATTTGATAACGTTACATCTGTAAATCAACCTTTATTTTTTTTGTGTAAAATATTAATTAATTAAACATTATTTAAAATAAATGCGCTATAATATGTGTAGGTAGGTATATTAATATGTTAGTTTAAGACTTCACATAATCATATTTTTCTCTTCTTGTTCTCACAGACATCACAGTCTACATTTATTTTTAATTTTACCTATCGCAGGTCGGCTGAAAAAAAATCTTAAGAAATAAGTAATACCTTTGTACTCAAATTATAATTATATCATGTCGCTATGGATTCTACTGTGTGTACTTACATAAATAATAAAATAAATAAATAATATTTATCATAGACATAGCAAAGAAATCTCAATGTTTGAGATGACGCTATATACTGAAGTAGTAACATCTCAATCATCGCTTGCTAGTCCGCCGCTGCTTTGGCTTGCCCCACACTGGTGCTATCTACTGAGATTGCACCCGTATGAGGCGGGTCCATAGTGGACAAAAAAAGATTTAAACGTTACCGTCGTACAACAACAACACAATATTTCTGTTGTATTTTTACCCCTTGGCTACGAGCTACACGCTCAACCGATACGCGTCTTGCAACAGTGACTGCGTAGAAAATACATTATATTAGTTGTTTAGAGCATGCTAAGAGTCACAGCGACGCGACTTGCGGAGCAGCGGACGGAAACATATATGACGCTCACGCGTTTCGCTTGACGCAAGTTGTGACGCAAGTCGCATCGCTGTAGGCCGTAAATTGAACCTTAGTACTTACCAAGGCCTGCACGACTACTTAGTCGTGCATGTCAGCCACAATAAATATCATAAGGACTTCCATTTTCGTTTCAGAAAAGCCGATATTCTTCTGTTTCAAAGTGTGCCCTCTCTACTGCTCGCAACGCCGGAGTGACGAGGGTAAGACTTAGTTGTCACGCAATGTTGAACACGTTCCCTTTAATTTGTATCTACGAAGCTTTTTGTAAGGCCACCTAGTGGTGATAAACGATTTAATAATTCCCAATTCGGCACTACACAGGAATATCATGATATTATTTTTAAAATATTTGTTTTTTTTTTAATTTTATGTGTTTTTTTTGTCTCTTATACTCTTTCACACGCTGTCTACATCTCTCTATCTATTGTCATCTCGCAGGTATGCTGGAAGAGATTTCTTATGAAATAAGCATCACCTTTGTATCTATTATTCTGTTCTGTTTTTTTTCTTGTCTGTTTAAATATGTGTGTACATAAATGGTAAAATAAAATAAAATGAACATTCTTACGATCACTCGAACTGATCGACCGACCTTTTGCCACCTTATGTTAGTTATGCAAAATTCAAAATCATTCTAAATAAAAATGTTGACTTTGACAAAAGACCTATTTCATAACAGTATGGTTTGATAGTACTATGTTCGTATCAAAATAATAGATAAAAACTTTAGTAGAAAAGCAAAATTCGATCTTGCGTAATAAGTATTAGGTATTTATGCTCATTGTGCTGCGATTTTTCAATGTTTTCTTAATTCCTAGCAAGAATCTTGTTTAATATACCTATCAGAATAGAAAAGTGATTAAAAAGTGTTCTTTCATTAGATTCCTTATCCACTGATATCGCAAACGGCGACTAAGAATTAACGTCGAGAGAATGGCTAGGATTGCTTAGATCTGCCAATGTAACTTTCATTCGAAATTAGTACCTACGTGCTGAAATAGTTTTACACTTTCTAGGGATTTCGCACACCCACAAGTGAATCGTTAGTGTCCATTGAGGCCTGTGTTTTGGACTATCAAATACATCCATAAAACATGTTTCCCTTTGAACTAAATTTTATTTATTTATTTATTTATCATCATAACTTAGAGCTATCATTACAGGTTTCCTTCCAGACTATACATAATCGCTTAACATAGATACGTTATGTACTTACATATTTTGGAAAGCCCTTGGCGAGAGGTTTCTTAAAACGTTTTGGACTGTAATTGGGACACCTCGTATAAAAAAAGCAAAAAAGCCTTCAATCACAAAACCCATTTCTGTATCCAAATCAATCGGAACAGTCGGAAATATTATTGCCACTGCCGCAGCTGGGACAAAGGCCGGCCCCTATGAGATGGAGTAAACCACACATGATCCACAACGCACATCGAATGTGGAACATACCAATTTGCTCACGATGTTTTTCATCGCCGTTTTGAAAGCAGTGGTAATGTAAAACTCAAACTCAAAGAATTTATTTCAAATAAACCAATTACACGGGTGGACGTAGAGACGTAAGCTCGGGTACGGAGAGACGTAAGCGCGAGGACGACGAGCCGTAAGCGCGGGAACTGCAAGTTGACCACGCACCGCGCCGCGGTTCGTGAGTTTGTCCCGAGGCGAGACGATTACGTTACGATTCCGAGTTGATATGTGTGTTTATGACATTAAGTAAGGGCCGTTACCACTTGACCACTAATAAAATCACAGGCTAGGTAAAAACTTAATTAAAATTTATCTTTTTTATTTCAGATGCTGCATCCCTAATCTACCTTGAAGACAATCCATACTCCTTTGGCCCTGACGTTTGGATTGAAGATGACCCGACGATAATTCCGTACCCGTACCACTATGGCCACTACTTATTCTGCAAGCCAAAGCCTACGACTACTACACCTTCGCCTACAACAACTACAATGGCTACAACCACTGCAGAACCGACTTTCATTTGCATGGTTTGCAAGAAGAAATGTAACTATCCAAAGAGCTAGTCTGAAACAGTTGAATGTGGACGAGGTATCGTTATAGGGAAATAGTTTTTAGTTTGGCAACAGGTCTGCCAGAATTATGCGAAAGAAGATTGGGCGAATCTGCACTGAAGCCCAATAACGTTAAGATATATACGTTAAGATATATATATACCAGTGGAAAGATCTCATCAAGGAAAATAATACTTACTCAAACGACTTCTCTCGATTGGTAGTCAGTGAGGAACTACAGAGCTAACTGATTAACAATTGGCAAAAGTCGTGTTTGTAGGAAAGGATTCCGTTGAAAAGTTTAGGCCAAATAAAAAACCAAGACAAAGCGCTGCTAACGACACAGTGAAACATGCCAGAACTACACTTCCACTCTGTGCATACACGCTCAAACGCACTTATTTACAAACATTTACAATCAAAGTATACCTCACTAAGTGCACACGTCAATTTTACGAAACCGGCTTCACTTTAGCTACTGTTCACAGCTCTCTGTCTTGGTTTTTTATTTGGTCTGAGTTGAAAAGCTCTTTCCATTTCAACGTTATGTTTACTGTGCTATGCCCAAAGGCCAAAATTACGTCGCGTATTTTTGTAGGAAACTTTAGCCCACAGAATTTTCGTCGCCTAATTTTCGGTAGGTGTGTAGCTACGCTTGTAGTTGTGTTTTTATGGACCTGCGTGCACATAACATATATTTAGGATAGTATTTTTTTTGATTGATTATGACAACTTTAATTATTAATAGCTAAATAATTCATGTTTGGCGTGCGTTAGTAAATGTGTAGGCGGACACCTACAAACGCATAGATAGGTTTACTTTATTCCGAAAGAAAATTAATGAGAACATTTTGAATGATCAGCGATGGCTTCTTTGTATAAAACAACTAATGTTTACAATGAAAATACATGTACCTAATAAAACAACAGCAAAGAGATGTTAACTTGAAGTATGACAGTTTTATTTTTCATTTTAATTTCCACTCTTATATTGAGCAATATTATTTATTTATTGATTAAGTATCTCTAACAAAAGAGGGGCCCGTAGCTAAATAATAACAGCACTGGTCGATCGATCAGGCTAAGCTACGCTTGCCGCGGTAAGCCTGTGGATGGGTGTTTTTTTTTTTTTTTAAATGGCATCTCGCAGTTCATCCTTTATGAGGATGGCTACTGCTTAACCGGACTTTCCTGTGGATGCCTCGAATTAAGGCCTCCAGCCAGGGCAAACAATAACTTAAAAACTAAGCGACAGCGCTAAGGGTAACCCCCTGTGGGGTCGGACCTCGGCTCAGGGCGTCGCTGGAAGAGGACAGCAAGGGACAGGCTGGATCGGTATTATTATTAGTGTTTAGGGGCGAATTTAAAACTACAGGCTCAGCTGCGCGGGCTGGCTCGAGCAAGGGTCGGGGCGGGTGTGGATGGGTGATCATCTATACTTACTTATATACCGAGACCCCTCCGTGCCTCGGAAAGCACGTTAAGCCGTTGGTCCCGGCTGTCATTCATGGATCTTTGACAGTCGTTACGGGTAGTCAGGAGCCCGAAAGTCTGACAACCAGTCTTACCAAGGGGTATCGTATTACCCAGTAACTGGGTTGTGGAGATCAGATAGGTAGTCGCTCCATATAAAATACTGGTATTCAGCTGCATCCGGTTTGACTGGAAGCCGACCCCAACATAGTTGGGAAAAGGGTAGGCAGATGATGATGAGTTATTAGATGTAGAAAGTTTTGGGAAGTTTCCATGTCAGGTACCACAAAATCAATCATCCTGTCATTGAAGGAAAGCTGTGCCGTTTGTATTACATTAGTATAACTTATGCAGTATTGTTTTAGTTTCCACACGCGTGATTAACAATCCTTTGTTTGTAGTTAGCGAGTTTCGAAGATTATTTAATATGGATTAACTTTCTTGCTTGTAGTTGTCGAAATGAAGGGTTTGGAGTGAAAGTGTTTACAATGTTTCTATTATGTAAAACTATTATTTCATTATACCCATTGTTTTTATATAGGTAACTCTATTGGTTTAAGCGGCGCACGCCAGTAAAACTCCCAGTCAGCATGATTTTTTCTTACATCTTTATCAATCATTTTCTTATGAACATGATTGATTGTTTATTGGCTGAAATATTTCAGCCAATAAAGGGCGAAAGGGTGGCAACGGCACCCTATTACTAGCCTCCACCGTCCGTCCGTCTGGCAGCGGGCTGTATCTCATGAACTGTAAGAGAGACATCTAAGTTGAAATTTTTACAGTGTAATCTATTGCCGCTATAACAACAAATAATATAAAAATAAAATAACTACTATGAACTTTTATTTTTGCTCGATCTTAATAATGGCTGTATCTCATGAATCGTAATAGGTAGACAGGTACAATTTTCACAGAGTGTTGTGTAATTTATTTCCGCGATAACAATAAATAGGTAATATAAAAAGCATTTGGTCAAATGCGAGTCTCGGAGTTACATACTGGTTAGATCACAAGGCAAAACACGCTGAATAAAACACGTTTCTCGTATAGAGACCCCTTTGATTTTTATCTTTATTTACGTTTCCTTTACATAAGAAAACGTAAACGTAAATGGTAAACTTTTTCACTAGTGTTTGCAAAAATGAATAAAACGACGACATCAAAAATCCTTATCATAATCTGCCTAGCCTTTTCCCAACTATCTTGGGGTCGGCTTCCAGTCTAACCAGATGCAGCTAAAACGGTATTTTACATGAAGTGGCTGCCTATCCGACCTCCACAACCCAGTTACTGGGTAATACGAAACCCCTTGGTAAGAGTGGTAGTCAGACTTTCGGGCTTCTGATGGCTGTCCAAGATCCACGAATCAGAGTCAAGACCAACGGCTTAACGTGCTTTCCGAAACACGGAGGGGTCTTGGTATGTGAAGATGGTCACCCATTTACGGACCAATCGCGGCAAGCGTAGCTTAACCTGATCGATCGACCCATGCGGCTGTTATTACTTAGCCACAAGTCCCTCAAAAATCCTTATATCACAACCTGTTAAAATCTATACAGATATGTAAATTAAAGCTGCAACTCTCACTAAACCAGTGACACGGGTTACAAGTCAAGAACTGGTGTTTATGCAGGTATTATTGGACATGTCTTCAAGATTACCTAGATGTATGCTAAACTTCTTTCTAACAAGTTTTTATGTAACTGTTGAAGTGGTAAAAGCTTATCATTGAGGTAATAGTCTGTGTTTCAAAATATGTAATATGTTGCAACGCAGTTGTATGCGCCTTATGCCTCGATTCTGAGGTCCTCCATTAACTTTTTATTTTTATTTTATTGCTGAATGGGCTCGCTCTTGACCTCGATCACGCCTGAAGGAATAGGATGGATGAGGTCTATGATGGGACGAGCGTGCCCAGAAAATGCCTAAGGCACTGGAACTCCCACGCATCATCGACGAAACACAGCAGGCTGCTTGACGCCGAACTCCAATGGCCTCCCATTGGAGTCGAATAATAGTGTTACAGCCAAATTAGACCGATTTAATTTTTTTCCCTAGAAACAGAGATTTCCACTTATATTTTTTTAAATAAGAAATTTCAAAAATGTTCTGTACTAACTTTTTTGACCTTTGTATCCTGCTAATTCGTATGAAGTTTTATTAAAATCGGTTAATTCGTTTCGAAAAACAAGGGCATGAAAGTTTGTATGAAATGCCGTACGTCATAAACGCTCTTAAGGTTTCATTATAATCGCGGCCACTTGAGTGACGTATTTTTGTTCCTGATAAGTAATCTAGAGCAGTGTTCATAACCTGAGATTGGCTGAGATAATTTACATTCCATCGCCACTGAATCAGTTTTCTACTTTAGTTATATGAATTATAAGTTTATTTTTGAGTGACCATTTGTAACAAAAAGGTTCTTGGTTGCAATGGAATTTGAATTTTGTTAATTAAGACATTCACTTCGCATCGGTGCAGGCTCTAAAACTACCGAACGCATTATCATTATCATAATTTTGAACAATGGACAGAGTAATTAAAACGAAGTAAATAAAAAAAGGGGCCCGTGGTTAAATAATAACAGCCGCACAGGTCGATCGGTCAGGTTAAGCTACGCTTGCCACGGTTGGTCTGTGGATGGGTGACCATCTTTACATACCGAGACCCCTCCGTGCCTCGAAAAGCACGTTAAACCGTTGGTCCTGGTTATCATTCGTGGATCTTTGACAGTCGTTACGGGTAGTCAGAAGCCCGAAAGTCTGACAACCAGTCTTACCAAGGGGTATCGTATTACCCAGTGACTGGGTGGTGGAGGTCAGATAGGCAGTCGCTCCATGTAAAATACTGGTATTCAGCTGCTTTAGATTGGAAGCCGACCCCTAGGTACATAGTTGATAAAATGTTACACCAACACGCTCGTTGGTTTTTACAGGTTGAAACAAAACATCGAGCGTCGTGACCTAAGGTGCAGTTCGATAAAATTTAAAAACGGCGAATGCTTGATGTTCTGTCATAAGTAAATGCTCTAGTAGTGTAGTCTATACTCACATTTATGTTACTAATACCAGGGATGTTACGGAGCTTCGGTTCCGATAATTTTGAATCGGAGTTATACTGAAGTTCGAAACGCAGCGATACACGTGATTAGGGCGCCTACAAATATGTTTTAAGTTGTTGCCAGGGTAATGTTTGTTTATTTTTATACACGGTCGCGCTCGAAGTCTCAGTTTATCGTTTTGCTTGTGAATGTTAGAAGAAAGTAGAAGAAAGATGTGAAAAAGGGAAGACCCCTTAACACATCTTACTTCTACTTCCGCCCCGGTTCCGATTCCCATCAATTAAATTTAAAATCTTCGATTCCGGTTCCGGTTCCGGTAAAACGACTTCTGTAACATCTCTACTTAATACCTACTTTATCTTAAGAAACCGTTTCGCGCAATAAATTAGGGATTACTGAGACAATTTGGTTAAAAGGATTTCAGTGGTCGTCATAAATCAGAATATATGCCTAAATGTCAAAAAACCAGTATTTATAGGTGCTTTGTCCACCACTTTATTTTTTTTTGTGTTTGAGGTTATCTGTTTTTCTGAAGAGGTAATATTGCAACCGCTATCGGCGAACACCTTTGTCCAGCAATGTATCTCTAATGTCTTTCTGCTGAAATGATGAGGATGATAATATTATCTTTAAAATATAGGATTCGTTTGCCTTTTTTCTAGAGACTGAAGTGTGTATTTGACTCTAATGCTTGCATGAAGCGAAAAGCTCAATCTTACCTATTTATATCCCACCTAAATTAGCTAGCGAATAGAGAAAAAAAAAATTACGATTTTTCTTTGTGGGTCATCCACCGCAATAAGTGCATTCGCTTGAAATATCAGTTTAATAATCAGTTTTTTTTATATATCTAATCACAATAATAGTTGATTGTACAACTAGTGCATAAAATAGCTCGTTTTATGCCTGAATTATACACTGGTTTTCACTTCAATTGCGAGAAAATGAAAGAGGCATAAAGTATTTTTCACTGTTCAAAAATATTGCAAAATTGAAGAAGAGAATAAATAAATCCCGCCACGAAACTAATAAGTTTTTTTTTTAATTTTCAACATGTTTGTGTCATTCGACTTGGGCACTTCACTTCATACTGCCAAGTCATAGAAGTAATAAATGACAACTATTTTATCTGGTTTTATTAGATTAACGATACAAAACACGGAAGTGATATAAATTAAAGTAAATGAAATACAATAACGACTTTAATCTGCGACGTTTTATTGTGCGTGTGGCTGTTGCGCTTGATTATCTAAGTCTTAGAAAAAATAATAATTTATGCACTAGAGCATAAAACGCGACTTAATGTCGCCTACGCAAAACATAAAGACGAAATTTTAGAGCATGAAAAGTAAAAAACATATTTTCTCAACTCATACTTCAAAAGAAGTCGGTTAATAACAACACTACCAGCGGTTGTTTTTGTTTTATCGTGTTCAGATATCGATACCCATCACGTTTGCAGAGTTTCGCTAGCAAATTTAATTTGACGCTGTATTTCCAAAGTTCGCAACAGTATTACCTACGTTGCCCTACACATGTTCATCCGAGTTCTCGATAATCCCTTCGAATCTATTTTCATGTAACTCGAGAAACGAGACGTATTCGGCTAAATCGGGTCACGCTTCGGCGCCTTCCTTTACGCGTCATTGCGTGCCACGGGTCCTGATATAGCTTACCCTATTTTTCTGATAAAAATGACACTTGACAATGTCATTGTTGGGTATTTTAGTAGTATTGCAACACCAACATTAAAATGTAAATTATTATGTTATCTGTGGCATCACACCCCTTTCAAGTGTGACACTGGTCCAATACACACGTAAAATTCACCCACCACACTATTACACCACTACACAGTCATGTATAAAAAATAATCTAATCTATGTATATGATTAATAGTTTTGCATCTGAACCTCGGACAGTTGGTTCCTGCTGTGATTCGTAGATGTCTGTCGTATACTACAAAAGAAAACTTAAATCCTACTTACAAAAAAACAAAATGCCTATCAAAAGAAACTTGTTCTAGGAAACTGGCAGTTTGTTGCGAAAGAAAAATATTTTCTTTCGGAGTTTATTAGTTCTTTATGATGCCATCTTTCCCATTTTGCCTTTCAACTTTGAACTTATCTTTTTACTTATGTATTCTTTGTGCTCTATAAATGTTTTTTTTTTTCGTTGAGTATGTGATACCTCTAGGGACCGCGGCATTCCGAATATTCGGAGGTGTTATTTTCGATAAAAGTAGTTTTATTTAGAGCTGCGTTTCTGACACACTTCGAATTAGGTTTCTTATTATATCTAGCAGTATAAAGCGGTACCTTTACCAAATTGTGTTTTTTTGTTAACCTGTAAGATGGATATCGTAACTATTATCGTAAATAAATAAATATTTATTTATATATATATATATATATATATATATATACTTTATTGTACACCACAGAGACTTGTGACTATATTAATAACAGCCGCGCAGATCGTTCGACAAGGTTAAGCTACGCTTGCCGCGGTTGATCCATGGATGGGTGACCATCTTTACATACCAAGACCCATCCGTGCCTCGGAAAGCATGTTAAGCTGTTGGTCTCGGCTGTCATTCGTGGATCTTTGACAGTTGAACACGGGTCGTCAATAGCCTAAAAGTCTGACAACCATTACCAAGGGGTACTTATCATATTACCCAGTATCTGGGTTGTGGAGGTCAGACAGGCAGTCGCTCCATGTAAAATACTGGTACTCAGCTGCATCCGGTTACACTGGAAGCCGACCTCAACATAGTTGGGAAAAGGCTAAGTTGATGACAGTGATGACTTTATTGTATAGCACAAAAATACATACTTAACAAAAAAAAATCTCTTTATTTAGAGCTCGTAAATATCTGGCGCGGAACATTGGCATGTGGATGACCGCTACGAGAAATGACCATTCATAACATAATATTTCGACCATTGGTGACAGATGTGTTGTTTCTTCTGTGGAAATAATATCCTTGGACATTTCACACAACGCCATTTAGTCCCAAGCTAAGCAACCTAATGCTTGTGTTATGGTAACGAGATGGCTGATAAACTACTTATATATATATATTTTTTTTTTGTAAATACATACATATTATAGATAAAACACCCAGACCCGGAACAAATACTTGTAGGTCGTACAAATATTTGTTCCGTGCGGGAATCGAACCCGCGACATGCTGCGCAGCAGTCAATCGCTCAACCACTGCGCCAACCGTGTCGTCCAAATCGGTTGTAAGTGTGTGATGCGAAAGAATGAGAAAAATCTCGTGACGAAAGTTTTGAGTATGAATGTGGAGGGCTACAGGAGTAGTAGAAGACCAACGAAGCATGGATGGACTGTGTGAAAGATGATATGGCTCGAAAGGGAGTCACTACCGAGATGACAACTAACAGAGAAATATGGAAGAAAAATTGATTTAACCGCAGGAGAATAGTGAGACGAATTCGCGATTAGTGTTTGGTTTTGCAGACAAATAATATCTTTACGTGACCAGAGGGTTGGGTCGTTCTTTAGCCAAAGAATTAGCATTGCCATTCAACGTGGCAATGCTGCCGATCTTCTGTGCACGTTTCCGGATGACTGCGAGCCGGACGAGTATTACGACACCTAAATATCCTTTTGTTTTTGCATTTAGTTAGCATCGACTCATAAAAAAAGATGGACTCCGCGCCACGCATATCGAAAGTGAAGCACCGTACCGATCTATGTGTGCGTGATTGACGATTGACGCTGTCGTGTCTCGTAATGGCCGGTCGGCATACTATAATGTAAAAGTGAGCGCACTTACGCATACTTACAGTGCTTCACTTTCGATATGCGTGGCGCGGAGTTCATCTTGTTTTATAAGTCTATGTTAGTTAGTTAGTCTTTTAATTTAGTAGGTACCTAGTGCAAACAGTTAAGAGATTATGAAAATAAAATGTGATTGAACCAATAATACCCAAATAATGAATAACACTCCAGCAGGTTCTCAACCCAAAAAGCTTAAGAAACTGCTCAACAAAATGATTGCAACACCATTACTCCCATCTGTTGACCACTAAAACTTATACAACACATCACAATTGCTCACACTTGCTCCAACAGAAATTCGTTTTACCCGAGCTGTTCACATAGAATACTAAAATTGTGTGGAAGCGGCACTCATGTTTTTTCCTTTGTATAGTCACAGATAATATAATACTCTAGGTATTGTCAAATTATTTTACCACCCTATGTTGGTTCAAAATCAAAGTTAAAGTCAAATCTTTATTTCAAATAAGCACATAAAAGGCACATTTGAACGTCAAAACTTACAAAGAATAAATTGATTCTAGTCGCCCCCTAAAGAGGTAGTTTCGTATGGAGAAGAAGGGCAAGAAACTCCAAAGTTACTCTTTTCAAATGTTCTTCAAGGTTTTTTTATACATTCGTTGTATAATTATATGTGAAGACGATGCACCTAGAATAAAATTACTATACCTACCACAAAAGGTAAAAAATATTAAAAATAAAGCAATGTTGAATGTAACTTGCACATCATAAAATGACAAGCTAACCCTGATAACATTATAATAGAATAGCTTATCTAAGCGTACCTAGAAAAATACATATGTATTTTTCTATGTCACTCGGGAAAATACATATTTCTCTCACGCATAGATAAGCTATTCTATTATAAGTAATGTTATCAGGAATCTTTTTTCTAATAATTATGAATGAATTTTGTAATAAATTGTTACTTACACAAATAGACCTTGTCGTTTTATGACACTAAACGCTTTTAAAGCTTCCTCTTTGCAGCGGGATTGGATTGTGATCTTCCGCTCCACCCAGAGCGGGAGGGGTCATTTGATGATTTCCCATCCATAAAAAAAAAAACTTCCTCTTTCCTACTATTTGCTGAGCCCGCCGCGTCCATAATGACGTCATAAAATCTTAAGTTATTATTTAAGTACTCATTGTGACATGCAATAAATGATTGAATATTTTGTGAAATCCGTGACCAGCCCGACTTGACGATCGATCCCAGGGCCATATGCTCAGCTGTCTTGGTTACAACAGCAAGCTAGACGAACGAGCCAGTCATAGTATCGCTTCCATACAATTTTATTCTACGATGTTTACTGAATTAGGTGCAGTTTGTCTGCAAACTAACAGCCACCCTCTTTCTATTTGCAGTACGTTCAATCAAGCACTAAATTAACAGGATCAGGTTTTATTTTGTCTGCGATACTTGGTTTTGTCAAAAGAGTGGCTCGTGGCTAAGTATTTAACAGTTAGAGTCGGTCGCCCAAGGTTGAGCAACGCTTGCTGAGGTCGCACGGGTGACCATCCATTTCATACTGAGACCCCTACCTAGGTGCCTCGGAAAACACGTTAAGCCGTTGGTCTGGGCTGTCTTTCGTAAATCTTTGACAGTCCTTACGAGTAATCAGAATCTCGAAGGTCTAACAATGCGTTTAAAAACACAAAGGTTCTAATTCACTATGACCATTTAAAGATTTCTTACTTAGAAACCACGTCAATTCCTAAGCTAATCCCGCCAATCTCGCGTTGATTTCGAGCGGTTTCGTTCATTGTGTCATAGAATAAGACGCAAGCGCAAGGTGTGAATCGGGACGAAACTTTAAAAGGCATTCCAAAAAGGACTCTGTGTTTACTGTACAATAATTAACGATCGCCCGTGTTGGCAACAAACTATATTATTTCAACGTTAAAATCTAATTTAAAGTTTCGTCCTCTCACCCTATTCACCCCATTTGTCAAAGTAGATAGGTAGATCACGGTATCTTATTAGTCAGATAGACATCTGTAGATGATTATGACGACGTTTAATTCTGTTAGTGGATTTTTTATGTTGATAATGCACACGTCAATTTTTTGGTCAATATTTTATGACTAGATGGCGCCCGCATTTTCTAGCTGACTGATCTCTGAGAAGAAATGCTGACACAAACTCAGAGGTAACTGTAGGTCATAGACAGGTCTTTAGGCATAGGTCGTTCCATAAAACATTCCAGTATCCAGCTGCATCTGGTTAGACTGGAAGCCAAGTAAGAAAAGGGTTAGGCTAAGTGATGCTATTGGTTCTGATAAAGTTGTGACAGGTCTGTAGCGGTATTTACATCGCCACAAGCGAATAACGCGTCATACTGACCTCAAGCAAAATTCTGCATCTCGCAAGCAGAGTTTACCGCGCAACTTGTATACAACGGCCCGACATGAACCATTGGGCAGTTGCCTGCCAGTCACAACACGGTCGGAGGATCCTGCCTTTTCTATGAAGGATGAGTGAATTTTACACCCTGGTCCTTATACCTTTATTAGGTCTTACGGAATTGAGTGTTGGATTACTGATCTCTATCATGTTATAATTTCTGAATTGAGAAAACAAGAAATAGGTATCATTACACGTGTAGCAGTTTAAAAGGCTCAGGGACTGTATTTTCCTCTGAGTTTTGACATCGCATTAATTTAGTTAATCTCAGATAATTAATGTACGATCACACATGTGTTAAATTACATAAAATTTTAGGTTTGTTAAGATATACCTATAGGTATCAAAACGTAGACTCATTTGTCCCAAATGGGACGTAACAAAATTACCATCCTTCAAACATTATAATTATAAGCTTTTGATTCGATTCCCAGGTTGTGCAAAGTGTTATTGGGTTTTTCCATTCTTAGTAACAGCTCTGAATTTGGAAGTTAGCGGTGTGGTACCCCCGTGTCTCGGAAAATACGATAAAGCCGTTGCCTCTTGATCTCTCTACAGTCGTGTCAGATTGCCGTCCCAACGGACTATGAGAGTGAGGGAAGAGAGATCTGTGTCTGCGGATACACTTGTGCACTATATTATCTCCCGCGCCGAAGACTAGTCTCCGTTGAGATTAGCCACCGTGGCTGATATACGATCTGGAGGATTATAAAAGCTCAATGAAACGAGATCCCTCATAAAACTAACCACACAATGACTTTCCTTCATCGAAAGTTATATTATGGGAGCAGTAGTTGCCAAGAGGTAACGGCCGCGACTTACGAGATGTAGGTTCGAACCCAGACAGACGCTTTACTTTGTGTAAATTATCTCATCACCACTGCTCTCAAAACGGTGAAGGATAACATCTTCAGGAAACCGGTATGTCCTAGAACCAAAAATTCTAAGACATGTGACATCTACCAACCCTCACTGAGCCCACGTGGTGGATTACGGCCTACTTCCTCTCACCGAAAGGATTCCCATGGAACATTATAGGCTGGTTATGATGAAAACTTACCCAGGCAAATTGATGTATTATGTTGGTATATTTATATTCCAGGTTTTGAATTTTCAACCTTGTGCCTCCAACAATACACATTTATTTATTAAAGCTTTTATAAAAACCGTATTTATCTCCTCTCATTGTCAAAACGGCCATTTTTCTCGGATTTACTACAATCCTTGTAACATTGGGAATAATCCCCGAATCTTATTTACGGAGTTTTACGGTTTTTAGAGCCCCGTTGCTAGGCAATGACATTTCATTAGAGGCACCCACACTCCTGCAATTTCGTATGATATGAAACCTTGTGTATCTACAAGTTTATATACTTACTAGCTGACCCGGCCACGCGTTGCTGTGGCTAACGTTTTTGTCATTTTTGTTTTTTCTATCCTATTTTTCAAGTTGGATCAAACTGCACACGGTGTACAAATTTGATTAAAATCGGTTAAGTAGTTTAGGAGTCCATCGCGGACAAACATCGTGACACGTAATTTATATATATTAAGATATCAATATCAAAAAACACGTATGTCGCTCGTGTATCTATACTAATATTACAAAGAGAGGTTTCTGAGTTTGTATATACATACTTATGGGGTAATCTTCGGAACTGCTGATCCGATTTCGAACATTCTTTTACTAATGGGAAACTACGGTATTGCCGAGTGTCGTAAGATATATTTTCTGTCAACAATAAGAACGCGGACGAACGAACGGACAACTTTATACGATAACCTGTTGTTTGTTGTGTGTGTTTTTAACTAAACATTTGATCAGGGTTCCAGTTTACAGTTTTAATTAATTATTTCTAGTTACTTATTAAAAATTTGTTCGTGATTCAGTTTGTATATTTTTGAAAGTAATGTCTCATGTTCATTAGTCGATATACAGCATGCGGGGACCCCCGCAGGCGGGAAGATCGAAGTCGATAACGCGTCGTCGGCGTCGTCGGTACGATCGGTCCACCTCCTGCGGGGAGTCCCCGTGGCGACCAAAGAAATTCATCGGCCGATAAAAAGCATGCGGAAACTCCCAATGAAAATTAGCCTTCAAAGCAACTGCCAAACGTGTAGTGCAGGTTCTCCTTATAGTACAATTCTTCGTTTTACCAAATAGAAACTCGCTGATAATCCTTTTGACTATTAATTACTGAAGACACTGTTTACACGTTACATCGTGTACCTAAATATTTAAGCTCTTAGAGCTTTAATTTTCAGTCTGTGACACACTGACAAAGTTAATGACCGAGTGGTTTTTACTGTCGCATGTACTCTGGTGTGTTATTAAGATTTTTATGGGGATACCGGAACAGCAAAATGTGTGGCGTGCTGTTTTTGTTTATTTAATTAATTAATTTAAACTTCTCGCACACAATAAGGTACTAAGGCAGACTTAATGCTTTAAGCATTCTCTACCAGTCAACCGAGAGAGGTGTAAAGATAAGGTGCTCTGTTTAACAGGGGGTTAATAATGATAAAAATTTTGAAAAGTTTTTGACATTGATTGTCGCTGAGATGAGATCGCGACTAGATTTTTAACGTTTTTAATTACGGGAATTGTCCTACTGACCGCCGGTCGGTTGATTTTACCGTGTTCCCGATACCGGTAGGCTAATATTTTGTTATATCTTTTGTTTAAAAAATAACTACTTACATAAATAAAAAAACATAATGAATTATAAATTATAAAGGAAAACAAATACATAAATAGGTTATAAACTTATAATACACATACAAAAAATTATGTTTTGCAATTTTATTGTTAAAAAAAGATTTGTTTTGAAGAAATAGTGGTTGTATATAATTATGTTGTATATAAGTACGTAATTTACGTATACAACCATTGTTTCTTTAAACAACACGAAGTAGGGATTTATGCACAAAATGTAACGGAAACAGACACTTTGTCGCAAGATCTTTGTCTTATTTTCCCATATGTGTCACTAATTTGTCTTATTTTCCCTTATGTCACTAATTTGCCTTACTAGGAC
Source organism: Gortyna flavago (assembly GCA_963669345.1). Lineage (NCBI taxonomy): Eukaryota > Metazoa > Arthropoda > Insecta > Lepidoptera > Noctuidae > Gortyna > Gortyna flavago. The sequence continues at coordinate 5,659,203 of OY770144.1, forward strand.
TGCAAATATTTGGTTTGCTTGTTGGAAAGAGAGTAGGTACCTAGGGTAACTGACCCTCATAAAGAAATTATTAATTTAGCAACTAGCAATATGGAGGCATGAAAATGACTCAATTCGCAAGCTACAATGTTTTCAGGTTTCATAATCGATTGATTTTTTTAAATATTTTGATGTTTTTTTTTTCATTTTTACTGCATTGGGTAAATCAATTTTAGAACAGAATTAATCTCCATTAAATTATCTATACCATGGTATATAAATGAAGTAGGTTCTGTGTACTAGCAGGAATATAACAATAGAAACAGTTGCAGAAAGGAGACAAAAAGAAATTCGACCGTAAAGCACTCGATGCTTCGCATTATGAGTCGTGCAAAAAACATTCCAGAAAACAATGCTATTTCAGTATTCCACACGATACTCCAAAAACGGACCACTTACGGACTTCACAACCGAAAAAAATGGCTGCTCGAGTTTTCGCCGGCGGCGGTAGTTCCAAATCTTTTTATTGCTTCACGCTATTTCAAGCGGTGCTTACACGTTCCTGGTGATACGCTCCGCAGTTTGCCTACTGAATAAAGAAGAAGTAAGCCATATAGTGAAATATAAAGGTACATATTTCAAAAGACTTCTCTCTCTTTTGTGACTACTTCGTTGGTCTTGTGGTCGCAAGCGATACTGTTGAGCATGAGGTCTTGTATTCGATTCCTAAGTCAGACAAAGTGTTGTTAGGTTTCCAACAGGAATTACTCAGTCATGGACTTGAGTCTGGATTTGTGCCCGGTTGATGGCAATAGGCTCGCCCCTATAACATGGGACTTAAACATAACTGGCGATATTTCGTTATACATTTATGGGCTAAGTTATGGCTATATAAGTAATACCCCCATACAATATAATCTTATACATTATCCCCCATATTAATAAACTTTGCTTAAAGTTAAATTAGTTAACGTTGTTTATTGTGTTTGTTTAAACGTTGTTAAGATAGTGTAAAACCAAGTTTGCAGCTTTAAAAGACCTGTGATACCTGCATGGACTACATGGAATGTTCAGACACATGAAACGTTTTAACTAGGTAATTATACATAAAGCTCAGCTCAAGTCATTTGACAGTAATCGAAAAAGTATACTGATTTTTCCTAATGGAACGGGATAGAAATGTGATGTTTGCAGTATTGTCTAGTTCCTAAGTCAGTCCGCAAAGATTTTTTAATAAACATAAATTATTACATAGCAAACAGTTCGGTTGTACAAGGGGTCATTCAACTACTGATGCCGGTGCTGAACTTTAAGGACATATTTATAACGCATGGCAAGGTATATGCGATGCCTTGGGCATCTGGCTTTGTGATTTGTCTAAGGCATTCGATTGCGTTCTTCACGAAACGTTTAGTCAGGAAACTCCGCCACTACGGGATATCAAATTAAAGACCTTAGTCTGAAATTAAGTTTTATTTAATTATTAATTTTTATGAACTGATACCTCTGATCATCATGATGGTGCAGGAACGAGGTGTGATGAAACTTTTGTGCCACATAGTAGGTTTTCAGAAATTTTGCAAGGAACTCTTCTTCTAACTCGAAATAATAGCACAATCACCTCGTTTAGAATCGTTTTGCTTCGATTATATTTTTACTCTTTACCATGTGCGGTGTTTGTGTTTGTGTGTGTGTGTGTGTGTGTGTGTGTGTGTGTGTGTGTGTGTGTGGTGCTAATTAATAAACATCTTTAAATTTATTCATTCACTGATAGTCAACACACAGCCTATTTACTGCTCGGTTTTGTAGCATGAAAAGTCATTGAAGCTGAAGAAGAAGTAGTAACAGTTGTTTTTTTTTTTTATTACGATGCCATGTGCATGGCGAAAGTAAGGTAAACCCTTAAATATGAAAACAATAGTTTGTTCAAGAGCTATCGCAAGTTTTGTAGGAAAACCACAGGTTCCAATTTGTGACACACTGACTACAGGTCAGTGTTTGCACTAAACTTGAAAGTAGATAAATGTCAGTCACATCCATCGAAACTAACGATGGTTAAACAGAGCGGTCGTTGACAAATACTACGACTGATATGGTGTTATAGGACAGTAACGAGTTACAAAAATGATGTTTATTCGTCTTTTGGGAGGTCCCACCGCGACGAATATCCGACTACCTATCAACGAGCACATGAAGCTACTACAATTTGACTTAATAACTTTACTTTAATTTATTATTAATATGGTGCCTCAAGTCTTGATTATTATTAAAGCACTTTCAAAAACCGTTACATTTTTTATTTCTTTTTACTTTTCTTTAACCTGACTCCTGAACACTATACGCGAGACGAGGGTAATAAATATTGGGAAAAAAATGTCGCGTTCGTCAACACTGTTAACCAGTAGAACGCATCATTCCCAATAGTTAATAGTGTTTACCACGAAGTATTAACCAGCGGGAAGTACCCGTAGAAAACACTCTTGAAAGTAACGAGTATAGGACAAGTGTTTTCAATCATGTGCGGTTTTTGTAAGGTTGTAAGTTCGAACCCAGACAGGCGTAAGGTTGTAAGTTCGAACCCAGACAGGCGGTTTACTTTGTGTAAATTATTTCATCGCCACTACTCTCAAAACGGTAAACTAAAACATCGTGAGGAAACCGGCATGTCCTACAAATCAAAAATCGAAGACATGTGACTTCTGCCAACCCGAACTGGGCCCGCCTGATGGATTGCGGCTCACTACCTCACACCGATAGGAGGCCTGTCCCAGCAGTGGGAACATTATAGGCTAATTATACTAAGCTTGTTTATACAAGTTGCAAAAATCTTGTCGTGATGGTTGGTACTTCAGAAATGTACTAAGTACATATAGAAAACGACTTGTATTTGAAACTGACTTATACCCCGCTTGAGAGTTAAGTCGCTTAAACGGTTAGCCGTTCATTCGGCTACCCTTTTGGCATTAGCATTTATTATAACATCTTGTATGGCTTAACCCGTTCTAATCTCATGAAGCGGAAACCCTATTATAACGATTTAACACTTTGAATGGGTTATCCTTATCTATTATTCTGGTAAGCGATTGAACGCCTAACCCAGGGATAACCTGACCCTACCTCCTAACCTTTGTACATCAACGTGACCTTTTTTTCCCAAATAAATATTAAATATGGCCATGACGTGCCAACAAACACTTCTAGACAGCATCAATCGAACAGCAACCTTATAGTAACGAGAATAAAGATGACAATGATTTTGACAGAATTGTCAAAATGGCGGCAACCCAACAGCAACCTTATTAGAATAAGAATAAAGATCACTATAATTTGGACAGTGATGCAAAATCAATCGTGAAAGGACTGTAGTGATTACTATAATATGGAAAAAACAAAGAAAATATTTCACAATAGCTAGGTACACTTTATTTGTAAAAAGAAATAAACGTTTTCAGTATGGTAATCCATTGCCATACAACGTGGCAATTCAATTTATTTCAGAAACAATTCACAATGCTGCTAGTCTTTTGAGCACTTTTCAGAGAAGAATATTTTTATGCCCTTTATTTTTACTTATAGGTACATAATACATATGATACTTATTATTTGAAGACTGCTAACATTTTAAATTCTGTAAAGAATCAATTAAATCAATCATTCAACATACTGAGTCCCGTAATTCTCGTATTACAGAACGACACTTTTAAAACTATTTTATAAATTACTTGAATCTAGTTATGAGTAATGCTTGAATATTGAGTGACGTTCTGTTTTAAACGTTCAAAATCTAGTCGCAGTCTCATCTCGGCGACAAAAAAATGACAAAAACTTGTCAAAACGTAGGGAAATTAGAGGTATTTTTGACATATTTACACTGAGATCACTGTGAACGTTCTTAAAATTACAAGAATTGCCCCTCTGTAATACGGACTTGAGAGTTTATGTCTCAAAGATGTTAAACGGTTTCCTTCCATGAAAGGGGAAACCCTTTCATGGAAGCCAAAAATAATAACAACGTCTTTCTTGCTGAAACTTGGCGGTATATTTAGAGATTTGCTGTCATCTTGACAAGCTAAGGGCCTCGTTTATCATCGACTTAAGGGCCTGTTGTTTGAGCAGCATCCACACACACATGCATTTCTCTTATGTCCCCATGATGTACTAAGTCCCTTAGACCGCAATGTATCATAAATCTTGGAGGCTGATGCCTTAATATTTCAAAACATCTAAAAGGTTTCAAATATAAATTTCTCGGTTTCTAATTACGTAAACCAATTCGTTACCTGTCGTAGCTTGTTTATTCCTGACTGTCAGTTGAATATACTGCGATGGTAATTAAAGTATGGGTAAGTTATTGGTCCTTGAACTATAAGTAAAAAAATATAAATAAAATACTTAAAATTCGTTTAATTCAGACAATTTCTATTTCCATATTTTGTATGTATTACATTATCTTCAAACTATATTAGTCATGATGAGATCATTTAATGTATTTAATTCATTAAGCTCCGCTAATGAGACACAATTGATTTTCTGTTGTATCGTAACACATAGGTTACGCACAGAGCTTGACCGGTTAGGTAGGTAACATAAATATCGAAACAAATGGTTGAATATAAATTAAAATTATATCTAAATAAATAATCAGTAAAGCCACACGATTACTGATACCTACATGCATGCGTGTACTGACTGGACCACAGAACAGATAAAACAGCCGGGTAATTGCGTAACGCACTAACAGTGTTAGCGGCTTTAATTTTTAACCGACTTCCAAAAAGGAGGAGGTTACATGTTCGACTTTATGTTTTTTTTTCTTCTTTGTATGTTCGCCGATTTCTCCGTCAATTGTGGAACGATTTTGAAAATATTTTTTTTGTTTGAAAGGGTATACTCCCAAGGTGGTCCCATTGTCAGCAAGTTGGAATCTGATGAGAGGATCCCATGGAAATCGAGGGAAACCCTCAAATTTTATTGGTAAACCTATAGTGATTTGAATATTTTTTAGAGTAACTTGAGCATTTGCTTTCGGAAATCATCATTTGGTAAAGTGGAGCTGATGATGAAGACCACAGATGGCCATCGGAACTACTCAATGATTGATAAATATTTAACAGATTCGATTACTTTAATATGGTTGCTAAGCAATTTATGCTCGACATAATGCGTAAGTATGGTGAGTGGTTGTAACGTCCCAGCATCGGAAAAAGCAATATTTTGTAAAATGTGTGGAATTTATGTCTGTTATTATGATAAAGATAAACACAGAATAATTGCTAAAACATTTTCAACAAGCCTCTTATCAGTCCTTGTAACATTACTAGACAATTGTGGGCTCGTTCGCCTTTTCAAGTTAATATATAAAGCCTGAACATTTCTTTAGGGAAATATTCTGTGTAAATTTCAGTATAATGAAGCTTACTATTTTAGTATTGTTCGTCGTAGTGTTGGCACTGGCTGTGGTTTCGGGTAAGTGTCTTTTAAGAATAAGTATTTTCTTCATATAGACCGACCTTCGCGGGTTCGATTCTCAGCGGAGGAAAAAAATTCTGCTCGGTTTTGTTGGTGGTAGGGCTTGTTCTGAGTCCGCCTGACCCCTAATTCACTATGAACACTTAAGAGCGTTTACGCCGTACGGAATTTCATACAAACTTTCAAGCCCTTGTTTTTCGAAATGAATGAACCGATTTTTAGTTATTATGTACTTTTTGCTTGACTATAGTTTTCATTGTATTTATTCGTATATTGGCGTGGTTAGCATGTGAAATGTATGAATGAAAAACAAAAGTCACTTGGATGTCGAAGTACAGCTGCTCTACTCTGTAAAAATCTCACCGTGATAACTCAGGTGAAGTGAGCTAAAGGCAGCTGTCACTAGTGTAAAACCCCAGCAATAAATGGAATGACAGTTCACTTCACCTAACTTCTCACGGTGATATTCTAACAGAATCGACCGGCAGCTCGTCCGCATCGCTTTCACCTGGAAACAGAAGACTGGCAACATTGTCACGTTGAATTATTAATTGGTGTTGCTGAGTTTTAATTTGACTCCATCGGAATTGAGAAATTTTCATGAGGATAAAATAGTCAAAAAATATGTACTGTCAAAATTAATTACTATTATCATTCTGTAGGTAGGGGTAAGTACTGAATAAAAATATTCACGTAATTTTTTTACTGACCGATTTTTTTAAGTAAAAAATCATTAAAGTTGCTTGCAATAATAATTGCAAGAATAATATGAACGGTTATAATGTAATGGATTGGATGTAGGAAATAAATTCATCAAATAATTATGCTATGCAAAAAGTTAAAGCATGCATAATGAGGTTTCTCACTCTTAGGCCCTAGCACGAACGCACAAATTAGGAATCAGAAAACTCAATAAATATTTAATTTATTATTAGCCATACTCTTTTTCCGCCTCTCTCTTTCCAGAGCTGCGAAGGACAAATCTTTATTAAAGGATCATCCCGCCATCTCCGTTAGGCACAGCCGCGATGTAGTTTAAAAAACCGGGACCAACTAGTTCGCATGTTGCCATGCGTCATAAATAAAAATAATATGTGATATAGTAGTACAACAATTCGACAGATTTGAAAATAAAATAATATACTTAAATACATTACAGTAAAAAAATAATGTTTTATTTTACATTTTAAGATCGGTTGAATTTCCTTTACGTTTACTCCGTGGCGTGGGTTCGTGCTAGGCCGATTGCATTTACATATGTAATTTATGTCTAGGTACTAAACGTAAATAAATACACTGCCAGAGCACACATATCTATTTTTTCTTTGTTGTAATACATTTTTATGAATTATGCCATGTAAAAAAAAGCCAAATAAAAAAAGTACACACAGCCTATTTAGCAAGTTTAACCAGTGTTTGAGTGATCCTCATAAGCTCGCTATTGGCCTACCCGTCGTGTCTCTCATGACAGATAACACAATATTCAAAGGATAATAACTCCGTCCCTTCATATCAAAAGCCGCGGTCATAATGACGACGCAATACAAAGGCTCACTGGTATTCTGGACTTATTTTTTGGGGTTTACTTCCAGTCTACTATCATTATTTAGATTGCTATTCAGATTAGAAACTCGGATTTTCTGCGGATTTAAATCCTGCAACACAGTCTCCAACCCAGACAAGGGTTTCACTTTGTGTAATTTATTTCATCACGACTGCTATCAAAACGGTGAAGGAAAACATCGTGAGGAAACCGGCATGTCCTAGAACCAAAAATTCGATGACATGTGACATCTACCAATCCGTACTGGGTACGTGTGGTGGATTACAGCCCAGTCCTTCTCACAGTGAGCCCTGTGTCCTAGCAGTGGGAAGTAGACGTGGCTATTTTTGTGGATATTACCTATGGCAAGATTCACGCTTGTTGATTTTGCTAAGTAAAGCAAGTGCCATACGAATATAAACGTTAATTTTATACAAATAATGTTCATATTCGTATGAGTCGCTTACGTACTAAGCAAATAAAAGTGCGATCTAGGTAAATCTTGCTCTTTGGGAAAAAAAAAAAGTCGTTTGTTTATTGTTTTCCAAACCCATTAATGAAAACCATCCTTTTGGGTCGAGTAAATCTGAATAATCCTTTCGCAGTTAACACATATTTACATAGATAGCTTTTGAAAGTTCGAGCCTAGTTTTATTGTGATTCAGGCTCCAAAAGCTTTAACTTTCACATAATACTACTTATAGGCTTATACATAATTAACTAATAACAAAGCTGAGAAGTTTGTTTGTTTTTTTTATCTGGAACCACCAGCCGAATTCTTGAGGAAGGTTATAGGATATAGGTATATAGTATCACGCTGCAGCCCTTAGGAGCAAAACAGTGTTCACTCTGGCCGGGTCACAGTTTACGCGTCGATGTCCTTGCCAACCTGTATAATTTATAATAATCTAAGTATTAGGGAATAGATAATTCAAACTTATAAGTGAACACAAAAAAAATACATTTCTTAAAAATATGGGTTATGATTACATTTTGTACCATGACGCGCACTGTCACTTCTTCAAGCAGACTCTCAATTACTGCCTTATCTTTTAAATACCTACGTAATATAGTCTTTGTCTTTTAATCTTATGCCATTATCTTATTTCAAACTCGGAGGTAACATAGAAACACCAATTAGGCTTTGTAGCCTAAGCAGAGTATTCTTACTGCTTTTGCTAATGTAGAGCATGATTTTTTTATCAGCTGATTGTAAATAACGTACGAAAGGTTGGGCAGATTTGTTTGCGTTTTTTCACCAACATTTCAGCAGTTAGGTGTAAGTCCCGTGTAATAGAGGGCGCTTGTTTATTTTTATTAAAACACGTTTTAGTTTTTACAAAGAAAATAAAAAAATAAAACATTGAGTAACAAACATTTGAAAATCATCTCAATTGTCACATTTATTATTGGTAGGAATACCTAAAAATTAATAATAACCTAACAATAACCTAATGAAGTTTTTTATTTCCACTAATAAGTGGAAATAAAAAACTTCATTCCTATGAAAGAAGACGGCATTATGATACAGGGTAGCAGGGACGGGCAAGCTGGTACCATGTGCCTATAGACGTATTAGGAACAGGGTGTAAAGTTCACTCATACTCAATAAAAGATGAAGGATCCTTTTGGGTTTTGTGTCTGGTGGGCAATTGCCCGACGATTGATGTCGGGACATTGTATACATTATTGGTAAAAAATTAACAACCTCATATTGCTAACATCATAAACAACAACTTTTGTTCTATGACTTTTATTAATTTATCAGATTTTAATTCACCAGACTTTCATAAAATAATAAAAGTACGTGATTTTCTAAACTACACAAACTTCCGTGTCTAGTACAAAATTTTGCCGTGGGGTTGGCACTTGAATGTATTATGTTCTGTAAGAATTCATAGAACAAAAATTGTTGTCTATGATGTTAATAATCCAGTCCTGCAAGGTTGTTAGTGTTTTACAAATCTAATATATAAAATTCTCGTGTAACAGTTTTTGTTGCCATACTCCTCCGAAACGGCTTGACCGATTTTGATGAAATTTTTTGTGCTTATCCGGTATCTATGAGCATCGGCCAACATCTATTTTTCATCCCCCTAAATCGAAACTTACGCGGGTGAAACCGCGGGGCGCAGCTAGTAACCCTATATAATTCTGCTACTTGTTCGGCAAACTCTGCTTGCGCGATGCAGGATTTTGCGTAGCGTCAGTTTGATGCGTAATTCGCACGTTGCGATGATAGATGCCGCATGCTGAATTCATGGTCACAGTTTGAGCGTCGAAGTCCCTGCCACCCTGTATTATATTTCTAAAAGCCTCATTCGTGCTTATAAAAATAGCGCAATTAGCCTTGTCAGTAAACGTTTGCGCACTAATGGTACGTTTTACTGTTTAGGTAAACGTGCCATATACCCACCACAGCCCTAGTACAGAAAATTGTCGTTAAACTAAACAAATTAATTTTGGGCGAAAACTCAAATAAACGTTTTAAAGTCAGGCAATGTAGGTTATTATTTTTCCTACAAATTGCTAACATAATGTCGTGTTGTGTTTAGAAACTTTCGAAAATGTTGGTGTAGAGTTTTGTACAAAGTCTATAAGCTACATACCAAAAACTTGTTGTTAACAGTTCTAATACCAAAGTAAAGTCACAATAATTGGGAAAATTATTAGTTTAGAATAAATAAGTTGATGTGTAGACACGCCAGCACATCAAGCTACCCGAAATTGTCAAATTTTCCCAATCAACTTTAAACCTTATGCTTTAACAATAAAATTGAAAATCTATTGAAGAAACTTTACAGATTTTAGTAGCTTGATGTGCTGGCGTCTGTACCTAAATAAAAACAATGAACCTTGGCAGGCGCAACATGCGGAAAAAATATAAAAAAAATGGTTTGTCTTATTTTGGCTGTAACTGGTATCTCACTCCTGCATCATACGTTTTTTTTTTTTGACAAAAAACTGAGATTTCTTTATTTTTTGTAAGTTGAATATAAATAAACATAAACCTTTTGGAATAAATTCTGTACGTGATGGTGAAAACCGCATCATAATTCGTGCGGTCACAAAAATGCCACCAGATAATTATGAACATACTTAAATAGTGTTTTATCTGTCTCGCGTGATTCGAAAAATTGTGAATTGCAAGAAACTATTTTTTTCAACAACGCTTCATTTCTCGATAGTCGATAATCTGTCCATGACACCGTTTCATTGGGAGCTGGGTGCTTACTCTAATTGTCAGTCAAACGTCAGGGATTGGCTGGACTCACTGAGTCTAGCCAATCCCTGACGTTTAACTAAACCAACTGACGTTTGACCAATGTCGATCTATCGGAAATATATTCGAGAGGAAGCACCCTGGTGACTTGGATGTGACGGATCGCACCTTGCGCTACTCGTAATACTAAATAGCCAAGTTACTGCGACCAACTTGGAAGAAGCTGTTGCTCACAGTTCTATATAACGTAATCCATTTGGTCGGGGTGCCCTAGCTTAGTTACTGCGACCGATTCGGCTACCACAAAGACCAACAAAACCAGGGACAATTCACAATTTTACAGGTAAAAATCAGATACATTGTGAACCCTGTCGGTAAGTGTAGGTTCATTCACAATTTAACATAGATAGATTAAACTTTCGAAATTTATTACGTTAAATTGTAAGTAGCTCGCTTGCTCGCTCTCACAAAGAGGCGGCCTGTGTCCCGCAGTGCAGCAGTGGGAACATTTTGTAATCAGCTTGGTATATATTGTGAACACACAGTTTACAATCTCGTGAGTTAAGATTATAATGAAACGATGTTCACAATTATACGGTGACATAAAATATCAAACTTGGTTTGATACAATCACAAAGACGCAAACAAACAACCGCGCATCAACAGTATGTGAAACTCAAAGTCGTTCCGCATTACTTATACACTTCCTATTCCCTTAGTTAATGTTCAAGTTAAATCTTATTGTTACATAATAGAGTACTGGCCACACAACAACACCCAGTTTAATCCCTAAGGAAGCAACACTAACTACTTACTTGATTAATTCGCTACATAATTTCAGTCTTTGTGTACTGTTAATTCTCGGTCAGATTATTATGGCCCGACTTAGAACTTGCTATTGTACTTTACTGTAATCTAGCTTTGATGTTATTTTGTCTCAGGACATTATACATTTTGACTCAGAAAAAAAAAAAAAACTTTTTTGATACAGCACCCTGTCCTCCGACTTCCTGTTTTAGTCTGTCCCAGCCACCGTTTTAAGGTTATCGGTCCTTTAAGCTGGAGGGCGCCCTACATTAGGCTTGACGATACGCGGTCTTCACTCCAGGACTCGTCTGGTCCACTGGCCATCAATCAATCGATTTAAAACTGCGTTATTCAAATGGCTTATAGAAAAATCTTTCTATTCTGTGAAGGAGTATTTAGACTTTAAAGATTCACACTGACATGTTACCATTACAATTTGACAAATACTTGACATTTATGTCTAATAACTATGATTTATGTACCAATTTTATTAGCTTCATTTATTTAATTCATGTAATCAATAATTTTGCATGCTAGTTTTAGCGAATTGTTTTAGAAAATTTAAAATATTAAACCCGACCATCTGTAATGTACTACAATTCTTGGAAATAAATTTCATTTAATTTTATCGGTCCATTGACAAACTTGGCCAGCCCGGTGTCATTTCAGCTTGCTTACTTTTAGTGGCGAAAAATAACAGGTGAAATGTTGGTATACTAAAAACCTCTACCCAACCCTTCAGGGATTACAACAGTGATGTTATGATGTAATTATAATTTTAGTATGAAGTGCTTAATAACATGTTTTTGTAAAATGTTTCTCCTGGAAAGTACTAGGTAAATATTAGGTACTGCATAATTTTGCCACCAGGCAACATTGCTGTGTCTTAGTTTAAAGGGGCACATGTGGCTTTTCTATTATGTTTTAAATAACGTCATTTCTAATAATGAGTAGGTAGACGGGATCTACTAGAAAGTGGTTTTAAGAGCGTTTACGACGTACGGCATTTCCTACAAACTTTCAAGCCCTTGTTATTCGAAATGAACCGATTTTAATGAAACTTCATACGCATAAGCAGGATACAAAGATCTAAAATGTCGGTGAAGAATATTTTCGAAATGTCTTATTTAAAAAAGTAGAAACTTTAAAATCAGTCTTATTTGTCGGTAATACCTACTATTTTTTTTTCTAAAATGTTCTTAAGTAACTTTTTAGACCTTTGTATTCTGCTTATGCAGTTTCATAAAAAATCGGTTCATTCATTTCGAAAAAGAAGGGTTTGAAAGTTTGTATGAAATGATATACGTCGTAAACGCTCTTATGATGGGTCAAAGAAGAATGAGAAAAAGTAGTAATAAAATAAAAATTCAATTTTCAGAATACATAAATAATATAAACACAAATAGGAAAGCGCACTTCCTCCTCTCTCTTAAACTGTGCTCGATAGGGTCCATAATTGTTTCAATAATTTAATTAATAGAATTAATAAAGAGAATTAATAAACCAAACGCGTCGGAGAAAATAAACTGATAAAAAAATGCTTCTTCATTTTCACCACACATTGATTCTTATTGTAAGTTTTCTACAAAACAACAAATTAAGAAGCGATTCTCGTATCTCCAAAAAGGCCCTTGGGTATAAACTCCAATAAAAACACAATGAAGGTAAACTCCAGAGGGAAAATGGTCACAAAAGAGTCACGAACACGACGTTGGGACGATAATATTGTCTAACTTTGAAAAGCCCTGTGACGATTTTAATCCCTTGTTTTAAAAACGTAGTTCAACAGTCCTTGAGCCGGGCCTATAGGTCCCGGGTTATTTCCAAATAAAGAAAATCAATTAATTATTTGAGTTAACAACTCCAAATAGTCCGCTTTTGAACATACTTTCAAGATTGACAAATGTGCTATGTAATCAATATCTTTTTCATTGCTTTCAATTACACTCGTTCACACGTATTTCAATTTTCCTACGTATTTCAAAGGGTAGTCGTTATTGAAATCAATAAGGAGGTTGTACACCTCCTTTTTCAATTGAATAAATTAATAAATAATTTAATTTTATATTTTAATTTTCAGTCGGTGCCAGCAAAGAAACATGGTAGATCCAGACACGGATCTCATTCACATTAAATACGTGGAAAGAAGTGCTTAAAAAACCTTATCATTTTTATCGAAAGTAGTTTTGCGAAATTTTAATAGCTAAAACAGTGCCTAATATATTTTTTTATCGTTAGTGTCTAGTGTCTTTTTATTTAAACCTGCTCTCCAGATTTACAATCCTCCTACAGAAATGTCAGACATTGTGTTAATCAAAAATTTTACTCTTTTATTTTTTTTTATAGTAGAATATATTTTTGAAGTAGTCTCCTCAAGCCCTCTATTTTGATCCTCCAAATGGTAATTATTTATTGTCATCTAAAACTTTCTATTGTGATTTTACAAAAACAAAACGTAACTTAGAACCATTGCGCGACCTAGACGAGTCGATGGAAACCAGGATTCTTCCAGGGCATAAAGAATCCCACGAAAACAGATACATAGATAAGCATAAAAACCATTAACCCTATCGTTGATGTCGCACAGTCGGGTAAAACGGCATGAACAATAAAAAATATAATAATTAAATTATTTAACAAGACAGTTTACAACTCATTCAGGTGGTACATTAATATCTTCATTACTTAATAAACAAACAATAAACAATAAATTTTTATTTTTTTATTACACCATGTATTCAAACAGGTTATAACAAAAACTCAAACTCAAAGCATTTATTTCAATTAAACCATTTACAGGCACTTTTGAATTGTCAAGAAGTCGGTCAGTCAGAAAATATGAAGCTAGTTGCCCATTCCAAAGCGTAGGTACCTATGGAGAAGAACGGGCAAGAAACTCCATGGACACTCTTTTAAATTATATTTTTACAAAAATATTAGTTACATTATTAATGTTGAATTTATAATTATATGTGAGAACGATGTAATAAAATAAAAAAGACGTACGTGTTAAGAGCGTCCAGAGTACAGCAAATAGTACTTAACAAAACAACAATCCAAAAAAAAATTATTAAAATAAGCCGAGGCAGCCAATTGATGACCAGCCCCAACTGACGGCGCCCGTTCACGAACATGACGCATAGATCAGCACCATTCAGCTCAACCATTTTGAAGGGAGCTAAATGATCCAACACACACGCCACCGTCAGCGAGACATTTTAGCGAGCATGACATACTATCAGCCGCCTGGGCACTCATACAAACACGTCTAAAATCTTGTAAAGACCAAAACATGACCAGCTGGGTATTAATTCTCCCTAACAACAAGCAATTTCCCTTCAATTTAATCTCACACAGATGAAAAAAAAAAAGTAAGAAACACTTGAAAATTCTGAACACGGAACGCGTCATGTCTTGTCAAAAGTTTCAAAGTTTCGACGAAGCGACATTTATTACGGGAGAAGTTTTGACGAAAAGATAAGAAGAAAAATAAATAAAGAAACGAAAACAAAATCTGATGGTTTGAAAGTGATTAAAGATACAAACAATGTTTTGATAAGACTTTGTTTTTTTTTAGATCGTCAGGGCCCGTACGAGGGGGCTGGAGTGATTGATAGCGGGACGGTTGATATGGGAGAATGGCAGAAGAAAACCTGTATCGCCGACCCTAAGTCACGTCATGTGACGTGATGATGAGGACACATAATGAGTCATCTGCCTAACCTTTTCCCAACTATGTTAAGGTCGGCTTCCCGTCTAACCGGGTGCAGCTGAGTACCAAGGTTTTACATGTAGCGACTGCGCTTATCAGACCTCCGAGACCCAGCTACTGGGTAATACGATACCCCTTGGTAAGACTGGTTGTCAGCCTTTCGGGCTCCTGACGACCCGTAACGACTGTCAAATTTAAACAAATGACAGCCGGGGCCAATGGCTTAACGTGCTTTCCGAGCACGGAGGGTCTTGGTATGTGAAGATGGTAAGAGCAGCAAACGTAGCTTAACCTGATCGATCGACCCGTGCGGCTGTTATTACTTAGCCACAAGTCCCTCCACAGGTCCCATATGAGTATTATACTGTAAATCTGCTGAACAGATGAACCTGATAGAGCTAATCAACAAGGTATCTGAATTATTTTACTGTAAAGTTTGCTTCTAACCTAATTTAAGTGTTTGAAATTGAACTATTTGAAAGCTAAATCAATTACTTTTTGAAAATAAATCATTTGCTAAACATCGAAAGAGTATGTATGAAAATATTTCCAACTTTATTTATAAAATGACTCGATGCAGTACCCAGGCAAAACCTCTAAAAAATGAGCAAAAAATTATTTTAAAAGTGGTTTCAGTCCAAACACTTGGTTTGCGTCAACCGTACTGAAAAGCAAAATTAAATAAAAGTACGCAGTCGCTGGGTTTCAATTATATTTCAATAAAATCCCTCAAGCTACGAAAAGATTTGAAAAGAAATATATTAAAAAAAAATCTGGTTCTTGCTCCTAGTCGCGATAGAATTTTATTTAGTTCTGATTTCTGTTTTAAAGGTTGGTTTGTAGTATGGCGTGCGAATTCAAGCGTAGGTACATACTTAAGAGAAGCAACTAGAGCTAGCAGCTATAAACGAGTTGGCGAGCAACGAGCAGCGAGTGCGTGACGGCGACGAGCAATTACTCACTGGTATGCTTATGTAATCTACATTCGCGATTTATCTGCCTAAAATGTAAACAAACATGAGTTGATCGAAAAATAATTTTAATACAAACATTATAAAGTTCAGTTTACGCTACAATTTCAAACATTTTTATAACTTTTTCAATAGTGCTAGTCACTCTGAAATCAACTTAAGCACCATTAAAATGAAGTTGATATTTTTGTTTGACTCCAATTATAGACTTTAGGTACCAAACTTGCGAGTGCTCTAGCTGCCAAGCGAGCTTCGCTGAGCGAGTACTCTCTATGACGAACACTCGCCGGCGCCGGCGGTGTGAACAGTCACCGATCAACTATGAATATAATAGTATATGTTTTACTAATATATTTGGACCTACATGTTTTGTACGGTTTTTGAGCGAGAAAATCGTTGATAGCTAGCGGCTTCCTCTTCGGCGGTGGGTAAACAAAGTATGTCAATACTGTGAATCAACCTTTACTCCTGCTGGTTAATCTGAGACGGATCTATGCAATCTGAAAACTTATTACTGCAGAAACTTATTTGAGACATTTAGAAATTGAAACAAGAAAAATCTAGCCTTTAACTGTCGAACATTCTAAGTTCTAACCTGCATGCGGCATTGTTTGTTTGTTTGTAAGTTTGTATGTAGGTGGTAATTTCTGGAACAACCAGTCTGATTTGAAAAAAAAAGTTATTTTATTAGGCTATATACCTTCACGCTATTATGGCCCTTAGGAGCCAAGAAAAAAGTCAGAAAGAAGCATCGAATCTTTCTGATGCGGACGAAGTCGCAGGCAGCGGCTATTAAGGCATTTCTTAAATATTTCGTGCCGATTGGAGAAAATCATATTATCTACAAGACGATATTTTATAAGACTTTTCTAAAATATGAATGTTAAGAATGCTGGGAATCCTAGACCAATTTTATCGCTCCGTAGCCCAGAATGATTTAAATTAAACTCTACTTCATCGCTCTTAAACAAAAGGCTTTCATGTAATGTCCATACATCTAGTGCGAACGTGCTAATCAAAATTGGTTTCTCGGTTGAGGTCACCAACGGATTACTGACAGTTCGGGCAATCGTGCACAATAGTGTTCAATCAGGGTATAATGGAACGATCAGTTTAGCTGCAGCTGAGATCCTTGATTAAGGATTTTGACGCCCGCCCGTGTGATATTGTAGAACAACGGCAATTCTTCAGAGTAATCAACTGACTTCTTCTAACTCCAACGTCCAATCTGTTCTTGTACAAATTACCTATGATATAAATAAATATAGAATTTGAATTTGAATCTAATATCTGGATACTGGCTTGTTTGGAATATCGGTAATAATGCGTGTAAAAAATTTGCCAGTACTAGTATTGCCACTGCCTGACAATCCTACTATCCTACTTAATAATATATAATATAATATAATATAATTAAAAATATAAATATATTTAAATTATAAATGCGAAAATTTGTGAGGATAGATGGATGTTTGTTACTCTTTCACGCAAAAACTACTGAACGGATTTGGATGAAATTTGACACTCATGTAGTTTATAACTAGGATTAACACATTGTTTATCCTGATATTCCTACGGGATCGAAACAAACGCGGGAGAAACCGTGGGGCGCAGCTAGTATCTAATAACAAACCGGTTTGCCCTGGTAAAAGCTTCCTGAATGGCATTCGGAAATGCTATGTACTGGCATTAATTGTTGACGGAACGATTATTTTCATTATAATCTATCTGTACTTAAGCTATAAAACCATACCAAAAATGCGACTCATAACTCAAAAACTCAAACTTAAATCATTTATACTTTTGGATTGTCAAACAGTCGTCGGTTAAGTTAGTCAGAAAGTCGAAGCTTGCCCATTCCAAAACGTACATCTCTGTGGTGAAAATCAGGCAAGAAACCAAAAGGACACTCTTTTAAATCAAGATATTACAAAATTCCGGGTACATTATTCTTTTTTGTGTGATGTAAAATACATCAGTTTCTATAAAGTAACAAAATAAAGATTCATTGGCTCAATCAAACAACTAGCTAAGTAGCTTAAAAGGTACCTGCTGATATTCAAAGGATGCTACACTATTAAATCGAGAGTGAGTCAGCCAAGCAAACCAAATTCTCCTAGATCATATTGTTGCTGGATGAGAATCCGCTCCGTCGATCCAACACAATAGGCACGTCATCCAATCAGAGGACAATGCGCGGACAGCCTATTTTTAATCTGACTCCCATCATATTCAATATTACGAGAACATTGCTTAGTTTTCCGCGATAAAAAAGTGTGATAGGCTCTTTTCTGGGTCTAAAAATAGAACGGTTTGTTTGAAAAGGTAAAAATTAAACAGATGAACTAACTTTTGTGAAGACAAACCATTTGTCGGATTCCCGAGTCGTGAAAAGTATAATTGAATTTTTTGTTCGGAGAACTCGCATTTTGCCTGATATAGGTAGGTACTCATAGCTACGTAAGTGGATATTTAATATTATATTCATACAGCGGTTCCGTTTCTGACTTCTAGCTGGTTTGGTTTTTGAATACCGTCGAGATCACAATGACAAGTCATAATCTTTAAGGCGCAACCTCGAAAATCTAAAATCCTCGAAAACCTACTTAGCGAGCGAAAGTGATGCAATTACTTTTGAAACGCAAAAGAAGAGTGATGGCTATAATGTGCGTGCGCTCGGAATGAAACGACGTATGTGCCAAAACGAATTTACTGCTTTTTTAACAAAAAAATTAATTAAATTTAAAAGTACTTTGAGTTGATATGATAATTCTCTATGTTTTAAAGTAAATTCCATTGAATAATTCTTAAGCGTAACGCCGTAAACCAGTAAAAACAGTAAAAAAAATATATTGAAATTTTTTTGTATCGAGAAAAATTCATTGAATGGATTGATTCCTTTTACATGATACTAGAACAAAGAGTCAAAAAAAATATACCAAAATGTTAAAATCCCTATTCCGTATACTTAACAAGTTACACGAAAAAGAAAATCCAATATTTTTTTCAATTGTTCTTGCTTTTCGCAAAGAAGATACGAAAACATATCACGTAATAGTATTTAAAACATGGTACTGTGAAGAAGTTAGTAGGCAAAGTCTAGTATGGAGCCTTCCTTTAATCAAATTTTTTTTTATCATTTTGAAATCCTCATGGATGTCCACCACCCTGGGGTGGGTGGCGGGGTCAGTCAGACTCTTACTGACTAAAACCACACGGTGTCCTGCTGCTACCTTTAGCCAGGGTGCTCGAGTTCTTGCGCATTTCGTCACGCTCCCCCGGCCAGGTGTTGGCCCACATGAATCCATGCGGACCCCGTCACCCTCAGCGGCCGCATACGGCCACCATTCCTCTTTAATCAACCTGAACTACAGTTTAGTTTGTGAATATATTTAAGTTGTAATCTGTGCAAAATGTAGAGGGTCGTATATTTGTTAAGTTACTCGTATTTCTGTTTATTTTAATATAGGTACTACTGTCTGTTTTCCCTTAAAAAATAAAATAAAACGACTGATAAAATCTACAAACTTTCTCAAAAAACCTTCACTAAAGCCACATTCCACCCACGTATGTACCTTCGTGATACATTAACCACTCGTCAAAGGAATTTCGCGGGCGGGTAGCGATGATGCTGTCAATAAAATGGCGGTGATCAGGCTCGCCTGTCAGTGCTTACTGATGGGTAACAAACCGACTGACAGGTACTCACGGCTGATGTAACAAGATGATTAACTGGTTATAACCGTTATTTTCTGGATAGATGGAGCAAATGGATGTTTGGTGGAGTACATTCTGGTTGAGTTCGCCTAAGGCCTATTTGAATGCAAGATTCAACTAATATTACAGGAAACTTTAAAAAAGCAAATCCTTTTAATCATTCAGTTAAAAGTTTAAACTCCAATTTATATTAGAGTTTAAGATTTTTTTGATTACAAACAAATTATTTTGCCTCCATAAGGAGGTAAAATAATTTTGCCTCCATAAGGAGGTAAAATAATTTTGCCTCCATAAGGAGGTAAAATAATTTGTTTACTAATATTCTGGTATACTGATAGAAAGCTACACTTTCCCGAGATAAATGTTGTCCATTGAATATGTTTAATGGTATAGCTGACTTACACGCCGACGGAAGTACATCATCATCTGCCTAGCTTTTTCCCAACAATTTTTGGGGTCGGCTTCCAGACTAACCGGATGGAGCTGCGTACGAGTATTTTACATTGAGCAACTACCTATCTGAACTCTACAACGCCGCAACCCAGTTACTGAGTAACATTTATACCCCGGTCGGAATTACATACCTACATATAGGATATAATAATCACAAAACGTAATGGCTGCAAGTATTTCACCCGTGTCATAAATCTT
Organism: Gortyna flavago; assembly: GCA_963669345.1. Lineage (NCBI taxonomy): Eukaryota > Metazoa > Arthropoda > Insecta > Lepidoptera > Noctuidae > Gortyna > Gortyna flavago. Next base: position 5,679,275 of record OY770144.1, read on the forward strand.
AGATAAAATAAGTCAATAAATAGATACTAATATTATAAGAGGTAAATAAAATTTGTTTGTCTGAGTTTGTATGTACTGGTAAAAAAAGGTCATCTCCGGAACTACCAGTCGGACATCAAATTTTTTTTTTGCATTTGATAGCCCAATTCTTGAGAAAGGCTATAGGCTATAGAGGAAGACTATATTACATCACGCTAAGACCCTAAGGAGCCGACAGAACGAAAATAGTGAGAAAAAACGCTTAGAGAAATCGAAGTACCTACTAGCGATTTATTCAGGCGATGCGATGTAACGTAGTGGGTCGGGTAACAACAAACACGCAGACATAGTTACAGGTAAAAGCTAGTAAAATAATAAATAAAGTGTCGACAGCCGAAAAACCTGTAACTAAAGCAAAAAAAAAAATTCATACACTTTTATGATTATTTGCGTATTCAATAAATTTTCAAATCTTTCTATTTGTTTTAATAAAAAATAGTAAGTGACAAAGAGTGAGTGTAAAATAGTAAGTGTAATATAATAACTCGTATTTTGCGTACGTATCATCACTTATTATCTATCGAATAAAAAATCGGCAACTAAATACAAACGCAAATTCGTAACATAACTTTCCGGATAGTATTATTCAGCAGGCGCTACAGTAGTAGTAGTAGTGGTTGTAGTCGTAGGGGTGGTAGCCGTAGGGGTGGTAGCAGTAGGGGTGGTAGCCGTAGGGGTCGTAGCCGTAGAAGTCTGAGTAGTCGTAGTCAAAGCTGTAGTAGTCGATGTAGGTGTAGTTGTAGGTGGCGAAGCTGTTGACGGCACGAGACACGATGGGTTGAATCCTCTGCAGAGCAGGCATATCAACTGTGGAGTAAATATTACATGAAAGGAAAAAGAGAAGGAAATAAACATAGACTTATAAAAAAAGATGGACTCCGCGCCACACATAACAAAAGTGAAGCACAGTAAGTATGGGCGGACCGCTTGTAAAAACACGCCTCACGCTCACATTTACATCATAGTATGCCGACCGGCCGCCATTACGTGTCACGACAGCGTCAATCGTCAATCACGCACACATAGTTCGGTACGGTGCTTCACTTTCGATATGCGTGGCGCGAAGTCCATCTTTTTTATAAGTCTATGGAAATAAAATATTTATTTGATCCGGACCACGCGTCTGGACCAAAGTGATCGGTAGCGTTCATATTGTTTGGCGAACCAGAACGTGTTTATTATGCCGACAGAAGACGCCTCCCGGCTTTCCGAACAAATCAGTGCCATAGACAGGGTCAAATTAAATTAGTTAGCGATACTCCGCAGACGAGATGGGTATCGATATAGTCTAACATGATAAAACCATTTTGTGAGTTTGCTATTAAGCGGGACCCACTGGGACGTAAGTTTAGCCCATTGATCGTGTCTGACATGCGGCAAATGTGTGTTCAGCCAAATTCCATTTAAGCGTGGCAGTTTGAGCATGTTTTTAGGTTGGGATTTTTTTATTGTATTTTTCGTGTCGATTTTCGGCGGAAGACAGTTGAGCGGTTAACACCTTTCAAGTATTTACATACAAGTTTTTTAAATACATTTTTTATACAACATTTTATAAAATAATGTTTGGACAAACCTTTTGACTGCGAATGAAGTTAAATCTGTTACATACTTCACCAAAAGTTGGAGCGGCTGCCTTGTATCCTAAAAAGATAAAAACTAAGATATAGTGCAGTGGCTGGGAATCAAACTTAAAGCCTCTCACTTACCATTCCACATTTGAACCGTTATAACGACTACTTATAAATTTGTCTCGCACTTTTAGGTTTCCTAACTCAAAAGAAAGAGCGGAACCCTTATAGGATCATTTCGTTGTCTCTCCGTCTGTCTGTCAGTCTGTCAAGACCCTTTTTGTCAGGAACGCGTGGATGTTTCAAGTTAAAATTAATATCAAATACGGACTACGGTCTACGGTCCTTTGGAGCTTTCAAAAAATCAAGTTTCTAAGTCAACGCAATATAAAAATACTATATTTTAATACTTGCAACTAAATCATAGCACAAGTGAAGAAAAAAGTTTGAAATACTTTAATTGTACGAGTAGTTTCTCGTAGTTTTAACAGATAAAAAAAAAAGATTTTGCGATTACAAACTTACATTTGCCGTTAGGGAATTGACCGGAATGCAGGTATATCGATGTATGGGAGAGCTACAACTACAATGTTAAGTTTGTGTTTAGGATAAATTTATCCCAAAGAACTACGGAACTCTTCAGTGTGTGAGGTCTGACACGCACTTGGCCAGTTTATTTTTTGATAAAAACAGAATCACAGAATCTAAAAGAAATATTGACTCAAATATTATTCATATCAACGATCTGTGTCTTAAAAATATTACTTTAGGTACGTTAAACACAACTATGCATTGCATAATAGAAACAAGGACTGTGAAATATCACGTAAACATATTAGATTATATAAAACGCCAATTCGTTACCTCCAAATCCTGCAAGAGATCCATAACTCCAACCAACAGGCGATCCTAATAAACAAAGACAATAATAAACTTATATGTATGATCATCCCCTAAATCCAACAATTACTAAAATTAAAATAATCCTAATGGATGTTATTATTGTCTTACTTTGGGCCCTTGGATTTAATCCTAAAATAACAGCCCATTAATTGTTTAGGGACCCAAACAGAGTTGAACTACATTGTCCAAAGGTTCAAATAAAACAAAATTTTGTCGAGGTTGAAGTATAGCTACTCGTATTTAGAGATTAAGGTAATTTTAGTTACGTCAACACTCAACATGGTTGGTTTGAATGAACAACGAATAACAAACCCAACAATACTTTATCAAAAATAATGAAAGGACAGAAGTTACCAATTCTTGAATAAAATAAATAGAGAATAACAATAACCTATGCATGCTTCAGTAACAGAAACACAAATATATAAATATCGATAGTGGAAGCAAAGCTAATAAAATCCATACATATCAAGATACCAGGGGGCCTAAAAAGGCCACTCTGGCAGAATCATAAAACAATTCATATCACGCAATTCATCTGTTTGACAGTTTCACACTTATATTATATGCCTGAAGGGTTAGACAGAGGTGTACCTTATAGCATTTTAAGAATCTCCATACAAAACTGTCATACAGATGAACTGCGTGATGTGAATTGTTTTATGATTCTGCCGAAGTGGTCTTTTTAGGCCCCCTGGAGAACACAATAAAAACCCACAAGAAATGGAAATAACCACTATAGTAATTAGAATTCTCATTAAACAGGAAATCATAAAAGAGCAAGAGACTACAGCAAAATCTAATGAAACAAAAGACCAACCTTCAGTTCTTCCAAAGGAATGGCAATGTGATATTGAATAAAACAGAATTGAGAACAGATGAATCGATGTCGCAAATAAGAACGCCATGACTGAATCTACGACTGTCGACTCGGGTAATGACAAAAAATCTGTGGAGCTGCGGTGCTTTAGGAGCTTATATTGTCTGAAGTCGTTTGCGCTAGTGATGTGCGGATACTCCACGGTATTTTATTCTTTTGTTTGTTTCAGAATGTTTTTTATGGTTTACGAACGCATTTAAAAAAGACCGTTTTCATGCTTTGGAATAACATTATGTAGATTGACAAAAAGGCATTTGTTTTGTATGTATATTTATTTCATTACGTGTCATTTTATGTCTTTTCATGTTTTTTTTTTTAAGCAAAATCAAGTCTAATAAACGTTGTATAGCGTCTGTATAGTTACACAACGCTTTGTCTTCTTCTTTCGAAAGTCAAATTACTGACGACTGAAAGATAGAAATCGGTGTGTAACTATTCATCTGATTTAATTCGTTTATTAATAAGGGGTAAGACAGTAATTGTAAGCCTCTGCCCAACCCTTTGGGGAAACAAGGCGTGATGTTATGCTATTTAGTAATCGTAAGTTGTTGCTACGAGACCCTTTTATGTACCTATTTATAAATGTTACCTTTGACCAACATTTATATCTAAGACAATCAATCTGCCTAGCCTTTTCCCAACTATGTTGGGGCCGGCTTCCAGTCTAACCGGATGCAGCTAAATACTTTTTACGTGAAGCGACTGCAAATCTGATCTTCACAACCCAGTTACTGGGTAACAGGATATCCCCTGGTAAGACTGGTTGTCAGACCTTCGCGCTTCTGACGACCCGTAACGACTGTCAAAAATTCAAGAATGATAGCCGGGACCATCGGCTTAAAGTGTTTTATAAGGCTTGGAGGTGTCTCAGTATGTTAAGATGGTCACCCATCTACGGATCGACCGCGGCAAGCGTAGTTTAACCTGGTCAATCGACCCGTGCGGTTGGTATTACTTAGCCACGAGCTCCTCCATTTATATCCAAAACAGTCTGCCACATAAATATCTTGGTTAAAGATCAGTCCCTTTTTAATTCATCGCAAAAGAAAAAACAGAAATCCAGAATTAAAAAACCCAACACATTTTTCGTTATCTATTCTGTTTAACTCCTTTACAGGCGTACCATAAATTTGATGGCCAATTTAAGTGAACCAGTCGAATCAGACCTGTTCTTCGAAAAGCTTGGTTAGAGACGAGGGTTCTTTATAATCTGGTGGTTGATCCTAACGATCCAAGGCGCCTCAGCCCATTGTACAACAGGTTGTCACGCACTTCTGAGATTACTTGTAATTTTATTTTTATTTTACGAGTCAAAACACTGGCTTGGAACTGGGTCTCGTAAATAAAAATCGCTTTAGTTGCCATGATGTTTATTTGTTTTTCACAACGTTTGTGGCTTTTTTTACTGCTAAAACATCGAAGTTGGTAGTCATGTAAATGTCGCAGTCAACTAGCATAATCAGCCTTTCAGTTAACTGCCTAGCCTTTTAACTAAACGGCGCCGTTCAACTAGCGGCCTGAATGATAGTCAGCCATTCAATCAAACAGCTATGCAAAATACTTGAACCGCTAACGTTTAACTAAGTACTTGCCAAGCCCAGACATTAATTTACCGATTGATTGATAATTGATTGACTTAAAGCGGAAGATTGTGTATTGTTTATTTTAAAAAAAAGCATATTTATTAACACATTGAAGGGATTTATTGTCATTACGTCGAGGGGCGTTAAGTGTCCCGCAAAGTGTTAATTAGTTAGTCAGTAAACACTGAGCAGTAAACTAAAAAAAAAAGAATCAAAAAAATATTTAAGTGCGTAAGTAAATAAATATTTTGCAGTAAAACGGCTTATGGGCAGTTAATAAATCAGAATTAGTCTTTGAGAAATCTAACTTGGAAGTACATAGCACTCGCTGGCGGCTGCCGTTGCACCGCTCGCTACATCGCTCATAGTTCTAACCTATTTATTTGTTCGGGGTGGCCTAGCTTACTTACTGCGACCAATTCGGCTCACGCGTAGTCGTTCAGTTACAACCTCGTTTATTTTAATGTATCATAATAACCTCTCTAATGTCAAAATAACAAAAAAAAAAAAGAAAAAAATGGAACAAAATTTAAATTTTGTTCCATTTTTATCCTCACATTTTCACCATATTATAATTATAAATGGCCTAAGCATCAGCTAGCCAGTGCATTAAATGTTGTATTAGACGCATTGGTTGAATATCATTCAGGCCGCTAGTTGAACGGCGCCGTTTAGTTAAAAGGCTAGGCAGTTAACTGAATGTCTAATTAAGCTAGTTGGCGGCGACATGAACATCGTAATAATACTATAGATATCGCCATCCACGAAGAAGCGCCCCACTCTTCTTACTAACGCTAGTGGTTATTGCTAGTTGATTCCGCTAGTGTTTGATACACACTAATTACTTACTAATAAGTAATTACTGTGTATCGACAAAACTAAAACACTAGCGGAATGTTGCACGCTTGTACTGTAAGCGATTACAAATTAGTCAATCTTATAAGTGTTTGTACCACAAAACTCTAAGCCACATAATTTTAACGGAAAAACCCTTACAAATAATGTAAATTGTAGTGACAAGTTTATAATTATTAACATATCTATTATTTATATGTTACGTAATATTTTTGTTGAATTGCAGACTTGTAAAGTGTTGTGGTATAGGACCCTGGACAGACAACGCAGATGTGTTACAGCTTCCACAGCCTGGTTTTCTAAATCCGCCCCAAAATTCAAGATTATGGCATACTATAGTCTTGAATTTTGGGGCGTGTGGTATAGGTACTAATTGAATTAATATCCAAGGAATATAAATATAATATCTATTTAGTGATGTTCTATCCTAATAGTATTTTTTTTATTTCTTTCTTATATTCGGGATGTTATTCGCCCACCTAGGCCGTAAACTCATCCTACGAAGCAACAAATTCAATATATGTTTACCAAGCAATAAAACAGCGTTATTAAATTAAAATATATTATGTAAATGGCTCCACGCATCTAATATAACCATTTACCAAATTCACACCTGGAGATAGGTGATATAAATATATTAAAAAAAACGTATATAATGTTACTCCATACGATATTTTAAATAATGTATTTTATTGTTAAATTCTAGTTTCGTAGTTAGCTGTGTATTTGTTTTGCATGCCTTATGGTAGGATACGGCTAATGAACACTATTGTTTGTATGAGACCTTTTCTTTTGTACCTCGTAATGATTATGATTATTTTTCTGAACAGTAATTATTTACTGTTGACGTCGCCATTCTACTTCAGTCTTTTATGTGTTTGGTCCTGTTAATTCATAATCAGCCTATAATGTTCCCACTGCTGCGACACAGGCCTTCTCTCTGTGAGAGGGAGTGGGCCGTAATCCACCACACAGGCCCGGTGCGGGTTGGTAGATGTCACATGTCTTCTAATTTTTGGTTCTAGGACATGCCGGTTTCCTCACAATGTATTCCTTCACCATTTTGAGAGTAGTGGTGACCTGTTAATTAACAGACTCAAAATTCCAATGTTTTTAGGCATAAAGTACCCCCTTTTTTTTTTTTTTTTAATGATGGGAAATCATCCAATGACCCCTCCCGCTCTGGGTGGAGCGGAAGGGAGTGTCAGACTCTTACTGACTAAAACCCATCCGTGTTCCTTCCTTAGCCCTTTATGTTCCGGGGCAGCGGTAACCCTTTCGGACAATCCCGCTGCCCCGGCAGGCTTCGGCCCTGTCTCTTCGTCTTACTTTCGTCGAATTGTCAATTGAGTGTAACTAACCTCATTGTCATATTATTATGTTTTCTACTTTGATGCAACTATTATAACTCGGCTTATCAATTCAATTTTTAAAACCAAGCCTTTTCTTTTGCAAGCGATGCGGATGAATTTTTTGTTGCCTTAAGATTCTTTTCCCTCTTTTTTATACATTTGTACATTTATTAGTATTGTTATTTTAAGTCTGATAGCTTATAATTATGTATCACTTACTACCTGCGCCCTGCGGTTTCACCCGTGTAAGTGTCGATCCCGTAGGAATATTGGGATCAAAAGTAGCCTATATGTTAATCCAGGGTGTCAGCTACCTCCATACAAAATTTTATCAAAATTGGTCCAGCCGTTTGAGCGTGAAGAACATATAAACACAGACACACTCACAAACTTTCGCCTTTATAATATTAGTGTGATGTTAATATTATCTTGTTTGAAGATAAAACGTAGCCTTAGATGAGGAGTAGTAGGTAGGTACTGAGCGTTTCAAAAGTACTAAGAATGATGCTCATTTTGTACCCCCCTCCAATAGCCATGTATAAGTAGATCGAAATGTATGGAAGGTCATCCGACCTTCAATACATTTCGTGGCATCATCCTTTGTTAGTTAGACCATAAATTTTTTGGTCACGAGTATATGCGTCAAAGGATCATCATCTGCCTAGCCTTTTCTCAACTATGTTGGGGTTGGCTTCCAGTCTAACCGGATGCAGCTGAATACCAGTATTTTACATGGAGCGACTGCCTATCTGACCTCCACAACCCAGTTACTGGGTAATACGATACCCCTTGGTAAGACTGGTTGTCAGGCTTTCGGGCTTCTGACTACCCGTAACGACTGTCAAAGATCAACGAATGGCAGCCGGGACCAACGGCTTAACGTGCTTTCCGAGGCACGGAGGGGTCTCGATATGTAAAGATGGTCACCCATCCACAAACCAACCGTGGCAAGCGTAGCTTAACCTGATCGATCGACCTGTGCGGCTGTTATTATTTAGCCACGGGCCCCTCTTTATATGCGTCAAAGGATCAAGATTATTATTTGCTATCGACCCAGGAGTTACTACTCCTAATATTGTGTCTATTATATAGAGTATAAGTAACTTTATTTTCTACAACAATACCAACTCTTAGCTCCTTCGTAACATAAACAAATCAAAGTAACTTCGAGAGAAAGTAAACGACCCCTTGCATAGGAGAATCGTTTGTGATGCAAATTAAATCCGATTCACTCAAATAGCCTATTTTGGTCCAATGCTTACCCTCTTCAGCATACCTTGAAACGTCAAAGCTGGAGTTAACTGTGAACGGTTGCATATCCTAAGTAAATTTGATTCTGATTCAAGGATTGGTACTCGTAACAGCTTCGATATACAAGTTACGTTGTAAATCTTAAACGGATTTGAGACGAGTTCATGTTTTGACATTTCTGAAATTAAGTTTCTTTTTTAGCCTACACTGTTCCACTGAGAAAAGGCCTCCCAAAATTCTTCCAGGAGGGTACTTCCAAAGGTTGAAAAGCCGAAATGGTTTTTAAAGTGTTTCATCCCAGTCACTGGCGAACGATCAAAAGAAAGACTGAAGCTGTGGCGAGACAGTGTTTCCTTACCTACCCAAACCATTCGCTCCCCCCACTGAAGAATTCCCATGAGTTGCTTTGAATGAAACAGATTCCGGACCCAGGTTGGCGGAAGCAAGATAAACCTGTTCAGGTGGAGATTCAAAGACGACTCCGCCTTAGAGTGTAAATGTGGTGCTGTGCCACAAATGATAGGACAAAAAAGTCTCGGATTTGAAAGTTTTATCAGCCGAAAGACGTCCACTGATGGACATAGGCCTCTCCAAAGCACCTCCACTTCGACCGGTTCTGTGCTTCTCGCATCCGACGGGTTCCTGCGGCCTTCACAAGGTAGTCGGTCTACCTTGTGGGAGGCCTTCCAACGCTACGTCTTCCGGTACGCGGACGCCACTCCTAAAGCTTTTGGCCCCATCGGCCATCTGTTCTGCGAGTAAGTATAGTAATAGTGAACTATTTGAATCCGGCCTGTTATCTCGATTTTCAGAAACTTTAAAACAAGAATATCAAAGACTGCTCTCTAAGTCGAAGGTCAACGAAGAAGCGCTCCCGTCGGAAAGTATTTTGGAACTTGTTAGTGAACCCTTCTCCCGATTAATTAACATTTCGGACGGGTAAGAACACTTCGGGAGTAGGGACAACTATCAGATCGTGTTGTCATTCATTAGGTCGGGCCCTAAACTAATCTTATATCCGTAGTATGTAAAAAGTAAGATTAGTCAACGACTCATGAGTGATCCCGAAGACAATTTGTAGCATCAACAGCTTTTTTTTTTTTTCTTATCAATATTTCTGTCAACGCACAATTAGTTCAGCATTGTAGCTTTCTATTCTTTAAGGCGCAGATATACGACTTCTAATGGTTTTAAATTCAACATCACGTCTAATCGACCGGACTGATTTCTTTGAAAAAAATAAATGTTATACTAGACCATTTGCTTCGTAATTTGATATGTGAATATTTGCAATTATATTTTTTTAACATAGTGTAATTAATTTGTAAAGTAATGTCTACCGCGGACATAAAAAAGAATATCACGCAAACACTATCGGGTGTATTTTCAAAAAACTTTCACCATATAAAAGACAATTTAATTCCCCGAATTTTAGTATACGGTTTTTATTTGTTTGGTGTTTGATAAATCAACAATAGAAGATTGTTTCATATTTTGCAATAAATTACCAGCGTTGTGTCATCGCGTTTCTCTTTCTTTTCTATGCAGTCCGATAGTGACCGCGTTTTAGGTCATGTAGTCGGCTTAACCATATTTTGATTAGGATTGTCCGTGGAGTTTCTTACCCATTCTTCTCTATAGATATCTACTATGCTTTGGAATGGGCAACTAGCTTCATCTTTCTGACTAACCGACTCCTTGACAATACAAAAGTGTCTGTATTTTGGTTTATTTGAAATAAATATTTTGAGTTCGTGTTTAAGTTTGAGTTTCTAAGAAATCCTACATAAAAATATGAACTGCCGGTCGATTCTGTTAGAATCTCACCGTGAGAAGTTAGGTGAAGTGAGCTGTCATTCCATCTGATGCTATAGGGATTTACACTAATGACAGCTCACTCCACGCTCACTTCACCTAAGTTTTCACGGTGAGATGGTTACAGAATCGCACTGCAGGTTTGTTTGGAAACTATAGTTTTAGCATAAAATGTCATCAGTCATAAACAAAGATTATTATATTTCCTTAAGATTGATGACATTTTTAGTCATTCAACTGAATTTATAAACTTACGTTTTCTTTATTCAAATATCAGAAAACGAGAGGTTCTCAGTGAATAACTACGGCCAAACCTATAAAAAGAAATTTCTAGTTTTTATGATCTACATTCTTTATCCCTCTTTTATGGGTTTCAAAGACTGAGAAGAAAGTTTTATTTAAGTACATATCGCAAGAACTTTTTTTTTAAATTGTAATTTACATAAACATGGTCTTAGTAACAACGCCTTGTGGGGCTTGTGGCTAAGTAATAAAAGCCGCACGGGTCGATCGATCAAGTTAAGCTTCTTACGCCGCGGTCTGTACGTGGATCGGTGACCATACCAAGACCCCGCCGTACCTCGGAAAGCACGTTAAGCCGTTGGTCCCGGCTGTCATTCGTGAATTTTTGACAGTCGTAACGGGTCGTCAAAAATCCCGAAAGCCTGACAACCAGTGTTACCAAGGGGTATCGCATTACCCAGTAACTGGGTTGTGGTGGTCAGACAGGTAGTCGCTCCATGTAAAATACAGGATGATGAAGTAACAACGGCTTCTTCTTTTTTGGGACAGAGGTAAGTTTTGAAATGTTTAAGTATTTTTATTTTCTCTGTGTTTTGCGGGCTGGTTTGAGGTAGCGTGGGAAAAGACTTCCTGGAAGAACTTGGAAAGGCCTCTGGCCCAGAAGTGGGACAGTATGTATATTAGAAATAAAAAAAAAAGTTTGAATCTGTTTGTATAGGGGTGGGGGGGGGGGGGGGAGGGACATAGACATAGCCCGGAGACAGTGAGGCGGGGTCGCGGCAGAACACGTAGGAGATGGCGGGACGAGATGGATAGGGTCCGTCAAAACTGGAAGGAGGACGCGCGGGCTCGCAGAAGATGGAAGGAGTGGATCGAGGCTTTTGCCCTGGAGTGAGAAAGCGCAGGCTATAAAAAAAAATTACACTGTTCTTGATGTGTCTGAACTTGAACAATCTTAAATCCGCAATTTCTTACGCGCAGTTCGGTCCTGTTTCCACGAGCTAATCGATTTTTGTGCAAGAGTTTAAAAGTAAACATAGGCAATGAATTAGTAACTAAGAAGAAGTAGGTAATTTTCTTTCCATTTTATGCTTCGAGGGAAAGGGTTTATTTATTTTTATATAAACTTTATTGTGCAGAGGCCAGCACATCAAGGTACCCCAATCTGTCAAATTTTCCTAATTGAATATGAACCTTATTCCTTTGTGGTAAAGTTGAAATTATATCAAAGAAATTTGACAGATTGGGGTAGGTTGGTGTGCTGGCCTCTGTACACCAGAAAATACATGATAAAAAAATACATTTAACACTACAAAACATACAATGGGCGGCCTTAAGGATGATTTCCACCAAACGGCTCGCACCGCATCGGATCGGAAAGGATACGAACGGATGCGGCGACAGCCGATCGCAACCGGCAGCATGTCAACGCATACGAATGGCTCCTTACGTCGCTTGCAAACGTATCCGCATAGAGGAAAAAACGTTTCTGCACCTAGTCAAATAGTTTCATTCCCACCAAGTTGACATGTTCTAATTTTTGAAAATGGTTGAAGTTGACGTAGTATTGCTGGCTATTGCATTAGAAGAAGAAGAAAATAATCATGAAACACAGAAGTGGAAAAGCAAAATTTGCACGACAGCCGAAACGATTCGATCGGATACGACGACAGGCGAACGGAGCCGTACGCGCGTCGCAGTATACTTTCGGCAACGATCGCGTGTCGCGGAAGACGCCCGCGGTCAAGCTCCTGTGCACGATTTGGCAATATGGACTTTAAGTACTGTGTATCGTTTAAAGATTGTAAAATCCGTTCCGATCCGATGCGATGCGAGCCGTTTGGTGAAAATCATCCTTTATCGTTTTCTGCGATCTCTGGTATCTGTCTCTCTGCGTTTATGTGACTTTTTTGGTAGGAACATTATTGCCTTGTGACTTTCCTTGAAGTACTCTTAACCGTACTATCATCCACACCCTAATTGCGTAATCACAATCTGAATCATGTTGAAGTATATTGCTAATCCATGCAATCCACATAAATGTTTGATAATTAATACGAAATTTTTGCCTACAGAGCCATGGTTTTAGTCTTAGTGTAACCTAGACTTATGTTTAATATTTAGTCAAGTAAAAAATCGTGCAAAATCCACGAGAACTACTGCCGACAAATTGCTTTGCAGTTTGGCAGGTGTTATGTTAAAATAAAACCTTAACATTATGGATTAATAAAATTATTTATATTATAATATAAAAAAAAACGTAAACAACGCAATTAATGTTGTTGAACTGTCAAAATTAAAGCCATTGCTACTGATAGTGGATTACCCAGAGGTTTCTGAATTGACAATTTGAAGTTTGAGAAATTGTCAAACTCTATTTAGCATTACGTAAGCGGATCCCGCTTAGGTAGTAGAATAATAATCATTAGAATCAGCAATACAACTCCTTAAATTAGAATTGGGTGCCTATTATAAAAGTGAGATAGATTGATGATTTTATGACTATAAATCTACAAAAAATTGTTGTTATCCACTGTCACGTATCAAATTTAGATCGGCATACAACCTGAGGGGCAATTCTCGTAATTTTTAGAACGTTCACAGTCTGATCTCAGTCTCAATCTGTCAAAAATTACCTCTAATTTCCCTACATTTTGTCATCGTTTTGTTTTGTGTCGTTTTTGTTTTTGTCATTTTGTTTTTGTTTTGTGTTTTGTTGTTTTTTTTTTTTGTTTTCAATTTTTTGACTTTTGTTTGTCGCTGAGATGAGACTGCGACTAGATTTTGAACGTTTTAAATTACGAGAATTGGCCTTCTGATATTACACATATACCTACTGACCTGCAAATTGCAATAAACTTCGCGGGTTTACCTGATGAGTGAAAGCCAGCGAAATTCTTTTTTGCAACAAACGTAAGAAATGTTTCTACGCAGCCTACATTGAAGAGTTTAGCACGTTTTAGATTTCAAATTCTTAATTTAGAAACCGGGTGTTTGTGTAATAATCATTTATGTCATAATAATGTTAGACCATAAACTTAAACTATTGAACATGGGATTGTAACGACCGAACCTCTGCTGTTGTCCTAATTACCACGCTTGCCAAACAGATATTCGATTGTAATATGTTAATTTATTAGGTGCTGTTAATGCAGCACCTGCAGTATAGGTACTGTGATGGGCTAGACTATAGAGCTCTTCAATGAATTCGAACAACGATAGGATTTCATTAAGTTAATATTGACTGAACGTCTTTACAATTCCCGACTAAACTAGAACTGTTTTTTCCTAAACAAAAAAAAACCTAATAGAATATTTGACACCACGTTCTAAATTTGCTTGAATGTTCAAATGGAACCCGCGCTAAATTATAGCCAGCCAGCACTATATAAGGTTGACTTTAGTGGACAACCTTTACAGTGGGTGTGAACCTGTAATGATAGTGTAAGATTCTATAAATAAATAGTACGTACCTAATTGCCTTTAAGTTATTTAACAACGCTCCCTGCGTTGGGAAAACGACCTGAGAATCTAGACAAGTGACAATCGCTTTCCCAGCCCTTCATATTTCTACAAGCACTTTTATGTGTATGTTAGTTTGTTACGTTTCACGCTAAAACGGCTGAACGGATTTCGATGTTTAGCATATAGGTAGGCCATGATCTGGATTAGGACAATACGTTTTATCCCGATATTCCCACGGATCGAGACTAATGCGGGTAAAACCGCAGAAGCAGCTAGTCTATTATAGAGAGGTAAAATTGTCTATTTGTTTATAATCTCTAGAAGTACTGATACGATTACGAAAATTTTGTCACTGATAGAAAACTATACACTATAACCGAGTGCCATAGGATAATAATAATATTATATTTTATAGCAACTATACCTACCATAAATCATACTATCCGACTTGCACGCCGACTGAAGTCGCAGACAGAAGCTTGTTTTTAGTTAGTTAAATCGTCATCCATTCAGAACTTCAGAAGGAAGGCAGAAACCCGGAACAAAATAATCTTCATCTTCTGTGATTTCCTTTTATCTTCTTTGATTAAACTTACGAATACTATTACTTAGACACATTTAGAAAATGGTCTTTGCTCCAGTAAGTTAGTTGAGAAAAGCTGTCGCTTACATGCAAACACTCTGATTATCTAACACGCTCATGCGAGAAACGAGGGTACCTCTCACACCGCAATCTAACTAAAATAAAGCTAACTTACCTAGGTTTATTTGAGACGTGTGCGTAGTCCCAGCGGAAAATTGTCGAATTTCTTAATTTTTGTTTAGTGTATGACGTCGTGTAATTGTGTATGGTAATTACAAATTTGTGCATCCAACCATTGGGGAGCTATTCAATGTCGCTTAGCTACACTGAATGTGCAGGGAGGTAATAGGTTTTACGGGCTGGCGTCCGCAACTCCACGTCAATGCGCGTATTTTGCAGAGAGATATAAAAGATAAGATGGACGAGGTGTGTGAGATGGTGAAGGGTAAAAGGAAAGATGTGTTATGTGTGCGAATGAGAAGAAAAGAAAGGGAGTGGATATATCCAAACACGGTTCTCTAACCGATATCAGCATGTCGATTCTGTAAAAATCTCACCGTGAAAACTTGCGTGGAGTGAGCTGTCATTCCATCTGATGCTATAGGGATTGACACTAATGACAGCTCACTCCACACTCACTTCACCTAAGTTTTCACGGTGAGGTGGTTACAGAATCGCACTACTGATCCATTGTTCAAGAGACACGTAGGGCCTGTCAGAGTAATAATAATAATTATAATAATTTCTTTATTTGTATAGAATGCAGGTGTTACAATAATGGTGTTAGTATCAGATATATTCCCAGTACATTCTGCCTGTTGGCATACAAAAATATGGTGGTTAACTTACAGATAATTTAGAAACTAGGTGCTTAAATTCAAAATGAGATCATGGAACAGCTAAGTCTAAAATTATTTACATAATTATTGAGATAAAGTAAATGTAAATAATTATTACAATAATTCATCATTTATAAAGTCGACGACAGGAGTTTCTTGAATTTTATTAAGGGCTGATCCTTAATACAATTTGGCAATTTGTTAAATAATAGGTGCCATACCAATAATGTTTTTTTTAAGCAAAGCAGTGTTATATATATTTATATATAGAGTGTAGGGGTTGTCCTTTCCGAGGACATAATATAGTGGGCCTTCTAGGGCACCCCGTCCCATCGTTTCCACTTACATCTACCCTGTAAATACGTTTTGTTAGTCGCCTTTCATTCGACGTTATTGGTGACCTTCTACAGACAGGTCAGGTGCGTAGGTCACACAATTGGCATTCTGGTTATACACACAAGCCGGATGACCAGAAGGCCAATTCCCGTAATTAGAATTGTTCTAAATCAAGTCGCAATCTCATCTCGGCGATAATCAATGTCAAAAATTTTGCAAAAATGTAGGGAAATTAGAAATTAGATTTGAAGGGAAATTAGATGTATTATTATATATTGACAGATTGAGATTGAGTTCAGACTGTGAACGTTCTTAAAATAATTACGAGAATTGCCCCTCAGATATATGAACGTAAACGAGGCAAAAGAGCATGTAAGAATCGTAGCAGGTGGCGTTTTAGTTTCTGCCTACCCCCAAGAGAAAAATTCGTGACTTTATGTAATCTGCATTCACGACTTATTTGCCAAAAATGTAAACAAATATGAGTTTATGGAAAAGTACCTTTAACTTCTACACAACAAAGTGCAGTTTACGTTACAACTTCAAACATTTTTATAACTTTTTTATGGTGCTAGTCACTCTGAAATAAACTTAATTTCCATTACGCTAAAGTTGATATTTGTTTAACTTGAAATAACATGAATTTGTAACATACATTTGAATAGACTTTATGTGTATATATTTATATGCAAATTAACTCTTCGCCAAATCTCTTCGGTGCAGTAGTAGGAATAGTGGCAAACATTATTTTTCACATTATTATTATTTTACAATTATCTTAAAGGTGTAATTTAAAATGGGTTGGACCTTAAACAGGATCTTTGTTATCATCATTATGAGCAATGCCACGGGAAAAACAAGCGAAATGGCGAAAAACAATTTATTCCCTATTTTATCGAATTATGCAAACATAATTATGTAGGTAGGTACTGTAACTATATGGAGCAGTCGATTCTTTTTCGCTATTTCAAAAGTCTAATTCCCGTGATTAAAAACGTTCAAAATCTAGTGATCTCAGCGACAATTAATGTCAAGAACTTGTCTAAAATGTAGGGAAATTAGAGGTATTATTGACAGATTGAGACTGAGATCAGACTGTGAACGTTCTTAAAATTACCAGAATTGCCCCTTAGGTTTGATCACAAAGTAAAAGTTATACATAATAATGAGTACAATGACCCCTTTTCAGGTCCAAACACCATTTTCGGAACATCTTATATAGTTTATAGTATGTACGCAGAGTGCGTTCCTGACACCTGTCAGTGCGTTAATTCTAGTAGAATAAAGATCAAATCCGCAAAACACGTATACTGAAAGTACCGCTATTCACCAGCGGAGCTCTAATAACATCCTATAATTATTGCGAATGACTGATTTCCCTAAGGGGTGAGAGGCGGCAGCTATTTCATTTTAAATAACTTTCTTTCAAGTAAAAATTAAAGTTTTTATTCCTCGACTGTCCAAACACAAAAAGCATTACTTTATTTTAATTCCTTTTTTTATGAAGGAAAACGTTGCCGACAAAATTCGGACAACACCAGAGGGGCAATTCCGGTAATTTTAAGAACGTTCACAGTCAGAGGGGTAATTCTCGTAATTTTAAGAACGTTCACAGTCTGATCTCAGTCGCAATCTGTCAAAAATACATCTAATTTCCCTACATTTTGCCAAGTTTTTGACATTTGATTGTCGCCGAGATGAGACTGCGACTAGATTTTGAACGTTTTAAATTACGAGAATTGGCCTTCTGATCTCAGTCTCAATCTGTCAAAAATACCTCAAATTTCAGTACATTTTGACAAGTTTTTGACATTTGTTTGTCGCTGAGATGAGACTGCGACTAGATTTTGAACGTTTTAAATGACGAGAATTGGCCTTCTGGTTTGTAATAGTCAAAAACTCACAACAAAAACCTTTTCAGTTACAATTTGACATCTACACACCATTATCCACCAGTACTCTACAGAGCTACTTTATAACAATGATGTCACGACAATTAGCCGTTATCACCAAAAGACTTATAATTAAACGACCGGCAAATTATACGGGCCCTCAAGTTGAGTTTATGATCTGTATTGTTTGATGTAGTGGCTCAAGACCGTCTTGAGGAACCCTGATTCATAAGTAAGGTTAATAACCCTTAAAATAAGCTATAAATAGAGGGTATTTGTGAATTTCTTGCGTATCTCGTCGTATAGGTAAACATCAAGCAATATTAATAGAACTCCTATTAACATTGCTCGTTGTTTATACCAAAAATTAACGAAATCTGTTGTTCCCTACATTTATGTTCGTATAACTCGTCAAAATGTAGGGATTTCGTTATTTTTTTGTATATCGTCAGAAAAGGCGATAACAAGTATGTGGTATATAATATATTAAAATAGTTCTTTATTTGCACAAAAAGTAGGCACAAGTTACAGATGTTAAGTTTAAAATGATCCTACTAAATACTCATTAAAATATTTATTATTATCACATTCAATCAAATCCATTTATGATTACCATGTCTAGATGAAATTCAGTACATTATTTGAAATAGGCAATACAATACATAACATCGAGTTTAATACAATGGGATTATAAATTCGTCAAGTTCGAGGACAATACAGTTACATTCAAATATAAATAATTTAGTACTATATAATTTATTGCATATACGTGATTTCGATACTGTATAGTATACCCCGCCATTTTCATTCATTTATATTCCTAATAAAAGATACGCCTCTATTCGAAATAGATACCAAATAATGGCTAAGAGAAGAAAGCTCTATTTACAATTAACTACGAAATCGCTTAATTACGTAAATCTCTTTGAGTATTTCCCCCTTCCTCGCTTGTTCCGGTTTGCGGTCAACCACAAAGAGATCCTTGTGTCTCAAGGTTGAACAGCTTTAAACTTACCTTGGGAAGGTTTAGTGTAATCTCGAATAGGTTTTATTTTTATGGGGAAAGATTTCGGATTGTTGTGGGCCACATTTTTTAAAATAAAATGTTTAGTCTGTTCTAAAAGTATGCGACGAAAATGTAAAGAAATAGTTTAATAGTTGGATAACTCTAGGGCTATTCTTAAACCTTTTAACCGCTTTCGTGTCCATTTCGCCAGAGTCGTATATTTACGAGCAATTAACACAACTCGTTTAATCTGCTTTTTTATTTAGGTAATTACGCTGTATTCTAAAAGGTATTTTTCTCGTTTTTTTTTACTTTTTCTGGCTCTGGGGGCTCGACTACTGATATGAATTCGGGCGGTTAAAAGGTTAAAGTGTATATAAAATATTCGAACGCCATTCATGTGATCGTGAACGCATCACCGGTCATAATGCGAACGAAAACAAACTCAGTTTTTAAAGCATTTACGCCGTACGGCATTTCATACAAACTTTCAAGCCGTTGTTTTTCGAAATGAATGAACCGATTTTAATGAAACTTCATATGCATAAGCAGGATACAAAGGTCTAAAAAGTTAGCAGAGAACATTTTCGATCTGTCTTATTTAAAAAAAGATAACTAGAAATCTCTGTTTCTATGGAAACTTTAAAATCGGTCTAATTCGGCTGTAACACAATTTTTCGAAAATGTTCTCAGCTGACTTTTTAGACCTTTGTATCCTGCTTATGCGTATAAAGTCTCATTAAAATCCGTTCATTCATTTCGAAAAACAAGGGCTTGAAAGTTTGTATGAAATGCCGTACGGCGTAAACGCTCTTAAGATTTAAGTCTTTTTATTTTCGTCGTAAATATTTTATGCGCAACAGAAGACCATGGCAACGGTTACTGTTTGAACAATAAGTAGGTACCTACGTTAAATTTGCCTAAGAAACTTATTATAGCCGTAAGTGTGACACGAGGACGCTTCCAGGTCGACACGTATCGCATGTGTGTATGCGCACTTAGCAATCCATAGAACCCATAACAATAACCACGATTCGACTTTCCAAGCTTTATTAAAAATTTTATGTTTTCCGACTGGTAGAATTAAAACCGACTTTTACAAAAACTTCTGTAGCAGTAGGTACTATACTAAAACTTCCTTATTAAAAGTCCTTTCATTTTCATCAGAAAACCGGTGTTTTAAATAAAATGGACACTTAAACAATAATGTAAATGTCCCCGTGCTGAATCCTGGGGTGAATTTTATTTGCAGAATTAATTTAAATAATTATGCGTCGATTTAGGCGGAAAGGTTCGTTTGTTTAAGTCATGTTTAAGTAAAGTTTGTTGAATGGCCAGGAAATTATTTATTTTAGGGGTGTTTTTTTTGTTAGCCTGTACTGTCCTACTGCTGGGCAAAGGCCTCCCCCAAATCCTTCCTGGAATTCTTTTCCCGCGTTACCTCGAACCAGCCCTCGCGGTACGCGTTCAGGTCCATCTTCAGGCACCCATTGTGTGGAGATTTTTGCCCAGCGGTCATCGTGCATACGGCTGATGTGACCCGCCCAATCCCATTTGAGCCTGGCAGCCTTCTTTCCTACATCCAGTATGCCCGTTTTGGTTCCGAATTTTATCCTGTCTTTTAACACCCAAAGAGAATGTAAACACTAGAACATCCAGAATGCTGCGCTCCATCGCTCTTTGGCAAACTCCAAGGCGGAACTTTTGGGACGTAACATATTTAATAATTATTTACATTTAAATTAGCAGCATCAGCATGTTTTAGGCCACCAGATGGCGCACGGCAGGTAGGACTTAATACCGCCGTGCCTGCGTAGCCATACCACGAGACTGGCAGCGCCCGTGCCTACACTTCGCGCCAAAGAGAATGTAATCACTAGCTTCGCGCTGCCAGGGGCGCTAGTGGTCGTCCCACCATCGCATTGCGGACATCACTATTCTGAACTTCAAAGATTTACAAAACAACAGATTTATACCAATACCTACCTACCATCCATTATTTTGAACCCCAGAAAAACTAACACAGCGGCATCAGCCGAAACAGTCTAAAAGTCATAAAATCAAGGATTTATCTGTGTGTTTCCAACCAAGTTAAGTCACAATACAATCACAAAGTATAGATAAAAATCGGGAAATATGATCGTTAAATTATTTCGCCAATCTGATAGAAAAACCACAAGCCGACAAGATGGCGACTTAGCAACGCATTATGTGGCAAGCCTCTAAATACATAACTACAGTGAGGCGTCGCGTCGCAATGTGTTCGAATCTCCATTCATACGTTGCGGGTAAAATTGTTTGTCGCTGGTGGAGACATCGCAATAATTATAATACAAAAGCGTCTCACATAAAAAGTTCCTACTGCTAGGACGCCGGCCCTCGAGAGTTGGTGCGGCCAGGTTAGGAATCCGCACGGGGAGGTGGGACAGCGGGTCGAGGCCTGTCGGGGGAGCGGTGAATGCTCATGCGAATCCCGCACCCCCGGCCTTAGGTAGAGATGGAACACCGCGGTGATTTTGGCCGGTAAGAATCCGGCATGCCCCTCTGTCACCCCCACGATGGAGGAAGTCCACGATGATATCACCGCGCACAAAGTAAGGGAACCTCGCAGGTAATGTTGTATAGTTTCTGCTAAGCCCCATAGGATAAAGGCGTGAGTTTATGTATGTAATTCAAAAAATTCTTAAGTACTCAACTAACAACTTTGCCATTATTAAAACAATATTTACCTACAAATATTGGCTGAAGCTTGTTGCTAAGTAATAACAGCCGCACGGGTCGATCGATCAGGTTAAGCTACGTTTGCCACAGTTGATCCTTGGAAGGGTGACCATCTTTACATATCAAAAAAATCCTCAATGCCTTGGAAAGCACAATAAACCGTTGGACCCGGTCGTGAATCTCTGACAATCATTACGGGTCGTCAGAAGCCCGAAAGTCTTCACTACGTAGTTAGGAAAAGGCTAGACAGATGATGATTATGACATAGTTGCTGATTAAATAGCCTCCATATAAATCCATCTTCACTCACATGTAATGTAAGCACTCGTGCATTCATTACGCAGTCGTTTGATAAGCGCATCAGTAGCGAGCGATTCAATATGTGCCATAATCAAAGGGATCGATCAATTACGTGTATTGATAGAGATTGTAATAGGTAAACTCTATTGACAGTTGGGGGCTTAGAGGAAATATATTTTTTAGTGATTATAATTTTTATGAGAATAATTTTTTAATAGGTACTTACTAAATTAGTACCTAATGGCAATGAGACAACGGATTAAATTAATATTTTATGTTATTTGCTAATCACATCACACTAACATTATAAAGGCGAAAGTTTATGAGTGTGTTTGTTATGTTGGTATTTCTCTTTTTTGACTTGAATGAAAAAGCATAATAATTTAGGGCTGATTTCAATAGTCAGGTAACTTGTTAGAAAATAATAAATACGACAAATTGACATAATTATTTTCTATACAAAAGCTGTCAAACCGCAATATTTATTGTTCAGATAAAAATTATCTTACTATTAAAAAATCAGGCAGAAGAATAATTTATTTGTTAAAAAATAAACAGCAATTTAAAAAACATGGTGATACTTCTTATGACATTTTATTCTATGATTAGATTTTGATTGATTGATTTGATTATTTCAGACATCAGTGCTCTTCTCTTGTTGTAGGTGATATTTAATGAGAGAAAATGTGGTTTTCATGCTTTGCTACTACATGATTTGTAACTTATTTGCTCTTTCCTATCAGTTTGATGACAATCTAGAATACATTAGGCCCAGAGTTTGGCACCTAACAGTAGGAATGGCTTTCATTGACATAGTTCAACAACATACATTGCGTTATTTAAGTTGTAGAGCAGACAAATTTTTAAAACACATGAAGCAATGGATTTGCAATATCCCTAAAAATGATTCACATTTTGACACGATGTCAAGTGTTTGCGGAACGGTACCCACATTTACACTCCATCAGCTATGATTACAACTGGGAAGATAAAATAACTTGGAGGTTAAAAGTTATGTAAACCAAATTTTTAAATGGCTACCAGCAATGCTCGGGCAAAAGTTTTATCCATTAGGAGTTCTGTAAGTGATAAACGTGAAATGAAATTAAAGGTAAAACTTTTCTAATAAATAATTCTTAATTCTCGTTCAAAGTCTTGGTTAGTTAGGTATATTAGGGTCTAGCCAGAGGCTTAATAATAGGCGAATCTGCTCTTTAGAATTATATTACTCAATCCTTCACCACTTCCTATTACTGCAGCTAGAACAAAAAAGTGGCACAACAAACTCGCACAAACGTACACCTTTTCTGTTACTTAAGTAGACTATTTTTACACAGAAAAGCGTGACTTAACTGCGGGTTTAGGTCCCACGAGCTATAAAATAGTATAGGTACGATACGCCGTGCTATAATGAACTACTTAATAATAATCTCTTTAATTCAGAATAATTCCATACAATTACAACAAGTACCAAGATGTTAGTAACATAAAAACTAAGTTAGTAGACATTATCAATATTTGCAGGAGCATGCAGCTGACTCAAGTACCAGATGAAAGGACAATCCAGTTTGTTGGCAATGACACTCAGGAGACTGTTGTTTCTGGCACGCAGCCTGTGCAACAAGGACGCTGCTCGCTTGTGCAGTTGTGTCTGATTGCAGCGAAACTGGCAATCAGGCGCACTTAAAGCGACTACATGATCTAAAGCGTGGTCACTATCGGACTGCATAGAAAAGAAAGAGATGCGCGATGACGCAACGCTGGTAATTTATTGCAAAATATGAAACAATCATCTATTGTTGATTTATCAAACACCAAAGAAATAAAAACCGTATACTAAAATTCGGGGAATTAAATTGTCTTTTATATGGTGAAAGTTTTATGAAAATACACCCGACAGTGTTTGCGAATCGCGACATAATGCGACTAACTGGATGCAGCTGAACACCAGTATTACACATGGAACGAGTGCTGCATTATCTGACTTACACAACCCAGTTACTGGCTAACACGATACCCCTTGGTAAGGCTGCTTGTCAGATTTTTGGGCTTCTAACTATCCCCAACGAGTGTCGACTTATGACAGCTGGGCACAATTTCCGTGGCTTAACCTTTGATCGAACCGAGCAGCTGTTATCATTTAGCCACAAATAGTACCATTACAAATTGTCCCAGTACTGTTTTTTCTTGGTTTCTATTTACGTAGTAGTTATTTTTGATAGTTGGTACTAACATTTTCATGAATTGTTGATGAAGTTATCAGCTTTATTCTCAAATAAGAAAGTAGGCACTTACCTAATACATATTTAATGGAAAAAATATTTTATCACAGCTTAGTCATGGACGTTTAGTATGGATCTGAAATTTCTGAAAAGATCTGCTATTTTTGACTTACGGGGAGAACTGAAAAGATCTGCTATTTTTGACTTACGGGGAGAAATGATAATGGATTTTGTGTCTACCCACCCACCTACCTACATCTCCCAATGCTAAGCGACTGTAGACCAAGCAACTAAAAATGAGTTGGCGAGCGCCAGACAGCGACGAGCAATTACTCGCTGTTCTTCCATACAACAAACGTGATTTTTTTGCCGTCATTTTATATATAGTTTTAAATATTGTATAGTGGTACGTAATCCTTCGTGTGCGACTCCAACTCGCACTTGGCCGGTTTTTATAAACTCGACGTGCCGCATCGCGTTCTATATGTACAGCACCTTAGATTCCCAAGAGGTAAATACAAAATCCTGTCAACATTGATGTCGTATCTATAAGCTTCAAAATAAATTGAAGGCTAGTTTATTTTGTGCCTTCCCGATAACTTTTTTTAGCCTCAAGCGTGTAAGAAATTGGAAATAGAAAATTCCAGGAAATATTAAAACAGGGCCTAGTTTGAGTTTCGATAGCAACCTACTTGAGTTTTTCCTATGTTCGTCGCGTATTTTTTTACCTCAAAGATACGATGTTATTCCGCTCTGGGGCGCATGTAGTGGTCTGATAGACTCTTACTGACAAAAACAAAAACCACAAATATAAAAAAGATTTGCTTTAGGGTCTACGCTCTATCTTTCCTTCTCTACCTTTCATAAGCTTCCGTTTATTAATGTTTATGCTTTCACTGAGGTGCCACGTATTCGTTTATCTGAAAAGTCTGCCTACGTCATCAAAAAAAAAACCAAAAGCTTTATAAAAACATAGAAGTCTTATGAAAAATCTATTAAATAAATTCATTAAACTGCCTGCTTGACTTCGACTGTCGCCTTCGGCAACGGTTTTAAACACTATGATACATTTTTTAATAGACACACTATTTTGAGACAAAGATCTGTTAAATTAAAATATCATCATCATCAATCTGTAGCAGTCCACTGCTGGACATAGGCCTCTTCAATTGCACACCATTCTCGGCAACTCTCTTCCAGCTGATACCCGAATTCGAATATATGAAACCGCAATCGAATCTGCAGATTTGCAGAAGTGTAGTCATATTTTTGTTCAAGAAAACTTCAGAATATCGAATATACATTCCTTAGGTTCCGTGGTTAAGTATCCTGTGCACACTGATATATTTTTGGCTACACAACATGATTATGCGTTATCATCACTCTGTCCTGAGACCTGAGACCCACTGCTGCAAGACAGGCCTCCTTCGTCTTATTCGAGAGGGAATGGGCTGTAATCTACCACACGGGCCCAGTGCGGGTTGATAGATGTCACACGTCTTCGAATGTTTGGTTCCAAGACATGCCGGTTTTCTCACGATGTTTTCCTTCACCGTTTTGAGTGCAATGGTGATTAAATACGGCTGCCTGTGTTCGAACCCACGACCATCTACCACTGCTGTATTATGCGTTCTAAACGTTATAATTTCATAACACATCAACGCATATACATATTGACGCACATATCCTCACTCTCACACACACGCACACACTCTCACACACAAACATAGTGCACATTGCGCTCAAATTATTCTTCAAACCTACTTACTATATTCTTTTATTTTCACTGTTTTAATTACTATAAAATAATAACACTTTTTCATGGGCTTCTCGTTTGTAACAATAACAATAATTCATCAGTATTAATCTAATGTGCAATAGTAGGTACGCAAAGAATCCACGACACAGGGTCGACCTAGTGTGGAGTTCATAAGCAAAATGCTTCCTTTGAGTTTAATTTTTTTTAATGTAAACCTAGTTATCAATGTAGACTATTAAGGTATCTAATGTAAAGCACTATTTTTGGTAAATAAACATTCATCATCATCTGCCTAGCCTTTTCCCAACTATGTTGGGGTCGGCTTCCAGTCTAACCGGATGCAGCTGAATACCAGTATTTTACATTAAGCGACTGCCTATCTGACCTCCACAACCCATTTACTGGGTAATACCCCTTGGTAAGACTGGTTGTCAGACTAAAAAAAAAACAAAACAAAAAACATAACTTACTTTTTTGTTGGTAAATAAACATTATCATTATCAATCATCTACTGTTGTGTAGGAAATCATCAATCATAATCAATATTTATCGTTTTTTACTATAAGTCCACTCGACTACTGTCTCATTGCAGGCCAAAAGCTTTCGTTACTTTTTCCGACCCTCTCTATCATGAGCTAGTGCGGATGAATCCATTCGGTAGGTGTCAAACTCGTCCTTCCTACCCTCTTCGAATTACGCCATTAGTCTACCGCCAGCGTCAACGAGACGTCAACGAGAACGAGATGACGGTGCGGAAGTAGCGATACGTACATTTATTATTACTGCGTGTCCACCGCACGTCCGTCAACTCAGCCCCGGGATCCCGCCCCCCGAATTTTTAAAGTAGTCAGTTTGGCGCGACCGCTAGAACTTTGTCAGAGATTGTGACGGCTGATGTGCCGGTAATACTAAACATATTTGATCTTGTTCAGACGATGCCGTCGCATCGGCGCCGTTCGCCCGGCTTTTGTTTTGTATAAATTCATAACATTCTAAACCGTCGATTTCGAGTGGACAAACGATCGCCGTCACCGGGACGTCACGTTCGGTTCGAATAATCGCGTTTCTCACTGACGTCCCGTTGACGATGGCGGTGGACAAATGGCCTTAGCCTGTCAGGATGCCTCTGGACGTTTTCCGGTTCCCACATTGTGGTAGACCTAGCCCATGATTCGTCCGAAATTTGTGGCAAGTGTATAGGAAATTAAATCCTAGCCAAATAGACAGAAACAGACGTGAGGATACGAAGTAAGGATACTGTAAAATTAGAAGTAGGATTAGGAAAAAAAAAGAACGAAATTATGATTCTGTTAAGAGTGTAAACGTACGAGGAGTCATGTTATGGATAATAGTTCAAATTACCTCTATAGTTTGTTCGTTATATCATAACGTGTGCCTTAATAACACAGACGACCCTTGAAAGTTTTCCTAAAATTGGATAAACTATTAACATGCGTGTTAATCAATAACAGTACCTACCTACAATACTGTTGGTAGAAATACAGAAATTTTGAAGGATATTTCTAATCCATTGCTTCATAGGTATAATAAATGCGTCTGATCAATACCATAAATAACGCAATGAACGTGGCTGAACTGTGAAATGAGAAAAATTACGATCGATTGCCATTTTATGTGTGTTGCGCAATACGTCGCTGATATAGGTCTGTTATCCCACGACGGGCTTTACGGATTTTTTTTATTCCGAGAAAAAGTGAGTTAAGTCCGTCCATTTGACCTTGTTTTTTTATCTTAAGGGGGAAGCGCCAGAGTAGCCCTCGAAGTTCAAATTTTCTTACGTTTTTTTGCAATTTTCAGGTCAGTGTCAGGTTCTATGTTGAACGAAATATGATTTGCGACCGTAAAAAGTATGTAGGTATTTATAGAATTATAATCATTAAAATCATCTATACAACCCTATTGAATATTTCATCATCTGCCTAGCCTTTTCCCAACTATGTTGGGGTCGGCTTCCAGTCTAACCGGATGCAGCTAAATACCAGTATTTTACATGGAGCGACTGCCTATCTGACCTCCACAACCCAGTTACTGGGTAACAGGTACGATACCCCATGGTAAGACTGGTTGTCAGGCTATCGGGCTTCTGACTACCCGTAACGACTGTCAAAGATCCACAAATGACAGCCGGGACCAACGGCTTAACATGCTTTCCGAGGCACGGAGGGGTCTCGATATGTAAAGATGGTCACCCATCCACAGACCAACCGCGGCAAGCGTAGCTTAACCTCGTCGATCGACCTGTGCGGCTGTTATTATTTAGCCACAGGCCCCTCTATTATATCCTCTATTATTATCCTATTGAATATTTGTAATAGCAAATTAATCTTGAATAAGATGCCCCGATTTCATCTATAATTCAAAATATCCGGGTCACGAGAAATTTCATCTTAGTTCCAAACACAATCTGATATTGAAATCACAATTTACATTTTCAACAGAATTTTTTTCTTAAAATTCTATCGCTTGTGAGAAATAGAAGAGGTTATTGGAAGTTTTTATCCACTAATATTGTTCGTATCCGTAAGGTAATTATCGGTAGGTATAATGTACGGTGGGCTGCATCAATTGGGTATCCTACCCCAGTTGCTTTCAAGGGGGGTACCCAGTTGATGCAGCCCACTGTACCTTTCTAACATCTGTGCGATTGCTTGAGAAACTTTGTCATCTAAATAATAGTGTTTTCCATTCGTGTTGTTGAAGTTAGATTCGAATGTTTACCGAACCTTTTGCGTAGGTAGTTATCTATGTTGGGGTTGGCTTTCAGACTAACTTTCAGTTACGATACCTCTTGGTAAGACTGGTTATCAGACTTTAGGACTTCGAACGTTAAGTATGTATTTTTGTGGTATACAATAAAGTCATCACTGTCATCAACTGCCTAGCCTTTTCCCAACTATGTTGAGGTCGGCTTCCAGTGTAACCGGATGCAGCTGAGTACCAGTATTTTACATGGAGCGACTGCCTGTCTGACCTCCACAACCCAGATACTGGGTAATACGATAAGTACCCCTTGGTAATGGTTGTCAGACTTTTAGGCTTTTGACGACCCGTGTTCAACTGTCAAAGATCCACGAATGACAGCAGACCAACGGCTTAACGTGCTTTTCGAGGCACGGAGAGGTCTTGGTATGTAAAGATGGTCACCCATTCACGGACCAACCACGGCAAGCGTAGCTTAACTTGATCGATCGACCCGTGCAGCTGTTATTACTTAGCCACAAGCCCCTCTTTGGTATAACCAAGTCACAAATAAAATCTTGTGTGTCATGACTGTATGAGTACCTAAACAACTTTTTGCATATAATATAAGAAACTATCGAAAAATTGTTTTATCTTATCATAATATATTGCACCATACCGAGTTCAATCACTCCTGTTCAACAAATACCAATTCTTTAAGAAACAGCTGCACTTTCATACTCTTTAGAAACTATTCGATGAAAACCATACAAATTATGGTCAACATTTTTCTTTCGATACTTTGTTAAAACTTCTAGATAGATTGATTAGATACGTACACAGATTATACTAGCTTATTCTCACTTCTACTTTTTATTTTGACAGTTCGATTACATTCGTACACTAATGATGTGATCCATCACTTTGAAACGTGTTAAATGTTTCAAGATAGTTTTGCAACGGTCATTCATTACCGTCATATCAGTCAACGACCGATCATTCACGAGTACCTAACCTTCTAAAGCAACCATCAGATTTACTAAAGTCAAAGGAATTTTTCAGAAATGTTTTTTTTTTTGTAAGCAGCTGGCAACGACACTTGGCTAATCAGCCGCCTTGCATTACCACCGTACTGGCACAATAGAAAAGATGCATTCACGCTGAAAGCCTCCTCAGTTTTTCTTCGCTTTTTACCCCGGATTATCTTAGTCCCGAACCATGCGCATTAGTCCCATTTCGTACCGAGTACGAGTTGCTAACTCCAGTCTATTCTGTGAGACTCGGCCGTGTAGCCGCCTCCCTACTGGCGCGTCAGAATGTTCACAACTTCGAACGCAGCGAGTGTTCGCTTCGTTTGAAAATATTGAATGTATTTGAATTTAAATTCGGAATATTGCGAAATATTCTAAAGATAAAGTTATAAATAAATTGGAATATTGTTAAAATAGTGATGTGCGTGCGTGTTGTTGAGTGAGTGAAGTTTTAAAAACTTTTCGAAAATAATTTCGGTACAGTAAAATTTTACTTGATATTTAATTAAATCTTTGATCTCATAATTATTAATTGAAAGTACTTTAATTGCTATTTTGGTTGAAGTGCGGAGAGTTTGTTGGCTTTAGGTGATTTATGATGCGGACGACATCACGGACTGGGCGGTTCGGAAAATTTTAATGCTTCGTAATTGACGTGACTTTCGGTAAGTAACAAAGTCAGAAAGGATTTAAAATTAATTGTTGGAATTATTAATTTGACAGGATTTGGGAATTTATAATTTTATCTTCGGATTTAGGTGTAAGAGGGTGACTTAAAACTCCGTCATCGTCGTATGTTTTGTTAATATGTATAGGAAAATTTAGTTATCTAAAAACGGAATTGCTGGGCCCATAACCTTTGTTGGGGAGGTCTGTAGAGCGATAACAATCTGGAAATACTGTTAAGTATTTATTTGGAAGGTATCTAAGAACTAAAGTGAAAAACTGGCGTGTCGTACAAAAAACAAGTCAACTTTTAATCTAGAAGGTTTTCTATCTAGATAATGCAGTGATAGTACACAGAAGTGATATACTATACCTACCGGTAACAGGAATTGTGAAAATCTTTACGAAAAAACTCTTGAGTAGGTAGTAATAACTACTTTCGAAACACACGTTCATTTTACACCTTTCACCAACAAATAAAATAAACTCACCCATTTACAATTTAATGAAAATCACCATACCCATTGATAACTTTACAGCAATTCATACCACCATCATAATACACATTTCTTTTTTATTATCGCTAAAGAAAGATTATCAATAAATATGTCTAAACTACAGACCAGAAGCAGAATAAATAACGACTACACTGCGTATTGTATTTAAAATAAAATGTTTAAGAAAACATCTTTTTCTTTGCGCTGTTTGCGACTGGGAACCTTGCACTTGGCCTACTTTGCATTGGGATTGCCTCGTTCAGTGGAACGCACTTGGAAAAGTATTTTTGTGTAGGAACATTTTTGTACAATTCGATCTAAAGAAACATGGGTTCAAATGACAATTGATGACATGTTAATTTGATTTTTAAATGTACTTATGTCTAGGAGACACGAATATTTAGGGCATTGATTAAATAATTGATAACAATTTTGTGTTATCTCTCGAATAAGCTGTTTGGGTAGCAGTGTGTTAAAACTGGCCATAGTGGATTTGGTTTTACAATTTATAGGCACGGTAAAATATTTATGTTGGTTTTACCTAAGTTGGTAGCTATTGTTTCGTTCCAGTAAAACTGGTACTCTTGACGCGCATTTTCTAAATTCTGTCGCAATAAATCAATCAATTCGGTTCATCGTAGATATAAAAGCTTCTCGCAAAAACAAGGTACCTACCTACAATTTTACCTAAACAAATAATATTTGGTTAAGTACTTTCATAGTTTTCGTTGGAATTTGTTTAAAAATTTTAAATTCTCGTTGGTCGTAAAAAAATAACATATTCAAAGAATTCGCTAGGGACATCGCTACAGGTTTAAAAAAGATTTCACTGAGCGTTCGATCATCATTTTGTTTTTTGAGTATGTACCTAGAGACGTGCATGAAAATACTACATTTATTCTTTCCAGTAATTTAAAACTTTTGGAAGATAAAAATACAAAGTACAGATCTACCAAACGATTTTTCTTTTGTTTTTCTCTCATCCCGGAATCTCTTCATATTTTTCCAAGAATGTGGAGGGTCGGCTTCCAATGTAACCGATGCTGAAGTAGGTAATCGGTATTGAGTTCTCGTAATACATATTTATACTTAATATAAAACGAACAATAAACAAACTTCCCTGAAGGAGTAATTATAGTTTCTTGGTAAAGTACAAACAGATTTCAGAGATTAGATGGATTGGATTCAGCCGCATGTCTAATCAACGCGTCATAGAGGTATCGATTATCGTCTGATTTAGGCGACAGATTGCAGTGACCATTTCAGACACTAATCTACATGCTCCTCACAAGATCTGACAACGATTATGTCTGGACCGTAAGAGTCTTTGATTCGATTTACTTAAAACCAAAAGTTTACTTTTGAATGTGTGCGGTCACTTGAGTGAGGTTCAAGTAAGGTTCAAAAAAATGAGGAAACAAACTCAGGGGGAGTTTGTTTCGCATTTATTTTAGGAGTAGTCAGATAGGGTATGTCGACTCCATCTATCTTATTTTTTTAAAACTTGTAAAAGTGATTTTTGTGTCATATTTACAGAATAACCAATTTTATTTCTTTTTTCTATTCTGTAAAATTCACTATGAACCTCACTCAAGTGACCATCAAAATTCAAAAGTAAATTATTGGGGGTCCATGAATGGTACTTACACATGTGTACCACAGGTATTCGGTAAATCGGTACGGTCCGTGAGAGGTGATCTTCCTTCAATAGGCCTTCCTTCAATAGATCTTCCGTCAATAGGCCCGCCCCTCTCAATCCATCCAGCTTACGTGTAATAGAACAGCTTGGTTTACTGAACTGGTACCTAAATTGTAAGGAAAAGTACCTATGAAAACTTTCACACGTTCCTACCCCCAAAGTATACGCGATGACTCGGTACCCGGCTCTAACTATCCAGCGCGCCGACTATCCGGCGTGCCGACTATCCGGCGTGCCGACTATCCGGCGTGCCGACTATCCGGCGTGCCGACTATCCGGCACGCCGACTATCCGGCGCGCCTACTATCTTACAGCAGAAAAAGGCTATTAACCGGTCAAGCTCCGCGTGTACCCTATGTAGTACGATACAATAGAAAATCAATTGAGTCTCATTAGCGGAGCTTGAGAGGTCATGTTATCATTAGACTATTAATCAGGTTTTTCAATCTTTACAAGTCCGACTTTGATCTTATGGGACTTGCTTCTTTACTAAACTTTGGTAGCTTCACCCAACCTTTTCACACAGTAGCTTCACCCTATATAAGTTAACCCTTCGGGGATCAACACGATATTAACGGTTTGTTAATTACCTAGTATCTACCTATATAATGTACGGCCCAGTCCCTCTCACAGAGATGAGGCCTGTGTCCCAGCAGTGGGAACATTATAGGCATTATAGGCTGATTATGTTTACGCGTACGATATCTATATTAGTCCACGAGGGAAGTTAGGTTGATGTTTCTTTAACGTTGTGATGAAAAGCCAAAAGGGTGTGCAAATGATGGGCCTGGAGAGTGCGTTTCAGTGTTATAGGTGACAGTTTCAAATCGTACAGAGTATTTATCAATCTAAGCCAACAACTGTAGTTCAATCAATCTGCCTAACCTTTTCCCAACTATGTCTGCTTCCAGTGTAACCGGATGCAGCTGAATACCAGTATTTTACATGGAGCGACTGCCTATCTGACCTCCACAACCAAGTTACTGGGTAACACGATACCCCTTGGTAAGACTGGTTGTCAGGCTTTTGGCTACCCGTAACGACTGTCAAAGATCTACATTTTTTTGGGCTTCTGACTACCCATAACGACTCTCAAAGATTTAAATATGACAGCCGTAAAGCCACTATACTAGATATCACATCGTAATTCGAAATGTTAGTCCGAAATTATTCCATAAATATTCCGTAAAAACATTCCTTTTCGCCGAAACGTTGTTATTACCTATATCAAACAAAAAAAAGAAAAACGTTTCAATCCACCTGAAATTACTTTCAACAGAAACACGTTATATTTATTTTAGTCTTACACAGATTTAAAATGGTGAACGAGAAAAAACTACAGCATTCCGAAGTCAAAATTTGTTACAAGCTATAGCTCCGCGCGTAACTTAAATGATACAATAGAAAATCAATTGTGTCTCAGTAATGAGTTAACAAAAACGGTGACAGTTCAATACCACAACCATGACGAAAACTGTCAAAAGTTTATAAAAATGTATTAATAAATAAATAATAATAATAATATAATGTTTATTCGGTATTAAAATTGGTAAAATTATTACTTAAAGTCTTAGAAATTATTTACAAAGGTAATGATGTTAGATCCCTGTACTAGGATAAACCTGTATCACAGGCGGCATGAGCATACTTTATGGTAATTGAAGGACAATAAAATTCATAACAATATTTAACATTAGGATTCTTGAAATAATGACAAAATTTAATTACTTCTTTATTTTATGAGTACCTAGTTTACTTAAATACTATTTATCTTAAAGATCAAAATAACAAAAAGTCTAAAACGTATTATTTACTTCTTAGATACTCGTATATAAGAAACAGAACTCTTCGGACTAATCCACACTTATTTTATAAATGCGAAGGTGACTCTGTTTGTTACCTTTTCACGCCGTAACCGATCGTTACGAATTTGACAGATAGACAGCCTGGGACCTGCAGACGGTCATAGGCTACTTTCATCCTGGATAAAAAACGGCTAAACTCCTCGAGTTTGGGCTCATATGATTTGTTCTGACGACTCCAATAGATTGCACTTGGCGTTGAGGGTCTGATGATGGAGTCAGGAGGTGGACAGTGGAACTCTTGAGGGGGTAGTTTCTCAAATATAAACAACAAGCAAATCATATGACCCAAACATGGCCGAGTTTGGGGTCATATCTTTCCTTTTGATGAGTCCAACATGAGTCCAATGAGTCCATGAGCCTAACATATTAACTTGGTGTTTGAGGGTCTGATGAAGGAGCCAGGAGATAGACAGTGACACTTTTTAAGGGGCTACTTGTAAACCCCTTGAGTTGGCTAGTAGCCCCTAATCGTCATGACATCGATGACTCTATACTTATTACCTTATAAAGAATATACTTGAAGCAAAAATAAAAATATTTTAGTAAAAAAAAAAAAAAAACATGTTGTTATAATTATTCGAAGGTAACGCACTAAAAATTATAAAATACTAGCTGCGCCCCGCGGTTTCACCCGCGTAAGTTTCGATTTAGGGGTATGAAAAATAGATGTTGGCCGATTCTCATAGATACCGGATAAGCACAAAAAATTTCATCAAAATCGGTCAAGCCGTTTCGGAGGAGTATGGCAACGAAAACTGTGACACGAGAATTTTATATATTAGAAGTAATTCAATTGTCTTAAATCGAATTCAAAAAGCGTGGAGCCTGGAGCGCATTTATAAAAATCTATAAAACATAATTTTATTTAAGTCAATTTTTTTGGTTTTTTTAAATTACATATTTCCATTACCTATGAGTCTCAAGACCCTGTCTTCGTCTACATCCCCTGCTTGTTTAAAAACATTTGCTTCGAAAAAGACAAGTAATAACCTTCCCACAAGAACCCAGATTAGGTAGGTACTTATCTCACTAACCGTCAACAAAACCAACAAGTCCAATCTTTTTAATTTCCCTTAAGGAGGAACCAAGAGATTCTAATCGAGAAAATTATATCAATCAACGTCATTTCTCGTGTTCGATCGACGAATCAGATTGCGTCATCGAACACGCGTAACGTGATAAACTTTTTGCCACATTTTGTTTGGGTTTCGTGGAGTTACGATTACATAGGAAAACAATTCCTATTCAAAACCAATATTTTGGTACAGCAATTTTGTTCTGACAACGTCTTCACATAATAATAATTACATAATGAATGTGCTTCTGCTCGCGACTTCGTCCGCGTGAACTTTCACCCTCCCCCCATTCACCAGCTCAGGGGTGGAATTTGGATACTTATTCTTCACAAAGAACGCACCCTCCAAATTTCATGTCTCTAGGACCAGCGGTTTATGCTGTGCGTTGATATATCAGTCAGTCAGGACTTTGAATTTTATACAGGATGAAATTGAAAACATGCGACAAATCGAAATAGGATATTGTACTCATCATTATGAACAACTTTTACTATGGGACCAATCGCGAAAAAAAAATCAGCTGTTCCCTACATTTTGACCAGTTATGCGAACATAAACGTAGGGAACAGCAGATTTTTTTTTCGCGATTTCAGCTTTGGTCCCATAGTATCAGACATTCATCTACACTTCCACAGGCCAATAAGAAGTTTATGGATACATTTGTAGATAACTTTGTCTCAATGTATTTTAACATTGCGAGTAAGAATGCTTTAAATACGTTAAATTAGTTCTATTTAAAGTGTCTACACGATAACATAAAATTATAACACCAATTAAAAACCATAAAAAGGCCATTTTAATCAGGAGTTTCGTAGAATAATACTAACATCCTGACTGATAAAAATAACTTCATTATGCATTTCACAGAATGATCTAATAGTCGCATGGCTCAAATTGATGTGGAATTTGCACAGGTGATTATAGCCACTGGTGACTTAACTAGGTGACTGTCTAACTGGAAATGGTGACTAAAATCGCATGTTCCAAACTTGCGATTTTAGTCACCAATCACCATTTCCAGTTAGACAGTAGAGTAGGTCGCATGCGGCTAGTGATTAAAATCGACCGTAAAATGCTCAGTCGCAGGCGATCGCCTCGACATTTTGATGCAAAATTACTTATCTATTGCCTGCGATTTTTATCGACCTTTGTAAATGGGGTGGCGATTCAGCTTCTGGTCTTCGGCACCAGCCGCACGGCGAAAATCGACCTAGTGTAAATTCCCCATGTAGTTTATAGATTGACGTAAAAAAAAAACAATAAAGTCAGAGGAACTGCAATCATAATTCGTATATAGCGACTTTGTGGCCATAAAGCATTCATTGGTTACATTCTAGTAGTCAAATTATTTCCATTAAAAATGCGGTTTATGTTAATGCTTAGTTATTATAACTGAACAATGTAAAGCTACCATTTGTAATAATATTAACGTATAATCTTGTGGAGCACAACTGAAGGTGCTTATTTTCTGCATTTTCATTAATAAACTAAACAAACGATGAGGGCGTCACTGCGCGGTCGTCTTAATGGATAGTCACCCATCCACAAACCGACCGCGGTCGGCGTCGTCTTAATGGATAGTCACCCATCCACAAACCGACCGAGGCAAGCGTAGCTTAACCTTCAATTGACATTGTTGTCATGTAACCACGAGCTGTATAAAACTGAAGCGTTTTACGTTCAGCCCAATAAAATTATGACAGTAATTAGAACACCTTTAAATATAGATTATTTAAACTGGTCCAGCCGTTTTGTAGCATAACACTAACATCCGGATAGACAGTTAAAAATACTATCATTCACGGAATGATCTACTCGTAATATTATTTCCGTGACTCAAAATTAGCTTATGGTTTGATGTAAATAAAACATTAATGTGTGAATTACTTACGGCCAGTTTCTTCATCAACAACTAAAGTAATCAGTCTAAATATTGACTTTTACTTGATCTTTGCTAATACTTAGGCAAATGTTTTTCTTCATTCAAGTAAAAGCTAAAATAGTACAGGAACAAATTTAACCGTTACTTTGACTTCTGTGACGTAACTTTGGCTGTTACTATTGATGAAGAAACTGGCCGTTAATCGAATACATCCACTTTAACATCTAAAATTTTAAACTTAGAACGCATCCATTACATGTCGAGACCTCTCCATGTCTCGGAAAGCACGTTAAGCCGTTGGTCCCGGCTGTCTTTGTCCAAAATCAGACAAACAGCCTTACCAAGAGGCATCGTATTTTCCAATAACGTCAAGTAGTTGTGGAGGTCAGATTGGCAGTCTGTCCGTGTAAAATAGTGGTATTCAGCTGCATCCGGTCAGATTGGAAGCCGTCCCCAAATATTGAAAAAAAAGCTAGAGAGATAGATAACCAGATAGAACGAATCGTTTTGTCTATTATTGGTATCATCATCATCATTTCAGCCGAAATACGTCATCGACGTGGACATAGGCCTCCCCCAAGCACCTCCACTTCGACCGGTTTTGTGCTTCTCGCATCCAACGGGATAGGTCGCCGGTCCATCTTGTGGGAGGCCTTCCAACGCTACGTCTTCCGGTTTGCGGTCACCACTCCAGAACCATTCGGCCCCATCGGCCATCTGTTCTGCGAGCAATCTGTCCTGTCCACAGTTTGGCAATTCTTCGTAACGACGTTGGAAAATGGGTCAAACTCCCAAGTGATTCTATTTCTATATAATCCCTAAGCGTTTGAAAACCGGGTCTACAAACCTTTCTGAACTTAATTGCTATTTAATCTGTTTAATTACTGGTAAAGTGTACACAAGCATTTATACTGTTTTGTTTTCAAAGAGTGTCCATGGAGTTTATTGCTCGTTTTTCCACATGAACCTACTTCATCTTTCTATCTGGTTTAATTTAATTGAAATAAATGCTTTAAATTTCAGTTTATCCTAATTTTAAAACAATTTATCAGTTTGTCGGTAAACCGAAGACCCGCCATAAATTACTGAAAGAGTGACATGTTTTTGCAGAGAACCATGATAGAAACTTATTTAGTAGTAAATAAATTGTTCTAGTGGACTTACATATTTTGGAGTTTGGATTTGTGACCGGTTGATGGTTATATCTCGCCCCGTTACATGGGACTAAAATTAAATAATTTACACAAAGTAATGCACCTATCCAGACAGGCGCTTCACTTTGTGTACACTTTTGTGTTAACTTTGTGGGTTCGAACCTACGATATACAACTCGTAAGTCGCGGCCGTTATCACATCCACCATCCCATTTGTATAAAAATGGAAACTTGACGTTGATAAGTGGTTGTAATGGCTATCATATCACTTGGTTTTAGTAGGTTTTCTTAAATTTTATTTTTTACTTTATCCTTTTGATGGATTCTTATTTTGTAAATGTGAGGACTTTGTAGGCCTTGTAGACTTTAGATCTGTTGACCATTTTTTATTTTATCAAGTACCTGGTTGACAGGCCTACGCTGTCCTCCCATACCTATTGTAATTTGAAAACATTGTAAAAGCCAACTGTTTTTAAAAGAGTAACCCTGGAGTTTCTTGCCGGCTGTTCTCCATAAGAAACGACCAATTGGAATCGTGCACCTAGCTTCTGAGGTTTCATAAGTGCCCATGTAGGTTTATGTGAAATAAAATATTTTGATTATGATTTTTTTTTTGTATCATCACTTGGTACAGCGTTCAGCTATACAAGAACCATAATTTTATTTCATTAAATAGTTTTTCTTAGGACATTGTTTCACCAGGAAAAATCCATGGAGAATTTCAACTTTGTAGTATCAGAATCCGTCTAATCGGCTCAGTCTTGTTTCAAGATTTATTCTACTCTCATTCGTATGAAAAATTCAACTGCTGAAAAGATGAAATCCTTCTGCCCGAATACTATTGGATTTTATAATTGGGAGTGGGACTCGGGGAGGTTCATAAAACAGAAATAGACTTTAAATACTTAGATAGGTTTTATTGTTACACAAAGCTTATAGCAGGTAAAGATCTCTAACACATATCAGAACACCACGCCTGTATTTACAGAAAGGTGCATCTACCTATAATGCACCCACATTTCGCCAGTTATTAAGTCCCATGTCATAGGGCGCGAACCTATTGCCATAAACCGGGCACAAATCAAGACTTTGGACTGCAACTAAGAAAATTCAGATGGAAAAACCTAATAACACTTTACCTGACCCGGAAATTGAACCCAGGATTTCAAGCTCAGCAGTAGCGCGACCACTGTAGTAACTAAGCGGTACAATATTGTTTAATCCTATTACTGTTTTAAGGATTCCGTACCCAAAGGGTAAAAACGGGACCCTATTACTAAGACTCCACTGTCCGTCCGTCTGTCTGTCTGTCTGTCACCAGGCTGCCGGCTGTAGGAGATTGTGGGTGACGTCACAAATAAATTAGGTACCCAAATACGTCACAAGAGACCTGAAATAGGGAAACCGGGACACGGTAATAAGCACTTCTCGCGTCTTGACTATTTTAACATTATTAAATATCTATTTTTAAACATGTTAGAATTACTTTCTTAATTTGGTAATGGGAGATATTTTAAGGTTTGTGTAGTTTTTATTATGACAACTAGCATCTGTCCGGGACTGCGTTCACGTGGAAGTCGTAAGACACCACAATATACCAAGTTAACAGCTAAATTTCCTGCCTGCGCTCTTCCTTCGTTTTTGTTTAGCCTTCTTGTTCCTTTTGCTCGGCTCTCAAGAGTCGTAGCGTGATGTTATATAGCCCATAACCTTCCTTAAGAAATGGGCCATCAAATGCAAATAGGGTCCAGATATTAGCGCGTTTAAACAAACAAACAAACAAACAAACTCTTCAGTTCTATCTTAGTTTGCATTTTTATACGCATCGTAAATTCTAAACGAAATGTCCGATTCGAATAATTTAAAGAGGAATTTACATGTACATAATCAACATTGATATATTTTGTTGGATATCCACCGTGACTTTTTTCTGACAGGTGTCAAGAACACATTCTCGCACGCGTCGCTGTCACGCACTCGCTGCTCATTCAAAATCAAAATCAAAATCAAAAGTCATTTATTCAAACTAGGCTGAGAATCAGCACTTTTCAAACGTCAAAATTACAAAAGACAGTCCCCCAAAACGCCCGCCCTTCACCACTTCCTAGTGCTTTCGCTGGGGAGAAGAAGTCGCGCAACAAACTCCCCAGCAGCACAGCTGTCTGCTCAGTTATAAAAGACTCCACTGTATACAATACCAGATCTGCAAAGTATCTATATAATTAACATTACAGGACACAGAACATTAAATTAAATTATTTGCCATATGATAGCTACCTACGCCAATATACCAACAACATTGCCTGCCAACTCGTTTATTGCTAGCTCTACTAGGTGAGACAGGTAATTAGACATATCAAAAAAATCCTGCAATACCTAAACCTCTGCCATTAATTTCGGATAAATAGAATATCTACATGGCTGTTATAAGTTTCATGAACACTTGAATGAGAGCGAACTACATCCAATTAACGCTGCCTAACCCGGGGTTCGAATCCAGGACCCTACATTTACCGATAGGGCTCAGAAGAACACCATTAACGAGGCAGGCAGTTTTGAATTAGATTTTTGGGAAATCCTACGAGTTAATCTCATATCAATTAATCAACTCAACCTATTGCAGTCCACTGCTGGAGATGGCTTCTCTCAGGCTGCGCCTCAACACCCGTCCTCCGCCTTCCGCATCCAGCCCGTCTATCTATCTAGCTGGGGGGCGTCCCACACTATGCTTGCCGATACGCGGTCATCATAATCTCATATCAATAATGTCGAATGACATGACATGACTTAACATCAAACCTGTTTCCTTCAATTTTGTAAAATATGAAACGTTTATTTTCTCTAGACTGTACTTACCTGTCATAAAGAGAAACCTAGATAAAATTGGATAAGAAAGATTTCAAAACAGAAGAAGAACTAGCAGGGGATCGTGCAGGGGTTGATAGAGGGGGGGACTCAGGGGATCAGACAGGAATAAATCTTTACATCCACACTTCACCAAAGGGCGAATATCGAATGGTTGTTGTTAAAATGGTCAACCAATCACAACACTGCGGCGGTCTTAAAACTTAGGTTACCGGTTAATACTTGTAATGGGGGTGAAACCTCATAAGTTTCAAGTACTAGTTACAACCCATCGGAACTTTATGTAGGGCACCACAAACATTGTCAGAGTGTAATATATATCCTACGTTAGTTCCCTTCCCGGAACATCCAGTTAGTCATAGCTGGTTTTCATAGCGGGTTTGGTCATGGGTGGATGGGACATTCGATTGGAGTGGAAAGTTTCCTGCGGTTTCATTCAGATGCGAGGAATATCTTTTTGAAGTGATATACTTTTACATACACACTACTACTACACATACTGTACTGTACTTATACATACTTATTATTCGATAACCTTTCCACGTGATGACGATGCCATCCAAACAGATAAGACACGATTTTCTTTTCTTTTTCGATAAACTAAGCACATAACATAACATCAAGCCTGTATTCCCCAAAGTAAGCAATAATAGCCTTAATAACCTTTACCAACATAAAACACGGATACGGATTCGGATATTTTTGTTTTTTTTTTTTTATTATGTCAAAGTTCAAAGGAACCTTTTACCTTGTCAATGTACTCCAAGATTTTTGTTCAAACATACAAAGTAAAATTGTAAAGAAAACTGAAAAAGTGAAAATTTTCGTCTACCTATGTAATACAGTACTTTATTCAAGAATTGTAGAATTTAAATATTCAAAACCAATAGGTACAACATATTTGTTTGCAACAATTCTAAAATTGGAAAATACTTTCAGTTTAAAAAAGCTTACTGTGAATAGAATTTGAGTGGTCTATAAAAATGTACTGTACGTTGTACTTGTAGCGTATGCCACTCGCTTTACCTCATTTAAACTGCATACTGTTTGCACAGTTCTGATTTTACGATAAAAGTGGGATATTTATGTCTATCACATTATTCAATCGGACTTTGTCATTTAATTGAATGTCGAGGATCTCATTTGATTGACCATACTGAATTTGTGCTAAGACTAAAGGGGAAAACCTTTTGAATATTATAAAGAACACGTGAATTAAGAGCCTTTAGTTTCAGAAAAGAGGAAATACCTATATATCACCACGCGCCACGGTCTCGTTTATCATAATATTAATTTTGCATAATCATAATCAACTTATAATGTTCCCACTGCTGGGACACAGGTCTCCTCTCTGTTAGAGGGCGATATTCCACCGCGCGGGTGGTCTTACATTTTTTGGTTCTAGGACATGCCGGTTTCCTCACAATGTCTTCCTTCACCGTTTTGAGAGCAGTGGTGATAAAATAATTTACACAAAGTACCTGCTTGGTCAACTCGTAAGTCGCGTCGTGTCTCGTTTAGTACCCAAATAAAATTCACTCACTGACAGGCTTTATAGGACAAGCATACCATAAAAAATAGGCAAGTCTTAAATCCTAGTAATACTAATCTAGCGCTTAGTCTGCCTGTCTCGTTTCATGGCTAAATAAAGTCATGTTTTATAGTTATAGCCAAAACCCACCATAATAACTATTACTGTATTGTGGTTTAAGTTATTGCATTCTTCTATGTGGGCATGACGTAATTATTCCATTACTGTAGATAGTGCCATCCACGAAGACGCGCCCCACTCTTCTCACTAATCGCTAGTGTTTTGTTTTGATACACACTAATTACCCACTAGTAACTAATTACTGTGTATCGACAAAACTAAAACACTAGCGGAATGTTGCACACTTGTACTGTAAGCGATTAGGAAGAAGAGTGGGACGCGTCTTCGTGGATGGCGGTATCTGTATCTGCCTTTTAAGTGCGGCTATTTTGAACATGGTTTGAAGATCCATAGATTAAAGAGTCATGGGTCGTGGGTATATTTTGGACTATGGTAATGAACGATTTATTATTCATAATCAGCCAGAAAGCAGTGTGAACAGTCAGAGTGGTTGTTCAGTGGTAACGGCCGCGACTTATGAGTCATCAGGTTCGAATCCAGACAGGCGCTTTACTTTGTGTAAATTATTTCATCACCACTGCTCTCAAAACGGTGAAAGAAAATATCGTGAGGAAACCGGCATGTCCTAGAACAAAAAAATCGAAGACATGTGGCATCTACCAACCCGCTCTGGGCCCGCGTGGTGGATTACGGTCTACTCCCACTCACCGAGTGAAAGCCTTTGTCCCAGCAGTGGGAACATTATAGGCCGATTGTGTTTAGTAGGTAATGAGTGAGCAAAAACCTTGGAAGTGGTAATATCGAGGGAAGCAGCTGGATGGATGAGAGTTGCCAAGGATCGAGATAAATTGTGTGCGATTGAATGTGCAGCAGTGGACTGCTAAAGCTTTTAATCCTTACACAGAACAAAACAAAGTCGCTTTTCGTGTCTGACTATGTGACCGCTTTTATTCTAAACTACACAATGGATTTTGATGAACTCGATGTTTTGACATGACATCGTCTAAGTTGATTGCACCTGTATAATGATAAAAGCACATACTTGTTATAGTATTTGTTGAAATTTTATTAATCTCTTACTTTGCAGCTATACTTTTGTATAATTAAGAATTATTTTTTCATGAGCATGGCTTGAGAGTATGTCACATGTCTGTCAAAATTTAAGTGAGCATTTTAAATTTTTCACTGATGTTGGCACGTGTGTTGGATCATTCGGTTCCCTTCAAAAGTGCCTTTAAATGGTTTAATTACTTAAAATAAATCTTTTGAGTTGGAGTTGATGCTCATAATAAAGTTACAATGAAGTACTTAGAGAAGAGATTATTGACAAGGTTCTGTCCGAGCTTCAAGTTGATTAAAGAAAAGATTACAATAAATAGGTCAATGAAAAGCCATTTAAAAGACGCCTGTTTAAGAAAGTTATATGGGCAATCCTGATATAATTCTATGAATCTGTTGCTGTAAACTTAGAAGATGTTAAAATCGAGGTTCGAGAAATTATTTCTTCGGGTATTCCCTAAAGTTATGGGAAAATTCATAAAATAAAAAGCCTTTGAAACAATCAA
Source organism: Gortyna flavago (assembly GCA_963669345.1). Taxonomy (NCBI): domain Eukaryota; kingdom Metazoa; phylum Arthropoda; class Insecta; order Lepidoptera; family Noctuidae; genus Gortyna; species Gortyna flavago. Next base: position 5,723,499 of record OY770144.1, read on the forward strand.
ACTCAAACTCAAAGCATTTCTTTCAATTAAACCATTTACAGGAACTTTTGAACTGTCGAGAAGTAAATCAGTCAGAAAATATGAAGCTGCTTGACCATTCTAAAACGTAGGTGCCTATGGAGAAGAACGGGCAAGAAACTCCATGGACACTTCTAAATTACATTTTACAAAAAAAAAACTTGTCTAACCCAGTTGTAACAGCATGGAATTCGACTGGACAGATTAAATGTCTCCAAGCTATTTGATACACACGCCTCAGTAAATTATTTAGTATCTAACCAAATAATAATCATCATTTAAAATTGTCTAAAGGGCCTCTGAGAGTTGAATTCGGCCCCTCGTATTTCCAAAGGACCCCGGACCTTTGGAAGCGAGACCCCATGGCCTCGAGATATGTCAAAGAAATGTTTTAAATAATAATAATTAATGTCTTGGCGATGATTTACGCATTACATCCAAATGATCCACTTACAAAAGTCTACTCACATAACTCTTACAAGGCAATAAAAACAATGTTTTTCACATAGCATTCTTGCCAAATAAAGATGACAATAACCCACAAACTGCCACATCCAATAAAACTATAAAGATGCCTACGTGTCATAATATGAATGAAACGATAGATGTATGGGAATTTAGAGACAGATAAATTATACGAGTGAACGATGGCGCAAGAAAAATAAAGATAGATATATTTCCCGAGGTTCGTGATGTGGTAGATTTATTACTTTCAGACAATTTGGAATATATTCAGACTCATTCAACTATGCCAAAACCAAAGCAATGTTTTATTTATTTATTTTATAACAATTGCATGCTGCACTTACAGTAAACACCAAAGCGCACAGCAAGCCAACAAATTTTGTGTATTTTGTGTATTGTATCTCACAAAATGACCGATAAATGGAGAATCATTGGATTTTTCTTGTCCCAAGCTGAGACAAAATAAAAAACCAAGACAGAACGCTGAGAACGATACAGTGAAGCATGCTAAAACTACACCTCAGCTCTGTACATACACGCCCACACGCACACATTTACAACCATTTACAATCAAACTACACCTCACTAAGTGCACACATGTTTACGAAACCGGATTCACTTTACTGTTGACAGCCCTCTCTGTTTTGTTTTTTATTTGGTCTGAGGTCCCAAGTTTGAGTTTCAATAGTTTTTTTATTTGGTCTGAGGTCCCAAGTTTGAGTTTCAATAGTTTGGGAATCCAATATGTGACCGCAGTATTATAACGATCAGTTCAGAACTTGAGGAACCACTTGAATTAATCTTGGAGCGATACGATTTCTGTTATTGCTAAAGAGGACTTAACGAGATGTTACAAGTCCTATTACATTATTTTTCAAATCATAATTATTAGTTTTACTTTTTTTTAGTCTTGAGGGGCCGGTGGCTAAATATTTAATAACAGCTGCACGAGTCGATCGATCAGGTTAACTACTCGTTACTCGTATCTACCGACAGTTCGGATAACCTTATATATTATTCAATAAGAAAGAATACATACTTTTCAATTTGACTTCTTTAATTGCTGACAAAGTTTTAGATATGATTGTTTTAATACTGAATATGCCTATCATGAAGTACGACCACCCAATTTATGCGCTTCGACAATCTTCATGTTTCGCAAATAAACACTTATATTATAAGAATATAAATAGAGTTGTAGATTTTCCCAGTAGATCATTTTGGTGTGTTTAAAATTAATTAGAACAAAGTATCTAAAATGTTAAACACATTAAAATTAAATACAAATAAAAATAAGCAACAAAATGTGTGTCTGTTATAAATGTTGGTTTCAGCAGTTAAAATGATGGGCATCGTACAAACGTATTTCAGAAATTGGACGATGATTGCCGAGGCGCATATCTTAACTCGTTGTATTGTAGGTACTCAATGTATAATGGAATTCCACTGAAACTCGGAGATGGTTCAGTCTACTGTTCGTTCCTAGATTGATTTCTAGAATATAGTAGGTACGCGAAAATGGGAGATTACGGACGCTTCTATCCTTTTTATCATTGGGTAGGTATATCAATAGGTAGGTATAGATAGGTATTTCAACTGGACATAACTGACTAAGGGCGCATTTTACCAAACTTTTATACATACCTCTTTACAAATAAACGTATTATATCAGATGAATAGTTACACACCAATTTCTCTCTTTCAGTCATCAGTAATTTTGACTTTCGAAAGTGTAACTATACAGATGCTTATACAATGTTTATTAACAAGAGGGTTAATATTATCCTGAGAATAAATTTTGAATTTTTGGCAGTTTTTCCAAATTAGAACTATCACACGTATAAAAGATATCTGACTTTGGTAAAATCAGCCCTAAATGGATTAAAGTGACCGATTTTTCTATCTAAGCTATTTGTGGTAAAAGTAGGCTGTTGAGTACCTAGTTATATAGGTACTCAGTTATCGTAGTTTGCACTTATTGGAAAACAGATAAGTAGCACTTACTTATTTATATTTTTGAAACACTTTATTTTGTAGGTAATTTACGCCGACACTCGCAAAAGACAGAATTGTGTGGAAAAGCCCAATGCCAATTGTGGGAGGCCTTTGACCCTGCAGTGGGACAGTACAGGCTGGTTAAATTAGATTAGATAGATTAGAATTTACGCAATCGGAACATTTTCATGTTCTGTGATAGTTTTTTTTTTTTTTTTTCTAGTAAGTTTTCTGCGATCTAGTTGATTGGTATTTTTATCTTTAACGAAAACGTGATAAAACAAAATTATATTTATGCAGAAACACATCGCCATAAACGTAAATTTTAGTAAGGCAGTAATCTGCGGCAGTTCTGGTATTGTAAATATTCCTGAAAGTACTCATATTTTCATCATCTTCCTAGACTTTTTCCAACCATGATGGAGTAGGCTTTTAGTTTAGTCGGCTACTGCTGCTGAACAACAATATTTAAGAAGCGACTGCCTATTTAACCTCCATATTTAGCCTATAATGTTCCCACTCCTGGAACACAGGCCTCTTCTCTGTGAGAGGGAGTGGGCCATAATCAACCATTCGGACTCAATGCGGTTTGGTGGATGTCACATGTCTTTGAATTGTTTGTTCTAGGAAACGCCGGTTTCCTCACGATGTTTTCCTTCACCATTTTGAGAGCAGTGCAGAGCGGTTAACTTAACGGCTAATTTAACCAGTTGACTGCGACATATACTCGTAGGTACCTACACGATAATTGAAAGATTTCGAGCATCTCGCATTTTGATTTGATTGGTACTTTCTATTCATCTATGGTACGTTTCTCGTATTCAAAGTACACATTGATAAGTAAAAGCAAAAGCATATGCGATTGATTGATTGATACGTCGATTGATAAACTCGACTCGATTGATTGGCGTGAATGATTCATCGAAGCTTAACTATAGCAGAACAGCATTGCGTTGAAATGTTACTTTCTTGTTTTATGTAACGGAAAATGAAACCTGTTTTAAGACATTGATGTTTATTTCTGAAATATAAAGGCTATTGAAAAATTTTACAGTTGTTTATCTCTAAACGTTAATATTTTGCGTGTAGTCATGTACTTGCATAAATGTATATTCTAATTAAAATCAGCTCGCGCAAGCGCTACTGCTGAATATGAGGTCCTGAGTTCGTTTCCTGGGTCATGTGGGGTGTTTTTGCACCAGGCATTCATCAGTGAATGAAGAGAATTATTATTATTGTCCACTTGGAGTCTAGATTTTTACACGGGTGATGACAATAGGCTCGCCGACTTGGGACTGAAACATAACAAGCGAAATGTCAGGTGAAAATTGAGACTTAAATGCACGTAAAAGTATTAACAAAAAAAAAACATTATGCTTGTTTTCATCGAAGGGAGGCAGAGGAGAGCTCTAGATTAAAGGCTAGAGGAAACTATAGTGCAATATTACTGCTTAATAACGCAAGTCGCAATACAGATACTTCATCGCAAAATGCCACCAACTTGTTTTAACAAGCAATTTTTTTTTTTTCATCTATATTTCAGAATTCCATAAAAACCTTTATAGAATTCGAAAATGTAGGTGGGAAAAAAAAGAAACCTCATAATAATCTAAAGCACTGGCCGGAATAACTCAGAACTTCAGTTCTTCAGAGCAAACCACATAATGTCTGTCGAAAAGAAACCAACACTACCGTCGACTTTTACAATAAAATTAAACTGAGTAGAGAAAAAAACCTGAAATAAGTAGGTCAAATACCAGGAGATTAGAAATACAGTGGAGTAGCTACTTAAGTAGAATCTGCAGTCCTATTTGAAGAGTTGAATACTGTTATCACAATCTTCTTCAATTACATTGAAGGGTGCTCTTTGCTCGAGACGGGATTAGAAGAATCACGAGACAGTCAAAGGGTAATACTCGTACATCCTTACTTTTGAGTATCTTTGAGAATCGTCAATTTGTTAGCCTGTAAAAAATATGAGCGTTTTGCAAAATTTGGAACCAATGTTAATATCGAACTGTATTGTAAGCTTATTTTACTTACTGCATCGAGTAATTAGTTCAGAAATAAAAAAATAAAGTATTAGTTACAATACGAAATTATATGTAGACCAGCTTCCGCACGCGGCTTCGCCCGCGAGGTATGTTGATGAAAACTATCCTATGTCCTTCCCCGGAATGCAATTTATCTCTCAGCCAAATTTTATCGAAATCCGTTCAGTGGTTAAGGCGTGAAAGGTAACATACAGACAGACAGAGTTACTTTCGAATTTATAAAATTAGTATGGAAATATATATATAATATAAAAAAAAATATATATATATAGTATGGATAGGTAGTATAATTATATACTGAAGCAGTGGTGGTCCTGTAGAGTTTGTAGGTCATACGTACCAACCCAGACAGCCGTTTTACTTTGTGTAAATTATTTCATCACCACTGCTCTCAAAACGGTGAAAGAAAATATCATGAGGAAACCGGCATGTCCTAGAACAAAAAAATCGAAGACATGTGGCATCTACCAACCCGCTCTGGGCCCGCGTGGTGGATTACGGCCTACTCCCACTCACCGAATGAAAGCCTTTGTCCCAGCAGTGGGAACATTATAGGCCGATTGTGTTTAGTGGGTAATGAGTGAGCAAAAACCTTGGAAGTGGTAATATCGAGGGAGGCAGCTGGATGGATAAGAGTGGCCAAGGATCGAGATAAATTGTGTGCGATTGAATGTGCAGCAGTGGACTGCTAAAGCTATTATATCCTTACATAGAATAAAACAAAGTCGCTTTTCGTGTCTGACTATGTGACCACTTTTCTTCTTAACTACACAATGGATTTTGATGAACTCGATGTTTTGACATGACATCGTCTAAGTTGATTGCACCTGTATAATGATAAAAGCACATACTTGTTATAGTATTTGTTGAAATTTTATTAATCTCTTACTTTGCAACTATACTTTTGTATAATTAAGAATAATTTTTTCATGAGCATGGCTTGAGAGTATGTCACATGTCTGTCAAAATTTAAGTGAGCATCTTAAATTTTTCACTGATGGTGGCGCGTGTGTTGGATCATTCGGTTCCCTTCAAAAGTGCCTTTAAATGTTTAATTACTTAAAATAAATGCTTTGATTTTGAGTTGATGCTCATAATAAAGTTACAATGAAGTACTTAGAGAAGAGATTATTGACAAGGTTCTGTCCGAGCTTCAAGTTGATTAAAGAAAAGATTACAGTAAATAGGTCAATGAAAAGCCATTTAAAAGACGCCTGTTTAAGAAAGTTATATGGGCAATCCTGATATAATTCTATGAATCTGTTGCTGTAAACTTAGAAGATGTTAAAATCGAGGTTCGAGAAATTATTTCTTCGGGTATTCCCTAAAGTTATGGGAAAATTCATAAAATAAAAAGCCTTTGAAACAATCAAACTCAAACTCAAAGCATTTCTTTCAATTAAACCATTTACAGGAACTTTTGAACTGTCGAGAAGTAAATCAGTCAGAAAATATGAAGCTGCTTGCCCATTCTAAAACGTAGGTGCCTATGGAGAAGAACGGGCAAGAAACTCCATGGAAACTTCTAAATTACATTTTACAAAAAAAAAAAAACTTGTCTAACCCAGTTGTAACAGCATGGAATTCGACTGGACAGATTAAATATCTCCAAGCTATTTGATACACACGCCTCAGTTAATTATTTAGTATCTAACCAAATAATAATCATCATTTAAAATTGTCTAAAGGGCCTCTGAGAGTTGAATTCGGCCCCTCGTATTTTCAAAGGACCCCGAACCTTTGGAAGCGAGACCCCATGGCCTCGAGATATGTCAAAGAAATGTTTTAAATAATAATAATTCATGTCTTGGCGATGATTTACGCATTACATCCAAATGATCCACTTACAAAAGTCTACTCACATAACTCTTATAAGGCAATAAAAACAATGTTTTTCACATAGCATTCTTGCCAAATAAAGATGACAATAACCCACAAACTGCCACATCCAATAAAACTATAAAGATGCCTACGTGTCATAATATGAATGAAACGATAGATGTATGGGAATTTAGAGACAGATAAATTATACGAGTGAACGATGGCGCAAGAAAAGTAAAGATAGATATATTTCCCGAGGTTCGTGATGTGGTAGATTTATTACTTTCAGACAATTTGGAATATATTCAGACTCATTCAACTATGCCAAAACCAAAGCAATGTTTTATTTATTTTATAACAATTGCATGCTGCACTTACAGTAAACATAAAAGCGCACAGCAAGCCAACAAATTTTGTGTATTTTGTGTATTGTATCTCACAAAATGACCGAATGGGATAAATGGAGAATCATTGGATTTTTCTTGTCCCAAGCTCAGACAAAATAAAAAACCAAGACAGAACGCTGAGAACGATACAGTGAAGCATGCTAAAACTACACCTCCGCTCTGTACATACACGCCCACACGCACACATTTACAACCATTTACAATCAAACTACACCTCACTAAGTGCACACATGTTTACGAAACCGGATTCACTTTACTGTTGACAGCCCTCTCTGTTTTGTTTTTTATTTGGTCTGAGGTCCCAAGTTTGAGTTTCAATAGTTTGGGAATCCAATATGTGACCGCAGTATTATAACGATCAGTTCAGAACTTGAGGAACCACTTGAATTAATCTTGGAGCGATACGATTTCTGTTATTGCTAAAGAGGACTTAACGAGATGTTACAAGTCCTATTACATTATTTTTCAAATCATAATTATTAGTTTTACTTTTTTTTAGTCTTGAGGGGCCGGTGGCTAAATATTTAATAACAGCTGCACGAGTCGATCGATCAGGTTAACTACTCGTTACTCGTATCTACCGACAGTTCGGATAACCTTATATATTATTCAATAAGAAAGAATACATACTTTTCAATTTGACTTCTTTAATTGCTGACAAAGTTTTAGATATGATTGTTTTAATACTGAATATGCCTATCATGAAGTACGACCACCCAATTTATGCGCTTCGACAATCTTCATGTTTCGCAAATAAACACTTATATTATAAGAATATAAATAGAGTTGTAGATTTTCCCAGTAGATCATTTTGGTGTGTTTAAAATTAATTAGAACAAAGTATCTAAAATGTTAAACACATTAAAATTAAATACAAATAAAAATAAGCAACAAAATGTGTGTCTGTTATAAATGTTGGTTTCAGCAGTTAAAATGATGGGCATCGTACAAACGTATTTCAGAAATTGGACGATGATTGCCGAGGCGCATATCTTAACTCGTTGTATTGTAGGTACTCAATGTATAATGGAATTCCACTGAAACTCGGAGATGGTTCAGTCTACTGTTCGTTCCTAGATTGATTTCTAGAATATAGTAGGTACGCGAAAATGGGAGATTACGGACGCTTCTATCCTTTTTATCATTGGGTAGGTATATCAATAGGTAGGTATAGATAGGTATTTCAACTGGACATAACTGACTAAGGGCGCATTTTACCAAACTTTTATACATACCTCTTTACAAATAAACGTATTATATCAGATGAATAGTTACACACCAATTTCTCTCTTTCAGTCATCAGTAATTTTGACTTTCGAAAGTGTAACTATACAGATGCTTATACAATGTTTATTAACAAGAGGGTTAATATTATCCTGAGAATAAATTTTGAATTTTTGGCAGTTTTTCCAAATTAGAACTATCACACGTATAAAAGATATCTGACTTTGGTAAAATCAGCCCTAAATGGATTAAAGTGACCGATTTTTCTATCTAAGCTATTTGTGGTAAAAGTAGGCTGTTGAGTACCTAGTTATATAGGTACTCAGTTATCGTAGTTTGCACTTATTGGAAAACAGATAAGTAGCACTTACTTATTTATATTTTTGAAACACTTTATTTTGTAGGTAATTTACGCCGACACTCGCAAAAGACAGAATTGTGTGGAAAAGCCCAATGCCAATTGTGGGAGGCCTTTGACCCTGCAGTGGGACAGTACAGGCTGGTTAAATTAGATTAGATAGATTAGAATTTACGCAATCGGAACATTTTCATGTTCTGTGATAGTTTTTTTTTTTTTTTTTCTAGTAAGTTTTCTGCGATCTAGTTGATTGGTATTTTTATCTTTAACGAAAACGTGATAAAACAAAATTATATTTATGCAGAAACACATCGCCATAAACGTAAATTTTAGTAAGGCAGTAATCTGCGGCAGTTCTGGTATTGTAAATATTCCTGAAAGTACTCATATTTTCATCATCTTCCTAGACTTTTTCCAACCATGATGGAGTAGGCTTTTAGTTTAGTCGGCTACTGCTGCTGAACAACAATATTTAAGAAGCGACTGCCTATTTAACCTCCATATTTAGCCTATAATGTTCCCACTCCTGGAACACAGGCCTCTTCTCTGTGAGAGGGAGTGGGCCATAATCAACCATTCGGACTCAATGCGGTTTGGTGGATGTCACATGTCTTTGAATTGTTTGTTCTAGGAAACGCCGGTTTCCTCACGATGTTTTCCTTCACCATTTTGAGAGCAGTGCAGAGCGGTTAACTTAACGGCTAATTTAACCAGTTGACTGCGACATATACTCGTAGGTACCTACACGATAATTGAAAGATTTCGAGCATCTCGCATTTTGATTTGATTGGTACTTTCTATTCATCTATGGTACGTTTCTCGTATTCAAAGTACACATTGATAAGTAAAAGCAAAAGCATATGCGATTGATTGATTGATACGTCGATTGATAAACTCGACTCGATTGATTGGCGTGAATGATTCATCGAAGCTTAACTATAGCAGAACAGCATTGCGTTGAAATGTTACTTTCTTGTTTTATGTAACGGAAAATGAAACCTGTTTTAAGACATTGATGTTTATTTCTGAAATATAAAGGCTATTGAAAAATTTTACAGTTGTTTATCTCTAAACGTTAATATTTTGCGTGTAGTCATGTACTTGCATAAATGTATATTCTAATTAAAATCAGCTCGCGCAAGCGCTACTGCTGAATATGAGGTCCTGAGTTCGTTTCCTGGGTCATGTGGGGTGTTTTTGCACCAGGCATTCATCAGTGAATGAAGAGAATTATTATTATTGTCCACTTGGAGTCTAGATTTTTACACGGGTGATGACAATAGGCTCGCCGACTTGGGACTGAAACATAACAAGCGAAATGTCAGGTGAAAATTGAGACTTAAATGCACGTAAAAGTATTAACAAAAAAAAAACATTATGCTTGTTTTCATCGAAGGGAGGCAGAGGAGAGCTCTAGATTAAAGGCTAGAGGAAACTATAGTGCAATATTACTGCTTAATAACGCAAGTCGCAATACAGATACTTCATCGCAAAATGCCACCAACTTGTTTTAACAAGCAATTTTTTTTTTTTCATCTATATTTCAGAATTCCATAAAAACCTTTATAGAATTCGAAAATGTTGGTGGGAAAAAAAAGAAACCTCATAATAATCTAAAGCACTGGCCGGAATAACTCAGAACTTCAGTTCTTCAGAGCAAACCACATAATGTCTGTCGAAAAGAAACCAACACTACCGTCGACTTTTACAATAAAATTAAACTGAGTAGAGAAAAAAACCTGAAATAAGTAGGTCAAATACCAGGAGATTAGAAATACAGTGGAGTAGCTACTTAAGTAGAATCTGCAGTCCTATTTGAAGAGTTGAATACTGTTATCACAATCTTCTTCAATTACATTGAAGGGTGCTCTTTGCTCGAGACGGGATTAGAAGAATCACGAGACAGTCAAAGGGTAATACTCGTACATCCTTACTTTTGAGTATCTTTGAGAATCGTCAATTTGTTAGCCTGTAAAAAATATGAGCGTTTTGCAAAATTTGGAACCAATGTTAATATCGAACTGTATTGTAAGCTTATTTTACTTACTGCATCGAGTAATTAGTTCAGAAATAAAAAAATAAAGTATTAGTTACAATACGAAATTATATGTAGACCAGCTTCCGCACGCGGCTTCGCCCGCGAGGTATGTTGATGAAAACTATCCTATGTCCTTCCCCGGAATGCAATTTATCTCTCAGCCAAATTTTATCGAAATCCGTTCAGTGGTTAAGGCGTGAAAGGTAACATACAGACAGACAGAGTTACTTTCGAATTTATAAAATTAGTATGGAAATATATATATAATATAAAAAAAAATATATATATATAGTATGGATAGGTAGTATAATTATATACTGAAGCAGTGGTGGTCCTGTAGAGTTTGTAGGTCATACGTACCAACCCAGACAGCCGTTTTACTTTGTGTAAATTATTTCATCACTGCTGCTCTCAAAACGGTAAAGGAAAACATCTTGAGGAAGCCGGGGCGGTGACATCTACCATCCCGCACTGGGACCGCGTGGTGGATTACAGCCTACTCCCTTTCACCGAGAGAAGGAATGTGACCCAGTAGCGGGAGCATTGTAGGCTGATGACTTATACTCAATGCCAAATATAAGTAAACGTTCAGTAATTAATATTGCTATTCCACCAATTAGCACTAAGCGTTTTCAAATGTCCTTTATAATGCGCACAGCAAAAGAGCGGAACTCTCTACCTGCGTCTGAGTTTCCTAGCGCATACAATCCGAATCTCTTCAAAGTGTGAGTGAACAGGCTTCTTCTGGGAAAGCTCACTCCATCGTCGACTTTGTCTCTGACCTCGACTAGAGTGAAGAGCAAACCCATTGAAAATTAAAAAAAAACCTGTCATTCTCATTTAGCCACAAACATCGTCTTTTATAGTTGAGTACCGATGTAAATTGAAAGAGCGAGGAGGAGCTGCAGTAGATCAAACTATCATCAGATTAATCGAAATCGCAACAGTAGTACCGAAACTAGCAGATCTAATGGCAGAGTTTCATGGTTTTTACTATCCCATTCAAGTGATATTGTAATTTGTAAGACTGGCGGCACGGATGCAAATGGCTTACGAGTCACCATGCTCTGTGAACCTTTATATTTTGTATTCGTGTTAGTAACCTATACGTATTGGTCGATACCAATAAGTACGTACGTACGTACAGGTACCGATGTACCTGTCCGAATTGTATTGATATTGCCAGTCGATTCCATTTTATTGTCTCTTTCGCGTCATTATGTTTAACATTTACTGTTACCTCATTTAGGAGTAATTATTGATAGTGCTATGGAAATGAAGTCACCTTCTACAAAGATGTACTAGTATGGTTCAATATTATCTTTAACATCGTTATGTTCATAATTTGCATATTATTTTATAACTATTTTGTATTTTATTTCGTGTCCAACTTTATGCTTCTGTTGACTACAATTGACTACAATTCTGAGATTTTTTTTTCTTCCTGGTTTGATTCCAGTGTAAGAGAGAGACGGTGCTATACATGACCGATAGCACCATTCCTTTTTCGCACGGCCCCAGTCCTTCTAATATAATTGAGGTCAATCACAGTGCTCACAGTTCATCACATTTCTTCATGCATCTCTATTAGTTGTCATTTTATTGTTGACGTCCGTCCTTTCCAAAATATTCACCCATACATTCTTCATAATTTATTATCTGTATTAATAATCTGATCGTCATCTTCATTAAGGACACCGCGAAGACCAATTGACAAATGAAAGTCAGAACCAGTCAGAACCAATAATTTTTCTCGGAAATTCTTTAGCATTTCATGGAAAAAATAAAACGGATTCCACGGGTTAATTGGCAAGTGATATCTTCCGAGACATGACAAAGATTCTCGATTTTTTTCTCATTTTCTTTACAAAGCCAAAGTGGGTGATTCTTCTTCAACGTTGAGCAAAATAAAAATGTTCTACTAAAACTTGATTGCTTTGCTTTCTTAAGTCCGCAGCTTTTGCAGTTAACTTTAATTTAAGTTTTACGAGTAGAGGTATGTTACTGTAGTCTGGTGGAACTTTGAAAGTTTGATCCGTGTTTTCAATTCTTTTTAACCGACTTCTAAAAAAGGAGGAGGTTCTCAATTCGGATGTTTGTATTTGTTTTTTTTTTATGTTTGTTCGCGCATAGCTCCGTCGCTTGCCAACCGATTTGAAACATTCTTTTTTTGTTAGAAAGGGTGTACTTCCCAAATGGTCCCATGAAATTTTAAGAAATCTGACAAGCGGTTTTTGAAAAATCAACAAAAATCTAAAAATTCAAAAGCAATATTTTGTAAAAGGTGATGAGCAGTTGACATTAGGCTATTGTAACTTAGATAAATTACAAACTCTCCCACTAAAAAGTACAAAATAAAAACTTTTTTACAAAAAAAAAAACAACCGACTTCCAAAAAAAAACACTACAAAGTGCTAAATAACTTTAATTTCGGAAGTCGGTGTCAATAAACGAAAATGCAGAACCAACGACACCGACTTCCGAAATTATAGTTATTTAGCACTTTGTAGTGTTTTTTTTTTTGGAAGTCGGTTGTTTTTTTTTGTAAAAACGTTTTTATACGGTTTAATTTTTTTTGGACCTAGACGGTATCTGATTTTTTTATTTTACTTATTGTCTTGTCTACCTAATTAGTAATCACCTATTAGTCTAAAATGTAAAACTTCCGCCGGTTTTTTTGGTTTTTAAAAAGCATTAACTAAAGAAAAACAATATTCCTATAGTAAAGCCGTTGAGAGAATGCATTTCTGACACCTGTCATTGTGAAAATTCTAGTAGCTAATAAAGATCAATTATTTACAAAACGCGATTCCATTTGTATGAAACAGACAGGTGTCAAGAACGCTTCCATTTGTCGGCCGCACTGACTTTATACATTAAATTAGATTTAAATATAATGTAGACACAAAAAATGTTTAGGCTTAACAATAATTTTTTCTTAAACAAAATATTAATACAACATTTTCAATCTATTTATTGTCGGTAAGAATTAGGACCAAAGTGAATCATACTCTATTGCTAACTGTGGAGGCTTGTAAATAGCTTGTCGTCAATTACCTCACTACTACTCCTGTATTTGACAAATTGACAGCTGTAAGCCACTCAAACACAATAAACTAACATTCAAGGGTGTTCCATTTCAGTTGACCGGTGTTTTTTATAGTGATGTCCAATTACTTTACGACGTGCTATAGTTTATTACGCATCGTAAGATCCGTAAATATTTCTTTGATATCTCGCTGTTTACGATCATTGAAATATTTTGTACAGACGCCAGCACATCAACCTACCCGAAACTGTAAAATTTTTCCAATCAACTTTGAACCTTATGCTTTAGCGATAAAGTTGAAAATCTATCAAAGAAAGGAGACGTTTCAAAATGGGCCAGGTCTGTGTACAGTAACTCAAAAAAAAGTTAAAAATCCATAGAATTCAGGAAAAATACAGATAATTCAATTAAATGTATACTGTTCTGGTAGTGAATTGATACTTATCAATTATTTTTATCGACTTTCAACATGGCGTCTCACCGATTTAGTTACTCTGTGCTTAAAAACAAGGACAATTAACCATTGATCATAGAAATAGAACTGTTAGCTGTCACAAAAGTGTCACTTCAGTCACTTTCGTCTTGTCGTCGGTCGTGATTGTGTTCGTTTTGTTTTGAGTTTCTTGAGTTCTTTTTAACAACCTCGCTTTCGTTTTTTGGATTTAATACCGTTTCTTTCCCATCTGTTTACCTGGCTTTCGTTTTTGGACTGTTACCCGGCTTGTGTTGTAAGGACTTCGACTTTCTTGTGTGGTTTCCTCCACAGAAATAAACATGTCAAACGTCATTAATCAATCAAAATGACAGTTTACCGCCATGACGGGTTTTTGTTGTGTGTTGCAATTTCAAGTGTAATTTCTTGTGTTTACCAGCAAAACAAGCCATTTTAAAGTAATTGGACAGTTGAGAACTGTTTTAAATGAATTTTCCTATTTTTTTGTATAGTGTACAAGGACCTGGCCCAGGCTCCATACATTTTGAAACATCTCCTTTGACAGATTGTAGTAGCTTGATGTGCTGGCGTCTCTACGTAAAGGATGAAAAAGCAATAAATTTTTTTTTTTCGAATGTTACTGTGCAAAAAATATTCTTGACGGTATAAGGGGTGATTCTCCAGAAAAATAGTTTGTCTTTTATTTTTTTTACATTTTCCTCATAATTGAACGGATATAGTGAAGGTACTCGTACTTATACGTTACTTAACTTTTAAAAATGAGTCGATCGTTCAAAGTGCTACTGGGTTTTCCATCTGAAATATCTTAGTTGCCGTCCGGAGTCTGGATTTGTCCACATTGGACTTAAACATAACTGACGAAATGTGGGTGTACACCCCTTGTTCTTCTGCTTAACCCATACGGAAATATACAGGCGTGATGTCTACTTATTGTAATTTTATGAGCAAGACTGGTCGTTTTTGGAAAATATGGGCAATATACAGAGTATTAAAGCTGGGTCTACACTTGTATCATTTTAGTGTATCATAGGTATCAGATCTCCGACGCGTAGCATCGACTTTTATCATTTTCGCTACTGTGCAGCTGTGGACGCAAAATGATATGCGATCATGTTCGCCGTAGCTTGATACACCCCGATCCGTGTGTAACCGCGTATCTGATACACATGTCGTATCGGATACGTGTCATCTTCTTTTTTTTTTTTTTCTTTTTCGGATACGTGTGTCATGATCGGCAGCATGATCCTAGTACCTATGGACGCATTGTGATACTGTGCCACGAACTCACGATACGTCTATGTCATTTGATACATGATACACCGCGATCCATCTCGAGGCGGTATTTCCTCAATCATCAAAGGGGATACGCAATGCCGATACACGATCTAGACAAGTTTGGACGTCCACTTTTATTCGCGATCATCGTACGGGCACGCTCCTCCGCGATTATCACACGGACGGATACGGCGTACGTAGATGTTTTTGATCATGAATTGGGATGGATATGAGGAGATTTTTGGATACGAGGATCGTAGGAAATATTGAGTGTCTATAAATGACGACACGCGTTGGCGTCACGCTGACAAGACACAGTATCGTACGTGTGGACGTGGTTTTCTTTGGCATGACACGGTGAGAGATACGATAGGTATGGTCGAAATGGGTGTCCACACTTAGGATACGAATACTCGATACGATACGCATGATTTTGAACTTAAAGATGATACCTACAAGTGTGGACCCAGCTTTACGTTGCTAAATACAACTTTAACCATTTTAAAAACTTAATCGAGCGGGGTAATTACGTAACACACTATCAGTAGTAATGGCTTTCATTCTGACAGTTCAACAAAATCCATTGCGTTAATTACGTTGTTGAGCAGACAAATTTTTCGAACATTTCAAAATATTTCAAAGTATTGGATTAGCAATATACGTCAGATTGTGATCGATATTGTATTAAGGCGGAGGTTTCTTGAAAATGGAAAAAAGTTGGTTTTTAAAGCAGTGTATCTCTTAAACCGTAAATAATTTTGACCAAAAAAAAATCATATTTTCAAGTCTAATTTTAAAACAGTGATGGAACTCAAATCACAATTAAACGTACATTAATGCATCAAAAAAATCTTCAAATACACCTCTGACATTTCTTTAAAAGCAGTTTATCCCTTCATTAACAATTTTAATTATAATTAAAAATATACCATTAAATTGCTAATGCCAAACTGCATTCAGTGATGGATTATTTATTATTAAGTAGTTTGTAAATAGATGATTGTTTCATATTTTGCAATAAATTACCAGCGTTGTGTAATCGCGCTTCTCTTTCTTTTCTATGCAGTCCGATAGTGACCGCGCTTTAGATCATGAAGTCAGTCGCCTTAAGCAATTAGACTGCTGGAGACTGAGATGAACCTTACTAAAAAAAATAAAAAAGTATGCCTGATAGTTTGTCAAAGTCAGTGTTATAATTTATCACGTCTTATGATTGATTTTTTTATGCTTTTAACTGTTGTTATAACAATAAACATTACTAGTGATGTCAAATAAACTAAGTGAAAGCCTAATGGATGAATAATATTTCATTCAGTAATGATAAAATGCTTTTGACGCCGAATAGGTGTTACTCTAATTAATTATAAAGTACTTACGTAGATTATTAACAAAAAAAAAAAAGCACACAACATGTCCCAGAATTAAGGCACACCAAAAAACACGCAATTTAGAATATTTTGTTACATTCATAATACATACACTGAATTTTTATGATTAAGCACAGAACATTGTTTTATTTTATTAAATTAGTTATAAATACTGACTGTGTGAGTATAGTTGATTAATTTGAAACGTTTCTGAATAAAATACTTTCATCATCATCTGCCTAGCCTTTTTCCAACTATGTTAGGGTCGGCTTCCAGTCTAACCGGATGTAGCTGAATACCAGTATTTTACATGCAGCGACTGCCTATCTGACCTCCACAACCCAGTTACTGGGTAATACAATACCCCGAAGGAGTACTCACCCAAAATTTTTCGTAGGTTATAAAAAAAAATCACCGGTTTCATACAAAAGAACAATACCTACCTAGGCAGTCAAAATGTACGGAAAATCTATTGTATAGGTTATCAATTGGGCACATGTGTAGGTATGTAATATTATAGGAATTGACATATGACAATCTATTAGGGCTTCCAAACAAATACCTATACAAAATTTTATATATGTACTAGCTTCCGCCTGCGGCTTCGCCCGCAAGGTATGTCGATAAAAACTATCCTATGTCCTTCCCCGGGATGCAATCTATCTCTCTGCCAAATTTTATCGAAATCCGTTCAGTGGTTTAGGCGTGAAAAGGTAACATACAGACAGACAGACAGACAGACAGACAGAGTTACTTTCGAATTTATAATATTAGTATGGATGTTTGTCCGAGCATTTCTCGGCGACTATTAATCGGATCGTGACCGTTTTTTTTTTTTCGTTTTTCTTCTTTCTTCTTTTTTTCTAAGTGTGACGGCCTGGCTTATTGATACGAGTTACGGGTGTAGTTTCAAAGGGAAAACATCTCAAAACCTTGGTCACATTCTAGTGTAATATTTACAACAAAACTATTACCAAAAATTACAAACACATATTCCAGTTTTTTCTTAAAACTATAAATTACGATATAAAAAGTAATAAAAAAAATTGTACCTACTTTTTTTTTATAATAACACGAACATTTTTTGTGGGTTTAGAATCATGTCCATGATGATAATTTTCCCAAACAAAATCGGTTAGTGGGGCACAGTGACGCTACAATTGTGAAAATTTCGTCAGTCTAAGGTTAGACAACCTTTACAAAAAACTTACATAGCTGTCCCACTGCAACGCTAATTATCTATACGAATAAATAAAATTGAAGTGTCTGTTTGTAATGTCAAAATAACAGATTTTTACTAAACGCATAAGAAAGTCAATTTTTAAAATTTTTGTCTGTCTGTTTGTTTAGGCTAATCTCCGAAACGGCTAGATCGATTTTCACTGGCAGATAGCTGATATTATAAGGCGTAACGTATGCTAATTTATTTTTGAAAAAGAAAAGGGTTCCGCGCAAAAAAAAAAAACATGAAATCCAATCTTTTTTTCGCGGCACAGCTAGAACATTGGTAAAATAAGCACCATGCTTGCAGATTGCGTGTTTGCTTACCATAAGGACCACGATTTCCTCACAACGTTTTTCTAGTATAAGGTAGTTTACCTTATTAACCGAAAATATAATATGCCATTAGAAAATAACGATGGTGTACTACACTAGTAGAATGAACAGGTTTACCGTTTTTCAGAGAAAATTATTTTTAATAATATATACATATATATATTTATAATTTTATAAAATTTGGCACTTAACTTTGAGTATTCGTGTTGAAAGAAAATCATCTTCATCAATTCTCCTGCTCTTATCTCAATTTAATTGAGGGCGTCACGACATGTGTTTAATATGTAGCTTAAATATTATGTAGAGAAACAGCAATACTTCTCTATTAGTCGTCATCTCGGTAGTCACTCTCTTTCCAGCCAGTCCATTCATCGTTTCTTTAATCTTCCCCTACTCACATTGCTCATTATATCCACATTAATACTAAATACTTTCCTCACGACATTTGTCTCATTTCTCCTCATCGCATTGCTATACCATAACAACAGACTTCCACACAATGTAACTTTTCAGTCACCGGTATCACTTTCAGACTTCGTTTTTTATTGTTATTTTTTATTCTATCAATTCGCTTAATACCACACATCTCTCATAACATTCTTGTGTTGAATGAATATAATAAATTGATAACATTATAATAATGAAAATATATGAAACCAAAATGTTCTTAACATTTTCATTCAGAGTCTGTTGAACAAAATGGTTCCGTTAACTAACGAGAGATTTTTCGAATTTTCCATCAATATTATATAAGTTATCACTTTTCCCTTTCCGAAAACTCAATATTAAGCGGGCATAGCGACAAGGGAAGGGATTATTTCGCATCGGCGGACATTCAAGCTCCATCTATCTATATGTATAAATAGAAATGAATCGCCGAAATGTATGTACGCGCATAACTTCCGAACGACTAATCGGATAATTCTTTTTTTGGTGTTCGTTATTGTCAAGACAAGGTTTGTATGAAAGAAATTTTCGGAAAATCGAAAAAAAAATGGCACACGTGCGAAGCTGGGGCGGGCCGCTAGTAGTAGGTACCTGTACTTGTAAAAACAAAGTCGCCGAAATGTCTGTAGGCGCATAACTTCCGAATGACTGCACCAAATTTGATAATTCTTTTTTTGTTGTGTTCAATATTACCAGGACAAGGTTTGCATGAAAGAAAGTATCCAAAATTCGAAAAAAAAAAAAAATTGCACCTGTGCGAAGCTGGAGCGGGCCGCCAGTGAAATTTAATTATCAACAGCTTTTTAGGTCAGATTTGATTAGATAGGCACTAAAGCTATCTATAGTTTGTCTACTTCCCTGTAATTTTGTAAACGTTTATCTGTGAAATCTTTGCAAGTCTCGTATGAAAATAATATTTACTATTTGTAGGAGATTTTTATAAGTACGGAGCCAGGCATACCTAGACCAACAGTCACGCCATCTTGTTGTTTAGGGTTCCGTACCTCAAAAGGAAAAAACGGAACCCTTACAGGATCACTCGTGTGTCTGTCTGTCTGTCCGTCTGTCACAGCCAATTTGCTCCGAATCTTATGGACCGATTAAGTTGAAATTTGGTACACATATGAAACTCTGTGACCCAAACACAGACGTGTAACGTAAATAAATGAGTTTTGAAAATGGGAGTCATTTTTGAGCGGTAAATAGACAGTAAAAAAAAGTTTCGCAATCTGTACCGTGTGACGTATCAAATGAAAGGGCTTACCGTGAGGATCTCAAATATATTTTTTTCATAATTTTAAAGTAAATTGTATTAAAGTTATTTAAGACAATAGACGGAAATTTACCATTCCCCCCCCCTTATCTCCGAAACTACTGAGCCTAAAATTTTGAAAAAAATACAGAAAATAGTTCTATGCCTATAGATTACAGGAAAATTAATAAGAAATCTATGATCTTGAAACAACATGGTAAATCACTCAATATTGTGCGTACAAACTTGCATTTTCAGTTGGAATGTATGGGAGAACATGTTTTCAATTACAATGTTAAGTTTGTTCTTGGGATAAATTCATTCCAACTACGGAACCCTTCATGGTGCGTGGTCCGACACGTACTTGGCCGGTTTTTCTTCAAAATGGCGGGAATTGAAAAAAAAGAAATGGTGGACAGGTAGGTATGCCATGGATCTTCAAAGACCTTTAAATGGAATTAAAAACTTAAAGACTTCCTATGTAATAAATATTATTATCTTAGAAATAAGGTTATTTATTAAAATTTAAACGACTATAATTTGAATGATACTTGACATCCTAATTGTAATCATTTATGCTTTGACATCTTACTCTGTGATACTTACTCTGACATTTAATGATACCTTGACATCCTAAATAAATTGTATGTTCATGATATTATTTTTAACCAACATACTTACCTCAAATTGTAATTTTAATTCCTAATAAGTTGTCTCTGTCCTGTAATAAATGTATGTACCTACTTACCTAATATTTGCATTAACACTTGGCAGAATGTGATAATACCATTGACTAATCTTCAGACCATTTATTTATTTATTTAACATAAAACGGCCAAGGTCAATTACATTACTTAAAGACAAACACATTTTAAAAGTACAGTAAACAAAAGTATACTACTACTCGCCAGTCATACGCTCATCTCACAATACCCCAGACATACTGACAAGATTTTCTTCCATAAACCATAATAATGTTCACACGGCTACTCATAAAGCTATACATTTCCACTTTTAGCTGACCTCGCATTATATAGGTTTTTTGTACACTCAGAAGTCAGATTATACTGGATTTTAATAGGTTGATTTGTAGCCGGGCGTGTACCATATTCTGACAAATAAATGAATATGATTGTGATTACAAATTACAATATTTTTAATGGAAACTCAAACAATGACCAAAGTTGTTAAATTCCTTATCTTCAAATATTTTATACTATGAAAAAAAATAATAATAAAGGATTCGGATAGTGACCGCCGAAGGGGACAAACGTGTCTTGTCCCGCCTTTGTTGATACTTGATGCAATGTGCCAAACACATGTGGCTCTCTGAGCTTGAAACTCGAATTTGAAATTTGAACGGTGTTTCGCTTGTTGTTTTGTGAGTGCAAATTAAAACACCTTAGAACAGTGGTAAAGTGGCATACGTGTGTTCCTGATATACAAGCCCGAGGTCTAGGCCTTCCGGCCGAGGATCTTCGTGACGTCGATTTGGTGAGATCTTTCCATATATTTCAGGGATCTCCACTGGAAGCTGTATCCGGCTGCGTTATGATTTGTTAATTTGGACTTTTGAATCCACACGTGTATTTATAATTAGGCTTTATAATTAGGCATCACTGTAAGCTATAATTAGGCTTTAGGGAAATGTTTTCAAATTATATATATGAGCGAGGGATAAAATAAACTTATACATTCTATTATTCTAGCCTAAAATACGGTATCGCTCTAGAATTTGTACTTCACACTATTCTTAATTTAACATTTTACTAAATTACCAAAACTGCCTTGAACAAGCTACCTATTTCCTAGCTTGTAAAGCAAGCTTGTATACCTAGCCCACGCGCACAAAATTGGCCTCGAAGAGCAAAAAACAAAAAAAGGTTATGTAACA
Source organism: Gortyna flavago (assembly GCA_963669345.1). Classification (NCBI taxonomy): domain Eukaryota; kingdom Metazoa; phylum Arthropoda; class Insecta; order Lepidoptera; family Noctuidae; genus Gortyna; species Gortyna flavago. The sequence goes on from OY770144.1 coordinate 5,745,174, forward strand.
AAAAATAGCGAAGCTCATAAATTACAGGCAGTAACTAGCTTCCCTGTCAACTATATTGGTCCTCAAACCCACAGCTTCACAACACATGTGTGTAGAGGTCTTGTAATACCATAAAAACAAAAGTGTTTTTTGTTTTTAAAAATGGGCATAATTGTGCGTATGAAAAAAGATGGGAACTGCTTATTTAGGGCCATAGCCCATCAAATAAATATTATAATAGGTGTAACTTTCGATCACGTGTCTGTCCGTCAGGACCTCGCTGCATATGTTTTGCAGCATCGAGAGGACGACAGAATTCGTCTAGCACTTCTCTCCCAGGAACAAAGGATAACAGAATACAATAACCACGCAGTTTAACAAGACGTTCAGGGGAGGAGAGGATATCTTAATCGCCGCGTCCGAGTTCTATCTTGTAAATTTGCACGCGCACACGGATACAAGACACACGCTAGTGTATTCACCTACCAGTGAACCAGTACCCGGCAACATACACATCCTCTATAAGGACCCGCACTATGATAGCTGAGGCATGACCGACGACGAACAGTACAACAGAAACCCGATAGATATAAGGCAAAAATCAAACAACGTACAACACACGTGAACAGCAAGGACAACCCACGAGACCCCAGTCTCAAATGAAGACCCCCAAATTACCTAGCTCATTAACACAGTATGAACAACAAGCATCAACGTACGAGTATACACCGTTATCAGACGTAGTCGCAGATGTCACTGGGTTCACAATACTTAGAAACCAGCCGTGTACCGCAATAAAATATTCTTGCCCAGAATTACGTATTGCAGCTTGGAACGTCAGTGGGGCCTCAAATCAAACAAAAAAGAAAACACCAATCACAATAATACACAAAGACAACAGCAAGACACAAAGGAAACAACAATTGCGTCCAAGGATCTCAACTATAAACAGCGCTATTATGCCGCCCTCAATAGTAAATTCACGAAAACAAAATACCAAGCCTGCATAACAAAAAAATAAAAAAAAAAGATGTAGGAATCAAATCAACGGACGAAAACATCGAAATACCCTGGAATACCATAACGAAAGTATTAAAAGCGGCTGCCCAGGAAACTGATTCTTAAACCAGTTCTTTCCAGAGATCATCGACTAGCTCTTGCTAACCTACACAACGCAAAATTCCTACGAAGTAGGCAACCACATAACCCAAATAGGCACAACCTAGTAAAAGAATGTCAGGCAACACTTCAAAAGAAATATCAGGAAGAGCGAAAAGCATGCAGGGCCTGCCTCAACGGACTGGGGGAAAAACCACCCAGCAAAACGCATGCAGATGTTATACTTTTTTTTTTTTACAGTAGAAACAAACTTAAACAAAACGTCGAAAAAGGTCTACTTAAATACCGATGACCAAATGCGAGCAAATATAAAAAAAAATCCGAGGGTCATCTTATACCAACAGTTAAAATAAAAAAGCCGATAACCGAAGTACAGTGTGATGGGCCCAGTGTGGATCACGTTAGGAATCATTAATAAAATGCGGAACGGGACAGCTTCCGGAACTGATCAAGTGGTAATCTAGCTTTACAAAGCAATACCCCAAATATTACAAAAAGCCGTCACCAAACACATGAACAGAGCCTGGATACAGAACAAAACACCAGACACATGGATGGAGACCGTACAGATACAAATTCCAAAAAAACCATAACCCTAAAAATGCGAATGAGTATCTCCGCATATCGGTTTGCAATACGGGTTACAGAATCTACGCCTCCTACGTATCAAAAAAAAACTAGTTGAGATAATAACGGAATTGGGCAACTATCAAGCGGCCTTTTTAAACAATAGATCAACAGATGACCATAATAATATCTTTACGCTTAAAAGGGTTTTAGACGAAGAATGGCGTGCAGGTAAAAGAATTTATGTACTCGCCCTCGACATTGAAAAGGCCTTTGACAACGTTGACCTCAATGCACTAAGAGATATCTTATTACAAGGAACCAACAAATCGCTAACCAACAGGATAATCAAGGTTTGTATGAATGAACAAACATGCATCAAATGGTGTGGCCAGCAAAGCAGTTGGTTTATTAAAGCAAAGGGAGTCAAACAAGGTTGCCCGCTGTCCCCTCGCCAGTTTACACTGGTAATCGACGAAGTCCTTAGAACCCTCGACGAAACCCAAAGGCCAAAAACGCCAAATATAATAATAATAATAATAATAATATCCTTGGACATTTCACACAATGCCATTTAGTATCAAGCTAAGCAACCTAATGCTTGTGTTATGGTAACGAGATGGCTGATAAACTACTTATATACATTTTTTTTTTGTAAATACATACATATTATAGATAAAAACACCCAGACCCGGAACAAATACTTGTAGGTCGTACAAATATTTGTTCCGTGCGGGATTCGAACCCGCGACATGCTGCGCAGCAGTCAATCGCTCAACCACTGCGCTAACCGTGTCGTCGTTATCGTTATAAATCGTTACCATTCATAAATAATTCAAATATGGACTGGAAATTAGCCAGACTAATGTATCGAATGGTGATCGTACCGTGCATGATACATGGTTTGAAAGTATCGGCACATACTAAAGCTAACTGGTCAAGATTCAGAAGATACAAGCGAGTTATCATGAGAGACTTGATAAACCACTCTAGGAATAAACCAAGACAAAAGAAAATGCATGAATTCTTAGACGGAAAAACGCATCAAGAACCCCAGTCTACAGGCGCCGCGAACCACACCTCACCAACCCACACCAGTACAAGGCCAAATGTAATACACATGGAACGACAATTTAAAACAGGACATGAAGTACTTCGACAAGGGAATACATTTTTGGATGGATACAGCGGAAGACAGAAGTAAGATCAAGATCGCTGCTAGTGAAATTTACAAAAAAAACGGAAACAGATAGTAGCGAAACTTCCGAGGCCGACATTGAAAACAGCAACATTCGAAGGCGACATGGAAAACAGTAACATCTAATACAACACAGCAGAGCAAGGGCATACAAAGGAAGAGAGCAAGCAGTAGAGCCGTGCCAAAAGACTCACCGATGAAGCTCGACCTGAACCAAGATGGCGGCAAGGTCGTTAAAAGATGCCCATCCATAGATAATAATTACCCATCTCTCCACTAGTCCAAGGCTTGCTCTAGGATGCATATCCGGTAGGCTCTTAAATCCTTACCTATCCTACGGGCACGTCTTCCCTACCATTACCGCGCCCCCCGGTCTATTCCTTGATATGCAATGGTCGCTGTAGCACCATGAACATGAGGCTACAGGAGCTAGTGCGAATCTTGGGGTTCATTCGATTAATCGAGTCTGGTTTAACCACGCTGGGATCGGTGCAATTCATTCATTCATTCATGAAAAAAAAAAATAATAAAAATACAGTTTCCGTACATCATAAATTCTTTGCGGAAAGCTGTATCAATATGCTTACCTATCTGTTTCGCATCACTCACATGGTGAAAGCATCGAAGCTTACTTAAATAACGTCACAGGGTTGATGAAGCCACGATATCGTTAATAAATGCGATGAAGTGAAAATTCCTCATACATTAAAACAGTATACAAACTACTTTAGCAAATAAATAGGTTAGTAAGGCTCCTGTCTCACCACAGACGATGAAGCGACAAGTTATCAACGATTGTGTCGCTCAAGAAACAAACTAAAAATTGCCTATCTGACTTCACAATCCAAATAATACGATGTATGTTTGTCAGAGATCTACAAATGACTTCCTGGCTGTCATTCAACGGTTTAACGTGCTTTCCGAGGCACGGGGTCTCGATATGTTAATTTAATGGATGGTTAACACAACCACGAACCGACCGCGGCAAGCGTAGCTTAACCCTTCGATATACCCGTACGGCTGCTATCATTTAGCCACGAGCCCCATGTATGTAGGTAATAGAGATACATATATTTCACACCGCCACCGGCGAGTACTCGTTTGCTATCAAAGCGAGTACTCGCTCAGGGACGCTCGTTTGGCGAGCAGCCCGGCAGAACAGTCCCTAAAATTCAACCTTGGTACAGACGTCTACCAGCGAGTTAACGTTCGTCGCCGTCGTGCACTCCCTGCTCGTTTCTCGCCAACTCGTTTTAAGGGTTCCGTACCCAATAAGTGCCAACGGGGCCGTATTACTAAGAAAGACACAGCTGTCCGTCTGTCACAGGACTGTAACTTTTGAACCGTGATAGACACACACTTGAAATTTTCACAGAGTGTGTAGGTACTATTTAGACCGATACAATAATAAATAAAATAAAAATGTGAAAAATAGTACGGTAGTTTCTTGCCACCGCACTTTGTTTTATTTTTAATACTTTTTTAAAATATTTTTATACCCTTCGTGTGCGAGTCCGAGTCTTACTTGGCCGCTTTTTAGGATTCCGTACCCAAAGGGTAAAAACGGGACCCTATTACTAAGACTCCACTGTCCGTCTGTCCGTCTGTCACCAGGCTGAATCTCATGAACCGTGATAGCTAGACAGTTGAAATGTTCACAGAATGTGTATTTCTATTGCCGCTATAACAGCAAATACTAAAAACAGAATAACATAAATATTTAAGGGGCCCCTCCCATACAACAGACGTGATTTTTTGCCGTTATTTTAAATGTAGTGTTAAATATTGTATGGTGGTACGGAACCCTTCGTGTACGAGTCCAACTCGCACTTGGCAGCTTTTTTTTGTATTTAGCTCTACTCGCTTCTCGTTGATCGCCGGCGGTGGGGTAGATGCTTTAGGTGCATAGGCGAAGAGCTAACATCCAACGTGTCCTATTTATCAACCTACACGATCAATGAAAACTGACGTAAGTTGCAAATTGCTGTTTATAAGGGGTGTTTTAAATAGTGTATGTAATCTGTATGGGTTATTTCCGTTTAGAAAGATTTTCGTTTCGACAGATTTTTATTTCGTCGGATTTTCGTTTCGCCAGATTTTACGTGGATAGGGTTTTACTTTAAATGTATTTCACAGACGTAAAAAAGGAGGAGGTTATAAATTTATAAAACGGCCAAGGCCAATTACATTTGTTAAAGACACAAAGACATAAGCACGGTGGGTACCCCAGTTGCTTTCAAGGGGGGTACCCAATTGATGCAGCCCACCAATAACGAAAAGTATACAACTCGAGTGGTTGTATACTTTTCTACTGTTTTGACTGTCGACAGTCATAAGCTCATCTCACAATACTCCCGTTATACCGACAAGATCTTCTTCCATTCATCCGCGAGCACATCACACTCAGGTTTAGCGTCCAGCTATGGTAGAATGCGACCACTGGAAGGTACTTTCTTGTAGCTTGTTTTAAAAAAAAAAATATTATGCTTATTTCATTGATATTAAAATATTTCAAATGTGCTAATTAAGCCCTTTCATTTGATAATCAACAAGGCACCATCCAAAATATTTATTTTTAAATTCATTACTTTATGTCCTCTAGAGGGCGCCATATTGATTTTAGTGTAACGTCACACAGCTTATAACCAGCGGACAGTCAAGACGCTTCCAACGATACCTCATTTATCAAATTATTATAAGGACTTTTGAAGTTATGAGGGAACAGATGAACATACTTAAATACCGGTTAAAATCACACTCGGTAGTCGGGTAATTATTATTATCTACTATAAATAAAATACTGTCGTTTCTCAGTTATTCTACCTCTGATTAAACATCATTGTACAAATCACAGTGATCTTAATACTCATTCTAATAAGGTTGCTGTTTGGTTCTGCCACTTACAGGTCTGTCAAAATGATTGTGATATTTATTCTAGTCACAATAAAGTTGCTGTTCGGTTGCTGCTGTCAAAGGTAAAATTACTGTGAACGGACGTTAATAGGTACTAATTGACTGTTAAAATTTTGTAAAAAGTTGCATGTAATATACAATACGCGTCTGTATTTTCGAGGATCAAATCGAAACACCAGCCATTACAATACTAAAACTGTTTCAGCAAAACTAATTAGAACGACCCACCCAACTTTTTATCACATCACAACACCCTGTGTACAACCAATGAATATTGTATAGGAAACTGACTGACGCTTCCCGTTCGAATTGAGGACAATTTGTCGAAGTTACCTCAAGTTTGAGTACTAATGTATGCTGTGTTGCAGCCAGATAAGCTGCTTCATCGCTATACAGTGCTGCAAGCGGCTAAAGGATTTTATCGGGAGTGCAGGTGGAATAGAAATTGCAAATGTTTGTACAAACTTTTGTCGAGTTTGTTTTGTTTTATTTCGGACTGAGGTTCGATGACAATGTTGCTTTCTTGTTATTTCATGAAGTCCTTCACTGAAAGTAGGTGAATAGACGTTTTATAAAAGGTAAGCGCTGTAAGTTCCTAGATATTGGCAAGTAACTAATACAAGGTGTAATTAAATTAGCTAGCAAAACTTCTCAGACTACGGGGTCAATGGCCGCTAGTTGTGTAGTAACTTGAAAATATGTGCTTGGAAAAACATCTTTTGTGTGATTGGTCATCATGAGATATCGTTCGAGTTGAGGACAATTTGTCGAAGTTACCTCAAGTTTTAGTATATATGCTGTGTAAGCTGTGTTGCAGCCAGTTATGCTAATTCATCGCTATACAGTGCTACAAGCGGCTAAATGATTTTATCGGGTGTGTAGGTGGAATAGAAATTGCAAATGTTTGTACAAAGTTTTGTTGAGTTGGTTTTGTTTTATTACGGACTGAGGTTCGTCGTTGACGTAATGCTGTCGTTTGGGATTATACGTTTTATTTTGTTATTTCATGTTGCCATAATTATGCGGGCTTTACACATGTGAGTGTAGCCACACGGTTCGACTGTCTAAATGGTAATTCGACTAGGACGCAGGTGGCCAAAATCGCAAAATCCAGAGTAGTGTAGATTTCGACTTTTGTCGTGCGGTGATAAGTCACATGCGGAGGGTGGGAGGATCAGATCGGGGGATCCGACCGGAATAACTCACTATTTTCGACCGTGAAAATGCCTGCCTAGTCGCAGGCGATCGCCCGCCGCGCCGCATGAAGGTTGACATTTTGATGCAAAATTAACTAGTCACCTGCGATTTTTATCGACCTATGTAGGTGGGGTGGCGATTTGGCTTGTGAGGCGATATGGTAAGTGGCCACCTTGTATAAAACCCAGGGTTGGTTGAATAGACGATTTACTGAAGATTAGCAGATACCTATTGGTAATTAGAATACAAGGTCAAATTAAATTAGCTAGCAAAACTTCACAGACCACGGGGTCGACGGCCGCTAGAAGTATAATACCTAACTTAAAAATATGTGTTTAGAAAAACATATTTTGTGTGTTGTTATCATGAGATATCGGTAGCATCACATCTGTGAAGTTTCACCATCGTGTATACAGGATGCCTATTATAATGTCCTATTGCAAGTCAAAGATTTCGTCTAAAACCTACATTAATCACCACACTTGCTCATGTACTTACAATTTCAGTCCATTAGATCTGGTTTTCCGACATAGATTTTCTTCGCCGAAACTAAAATCATAATTGTTCAAAATAAAAATAAAATGTGAAATTATGAAATGTCATACCTACTTATTAGAATGTTGAATATGTTTAGAATGTTGAATATGTTTACCAGCTTAGGGTTTTTAAACGTCCCTCTCATTAGAAAACGTCCATAAATCCCATTTCCCGTTTCGTCCATTCCCATGGATATAATAGCCATGGGATTTAATAGTCATGGGATTTAATGTGTAGACCTATTCATAAACGGCCCCTGAATGGGAAATTGCATTTATAGCATGAATTCCATACCACATATAATATAAATTTAGGTAGTTATGTGTACATTTAATCATGCTGGGACCGTGATAGATGTGTTCGTTTGATTTATGGGAAAATAAGCCTTCGTATCGACGTGCTAGGAACCTGCTTCCTACATCCATCAATGATGGTGATAGATACTAGATTCAATTGAAAGGAATTTATACAAATTCAGTTTCACTTCAGAAAGAAAATTTGGTTAATTAGGTAACTCGAATAATAAAAACAAAAAAGATCTACGGGCATAGAAAAAACATTGTCTGCAGCTGCATGTTGTGACTGTGGTGGCCAGAAGACTAATACTCAGCACTTAGCGGGGGATCCACAGCATAAGCATATAATCAGCCTATAATGTTCCCACTGGTGGGAGTCAGGCCTCCTCTCTGTAAGAGGGAGTGGGATCTACCAGATGAGCCCAGTACGGGTTTTTAGCACAGCACAGCGCATATATTTATGCACCTACCGCGCATATGTCACCTGTGCGCTTGATGATTGTAAGACTGCGTCAGTGAGCGGAGTTCGCGCAGCTGATTTTTGGGTCGATGATGTTTGAACTTTATACCATCGATGCGCTAAGAAGAAGCACAACGCTGAATTTGCAGTTCAGTTATGGTCACCCCAAAATGAAAATTTGACTGCTTATTCACTTGTACACACGCCAGCACAACAAGCTACTACAATCTGTCAAATTTTACAGTTTCGGGTAGCTTGATATGCTGCTGGCGTCTGTACCTTGAGCAGTGGTGGCCAAATGGTAACGGCCCCGACTTACGAGTCGTAAGGCCGTGACTTCGAACCAAGGCATGGTTTTACTTTGTATAAATAATTTCATCACCACTGCTTTCAAAACGGTGAAGGAAAACATCGTGAGGAAACACTTCCTCTCACAGAGAGGAGGCCTGTGTGCCAACAGTGGGAACATTATAAGCTGAATAAGATATGCAATTATGCCTAAGAATACGTCATTTGCGTGTAAAGGGTTATTTTTAACCGACTTCAAAAAAGGAGGAGGTTCTCAATTCGACTGATTGTTTTTTTTTATATGTTTGTTATGCGATCATTCTGCCAAATTATGAATCGATTTTGATGATTCTTTTTCTGATGTATAAATTAGGTAAGTACTTAATTTCATTCACGAAGTTCCAAGCCAACGCTTTGTCGACCAATTCGATTCAATTTCAATCAGATCTGTGTGCAGCTGTGAAATGAAATTCTACCAACATAGGGTCTGTCTTTGTCTCTCGTAGATCAAGCAATACCTATTTTAATCAGCATTTTAGGTGTATTTATTATTACCATTGATTAATACGGACAAAATGGACAAGGATGAATACGTACTCAGTGCGGATTCCACTAATGAAACTGAATGCGACCACGGCACCTCTCAAGCTGAAATCGATCAAGCCGTTTAGGCTACAGAGCGTGCCAAAGAAATATACATACCTACACTCGAAAAACATACCCTCCTTCTGGCGCAGTCGGGTACTAAAAAAAAAAAAAAAAACGATTATCATAAGGTATTATTTAATAATATTTGTTCGTTGAATTAGTCAATAAAAAAAAAACGTTTATAAATCATAATGTGGTGTGTCACAGCTGAAGTGGAAAAATAGTAAACTAACTTTTAGAGGCCACTGTTGGTACAGAGGCCAGCACATCAAGCTACCCCAATCTGTCAAATTTCTTTGATAGATTTTCAACTTTACCACAAAGGTATAAGGTTCATATTCAATTGGGAAAATTTGACAGATTGGGGTAGGTTGATGTGCTGGCCTCTGTACATACCTTAAGTACAGCGGTTCGACATTTTGTACAGTAACTAAGACATACTTATTATTATTGTAATAAAGCATAATCAATCTTATCCTTGAAGTAATAGGGTAGGAAATAACAAAATATAATATACAAAGAATCTCCTAATATTGTCCACAATATTATAAGGACAAAGTTGCAGAAGATTGTTTTTATCACACAAAGGGACGCGCTGGCTCTTGAGTTAATACTATAATTAGTTTCATATATTAGGAGTCTGGTGTTGTCTATGATCTCTTAACACGGGCTTATTGTTTAGAATAAAACCACCGAATCATCAGTAAGCACACAACATCTCAAAGGGACCGTCTAGTCGCCACCGGGCTTAAGCATGACTGACTCGAGCAGTGTTGCCATTGAGTTGTGTGCTACATTTAATAGTACATCACATGAAGCATTTGTTTTGCGATTAACTACGGTACTACTTCACTATAGGCGGCCTCATAAAAGCGGCCGCAAAAATACGCTTGGCAAACGATCCGACGCGTTGCGGTGCGGCCCGCCCAAATGTGCGCGAGCCTTTACGAATGTTAATATTTAGCAACGACGCGGCGACGCTTATATTATTTTATGCCTTGCCAAACACGAAATTAGCCATTCCATTCCATTTCGGTTACATTCACCAAAATTAAATACACGAGTAATGTTTTCTTTTATATAATACTAGCTTCCGCCCGCGGCTTCGCCCGCGAGGTGTGTCGATGAAAACTATCCTATGTCCTTTTCCGGGATGCAATATATTTCTCTGCCAAATTTTATCGAAATCCGTTCAGTGGTTTAGACGTGAAAAGGTAACATACAGACAGACATACAGACAGAGTTACTTTTGAATTTATAATATTTTGTGGATTAGTAATAACTTGTCGGTTCGTGTAGGTACAGTTAGTGAAATTAATTGTTACGTTTCATAGAAAGAAAGAAAAACAAAGAAGGAATAAAAAAAACAAAGAATAAACAAGTGAACTAATCTATGGAACTGCCAGTCTGATTTGAAAAAATCTTTTTGCATTTGCTATAGGCAATTTAACATCACGCTGGGACTGTTAGGAGCTGAAAAAAAAGAAGAAAAAACGCTAAGCGAAAAGAAGTAATAGCGTGGGCGGGCGATGCGATGACGGGGCTGGGGCAGAGAAGTCACGCAGACGAAGTCACGGGCAGCAATTAGTAGCTTTTAGAAATACAGAATACACAATAAAGTCGTTACGTTCAAATGTAAACGTTTACAGCCCTTTTATATTGACTGGATTGTTCGCGTGACGCTGCCCATAAAATAATAAAAATGGTAGCTGATTGCTTGTTATTTACGGGTTTGTGATGCGAGTAAGCGGGGCTAGTTACAGGGCTATTTTCTATAAAGGTAGCATTCAAGGTCTCATGGCGAGAGAATAGTCGCGTAGATCGATCTTTGCCGTTCATAGTTCAATGAGCATTTTAATACATCGTGATCCGTGACCTCATCGCGCCTCGGAGAGCACGTTAATACGTGAGTCTCGATTGTCACACGAATAGCCGTTAGTGACAACTGACAGGTAATTAGTGTGAAGCCTGAAAGTTTGAGCTTATGTCTATTATATAAGTATAGTCCTCTTCACCGTGTCCGGCGACAGCGACCTACTCTAATTTATATTCCTTTCGTGAGCTCTCTGATGACTTGCAAAACCAAATTTGGTCTTCATCATACGGCACCAAGGCCCGAATTCTGTATGATAATTATTATTCTCCGCGCAGTCTTACCACGTGCAAACCATGTCAATATCGCGTCTTGTAAAAACCCTTATAACGGCAAAGAATCGAAATATCGGACAACATGTATTTTGACAGTTTCATACCAACCATGCCAACTTCGCGTTAATTTCGGGCGGTTTCGTTCATTGTGTCAGAGAATATTGGCTCAGATGCCGCGATTAACTAAAGAATTGACGTGGTTTCTAAGCAAGGAATTGAAGGAATGATTATTAGTGATCATAGTGAATTAGAGCCCTGTACCTTGTGAATAACTCCTTGACTTGTTATTTTTAACGTTCAAAATAGTCACAGAATAGGCTGTTCTATGTTGAATATTAATTCGATTGAAAACGTGACACATCATTGGCCTCGTATAACTTTAAAACTTAGGGTGGTATCAATAATGTACGCCTGCATTCTAACTATATGTATAAAATATTATAAACGCGAAAGTAAATTTGTTTGTTTGTTTGTAACCTTTTCACTCCTAAACCACTGAACCGATCATCCTAAAATTTTGCATATATTTTATCAGGTGTACAGAAACGGACATAGGGTCCTTTTATCCCGAAAAACAGTGCTGGTCCCGAGGAAAACAATAATAACGTCATTATGATAATGGATTGCGCCAGGTGTCTTTTGTCTTGATCGCAGACGAAGTCGCAGGCAACAGCTAGTCCAATATAAAAGAGCAGTGGTGGCCCAGTGGTAACGACCTCGGCTTGCGAGTTGTAGGTCGTGGGTTCGTATCCAGACAGGCGCTTTACTTTGTGTAAATAATTTCATCAGCACTGCTCTCAAAACGGTGAAGAAAAACATCGTGAGCAACTGGCATGTCCTAGAACCAAAAAATCGAAGACATGTGACGTCTACCAACCCGCACTGGGCGCACGTGGTGCTCTGTCCCAGCAGTGGGAACATTATAGGCTGATTATGCTATCCAATTTTAGGCACCTCAATTTCGTTTAGTAAAATAAATGAACTTCTGTAATAAATAAATTTCAGTGAAAGAGAAAATCTCGTTTACGTACCAAAATAATATCCTTAGCAAATAAGAATCAAATTAGATTATTATGAAGAAATCCAATTTCAGGAAAAAAAAAATTAAGAGAAAATATTCCACTTTGGTGTAATAATGTAAAGGTAAAAATAAATATAAAAAAAAGGATCGTAAAGGGTTTCAGGATTTCTATTAAACCGTTATTAGTTTTTCTTGGCTATCGCATCGTTTTTAAAACGTGATGTGGTTCAGCGGTCGGTCTTCTACTGGAGTTGCTATCAACTGCAAGGTAATTGGGTAACACATTAGCAATGGCTTTTTATTTTGACAGTTCGACAACATTAATTACGGTACGTTATTTAGCAGACAACATTTTTTAACATAGGAAATATGAAGCAATGGATTAGCATTAACCTTCAAAATGATTCAGATTGTGATTGATAGTGTATTACGCAAGTAGGATGCTGGTTCACTGATTTCCATTTACAGTCTTTTTCAGCGTCCTACGATTATGTTAAACTAGCGGCCCGCCCTAGCTATGCACGGGTGCAATTTTTTTTTTTAACAATTTTTTTATTTCTTTCATACAAACCTTGTCCTGACAATACCGAACACAAAAAAAAAGAATTAGCGAAATCGGTTCAGCTGCCCTCGAGATTTGCGCTTAGCAACACATTCAGCGATTCATTTTTATATATAAGAAGAAAATCTACATGTTCCATTTAATTCTGTGCTGAATGCATTAAAAAAAATATACAATCTTTGTTATGACTGAAGAAGATGGGGCAGTTAATCTAATGGCCGGGTTGTTATTATTATACAAGCAGGCATAAAGGCTCCATAAAATGTCTAGTAACGTTAAGCTTTAAGCCGCCATGAATGACGAAATTTACACTAGGTCGATTTTCGCCGTACGGCTGGTCACTTACCAATTCGCCTCACAAGTTGAGTCACCACCCCATTAACACAGGTCGATAGAAATCGCTGGTAACTAGTTTATTTTACATCCAAATGTCGACCTTCATGCGGCGTGTGATCGCCTGCGATTGAGCATTTTCACGGTCGATTTTAGTCACCCGCTGCATACGAGCTGTAGCCACACGACAAAAGTCGAAACCTACTCTATTTTAAAACTTGCGGTTTTAGTCACCTACGGCCTAACCGAATTACCATTTAGACAGTCGATTATCAGACCGCATAACGGACCGAATGAGAGTCTAAGTGCGGAAAAGGGAGCCCCATCATCATCATCATCATCAGATCGCATAGGCAAAGCTGTATCTATAAAATACATAATACACTCACATTATTATATGTGAGTATTGCATAATGTTACTATAAAACCAGCTCTAAAAATATTCATTAAATCACTGAATTTATTAGGAAAACCGTAAAAGGATCCATTTTAATTTTAATCACAACATATTTCGTAATGCAGCGTCCAAATTCGTTTAGTAATTACAATTAAAAAAAACAACAATAATCAATTTGAATACAATATTTTGACATTGACATAACGTTTATTGATATTGAAATCGTAACAAGGGTTGTAGAGGTCAGGTATGACGGCTCTTGGTTATGTAAATTGTTTATAACTAGCTGCGCCCCGCGGTTTCACCCGCGTAAATGTCGATCCCGTGCTAATATCGGGATTAAAAGCAATAGCAATAGCAGCCTATATGTTAATCCAAGGTGTCAGCTACCTCCATACAAAACTTTATCAAAATTGGTCCAGCCGTTTGAGCGTGAAGAAGTAACAAATTTATAAACACACACACACAATCGCAAACTTTCGCCTTTATAATATTATTGTGAAGTGTGATTGACGGCAGACGCCTAAACACAGTAAACACAAAAAAATAAAATAAAAAATGATAATATTGTTTTTTTTCAATCATTATTAGTATGCAAAATGATAAGCATTTTTTTTTAATTATTTTCGACCGAGTAGGTCTACGTACCTATACTTACACACATATATAATCAGCCTATATTGTTCCCGCTGCTGAGACACAGGTCTCCTCTCGGCGAGAGGGAGTGGGTCGTACTCCACCACGCAAGCCCAGCGCGGGTTGGTATTTTTGATTCTAAGACATTTGTTTTCTCACAATGTTTTCCTTCACCGTTTTGAGAGCAGTAGAGATAAAATAATTTACACAAAGTAAAGTGCCTGCTTGGGTTCGAACCCCTGACCTACAACTCCTAAGTCGTGGTCGTTACTGCTGGGCCACCACTGCTCTGCAAGGTATAAGTCGACGAAAAATATCGCGGCAGGATTTTATCGCGCACTGGACTTTCAACTCTCGGTGTTCAGCCGAGTATTGAGAATCCAACAGAGCGGACAGCGCGTCCAAAAAAAAACTGTTGGATTTTCAACTCTCGGCGCTGCTGCGTTGAAAATCTTATGCGCGAAAAAGAATCACCGCGGGAAATACACACCCGTGTTAATCTGGGCTAAAACATGACACACTACATGTTGTGTGATGGAGACTGTTTTGATTTATACACCTAAAACTAGTAGAAGTTCACCAGAAGCAGCACCTACATTTGTGCATATCGACGGCGAAGTGACAAGACCTCCTAATTGACAAAGTCAAAAATTTACACAAACTGAAAAAAAAACCGTTCAAAAATAGACGCGTTGGTGTTTGGTTGGGAGGTGTTTTCACATTTTAATTTAATGCTGATGCAACTAAAAAATACACTTAAAAGATTTCACTAAAACATGCGAATAACGCCTTTAAATTTTAATTCAAAACGATAAAAAAGTTTCTCGAAAAATGTCAGTTAGGAGGTCTTGTCACTTCGCCGTCGATATGCAGATAAAACACTGTTAGTATTAGCTGTAAGTTTCCCTAATACAATAAAATAAAATAGTCACAGATTGGACCTTTAAAATGAGCATTCGATTCATGACAATTCAGGATCGCATTTTGAGACGGTAGGTGCCTTAACCGTTAGAGCTAAAAGAAAACGGTCTTAAAGGACTGTCCTTAACTGTATCATACATTTTGATCCGACTTTACAGATATTGAAAAAAATTATACAGTTACAGGATAATGGCCAATTTTCAAATAAAACTTGTTTTGATGCCAATCGATCCTGATTTATATAAGGACCAAAAAATTCCTTTAGACCAACTGAGGTTTGATTGAGTACTATAATAGAAAAACTTTTTTACAATAAAAACAACCGACTTCCAAAAAAAAACTACAAGTGATAAATAACTTTTATTTCGGAAGTCGGTGTCGTTGATTCTGCATTTTCGTTTATTGACACCGACTTCCGAAATTAAAGTTATTTATCACATTGTAGTTTTTTTTTTGGAAGTCGGTTGTTTTTTTTGTAAAATAGTTTTTATTTTTCACTTTTTAGTGAGAGAGTTTGTAATTTATCTAAGTTCAATAGCCTAACGTCAACTGCTCATCACCTTTTACAAAATATTGCTTTTCCCGATGCTGGGACGTTAATTGATGAGGAGTTCTCCTGGTAAGAACCTGGAGAAATCCACTCCACCACCACACGCATTGTGACGAGCATAAATTGCTTAGCAACCATATTAAAGTAATCGAATCGCAACCCGTGAAATATTTATCATTGATTAGTTCCGATGGCCGTCTGTGGTCTTCATCATCAGCTCCACTTTACCAAATGATGATTTCCGAGAGCAAATGCTCAAGTTACTCTAAAAAATATCCAAATCGCTAAAGGTTTGCCAATAAAATTTGAGAGTTTCCCTCGATTTCCATGGGATCCTTTCATCAGATTCCAACTTGCTGACAACGGGACCACCTTGGGAGTATACCCTTTCAAACAAAAAAAGTATATCCAAAATCGATCCACAATTGACGGAAAAATCGGTGAACATACAAAAAAAAAAAAAAAAACAGACTCCTTTTTGGAAGTCGGTTAAAGAGTTAGCAATCGCAAAAAAAAAACCCATAAATTTCGTAGGAAATTCTCTGTAGGTATTCGAACTTTTTAGGGTTCCGTACCAAAAGGGTAAAAACGGGACCCTATTACTAAGACTCCACTGTCCGTCTGTCTGTCTGTCACCAGGCTGTATCTCATGAAGCGTGTTAGCTAGAGTCTAGACAGTTGAAATTTTCACAGAATGTGTATTTCTGTTGCCGCTATAACAACAAATACTAAAAACAGGATAAAATAAATATTTAAGGGGGCTCCCATACAACAAACGTGATTTTTTTGCCGTTATTTTATAATATGTAGTATTAAATTAATATTGGAACCCTTCGTGTGCGAGTCCAACTCACACTTGGCCTTTTTTTATGATGATATTTTTCTATTATAATATGGTAATTCGTAGGTAGAACAAACACAGAAAAACATAAAGTTTAGGTTTAGGTTAAGTTCAGGTTTGATCTATGGTTATAATAAAAATAATTTATATTTATGGTTAGGTGACTGTTGAGTGAAAGAGAAATAATAGGAATAATAGAATGCATCAGTCAGTGTACCAGTGTTGTCCCATTAGGTACCGAATGTATGCAGGAACGCAGGCGTTCATTAATTCACTAAAACGAAAAACTTCACAAGCAATGGGAGATTGCTACCTATATCCTCAATCACACAGTCTATCCATCGCTTCTTTGGTCTTCCCCTGCTCTTATAGCCATCGACATTCATACTGAAAACTTTCCTCACGACATTTTCCTCATAAAGAAGGTGGCTGGAGTTGACTAGATGCGGAAGGCGGAGGACAGGGTGTTGTGGCGCAGTCTGGGGGAGGCTATGTCCAGCAGTGGACTGCGATATACTGAGTTAAATGATTGATTGATTTTCCTCATTCCTGCGTATCACATGCCCATACCATGACAACTTTTCAGTTATTGGTGCCACTTTCAGCCTTCCTCTTATGTATAATTTCTTATTTTTTCCATTCAACTGCTCTTATAATTGTTCGTGCCAAACTGTGAACAAAAGAAAGATCATTCAAAAGTCTACATGACTGAAACTCAGACTGGAAACATTAATAAATCTCATTATTGCTGTGGTCATCGGGTAACCGTTATATAAATTTCATTGATAAAATTGAAATGGCGTTCTGAAGCTGAGGTTAGTGGTCTGTGAAGGCATTTAAGCAGAATTATGACGGTTAGCTGGTTTACCGCACATTAACAAGATTTTGTCCCTCAGATCTTGGCCAATACCAGAATGATTTCATGACGTAAGGTGAATTATGTTTTGTCTTATCACAATTAGGTATTATTAAAGTCAAAATTATTGATGTTGGTATAATTTGAATGGTAATATATTGTTTTGTTTGTTGCAGGGTAAGCCATCAAAATTATTTGGATTCTTCGAAAAAGTGGCAGAAACTTTATGGAAGTTTTCAAACCTCTGACACTGTACCTACTGGAAAAAAGGTAAAATAAGATTATTATTATACTTCCAGTTATTTCAGGTCTTATTATTATAAGCTATGTCCTTCAGTATATGTAATGGTTGCTTTATTTACCAGTTCAGGAAACGAGTCATGCTAATTTCGCACACTGTTTTGATGCAATTTGTTTTCTACGGTACGCAACAGATTTTCGTTCCAATATTCAAAGAAAATGGTTCTTTGACCACTATTGTAAAAACAGTCTGCCTTTTAGTACTTTCCCTTTACTCTTCATACCTACAGAACAAAACCTAGTGTCAACAAAATTTGTGTCACTAACTCCTTTGAATGCGTCAAAGTCACGATACCGCTCGAGTCAAGCAGCGGTGATGTTTAGTTCAAAGACTACGCCTGTTATGCCTGAGTGCGAGTAACCTCAGAGACGGGTCAACGGATTTAGGCCAGGCAATAACTTTCCACTAACTTATAACTTCCTGGTACAATAGACCGATGGAGAGGAGGCGGTAACACTGTTACATTCTAACCTCCACGGGTCGATTCACAGCGAGATTGATTGATGACTTTCCGCTCCGATAAAACTGTTGAAGGAACTAATAAGACAGTATGAAGAGGATTACATCATTATTCATCAATACTGAAACCAAAGAGTAGATAAAACAATTCAAAAAACCACCACAGTCTAAACAGTTATAGGTAACGATCGATTAAATTGAAAATAGTCAATATTAATGGCGGCTAAAACTGTTGGTTAGGTAATTACTCAAAGACTTTAGGTGACAATCGACCTCGGTAAATGTCAAGTATCTCTGGATACAGCGTTGCATTTTAAAAGTCAAAAGGGTTTGGTTCTTCATACCTAATTCTAAGTAAGCTTAAGACAGTGATTTGGCAAATAAAGCCTGCTGTATTGAGCAATGTCTATCGGAGAATAAAATCAACTAGGAACTTCTGTATTCGTGGTTTTATGATAAACCAACTGCGCCCCGCGGTTTCACCCGCATAAGTGTCGATCCCGTGGGAATATCGTGATAAAAAGTGTCTATATATATTAATCCAGGGTGTCAGTTACCTACATAATTATAACATTTTATCAAAATTGGTCCAGCCATTTGAACGTGAAGGAGTAACAAACACATAAACACACACACACACACACTTAGGTACTAATAAATTGGTTAAAAAAACACTTTTACAAGTCAAAATTAACTTACGTTTTAAAACTAGATGAGTTCGGTGTTTCTTAACTGACTACTCAGTAAAGAAATACCAAAAAAACTCAGAGATCACAGTTTCTTTTAAAGTCCAGAGTCTGGACTTTTATGCCCAACCACGATTATGGCTGGACTTCAGACATATTCGTGGCCATAATTAATGGTTCTCATAATATTGTGGTCTGAGATGGTCTGTTGAAGAAAGAACCATACAGATTTGAGTGGATCACCCAGTCCAATTTACAATTTTTTCATTTGGTCTTTTCAATTTCATTATTCATTTGGTCTTGCTATCGTCACCACTTATATAACTACTCATCAATCATCATCATCAACCTGGTGCACTGCTGGACATATTCCTCAAAACGAAACAAAACAAATCCCTTTTTCAATTAATATTTACGTCATTTGAATGTGCGTGATATACACATTCACCACACGCTCGGTTAGTAAGAGCAATTTCATCGAATGAATTATTACCGGAATCGATTTGACGTTACTCGTAAAACCCGATGTGTTATGTAAACATTTTCACTGAACATTGAGTGACAATAAAATAAATCTTTGATATCTTTAGGCATTTTTGTTATTTTAGGTGTTTTAATTTGTTAAAAGAAATAACATAATATTATGATATTATTTTGTGGTATATAACAGAATAAAACATATAATAATATTATTGATGGCACTGAAATGTGGTCGCTCCCAGTGGGCCTTATTAGAAGGCTAATAGTTATGCTGGAGTTTCCCTACGTGATCGAACCAGAAATGAAGGGATCCGCAGGAGAACTAAGGTAACCGACATAGCCCGAAGAATTTCCAAAGCTAAGTGACAGTAGGCAGGCCACATTATCGCAGAACAGATGGCCGATAGGGCCGAGAGCCTACATACAAAATTAAAATCATTTAGAGGTTCTGAAGTGGAAGTACCGGAAGACGTAGCGTTGGCCTTGCGAAGGCCGTAGGAATCTGCTGGATGCGGGAAGCGCAGAACCGGTCGAAGCGGCGGTGCTTTCCAACAGTGGACGTCTTTCGGCTGAAATGATAATGATAATGATGAAGATGGTATAATAGGTATACCTATTGTATTTTGATACATTATACTGGCAAGGTTAAAAAAGCTAAAGAAATTCTCAAAATTGAGAAACTATTTTAGGAGATGGTGTTTTTATTGATAGAAAAACTTCTACTAAGATCAAAGATGAATTGATTGATAGTAAAAGTTGCAGTTACTGTTTGAGATAAAGTTTTTCTGCATCACAATGTGACAGATCACCTTGTGGTTGACTTTGGAAAGTTTAGCAATTCATATTCTTATGAAGTTATCTATAGATGAATACAAACATCAGTCATTTATATTTTAAGTTTTATAAGAGAATTTACCTAGTTCACTTGAATAGACTGACAAAATATCTATTCTACGAGTATGAATAATTTTGTAACATAAATAATAGTGTACTTGTCTCCGTGTCGAAGTTAAGATAAGTATTTTGTTTTTACTTAAAATATTTTTTGGATCTTCAAACATTAAAAACAAAATAGGTATATACAGTATACATATTAAAATAAACACGCATGCGTTTAACTGTATTTTTACTAAATTATATTAGATTTATCATACAGTCTACTTGCGTCGATTTATCCTTGAGTAAGGATTGACGATTTATAACAATTTTTGTAATTTGTTTTTACGTTAAAAGTTCTTGATATAACATGCTCCTGCTCTGTCAAGGTATTATGTGGGCCGATCCCGGCGGCGCTGCAATGCCGCGCCGACCCGCGACGGGAGTGGAGCGAGCCCCGAACATCCCGTCAGCTTACAAAAATCAGTTTAATATGTACTGGTCCCTCAGTGAGGGAACTTTCAGATATTAAGCTGAAAAGAACAGATACTACACTTTAATCTTAGCCAAAAGGCCGAGAAGCGATACCAAGAAACTGAAAAATTGGGGTGGTCATTCAATCACGGCGAATCATAACACCGTGATTCAGAAACGTGACGTCATTGCAAAGCGCCATCTATCAAAAAACGGAAGAACTACGTATTAAGTAGGTCGCCCTCGTACTGTGCTCGTGCTGTTTGTCAACGTGCGCAATAAAATGGAACCCACAGTAAAACCTACTGTACTTAATTGTTGGTTTTAAAACGAATGCTCCGGAGCATAATCGCGTTCTTATTTTTGAAATAGAAACAGAAGAAGTTTATTGAAGTTGAAATATACACATAACGCAGAAAAGAAGATTCCTTACTAAGGAAGGGTCTCGGTAAGTAAAGATGGTCACCCATCCACAGACCAACCGCGGCAAGCGTAGCTTAACCTGATCGATCAACCTTTGCGGCTATTATTATTTTAGCCACGGGCCCCTTCTCGGCTAATAATTTAACAATAAGAATATCAAACTAAGTTTGCGTACACATGAGCGACACGCGTCAGAGGCAACTACATGCATCGATTCATGTTACTCGTGTTTGTGTACACTTATAGATGATAGTAACGGTCAATTAATAAAACCATCGTTGGAATGTAATCTTTTAATAGCTAACAGAAATAAAATGGCACCTCAAGAGACTTTTGACAAGAGTTTTATGTCCAAGATTAATCGTTTCATGATCAATAAAGTAAGCTCTATTTACGGCTATACTGTTTACAAGTGCTCTCCAATTTATTACTTCTTGTGTCCTGATTCCACCGCGTTTAGTGTCGTCATTAAAATAAAAATCGATTCCCAAATCGGAGCAGACAACCCAATACAGGGTGGATTTTTGAGATGGGGCAATAAGGGGCTGCCCTTATTGGCTTATTGTAAGGGGCTGCTCTCCTAAGACCGTTTTCCTGCAGCTACAACGTTTAAGGTAGCTGTACCTTAAACGTTGTAGCTGCAGGAAAACGGTCTTAGGAGAGTTTTAAAAAAGTAAGTTGTAATCGTCATTTCCTACGAAATGTATGAGATTTTTTTTTGCGATTTCTGAATTTTCTGGTACTTACTGAAACCTCATAGAGGTTTTTGATCCTTATATTGCCCATTTTCCCGCTAACTGTTAATTTTTTTGCAAAATCTGTGAATGCGATATCAAAATTTCTTAAAAGTTAAGGAAATTATCATAAGACCGTTTTCCTGTAGTTGCAACGGCAAAGGTAGCTTGTCCTTATTGCCCCATTTCAAAAATCTACCCTGTATA
Organism: Gortyna flavago; assembly: GCA_963669345.1. Classification (NCBI taxonomy): domain Eukaryota; kingdom Metazoa; phylum Arthropoda; class Insecta; order Lepidoptera; family Noctuidae; genus Gortyna; species Gortyna flavago. The sequence continues at coordinate 5,767,281 of OY770144.1, forward strand.
TAGTTTTCATTAAAGACAAGAAACTTTTAGGTGAAGTTGATGAGATTGTTCGCGTTGAATAATAATATCTGTTGCTTGTTCTACCAGAATTTATATCTCAATATTTTATGCCAGCTTGATTGGAAAACGTATTGAACAGAATCTTCTTTTAAGATTTTTTTTTTATTATAACGTTGGTATAATAAAAGTTTTCTATATTTCTTTTCGTAGTAATAGGTCAGCTATTAAAATTATCTTATCACCCGTAAACGTAAAACATTGATTAGTAAAAACACGGGAAGAGCTATCAGTTTGTCCTTCTTACTATTTTTCTTAAAAAAACAATGACAATATTATCCAATTCTGACATAGGTATTTTACTTTTTTTTTACGTCTTTTGCTAGTATCACAAGAATTAGGTGATGTATTTCTTTATAAATAAAGGTCACAATTGAATAGGGACCAGAATTTGTAATACGTATTATCGCGTATAATACGAGTACAATTTCCGGTGTCAGTACCTACCGACTGTTGTGTCGGTCAACGCCATTTTCGCAGAGCAAATCAAGCGGGGCTGAGCAAAACACTGGCTTAATTTTTATTGCAATTTTATTTGATATTCAAGGTCTTTTCTGTTATGATAGTTGATGATAATAGATACAACCTTGACAGTACAAAACCAATCAAAAAGTTTACAAGCTTTTTATCCCTAAGTACAACGTAATAAAAGTGGATTGAAGATTTTTATATGGATCCAGGCATACTTACTGTCGCGCCATTTTGTTTTTTTTTTTTTTTTCAAAATAGCGGCCACGCATGGAACCTAGACGCATTACCCAGAAAACATAATAAATATTATACAGTAATATGGCTGTCATACTTATCATCAACTTTGAACATTAATATCTCGGAATCGTGACGCTTTACGGGGTTTGGTCCTATCACCTATCGATTTATATAGGTCGTATGCACGGAGATACGACCTCCGTGCATACGACCTATATAAATCGATAGGTTGTGCGTGGCCGCCATTATGAAAAAAGAAAAACAAAATGGGACGACAGGTAGGTTTGCCACGGACCTTCCCAGTAGTTATGTATTTCTTTATCAATGAAAAGATTTATAATTATCTGATTTCTCTTTGTTGATTTAGAATTCAACGTGGAAATTCTCTCACAGAATCCCAATGTGATCTATTTATTTACTACCCATACGTTGTTTTATTGATGGAACGTAATTTTATTTCTGTCTTGCGGATCTGGTGATTGATTTATAGCATCAAATATAAAATGGCTGAATAGATACGGCGGCGCTACCGTTGCGTTGTTAAAAGTTTGTTGTGTTAATCAATGATTGCATGCCAGATTATACGCACAAAATTGTTGTTATTTCAATTTGTACTAAGTACCTTTTAGCGAGGTTTTGTATTTCTTTTAGGTGATTTTTTACACCAGTGGGGAGAAAAATATTTTTTTTTGTTGTAAGTTTTTGACTTATTCAAACCAGGGTTTGTCAGAACGGAGTCAGTAACGTTTTCCTACAGAGGAAAAGGAATTAAAATAAGGTAATGCTTTTATGTTGGTAAAACAATATTTTTTACTTGCATCTCATTATTTTTGCGACTACTATTGCCAATGCAAAAGGAATGTATTTCAAAATTGGGCTTCCTAGTGGATCCTGGCGGGGTAATTGAATAACACCCTAACAGTAAATGGCTTTCATTTTGACATTCATTCATTTTATATTCATTGCTTTAGTTACATCGTTGAGCAGACAAATTTTTTGAAGTTATGAAGCAATTGATTAGCAACATCCTTCAAAATGTTTCAGATTGAGATTAAAAGTGTATTGCGCGATTAGGGTGTTGGGTGTAGAAGTCTGTGAAAATGGGAAGGCTGCTTCATCGCAAATAATTATTATTCAGCATGTACTAGGTGATGACAAGTACCTAACATAAATGAAATATTAAAATAATATTCACATTACATCAGACGACAGCAAACATCAATATTCTTTGCGCATTTTAATATTTTCAGTCCATTAATAATAATAAAGGAACACGAAACATTCATTTCATCTCATATTTATTATTTAAACTAAGTGAGATCATTATTTTAATAACTCAGGCTAATTTTGTTGGATGTTTTCGTATTTGTTACAAATATTAGGTCGTTTATTACAGTTTCTCAGAGATGAATCTTTTATATTTGAGGTTGTTAAAAAACAACATATGATTTAACAATAGCTTTTTGTTGTGTTGAGGAAATGTCAGAACTTCAGAAGTTTACTTCTATTAAGTAGTTCAAACTTACTGGACTATTGGCTTTGATATCTTTCATATTAAAAAAAGAGAAAATTGAATGATTGCTTTTTTGTTATTGTTTGATTTTTGTGTAGATGTTTGTTTTTGGTCAGATAGGCAGTCACTTCACGTAAAATATTGGTATTCAGCTGCATCCAGTGAGACTGGAACCTGACCCCAACATGTTGGGAAAAGGCTAGGCAGATGATGATGATTTTTCCATATTAATTTCTATTCATTTACTTAGTTTTTAGGGTTCCGTACCTCAAAAGGAAAAAACGGAACCCTTATAGGATCACTCGTGTGTGTCTGTCTGTCCGTCTGTTTAATTTATTAATGCTTACAATTTTAATTTCAGTTTAATTCTTATAGATTTCACCAATGTTATCAATGACAAAGATTTTTTTTTTTTTTATTAATGGCATCTCGCAGTTCATCCTTTATGAGGATGGCTACTGCTTAACCGGACTTTCCTGTGGATGCCTCGAATTAAGGCCTCCAGCCAGGGCAAACAATAACTTAAAAACTAAGCGACAGCGCTAAGGGTAACCCCCTGCGGGGTTCGGACCTCGGCTCAGGGCGTCGCTGGAAGAGGACAGCAAGGGACAGGCTGGATCGGTATTATTATTAGTGTTTAGGGGCGAATTTAAAACTACAGGCTCAGCTGCGCGGGCTGGCTCGAGCAAGGGTCGGGGCGGGCACGGTGATGGTGCGGGACGTCGCGACGGGCCTCGGCGGCGAGGACGGAAGGACGGATGTCTGAGCTTGTGTTTGTGTTGTCGACTGAGAGTACTCGTGGCCTTACTGCTCTCCTGGAGGAGGGTAGTGGCGTCGTCGGGGATAGTGAGGGTATGCCTTGGTCGGCGAATCCTACTTATGCGGGAGGGAGTGTATCGGGAGGCCGCCGCAATCAGGGGATTGGGGTGCTTTATGGCAGAGTCAAAGAAGCGCTTGGAGAGGCGTTTCATGAACTGCTGGATGGTGGGGAGTCTGAGATCTAGATGCAGATTCACATTTCGGACATAGAAGGGGGCTCCCGTGACCTTTCGGAGGAAACGGTTCTGGAGGGTTTGCATTTTATGCAGAAATCGCGGCTTGGCGTGTGCGAAGACTACGCAAGCATAGGTCATGATGGGACGGATGACCGCGGTGTAGAGGCGCAATTTGCACTTGAGTGACAATTTGCTGCGGGCAGTTATCATGGAGTGGAGCCTACCGAGAGCGAAAGAGGCGCGCGAACGCGCCGTCTTTATGTGCTCGTTGAAGGTGAGGTTGTGGTCTAGGATGACACCTAAGTATTTGGCTCGCTTTCCCCAGGGGATCGGCTTGCCATACATAGAGATCGGGCGCGGGAGGGGTCAATGACAAAGAATAATCAATTTTACCTTTAAACTACGGGGTTGACTTCCCGACTGGTTGGATGCAGCCAAGTACTTCTAAATATTTCCAAACCAAGACAAGTCGCCGATAATGTAACATAAAAAAATTGGCCTATATTTTTCATATCGTCTTAACGTCACAATCGTTTGGATCAGATTACCGTTTTCTCTCCCTTGTTGTTCGTGTACACTTCTTCGTTTTTTTAACATCCTTGTTGGTGAAGTTTTTGACTTTCTTAATAATATCGGTTTTCACATCTTGCTAATGCTTTTCGACCCTGGTCCAAACTTTTTAACTTTGTATATCATTAGGTCAGTGTTAACTTTACACACGTGTTAACTTTTGTTCTACGAGAAGTGCCAGATAATTTATTATTACTTAAACAAGTTAAGGGGCTACCTCGATCATCTAAAATCCTTGAAAACCTACTAAGCGAGCGAAAGTGATGCAATTACTTTTGAAACGCAAAAGAAGAGAGATGGCTATAATGTGCGTGCGCTCGGAATAAAACGACGTATGTGTCAAAACAAATTTACTCTTTTTTTAACAAAATAAATGAATTAAATTTAAAACTACTTTGAGTAAACTTTGAGTTGATATCATAATTATCAATGTTTTAAAGTAAATTCCATTGAATAAATCTTAAGCGTTACGCCGTGATGTCGAAAAAAGTAAAAAAAATAGATGTAACTTTGAAATTTTTTTGTATCGAGAATAATTCATTGAATTCGTGTGTTCCTTTTACTAACATGATACTTACTAGACCAAAGAGTCAAAAAATATATACCAAAATGTTAAATTCCTATTCCACATACTTAACAAGTTACACGAAATAGAAAAACCACATTTTATTCAACATATCCCCTTACGTAGGTACATGCTCTTTTAAAATCTTTCCTACGTAATTATATTACAAATACAAAGACAAGGCGTTATATTTTATATTAGACTAGCTTCCGCCCGCGGCTTCGCCCGCAAGGTATGTCAATAAAAACTATCCTATGTACTTCCCCGGGATGCAATCTATCTCTCTGCCAAATTTTATTGATATCCGTTCATTGGTTTAGGCGTGAAAAGGTAACATACAGACAGACAGACAGACAGAGTTACTTTCGAATTTATAATATTAGTATGGATGTATTAGAAAAATTACTTTCGTGACTGATTTCATCGTTACTACTACAAAAGACACGTGCCGCCATTTACTATCACAATAACGTTATTGTTGTTTTCCTCCGGAACAGCATTTTATTCGGGATGAAAGGTTATGTCCGTTAAACCTTATGTCCGTTTCTGTACACCTGACAACGAATATGCAAAATTTCAGGATGATCAGTTCAGTGGTTTAGGCGTGAAAAGGTAACAAACAAACTTACTTTCACATTTATAATATTAGTTAGGATTTTAATTTAATTCAACGTTATTATTTATTTACAATATTCTAAAATTGCATCTTGGAGCAACCTGTACTTAAAGAACTGTAGCGCTGAGATCATTTGACGGGTTCACGCTTCACGGATCATAACATCGCATCAATGAAATTACCTAAAACGAATAACGTGCAAAGAGTACGCGAATTGAATGAAAGAGAGAGAGCCCTATGTCGGCGAGTGGCGCAGGCGGTACTTTTCAAATTACGAATTCTTTTCTGTTGTTATATTTTTTATGGAGTGGCAGTGGAGCGGCAGTGGGAAAAAATAGCTTTACAGAAATAAATATTACTGGGTATACCACCGTTTGCCCGAATTTTATTTGCCCTAATATCATTTGCCATAATAGTCAACAGCCATAATATTATATGACGTAATATTCATTTGCCCTACTCTTATTTGCTATATTAGTCTCGTGCTAGAAGCTTTGTTTCCCATGAAGTCACTTACCATAACATCATTTGTCATAATCATTGTAAGCCCTAATTATCACGTGCCCTAATTATCACATGCCCTAATTATCACATGCCCTAATTCTCACAATGCCCTAATTATCACATGCCCTAATTATCACATGCCCTAATTATCACATGCCCTAATTATCACATGCCATAATTATCATATGCCATAACATAATTTGCGATCGACATTGTGTAACGGTTGTTATATTAGGAGAAACTAGATGCAATCGGGACTTTAAGGCACCCCGACTCGGTAGGTAATAAATTGAAAGAGTTAGGATGTTTGTCTTTTTAATCGACTTCAATAAGGAGGAAGGTTCTATGTTCGTCTGCATGCATATTTTTACGCATATTAAACAATTGTGGAAAATCTTTGATTTTTCATTTGGTAGGGAAAGCTCACGTGGTGGTATGCACGGCTAGACATAAAGCTATATATAACCAGTACCTATAAGCTGACTTCTGGTTATACAAAAACCTAAACAATGCGATGTTAGCTAAAACTGGAAATGCATAGCTTGATGTGTCACCGTGTGTACATGCGGCTACACATCAAGCTATGCATTTCCAGTTTGAGTTGACCTCGCACTGTATATGTTTTTCGTACAATCAGAAGTCAGCTTATATTGGTTATATATATTTTATTAAGTTTTTTGGTAGTTTTTGAGTTACCTTCCATAATATGTTAAACCTTCCTGACACTGTTCTAACATAGCAAATAGTGGTACACGAATTTGTGAGGGGATAGTACCGTATTATAGTACGAAAACTAAGAAGTGAAAAGAAAAACTTAAAAGAAAACAACCGACCGAGACTTCAGAAATTAAAATTATTTTGCAAGTTTTATATGATTACGCTTAGTAAAAATATCACATTTGTAAGCATAGAATGTTTATGCTTACAATAAATTAATGTATTATTAAGTAGGTGCCAAGTAATGTGCAACATTTTCGGAAAGGTCTATGAAAATATTATGGCAAGAGTAATAAAGAAAAAGAATTCGTGGTACAGGAGCTGCGAAAATTTTTTCACTCTTAACGAATAGCGGATACAAAGTAAATTTCGCAATTTCGACGTAATTTTCTAGATAAACCGACCAAGGATTTTGCTCTTAATAAAGCGTGTTATATTTATAAGTACTTCGAATAAAATGGTGGAATGGGATTTGGTTCCATATGAATAATTGCTTTCAAGAGTTATATAAATGGATTTCGTGGTAAAATTATTGTTGCCAAATGTTATTTCATTTCTCGAAAAGAATATAAGTCATTCACTTATCATGAGAATTACAAGTTAATCTTAATACACGAACTTATGAACAACGGTAAGTAGGTACTCGTAAATAAACTAGTAAGTAGATGTACAATTTTTGTTTCTTACAGCGCTGCTTAGCTCAAAAGCGGTATCAAAAAAAAATCGTTTAGTTGATTTTTATGGCGTCGGATACCTCAAAGAAATACGCAACCAAATCGCTATTTGGCTTAGCTCTTTAGATGCGTATTTCTTTAGGAAAACTTAGGGGTTTTTTTTTCTTAAGATACCACTGTATCTTAATAAAAAACCTTAAAAATTATTCCCTATCTCAGTTTCACCTCAAATCACTAACGAACGAACCCAATTTTCAACAGAATTTTCAAAAAGATATAAAAAAGTAATCAAATTAACACAGCGCGCACAAAATAATCATTTAATTAACGCGTCGGATAATAAAAGTAGATCGGCATGGAAAATTATAAACGAATCTAAGCAAAATCTACCAAATGAGACTATAACTAGCATTAAAATAAATGACAAAATAATAACTGACCCTTGCGAAATATCTAATGCTTTTAATAATTATTTCATCGATAAAATAGTACCTAAGGATGATTCACTCAACATGCAGTATAAATCTTATATGTCTACTAAGCAAAAGTCTATGTTTTTGAAACCATGCTTGCCACACGATGTATTGCAGATTATTAGGAGTTTAAAAAATACGAATAGTGTAGGTTATGATGGCATATCAACTAAAGTTTTGAAATATACAGGTACGAATATTTCTGCTCATCTATCCTATCTGATAAATCTATCTATTGAAGCTGGAATTTACCCTGACAAATTAAAAACTTCTATTATAAAACCAATTTTCAAAAAAGATATTAGAGAATGCCTTGAAAACTATAGACCTATTGCCTTAGTTCCAGTTATTTCCAAAGTTTTCGAAAAATATATTTACAGAGAACTTGATAACTATTTAGAAAGTAACCATATTCTAGCAAATGAACAAAAAGGTTTTAGACACAATAAATCCATAAATATGGCCATATATGACTTTTTGGATTTTGTTATGGTTAATGTTGATAAAAAAATACCTATCTGCTCTATATTCATGGATATGACACAGGCTTTCGATTACGTTGAGCATGATATATTGTTGGATAAACTTAATAATTATGGAATAAGAGGTAATATTCTGAAATTATTTGAATCATACCTGAAAGGCCGTTTTCAATACACTGAATTGACTAGAGTGAATATCCTAACAAAAAAAGAAGAAACCATTAGATCATGTGAACGTCAACTTAACTATGGGGTTCCTCAAGGAACCGTTCTAGGACCACCACTTTTTATATTGTACATCAATGACTTACCCGATGCCACTGATAATCCTATAGCTCTTTTTGCGGACGACAGTACAGTAACGATAAAATGTAAAGACAAAAATACTTATGAAGATGACATAAACAACACATTGAGCTCAGTCATGAATTGGCTTAGTGCTAATAATCTTAAAGCCAACTTAAGCAAAACTAAATTAATTAACTTTAGACAGCGTTTACCGGCCCCTAATAACCTAAATGTAAAGTATGACATGCAAACAATAGAGGAAGTAGACAATTGTAAATTTTTAGGCTTACATATTGATGACAAAATGACCTGGAAGCCGCATATTCAACAACTATGCAAGCGTGTGAGTAAATCTGCTTATGCCCTACATACACTTGCATATAAAATAAACTGTAGTGCCCTTTTAATTGCGTATCATGGACTGGTAGCATCTGTTCTTAGATATGGTATAATTTTTTGGGGGAACTCCACTGACAAAGATCTTGCCTTTAAAGCACAGAAACGTTGCATTCGGGCTATGTTTGGTTTAAAATCAACAGAGAGCTGTGTGCCTTTCTTTAAAAAGCACAATATTCTACCACTACCGTCACTGTACGTATATGAAATAGCTACTTTCGTTAAACAAAATCCTCATTTATTTACATTAGCATCTGTAGCTTTCAATCGAACCCAAAGGGACGAAAGTCGTCTGTGTGTACCAAGAACGAATACTGCCTTAATGTATAAAAGTGTCTTTCACATGGCACCAGTTATATTTAATAAATTACCGAAAGAGCTTAAAAAACTTAATATTAATCTATTTAAACAAAAACTGAGAGATATGCTGTGTCAAAAGTGTTATTATACTGTATCAGATTTTTTATCAGATAAATTTTGACATTGTGTAGGTAATTGCAATTTTTGTAATATTATGTAATTTGCTTCTTTGACGATATTGTAATTACAAATCATACTTAATTATTGAAATTTGACTTATTCTGACATTAACAAATTGCTTTGACTTGATTGTTTTAACGTTGTATAACTTGCTTCTTTGACAATATTAAAATTTATAAATCATAAAATTATTGAAATCTGAATTATTTTGACATTAACTTAATTTTTTATTTATTTATTTTTTTGGCATTTTGACATAATTGTACTTATAGAAATGAAACAATGTAATTATTTATGTAATTAATTTGTAGTTCAGTGCGAGTAAGCTTTGTTTATTTTATAATTTGTTTTTATTACTTCCTGAGTGTAAAAATTGTAATTAATTATTTTTGTATGCCTATAGTAGGCAGATCATAGCGAACTTTAATCTCAAATATGACCAACCTCTGTACCTATGTATCACAAATAAAATATTTCTGATTTCTGATTTCTGATTTCCAATTACCTATTTATCACTGGTTTTGGCATAGTGGAGGTAGGAAAACCTATCTATCTCTGGTTTTAATTTTTTTATTTTATTTTTACAATTTTTAAGAAAACACAGACAATGCACATAAATGCACATGAATACACATAAATGGTAACGAAATAGTAAACAACTGACAATTGCTAATTACAAACTTCCACTATTACAAAATTATAAAAGAACATTAAACAGAAAAAAAAGAGAAAAGGCATGGAAAATAGGTAGGTAGGTACCCCATTGAAATATTCCTTACTCAAGGTTTTCCTGATTCATAATCTTATCGTATTTGACAAGCATAATAATATCTCTAAACGCTCTCCGAAATTAGTTAGGTTGAGCAATTAGTTAGGTTGAATGCACCATTCAGCTCTATGCGTCATGTTCGTGAACGGGCGCCTTCAGTTGGGGCTGGTCATCAGTTGGCTGCCTAGGCTTATTTTTAATTATTTTATTTTTGGATTTTTGTTTAGCTAAGTACTATTTGCTGTACTCTGGACGCTCTTAACACGTACGTCTTTTTCATTTGATTACATCGTTCTCACATATAATTATAAATTCAACATTAATGATGTAAGTAATATTTTTGTAAAAATATAATTTAAAAGAGTGTCCATGGAGTTTCTTGCCCGTTCTTCTCCATAGGTACCTACGCTTTGGAATGGGCAACTAGCTTCATATTTTCTGACTGACCGACTTCTTGACAATTCAAAAGTGCCTGTAAATGGTTTAATTGAAATAAATGCTTTGAGTTATTAAGAAGTGTCATTTTACTGCAGTTAATTAAAAGTCCGAGTATAGTAGTAGGAATGGCTTTTATTTTGACAGTTCAACAAGATACATTGCGTTATTAGCGTTGTTGAACACACACATTTTTCGAACATATGTAGCAATGGTTTTACCATGTCCTTCAAAATGATTCAGATAGTGTGTTAAACAATTAGGGTTCAGATGCCTATTGGCAACAGTGACCAATGGGAATGCTTGCTTATTTGCCCCACAATTGTATAAAAACGAAATACTTACAAATTACGATTTTTTTAATCTTTAAAAAGAAATATACAACAGACAGTTTCTCGGGCAAAATAAAATATGAGTAGGTAATTATCTTGATATCCTACTTTTCCTCCAAGTTACAATGGTTTTTCCTCCTTACCAATCTTATAAGAAGTGAAAACAATCCCATGGCATATGATGACGTCTGCGTTCATATAGCTGCAAACTAAAACGAATCAGAGACTTATCCTTACGTCAATAAACCAAGTGGTAAATATTCTATCGGACACCAACTGTTTCAAGTACCTGATTGACGCACGCCATTTGCAGTTCTATTTTATGTTTAGAGAAGGCGTTGACTATAAAAGTGATGGACCTAAAATAGAATTTATACTTTTGAATAAAGTAAGAGCCGCGGCAGTAGTGTAAGGCCTTTGGGAGTAGTAGGAGTTTGCGTAGTTTTGGGTATAATTTTACCCAGTAACTGGGTTGTGGAGGTGAGGTAGGCAGTTTATCATCATCATTTCAGCCGAAAGACGTCCACTTCTGGACATAGGCCTCCCCCAAGCACCTCCACTTTGACCGGTTCCGGTAGGCAGTTGCTGTAAGTAAAATATAGATATTCATCTGCATCCGGTTAGACTGGAAGCCGACCCCAACATAGTTGGGAAAAAGATAGGCAGATGATGAGTTAATGACACAACAGACATGTCTTTGCTTATTATGGTAAATGCGGTGCCCATTTGTCTTTGCTAGAGGGCAATGCACTTGGCTCTAGATTTCCCAGTTTCAGAGATCACTGTCGCTGCCTCTCCATTTAAAATTCATCCAGAAGTGGCAGTGATAAAAAGAGGAAGTTTCAGTTTCAGACTTTTCGTTTTGATTGTACATTGCACTAGCCAGGTGATGTGTCTTTTGGATAAAGTTCCGATTCGCAAATCGGGCAGAGCTATGGGATTTTTCCGTCAGTCCGGTGTCAGGATTTAGCCACTAACCGGACATGAGACTTTCACATAACTGGCGAAATCTGGGTGTAGGTATTATTGCTCCTCTGCCTTAGGTACCCTTCGAGGAAAAAAGGCGTGATGTTATGTTAAGATCTAAAGTCTATTCAAACTTCTTTCAAATTAATATTATTTCAAGTTAAACAAGTATCAACTTTATTTTAACGGTTATTAAGTTGATTTCAGAGTGACTAGCATTATTGAAAAAGTTATAAAAATGTTTGAAGTTGTAGCGTACTCTGAACTTTATTGTGTAGGATTTAAATTTATTTTTCTATATAATCATATTTGTTTAAATTTTTGGCAAATAAATCGCGAATCAAATGTCCGGCCGTCGAGAGAATGCGTTCCTAACATTTGTCAGTGCGACAATTCTAGTAACTAATAAGGATCAAATTCGCAAAATACATATTCGTTTATATGAAGCTGACAGTTTACAAGAACTCATTCTCTGGTACAGGGTAGATATTCAGAAAAAGGCGACTTGGCAGCCGGCTTAGCATAAAATTACAATAAAAGTTCAGACGCAGACGCAGTGGATAAAAAGGGGTAATTAGGGCCCAACTCGTTAGAAGACGAGTCAAATCTTACAGATTTGGAAAATGGCGGTTTAAGTGCAACTCATTTCGAGAATAGATCTGTTGGCATTTCGGATAAGCAGACTACTGGGAAAGGAGAGGTTTGTCGGATACTCATCTTAGAATCGAGTTAACAACAGCGGGGCAATTTCGTAACATACTACACAGTTCAACAGCATTAATTGCGTTTTTACGTTGCTGAGCAGATACATTTTTCGAACATATGAAGCAATGAATTAGCAATATCTTTCAAAATAATTTAAAATAGTGTGTTACGCAATCAGGGCGCAGGCCTGTTTTCCCAGAAGGGTTAGGCAGAGATGTACCTGGAACATTACCTACATCCCACCGACAAACCATCGAGTTAAATGACGTGTAATTGGAGCGTTATTGTCCAAGCAGTGAACTGCGAAGAACTGGTGATGATGTGACAAGTGCCAATCTCTTGCTAGATGAATCGACCACCTTAACATGACAAAAAAATGGATCAGAGGGGCAATTCTCGTAATTTTGAGAACGTTTATAGTTTGATCTAAGTCTCAATCTGTCAAAAATACCTCTTAATTTCCCCACATTTTGACAAGTTTTTGACATTTGTTTGTCGCCGAGATGGGTTTTAAATTACGAGAATTGGCCTTCGGACATAGGAGTCTCCTAAGTTGACACTGACACTAAGATGTCAACTTAGAAGATACCTATGTCCAGCTGTGGACTGCGAAAGACTGAATACCTTTTCTAACATTTTACCAAAATACGATAGCAGATGTGATGGGAGCTATCATAATAACAGAAATATTAAAATGACTATCGTTACTATCAATGTAATGGATTTTATATCGACTGCTTTGGCGATATATGGTTTTGACGTCATGGCAATGCTGGAAACCCAAGGCCAAGATTTTTATTAAAATGTTGTTTCGTCATGAAGAAAAAATTTGATAATGGACTACTTAGCTGGGAGTTCCTTTGAATATATTTGTGCCTAGTTACCATGAGGACGGTCACTTTAGTGAAGTTATAATCAATATGAAGTAATAATAAGATCAAATTAAATTAGCTAGCGAAACTCTGCAGACGTGATTTGGTGTGATTTTTTGCTGTATAATAGGTAGCCGTGATTGTATTTTATTCCACGGTTTATTTATCAATTTGGCGTCAAGAAATATTTGATTAGAATGTTTCAATATTAGGCGTCCTCCCTCAATATCCCAGAGTGCAAAACGTTTTCAAATAGAAACATCAAAACAAACCGTTTGTGATGTTATTGGTTGCAATGTTTATCTTTATACTAATAGTATGTATGGGCACTTTTTAGACTGTGATATAGGAGTGGAATACCTCGAAATTTTCGCCGTTTGCATTGAAAAAACAAACACGAAACGGAATTATTTCCATTAGGATCAATGTGTGGTGGTCTATCGCTTAGGCTTCGACACCAAAGCTGTGTTAAAGTCATGTTCTGTCAGTGCCATTAGTCATATTTTTTCTTACTTTTACGATGACAGCGGAATGATTTATGACCCCAAAAACATGACTCCATTGAATTCGCAAGTTTTATTATGATCCATTACTAGGTTTTTGGTCGTTATCTTTTGTTGAGGGCTCTTAACTCATCTGAGCCAGTGAGCACTTAATCTATAGAGGGAGATTTATTAATCACCATCCAAATTTTTACAGTGTGTTCTACCCATGATTATGAAAAACTTTCACTATGGGACCAACTCTGAAATTTCGAAAAAAAAAAAATTGCTGTTTCATACAAAAGTTCAATACCTACTTGACCAAAATGCAGATTTTTTTTTCGTGATTTCAGAGTTGGTCCCATAGTAGTTGTTCGTATTCATGGGTAGAACACCCTGTAAAAATTTGGATGGTGATAAAAAAATCTTCCTGTATAGGTACTAATAATAAAGCTAAAGAGTTTGTTTGACTTTGAACACACTAACCTCTGGAACTACGAGTCGGACAAAAAAAAACTATTTGCATTTGATAGCCTTCTATAGGCTATATAAAATCGCGCTAGGACCAATAGGAGCCCAGCAAAAAGAAAAAAGTCAGAAAGAACGCTGAGCGCAAACGAAGTAATAGCGCGGGCAGGCGATGCGATGCGACGGAGTGGGTCGGGGGAACAAGAAATTTAACTTGGACGAAGTCGCGGGCAGAAGCTAGTCCATACTAATATTATAAATTCGAAAGTAACTCTGTCTCTGTCTGTCCGTCTGTCTGTCTGTATGTTACCTTTTCACGCCTAAACCGCTGAACGGATTTCGATAAAATTTGGCAGAGAGATAGATTGCATCAAGGGGAAAGACATAGGATAGTTTTTATCGACATACCTCGCGGGCAAAGCCGCGGGCTGAAGCTAGTATTATATAAATTGAAGGTAAGTCTGTCTGTGTTTCACGCTTAAAGTACTGAATGGCGGGGTAACAGCGTAACACACTATCAGTAGCAATGGGTTTAATTTTGAATTTTTGACAGTTCAACAACATACATTGCGTTATTTACATTGTTGAAGAGAAACATTTTTCGAACATATGAAGCAATGGATTAGCAATATCCTTCAAAATGAATCAGATTGAGATCGATAGTGTATTACGCAATTAGGGTGCAGGTTCCGAAAAAATTTGGCAAGGAGATATATGGCATCCTGAGGAAGGACAGAGCCTACTTTTTGTCTCGGTAGCGCGTTCTCGTGGGATAACTTCCAACATCCACGCGGGCGCAGCCGCGAGCAGAAGTTAGCACCTATTATTATACGTTGGCTTTGGTATCCATTTTAAATTTTGTTTCTTATTGTCGCTCGGGGTACGTAGCGAGGTGTCGGTGTTTTTGAGGAGAAACAAATGTTTATGTTGAACACTATTTATTGACTCACTCTTGAACTGTTCTTAGTGATAAAATGTTGATGGAATGTATGAATTCACCTGGCTAACGCGGTAGACAAAATAGCACTGAATATAATTTAATATAAAATAATAAGTAATAAAATTAGGTCAACGCGTTGCGCCGATATTGCAAAGGTGTTCGCTGAAAACACCGAACACTTATTTATTCAAGTTTGGCAGTTTTTACACTACAGGTGCCAATGTACCAGCTAAGACCTTTCAACCCTTGCCTTGTCTTCATGAGAAAAAACCCAAGACATGGACAAAGGATTTACTTAACTCAATAACTTTTTTATTTATATTATTGTCATCAAGAGGATTATATTAATAGGTAATAAAATCCTCTTGATGACGTAAAAAGTCAAATTATTTATTTCAAATAGGCACATAGGTATAAGGCACTTTTGAACGTCGAAATTTACAAAAATTATGCCCGAACATAGATACATAAAAAAAAACCTCGAAATTGAGAAACTCCTCTTTATTTGAAGTCTGTTATAAAAAAATAATAATTGATTCTAATCGCCCCTTCCAAAAGTTTTCAATTTTCATGTTCTTTTTTTTCGTATAATTATTTAAACGTCTATAAGTTGGTAGGTACATTTAATTTATTTACCTAACCAAAGCAATTTCATAGCCTCTCTTACCAAAACAAGGCTTAAAGGCTTGACTTTTCATAAGATTCTGCAAGCAAAGCGAAGATTCAACAAGAAAATAAAAGGCTTCTGTATTCTGTTATTGTATTCTTGCCTGCATCTGGAAAGCAAAGATGCTTCATATTTTATTACTGGCCTAGCCTCGTTGCTGCCTGATGAATAACACAATAAATTTCAGCTTTTGTTTGTACAATAGCTTTATTGTTACTGAAGACTGATTTTTCTAACGCTAGATTAATTTTATTGGAGGAATAATTTAGAATTTTTGACTGTTCTTCCATACAAAATCTGTCAGACGTCAATTTTATTCCACGAATAAAGATCATCTGTCCAATGAATAATCAGCCCTGAATAGAATAAACATTGCCTAGTCAGGGTAGCCTGCGAAATCCAAATTTTATAACGTTTTTTTTACAATTTTTAGTTCAGTGTCAGGTTGTATGATTTGCGGACGAGACAAATGAACATACATAACATAATCTAATTGCCGAAAGGTTAGGCAGGGGTGCACACCCACATTTCGCCATTCGCCATCAACCGGGCAGAAATCCAGACTCCGAGCTGCTACTGAGAAATTCCAAATAGAACCTAATAACACTTCGCATGACCCGGGAATCGAAACCAGGACCTCATGCTCAGCAGTACCGCTTGCGACCACTAGACTAACGAAGCAGAAAGACGAGATGACGTCTGTAAAATTTTCGCTAGTTTTTTTGCTTATATTATATTTTTGAGTATAGTTGAGTAACTATATATTTTGAGTGAATTTGAGCGTTTAAACCTTTCAAATCAGCCAACAACTTTATAGGAAGGAATAATGAAGAAGTCTAATAATAATAGTTGTCTTCCTCACCGTATTTCGGCCATAGCGGCCAACTCAACGGATACTAGCATTCGGCGCAGGAGATTACCTACAGTGCACAAGACGTGTGTGCGCAGACACAGGTGCCCTCTTCCTTCACTCTCATAGTACGATGAGACGGCACGCAATCAGACGCAGGACCAGAGGGCATCGCTCCGCTAACTTCCAAACTGCAAGCTGTTACTAAGAAATTCCTAATAGAAAAACCCAATAACACGAATCGGGAGCCGCACCTAAGACCGCTCAGCAGTAGCGACGGAGGAGTCTATAGAATAGGTATATAAAAAGCATATGACATGTATTAAGTTACTCGCGCGTCAATTATATCCTATTAAAGAAGTCTTGGGAAGCTGTACAAAATCTATTAGTATCAATACTTCAAGTTTAAACTTCCTGATTAAAAGGAAACCTTAAAACTGTTTGAAATAAAGGTCAATGAATAAATTAATTTGTTGTTTTCTATTCATTGGTTCTAGATATTACGATTGTCGAATAATATACGTATATACAGGAAGATTTTTTAATCACCAACCAAATTTTTACAGGGTGTTCTACCCATGAATACGAATAACTTTCACTATGGGACCAACTCTGAAAAAACGAAAAAAAAATCTGCTGTTTCATAAATTTTGGTCAAGTAGGTATTGAACTTTTGTATGAAACAGCTGTTTTTTTTTTCGTGATTTCAGAGTTGGTCCCATAGCGAAAGTTGTTCATATTCATGGGTAGAACACCCTGTGAAAATTTGGATGGTGATTAAAAAATCTTCCTGTATATGATACGAAATTCTTTAGCAAACTAAGATCACTGTTGGTAGAAAAATACAGCTATTATACATGACCGATAAAAATATAGATTGTATTATAGTGTATAACGGTCTGAGGGGCAATTCTCGTAAGTTTAAGATCGTTCACAGTCTAATCTCAGTCTCAATCAGAAATACCTCTAATTTCCCCACATTTTGGCACAGGCCTAGGCCTGTACCCCAGCCGAGAGGAGCTCCTCTCGGTGAGAGGGAGTGGGCTGTAATCTATCACGCGGGCCCAGTGCGGGTTGGTAGATAATGAGACATAAGTATACAATCATTAATTTTTAGGGTTCCGTACCTCAAAAGGAAAAAACGGAACCCTTATAGGATCACTCGTGTGTCTGTCTGTCTGTTTGTCTGTCTGTCTGTCCGTCTGTCACAGCCAATTTGCTCCGAATCTTATGGACCGATTAAGTTGAAATTTGGTACACATATGAATCTCTGTGACCCAAACACAGACGTGTAACGTAAATAAATGAGTTTTGAAAATGGGAGTCATTTTTGAGGGGTAAATAGACAATTAAAAAAAAAAGTTTCACAATCTGTACCGTGTGACATATCAAATGAAAGGGCTTACCGTGAGGATCTCAAATATATTTTTTTCATAATTTTAAAGTGAATTGTTTTAAAGTTATTTAAGACAATAGACGGAAATTTACCATTCCCCCCCACTTATCTCCGAAACAACTGAGCCTAAAATTTTTAAAAAAATACAAAAAATAGTTCTATACCTATAGATTACAGGAAAATTAATAAGAAGTCTATGATCTTGAAACAACATGGTATATTTCTCAATATTGTGCGTACAAACTTACATTTTCAGTTGGAATGTATGGGAGAACATGTTTTTCAACTACAATGTTAAGTTTGTTCTTGGGATAAATTCATTCCAACTACGGAACCCTTCATTGTGCGTGGTCCGACACGTACTTGGCCGGTTTTTTTATTTATAAATAATTACATCATGATAATTACTGTAGGCCTTGCAAAAGTATTTTTGATTTATCGTTCAACATAAATCATTAACGTGAATTTGTAATCGAATACAGCAATCCCGTTTCATATCGGTTTAATTTACAGTGTAGGTAACTTATACAACATTCGCAAGTTGTAACATTATTATTATTCTAACAAACCGATTCCAAGTTCAGTTACAAAACTGTGCAATAGGTAACTACTGGCATTGGCAATAACAAAGTGAATTATTAATATTTCACACAAAAAATACGGTTGACTCTTTTACAAACCACAACAGTCATGATAAGGACAGCATAAACCTGTTCAAAACCCTACCCCTTTCAACCCAAGCTTTGTCCAAAACGCGAAAGTGTTTTTACAAAACCCCATTATAATCCGCCCTGATTAAACTGTCTTGTTTATGTTATACGCTGCACACTTGGCCAATGAGGAGTAGGACCGAAAAAAGTGCAGCATTTTGACCGTCACTACACATTTTTTCATTTATTTTTATGGTTTGTACTCTCAAACTCTGTCAATTTATTTCATTGGGCCGGTTATTTAATCCAAGACTAGGTATATCGCAGTGAGGTATCCTTCGGCATGAGTGCGTGTCTAACGTGCAATTGTTTTACATGGACGTGATATCAAGTAAGCGAAGTAAACCGCGATCGCAAGATATCGCAGTGAGGCATATTCGGCACGTAATTATTGTCAACTCGGCCTGTCGCAGTCCACTGCTGGACATAGGCCCCTTCCAGGCTGCGCCACAACACCCTGTCCTCCGCCTTCCGCATCCAGTCTGTACCAGCCACCTTTTTTAGGTCGTCCGTCCATCTAGCTGGGGGGCGTCCCACACTACGCTAACGTAATTACCCTAAGTATTTGCAATGTTGGCAACTTTCAGAATGCACCTAGCACACCAGAGGAACCTCTAGCTCATGTTTTACGGTACTAGTTAAGAGTTTGTTTTATTTAGCAGTTTTTATAAGTTGCCTTAGACGTGGCTGTGCTGTGACATTTGATCCTCCGAGCGCGAAATTCTTGGACGGTGATCTTCTAGTGATAACTTTGTTGAGGATGTTGTCTTACCAAGCGGTATCGTATTATCTAGTAACTGCAGGGTTGTGGAAGTCAGATATAGGCAGTCGCTCCATGTAAAATATTGGTATTCAGATTCATCCGGTTAGACTGGCAGCCGACCGCAACATGTAGTTGGGGAAAAGGCAAAGGAAAGGAAAGGCTGATGATGATGAATTTTACTGAGGATACTCCAGAAATAAGCATCTGATCAAATTACCCTAAAATTTATACTGCGATGGTATTTAAACAACGTTAGATGTGATAATAATTATTGTTACTAGCTTTTGCCTTCGTCTGTGTATTTTGTATCTCATCTTTTTTTAATACAAAGATCCAGGAAGCGTGCTTATATCTTTCTCCAGGTCCCAAACTACGGTACCTAGGTATCTGTAAAATTTCATAACGATCGGTTCATTGTTTAGTCTTAAAAACATAACAGACAGACAGACACAGTTACTTTACATTTATAAATTAGGATAGATAGATGATATAACATAATAACGTCACATCTATGTAATTTTTCATAAAACTTATCCCATTGACCGCGATGCGGACGATTATTTTGAGCTCCTATTTTTTTTTATACTAAATAGACTTGTGCATAATAGGTTTGTATATATCACAAGCTAACACTTAAATATTATTTAAGTGTTAGCCTAACACTTAAATATTATTTAAGTGTTAGCTTGTATATTTTAATTAAGAATATTATGTATTATTCAAAATAAAATAAAAATAATTCAAAGTTAACAAAACCAGAATCCAAAGTTCCAAGTCACAAATCGACTGGTGTCACAGCGCGTGACATTTCAAAACGGTCGGAAAGAAAAGTTTTAATTAATAAAAACTTTTTAACAAAAAAAACAACCGACTTCCAACAAAACACTACAAAGTGAAAAATAACTTTAATTTCAGAAGTCGGTGTCGTTGGTTCTGCATTTTCGTTTTTTGACACCGACTTCTGAAATTAAAGTTATTTTTCACTTTGTAGTGTTTTGTTGGAAGTCGGTTGTTTTTTTTGTTAAAAAGTTTTTATTTTTCACTTTTGAGTTGTGGTACCTACCCCACACCAATTCGTATACCACTACTTGCTAAATATATAACAGTGACAGGAAGTTGTACAGAATGAGCTGTGATCGACCTTGGTAAAAAAAACTTTGCAAAAGGGCAAATATACGTCGCGCTAAGTCGTGTCAGAAGTTTGGAAGGTATCGTTTTGTCAGATTTGGATGCCAACAAATTATTAAAGCGACCACACGACGAGAGATCATTGACGGAAATAATGAGGCTACGAAATCTGTCTTCTGACAATCAAAGCCACACTTAATGTACCTACGACTCAAGGGCGAAGATCTCTTTGGCGTCTTATAAAACAGTCTTCAGCGGTTTCATTTTCGAGCAGTAGCCTTCGAAATAGCTTCTCGTATCACATCTCCTGTATCATGTGGTTCGCATTTACTCGATAAGCCCAAACACGGCTAGAATACATTGTTTTATTACGATGCTCCGGTACCTACCTTCCAGCTTCATAAGATCGGTTTGATGGTACCAGTTTCGTCAGAACTATTTATTTAAATTTGCTTCGTCATAGTCGCTTAACTATCTTAATCGAGATATCTTATCTCCACCCATGAAATACTTATAATCATTGAAGAGTTCCTGTGTCTATCTGTAGTCTCCTTCATCAGTTCCACTTCACCAAATTATACTTTCTGAATGCAAATGCTTGAGTTGTCGATGAAAATACCAGAATTGCTATATGTATGCCTATAATATTTGAGGAGTTCCCTTAATTCCTTATGGATCCCATCATCAGAACTGGATTTTGACAAAATGGGACCAATCTGGAAGTATATCCTTTTAAATAAAAAAAAAAAAATTCTAAATCGGTTTTGTAACATCATCTGAAATTGTCGTCTTGTTGTTTTTTCGCGGCCATCAACCAAACCTTGTTTTTCTAGTACAGAGTAGTGTAACAAATAAAACTTATTTGACATGCATATCTCTAAATGCAGTCCGAAATGAGTTATTAAGTAGTGTTATTTTACTGCAGCTAATTAAAAGTCGGAGTATAGGTAAGTGATGACTCTCGGACTCAAACACTTGAATCATCAATAGGTTTCATTTGATTTACACACTGTACATGCCTACCAAAGAGGATTTTCCTCGACTTTCATGGGATCCCTTCATCAGACTCTGACTTGGTGACAATGGGACCACCTCAAGAGCATACCGTTTCAAACCCTAATGTCAACTGCTCATCACCTGTTACAAAATATTGCTTTTCCCGATGCTGGGACGTTAATTGTTGAGGAGTTCTCTTGGTAAGAACCAGGAGAACTTGAGCTGATGGTGAAGTCACCATCAGCTCCACTTTACCATACGCATTGTGACGATCATAAATTGCTTAGCAACCATATTAAAGCAATCGAATCGCTACCCGTGAAATATTTTTCATTGAGTAGTTTCGATGGCCATCTGTGGTCTTCATCATCAGTTCCACTTCCCCAAATTATACTTTCTGAATGCAAATGCTTGAGTTGTTAATGAAAATACCAAAATTGCTATATGTATGCCTATAATATTTGAGGAGTTCCCTCAATTCCTCATGGATCCCATCTTCAGAACTGGAGTTTGACAAAAATGGGACCAATCTGGACGTATGTCCTTTCAAATAAAAAAATAATTTTTTAAATCGGTTCATAAATGACGGCGTACTGAGGTAACAAACATAAAAAAAAAAAAAAAATAAAAAAAAAAACATACAACCGAATTGAGAACCTCCTCCTTTTTTTGAAGTCGGTTAAAAAACAGTTTTAACAAAACTAACAATTTTGTTATACGAAACACGTAACACATCACGTTGTATGCCAAGTCAAAATGTTACACTCAATCTGCCTAGCCTTTTCCCAACTATGTTAGGGTCGGCTTCCAGTCTAACCGGCTGAATACCGAATACTAGTACTTCGCATGGAGCGACTGCCTATCTGAACTCCACAACCTAGTTACTAGGTAACACCCCTTGGCAATCAGACTTTCAGACTTCTGACTACCAGTAACGACTGTCAAACATCTACCAATGACAGCCGGCACTCTGATTGCGTAACATACTATCAATCACAATCAAAATCATTTTGAAGGATATGTATGTGTTTCACGCGCGCCTCAAAGAGATGTCAGCATCAGAGGAGGGGCCCATCAGCGCCGAAGCCTGCCGGGGCAGCGGGATTGTCCGAAAGGGTTACCACTACCCCGGAACATAAAGGGCTAAGGAAGGAACACGGATGGGTTTTAGTCAGTAAGAGTCTGACACTCCCGCTCCACCCAGAGCTTTGCTAATCCATTACTTCATATGTTCGAAAAAATTGTCTGCTCGACGACGTAGATAGCGCAATGAAAGTTGTTGATCTGTCAAAATTAAAGCCATTGTCACTGTTAGTCTGTTATACGTAATTACCCCGCTGGACAAAGTGAAAAAAAAACAAAAACAAACGCTTGTTTCTGAATCAATGTTGCACAATTTATCTCAATGAATATGAGATTTCATTGTTTTAGTAAGCTTCGTGTGGTTAAACAAGTCCATGGTACAAGAGAAGTTCATAGTTTAGGCCAACTATGAGTACTTATAGTCCAAATGAATGATGCATTAAACTGTTGGACACTTCAGACACAACCAAGGTAGATTTCATAATAAATCAAAAGTATTGTATTTGTATCATCATTAGTGTCCAAACAACGAAATAGGAATCATTAAAATCATTACAGATGTTACACTTAATTTTGATTTCTATCATGAGTTTCTTTCCAAGCCACGGAGGAGAAGAAAGAAGAGAATTCAAAATGTGACACTGTGACACTGAAATGGAGCACTTTCCATTGCTCCATTTCCGTGTCATTGGGATACACTTTTGATGTTAAAATTTCTATTCTGAACAGTGAACGAAACTGAACAGGCGGGGTAAATGGTTTTCATTTGGACAGATGAAAAACATTCATTGCGTTATTTACGTTGCTGAGCTGATAACATTTTTCGAACATAAAGCAATGGACTAGAAAGTGATTCAGATTGAGATTAATAGTGTGTTACGTAATTGGGGCGCTGGACACATCCATCCATACTAATATTATAAATTCTCTGTGTCTCTGTCTGTCTGTATGTTACCTTTTCACGCCTAAATCACTAAACGGATTTCGATAAAATTTGGCAGAGAGATATATTGCATCCCGGGGAAAGACGTGGGATAGATTTTATCGACATACCTCGAGGGCGAAGCCGCGGGCGGAAGCTAGTTATAAACATGTTCGTGGTTGTAATAGCAAAGAATATACTTGTAAGTGTGGTCATTTTTACTCAGAAATTACCACAGAATTTAAAACCTAAGCACTTGAAAAGTAGTCTTTACAGACATTCTAATAAATGTCTAAAGAAGGTCGTTTAATTTACATTCCTAGATTGACATACAGATTTTAATTTCATGATTTCGCCAAAAGCATTTTAATAAAACTTGGAACACTTTAAGAATTTAGGAAAGCGATTGTTTGAAGAAATGGTAGTATCCGAAGCAACGCTAATGGAATTCCATAAGACTTTAATTTGTTCTCAAGTATTCAGGGCCCCGATCAATTTTTCAGAGTGACTCGGTAATAGAACGAAAAAACACTTTGTATTGCTATTTGTGCCTTGTGTCACCCTATCACATTTCTTTCAATAAGGCCATTGCTGTCACACCCTCCAGTTAATACACAATAGCATTTATCGCACAGGGGTCCAAACTGTCAAACGTGTTTTAAAAGAGTATGTTTTATTGAAGACTTTTATGAGCATTATTATAAACAAAGACATCTCAAGTCATAACCATGTACTAGTGAATGTAACCAAATACCTTATACGATGGTTATTGAGAATTATGAGATATCTTTGTTTATTTTTAAACACATTAACTTATTTGTGAAAACAAAATAACAAAATTCTATATTAAAATGCCAAATATTGTTACATTTCGGGTTTACTATTGCTCGGCTATCTGCTTCATAATTACTTTGTTACCTTATTAATATACCTACCTAATCTAATATATGGAGAAGGGATTTTACTTTTATTGTTTAGAATTCATCATCATCATCGCTAGCCTTTTCCCAACTATGTTGAGGTCGGGTTAAAGTCAAACCGGCTGCAACTGAATGCCAGTATTTTACATGGAGCGACTGCCTATCTGACCTTCACAACCCAGTTATAGGGTTAATAGGATGGGACTTGGTAAGATCGATCGATCCATGCGGCTGTTATTACTTGGCTTATTTTATTGTTTATAATTCTAGATTAAAACATTTCTGCGCGAGCGCGACTATTGATTCTACTTCCATCATCAATGTTAATTTTTATTGCTCCATCACTGAATACCGTGCGTCAACCACTTTAGATTTAATAGCTGCGCTGACCGATGGATGTCACTGTGCGCTGACGTCACGTTTCTGAATCGCGGTGTTAAGATTCTCCGTGATTGAATGACCACCCCGATTTTTCAGTTGTTTGGTATCGCTTCTCGGCCTTTTGGCTAAGATCAAAGTGTAGTATCTGTTCTTTTCAGCTTAATATCTGAAAGTTCCCTCACTGAGGGACCAGTATATTAAACTGATTTTTGTAAGCTGACGGGATGTTCGGGGCTCGCTCCACTCCCGTCGCGGGTCGGCCCGGCATTGCAGTGCCGCCGGGATCGGCCCACATAATACCTTGTGACCCGTATACTTTTGAAAGTTGATTCTCTCTCTCTAAAAGATGAGTTACCATCTAATGAGTTATCTCATATTATGCATAATTATCTGTAGTTTTGTACGTGGCTGCTGTGCGTACTGCCGTACTGCGTATTAAATTAATCATGTGAACCATGTGTATATAATCAAAGATGTGAACTTACCAAAGACTTATTGGTGTAACACGTAACATTTGTTTTACACAATCATTAAAGTTCCCTACAAACACACTCCCACAACATAACATAATCAGCCTATAGTGTTCCCACTGCTGGAACACCGGCCTCCTTTCAGCGAGAGGGAGGGGGCCGTATTCCACTTCGCGGGCCCGGTGCGGGTTGGTAGTTGTCACATGTCTTCGAATTTTTGTTTCCGTTACCGTTTTGAGAGCAGTGGTGATGAAATAAATTACATTATTTTTTGAATGAGTTTTGTTGTAAGTACATCATAAAAATTACAAAAAGAAAAGCTCTTGAAAAACAACACTCTTTATGCAAAACACAAACCAAATCGATAAGTGCTAAACCCTTCACTAAAAGACATGCTAAAAGCTAGAATCTGTCTTTCCGAACAGACAAAAGATAAATCATTGGGATCGTTAAAAGATATGGTTGAGTCAGACAGTCGAGCGTAGTCTGAGCGAGCATAAGGTGAATATCTCTCGAACGTATCGTTAACGCCTTTTGTAGGTACAGCTAGAATTTGCAGAATATTATTCTAGACACGGCTTCACCTTTATTATGTCACAGTAATATACTAGCTTCTGATCTAGGATATTATGTGAAACAGGTAGGCAACAGCTGTAACCTATTATTTTATTTTTAGGGTTCCGTACCTTAAAATAAACAAAACGTAACCCATAAAGGATCATTTCGTACGACGGACGTCGGACGGATAATTGAGTGATCCAAATAAGGCATGGGTCTGCGTATCTGTTTAAACAGACAGACAGACGGACGGATTGACGGTCAACGAAGAAATCCCAGAAGGAGATCATAGAAGACGCGTTTCTGAGAAAAAAGGGTCGTGACAGACAGACGTCTATCAAGACCCTTTTCTTATGATCGCGTTTTCACACAATCTAGTGTATTAAACATATTCATAAATTTATATCAGATACGTTGGTAGACGGTCCCTTGGAGCTCTAAAAAATCAAGTTTCTAAACCGAGGCTGTAAAAAAATACGCCCATTTATGCAACATTGTTGATCCCGGCAGATAAATCAAAACCTACATAATTATTTTTTACCTAATTTTTTTACCGTCTCAAAATTTTTACAGGGTGTTCTACCCATGAATATGAACAACTTTCATTAAGAGACCAACTCTGTAATCACGAAAAAAAAGTCAGCTGTTTCATACATTTTGGTCTAGTAGGTTTTGAACTTTTGTATTAAACAGCAGATTTTTTTTACAGATCACCTTTTTATTGGATTTTGAAAATTTAACAAATGAATACATGGAATCATCTCGAAGTTTGTCCCTCAGGTAGGTAGGTACATCAAGATTCAAGTGCAAAGTGCATCAAATACTAAAATTATCACATATCTACCTTCCTATCTACATACATTTTGGGTTCGACAGCCGCGCCCTGGGAAATCAGCCTAGAAGTATCGAGTAAAAAGATTACCTAACCAGCCAGGCCAGCCATCCATTTAGGTAGTAACCTAACCTGGCTGGTTAGGTAATCGTTTTACTACGGGGTAGCGTGTATATATTCTTATATAGCTCGATATCGATGAAAGAGATACGGACATTTTGTTGAATAATTTCAGTGCAAAACCATATTATTCTGGTAAAGGTCTACTTAACACTAAAAATAAGTATGGAAGACTACTGTTACACTGTAATTGTAACTAAGACTTGTATCTCAATCAAATTTCTCAATACTCAGTAACTGAAACATTAAATTGAGATGCAAGTGGGGAACTAAAGTCTACTAAGGATGCTCGCGAAATCCTACTTAGGTTTTTTTTAGGTCAATGTCTGGTTGTATCGCTCATTTGGAGAAACATCAACGTAAATGTATTTTTTCCCAAAAATGAGTTAAATATGCCAAAAGACTTTTTCGTATTTACGTTAGGAAAGCACAGTCGTAAAAAAAAAAAAAAAAAGTATCAGTTGATTAAAATTTGATCATCATCAACCAAACCAGCGCGTTGTGGATGGTGGTTCCCTTTCACAGATAGGAGGTCTGCGTCCCAGCAGAGGAAACATTATAGACTAATTATGTGTAATGTATATAATAATTTTAATTCTACTTGTAACGGAACAGAATCTAATTCTGTTGCAGGCCATTCCACTCCCTGTGGTAAACATTTACGTTGTCCTAATTTATGATTATGAACTACGTCTGTTTCATCCTAAACACGTTTTATTTATTCATTTAGAATGGTTTTCCTCATTACCTTTGTGTCATGTTTTCAGTTAAAAACCTCCCAACGCTTGGTTATTCAATTATTTAGTCCCGTGCTGAGATTAAATCTCAGCGTTAAGCCACTCGTTTTGCCGGGGCAGCGGGATTGTCCGAAAGGGTTACCGCTGCCCCGGAACATAAAGGGCTAAGGAAGGAACACGGATGGGTTTTAGTCAGTAAGAGTCTGACACTCCCTTCCGCTCCGCCCAGAGCGGGAGGGGTCATTTGATGATTTCCCATCCTAAAAAAAAAAAAAAAAAAAAAAAAAAAAAAAGCCACTCGTTTAACTTTTAAAAGGTCAAAGTTATCTTTACACTTTATTAAGTATGTCATTTATATCAGTGCTTTCGTTTCAGTAGGGTTCATTTTTAAGAGTTATATTTCGAGTAGTTTCGTTTCGAGTTATAAGTGAAAAACTGAAAGAAGTTCAAAAGAGTCTGTCGAGGTTTTTCGAGCACCACGCAGTCAGCACAGGTCTTTCGAAGCTGCAAACTGGGTTTTACACTACTTAATATGGTATATATCCTAACCACTAGGTTATGCCCGTGACTTTGTCCGCGTGATATTTCACCCTCCCCATTCACCTTCTTAGGGGTCACATTTCGAAAAACCCTTTCTTAGTGGATACCTACTCTTCACAAAGAACACACCCTCCAATTTCACGTCTCTAGGACCAGCGGTTTAGGCTGTACGTTGATATATCAGTCAGTCAGGACTTTGAATTTTATATAGGTACATACATGACATATATCACGGGTTTTTTTTTAAGAATGGGAAATCATCACATGTGCTGTGGGTTGAGCGAGAGGGAGTGTCAGACTTTTACTGATTAAAATCCATCCATGTTCCTTCTTTACCCTTTGCGTTCCGGGGCCACGGTAACTCTTTCGAACAATCCCGCGACCCCGGATATATCACGGCTAAGAGCTTAAGAGCGGCTGCACCTATTTTTAGCCGGGTACAACTAGGTGCAGCCGGCCACATGCGGTTCGTGTGTACTTCGGGTGACATCGGTTGCATGGTTGCGGTCGGTCGATAGGCGACGTAGGATACAAGAGCAAGCGAAAGGCACCCCGTGGTTAAGTAACTTTAAAAGTTTAAATCCTTTATACAGAAATAGGATCCTCGACGTAGGATCAGCCCCTAGTTGTACCTGGCTAAAACTAGTGTAGCCGCAATTCGACTTTTTTTTTTAACTCTGGCATCTCGCAGTTCATCCTGTATGAGGATGGCTAATGCTTAACCGGACTTTCCTGTGGATGCCTTAAATTAAGGCCTCCAGCCAGGGCAACAATAAACTTAAAAACTAAGCGCTAAGGGCATCCCCTCACGGGGTTCGGGCCTCCGACGGCTCAGGGCGTCGCTGGAAGAGGACAGCAATGGACAGGCTGGATGAAATTGCTAACCCGTCTTGAGCAAGCCTGGTGACCATAGATATAAGAAAGATTTTTTTTATATTTCTATGGTGGTGACCAATTGGGTCGTGCCTTCTTTTTATGAGAAGAGGCTTTTGCCCAGCAGTGTGGGAGTAGGGTGAGATTATTAAACAATCTTGATATTCATGGCAACACCGTCTTAACCATTTAGTTTTTAGTGTTGTGTGTGTGTGTTTAGTGTGCGTTGTGTTGTTTTAGTGTTTTCTTCCCCTTGCTAATAAACGTTGTATAGCATCAGCAGTGCGATTCTGTAACCATCTCACCGTGAAAACTTAGTTAAAGTGAGCGTAGAGTGAGCTGTCATTAGTGTAAATCCATAAAGCATCAGATGGAATGACAGCTCACTTCACCTAACTTCTCACAGTGAGATTCTAACAGAATCGACCGGCTGTACCTACAGTTACACAATGCTTTGTCTTCTTTTTTCGAAAGTCAAATTACTGACCACTGAAAGGGAGAAATCTGTGTGTTTCATCCATCTGATATGATACATAGAGTTACCTTAGAAGTAAACTAACTAACAACATTAGAAAAGCTGTTGATTTGTTGATTTTGTATAAATTTTTCTCTTCTATTTTCCTTTGAAAAAACCCACAAGCGCACTACATAGATATTTATCTTCTTAACCTTAGCAGTTGCTGTATCGAAGCGATTCCAATCTACCTATGCGGGTACTATTGACCTAAACCGTCTACTTGTATCATAGTAGCGTGTCTGGTTGTGAAATAGTTTCCTACCCATAAAAGAAGTTGTACAAATAAATATGTGCTTTTGGAAAAAAAAGGATTACCAACTTTTTTTGAAACGAGGATGTTGAAAAAAGTGTGTTTTTTCTATTTCGTGTAACTTGTTAGGAATGTGGGTATAGGGATTTAAAATTTAAAAAAATATAAATCTAGTGTCGTATAAAAGGAATACACGATTCAATTATTTTTTCTCAATACAATAAAATTCCATAGTTACTTATATCTATTTTTTTACTTTTTTCGACATCACGGCGTAAACGCTTAAGAGTTATTCAATGGAATTTATTTTAAAATATAGAGATTATCATATCAACGTTTATTCAAAGTAGCTTTAAATTTAATTCATTTATTTAGTTAAAAAGGAGTAAATTCGTTTTGGCACATACGTTGTTTTATTCCGAGCGCACCCACATTATGGCCATCTCTCTTCTTTTGAGTTTCAAAAGTAATTGCATCAATTTCACTCGCTTAGTAAGTTTTCGAGGATTTAAGATTTTCGAAGTAGGCCCTTTAGAAATCACCATGTAACGAAAAAACGTTATGCCCCCTTCATACGGTTTTCTCTCTCTCTCTCTCTCATTCTTTTTTTATTCCTTACATGGTATAAAAACAAAGTCGCCGAAATGTCTGTACGCGCATAACTTCCGAATGACTTCACCAAACTGGATTTTTTTTTTTTGTTGTGTTCGGTATTTGCCAGGATAAGGGTTGTATGAAAGAAAATTTCACCCGTGCGAAGCAGGGGCGGGTCGCTAGTATATAATAGAAAGAGATTTTCATGGTTTTGAGGGTGCTACAGTCGATAGTGAGGTTAAAATGAAAATTCTAAATGGCGACGACTTTGACTGACCTCCACAACCCAGTTGGTGGTATCGTATTACCCAGTGGGTAATACGATACCCCTTTGTAAGACTGGTTGTCAGACTTTTCGGGCTTCTGACGACCCGTAACGACTGTCAAAGATCCACGAATGACAACCGGGCTAACGACGTAACGTGCTTTCCGAGGCACGGAGGGGTATTGGTGTGTGATGATGGTCACCTTTCCACGGACCAACAGCGGCAAGCGTAGCTTAATCTTGTCGATGGACCCGTGCGGCTGTTATTATTTAAAAACGCAAAGAAACGTTTTCATGACTTCGCAGTATGAAATACCCAAGTCGAATGACACATACTGAAAATCAAATAAACTTTTATCCTATTTAATTTTCTCGCTTTAAATTCAAAGTGAAAAGCAGAGTGTATAACTCGCATAAACCAGCCATTTTATGCACTAGTTCTATAATCTACTATTCAGAAATAGCCTGCCATAAACCGCTCTAAAAAGTAATAGTGTTTTTTTACGTGTGCCTTACAACGACTAGTAATTTATTCAAACATAAGAGTACCAACGGTGAGGACATTACAGTGTAACAGACTTCTCGTTTACAAGAGTATAAAAGGCGATGAAATTGTGAAGAAAGGCATTTGCGAGATCATCTCGTTTCAAATTACGTAGCAAATTGTTACAAGCAAAGATAAGAGACTACTAACTGTTGATGAATATGCTGTACACCTGTTTAAATCTGCGGGATAACTGCTAACTGAGGGTATATTCCACTGGGGGACAGCGAAACAACTTTGAATTTTTTTTCTCGTTGTCCACCACTTCATGGTTTGAATTGGCCGAATCTGTTCCAAAACCGAATCGGGGCACCCCCGACTTCACGTAGTCTTTTGGCTGCTACCCCTAGAGTGTATATAAAAACCGGAGGCGCGAAGGTGAGCATGGGTGCCTATCCTTTGTTACGTAAGAGCGGAGGGGTTGCACTTCCCGCATCGCCGGAGATGTTGCAGAAGCAACTTTAAAGTGTTTTGTGGTTAGGTTACAATAATTTGTCCCCAAGTGGTGGACAACGAGAATAATTTTTAAAAGTTGTTTCGCTGCCAGTGGTAGCCAAACAAGTGGTGGACATCGGGAATAATCATTAACTGAGCAGTAGTGGCCCAGTGGTAACGGCCATGGCTTACGAGTTGTAAGTCGTAGGTTTGAACTCAGACAGGCGCTAATTTGTGTAAATTATTTCATGACATTTAGACTTTTTATCCCGAAATTCCCAAGGGATCGAAACTTATGCGGGTGAAACCGCGGGGCACTGCTAGTACACCTATATATAACTTTATTACATAATAATTATATCCATAATTGGTACTGTTATAAGCCGAGCGAAAAAATAACGACGTATGGATTTGATGTTTTCAAAACACAATTATATTGCCAGTATTTTCTTTTATCGAATATTGTCGTCCCAAATGGGATGTATACATATAACATTACAATTTCAACACAAACATTTTTCATACATAATTGGCAAGATACCAATTCACGACTATCAAGCATTGAGAATCGAACAGAGCGCATCCCACCGCGTCAAAAAACCATACTGTTGGATTTTCAACATGCGGCGTAAAGCGTTGCGTTGAAAATCCAGTGCGCGAAAAAAACCCGTCACGAAGATATTTTTACGTTCGTGCGAACGTTGGCTTAAAAGAAAATGAGGTAAAAGATGAAGATAAATTATTTAATCTACTTACGATTCATTGAGTGGCAATTACTGACACTCAATTTAATACTCCTCGTAAAAGATTAAGAATGGTCCCTTGTGAACAATTAAACCAATGCTTTCTTTCGTGTAAACGGTGAATTAAGGGGATGAGGGATGATAATATTTAAAGAGCATTCGTGGCCCAGTGGTAACGGCCGCGACTTACTAGTTGTAGGTCTTAGGTTCGAACCCAGAAAGGCGCTTTACTTTACCAGTCGACAGCGATGCGGATGAATTTTTCGACGCTATATTTTAGTTTTTGTATAGTTTTAGTTAAGTTAGGATTAAAATTTGTTATTTTTATATATATACTTATTTTAAATGAAAGTCGCTTTTCGTGTCTGTCTGTGTGATCGTGCTATTCTTCTAAACTACGCAACGGTTATTGATGCGATTTTTACCATCATTTAGAGCAGTGTACACACGGGGACACATCAAGCTAAACGTTTCCAGTTTTAGCTGACCTCGCATTGTATAGGTTTTTCGTACAATTAGAAGTCAGCATATACTGGTTATGTATAGCTTGATATGTAGCCATGCGTACTTTTTCATATAATAATTATAATAAAGAAATCTCAATGTTTTTCAAGTTGTAACTTGTGGTTTTTTTTTACCAGTCTAAAGATCTCTCTCTCTTTTTAAACTAGTGAGTTTAGAGGGGCCTTCCACCTAATTAAACACTTTACTTAATATTACATACAGGGGCCCGTGGCTAAATAATGACAGCCGCACAGGTCGATCGAGCAGGTTGCTTGCCGATGTTGGTCTGTGGATGGGTGACCATCTTTACATACTGTGACCCCTTCGTGCCTCGGAAAGCACTTTAAGCCGTTGGTCCCGGCTGTCATTCATGGATCTTTGACAGTCGTTATGGGTAGTCCGAAGCCCGAAATTCTGACAACCAGTCTTACCAAGGGGTATCGTATTACTAAGTAACTGGGTTGTGGATGTCAGATAAGCAGTCGCTCCATGTAAAATACTGGTATTCAGCTGCATCCGGTTAGACTGGAAGCCGACCCCAACATAGTTGGGAAAAGGCTAGGCAGATGATGATGACGACTTAATAATTTACATGCGTAATTAGGTGAAATTCTGTATGTTTACAAGTGATTAATTTATAAAATCCATCTATTTTGACGATAAAGAATCTTTTACTAGCCAAACAATTGACCTTAGCATTTGTTAAATTCCATTTCACATTTGGTTTTAAAAGAACTTCTAAACATTAATTTACTTCAAAGTTTTAAGTAAAAAGCCTCGAAAATCTAGTCACCAAGTGAAAAACGTCAATCTGCCAATCTAATAGGCTTGGCTGACAACTGTGCTGGCAACCGTAATATGTCTGCCGCTGTCATTACAATACAAGGTTATTCAATAAGCTGTGTTTTGCCGCCTTTCCCTCGTAATGAAATGTAATAAAATTGACAAATAAACGTCGTCTGACATATTGCTTTGTGTGTGGCTTTGAAAATGTCAGGGTTAACATTTTTTATGAATACTCTTTGATGTGTCTATGTTTTTTGATCATTCAATTTCTACCCCATCTAAGAGGCTCTAGCAGAGCAATTGCGTAAGTCACTTAACTGCCGCACTTCCAAAAAATTAATCAATCAAAATCAAAATATTTTGTTTCACATAAACCTACATGGGCACTTATGAAACGTCAGAAGCTAGGTGCACGGTTCCCATTGGTCCTAAGAAGAAGAACCGGCAAGAAACTCGACGGTTACTCTTTTAAAAATAGTTGGATTTTAGAATGTTTTCAAGAGGCCTGTCAACAAGTACCAGGTACTTGATAATATAAAAAATCATCTATAGATCTAAAGTATAAAAGGCCTACAAAGTTCTCACATTTACAAAATTAGAATCCATCAGAAGGATAAAGTAAATAATAAAATTTAAAAAACCTACTAAAACCAAGTGATATGATTGCCATTACAACCACTAATAAATCACTAACATTAATGATGTTGGCACACATTTCAAGAAGACTGATTGTCATATGTTTGATTTGCACACATTTCAAGAAGACTGATTGTCATATTTTTGACTGAAAGCATTACAACTCTGAGTTCCGGGGTCTCACTGGCAAAGCCATTCATTTTGACAATTCTACAACATTCATTGCGATTTATGTCGTCGAACAGATTAATATTTAATCGCTTAATCACTGCACCGGGATGGAGCGATTAAAACATAATATTATGTATGAAGCAGATCTTTGACAGTCGTTACGGGTCGTCAGAAGCCCGAAAGTTTGACAACCAGTCTTACCAAGGGGTATCGTATTACCCAGTAACTGGGTTGTGGAGGTCTGATAGGCAGTCGCTCTATGTAAAATACTGGTATTCAGCTGCATCCGGTTAGACTGGAAGCCGACCCCAACATAGTTGGGAAAAGGCTAGGCAGATGATGATGATTATGTATGAAGCAGTGGATTAGAAATTTTCTTCAAAATCCTTCGGACTGTGATTGAAAGTGTGTTGCGCAATTGGGGTGCATGTACATTCCTACCTACACATCAAACGGTATGTTGTACAGACACCAGCACATCAAGCTATTACAATCTGTCAAAATTATTTAACAGATTTCAACTATATCGCTAATGCAAAGCATGCATGCTGGTTCAAAGCTGATTGGGAAAATTTTACAGTTTCGGTTAGCTTGATATGCTGGCGTCTGTTCCCACCTGGAATACCTTATGAAATGATAACTACCTTTTAGACTCAAGTTCTACATAAAAGGTCTTCTAAGAGAACTAAGAAATGTCAAGAACTATAAGTGCCCCCTTTCTCATTGTAGTGAGACGATAAGTACGTAGGCAATCAAAGCATTTGATTTACGATTTATAACATAAGCCCAAGTTCGCACGGGCGATTTTTTCCACGCGAAGATTAGCGCATAAAGTTGAAAAATCCAGAAGTGTATATTTGTGACGAGCTGGGATGCTCTATGTTGGATTTTCAATGCTGGGCTTAACACCGAGAGTTGAAAATCCAGTGCGCTTTAAGATCCCGCCGCGATGTTTTCATTTGTCCGTGCGAACGTTGGCTAAGATCACGCCTCTATTCCCTGACAGGTAAGGCAGGGGTTTAAGTACCTTTAGCACATAGGAGGCCATATTGCCATGAACCGGACACAAATCCAGACTCGGGCTGCTACTGAGAAATTCCGAAACGATTTATAGAAAGTACATACAGAAATATTTTTAAATAAAAAATACATTGCAGGTCAAATCAATCAAATTAAATTAAACAGGTATTAAAACTGTATTTATTTAACTGTATGTATTTCTAAAATATTATAAAGATAAGAGATTTTATTTTTTGTATGATCGTTTGTTACGCTTTCACGCTAAAACGGCTGAACGGATTTGGATGACATTTGACACATGGATCCCTGATGGGTCACATTGTGACCTGGATTACGATACCTTTTAACCGGATATTCCCACCGGATAGAGACTTATGCGGGTGAAACTACGGTTCGCAGCTAGTGTGCAATAAAATGGCTTCCACGACTGGCGAGATGTACAGTCGAACAAGCTATTTGGTATACAGGCAAAAATATTCATCTTTCCACTACACTGCCAATATTTACTTTTATTTTGTGCGTTATAACTTTTTTAGCTTATGGCATTCTTAATAGAGTGGTGTAAAATAATTGACTACTCAGCACACTCACACCTATGTTTAAAAGTAGTCGCAAGTTAGCTGCCTTTATACCAAATAGCTTGTTCGACCGTACCTTCTTGAATGTATAGCAGAGCAGCCTAGGTAGCTCCGCTACCGCCTTGTTGCCTGGGTTAATATTTTAACCACATTATCTATTTACACGTGAAACTATCAATGAATAACTAAGTTTGCGCAACTAGTTTCGTAATATTATGTAAATTCGGTTTTATGCACAACTCGTGCGACTAAACTAATCTGTGTTCGCGATTTAGTTTCCAAACATGCAAATAAATATGTGTTTTTGGAAAAATAACTTTAATTCTTACGCAGTTTACGCTACAACTTCAAACATTTTTATTACTTTTTCAATAGTACCTACTACTCATATTGAAATCAACTTAATCTTCACTACAATAATGTTGATATTTGCTTAAATTTAATTAACATCAATTGGTAATATGGATTTAAATAGACCTTAGACACTTCCCTGGAATGTCTCTCCCCTGCTTAACCTCGCGGCGGGCGCCCCGCGTTCGCCTTGTGCATTCAGCAGCAATAGCATGTTTGTGATGTGGCGTCACAGGGAGGTTCCTAGTTAACTCGCACGGATAGTAGTTCGTGCCGGTACGGGAGAAGAATAATAATTTGAGTAAGTATGACTTATGAGCAGGGTTTAAAATACCGGTTTTTTTGGGAACCAGTGCCATTGGCTTGGGTATTATACCTACCGGTACCAGAGTAGTACCTACCTGTATTATTGGTATTTCAAATCAGTACCGGTACTGTACCGATACCGAGCAAATATTTACATAAGTTAGAGTGAGAAAACAGATATTGTAATTAAGTAAAAAAAAGATAGTTAATAGGCATTAGAAAAATAACTTCAAGGTTGCCATAATATGAAGTCTGTGGTACGCGCCGGGTACCTGAATTTGGTACCGGTATTTGTTAGATGAAGTATGTATCGGTACCCATCTGGATCCGGTACCCAGGTACCGAAATGGCAAGAACCGTTAGGTACAGTATGTTGGGGTAAGTTCGGCGCTGGGGTTAGACCGTACGAATCCAATTTCCAGATAATTTGGCAATATTTGACTACTTTAAGTATGGATTAAGACTTAAAACGTCAACCCCATTTTATGTCCCAACAAATCACTGTCCATTCCAAGGTTGCTTGAAAGAGATCGCCGAAAGCGATAAGGCCGCCCATTGCACATTTTAGTGTTCAATCTTTTTTTTTTATATGTATTTTTGTGGTGTAGAATAGTATAATAATATATGTAAATAATTATTTTTCAAAACTTCAGCACCAATTCTTCGCTTTTGTAAACTTGACGGAGCGAGATTTTTCATTAAGTATGTGTGTACTAAAGCGGGTTTACTTCCAAATTAAAAACTTCGGCTCTGTAGTTCAACATCAAATTAGGGAAGTTTTCATTTATAAAAAAAAAATCGTTTGTTAGCCTTACAGAGGAGAAGTTTGAACAAGTCGCTGTTAAAAACCGCTTCATATTAATTACGGTTTTTTTTTAGCTCGGCTAAGGAGCCGGTAATTTTTATTTAAACATAATTCTGGCTCAGATAATTAAAAAAAAATTGTGTACCTATAATTATTTGCTTTTCCATGCAACACTTCTTTTAACTGATGTTATTTTATTTTATGCTAGCTGGTAATGTTACTGTTTTTATACTTGTTTTGACGTACTTAGTGTGATTAGGAATATATTATACTTAAATATAATGTGGGCGTCCAAGCAAAAAGGGTCCAGTTCTCGGCATTTAGTATCCGAGATACTCGCAGTTTTGTTAAGATGGGTGAAAAAAATGCATTTCGCGATTTTAATTGTTATTAATTAATGCTCAATTATGTACAAGTTCATTCATTAAATGACTTTAAATGATGTTTTTAAGTACCTATCAGAAATTTTAAGAGAAACGTCAAATTTTTGGGAGTAAACTATTACGTTTTACTATCGCGTTTTAATTAATTAACGGATTCGACTCTTACTCTTGAACCATGTTCTTACGATGGCGTCATGCATTATTCTTTCGATTTTGTCCAACGGATACATTTACTGTATAGCTCTCAACAAACCGGGCAACTGTATTTATTGACAGGATTTAAAGTCAGTTTATTTGGTGTTGCTGCAGAGCCATTGAAAAAATTCGAACTGTAATTCTTGAATCCTGTGCTAATTTCACAGCTACATCATTTTTTTGAAGCAAAAAAGATGTCGATGTCACGCAGATACCTAATTGTGATCATCTCCCGACATGTATTTCGGTCTATTCTAAAAACTTCAAGAAATGGGAATGTAAAGGCTCCTGCAAACAGGCGCGACATGCGACGCGAATCGCACGCGACGCAAAGGCACCGCTCGCGATTCGCGTCGCGTGTCGCGCCTGTTTGAAGGAGCCTTAACACTGACCTCTAATAAACAGCAGATACTTGTATAATATAGGTCAGTGGAAAGGATGTCATTGCAGCCGCTGTTCAAGCTTGTCCGAAAACAAAATCAATAGTAGCTGTTCTTATGGTGATGGGGCAAATTTTTTTCAACCTGATTGTGTAACCATTGTCCAACTTCTGCATTTCTGTCATTTTGAAACGAATAAAAATAATAGAGGGCACATGTTAGGTTACGAAACATAATTATTATGTTTAAACAATTTGTTTGCTCGACAACGTAAGTAACGATTTATTCCGGTCTGATCCTCTGAGTCCCCCCCTCCACGATCCCCTGCTAGTTCTTCTTCTGTTTTGAAATCTTTCTTATCCAATTTTATCTAGGTTTCTCTTTATGACAGGTAAGTACAGTCAAGAGAAAATAAACGTTTCATATTTTACAAAATTAAAAACGATTTTTTTTTTAATTTCCGGTTACCATGCGTGCTCGATGGGATTGAGGCCACAGCAATACCCGAATGTTTTCCTTTGCCAAGTAATGAATTTTGTTAAACTGCCAAATTGAAAGCCATTGCTACTGTCAATGTGTACTGTCGCTGACCATTCTGAAGATAAACACCAACAAGCAACAGTTTCTAATTATAACATCTCATAATAATTTATTACAGCCGTCAACGATATCACATTCCTCAAGTTTGAGAGCACTGGAAACTAATAATTACGAACGAAATTACTATATTAACTATTCCCTCTGTGAATACGAAGGCAAGTGATTCATCATAGACCTCCCACCAAGTTATCAGCGATAATTATACGTACGTATTATTGATATACTCGTAACTTCAATCTGCCTAGCTTCCCAAGTATGTCTGGGTCGGCTTCCTCCATTATCCAGTTACTGAGTAAGACCCCTTGGTATGGCCGGTTGTCAGAATTTTGGGCTTTAGACTACCTGTTAAACTACTGTCAAAGAACCATGCATAACAGCCGGAACCGACGGCATAACGTCCTTTCCGAGGCACAGTGGGGTCTTGATATGTAATTGATATTCACCCATACGCGAACTGACCGCTGCATCCGTGAGACTGTTATTATTTAGACAGAGCCTCTCACAAATTGACTTAAGTATAAAGATTGTTTGAGTATTTACCTAATTAGTTTTGAAAATTTTAAATATTTGTTCTTATAGGTTGTTATTAAAAAAATATCGAATTATAACGAAAGGTAGGTATGTGATTAAACCCATTACTTACCTATACATAGAGTTTTATCTGCCAGATCATGATACCTAGAGACAAATTTTTATTCCACGAAACTGCAATGCAAGAATGAACATAATTAAAACACAAAATAAAGAACGAAAAATTAATGAAAAATACATTAATTATGAGCGTATACGGTTGCACCATCCGTCAAACAATTTCAATTTAGTAGCAAATCAAATAACAGTAAACAAACATTATTATCAACTCAAATACTTTAATAAACTATGTGACTGTCACACTCAGTGGTAAACTATGTAATGATACATTAATTTAATTACTAAAACATAGCATTTTCAACCGTATTACCACTGAACAATTAATGTTTAAAGTTTCCTTTATTACGAAGTTATTATTGTCACCAAATAGTTTTTCCTTAATAGAGTCACTGCAGGAATAATGAAGCTCAGTATATAGCTAATATGCTCGGATTTACACGTTATTCAGCAAAATGGAGTTTTACAATTTTTTATTAATTATATTAAGTGTTGTAACTAGTGCTAGTTCTAAAGCTTTTACTATTATTTCTCCTGATTTAACTGAGGAAGTTCCGAAAAGTAAGTACTTTAATATTTTTTTATTAATACATACATTTATGTTGATGTACTGTTTCTCAATACTCTCTCTAAAGTTTGCCCGACCCTGTTACATGTTTGGTTCTAACCATAGACAATATTACTATAAAATGATAGACATCACTTTAATATAAATTCTAGTAAAGATTTTCGAAACAGAATCAGCACAATCGATTATGGGTTATGTCTATTTTGATGTGGAAATCCAACGCCCATAGCCGTAATGCCATCATTAATTTAATACCCCAAAGGAGAACAATCGTGTATTAATTAAAATTTATTATTCTTTTGGTAAAGTGTTAAATTACCTATGTAATTACACAAACAAGTCGCTTTTTCCCTAAATCATCACCGTCACAATAAATAAATTATACTTACAATAACGGAATGGAAAAAAAAAATTAAAAATATACACCAGAATTTAATGATTAGATATAGTAATTAACAATCTATATTTAATTTCAGGTTTATCTCGTTTCAAACGAGACATTAACGATGGTTATATGGCGAACTACGTAATATTACCGACATACTCTATTTATCTTATTGGATTCTCAATGTTTTTCATGCTGTTGGCCATAGTTATTCTAGCAGTGGCGTTATACTTAGCTTTGAAGAAGAAATCGATTTTTGCATTTAATGGTACCAATAAACAATATATCAGGCAAGAGTCAACAGGAGTTACACCATTGTACAGTACCAATTACGAAGAACAAAACAAAAACAATGGAAGCACACTAACTGTGAACAGCGGCATCATAGAAATAAGTGAACCCAGAGTTAGCGACCCAACATCACAAACCCGCCTTGAAGAATCCAAAATCATTTTTGCCAAGAGACCTCTAAAAGCGATAGTACCGGTAATGCATAAAGGACAAATGGACGCAATATGTAAAGAAGTATTGAGAAAGGTGCAGAAAAGTGATTCCGCAAGTTTCAGGGATCTGAACGACCTCTTAAAGTTTGAAAA
Organism: Gortyna flavago; assembly: GCA_963669345.1. Taxonomy (NCBI): domain Eukaryota; kingdom Metazoa; phylum Arthropoda; class Insecta; order Lepidoptera; family Noctuidae; genus Gortyna; species Gortyna flavago. The sequence goes on from OY770144.1 coordinate 5,808,494, forward strand.
AAGGGACGATAATTTTGAAATTAAGAGTGAGGATGTAAAAGAATCTGAAAAAGAGGATAAAAACGAAGAAAATGCAGAATTTAAGGTTGAGTCACAACTGCAGTTCAAACTAAAAAAATCTGGAGTCAAAACGGAAACTCAAAAGGAATTTAAAACAGAAACACAAACGGAAGATAAAACAGAAAAACAAAACGAAACTAAAATCAAAGATGAAAAGATCAAAGAAACTAAGAACAAAACAAAAAACAAACGCGTAAGTAAACCCAAACCTGATAAAATTGAAGACATACAAATTGAAGTAAATAAAGTAGAAAGTGACAAAAACGAAGATGACAGCAATGTAGACGTCGTATATGATACAGTTCCTAGTCCAATCAGATTCAGGCATTCTGGTCCTGTACCTGATCACGGTCTATATGATACCGTTCCAAATTCAATAAAATATAGGCACTCTGGCCCTGCACCTCGCTATTTGGATCAGTCCTTTTATGATACTGTCGCTAGTCCACAAAGAGTTAGACATCCTAGCGCAGAAACTGACGATGATATCGATGATCTTTACGACCATCCGCCGACCAGACGAAGCCAATATGGCCTGCCTACAAATGTGGTACAGATGGACCCCGAAACCCAGTACTTAATGCCAATTTCATCAGAACATACAGATTCATGTTATGTAAACGCCAAGAACAATCGACATTCATTTAAATCGCCATAGTCAACAAATGTGTTCTACGGACTGACTTTCCATTTATTTCCAATGTTTTAGGGGGTTACTTTCACCCCTGGAAGATTACTCTAAAATAATCCTCATGAATAACAACCATTTACTAAGAGATCAGATTTAAAGTAGTATGAGAAAGATCATCCATCTCATTCTATTGATTGCCAAGTGTATCTACTTCATTTTAATATATAACATATACTCTATGTCCCATTAGCAATAGTAGTTTGTATTCATGAGCAGGTAATATAACCCCCAGATTACCACTGAATTCAAAGTCCGCTTTTGTGAGTAATACTAAGTAAGTAAGTAAGTACTGAATGTATTTATTGCATCAACAAACGGCAATTACTGCTTTATTGACCGGGAAATTGTCAATGTTACCTTTATCAGTTTGACGCAATCTACATATGGCAATGCAAAAATACATTAATGTATCAACTCTTAGTGACACTTGTAAATATTTTTATAGTTATGTAGCCAATTCATTATATTATACAACATGGAGACGACGAAAAATTTACTTAACTTCGTATATCTAAAGACCTCCAAAATTCGGCTGATTGGCAAAATCCATAGTTGGACCATCACTACTATTTAATATGTTTGAACAAATCACCTACTCTTCACAAAGAACACCCTTCAAATTTCATGTCTCTAGGACCAGCGGTTTAGGCTGTGCTTTGATATATCAGTTAGTCAGGACTTTGAATTTTATATTATAATATCGATGTTAGGACGTATTTATTGTCGTCTAAATTGTATATTTACTAGAAGTAGTAAAATTTCAGTAGACTAAGGCCCATTTGCACCACAAATCACTAAATACATTTAAGACTAAACGTATTTAAAATAAGATACAGGCAAATGCCTAGTTTAGGGGTCACCGCCTAATCTATTATTGTACAAATTGTGATTAATATTTAAAATAAAATCTTCAAACGATTGACAGACATGGAACGATGTTTAAAATTTGTTTATTTGTAAATGCATTTAGTATGATAGTGTCAAAATTAATGTAAATAATAATATAATTATTGTTAATTTTATTAAATTATGCTTGCACTGAATAACACCGTTTAAAATTATTTAAAATCAAGAAACACAGACGTGACTTAGTGTGTAAATTTGTAAGTCCCTCTAGTATAGGTCTTACGATCCCAATAATTACATTTCCAAAACCATAAAGTTATTTATGTCGGTACATTACTAATGAGTAACAACAATACATTTATTTATCCTTATTCTTGTTGTTACAATTATTATTAATGTGGAAAGTAATAATTTATGGTATATTAAATTAAATAATCGTATTATTGTAAATACAATAGACGATGACTAACAATTAATTTTAAGAATAAACCTAATGCATGTCCTTTTAAATTTCCTTCCTTAAACATATTAGACACAAGTAACTACTTTTAAATCATAAATAACCAATTTATTTTAAACGCTGCATAAAGTTAAACATCTGATTTGTCATACATTTTTTTTTGACGTTTATAAAGGATTATGGTTGAACTTGGATATTTGAAGATCGAACGCATTTTTGATGATTTCCAACCAATTAAAGCAGCTCTAGACTATGTAAACATTAAGTGCCAATTCCACCAATAAAATTGAACGCGATCAGCACATCTAAACCGAGTTCAAGAGCTGTCAGTGTCATCATTGTTGAGGAATATAAACACGTGACACTTACAGCTCTTAAACGCAGTTTATAAGTGCTGACCGCGTATATTTTCATTGATGAAATCTGCCCTTAGTCTCATAGGAGATTTTTAGACACCAGACCCATTTGCCGCTATTTGTAGGAAAATTTCGGCTTCTAATCTAAGGGTCAGTTCACACCGCGACGCGACGCAGCGCGGCGTGCAGTTTTTTTCAAGATAGCAATTATAGACCTACTCAAAAAAGTACACAATTCAGTGAGGTGGTGTCTACTACGTCGAGCTACGCCGCGCGGCCCACCTCACTGAATTGTGTGCCTTTTTGTGTAGTAGATAAGGTCTATCAATGTATTGCTATCTTGAAAACTGCGCGCCGCGTCGCGTCGCGGCGTGAACTGACCCTTAGTCTTTTTTTTTTTTTTTTTTTAAGGATGGGAAATCATCCAATGACCCCTCCCGCTCTGGGTGGAGCGGAAGGGTGACCCTTAGTCTCACTTTCGAATTTACCTTAATTTTTTACAAGATTTTTATGAATGAGATTGTGTGTTGAGTTTTAATTTCAACGTTTTTTTAAGTACCTACGAGAATTCGTTGTCTGGTTGAATAATATCATGTCAATGAGCAACTCATTCGTCCACAGAACAAAGGTACAGAAGCCAGCACATCAAGCTACCCGAAACTGTTAAATTTTTCCAATCAACTTTGAACCTAATATTTTAGCGATAAAGTTGAAAATCGTTTAAAGAAATTTGACAGATTGTAGTAGCTTGATGTGCTGGCGTCTGTACAAACGCAGATTTTTTTTGTATATATTATTTTTAGCAACGGTCGAATGAAGTAATAGGATGATGAAAAAAACCCATAACTTGGAAAATCGGAAACATAAATCATGAAAATCTACCGACCAGATTAATTTCTATAAACAGATTTTCTTTATGTTATCGCATGCGAAAATCTCAATGACACTTGAGATTTTCTATTGGCAACTATATCAAAGGAACTCTTTGGAATTAAAATGTTTTACAGTGCCTAGCCCGAACTCTATAGTCGGACTTTTAATTAGCTGCAGTAAAATGACAGCTTACGTGTGTGTTACTTATATGACTGAAATTGTCGTATTTTAGTTTTTTCGCGGCCATCAACCCTTGTATTTCTAGTACAGAATAGTATAACAAACGAAACTTATTTGCATATCTCTAAACACAGTCCAAAATGAGTTATTAAGAAGTGCCATTTTACTGCAGCTTATTAAAAGTCGGAGTATAATAAGTTTTCTTCGAATTTCAGTACTACACACAGTACTATTTACATGCATCGTGAATATTTCAGGTGTCCCAGTATTGGGATTTTATGCGGTCTCAGGGCGAGATTCACCGACCACACTTTGACTTTGCTAAGTAAAGTTAGCGTTTCATATTTTGAACCTTATTTTTAACATGTTAAGGTTCATAATCAAATATTATATTCATATAAAACACTTGCTCACATCGCTATGGACGTATTAATATGAACATTATTTAATAAAAAATAAAGCTCATATTCATATGAAACGCTAACTTTACTTAACACGTTAACTGCCATGTCAGTCACCGGTGCCTGACAGATTCACTACCTGTTCAGGCCATGTCAGTCACCGGTGACTGACATGGCAGTATCAAATTCAAAAGACCGTTGTGTGCCGTCCGGCACGTCTACAGTGTTCTTTTCTTTTAGAAATGACTGACATGGCCCCAAGCAAGACATATTCAACATGGCCTTCGACTTTTCTAACTAGAACAAAAGTTATCAAGGTATTTTTTTGGAAATTGAAATAAAACACAATGATATTTTATTTTGGGGAATTATTACGTTAAACAAACAAATGATATAATAAAAATTATTGTTTATGTTCAATATTATAACATTCTAGTAAAAAATAAAAACTTTTTTACAAAAAAAAAAAACAACCGACTTCCAAAAAAAAACACTACAAAGTGCTAAATAACTTTAATTTCGGAGCTCGGTGTCAATAAACGAAAATGCAGAACCAACGACACCGACTTCCGAAATTAAAGTTATTTAGCACTTTGTAGTGTTTTTTTTTGGAAGTCGGTTGTTTTTTTTTTGTAAAAAGTTTTTATTTTTTACTTTTTAGTGGAAGAGTTTGTAATTTATCTAAGTTACAATAGCCTAATGTCAACTGCTCATCACCTTTTACAAAATATGGCTTTTGAATTTTGAATTTTTGTTGATTTTTCAAAAACCACTTGTGAGATCACGAAAAAAAAATCATGGGACCATTTTTCTTTTGTTTGAATGGATATACTTCCCGTATACCCTATCAAACAAAAGAAAAATTTTCCTAATCGGTCCAGGCATCTTCGAGAAATCGGGGAACATACAAAAAAAAAAAAAAAAGATTCCGACGAATTGAGAACCTCCTCCTTTTTTTGAAGTCGGTTAAAAATGCAGAAAGAAGCGCGCTCAAACTCGTGAATTTTTACCTACGTGCCGGACAAAATGCCTGACACGGCGCACGGACTGCAATTTGTACCATTTGGGCCACGTCAGTCACGGGTGACTGACAGTTACTTATTTTTACATTTTTTATTGAAATAAAGAAAAGGGAACACTTTTTTATACATAATTATTCAATTTAAACCATTTGGGATCAATTCGCAAAAAAAATAATTTGACGGATTTCAAAATATGGCTTGGCAGTTAACGTGTTAAGGAAAAGTAAAGACAACGTGCAATCTGTGAACCTTGCCCTATGTAGGTATGTTTGCATCAAGTTATAGGAAGATGGATTTTAAAACATCCTTTCCTATAAAATAAACAGGATTATCTTCTACTTCTTCGTTTCGCTAGCACTACAGAATTAATTTAGCACACGTATCAACTCGGAAAGGGATCGTCATCGTATCAACTCGAGCCATTCAGTTTTATTTGTATGAAACTCCCTACTGCAACGCACACTAATAGGAATCGTAACGTAATCGCCACGCCTCGGGACAAGCTCACGAACCGCGGACTTGCAGTTCCCGCGCTTAAGGCTCGTTGTTCCCTCGCTTACGTCTCTCCGTACCCGAGCTTACGTCTCTTCGTCCAACCTTGCTCCTCTCACCCTTCCCGCGGCCTGCTTGCAGCACCATCAACCAGCGGTCGGCGAGCCGTAAGCGCGGTGCCGGCCGCCGCGCCGCCTAGCCGTAGCCGAGTCGACGTATCGGAGCTTCTGATCAGCTTTGGTTACGTGCTCACGTTAGGATGATGCCTGTTTGACGGCGAGGCGATAGGCTATATGGAGACGATCCTTTTCCGAGTTGATATTTCATGACCTGTAAATATCTTGTGGGCTCAAAACTTTGCCACTTCCACGGCGTTGTCAGTGGAAGTGCAGAGGTCACTTTGACTGCATGTTTTGGGACAAAGAGGCAGGATAGGAGGTGGAGCATAGTTTGTGACATAGAAATGTAAGTAACAAAACCCTTAAAGTTCATGCTGAGTGGAAGCCTTTCTGTCACAGTCATGACGTGCAGTCTTCGACTATCCTGCTTTGTGCTTGTATTGATAAATAGTATATATGTTGTTGTTATTTATTTATTAGAATTAATTTTATCTTTTTGTGTGCACTTGTTTCTGTGACAAATAAACCTATTTTTCTTTCCGTCTTCTTCATAAATCAAATATTAAATTATGGTACGGTACGGTACGGTTTAAAAAATGTCTAGAAAATGAGCAACTAAACACTTGTTTGTTTTGCGTTACCAGTTAAGAAAACTAGGGTAGCTTTATTAATTAAAAATGAAATAGTGTGCTTTTTACTTGGATACTCTGATTTCTTATATCCCGAAAGCTTTTGTTCTCTATAATGTAGATATTAAAAAAAAAAAAGTTTTTTTATGCAAGGTGGATACGACTATTATTACGACACTAAATTAAACTGTGTCTATCTAATGACGTTCCTAATCGGCAAATGAAAATTCAATCAAATATATCCAATAGTTTATTCACTATACGAGTAACTATTCGGCTGATCAGCAAAATCCATAGCCAGCCCATGAGTAATATTTAGTTTTATTTTAAGTCTATTATCTATCTAGTAAGATAGACTATAGATTTTTACACATCGTGATACCTACCTACTACCTATCTCGATGTTTATGAACCAAATCTTTCCTGATCTACGTCAGAGATAGAAAATCACACCTCTTCATTCGATAAGAATAATTCCATCTCATAAAACCCGAAGTTCCATTCGACTGACAACCACAATTTATTTCGGATAATGGATCAAATTCCGCAAGTCGTGTTAAATGAATTCCTCTAAATCCTGTTACCTTAAATTCCTAGTTACATCTCAGTCCTCGCCCCTTACTAACAAGATTTACGAATTTAATAAACATACATGAAGTTTCATGGAATGAGATTTAAATTGTAAAATTTATTTGCAGAATATTGCAGTGCAGGGTTGACATTTAGTTTCAATGTGTTACTTTAAACCTCCAACGGGTTCCTGCGGCTTACACAAGGTCGTCGGTCCACCTTGTGGAGAGGCCTTCCAACGCTTCGTCTTTCGGTGCGCGGTCGCCACTCCAGAATCTTTCGGCCCCATCGGCCATCTGTTCTGCGAACAATGTGCCCTGCCCACTGTCACTTAAGTTTGGCAATTAATCGGGCTATGTCGGACGACCCGTTGGATGCGAGAAGAACAAAACCGGTCGAAGTGGAGGAGCTTGGAGGCCTATATCTAGCGGTGAACGTCTTTCGGCTGAAATTATGATAATGAGGATGACTTTAAACCCTCCTTTTACATGGGACTTAAACATAACTGGTGAAATATGAGTATACTTTACGTACACCTCTGCCCAACCCTTCGGGGAAACAAAGTGTGATGTTATGTGTTAATTATGTTTAAAGCTAGGAGAGTATGCATACACCCAATTAAATATCTTTCCAGGATTGTAAAATAAAATAAGATTCCTGTTGAAGTTCTTAAATCCGGTTTTAGAACTAGATCGTTTGATTTCTCGCATTTGTTTATTTGTGTCGTATCTCTTTCACACGGTAGTGATGATTTAATACAAATGGGATAGTGTTTGTGAAATGTTAGTTGATTTAAACCCACGTAAAAAATCACTTGGAATAATACATCATCAAATACGTCTTTCAATCGTTGAGAGATGAGACCCACAAGTGAATATACAGGCTTGAGGAATGCCAGCTTCAGGAAGTACAATCAGCCAACCGCAGTTTGTCGGTAACCACGGCAATGCTCTAAGCTACAGTAGCGTTGATATTTTCTGACAGATTGTCGTTTGATAATCAAGGGCCTAAAGCAAGGATTTTCTAAAACTGTGGTGGCCACCACATAGCGTCCGCATTTAACGTGAAATGACGTCACTGAAACGGTATTTGTGAATAAAAGCTTCTGTGTTTTCTTAAGATTGCGTTTTGTGATATCGTATAATTCCAAACTCCGCGACGCGCCGAGTGAAAGTTATGGCTCGAGGCGACGGGCAAGCTCGTCCGATCCTCTCGAAGTCGGTATTTCAAACGAGCGGCGCGAGCGCACTCGTGGCGACTCGAGCGCGCGCGGGGTGGCGCGGGTGAACAACGGTCATTTCGTTTCAACCCGCGCTGTGATAGAATGGATCACAGAACAGATATTATCTGTTTGTTGTGAGAACGAATAGCGCGGGCTTGCCTGTTGGCGCATGCTCGCTCGTACAAATCGGCCGGCGCGGTGCGACTTGTGATATCGCGCGCCGAAATTGAATTTTATGGACGCGTTCTAGCTACATGATACGACTAGATAAAAAATATAGGGGTATATTTTGAGAGCAGCGCAGTGGTGGCCCAGTGCTAACAGCCCCGACTTACGAGTTGCAGGTGGTGGGTTCGAATCCAGGCAGGCGTAAATTTAATACTTTGTGTGAATTATTTCATCGCCACTGCTCTCAGAACGGTGAAGGAAACATCGTGAGGAAACCGGTATGTCTTATAACCAAAAAATCCAAGACATGTGACATGTACCAACCCGCACTGGGCGTGGTGGATTACGGCCCACTCCGTCTCAAAGAGAGGAGGCCTGTGTCCCAGCAGTGGGAACATTACAGGTTGATTACTTGCATGCAATTCTTGAATGTCAATTATTGAAAGTGCTTTATGGCATGCGATTATTGCTCTGAAACACTGCAGAGACTTGCACCGTATAACGTTCTGAACCCGCCGGCACTGAGTCTTGGGCTTTGGTGTGCAGACACAACAAGCGAAGTTTCCTTTGTCATTAATCACAGCAGAGTATCGAATATCTAATGGCATCATTAAAGCATTGTGTCGGTTACAGTTTATGCAGAATCATTTGTTTTAACTCGTGCACTGATAGGCTTCTCTCATAACGGCTCGAGTAACACGATAATATCTCGTGTCGTACTAGAAATACTGATTATTCAGCAAGGCTGGATCAGGTGGTCGAGGCCTAAAATATTATCCTAAAATTATTCGATATACCTGAAATTTTAGCATATCGCCAACGACTCAATATTCTAATGCGATATTTTATGAAAATTTTATACCGTACCAAGTGCGGGGTAGCATTAGGAAGTCGATTGCTTCCTCTGACATTCCATTAAACTGGAAAATGTCACTGCAATCTGCAGAATTTTTCTGATCTAATAGTAATATTCGTGTTAAGGATTTTAAGATAATTCCTCGATGTGACAGTTCCGGCCTCAATTCACTCGGTTTGCTTTTGCTGCCCTAACATTATTTCCGCCCTTAGTTATTATTTTAAGACTGATAGCTTATATGTATTATTTGTAAATATTATTTTGTTTGAGAACAATAATTAATAATGTTTCTTATTGATAATGTTAAGTATGGTAATATGAAAATCCGCACTTCTCCGTACTCAAAAAAATGGAGTTATAATAAATAGTAAAATGTCATCATAAGGCAATACGACACCCTTTTATAAATAAATAATATTATAAGTTTACCAGAAAAAATAAAAAAAAACAAAATCGATCCCCAATTGACGGAGGAATCGGTGAACATACAAATAAAAACATACTGTATAAAGTCGAACATATAACTTCCTCCTTTTCGGAAGTCGGTTAAAAATGACTGATTGGTAGGTACAATCTACACCCACTTGATTTTCCGTACCTACTCGAAATACCTACCCCAAAAAAAAACTCTTTTTATTCAGCATAATCAACCTATAGTGTTCCCCACTTGTGGGACACAGACTTCCTTTCTGTGAGAGAGAGTGGGCCATAATCCACTATGCGGACCCAGTGTGGGTTGGCAGATATCAGAAGGCCAATTCTCGTAATTTAAAACATTCAAAATCTAGTCGCAGTCTCATCTCGGCGACAAACAAATGTCAAAAACTTGTGAAAATGTAGGGAAATTAGAGGTATTATTGACAGCTGATTGAGACTGAGATCAAACTGTGAAAGTTTTTAAAATTACGAGAATTGCCCCTCAGATGTATTCGAATTTTTGGTTCTACGACATGTCGCTTTCAGGTTGTATGTTTAAATTAAATAAATGAGATAAAGCCAATTATATAATAAATAGTACAAACGTACCCAACACTAAACGTACCCAATATCCAGACATATTGTTTCACCCACCCACTTAATTTAACGCCTTACTCTCACAACAGCCGGTACCAAAGTTACAAAATGTTTTCAATAGTTTCAGTGAATGAAGCAAAAACCTATTCATGCCTCGAGTTACATAACACCCACGTTGTTTCTCTGCTAATAGTATGTACTGTGGCACTTCATTACACTGCATTTGTAATGGCCGCTCTTAGGCTCTGACTAAGCTCTGTGAGTCCCGTTTGTTCTGTCCCGGTAAATTATGTATGGAGGTATGTTTTTAACGACTTGGTGGTATGGATATGGTCTTTTTTTGGCGAAATAAACAAGCTTGGATGCTTTTCTTGTTCTGATTATAGGAAGTCGCGATTTTTGCCGAAATATGGCGTGTATTTATATAACCATTTACGTCGGCGCCGGCTGTCGCTGAAAACCAGCGCTGGGGCTCTGTCTAGCATAGGGTCGCAGCATAATGCTGAGCGATGGCCGTTTTGCGTGAATGTGACGCATGTTTCCCCCCTACCTTTTATTATTTTTTGTATTTGTTCTTTTTTTTTGCGTCATGCTCACCGCGAATAAACGTTTTTTCTTTCTTTCTTTTCTTTCTTTACACATAAATATACGAAAATAAAAAAGAACAGAAAAATAGGTACAAATGTGATACTAATTTCTATAGAAATCTCTTCCAGCATACCTGCGAAAAAGTAGATAAAGAGATGTAAACAGCGGGTTTAAGAGTAAAAGAGAGGATAAAATACATAACAACAAAAACAATTCAAAACAAAGTCGGGTTAGTTACACCATTTTTAACTAAAAAACGGCTGAACCGATTTTTATGATTTTTTATTTGTTGGATTTGTCTCCGCCCTGAATAGCAGAATAATGGTTAAAACATGGGAAAACTTACGAAAAATAAAATTAAGATAATTCATATTTTGAGGCGGTACGAAGTCCGGGTCAGCTAGTATAAAATAAAATATATAATATGAGAATATATTTACATACATACATATGTATGTACAAAGAACCAATTTGCAGCGAAAATGGGTTTAATTAAATTAATTAGATACACTTGAAACTTAATTAATCTAACAACGCAAAGGACTCACTAAGTAGCAGGTACTTGTGACAAAGTCGTGATAAAATCCATGAAAACAGAAAACATTTTTCTCGAACGTTAGTTACAAATTTATAGCTTTATAAAATGCCTAAAATAAACCATAAACCATAAATCCACAGCCACCTGGGGTAGACATCCAAAAATTTATTTGGGTACCCGTAAAAAAATAAAATATTGTACATGGAATCCATTCCAGATAAAAATGTTTTCATGTAAATGAAATGGACCGGATCAAAATTATGTTTTACCACCGAAATAAGATTTCATATTACTTTTTATTGCCCTCTAAACTTTACGAGGGTGTAAACTTCGTTGTTACGTTATTAATTTTAAGACCTATTATTAGCACATACCAATTGAAATAATGAAGAAGAATAATATAAAACTTTTTTACAAACTTACATCTTGTAAAAAAAGTCTAAGCGAAAATTTATAAAGGTAAGCGAAGATTGGCTGGTTCAACTTGGTGCGGAAAAACAGTTCCTAGAAGGATTTTGGGGATGCCTTTGCCGTATTTAGGCTATTAAAAACAAAAAAAAAGTGTAAATTGTCTGTGTTTCATAAATGTGCTTGTATTTTTTTCAATCTCATATAGGTACTAATGACCTTATTTAATTTATATAAATTACAAAGTCCAGCAAACGCGAAAGGTAACATGAAAAGAGAATGTTTTAGAACTGGGTTGTATCTAGCTAGTTACAACTCTCATTCCCGAGGTCTCACCAAAGGGATACGCCGTTAATTTTACACCGGCTTCACATTGCCGATTGAAGTTAGGCGATAACTAGGGTGCGGTATTTTTTGAGATCAAAAAGATTTACCGCGAGAATTATTTTATTGCCAACTAACGTTGACCGTTCTAGTGTGGCCACTCAATTTATCGCGTTAATTATCGGATTAACGCGGTGTTCACGGCGATGATGGGCATTGCCGTTTCCCGTTGGGTGAGGTTTAGTTTCAGTGCCCTAGGCCAAATTAATAATAGAATATAATACTTTTTATTATGTACACTATAAATATTACAGATACAAATGTAGAAAATTTACAAACGGTGACACAATGGGCGGTCTTATCGCTAAAAGCGGCCACTCCAGCACACGATCACTTCTGCAAACCGTTTTATTCCAGTCCTTGAACTAAAAAATATATTTAATAATCCTGACATTCACATTGAAATATTTCTAATGAAATACGTGCCAAGGGTGTTGTCATTGCTCATTAAAACAGACATCTATTATGAAATAAAATATTATATGTCGGAAAAGGATGAGATAAAAGAAATAATGCTCTGAAAAAGAACGTAAATATTAGAATGCTCGTTTGTTATTTTCTATTGTACCTAATACTGGTTTAATAATGTGCGAAAAAATATATTAACTGTCACATATTAATTAATCTGCCTAGCCTTTTCCCAATTATTTTGGGGTCGGCTTCCAGTCTAACCGGATGCAGTTGAATACCAGTGTTTTACATAGAGTGATTGCCTATCCGACCTTCACAACCCTGTTACTGGGTAACACGATACCCCTTGGCAAGACTGGTTGTCAGACATTCGGGCTTCTAACTATCCGTAACAACTGTCAAAGATCTACGAATGACAGCCGGGACCAACGGCTTAACGTGCTTTCTGAGGCGCGGATTAATTGTCACATAAAACTTCAATACCACTCGACCCAAATGTATGTGACGGCTGATTTTTCGCGATTATGATGTTGATACCATGGAGAAAGTTGTTCAGTTTGATAGTCTGTACCACACACCCTTAAATATGACCATATCTTTCTGACATGATACGCTATACAGGCTGGAATGACATCGACGCGCAAACTGAAATTATGAATCCAACACATGATTCTAGACCCGCGTCAAGCGTAGAAATTTGTCTGTCCAACAGTTAATAAAAATGTGTAGTTCCTGCCTACCCCCAAAGAAAGAAGGCGTGAGGTTACGGCAGGTACTAGCTTCTGCCAGCGACTTCGTCCTCGTGAAATTTCAACCTCCCCCCAATTCACCGTCTTAAGGGTGGAATTTCGGAAAACCTTTTCTTACTGGATACCTACTCTTCACAAAGAACACACCCTCCAAATGTCATGTCTCTAGGACCAGCGGTTTAGGCTGTGCGTTGATATATCAGTCAGTCAGGACTTTGAATTTAAATAATAACTTAAAGACGTAAAATGATGTTTTCATTACAGTTAGCCCATTATTAACAAGTTCTCGGACCGAATAACAGAAACTCGTGGAAGTATTAACTATAAATAAACACAGAGAAGCTCCAGATTTCATTATAAGGTCGCAGTACAAAGCAACTTATGGTAACTAAGAATAACGGTCGCAATTACACAAGTTAGTGAGAGTTCTCATTCAAATGTATATACTAGTACAATTAAACTGTAAATGCCATTAGACATTGTCTGAAGTAATTTAACAGATTACAAGTAAATTAGGTTGAAACCAAATATTTAAATCGTAGATTAGCCCCGCCGCGTTTTGAAGATTGTCGCGTTTCTGTAATCGCTTTGACACAGCTTTGTCTAATGACGTACACAATGTCGCAGAGACTTGACTTGATTTTCATGGAAACGCCAATATTATTGTGTGAGCTCGCTGTTCTCAGTATGAACACTTTTTCGCGTGATTTTGTACGGCGAGGGAAAATCTAACGATTTAAATCTTCGGTTAAATCTGCTTTAAGATACTGCTAATGGAGTGAACTTTGGTCGAGACCGCTTTTATTGGTATTTTAACGTGCTGTGGTTTCATTTCCAGGTTTCAAGTTTTTGAATATTATGAACGTAAAAGTGAATGTTAATTTCTTAATAGTTTTACTTTTATGCCTCATGATATTTTGTGTTCTATGAAATAGACATTGGAATTGAATCCCAAAGATCTGTTCCGTTGGTCTAGGAGTCGCAAGCGCTACTACTGAGCGTGAGATCCTGGGTTCAATTCCCGGATCGGGCTTTTCTATCTGGAATTTCTGAGTAGCAGCCCGGAATCTGGATTTGTGCCCGGTTGATGGCATCTAGTTCGCCCTCTATTATCTGGGATTTAACATAACTGGCGAAATGTTGGTGGTCCTGTAAGTGCACTTCTGCCGAACCCTTTGGAGAATACAGGTGGGATGTTACTTTATGTATGTATATTCTGTTATTACATGAGTACTCTTCTGTTTGTTTGGTACGAGTACGTGTGTTCTGTAATTTATTTCATCACTACCGATTATGTGTGTGGAAAAGTAAGCGCAATTCGTTAATCATAGTCAGTCTATAAAGTTCCCACTGCTGGGACACAGGCCTCCTCTCAGTAAAAGGAAGTAGGCCGTAATCTACCACGCGGGCCAGTGCGGGTTGGTAGATTTGCCAATGTTTATTATCAGACTGAGTAGTTCTACCTGTTTATTTTAAAATTTTCTCGTCTTTTTTGGATTATTTATTTATTTAGGCATCAAAGCCTATATAAACACGTACAACACAATATTAATATAAGTAACTTAAAGATACTATAAATACATACAAAATTATACTAAAAACTAACAATTTCGAAATCGATTTTTTTTCAAAAATTCTGGCAGCACAACTATAGCCTTCAACTAAAATAGAAAATATTTTTCTGTCTCCTACATAACACACAGGTATCTTTCTCACCATTCCGTCATAAAGTGAACGACCCAATAATGATGACAAATGTAGGTACTACAATGAGTACAATCCGCATATCAGTTTCCCCCAGACTGTCATTATGTTTTGGATATGTCCACTCGCCCATAACAGCCTGTATCTACGTCAGTACAATGGTCAATGCCTACGTAATATTTCTGTTTTTGACATCACCCTGTTTACGTGAATAAATCTGTTGTGAATCGAGTTGAATTGACACTTTGTGGTTTCATTGTGTATATCGGTTTTAAACGATTTGTTTGTGGGTATGACGTAATGTATATCTATTTTTTATTCGTTGCCATGCAGGAAAGTTGTACTAATTGTTACTAAACGAGTTCATGTTTCATTATTTTTGTTACAGTATTTTTTTCCTTTCGAAACAGCTGAACTGAAATGCTTAAACCACTTGCCTATTATACTAATGGCAACAGACCTAACGTACTATACGAGAACTCAAAGTATTGTGGCGGTATCTATGTCGCAGCCAACTGGTTAAATTAGCCGTTCAGTTAACCGCCTAGCTTTTTAACTAAACGGCGGCCGTTCAACTAACGGCCTGAATAATATTCAATTACAGTTTAGGTTGGAAGTCTGTAACCAATCACACGCGAGCTGAATTGGTCGCAGTAACTAAGCCAGGGTACCCCGACCAAATGGGTTAGGTTAGGTTAGAACTGTGATCAACCGCGTGCGAGCCGAGAGAGCGAAGCGAGGTGAGCACTACTTCTAAAGGCCAGGCAGTTAACTGAACGGCTAATTTAACCAGTTGGCTGCGACATCTACATCGCCACATGCGAACTACGCACGCGATTATACTGACGTCACGCAAAATACTGCATCGCGCAAGCAGAGTTTACCACGCAACTAGCATTATATATCGTGGCCAGATCTTAGAATTGATTAAGTCCTGTTGAGCAGACGACAACCACCTAGGTGGAACAGCGAAAGGTCATAAAAAAAAACATTTCATAAAGTGTTCGGCCATTTCATAAAATGGCCAGCTAAAATTTACCATATCGTTTAAACGTCAACGTTTAATGATATGTCAGTCGACGTTTGGCCATATCATTAATGTAGGGTATCCGAGGTTAAAGTTGTTCTTATTGCTCGTGTACCAACAAAAGCTTAAAAATTTAAGCAAAGTATTATTTTAAATACTTAAATAATTAAAAAAATTGCATACATAATTAGTTGTAAGTCTATGGTACAAAGCAAAAATGTTCAGATCGTTTAAAGTTTAAGTAAAAGTTTGGTCTTATTATTTAAGCTAGATTGCAGTTTTTATGTTCCATTTGCGTATTTATAATTGCTTTTCCAATTTAATAATTATTGTCCACCGCCATGATGCACAACAGAAACAAAGCGACATCAACGCCTTCTACTGGTGGATAATCTAACTAGTTTACGATATTAGCAGTAATATTTAGCCACATCATGGAATAGTCGTGCGTTTATCTGTTCATATTATCAAACTTTAAGTGTTCAATGATCTGGCCAAACCACGTCATGATGTGACCAGCGGTCGATGTTCTATTTCATGAAATACAACCATTTCTGAAATGGTCGAACACTTCATGAAATGATCAATTCTAAGATCTGGCTACGACAAAAATACAACGTCCCGACATCAATCTTTGCGATGCTGATTCGTGAATTTTCCTCATACCTTTTAAAGTATTCAATCAGAAAAGTGTGTTAGAAGTTTAATGTCTGCAAATAAACTGCTCGAAGCATCGTTTAATAGGCGATTCAGCTGAAGCGCGGAAACTGATCTTCATCAATCTTGAAAGGAATTTAGCCTTTATGCTACAAGTCAATCATCCAATCCAATTACTTTTTCCTTTCACATAACACTACTCAAAAGACTACCCTGCCAGTAATCCAATTAGCTGATTCAAAGGTCACATCACTGAATTCAGGGGATCCCATAACAAACGAAATGTGAAAAAAGCAACCCAATAATTGGGTTGTATTCCAATTTGAAATTATCAGCATTTCACAGCGCAACGTTTAACACAATTTACACAAAGAAACTGGCTTCCAATAAAGGGTGACTTTGGATTCAATTTAATTTGTCACCACCCGACATATCCGATTGCGAATCGATTGGCTTTGTTTATTTATGAAGACGGGCAAGGCCACATAAATATACTTCAAATTGTAGTTTTTATGGGAAATATTTATCTTATCTTCTAAAACGGGATTGATCTTCTAATGATGGGGACCTTTTTAAGTTAAATAAATTCTTAACAAATTTGGGCTTCTAATGATGCGCCTCTTTTTACCGTTCGTCGCAGTAACTAAGCTAGGTGACCTCAGGGTCACCAAGTTCTAACCTTAGGTTAGATTACCCATTTGATCGGCCAAATGGGTAACCTTACCTAAGGTTAGAACTTACAGTAAACAACCGCGCGAGAGCCGAGCGAGCGAAGCGAGCGGTGCTGCGACATGACCGGAGAGCGCACCATGCAAGATGGTTGCAGTTACTTGGTTATTTAGTATTTTTAAGACATCAAAATAGGAATTTGAGGTTCACAAAAAGAAGCACATTCATTATTATTAGTATGTTAAATAATATTTATGGGAAAGCGAAATGGGAATATTTGAGGTTCCATTTTTATTTATGGTTACAATTTCGTTTATAATTTGATAGATGAGGTACTAGGTATACTTTTTCGTAAACTTAGTTAACAGGATAAGGTCACGGACACACTGTCCCGTTGAGCTAGGTTCTATTAGTGTCTCCACGTTCATGCCGCGTCAATTTGATACAAACGCTACGCTAGTATCAGGTAGTCACTGTTGTATTGATACTTTGTCTCGTAAGCGTAGCGTAAAGGAGAGGTTTACGCTGACTTCATATTGCGTATACCTTTGACACACTGACCTGACTTGTTTAATAGAGGTCAGTGTTTTGACAAACACCTACGATGGACCAAAGCTCAGATTCAAAATAGGAATTAGAAGCAAAGAAGAACGACCGTCTTTTGTTCTTAATTTGATTTCAGAACCTTTCGCCATGCCATCATCCTTCTTTTATGGCACAGTTCCAAAAATCGTTTAAAAGAACGGCCATAACCATTTCTGCCAAAAGCTACCAAATGCTGACAATTTAAATCTCGCAAACGTTATTCAACATATTAAAATTCTGTACAAGTATTGTTATTATGTTCATGCTAAAGGAGTCAATTAGATTTTATCACTTACCCCAATTTGTGAACGATACAGGGGCACACAACAACCTGAAACAATAACAATTTTAAGTCATATATGTACTCTAAGTATTACAACCAATATCCCGGCTGGCGATATTAAGCCGAAATTTTAGAATATAAATGCTGGTAACCGACCCCGACCGGCTGGTAATGCTGGAATCTCTTTTCAGTACCCTGTCATGGACGAATCGAAACAATAATTCTTAGGGAAAAATTCATTTTTGAAATATCAAATACTTTATAGGTCTCAAGAAGTATGAGTACGACAGAGGAGTGCAACTAATTTAACACATGTTTATGGGGAATTTCATAATTTGTACGAAGAATTACGGGTTCAACGCATGTTAATTAAACAACAATAGAATGTTAGCTGTAATATATTTTAATTTATTTAAAACAAGCCACCGCACCGTAAGAGTACGCGCGAAAATGTCAAACCAACTGATCGCGTCCGCTTCGCTATTTGTTTGTTCCATTGGCGCCGCTTCGCTTTGCGATCGCGTTCGCGTTGAATCGCCCATCTAGGACACTGCGTTACGCGGTATCCTGAAGCCGTGTACGCACGAACGAACAAAACATGGTGAACACGAACTTGACTTGATTGACGGCTATGTTTGAAGTTTTCCTGCGTGATCGAATCAGAAATGAAGAGACCACCAGAGAACCAAGGTAACCAAAATAGCTCGAAGAATTGCCAAACTTAAGTGGCAGTGGGCAACGCGTGCCCGTGTCCCGCCGTAAGGGGCAGAGGAGGACACCGTGGTGTTTTAGTGGGTTAGAGTCCCACATAACTGCACTATCTCCCCGTGGTAGTGCAGAATGCATGAGCTCCACGTTAAAAAAAAAGGGCACATTGCTCGCAGAACAGATGGCCGATGGGGCCGAAAGGTTCTGGAGTGACGACCGCGTACCGGAAGACGTAGCTTTGGAAGGCCACACACCCCAGTTATTGGGAAATACGATACCTCTTGGTAAGACTGGTTTTCAGACTTTCGGGCTTCTGACGACTGTCGAAGCTCCACAAATGATAGCTAGGTGTTTTCCGAGGTGCGGAGGAATCTCGGTATATAAAGATGGTCACCCAACCACGTAACAGAAACGTGCATCATTAAAAGAAAATTGCTTAATCTTTTCGTTACTGCGCTGAGCAATCTTTAGGTGCTTACATTATCTATTTATATAAGGACCCTTGAATATCCGATAATGAATAATCACGAACGTTTTCCACCAAAGATTAAGCAGTTTTAATGAACGATTAACGATGAAATGATTTGGCCATAATAAACCCTGCTTATCAAGCGGAATAATGATCCCTGTATGACGTCATTAGTGAACACATAAATGTTTCTGCTTGTCGTGTACACGTTTTACGATGGCTACATAAAATAATCTCAGGAAACGTTCGGTTTTGTATATGTATTTGTTTTTTAGTAATATTATAAGATTATGCGACAAGGGTGATAAATTGTTTTGGTTCTTTGTGTGGTGTAAACAGGGGTGATGCGAGAAATTTAGACCATGGCGTGAAAATAAAATTGTCAAGTCATAAAATTTAATACCACGACCTACAACTTGTAAGTTGTAGGTCGTGGGTTCGAACCCTGACAGGCTCTTTACTTTGTGTAAATTATTTCACCACCTCTACTCTCAAATCGATCAAAGAAAACATCGCGAAAAAACCGGTATGTCCTAGAACCAAAAATTTGAAGACATGTGGCATCTACCAACCTGCACTGGGCCCGCGTGGTGGATTACGGAGAGCATTACTCTCAGAGAGAGGAGGCCTACATCCCAGCACTGGGAACATTATAGGCTGATTATGCTTATTTTTATATTGTCACTTACTAAGACCATTGAAACTCACAGTCATCACTTTGATACCTACTTTAGGGGCTATGTTGAAAAAAATATGGTTTTTCTATTTCGTTTAACTTGTTTTATTCATTTTCAAATAGGTACTTTTAAACTATTGCAACTAGATACATGTATGTGGAATAGGGATTTAATATTTTGTATATGTTTTCTCGATTAAAAAAAATGCATAGTTATATTTTTTTTTATTGCTTTTTTCGACATCACGGCGCGGCGTAACGCTTTTAAGACTTATTCAATGGAATTTACTTTAAAACATAGAGAATTATCATATCAAAGTTTTCTCAAAGTAATTCTAAATTAATTCATTTATTTTGTTTAAAAAGGAGTAAATTCGTTTTGGCACATACGTCGTTTTATTCCGAGCGCACGCACATTATAGCCATCTCTCTTCTTCTGCGTTTCAAAAGTAATTGCATCACTTTCGCTCGCTTAGTAGGTTTTAGAGGATTTTAGATTTTCGAGGTTGCGCCTTAACGCTGACTATATAACTGACGCTGATAAATGAAGATAAGTGCAAATGAGGAAAGACAACCAAACTTTTTCATATCAAAACCAATTTCATCCTAAAAGTCTTCACTAAACTTCTAAGTAAACTTAAAACAAACAATTTAATTAGTCTGCTAAGCGAGTCGATGTACGTAAACTAATTTAATTCGATTTGAACAACATGTTTCAAGTGACGGTAGCTGTAATGAATCGCATTTCACTACTACGAGTCTTCGTTTCATTTTTATTACCCGATTTTAAAGAAGTAAAGTTTTCAACAAAATTGATTTATTCGCACTGGATTCGCTTGGTAGAGTACTTACGACCTATTTAGACATCCTATACAAATAAATAAAATTGAAGTGTCTGTTTGTAATATCAAAATAACAGCTTTTTACTAAATGCAGAAACTATACACGGTACTTATAACAAAAAACTATATTTTTTTAAACTTTTGTCTCACTGTCTGTTTGTTCCAGCTAATCTCCGAAACGGTTGGACCGATTTTGACGAGGCTTTCAATTGTTGTAAGGAGTAAATTAGGCTGCTTTTATTTAAGAAACTCATTATTGTTTTCCGACCTCAACGCGAACGAAGTCGTTTTAATGGCTGGCAAACATAAAAAAAAAATATCGCCGGCTGCGCAGACCCCCAAAGAAAAATGCTCTTGCACCCCATACGTTCTTTAAATCAAAGTTACCGGCTTAGCTTACTATAACTGCCACAGAGAGGTGGCTTGAGTCATAGTTAGGGGTAGTTAATTTATTGGCTTCCAGACTTGGTGGATCCAGCTGCATGTCAGAATTTTACATGGAGCGACTGCCTATCTTACCTACACAACCCAGTTACTAGGTAATACGATACCCCTTGGTAAGACTGATTGTCAGACTTTCGGGCTTCTGACGACCCTTAACGACTGTCAAAGATCTACGAATGACAGCCAGGACCAACGGCTTAACGTTCATTAATGCTTACATATTACGTCAATATCAAAAGCCCTTTTCATTTTTCCGTCGAATTACGTAAGCAGTTTTAAATTTCAATATTTTCAGTGAACATAATGTAAGCTTATATCAAGGAATATATAAAGCTACGTTGCAAGTCGTAGCTTATAAGATCAAAATAATTTACATGATCGAACCGACTGCAGTTTCGAGACGAACTATAGCGTTATATTTTAAATTCCTAGAGGTACTCGGTAGAGTAAAAAGTAGCTTTAATTTAGAATTATTGTGACTATGAGGCTATTCTTAAGAATATAAGTTTATCTACGTATCTCTAGTAAATAATTTTAAAATTTGCTGAAGATTTTATTTTAAAAAGCACAGCCACACCACATACTCTCGTACATTAAACTTATGCTGGAAATAACCTTAATAACTAAAGGACTCATAGATTTGAAAATGATAGCGTACATAGCATTGATTACAATATCTTAACATCAACTATCTCATCATCATCATCTTAGCATTGATTAAGATATTGTATAATTTTAATTGGAGAAATGATTATTACATCTATATTAACCTCTTTTCAGGTTTTCTTCATTATTTTAAGCCCAATATAACTAAGTATATAGAAAAAGGTGCGATAAAAAAAAACTCAAATAATGACATTTAAACAAAGAACTAATCCTAAAATTCTTGACATTAATTATGACCAAAATAAAATTATTAAAACGGAACGAACCAAATTTCTAGGTATTTGGCTAGACGAAAACATGACATGGAATACAAACATGGAGACTATGATAAAAAAAAATCATAAATTTTGCTATGCTTTACACAATTTGAATAAGGTTGCAAATCGTAATACTGTGCTTACTGCATATCATGCATATGTCTCCACAACTCTTTGTTACGGCATAATATTTTGGGGCAACTCAACCTATAGAGAAATGGCATTTAAGGCCCAAAAAAATGCCTTCGAGCCATGTGTTTGTTAAAAACCAACGAAAGTTGCAAACCATTTTTCGTTAGTTTAAAAATACTTACGCTTCCATCCCTCTATATTTATGAAATTTCAATATTTGTTAAGGAGAATCTGTCGAAAAACTTAATACTAGACGTCACCAAAGAGCACTAAAATAAAAAAAACACAATACTGCACATTTCTCAAAGAGTTGTCTCGGCATGGGTCCAAAGATTTACAATAAACTACCAAAAACTTTAAAAAGCATGACCAACATAAACCATTTTAAATCGCAACTTAAAAAGTTCTTGATTGAAAAAACTTTTTAACAAAAAAAACAACCGACTTCCAACAAAACACTACAAAGTGAAAAATAACTTTAATTTCAGAAGTCGGTGTCGTTGGTTCTGCATTTTCGTTTTTTGACACCGACTTCTGAAATTAAAGTTATTTTTCACTTTGTAGTGTTTTGTTGGAAGTCGGTTGTTTTTTTTGTTAAAAAGTTTTTATTTTTCACTTTTGAGTTGTGGTACCTACCCCACACCAATTCGTATACCACTACTTGCTAAATATATAACAGTGACAGGAAGTTGTACAGAATGAGCTGTGATCGACCTTGGTAAAAAAAACTTTGCAAAAGGGCAAATATACGTCGCGCTAAGTCGTGTCAGAAGTTTGGAAGGTATCGTTTTGTCAGATTTGGATGCCAACAAATTATTAAAGCGACCACACGACGACAGATCATTGACGGAAATAATGAGGCTACGAAATCTGTCTTCTGACAATCAAAGCCACACTTAATGTACCTACGACTCAAGGGCGAAGATCTCTTTGGCGTCTTATAAAACAGTCTTCAGCGGTTTCATTTTCGAGCAGTAGCCTTCGAAATAGCTTCTCGTATCACATCTCCTGTATCATGTGGTTCGCATTTACTCGATAAGCCCAAACACGGCTAGAATACATTGTTTTATTACGATGCTCCGGTACCTACCTTCCAGCTTCATAAGATCGGTTTGATGGTACCAGTTTCGTCAGAACTATTTATTTCAATTTGCTTCGTCATAGTCGCTTAACTATCTTAATCGAGATATCTTATCTCCACCCATGAAATACTTATAATCATTGAAGAGTTCCTGTGTCTATCTGTAGTCTCCTTCATCAGTTCCACTTCACCAAATTATACTTTCTGAATGCAAATGCTTGAGTTGTCGATGAAAATACCAGAATTGCTATATGTATGCCTATAATATTTGAGGAGTTCCCTTAATTCCTTATGGATCCCATCATCAGAACTGGATTTTGACAAAATGGGACCAATCTGGAAGTATATCCTTTTAAATAAAAAAAAAAAAATTCTAAATCGGTTTTGTAACATCATCTGAAATTGTCGTCTTGTTGTTTTTTCGCGGCCATCAACCAAACCTTGTTTTTCTAGTACAGAGTAGTGTAACAAATAAAACTTATTTGACATGCATATCTCTAAATGCAGTCCGAAATGAGTTATTAAGTAGTGTTATTTTACTGCAGCTAATTAAAAGTCGGAGTATAGGTAAGTGATGACTCTCGGACTCAAACACTTGAATCATCAATAGGTTTCATTTGATTTGAGAGAGTTCAACTAACACACTGTACATGCCTACCAAAGAGGATTTTCCTCGACTTTCATGGGATCCCTTCATCAGACTCTGACTTGGTGACAATGGGACCACCTCAAGAGCATACCGTTTCAAACCCTAATGTCAACTGCTCATCACCTGTTACAAAATATTGCTTTTCCCGATGCTGGGACGTTAATTGTTGAGGAGTTCTCTTGGTAAGAACCAGGAGAACTTGAGCTGATGGTGAAGTCACCATCAGCTCCACTTTACCATACGCATTGTGACGATCATAAATTGCTTAGCAACCATATTAAAGCAATCGAATCGCTACCCGTGAAATATTTTTCATTGAGTAGTTTCGATGGCCATCTGTGGTCTTCATCATCAGTTCCACTTCCCCAAATTATACTTTCTGAATGCAAATGCTTGAGTTGTTAATGAAAATACCAAAATTGCTATATGTATGCCTATAATATTTGAGGAGTTCCCTCAATTCCTCATGGATCCCATCATCAGAACTGGAGTTTGACAAAAATGGGACCAATCTGGACGTATGTCCTTTCAAATAAAAAAATAATTTTTTAAATCGGTTCATAAATGACGGCGTACTGAGGTAACAAACATAAAAAATAAAAAAAAAATAAAAATAAAAAAACATACAACCGAATTGAGAACCTCCTCCTTTTTTTGAAGTCGGTTAAAAAGGCTTACTACAGATGATAGAAGCAAAAATATAATAATGTCCGATCCACTTGTTATTCTATCTTGTTTACGATGTTACTTGTTTGAAACAGTTTTATTTAGTTTGTAGCTTTTTATGCCTAATTTGTACGCCTTGGAAGGCAAAACATAGTGATACAACGCAAATTTTATACCATGTACCATATTACCTATGTTCAACAAATAAAATACTTTGACTTTGACTTTATATTATGTCACAGTTTCGGGTAACTAAGGATTCTAACTGTCTCACAAAATAACGAATTTTATGAAGACTAAGTACCTGTTGTCGTTTTTTATTTTATTTGTGTAACACTGGGTCGTTGCTGACGTTGGTCAATTTGCAAACGTGACGCTTTCTTGTTGACTTTTATCACTTTTGTTCTAAGATAAATAGCTGGATATAAATTGGTTGGTAGGGAACAACGGGGTTAGTTGAGAAACACACTATCAGTACCTAGCAATGGCTTTAATTTTGACAATTATTCAACAACATTCATTGCGTTATTTACGTTGTTGAGCAGATAAATTTTTTGAACATATGAAGCAATGGATTATCAATATACTTGAAAATGAATTAGGGTACTGGATAATCTTTTCTTATATAAAACTCGTTTTTGATTCCAAATGGTTTAATTTCAATAGAATAGTGGAGTACCTACAGCATCATGTCAACTCTAATGTATCAAACAAGAAAACTGTGCAAAGTCAAAATCATTTATTTCAAAACTGCCTTTTAAAGTAAGTAGGCTCTTTTTAATCTCAAAATTAACAAGAAATTAGAAATTGTTTCTAGTTGCTCCTTCCAAAAAGTAGATTCGTATGGAGAAGAATGGGCCAGAAACTGCACGTTTACTCTTTTAAATTGTTATACAATTTTTTTTATACATTAATAAAATTATTATTCGATGATACACCTAAAATAAAATTACTATACCACAATAGGTAAAAAAATGAAAAATTAAGCAATGACAGATAAATTATATATTTATTAAAACTTTATGCACAAGTAAAATAATATTGTACAAACGCTGACTTTAAATGCTTGATGAGGCATTTTCTTCCAATCAACCTTAAGGTGCTGCAGAGACAAAACATGGCAAGTGCAACACAAGAGATAGATAAAACTTTATTAATTATTAACAGTCCTCCGCTCTCGAAATGAAAACTACTTTAATTTTGACAATTTCAACAATATCAGTTGCATTATTCTTACTATAAAGTAGTAAAACTTACAAACAGAGGAAGCAATGGATTTTGTTGTAATGTCATTCCGAATGTAGGTATGTCTTTAGAATGCTGGACGTCAGTTAGCACGTTACCTAACGCTGAGCAGATGAGTGATGCTGCTCTATAGCTAGGGCTAACTCAATACTATAGACACGTCAGAAAGAACGCGGAACTTTGCGTTTTCATATTTTTGGACGATATTTTTTATTATTCCTTTGATATTGGGATCGTGGGCGTTGTAGCGTGGGCTTGAGTTCAACTCATGTTTGATGGATGAGCATGAGCAAGCCCCGTTTTGTGGGGTCATGTATTTGTATTTGATCTTACTGGGGTCTGGGTTAGTGAGAAAGGAACCGATCCATTATTGCTGATTTGTGACAGAAGAGGTCAGCACTGTTGGCAATTAAAATTTACTATTAGTTTTTTTTTTGTTATGTCGTGTTGCATGTAATTCTGACTCATGAACAATTTAACTGTTGTACAATTAGTTGCTGTACGTAAATTATTAATATTTTGTCTGCCTACGGTACCTGCATGAATACGTAACGCCTTTCAAAATTGTTACTGTAAGTATAATCGCCTAGATTTTAAGCCATGTTCAGAACGATCATCAAATACTGCATTATCTATCGCAAACATTTTCTTCAGCTCAACTTAAAAAGTTAAAGTATGAAACTCCGTCGACTTAAAGAAAACTTTACTCCTATCCTTCACCTATTTCTCCATAAAAGCAACTCGTCCAGTCCGCTAGCGTTACCTGTGAACCTTTTCACTAAAGTTCAGTTACTTACTCTCATTAAAAAACTTTGCACGAGCGTTTGAATAGGTTCGCTTTCACATTTATTTATTTTTTCGAATGAAATGCCACTTTTTAGCTTCGAGAATGTTCCTATGTTGGGTCGAGAATGCATTGTAGGAGCTTGTATGTATAATGAATCCACAGCATTTGTTAAACTAATTTACGTAAACAATAGTACCACGCTACGGCAAATGTTAGGCGTACCACAAGGCTCGTACCTCGGCCCTGTATGCGGTGTCACATAACAAGCTCTGCGACTCAATTTAAATGCACAATGATATTTTGTCTAGACTCTTAATGTTTTGTCGTGGGTATTTTAGTTTAATTAAAGTTTAAACTCTAGTGGTTTTGCAGTTCAGTGCTCATAATATTATGAGTTCGTGCTGCATTTTGTTGTTATATAAATTCACTGTATGTTGTAAGATCAAATATTACACAGCTACATTTAAATGACTAAACATTTGATAACAATGTGATTGTAATACAAAATTATGGGTACTGGTTATTGAAAGTACCCGCATTCAGATTTTTTTAAGCATTTGGGATCCAACGGAAATAGTTTTTGGGATTCAACGGCAATTCTCTTGCATTTTTAAAATTCGGGATCCAACGGCAAAAATATTAAACTGGGATTCAAAAGTGGGATCCAACGAAAATATATCGTTCAGCGCTTGCAAAAGCTACATCAAGTGAAGGATTTTAATAACCATTACCAGTAGTAAAAAATGACATTAGATTGTTACATAATCTGAACTTTGCGTAACAATGAACTTTACTATTTCTGGCTTCACAGGATAGCGTCGTCAATGGACTAGACCTTAGCGCGAAATGCTTACATGCCAAATTGTCAATACATTTTGCCAAAGATGCCTGTCCTTTTTTGGCCACACGTACGTCTCTAAGCATGCATGAACTTTGAGCTTTCTGGGTCAAATTTGAATTTCCAATGGCATGTAGAACCGGCAGACCGTGTAAATTATATTACACTGATGTCCTGGAAGCAAAAATCGGGCCTACTAAAAGTTGTCACGCGAAAAGATGACCATTCGACCAATGATAAAGTTTAAAGTGCCGTAATTAAAAGTGTAAATCGCACTGTAGGCACTTAAAACAAAAGATCAAATTCTAATTACACGAATAAATTATGAACTCAATTGTGTAGGTATTGAATTGTAAATTGTCATTTTATCGCAGTGGGAAAAACCATAACAGTTTAAAATAAGCACCAGGACAGTGATAAATAAAGTGGGAAACACCCATGTAACTGGACTAAGATTGGATAAATTGCCATTTAATTGTTTATAAACATTTAAATATAACTTGGCATTAAGAAAAATGATAATAAGCAAGATGATAGCCGATGCAATATAAATAAACATGATTTTTGAAATAATACTAATGCTTAATTTATACTAAGTTTCCTTTTATAACGCGCAAATTTCTGGAACTACCGAACTGTTTCAGTCGGATTAAAAAATTTTTTTTTGCATTTGATAGCCCAATTCTTGAAGTAGGTTATATGCTATTTAACATTACGCTACGACCATTAACAGCCGAGAAAAAAAAAAGTCAGAAGATCGCTAATCGAAAATTAAGTAATAGTTCGGGCGATGCAATGCGACGTGGGGGAGCGGGGGAGGATTTCACGTGGATTGAATCGCTGGCAGAAGCTTGTCAATATATAAATCAATACATTTTATTATGTACACCATATGAATTTCTGACATAAAAGTAAAATTTTTAGATTTTACATTCTGATTTTATATTACAGCCTTTTGATTTGGGTTCTTTTCCCGTTGTACCATAAGCCCCATAAGAATACAAAATGGTGATTGCCACTGTTCGTTCATTACGCGTTTTGGTGCCAACCCCTATAAAAAAAAAACATGATTATTTGCACGACTATTTGTTAATTATATTTTCTCGTCTTCCCCAGATCGACAATGTTCACCATCCAGCCGAACGCCTCGGTCCTAGTATACACCCCAGGTGACAATCAGTCTGAAAGCGACTACACCCCTTACGAGGATCGACTGGAGACGTATCTGGTGCCAGTCCTGTTTGCCATCATCTTTATAGTAGGGGTGCTTGGCAATGGGACCCTGGTCATTGTCTATGTCAGGCACAGGGGTATGAGAAATGCGCCGAACACGTAAGTATTAACAACTTTTGACATTTGCAGTGTTTTATTTCATCATCACTAATTTATAACAGTGAAGGAAAACATTGTGAAATACCGACAGTTTGCTCACATTTCATATGTAACTGATGCATGCAATGCAATTTAACCTACCTACTGTCTACAATATTGTTGTCCATTTGTACTATATGTGGAAACTTGCAATTTTCCTTTTTTGTACTAAAAACTGTTACCATTCCTTGTTATTTATTTACTGTAAGTTTTCTTAATAAAATAAATAATTAAAATAAAGATTTAAACCAGCATGTAGCCAATAGTTTCTGGGACTTTTGTTCTATGAATGTACAACTAACGTCAGTATGATGGTCTTTCAAATAACCGCTGTACAGAGTGGAGATGAGGTAATCACAGTAAAGCTAAGGTGGATTTCACACTACATCGCGTCACGCTCCGGTGTGCGGGACACGCACATATTATTTTCTACATACAAATTCAATACAAACGTCCGTTTCCGTTGGCGCGCACAGTCGCGGTCTACATTTAATACCCATTAAAGCATATTGCCTTTTCACATTTTTCTTCATTCACTGCATTTTCAAAGTTTCACGCAACTTTTGTTACGAAACGAGCTTGTTCGATAACTAGCCAAGTTACGTCCTGACCCTTATTAGTTTCATTCGTTAGAATGTTTCCCCTATCGAATGTGATATTATCAAACATTACTCCTACCCGATCATTCAAAACTTTGGAGGGTGAAAGTTTTCCCTGTGTCTTCTGATTTTCTTCAGAATTTGTATAAAGGCTTTTGATAACATAAATATCACCCACATTCTGTGGTGGTGAAAACCGTCATCTGATTATTGTCAAAAAGATTGCCGCTTTAACATCCTTACGGGTATATCTTCAATTACTGTTGAGATGGCCATACGTTACATAATTTACATACCGAGACCCCTCGCCCCTTGGACCGTTGGTCCCAGCTATCATTCGAATATTTCAGAGTCATTACAGGTAGTCAGAACCCTGAAAGATAGACATTTGCTTCATATAAAAAACTTTTTTACAAAAAAAACAACCGACTTCCAAAAAAAAAACACTACAAAGTGCTAAATAACTTTAATTTCGGAAGTCGGTGTCGTTGGTTCTGCATTTTCGTTTATTGACACCGACTTCCGAAATTAAAGTTATTTAGCACTTTGTAGTGTTTTTTTTTTGGAAGTCGGTTGTTTTTTTTGTAAAAAAGTTTTTATTTTGTACTTTTTAGTGGGAGAGTTTGTAATTTATCTAAGTTACAATAGCCTAATGTCAACTGCTGATCACCTTTTACAAAATATTGCTTTTGAATTTTTAGATTTTTGTTGATTTTTCAAAAACCGCTTGTCAGATTTCGAAAAAAGTTTCATGGGACCATTTGGGAAGTACACCCTTTCCAACAAAAAAATAATTTTTCAAATCGGTTGGCAAGCGACGGAGTTACGCGCGAACAAACATAAAAAAAAAAAATACAAACATCCGAATTGAGAACCTCCTCCTTTTTTAGAAGTCGGTTAAAAATACTGGTTTTCAGCTGCATCTGGATAGACTGAAAGCCAACCCAAAGATAGTAAGGAAAAGATTAGGCAGATGATAATTATAACCAGTCCACTATTCTTTGTTACCTAACCACCACGGCTGAAACTGATGCAGCAGTAATTTCAAACGAACAGTCTTATGCTTGCAGTTAAGAGGAAATGCGGTCAGAGAGAATTTTGAAAAAGCACAAGTAAAAAGTTGTAATTCGAGGTTTGGCTCTCGCCTATTTCCTCCTCCAATAGTGGAGCAATTTAAAAGATATTTCATAAACTGAATAAGAAGGATATTTACGGTGTCCCTATGTTTTTCTTTTTTCGTTAATAGTGTCAAATGTATACACTAGGCCTCTGTTGACAGCGGCAATATTGAGCATTTTTTGATGGTTCTACTTCTTATAAAAATAATGTATCATCAAAAAGGAAAACATAGGGACATACAAGTAGTTAATATTTATTATTCATTCATTAGTTCAGTTTCAGTCATTAACCAGAAAGAAAACAGGCGAGAGCGTTTCTATGAAGAAAAGACCACCCACATTTCCTCTTAATAACACGAAGAAGAGATTGGGGTGTAATATAAAGGCTTCTGACATACTTGAATATTTTGGGAATTAGTATGATTACATACAGGATGGCAGGGTAATCGACGCGCGACCTGTAACTATGAATTCAGCACATGATTCTAGAGGTTTTTTTTTTTAAACAGGTACCGAGACAGACTTCATAAAGGAGGAGGTTCTCAATTTGACTGTATGTTTCTTTTTGTACTTTAATAATATGTTACGCGATATCTCCGGAAAAAAAATCTTTTTTAATGGAAAACCGTGTGCCTCGGGGGTGGTTGCTTATAAATCTTATTAATTTTGCTGGGGTATCTAGTTTTTAAGTTAGCTTCAATAATATACTTATTTTTGCCACTTAGTTTTTATTAATGATGTTACAATGACTTCCTGTTACTGATATTTACATAGCAAGTAGTATTATACGAATTTGTGGGGTAAAGTGAAAAATGAATACTTTTTAAGTCGGTGTCGTTGGGTTCGCATTTTCGTTGTTTGCCGCCGATTTCCGAAATTAAAGTAATTTTTCACTTTCTAGTGTCTTTTTTGGAAGTAGCTTGTTTTTTTTTTTGTAAATAAGTATCTTTCAGAATCATGTAAGACTGAATCCTTGGTAACAGGTTACGCGTCGATGCCATTCTGTAGATTACCTATTTATATTGAAGAAATTGCTTATACAAACTTGTGTGAATGACAAACAAGTTATTAACATTATTAAAACAATTTCAGAACCAAGCTTGAACAGTCGTATACAAAATATTAGCAGATTATAGTTTCAGCCAATTTATGACTCAGTACATATTATTTTAAAGCAATTCCGACGCCACTTATTATGCAGCCATATCGCTTGCATATTTCATGCAAGCTAACAAGCAAGCATCCGATTTCCGATACCATGCAATAACCATCCATAATTCGTCTCTCTTCCCATATATTATAATTATTATGGAAAACTATCAGAATATCCATATTTTACTAACAATAGGGTTTAACTAGTTTCCTGTCTGATGCATCATTTATTTTATATTAAGTGATTGTTTAACGATTTAATTACTAGTAGCGCTCCGCGGTTTCACCCACATAAGTTTCGATCCTGTGGAAATATAAGGATAAAACGTCGTATCCTATATATTTATCCTGGTTATCAACTATGTGTGCCAAATTTCATCTAAATCCGATAAGTAGACTTTGCGTGAAAGAGTAACGAACATCCATCTATCCATCCTCACAAACTTTCGCGTTATACTCGTAATATTAGTAGGATAAATAAAATAGTAGATTGCTTGCCAAGAAAGCAAACAACTATTATAAAGGCGAAAGTTTTTCTTTGTTATGTCACTCGAGTTTAAAAAGTTTTGCTCCCGAGGTGGACTACTTTTTATCACCCTCTGCGAAAAAATAAATACCTAAGTACAACAGAATAAGAATAGTAAACGTTTATTTATTTACATACAATTTTGAGTGAACAATTACGAACGAAGGCAGAACGCTTTGCGCGCGTTTTTTGTTTTTTCACAAAGTTTTTTTTTTTATATCTCTCGCACTTTCTGCTTTACTATACAGCCTCTTACTTGTTCATACAATGTTCGTGATTGATCTCTTTGGCGATTGGAACTTTTACTACCTAAATCCACATTCCAAATTCAAATCAATTTAGTCCCAAGGGACTAAATTAGAGCTATTTTAGTCCCTGTTTACGAACAATACACTTTTTTTGAATGGATGTGATAAAAATATTATTTAATAAATAAAGTAGGAGTAGGACTCCCCTTTATTCATAAACGTTGTTTATAGTTAATTGTAGTGATTGGCGACTGTTTAATCGTACATTTTTGACGTTTAAACGTAACTTAAATCATCGTTTATAAATAAACTCATGTCTGCCTCACGGAAAGTTAAGTTGTAGGTAGTGGTTGGTTTTAGGTATTTTGTTTTTTTCCTCAAAATGTTTGTAGGTTTTTTTGCCATGTCATTTCGTTGGAATAAAAACAAAATTGGTGTGCCTCTATATGAGATGTCGTAGAGGGGCGCAATTTCATTTCCCGCCGAACGCCTACCCGATAACGCGACGAGCCTATTGAGGTTATGTGGGTGTGCTAGTTACACCCACATTTCACCAGTTATGTTGTCTCATGTAATATGGGGCGCCTATTGCCACCAAGCGGGCACAAACCCAAACCCCGGGTTTCCTCGATGAAATAAAAAGTAAATATCTACTAATCTATCTATCTATATAAATAAAACTGAATCGCCGAAATGTATGTACGCGCATAACTTCCGAACGACTGCACCAAATTGGATAATTTCTTTTTTATTGTGTTTTGTATTACCAGGATAAGGTTTGTGAGAATAAAAACTATGGAAATTCGAAAAAAAAAATGCGTGCCAATTTGGGGCGGGCCGCTATTAGGTATATCTATGGTAAAAAAGAATGAAGAAATATTAACCTTTGTTCTATAAACATAGACTTATTTGCTTAAAAAAATGCCACAATCACTTTTTAAAATATCATCATCTGCCTAGCCTTTTCCCAACTATGGTGGGGTCGGCTTTCAGTCCAACCGAATTCAGTTGAGTACCACTATTTAACATGGAGCGACTGCGTATCTGACCTCCACAACCTAGTGATTGGATAATGCATACCCCTTGGTAAGACTGGTTGTCAGACTTTCAGGCTTCTGACGACCCGCAACGACTTTCAAAGATCGACAAATGAATGACAGCAAGGACCAACAGCTTAACGTGCTTTCCGAGGCGTATAGGATAGATAGATAGATAAACCATTTATTTGGCGCACATAAAAGACAGCACAAAACACAAAAGTACAATATTCTATGATTACCAATTACCCACATGAACATAATATAAAAACAGGGGGGGGTATAGGGGTCTTAGTATGTAACGATGGTCACCCATCTACGGACTAACCGCAGCAAGCGTAGCTTAACCTGATCTATAGACCCGTGCGGCTATTATTACTTAGCCACAAGCAAGAAAAAACCACTTTATATATTTTTTTTTTTTCGTCCCCAGGTACATATTCTCTCTAGCCTTAGCTGACCTGCTAGTGATCCTGATATGCGTGCCGTTCGTCTCAATCATCTACACACTGGAATCATGGCCGTGGGGGGAGGTAATATGCCGTATCTCCGAAGCAGGCAAGGATGTGAGCATCGGAGTATCAGTCTTCACGTTGACAGCCTTATCAGCTGAAAGATACTGCGCTATCGTGAATCCATTTAGAAGGCTCCAGGTGGGTTTCTGTTGCTCAGCTTTTGAAATTGAGTTTTATAAAACTGACCGAGTTTTAGATTTATTTCTTGCTTTTGTTGGGTGGATTGCTAAGATTTAAAGCGTATTGTAAGAGTGAGTATAGACTAGAGTATTTACTAGTAACAGACCATCGAGAACTCGACGTTTTATAATTTTATTGAACCGCACTTCGAACACGAAGCTCGATGTGTTATTATTGGAGTAACATATTTTTATCGAGCAAACATGAGCCATCTTGACGTTGTGTTCTTGACGAACAACGCAAGGTAGAAAGAAATGTTGCAGGTAAATGCTCACTGGCCGTGAAAATTACGTCGAACGCAGCGTCGAGCATTATTTTGCAGGGACGTTACATTATATAGAAATGCTTTTGGAATCTGAGCTTTTGCCGGCATTATACCATTCTTAAGAACTTTGCATTACATGGAAATGCTCGAGAAAATGCTCTAGTGTATACTCATCTTAAAGGAAGTATTTTTGGTACCTATCGATCTTTTGGTATCTGGATCGTAGAAAATCTATGACGCCATTTTGTTCAATGTCATTCAAAATTAGTTCAAAGACGTTGCTTCTTCGTCACTTTGCTAGAAATTCACGCTAACTAACAAACATGTATTTATTTTCATGTAATTTCTGTCTAGAAGATAAGAAACAGTAAAGTAAGTCTTCAGGGACATCTTGCTTAGCCTATAAGATGAGAAGGACTTAATTAATTGGACAGAAAACATTTTATTACCTATTCCACGACTTGTTTTTGCTTACAATGTCTTGATTATAGAACTGACAAATTAATCTTGTCTATCGTTATTATACTTATCTGTAAAGGGACTTCAAGAAATTGTCTCCATAATAACGATTTTTTTTATCCAAAAATTATGTAATAAAAAAAATTTGATGAAAATAAATAGTTCATTTCATTTTTTATTATTGTGCAAGACATTTGCTTCTTTTGGATATTTTACCTTTTTATACCTTTTGTCTATGCTTTTGGTTTTTACTTTTGAGTGACTTATATTATACTTTGTTTTTACCACCGAACCAGCGCATTTATTTAGTAGTTAATAATTATCGAATGATGTATTTTAGAATTTAATGAAGATTTTCCCCTTTACTAATGGCGATTTAGTAACCTAAAAGAGTGTGGTGTTAAGAGGGTGATTCTGATACTTTAATGAATCATAAATAAAGTCTTTAGGGAAAGTTGTTTAGTTTGTTTGACGAGGCGAGTCTCTCCGTCCCGCTTGCAGGTGACTAAATCGCCAGCCTGTAAATCGAACACATTGGGATTCAGGAACTCGATTTGCTGTCAAAACGTGAAAGTCATTCATTTAAGAGCTCATTATACGAGCGGCACGCATCATCGGCAGAGGCAACCACTAATTCATCAAGATGTTTATTAATCCGAGAGTAATCGGGAATGATTACTTTAAAAGTTGACAGTAAATAAAAGCCGATATTGCTAGGTACATGCTTTCATACTTTGACTGCACAACATCGCTAATAAATCCTAACTCTAATTAAACATCATCGTCTCAAGTAGGTACCCTACAATCTTAACTACAAAGTGTGAACAAACACACGTGTAACTAGTTAGTTTACAGTTTAATAGCTCATAGTCGACTGAAGTTTGTCTGACTTGGAACTTTGTTGCAGCTTCGCAAACTCCCACTGGTTTGCGCGACGTTCATATGGGCAGCCGCGCTTATCTTTGCTGCGCCAGCGGCGCTGTTCTCAAGCACAGTGACGATGCAGCTACGGCCTAATGTCACCATAGTTTTCTGCACGCCTTTCCCGCCTGGATGGGACAACTATCCGAAGTAATTTGAACTTTTTCTTCTAGATGATAAGACTATAATTTTTGTGAAGTTATTTTAGGCGACGGACGTCTTCTGATCTATTCTGAATAAATCTCATCGTGAATGTGAAGACAGCTTGAAGTGAGCTGTCAATAGTATCATTCCCTAGCATCAGATGGAATGACAGTTCATCTTTTCACGTGTGGGTGAATAAAGGTTATTCTTTAGCCACCCACACGTGGAAATTTAGGGTTATCCCTGAATTGGATGAGGTAGAAAATAAGAAGCCTGAATGTTTTATCCTCGAAAAATTGAAAGGTTTGCAATACTAAAAAGTCAAAAGTTTTCTAAATTCAAACGCCTGGTAAAACTATTCATGCAATTACATTCGGCATGCGAGTTTAATGCTAATGTTATCAGCATTTTTCATTTCCACATAGGTATAAAGAATAATTTTACTTGGGCTACTTTAAAGTTATTAAGTTACTGTTAGCCTGCATCATCCCACTGCTGGGCAAAGGCCTCTCCCCATGACTTCCAGCTCTTTCGATTCAGGCCTAAGTGGACCACTGGTCGTTAGTTTATAATTTAAAGTCATTAGGTTTTCTGCACGCCTTCCCCGCCTGGATGGGACAAGACAACTAACCGAAGTAATTTGAACTTTTTCTTTAAGATGTTAAAACTATAGTTTTTGTGAAGTTATTTTAGGTATATTTTTTTTTTTTTTTAATTATTATAATCTAAAATAATCTCACTAATTGGTAGGTTTCATAAACATGAAATTTTGTCAAGCAGATTGTTCCTCAATTAGCTATGCAAAAACGGCACATCTGATTTTAATGAAATTGACAGCACTGGATTAGAATCCTGTATAGAATTTATACTGGAACATGAAGTAGGAAGCAAATATTGTAAAACCTCAGAAAACAGCTACATACAACAACATTTAACAGGCAACTAATACTCACGCTTTACTTATAAAAAAATCCATGACCATTACAAATAAAAAAAAAGGAATCCGTTGGATATATGGGAAGCACAGCACCGTTCAATGTGGAGGTGCTTGGGGGAGGCCTATGTCCAGCAGTGGACGTCTTTCGGCTGAAATGATGATGATGATGACTTACAAAGTAAAAGTTTTTTATTTGTTAACATACATAGGTGTAAAAATAGGTCTTTGAAATAGAATAGTGACAGAGATCTCTATGTTTTGCCGTTAACGGCGTACAAATATCAAGTAGGCACACGAAATTACAATTTAGTATCAATTTTGTTTAGGAAAGCAGTGGTGGCCCAGTGGTAATGGCCGCGACTTACCTACGAGTTGTAGGTCGTAGGTTCGAACCCAGACAGGCGATTTACTTTGTGTAAATTATTTCATCACCACTGCTATCAAAACGGCGGTGAAGGAAAACATCGTGAGGAAACACGGCATGTCCTAGAACCAAAAATTCGAAGACATGTGACATCTACCAACCCGCACTGGGCCTACGTAGTAGATTATAGCCCACTCCCTTTCGAACAGAGGAGGCCCGTGTCCCAGCAGTGGGAACAATTTAGGCTGACCATGATGATTAAATTTAATGAAGACAAGCTAACTTAGAAAAGTAATTTTTCTAGTTTAACTCAGGCAGATATTGCAAAATTTTAGAGTCAGCTTCACAATAGCGATTTTTTATCAAATCCTCGTAGGAATAGTGACGTGTTTGATGGATGTCGATACCTCGATATTGAACGATCGACTCGGCACCATAGGTACAGACGCCAGCACATCAAGCTACTACAATCTGTAAAATTTATTTGATAGATTTTCAACTTTATCGCTAAGGTATAAGGCTTAAAGTTGATTGGGAAAATTTGACAGTTTCGGGTAGGTTGATGTGCTGGCGTCTGTACCTATTTAGGTTAATTACACTTTTTACTTTACAAAATATGTTCCACTTTATCAGGCAAATAATAGGGTGTATGAATCTGTCGAATATTTGGATCAAATATATTATTTAGAAGGCTTCAAGTAAGAAGAGAGAGCAGAGGAGGAGGTGTCGGTAGAGGGGGGGAGGTGGGAGGGATGAGGCTTCTTTTATTGGAATTTATAGATCAGTTTTTGTAATAAATATTATACACCTATTCAGTATTCGTAATAAATATATAATATATTCAGTACACGAATATTCACCTACTTCATGTCGAACATTACTTATTCCATTTTGGCATTTTTTTTTTGTAACTTGTTTTTGTTTACAAAATCTTGACTAGAGCTGATAGAAATTAATTTTGTGTATCATTATTGTCCTTATAGTAAATAGTCCATTCTAGTCTTTATTATCGAGTGACGGATTGTAGAATTAATGTTAAATTACTGCTTATCATGTTAATTCAAATTAAAACAGCTGTTTACGTACGTTATATTTACTAAATTAAGTAAGTTGCTTAAAAACAAAAAGTTTTAACTTTTTTTTTTTTTTTTTTAACTATGGCATCTCGCAGTTCATCCTTTATGAGGATGGCTACTGCTTAACCGGACTTTCCTGTGGATGCCTCGAATTAAGGCCTCCAGCCAGGGCAAACAATAACTTAAAAACTAAGCGACAGCGCTAAGGGTAACCCCCTGCGGGGTTCGGACCTCGGCTCAGGGTGTCGCTGGAAGAGGACAGCAAGGGACAGGCTGGATCGGTATTATTATTAGTGTTTTGGGGCGAATTTAAAACTACAGGCTCAGCTGCGCGGGCTGGCTCGAGCAAGGGTCGGGGCGGGCACGGTGATGGTGCGGGACGTCGCGACGGGCCTCGGCGGCGAGGACGGAAGGACGGATGTCTGAGCTTGTGTTTGTGTTGTCGACTGAGAGTACTCGTGGCCTTACTGCTCTCCTGGAGGAGGGTAGTGGCGTCGTCGGGGATAGTGAGGGTATGCCTTGGTCGGCGAATCCTACTTATGCGGGAGGGAGTGTATCGGGAGGCCGCCGCAATCAGGGGATTGGGGTGCTTTATGGCAGAGTCAAAGAAGCGCTTGGAGAGGCGTTTCATGAACTGCTGGATGGTGGGGAGTCTGAGATCTAGATGCAGATTCACATTTCGGACATAGAAGGGGGCTCCCGTGACCTTTCGGAGGAAACGGTTCTGGAGGGTTTGCATTTTATGCAGAAATCGCGGCTTGGCGTGTGCGAAGACTACGCAAGCATAGGTCATGATGGGACGGATGACCGCGGTGTAGAGGCGCAATTTGCACTTGAGTGACAATTTGCTGCGGGCAGTTATCATGGAGTGGAGCCTACCGAGAGCGAAAGAGGCGCGCGAACGCGCCGTCTTTATGTGCTCGTTGAAGGTGAGGTTGTGGTCTAGGATGACACCTAAGTATTTGGCTCGCTTTCCCCAGGGGATCGGCTTGCCATACATAGAGATCGGGCGTGGGAGGGGGGGGGGTAGTTTGCGCGGTTTCGAGAAGATGACCGCCTGACTTTTGTCGGGGTTGACCTCGATTCTCCATTTCCGGAACCAATCGCTCAAGGCGCTTGCGGAGGTTTGGAGGTTTCGAGCTATGGATGACTGGTTGAACAGTAAATGGCAGTGTCGTCGGCGAAGAGCGCCAACTGTGCCTTTTTACTGTTCGGGATGTCACTAGTGAACAGGGTGAAAATTAGGGGGGACAGAACGGAGCCCTGGGGGACTCCGGCGCGAATGGGGTGAGGGGGAGAGAGAGCGCCCTCGATACGGTAGCGGAAAGTGCGGTCCGACAGAAAATCTCGTAAGATGAGCACGAGACGGTCTGGCACACCTAGCAGGTACAGCTTATTTAATAAGCCATTGTGCCAGACCTTGTCGAACGCCTTCGCTATATCGAAGAACAGGACGCCTGTCGAAGCACCTCGCTGAAAAGCAGCGCTAATGTGCTCGACTATGCGGTGGAGCTGGTGGATGCACGAATGTTTCGTGCGGAAACCGAACTGTTCGGGGGGGATGAGGCTCTTCGCTTCGGCATAGTCTTTGAGGCGCTTATAAATAAGCCTCTCGTAGACTTTACCGAAAACATTGAGCAGACTGATGGGGCGGTAGCTGGAGGGCTCAGACTTGGGCTTGCCTGGCTTAGGGATGCCTATGACTGTGGCTTCTTTCCACATTTGGGGGAAGATGTTGTTGCTCAGAGCGCCATTGAAGATGGCGGTCATGAGCAGTATGAGGGGGGCGGGGAGGAGTTTGTACACCCTATTGGTGATACCGTCTGAACCGGGGGCTTTGCGGGTTGCGAGCCCTTTTATGATGTCTTGCACTTCGTCGGGAGTGACGGGAGGCAGAGGATCATCAGGGTCTTCGACTGGCGGGAGGGAGGCTCTCCGTTCGACTTCAGCGTTCACCTCGTCGAGGTGCGCTCTGTCTACTGGTTGAGAGCTGGGAGTGCATTGAGCCTCTAGGCTGTCGGCTAGGCATTCGGCCTTTTCGAGGTTTTCGAAAGCGACCGTTTTGTCGGGGCGTGTGAGAGGAGGAACTGTGGCCTCTTCAGAGGAGCGGAGCTTCCTCTGGAGTTGCCAGAAGGCGTGGTGGGTGGGCTCGAGTTCGCCGATCATCTTATCCCATCCCTCGGAGCGCCACTCCCCCATGCGTTTCTTTACAGCACGCTGTAAATGGCGCATGTGGGTTTTGTTCGCGTCGCAGGGAAAAGAGTCGTAGGCACGCATGGCAGCGTTCTTCTCGGTCACCAGTTCACGTACGTCATCGGGCAGTTTCCAGCGATGGTCTTCCATCACTGGAACTTCCCGTGAGCAATCCGTCAGTACGGATTGAACGTGCTCTGTGAACGAGTCGATCGCTCCAGTCGTGTCTGCGACTGAGATAATTTGTTCGGGGATGGAGTCTAGGTGGGGAGACGTGGTGGATTTCAGTCTTTCGCTTACTTTCCTCCAGTCGGTGACTATTTTGGTCGGGGGGGGGCTGGTTGGGGTCGTGCGGGGGGCCCGAATAGGGGGCCAGGTGCAAGATGACCGGGCGGTGGTCAGAGTCAAGCTCTTGTACCGTCTTGATAGACTGCAAACGGAGGTTTACATTCTTGAGAAGCGCTACATCGAGAACGTCAGGACGTTGGGCGGGGTCGCCCGGGAAATGAGTGGGATACATCGGAGCGATGATATCG
The DNA here is from genome assembly GCA_963669345.1 of Gortyna flavago. Classification (NCBI taxonomy): domain Eukaryota; kingdom Metazoa; phylum Arthropoda; class Insecta; order Lepidoptera; family Noctuidae; genus Gortyna; species Gortyna flavago. The sequence goes on from OY770144.1 coordinate 5,849,557, forward strand.
AAATTGAGGGAGTCACCTAGCTTGAACACGATCCTACCTCTGGTAGAGGTCGTGCTGCTATTCCAAGCGGGATGTTTGGCATTGAGATCTCCCGCCATGATGACGGAGTCACTCATACCGAAGAGGGTAGTGAAGTCGGTAGTGAGAGAGATGGGATCCTCCGCACCATTGATGGGCGGGATATAAGCGGAGATGATGGTGATTGCGGGATGACCGGTCATGCCGAGCCGACAGATAGAGATCTCTAGCTGAGAGAGGAGGGCGGGCGGGTCTATCGGGATGCAATGGAGGGAGTTCCTATAGTAGATGAGGGTACCGCCCTTGTGACAGCGAGACCTGTCATTGCGAACTATCTTGTAGTTGGCAATGTTCGGGTTCCGCAGGTGGGGCTTCAGGAAGGTTTCCTGGACTAAGAGGACATCGAGCTGGTGATCGCGGAGGAACGCGGCGACCTCATCGCGTTGTTTTTTAATGCCGTTTGCATTGAAAAACCCTAGTCTAAGGGATCGGGGTTTGGTAACGCTCATTCTTTGTAAAGCCATTGGAGCTTTTAGAAGTTGAGGGTTTGCATGACTTGCGTAATCTGAGGATACGCATTGAAAATCTCGGCGATGCGCCGAGGATTGCCATTACAGGCTTGGATTTCCGCTGCCATGGCATTTGCGGGGGCAATAAATGCTGCGTAAGCACCGATTATTACCTCCATGCTGCTAGGCTGGGGGCGGGAGGCGGGGGACGGGGGGGACCTACTGGGACCAGCGGGAGCCCTGGGCGCGGCGGCGGGAAGGGCTACCGGTGGGGCTACTGGGACCGAGGGGCCTACTGATGGCGCGGGGATGACAGTTGCCATCAGCGCTGGGATAGTCGGGGGTGGGGGGGGCACCGAAGCTGCGGGAGCTTTGAGGTGGTTGAGGTTCGCCCATGGGGAGGGCCTTTGGGGACTGAGCCTATCGGGCATCTGGGAGGAAGGGATCGGGATCCTCACAGAGGGGCTTTCCCTTTGCTGACGGTCGCTCGCGCGCTTCGTCAGTTTGGGAGAAGAAGACTTGGGAGCCTTGGGGCAGCCTCGGTAGTTAGCCGGGTGCCCGGATTGGCCGCAAAGAACGCAGCTCGGTGGCTCTGTGCACTGAGAGCGGTCCTTGGGGCGGGGACAGTCTGACGTGCCGTGGGCACCTAGACACTTGACGAATCTAGGTGTCGCGTAGCAGTGGGATTGGGAATGGCCATACAATTGGCACCTGTGGCATTGTCCGATGAGGTTGGACTTCCTGGGTTTCTCGATAGAGATACCCGAGAGGGAGCAGACTGACTTCACCTTGAAGATGGGGTGATGTCCTTCAGTAGGGTCGCAGATGACCAGGACCATGTCGTAGACTAGGCCCTTCCATGCTTTGTGCAAGCGATGGACTGCTGAGACGGGGATGCCTTGTGAAGCAAGGTCTTCTTTGATCTCCTCGGTGGGGATCTCTTTGGGGACGCGTTTGATGATTACGCGGGTGGGGACTTCCTCCGGAAGGGAGTACGTGTGAAAAGAGTAGGCCCTTGTCTGGAGGAGACGGGTAAGGTCCCTGTAGTCCGAGGACGAGGCGACCGTTACCTTTATACCCTGTTGGGTTGAGCGGGCGTTCGTGTAGTTGATCTTTTGATCAACACACGCTTTGGAAATTTCAGTCCATTTGGACTTATCCTGGACATAGACGGGGGGCGGGGGTCGTGGCTTCTTTGCGTTCGAAGCGGGAGGGGTAGCCGAGAGGCTAGACGCGGGAGTGGCCTGCGGTGCGGCGGAGGGTGGGGTGGGGGGGCGGGGGTTAGAGGGGTTTTCCGCGACCGACTTTTTGGCCTTGTTGGCGAGAGAGGAGGCGTTCTTCTTCCTCTTGCCACCCTTTCCGACGACTATATAGTCGTCTTCCGAGGAGGACGAAGAGTCAGAGAGGGCTTCCTCTGAGTCGGATTGGGATTGGGGTACGGACGTGTCCATACTCTCTGGAGTATCGGTTGCGATAGCGGCTGGCACGGAAGGTGCGGGATCGGGGACTGGCACGGACGGTGCGGGTTTCGGGGCGGATACGGAGGGAGCGGGTGATGGGGCTGGCACAGAGGGTGCGGGTTTTGGGGCGGGCACAGAGGGTGCGGGTTTAGGGGCTGGCACGGAGGGTGCGGGTTTTGGGGCTGGCACGGAGGGTGCGGGTTTTAGGGCTGGTACGGAGGGTGCGGTTTTTGGGGCTGACACGGGGGGTGCGGGTTTGGGGGCTGGCACGGAGGGTGCGGGTTTGGGGGCTGGCACGGAAGGTGCTGGTTTGGGGGCGGCGGCTGGCACGGAAGGTGCAGGCGAGGGGGCTGGTACGGAGGGTGCGGGAGGGGAGGCGACGGCGGCCTCGGGGATTTCGCCTGAGTTTGGCGGAAAGAGGGGGCTGACTAGCGCGTCGCTAAAGTCAATATCGATGACCGAACCGGGAGGGCGTCTAAAATTTATGAGACGGTGGGCATATTGGTTAACGAAAGAGGGGTCCTTGAAGAGGACCTCTTTCACGAACGCCAATATGACCGCGTCTGCCATGATCGGGAAGGGGGCGGGGAGAGGGAAGAACCATAGGGGGCGTGAATCCCTAACAACCTAGCACCCCGGGTGGATGGGCCCGGGGGTGTGAGATCCTACCCTCCCTGTCGGGTGTGAGACAGGGAGGTGAGTACCTGAAGTGAGCCCTAAGCTTGTGACCCGTCGCCGATCTTATTGTGCGAACGGGGCCCTAACCAGTCTGTGCGATGGGTGTAGAGACACCCTAGACCGGCTTCTAGTACGAAGGGGTTGACACACCCAACCGTACTAGACGCGAGCTGTGGACAAGGGATTAGTTACGAAGCTAGAGCTGACTAGGAGCCACCCCCAAGGCCAAGCTTCTAGCTCCCGATTCCAATTTACTGCCTCACCCTGGTGAGATTGGGGCACCACCCCCTTGGCTTCGTTGGCACCGTGAGGTATCCACCAAGGACCACGAAACTGTGGTTTTTACCCGGAAGGGGCCAAAAACCTCGACGACACGTGTGATGACGAATCTATCTTAAGGAGGCGTTTACGAATCTAACAAAAATAAGCAGTTTTTCGGTACATTTTGCGGGAAAATGATACGAAACCAAATCTAACTAATAATTACCACAGATAGATTGCTCCTTCATCTTCAAATATGGCTAAATTTTTATTCGAAAAGTTTGGTTTATAATATTGTAAAAAATTATTTCCGTCGCCTCTTCACACAAAATTGACGATATCGTAATGACTTTAGGTACATTTTTCTTCTATTTATTAACATAAATTTATGTATTTGAAAATATTTTATGTAAGCAGACATGTTCAACTCAAAATGATGGTATAAAGAACTATCAAAATGTTACCAAATGGCTCAGAAAAAAAATAAAAATCGAGTCTATTTTTTCACATATTTAGCTGTAACATGTGAATCTTAATGCACTGTATTAAGGGTTATTTTACTGGTCACTGTCTTGCTTTATTACACAAAAATTTGTAATGAAATATTAGTCTGCGCTCAGCCGCCGTCGTGAGTGGACTCTGTGTCGGTTATAAGCAGCAGCTTGTGCTGAAAAAGATCGCTGTACGGATAGAAAATATTTGACATACCAAACTTGATACTTCACGCATTCTGTATGACTATCGTATGAAAGATTTTATTCACAGTCTTATATTATTTTTTTAGAAGTAAGTAGGGATTATTCATATTTCGTTTCGGTCATGATGAAGTCACCTGAAGGTGTACTTCGAAGACTGCTACTGGAACTAAAAGACGAGCTGAGCTAGGTGTGCCGAGTTTGGGCTCGTTTTGTTAGTTATGTTGAGACCTTACCTCCGGACTTGATGAAGTGACCTGCAGGTGTACTTCGAAGACTGCTACTGGAACTAATAGACGAGCTGAGCTAGGTGTGCCGAGTTTGGGCTCGTTTTGTTAGTTATGTTGAGACCTTACCTCCGGACTAGATGGAGTGACCTGCAGGTGTACTTCAAAGACTGCTACTGGAACTAATAGACGAGCTGAGCTAGGTGTGCCGAGTTTGGGCTCGTTTTGTTAGTTATGTTGAGACCTTACCTCTGGACTAGATGGAGTGACCTGCAGGTGTACTTCGAAGACTGCTACTGGAACTAATAGACGAGCTAAGCTAGGTGTGCCGAGTTTGGGCTCGTTTTGTTAGTTATGTTGAGACCTTACCTCCGGACTAGATGGAGTGACCTGCAGGTGTACTTGGAAGACTGCTACTGGAACTAATAGACGAGAAGAGCTAGGTGTGCCGAGTTTGGGCTCGTTTTGTTAGTTATGTTGAGACCTTACCTCCGGACTAGATGGAGTGACCTGCAGGTGTACTTCAAAGACTGCTACTGGAACTAATAGACGAGCTGAGCTAGGTGTGCCGAGTTTGGGCTCGTTTTGTTAGTTATGTTGAGACCTTACCTCCGGACTAGATGGAGTGACCTGCAGGTGTACTTCGAAGACTGCTACTGGAACTAATAGACGAGCTGAGCTAGGTGTGCCGAGTTTGGGCTCGTTTTGTTAGTTATGTTGAGACCTTACCTCCGGACTAGATGGAGTGACCTGCAGGTGTACTTGGAAGACTGCTACTGGAACTAATAGACGAGAAGAGCTAGGTGTGCCGAGTTTGGGCTCGTTTTGTTAGTTATGTTGAGACCTTACCTCCGTACTTGATGAAGTGACCTGCAGGTGTACTTCGAAGACTGCTACTGGAACTAATAGACGAGCTGAGCTAGGTGTGCCGAGTTTGGGCTAGTTTTGTTAGTTATGTTGAGACCTTACCTCCGGACTAGATGGAGTGACCTGCAGGTGTACTTGAAAGACTGCTACTGGAACTAATAGACGAGAAAAGCTAGGTGTGCCGAGTTTGGGCTCGTTTTGTTAGTTATGTTGAGACCTTACCTCCGGACTAGATGGAGTGACCTGAAGGTGCACCTTCCAAAAAGTAATTTTTTACTTTGTAGTGTTTTTTTTTTGAAAGTCCGATGTTCTTTTTTTTTTGGAAAACAATTTTTATTTTTCATTTTTTTTTTGTACCTGCCCAACACAAATTTAAATTACTTTAAGCAAAAGTCATAAAGCTATACCTTATAAAGGTATACCTTATCCTGAGGCATACCTAATATTTATTCCTCATTTTTCATTATTGCACCTACCATTGTTTGTCTCTGCATCACCCAAAGATTGACTGGTAGAAAATGCCTATGGCATTAAGTCCGCCTCTGTACATTTTTGTGTTTGAAGTATTAAATAAATAAATAAATACCTTATCCATTAAAAAATGACAGAATTTGCAAATCCGTCTATAGAGATATGACGGAGCTATGCCCGAACATACATAAAAAATAATTACTGATTCTTTTTTGAAGTCGGTTAATTATTACATCAATTCATAAACTTTTGTTTGAGAGAATTTGCAAATCCGTCTATAGAGACATGACGGAGCTATGCCCGAACATACATAAAAAAAATACTCCTTATTTGAAGTCGCTTAATTATTAAATCAATTCATAAACAAAAAGTTATGCCCGAATTTACTTGCAAGATTAGAGGTACTCCAATAACAACTTTGACAGAAATGAGGGTGTACCGTGGTATACTAAACATATCTGCGTACTCTTTAGAGGGTACAGGCGTGATGTTATATTGTGTGATTGCGTAAACAATGCATACATATGCGATAGCAGCAATCGCGGTTGATTTGCTGGCATTTATTGAAGCCTTCGGTTGTCTGTCTCCGAAACTCTTCATCACTCTTCATCACTTTATTCCGAAATGGTCTATTTCGGAATAAAGTTAAACCTCTTTCGAACAAAAAAAGATTTTTGCAAGTCCGTCTATATATTATTATGACGGAGTTATCTAACCTAACACCCTTATATAAAAAATATATATGTATAAGCATCCGAATTGAGAACCTCCTCCTTTTTTGAAGTCGGTTAAAAATACTAAATAAAACGAAAATAAACAAGCTTTTTTTAAATTATATGTTTTCAAAAAGCTTGTCGCGCAAATTGTTAATACATAGGTACTTTGGCATGTACTTGCTTACCAATCAAGTAAGTAAATGGTATCTACTTTTATGAACATTTCACGGTACAAACTTTTTGACAACAACGCATAGTAAGCTTAAAAAAATACATGCCTAAAAATTAAATAAAAGTAGGCTCAAGTATCAAGTCGTGTCAGTTTACTCATAATTTCGCCGCTTCGCGCATGTCGCTGTGTGTGTGAGCCGTGCACGTGTAGTAGTAAGACTCAATACCTAAAATTGAAGCGCGTCAATTCGTAAACGCGTCCTTAAGAAACAACTTCTATCAACCACGCCTTGAAAAAGGCGGCTATTGACAGGGTGCGGGCGTAGACCGGAGACTACTGAGCTCGTTACGGCTAGCGTAGCGAGAGCGGGCGGCGGCGGGGCGGCGAGGCGGTGGGGGCGTGCAGCGAGCGAGAGCGGGCAGCACGACCGTCCACGGCGAGCGTCGAACGGCGAGTCCAAAAGTTTTAACATTTATGTTTAACTTTATAAACTATAATATTTTGTAGGTGGACAAATTTTAATATAAAAATACTGACGAGAATTTAATTTACCTCGTATGCAAAATAAACAACACAACTATGTATCAAAATTTGATAACCGAGCACAGGTCATAATTTATTCAGCCTCATATGTCAGTGCAGATTGCTCTTGAAATGAAAATGCCAAGTGTCTGCGGGGCAATTTTTTTAAAACTCTGCTTTGCGTCTTAAACACATTTTAAAATAGCTTATACTAGCAACGATAAGTAAGCTAAATAACAACCCGTTGCCAATATGAAACCTAGGGATAAGTGGAAGGAGGGAAGGGAGCCTTGCCCTGCAGTGGGACAGAAATGGCTGATAATAATAATAATATCTACGATAAGTAGGTACTAACTTAGGTACCCCTGATTTCTTTAAGAACCATCAAAGAGCTAAGTGGTAATAACTAACGGTAACTTGTGCCAATTCGGGCAAAAGTTACGGTGGCACTTGGAAAACCTTAAAAAGATTTCACAAGTGGGGGTTCATGGACGGCTCAGACCTCGCTCTGGTGTGTATACAGCGTCTATCCGCAGACAATGGCATCTTACACTGCATGCCATGTCACCTGCACACGCTAGGATCTAATGGCTGCGTCAGCGAACGGTATTCAAGTTGCTGAATATTGGGCCAAACAAATTAAAAAAATGTTATATATACAGGGTGAAATTGAAAACATGCGACAAATCGAAATGGGAGATTGTACTCATCATTATGAACAACTTTTACTATGGGACCAAACCTGAAATCGCGAGAAAAAAAAACAGCTGTTCCTTACATTTTGACGAGTTATGCGAACATAAATGTAGAAAACAGCAGTTTTTTTTTTCGCGGTTTCAGATTTGGTCCCATAGTAAAAGTTGTTCATAATGATGAGTACAATCTCCCATTTCGATTTGTCGCATGTTTTCAATTTCACCCTGTATTTTAGACGTGAAAACGTCTTATAAATCGATGAACGCATGAAAAAGCATGACTCATTGTCACGTTCCGCCTAAGTCGAGCCTGCAAGCGAGAGCGCGGTTTAAACGATAGAGAGACACGATCGGATTGTGCGTTCGGCTTGTGACGCATCTATCTCTTATGACCTTATCACGTAAAATTATCGTCCGTAAACTGACTTTACAGACAACCAAACTTTTCGTGTTCGTTTTGTCATCGACACGCTAAGAAGAACAGTATACCTACCACGAGCTCTTAACGCGATCCACTTTAGGACCTAAACTGAACTGTTCTTCTAATTCGTACCATGACATCAGTTTAACGATTCAATTTAGGCCGTGCCATCTGGATACCTACCACGAGCTCTTAACGCTCATTCACTTTCAACGATCCGCTGAGCGTATTGGATGTAATGGTACGACTGTGAGCGATGCAGTTTAAGAACCTAAATTGAAATGTCTTGCTTTTGAATCGTTTTTAAATAGATCATGGTAGGCCTCCTGTAGGTACTTAAAACCTATTATTTATACGAAGCAAGTTTCTTACCCACTCACATGACCGGGTTTTTCATGACGCGCTCAGGACCGTTCCCGAACACTTTTTTTCTACGCGCCGCGGGTGGTCTCGCCACTTATACACGACTCCTACACAAAAAAATTCTATGGAGGATGCTTACTGTTTATTGTTTTGTAATGTATACAAATTAGGCAACATTTCAATGCTTGTTTCGTAACTTTAAATGAATTAGATTTTTTTCAATAAATGTTTATTTTTTAATGTTTGTTTACATTACGTAAATAAAAAACAAAACTAGTTTTCATTCAAAATCTAAAGCGTTGACCCAAATTTGAAAAAAATAGCCCCATTAATACTGAATCCAATGATATACAATACATGCCATTGTTCCTCCAAAGTTTATTTATACAATAACAATAACACCATGCGATGACGCATTGCGCTTACGTCATCACGACCATTTGTTTATTTTTAATTACAGATAACTTATTAGAATCTTATTGGATTCTTTTTGTTTATTGGCATAAAAATACGTCATCCAATTACTCGACTAAATAAAATAGAATGACAGCGATACTACCATAGACAAAATTACTAAAAATAAAAATACAGTGTGATCAGGCGCGCAAAAAATTTTATGTCGATTTCTGGCACTGGGACAGTCGGCCATGTTCCTTCCGTGTCGATTTTCGGCATTTGGGCGTTAAGAGCAGTTGAGTGGTCACCTGTGGCAATATAACTGAAGCAAGAACATTTTTACACCCGTATAAGTCAGGCTTAAGTACGACTGTCCTGGCATCTTGTTGACTTGAAAACATTTTACTAAGTGATGAACGAATATCAAAGTTCATATGTTGCAACCAGACCGCTGTCGATCGACTTCAACCGTTCGCATCCCCACAGAATTTGTCATCTACATAATATATTATACCAACCCCCTTACTACCTAATAAACGTTGTATAGCGTCTGTATACCTAGTTACACAACGCTTTGTCTTCTTCTTTCGAAAGTCAAATTACTGACGACTGAAAGAGAGAAATCGGTGTGTAACTACTCATCTGATATAATACGTTTATTATTAAGAGGGTAATAATACAGCTGCAAAATTTGTTTTTTGTTTGTTTGAACCAACTAATCTCTAGAACTACCAATCGGATTTGTAAAATTGTTTTTGCATTTGATAGCCCAATTTTTGAGGAAGGCTACATAACATCACGCTAAGAGACACTTAGAAGCCGAGTAAAAACAACCGCGTAGAAAATTAAAACATAGTCAGAAGGAACACAGTAATAGCACGGGCAGGCGATGCGATGCGGCGGAGTGGTTCGGGGGAAAAGAAATTTCACGCGGACGAAGTAGCGGGCAGAAGCTAGTCTCATATATTTTAGTTATTTATGTCTAAAGTAGCAAGTTTACGATCAAATTTGAAAGACGTAAAGCCATTAGTAAGTCATTGCAATATAACTCTTATCTTCTTGTGATAAAGTATGAATGATTGCTTGAGTTTGATAAAACTCTCAGCAATGGTTGGTTTGCGTCAATCGCGAATGTGCTTTTAAATTATGAGATATGAATCGACCAGTACCACAAGATAATTCTAAGTACTGAACCAGTATATTCAGGTGCCTTAGTGCTTGTGATAATGGGAATTAGGTTCTACGCTAGGGCTTTAACCCTAGCTAAATTTATCATAATGCATCTTACACGAGGCAGATTCCTCGAAGAAAGTCACCCTACCTGGAATGAATCATTGCACGAGCTGCTATATAGTGAACAATGAGTATCAAGTACAAGACTAACACCTCGAAATTTTAATATAAGCGCTAACTTAAACTTCATATTTAGATTTGTGGCTTTTCATTCTCTGGGAATTGAGAAGGTATCTTTATGCATAGGTACATTTACGGGTAGGTTAGGTACTAGACTGAGAGGTTCAAACTAGTTTTACTAATTTATGGAGGCTCTCTCGTAAATGTATACTTAATGCAGAACATAGGCAAATTGGTTGGAAACAATTCATTATACAAATCTAATTTAAATAACGACAAACCTGAAAAGGGGTCAATGTAATCATCATTATGGTATAACTCACAACAAACCATCCAATCTAACAATAAACAAGATAAAACAAATATTTCTTCAGAAATGTCGAAAGAAAAATCAGCTGCTCCATACATTTCATAGTCGTATAACTAGACAAAATGTTCGTGTTGTTTTTCGTAATCGAAAAAGCACTGGTATTCAGCTGCATCCGATTAGACTGGATGCCGACACCAACATAGTTAGGAAAAGCTAGGCAGATGATGATTTTTCATAATTTCAGTATTCTGCACAGAGCAAACGTTTCAGGCTTGCAGTCATTACCTACATATGACCGAGTACCTATAAGATGAAGTCTTACAGTGGCATTGGTAACTGAAAAGTTGTATGGAAATCAGAAGGCCAATTCTCGTAATTTAAAACGTTCAAAATCTAGTCGCAGTCTCATCTTGGCGACAAACAAATGTCAAAATGTAGTTAAATTAGAGGCATTTTTGACAGATGGAGACTGAGATCAGACTGTGAACGTTCTTAAAATTACGAGAATTACCCCTCAGTTGTCATGGTATGGGCATGTGATGCGGAGGAACGAGGAAATTGTCGTGAGGAAAGTTTTGAGTATGAATGTAGATAACTATAAGAGTAGGGGAAGACCAAAGAAACGATGGATACACTGTGTGAAAGATGATATGGCTGGAAGGAGGTGACTTCCGAGATAACGACTATTTGAGAAGTGTGGAAGAAAAAGATATATTGCGCCGATAAAAAATAAATTGGGATAACGCCAGGAGAGTACCTAATGATAAAGGAAGATGGAGCTCGGAAAGTATTCAAAATCGCTAGTTATAAGTAATTTTCTGCATCATCAACATAAAAGCTGTATTTAGCAATCAAGCATTTTCATATTTCGTATTTAATTGTATTTGTTATTCGAATTCAAACCGTATAATCAAGAGTGGACTAAGAGCTAAATTAAATTAATGTTTCCCGTTTCGTTACTTTGTGTGTGGCATGGAGATCCGCGCCCCAGATGACCCTTTTCGAAAATCATATTAGTTTGAATAATACAATTCTGAATAGATTTACCAAAGCAACTGATTCTTTTGGGAATGTTTAATAAACTTATATGTAGAAAATTATGTATTGTACTCACTGGTACATAATGGTACGCTCCAAGTAAAATAATGGCATTCAGCTCCATCTGGTAAGACTGCCGGATTTAGGAATACTCATACCTACATCTCTATTGTAAACTAGCTGTCCCTTGGTAATATTTAGATAAAAAGCTGAGCGACAGTGGAGGGGTGTGTCTGCGCACGGGTAATACAGTCATGTCCTAAAGTACTAGGCTATAGGCTATTGTTTTATACAGGAAGATATTTTTATCACCATCCAAATTTTTACAGGATCTACCCATGAATATGAACAACTTTCATTATGGGAACAACTCTGAAATCACGAAAAAAAAAAATTTGCTGTTTCATACATTTTGGTCAAGGTATTGAACTTTTGTATTTCAGAGTTGGTCCCATAGTGAACGTTGTTCAAATTCATGGGTAGAACACCCTGTAAAAATATGGATGGTGAAAAATGTATCTAATAATTGTTTCATTGTAGAATCATAATAGTTGCTTTAGTAGCATCGCGCTCCCTTCATACTACCAATTTGATCGTTAAATCGCTCAGTGCGCAGGTAAACGCCAGCGTTCTTTTACATGACGGGACCCATGCAGAGCATTGTAGCTACTAACAACAGGTAATCCGAACACAAGCCTAGTTATAATGATATCAGTTTACTATGCTAGTTTAATATGGATTTCCCGACGATAATAAGCCGAGCGACACGGCTATGTTTAGGTACGTTTTATTACGAGACACCACGTTATTAATAATGCCAATTAAGAGTATGTTCTTGACACTGATATATCGGTGAGGCATCTCCATGATAATGAATTAATGAGGATCTACAACACATACAAGAATATGTAGGTATTCTGCGTTCGCAACTCAGTTTCTTTGTGTTTTCGGAATAAATGCTTTATATGTATAAACCCACACATAGAGTTCAGTTTTCGCCAAAACTTTTTGATTTTTTTTCAATAGTGCTAGTTATTCTGAAATAAACTTAATTTGAAACAAGGATTTGAATATGGAACAGGAAAACTTTGAAGAGTGAATGTACTGGTTATTGTATGTTTACATGTTTTAATAGTTTTTCTGCTATTCGGGGCCGAGACAAATCCAGCAAATCAAAGATCATTAAAATCGGTTCAGCCGTTCTTGAGTCATATAAATGATGTAACTAACCTGACTTTTTATATAAAATACTAGCTGACCCGTTGTTTTGCCATATAAATTATTTATAGCTAATTTCTAGTATAGAAAAAAATCTAAAATGACTATTAAACAATAGGGGTTGGTGATAGAAGGGTGAAATTTTAGGGTTGAATGTATTTTCTAATTCCACATTACAAATAAAAAATGCATATGTTAGGGGTGGACAACCCTTATCACTTAGGGGTATGAAAAATAGATAGTAGCCGATTCTCAGACCTACTGAATATGCATATAAATTTCATAAAAATCGGTCAAGCCGTTTTGGAGGAATATGGTAACTAACATAGTGACACGAGAATTGTATGTATTAGAAAGGTGGAAAACTTCCTTAATCCACTCATTTGTTTCAGATGGATGACCTTGACGAAAGCATTGGTTTACTACGCCCTGCCTCTTCTAGTAATTGCTTTTTTTTACTCGCTAATGGCGCAGCGTTTGCTAGCCAGTACTAGAGAGATGCCTGGGGCGCTGCACGGGGGGCAGGGCGAGGCGCAGGCGCAGGCTCGGAAATCAGTCGCTTGTATGGTGCTGGTCTTTGTTATTGGTAAGTGTATTTATTTTAATTAACAGTTTATGTAGAACCTAAACAGACAAGAATAAAGGAACTGAAAACGTAGGTACAAAGGCGATGCTTATTTCTAAAGAATCTCTTCCAGCATACCTGCACTGTGTACTTTTATAGGTACTCTTTGTGAAAGGGCTCTTATATGAAAAAGCTGCTACATCTGGAGTCAAAATCGGGGTTGCTGAAATAATTGACTTTTTATACACATTTTTTTTTTTTTTTTCTTAATATTAAAATCATTTATGTGGCTATGTATTAGGTCTATATGATTTGTTGATCAGAAGGATAAGTGCTATTTTTTTAATAGTCAGGTAGCTTTTATTCGAAGAATAAGTATGACAGTTTGACAAATTCATATTCTGTTATGTACAAAAAATGTCAAACCGTCATATTAATTCCACGAATAAAAGTTATCTGACTATTGAAAAGTCTGCCCTAAATGCATAATATTATCACTTGGTTTATCCTATATCGTCAATTGAAACCCCGTAAAATAAAGTGCATGGTACGCTAAAGTAACATTAAATACCCGAATATTTATGTACCCAGTATTCCATTAGATATTATGATGAGATGTTCTGTTTAATACTAACACATCAAACGACCCAACAAAGTCAAACAAACTGTTGAAAGTAATTGATGAGGTTAAACACATTTCATTTAATTAAAATTTGGTCTGAGATTTCAAATCAAACTTACTGAATGTAAATACAGTTAATCTTGATACTTTGTTTATAGGCCGACCGCTTAACTGAGACATTGCCTGAGGTAGCTGCGGGGTGCGAGAGGGGTAATAGTTGACGAATCACTGAGCTTTCGCATCACGTCACCACACCCCTCCCGCACCGCACTGCTACCTTAGGCAACGTCTCAGTTAAGCGGTCGGCCTATAGTGGAGAGGTTTAGTAGTACTTATTTTGAACTCCAGACAAAATGTACATGTAGAGGAAGAATATCAAAAACGTAATAACCTAAACGCGTCGAAGGGTATAATTAGCCTATAATGTTCCCAATGCTGGGACTCGGGCCTCCTCTCTGTCATAGGGAGCGAGCCGTAATACACCACGCGGGCCCAGTGCGGGTTGGTGGATACGAGTGGCGACGAATGGCGCTATAAGCTAAATGTGACGAAGGGCGCGAAGGGCGATCTTCCTATCTCACCAAAGCACAAGCTCGTTGACATGTGTATCCTGTCTATCTTAACCTTTAAGGCGGTCAGACTTAGTCTTTGACCGAGGTTCAGAAGTCCAAACTCAAGGTTTGCCGAAGAGCGCTGGAGTGTAAGCATAATTAAAAAATTAAACTCATCGATCGTATTCGCAACACCATAATACGCTCCAAGACAAGCAACGCTAGGCTGGGCAGGTCACACTTACATGATGTACCAGATATATAGGGGTGTACGGGCGTAGTCACCAAGGCAGGAACGCAACGCAACGCAAACGCAACGCAACGCAGACGTGACGATTTGTACTCATTCCTGACCAATTGGCCCGAGAAAATAAAAAATAAAGAAAATTTTAAAACTATTGTGGGGACCTTTGTACAACAGTGGGACAACATAGGTTAATATAAAAAAACATAAATAAATAAATTCTATATTTTTTTTTGTTAGCCTATTTTGTGTCCCACTGCTGGGCAAAGGCCTCCCCTTTTTTCTTCCAAACCTCCCTGTCTTGTGCGATCTCTGGCCATGTTGGGCAAAAAAGAATTCTAAAAAAAAAAAAACTATTTAATTATTTTAATCATTGTTTCGAAACTTTTGAAGTTTATGTCTAATTGGTTTGTTCTTTGTAATTAATTTGCAATCAAATACCTCTTGACACGATTTATAATTTGATTTTAATATCTGAATATTTAATCGTTCTTTTGATTTCGAATAATGTTCAAGGCGGCATTCATAAAAACCTTTTATCAGTTCATTGAAAGAATTTAGAATAGTCCAAAAAATCTTCGATCGAATCTTTAATTCGAATTCTTAAAAGACGATCCTTCCATTGAATGAATTTTAAATAGTCGAATTGAGTTCTCTATTAATAGTTCTGACATATATTAAAACCTATCACAAGAAGTATTTGTTTTCAGCAAAATGGTTTTCATTCGAAGCACCCTTTTGCTTTAGAATTTCAGTAATGAACTTAGTTCTATGACATAATGAATTTATCTCGATGAAAATCTACAACATAATTTCGAAATCTCAGAGGAGTTGTTTGCTACATATATTATGCTAAAGATATCGATAACATATTACAAAGTCCTAATAAATCTTCTCAAGTGCAGAGTTTAAGTCAGAGCATCCTATTAAATATAATTTAATCCTACTAAAGTCTTCACACCATATCTGTACAAATATTCTAAACTAGCTGCGCCCCGCGGTTTCACCCGGTTCAAGCGGTTTCGCATAAGTATCGATCCCCTGGGAATCATAATGTAGGAGCGGGCCTGTGGACGGCGAGTAGTGGGTAGCTCGCCGTCCGATCAGAACCAGGCCCGTGCCGGACGGCGCGTATGTGTTCCACGCGCGCCTCAAAGAGATGTCAGCATCAGAGGAGGGGCCCGTCAGGGCCGAAGCCTGCCGGGGCAGCGGGATTGTCCGAAAGGGTTACCGCTACCCCGGCACATAAAGGGCTAAGGAAGGAACAACCCATCCGGGGTTTTAATCAGTAAGAGTCTGACACTCCCTTCCGTTCTACCCAGAGCGGGCCTCCTGTCATTTGCTGATTTCCCATCCTTAAAAAAAAAAAGGGTGTCAGCTACCTCGATATAAAATTTTATCAAAATTGGTCCAGCCGTTTGAGCGTGAAGAAGTAACAATCATATAAACACACACACACACAAACTTTCGCCTTTATAATATTAGTATGTTGAAAATAGCTTTTCGTATGTCTCTGTGTAACAGCGTTGTTCTTCTAGACTTTAGTTTTTTACCATCAGTTAGAGAATTAATTTCAGAAGGTTTATGTAAATAAAAAAGAAAGAAAATAAAATATTTGTGTAATAAAATATGTTAATATTCAACTTAATCTATACTTACATAATATACATAGTAGGTATAAACTAAGTCACTCTTCACGTATGTCTGTGTGACAGCTTAGTTTTTTAAACGACACAATCTATTTAATTATATTTACATATCTTAAAAGCTAACAGCCTTAAAATTAATAAGAAGGAGGGGAAATAACGTAAAGGCATTAAAAAATCCACACAACACAATGGAATTTTAATGCACATTTTACCAAAATTTTGAGATTTTATTTCGGAATATTTATTATGTGTTATTAAATAAGGTGTTTCAAAATTAACCTAACAAACTTTAAGAGGTGCTTTAGACCATCGAAATGAACAACTTTCACTATGGGAACAACTCTGAAATCACGAGAAAAATCTGCTGTTTAATACACATGTTCAATACCTACTTGACCAAAATCATCATCTGCCTAGCCTTTTCCCAACTATGTTGGGGTCGGCTTCCAGTCTAACCGGATGCAGCTGAATACCAGTATTTTACATGGAGCGACTGCCTATCTGACCTCCACAACCCAGTTACTGGGTAATACGATACCCCTTGGTAAGACTGGCTGTCAGACTTTCGGGCTTCTGACTACCCGTAACGACTGTCAAAGATCCACGAATGACAGCCGGGACCAACGGCTTAACGTGCTTTCCGAGGCACGGAGGGGTCTCGATATGTAAAGATGGTCACCCATCCACAGACCAACCGCGGCAAGCGTAGCTTAACCTGATCGATCGACCTGTGCGGCTGTTATTATTTAGCCACGGGCCCCTCTACCTACCACCTACCTGACCTACCACCTACTTGACCAAAATGTATAATAATATTAAACGTAAACATAACAAAGAAGTCTCGATAATTTGTCAAGTCGTTAAAATATTGCGAAGTTGGAACGGCCCTAGTATGAATAAAATTAGCACAAAGGGAACTCCGGCCATTTATCTGAAAAAGCAGTTTAAAAGCTGACGTGAAATTGACTACCTTGAATCCAGAATGTATGCGATTAGGAAAATCGGTAGGGGCTCAGCCGGTTAATAAAATGGCAGTGAGCCAGAATTGTCGATGAGCCCCAATTTATAGGCTGGACACGGACAGTACATTTATTTTATATTAAAGCTCATTGATTATTTTACCTGTGGAGTAATGACGTTTAACACACCAACAGTAGGAATCGCTTTAATTTTGACAGTTTAACAACATTCATTGTGTTATTTACGTTCTTGAGCAGACAAATTTTTCGAACATAATGAAGCAATGGATTAGCAACATCCTTCGAAATGATTCAGATTTTGAATGATCGTGTGTTTTGCAACTAGGGTGCTCGTAGACTGGAAATTTTGGGAAATTTTGATAAATGAGAAAATTTAAAGTTGAAACCATTTATCTCCAATTTATTTATCATTTCGTTACATTGCATTGTTTTTTTTTTTCTTTGGATCTGAATTATTTTTCTTTGCACGAGTTTAACATTGTGCAACTCATCATCTAGCAAGCCTATTTTCCAGCAATGCTGGGATCGGCTGCCACTCTAACCAGATTTATTCATTATTAATTTATTTATTGATTTTCTGGAACTGGAACGCCATTCAGAAATTACACAAACGGAGCGAAAAAATACTTCATGTGCTGCTTTCCATTCATTGTTTGCGCGGTGGTCATCGAACAAGCGCCGATGGAACACGCACTTCTCCATAGCTCCATAACTTCTTCCATATTGCGCACATTCTTTGCGAATTTTGAGGTACAATGAATTTTTCAAAATAAATAACTAGAAAAAACTGAAAATTTTAAGGTGTCTTTCTGCCTGACATGTAGGTATGCACGGATGCAGCTTAGTACCAGTATTATTAATAGAGCGACTGCCACTCCAACCTCCACCACCAAGTTCAACATTCTGCAACTATTTCACTCTAAATTAACTTGAAAAGATAAAAAAACAAAACTAAATTTTATACCGCCTGCTCTTGACAATAGAAAAAATCCACTCTGACTTCGCAAACGCCCTTAATCTACGTTGATTGATCCTTGGAATTTAATTTCTCCGTCGAGAAAAGCGATTAAGCAATTTTTATATTCTAACGCCCCAAATAGATAACAGTGATTAAAATTGAAATGGTAATTAAGTTGATTTCAGAGTGACTAGTGCTATTGAAAAAGTTATAAGAATATTTGAAGTTGTAGCGTAAACTGAACTTTATTGTGTAAAGTTTAAAGTTATTTTTCCATAAACTCATATTTGTTTACATTTTTGACAAATAAATCGCGAATGCAGATTATAAATCTTTCGGGAAAGGTAACAGGCAGGCAAGGGAAGAAAGGGCAGGGGGGAGAGGGAGGCTTTTGGTAAAGGTAAGTAGGCTCCTTTAATTTGTAAATTCTCTAAATAACAGCATAACATTCCCGGAAGGTTTAGGCTCTAAATTAATGATCGTACAATCCGCATCAAAGTGCATTGGGTTGCATAAACAAGCGCACACACAGACAGATACGAAAACCGACTTTGTTTTATACTATGTAACTAGTGGCCCGCGGTTTTTACTCATGAAAAAACATTGAGATTTTATTATTTTAATTAAGTTTAGTAATAATGTTTTTGCACATCGGTTGAAGTGTCACACAGACAGACTGACTTTTTTTTTTACTTTGTTTTTGTATATGACTGTATTTATATATTAAGTTCAATGAACATATAAACACATCATTATATTTTATTGTTTTTCTTTTTAATTTACATAAACCTTCCGGAATAAAATTCTCTAAATGATAATGAAAACCGGATAAAAATGTGTTGCGTAGTTTACAAGAACGGTCACACAAACAGACACGAAAATCAACTTCAATTTATAAAATGTATTTTTCATTTGAGAGCCCAATTCTTGAGAAAGGCTAAAGGCTATTTAACATCACGCTAGGGCTTTTAGGAGCGGAGCAAAAAGAAATACAAGTCAGAACGCTAAGCGAAAACGAATTAATAGCGCAGGAAAGCGATGCGATGCGACGG
Organism: Gortyna flavago; assembly: GCA_963669345.1. Classification (NCBI taxonomy): domain Eukaryota; kingdom Metazoa; phylum Arthropoda; class Insecta; order Lepidoptera; family Noctuidae; genus Gortyna; species Gortyna flavago. Next base: position 5,868,568 of record OY770144.1, read on the forward strand.
GGTAGTCGGGGGAACAAGAATTTTCACGCGGACGATGTCGCGGGCAAAAGCTAGTTCTTCATAAATTCTTGTAAAATTAAAAGTAAAATTTGTTTGCGTAGTTTAGAAAAACAACGCGGTCACACAGACAGACACGAAAATCGACTTTAATTCATTATATTCGAAAATGTTCTTAAGTAACTTTTTAGACCTTTGTATCCTGCTTATGCGTATGATGTTTCATTAAAATCGGTTCATTCATTTCGAAAAACAAGGGCTTGAAAGTTTGTATGAAATGGCGTACGGCGCGGCGGCGTAAACGCTCACTAGAATCATGTGTAGAAATTCATCGTCGGTTATAAAAAAAAAACCTGATATTTCATAGAAAATTGCAATTGTATTTTATTTTTTATTTGTGAACTTTTTTTGCTAGAAATCCCCATTATGAGCTCGATGAGGGTTCAAAGGGGATTTGTGGAAGAAAAGTTCACAAATCCCCAATGATGGGGATTGTCAATGGGGATTAGTGGAATAAACCAACAAAATTTTATTTATGAAGACCCCTTTAATTTTAATTTTATTGTCGTTATTTGTTGTTATAGCGGCAATGGAAAACACACTGAGTAAGACGGGCTCAGAGAAATTATGTTTCATAAGATACAGCCCGCTGACAGACAGACGGACGGACGGGCACTAGTCCTCCGTTCTCCGTCGGACCCTATTAAGGGTCCGGTTGGCACCGTAAAATGCTTTTGCTACAATAACATTGTTTGTTTCAGTGTTTTTCATCTGCTTCTTGCCGTACCATGCATTAGAGCTGTGGTTCCATCTGTCACCGACGGCACAGACTGATTACAACGATTGGATACACGCCTTAAGGATAATGGGCTTCTGTCTGAGGTACGTGACCTAATCTAGCGTCAATTTTAAAACTAGCACTGTTACGATTAACATTACTGCTGGGAGAATTCTCTAGAATGATTGATGTGGGGACATCGAACTCAAATAAAAGTGCTGAAATATTTAAAAAAATTTATGTTGCCAGTTTCTATTCCAAACCCGAATCCTTCCAAATCCCCCTTTTTAGATGTAAAATAAACGCTATCATTAAAATATCCTTTACCATTTATAATAAAGTCGAAGGGTTGACTTTAATCAGTTTTAATTATTAAGGGTGAACGCTCAAAATTTACGACGATCTCAGAAAGTTTGGATAATAATTCGAAAGTAAAATTCAGTCCAATTAGAAGTTCAGTTTTCTGCAAACTAAAGATTGGTTTTCATGAAACAAATTGATTTTATCGATAATATTAAATTGTAACAAGAAAACAAAAGAATCGCTTCTCAAGTTTTAGCCATAAGAGCTAATTTCCTTTGCGAAAAGGCCTCTTATTTTGTGCTTCCGTGTGAGCCACGTCAATATAAGTCAGCAAACTATATATAATATTAACCGTGTGTACTCGAGTACAGTCGACTAGACAAAGCTTTCATGACCCAACCCCTTGACTTTGTCGCTCTCTGCGGAGATAAGATACCAATGCTGGGACCCTTGTTATATGAAAGTCTGGTATTATTTATGAGACTGATCAAACAATCTGTTTGAATTATATCATATTCGTCTTCCTGTCGCTTAAGGCTATGAGGGGTGAAGACTGTTTTTTTTTTATCTTATCGTATGCTGCACCGGTCATAACGTCAACGCCGGCTGTAGCTGAAAACCAGCAATGGGGCTCTGTTTCGCATAGGGTCTTAGTAATATGCTGAGCGATGGCCGTTATTTTGCGTGGATGTGACGCATTTATTTTTACCAAAAATTTTATTTTTTGTGTTTTTGTACTTAATTTCTTTCTTTCTAATTTGGGAGTTATTTATTAAACATGCGGGCTGTGATTTAGCAATAAACTTTTGATTTTAAGAGGAAAGAGATAAACGCCATTTCTTGGTTGAAATTAATAATATCCACGAGTGGAAACAACGACGTACTGTAGTCTATCATCATAGCCTTTTCCCAACTATGTCAGTATCGGCTGCCAGTCTACTGGTTGCAGCTGAGTATCAGTATTTTACCTAAAGAGACTACTTACCTGATTGGAAACCCAGTTACTTCTTCATAATCTACTCCGTTGCATGTCTGCTTTGTTTACTTAATGATAAATGATTTTATTTTTGTAAGTAGGTTTGCACAAACACTTTTACACGTCAATCATTTTTTTTTAACTAGATGAGGTCTGCGTTTCCTATCTGACTACTCTGAGAAGAAAGGCCGAAACAACCTCCGAGGTCACAGTCTAGACATAATCTTGGTCAGGTTATATGAAGACCATTTAGATCGATGTCTGAGATGGTCTTTTGAGGAAAGAACCACACAAATTGAGAGGACCTGTCCAGTCAGTGCACGCATTTGCCAGAAATCGTGCAACTCAACTCAAAACTTAAGAAGCTCAATGATTTAGATTTGTGGTACCCCGTGAATCCCCTCAGTACCGATGACGTAGTAGACAGGATAATTTTAAATTGGCTTGGTAAACCCCGCAGACGCGATGGGTATCGATATTTAAACATGATGACAAACATAAGAAGACTTGATGTTTTTTTGAGGAAGTCGCGTTACGATATAGTTTCGGAGAAATGTGTGGACAAACATACATACATACACATACACATATAAAAATGCACGTAGGAACCATGCTTCATAAAATGTTAATTTGATCTGTGTGATTTTTTTTTCTAATCACAAACACTTTTGGCTTTGAGTGTACTTTTAGGTAGAATGGCTGTAACGCGACTGATCCGAGAAAAAATCACCTTCTAGAATACAATAGGGCTATAAACAGACGTTACGCGTAGCGGACGTAACGCGACTCGTTTTTTTTTTTGGAGTTCAACGAACGCTGTCCGTGTTGTTACATGAAGTATGAGTTGAGAAAAACTGTTTTCTTATTTTTTATAATGTTTAGATAATATTACCCATCGCGTTTGTAAAATTTACACAAAAGAACAGATTTTTTAAACTGATATTTCAAGTGGCTACAATAAGTGCGGTCGACGAACTCCACAAAATATTTTTTGTTGTAACATGTCTAAGTATCGCTACCAATCGCGTCTGTGGAGTTAAGCTAGCCAATTTAGAATAACCCTGTATATCGTCGTAGGTATACCGGAAAAATACATTAACATAATTTTCTTCTGCGTAGTTTCCTGAACTCCTGCGTGAATCCAGTAGCCCTGTACTGCGTGAGTGGAGTCTTCAGGTCTCATTTCAACCGGTACCTGTGCTGCCGCCGAGGGACACTTCATCCGACCTGCAGCTCCCGACTGTCGAGGACTGCGGTCTGCGAGACTTCGTTCAGGAGTACACACCGCCATCGGTGTAACAGGTTGGGTTAACAATGGTTTTTGTTATTTTGAACGTAGGAAGAAGTGATAGTGGTAGATGGTGGTAGTAGATAGTCCAGTCAGTAGATATGTGTATTTTTAGCGCAGCGACACATCTGCCGAAAATTAATGCGACGAAAATTCTGCGTGTCTACTCGTAGTTTAAGAAAGAAAGAAGAATATTTAATTTGGGACACACAAAAGAACTAAAAATAGTTTAAAAAGTATCATTTTAAACTATAAAAAGTTACATTAAAAAACAAACAAACAAAAAACCTGTGCGAGGCCAAAAAGGCTCCTCCATCTCAACAAAAAGCTGCAAAAAAATAAGAAAACAAATAAAATACAGTACAGAGAAAAAAAAAACTGTCAAATTTTCCCAATCAACTTTGCTTTAGTTATAAAGTTGAAATCTATTAAAGAAATTTGACAGCTTATAGTGGCTTGATGTGCTGGCGTCTCGCGTCTGCACAATGAATATTGATCCATGCCCGACGCGGCGCCGGCGACGACGGGCCGACGCTCTAACATCACATATTCATGTTTACATTACTAATAACGCGACGTGTAATTTCGGCAGGTCTGTCAACTCGCTGTAGATAGTTGCAACGATAACTTATGAATGATTTTTTTTCTTACAAAAGAATGTATTTATCACAATGTCTTGATAAAGAAACCTAGTCTTGCTCATTTCTAGCTCTATCTCTTTATTTTCTTTCACACAATCAATTGCATCTATCCATCAATTCAAAAATTATTTTACGTTTTAAAAGAAAAATAAATAGACTCGTATTTGAAAAACCCGAGGGTGCAGATTTTATTACTCTGAGTAGGTACCTAATCTTCTTAATTTTGGCTCTTGAACTCTTAAATTCCAAATCATAACAAAAAATGTTTTTTACATTTAAATTAACTATGTAAACTCCATAGAATTAGTATAATTAAAGGTACTATACTAAATCTATGGTAAAGTCAGAGTTCATCCAAATTGACTGACCAACATTCTCACTGCTGGAACACAGGCCTCCTCTGTGATACGGTGGGATACAGCAGAATATCTTGACAGTTGTATGAAATGGCTATAACATGGCAAATTAACATAGAATGTCAATTTGATAAATAATTAATTACCCTGACCGTGCATGCCAATATTAAGATGCTGAATTATTTTAATTCAAAATGTTATTTAATTCAGTTTTCTCTGCTGAACGTGACTTTTTTGGTTTTCCTACTAAAAATCCATCGTAAGATCCCCATATTGGTTATATTAATTTTGAAAAATGTATTCTTCTATTATCCCTTTTCTTAAAATTTACGAGAATTGCCCCTCTGGTTCTAAATAATTAGTTATAAACCTTGTTTTGTAATTAGACAGAATGGTGTCTAATTTTGACTGCCGATGCCAATCACATGACAATAATTATACCAGCATTGGTTTCACGAAGTATTAAAAGTTATTGCATTATCTACCTATGTGCGTAATATTTAGAATCTGTCTATGTTTATGTTCAGTAAATTCAGAGCTATATAAAAAATACGCATGATAACATTAAGCGTTAGTGTTATAATGCCAAGAGATTGAGTAGCTACTGTCTTGTAATACTATTTGTCCATCGAAACTTCAACTATTACGATCTTTGGCAGGCCCACGTTGGCGTAAAGTAATCAATTTAGCCTACCGCAGTCCACTGCCAGGGCTACGCCACAACACCCTGTCATCCACCCCCCGCATCCAGTCTGTCCCAGCCATTTTTTATGAAAGTAATGATGTCACAAAAAAACAAAAGCCTATCTCGAAATTATTTCTCGTCTAAAAAATCCAGCTACTTCAACGGTGATTGTTCTATCAACTTTTACAGGAACCCGACAGAGAGCGTGGTGATATCAAACTACGACTACGGAAGTACTAAGAAAAAAAGCAACATCATATCCAGAAACAGCGCTGATGGAGTCACCATCATGACTGTTCGAGACACCAATGATTTCCTTACAGGGGACTTGGAAGAAAAATGCATCACCAGATAGGGGTTAAAGGATATCGGATCGCGGTACAAAAGACAATGATGTTTTTTTTTAGCTGCATGTGAAATATCTGATGCTTTTTAAGCGCTTTATTTAGTTTAAATGTTTTACTGTTCATCGAATCATTGTGTTTATTATGGAATATTATATTTTATTGCGTTCTTGTTTTCAAATGTTGGCAGGCCAACAATTCTTTGTAATATAGGTATGACCTTTATTGTCTCTTTCTTTCACTCCTACTAAACTGATGTAATAAAACTGATTGTCTAATCTACAAAAAGTGTAGATATTTATTTTTTTAGATATGATTATTTTGTCTAACATAGACACAGCAAAGTATATGTAACAAAAACATATTATGTCATTTGTGCTTCATAAACGCAAAATTACTTATTTCCCATACAGGCGCTACATAAATGAAAAGGTACTTAAGCCGCGGTACTCGTATGTATGTACCTTTTTAAGGAGAATACATGGCTCTTTATCCTAATTCTTTAATGGAAGTTTTGTACCTATACGACTGGAGCAATGGAAGTGATTTCTTTAATAGTTTACGATATGCGATCAACGTATCTATTTATAGAGCAAGCTAGAATGATAAGGAATATAATAAGTAGATACCTATTATCATTTTACGAAAACCGTTGGTCACTTTTGGACTTTGTCACATTCAAAAAGTTCATTGACGCGTCACATTTTCCCATCGCCATTTGCATCCCATTATATGACAAGGTTCTAAATATGGCTAAGGTTTTCGGTTTACGTTTACCGTTCATAATTTTTGTTATACGTAATTTTATGCATTTAGCAAGATGTGTATATCGCTATTTTAGTATTGATTGGAAAAGAGCGTGTATAATAACTTCATAGGCTTAAAGTTAGTCTAATTGAAACCCAAGCACATAGAATTTTGAAATATTTCAGAAAGACTTATGTTATTTTGTTCTGGTGTCGACAATTTTTTAATGATCATAATAAATATTTAATGTAAATGTAATTATTGGAAGATTGTGTATTGTTAGATATGTTTAACTTATTTACCGTTTAATTGTTTAGCGTTCGCACAACTAGATATTTATTTGAAATACTTTGTACAATGAACCCTTTAATGCACCCAGCTTCGTTCATAAAAGCAGTAGATATTTGTGTGAAAAATAACAATTCAAAATCGATTTCTCAAGTAGGTTGAGGCAATGAAAACTTCGGTTAAAAACGAAGTAAAACTGAGTGATAAGATGCTTTAGACAAAAATGATCATTAGAAGTTGGCTGTTTTGACCTTGAATTGTATAACTTATTTGTTTAAGTTTTTCAAACTTTAGTGTTGATTTTAATAGCGTTTGCAAGCTTTTTATTAGTCATTCACTACAGTTATTGTTTATTACTGTAATGGGTACAAGAAATTTTATTAATTTAAGTTTAAGGCGACTACATGACCTAAAGCGTGGTCTTTGTCGAACTGCATAGAAAAGAAAGAGAAGCGCGATGACACAACGCTGGTAATTTATTGCAAAATATGAAACATTTATCTATTTACAAAAGATATATTGTTTGGAACAAAAAAATAAAACACTAGTGTTTTAGTGTGTTGCTTGCAGAATAATCTGACGAAAAATCATAATGATTGTATCTAGATATATTAGTATGGTTTTTATTGTAAAAAAAAGTTTTTAGAGGCATTTTCATGATTTTTAGGGTTCCGTACCTCAAAAGGAAAAAACGGAACCCTTATAGGATCACTCGTGTGTCTGTCTGTCTGTCTGTCCGTCTGTCCGTCTGTCACAGCCAATTTGCTCCGAATCTTATGGACCGATTAAGTTAAAATTTGGTACACATATTAATCTCTGTGACCCAAACACAGACGTGTAACGTAAATAAATGTGTTTTGAAAATGGGAGTCATTTTTGAGGGTTAAATAGACAATTTAAAAAAAAAGTTTCGCAATCTGTACCGCGTGACATATCAAATGAAAGGGCTTACCGTGAGGATCTCAAATTTTTTTTTTTCATAATTTTAAAATAAATTTTATTAAAGTTATTTAAGACAATAGACGGAAATTTACCATTCCCCCCCCCTTATCTCCGTAACTACTGAACCTATTTTTTTTTTTAAATACAGAAAATAGTTCTATACCTATAGATTACAGGAAAATTAATAAGAAGTCTATGATCTTGAAACAACATGGTAAATCTCTCAATATAGTGCGTACAAAACTTACATTTTCAGTTGGAATGTATGGGAGAACATGTTTTTCAACTACAACGTTAAGTTTGTCCTTGGGATAAATTCATTCCAACTACGGAACCCTTCATTGTGCGTGGTCCGACACGTACTTGGCCGATTTTTTTCCTATCGTACAAATTATGTTTTCAACACACTATCTACCTTGATTATAACCAGAAGAATATCATATATTTTTCTTATTATGTTTACTGTAGTGGATAATATACTTTTATCGTTTCTAATACTTGCGTTTTTTGCATTTAGGTCCTATAAGCCTTCAAGCTAAGTCCCAGTAATAGGTAAATACTGGACTAGGCTACGATTCGTAACTTCAGCTTACAGCTAACTGCGCCGTCAATTGTACCGTTAAGCGGTTAAGCCATCTATAGTTTAATGCAATCGGTGGTACGAGAACCTTTTAATAGTCACTTAGGTGCTGAGACTTTTTCAATACACTGTGATTGTAACATATCTTAGTTTTGAAGCCATAACTTAAATGTGTTTTTTTTTTTGGAGATTATAATTTTGTATTATTATTTTCTTTGGTGAATATTTGGTATTATGATTTTCTTTTGAGGGGCCCGTGGCTAAATAATAACAGCCGCACAGGTCGATCGATCAGGTTAAGCTACGCTTGCCGCGGTTGGTCTGTGGATGGGTGACCATCTTTACATATCGAGACCCCTCCGTGCCTCGGAAAGCACGTTAAGCCGTTGGTCCCGGCTGTCATTTGTGGATCTTTGACAGTCGTTACGGGTAGTCAGAAGCCCTAAAGCCTGACAACCAGTCTTACCAAGGGGTATCGTATTACCCAGTAACTGGGTTGTGGAGGTCAGATAGGCAGTCGCTCCATGTAAAATACTGGTATTCAGCTGCATCCGGTTAGACTGGAAGCCGACCCCAACATAGTTGGGAAAAGGCTAGGCAGATGATGATTTTCTTTGGTGAATGATTACACACATGCATATCACAATCAGCCTATAATCATCCCAATGCTCCGAAAACATGGACAAAAGGCTCCTCTCCTCTCTGTGAAGGAGTGGGCCGTAATCCATCACACATGCATGCTAAGCATTTATTTTTTAATTTTTATAAATTTAAAATCTTTGTTTTACCTGAAAGTCGCATTAATTAGGTCATTAATTTCTCACAAAAAATCTCGCAACAGTGCAATGAATGTTTATTATAAAAATATAATTATAGGTAGTAGGTTTAAGTATAAATATTTAAAAAAACATTTCAATTGTAAATTGTACGTTATTAGGTTTTAAAAGACCAATGAACATATTTATTTATTTTCGTTAAAATATAGAATAATTTGTTGTAAAATAAATGTGAAATGTAAATAATATGATTGTTAGATCGCTTTTTGTATAAAGTAAGATATATTCCAAAGATTTGTACCAATTTTAAGATATAAGTGAAAAAAGATGTTCTAACTACCCGACAGTATCCAACTATGTATAATATTATTTTGAAATAAATAGGCGTCTATACAAAATTGTTTCTGTTTTTTATTTATCACCCATGAATTAGCTTCTAATTATCAAGCTAATGCCGCAAAAGGAATATCCTCCTCAGATGCACATAAAAAATGTTCACTAATTTACACAAGAACGAAGTGTATTCGGCTATTGGACACATCCTTATACTAAAGATAATTTAATAGTTTAGGTTATAATTTAATTTTTTATTAGTCTATTTATAAGGCTAGATTGTAAAAAGAATAGGGTCCATCCTATAGTTGAACCCTATAGGACATAGGAAAAAAAATAACACAGAAAGAAATCGACCACATCTAAGGCATACCCTATAAATTAATAAAATAATTTTCGAAATCGACCAACACTTAAAGTAGTTAAAGCGTAACACACCTCCTCCTTTTTGATGCCGGTTAAAAATAAACACCAAATCACCTTCGGCCTGCCTTTGGTGATGGTCCTAGGGGAAATTAAAACAAATACCTTAGACCTTTCTGCGCAGCAATTTAAACAAAGATTACTAAAGACACACACAGGGAACCAATGCCAAACCAAAACCAATTTACAATATCATTATAATTTATATACAAATCCTTTAATTGTATTTAAATTGAAATCGAAAACACGTCTGATGTGGAACCATCAGACGTGTTTTCGATTACATTATAATTTACACACCTGCTTTCACTAATTGATTGTTAAGTATAAATTCAATATTTTGCCGTAATCTGTTTCATATAAGTGTACTTCTGTAAACGTTACCTAATACATAATGTGTAGGTAACCTTTCAATATTTTTAACTGTCATTGTGTATTGACAAAATATGATGGTTACGTTACTTTATGTTTTTTTTTATATTTTTCTGATGACTATTATGATTTGACCTATTACCCGATTCCGGCTTGACGTCGACTTCTGGGACAACCTGTATACACAGGGTGAAATTTTAATTACTCATCGTTATGAACAACTTTTACTCTAGGACCAAACCAGAAATCGTAAAAAAATAACAGCTGTTCCCTACATTTATGTTCGCATAACTCGTCAAAATGTAGAGAAAAGCTGTTCACATTGCAACAAAATTGCTGGGACACGACTTTTATTTTTGCTGTTGTACGCAATGTAAAGCACGTAAAACATTGTGGTTATGAGCACATGACACGGTACTGGGGTCGTGTGGGGGTATTTAAAGTTGTGTTAAAACATTAAAAACTTATTTTCGTAAAAAAACGCCAGTGGAAGTTGAAATTAGACATTCAGAACAAAAATAATATTACAACGACGTCCCGAGTACAGGTTACTCTAGGCATCGTTAAGTGTCATTTTACACCCGTTATTTGGTCTGGCTGTTTCAAATGCGGCTTGTTTTTGTCAATAAATCGAGAAAAGAATTCACAAGAACTATAATTAGAATCTGAAATGCTTTTTTCATCTAGTTCGAAAGTGGCCATGAGAATAAAGCAATTAAGATATACGGCCTTACCCTTATTAATAAGCTCGCAGTAAAATTATGCCAATCTTAAACTACTGAACAATTGGAACACAGGCCGCGTGGCGAGTGGTGGTGTGAGTCCTTTCTGTGACAGTGACTGGGCCATACTGCACCATGCGGGTCCAGTGCGGATTGGAAGATGTCACAAGTCTTCAAATTTTTGGTTCTAGGACATGCCGATTTCCTCACGATGTTTTCGTCCACCGTTTTGAGAGAATGAGAGAGGGTGATGAAATAATTTACACACAGTAAAGCGCCTGTTGTTGAGTTCGAACCTACGACCTACGAGTAAAACTCGTAAGTTGCGGCCGTTACCACTGGGCCACCATTGATATATTGTTAAAATAACAATTAAATAACCCAAGATTAATAAATTTATATTAAAATTATGGAATCATTTTACTATTCCTGTTACGCTCTCTGAACCTCTAGTGTAACTTTACTCCGAGTTTATTACTAAGGAGGATAGGTATTGATTTCTTTACTAGTAACACGTTGACTGCCAACGCGGTCACCGGTGACCGCGAACAATAGATTTTCTATTGTGTCTGTTGCTTGGCAGTCAACGTGTTAAGACGTAAAAAGCTCAGTTTCTGCAAATACAAACAGCCATTAAACTAACCCATTCAAAACTTTAGTGAATTAGCGCTGAAACGTAGTTTAATTTCAACCCTGAAGACGTGACGTGTACAATAGAATCCAATTTAATCCAGAATAATTGTATAACAAACTTCTATTGATGTTACTCAGTCGGTAATAAAATGAGAATTGGCTTAACTGTACCATTACAGTGGCTTATTAGTCGATTCGCACGAATTTACTCGCCCGAAAAGTGCGAATCTTCACTTTTAAAAGATATAATTTTTTCTATAGGCGACTCGCACGAATTGGCACATAGGAATAAAAGAGTAAAATATTATACCTAAAATATGTACTTACTTTATTCCTAACTTCATTGCAATAAAATTCAAAATGTTCTAATTGCCTAATAACATATTTTTTGAGTTGTCGACTCGCCCACAAATAAATTAACCTCGTGCGAGCCGAGAGGTCACGATTCGCCCGTTTCGGGCGAGTATATTTGTGCGAATCGACTAATAAGCCGTTTCAGCTTTAGTAGCAAAGCGAAAAAGGCCTAATTCATTTTACACCAACATGTTTTTGGTCAGCCGTGACAGTTTTTGCCGCAGTTAGGTACCTGCCGTTATGTATCGGTAATATTATACAGTAGTAGTCACCGTTATAGTTATAAAGCCGAATACATAACATAATAAGCCTATAATGTTCCCACTGCTGGGACACAAGACTCCTCTCTGTGAGAGGCGAACAGCCCTAAACCACCGCGCGGGCCCAGTGCGGGTTGGTAGATATCACATGTCTTCGAATGTTTGGTTCTAGGACATGCCGGTTTCGTCACGATGTTTTCCTTCACCGTTTGGAGAGCAATGGTGATGAAATAATTTACACAAAGTAAAGCGCCTGCCTGGGTTCGAACCTACGACCTACAACTCGTAAGTAGCGGCCGTTACCACTGGGCCACCACTGCTGAATGATGAATGACATTCGATGTGCACTTTACAGAATAACACTGCTGATCATCCAGCATAAAGCATCAACTTACTTTTTTTCTTTAAGTACGACCATTGACCCCGAAAATTATAGTGTCTAAAAATATGTACCAGTGTAGGTACCTACCTATAATCTGTTCCAAAAGTATCTGATTAAAATGTAAATAAATAGATCAGAAAATGAAACTGTGGAAAAATTGAATGCTATGATTTGATTATTTGAATATTAAACCTGATATTTTAATTTTAAACCACCTTCAAGATGTCTTGTATTTGAAAATATAATTGAGGTTAATTTCATAACCACAATTTGCATGAAATATTTTTCAATTACAATTTAATAATACTAGCTTCTGCCCGCGACTTCGTCCGCATGAAATTTCACCCTCCCCCATTCACCCTCTTAGGGGTGGAATTTCGAAAAACCCTTTCTTAGTGGATACCTACTCTTCGCAAAGAACGCACCCTCCAAATTTCATGTCTCTAGGACCAGCGGTTTAGGCTGTACGTTGATATATTAGTCAGACAGGATTTTGAATTTTACTGACATAAAAATAGAAGATTTAAAAAAATACGTTCATTTTTGGAAAACATGGTGATATTTCTAAAGTTGGAACCTTCTATACATGAATGTGTTACTTATTTCCTTTAATGAGTGATAGCTTGTTTACACTTTTATTAGATAATTTTGGAAGAGACAGTACCAACATGAACGCCACAGTCAATCGTTCGTTACATTCAAACGTTCGAAGTTGGAATCGGGTAGACAACTTCTCGTAATATTACAGTTCAAGATTACTCGTAGTTCCATTCTGATTCCGTACCACATAGAATTTAATTCAATGTTACTTTGACTCAGAGGGCAGTTCAATTTCTAGTAGAGCTAGCTCGATTAGCATTATTGGTAAGTTAAAACTGGGTAGTGAACAAAGCTTTTTTTTTTTAGCACAAATGAAGTGAAAAGAAAAGCCAAGCTTGCTGTGAGAGCTTTCTGTGTCATAATCAGCCTATAACGTTCCCACTGCTGGGACACAGGCCTCCTCTCCCTGAGAGGAAGTGGGCCGTAACCCAAATTCATGATGACACATGTCTTCGAATTTTTTGTTTTAGGACATGCCGGTTTCCTCACGATATTTTCCTTCACCGTTTTAAGAGCAGTGGTGATGAAATAATTTACATAAAGTAAAGCGCCTGTACCTACGGGTTCAACCTAAAACCGGGGCCCGTGGCTAAATAATAACAGCCGCACAGGTCGATCGATCAGGTTAAGCTACGCTTGCCGCGGTTGGTCTGTAGATGGGTGACCATCTTTACATATCGAGACCCCTCCGTGCCTCGGAAAGCACGTTAAGCCGTTGGTCCCGGCTGTCATTCGTGGATCTTTGACAGTCGTTACGGGTAGTCAGAAGCCCGATAGTCTGACAACCAGTCTTACCAAAGGTATCGTATTTCCCAGTAACTGGGTTGTGGAGGTCAGATAGGCAGTCGCTCCATGTAAAATACTGGTATTCAGCTGCATCCGGTTAGACTGGAAGCCGACCCCAACATAGTTGGGAAAAGGCTAGGCAGATGATGATGATGACCTACGGGTTCAACCTATAATTTGGAAGTTATGGCCGTAACTTTCTGCGTACGCATGGTAAAATAAAAGAAAAACTATAGTTACTCTGACTTTTAATTAGCTGCAGTAAAATAACACTTCTTAATAACTCATTTCGGACTGCGTTTAGAGATATGCATGTTAAATAAGTTTCTTTTGTTACACTATTCCGTACTAGAAAAACAGGATTTGGTTGATGTTCGCGAAAAAACAAAAAGACGCCAATTTCAGTCATTTAAGTAACACATAAGCTGTCATTTTACTGCAGCTAATTAAGAGTCCGAGTATAGGTATATAGGTACCCATGTTATGTATATTCACCATTGCGTTTGATGGAAACTGAAACTGTTTACAAAACCGTAAGAAAACATAATTAGCGAAATGTGGGTACCTATAGGTACAACTCTGCATAACCATTCAGGGATTACAGGCGTGATGTTATGTAAATGTACAGACGCCAGCACATCAAGCTACCCGAAACTGTAAAATTTTCCCAATCAACTTTGAACCTTATTCTTTAGCGATAAAGTTGAAAATCTATTAAAGAAATTTGACAGATTGTACCTAGTAGCTTGATGTGCGCCGTCTGTTCGTGAGATTAAATTGTTTTAAGTACCTCCTTTTTTTTTCCATCCGAAACGCGAATCACATGCAAATACGACCTACGAATTACCTTTTAAAATGGATCCTCATACAAATAAAAATCACATCATAATTATCATTTATTTTCGTCAAAAATACGGCGCGCGGCGCTTCGCAAAATACAGATGTGACCGATTGATTACGGCAGCAAACAATCCGAAAACGGCATCAATAATTTTTTAACACGCTTTTATTAAGTTCTTCACTTGTAACAGCTAACAAACAATGTAATAAAATCTTAGAAGTCAATTTTAACCTACTTCTAATAATTTATCGTATCGAAATGAAACTTAGTATGTATATGTAGTTCAGACGACAAAACTATAATTTGGTATATTGGAACTGATCTGAAGGCCAATTCTCGTAATTTAAATGTTCAAAATCTAAGTCACAGTCTCATCTCGGCGACAAAAAAATGTCATAAACTTGTCAAAAATTTAGGGAAATTGGAAGTATTTTTGACAGATTGAAACTGAGATCAGACTGAACGTTCTTAAAATTACGAGAATTGTCCCCTCTGATGATGGAGTCAGAAGGTGGATAATGGAACTCTTCAGTGGCTACTAGTAAACCCCTCCAGTTTGGGCTCATGATTTGTATTAACGATTCCAATAGGTAAGCGTGTTTATTAGTTTTTTTTAAATACTAAGTACATATTTTTATGGGGGCTTGTGGCTAAGCAATAACAGCCGCACCGCTCGATCGATCAGGTTAAGCTGCTCTCGCCGTGATTGGTCCGTGTATGGGTGACCATCTTCACATACTAAGACCCCTCCTGTGGATTTTTTAAAGTCGTTACGGGTCTTCAGAAGCCCGAAAGTCTGACAACCAGTCTTACCAAGGGGTATAACCCAGTAACTGGATTGTGAAGGTCAGATAGACACTCGCTCCATGTAAAATACTGGTATTCAGCTGCATCCGGTTAGACTGGAAGCCGATCCCAACATAGTTGGGAAAAAGCTAGGCAGATAATGACACATTTTTATTACTTGCAAAAATAAAGACACATCAGATGTGAATAAAATAATTAGCAAATTTAAAATTCACAAACTTTGTTAAATCATGTCGGTCGTTGTGAATTTAATGTGCTTGTCACATGACTCACGACCCTGTAGGCCCAAAAGTAATTAATGTCTCTCAGCGCAGACCGCATTATAATTAATCTAATGAAACTTGATGTATACTGACTGACGTGTAGTTTGTCTCGTCCGAGAAGAAAATAGCGGTGATTGATCGGTACGGTATCATTACATCACGCCTGTTTTAGTGTAAGTGTTGGGTAGAGGTGTTCCTGTACTACCAATATTTCACCAGTTATAATAAGGACCCATAAAATAAGGGGTGATTTGCCTGACCTGGGAGTCAAACCAAGAATCACAATTTCCTCATGTACTCAAACTCAAACTCAAAGCATTTATTTCAATTAAACCATTTACAGGCACTTT
Organism: Gortyna flavago; assembly: GCA_963669345.1. NCBI lineage: Eukaryota > Metazoa > Arthropoda > Insecta > Lepidoptera > Noctuidae > Gortyna > Gortyna flavago. The sequence goes on from OY770144.1 coordinate 5,884,395, forward strand.
TGAATTGTCAATCGGTCAGTCAGCAAATATGAAGCTAGTTGCCCATTCCAAAGCGTAGGTACCTATGGAGAAGAACGGGCAAGAAACTCCATGGACACTCTTTTAAATTATAGTTTACAAAAATATTAGTTACATCATTAGTGTTGAATTTATAATTATATGTGAGAACGATGTAAAAAAAAAATATACGTACGCGTTAAAGAGTCCAGAGTACCTACAGCAAATAGTACTTAACAAAACAATAATCCAAAAGTAAAATAATTAAAAATAAGCCGAGGCAGCCAAGTGATGACCAGTCCCAACTGGCGGCGCCCGTTCACGAACATGACGCATAGATCAGCACCATTCAGCTCAACCATTTTGAAGGGAGCTAAATGATCCAACACACACGCCACCGTCAGCGAGACATTTTAGTGAGCATGACATACTATCAGCCGCCAGGGCACATTCAAGTCAATGAAAGACATTATTATCATTACCCGGTAAATGGTAGCACTACAGTACATAGAACTCACATTTGTGCTATGCAATTATACAATATAAAGGAAATTGAGTTTATACAATGCAAAGATAGTCTTACAATCTTCAACAGCTCCAACAGTATTTTCAAGAGTTAATCAATTAGTTGTGGTTGTGGAGCAGGACCAGCATTGAGCCAGGCATCTTTATCAACGATGTAATCCCCTAACTTATAATATGCCTGCCTGCATAGTGTGCGTTTTATACAAGACTTGAATTTTGTCTCATTCAGTTGAAGAATGTGGGGAGGTATTTTATTATAACATTTTAAACAGTACCCCATAAAAGATGAGTCTACTTTAGCCAGTCTGAAACCTGGTTGAACTAATAGGTCCCTATTTCTAGTACTATAATTATGTCTTTCACCTCTTTTGCTAAAAAGATGTAAATTTTTCCTTACATACATGATGTTTTCGTAGATATATTGACAAGGCACCGTCATGATGTTAATTTCCTTAAACAGTTCCCTTAGAGAATCGCGCCTGCGAAGATTATATATGGCTCTAATGGCTCTTTTCTGCAGAATAAAAATAGAATCGATGTCTGCAGCCCGTCCCCAAAGTAAAATACCGTAAGACATGATACTATGAAAGTAACTAAAATAAACTAGTCTCGTGGTATCTACATCAGTAAATTGACGGATTTTTCTGATAGCATAAGCTGCTGAACTTAACCGTCCTGAAAGAGATGTTAAATGAGGACCCCATTGTAGCCTTGAGTCGAGCGTGATCCCCAGGAAAACAGTTTTATCGACGAATTCTAGTTTCTCTTGATTCAATATTATCTCACAATCACTACCTTTGACATTTGGTAAAGAAAATCTTATGCACTTAGTTTTTTTTCCATTTAATACTAAATTATTAGCAGTGAACCAATTTTGAACCTGCATTAGGGCGTTATTTACGTCGTCAAAATTTGTAGCCCGTCTATTTACCTTAAAAATTAAGGAAGTGTCATCAGCAAATAACACCATTTGAGGTTGATTTCTTAATAAATGGAGTAGATCATTAATATACACTAAAAAGAGGAAAGGACCCAATATCGAGTCTTGTGGCACACCCATTATTACTGTTAAACCATGTGCGGTGCGGTCACTAGTGCGACGGTGCAGTAATTGATAGAACGTTTAACCCTTCGTATGAGAGACACAATGGTTTTTTAATTATTTTTGTAATAACGGTATTCAACCGGGTAATGATAAATTCAAAAGGTTTACAAGAAGGAAATGATACTTACTTATTATAAGTAAAAAGAGGTAGATTACATACACGGTGACTATTTTGGCTAATTAGACTAACTAAAGTATCGTCTTGTCTCTTTTTCGCTCCCAATAATTACGACATGCTGTCCTACTTCCACGTGTCGTCTAGTAAGACGTGTCGGTTTTGAAGAGCGAATGTTGGGTAGGTAACTTATCTACCTCTTTCATCGCATCGCATCGTTAACCGAGATCGAAACCACTCTATCAAAATTATATTTCCCATCAAAGGCCTTCGAGTTTGCTAATAAATAACCTGTCTTTGGAACATCGTTTGAGGCAAGATTTATAACGCGATTATTATAAAGTAAATAAACTTTATCAGTCAGGTATATTTTACGATTACGCAAAAGGATTTGCGCGTAAACGTTACTGTACATTTTCATGGGCACTAAATTTGAGAACATAAAGGAAATTAGGACAATAATTTAAACCAAGAAATGAAAGTACTTCGTGGAAATATCCAATAAATATAATGATACACTACGCAGTAATGAATGGCTCCGTTCACACGTAGACTATTCGGTATGATATTTTTACGTATACTGATTTCTCGAATACGACACAGTTGTCCACATGGTGACCATTCGATACAACATTTTTGCGTAACTAAGCCAGTCATTTATCCGTCTGGACGAAACAATAAAAATGTTGCCACTGCTGGGACATAGGCCTCCTCTCTTCGAGAGGGAGTGAGCTATAATCTACCACACGGGCTCAGTGCGGGTCGGGGTAGCTGTCACATGTCTTCGAATTTTTGGCTCTAGGACCTCACAATATTTTCGTTCGCCGTTTTGAGAGCAGTGGTGATGAAATTATTTACACAAAGTAAAGCGCCTGTCGAGGTTCGAACCCACGACTTACAACTCGTAGGTCGGGGCTGTTACAACTGGGCCAACACTGTTCTAAGAAAAGCTCTGAAACATAAGCGCTCGTACACTATAACAATCGTTAGTGCATTTGTCCACCGCAGCCGTCACCGGAACGTCCAACCAAGAACGAGATGATGGTGCCGAAATATCGATACTTTTACTATGGCTGAGTGTGCACTGCACGTCCACGGCCGCCGAAGTTTAGAGGAATTCGGTGTGACTGGTAGAACTCAGCGCAAGATTGTGACGGCCGACGTGCCGGCAATTTAAAAAAAAATTGGTCTTGACCATATAGGGTCAGTTCACACCGCGACGCGGCGCGTAGTTTTCAAGATAGCAATACATTTATAGACCTTATTTACTACAGAAAAAGGCACACAATTCAGTGAGGAGGGCCGCGCGGTAGCTCGACGTAGTAGACACCACCTCACTGAATTGTGTACTTTTTTGAGTAGTAGATAAGGTCTATAATTGCTATCTTGAAAACTGCACGCCGCGCCGCGTCGCGTCACGAAACACATTCCAGTTACAAGAACGTTAACACGAATTCTAGAAATCTAGGATTAGTATTCGTATAATCCGACTCCTATACCTAAAACCACACAGCACGTGATTAACAACCACTAGTTCTATAATTATAATTAATCATCAATTTCACTGTCCATCGCTATGTTTACCTGAGACCACAAACAGGCAGGTCTGGTATAGTCAGCCACGGAGTCATCTAGCGCAATAAGTCACGTTTTGTGGTCACTATAGTCGGATTCGAATGCAGTAACCGCATGCAATATCCGCTGAACTGCCCGTCACAACGGGGCTTTTAAATCCAAGAGAAACGAACTTTTTTGCTATATTTTTTGTTGAAATATAATATATTATTATCTTTAGCATAATCACGCGGAGTGGGCCGGACACGTCGTGCGAATTCACCCGTAGAAATGAGAAAAGATCGTCACTCACTGGACGACTGAGGGAGGACATCGCTGCAGAGGTAGACCACGGTGAAGGTGGTGTGAGGACCTGATAAGGGTTGCAGGGTCACCATGGCCAGACATCATATAAGACATGTATCTATCAGATAATTAATTTATATGTCATGGTTTCATTTTTAATTCTTTTACCTATTGTGGCATAGTAATTTTATGTTAGGTGCATCGTCTTCACATATTATTTATTATATAATTAATGTACTTATGCAAAATATTGTAAAAAAATTTAAAAGAGTTTCTTGCCCATTCTTCTCCATACGAAAACTACCTTTTGGAAGGGGCGACTAGAATCAATTATATTTCATAATAATTTTTGACGTTCAAAAGTACCTTTTATGTGCCTATTTGAAATAAATACTTTGACTTTGACTTTGAGGTTTAAAAGGAAAAAGGGTAGGCGTTTGCCCATCAGTGGGACACAAAATAATCTAAAAAAAAATTGGTTGTCTGTAAAGTCAGTTTACGGACGATAATTTTACGTGATAACTTCATAAGAGATAGGTAGATGTTAGATGCGTCACAAACCGAACGCTTAGGCTGATCGCGCCTCTCTATCGCTTATACCGCGCTCTCGTTTGCACGCTCGGCTCAGGCGGAACGTGACAATGAGACATGCTTTTTCGTGCGTGCAGCCGGCGATTATCGATTTATAAGACGTTATTACGTCAACAAAAGCGTCATCAACCTATAACGTTTCCACTGTTAAGACACAGGCCTCCTTTCTGTCATTTTTTTTCTTTTTTAAATGGCATCTCGCAGTTCATCCTGTGAGGATGGCTACATGTCGTTTGTTTCAGGGGGTATCTGTAACCTGTAACCGGGTCATGGATATAAAAATACTAATACCTCAATAAAATTTGGTACTTTTGATTCAATAAACTGTTAGTGTGAGATTTTTGTTAGTTTAGTGCCAATTGTAAAATATGGTGAAACACCGCATGAAAATATTTTGTGAAATTTTGAAGAATGTACACAGACGGACACGAAAAACAATATTAAATTATAATATTACCTACAGAAGATTTATCCGCTGCTCTCATAGCCATACAACTCAGGGCAATAATAGTCGAACTGAAGCACGTTTTACGACCTGCCTTTGCATACATTTTGTCTGATCGTGCGATAGATAGGTATATCGCTCCACGCTAAGTGCAAGGTCGTCTTCATTAAACTTGTTTTGATCCTTATTTAAGTAGGTATCTTTTGTGATAATGCAGGCTTACAGTAACAGGTACCTTTTCAGTCTTGTGTCTAGATCCGCTTTGACTAAGGGGTGCTATACACAGGGGGGTGGAGGCCGCGGCACCTACGCCCCGCCCCTCCCAGGAGTCTCCCACTTCTCCCACGACCGCCGCCGAGTGGCAGGTGGTCGGGGAGAGGAAAAAGGCGGCCAAGGCGGAGAGGAAGAAGCGGCAGAGGAGGCGTCGCAAGGAGCGAGCCGTCGCGGCTAGGCTTCGCTCCCCAAAAACCGCGGCTGTAGTGATTACGCTACAGCCGGACGCGGTTAAGAGGGGAGTGACGTACCGCGACGTGCTCACCAAAGCGCGGGAGACGGTGGACCTCCAGGAGCTGGGGATCACCGGGGGCCTCCGGCATAGGGTGACCGCTACTGGCGCCCGCATGCTGGAGATCCCTGGTGCGACGAGTGGCCCCACCGCTGACGCCCTAGCTGAGAAGCTAAGGGCGCCCCTTAACGCGGAAGAGGCTCGAGTCTCCAGGCCCGTTAAGTGCGCACACATGCGCATTATGGGCCTGGATGACTCCGTAACGGAGGAGGAGGTAGTGGCCGCTGTCGTCAGGACGGGCGGGTGTCTCGCCGAGCAGGTGAAGGCGGGCACCGTACGTCCTGATCATTCGGGCATGCGAACTGTTACGGTAAGCTGCCCCGTGACGGCGGCCAAAAAGATCGTGGAGGGCCGAAGACTCCTGGTGGGCTGGGTTTCAGCGCAGGTCAAACTGCTGGAACCCAGGCCTCTGAGGTGCTTCCGATGCCTCGTGGGGCACCACGTTGGCATCCAGTGCACCTCGGAGGACCGCAGCGCTCTGTGCTTCCGCTGCGGCCAGCCCGGACACAAGGCCGGCTCGTGCACTGCCGCGCCGCACTGCGTTGCATGTGCGGCTGCTGGCAAGCCGGCCGATCACCGGGCGGGGAGCAAGTCCTGCGCTCCGCCCGCCGGAACCAGGAGGAAAGGCAGGCCCTCCGCCACCGCCACCGTCACCGTCGCCGCCGCTTCTGCCGCCGCCGCCACTTCTGCCGCCGCCGGCGCTTCTGCTGCCGCCGCCGCTTCCGGTGCCGCTGCCGTCAGCGCCGTGGAGAGGCCCTCACAGGGGGCCCGGGAGGGGGCTGAAATGGAGGAGTGACGACTCCATTACGCCTCCTCCAGGCGAATATCAACCACTGCGCCTGTGCTCAGGACTTGTTGCTCCAGAGCATGGCGCAGTGGTCGATTAACATCGCCGTGGTCGCTGAGCCGTACTTTGTCCCGCCCAGGGATGACTGGGTGGAGGACCTGAGCGGCTCAGTGGCCATATTATCGTCGGCTGCCGCCGGTACCCCGTCCCTTGAAGGCGTCACGAAGGGACAGGGGTGCGTAGCAGCACGGTTCGGAGAGATAGTGGTAGTGGGAGTTTACTTCTCTCCGAGCCGAACTCTCGCCGAGTTCCACAACTCTTTAACAGAGTTGACTGTCGTCGTCGGAAACCAGTCCTTCCCCGTGTTAGTGCTCGGGGACTTCAACGCCAAAAATTTGGCCTGGGGTTCCCGTTGCACGGACATGCGGGGAAGGATGGTGGAGGACTGGGCTCTGGAAACAGGCCTGGTCGTCCTAAATCGGGGTTCTGTTCCCACGTGTGTGCGGATGCGGGGCGAGTCGGTGGTGGACATTTCGTTCGCTAGCCCCGCTCTGTCACAGCGAGTAATTGACTGGCGCGTCATGGAGGAGGTGGAGACCTATTCCGATCATCGGTATATCCGGATCGACGTCTCCGCCCAGACCTCTAGCGCGCCGGTCCAACAGACCCCGAGTGGTCCGCGGTGGGCGCTGAAGCAACTGGACCGGGAGCTCCTCCTGGAAGCCTCAATCGTGCAGGCCTGGGTGTCATCACCAGACAGGCCTGCCGACATTAACAACGAGGCGGAGTGGTTCCGGGAGGCCATGTCCGAGATTTGTGACGTGGCAATGCCCCGAGTTCGGCCAGGATGCGCCCGACGTCAGGTGTACTGGTGGTCGCAGGAGGTAGAGGTGTTACGCAAGGCGTGCGTTGATGCGCGGTACCTGTACACCAGGCACCGCAGGCTCCGCATCCGCCCTCCGGATGCGGAAGCCACGGAGGCGGAGCTGTACGAGGGGTACAGAGCGGCGAAGACCGCCCTCCAAGAGGCTGTACAGCGGGCCAAAGATATGGCCCGCGAGGAGATGCTGGAGACTCTGAACAGAGATCCATGGGGGCGCCCTTACAAAATGGTGCGGAATAAACTCCGCACCTGGGCCCCCCCACTGACGCAGAGTCTCCGGCCACAGCTGGTGGAGGAGGTGGTGAGCGCTCTGTTCCCTTCACGGGGGGAGCATACTCCCCCGCCCATGGCTCCGCCAATTGCGGTGTCCGAAGCGGACCACGCGGACGACGACGACATCCCTGAAGTGACCGGGGTAGATCTGAGAGTGGCGGTAGGCAGGCTGAAGGCCAAAAATACCGCCCCAGGGCCCGACGGCTTGCCGGGCAAAGCCTGGGCCCTGGCCTCGACGGCTCTCGGACCCCGACTGGAGGCGCTCTTAAGCGCATGTATGGAGAGGGGCCAGTTTCCACTCCGTTGGAAGACGGGGAAGCTGGTCCTCATTCGGAAGCCAGGGCGCCCTGCGGACTCTCCGTCCGCATTCCGGCCCATCGTGCTGCTCGACGAGGTCGGCAAGCTCTTTGAAAGAGTGATTGCGGGCCGCCTCGTCGGGCACCTGGTGAGGACGGGGCCGGATCTTGCGGATAGCCAGTTTGGCTTCCGCAAGGGGCGCTCTACGGTGGACGCCGTCATGCGCGTGAGAGCCCTCACGACGGGGGACGCGGTGTCCCGGGGTGGGGTGGTCGTGGCGGTGTCACTCGACATCGCCAACGCGTTTAACACCCTGCCCTGGAGCTGCATTGGGGAGGCACTCCGGTATCACCGGGTGCCGACCTACCTCCGTCGAATAGTCGGGGCGTATTTGACGGACAGAGCCGTCATCTACCCCGGTCGCGATGGGGAATGGAACCGGCGAGAGATGTCGTGCGGTGTCCCACAGGGATCGGTCTTGGGGCCGCTCCTGTGGGACATCGGTTACGACTGGGTGCTGCGGGCAGACCTCCCTGATGGCGTCAGCGTAGTTTGCTACGCTGACGACACGCTGGTCCTGGCGCAAGGGAGGTCGCATCAGGCGGCGGCCGACGCAATGACACGCGGGGTTGCGATAGTCGTGGAGAGGATCCGGCAGTTGGGTCTCGAGGTGGCTCTGCACAAATCCGAGGCCATGTCTTTTCATGGGCTTCGGAACGGGCCACCATCGGGATCCCAACTGACGGTAGGAGGGGTTCGCATCGGCGTGGAGACGACGATGAAATACCTGGGTCTCGTCCTCGACAGCCGGTGGAACTTCGTCGAGCATTTCCGACGTATGGCCCCCAAACTGGAACGGGCTGGGGCCGCTTTCAAGCGGCTTCTGCCCAACCTGAGGGGGCCAAACGCCTCCTGCCGGAGGCTTTACGCGGGGGTCGTGCGGTCCATGGCCGTATATGGCGCCCCGGTGTGGGCGCGTTCACTGCGGCTTCGAGCCGCCCACTACCTGAACGCGCCCCAAAAGGTGGTCGCCATACGGCTGATACGGGGGTACCGCACGATCTCGCGCGAGGCGGCAAGCCTCCTGGCCGGACTGCCGCCATGGGATCTGGAGGCGATAGTCCTCGCGCGCCTGTATGAGTGGCGCGCGGAGGCACTACGCCGGGGGGAAAACCCGCTTCCGCGGCAAATTGCTGCGGAGCGGACAGACCTCCGGCGCGATCTCATGGCGGCATGGAAAGCGCGACTGTCGCAACCCAGCGCAGGGCACGCCGTGATAGCGGCGGTAAGGCCCCTCTTTGAGGAGTGGCTAGAGAGGCGTCACGGCGCCCTCACCTACCGCCTGACGCAGGTCCTCACCGGACACGGATGTTTCGGGAGGTTCCTGCACATCATCAGGCGGGAGGAAACGCCCGGGTGTCACCACTGCGAGGATCGCCCAGAGGACACGGTGGAGCACACGGTGGAGGTCTGTCCCGCTTGGGCAGAGCACCGCCGTGTCCTCGTAGAGGCGATCGGCAGCGGCGGCGACCTCTCGCGCCCGGCCCTGGTCCAAGCCATGGTCCGAGGCGAGAGGGAGTGGGAGGCAGTCACCTCCTTCTGCGAAGCAGTCATGCTAGCGAAGGAGGTGGCGGGATGGGCGAGGGAGAGAGCCGAGAGGGCCGCCCGTCCCAGCCGCCGCGGTAGACGCCCCGGGCGTCGGGAGCCGCGTGACGACTCCCGGCCACCGTAGGCGCGGGCCTGCGGACGGCGAGTAATGGGTAGCTCGCCGTCCGATCAGGACCAGGCCCGTGCCGGACGGCGCGTATGTGTTCCACGCGCGCCTCAAAGAGCTGTCAGCAGACACGGAGGGGCCCGTCAGGGCCGAAGCCTGCCGGGGCAGCGGGATTGTCCGAAAGGGTTACCGCTGCCCCGGAACATAAAGGGCTAAGGAAGGAACACGGATGGGTTTTAGTCAGTAAGAGTCTGACACTCCCTTCCGCTCCACCCAGAGCGGGAGGGGTCATTGGATGATTTCCCATCCTTAAAAAAAAAAAAAAAAAAAAAAGGGGTGCTATACACATGTTCGGGTCGGTCTGACTCGGCACAGCAGTGCGGCAAAATTGAAAATAGTATGTTCTGGAAAAAGCCGACCGGCATAGCTACAATTGACCCGAACATGATTATATAAAAAGAAGAAATCGAAGAAGGGAGGCATATTATTATGTCACAGAAACACGTGCGTAGTAGAGATAAACTACGATAACATGGCGCGCCCCTCCAAAATTCAAAACGTTTGAAAGTATTTGTGAAAGTATTTACAATGCACCACCAAGATTCACAACGCATGTGTGCGTAATGAGACGGCCGTCCAACAAAAACTTACAACTAAATACAAACTCCTTCGTAAGGATGTCACTACACACATTGAAACAGTAATTTGGAGGGGCGGCGCGCCATGTTATCGTAGTTTATCTCTACATTAAAAGATATTGTAAGTTAACTCGAACAAAACAACACAACAGGAGGGCAATTCTTGTAATTTTAAAAACATTAATAGTCTGATCTCAGTCTCAATCTGTCAAAAATACCTCTAATTTCCCTACATTTTTGACAAGTTTTTGACATCGGGAATTGGCCTTCAGATCTATTATCATTTAAACGAGTTCTGGGTGCTAACTCTCGAATATAATTCCGATAGATCGACATTGGTCAAACGTCAGTTGGTCGAGTTAAACGTCAGGGATTGGCTAGACTCAGTGAGTCCAGCCAATCCCAGACGTTTTACTGACAATTCCAATGTCGATCTATCGGAATTATATTCGAGAGTAAGCACCCAGAACGGAATAAAAAGAGAACGGGCAAAGCGATGGTAGATGTCAAACGAAGTTTGTCGATCAGTATACCTAAGCCGAATGAAAGCCGAATATGTGTAGTAATTGGTTCGGCTGGACTTTGTTGTTCAAAAACCCTTTTCCCTTAATTAGTTACTTAGTTTGTATATTCAGTTTTGTAGTCTCGATGAGGCTAACTAGCTAAACTGTAGCCAATTTCAAACTCCGGACTGTTACTAAGAAATTCCTAATGGTAAACTTAATAAAATTCTGCCCGACCCGGGAATCGAACCCACGTTTAGCAGTAGCGCTTGCAACCACGAGACCAACGGGGCTGTTAGTAGTAGTTATAGTATTAGTTATTTATCTGTTCTCTAAATGAGTTCATAAAAATTACTTCACATGTGATAAGCCGTAATGAAAAAAAAATTGTTTAAAACCACGCTATCGATTTGGGGTAACCTGTAATGATAGTTGTGTTGGGAAAAATAAATAAATAAAATAAAATAAATTAATTATTAATTAAGTAGTTCTTTTTTGTCATTTTCAAAATCCCAATAAAATGTAATGGTAAAATATTTTTCCCGTACAGTCATGCAACTAATCATTATTATGCCATACGAGTACACAAAATACCAAGTTTAAGGAAGAACAAGGAATCCCCTCAGCCGATATACAAAATTTTCAAATTGCCAGCTGTAGTTATCGCGAATTGGGTCCGAATCGAAACGTGACACAAAGATTATGTCGATGTTGTTCTCAATAGTGGGTTTTCCCATACAAGCAATTATTTTTGGGTTGTAAGTATTGTTAACAATAATATTGTTTTCATTATCCTCTACCTATTGTTTTTCTTTTGCTAATGGGATCTCAACGTTTTATTAACCTGTATACTGTCAAAAAGTGTAACTATAAAAAAAAATGTTACTTAGAACAAAAAAAAAAGGAGCTACATCTGCCAACAACCTGCGGTAAAATATCTTGCAAAAAATTTTTTTTTAGTTCGCAAATGCTACCAACCTTTGCCTTTAACCTTTGCGGATTTACCGTCAAAGAAAGAGTTAGGCTATGTTTTCAGCACCGTCGTTTTCTTTGTGTAGTTGGTAGGTAACAAACTATTTTGAGAAGTTGTCGAAAGAAAATGTGGTTTCAAATTGGACCTTTTGATGTAGGTACCGTAGCCCTGTCGTTTAATCGGTTGGCTGGGCTATAGAGAAACAATTAAAAAGGCAGTCGCGTAGATCCACGTTCCCTGCATAAGAAGGGTTAAAGGCGTGGGTTTTTTTATTTGCCAGGTGTAAGGCCATTTGTATACGGTACGGTTCCTTTGCGGTGGCGTAGAAAAATCGTGTGACCTTTTATATGCCACGGTTCTATGGTAGCCGTATTGTCAACGAACTTCCACAGTGATACATACAACATTGACAACCGTGCCTACACAAGGCGAATAAACCGCAGTTTTGTACGGCAAAAAAAAAACGTATATAAAGTGCCTAAGGTGGCTTACAAACACACTTTCATTACTTTATGGCTAGATTTTAAGTAGCGCATGCAAAGGCAAATTTTAGCAAAATATATTTTTTTTTATCTTTTAAATCAAAAAAAAAAAAAAAAAAATTTGCTCGAATATAGGTATAAATCAAGAACTTAAGACTATCGTGGCCCAATTACATTCTACCATTAGGTACATATGGTGTGCAAATGTGTCATATTAACATTTAATTAAATACAAGTTTTTCAATACAATTACGTACAATATAGATGAAATTATAATCACGTTTATGGAACAAAAAAGAAAAAATATTAAAATGTCAAATTACGTATATACCTAATGCAAAGTCCATACTCCATTAACATTACGATTCAATCATATTATCTTTCCGTAAAAGTATTAAAGTAGGTTTATGAGACAATTTCTAATGATGATAAATGACTTAAATAACCGTGAGCACATCTATTCTGTTGTTTTTTTTAAAGAAAATAAATGGTCTCTGCTTCAGCCAAAGCCAATGACGCAAAACATAGGTAGTCGATTTTGGATATGTATATAGTTATAGGATACTTTAGGATGGTTTAGGTGCACCTACCCATTTTGAAGTAAATACCCGCATTCGACATGCGTGTATGATCAGCGGGGTGATTGCATAACACACTTATAATATCAATGACTTTCATTTTCACAGTTAAACAACATTCATTGCGTTATTTACGTTGTCGAGCAGACAAAACCGTAAAAAAAAAAATTGTTGCAATGGATTAACAATATCCTGCAAAATGTTTCAGATTGTGATTGATAGTGACTCAATTAAGGTACAGAATTGTAGATGTATGAACGTAAACGAAGTAAAATCGATCCTTACGTCTGTAGTTTCTGTTTACCCCGATGGGAAGAAGGAAAGAAAGAAAAGAAAATATCGTATGCTTATGTAATGGAATATTGACCCATTAGTAGATAGGCTAGAATTATTTCCGGATTTCTTTTACTCAGATCTCTTCAATAGTTAATCATACGTTCAAAATACAAGCATTAATGATTAATTAATAATCAAATTAAATCACTTTTTTAAATTTTATGCGTCAAAAAGTAGACCAAGTCCTCATAGCAAGATCTTATCCCAAAAATCGTCTGTTTAGATTTGAGTCAGTATTCAATTAAGCATGCGATTAGTTCCTGCCGGGGCAGCGGGATTGTCCGAAAGGGTTACCGCTGCCCCGGAACATAAAGGGCTAAGGAAGGAACACGGATGGGTTTTAGTCAGTAAGAGTCTGACACTCCCTTCCGCTCCACCCAGAGCGGGAGGAGTCATTGGATGATTTACCATCCTTAACAAAAAAAAAAAAGCATGCGATTAGTTTATTTGCGTCACGAAAACACGTTTTTTTTTAAGGCGTAGGTTTATTTTTATGTTATGAAGGTACCTACGTAAGTATAAACTTAAAATTATTATTTACAATGCATGAATATTATTGAATTTACCGAAATATTCATTTTCGGCATGTAATGATACCCTTAGGTAAATCGCAATCGCGAATTCCCTAAGACTGATTGGCTGATATAAACATTATAGGTACACTAACGGATGCGCTGATTGGCTTACAGCTACACTCGAGCCATATTCTGATCAACCAGATTAAATATGTTATGAACAGACTTTTATATCATCCAATCAGCAATAAAATAGCTGCGCCCGCAGTTTCACCCGCATAAGTTTCGATCCCGTGGGAATATCAAGATAAAAATCATCTTATGTGTTAATCCTGGTTATAAACTATACGCGTGAAAAATTTCATCCAAATCCGAAGTAGCAAACACACAAACACACTCATCGCAAACTTTCGCCTACAAAATATTACTGTGATCTTTCGCAGTTTCCAGAAAACGATTTTTCAATTAGACTGCAACTTATAAAAGAAAAGGCATTTCTCTTGTCAACAGCTTCCACAATGAAAAGTGTAACAAGACATTCGATAAATTCAATAGGTGTCAAGACAAAGTTAACGTTCTAGGTAACAGGCGTAGTTCAAAACTGGACCATGGCAGAGAGCCAAGTGGCTTTAACAGGAAATTTATGATATACGGAAAAGGTTGTCTGTCTAATAGAAAGAAAAGTTTGTATACGTTATTTATTTACAGTCACGCGTGAAAAGATTTATACTGCAGGGAAATAGAACGATTTACTTTTGAAATATCGATCGAAATAACGAGATATGACAGTGACAAACTGATTGTGTTTTGTTTTAAATGTTCAATAACTTATATTAAATTTGACTTTAGGTTATTCTGCAAATGAGTCATAATCAGCCTATAATGTTCCCACTGCTGGGACACAGGCCTCCTCTTGGTGAGAGGGAGTGGGCCGTAATCCACCACGCGGGCCCAGTGCGGGTGGGTAGATGTCACACACATGTCTTCGAATTTTTGGTTCTAGGACATGCCGGTTTCCTCACGATGTTTTCGTTCACCGTTTTGAGAGCAGTAGTGATGAAATAATTTATACGTAAGTTCAAACCCAGACAGGCGTTTTACTTTTGTATAAATTATTTCATCACCACTGCTCTCAAAACTGTGAAGGAAAACATCGTGAGGAAACCGGCATGTCCTAGAACCAAATGTTTTACCAACCCGCACTGGGCCCGCGTGGTAGATCACGGCCCAGTCCCTCTCACAGATAGGAGGCCTGTGTCCCAGCAGTGGGAACATTATTATAGGCTGATTATGCTATGCAACTTGTATGTTTAGTCCACATTTGCTCCAACCAGCTAGATAATGATGGATTCAGATGACTCTACTGCAGATAGGTACATTAACAAACTCTGCGAATACAACATTTCGGGAGATGAGATAGAGGAGCCGGTATTTCCAAAAGTTTAAATTATAATGTAGCGACCGAGTAAAAGTAAAAAACCGGCCAAGTGCGAGTTGGACTCGCACACAAAGGGTTCCGTACCACCATACCATATTTAACACTACACATAAAATAACGGCAAAAAATCACGTTTGTTGTATGGGAGCCTCCTTAAATATTTATTTTATTCTGTTTTTAGTATTTCTTGTTAAAGCGGCAACAGAAATACACATTCTGTGAAAATTTCAACTGTCTAGCTATCACGGTTCATGAGATACAACCTGGTGACAGACAGACAGACAGACAGACGGACAGTGGAGTCTTAGTAATAGGGTCCCGTTTTTACCCAGCATCGGGAAAAGCAATATTTTGTAACAGGTGATGAGCAGTTGACATTAGGGTTTGAAACGGTATGCTCTTGAGGTGGTCCCATTGTCACCAAGTCAGAGTCTGATGAAGGGATCCCATGAAAGTCGAGGAAAATCCTCTTTGGTAGGCATGTACAGTGTGTTAGTTGAACTCTCTCAAATCAAATGAAACCTATTGATGATTCAAGTGTTTGAGTCCGAGAGTCATCACTTACCTATACTCCGACTTTTAATTAGCTGCAGTAAAATAACACTACTTAATAACTCATTTCGGACTGCATTTAGAGATATGCATGTCAAATAAGTTTTATTTGTTACACTACTCTGTACTAGAAAAACAAGGTTTGGTTGATGGCCGCGAAAAAACAACAAGACGACAATTTCAGATGATGTTACAAAACCGATTTAGAATTTTTTTTTTTTTTATTTAAAAGGATATACTTCCAGATTGGTCCCATTTTGTCAAAATCCAGTTCTGATGATGGGATCCATAAGGAATTAAGGGAACTCCTCAAATATTATAGGCATACATATAGCAATTCTGGTATTTTCATCGACAACTCAAGCATTTGCATTCAGAAAGTATAATTTGGTGAAGTGGAACTGATGAAGGAGACTACAGATAGACACAGGAACTCTTCAATGATTATAAGTATTTCATGGGTGGAGATAAGATATCTCGATTAAGATAGTTAAGCGACTATGACGAAGCAAATTTAAATAAATAGTTCTGACGAAACTGGTACCATCAAACCGATCTTATGAAGCTGGAAGGTAGGTACCGGAGCATCGTAATAAAACAATGTATTCTAGCCGTGTTTGGGCTTATCGAGTAAATGCGAACCACATGATACAGGAGATGTGATACGAGAAGCTATTTCGAAGGCTACTGCTCGAAAATGAAACCGCTGAAGACTGTTTTATAAGACGCCAAAGAGATCTTCGCCCTTGAGTCGTAGGTACATTAAGTGTGGCTTTGATTGTCAGAAGACAGATTTCGTAGCCTCATTATTTCCGTCAATGATCTGTCGTCGTGTGGTCGCTTTAATAATTTGTTGGCATCCAAATCTGACAAAACGATACCTTCCAAACTTCTGACACGACTTAGCGCGACGTATATTTGCCCTTTTGCAAAGTTTTTTTTACCAAGGTCGATCACAGCTCATTCTGTACAACTTCCTGTCACTGTTATATATTTAGCAAGTAGTGGTATACGAATTGGTGTGGGGTAGGTACCACAACTCAAAAGTGAAAAATAAAAACTTTTTAACAAAAAAAACAACCGACTTCCAACAAAACACTACAAAGTGAAAAATAACTTTAATTTCAGAAGTCGGTGTCAAAAAACGAAAATGCAGAACCAACGACACCGACTTCTGAAATTAAAGTTATTTTTCACTTTGTAGTGTTTTGTTGGAAGTCGGTTGTTTTTTTTGTTAAAAAGTTTTTATTCGGTGTTACAACTAGTGTTAAATAATACAGAAGCCTTTAGTTCAGTCACCTAAGCGGTGTAGACATTTTTTTTGTACAACTTTTTGTTAGCTATTTTGCGGTTGCCTACTGACCTAATTTAAAAAGACATGGCTGGGAAAAAATAGTGAGAGTTTCGAAAAACCCAAACAGTAAAATTTACTCGTAACAATGCTTAAACTATGCAAGAAAAAATAAACAGTTGGTGAATTCCTGAATTTTCTTTCAAAATTGAAGAGATTGAGTTTTACAAACACAGGTGTTATCACAATCATCAATCGTTAATCTAGTCTGAACCTCGACAGCGTAAGAGCTGGTCATCTTGTAGAACATCTTTGGATATTGATCAGCAGCGAGGGGACAGAGGTCGGAATCCGGATAGCAGTAGCGCTTTATAATTTTTGATTGTAGGCGCATTTACATACATACTTAATCAGCCTATAATGTTCTCACTGCTGGGACACAGGCCTCCTCTCTGTGGATTACGGCCCACTCCCTCTGAGTGGGCCGTAATCCACCACGCGTCTTCGAATTTTTGGTTCTAGGACATGCCGGTTTCCTCACGATATTTTCCTTCACCGTTTTGAGAGCAATGGTGTTGAAATAAATTCAACAAAGTAAAGCGCCTGGCTTGGTTCGAACCTATGACCTACAACTCGTAAGTCGCGGTCGTTACCACTGGGCCACCGCTGCTCTCGCATTCGGTTCGTCGCACTTGGTTGGACGGAAACTCAACTTTAAGGAATGCAATTTCGAGTCGAGATAGGCAACTCGACATCTCGCATTCTGGTGTCGAGATTTGTCATTTGTCAATATTTCAAGATCGAGATTTACTTTCCACGAGATTGAATATCGCAAAAAAGGGTAGTGATCTCGCGAGATTTGAGATTTCTCGAGATCGAGAATACATTTACTAGTCCACTCCAAAAATCGTTGGGAAAGGCATTGAAAGAAGATGAACGTCTATAGTGTTTATAGCCAAGTACTCATTGATACTATGGCCTGATCTAAGAAAAAGTATTTTTCCAAAAAGTTTGAACGATTTAGTAGCGGTGACGTAGCTGGAGTAAATCCGTTGAAAAACAATACAAACTCCATACATTTGTATGGGTTTTTTTTCAAGGTTAGTTATAAGGTTAATTGACTCAACCCACAATTGAATTGAATTACGAAAAAAAATGCAGCCCATGTTAGAATGACTCATCCATTGTTATTTAAATGTCATTTCACAGTAGTATAGTTGACCTCGTAATAGCTTGATCATTTTTGACAACGATTCCCAGTAAATTTAAACTTCAATAAGGTACACACGGCTACACATCAAGCTATACATTTCCTGTTTCAGCTGACCTCGCATTGTGTAGGTTTTTCTTACAATCAGAAGTCAGCTTATACTGGTTATGTATAGCTTGATGTGTAGCCGTGTGTACTATTCGAGAACTATAAAACTGTTTTATGCACAACCCCGTTTGCACAGGTCGATAAATATCACACGTGACTAATTCATTTTGCATCAAAATGTTGACATTCATATGGCGGACGATCGCCTGTGCATTTTCACGGCTGATTTTAGTCACCCACGAAACCTACTCTACTTTGAAACATGCGATTTTGGTCACCTGCGGCCTAGCCGAATTGCCATTTAGATAGTCTATAGTCACCTATGTAAAGCCCGCATTACATAGGCAAGTAGACCTTGTCGTTTTATGAAGTGACATTCAACCTTAGGGTGATAAAACTATTACGCGGTGGACTATACTAGTAAATATACATAATATGAATTTTATTTTACAATGCGGAAGAGCTGCTTTTTTATGACTGATCCACTTCCTGCTGGATAAATGGCAAATCTAATAAAAAAACGGCGCTTCACAACAGGATTTCATCTGAATCATTATAACGTTTACCGACACACTTTTATATCATACAAGTACACTTAAAGGAGTTCTATACTGGACATAATTAGGCCAATTATAATAATTAAAATTCAATAATAATAATAATTCCAATAATTCCAGAACAAACAGGACGTCGCTTGTTACAATAATAATTAATAAATTATGGTTATTAAAACGGCAACATAAACACTTAATCTGCTTCTTAATATCGGAACTGCGTTTTACTATAATTTAATTAGCATGGTTTATTTCCTACTGGTCATCTCTTGTTGTTATTTACCGTAGTACATATAATATATCGATGTTATTTACATAGCTGTACAGAGGCCAGCACATCAACCTACCAAAATCTGTCAAATTTTCCCAATTGAATATGAACCTTATTCCTTTGTTGTAAAGTTGAAAATCTATCAAAGAAATTTGACAGATTGGGGTAGCTTGATGTGCTGGCCTCTGTACATAATAACAAAATAAACATAACGCATGCTTTATGGAATACTGACTTAACTCAAAACAGACGATTTTTGGGATATCGCAAAAGATCTTGCTATGAGGACATATCTTACTTGTTGACGCATAAAATTTAAAAAGTGATTTAATTTGATTATTAATTAATCATATACTTGTATTTTGAACGTATGATTAACTATTAATGAGATATGAAAAAAAAACGGAAATAATTCTAACCTATCTACTTTATTTATAAACGTTTCTTAAACTTAATAAAACCTCATTCATTATTGTTTTTATACATATAAGACGAATGGAATTGGCCGGGTGTGTTAAAGTAAATAAATTAACTCATTACGAGTATGTACCTATGTTTAGTTTGACATAAGACGCATTGTTAGCGCTCTGTTGGATTTTCAACGCTCGGTTCTGAACCAAGCGTTGGAAATTCAACAGCGCGCTTTTATCATGCGATACATTTAGGTATCACGTAGTGTTAATGAAAACGAGTATAAGTTTTTATAGTAAGATTTTTATGTGCCATTGAAGCAAACTAAAAAAAATATACTAGATTGCAGTTTTTATTAAAAATCTGTATGAAGAAGGGAAACTCAGCAATATTACTCCAAGTCATAAAACATACTTTGTAGCTATAAGGATAATATAATTAATTGAACAAGTTTCCGATTCAAACACGAATGAAGATCGTGCAAGGTCAACTGTTATCTGCACTGCAACAGACACAACACAGTTCAAAGTGCTGTTTATTTATTTTATATTATTGTTATAAAAAACAATATACGTCTTAGAGAGCAACGGATAACCCAAATGGTTTGGATTTGGACTTTACTCTTGGACTTTCAAATCTATTGAAACTTAATTGTTGTTTTTCTGGGGATATCCAAACGTCGTATAATTACATACCTACTTTAGTAGCGATTCGCCGTTTTTAGGGCTCCGTACCCAAAGGGTAAAAACGGGACCCTATTACTAAGACTCCACTGTCCGTCTGTCTGTCTGTCTGTCTGTCACCAGGTTGTATCTCATGAACCGTGATAGCTAGACAGTTGAACCTTGACCCTTTGTGTGCGAGTTGGACTCGCACACAAAGGGTTCCGTACCACCATACCATATTTAACACTACACATAAAATAACGGCAAAAAATCACGTTTGTTGTATGGGAGCCTCCTTAAATATTTATTTTATTCTGTTTTTAGTATTTCTTGTTAAAGCGGCAACAGAAATACACATTCTGTGAAAATTTCAACTGTCTAGCTATCACGGTTCATGAGATACAACCTGGTGACAGACAGACAGACAGACAGACGGACAGTGGAGTCTTAGTAATAGGGTCCCGTTTTTACCCTTTGGGTACGGAGCCCTAAAAACGGCGAATCGCTACTAAAGTAGGTATGTAATTATACGACGTTTGGATATCCCCAGAAAAACAACAATTAAGTTTCAATAGATTTGAAAGTCCAAGAGTAAAGTCCAAATCCAAACCATTTGGGTTATCCGTTGCTCTCTAAGACGTATATTGTTTTTTATAACAATAATATAAAATAAATAAACAGCACTTTGAACTGTGTTGTGTCTGTTGCAGTGCAGATAACAGTTGACCTTGCACGATCTTCATTCGTGTTTGAATCGGAAACTTGTTCAATTAATTATATTATCCTTATAGCTACAAAGTATGTTTTATGACTTGGAGTAATATTGCTGAGTTTCCCTTCTTCATACAGATTTTTAATAAAAACTGCAATCTAGTATATTTTTTTTAGTTTGCTTCAATGGCACATAAAAATCTTACTATAAAAACTTATACTCGTTTTCATTAACACTACGTGATACCTAAATGTATCGCATGATAAAAGCGCGCTGTTGAATTTCCAACGCTTGGTTCAGAACCGAGCGTTGAAAATCCAACAGAGCGCTAACAATGCGTCTTATGTCAAACTAAACATAGGTACATACTCGTAATGAGTTAATTTATTTACTTTAACACACCCGGCCAATTCCATTCGTCTTATATGTATAAAAACAATAATGAATGAGGTTTTATTAAGTTTAAGAAACGTTTATAAATAAAGTAGATAGGTTAGAATTATTTCCGTTTTTTTTTCATATCTCATTAATAGTTAATCATACGTTCAAAATACAAGTATATGATTAATTAATAATCAAATTAAATCACTTTTTAAATTTTATGCGTCAACAAGTAAGATATGTCCTCATAGCAAGATCTTTTGCGATATCCCAAAAATCGTCTGTTTTGAGTTAAGTCAGTATTCCATAAAGCATGCGTTATGTTTATTTTGTTATTATGTACAGAGGCCAGCACATCAAGCTACCCCAATCTGTCAAATTTCTTTGATAGATTTTCAACTTTACAACAAAGGAATAAGGTTCATATTCAATTGGGAAAATTTGACAGATTTTGGTAGGTTGATGTGCTGGCCTCTGTACAGCTATGTAAATAACATCGATATATTATATGTACTACGGTAAATAACAACAAGAGATGACCAGTAGGAAATAAACCATGCTAATTAAATTATAGTAAAACGCAGTTCCGATATTAAGAAGCAGATTAAGTGTTTATGTTGCCGTTTTAATAACCATAATTTATTAATTATTATTGTAACAAGCGACGTCCTGTTTGTTCTGGAATTATTGGAATTATTATTATTATTGAATTTTAATTATTATAATTGGCCTAATTATGTCCAGTATAGAACTCCTTTAAGTGTACTTGTATGATATAAAAGTGTGTCGGTAAACGTTATAATGATTCAGATGAAATCCTGTTGTGAAGCGCCGTTTTTTTATTAGATTTGCCATTTATCCAGCAGGAAGTGGATCAGTCATAAAAAAGCAGCTCTTCCGCATTGTAAAATAAAATTCATATTATGTATATTTACTAGTATAGTCCACCGCGTAATAGTTTTATCACCCTAAGGTTGAATGTCACTTCATAAAACGACAAGGTCTACTTGCCTATGTAATGCGGGCTTTACATAGGTGACTATAGACTATCTAAATGGCAATTCGGCTAGGCCGCAGGTGACCAAAATCGCATGTTTCAAAGTAGAGTAGGTTTCGTGGGTGACTAAAATCAGCCGTGAAAATGCACAGGCGATCGTCCGCCATATGAATGTCAACATTTTGATGCAAAATGAATTAGTCACGTGTGATATTTATCGACCTGTGCAAACGGGGTTGTGCATAAAACAGTTTTATAGTTCTCGAATAGTACACACGGCTACACATCAAGCTATACATAACCAGTATAAGCTGACTTCTGATTGTAAGAAAAACCTACACAATGCGAGGTCAGCTGAAACAGGAAATGTATAGCTTGATGTGTAGCCGTGTGTACCTTATTGAAGTTTAAATTTACTGGGAATCGTTGTCAAAAATGATCAAGCTATTACGAGGTCAACTATACTACTGTGAAATGACATTTAAATAACAATGGATGAGTCATTCTAACATGGGCTGCATTTTTTTTCGTAATTCAATTCAATTGTGGGTTGAGTCAATTAACCTTATAACTAACCTTGAAAAAAAACCCATACAAATGTATGGAGTTTGTATTGTTTTTCAACGGATTTACTCCAGCTACGTCACCGCTACTAAATCGTTCAAACTTTTTGGAAAAATACTTTTTCTTAGATCAGGCCATAGTATCAATGAGTACTTGGCTATAAACACTATAGACGTTCATCTTCTTTCAATGCCTTTCCCAACGATTTTTGGAGTGGACTAGTAAATGTATTCTCGATCTCGAGAAATCTCAAATCTCGCGAGATCACTACCCTTTTTTGCGATATTCAATCTCGTGGAAAGTAAATCTCGATCTTGAAATATTGACAAATGACAAATCTCGACACCAGAATGCGAGATGTCGAGTTGCCTATCTCGACTCGAAATTGCATTCCTTAAAGTTGAGTTTCCGTCCAACCAAGTGCGACGAACCGAATGCGAGAGCAGCGGTGGCCCAGTGGTAACGACCGCGACTTACGAGTTGTAGGTCATAGGTTCGAACCAAGCCAGGCGCTTTACTTTGTTGAATTTATTTCAACACCATTGCTCTCAAAACGGTGAAGGAAAATATCGTGAGGAAACCGGCATGTCCTAGAACCAAAAATTCGAAGACGCGTGGTGGATTACGGCCCACTCAGAGGGAGTGGGCCGTAATCCACAGAGAGGAGGCCTGTGTCCCAGCAGTGAGAACATTATAGGCTGATTAAGTATGTATGTAAATGCGCCTACAATCAAAAATTATAAAGCGCTACTGCTATCCGGATTCCGACCTCTGTCCCCTCGCTGCTGATCAATATCCAAAGATGTTCTACAAGATGACCAGCTCTTACGCTGTCGAGGTTCAGACTAGATTAACGATTGATGATTGTGATAACACCTGTGTTTGTAAAACTCAATCTCTTCAATTTTGAAAGAAAATTCAGGAATTCACCAACTGTTTATTTTTTCTTGCATAGTTTAAGCATTGTTACGAGTAAATTTTACTGTTTGGGTTTTTCGAAACTCTCACTATTTTTTCCCAGCCATGTCTTTTTAAATTAGGTCAGTAGGCAACCGCAAAATAGCTAACAAAAAGTTGTACAAAAAAAATGTCTACACCGCTTAGGTGACTGAACTAAAGGCTTCTGTATTATTTAACACTAGTTGTAACACCGAATAAAAACTTTTTAACAAAAAAAACAACCGACTTCCAACAAAACACTACAAAGTGAAAAATAACTTTAATTTCAGAAGTCGGTGTCGTTGGTTCTGCATTTTCGTTTTTTGACACCGACTTCTGAAATTAAAGTTATTTTTCACTTTGTAGTGTTTTGTTGGAAGTCGGTTGTTTTTTTTGTTAAAAAGTTTTTATTTTTCACTTTTGAGTTGTGGTACCTACCCCACACCAATTCGTATACCACTACTTGCTAAATATATAACAGTGACAGGAAGTTGTACAGAATGAGCTGTGATCGACCTTGGTAAAAAAAACTTTGCAAAAGGGCAAATATACGTCGCGCTAAGTCGTGTCAGAAGTTTGGAAGGTATCGTTTTGTCAGATTTGGATGCCAACAAATTATTAAAGCGACCACACGACGACAGATCATTGACGGAAATAATGAGGCTACGAAATCTGTCTTCTGACAATCAAAGCCACACTTAATGTACCTACGACTCAAGGGCGAAGATCTCTTTGGCGTCTTATAAAACAGTCTTCAGCGGTTTCATTTTCGAGCAGTAGCCTTCGAAATAGCTTCTCGTATCACATCTCCTGTATCATGTGGTTCGCATTTACTCGATAAGCCCAAACACGGCTAGAATACATTGTTTTATTACGATGCTCCGGTACCTACCTTCCAGCTTCATAAGATCGGTTTGATGGTACCAGTTTCGTCAGAACTATTTATTTAAATTTGCTTCGTCATAGTCGCTTAACTATCTTAATCGAGATATCTTATCTCCACCCATGAAATACTTATAATCATTGAAGAGTTCCTGTGTCTATCTGTAGTCTCCTTCATCAGTTCCACTTCACCAAATTATACTTTCTGAATGCAAATGCTTGAGTTGTCGATGAAAATACCAGAATTGCTATATGTATGCCTATAATATTTGAGGAGTTCCCTTAATTCCTTATGGATCCCATCATCAGAACTGGATTTTGACAAAATGGGACCAATCTGGAAGTATATCCTTTTAAATAAAAAAAAAAAAAATTCTAAATCGGTTTTGTAACATCATCTGAAATTGTCGTCTTGTTGTTTTTTCGCGGCCATCAACCAAACCTTGTTTTTCTAGTACAGAGTAGTGTAACAAATAAAACTTATTTGACATGCATATCTCTAAATGCAGTCCGAAATGAGTTATTAAGTAGTGTTATTTTACTGCAGCTAATTAAAAGTCGGAGTATAGGTAAGTGATGACTCTCGGACTCAAACACTTGAATCATCAATAGGTTTCATTTGATTTGAGAGAGTTCAACTAACACACTGTACATGCCTACCAAAGAGGATTTTCCTCGACTTTCATGGGATCCCTTCATCAGACTCTGACTTGGTGACAATGGGACCACCTCAAGAGCATACCGTTTCAAACCCTAATGTCAACTGCTCATCACCTGTTACAAAATATTGCTTTTCCCGATGCTGGGACGTTAATTGTTGAGGAGTTCTCTTGGTAAGAACCAGGAGAACTTGAGCTGATGGTGAAGTCACCATCAGCTCCACTTTACCATACGCATTGTGACGATCATAAATTGCTTAGCAACCATATTAAAGCAATCGAATCGCTACCCGTGAAATATTTTTCATTGAGTAGTTTCGATGGCCATCTGTGGTCTTCATCATCAGTTCCACTTCCCCAAATTATACTTTCTGAATGCAAATGCTTGAGTTGTTAATGAAAATACCAAAATTGCTATATGTATGCCTATAATATTTGAGGAGTTCCCTCAATTCCTCATGGATCCCATCATCAGAACTGGAGTTTGACAAAAATGGGAATAATCTGGACGTATGTCCTTTCAAATAATAAAATAATTTTTTAAATCGTTTCATAAATGACGGCGTACTGAGGTAACAAACATAAAAAATAAAAAAAATAAAAAATAAAAAACATACAACCGAATTGAGAACCTCCTCCTTTTTTTGAAGTCGGTTAAAAAACCCGCTAATACGACGGAGGGTGTGTAGATAAATGGTGACTTGCAAAAGTTTATATTACCTCACGAGTGACTCAAAACACATGCGTTAATAACCAATTTAATTTGACCTACCACTCCCCTCTCCGTGTCTTCAAAAGTGGACCTCAGCGCAGTGATTGAGTGACTCAATCGGGGTCTACCATGATAGGTCGCTGATTGACTATTGATGTGACGTCATTCGGCAGCGAGACGAGTATTCCCGCGTAACGCATCGAATGGGGTTTTTACGCGCACTTTATAATGTTTAGAGGTGCAAATATTTGATTGTTTTTGGAGATTCATTAAATTTTGATTGATTGATTTCATTTTGATTGATTGTTTTTGTAGATTCATTTTGATTGATTGATTTCATTTTGATTGATTGTTTTTGTAGATTCATTTTTAGGTATATTTCACTTAATGCGATCAGACACAGATATACAAAAAAGGTAACATAAAAATTTTCATCGGTTATAGGTAGATACTGAATATACCTACTTAAACCATGAGAGTAATAGTTTAGATCTTTTTTGATAAGCTTTAAAATAAAAGTACCTACCTACTTGTTGAAAAAGTTTTTCACTATAAAATTATTTATTATCCGATGCTTCCGATGCCAATAGAAATGCATCATAAATTTGAATTTAAATTTAATTTCAGTCTATTTAAAATTGTTTATTTTAATTTATTTATTTATTTCAAGTTCATTTAATATACCTATTAACTTTAATTTGTTTTCAATTATTTATTTAAATATAATTTTAATTTATATTCAATCATTTGTTTCGATTTATATAATTAGGTAAATACATTATTTGATCTCCTCATGACTAACATAGTTTTAAGATAACGTAATACTAACAAAATATGGACATTTAAATAGTCTGAATTAAATGAATTTTATTTTATTTTTTTAAATCAAAATCCAAAACCAGTTCATCAATGATTAGAAAACAAATTCAGTTTCCTTTAAAAAATCTACATTCACCGCCACACGGTTTCCAATTTCAAAAGTGGTCGGCCAGTCTGTTATTAGTGAAGTCTGTGTGCAGCGATGGTCCCGATAATATGCGCGGTCATATTTATACAGTGTCAAGTTGTATCGAGTCACAGTTCGCATTGAGAACCGAGAGAGACCGTGACAGCCATTGGTCATTCATCTCGCTTTACTCGTTTGTTGTGCGTGAAATCACAATAATATCAAAGGTAAATGTTTTGTTCATTTGTTTTTATTTTTGAACTCTACTGTTTCGAACTTTTTAAAGTTACTTTAATACGGGCTTTTATTTTTCAGTAGTCAGATAACTTTTATCCGACGAATTAATATTGCGTTTTGACAGTTTTTGCATAGAAAATATGTAAAACTGTCACAAGTATTTATTCTTCAGACAAAAATTATGTAATTTTATTTTTTAAGTTTCAAAAGTTATTAATTTCTGTTTTTATAATCCAAACGAGCTTCTTAGTTAGCGCATTGTTGTTATCAAACGGAACTGACCAAATGGTCTAGACAAGGTACGATTTTATCAGCGATAACAATGATGGAAAAGTGGATTAATTGTGAATATTTAAACAAATTCTTGCCAGAAATAAAAATAAGAAATATTATTAATTTAACAAAAACACTAAACAATTATTATTCACTTATTACGTTTATTAAAAGTGCATGTTAAGGTATTTTAAACAGCGGTGTTTATCTTAACATGTGGGCTATAAAAAATCAAACAATAGATGAACACAAAGATTTTTTTCTACCATAAGTAGTTATAACTCTTGAGCGTTTTTTATTATAATATAGTGTTCAATTCTACACAAGATTCTCTGCGGAAGATTGCATTCCTATGCAAAAGATTATTATGACTATAATTTGCGTTCTTTGTAAGCATCACGCCAGCAACCGGTTTGAAAAAAAAAATACTTTTATTAGCTAACAAGGTAACAATCCTGCATCACGTATAATTTTATTAATTCAAGATTTCTTTGTTCACAGAAAATGTCTGCCTACAAAATCGTTCTTGCACTCACAGTCGTCATCGCTGTTGTGAAGGCTCAACGGCCGTTTTACGCTGGATTGAGCCCAATCGGATACCCAGCAGTGGAAACAGACCTAATATCGAATAGGTTCGGCGAGGATGAAGCTTATCCTATTGAAGCTAGGGGTGACAGGAATCTCATCAACCGATTGGACGCACTGCCCGTTGACAACCAACCTTTCTGGTACCTGAACTGGAGACAGTATGAGGATTTCAGACGCAACCCACAGACCTATCCTCAGAGACAAAACAGCTTTACCGGTGGCAGATAAACAAAGAAAGTCTGTATGGAATGAAAGTATGGATCGATTTAGAATCCCGATTTTAGTATTCGATTCTTGACTGAAGAATGAATGTGAATCGAAATTAGAATGTGGCTGGACTTGGAACTGGTTTAGTTTGGAACGACTGCGAATGTTAAGAAAGTAAACAGTATTATTAAATAAAGTGTTTTATAAAGTTTGGAACAAAGTCCTATTTGGAGTGATTTATAAAAGTGTAATTTCCGAATATTTAAAAAAATTTGTTACTATTATTTTGAGTCATTGAATTAATTATTTTTATTTCACCAGCACATATTTTGTTTTAATTTGTGTGCCAGTGGTAAAATTATTGCAATTATGCCATTGTATTGCATTTACTTATTGTGTGTTAAATAAATCATGATTTTTTTATAAAAGAAATTTATGTGGTTATTTTAAATTATTTTCCAATATTGTGTTACTCTCAGTAAGTAATAAAAGTTTTAAACTTTACTGCTTATTCCATTTTTCTTCCACACTTTTATGAATGAATTTGCATGAATGAATAAAACTGACTAGGTACATAATGATAGAAATTCTTAACTCATTAAAAAAACAGTTGTTTTACTGGTTGATTGCTCCAGTGGAGTGCTTTAATTATAGTAGCAAAAGTATGTTTTCGGTTAAGTAATCCAATCACATTTTCGAAGTTTTAAAACTTCTTAAAGATTTCTAATTTCAACGAATAAATAATGTTTATCTTCAAAAAGTAATTTCAGTCAAAGCGCATTCAGTTTATAGTAAGACAGATAGTAAAAGCATTTTTTTTTGAAGGATGGGTAAATCTTCAAATGACCCCTTTTTTTTTTTTTTTTAAGGATGGGTAAATCTTCAAATGACCCCTCTCGCTCTGGGTGGAGCGGAAAGAAGTGTCAGACTCTTACTGACTAAAACCCATCCGTGTTCCTTCCTTAGCCCTTTATGTTCCGGGGTAGCGGTAACCCTTTCGGACAATCCCGGCAGGCTTCGGCCCTGACGGGCCCCTTCTTTGATGCTCTTCTGATCTCTTTGAGGCGCGCGTGGAATACATACGCGCCGTCCAGCACGGGCCTGGTCCCTAAGAGCATAGGAGCAGATATCTATTAGTTATAAGATTAGATTTTTTGGTAGACTCTCATCTGCCTAGCCTTTTCCCAATTATGCAACTGAGAATTTGTCTATAACCAAAATCCTAATAACACTTCACTCGACAGCGCGGAGTAATTGCATAACACACTAATACTGTCATAGCCTTTGATTTTGACAATTAAGCGACATTCATTGCGTGATTTACGTTGTAGAGCAGACGATCAAACATATAAAGCAATGAAATAGAAATTTCCTTCAAAATTAGTGATTGAAAATGAGTTCTGAAAAAAAAAAAAATGTTTTTTATTAGTCTACAATCGTCACATATTCAGCTTGCATTGCCATGTCTAGATTTGAATCAAGCCTAGATATTAAATGGCAGTCCTTTGAAATTGCAAACATCTCAATGACGCGTCGTCTGTAGACCACTCCGACAAATTAACTCCCAAAGCGCTTTAGAGCTGTTTGATTGGTGTGGGATAGGATTATTACAGACCACCGATTCTACCTTGTACGGTGAACTAGGCGTTGAACCGAAGCTAATGCGAGGTGACCATCCTACAAACTAACAGAATCAATGGGTTTCATTTTGACAGTTCAACGACACTGATTGCGTTATTTACGTTGTTGAGCAGACAATTTTTTCGAACATATGAAGCAATCATCATCATCTGCCTAGCCTTTTCCCAACTATGTTGGGGTCGGCTTCCAGTCTAACCGGATGCTGCTGAATACCAGTATTTTACATGGAGCGACTGCCTATCTGACCTCCACAACCCAGTTAATAGGTAATACGATACCCCTTGGTAAGACTGGTTGTCAGACTTTCGGGCTGGTGACTACCCGTAACGACTGTCAAAGATCCACGAATGACAGCCGGGACCAACGGCTTAACGTGCTTTCCGAGGCACGGAGGGGACACGGTATGTAAAGATGGTCACCCATCCACAGACCAACCGCGGCAAGAGTAGCTTAACCTGATCGATCGACCTGTGCGGCTGTTATTATTTAGCCACGGGCCCCTCCGAACTTATGAAGCAATGAATTAGCAATATCCAAATGATTCAGATTGTGAGTATTTATGTTACGCAATTAGGATGCTGAACTTACTCGTACTGACTGTTGGCTTCAGCACCCTTGAAAACATGAAAACGATTTCTCTCTTTGTCTCTGTCTCTTTCTATTGAGTATAATGGTAAAAGACAGAGAGAGAGAGATAATGGTGTAGCACGGAGGGGGCATAAAGTTTTTTCGTTTCTACCAGTTTACTTCTACAGCAAGCCGCCTTAAAGAACTTCGTTCCAAAAGTAATAAATATAATATTACTGATGGAGTTGAAGAAGACCAAAGAAAAGAGGGATATTATGCTTGAGGACGAAAAAAAAAAAACAAAACGAACAACATAACAAACGATATGGATGAAAAAGAAGAGAATGATAATGAATGATGCTGGGGAGTTTGTTGCGCCACTTCTTCTCCCCAACGAAAGCACTAGGAAGTGGTGAAGGGTGGGAGTTTTGGGGAGACTGTCTTAATAATACCTAACCCTTTTGTTGCCGATTGTACAAAACAGTATGTTTGGCATATACAAAAAACATATGGGCCGTAGAAGGAATATAAAATAGGACGAAGCGGGAATAATACCTAATAAAAATTATATTTTGGGACGAAGGAAGCATATTGTTTGGGACGCATCAAGACTTTTTCGAATGTAGGACAAAATTTCGGGACGAATGAAGAATAAATCTAATTTTGACGTCGAAAAGTGCTGATCCTCAGCCTAATTTGAATAAATGACTTTCGATTTGATTTGATCTGATAGCGTGACGGCTGACAAGGGAGAACAGAAGATGAAAACACAAATTATTACAAATTTCATATTTAATTAAGTACATATTATTAATAATCATAATTTGTACAAGAATATATTGGACGGTGACCCACAATCTAGGCATTTGCCTGTATCTTGGGAGTCAGAGTTTCGATATTTTCAAAGTGTGGTACAAGTATAGATAGTGCCATCTATGAAGACACACCCTACTCTTTTTACTAATCGCTGATAGTTAGCGCTAGGGCGGAGATTTCTTGAAAATGTTAAAAAAGTTGGTTTATAAAGCAGTGTATTTTTTAAACCGTAAATAATTTTCACCAAAAAAAAAAAAAATAAGATTTTCAAGTCTTATTTGCTTTTGTCTTATTTGTTTTACAGTGATGGAACTCAAATCATAATTAAACATACATTAATGCATCAAAAAAATCTTCAAATACACCTCTTACATGTCTTTAAAAGCAGTAATTCAGCTTCATTAATAGTTTTAATTATAATTAAATTAAACCATATACCATCAAATACCATTAAATTGCATGCCAAACTGCATTCAGTGATGGATTATTTATTATTAAGTAGTTTGTAAATAGATAATTGTTTCAAATTTTGCAATAAATTACCAGCGTTGTGTCATTGCGCTTCTCTTTCTTTTCTATGCAGTCCGATAGTGACCGCGCTTTAGGTCATGTAGTCGCCTTAATTCCGCTAGTGTTTTAGTTTTCTGATACACACTAATTACCTACTAATAATTAATTATTGTGTATCTGTCGCAGCTAACTGGTTAAATTAGCCGTTTCGTTAACCGCCTAGTCTTTAAACGGCGTCCGTTCAACTAACGGCCTGAATGATATTCAATTGTAGTTTAGGTTGGAAGTCTGTAACCAATCACGCGCGAGTCGAATTAAGCCAGGGCGCAACGATCAAATTGGTTAGGTTAGGTTAGAACTGTGATCAACCGCCTGCGAGCCGAGAGAGCGAAGCGAGACGAGCACTACTTCCGAAGACCAGACGGTTAAAAACTAAAATACTAGCGGAGTGTTGCACACTTCTAAGTACTGTAAGCGATTAGGAAGAAGAGTGGAGCGTGTCTTTGTGGATGGCGATCTGTACATAGTGATTATTGCACGACGGAAAAACTAAAATTAATTTAAATAAAACTCTTAAAATTATACATTGATACTATAAAAATTAATTATTAATCAGTCTTTTTCGGTTTGGCTATCCATCCCATAAATAATACAACAGCTAAATTCAAAATTCAATGTGTGGTATTTAAATGATCGAACACTAGGAAGTGACGTAGACACCGTTCTAAAAGATCTTCGATAGCTAAGAAGGCGAGAAAATATTTATTTTCCATTTAAGACAGTAAGCAGGTTCACAGTTTAACAACAAATTGAGAAGACTTGAGTAGGTTAAAATATTATCTACAGCTAATCTGTATTCGGGATTTATTTGCCAAAAACGTAAACAAATATGAGTTTATGGTCAAAATAACTATAAACCCTACATAATAAAGTTCAGTTTACGCTACAACTTCAAACATTTATATAACTTTTTCAATAGTGCTAGTCACTCTGAAACCAACTTAATTACCATTACTTATAATAAAGTTGATGTTTGTTTAACTTGAAATAATGTTAATTTGAAACATAAGTTTGAATACACTTTAGGTTACAATATATTATTTGCTAGTGAGCCCCAAACAAGACAGTCTGTATCTTGGGGCTCGGGGTACGAATTCCAGAGTGGAGACTAGAGAGGTGATTTCAGGTATGTTACGTGTGTATGTGTAATGTTAGGGTGGCATATGTGTGGTGTGTGTCTGTTGTGTCTATGTTTAAATAAAAACTAAATGCTGTTTGTTGGTATGCGCATCTCAACTTGAGAACGCAGGACCGCTTTGGTTAAATTTATCTACAAAAAATCATACCAAATTAATCGGTTACTCTTTACAACACAAGAAAAACTTGTCATAAACGCAAGTATCTTACTTTTAAGTGCCTATTTAAGTTGGTATTTCATCATGATCATCATCATTTCAGTCGTTTTCGGCTGAAATCCACTGCGTCTACTGCTGGACAAAGGCCTAGCTAGAAGCACCGCCACTTAAACCGGTTCTGTGCTTCTCGCATCCAACGGTTTCCTGCTTTCTTCACTAAGGTCATTACTAAGGTCACTTTGTGGGAGGCCTTCTATGGCTACGTCTTCCGGTACGCGGTCGCCACTCCAGAACCTTTCGGTCCCATCTGCCATCTGTTCTGTGAGCAATGTGCCCTGCCCACTGCCACTTAAGTTTGGCAATTCTTCGGGCTATGTCGGTTACCTTGGTTCTCTTGGTTCTCTCAGTTGATGTTTACTTTAATTATTTTTTTAGGTTAGCCAACAATTTTTTAAACAATACATTTCTAATAATTTCCATAATAGTACGTGTATAAACTATTTAAGTGCAACAATTCATTTCAGGCTTACACAACATGCACCATTTATGGTTTTACATAATATTACAAAGCCAAAAAGGATTATTTACAATTAAAGTTAAGTATTCAATATTTTTTGTTAAGTAATGATGTGTAACAATATTAATAACAACAAATTACATTCTACATAATAACAAAAAAACAATGCAGATTGATAGATAAAATTAACATAAAAAATTAACTTTATTAAACTTTATTACGGCTGATTATTCCAACGCCAGATAATTTTATCGGAAGAATAATTTTGAATTTTTGACAGCTCATAGATACAAAAACTGTCAGACGTCAATTTTATTCCACAATCGAAAATTATCGGTCGATTGAAAAATCTGCCCTAAATATGTACAGTACTATCCTCCGCCAGGTTGTCATGAATAATTATTCTATACATATCGATATCTTGATGCCTATTTCTTGTCGATAACGACCGTCTATTTTTTAATTGCATTAAATAAAAATACCACATTTCTCGGTTACTCTTTAGAACTACTAGAAAAACGGGTAATACGAATGAATTAAAATTCCTTACTAATATTATCATAAACGCCTTCGTTGTACTCCAATTATTGGGAACGCTAAATAAAATAATATATTCACTCAACAAAATGACGTCACTCAGTATGAATATCAAAGAGGCTACATAAAGGCGTCGTCTTATGTCAACAGCTGCGTTTGCGCTCGTGTAAAAACTACGACCAAGTGAAAAGACAATTGTAATGTAAAACAAACAGTTGGCTATCAACGGTAACCTTGAACTTCCTCGGATAATTTTAACAAAGGTTTTAAAAGCACAATTACGCAAAATAACTACAGTACGAAGATATGGTGCTATAAATGCATTAAATATAATGGTTGTCATAAAAGACAAAACCCAAGAAAAGAGGCAACTTTTTAAATATATCCTTCGGATATGCCCCTTAAAAACATTTACAAAGTCGACGTAAAATGAATGACATATTACAAACAACCAGTGGTTTTTCACACATAGAATGTACGACCGAAAAAAAGGTGGAATTACATCTGTTATCCAATGAGATCCTTGCAATGATTCAAAAACTCTCCACTTTACGATGCGTAACATTGTATAGAATATAAAGTTTGCTAAAATAGCATTAAGATAGATATAGTTTTTATAATTACGAAACTTTTTAAAGAGGTACCATGATATTACTCCGTAGACCAATACAGCTACTAACGACATCCACACAATGTATTGTATAATCTCGTCAACATATTGTACTAATTTCGAATTTACATCACACACTGGAGAGCCACGCACACTGGTATCGTTATCAAACATGGCGGATTTCACTTGCACAATTTGTATCAGTTCACTTTTTATAACTCTTAAAGTTATTTGGAACAGCTGGGCGTGAAGAAATGCTACGCCCTGAAATAAGGCATTGTTTCCAAAGCAGTCGCATATAATAGTAGAGTATAACCAAACTTCACGGAACGCTTGGTACCTTGGTACAAGAATGTTTTTTGTTATAATACTAACATTCGGAGCTAATTAATTTGAAAATTTCCTGTTTTTTATAATCATTTATGGCACAACCAATATGTTTTAGGACAGGTTTGATACTGCGAAGTAGACATTTCTAATAAAAACACGAAAATAAGCTGACCTATAGATCCGGATTGTCCGTCCACCTTACACTCTGCATTAAACCACAGTATAATAAAGTAAGCAGTATTACATCTCGGTAGTGTCCTTGAAATTACCAACGGCCGCTCGGTAGACAAATATGCACTACGGTTGCCCACTGATTGTGTAATCAGATAACTTTACTCGTTTTTATTATCTAAAATGTACAAACTTCTAATACTAAATATACAGGCGTGATCGAAGTTCAATAGCGGGTCCATTCGGCAATAAAAAAAAAACCCACAAATTATTAAAATAAAAGTATAATAACCTAATTGTGTCGGAATGCTTAAGCCTCTGGTCCAGGTTGCCAGCCCTTGGCTCACGGGAAGTGTCGACCATCCATTGATTTCTGTGTCAGTGTCAATAATGTCCTTGGTATGATTCAAAAACTCTTGACGTTATTTCAGAAAACGCTGAATAGTATAAAAAGTTTGCTGAAATTGAATTTAGATACACAATATCACACTGTATCACAATTAAATACGCACTATGCTATGTACTAAATTAAACCTACCTTACCTATTACACAATGTGGTATTGTGTATCTAAATGCAAATTTAGCAAACTTTTTATAGTATTTACTAACTAATATCTAATTCTATGTAGGTATACTATTAACTTAATTAATTTAGTGTCTAATAGTTATATACACATAGTTTATTACGGAACTTGTTTATGATGCACCACGATTAAACTCCGCAAACAAACCCAGCTAGTGACAACACCGACACAGTGTTTTGTGTAATATCATTAGCTAATTCACATTTTTCATCATCACCCACTGCAGAGCCACGTACCTACTCGTAGGTACACTGATATCGTTTTCAGACATGACGAACTTCACTTGCACAGTTTGTATTGATTCACTTTTTACAACTTTTACCATAACCCTACCCCAGTTGCTAAATGCTTTCAAGGGGGGTACCCAATTGATGCAGCCCATTGTACAACCAAACTTCACGGAACGATTGATACAAGTATCTATTTTATTATAACACCTTTATTTGGCACTAAAGCATAATCGGCCTTTAATGTTTCCACTGCTGAGACACAGACCTCTCTGTGAGACGGACTAACTGACCTAAGATCTATTAAAGTTGTAAACAAGTTATCGCTCATTTTTCGGTTCTTACTATTTTACACCAAAACTAAGCAGAAGGTAAAAAAGAGATAGGTATACACCGTTACATTTGATCGTTTTAATCCTAAAAAGGGTCATTGTACTCATCATTATGAACAACTTTTACTACGGAACCAACACTGAAATCGTGAAAAAAATCAGCAGTTCCCTACATTTTTACGGATTATGCGAACATAAATGTAGGGAACTTTTTTCACGATTTCAACATTACAAACATTTACGAAAAATAGTGTTACAGCCAAATTAGACCGATTTTAAAATTTTCCATAGAAACAGATTTTTCAGTTATATTTTTTTAAATAAGACATTTTGAAAATGTTCTAAACTAACTTTTTAAACCTTTGTATCATGCTTAGGCGTATGAAGTTTCATTAAAATCGGTTCATTCATTTCGAAAAACAAGGGCTTGAAAGTTTGTATGAAATGCCGTACGTCGTAAACGCTCTTAAGTTATTTGACTAGAATATTGACACATTATTATAGTATACGAATTACGTTATGTTTAAAATTAAAATAATATATAATTATTATTTTTATTGGGAAACGTTATTATAGTTTAGGTAATAGGTAATACGGGCTGTTGTCCGCAACTCCACGTCAATGCGCGTATTTTGCGTGTTGTACATTCTATTATAGTTTACTTCCATTCATCTCCCCACAACAAGCATCGCGTTTAAAAATAATTATTAGGTCCTTACATATGAAATTGGCGTTTTGTACGGGAGGAATATAAAGTAAATTTTATTTTTTGTAAAAATATTTAATTAATGAAAGTATGCACCGTTGTTATCTATGCACGTTTCCCATCTCATAGGTAGTTCATTGATCCCTTTACTAAAAAAACCATGGGGGCGAGAATTAATGAACTCTTTGAAGGCGGTTTGGACTGCCGCATCGGAATTGAATTTTTTCCTTGCAAGAAGTTGTCCAAATTCCGGAAAAAATGGTAATCTGTTGGAGCAAGGTTCGGGGAGTACGGTGGATGTCGCAGATATTCCAATTGTAGCTCATCTAACTTAGTGGTTGTTTGTTGTGCAGTGTGTGGTTTTGCGTTGTCGTGAAGCAGCAGTGGCCTAGAGCGATTGACCAATCTCGGTCCTTCATGGCTTGCAGTTGCTGACAATAGATATCTGCAGTAATCGTTTGGCCAGATTTTAGAAAGCTATAGTGAACGACACCGGCGCTAGTCAACCAAACACTCAGAAGTAACATTTTCTGAGTAAATTTTCGTTTAAGGCAGGATTTGGCTGGTTCTCCAGGGTTCAGCCATTGCGATGAGCGCTTCCGATAATTGTACAGTATCCATTTTTCATCACAAGTAATGATTTGATTTAAAATCCCTTCATTATTGTGTCGGTTGAGCAAAGTAACACAGCAGTCGACGCGTGTTTGCAAGTTCGATTCACTCAATTCATGAGGTACCCATCGTTCAAGTTTTTTTACTTTCCCGATTTGCTTCAAGTGGATTAATACAGTTTTATCACTTACCCCGAAGCCTGCAGCTATCTCTGAAGTGCTTTGTGATGGATCCGCTTCCACAATAGCCTTTAATTCTTCATTTACCACTTTGGTCTCCGGCCGTCCACGGGGTTGGTTCTGAAGGTCGAAATTTCCGGAACGAAAACGTTGAAACCAAAAAAAAAAACCTTTCTTTTGCGACACCAGCGCCGTACACATAATTAATCCTTCGAGCTGTTTCTGCAGCACTGGTGCCACGGTAGAACTCGTACTCGTAAATATACCGATATTTCATGTTTTCCATTGTGCGGTAATAAGCGACGCCAAAGAAAAAAATAATGAGGAAAAAACAAATGAATGACTGTTTTCAAAACTCAAATGTACCAGCTAAATGAATTTATAAATTTGAATTTGGAATTCTTAACCAAAAAGGAGATATTTCAGATCAAAGTGGTCAGTGAGACAAAACGCTAATTTCATATGTAAGGACCTAATATTTTATCGGTTACACGCCCAGGAGGTATCGTCAATGCCTTGAATTTGCGAGACAAGTATTGTGAAACTTCGTTCTTTGTACGTTTATTATACCCCTTGGCAAGTACAAGAAAACCTACTTTTTAAACTAGAACGAGACGCTCTTTTGTAAATGATTGTTATTACCAGCTATTATATGCAGTTTTACTCGAAGCAGCAGATCTTACGACTGCATTAATTCCTGCGATAAAAATCTTCAAATCTTTTCGTGCACTAGTTTTCTTAACTTTCCAGTTTTATGAAGAATCTTAAAAGTTCTGGTAGATTAAAAGTTCGTTGAATTGCTTAAACCTAATTCTAAATTAGATCCTGATATGTAACACCTGAACCACGATTTGTTATTTTGCATTTTCTGATACTGGACGGTGATAAATAACATGTTTGAAAAAACCTGCAAGGATTTGGAATCGCTGACGTGGAAAAAACTTGATA
The DNA here is from genome assembly GCA_963669345.1 of Gortyna flavago. Lineage (NCBI taxonomy): Eukaryota > Metazoa > Arthropoda > Insecta > Lepidoptera > Noctuidae > Gortyna > Gortyna flavago. The sequence continues at coordinate 5,922,817 of OY770144.1, forward strand.
ATTAATTCTCCTTTATCCTCTGTAGATGAGAGGTCATTGGCCTACAGTGTGACTGAAACTATTTATAAATTGTTTATTCGATAAGTAGGATATTAGAATCACTTTCACATGACATATTATATTAAGCTAGATGGAGTCGAAACTTCCTATCTTAGTCAGATAAAAGAGAAGAAATGGCTAAACAAACTCAAGGCTCATTCTTTTAAAAGAACCACACATATTTGAGTGGAGCAGTCAAGTCAGTGCAAGCATTTGGCAGTAATCGTGTAGCGCAACTTAGAACTTGAGGTGCTCAATTACTCGACGAACAATATCAAACAAAAGACATTTTAGGTATGCCGCATAAAGTACCTACTCAAACTACCAAACCAACATTAAAAGTAACAGAAAGAAAAAAATGACGCACATAGTCCTCACAATAATTAAAGTTAGATGGATCCACTAAAACGCGAAACGGAGCCCAATTCCCCGCGCGGATACCCGTTTTTATTGAATTTGTATCTAAAAAATCACGCGCGGGAGCGCGTTCTGCGCTCCGTCGCGCATCGCGTGGCGTGGTAAAGTGTGTGATCGGCCTAAAAATATTTTTTTACAAATTAAATATTCATTTCATTTTGTATACAATAAAATATTTATCAGTGTCAATGGGCAATGGCTATTTCAGTTTAAATAACAATAATCATCAGCGATCAATGCTCAACATATTCATCCATTTGATCCATCGTCCATCATTCAAAATACTTTAATTTCTATTAATCAAGAACAAATACATAATGGGTGCCTGAAAACGAACGGCACCGCAAAGGTGGCCCCAGAAAGATGTGGCGAAACGACCTGGACGCGTACCGCGAGTTCCTTAACATCACTGTCAAAATCAAAGTGGTCTTTACTCGCGTTACAATATGGTTGCTGATGCGCTTTTGCCACTTACTAGTATGTCATAATCACAGTGACCTTTACTTATGTTACAATAAGGTTGTAATTGGGTTGCTGCTATCAGAGGTAAAATAACTTACTGTGAACGGACTGTATACGTCTTTAATGTGCACTAAAGAACTCAACTACCTCGATTGATGTTAATAGTACACTCGAAAAAGTTTGTAGCCGTAATAAAAAAGTTAACGGCCCCTTTAATTAATGAAAACCCTCGTTTGTAAGGCGCAAGGCTCTTTGTCCTAAAGATGACCGTCCATTTACCTACTTCACTTAGAAAAATCGGTCCCTTTTCCCGATTCCCTTCAGAATCGTACTTCGCTGTGACGCCATAGCGTGTCTGGTTGCGTTGCCAACAAATCGCATTATTCATCTTTATGGTGGATACCTCCTGGCCACCTTCTCTATTGTCATCGCACCACGATATTTTTCGTCTAGACATTTATTTGGCTGAGTAGAACTTATGTGTATATACTATACTAATAAAAAAGGTAAAGAGTTTGTTTGGACGGACGCGTTAATCTGTGGAACTATGGGATTTGAAAAATTGTTTTTGCATTTAACAGCCCAATTCTTGAGGATAGCTTTAGGCTATTTCACATCACGGCCTAGCCTTTAGGAGTCGAGCAAAACGAATGAAAATCAGAAAGTACGCTAAGCGAAAACAAAGTAATAAAGCGAGGCGATGCGATGCGATGCGACCTGTTGGTTCGGGGGAACAAAAAATTTCACGAACAACGAATTTGCGGGCAGAAGCTAATTTAATATAAAACGTACCATCTGATATTTCATAATACCTACCTAATATTCATAAAATACCTAATGCAATTATTAAATCCCAGTACAGGAAACCTTTTCGAAATGCTGTCACAGTGAATTTTTTCGGTAATCAATCAAATCAAACCATTTATTGGTTTGCAAACATAGGTATTTAGCACATAGATGTTTTATTATAAGAGTCCTCCATGTTCTACCGTCACATGGGCATGCAAATCATAATTTATTATTTAACTAGCTGAGCCCCGCGTTTTCACCCGCATAAGTATCGATTCCATGAGAATATCGGGATAAAAAGTAGCCTATATTATTATGTTAATCCAGAGTGTCAGCTACCTCCATACAAAATTTTATCAAAATTGGTCTGGCTGTTTAGGCGTGAAGAAGTAACAAACATAAGCACACACACACACACTCACAAACTTACGCCTTTATAATATTAGTGACAATTAGGAGAACATAATAATACAAAATACAAATTAATGTGAAATCTTTTGAATTACAGTAAGGTCTCTCATTCACCCGTCACGGAAGTCAGAACAATTATCATCTGCCTAGCCTTTTCCTAACTATGTTGGGGTCAGCTTCCAATCTAACCAGTATTTTACATAGAGCGACTGCCTATCTGACCTTCACAACCCAGTTACTGGGTAATACGATACCCCTTGATAAGTCGGAACAATATGCATCAGTAAACATCCATGAACGGAAAGCTTAAAATGTAAATATAAACCATTGGTTTCACGCAAGGCCTACGATTTCATCAAAGGTTTTTTAATTGATATTTTTAACTGGGTTTTCAGGCTATTAAACTTTTTGATTGAATTTAACCCGGTGCCAATGACGCTGGGTCATACTAACCCGAGGCAACTTAAATCTGTCATTATTATTTTTTACGCCGGTATTACATTTGCAAAAAAAAAAAAACGTATTATACAATTTTGACAACTTCTTAAATTTCGTGACAATAATTCGATAATTGAGAATTGGACGGTTGGACATTTTGCGAATTGGACATAATGCGCCCAAAGGAAATCTGGGTCATGATGACCCGGTGTCATCGTCGGCGTAATTATATTCACGTCATTTGCCCTGGGTTAATGCAACGTATTCAATTGTTTGACATTCGAGATTTATGAAACAACCGCAGCCTCGAATGGAAATATCTGGAATATGGTAATCTTTGTCCCATACTGGAAACGGTTGGAAGTTTTTAAATCCTTGACCCAATTACTGGTGTGCGTGGAAGGATTTTGTGGACAAACCCCAACGTTTTGTTTCAGTTACAAACTAATGAAGTTTGACCTACATGTGTTGTTTAGTTTTAATTTAGTACCCAGTTAGTTAAGAGATTATAAAAATATTTATAATGAAATAAAGGAGATTTTTTTTTCTTGTGTTGTCGAATCCAACGCTTGGCTGGGCAGCGTTCGGGAAGCTACGCAATATCTTCTTGTCCCACATGCCGCAGTGTCTCAAGACGAAAGTCTTTGACCAGTGCGTGTTGTAGGTCGTAAGTTCGAACACAGCCAGGCGCTTTATTTTGTTGAATTTATTTCATCACCACTGCTCTCAAAACGGTTAAGGAAAACATCTCGAGGAAACCGGCATGTCCTAGTACCAAAAAATCGAAGATATTTGACATCTAGCCACCCGCACTGGGCCCGCGTGGTGGATTATAGCCCACTCCGTCTCACAAAGAGAAGGCATGTGTCCCAGCAGTGGGATTAGGTAAGTTCGTCATTTATGTCGATGTGAAATTCAATTGGGCACACGGCTTGTTTCATAATGAAACTCTGAATCATTTATTTAGTTTACTACGAAAAAAGATATTCAAATGCGTCGTCGACCACGCGGAATTTCCAATTTCAGTTTTCATAATTATAATTATGAAAACTGAAACTGGAAATTCCTCGTAATGTGACGTACAACTCAAGAATTTGCATGGTATCTGTAATTAGAAACACTGTTAGAAATAATACAGTAATTATTAATTATCATTATCGTTACCTATAATGTTGGGGTTAACGTATTATTATGCGGTTAACGTATTATTCTGCGGTTAGGTGGCTGTATTATGGTATTTGTTATTGCGCGGTTGTACAGAGGCCAGCACATCAAGCTACCCCAATCTGTCAAATTTTCCCAATTGAATATGAACCTTACTTCTATGTAATAAAGTTGAAAATCTATCAAAGAAATTTGACAGATTGGGGTAACTTGATGTGCTGGCCTCTGTACCTACCTATATAACAGAGTTATATTAAAACTTAAGTTATTTTAAGAGCTTACTCATCAGCGTCTCCTTTGATTTTCTGGTTTGAATTTGTTTACTGTATAATAAGTGTAAGGTCCTAAAATGGCATCTTTTAAATTGGTAATTATTTCGATATTACATGGCATTTGTAATTATACTAACAGCCGAACTATTCTGTAACCTCACCGTGAAAACGTAGGTGAAGTGAGCTTGGTACTCGTATGAGATGTCATTACACCTGATGCAATGATATCCCGACTGTTGACAGCTCACTTCAAGTTCACTTAACTTGATGTTTTCACTGTTAGATTTTAGCGAAATAGTTTGGCTGGTTATTATATTCATATCACACTGACTTCGCAAAATATAAATTATTAACTATTTCTATTTAATTTAATCTATGCCACTGCGGCTAACGATTTCCTGCAATCGATAGCAGACAGCCCGTTAGTGTGGGCGCTCACAAATAGGACCCGATCTGTTTTAGTTATTAAACTACTAACACGGGGAGATAGTGCAGATATGTGGGACTCTAACCCACTAAAACTCCACGGTGTCCTCCTCTGCCGCTTACGGCGGGAACACGGGCACGCGTTAGCACTCATCCGTGAACCCGCCGCACTAACATAGGCTAAGCTATTTTGTTAACTAACACTGTGGACCTCATTGTTGCCTGGTTAAATAAAGATTAAATTGTAATAAAAAGGAAATAGTAATACTTAAAGTATGCGTTCCGGTAATCTTCGAGTAATGTAAAGTTTGCCATTTAAATTAAAAAGGACAGCAGTCCCTGTACTGTGATAAGCCAAATCCCTTGTATAGCTAGTAGTGCAATAGTACCAATTAAAGCATGCGCTCCGGTAATCTTCGAGTTCCCGAATACGCTTTGTGTATGTAATGGAAAGATTGCTGCAATGGAAACATTGTCGGGTCAATGCCCGGCTGTAAACATACTGATCATATAAAAACAAGCAATCACTCGTTTCGTTCGTACATTATTTCGCAGTTTATATAAGAACTTTGATTGCAGAACACTTGAACGTTGTGGAGGTCAGATAGGCAGCTCCGTGTAAAATACTTGTATTCAGCTGCATCTGGATAGACTGGAAGCCGGATCCCAATATAGTTGGGAAAAGGCTCGGCAGATTGATTGATTGCAGTAAACACTTAAATGATCCCAGTTCTTAGCAAAAAAGGTTTTTTCTTAAACAATGCAAGAGATCGTTGATGTGTAGGTAAAGTTAACAGCTATTAATATGAGTTTTATCTACTTAAGTAATCTGCAACTAAACAAGGAAAGTCGTAAACTAAACTTTTAATTGGGTTAAACCCATCATCCTGCAAGTCACGTTTAAGTTATTAATAAAAAGTTATTGGTTAACGTTTACGTTTTACGTAAATTGCATGTTTCCATTATAGTTCTACCGTAGGTATTTGGTTAGTAGGTATGTTATCAGTAAGGTAGTCTGGCTGCCCCGTTAGTCTCGTGGTCGTAAATGCGACTGCTGAGCGTGGGCGTGTGGGTCCTGGGTTCGATTCCCGGGTCGGGCAAAAGTGGTATAGTGGGTGTGTGTGTGTGCTAGTGTTGTTTGTGTGTGTGTGTGCGTGTTTTTGTTGGGTTTTTGTATTGGGAAATTCTATCAGTCCAGAGTTTGGAAGTTGGCGGTGTGATAACCACGTGGCTCGGAATTCACGTTAAGCCGTTGGTCCTGCGCCTGATCTCTCTCCGGTCGTGTCGGATTGCCGTCCCATCGAACAATGCGAGTAAGGGAAGAGAGAATGCACTGTGTCTGCGCACACATTTGTGCACTATAATATCTCTTGCGCCGAAGACTGGTCTCCGCTGAGATTGGTTGCCATGGCCGAAATTTGGTCTTGAGGACATTATTTACATTATCAATCATAACAGTAGGTATTTTTAATCAATTCTAACTGTATTTCGCGTTTTCGTAAAAAAAATTGGTAAGTACTATATATAACACCTTAATCCATGTCATCATCTGCCAGCCTTTTCCCAACTATGTTGGGCTCGGCTTCCAGTCTAACCGGATGCAGCTGAATACCAGTATTTTATATGGAGCGACTGCCTATCTGACCTCACAGGACCACGACCGCTCTGACAAGAATGCTACAAAGTAGAAGAGATTGCAAGACATCTTAAACAAAAACGATTGATAAAATTAAATTTTTCCTTTAATTTTTACCGACTTTCAAAAAGGAGGAGGTTATATGTTTTTTTTTTCGATTAAATTGTTTTTTTTTGTTTCAAAGGGTATACTCCCAAGGTGGTCCCATTGTCAGCAAGTTGGAATCTGATGAGAAGATCCCATGGAAATCGAGGGAAACCCTCAAATTTTATTGGCATACATATAGCGATTTGGATATTTTTTTTGAAGACCACAGGCGGCCTTCGGAACTACTCAGTGATAAATATTTCACGGGTTGCGATTCGATTATTTTAATATGGTTGCTAAGCAATTTATGCTCGTCACAATGCATATGGTGGTGGTGTCAATAAACGAAAATGCAAAACCAACGACACCGACTTCCGAAATTAAAGTTATTTATCACTTTGTAGTATTTTTTTGGAAGTCGGTTGTTTTTTTCGTAAAAAAGTTTTATATCAATCACGATTGAATTAGTCATCATTAAAACCACATTATTATAGGTGTGATAACAGTGTCTTGATTTCTGTATGAAATATTTTCTTGTTTCGTACTTTTTAGATCACTTTTTCGTAGTCGGGTTATAGATTTTTTAAACTAAGAACTGATTTTTCCAAGATATCTTTATTCCGATAGATAATTTTGACAGTTCTTCCATACAAAAACTGTCAGACGTCAATTTTATTCCACGAATAAAAATTATCGGTCGATTGAGAAATCAGCCCTAAGTATTTTATTTTATACTTTTATTCGGTTTTAATGCTTGATAAACGTTGTGGTGAGGCGTGTCAATAGCCTGCACCTATGAGAAGGTTGTTAAATTTAATTAAATTTGAAATAAGAACCTACGTTAAAAGTGTAATGGCGGACCTCAAAAATATAACCAATTTCCCTTTTGATGAATCCTCTAGAAACCAATACCAAAGAATTATTAGCAGCAAAACATGCCCACGTACCTTGGCAATCCAGAGATCACACTCAGACCCAGGGAGATGGGAAGATACCTCGTTCATGCGCGCGTGATGGTTCGTAGGTATTGGCTATTTGGCTGCCGGCCGGCGAGCAAAATCTTCTTAAAATCCACCGGTGGAATGGTTAAAACTTCAAAAATCAACACTGCACTATAAGTTCTCAATGAAGCACAGATGCAGGTCCATTTATTTTACGAGTATCATCAAGGTTTCACCAAAAAGGAATTTAAATAAGGCGGAGTGATGAACGCCCGCAATGTTTTTTTAAACTTTCTTTTGTTGTGAAATATAAATAAATATAGGCTTCTGCTCCGCTACCTTTGGACCCTGTTTTTATCCAGACGGTAAAAAAAGTCAGGTACTGTAATACATTTGTAAGTTACAAGGTTAATCTAACGAATAACCAATTTCTGACAGAAACCACTATGTTTAAACTTACTGATTTATCAAACAATGCGGTAGTCAAAAAGCCACATACTTTACATGTATTTGGTACAATATAATTAATTACTTGTCGACTAAGCAAACACAGGTGAAACTTTTAGTGTTGCGTGTCTAACGACACTTTAATTGTACAAGCTGCTGATCTATCAAACAATGTGGTAATCGAAAAGCCACACACTTTACACGGAGGAAGGTAGTTGGTACAATATAATTAATTGCTTGTCGACTAAGCAAACACAGGTGACAATTTTAGAGTTGCGTGTCTATCGATACTTTAACTGTGCAAGCTGTTGCCGCTCTAAATAATGTTTTTTATGGGTATTAAGTATACAAGATCTGAATGATAAGCTCTGAACTCTGAATCTAAAAATAAATCTGAGAAAACGAGCGACGTCCGCAACGCAACGCAATGCGATGGTGGGAAGCATGCCTTACAATCTTACTCGTAGAAACCCTGCAACAGCATTGTGATAACCCAACTTATTACAGATGACATGTACAAAAGATATATTTCCAGCTGGTTATTAGCTTTACAATTTCGTAGTATAATAATCTGTTAGTTTAGTATTGTACAATCAGAGGCGCTAGTGTGGCGTATAATATAGGAAAATAAAAAATATTCAAAATATAATACTACACTAAGGTTTACAATGTTCTCCCTAAATAAATGGTATAATATTAGTAGTACTGTTAAGAATGTGTTGCCATAATTAATTCATTATTTGCTACATAGAAGTTTGATTAGTTCTATTATTGGAGATAAGCAAAGAGTGTTTATTGTAAATATAGGGTTGGTTAGAATAAATTAAATATGTATAAACATACGTGTCCATGATGTTAAGTCATTTTTGCTGAAAAAAATTTTGAAATAAAAAGATCTTACATACTTTGGTAAGAATTTAGAGATATTTAAATATATGCCATGGCAGCACTGGCAAGTAATAAACAAAAATGGCTGTTGTTGTTTTGATGTCGTTCTGCTGTGAATGCTGTGATCGTTCGTTGTCTGCTGTGATCGTTCGTTGTACCTAAATCCCCCTTACTAATAAACATTGTGTATCGTCTGTATAGTTACACAACGCTTTGTCTTCTGTCGAAAATCAAATTACTGACGACTGAAAGAGAGAAATCGGTGTGTAACTATTCGTCTGATATAATACGTTTATTAGTAAGGGGGTGTGTAATTTAAATAATATCTAAATATGTTGTAGTAAACAGATTTTGAATACTTATATCGGTATAATTTTACTATCTCTGTTATAGTAAACAGTTGGACCATGAATGGATCTAGGTCGCGCGATTATAATACTGACACGGATGTAGTTTAGTATTTTAATCGCAGAGGGCGCTTTTTTAATGTTATCGTTCAAATCGCGCAAGATGGCTCTCTATTTCCGTATATACAAAGTACTCTTTGGTGGGAAGACTACTGACGACCCTGGCGGCGCTAAGTGGAGGCGCGGGAGCGGCGCGGCGGTAGTAAGTTCTTTCGTGCGCCATCTGGCGGCGGCGGGGCCATAACATTAGCTATCGATGTTTTACCTTGATCGATATTCTATCTAGCCATCGATAGCATTGACGCAGTTAATTATATCGATACATTAGTATTTATTATACTATCGAAATTTTATTGCAGCTCATTAATTTTAACTCAATATCAACTCATTAAAACTATCGGAAAACTACGATACTATCGATAGTTTTACGATAAGTGTGCAGCACTACTGTTTACAATAAGTAATAGAACATCGATAGATAGCGTGAGTTATAGTTGCTTTCATGTGTACCTTTGTGACAAATTGCGAACTGGAGATAGTGGCTTGTAGTATCAATCTTGAATAATGTATGTAAATATGTAGATTGTATGTAGGTTCAGTGTTAACTACCCCGTTGGTCTCGTGGTAGCAAGCGCGACTGCTGAGTGTAGGGTCCTGAGTTCGATTCCCACGTCCGACCTGGGAATCGAACTCAGGACCCCACAGGGCTTGGGTTTTCCATTTAGAATTTTTAGTAACAGTCCGGAGAGGGGAAAGTACGTAAAGTCGTTGGTCCTGCGGCCTGTCTCTCCTCACTTGTGTCGGATTGCCGTCCCATCGGACTATGAGAGTAAAGGAACAGAGTGTGCACCTGTGTTTTCGCACACACTTGTGCACTATAATATTTCCTGTATACCTGGCTAATCTCCTTTGAGATTGGCCACCGTGACCGAAACCCCAATCAACTTTGAAAATTATACTTTAGCGATGAAGTTGAAAATGTATTAAAGAAATGTGACAGATTGTAGGAGCTTGATGCACACAAGCACAATCAACACAGCACAACAAGCAATCAGCACATCAAGCTCAATCAACCAGTGATGTGTTCAACCAGTGATGTGGAGGGCACGTCAAATTTTAGTTTTTAATAATTTTAGTTAGGTTAGGTAGTTAATTTTTATTAGAGAAAAATAGTGTATTGTTTTATATTTTGTAATGTTTATTTAATGTTTTTGTTTATAAATATTTAAAAATGTATATTTTAAGTATTTAAATGAAATAAAGGAGATACATAGTGTTGAAAAGTGTTAATAAATTCAGTTTTGGGTAACTTTAGCAACTCTAATAACTGGAATTCTAATAATAATACCAAGATTATAAACCTATTCAAGGTTGATAGACACGATAATCTTGTTAGCAAAATCTGTGGAAGATTATGCCATGGATCATAGAAATTAATGATTCCGATTTTTTGTACGGTATAACCCCGCGTCTTAACTAAAACGATCGTTCGTGAGATTACGCGATTGTCTCATTGTCATTTCTTGTTCGGAAAACTGGAAGACAGTCTATGGGCGCGACCCGCGTTCGGGTTCGCCGTACAATAAGCGACATTAGAACACGACGATCGCCTACTCGCGCGACGATCACTTTCGGCTAGGTCGTGGCCTAAGGCTTGAACAGTAGTGCTATTCTGTAAAAATCTCACCGTGATAACTCGGGTGAAGTGAGTTTAAAGTGAGCTGTCATTAGTGTCAATCCTTAGCATTAGATGGAATGACAGCTCACTTCACCTAACTTCTCACGGTGAGATTCTAACAGAATCGACTGGCAGATCGTGAGGTGCGCGTGATGTACGTGATCAATGATGGAATATATCAAATTGGCTGGCACGAGGACGTATTTGTACTGATCATGTCTTTAAACTCACAAGCACGAAGGACGGATGGTGTGTCAATGTGGTTGGGGTATTCTGCCCATAAACCCAATCCGAATAAAAACTATTTTATTTTTTATCCTGTTTGACCCAGTACATTATGATAAAGCATTCATATCAAGTGCTACATGATTTTGCACTGCCCAATAACATCTTCTTCGTGAATCAACGGGGAAATTGCGCAACACAGTAGCAAAGGAGTTTCAATTTGATAGTTCAATAGTTAGTTTATAGTTCAACATTCATTGCGTTATTTACGTTGTTGAACAGACACATTTTTCGAACTTATGAATCAATGGATTAGAAATATCCTTCAAAATGATTCAGATTGAAATTGATAGTTTGTTACTCAATTAGGCTGCTGTTGTCCAAGTACTTTTACCATTCTGCTCATAATCTCATTTTGCACGGGACTATACTGCCTGAGAAATGTTTGTGCAGTAAGTACAAGTTCAATCTGATTTCCCCTTATTTCATCCAAAACTTGAAAAATATGGTCTGTTGTCAAAGGTTTGAAAAAAAAACCTGATCAAATGCGAGTCGGACTCGGAATGAGCGTTAAGAGCTCGTAGTAGGTATCCAGATGGCACGGCTTAAACTGAATCTTTAAACTGACGCCATGGTACGAATTAGAAGAACAGTTCAGTTTAGGTCCTAAAGTGGATCGCGTTAAGAGCTCGTGGTAGGTATCCTGGTGCTTTGAAAAAAAATTTGTAAGTACGGCAATTTTGTGCATAAATTAAAAATTCTACTACTCTTCTACATTTATACACATCCTTGAAATTCCGTCTCTGTGATTTTGGGATTACTCCGCTCACGCTCGAAGAGATTACCTATTTTAGTTTGAATTGTGAAACAAAGCAAGTTCTAATTTCGTAGATTTACTCTACGATGTGGGTGGACCGCGTAACACAAGTGAACACGCGTAACATAAGTGAGAGTTTTTAAGCTGTAGAATGTACCTGGATTGTCTTATCAGGATTAAAACTGCCTAAGCCGTTTCCCAACTATATTGAGGTCGGCTTCCAGTCTCACCGGATGCAGCTGAATACCTGTATTTTAAATGAAAGGATTGCCTATCTGACCTCCACAACCCAGTTACTGGGTAACACGAAACGCTTTGGTTAGACTGGTTGTCAGAGTTTAGGGCTTGTGACTACCCGTAACGACTGTCAAAAATCTACGAATGACCGCCGCAACCAACGGTTTAACCGGCTTTGCTTTCCGAGGCATGGAGGCATCTCAATATGTAATGAATGGTTACCCATCCACGAACCGACCGTGCCAGCGTAGCTCAACCTGCAATCGACCCGTGCGGCTGGTATCATTTAGCCACGAACCCCGATCATCTCATCTACCTAGCCTTTTCCCAATTATGTTGGGGTCGGCTTCCAGTCTAACCGGGTGCAGCTGAGTACCAGTATTTTACATGGACCGACTGCCTATCTGACCTTCACAACCCAGTTACTGGTTAATACGAAACCCTTCGGTAAGACTGGTTGTCAGACTTTCGGGCGTATGACGACCCGTAACGACTGTCAAAGATTTACGAATGACAGCCGGGTCCAACGGCTTAACGTGCTTTCCGAGGCACGGAGGGGTCTTGGTATGTAAAATGGTCACCCATCCACGGACCAACCGCGTCAAGCGTAGCTTAACCTTATCGATCGACCTGTGTTATTACTTAGCCACAAGCCCCATCACAAGCCACGAGCCACGAGCCACGAGTCCCAACCACAAGCCACGAGCCCCGATACGTTACCATAAAATCCCTTAAAAGTAGGTAAACTGGTTAAGTATTCCGTTTCAGAAATTTCCTAATTTATGGAATTTATCTTTTAAACCGAAGTGTAATTTGTGAATAAATAATAAACTTACACAAAGTTTATTTTCGGTCGGTTTTATAAAACATGAAAACTCATGTCACTATTAAGGCCAGCGCACTCTGGCGGACGGGACGGAGACGGCATCGAGGAGGATTTGATGCCAGGCAACGCACTGTGATTATTTGCGATGCCGCCAGCGGCCGCAAGCGCACTACTGGATGTCGCGGCATCCCACGGTGAGCCACGGGGGAAATGCGGAGTACAGCCCTTCTTGCACTGCCTTTCCTCCGCAATTTTTCCGCAGCTTGTTCTTTTTTTGTTTGTTTTTTTTTTTCTCTGAGTAATTACCGCAAATAAATGTATTTTCTTCTATTGTATGTTATCGGATTCCGGCGCATACCTACCGTCACATGCTTTCGAAAGAAAGAAAGAAAAAGTATGTATTGCGAATCAGGAAGATCGCAAACTAAACTTACCACAGTAAAAAATAAAAAACCAAATTATACCTATAAAAAAGTGACAAAAAGAAAAATGAAACAGAAAGTCCTATACGACGCCAAAAGGCTCCTATCTCATCATGATGCTGCGACATTTAAAAAAATTATGTCGCAGCGCTGGTATTCTGATAGGGCCCGCTGTGATGTCACGAGCAGTTACAGAAATAAATAAATAATAAAATTAAATCTATACGTAAAATATTAGAAAATAAAATAGTTATTTTTAATCTGCGCCAGACGTAACCTCATTACTTGTCCATGCTCTGAGTGTCAGAGGCACTCTGGTCTGTGGCATTGCTGTGACAAGCAAAAGGTCGCAGGCGCCGACCTTCCGGCGAAAATAAATAAATACACTAAACTTTCGCATCCCGCCGCTTGTCGGTGGAACCTGCCGTTATCTTACGCCGTATGCTGTCGCGTTCCGCTGCATGTCTTCGCCTCCCGCCGTGGTAACCTCTAGCGCGCTCTTCAATACAGCAGAGAGAAATCTGCTCTAATACTCAATGGTCGGTCTCTGAGCTTTTGAATCCATATCTTGTTACAATTAGATACGTTCGAATTTACATTGGTAAAATACCATGCCCCGCTGTCCGCCGGTGTGCGCTGGCCTTTAATCAATTATACTTAAATGTCCTTAAATTTAATAAACGCAAGAACCTCGCTATCGTAATAAAAAGCAAGTTTCACATAATGAAATTGCAATTTATTTCTAAGACGTAGGTCGCGAGTTGAAGAGGATAACCTGCATTAGACTTATGAAACGTAAATCTTCTACGTCAAGGCAACTTAATGAAATATTGGTAGCCTTCTTAGTTAGAGTTACCGAAATATTATTTTACAAGCCGTCCGCCCACCCAAAGGACTTTCCCATCGGAAAAATGTCGAACTTCCATTCAAACTTTCATCCTCTGAAGGGGTCAGGGGACGAATTTTCTATTCTAAAATCCTTCTCTAGTGCCTATCTTCATTAAAAAAGAGACTCTTTTGCAAAATTTCATGAACTAATTTAAGATTTTTATGACTCTCCGATGCTTGAGCGCTGGATACGACTGCGTGCAGTCAAGTAAACAGGTTTACTGGTATCAGATTGTCCGTAAAATAGTTTTAAATTTTTTTAACTATATACTAACTTAGTTTATAATTATTTTTATGCTACTACCAATAATATGAATGTGTAAGAGTCCGAAATGAATGATTTATTATTATTAAGTAGACAAGCCGTATGCCCTCAGGGAATCAGACCGGAATAAATCGATTAATGATTCATTTGTACCAAAATGAATTAACACCCAAGAAGATTGATCTGAACATAAGCGAAACAAGATGGTTAAGCAATCAGAAACTACGGATTACATAATAATTAAATCGTAACGAATATTTGAATACGTACTTACCTGTAAGGGTTATCAAAAGGAACTTTCGACAAAATAATATTTTGAAAGGGAATGAGCACCGTTGTTGTGAAACAATTCGTTACTGTTATTCGTACTGATTGCGTTTCAAGCGAAGTTTCATTGGTGAAATTGGCACTTATTAGCAAAGTATATATATACATTGATCGAAAATTTCAATTAAGAGCCAACAAAACTGGAGCGATATTTAATTTTATACAATAAATTTGAACAATAATATTATTGTATCTGAAATTAGAAACGGCAGAAAGGTACAATCTGTGGTTTTCGTTCGCTGTCTATTTTTTGCGGATGACAGCTAAGTGGATAAGGAAAAAATACGTTAAATATTACAACAATGCATAATTATAACATTTATAGGAATTTCCTTATAGATTTTCAACAGCATAAAGACATCCGACAGGAAACTTTTAAGTTGATTTTTAAAAGAGCTTGAGTATATAGCGCTTTTTATATCCAGAAGCAGCTTATTAACTTATTATAACCGATTCATTTCTGGGACTGTGCTTTGCAATATCCAAATTAGGCTGTACCTTATAACGTTTAATGTCTTGTCTACGTGTGCCATCTCTAATTGGCTGAACAGATTTGGATGAAATTTGGCACACAGATAGTTTATAACCTAGATTAACATATAAAATACTTAATATTCCGGCAAATGAAACGAATGAAAATGATATTTTATTTGGGAAATACAAAACTAAAAAAGAACATGAATGACATAGCTAAAAACACATTTTTCATTTGTTTCTGGACCCAATTCTGAAGTCCACGCAAACAAAGTCGCGGGCACAGCTAGCAAATTAATAAAATGGATGAAAGTAGATACTAAATCAAAATTTAAAATAAATTGTATGCATAAATTTTGCAGTAGATACGATGCTGAAAATTAAACTAGGTACTCCAATGATTTAAGTTATTTGAAGAGTTAGTTCTATACAAAGAAACGACATTAATTTATAATCCAAGCCAAAGTAGCAAACAAGCAAAACACTCGTTTACCATTAGGTTTTCGATTAAGCAACTCTGTACCATTCGTTTACGGGTCGCGTAAAATTTACAACGCGTAATTACATCTCTAGATAGGTCGTTAGCAGCTTTAGGTTAAGTACGTGACCCATGAATTAAATTTTATAATGTTTTTTTTTTCAGTAGGTACTAATGTCACCTTGATGTCATAGTGACGGTTTGGTTACGTAACGAAGGTTTTATTTCAGATAAACTGCTTGGTTAGGTATACCGTGGACGAAGCTGTCATTTTCAGAAAAGTGACAGTTGAGTAGGTCGTGTCTGCGTATGAAACCTTGCCCTGTAACCAAAAGGCGGGAGAAAAATCTAACTAAATAAAAACGAAATGATGATGTAAGCGAATCACTTGAGAGCGGCTGAACTGGTTTGGATATTTTTTTCATTTTAAAATGTTTGCAATAGTCCGAGTTAGGTTTTTATGGTAGAAACATTGTAGAAGAATGCCATTTGTTTTTTATGGGGAAAAACTGAACTTTCTATTTTCAACTGGATTTTTGTTTGAATTTCGTATTTAAATTTGGTCAGGAGAATGACTATAGCTTTTCAATAGGACAATAGGAACTTAGGGGTGCTACGTGCACACATCATGTTCGGGTCGGCATGATTCGGCAAAGACACTCGGCTCAGCTCGATATTTGACGAGACAAACTGACAGTTGAGTAGGTCGTATCTGCGTATGAAAGGTGAAAGGTTCGGC
The DNA here is from genome assembly GCA_963669345.1 of Gortyna flavago. NCBI lineage: Eukaryota > Metazoa > Arthropoda > Insecta > Lepidoptera > Noctuidae > Gortyna > Gortyna flavago. The sequence goes on from OY770144.1 coordinate 5,939,017, forward strand.
ATCTGCCGAACGAAGTTTACCGATCGGCACGAGCCGAATGAAAGTCGAATAAGAGTAGAAATTGCTTCGCGTCGTCAGCTGCAGAATCGAGTAAGTAGCACCCCCTTACTTGGCATGCGTTACATGGAAAGTGAGGAGCACTACCACATGCAAAAACTGGCAACAACGTCTCTAAATATACCAACAAAATACAAGTAAAGTCACACTAATTCCTGTAGCCTTAAAAAACTACGAAATAATAATTTTGAAAACATACTAAAGTTCAAATTCCTCGATAAACCAGTTAGGATGACGTTGATACCGGCTTGGGTTTTGCCATGTTTACCTGTATGTATGTCGCAGCCAACTGGTTAAATTAGCCGTTCAGTTAACTGCCTGGCCTTTAGAAGTAGTGCTCGCCTCGCTTCCTCCCTCGGCTCGAACGCGGTTGATCACAGTTCTAACCTAACCTAACCCACTTGGTCGGGGTGCAATGCCTTAATTACTGCGACCAATTCGGCTCGCGCGTGATTGGTTACAGACTTCTAACCTAAACTGTAATTGAATATCATTCAGGCCGTTAGTTGAACGGGCGCCGTTTAGTTGAAAGGCTAGGCGGTTAACTGAACGGCTAATTTAACCAGTTGGCTGCGACATATACATATATTAGGATTTGAGTGGGTATCTCAGGCTATAATTAGAGCTTAATCGCACATTAGTTCTTTCCTCAAAACCATTTTTCAGATCCTAATTTACATGGTCCTCACATGATCTGACCTATTTGCTTTTATTGTCATAATTCTTCTCTTGTGTGAGCACTTAGTACGAGAGTGGCTTTGATTGGGTTTATTTAGTTTTTTTGTTATTATTATTATATTTATCTTTTATTTAAAGGTGTGGTTGGATGTCGTAGTTGTAAGTTTTTCAGTCAAATTGCAAATAATAATTTGCCTTCCCACACATTAGTGACGAGTAGGTATTGTAGTTTTATGGGAAAGCTGATCATTTTTTCGCCTTTACGATGTGGGTCCTATGGAGAAAATTGTTGAGTTTGATGGTCTGTACCACGCCCTTAAACTTGATCACATGTTTCTGATGTATACCTAGTTTTTTATACCCTCGCCGCGCATGGCTGTGCGTCTTTGTTTTTTCATGACATACCTACTTTTATTGATAAAATACATACCTACGTGATTAATTTAAATAAATTTTGTGAATCTGCTAATGTTATATGCTTTGCAGATCCATACATCTGATTATAAATTGAATCAAGTCCACTTTGCGTGTTTTGAAGCACACAGAACAGTATAGGAGGTGAACCATAGTTTGTGATACAGCTTCAGATCCACACCCTGCTGCCCTTTCATTTCAGTATCGTTTCATTAGCATTATTAGTTTGAGAGGATTTTTCTATGGACCTTGCAGGAGTCACCCATCCAGCACTACTTGCCCAAAGAACACAAAAATATTATTAAATTCTCGCTACATCCTCACCGCCTTCATAGAAATCTAGTATGAATAGAGAGAGCACTTTCTACGCGGGGTACCTACATCCGAATCCCGCCATTGTGCCGTACCTACGTCGCATAGAGAATATTTATCGGCAAATGGGAAGATAAGGACTAGATTTTAGAGAATGTCTCGAGACAGCACAGGTATCTCACAGAACTATCAACGGACGAATATCACGATGAAATAAAAATGTCACTTTCAGAGAGGATTCTCAAAAATTTTTCTCAATAAAGTATACGTATATTTGTCAAAGTTTGGTCTTTAAATAAGAATATTTACTCTTAAACGATTCGAAGCGTTGGCTTTCGCAAAATAAATAAAAATACTTTTACGAAAGTCTTAGAAGTATATGTGCCATAACATGTTTGCGATTTCCAGAAAATAAAAATGTTTTGAAGTTGATAAGTTAGTCCCCAAAAATACGAACAAAATATTTTAAATAGTAAACTAGCTGACCTGACAAAGCTTGCTCTGTCCAAAATTCAATTTCTTAGAAAAATCATTTTCAGTTTTTCCCCGAATTTTAAATTGTTCACAACAATTTATCGATTTTTTCTGTAAACCCAACTATTACGAACATTTTCAAACAAACATTTAGCAAATCGGCCCAGCCGTTTTGAAGTAATTGGCTTACCAATGAACAGTAGTAAGTACCTACATGCTACATAATACAACATTTCAGTTTGCAATGCTGGCAACGATAATAAACAAAATTTTATCAGGTGCAAAAATTACCGGTGTATACAGCATGTTTTTTAAACCACGAGTCGTAGGAAATTCATTTTACATAAGCTCGCGTTTTTTTAAGTAATTAAAAAACCATTCATCCGCCCGTGCTTCGTGAAGCACCTTCGTTGTTACTTTATTAGATTGGATTAAAAATTTTGCACTTCATATAATAACGCGGTGGGTGAAATTGCTTTAATTTTCAAACAACAATACATTGAGGTGGGCACATTCTCGTTATATGAGTAACCGGGGTGCTTTACATGATACCCATTTATTTAAAATCTACATTTTGAAGTCTTTTTTTAATACTTTGGTACTTAATTATTTTTGTTGCTTGTTTATTTAGTATATATGTATTTATGTATCTAATATTTAGGATATGTATTTATCTGTGTATCTATTTTAATATGTTATTGCACCAACGACAACCCCATTTTATTTCCAGGCAAATCACTGTCCATTCCAAGATTGCCTGGAAGAGATCGCAGAAAGCGATAAGGCCGCTCATTGTATATTTTTAGTGATTGTTATTTTTTTTTGTTATGTATTTTTGTGGTGTACAATAAAGTATAAGACATAAATAAATAATACAGAATTAAAATAAAATTTTATGGAATTTTAAAACTGTTAGCTTTCAATTTATGTAAATATTATCTATTTACATAATTCACCAGTCTTAAAATAATAATAAATAAAGATTGGTTGTCAGATTTTTGGGCTTCTGTCGAACCGTAACGACCTTCAAAGATCTACGAATGACAGCCGGGCAAACTGGCTACCGTAGTTTTTAATGAACATTATCTAATTTTAGTTATTCACGAACTACTAATGGCAATGTCCAAAATAAGCAAAGCCTGGAATAGATTTTGGTCCCTCAAAGAAGTCATGAAGAATCGTGGACATACCAATGAAGGACAAGACTAAAACATTCAACTCCTGCATACCGCCATGTTTAAGTTACGGATCACAAACCCGGGTCCTCACCAATGAACATGGAGCAGCACTTAGAGTCTGTCAAAACGAAATGGAGAGAATTATTTATTCTAAACATCAAGCTGTGGGACAAAATCAAACTATCAAATATATTAAAAATAATAATAATAATAAGACGTAAGACCAAAGTTACAGATGTGACATTGACAGTGAAAAATTTAAAGGAACTGGATAGGGCACATGATAAGAAACAAGAGAATAAATGGTCTAAAAATGTCACAATGTGGTACCCTCGAGATGGAAAAAGAAGGAAAGGGCTTCAAACAATGAAATGGAATGATGGAATTAAATAAACGGTAGGAACAATATGCAGATGAAAATTATGGCAAACTGTAGGGGAGTCCTTTGCCAAAGAGCAAGCTTATACTAACTTTACCGATATCGATAATTAATAATAATTTAAAAATAATTTAAACAAACCAAATAATTTATATCAATATTTTTATTTAGATAATAATTATGTAATTATGTGCAATTATTATAAACAAATGCATGGAATCTGAATAAATAAGTAAGTAAATAAAGTAAAAATAAATTGGATAAAACTGGCAGGCATCTAAAACACAATTTGTATTTCATAAATGGAAATGTAATTTATTGCATGTACAGTATTAGAACTACAGGCTATTTGAATTTGAATGCCAATGTCAGACACTAAACAGCAAATGCCACAAAACAGCATCATTTTATAGCGATTGTTCCAACATTTCAACAAACTTCCTAACCTACTTTCAAAGCGAACGCTACGAACTTATGACAGAAGTGGATTGCCAAGTTAAAGACAGCTCCCAAGACAATCGTTCGAAATAAACAGAACAAAGTACCTACATGCTAATTACATGCAGTATAAGCTTCAGTTTTCGTGTGGACTTGCAGGAGGTGCGGCAACTTTGTGGAATTTAGATGATCTTGTGTCTGCTTCGCTGTTTCCTTGTTTTAATGGGTTTCGCATTGAAGACATTGTAGCATAATCAACCTATAATCTTTCAACTCCTGGGATTCATGCCTCCTCTTTGTAAGAGAGAGTAGGCCATAATCCACCACGCAAGCCCAGTGCAGGTTGGTGAATGTCACATGTCTTTTTTGGATTCTACGAAATGCCCTTTCCGCACGATGTTTTCATTCACCGTTTTGAGAGCAATGGTGGTGAAATAATTTACACAAAATAAAGTGCCTGACAGAGTTCGACCCCACGACCTAGAACTCGTAAGTCGCTGCCGTTGTTCTCACCAAGACATTGTGCCCGAGTCAAAATAATTGTCTGTCGTAGGTAAGTCTCGTATTTATGACAATGAAAGTTGAGAAGGAGTTCGGCACTATCAAATATGTCGCTGGCAACATTTTGCACAGCTAACGGGAATCGTGCAAATCGACCTGCAAAAAGTTTGAGGTTGATACTAGTTACGATACACGATTCAAAAGCAAGACATTTCAGTTTAGGTTCTTAAACTGCATCGTTCACAGTCGTACCATGACGTCCAACATACTGAGCGGCATTTGGATCGTTGAAAGTGAATGAGCGATAAGAGCTCGTGGTAGGTATCCAGATGGCACTGCCTAAATTGAATCGTTTAACTGACGTCATGGTACGAATTAGCAGAACAGTTCAGTTTAGGTCCTAAAGTGGATCGCGTTAAGAGCTCGTGGTAGGTACCCTGAACGGAGCAACTGCGCATGGCAACCTAGTGCTGGCGGAAAGTATTTATTTAAATGACAACACTGGTGCTCGTTGAAGCGATGTATGATTTCATTGTTACTTTTAGAATATTTTCGAAAAAAGAGTAAGTATTTACAATCTATCTGACTATCCATCTAGGCGCCATACATTTTCTAGGTACGAATTTTCCACAAAAACCCCTAAAAGTGAGCAATTTTATTGAAATGTAAACTTATTAACTTACCTTTTAAATATGAACTCTTTACAATCATTAACAAATACTCAGTAGAGTATTTCGGGACATCGCCAAGCGGTTGGTCGATTCATCACGTGACCAGAGGGCTGGCCTATTTTGAGCCCGAAGAATCAGCATTACCATTCAACGTGGTAATGCTGCCAGCCGTTTGGTGCCACTTGATGGTAATGCTGCCAGCCGTTTGGTGCCGCTTCATGGTAATGCTGTCAGCCGTTTGGTGCCACTTGATGGTAATGCTGCCAGCCGTTTGGTGCCACTTGATGGTAATGCTGCCAGCCGTTTGGTGCCACTTGATGGTAATGCTGCCAGCCGTTTGGTGCCACTTGATGGTAATGCTGCCAGCCGTTTGGTGCCACTTGATGGTAATGCTGCCAGCCGTTTGGTGCCACTTGATGGCACCAGCCAGGTAACAACACACATTCTTTATTTTACCATGTTTAGATATCGATGGACACAATAGGCCTTATTAGAAGGCTAAAAGTCACCTAAAGGGCAATGGAGAGGGCTATGCTTGGAGTTTCCCTGCGTGATCGAATCAGAAATGAGGAGATTCGCAGGAAAACCAAGGTAACCGACATAGCCCGAAGAATTGCCAAACTGAAATGGCATATTGTTCGCAGAACAGATGGTCGATGGGACCGAAAGGTTCTGGAGTGGCGACCGCGTACTAGAGGACGTAGCGTTGGAAGGCCTCCCACAACGTGGACCGACGACCTTGTGAAAGCCGCAGGAACCCGTTGGATGCGAGAAGCACAGAACCGGTCGAAGGGGAGGTGCTTGGGGGAGGCCTATGTCCAGCAGTGAACGTCTTTCGGCTGAAATGATGATGATGAGATATCGATACCCGATCACGTCTGCAGAGTTTCGGTAGCTAATTTAATTTGACCCTGTGTACTTGTGCATAGTAAATATATATTTTACAATCAACATAATCGTAAATCAAGCAACTATTATACTCTAGTCTATCACCAAAATATTCGTCATACAATTTTCTACTCCAAGCCTCTACGTAAAATATTGGCTGTCGAGTGTCGCTTCCACGCACGTTAGTACGTACGATAGTGCTCAGAAACCACTTAACCCCGTCAGTTTTGGCGGTCGTTTTGCTGAAGAGCAGTCTGTGAATGTATATTATATTATGGCTAAATGTAATTACGGGAAGTGGAAATATGATAAAGTGATGTATAAAGTGCTTCTTGCAAGATTTGAAGGACATTTTAGACTACGAATAATAGTTGGCTTAATTGTAAATGATTTGGTTTTTTTGGAACGAAGTTCTATAATTAATGGAGCTTACGGCAGGGGAGTTAACTGGTAGAAAACTTCACGTACCTAACGAAAAAGTTGACTTTTTATTTTGATATACAGTTTTTTTTTTCCTAATGGCATCTCGTAGTTGACCTGGAGAGGTCGTGACTACTTAACCGGACTATCCTGTGGCTGCCTTAAGTAAAACTCAAAGCCTCCAGCCAGGGGCATAAAACTAACTACGTTATGCTAAGCGACTACGCACTAAGGGCACCCCCTGTGGGGTACGAACCTCGGCTTAGGGCGTCGCTGGAGAGGGCAGCAAGAAGGGACAGGCTGGATCACAATTATATTATTTAAGCTTGATGGAGCCGGCATTTCCTATCTGACTACTCTGAGAAGAAATGCCAAAACAAACTCAGAAGTCACAGTCGGGAATTTAAAGCTACTGGCTCAGCTGCGGCGCGGGCTGGCACTGCATCGGGCAAGGGTCGGGGGGGTGAGTTTACTTGGGGAAATTAGTATACAGTGTGTCAGGTTAAACTTAAACACCCATGAAAATGAACAACTTTTACTAAGAGACCAACACTGAAATCGAGAAAATTAAACCAGCCGCTCTATACGGTTATATTCGCATAACTGGACAAAATGTAGGGAACAGCTGTCTTTTGTTTTCATATTTTTGAGTCCCCCCCTTATTGAAAGTTGTTCATTTTCATGAGTACTAAACTCCCTTAAAGTACATGTGTCCCACGTTTAACCTGACACACTGTAGAATATAAAGATACAAAGAGCGAGAGATAGATATAGTTTTCATGGTTTTCGAAGTGTGGTGAACCCAATAGTGAGGTCAAAATTAAAATCCAATGTGGCGGCTGCAAAGGTTTTTTTCTTCATTTTGAAATTTTCGCAGCCGTCAGCTCGGATTTTCATTTTGAACTTCGTTCCTGTCTCCCAACCCACAGGGTTTTTTATCCAGTCTTTATTGTAGACTCTGCTGCTCAAAGCACTCCCCCAAATCCTCCCAGGAACTCTTTTTCCCGCTCTTTTTAAATGAAATTACAGGGTCAAATTAAATTACCTAGCGAAACGCTGTTTTGATTGATCAATAACTTTCGGATGGGCCCGTATCTTCGTAGTTAGAGTGTAGACCCCGAGGTTCACGAAGCGAATCTTTCGACCCATGGGCGTGACGTAATTTTATCAAATCTAACGACATCAATGGAATCCACTGAACTAGGCATGCAGTATCCCTAATTGGATTCTGGTTATCAAAACGAACTGGGTTTTATTTTTTTTAAACAGTTGAGAAATCCTTTTTAGACACTAGATTGGTTAAATTTAAATGAATGAGTTTTTGGACCTTTGTATTCGGAAATATTTTTGACAATGTAAAGGTATTTTGTAGTAATTTTGAATCTATTTAAAGAAGTTTGAAAACAGCTTTAATAAAACAATTTAGAAATTAATGCTTTTGTCTTGCTTTTGAAAGCAAGGTAAGCTAAATTAATTACTTAAGTTTCAGGCAAAACTGAAGTACCTATTTCAGCTTTAGCCTAACAAAACAAAATCACAGCCAGCCACGTTGGCGTACCTATTGTTGGCTAACCCTTAATCGTAATAACGGCAACGTCGCTATCATTGACCTAATTTGACTGTATTGTCATCCACAATAAATTAACATCGTTGGCATCCTGCTATTTACTCTTTTTTTACAAGCATTTGTATGTTTCTCATTCATTTCGTCAAGCGTACAACAAACTAATGTTACTTCGTGGTATTTTTTACCATTTAATTTGAATAAGTATCCGCCACGCCAGCTAAAAGAAATGGGTTTTTTATTTTGGAGCGAGATTGTAGTTTTGTAACTACAGTCTAATCGTCGAGAGAATGCGTACCTACCTGTCACCTGTCAGTGCGACAATTCTAATAACAAATAAAATCAAATTCGCAAAACAAGTATTAAACGAATACTTGTTTTGCGAATTTGATTTTATTAGTTACTAGAATTGTATGAAACTGTCAAGTGTCAAGAACTCATTCTCTCGTCGGCGGAACTATGGTAGTATTTATTGTAACTTCTAACTCAAAACACATTTTAGAAGACTCAGTAGGTATACCTATTGTATTTTGCCACTCACCTGTTACCCACATAACTTGCAGAGTATATAAGCGAACTGAAGTAGCAGTGGGCCATGTTTGTCAAAGGACCGATGGCCGCTGGAGCAGACGGGTCTTGGAGTGGAGACCGCGTATCGGCAAGCGTAGTGTGGGACGGCCTCCTGCTAGATGGACCGATCACCATCTAAGTAGCTGGGGCTGGGACAGACTGGTTGCGGAAGGCAGAGAACAGGGTGTTGTGGTGCAGTCTGGGAGAGGTCTATGTCCAGCTGCAGTGGACTGCGATAGTCTGAGTTGATTGACTCATCTGTTAAGGATGACGTATGCTCAATCTCTAATATCTTACTGGCAGTACCTACTAGCACTCAATATTATCTTTCTTGTTTCATCCTTTTCAGTAGTCGAGTTTTGTTTTTAAATTTTTTTTTTATTTTAGGCGAAAACTTAGTTGCCAAAAATTTTATGTGATAATGGGAACACTTTTCGTTATGTTGCATAAGCTTTCCATACCTTTTCCTACCCCCTTAATGAGATTTTTATGTTTCTGCTGGCGCCATTTTCATTAGACTCAAGCCTGGTTGATCCTTCCAAATATAGCATCTACGATTAATATTAATTTCACTGATGAAAGTATTTTTTATGATATCTTTAGTTACTTGTGCCTTTCTAAGGTCAAAGCCGTACCATTAAAGTCATTGCAATGTAACTTTTATTTCATTGTTATAAAGTATATTAAATTGTAAAATAAATTATACCTTACTTACTTACTTAATAGTTTTACATACGTCAATTGTGAATGCCCTACATTAGTGCTTAGTGCTATAGGCTTCTGACGAACCAACACATAGTTGTTACTTAAAAGTCAAAGTGAAATCATTGTACCGAAAAACTTTGTACCGAACCGAGGCAAAAGAAAAATAATTGAAGTGAGAGACACTTCCTTTTTGAAGCCGGTAAAGCATAAATTTAATGCGCTTCGATTTAAATTATTTTTTGAAAATAAGCTCTTTTTATTATTCGTTGGAAATATTTTAGTGGTTTAAAAAGTTCGGAATTGTGATTGGATTAACCAATTTGGACTCGAAAACATATTTTTGTTATTAGCATGAAAGCAGGAGCTATTTTATCTTGTAATAAAAAAAGAGTTTTTCTTAATTTCTTCCTCTAGGTGAATTTTACTTTTATTCAACAATTTGTTTTGTGTTTTTTTTTTCTTCTTTGTCGCGGGTTGTTCGAAACAGTTACCGTGGCCCCTGGCACAGGCAACTGAAGGAACACGGGTAGGTTTTAGACAGTAAAAGTCTGACATGCCCTCCCGCTCCGCCCAGAACGGAAGAAGTTATTTGAAAATTTCCCATCCAAAAAAGAAAAAAAAGGCAAGCATTTAACTTTCTCTAACTGAGGAGGCCTGTCTCAGTAGCGGGAACGTTATAGGCTGAATGCATGCTGATTACACAAATTGAAACATCAAAGTTGTTATGATTTTTGTTTTTTTCATTTTTAATAACAACAAAATGCAATTCAAGTCAAAGAAAGTAGGTAGGTACCGAGATATGCATTTTTCCAATAATAAAAGCTTCTCTTAAAATTTGTACCTACAGTTCAGCCACTCGTGAAAATCTAATTTATTTTTAAAAGCGATTTTCTTTTTTTTTTCGAGTGTCTATGTGTAGATAACAGTTTTAACCTTTGCTTTTCACTTTGGAATGTAGTATTAAAGGCTATTATTGTACCGATAGTCGTGACAGCCAGTGGCTTAATAACCAGTGGCTTAAAATCCTCTCCCTAGAGCCCCTTTTGGACCTTGTTCCCGATACCGGTGGGCTACTATTTTTATATTTATATATGCCTTTATATGTTTTATATGTAAGTATTCTATTATTTAAAAACATAATTTGTGTGTACATATATAAAGAAACTAGCTTCCGCCCGCGGCTTCGCCTGCGAGGTAAAACTATCCTATCTCCTTCCCCGGGATGCAAACTATCTCTCTGCCAAATTTTATCGGAATCCGTTCAGTGGTTTAGGCGTGAAAAGGTAACATACAGACAGACAGACAGAGTTACTTTCGAATTTATAATAATACTAGCTGCGCCCCGCGGTTTCACCCGCATAAGTTTCGATCCCGTGGGAATATCGGGATAAAAATTATCCTATGTGTCAATCCGGATTATAAACTATCTGTGTGCCAAATTTCATCCAAATCCGTTCAGTAGTTTTTGCGTGAAAGAGTAACAAACATCCATCCATCCATCCATCCATCCTCACAAACTTTCGCATTTATAATATTAGTAGGAAGTAGGATAGTAGGAAGTAGGATAGTAGGAAGCAGGATAGTAGGAAGTATGGTTACAGGACAATAAACATAATAAAAATTTTCTTTTATAAAAAAAGTTCATATTTTATTTTACACAGATTAGTAAATGCAATAATAGTAATACAATGGTATAATTACAATAATGATAACTCTAGCACACAAATTAGAACAAAATTTATGTGCTGGTAATATCAAAATAAATAATTCAAAGACTCTAACAGTACCTAACAAATTGTACCAAAATATACAATTACACTTTTTAAAGTCACTCCTTAAAAGTCTTTGCTCTAAACATTCAAAAACACGTTATTTAACAATACTGTTTCTTAATGTTAATCGCAGTCGTTCCAAACTAAACCAGTTCCACTTCCAACCAAATCCTAATTTCGATTCACATTAATACGTCAGTCAAGAATCGAATACTAAAATCGAAAATTCTAAATCGATCCATACTTTCATTCCATACATTTGACTTTCTTTGTTTATCTGCCACCGGTAAAGCTGTTTTGTCTCTGAGGATAGGTCTGTGGGTTGCGTCTGAAGTCCTCATACTGTCTCCAGTTCAGGTACCAGAAAGGTTGGTTGTCAACGGGCAGTGCGTCCAATCGGTTGATGAGATTCCTGTCACCCCTCGCTTCAATAGGGTAAGCTTCATCCTCGCCAAACCTATTCGATATTAGGTCTGTTTCCGCTGCTGGGTATCCGATGGGGCGTAGTCCAGCGTAAAACGGCCTTTGAGCCTTCACAACAGCGATGACGACTGTGAGTGCAAGAACGATTTTGTAGGCAGACATTTTCTGTGAAAAAAGAAATCTAGAATTAATAAAATTATACGTGATGCAGGATTGTTACTTTGTTAGCCAATATGTGGACTTGTTTTTTTTTTCAAACCGGTTGCTGGCACGATCCTTTTAAAAAGCGCAAATTTTAGTCATAATAATCTTTTGCATAATAATCCAAATATCTTCCGCAGAGAATATTGTTATTAAAACGCTCTAGTTTTTCTTAAAAGTCAAAAATCATCAACGTAGACTCAAAATTTCTTGGAGCGCAGTGGAATCAATGTATGGACATTAAAATTATGAGAACAATGGATTTTGGAGCGCAGTGGAACAGCCCAGGTGTAAATAAAAACATTGTTATTTTAAAACACCTTAATAAGCACTTTTAATAAACCTAATTAGTGTATTAGAAATAGTATTTTTTTAATGACCACCATTTTATCCCATTTATCTGTTGTATCTAAGGGCTGATTTTTCAATAGACAGATATTTTTTATTGGTCGAATAAATTTGACGTTTGACAGTTTTTGTATGGAAGAACTGTCAAAAATTCAAAATTATACCTTGGATAAAATTATCTGGCTTTGGAAAAATCGGCCTTAATTGAAACAGGTAAATACTTATTTAAACCAAAATGTTTTCGAAAATGACTGGTCCTAAACAAATGCCAATCGCTTTGAAAGCGTATTGTATTTCTACGACTTTTCTAGGCCCATCTAGTATATTTACTTTTGAAACTTAAAAAGAAAATTACAATATACCTATCAAACAAGCTTTCAAAAAAGTCAACAGACAAAAAAAAAACAAATGAATAAAACATTTACCTTTGATATGATTTCACGCACAACAAACAAGTAAAGCGAGGTGAATGACCAATGATTGTCACGTTCTCTCTCGGTTCTCAATGCGAACTGTGACTCGATACAACTTGACACTGTATAAATATGACCGCGCATATTATCGGGACCATCGCTGCACACAGACTTCACTAATAACAGACTGGCCGACCACTTTTGAAATTGGAAACCGTGAGGCAGTGAATGTAGATTAATGAATGGAAAGTGAATTTGTTTTCTAATCAAAGGCCAACGGTACCTACATAGCGCAGCACACTTAAAAAAAAAACACAAATAAAGTCGAACATATAATCTCCTCCTTTTTGGAAGTCGGTTAAAAATAATCAGAATACTTTTGAAGGAAATTGCTAATCCATTATTTAAAATTATTTTCGAAAAATTTGTCTATAATGATATACTTTGACTTTGAAAAATTTGTCTGCTCGACACCGTAAATAACGCAATGAATATTGTTTAACTGTCAAAATGAAAGTTATTCTTACTCATAAAGCAATTACCCCGCTGGTTTTAACTTTGTGACGCTGCGCGCGCGCTGTTGTGGACATCGATAATAGTTTTATGATAAAAACTTTTTCAACAAGTAGGTTATTTTATAGGTAGGTAATCAAAAAAGTTTCAAACAATAACTGTCATGGTTTAAGTATCTAACTTATTTAAGCAATTTTTATTAATGTAAATTTTTGTATTCCTGCGTTTTATAGCAATATTCCAAATGCATTTTTTTAAAGTACGCTCTTATATCCTAGTACTAAAAAAGTCGAGATAGCTCGTATAAATTAAATCTACGAAAACATTCACAAATATTTGCACATACAGAACACCTCTAGACATTATAAAGTGTGCGTAAAAACCCCATTCAATGCGTTACATTAGAATACTCGTCTCGCCGCTAAATAACGTCACGTCCAAGTCAATTAACGACCAATCAAGGTAGACTCTTGTTGATTCACTCAATTACTGCGCTGAGGTCCACTTTTGAAGACACGGAGAGGTGAGCGGTAGGTCAAGTTAAATTGGTTATAATAAGCGCATGGGTTTTGAATCATTTGTAAGGTAATGTAAACTTGTGCAAGTCACCATTTACCTAACACACCCTCCGCCGTAGTAGCGGGTTTTTTCGGTGTTACAACTAGTGTTAAATAATACAGAAGCCTTCAGTTCAGTCACCTAAGCGGTGTAGACATATTTTTTTGTATGACTAATTGTTTAGTTCAATTTGCGGTTGCCTACTGGCCTAATTTTAAAACACATAGCTAGAAAAACCCAAGGCAACAGTAAAATTAGAGCAGTGGTGGCCCAGTGGTCACCGGTCACAGCCGCGAGGTACGAGTAAATTATATCATTACCACTGCTCTCAAAACGTTGAAGGAAAACATCGTGAGGAAAGCGACATGTCCTAGTACCAAAAAATCGAAAACATGTGACATCTACCAACCTGCCCTGGGCCCGCGTGGTAGATTACAGCCCACCCCCTCTCACAGAGAGGAGGCTTGGCCAGCAGTGGGAAAATTACAGGCTGAGTACGTAACAGTAAAATTGAACGATGCTTAAAAATGTGCAAGAAAAAAAATAATAGCTGGTAAATTCATAAATGTTCATTCAAAATTGAAGGGATTGAGTTTTATAAACACAGGCGATCCCAATCCATATAACAGTGTTTGTGTCATTCTAGTTCGAATCTCGACAGCGTAGCAGCTGGTTACCTGGTGGTGGCTGGGCTGATCTAGAGCACCTATGGATATTTATCAGCAGCGAAGTGACAGAGGTCGGAATCCGCGTGGCAATAGCACTTCATATAATTATAATTTTTATTTCAGTCGCATTTTGTTCGACGGAAAGTTGACTCTAGATGCAATCTCGAGGCGAGATGGGTAACTCAAGATCTCGCGTGCTAAGTCTAGAGATTTGTTAAGATGTTTAAAACGACAATTTATTATTCACGAGATTGAATCTCACAAAAAAGCCTCGTGATCTGGGGGCCTAGAAGGCCATTTTGGCAGAATCATAAAACAATTCATATCACGCAATTTCATCTGTATGACAGTATTGTATGGAGATTCGTAAAATGCTACAGGCACATCTCTGCCTAACCCTTCAGGGATATATAGGTGTGAGACTGTTAAACAGATGAATTGCGTGATATGAATTGTTTTATGATTCTGCCAAAGTGGCCTTTTTAGGAACCCAGATCTCTCGAGATCGAGATGGCATTTCCTAGTCTATTCCAAAAATCGCTGAGATAGGCATTGGATCCACAAAGTTTGATCGATTTTAGTGGCTTCGTCTTGTGCATGCTGTGGTCACTTTAGGTTTATAAGTTAAGGAGTATAACACCTACTTAATACATACCTGATGTTGCTTTATTTATGTGTTATGTATTGTGCATCTTTTGTTGGAAATTCAGAAACAATAAATAAATAATTATAAATAACAGTGACGTAGCTCGAGGAAATCCGTTGAATAAAGATACAAACTGCATACATTTGTATGGGGTTTTTCCAAGGTTAGTAATAAAACACAGTAGTTCATTATTGTGTTCATATATGTTTAGGGAAATAATTAATAATGGATAATGGCAAACTGGCACAAAACTGGGGTATATTTGATGGTCATTAAAGTAAGCTTCTCCTGTAGTTGATTCAGTTCATACTGCATGTCTTCTCTGTCTGTGTGTGTACCTATTTCCTAGAATTTTTTAAAGTTTAATGAATATTAATGTTTGTTTAATGTTTTATAATTGATTCAGTAGGTGTAACCAATCTCTATTATTTTTGATAAAAAACATTTGTTTTTTGCCCAATCTCTTAGTTTCAACTATGTACTTGTTGATTTTAATGTATTTTTTTATTTTATTTTTACTAGTAACTATCGTCATTTCTTTGTTTGATATAGAATCATCATAACCTGTTAAATCTATTGTATATGAGGGGTTTATTGAAACCATTGATGGGGCAATAATTCATAGAATTTAATTCAACGAGGAAGTGATATTAAGATTTGTAGTATCTAGTAGTTCAATCTGACATGAAGCCTCATGTAGCTGCTGTTGTAGGAAATATTTGTGACTAACGGCCAATTTCTTTATCAACAACTAAAGTAATCAGTCAAACTGACCTTTACTGTTGACTTTTACTTGACCTTTACTGATACTGCGGCACATGTGTTTCTTCATTCAAGTAACAGCTATAATAGTGAAGAAATAAATTTAACCGTTACTTTGACTTTTGTGACGTTACTTTGGCTGTTACTATTGATAAAGAAACTGGCCGTAAGAGCTTGTTCATACTCGAGTATGAACAAGCTCTTACGGCCAGTTTCTTGCCATTGTAGACGGGCTACACTGGCTACACTGGCTGGGCTGCTCTTGCATCAGATTACAGTGAGTAAGGAAATGGGCAATTTTCACTTTCCACAAAAACTTTTTAGATGCCAATCGATCCTATTTCTTTTAATGATTCTATTATCTTGTAAAGTATCTTGCAGAAGGTGATTCCTTCTACAAGTGAATAAAATACAATCTACAATGTTAAAAAAATATCCAAAGGTATTTTAAAAAGTAGTCTCTTTGCCTGGTTTTTCTCTTATAAAACAACCATTATATTTAAATGGGAACAAATTTTTTGAGCTGTTATTTAAAATTAAATATTCGAGATGTTAGTATGATCAGTTGAAAAACATATTGAGCAGTTATTTAATTTAATGGCGGTTGATTAATTATTACGACAGTAAAACATGGACAGTGATAAAAAATCAATTGGTCGGTTATTTTATCATACTTGCAATGTCAATTCTAAAAATAATTGAGCAGTTCAATAACTGAATGAGCGGTAAAATTGATGGAATGAGCGGTTCGATAAATAGTTCCGCAGATCATAGCGAGCGGTGACACCTGAACTCAAATTCATTGAATATTGTTTGTTCGGTGTATTTTTCCATGGTATTAAACTTTCCTCGAAAATAAATCAGAGCGACTGATTTACTATTGAAATGCAAAAGTAGAATATGGCTGTATTAGGCGTGCGCTCGGAATAAAACGACGTATGCGCAAAAACGATTTTACTCCTTTTTTAACAAAATAAATTAATTAAATTTAAAACTTCTTTGAATAAACTTTGTTATGATAATTCTCTATGTTTTAAAGTAAATTCCATTGAATAACTCTTAAGCATTACGCCGTGATGTCGAAAAAAGTAAAAAAATAGATATAATTTTGCAATTTTTTTGTATCGAGAAAAAAATCATTGAATCGTGTATTCCTTTTACATGATACTAGACCAAAGAGTCAAAAAACATATACCAAAATGTTAATAATTCCTATTTCAGATACTTAATAAGTAACAAGAAATAAAAAAAGCACTTTTTTTTTTCAATATATCACATTAAGTATTCATGAAAAACTAAAATTAATATAAAAAGACAGAACACTTTTCTAATAATAATATATTACGTCATGATATTGTTTCATATTCTTCTACGACGATAATAAATAGATTTTCAAATAGAAATAGGCAGGAACATGTTAAGATGACGAATATTATGTGGAATAAACACGCAAATACTAAGGTAACAATAACAGCTCTATCTACCTAAGTCGTATTCTTGAAACCTAACGGTACCATAATCACTAATATTATAAAGGCGAAAGTTTGTGAGTATAATTGTGTTTATATGTTTGTTACTTCTTCACGGTCAAACGGCTGGACCAATTTTGATAAAATTTTGTATGGACGTAGCTGACACCCTGGATTATACTTTTTATCCCAATATTCCCACGGGATCGAAATTTACGCGGGTGAAACCGCGGGGCGCAGCTAGTATCATTACAATAGCATGTTTGGAAGCACACTAATCCTATCCTTATCTTTCTATCTTCCTATCTTGCTATCCTACTTCCTACATATAATACTTCACACTTATTATATTATATTATAAAGGCGAAAGTTTGTGAAGATGGATGGATGTTTGTTACTCTTTCACGCAAAAATTACTAAACGGATTTGGATGAAATTTGGCACACAGATAGTTTATAGACAGGATTAACACATAAGAAACTTTTCATCTCGACGTTCCCTCGGGATCGAATCATATGCGGGTGAAACCGCGGTGTGCTGCTAGTATTACTTATACTAATAATAAAGCTGAAGAGTTTGTTTGTTTGAACGCGCTAATCTCTGAAACTGCCAGGCGAATTTGAAAAAATATTTTTTCAGGGTGGATCGGGGGTACAAGAAATTACACGCGGGCGAAGCCACGAGCAGAAGCTAGTAAATACATAAAATAAAATATTTTCTCAGCATAATAGCCAAATAGACACTAGTATAGTATCTATACCTAATTTTGAGTTACATGCTAAATAACACTACATCAGAGAATTTGGGAGCTGACCCAAAATAATTACGCTCTATCGGCAAACAGAGAATGTTTGGTCAATATATCATAACTTGTTGACTTTGTTTCAAACTATTTGCGCCCTTGGCAAACTCATATAGATATAGTTAAAGATTTTGCTTAAGATTAAGTGTTATTATTCTGTTTTTAGGCCACCAGCCTATTCGTAATGGCCCGGACTTACGAGTTGTAGGTCGTGGGTTCCAAACCATTCAGGCGCTTTGCTTTGTTGAAATAATTTCATCACCACTGCTCCCAAAACGGTGAAAAAAAAAAAACAAAGGCGTGAACGACTATTAAAGATTCCTTACATCGAAACCACGTCAATTCTTTAGCTAATCCCGCCAATCTAACATTGATTTCCCGCCGTTTCATTCATTGTGTCATATTTCTATGACACAATGATGAATTACGGCCCTGTAATGTTTGAATTGTAAGTTTTTACTGTTTTTTTTTTAAATATATAACTTATTTTTAGTTTATAATTATAACCCAACAAAACCGTCGCATAACTTAATTATTATGTTTTGCCTCATAGGAGTAAATGATTGTATTCTTTTTAAGCAAAATAATTTGTCTTAAGGCGACTACGTGACCTAAAGCGCGGTCACTATCGGACTGCATAGAAGAGAAAGAGAAGCGCGATGACACAACGCTGGTAATTTATTGCAAAATATGAAACAATCATCTATTTACAAACTATTTACAAACTAACTTAATAATAAATAATCCATCACTGAATGCAGTTTGGCATTAGCAATTTAATGGTATATTTTTAATTATAATTCAAATTGTTAATGAAGGATAAACTGCTTTTAAAGAAATGTCAGAGGTGTATTTGTAAGATTTTTTTGATGCATTAATGTACGTTTAATTGTGATTAAGTTCCATCACTGTTTTAAAATAAGACTTGAAAATATGACTATCTTTTTTTTGGTCAAAATTATTTACGGTTTAGGAGATACACTGCTTTAAAAACCAAATTTTTGTTCATTTTCAAGAAACCTCCGCCTTAAACATAACGTTACCTACCTATACTGAGAATTTGTTGTTAAAATCTTATTCTCTCAATCTTGAAAATGCGAGAATGTTAAAAGTGTCAGTTTTACAAACGACAAGCTACTTAAAATTGTTCCAGAACATTCTTTCAGCAGTGTTATATCTACCGTATCGTGAATTTTCGATCACAAGCATTCCCTTGTTACCCGATGGCCTTATCAATAGCTGTCGAAAACTGCTGAAGATCAGTTGTAGGTATAATAAATTTTATACAATTTCTTGACTGCCACCGCATCTAATTTCTAGACTTCTACCACAGTAAAAGAGCTTACAGAAGGTGACTTCTGCGAACGGAAGCATAAAACGAGTGAAAACATGTGCACGCACACAGACTCGTGCATACGGCGATCATAAAGGGGATGCAGTAAGGTATACCGCGATATTCAGAACTTAAGTTTTTTGCAAAGTAACAATATATAGCTTAACAGAATTATATCTAATCATTACAACCAGCAAAACCACTCCTTGATTTAAATTTGACCTCAAATGACATGATTTCATGAAATGTCATTCAATAGGATAATAATTATGAACTAAAAAAAACACTACAAAGTGAAAAATAACTTTAATTTCTGAAGTCTGTATCAAAAAACGAAAATGCGGAACCAACGACACCGACTTCCGAAATTAAAGTTATTTTTCACTTTGTAGTGTCTTTTTTTGGAAGTCTGTTGATTATTTTTTTTTTTTTGTAAAAAAAGTTTTAATTATGAATAGATAGAAAAGTAAGAAAGGCAGATGAGTAAGAAAATTTGAATTTCACGGGCTACCCTGACGCTTTTACCTTAAACCTTGAAGGTAGGTTTTAGACCACTTTAGACCAATTAAACATTTATTTATTTATTTCACACCAATAAGTACAACATCTTACAGTACCTCCAAGACGATGTTATACCCACATAATGAAACCATGTTGTATTTTTATACCTACATCTTATAAAATATAGGTACTTACTTGAACATTTTTTTTTTCTTTTCAAATTTGAATGCCCTCTTCTACATTTATAACCAAGTACAAAGAGCATTCTTTACTTGATACGAGTAGCCCTGACATTTAAGTATGGATAGATCAACAAAATAATGCTCCGCAGAATGTTTTTACACTGAAAGAATTTTGATAGAACTTGGGTAGATTGTGTATTTGCTCGTTTGGTCTATATCTAAACAATACTACCATAGATCTAACCTTTATTTTTCCCCGTGTGTTGCCCATGGTCCACCCGCCTAGTTCACCTAGGTGGCCCACCGCCCATTCTGAGTTTTTGTTTTGTTTTAGTGCCCAATATATATTTTTTTACTTACCATAATTATGTCGCGAATCTAAAACAGTATTATATTTAAACGTGTAATATTATATAGTCATAGGATAGGATATAAAATTTTCTCCGACTCTTCTATTGCCCCTCAAGTAATGTCTTTCAAACGAATGCCAGTCACGAGTGCGCTTGCACTGGCTGTACTAACGTGAAGCGTGCCTGTATCTGCGTGCGTTGCCACTCGTTGTATGAAGCGAACCTTCTGTAAGTGCCTATCTGTTTGTGTTTCTACTGAATACAACAAGATCACTGAAGCGTTACCTTTTTGTCTAGACAAATTAATATAATTTAACAGTCACGCCAAAGAAAGATATTTTTCATCTTTGATTGGTTTTCGCTGAGAAGTCAAAGTATGCATTTCTTTAAATATTTTAAGACATCATATAACATAACATCACGCCTGTATTCTGCGAAGGGTTGGTCAGTAGTGTACAGTCAACAAAAGAGATAAGTATGTCGTCTGATATAGTTGAGGTTTAGTAAGAAACCGATGGATGTTCTCGAATAAAATTTAATTTTACTAACAGAAAACAGACAGCTCATTTATTCAATTTTCGTCGACAACAGCCGTCGGTTTCTTACTAAACTTCAATTATATCCGACGATCCTGCATACTTATGTCTTTTGTTGACTGTACTTCAAGTACAGACGCCAGCACATCAAGCAACCAGAAACTGTCAAATTTTCCCAATCAACCTTGAACCTAACGCTAATATTAATAAAGTTGAAAATATATTAAATAAATTTGACAGATTGTAGTAGCTTGACGTGGTGGCGTCTGGTTTGTACACCTTTTCGCCAGTAATGTTTTTAAGTCCCACATAATAGGCGACCCTATATTATCATCATAATCACCATCCACAGCCCGTCTTTACTCACTGCTGATCGAGCATAGGTCTCTCTTCTCTTATGCCAATCTATAGGGTAGAACCTGCCCTGTGCCAGCCGCATCAAGGTTCTACCCACGACGGCAACAATATCGTCCGCCTATCTCGCCACCGGACGACCAACTCCCACCGGAGTCCGGCGTCAAGCAGCCTGCTGTGTCTCGTCGATGCGTGGGAGTTCCAGTGTCTTAGGCATCTTCTGGGACGCTCGTTTCATCATAGACCTCATTCATCGCTTTCCATAAGGCGTGATCGAGGTCAATCGCGGGCTCTTTCAGAAAAAAATTATAATAATAATAACTTGTTTTCCAGCCCTTGGGCACCACTCGGTCACTACCTTACCCCAACCTTCCATCTCGGCGCCTTGCCAAGTGTCGTGCCCAACTCCATTTTTGAGCTTCATAACTCATTTGCCGATATCGAAAACCTTCGTAACCATGGAACGCTCAATGGTTCTCTTTGCAACTCTCTTACAGCGTGAGAGTTGCACAGAGCCCCTGCCGAGCCAGTCCTTGTCTCAGCACCGGACGTCATTATTGCCATCAACCGAGCACAAATCCAGACTTCTGCTAAACAACCACTTTCATTAGTACTTAGTGCAAAAGTAACTTATGTGAAATGGTGGGCACAGTCAGGAATCAGGATGCTCACAACAAACGATGTATTTGCACTATTAATATGTTTATTATTTCTTTAAATCGGACAGAGTTTTACTTATGACATTTGCACTTGGTGACGGTTACAAAACGATTGATTCGAACTGTTTTTTTTTTTTTTTAATTATGGCATCTCGCAGTTCATCCTTTATGAGGATGGCTACTGCTTAACCGGACTTTCCTGTGGATGCCTCGAATTAAGGCCTCCAGCCAGGGCATTCAATAACTTAAAAACTAAGCGACAGCGCTAAGGGTAACCCCCTGCGGGGTTCGGACCTCGGCTCAGGGCGTCGCTGGAAGAGGACAGCAAGGGACAGGCTGGATCGGTATTATTATTAGTGTTGAGGGGCGAATTTAAAACTACAGGCTCAGCTGCGCGGGCTGGCTCGAGCAAGGGTCGGGGCGGGCACGGTGATGGTGCGGGACGTCGCGACGGGCCTCGGCGGCGAGGACGGAAGGACGGATGTCTGAGCTTGTGTTTGTGTTGTCGACTGAGAGTACTCGTGGCCTTACTGCTCTCCTGGAGGAGGGTAGTGGCGTCGTCGGGGATAGTGAGGGTATGCCTTGGTCGGCGAATCCTACTTATGCGGGAGGGAGTGTATCGGGAGGCCGCCGCAATCAGGGGATTGGGGTGCGTTATGGCAGAGTCAAAGAAGCGCTTGGAGAGGCGTTTCATGAACTGCTGGATGGTGGGGAGTCTGAGATCTAGATGCAGATTCACATTTCGGACATAGAAGGGGGCTCCCGTGACCTTTCGGAGGAAACGGTTCTGGAGGGTTTGCATTTTATGCAGAAATCGCGGCTTGGCGTGTGCGAAGACTACGCAAGCATAGGTCATGATGGGACGGATGACCGCGGTGTAGAGGCGCAATTTGCACTTGAGTGACAATTTGCTGCGGGCAGTTATCATGGAGTGGAGCCTACCGAGAGCGAAAGAGGCGCGCGAACACGCCGTCTTTATGTGCTCGTTGAAGGTGAGGTTGTGGTCTAGGATGACACCTAAGTATTTGGCTCGCTGATTCGAACTGCCTAACACACCGGTATTTATAGATTCCCCTATAACTTAATATTGTGATTGCATTACTAACTTATAACGAGGAACATTAAATAACAATTAATAGCAAAGAAATTAATGCAATAAAGTATCTAAATCAATAATTAATGTAAACTTAATACTTGGCGCGCCGGAAGCTGACAAGCTGTAGGCGCCATAATGGATATTCAACAATTCTGATTATTTTAAACACCAAGAATAAATCAAACATATAGCTAAACAATTTCATAACAATTACCTATCAGATATTGACGTTAAAATGATTATTTAAATTACTGAGTCGAGCTGGTATATGCAGGACCGGAAGTCGATAACACTTACTACTTTCAAAGCTGTAGGGAACTCCTAGTCACGAAGTCATCACGCGGTTTGGGAGAGTACCTACAAACCATTTAACTTTATCAAATAATTTCCAAACCAACTTAAACTAACTCTAAGATCTAAACCAACAGTAAAAAAAAAAATGTCTCCGGTCAATATCTCGAAGTAAATCAGGTGAATATCCTTTTCCTAAATGCACTTACCTATCTACCTGTATCGAAACATGAAAGCAGCCAAAAGTACGGTCTCCTGAGTAATACTCCCGTCAACTACTGAGTGCCCATTTGTAAACAAAATTCCTTTTTTATACGTCGCCCGGGCAATTGTAGGTGTATGAATATTGCATGAGATTAAGTCCAAGTGTCAACGAAGCTGCGAAGGGCAAGTTCCATTGACAGCGGATAGGAGAAAATGAACTCAGAATTTATGTGTAGTAAAAAAGTAGATTACACTTTTTGCGAGTGCCATAATACCCTTTCTCTGTCTGCAACCAATCAATCAACCAAATCAGATATTTTCTGTCCACCGCTGAATTAAAATACTTAGGTATCTGTGTTGAGCTAAAATAGATTGAACTTCCAATTGTCACATCCACTTTGTCCAGCCACTTCCGACAGAATATGAACTATCGGACTGAACTTAGTTACAAGCGTAAGTATAAATTACCGAGTGACGAAACCCTACGTTCCACGCTACTTGGGAGGTCAACCTCAGCAGAAGATAATAATAATAATCTTTGCCCATACCGAGCAAAGATTTAAATCGGACACTTTCGGTACGGCACGATTCGGTAAAGCCGGGTGGCAAAATAAAATTTGCCCCTCGTCTGTGCCGAATCATGCCCACCCAAAGTTTTGTCGCACCTAACGATTTTGCGCTTTGCCCCTTAGATTCGCCCTACAACGTCAAAACATGATAGCGTTTCTGTTTCATTTAGACACCTCTGATACACACAATGTCACAGTGACTTGACTGAACTGTCTTTTCAATTCTAACACTTTTCGCGCGACTTATGTATGGAGACGGCAAACCTAACGATTTAAATCTTTGCTCCCGAGATATAGAGATTGGTCTGTAAACCATATCATGACCACGACTTTTGTCACGATTTTTGTGACAATTAACTCGTGCCGTCACAAAGAAGACAAGTACCTACCTACTTGACAAGCTTACAATCCACTTACGATGTGACCACGTCTCGTTCCTGTTTTATGTGCACGTTTCATATCCGTAAATATTGGACAGACATAGAGCACTAGCGTTCGTAGGAGGTACCGATTGTAAATGAACTCAATAGTTTGAGTTTATTCTTCAATCTAAAAGGCTTCGAAGATTATTATATTTTTTGCATATTATGAGTAAAATATCCTTTTTGAAGTGAAACGAGAATTGAGTGTTTCGAAGATATGTCACGTTTAGGCAAATGTCGTTAGAGAGAGAAGAAAGATATAATATTATAAGTGAGTATTGATTAGGGACTTTAATATTCTTTGTAAAGAGTTCTCATTTGACCCGTTTACCACTAAAACCTATTTTGCACGCACCCAGCTGAACGCTGACTTTTTCAAAAGTGCATAGTGCTTCATCATCTGCCTAGCCCTTTAACAACTATATTGGGGTCGTCTTCCAGTCTAACCAGTTTTTATTGTACCTTATATCTTTTCTATCGTGCTTGTTAGTGATCCTAAGATTTCTACTATTTTTTCTGTTTCTTTAAGTAAGAAGCTGTAATTAGATCTATATGTCTCATATACAATTGTTATCCTTCTGTAATAGCTGTTGATTCTCCTATAAATAAATAACTCTCTTTGTCTGTCAAACTAAATCACTCATAATCTTAATTTTTTTTAAACTTTCACTTCTATTAGGTATGTACGGTGCTGCACACGTAATTTTTTTTAAAACAATTTTATGTCTTTTCACCTAGTCTTCGAGATTATGTTACACAAAGAACCATCCATCACATTAAATTACTTATGTGAGTTTTAGATATTAAGTTATTATTTTAGAATACGAACTATCTCACTTTCATAATTACTAGCTTTTGCGCGCGGCTTCGCCCGGGAGGAGGTCGGAAATTATCCCACGGAAACGTATTACCTACTTGGATAAAAGTATTCTGTGTTAATCCAGGTTATAATAAATTATCTGTGTGCCAAATTTCATCCAAATTCTATTAAAAGCATAATACTAATGATTGAAATACTATCGTTAATTCATGCAAGCGTAGTATTTTTTTTAGAATATTGCTCAGAAAGTCGGGTAATATTATTATTTCAATCATTATTCTAAAGACACGTAGCGCCATCTAGCGACCTAAAGCAATAGTTACCGTCGAAAGTTATTGTTCTTCTCCTCGGGAAAATATTTTTTTTGCTGGATGATCTAGGTTCTCTATGTCCTTTTCTATCTTGACAACGTATATGCAAAATTTCATGATTATCGGTTCAGTGGATTCGGCGTGAAAAGTTAACAAACCAACTACCTTTCACATTAAAAATTTATATTAGTCAGGATTTTTACTTTGTGTTTACAAATACGGTCAATGGCACATCAGTGGTTACATTTGCAAATCAAATCAATCAAATCAAAAATATTTATTTACTAGAATATAGTAAATGCCTCATGTTTTCGGCGAAATATTATATTATTAATCCACAATGACATTATTTTTTGATGATATTATTTTTAAAGTAACTCTAATCATGATTTTATCTATCAATTAAGAGCGTTTACGACGTATTTTTATTTTTTTATTTATTAAAACTTTATGCACAAGTAAAAAAACTGTACAAAGGCGGACTTAATGCCTTGGGCATTTTCTACCAGTCTACCTTAGGGTGATGCAGAGACAATACACAGTAGGTGCAAAAACAGAAAACAACTAAATATTTATACCTAAATTATAAGAATAAATACATATATACATACATACAACAAAATAGAAAACAGAAAAATATATGAAAGATAAACAAGAAAACCTACAACAACTTAAGTCTGAGACGAATCTGCCAACTTCTTGTGTATGTGTTCTCGAGCTTTCACTTTAAATGTGAACTGATTGGTTACCGTCCTGATATTCTGAGGGAGCGCATTCCAAAGGAAAACGGCCTGGACAAAGAAAGAAGACTTTATAAAACCAGAGCGATGAGATGGACAACGAAGAAGACGATTATTTTCGGACCGAAGATTCTTGCTGTGTGCAGAGCATAAATATTGACAAAGAGAAGTCAGATAAGAAGGAGAAGTAGGTTTGTGAAGGAGAGAAAACAGGGTTGTCAAAGCCCTCAATGCTCTGCGCTGCCGAATAGGTAACCACTTTAAAAGCAACCGATGTGCGGATACATGATCATACTTACGGAGATTGAAAACGAATCGAATGCAGCTATTAAGAAGTCGGTCAAGTTTATTGAGGAGATCTGCATTCAGGTCATAGTAGCACACATCACCATAGTCAATTATAGGGAAGATAAGGGACTGTACAAGCATTGCCTTAATGTGTGTTGGGAGAATATTTTTCAGTCGATAGAGCGACCGCAACGTCCCAGTGACCCTCTTGCTCACAATCGCGACCTGCTTACGCCAGTCGAGGCAAGTGTCAACGTGCAAACCCAGATCCTTGACGTCAGAGCTAAACGGAATCACTGTGCCGTCAAACGTAACCGGTGGCACCGTTAAACCATTCAGCCTCCTCAAGCTATGGGGGCTCCCTATAATGATAGCCTGACACTTGGTTGGGTTAACCGCCACCCCAAAACGATCAGACCAGTTTTTGACAACACGTAAATCCCGATTTAGCTCCTCGACTGCATTGGATAAGCTGTCAACACCTGCCTGACAGTAGAGCTGTAAGTCGTCAGCGTAAAGATGATACGCACACTGAAGCTCGGAAGTTATGAGATCAATAAAGATAGAGAACAAAAGTGGAGATAAAATGCCGCCTTGAGGGACGCCAGATTCAACATCACACCAGCTGGAGTTAGAGTCACCAGCAAGAACTGATTGCTGGCGCCCCCGAAGATAAGAAGAAAACCATTCCAGAACCTCGTGAGAGACCATGCGATAGGAGAGGATGGACAAAAGGACTTCGTGACTGACGGTATTGAAGGCATTTGAAAAATCTATCAACACTAAAGCCGTAACTTTAGTGTCTTCCATTCCTCGCCTTATATCGTCAGTCACTTTAAGGAGAGCAGAAACGGTACTATGCCCGGGCCTGAACCCGGATTGGAACGGACTGATGAGGGAGTTTTTGTGAATGAAGGTGGAGAATTGTTTATGTACACAGGCCTCGAGTACTTTGGATAAAAAGGGAAGGATGGAAATTGGACGAAAGTGACTCAGAAGAATGGGATTAGGGATTTTAGGTAGTGGTCGAACATGGGCTTTCCGCCACAGAGAAGGGAAAACACCAGAGAAAAGGGAGAAATTAACTATATGGGAGATTGCAGGAAGGAGCTGATCAACCGCTGTCACGATCATGTGTCGACTGATGTTATCACAACCAACGGCTTTGGATTTGATGGATAGGATAATCCTTTTGATCTCTCCCGGGTCGACAGGGGTGAAGACAAAGGGGGTAATATTGGGTCGCGTCAGACCAGCAAGGTAGTCAAGGGTCTGACATTTGGTTGGATAATCAAGAGTAGGAACAGTGCAGAAATGACGATTTAGATCGTCCAAGCCAAATGTGTTAGGAAGGTCTGAATGCCGCGATTTGCCGATACCTAGAGTTCCAAGGAATTTCCAGATATCAGCAGGAGAAGCAGAAGTGATGTTATCAAGAATATGGCGACGTTTAGCGTTGCGTATCATCTGATTACAACGATTGCGAGCAGTTTTGAAGAGGGTCCAATTATCATCAGACCGATCCTTTTTAAACTTACGAAACGCGCGGTCCCTTCGTCGCATCGCCATCCGAACTCCCACATTCATCCATGGCGCAGGTTGGCGCTTTAGCTTGACTCTCCTGATAGGAGCGTGGGTGTCGTACAGCTTAACTACAACATTGTTGAAAAACGTTACTTTATCGTCAACTGTAGTGGCTTCCTCCAGGGGTGTCCAGTCTATATTAGAAGCATCTTGTGCAAGCTTTTCAATGTTCATCCGCGCAAAGGCACGCCTGTACTGGAACGTAGGTTTGGGTTTAGGAGATTTGAGTTCATAGGACAGGAAGATAAGGTCGTGATGGGAGAAACCAGGAGCGTCAAGTTGACCATGTGAGACTAGGGAAGGATTTGAGGTGAGGATCAAGTCGAGCCAAGAATCATCACCGGCAGTGTTATGATGAGTTGGTTGGAGAGGCAGCACATGCAGACTGGCTGACTCGACCAGGTGCAGAAGTTTACGGGATCGATGGGAGTTGTGGGCAAGGAGATTGGTGTTGAAATCCCCCATGATTATGTGATGTGCATACTCCGACCCTAAAGATTCTAGGACCGATTCGAATTCGGTGAAGTAATCAAGTGAGGGGGGACAATACACAACGCCTAGAACGGTTTTAGCTCCTTTGACACTTACCTCTAGGAATAGAAACTCAGCCGAAGTATTAGCGGAAGAAGTAGAGAGAACTTTAAAAGGAAGATCAGCACGAAGGTATATAGCTACACCACCCCCTCTCCTACCGACTCGGTCATTCCGCAAAAGAACGAATCCTGGGAGAGAGTAAGAGGTGGATAAAAGTTCAGGTTTTAGCCAAGTTTCAGAAATCAGGACGGCATGGACGTTGTTGTCCGAGAAAGTTTCATACAACTCATTGTAGTGGCTTGGAATGCTTTGAGCATTAATATGACAGACGTTAAACAGTCGGCCAAGATTTTGGCTGAATCTTAGACGTAAAAGTTCACCAAGGTTTTCCGTAACAGAACAAAAGCTATCATCACCAGAAGAGGCAGTAGATTCGTTGGCAGAGAAAAAAGATTCGTTATCAGATGTTGTCATGGTTTCAAATATAAATAAATACAATAAAAACAGCTATAAATACTAAATAATACTGTTATACTAAAAAGAGACCTACACGAAATACTAGTAGGACGTTTGCATCTCTGCACCACCCGCCAGCTAACATCATCATTAAAGACTGTGAATACAATAAGAAACAAAAAATCAAGAAACGTTACGTTACAAAGCAGTAGCGACAAAGAAATTCTTACGCTAATTTTAATTATTCTGAACGCACCCTTCTAGCTTTCAAAAGACATTACATTTTCCGTAAACGTATCCGAACTTACAAAACGTCACTTATTATAAGTATGACGTTTACTTTGATTGACATGACATCAATATCCATGACAAAATGACACTAGATAGAAAAAGATAAATCCGGTTGAGGGTAAAAATGCTGAAGTATGCGTTACTCGCAAAATTATTGTCAACTCAGACTTGCGAGGAAGAAGAGAACAGAAACAAATACTTTATTATTATGCTAGAATACGAGACGTAAGGAAGTTTATCATTATCAAACAATAGAAGATAGCAAACTATAAGGTAAGGAAATCCTAATTACTTAATGGGTGTCTAATGAGTAATTATTATACTGTGCAATTGAGGATAGATACTAACGCGTCTTGTTTTTCAGGCTATCTCCAGACGTTTGAACCTGGGGATACTTCACCAGCAGCGGACTCAGTTCTTCAAGTGAAGTCACCTTATGTTTGCTACCATCAGGGGCTTTAATAACGATGACACCGTCCTGAGTCCAACACGACCGCATAGTGAAGTGAAGCCGCGCCTTCCCGAAGATGGATTGTCGGGTCTTAGTCAAAAACTCCTTGACTGAGATGGATGACCCCTTCAGTCCTGTCTTCGCTCTCCAGACCGCAGACCTGTCGTCATAGTTCGAAAACTTGACAAGGATGGGCCTATGGTGCAACGTATGGCATTTCATACAAACTTTCAAGCCCTTATTTTTCGAAATGAATGAACCGATTTATGAAACTTCATACGTATGAGCAGGATACAAAGGTTTAAAAAGTTAGTAAAGAACACTTTCGATATGTCTTATTTAAAAAAAGATAACTGGAAATCTCGTGTTTCTATGGAAAATTTTAAATCAGTCTAATTTGGCTGTAACACCATTTTTCTAAAATGTTCTTAACTAACTTTTTAGACCTTTGTATCCTGCTTATACTTACGATTTTTCATTAAAATCGGTTCATTCATTTCGAAAAAGTTTGTATGAAATGCCGTACGTCGTAAACGCTTTTAAGTAATGTTCTTTTGGCATTTTTCCACTTTCTCTGACCGTTGCCATCATTCGTCATTTCTTTGACCATATAATACATAAAAAATAAATTAAAAACTTTTTATTTCAGGCTTTTTAAAAATCCATAGTGTTAGTACAATTAAATAGAACTTAAATGGTAGTGTTCACAGTAAACAAAAAAAAAACAAAAAAAAAATTGCTGCAGCAAAAATAATTTAAAAAATACGTTCTTATAGAACTAAGTGTCGTGAAAGCTCTTTTTCTGAGTCCGTCCCGTGAAGCTATAAATTTTGTAAATAAAGAACTTCTACTAAGTTACGTAGCGACTATTAACTACCGAATTAAAAGGCGCAGGTTCTAAAAAAAACAAAGTATATAATATGTCACTCAAAGTAAAAACCAAAAGGTAGAAAAAGCATAAACAAAAGGTATAAAAAGGTAAAATATCAAAAGGAAGAAAATGCCTTGCACAGCGACAATTCAATCAACAACAAATAATCCTAAATTCAATCAACTCAAAGTAACATGTGAAATACGAAACTAAGCAGCAATTTCAGTTGGTCGGGTTATATTTAGCGATATAAAGCGCTGTCGTCTAATGTTTTGTTGTACTGGAACGCATCGACTCCTGGAACGTAAACATTTGGGCCGCCATTTTGAAGTAAGTTCACGCTGATGCTGTCAATGCTGCAGAATGCAGATGGAGAATACTCGGAATCGTCTGACGACTGTAATTGCTTGTCTGTGTTAACATAATTATATCCCTATATAAAATGGGTTGAACGACATTGGTCAAATCTGATATTCGTCAAATCGGCAATTCGTCAAATTTGAAATTTGTCAAAGCTGTAGTTCGTCAAATCGACTTTTTGTCCAATTATGAAATTTGCCAAATACGCTATTCGTCAAGTCCATGTACAGTCAGTCGATGAAAACATGCGTTTTGAATTCACACAACTTACTTGTAGGAATTTAAGAGGTAAAGCCGCTTGGCGTAGGTTCCATTTACCTACGTCATTAAAATGTAGTAAATAGTATGTGATTATTCTGAGGTTTAATTTGTTTCGATTGTTACCTCCTTTGGATCTGTAAGAGTAGGTAGGATCTATGCGGAAAATGCAGGCTAAATAGAATAGTATTCGTTTGTTTTCCCGTCAATTAAGTGACACTTCATTGTTTGTAAATGACAACAATTCTTTATTTTCGTGTCTTCGGTTTGGTGCAATATATATAATGGCTTCTACTAGTAAAGGCAGTATTTGTGTATGTGTGTTATTTATTTGTGTATTTACATTTACAGACACTGAAAAAGGCAAAAAGAAACTATTACGTGCAGGATATCAATTCCATTTTAACTCAACAAACAAAAACGGTACTACAATCTGGCGTTGTTTGAATAGAAGTGAGTGCAATGGATCCATAACTTTAAGTGATTCCGGGTCAATTCTGAGGGAAAGCGGACATACCTGTAAGCCTAACTTCAATAAAAATTTGATTGACGTTAAGATGAATAAATGCAGAGAAAGAGTAAAGAAGGAATGGAAATCAGTAAGTAAAATTTTTGAAGAAACTATGGTTGAGCTTGAGGAAGGAGATGATTTTGTGGACATACCAAGTTTGAAATCAAAGCGTGATGGTCTATATAAAATACGAAAGAAAGCAATTGGCGTACAGACATGCCAGTTCCCAACGGTAGATACGGACAAATTTCCAGACATACTTTCAAATGATTTTTTGGTTTATGAGAGCAAAGACGATCTACCGAAATTCTTCATCTTTGCTACAGCTGAGGGTATAGAAATAGCATTAAATACGGATTTGATTTTTGTAGATGGCACTTTTAAAACCGTTCCGCGACCTTTTTTTCAACTTTTGTCAATACACGTAGACGTGGGCAGTACAAGAGCAAGCACCAATATTATTCCCATATTTTTTTGCCTCTTGCCTAATAAAACTCAGCAAAGCTATGAGAGAGTATTAACGATTTTGTGTTCTAAATTTAAGCTAGATGTGAATTTTCTAAAATGTGATTACGAAATGGCAATAATTAACGCTGCAAAAAGCGTTTTCCCTGATGTTCTTATCAAAGGCTGCTTTTTTCATTTTAATCAAGCAATTTATAAAAAAGCAAAAGCACTTGGTATGATGACAGACGACAATCTGAAAAAAATTGTTAGGCTAACCACAAATCTAGCGTTACTGCCCTATCAGTATATTCCTGAAGGATGGTTAGCAATACTTGAGATGATGCCAGAAAATGATAGTAGGGCGGAAAATTTTCAAAAATATTTTACTGAGCAATGGCAAAAAAGGATTTCTCAGGACATGTGGTGTTGTGCAAATGAACGCCATCGTACCACCAACGCAGTCGAGGCTTGGCATCGGAGATTAGGGATTAAAGTACAAGAAAAACATAATATTTTCATGTACATAAATATTTTAAAAAAAGAAGCGAAATATTATTTAAATAAAGTTAAAAGAGGAGATGAGAAGCAGAGGAAAACATCCAACATTATAAAAGATGCCAAAATAGAAAAAATAATAGAAAAATTATTGAGCGGAAAATTAGATGTGTTGAAGTGTCTAAAACAGTTGTGTTGGGTATGAATTCTATGTAAATAAATATGAACTGAATAAATGAGTTAATAAAAAATATCATGAGGTTCTTTCATTTTTACAGTTGATTGTACTTAAATTACTTGACCAATAGCGTATTTGGCAAATTTCATAATTGGACAAACAGACGATTTGACGAACTACAGCTTTGACCAATTTCAAATTTGACGAATTGCCGATTTGACGAATATCAGATTTGACCAATGTCGTTCAACCCTATAAAATTATTGCAAACTGTTTTTTTTTTTTATCCAAAGGTTGCGAACCCCTGAACGTGTATTTACAGAATTTATAGCTTCTCGTGACGGGGACTTTACAGCCCAGTGATAAAACAATACAGAATCATATAACTTTTAGAATAAAAATAAAACTACACAATAAAATAACTTTAATCACTCAGCAGGAGTATTTTCCATAAAACCCGTTTTACACAATCAGAAGAAGCTATTAAAATGTATCACGGTAATGTGTTTGCACTGGCTGAATATACGTATAATCAACAAGATTATTGCAATAAGTTCTAAATTCATTATTACTCAACGGGAATAATATAGATAACGTACATAAGTGATTGGACTATAGGTAGCTATCTAAAAACAGAAAGTTTGTGACTCCATCCTTCTCATGAATGCCTACGTGACCAGGCCCTTTGTACACGGCACGGTTTCTTCACGGTACGGCGTATAAGCCGCGCCGTAGAAACAAATGTTACAGTCAACAAGTTCCCATAGTGATCCATACAAAACACTAACGAACGAGCCATAGTTTTTCAAGGCATGAAAAACGTATGTGTAGAAAGTTTTTCTCCATGTACCTACTGCGCTTTGGAATGGGCATCTAGCTTTATATTTTCTGACTGACCGACTTCTTGAAAATTCAAAAGTGCCTGTAAATGGTTTATTTGAAATAAATGCTTTGAGTTTTTTTTATGACTGAAAAGCTTTGAATATGTTTCTAACAATTTAATAGATCTAAGATTACAATTATTGGGAAAACAGACTACAAAAAACAATAAGATTGATTAAATTAAAGACTTCATCACTTAAACTATGTTATACATTTATCAGCGTAAATTAAAAAAAAAAACAAGTTAATATTAAGTAAAATTTATACAACAGATACCAGAAGGCCAATTCCCGTAATTAAAAACATTCGAAGTCTAGTCGCAATCTCATCTCAGCGACAACCAATTACAAAAACTTGTAAAAAATTTAGGAAAATTAGATGTATTGATAGATTGAGACTGATATCAGAGAGTGAACGTTCTTAAAATTATGAGAATTGCCCCTCAGATCTGCAGGACATAAATTGCGTAGGCCACATAATATACTTATTATGTATTTGTGCTTCAATAATATTATTTCGATAATTAATATTCTATGTCCACTTTGATGATATTTATACATCAGCACATAATGCAGAAACAGAAATATATCTAAATATATAAAATTCAAAGTCCTAACTGACTGATATGTTAACGCACAGCCTAAACCGCTGGTCCTAGAGACATGAAATTTGGAGGGCGTGTTCTTTGTGAAGAGTAGGTATCCACTAAGAAAGGGTTTTTCGAAATTCCACCCCTAAGAGGTCGAATGGGGGGAGGGTGAAATTTCACGCGGTCGAAGTCGCGAGCATAAGTTAGTTACATGATATTTCTATTTCTAACATAATTAATGTATAAAAGAAAAAAAAAAGAATTAATTGAAAATATGTATTTTTTTTTTACAATTATTACATTCTACCATCCAGGATGATTAGTCATTTATAGAATTAACCATTTTGAGAATTAGTTCATTAAAGACTCTCAGTTGCCATTTTGAGAAGTGGGCATTCTGCGCCTAAATCATTTGTTTTTCTAAATTTATTGACGTAGAATTCGTACCAAATTTTCCGATTACTTTTAAACACAACCAATAAAACGTCTAATACTAATACATTTAAGTTATCTATAAATGTATGTGTAATAACAAATGTATGACAGTAATAATCGAGATTCATGAAACTTGCAACTATATTAGAAAACATAATGATGTCACTCAACAAAAATATCAACGTGGCTATATAAAAGCGCCGCCAGATGTTAGAAGCCGTATAAGCCCTCGTGTTACTAAGACAAAGAGAATATACAATATTAATGTAAAAGCAAGAGTTGAGTACTAACGGTAAAATGTGGCTTCGCTTCATAAGTAAAGACGGTAATATATACTTGTTCTCAGTGTTACCCAATACGCAAAATTTGAACAAACAGAGATGACATATTAAACACAAAATTAGAGTTGTCATTAAAGCTACACCCCAAGCAAAAAGGCTACTTTTTAGATATTTTCTTCGTATGTGTCCATTGAAAACTTTTACAATGTTTATGTAATATATATGACACAAAACCAGCAACCAGTAGTTGTACACAGATTTAAAGTAAACTCTTAAATGGTTTATGGTATAATGGAAATATGTGTCATACGTAATATTCTCTATATTTATTTCCAATCTCTCTATTAGCACCATTGTGAAGCCAAGGAAGTTTGCTAAAATCGCGTTTAGAAACACGAAGTTTTTGAAATTGCGAAAGTTCATCAAGATACACCATGATGTCACTCCGTATATCAACGTAGCTAGTGATAGCACCAACACTAAATATAGCATAGTATCCTGAAGAATGTATATTAAGTCCCAAAAATCTTCATTCCTCATCTTATAGCTTTGTCCACTGGTATCGTTGTCAGGCATGGCGAATTTCACTTGCACATACAAAACAAAACTAGCTCAGTAAGCTTCCAAACTGTATTTGTAACCAGTTTGACGTAAACCACTTCAATTCAATAAGCACGAATATTGCTTCTGAAATATCGACATTAGCATTATTTTTTTCCTGTTTGTCAGAGTTTAAATAAGG
The DNA here is from genome assembly GCA_963669345.1 of Gortyna flavago. Taxonomy (NCBI): domain Eukaryota; kingdom Metazoa; phylum Arthropoda; class Insecta; order Lepidoptera; family Noctuidae; genus Gortyna; species Gortyna flavago. The sequence goes on from OY770144.1 coordinate 5,974,862, forward strand.
GTTAATTCGTTGGAATGTACCACTGACTAGGTCATTCGTATTTTTATGCAGTGCATGCAACAGTAGCAACAAAGTTACATTTTGCGGCTGTTATTGAGACACTCAAAATTTTACTATACTACACTGAATATATCGAAGGAAGCTATATAACCCAGACAGGAGGGCGGAAACCATGCTGACAGGCTTATTAGTATTTCAACTCTCCTTATTCTTGGCTACATATCGTCACGTTAGAAATTATAAAAGCACACATTCAAGATAGTAATATAAACATCTTGAAGATATGAAATATTGTCAAAAAACTACATAGTTACCTACTATAAAACTAAATTATATTGGAAAAGTAGGTACCTACCAGACATGGTCAGGTGGTACCGATAGGATACCTGCCTGTGGATCTTTTGAAATTAAATCACTTCGGTTGCTGTTAAACAAAATAAACTAAGTAACTGTTCACAGCATATTGAAATGTATAACGCGAAGCTATTTCTAACCGCTCCCGCCACAATCCACGCGCTTTTGGCAGAAACGCCTCTCGTTCCCGCCCGGCCAATGAGAGCGAGTCGAAGCATCTAGAACATTCTAGAAGCTTCCTTTGAAAACATTCGACGCGCACACCTTTTTGACAAGAGTCGTGTGACGTCAGTCGCGTTTTGATGAACTGGTTCGTGAATCATACATATCGTGGATTACATACGCGCTGTAGAATACCACACATGACAACGCGCAGCAATAAAAAACTGCTTTAACGGTGTGGAGTCAGAACAAGACGCGATGGAGATGCCAAAGTCAGCAGGGCGCAGCGCGCCTCCTGCCTAGGCGCTGGCGCTCATCACGGCGAGTGACCTGTCCGCCATGATGACGTTCCTTCAACAGGCGCAAGCCGATAAAATTCGAACGGCTCCTCACATTAGTCCTCGAAGTCCGGTAGCCACCTTGTGCGCCCACGGCTGCTAATGCCGTCGCGCTGGCCAGACCCACGCTCGTCGTCGTCTGCTCAACCTGCATCAGGTAACTTCGCTGCATGCAAGGCTCGTTACAGTGGAACGACGACCGAATCTTTTGACGGATTCATAGATACTGTAGAGGCATACAAGGACTGCGCCAATGTAACTGAAGCCAACTGTTTACGTGGTCTATCAATGCTCTTAACACATGATGCAGCTATATGATGGCAAGGTGTAAAGGCCACGCTCAATTCATGGCATGAGGCAATACAATATTTACGTTGTGCCTTCGGTGATAGCCGCCACCAAGCCGCATATACATTGAGCTAAGCTCAAGAGCGTACGGAGCTCGTCGTCGCCTTACGCGCGCTCAATTAGCGCGGCTCCCAATTGGTGACATAAGTTAGAAGGTCCAATTAGATGTGATTTACGGCCTTCTGAAACATAGAATTAGAAAAAGGTTACGAAGAGAGAAATTCTCTGACTTTAATCCCTTCTTCGTAAAACATGGAGTATCGAGAATTCATTACGGGAAACTCCAAACGCCGGCACTTCCAAGGGTACCACCGCTGCTACACGCGCACGTATCAAGTCGCCTCAACAGGATGCGCAGGCTACGGCGCGGACGGGACGACAACTCAGCGAGCGTCGAGTTCCACGGAGCCTACCTTGCGTCAAGACACGCCAAACGTCGACGTCAACAAGACTCCAGTCACCGAGAAATAAAAACGTGTCTGTGTTTATTGTAAAAATTATGGACATAATTGCGATCAGTGTCGTAAATTAATGCAAAAGATAGGTACTATACCTATTAATGTAAATACTAATAAGATATTATCGTGTTTCGGATGCGGCGAGAGCGGGGTGACACGTTCTAATTGTCCAAAATGCAATCCGAAGTTTAGCGCAGTTGATCTTGTTCCTAGGTCGCGAAAGAGTAATTCGCGTAGGTACCCCGTGTTTGCACACACAGTAGACGGTAATCCGGATGCACAGGTGAGTACAATTGATGTTTCTCCTATAATTTCTATAGCCGTTGTACCTGAGTAGCGTTCTCCTACTTGTACCGTATATTCATCTTAGAATCTTCTCTTACTTTTGCTCGAGCTGTCTATAGGTAAATACAACGCTCAGCACAACGGAGCCGGGGACTCTTTCGAGTAATAATGTATGTTTACTCCACTTAAATAATAAATATCGCAATATATTGTATTCGTATCGTATTTTCTTTCTTTCTTTTTCTTTAATTTTTGCAAACAAAATTTTAATATTTCTTGTCAGTGTCAAACATACATTAAGGTGACCATGAATTTTCCGGGACAAAATACAGAAATTGGTATACCGCGTATGGCGACCATGGTTTTCTCGGGACAAAATCCGGAAATTAGTTTACCGGGTAGCGTGATTACACGAGTATGAGCAGTTTATTAGCTGTTCCTCGATGAAATTCTACAGATAATAGTACATCGAGACGACACATTCTCGATCAATCGGTTCAGCCGTTTGGGATCTACGATGGCGCAGACAGACACACAGATTCACAAATACACAGATACACACGTTATACTTATAACACGAACACCCCTCTGTTTTTGTCAAATATGACAGGCCGGACCAACTACGTCGATGGTAACCCACCCACAGACTGACATCGGCAAGCGTAGGTAAACTTTTCGATAAGAAAATAACATCGTAAGCAAATGGAGAGGTACGTAGGTAGGTACTTAAGGATAACACTGACTGATGCAAACTTTTGAAAAATGAACATTTGATAAGACAAGCTACAGCATAGAGTAGAATATTTGAAACGTGAACTTCCCTAAAACACTTAGCAAGTTTAAAAACAATCATAATAATGTTTCAACAATATTTTTGTGCAAAATAATTTATTTTAAGTAAATGCTTACAAAAGGTATTCAGTCGCAGGAGCTTTCTGTTATGATTGATAGACCCTGTGAGTGCTCGAGCATGGAATTTGAAAATATTTTGAGATCATTAATTTGACAATAGACCATCCTCTGCAGCCACTGAACAGATATATAATAAGAACCATTCTATGAGGTGATGTAACAATTTTCGAAATATTCCGGTCCAGTAGCCAGGTCCAGCACGGCCATTTTGCCTCGTGCTGTGCCTCGCGAGGCTGGAGCACGTGGCAAAGTGCTTGGTTGGTGCGAACGAGTCTCGTGTGACGTTTGTGCGTTTGCCTCACGAAGCAGTTTGGACCCAGCTAATAACCGTTGACCACATGAAGTCTAAAATAGGAAGAGTTTTCATGCAATATCACTTTCTCAGTCCCACATTGTACTCGTATTAGAGATGAAAATAACATGAAGAAAGACGAGAAAAAAAACTAGTGAAATTAAATTATCTGTCCGCTACCGAACAAAACGGATTAACATTTTCTGTTTACATTATCTATTAATAGATATATTATTAAACAGTTTATTTTATAGGTGTACTAAATGGGGTTAGGAACTAAAAGTACTACTATATTTTTTTATAAATAGCATTTCGTACTTCAACCTAGAAGCCTCTAGGTGCCTCAATAAATTAAGGCATCTAGCCAGGGCTTAGAAAACTTAAAAACTAAGCTACTACACGCTTATTGCATCCCCGGCTTAGGGCGTCGCTGGGGCAGGACAGCAAGGGACATGGATCGGATTAAAAGACGCTGTTATCTCGCCTCTAGTAAACGTTTATACCTGAGAAACTGTTTCAGACAATTACGTAATTTCAAGAGTGGGACTACGGTTCCTCATTTGTTTTGCCAATGTAACAAAGCCTGAAAAGGTTGTAATACCCATAAATGGGCCGTAATGGAAGGGCTTTGAAGGAATTGAATGATAAACAGGCATTGTTGAGAACATTTTTGGTTTATTTTGGGAAAAGAAAATCATGGGGCTTTTCAATAGAGTTGTTGTTGTTGACCTATGCGTCATATTCGTGAACGGGCGCCGTCAGTTGGGGCTGGTCATCACTTAGCTGCCTCGGCTTATTTTTTAATTATTTTATTTTTGGATTATTGTTTTGTTGCTGTTTGCTGTACTCTGGGCGTTTTTAACGCGTACGTCTTTTTTTTTACATCATTTTCACATACTTATAAATACAAAATTAATTATGTACTTAACTAATATTTTTTAATATTATTGTAAAATCAAATTTAAAAGAGTGTCCATGGAGTTTCTTGCCCGTTCTTCTCCATTGGTACGTACTACGCTTTGGAATGGGCAACTAGCTTCATATTTACTTACTGACCGACTTCTTGACAATTCAAAAGTGCCTGTAAATGGTTTAATTGAAATAAATGCTTTGAGTTTGAATTTCATAGAAAACAGTGTGGTCTGAATTACAATATCTGTAGTAGGCTGTCTAACCGTGAAGGATGAGATAATTAAATAAATTTTCAGCGTGTCGATGGTAGTAGCACATAATGTCGCCTCTTTTAGTTTTTTTTAAGACGGATGCCTTATTCTCGCTGTCAGTTTGCCGTCAATGTTTCAATGTATGTATTTTTTTGAAATTAAGCAGCAACGCGAAAGTGTCATTATTATTTAGCACCGTTGTCTTCATCTCTGCGCTATTCCTTTCTGATATCCGGTAAATTACTTGGATGACGACGTATCTATTAAAAGACAAGAATTTGGTTCGATTTTCGATAAAGTAAACCATTAATTAATTCTACATTGTTATTAATGACCCGCCCATGCTTCGCACGGTTTTACAATTTGACAAAACATGACAAATTATTTTAGTACAGATAAACTTTTCCAGAATAAAATATGTTGTAATCCGCATCAAAATCCGTTGCGTAGTTTAGAACAACGCGTTCACAAATGCAAATACGAAAAGCTACTGTATCTGTACTTACATCCATACTTAATATTATAAATTCGAAAGTAACTCTGTCTGTCTGTCTGTATGTTACCTTTTCACACCTAAACCACTGAACGTATTCCAATAAAATTTGGCAGAGAGATAGATTGCATCCCGGAGAAGGACATAGGATAGTTTTTATCGACATTCCTCGCGGGCGAAGCCGCGGGCGGAAGCTAGTATGAAATATATACGGTACTTACATATTTTTGCTTGTTGTCTGTCTCTTTATACCGCCTAATCTCCGAAACAGGTGGAATGATTTTGACGGGGCTTTCACTGGCAGATTGACTTTACACGTTTTCCGACATGCAGCCGAATGAAGTCGCGGGCACAGCTAGTACTTAAATGTATATATATGTATATATATATATATAGATATACCTAGATGACAAAGAACAAGCAAGATTTTATCAGATAATATTTTTATATTATTATGATATATTATTTAATTTTAATATTGAATATGACACATGAACTGTATAGTCAGCTTCTTATGATTTTCTTACAGTACTATTTAATACCTAACGTGCTACAAGAGTTTAGTTTATTATAAATTAGCGGCCCGCCCCTGCTTCGCACTGGTGCAATTTTTTTTTCGAATTTCCTAAATTTTCTTTCATACAAACCTTGTCCCGACACACAACAAAAAAAGAATTAGCGAAATCGGTTCAGCTGCTTTCGACATTTGCGCTTAGCAACACATTTAGCGATTCATTTTTACATTATAGATAGATATTTATTTTTTCATCTTAGTGTGTCTATGGCAATCTAAATGGACTCGTCCTAGAATTCGGCTACGTGTTTGGCGCAATCCCTAGCGTCCTGTAACGTGCAGACGACAGACACGCAGGACACGACATTAAGTGTCCCTTCGTTTGTGGAAGAGAACCGCATTATTGCAGAAATAATACCTACTTTTCTAAATTAATCTACTCTTAAAGAAATAAAATACTTCAAAAGGAGTAATAATGAGCAAATCTCAGTAACATTTTCACACTTGTATTTTTATGTAGTGACAATATTTTACGACAAGTTGGCAATACTGCCAGTAATGGCGTACGCAGACTATTTGGCGCCAACCGCCTTAAATAAGTACTATAAATTGCGTATTTGAATACAAAAGAAACCTTAATTTTGTGATTTTGTTTTGTTAAAATCAAAGTCAGTTTAATCCCTTTTTAACCGACTTCAAAAAAAGGAGGAGGTTCTCAATTCGGTTGTGTTTTTTTTTATTATTCTTATTCAAAAGAAAGCCTTTTGTACTTGCAACTAATTGCGTAACACACTAAGAGCGTTTAGACGTACGGCATTTCTTACAAACTTTCAAGCCCTTGTTTTTCGAAATGAATGAAGCGATTTTAATGAAACTTCATAAGCACAAGCAAGATACAAAGATATAAAAAGTTAGTAAAGAACATTTTCGAAATGTCATATTTAAAAAAAGGTATTAAATTCACGACAATCATTCTAATTTATACTTTACTAGCTTCCGCCCGCGGCTTCGCTCGCTAGGTATGTCGATAAAAACCTATCCTATGTCCTTCCCCGGGATGCAATCTATCTCTCTGCCAAATATAATTGAAATCCGTTCAGTGGTTTAGGCGTGAAAAGGTAACATACAGACAGACAGACAGACAGAGTTACTTTCGAATTTATAACATTAGTATAGTATGGAAGTATGGATTACAATGAGATAAAAGTGACATTACAAAGGCTTACAGATGGCTTTACGTCATTCAAAGAAAAAAGATTGTAAATGTGTTAAGTACTTACTAAAACCAGTGGTTTCTTGTATAAAAACTTATTAAGTGCATAGTGTGGTGAAAAAGTTTTATTGAATATGTAAACTGATATTTTAGAAGGCGTTCGCCGCCGCCATACAATCAACCACAACAATTTGACTTTGACAGCGCCTATTTCGTAGCAATGGCAGCCTGAAAGCAAATCTCTCAAAAACGCAGCCATGCGCTTTCCACTTTCGTAGTAGACAAGCGAGTCGTAGTTTCAATATCGCATGACAGAGGGCGTCAATCATACACAGTACCCACCCTGAGACCCCGTTCACAAGGAGGTAATCAGTATGGTTTTTTCGTTAAAAAGTTGGGATCACACGGCAACATTCCAATGTTCATACAGTTAAAAACAAATGCAGAATGAAACTGCCCTGTGATCCCAAAATTAAACAGTTAATTAACCTACTGATCGTCGCCGTGTGAACGGGGCCTAAGTATCTCGGCATCACTTTGGATAGGTCCCTTAACTACAGAAAACAAGTGCGAGAATATTAAACAGAAATCGTACACAAGAAATAACCTTTTGCGTCTCCTAACACATCCAACAGATGAGGAGCGTCAGCCCAAGTCCTGCGTGCGAGCGACTGGAATAGCGCTCTGTCACCTGTACGAGTGAGGGTGTTAACATTGCTGAGTTCTGGACCAACTAGGAAATTGAAACTGACGGGTGGGTGACCACACACAGGGTTTCTAGTTTAGGCTTGATATAAAAAAAAAGTTGTAGAAAATTACGGGGTAACTAGCTGCGACCGCGTAGGTGTCGATCCCGTGGGAATATCGGGATAAAAAGTAGCCTGTGTTAATCCTGGTTATAAATTGTCTGTGTGCCCATCCAAATCCGTTCAACCATTTGTGCGTGAAGAAGTAACAAACTTAAAGCACACACACTCACAAACTTTCGCCTAAATATTAGTGTGATTAATAAAGAGAAAAATACAGCCTCTACAGATAAACACACTTTTGTTTCTAAAGGACCAATTAGCTAGCTAATTGTTCTTTGGAATAATGGTGTCTAGTCAATGTTATACGAGCACAATAGCCATCTAAACCCAGGCCTTGTTCATAGAATTAATCTAGTATCATAGCAGCTCAAGCTAACAGGAACTTAACACAATGCCAGTCAATTTACGAGCTGCGGAATTTAGCTAAAGGTACATGCACACACACGTTGTTTGAATGAAAATATATATTTATATTGTAAGTTAACGTTAAGTTTGAGAATCAAGCAAGAGATCGGTGCTTATGGAGAACACTTGGTGAAGCTTATGCTGGAAAGCAAGACAATCTAGAAACCGATGTCAAATAAGAAAAATAAATCTAATCTATCTGTAGGTACTAATAATAAAGCGAAAGAATTTGTTTGTTTGACCGCGCTTATTTCTGGAACTACCGAACGGATTTGAAAAATTATTCTTGCAATTGATAGCCCAATTCTTGAAGAAGGCTATAGGTTATTTAACATCACGCTATGAATATTAGGAGCCGAGCAACAAGAAAAAAAGTCTGAAAGATTGTTAAACGAAAACAAAGTGACAGCGCGGGCAGGTGATGCGATGCGACGGAGTGGGTCGGGGGAGCAAGAAATTTCACGCGGACGAAGTCCCAGGCAGAAGCTAGTATCTTATAAATGTAAACATTTCTGTAGTAAAAAGTAGAAATAAGATGAAAATGTAAGTTGTAAGATTTTTTGTAAAAGCTATTACTATATATTATTATATTAAGGATGAGAATGGGATACGATTGATTTGTGCACTATATGAGCTTTGAAGACATGACATTCTCCAACGGCCTCTACAGAACAAGCGCTATCAAGATTGTGATGAAGCACAATGGATGTGTGTTCTGGAGAGAAAGTTGAAACGCCACTAGTTATTATTTATTTTTAGCAGCACCCCGCGGTTTCACCCGCATAAGTTTCGATCATGAAAACTTAGGTGAAGTGAGCTGTCAGTAGCGTCAATCACTAGCATCTGGTGGAATGACAGCTCAGTTCATGCGCACTTCACCTAAGTGACTGATGTGTGTGCGTGCACCTTTAATAACAATTATTAGCCGCTTATACGTTTTTTTGTGAAATTGAGATTAATATTGTAGTGAGTGTTTGACAGTGAATATTATTAAGTGGGATATAGTGTTTTGGGCTATTTGTGTTGAGTTTAATTGTTAGTTATATTTAAAAGTTAGTATTAAACAACTTAATATTAGGTAATAATATTTATCACCTGGCATGTGCATTATTTCTCACCTACAGAGCGCAAACATGGTCTCTTGTAAAGCATCAAAAGTCCACACTTGGGGTCTGCCAACGGGCTATGTAAGGAAGTATACCAGGTGTCAAACTCACAGACCGCTTAAAAACTCTATATTTCGTTCCAAAACACAAATCTACTCTCTCTTTTGCAATTAGAGCTCAATCGTTCAGGTAGGAGTCTAACTCGTCACGCCATCTCCTTCTTGGCATACCGCGTCACCGGTTCCTGTAGACCCAATCTGTAGCTACTTTCGCCCAATTCTGATGCAATATGCGCCAGGTAACGAGCACGTGTAGTGCGGCACGCTTCCCAGCTAGATGGACATCGATGACATTAAAAAATTGGCTGGGACGATGGATGTGGAAGGCGGAGGAAGGTGATTTGGTGTAGCCTGGGAGACGCATATTATAAGTTCAGCAGTGGACTGCGATAGACTAAGTTCAGTTATGCGGCAGATGTGGCCTGCCCAGCCCATACCTACATTAAAATAATCAACATGTATTGCAAATGTATAGGAAGTATAATTCTTAATCGTAATTGAATTTTAATCAGAATTAGTTACTAGACGTAGGATTGTGCATTAAGCCGTTTCAGTTTATGATTGCCTTACAGTAAACTTATTGTTTGTCAGAAAATGGATTATTTCCTACCCATTCTCGTCATGCATTGTAAGGCCTGTATTGAATTACTTTATAATTTTACTGCTCCTTTTATTTTCTCGTTGCGCCATTCTTTTTGCTGTCTTCTCTATCTTCTTAGTATTGTTCTTTATTAGCTTTGGCTGAATGAGTAATATTAGTATACTCATCGGCAGTAAATGTGGCCCAACCCCTAAACGCGAATTTGCGAACAAAGTAAACCTATTAGGTACTTGGGGTTTTTTAAAGATAACAGATGCCAAGTAATTTCTCTAGTTAGTTTATGAGAATAATTTCACATAAGGTTAATTTAAAATTGACTTGTTTGAAAAATTATGCCAAAGCTGTTTTTAAGATTCCCCAGGAATGTAAGTTGCAATAAAGTTGCTTTCAAGCAAAATTTTGCATTTTCTTTTTTACGACTTTTTATTAAGAGTTGGTTATGCCTCAGAAAAAAATTTAACATACCAATTATACGAGTAACGTTACGTAGATGCTCTCTTGATCCTGCTTGTTAATCGTCGGAGAACGAACAGAAGATTTGCTTTAAATAAATCATGGGGCTCTTTTTGACATGTGGCAACCAAAAACTGGCAGAATGTGATGCACCAGCGACCGCGAAGACCATCATAATCAAATCCTTGTGCTTTTCCGTAACGTATTATGTGTGTGATAATCCTCGATGCCTCCACCATTCATCGTTCATTCGTCATTTTCTCGAGTGTAACCTTAAAATATTTTAAGTAGTAAATGGCAAATAAATACGAATTGCAGGAATCCATTTAAAAAATAGTTACCAATATAGGAAGGGCATTAAATTCTCCTCCAAACACACTAGGTTTGGTTGTGACAGCGGACTTTTCGTTTGGTACAGGGTGCCCTATATTTGACGGCATTCTTCTTTAAACAATTATGTATATTATGATATGTGAGGAAGCACAGAATTAATGAAGACAATGCAGTGCCCAGCCTTTCTCACTGTCCGTTTGCGGTGTGACATTTTGCATTGTCTCCCACACAACTCTGTGGCTGAAGTAAATAATGTAAAGCGATGAATCTCGTGCTTTCTCATTTAGAATTAAATTGTATTCATTGCTACTGTCTCCGTAAGTTGTTCTTAAAAGAGCGTTGGTTTGCATATCTTAAGAAGCAGGAGGGCTAAGAGGCTTAAATGTCTGGTATTGCTTGGTCGTTCAAGTAACCAGGGCAAATTTTTCAATCGTTAAATAATGTTTATCTAAGGAATAAAAGACAGTGGGGAAAAGTGTTCTAAGTGTGGTTATTTTAAATAACCCTTAAAAAAAGTCTGTTAATAATAAAAATTAAAATTAAAAATGAAGATGCTTGATCGATTCCTAAAAAATTTATATCATGAGATTTGTTTTGACAGCTCGAGTGACGCTGATCATAATTATATACATTATAATTATATTCTTATTTGCACACAAATCTTTACGTTTTCTGCTTACGATCGCTTGATAGCCTTTTGGATCTTTTGTATCATCGCCATCGTTTCTGGATAAAGCATAGGCCTGCATAATTTCTCTTTGTCTTGGAAAACTCTTTGCTAACTCAATTATTTATCACTCATTATCACTTGCCCTTTTCTTAATTCATTTGAAGTCGACGGAAGATGTTCTTCTCTTCCTTAAATCTTGATCAGCATCGCCTAACAAACTTAAACCTTTCAACTAGTTTTTTTATTTCGAACTTTATTCCGACTGACATAAAGTTCTTAACACAAAATTGATATCTTGGAGTCGGGTTTAAAATTAGTTTTTGTATTTAGAACTTTAAAGTTGATGGAATAAAATTTGAAATTCGAAAATAACTCGATGGTTAAAGTCTGGGTCTAAAGTCTTGTTTTTTAATAAGGTTAGCCTAATTCCTTAATTTCTTGTTATATCATCATTAATGCAGTCCAATCCATCAATTTAAATAGACTAGTTGACAGTAAGAAATATACCTAATGAATTTTGTATTGTAGAATTTAAAAAAAAACCACCACCAAAATCTACTTAATTTTGTAAATGATTTTATATTCTTTGCGCTGTAGCATGGTGTGGGTGACAGTATTTTATTTGTAGACTAGAATATTCTGGTTGGGTTTAATTTAATTTACTACAGTTATTAAATGATTTAATACATTCATAAATCATTACTGTCACCCACACCATGCTACAGCGCAAAGACTTATAGGCAAATTAATATTTTTGAGTCCACGATAGCGTTTTGACTTGTACACACGGCTACACATCAAGCTATGCATTTCCAGTTTGAGTTGACCTAGCATTGTATAGGTTTTTCGTACAATCAGAAGTCAGCTTATACTGGTTATGCATAGCTTGATGTGTAGCCGTGTGTACGTATTTCCAAACATTTTATGGACGTGGACGTCCACGATAATATCCTTACGTTAGAAATTATGAAAGTGCACATTGGTTTCACATATCTGACAACTAGCCTATAAGATGGCGTGGATACCACTATTGGTAGATTTAATATAGTGTTTATTTTTTGGATATTTTGGGGTTTATTTCTTAAACTCAAGAGACGTGGGTTAAATAGCCGCTAATCATTAGGTACCTACTTAGCTTTTAGCATCATCATCTGCCTAGCCTTTTCCCAACTATGTTGCGTTCGGCTTCCAGTCTAACCGGATTCAGCTGAATACTAGTATTTTACATGGAGCGACTGCCTATCTGACCTCCACAACCCAGTTACTGGGTAATACGATACCCCTTGGTAAGACTGGTTGTCAGACTTTCGGGCTTCTGACCACCCGTAACGACTGTCAAAGATCCACGAATGACAGCCAGGACCAACGGCTTAACGTGCTTTCCGAGGCACGGAGGGGTCTCGGTATGTAAAGATGGTCATCTATCCACAGACCAACCGCGGCAAGCGTTGCTTAACCTGATCGATCGACCTGTGCGGCTGTTATTATTTAGCCACGGGCCCCTCCTACTGCATTACTTAGCTTTTAGCAACGTTTATAAATAAACTCCTTTTTGTTATAAGTACAGACGCTAGCACATCAAGCTACTACAATCTGACAAATTTCTTTAATTATCGCTAAAGCATTAGGTTCAAGGTTGTTTCGGGTACCTTGATGTGCTGGTGTTTGTTTGTACATGGTCGTTAAAGTGGTAAAGTAATCTTCCAAAAAAAAAACAATAAGAAAAAAACCAAATAGTCCAGTATTAAATTAAATACTCAAATAATTTAAACTTACCCATTTTTTAAGCATTATTAAATGTAGCAATATGCGAAAAGTGCAAGTATGATGATTGCCCACAAGAGGGACAGATGACGTGCGGTTTGGATGACAAACAAAGAAAATATATTATGTTCGCCTCGGAATGTGCCTTTAAGGCTTACAGCATTTGTCATAGTGTTGGTGAGTATTTTATTTATATCAGACGTAAATACATGCATTCTTAATGCATTTACTACCTATACCTATATAATTTTTTCTTTAAATAAAATCAATTAAAATGGCGGCCTCATATGAATCCCATATAAATCGATAGCTGACATCAATACAAACAGAAAACATTGTTAGACCAAACCCTGAAAGTGTCACGTTTCCGAGATATTAACATTCAAAGTGATCAACGTGACATCCATATTTTTTTAACTTGCTTACCTCTTGTTGCACACATGTTTCATTACTTTTAACTTTCAGAGTGATTATTTAAAACATCTAAGCAACTGAAGAAGTTTATAGATTGATTTATATAGGTTCCATGTGTGGCCGCCATTTTGAAAAAAATAGTAATATGGCGCGACAACGCCAGGCACCATTTAAAAATCTTTAATACCCTTGCCTAGAACTATATTTAGGTATAATGGTACCCTCATAATTGTGGTTCTTAGATGAGAAAAATACAAATTTGTCTACAGAGCTCAAGAAAACGCCCCTAAAATTCTGCATGAAAGAATATAAAACCAGCCTTAGGAGGATGTACGGTGAATCCTGCCCATTATTCTGCCCGAGCCACTATAGGCCAGTCTGTGGGATGTCTAAGATGAAGGCCTACGTCTACAAAACTTTCAATAACGGTTGCCACTTAGACATGCTCACTTGCAGGGGTGATGAATTTGAAGGTAATGTAAACTACAGTGTTTAGTTTTTTTGACCCCCGACGGAAAAGAGGGTTGTTTTGTATATTATAATAACTCACAAATACAAATTATACCTACACACGTAAAACTTATTTTATTATAACATTTATATAATAAGTTCATAAAAAAATTTTGGTAAAATAAGTTTAACGTGTCCATCTGGTTGCGGCATCGTGGCTCCCAAACGGCTGAAATAATATTGATTTTTTTGAGTTGTTTGAAAGGTGACTTGATCGGGAGTGTTCTTAGCTATACCGGCATTTTTTTTACCATCTGTTCAAAAACAGGGTATTTTGGAATGCATAAAGAAGCCTCCTCGTGTAGCGCAGGTTGTTCCGCCAGTTACTCAACTGAACCGAGCGCTCGGCGCATCCTGGACAGTCACGCAAAACACCTTATTTGACTGGACAATACTTCATTTGCGGTGGTAGGGCTTACGCCCGCCTGGTTTGCGACCACCTTCCCACCGGAGTCCGGCGTCAAGCAGCCTGCAGTGTTTTGCGGATGCGTGGGAGTTCCAGTGCCTTAGGCATTTTCTGGGCATGCTCGTTCCATCATAGACTTCATCCATCGCTTTCCATCAGGCGTGATTGAGGTCAAGAGCCGGCCTTTACAGCAATAAACAAAAAGTTTAACGGAGTAGAAACTTATGGCACAGAAATTCCTTTTTTATTCACAAAAACAAATCGAATAAATCTAATACAGATACAGAACTTGTACTTTTGGTACCAGTTCTAAGCCCTGGTCGTAGCATTATGCTGAGCGATTGCCGTTTTTCACAGATGCGACACATATTTTCCGCATTTTTTATTTTATTTTAAGAGTCATATTAGGCGCCCATAAAGTTATTTTTATTACAGTTCTTCTCTTTGTGTCGATCTTATCAGATTCGTCTGTTTATTTGTGTCTTCATATTATGGTTATCCTAAAAGGATGGGAGAGTCAGGCCTATAAAACGCGTAATTTCTTATGTAGGTATTTTTAAGTTTTGTAACTCAACGTTGACTATAAATATTTCTATAATTCAGATCACGAAAGACAAAAAAAATTATTTGTTTTTTATGTTGAAAAAAATAATCATATGCTTGTTTGTTCTCCGAGCATTTAGGAGATCCTCGATTTCCAAGATATCGGTAAAGCTGATATCCAAATGCTTCACTTGATTGAGTGGTTTAATCGAGTGAATGTTCATTATTGTATCATTCCTCGTTCACATGTCACTGACACATTACATAAGAATGAACGTTCATCTGCTCCTAACATTTCACTTTACATTTAAGAAAGAAATAAAGACAATTTGTTTATTCTGCACCAACAAAACGCACATTACAAATTAAAAAATGACAAAATATACACATACAACGTAGTCAAAAGCCTCATAACCATTTCACTTTTTGAACATTTGGTAGGCGAATGTAAGAGATCGGTTCACTAATTAATTTACTTTTGATTAATTTTGTGTTAAGACGTTTTACATAAAGATGCTAAACGAAATACAAAACGTACAAAAAGTGATGCGTTTAGGTTCAGACGCATCACTTTTTGTACATTTTCAACATAAGATTTTTATTTTTCGTTTGAACAGATATCAGTATCAGCTTAATCGGTGGATAAATAATACTTTTCTACATTTCAGACTACATCGAAGTACCTTTGAGTCACTGCCAAAGACACCTCATGAAGAACATATTCAAGGAAAAAATTATCCTCACTGGTTTACACGACTACAGGGATTATCACGAATATTAAAATGAGCGATATTTTTTATAATACCGAAGGCGGATCACACACTACAACGTGTCACGCGACGGGGCGCAGATGTCGCGCCGCGCGTGTTATTTACATAAAAATTCAATAAAATATTCGCGGGGAATTATAGGGCTCCGCTTCCCGCGCCACGCCGCGTGGCGCGTTGTTGTGTGTGTTCCGCCTAACTGCACTTCAATTGTTTTATTGGTAGAAATATTCTTTACTAGCTCTTACGCGCGGCTTCGCCCGCGTAGAGGTCAGAAGTTATCCCACGGAATCATACTACTGAGATAAAAAGTATTCTATGTGTTAATACCGTTTACAAACTATCTGTGTGCCGAGTTTCATGCAAATCCGTTCAGCCGTTTTTGCGTGATGGAGTAACAAACATCAAAACATACAAACTTTCACATTTATAATAATACTAGGCTGTTGCCTGTGACTTCGTCTGCGATCCAGGATGAAAAGTAGCCTATGTCCTAACCCATGTTCTATCCATGTGCCTCATCCAAATCCGTTCAACCGTTTTAGCGCGAAAGCGTAACAAATAAAAAAAAAGGACTTTTGCATTTATAATAAATATCAAGTTTAGGATTAGTTAGGATAAGTAGGATTGCATACTTATACACTGAAACAACGAACAACACGACACAACATGAACGGAACAAACGGCGGTCTTATTGCTTAAAATAATTAAAATAGTACAACACAAGCATCACAAACATACAATATTTTTAAAATACAACATGTTTTTGTATTGCTGGAAACATGTTCCTGTAACATGGAATGTTGCAGTATTGTTGGCAACATGTGAATGTAGGTAATTAATGTATTCAGGTAAACTAAAGTTGCGCAACATTGTCTCTAACAATAATTGAAGTTGCAGAAAATGTTGTAAACGCAATGTTGCTTAACTGTTTCGAAACTTTGTTTCATGATTTTTCCCAAAACTGGGACCTTATGAGCCTTTATCTGTAGCTAACATACCTACCTACCTTTTTTTTTTTTTTTTTTTTTTTTTTTAAGGATGGGAAATCATCCAATGACCCCTCCCGCTCTGGGTGGAGCGGAAGGGAGTGTCAGACTCTTACTGACTAAAACCCATCCGTGTTCCTTCCTTAGCCCTTTATGTTCCGGGGCAGCGGTAACCCTTTCGGACAATCCCGCTGCCATACCTACCTACCTTATTCCGAATTTGTAATACGTAATGCAAGGTTTCGAGATTTCAAACTTCAATTCCTAAACCTCAAACCAATCAAACCGCACGATTAGAACTTTCCATCAAACCCTCTTTGGACACTTAAGTATTTAAACAGTTCCCTAATACTCCCTTGTTCAAAGACGTAATGGGGCCATCACTAATCCAATAGTAGGGTAGCGCTGTAACTTGTAAGGTACATCTATCTACCTATCCATTCATTTAAATAAAAACTGGTCAACTGCGAGAAAAAAATCACGTTTGTTGTACGGGAGCTCCCCTTAAATATTTATTTTATTTGTTGTTATGGCGGCAACAGAAATACATCATCTGTGAAAATTTCATGTATCTAGGTATCACGGTTCATGAGATACAGGCTGGTGACAGACGGATAGACGGACAGTGAAGTCTTAGTAATAGGGTCCCGTTTTTTACCCTTTGGGTACGGAACCCTAAAATTTAATGCTGTTCGTTGATAAGTGCATCATCATCGAAAGGCCGCTTCTCGAAATTGTGAAGGACTGTGTCTACCATACGGAAAGACGTCATCCAGCTCAGTAGACTCAGCTTTGAGAAAGCAGCCGACAGAAGCATTCAGTTGGGTTGAACAGCCGCATTTGGGAAACTTTATCCAAGTCTTCTCGTCACCTATCCGGCAATCTTTGAAGACTGTCTTCAACCAGTGCGTTCAAAGACGATTTACTTTTTTAATGGGGCCGTCACTAATCCAATACTACTATTGGATAAATGTACCTAACGTGTAGGTATATTTGTCTATATTATTATTAACAGAACGTCAAAATTTTTCCACCCGAATATTTTTGACGTTTTGCTTGCTACCAAATCGAATGATTTTTGTACGGCATGTATTAAAATAGTGTGGTTAAATTGAAGGATGTGGTACAGGCCATCAAGTTGAACAACTTCGACCAACCAACATCACCAGACCAATCAACATCGGACCAACATCGTAATAGCGATAAAAAAATTACCGGTCCCGTACAAAACTTCAATATCTTTTTTTTTGTTGACTGACCTCCAGGGAGGGAGGTCGGGGAGTGTGGGATTTTTACTTCCTTTAATACCTACTCGACCCAAAGGTAGATAGATAGATAAACCATTTATTCAGTGCATACAAAAGACAGCACAACACTCAAAAGCACAATTAAATGATAACAAATTACATTAATATAATAAAAACAAGGTGCCAACATACAAAAAAATATGAATACATACTTAAATAAAAATTAAGTGACACTATACATAATATGCGTAAATTATGTACTTTAAATCAAACTAACGAAATACAAAATGCGGTGTGCGACTCAAATTTGCACCAAATAGGATATATGGGAATTGGGAGGGCTGATAATTTTTTCGCTGTTGCGATGTTGGTCCCATCGCGAAAGATGTTCAGTTTGATGGTCTGTACCACGGACTTAAGGCAATTGGCACACTGCTGCGTTAGGTACACACAGCGGTGTGCGAGAAACGGAGTCAAATTCCACGCACGTGAGTTCGTTTTATTTGACTTTGTGTGTAAAAAATCACGCGCGTGGGTGCGTTATCTGCGCCGCGCTGCGTGATGCGGTGCAGTGTGGTCCTCCCCTAATTATAACCAAACCTTTAAAAAAAAAAAAACAAAAACACTTTTATTTGCGGTAAAAACATGGCGCAAAGAAAGAAATAAAACATGAAAAGAACAAGTACCTACATAACTCATACGTAAATGCTGTATAGGTAAGCATAGGATGAGTAATAATTAAAATCGGTTTCTGGGCTCGATCCAAGAATCGAAAAGCAATCTATTTTGTTTGTCTATTGAACGAAAATAAGGGTGGAAAATAATATAGTGCCCGCTATAATATATTGAATACCTTTGGATACTAAACAAACACAATGATGTATTGGAAGGATGAAACGAATTAAAAATATCTAATAATGCAGTTATGAAAGGCAGGGAGACCGAAGTAACGTCCAGAACTGCTCCGAGGGGTGAGGTAATTAATGTGATATAACTGTTTACCAATGCTTTGGAGGACGTTTTTAAGACGCTGGACTGGATTGAACGGGATATCAACGTGAACGCCGAGTACATTTCACACCCTAGCTTTGCCGATGATATCGTCATAATAGCAGAGACGCCGGAACAGTTAGACCAGATGCTGCACAGCATGAATGGAGCCTCTCGGCATGAATTTGGATAAGACGTAAATAATGTACAATTCACACGTCTTGCCGAGTCCAATCCACATCGAAGGGTCGCTTCTTGAAATTGTGAAGGAATTTGTCTATCTAGGGTGAGTCATTCAACTCGGTAGATACAATTTTCAGAAAGAAACCGACAGGTGGATCCTGTTGGGTTCGGCAGCGTTCAGGAAACTTTATCAAGTCTTCTCGGCTATCCCGCAACGTTTGAGGACTAAGGTCTTCAACCGGTGCGTCCAGCCCGTTATGACATACGGTGCAGAAACGTGGACACTGACAGTTGAGATGGTCTAAAAATTCAAGGTCGCTCAGCGCGCTATGGAGCGGGCTATGCTCGGAGTTTCTTTGAAGGAAGAAACATTATTTTAACAATTATATACCGATGTAAACTATCGAATAAAATATATAAAAAATACATGTATATGGTGTAAATACCATATGCATGTATTTTTTAATAACGTTTACGTCACGCGTTTGTGCTGGCACTTCTGGGCTAGAAAACAGAGGGGCAATTCTCGTAATTTTAAGAACGTTCACAGTCTGATCTCACTCTCAATCTGAAAAAAATACCTAAAATTTCCCTAAATTTTGACAAGTTTTTGACATTTGTTTGTCGCCGAGATGACACTGCGACTACATTTTGAACGTCGTTTTAAATTAAGAGAATTGGCCTTCAGATCCATGTTCACAATACGCTGTTTGGATTTATTCAGCATTTAATAGAAAGCCACATAATGCACAGTCCAGCTAAGCCTAAGTATTTGCCCAGACCGTTTACCGACGCTAAAAGCAAGGTACAATACAAAATGAACAATACTAATACAGTAAGTTGCGTTGAAACGAAGTCTTCGTACAATAATACCCTTTGTTATATTTCAACAAGCTTCTAGTTTTCGCTCTAAATTTTGAAGGATTTTCGTTGATAATAATTGTTTGAAATGTTGCTCTATTATTTAACTTGATATTCGTTTAATTTGAACTTTATTAACGACTAGCTGCGTCCTACGGTATCACGCGCATAAGTCTCGATTTCGATGGAATATCAGGATAAAAAGTATCTTATGTCCTAATCCAGGTCGTGGTCTACCCGTGTAAATCCGTTCAGCCGTTTTATGGTGAAAGTGTAACAAACAAACATACAAAAAAATCAAAACCTTTCTCTTTATAATGTTAGTTTAGATCATTATTCTATGGTTAGTGCTAAAGTTTATAGTTGACCCAACTGTAATGCTTAAAAAGTTTTAAAAGTTTATTGAAGACTGAGAATTTTTTTTTCCATTTTCCTTTTATTTTAGAGATCACACCCCAGATTGGTTCATCCATGTGCATATTGTGCATGATACCAAAATTCTAAGTTTGTCCGATGCTATCCAGAAAATGATGTCCCTTTCTGGTCACCAGCTTAACAGCCCAATCGGTTAAAGAACCGCAATGTTTAGCATATCTTATGTGGTGGCAGGGACACTGAAACTTTTCGTAGGTTATAAAAAAAAATGTGCTAGTTTCCTACAAAAGTAAAAAAAAAGTATTTTATTTTATATCCGACGAAAAATTTCAACGCAGTGGAGTCCAAATCATGTACTGAAGTCATGATAACAGGTTGTATTTCGATGTCCCTGCCACCATCCTTCCTTAGCATCTTTGTTATATAGAATAGAATAGAATAGAATAGAATATTTATTTGCGTAAAACATGGTATATAAGGGTGTTAAATACAAATTGAGGCACAAACATGTTTAGCTAGGACAAAACATAGCATGCAAAATTTTAAAGCAAGTTAAGCATCAAAATCGTATTTTTTATCTATAAATTCTTTTAAACTATAAAAACTACACTCGAGTAACCACTTATGAAATTTAATTTTAAATAGTTTTGTATTTAAAGCTTTGAAATGCCTTGGTATTTTATTATAAATGCACACACACATTGCCAAGCAGTTACTATTGTATTTAGACAGTCTAGGCAAATCATTCAACACCAGTTTATATGGATCTCGTCGGTTCCGAGGATTGACATCATTTGCAGTCTTAAATAGTTGCTTATTTTTCATAACAAACACACATATTTCGTATATGTAAAGCGATGGTAACGGTAACAAACCAAGTTTTTTAAATATTGGTCGACATGAGTCGTCGGGCTTAAGTCCACAAATTGCTCTCATGCATTTTTTTTGAGCGATGAATGCTCTTTGGAAGTCAGTGCTGTTACCCCACATTATTAGTCCATAACGTAACAACGATTCGACGTACGCGTGGTATGACATTACAGCAGTTTTTATATTAGTTACATTTTTTACTTGTTTTAGTGCATAAACAAATTTATTAATTTTAGTGCTAACATTGTCTATGTGCTCTTTCCAGTTAATGTTTTTATCTATTATTACACCTAAAAATCTGGTACGCGTTACTTCATTGATTTTATTAATATTTAGTTTAATGTCATATTTGGAATTATTTGATCGATTAAATTGTATGTAAACGGATTTGTCAAAATTTATCATCAAATGGTTAATGTCAAGCCAATGCAATAATTTGTCAATTGTATTATTAATGTCAAGTTCATGTTCTGAAATGGTATTTAGTTTTTTATTAGATGTCACTATAATAGAAATATCGTCAGCAAATAATACGCATTTATGGTTAGTTATTTTTATAATGTCATTTATATAAATTAGGAATAATATTGGGCCTAGCACACTTCCCTGTGGAACGCCATATTTATTATATTTATATTCCGATGAATAGGATATTATTACATTGTTTTCATTTTTTTTATTGATGATGACACATTGTTTTCTATTGCTTAAATAGGACGACAGCCACTGAAGTGCCGGTCCTCTAATACCAACAGCTTCCAATTTTTGTAGCAACATATCATGTGACACCAGATCGAAGGCTTTCGATAGATCAAAAAAAAGGCCCGTAGTTATATAATTATTATTAATATTTGAAAGTATAGTTTGCATGAGGGAAAAAATAGCTAACGATGTGGACTTGTTCTTTTGGAATCCAAACTGCTGTTCACTTATTAAATTAAATTTATTGCAAAAGTCAGTTAACCTTTTAAACATACATTTTTCAAAAATTTTAGACAGTATGGGTATAAGGGTTATAGGTCGGTAATTGTTGATGTCACATTTATCTCCCTTCTTGAATAAGGGCTTAATTAAAAACAGTTTTAATTTTTCAGTTTTAATTTTTCAAGGAACTTTAAACTTTTTTTAACTTTTATAAGGAACTTTAGTGCAAAACATGCCCAAGCCATGGGTTTTAGATCCACCGGTTCCAATCCAGAAGGTTCACAGATTAAACAAACTCTTTAGCTTTATTATTAGCATAGATTTTAAATTCTCTGTTCCTTCATCTATCTGGTACTTATCATCTATATTCAAGGCAAGGGTGACCACAGACGTCAAAGCATTTTCCTTCCACAATAATGCATTTCCATAACATTATAAAGGAACATAATAAACGTTGGTGTACAACACACACTTCCTTTTCACATGCCCCAGAGCTGGGTAACAAAGAATTATATTATAATCCCAAACTCTTTTATACTTAATCCGGAAAAAAATCCCTAACATTATGTATGGGTTCTGTAAACAATATTAGGTACTTATACTGCCCAGACGAGTCGGATTCGACAATTGACCTCTTTTAAAATTAAATCAGAATGCTAAAATTAACAAGAAAACTGGCCTAAAAGTGCCAGAAATATTTAAATGGCCTATCAAAACTTTTTCATGTCAATTCTATTGCCGTAATAAAACCGTGTCATTTTGAAGGATTTGTAACTTCATTTATCAGCAGAAAGTTGATAAATGAAGTTAGAAATCCTTGTATTTCATGGGCATTTAAATATTTAGTCAGTAGAATGTAAACATAAAAGTCGAGAGTTGTCGTGGAACATTCTGTTGGGGCGAAATTCCTTTTGCTTTTACACGCTTGGCGAATGAGACCAAGATCGAAACCCCACACGGCAAAAAACGCCAAAAAATCACGTTTCTTGTATAAATCCCCCTTTAATTTTGAACTTGATTTGATTTTTAATATTTCTTGTTATAGTGGCAAAAGAAATACACACTTTGTGAAAATTTTAACTGTCTACCTTATACGGTTCATGAGGTACAGCCCGCTGACAGACAGACGGGACGGACGTACGGATGAACAGACGGATAGACGGATTGAAGGACGTACGGATGGAAGGACAGCAGAGGCTTAGAGTAATAGTGGCCCCTTTGGATACGAATGCCTAAAAAGTGTAGTATTTTGATCGCGCCACGAGACTAGTTTCGTGCAATAAGGCGTTCCTTATTGCACGAAAGTAGTCTCGTGGCGCGATCAAAATACTACACTTTTTAGTTAAAAAGTGGAACAACGTTTTGTTCCACTTTTTAACTACGAGAAAGGCAATCGATTCTTACACATTTAGGCCTGAGTTCTACTCACTAAAGCCACGGTTTCCTATAAGAACGGTCACCACCACCCACGTAACGTCCGCAATTTACCGGTGAATGACGTTACTAAAACGTTATTTATAAAAGTAAGTTGGTTTTCTTAGAGAGCGTTTTTGTCACCGTAAAGTCAAACCCCGCTGCGCAAGATTTCAATCGCTAGATTGGCCCTCATCGTACTAAGTCAAGCGAAAAGGTGTCCATACTGAGAAGAATGAGCTCACATATATACTTGCCACTCGGTAGGACTGGGTGTGTCACACTTTCGTGCTCGAGATAATATCATCTGCCTAGCCTTTTCCCAACTATGTTGGGGTCGGCTTCCAGTCTAACCGGATGCAGCTGAATACCAGTATTTTACATGGAGCGACTGCCTATCTGACCTCCACAACCCAGTTACTGGGTAATACGATACCCCTTGGTAAGACTGGTTGTCAGACTTTCGGGCTTCTGACCACCCGTAACGACTGTCAAAGATCCACGAATGACAGCCAGGACCAACGGCTTAACGTGCTTTCCGAGGCACGGAGGGGTCTCGGTATGTAAAGATGGTCACCCATCCACAGACTAACCGCGGCAAGCGTAGCTTAACCTGATCGATCGACCTGTGCGGCTGTTATTATTTAGCCACGGGCCCCTCGTGCTCGAGATAATAAATACCCTTAAATTAATTCAAGATCCTATAATTAGCCCATAATGTTCCCATTGCTGGGACACATGCCTCCTCTTTGTGAGAGAGAGTGGGCCGAAATCCACCACGCGGGCCCAGTACGGGTTAGTTGGTGGTTGTCTTTGAATGATTGGTTCTAGGATATGCGGGTTTCGAAACGATAAGGGAAAACCTTTTACCGTTTTTAAGAGCAATGATGATGAAATAATTTACACAAAGTAATGCGCCTGTGAGGGTTCGAACCAACGACCTTTCATAATTCGCAGCCATTACCACTGGGGCACCACTGCTCTTATTCCGCTTGTCCGTTTTTCTCCCAGAAAACGGACCATTATTATTCTCTCTTTTGTACGAGTTGGAAACCGCTCCAGCATCCGGTACATGTAAATACTTCCATTGTAACATAAACAACACCGAAGTCCAGTGAAAAATACAATCCGTTATCCGGTGAACAAAACGGACGTGTACTAATTTGGCTTCAGTCATACGTAAGTAGTATTTTCCACGAAAAATTCTTACAATGAATACTATGTCTACATTAAGTACACACGACGACAATATCAAGCTATAAATTTCCAGTTTTAGCAGACCTCATATTGTATAGGCTTTTGTTTAATGCGAAGACAGCTTACACTAGAAATGCTTTACTAAGTCGCCGTGCGTACCTGATATAACAAAACTTTGTCAAGATAAGGAAAAATAATATTTTGCCGCTTAGTTTTATTTAGAATGGAACAAAATTTATTGCCGTCATTACTTGTTATTGAATCACTGTCACAGCCACTTAGCTACTGAAAAATAAACTAAAAATAAAACTGCTTTCCTAATATCTTTTTTAAAATTCCGTAAAAGAAACTACGATCCAATGCTCTTTTGTGCTTCAGCCGATGTCCACTCACAGTCAATTATTGGATGTGCTCTTTGAAAGATAAAGGCCGAGAAGTTTGAAAGCCTTTGTACAAAATATTTTAGTCTTTACTTTTGTGAGAAAAGCGATTTCATGTTGACAATAGTTTGAAAGGCGTAGGATTTTGGTTGTTAAAGTCCCTTGAACTTTGTTCATTAAAATGAAGGGTTCATTATTACTCTCTTTTTAACCGACTTCTAAAAAGGAGGAGGTTATATGTTCGACTTTGTTTTTTTTTTATATTTTTAAATGTACGAGTATGTTCACCGATTTTTCCGACAATTGTGGACCGATTGCCCAGTGGTATCTGCCGCGACTTACGAGTTGTAGTTCGTAAGTTCGAACCTAGACAGTCGCTTTACTTTGCGTAAATTATTTCATCACCACTGCTCTCAAAACGGTGAAGGAAAACATCGTGAGGAAACCGGCATGTCCTAGAACCAAAAATTCGAAGACATGTGACATCTACCAACCCGCACTGGGCTAGCGGGGTGGATTACGGCCCACCCCCTTACTACGATTGTACAGAAAGGCCTGCGCCTGGTGACGGGGTCCATCACGGGACTTGACGGGGCATTGCTCGCTAAACAAACACTTCCACACAATAGGCATAACGGACAGCCCCCTGTACAGAGCTTGCATGGAGGCCGATGAAACCATTGCGCATGTGCTCTTTGAGTGCACTGGCGTCACCCAGATTAGGTCAGGAACCCTTGGGACACCGAGATCGGATACAGATGTTCTCAACAGACCAGGAGAATTAATCAGCTTCTGGGGAGAGGTGGGCTGGTTGGAATAACCACCGACGGCCATGGCCCACGCACAATGGTCCATTGAAGGACTAAGTGCTGAAACCAAACCCATAACATAGAAAAAACGGCCCACCCGGCCGATCCCCTCACCGAGAGGAGGCTTGTATTGTTTCCTAGGAGTGGGAATATAATAGGCTAATTATGCTATGCTTATTTATTCGAAAAAGAGGACTATAACGAAGCCTTTAAGTACTAGATCGTTATATCTGAACAGAGTCCGCCAAAACAAGAGTTTTTCCTGGAAGAATACTGCTTTACATATTATTTGTGCTAGTGGATTTAAATGTTGAGGTCATTGTGGTATTGAAGAATTAAGAAATAATTTAAGGGGCCTCGGTTTTCCCCACTAGAATACCTACAGTTGTTGACAAAGATTGAAGAATTATAGCGCATTTTTCCTGTACGGTGATCTTCATAAGTTGTTCTAGTGGAAAAATACAAGGTGATTTCGAAAATATTTAAATTAAATATTTTTTTAAATGCGTTCTTAAAAGGTAAGTATCTTTCATTGTGCATTCACCGTTTATGTACAGGCTGGCAACACATCAAGCTACTACTCGTACAATCTGTCAAATTTCTTTAATAGATTTTCAACTTTATCGCTTAAGCATAAGGTTCAAGATTGATTTGGAAAATTTGACAGTTTCGGGTAGCTTGATGTGCTGGCCTGGCGTCTGTACTTACTAGCTTTTTCCCTTGGTTTCGCCCGCGTGTAGATCGGTAAGTATCCGACGGGAACGTTGTTTTGGGATAAAAACTATCCTATGTGTATAAATTACTAGGTATCTGTGTGCCAAATTTCATCCACATTCGTTCAGAGGTTTTTGCGTGATTGAGTAACAAACATCTAAACATACAAACTTCCACATTTATATATTAGTAGAATAAGTACTCCCTAATCTAAACTAAAGTTAAACTATATAAGAAAAACAGAGGTTATATACATTGGCCCAAAAAAAACTTTATTTTATTTTGTAAAACATGAAACGTTTATTTTCTCTTGACTGTACTTACCTGTCAAAAAGAGTAACCTAGATAAAGTGGATAAGACAGAGATTAAAACAGAAGAAGAACTAGCAGGGGATCGAGGCGGGGGGAGAGGATCAGACCGGAATAAATCGAATAATCTAATGAAAAATGGTACTACCTCATAAATACATCGGCAGCATCAGGGTATCGGTAACAGTTTCAAGGATAGCAATATCTTGGTGACGCAACTGTTATACACCCGTATGGAAACAGTCAGTAAATAGCTAA
This sequence comes from Gortyna flavago, assembly GCA_963669345.1. NCBI lineage: Eukaryota > Metazoa > Arthropoda > Insecta > Lepidoptera > Noctuidae > Gortyna > Gortyna flavago. The sequence goes on from OY770144.1 coordinate 6,001,753, forward strand.
TATCGATTACCGGTATCCTAGCAACAAATTTTCCGAATTATAAAAACATTTTCATAAGTAGAACCTTTATGTGCTAAACAGGCTTTATTTTTATAACCTAAGCGGGTTAATAAACGTATTTATTATATCAGATGAATAGTTACACACCGATTTCTCTCTTTCAGTCGTCAGTAATTTGACTTTCGAAAGAAGAAGACAAAGCGTTGTATAACTATACAGACGCTGTACAACGTTTATTAGTAAGGGGGTTACTTTTCGCTTCCGGATATGTTGACTAAACCACTTTAGTTACTGCAAATAATTTTCTTGAGCAAGCATAGTGATCAATGGTCGTGCCTTATCTATTTGAAATAAAGCCTTTGCCCTACCATAGGACTATAAGAAGCTGGTATAATTACGATGGCAAACTTTCCCCCCCTTTCTAGTTAATTACTCGTATAAGCCTGTAAATAGTTCGGTTTTGTAATTTTAATTAACGCAGAGCTTATGGTAATTAATTAGTCTTATGAGGCAACTTTAAGTTGTCTGCAAGGGCTGGTTTGAAGTGACGCGGGAAAGGCGTTCCTGGAAGGTCTTTGGCGAGGCCTTTGTCCAGCAGCGGGACAGTATAAGCAAAAAAAAAAGATACAAGTACTTATAAGTATCTATTTCTTCATATCGCTGGCACGATTGAATTTCAGAACATGTTGGCCTAAAACTTCGCCACTTCCACGGCGTCCTCGGTGTCAGCAAGAGCTCAATTTATCTGCAAGTTTTGGGATACAGAGGGCAGGATTGTTACTGGTTCCAGGTTTGGTTTAGTTAATTAGTGGTGGAGCAGAGTTTACGACACAGCTCCACATCCACACCTTACTGCCGTTCCGTCAGGTAGCCCCACTTTACCAGATCGGAGTTATACAAGATAAGCTTATATCAATTGCAATAAAAAATAAGATGGCAATTAACCCTGTGAATGCAAACGTTATTCTTAAGTTAACAAGTTTATCTATGAGAAAAACAAGAGGGGCTCGTGGCTAAGTAATAACAGCCGCACGGATTGATCGATCAGGTTAAGCTACGCTTGCCGCGGTTATTCCGTGGATGGGTGACCATCTTTACATATCGAGACCCTTCCGTGTCTCGGAAAGCACGTTAAGCCGTTGGTCGTCAGAAGCCCGAAAGGCTGACAATCACTCTTACCAAGGGGTATCGTGTTACTCAATAACTGGGTTTTGCAGGTCAGACAGGCAGTTGCTTCAAGTAAAATACTGGTATTCTGCTGCATCTGCTTATACTAGATTGGAAGCCGACCCCAACATAGTAGGGAACAGGCTAGGCAGATTGATCGATCTATAAGAAGAATGGTGACCAATAAAATAATCCATTAAATACGCAATATTATTAATATTTTCAATTCATTTTAATATGGCGAAGAATATCAATAAACGCTGACTCATAGAAGTATATACGAGTATGTCCAGACAACTAAAGGAGATCCCTAAAAACGTCACCGATTTCCTTAAAAGAACATTATTCTTAAAACCCTTCAAAGTTGGAAATACCCATATCGCAATAAAACCGACGATGCACTATCATGCGTCATCAAGACCCAGATCAGTCATAAAATATCGCTATCCTTGTCACACGCATACAAACCTCAATCAGCCTTTCTTTTTTACTCGGTAAACCTATTGGATAAGAGTATTTGTTTATATATAAAATGTTTGTGGTCGTTTTATTCATTAGTTTGTTTACGTTCGCCGTGTGAAGTCGGAAATATTAATAAAATATTAATTAAAACTGTGATTGATAGATTTGTTTAAAATCAGTTCAACTTTGTTCTTGTGATTACGTGTTTTAGAAAAAAATAATTTAAAGTGAGTTTCTACAACATTTTAAATACTTATATTTATCTATATTTTCTTGTTTTTTTTGACGAGGTCGTCAACCTCAACCGACCTCTAAGTCAGGTGACTTAGAGGTCAATCTGAAATGAGTTGAAGGCGCATCTGCGCTGCAATACTTTAAGGCCAATTTATATGCTTAGTTCTTTTCTTGGATAAAATATCATAGAAATACAGGGTGGCGGGGACATCGTCCCCAAACTGTAACGATGAATTCAGCACATGATTCTAGACAGCGTAGAAATTTTTGGTCAGTTATAAAAAAAAACCTACCTGTTTAAAATAAAAGTGCAATACCGTCAAACGGGGCGAATATTAATAAAGGGATTTTAACATTGAAATAATATAGTTTGTTGCCAAAAAAATTGCATCTGCTAAACTCCATCTCGGATGAGCAGCTTTTCACTATGTTTTCCACAGAAAACTGTGCATAATTATAATATTATGTATCTCGGGAAGCGTAAACTATAAATCTTTTCAATGATTTTGGTAACAAGCGCCCTTCTGTCAGCTAATGACAACATACTGCATCCATTAATCAATTCCCGACCCCCAAACTACAGGCAAATACCTAGTTTGGGGGCCACTGTCCGATCTGTTCTTGTACAACCTGATCCAGATGGGCGATGCAATGCGACGGGGTGGGTCGGAGGAGCTACAAATTTAACGCGGACGAAATCACGGGCAGAAGCTAGTATATAGATACATTTTGAATTTTAAAACCTTTCCACTTTGTTCCTACAACCACGGAAATATAGCGATAAAATAGACACTCCGGTTAATTTTGAATCTGTATTCTGGTTGTCTACCCTCTCTCTAAGCACGATATCCGTAGGTTTGACATTAACTACTCCGTCTCACCTACGGATAAAAGATTACTACGGGGCCCAGTCTAAGAATGAATGACTGCAACACGACTTGACAGTTGTCCTTACTCCTGAATTCCCGACGTGTCTTTGCCCGTCCGAAAAAGTTAGTTGATCCGGAGTAGGGTATATCGTATGTTCTTCCTTTGACGGACTTAGAGAGTACACCACCAGAACCTTAATCACTTAACAAAACATGTCATAATAAATTCTCTAACAAGTTTCCATTTTCCTTAATGCTTATAACAGTCACGGTAATATCATCTATACAGTAGATATTCTAACTTCAGACAGTATCTTATATGCAATGACATGAATATTTACTTTGTAAAGTTTTTTATTTTAATTTTAATTATTGTGAATGTGAGGACTATGTGGACCATTTTTTTCTGTTTTCCTTCTTAGTTAGTTTTAATCATGATCTGGCAGTTTGAGTCATTTACGCGGCCTACCCAGATGTCCTTTCTTTGGTATTGTTCATCAAATCGTTGAGCTCCTCAAGTTCTGAGTTGAGCTGCACGATTTTTGACAAATGGGTGCACTGACTGGACAGGTTCGCTCAATCAGTGTGGTTCTTTCCTCAAAGGACCATTTCAGACACCAATCTACATGGCCTTCACAAGATCTGACCAAGGTTTTGTCTGGAATTTAAAAGAGACTGTGACCTCTGAGTTTCTTCTAGGAATAGTCAGATAAGAAACGCCGACCTCAACAACGCGCCTCGAGTTCGGTTTACACTCGGTAAACAAACAGTCTCGAATTCTCCGCAGTGACGATCGAACCCCGGACGGTGTGATGGTTTTTGTAAGCAGTAAGCGTGCGATTGTGACAAATATTCATTAAATTAAGTATAAGTACTTACTTAGTATGGCAAAGAGCAATTATTTCTAGAACAGGGCCGAGTCGCAATACTGTAATAGATGATATTACCGTGTACCAGTTGTTTCTACTGCCTCTTATCGCTGTGACACGAGGGTCAGAGGTCAGGTTTGTTATCAGTTTGTGGTTTTATTGTGGTCAACAGACCTTGCTAAACCTACTGTTATAGGAAGTCTATATAGTTTAGGTATTTCATTCTCCGTATTCATATACCTACCAGGGTTATTTTTTGTATTTATAAACCGCATTTCACATGTGTGTTTAGTGTTGGAAAGAAAGTCTTGGTAAAGCTCTTGTGTAATTAATTTGGTTATCGAAATGACGTCATTTCACCGCGGTCGCTAAAATTACAATTAAAATCGTAAATAAATAATCATGAAGGTATATTTTATCACCTTTGCCTAGGCTAGGCTTAAGGCTAGTCCTTCCCAATCATCGTAGATTCGGTTCCTAAAAAAAAAAAAAAATATTAACGAATGTTTCTCAAATATTAACGATAACTTACTAATTATAAAAGTAAACTTGTGATGATGCGAAGTCTGTTCAGAAGTAATTCGTAGCAGTGTGCAATTACGGTATGATGGGACTGCCATTATTGCGGTTATAAAAGTGGGGCATTCCTCGAAACGCACCAACTTTGAAACGCACCAAAATAAAACGTCTATCGATATCATTTATTACGAATCCCTCATGCTCTTCTCTATGTTTCATCGTTGATGCATTTTGAGGAATAAAATTAGTATACGTAGGCTAGTAATAATATTTCTATGGTATACCTAATATTTTTATTTTTATTAAGTACCTACTTAACTTTTTATTTTGAGGAATACTTTTGGTGCGTTTCAAAGTTGGTGCGTTTCGAGTAATACCCCATAAAAAGAGGTCCCTACTTAATTTAATAAATAATTTAAAAAAGTAAACTTTATTTACAAAATTTTTGCTCCTTTCAGTACTCCACAATGAAGACCATCGTAGTATTCTCAGCCGTCCTCATCAGCTGCCTTGCCCAAAGATCACCGTACGCAGGCAGGCTACCCATAGGATTCCCCTATGTCCCACCCAGCACCACTACTCCGGACAATTCAGGACTAGGAAACAGGTAATTATCTTATACCTACTGAAAATAGTCGTTTAGGTATTTTTTACTGTATAAATTCAATATTTTCATCCAACCAATTTTTTACCGAAAAAAAGGAGGAGGCTCTCAAGTCGATGCGTATATAAACTTTTGTCTATAAATCTATTGGATGTATCTCATCATATCTTTGTATTAGTGTATTCAACTGTTGATGAGCCAATTTTTTTTTTGTGTCATATATATTCTAAAGTGAAAACGACGATATGGAGAACTACATTATTTAAATAACCAAAAGAACATGATAGAGTGATTAGGCTTTCGTCAGTAGTGGACCAACGTGGGCTGCTGACATAAAAAGTACTTTACTTTTGAATACTATTTAAAAAATTTAAATCACTCTTGACACCATTTTAAAAACTAAAATCAAAATGTTAAAATTCCAGATTCGGAGATGAAATGGGCACCGCAACTACAATCAGGCTCCCTCTAGAAGCCCTCGGTGATGTGGAACTTGTTCAGAGGCTGAGCAAGTTGCCTATTGACCAGCAACCTTTCTGGCTTATCAACTGGAAGGCCCTAGAAGCAAATAGGAACAGCCCACAGTCTTATCCACAAAGAGGCAACAATTTTGTCGATAATAACAGTAACTCCATTCAGTTCCAAAGATAAAATAAAACGAAGAACTTTTAAGTTAAGAATTTTAAAAACAAAACGTAAGACTGTCGAAATTTAAACAGAACGAGACTACATCACAGGATATTAAAGCATGATGCCCATTTTGGTACCCCCCTCCTAATAGTCATGTGGCATACGTACTTGAATAGCACTTTCTGAATAGAAGGTACTATGGCGCCTTATTCTTTCCTTCAGAGTTATACTGTACCAAACATGCCAGTTTTAGCAATAAACACAATTACTAGGTATGAGAAAAGTTTTTTGCAATTTATTTTCTAGTACTCTAACTTCAGTTTGCCCAGAAGAGTATTTGAATCCTTATGCAAAACTGCATCGATTAGCATCATAAAAATAAAATGGAAGGATTAACGTTTTTCTAGCTGACTGAACCATTTTTCCAAAATCGGTTAATGTAGTTAGCAATTACTTAAGAAGTTAAAGACTGTCTCCTACGAACGTTTTTCTGTAGAAACAACGATTAAAGTAGCTTCCCTTACTACCTCGTCTCAATTTGCACCCTGTGATTCTCCAATTGGACAAAGAATCAAAACAAAGACCCTTAGAAGTCTTGTTAATACCTTTCTAATGCTATTTTAATTATTCCTATTGGAGCGGGTAACAGCTTCCATACATTTCGTGGCATCATCCTTTAATTTTATTGAATATTTGGATCGTTACGAACCACAAATGTATTTAAAATCACATTCATTACATACCTACTACATTGTTAATTAATATTTCGTCACAAAAGTATTAATTACTTATTGGAATCCATTAACGTTTATCATCATAGGGCCGGTTGTTTCAAACGGTTGGTTAACGTAACATTTTTACGTCAAATAATAACGATGCCATGCCATACTCGTTACTATTTGAAGTACGGCAAGGCTATAATTTTGCAATTGTAATTGCAAACAACGCTTTTTTTTTGATTTGACGATTGTTAGCCCATAGTCTTTACATGTTAAAAAAGACTGATATTTAGAACAAGTTGAATACATTATTTATGTAGGTACTAATTAAAAAATGTTCTCACTATGTTATTATTTTTAAATCGATAATGTAAGTAATAAATAGTATGTACATCAAATTAAAACAACTATAAGTTAAGTATAAAACTTGAATTTTATTTGCCAACTCATAATCAACAAGACAATAACAAGTAATAACAACACGAAATAGGTAGGTACTGCCTATGGTACAGCATAATAGCATAATCAGCCTATACCGTTCCCACTGCTGGGACACAGGCCTCCCTCTTTGTGAGAGGGAGTGGCCCGTAATCCAGCACGTTTAGTCCACTCTCGATGCCTCGACCCCTAAAAAAATATTTGTTTGTTTGCACGCGGGCCCAGTACGGGTTGGTGACGTTTGGTTGATGGCACATGTCTTTGAATTTTTGGTCCTAGGACATGCCGGTTTCCTCACGATACTTTCATTCATTGTTTTGAGAGCAGTGGTGATGAAATTAAATACACAAAGTAAAGTGCCTTTGCCTTAAAACTCACGACATACACAACTCGCATTTTATTATAATAACTAACTAATAATAATAATAACGTGGTGTGCAGCTGTGTGTACATAAAAAAAAAAACATCGCTTTTAGCGATAAGATCGCCCATTGTGCCACCGCTTATAATTTCTACATTTATATCTGTAATATTTATGGTGTACATAATAAAGACTATTGTATTATATTCACCATGTGGGTCAAGCGAACATAGTGTTAAATAATTAGGTATTAAGACATTCTGTAAAGTAGTTCAGACTTAGTAATTTGTGCCCAACAAATCCATCATTATATAACATACTAGCTGCGCCCCGCGGTTTCACCCGCGTAAGTTTCGATTTAGGGGTATGAAAAATAGATGTTGGCCGATTCTCATAGATACCGGATAAGCACAAAAAAAATCATCAAAATCGGTCAAGCCGTTTCGGAGGAGTATGGCAACGAAAACTGTGACACGAGAATTTTATATATTAGATTATGTAATATAACATATGTTTTAGGCTTGTTTCATACGTACCACAACCTCACCACAACCAAACAACAACACGTGGGCAGGCGCTAATTTGTATGAAAATTAATAGTTAAATTCACACGGACCACATTTTGCCGTCGTTATCGACCGCGTGTGTGATACCGACCACACCGCAGCCACTTCACAACTACAACGCAACCACCAGCGACACCGCGAACTAGCGGCAGGCCACATCGTAAACACAACGTTAACATAAAATTTTGTAGGTAACACAACCGTAAGAAGCCGCAGCGACACTATTCACACGTAACCACAGCTTGACCACATTTTGTCGTTGTGATGTGGTGTGGTTGTGGTACGTGTGAATGGGCCCTTAGTGAGACACTCGTAGACGGTTGCAGTTGCCTCAGCCATACGCGTGCCGCTCGTGTGCATGCACACTTCCCTTTGCCCTTTTCTTCATTAATTTAATACATATAAAAGTAAATAGTGTGTCAACCAATCTTTAAATTATGAATTTTTTTTTATGGGCCCTATCTTGACCTCGATCACTCCTGATGGAAAGCGATGGATGAGGTTTATGATGGAACAAGCGTACAGCGAACCAGTTAGCCCTATCACCAAGGGAAGAATTGGACAGTTAAATAAGGTGTTGGGTGTGACTGTCCAGGATGCACCGAGCGCTCGGTTCAGTTGAGTAACTGGCGGAACAGAGGAGGAGGCTTCTTCATACATCCATGCATGGTTCATGTACCTATTTATTTAGTTTAGTGGTCACAAGCACTACTGCTGAGCATGATGTAAGTTCGATTCCCGGGTCGGGCGAAGTGTATTTCGGTTTTTCCATCTGTAGTGTCTCAGTAGCAAGAGTGCTTGGTTGATGGTGCCTGGTTGATGGCAATAGGCTTGCCCCCTATTACATGGGACTTGAACATAACTGTCGAAATGTGAGTGTACTATACAGATACCTCTGCTTAATCTTTCGGGAAACACAGACGTTATGCCATGTTATTTCCTGAAGAATTCTCGAGTTTTCACATTTCATGAAGACTTATTACCGCAATGTCCCAAGTACAGCCTTATTAAGAGGAAATGCGGTCAGAGAGACTTTCAAAAAGCTCTAGCCTATTTTCTCCTTTATTATTGGATCAACTTAAAAGATATTTCATAAACAGATGAAGGATATATACTGTGTCCCTATGTTTTTATTTTTTCATTAATAGTAGTCAAATTTGTATCCAGGCCTTTGTTGATAGCGGCAATTTTGAGCATTTTTTGAGGGTCTAGTGCTTATTAAAATAATGTATCATCAAAAGGGAAAACATAGGGACACAGTAGTTTATGATATATCTTTTAAATTGGTCCAATATTGGAGGAGAAAATAGGCGAGAGCCAAACCTCGAATTATGACTTTTTACTTAGGCTTTTTCAAAAAGTCGCTCCGACCGCATTTCTTCTTAAATGAAACTCGTTTCGTAACAAACCCTTCTATTTACAGCAGTGCTAATGATTGAATAAATTATTCGCCCTATTCGCTTTAATGGTCGTTCACAGTTTGTATTTGGGCCATATTTCCTGAACTTCAGCATTAAAGTGCCTTAATTGTTTGACAACGCAAAATTATTTTAAAATAATTAATGTGCTTAATTAATTCTGCTTTGCGTTTTTGTTAAGTGTTCGTTATTGTTGCAAGTTTACTTTTTACTTTTCTTGTTTACATAAGTATACCTGTGAGAGCAGTGGTGACCTAGTGGAATCGACCGCGGCTTACGAGTTGTAGGTTCGAACCCTGACAGGCGCTTTATTTTGTGTAAAGTAGATATTAATTATTTTTTGCCATAACAGAATACCAGCGTTGCGACATTTATTTTTTAAATGTCGCAGCATCAAGTTGAGATAGGAGCCTTTTGGCCTCGTATAGGACTTTCTGTTTAATTTTTTTTTTAACTTTTTTTAATTACCTAAGTAATTAGTTTAGTTTGTGATCTTCCTGTATGAATCGCAATTAATACTTTTTTCATTTTTATCTTTCAACACTACTGCTCTCAAAACGGTGAAGGAAAATATCGTGAGGAAACCGGTATGTCCTAGAACCAAAAAACCGAAGTCATGTGACATCTACCAACCCGCACTGGGCCCTCGTGGTGGATTACGGTCCACTCCCTCTCACAGAGCGGAGGCTTGTGTCCCAGCAGTGAGGACATTATAGGCTGATTATGATGTATACTTATACCATTGTCATTGGGTCTCTATACTACTCTTATCTGAAAGCCTATGCTCCAATACTGAATCACAATGACCATAGCAGCATAGCAGAGAAATCGGTTTTCGCAGTAGGTACCAATAATTCTGCTAAATAAAATTGTTTTGCAGAATCATCGGTAAGGCTTTTCAATCAAGACCATTCCAGGATAGCCATTCACAACCTCTCGATACGCTTCCGTACCGTATGGAACATCAGTCAATGTTATCGTAAGAGTCCACTAAACGCTGTGCATAAACCCAAAACCTTCTTCTTTTCTTCCGACAGCTGTTTGCTGTCGGGGGCAGGGCATATCAGGTCGCCGAAATGTGTCATTTTCGATACGATAATGTCGGATATATTATTGTGTGTTGTTTGTGTATTATTTACCTTTAGATTTTTGTGTGGATTCTGTCCGCTAGAAGGTACAGTAGGCTGCATGTTAGTGGCGATAAAATCAGTAGAATATGCTGGCCTCGCATTCTACTGGAACTCCGTACTACGCTAACCCAGCTCAAAGTCAACCCAGTCACTGGGTATACCCCTTGGTTAGACTGGTTGCCAGACTTTCGGGCTTCTGACTACCTCAAACGAATGACCAAAGCCATAACGTGCTATCTAAGGTACAAAGGGGTCTCGATAAGTAATGGATGATGATCACCCATCAACGAACCGAACGCTGCGGCTGTTATCACTTAGCCAAGATCCCACCCGATTATAGTACGCAATAACTTATCTTCTCATAAACCTATGAACCGCCTCGCTCATATCAGAAAGTCATTCATATCAATTCACATGACGTAAGGACCAATAAATACGGTCAATTTGTGAAAAATATGTCTATCGTTGGACTTAAGGAGAAAATATCCCCGAAGTGACATTTATCTAACGCAAAGGTGCGTAAAAAAACACGAATTTTCCGTAAAAATATTTCAAAGTGCCGTAAAATACTCTTGGCTTTTTTTATTGCAACATCCTGTACCGTAATGAAAAATTTTGCGACCAATGGTTTTACTTTGGAGTAGATTGGCACATTTATATATGTGCTCAATGATTCTTGTATTGAATTTTTATTCCAATGATATAAAAGTATATGATGTTGATAAAATGTATTAGGACTCTGTGTAACCTTTTTTTTCAACCGTAGCGCGTCGTATTAAAAAATCTTATGAAGCAATGCTAGCGCGTGGGACTAAAAATCTTCAGAAACAATGGTAGTGCTTTGGAATAAAATAAGTTCAGGAGCAATGGGCTACCATTGCTCCTGAACTACACGCTAGTGTGGGACAAAAAAAACTTCAGAAGCAATGGTAGCGTGTGGGACTAAAATACTTTAGAAGCAATGGTAGCGTGTGTGACTAAAATACTTTAGAAGCAATGGTAGCGTGTGGGACTAAAATACTTTAGAAGCAATGGTAGCGTGTGGGACTAAAATACTTTAGAAGCAATGGTAGCGTGTGGGACTAAAATACTTGAGAAGCAATGGTAGCGTGTAGGACTAAAATACTTGAGAAGCAATGGGCAGCAGTTTTATAAGAGTATTTATTATCCGATAGGAAAAGAAAACGGGCATAAATATCTGCCTTTAACAAGGGGTTACTATGATAACCAATTCGTTTGCCAATCATTCCAATATCAATAGGTAGAATCTTTATAATGAACAGCGGTCCATTTAGAGTCCAGTACAGAATAAGAGGTAGGTAATGAATAGATAGTAGGCAGCAAATTCTGTACATTGGATAATGTGATCATTGATCATGCTCTATATATTCAGTAGTTCAGTACCTACTATGTTCAGTGATGTCAGAAAAATAAAGATAAGCCATTTAATAGGGGGCGATCCCATTGCCATCAATCGGGCACAAGTCCAGACACTGCTCCTACTGAGATGGAAAAACACTGTCGGAATAACACTACCGGACCTAGGCTTCACGCTCAGCAGCAGTTCTCGCCACCATTAGACCAATGAGGCAGTAAGCGAAAAAACATCAACAATACGATCAAAGACCGTTAAGGTGGAACTAGTCGCGAGCTCGAACTCACTGGTGCCCATGGCCAAAAAGCACGCTGTCTCATCTGACTTTGTGTCCGACAGAGATAGTATCAGTGATGAGCAGTAAGACGCTAGTCTACACGCACAACGTCTAGTGCTCACACACAGAAACACCGTTCCGAACTGACAGGCACGTAAAAAATTCTAAAAGTGCTTTGGAAAATCGAGTTTTATGAAAAAATCAAAGCATAAATTTTAATAACGATATCATGTTTAGTTGTATATATAGTGTGTATGTATTTACAAAAAAAATGCATATAAGTAGTTTATCAGCCATCTCGTTTCCATGACACAAGCATTAGGTTGCTTAGCTTGGGACTATACGGCGTTGTGTGAAATGTCCAAGGATATTATTATTATTATTAATAATAGTCTCCCGAAATTTTTATGTAAAAACTGTCGACTAGTGGCACCTTAATATTCTCATCATTCTTAATGAGATTTCGATAATCCTACAAATAATTCGCTCATTATCACTGAATATTATGTAACAGCCGTTTCGCGTTCGTACAGTATTCTGGGTGCATTCAATACACTTCATTAATCACTTGATTATCAACTGTACGAAATGTATATTCGATTAATTATCTTCTGGCGCGTCCTTTTCATCGAAATGATAAAATGTTGCAATAATAAGACTAATTAATTGATGCTTCACTTGTTTGAAATTAAAATAACTACTTTTAAGTAGTATCTAGGTATAATTTGCTACTTTGGTGTGGCGAGACGGGTGTCGCACGCGGCGGCGTCTTTGAATCGATTTGATTTTCCCATCACTAATTAGTGCTTGTGACGTCATAGTTGATAATTTAAAAAATGGCACGCTTGGTTTTTAGCAACGTTATTAACTAATTATAACGTTGTTAAATTGAAGAGTACAACTGTGACGTAGCATGACAACTGAATAGACTGGTATTACCTACGTTTAGTCGGTTAACCACGCCACGTGGTTTTTTTGTTTACCTTTATTTAATTACCGAAACAAATGGAGTATAGGTCTATTTATATCTGTGGAAGAAAGCTTCTCTGTAGGTATTACTATGAGAGTATGACTATTGTTCTAAGCACATAACCATACATTAACAAATAGTTTAAATAACATAATCGGCCTATAATGTTCCCACTGCTGGGACACAGGCCTCCTCTCTGTAAGAGGGAGTGGGCTATAATCCACCACGCGTGCCCAGTGCGAGTTGTCACATGTCTTAAAATTTTTGGTTCTAGTAATAAATACATAGTTTCGTTTCTAGTATCTAATCAATTTTAAAATTATTTTGTGTGTCCCTCTCACAGAGAGGAGGCCAGTGTCCCAGCAGTGGGAACATTATAGGCTAATTATGTTTTTATGTTATGTATTTGTGTGTCGGAGTTTACTTCTGTTTGGCAATTTTTTTTTCCTATATTATTTTTCTTTTGAATGGTTTATTCAAGCCATTAAAGAAGACAACTGTGTTTTTGGGTACTTGTATCGCTCTATACTCATAAACCTATTACGGAAATCCTGCAATGTCACTTCAAACTAAATGATTCCACTTCACAGTGCCTGTTAAAAATTTAACAACGCATTTAATATTCTGTGTTCTCTTAAAGGCGACCAGGCGTAAGCATAATTATTAAAACATGCGATAATAAAGACACTACTAGCTCAGGAAATATTACCAACACGACAGATTCCAGTATCTGGGTCGGTAGAGCTCGTGGCTATTTATCAACCTCACGAATTGATCACTGAAGATTAAGCTTCGGTGGCCGCGATCGGTCTGTGAATGGGTGACCATTAGGTCCATAGATCATTAGTGGAGAGAAAAAGTGTGAAGCCAGGCACTATAAGCATAACAAGCAAAAAAATTACGCAGTGGGAGCTGATAGATAAGTAGACTTTTGTGCAAATGAGCCAAATGGGTGAAATTTAATTTTAGTTGGCTCCGGTGTATTTTTATTTATTCTGCTTTTTTTATTATCTGAATATTTTTATTAAACTTAAACTCCTTTATTTATAACCGTTACCTACTTAAAGTAAAGACACGTGTGAACGTCAAAAATGTACAGTTAAACAGACGCTAATCAATACCTACCTAACTTTAAGTAACGTTTATTATATTTATTATACTTATACAACGCTTCAAAAAGGAGGCTTTATTTTCTTATTTTTATTGTTAATTTCTTTGCAACTTAATCTCTAAATGCTTTAGTGAACAGTCATCTGGTTTATTAATTGAAGAAGTAGGGATAGCGTTCATTCAGAATAGCGTGATTCGGGATAGCGTTCATTCGGGATAGAGTAATTCGGGATAGCGTTCATTCGGGATAAAGTGATTCGGGATTTCAAGTTTCGGAATAATGTATAAAACTCATAATTATTATTATACCTAGTGTTTAGAAATACTAGAAATAAAATCCCGATAACATTACCTATGTACAGTTCCTTCCTAGTTTTTACGCAGTTAATAGTAAATAGCTAAACTCTCGGAATTTTAGACTCGGTACTGTAAGTCACCCAATGGGCAATGAAGAGGGCTATGCTTGGAGTTTCCACGATCGAATCACAACTGAAGATATCCGTAGGAGAACCAAGGTAACCGACATAGCCCGAAGAATTGATAAACTTAGGTGGCAGTGGGCAGGGTACATTGCTCACAGAACAGATGGCCGATAGGGCCGAAAAGTTTTGGAGTGGCGACCGCGTACCGGATAAAGTAGCCACAGAAGGCCTCCCACAAAGTGGACCGATGACCTTGGTGAAGACCGTTGGATGCAAGAAGCACAGAACCGGTTGAAGTGGCGGTGCTTGAGGCCTTTGTCCAGCAGTGGACGTTTTTCCTCTGAAATGATGATGCAGAATCAATTCCGTTTTGTAGTGTTTATAGTTTCTAACTAACTTTGCTCTCTCCTCCAAATTCCTTACTATTGTCGTGTTAGTTCACAAAGTCTGGTGATCCAAGTAACCAAGTTATAACGAACATTGGACTCCTTAATGAATGTTCCTATACTTGGGCAAAGACTAAGAAAATTGTGGAGAAGTGAAACTCATATGGACAGTTCAGCCGAGGTATTCTGTCTCACCGTGATTATTTGGGTGAAGTGAGTTGAAAGTGAGCTGTCATTAGTGTCAATCCCTAGCATCAGATGGAATGACAGCTCACTTCACCTAACTTCTTACGGTGAGATTCCAACAGAATCGACCAGCTGTATAAATGTCACCATGAAAACCTAGGTGAAGTGAGCTATCAAGAGTGTCAATCCCCTAGTATCAGGTGGAATGACAGCTCACTTCACGCTCACTTCACCAAAATTTTCAAGTTGAGATTTTTACAGAATATACCGCCTGTTCTAATAGTGATCAGTAGATGAACAGGATCGACGAAGAGGTTTCAATGTTCTAGCACAGATGTCGCTACGATTATTCTTTAGAGTTACCTAAGTATATAAAAAACAGAAATTTGGCATTTTTGAAACTTTACAACACGAGTTGGACGTGTTTAATATTTTCGCTAGTGTCAATCAATTTAATAGTGTTTATGAAGATTTTTATATGTAAGTAACGTAATGAAACTGTAGATTTTATGTTCTAATAGTTATCTAACTAGAAATACAGTTTGAATATATTATTATAGTTTATTCTATAGGGTTTGGCGTGAGAGGGCCCGTGGCTAAAGGATAACAGCTGCGCAGGTCGATCGATCAGGTTAAGCTACGCTTGGCGCGGTTGATCTGTGGATGGGTGACCATCTTTACATACCGAGACACCTCCGTGCCTCAGAAAGCACGTTAAGCCGTTGGTCCCGGCTGTCATTCGTGGATCTTTGACAGTCGTTACGGGTAGTCAGAAGCCCGAAAGTCTGACAACCAGTCTTACCAAGGGGTATCGTATTAGCCAGTAACTGGGTTTTGGAGGTCAGATAGGCAGTCCAGCTCCATGTAAAATACTGGTATTCAGCTGCATCCGGTTATACTGGAAGCCGACCTCAACGTAGTTGGGAAAAGGCTAGGCAGATGATAATACCTATAGGGTGTGGTGTTTCACTTAGGTACTTCTTCATTTCACTTATCAATGAAAAATTTACCTTAAAGTACCGTAAAGTAAGTAAGACTAGGCGGGTCGTTACAGGCTCTGTACAAATTTCGTTTCTGTCCTTTAAAGAATTAATATATCTCATTCGCTCCTCATAAATTATACACATTCATTTATTAATTTCATTATTATTGTTTGAGAATACAATCAAAATATGCTAGTTTCCATGGCAAACCTTTATAGGAACTAAGTTCGTTATCGCACGTGATAAAAATTCAGCCGTCACATACGTTTATGTCGAGTAGGTAATGAAGTTTTCTATGGGACAGTTGATAATTTTTTCGCGATTACGATATTGGTCCCATGGAGAAAGTTGTTCAGTTTGATTGTCTATACCACACTCTTAAATTTGGCTGGTCTTTGAAACTAAACCCTATACCCTGCTGTGTTTTGTCGATGCGTCGGAGTTCCAGCAGTGCCTTAGGCATCTTCTGGGCATGTTCTGTCCATCGTAGACGTCATTCAGGCGTGATCGAGGTCAAGAGCGGGCCCATTCAGCAATAATAAAAAATAAAAATAAAACATTTTGTTTGTTACATTTGGTTAAAGTTTTATCAGTCCAGCTCTTATTCGCCACGTGTGCAAAGTGTAAGGTACCTACCATCGTTCCAACCGGGTGTCCCACGTTACCTCTCGTTTTTCCTCTAAACACCTGCCTAGTGGCCGCTTGTTCCTTCTCACTCCCAACCCTGTGCTGAACGTTACTTGCGTCCAAAATTTTTAGGCAAATGGAATATATGTAGTAAGTATCTCTTCTTTACATTCATATTCTATGACTACAACTAGCTCTTGTCACCATATTAAAGTTTTCGGAACAGCTCCAAGCGGTGTCAAAGTTACATGCTCTGGAATTGGACTGACACCACTGGATCGGTCGTGTTTCTAGGAACTGTTCAGTGTTTATTACTAATTGTAAACTTTAGACAAATCTTGCCAATGTCTCAATTTATTGGCCCACCAGCTAATATAATACTGACTAGTTTTTTCTTCTAAACAGCTTAGACTTAAATCATAACGTTCTTTTGAAGGGGCTTGTGGCTAAATAATAACAGCCACACGGGTCGATTGATGGTAAAGCTACACTTGCCGAGGCCGGTCCGTAGATAGGTGACCATCCAATACATATCGAGAAAGCACGTTAAACCGTTGGTCCCAGCTGTCATTTGTAGATCTTTAATAGTCGTTACGAGTAGTCAGAAGCCCGAAAGTTTGACAAACAATCTTAGTAAGGGGTAATGTAGTGACTGGATTATGGAGGTCAGTTAGACAGTCGCTCTATGAAAAGTATTCAGCTGCAACCTGATAGACTGAAAGCCGACCCAAACATATTTGGGAAAAGGATGAGGATATCACTTTGCAGTTTTTGGAAAGTTTCCTTCATCGGTTAGAATCAGTTGCAATGACAGTACAACTAGAGATGTCCCTACCCGGTTCTGTGAACAGACACTTGCTTTAACGCCAGCATTCACATATCTTAAATGCGTGTCAAGATGTCGATATCGAGAAAATAGTAGAGTAGAGTTTAACTAGTTCTTAGCTACGAATTCTCAATTCAGAAACGGGTATAAGAATCACTGGCTGTAGTAGAAATCTATTCGCTCAGAAATGTTAGCATTAAGGGGCTAACAGAACCTAAACGCAAAAAAACGCAAGTATTAGAAACAATTAAAGTATATGATCGACTACAGTTAACTAAATCAGAAAATATGTGATATTCTTCAGGATATACGCTAGGTCGATAGTGAGTAGGTCGATAGTGAGTTGAAAACATAATAGAACTAATTTGATACGATAGAAAAAAAATCATGAAGATACCTCCTATATGTATTTCTTTCCTTATTTTTCTTTTCTTTATTTCTTTTTACAATAAAAACCATACTTATACAGGGTGGCAGGGACATCGACGCGCAACCGCTTACCATGGATTCAGTACATGATTCTGGACCCCCCTGCGTTGAAATTTTTCGTCGGCTTTTTCTTAATTTTTACGTTTTTTTCTACAATTTTTTTTATTGTAAATCGTATAAAATCATTATTTCTATCTAACCCAATGAGATTTTTAATAAAAAAATAGTAAATTCACTTATTTCACTTAAAACAGCAATGTAAATAAAACTCGAAAGGGCTACCTGATCAGCTGTTTGCAAAAGTTCATTTGCGAGGTCAACACTGGCTTAGTACCTTGACGCTATTCGTTTTCAAATGCCGACAAAGGGACCGCGGCGGCGGCGGCGCCGGCGCGGCGGCGCGGCGGCGAGCGGTCTCGTCAGAAGCTATGCGACGTATCCCAATGAATCTAACAGACGCGTCACATGAGGCATTTTAATCATCTACATAAATGAATGACCCATTTACTACTTTTATTTTAGTTTCATTATGGGGATAATTATTTTTCTAATGCTTCATCGATTTAAGTAAAGAAGATTTAAAAAAAAAACGTGTAGAAATGTATTGATAGTCACGTAATTTTTCAAACTTTTTTTATTATCAACATTAATTTTAGTTTTGAATGCAATTCAACAATGTAATTTACTGTTTCATAAAAAAATAATACATCCATTTTCGCAATTAATTTCGTGAGTAGGTACCTAGGTACAACTAAATGTGTTTGTACACTCTATCATTTTGTTGATCTGTGTTCGGTGTAGGCACTGTATTCACAGAAAAAATGCAAGTACTAACTGTCGGCAGCAAGTGCGGCAAATTGAAAGAAAGATCAGCTAAGTACATTTCTTTTGATTTCGCCGATTTTATCGGATTTTTGCCAGTTCCTAGATTTCGTTGATCGCAAACGGGCGTGCTGTTTGTCGCGAATTTGTGATCTTAGCGTAGTTTTTAAAATAAAAAGTAATTTTCTTTCTCTGTGTGTGTGTGTCGTGTGTGTTTGAGAGTGACGTTCAAAATGCCTTCCAGACCTGAACAATTCTTCAGGCACCAAACCCGATGGTCGGTAAATGTGTGGGCCGGTATTTATAAAGACCGCGTGATTGGACCCATTTTTCTCCCTGAACGACTAAACGGGCCACGATATCACGTGTTCACGAGTTCCTAAAAACAACTCTCAAGGAAATAATCGAGGAGGTGCCTGTGCTCCAGTTCCGCGAGACATGGTTCCAACACGATGGCGCGCGCGGCGCTCCCCCACACGTGACCCTTCCTGTCCGAAGCTGCCTCACCGTATCTTTTAGAGACCGGTGCATTGGAAGATTCGGTCCACAACCATGGTCAACTCGCTCACCGAACTTGATTCCATTAGATTTTTTTCATTGGGGTTACGTCAAGGATAAGGTGTTTATGACCGAGTGCGATACCGCAGCAGAAATGAGAGATCGCATTGTGAATGTGTTTGCGACGCTGCGTGAAGAGTGTGTCCAGGATCCCACTTTTTTGTCCCGTGTCCACGCTGAAACTGCGCCGCGCTCAGATCTGCGAGCGGGTTGGTGGCGGCCACTTCGAACCCTACCTACCCCCTATCTCATTAGGAATGAGCGAGATTAAGGTAAGTTCATCAATTAAACATTACTGGATCGCTAAGTTCTTATCAAGCATCTTTTTTGTTATCAATCCTCATCGGTATCGCTATTTTATGGGAATAAGCTTATTGTTATCGGTTATCAAGACTAATTAAACATGATTTTATGTGGTAGGTACCTATCAATGTTGTCGTTAGGCGATATTTCGTAGGTACGTTCACGTTCGTCCGGTCGCGGCGGCTGCGGGGCGGGCGGCCGCGCCACAGATTTGTATGTGTGTGTAGGTTAGGCAGCGCGCGCGCGCTCGCCATCCGCGGAGCGTTTTAATCGCGTTGTTTGCAATACATTGCGCGCTCAAAAATGTTAATTTTTTTAACCGGTCATTTCCGAGATGAATGACTTTCGTAATTTAATTTATGGCATCAGGTGTAACCTTTTGACAACGTTTGCGCGTCGATGTCCCTGCCACCCTGTATACATAGAATCATTCTGATTTTTGGTCAGATTATTCTAAAAGCAACATACTAAAACACTAGTGTTTAATTTTTTTAGCCCATACAATAGATTTTTTGTAAATAGATAAATGCTTCATATTTTGCAATAAATTACCAGCGTTGTGTCATCGCGCTTCTCTTTCTTTTCTATGCAGTCTGGCAAAGACCGCGCTTTAGGTCATGTAGGCGCCTTAAATAAGATAATAGTCTGTATTTACAAGTTAACTGTTGTAGTCTACCACAAACTAACTACAATTATTTGTGTCAGCTTGAGCTGGTTGTAACCGGGATGTTGAGTTTTGGTCTGACCGTAATAAACATTCTAAGACTTGGAGAAAATTAGGCGTAAGTTTAGAAGTTGGGAGGATGGCTAGGCTAAATTAAGATTTGTAAATTATGTTTGTAAGTCCTTAAACACATTTAAGCTAGAAGCTTAATAATACCTATTGCAGTATTAACAAATCCTGCATGGTAATTTTGGGTTTAATCCTCCTTCTAAACTCATATTCAACCTTTTTTTGAACCATAGTCTGTCCAGAAATTTCCATCTGAAATCTTTCAAATTACGAATCGTATTTACGTCAGATGGCATTTTTCACGGTAGGCATGGTGACTTTGAAAATAGCCTTGTGACGAGGAACATGTTTTTTTGTGGAATATTAACGCCGAAATTTTATTGTGAATTTGAGTTGGTTGAATTAATTTAATTGCTGTCGCAATTGGTTTTACTCCTCCGTACCTCGTTATCTATAAATTTCAAAACTATTTGTGAACATATTTTTCTTCATTTTTGGTATGTATCATTCTATTCTATTTCTTGGTTACAAGTGATTCTGCTTGCTCCACCGGTACTTATTCCTAAATTTTACTTCAGGATAAGGCCCGAATTATGGGCAAGCCGATTTGATCGATTTTTCACTCTACCCTGACTCTCGAGACGAAGTATAAGCTGTTCGCCAGAAGAGCGCCCGCAGCTAGCTGTTGCAGATCTACTTGCTGTTGAGGATCTGCTACCTGATTATTGTTCTGCTCTATTAATCTACGAGGATCCCGAGAACGGACACGAAGACCCCTTTTTTGGGAACAGATACCTTTTTTAGTCTATTCTCATAGTAGATTGTCTAGATATATTTTCCTATCAAAATTGCGTGAATTTTTATCATTCAAATACGGCGGGTGTGCTATTTTAACTTTTTTTCCCTTGGACCGCGCAAACTTTAAATCTATCTAATATTTTCTTGATTGCAATCACGTCAATGTAACAAAATTCTCACTTTATTTTTGTCTTTACAAAACCCAAAACCTTAAGTATTTCTATTTCATTCATATTCGTATTTATAACCAACGTCACAAGGTATCTTAAAGTAATTTTTTTTCTTAATTTTTTTAATACTAAATTAATGTATTTCGAATTTTTTATATTTACAACAAAATTATACGTAATGGTAGTGAAATTGTGAAGTCACCGCGTTTTATTTCGCTACACTATGTAACTAAATAACAATGAATACCTAATTAATTACTAAAAAAACATTATATCGTAACTAAAACTATTCACAGACTAAAATATAGCTTCGAAAAATTCATCCGCATCGCTGTCGACTGATAATGTACCCAAGAGACTGGCGGCATTATCTCGTTGTATGGCAATGCTTAGCCTCTGGCCAAGGTGAAGTAAAAGCCAGCCCTTGGGTCACGGGAAGTGTCAACCAGCCGTTTCGAAATTTCCTTAAAAAGACCATGAGCTCGGAACCCACCCCAAACGGCTCGAAAATATAATTATCAATAAGGGTATTATACTTACGCCGCTTGAGGTTTTCCGCAGTCGCAGCAGCAACTACAGGCTAGATTATAAGAAAGGATCAGTTTTTTTTTTAAGGAAGAGGTGGAACGGAAAAGGTTTGTTAGTCAATCACGCAAAAACGGCTTAACAGATTTGAATAAAATTTAGCAAACAGATAGTTAATAACGTGAAGGCCAATTCTCGTAATTTAAAACGTTCAAAATCTAATCGCAATGTCATCTCAGCGACAAACAAATGTCAAAAACTTGTCAAAATGTAGGTAGGGAAATTAGAGGCATTTTTTGACAGATTGAGACTGAGATCAGACTGTGAACGTTCTTAAAATTACGAGAATTGCCCCTCTGGAGTATCCAGAGGCTGGGTATCCAGAGCCCCTCGTTAGTAGGTTCTTTTCCGTGGGATAATTTCGATTTTGGGACTTTCCGACCTCCACGTGGGCGATACTGCGGGCAGAAGCTAGTAATACATAGGACAGACGCATCAAGCTACCCGAAACTGTAAAATTTTCCCAATCAACTTTGAACCTTATGCTTTAGCGATAAAGTTGAAAATGTATAAAAGAAATTTGACAGATTGTAGTAGCTTTTTGATGTGCAGGCGTCTGTACCTACATTAAAACTTCTGTCAATGATGTAGATACACTGTTTATATAATGATGATCATGATTTTCTCAGATCCTTATAAACAACAATTTCACCAGTTGCCAAATAAGCAACGAAATGATGCGATTGCAGAAAACAGCGGACGGTAGTTGAACAATATTTGTGAACACACAAACAAGAATTAATACAAATAGCTAGATTAAACGTAATACCTACCTACCAGAGGTAGGCAAAATATTCATCGTTGTGTAATGTTCCCAGAAATCTGCAAATATTGGGTTTGTATACATTTATAGTGTGTTCGTGTTTTCGAGGGCAAATATGCATGGCCCGGTGGCCGGTACCTAATTCACACAAAACTCGTGTTTAGTAGCAAATTGTCAATGCTTGAAGCATTGTGTGGCGTAGATGATGATAATTAAATGATTCTACACTAGCGAGTGAACTTTAAGATTTGTGTGTGTATCTAAGATAATTAATGTGGTATTCAATCTTTAAAATATAATGAAAGAAGAACTACGCGGTTATACAGACAGACAAGGAAAGCGACTTATATGTATGGTCTCAAATGTATGTTTCCAATTGTTGTTGTTTCAAGTTAAACAAACATCAACTTTATTTTAGCGGTAATTAAGTTGATTTCAGAGTGACTATCACTATTTAAAAAATATAAAAATGTTTGAAGTTGTAGCGTAAACTGAACTGTGTAGGAATTAAAGTTATTTTTCCATTAATTCATATTTGTTTCATAAATCGCGAATGCAGATTATATCGCATGCTTAATGGAATACTGACTTAACTCAAAACATACGATTTTTGGGAAAGCGCAAAGAAGATCTCGCAATGAAGACCTATCCTACTTGACGCATAAAATTAAAACTGATTGGAGTTGATTAGATTAATTAATCATGAATGCTTGAATTTTGAACGTACGATTAACTATTGAAAAATCTGACAAAAAAAAACGGAAATAATTACGTACTGCTACTCGCCCCTGCCGCTGAGCCGATTTGGCTATTTTTTGTTTTAAAATGTGTATAATCGAAGTCAAAGCATTTATTTCACTTAGGCACGTAAAAGGCACTTTTGAACGTCAAAAATTACAATAAAATAGAATTGATTCTAGTCGCCCCTTCCAGAAGGTAGTTTTCGTATGGGCAAGAAAGTCCACCGTTATTGATAATAGTTTGAATTAGGTTATTATCGGAAGAAACATTGGAATGCCCAGAAATAGCAAAATTTTAGAAAAATTTAAAGTACATTTTTGTTTGAATTCCACACCATATTGACAGGAAAACGTTTATCGGTTCATCAAGTCTTGAATATCATACAGATATTTATGACGTACAAAAACTTTACCTAAGTCTGAGGCATGCACTGACATGCATTTATTTTCTTGTCGCTTGCACCACAAATAGATAAGTTTATAGATAAACCATCACAAAAAAAAACCAGTCAAGTGTGAGTCGGACTCATGCACCGAAGGCTCCGTACAAAGGAGATGTTTCAAAATGTATGGAGCCTGGGCCAGGTCCTTGTACACTATACAAAAAAATAGGAAAATTCATTTAAAACAGTTCTCAACTGTCCAATTACTTTAAAATGGCTTGTTTTGCTGGTAAACACAAGAAATTACACTTGAAATTGCAACACACAACAAAAACCCGTCATGGCGGTAAACTGTCATTTTGATTGATTAATGACGTTTGACATGTTTATTTCTGTGGAGGAAACCACACAAGAAAGTCGAAGTCCTTACAACACAAGCCGGGTAACAGTCCAAAAACGAAAGCTAGGTAAACAGATGGGAAAGAAACGGTATTAAATCCAAAAAACGAAAACGAGGTTGTTAAAAAGAACTCGAGAAACTCAAAACAAAACGAACACAATCACGACCGACGACAAGACGAAAGTGACTGAAGTGACACTTTTGTGACAGCTAACAGTTCTATTTCTATGATCAATGGTTAATTGTCCTTGTTTTTAAGCACAGAGTAACTAAATCGGTGAGACGCCATGTTGAAAGTCGATAAAAATAATTGATAAGTATCAATTCACTACAAGAACAGTATACATTTAATTGAATTATCTGTATTTTTCCTGAATTCTATGGATTTTTCTCTTTTTTTTGAGTTACTGTACATAGACCTGGCCCATTTTGAAACATCTCCTTTGTAGGTACTTAGGTAAATAGTCTTTTTTTTTGTAATGTAACTATTTAAGGTTTTCTGATTTTTTCCTTCACTAGTGCTACATGGCATTGCTTCTTGCCAAATTTCATGATTCTAGGCACAGATTCTAGGTCAACGGGAAGTACCCTATAGGTTTTCTTTTCGGAACATATTATACGCCCGTATCTTTGGATTGCGTTGACTTAGAAGTTTGATTTTTTCACTTCTTCAAGGGATTTCAGCTTTGAGTATTTTCATCTTAATAATTCCACGCGTTTCTGAGAAAAAGGGTCTGGACTGACGGACACACAGACAGACAACGAAGTGATCTTATAAGGGTTTTTCCTTTAGAGGTACGGAACCCTAAAAAGACAAACACTCAATCCTTTTAGCGCTAAACGAATTTGAAACATCGCGCTGTTTCTACCAATCGTTTGAATATGGCAGAGAGAGACATGTTTTATATAGCGTTAAACGCATAATATAGTGATATGTGTTGCAAGCGGGCCTGAGTTGTATAAATCCAGTATCGTATTCCACACTGTTATATCAAACGTCAAGGCTGTTATCATTCTGTCAACAATTAGTGAGAAATCAACGTTTCATTTTATAGTAGGTTGTCATACACTGACTATAAACAGTCACTTTGCATAAAATTACTACCACATGAATAATTATTACATTAATGGTCGCCAATCTCAGTCTCGTTGAGTCCCTTCACTTCGATTTCTTCCGTATCGTTACAAAGGTGTTAGGGTTCAAGAAACTTAATTATCACAAAATAACTTCTTATGAAGATAAAATATGGAGCCTGGAATATCAATTCTCGCACCATTTTGTTTTATTTTTTTCAAAATGTCGGTTTCGCATTAAACCTATATAAATTGATAGCTGACATCAATACAAACGGAAAATATAAATAATAATCATTAATTAATATAGTAAGCCTGATAGTTTAATGTAATCAAACATCTAAATATGTTTGATTTTGATTAAACTTTCATAATGAATGTTACAACTACAGAATCTTAAAGTCACATTTATTTATCCAAAGGCTTATCACGATTAAACTCATTAAACCCACTGGGTCTCAGCTGGGAAGTATGTCCGTTGTTAATGTGTTCTGCAATAATCTCCTTATTTAAAAAGAAAAAAGGTTGCTTATCCTTTGGCAACTTGGCCAATTGGTTAGCGATACCCCTGTCGCCATTTAACTGTGCTGGTATTATTCCAGTGTCTTGTACGCTGTTCAATGTTTCAGGAGTTACTACATCTGGATAACCAATGTTGTGGAGTCCAGCGTAGAATGGACGTTGACCGAAGCAAGGGACAATGGTCATGATAAAGATAAGGGCTAGTGGTGGCATGATAATCTGAAAAACAAAAGACGGTCTCATAAGGGGTGTGCATTCACGTGTGAAGACGACGCACGTATTATAAAACGGCATGTCCCCATGCATATGGATTTTTCCATCCCTTATTAGGGCTGCAGGGGCGATGAGGGTACACAGATACAGCTCAACGTATCCTGTCGAAGTCCAACGTTTAGTTAAATCGTTGAATTTACGTTTGCTTATTTTAATTACTTTCCGCCCCTTTTTTATTTCAATCGATGACTTTGATCACCGTTGATTGACATTTGGATGGGATACAGCTATTTGAAAACTTAAGAACAAAGATGTTGCACCGACCCCAAATTATTATTGGGATAAAGGCAGGAGAGCCCGTGGGAGCCGTGTGGGAGTGGAGCCGTTGGGGGGGGGGCGTGGCTAAATAATAACAGACGCACAGGTCGATCGGTCAGGTTAAGATACTCTTGCCTTAGTTGGTCTGTGGATGGGTGACCATCTTTACATACCGAGAGCACGTTAAGCCGTTGGTCCCGGCTGTCTATATAGGACATGTACTATATAGGACATGCAGGTTTCCTCACGATGTTTTCCTTCAATGTTGGCACAGCCGTTGGTTCACTTACCGGCCAGGACAGAGTCTTATGAAAAACAAATTCTTCTCTATAGTAATACAATGATTGCTTAAATAATTCTACGATCAATCTACGTTTGTACACCTAGGCGACAATGTCGGCTAATTTAGAAACGATTGAATACCAACATTTATTTCCATTGACGTTTTCAGTTGTAGGCATTTAAAAATTTAAAAGCCCATACATACATACTATAATAATGAATTATAATAAATCCTACTTTATATAAAAAAATCGAATTAAAAGTGGACACAAATAAAACTTGTGGACTAGGTACTTATTTGAAATATAACATAATTATGAAGAAAACGGCCAAGTGCGAGTCGGACTTGCGGACTAAGGGCACACATATTTAGTAATGAGACCATAAAAGTTTACTTTCTTCTTTATTCATCATTCTAGTGGCCTTATCTCAATTTATTTGGGGGTAACTTCTCTATTTTAGTCGCCATCTCGGTAGTCACTCCATTTCTAACCATATCATCATTCTCACAGTCCCTCCATCGTTTCTTTGGTCTTCCCCTACTCTTATAGCCCTCCACATTCATACTTAAAACTTTCTCCACGACATTATCCTCTTTTCTTCTCATTTTCCTCCTTTGCGTACCTTTTTTATTATTTGCCATAATAGTAGCGCTCATACTTTATACATATTCTGTATTATATATTTTCAACTCGCTAGCTATTTACAGGTTTAAAGATACAACTCTGTGTTATAGAGACTAACACTGCCCTCCTTATAGCAAATGCAGTAAGCGACACCTTTTTCGTAACAAAACATATGAGTTTTATATCAGTTAAAGTAGAGATTGAAAGAAAATACTTAAACGCGTTTTTCTCGAAACCGCCATTTTGCTAGTACTGCATTTGCTGTTACGAGGGCAGAACAGACAAACAGAAGGACGGCGAAGGTATAGTAATAGGGACCCGTTGACAGCGGGTGACAACAACCCTTTGTGATCCTTAAAAAGTACCTACCTATTTCATTGTATAAATGATCTTTTCCCGTAAAAGTTATGAGAAAGGTGAGTCCTTAACAAATTTGACATCGATTCCTTCCTATTAGCTTCTATTATCCAACAAAATTACCTTACATAATCTAATAGGCCCTTAAAAAAAACATCATCCATCCTTTCCACATAAATCCAGGGAAATAAAAAGGGTTTCTTTGTGCTTATCAATGGAACATTCTTATTGTAATTTACTTCGTAATGTTCGATTTAGCTTCCAAAGGATAAAGGCTACACAATTTTATCAAAACACAAACTTGTATTGAATTCTTGTCATCATTTACATAACATATATATGTCGCAGCCAACTGGTTTAATTAGCCGTTCAGTTAACCGCCTAGCCTTTTAACTAAACGGCGGCCGTTCAACTAACGGCCTGAATAATATTCAATTACAGTTTAGGTTGGAAGTCTGTAACCAATCACGCGCGAGCCGAATTGGTCGCAGTAACTAAGGCAGGGCACCCAGACCAAATGGGTTAGGTTAGGTTAGAACTTTGATCAACCGCGTGCGAGCCGAGAGAGCGAAGCGAGCCGAGCACTACTTCTAAAGGCCAGGCAGTTAACTGAACGGCTAATTTAACCAGTTGGCTGCGATATATACATCATCATTTCAGCCGAAGGACGTCCACTGCTGGACATAGGCCTCCCCCAAGCACCTCAACTTCGACTTCTGTGTGCTTCTCGCATCCAACGAGTTCCTGCGGCCTTCACTAGGTCGTCGGTCCACCTTGTGGGAGCCCTTCCAACGCTACGTCTTCCGGTACGCGGTCGCCACTTCAGAACCTTTCGGCCCCATTGGCCATCTGTTCTGCGAGCAACGTGCAATACCCACTGCCACTTAAGTTTGCCAATTCTTCGGGCCAAATGAACCCAACGAATCGGGATCCAACGAAAATATATCCATAATTTCTGGTCAATGCGTTTGCAGGCGTTTGTTTCAAGAAAAGAAACTTATTTATTTCCTTCATTGGGACGGTAAAAAAATATCGTGAGAAAACCGATATGTCCTAGAATTAAAAAAAAATTAAGACACGTGACAACCACCAACCTGCACAGAGCCCGCATGGTGGATTATGGCCCACTCAATCTCACACAGGCCTCCCGTGTCATAGCAGTGGAAAAATAAATTCTTGGCTGATTTTAGGACGAATTACTGGCTGGAAGGTTTTATGAACCCACTAACTGTTAGGTACTGATAACGTTCATTTAGGTAAGAGTCGAGGTGCTTGCCACAAAACCAATAAACAATTAAAATATGTATATCAATATAATAATATTAATAATAGGTATGTCAATTTATAATTATATTCAATTATAAATAAAATTAATACAGACAAAATATTGTAAAAAATTAATAAATATTGTAAAAAATAAATAAAAAAGTAACTATGGAGTTCTTGCCCATTCATCTCCATGCGAAACTACTTTTTGGAAACGCCTAGAATTGATTCTATTTGCTTGTAAATTTTGACGTTCAAAACATGAAACGTTTATTTTTTCTCGACTGTACTAACCTATCAAAAAGAGTACCTAGCATAAAATTGGATAAGAAAGAGATTAAATTAGAATAATAATAGAACTAACAGGGGATCGAGGAGGGAGGGGGGGGGGGTGGCTCAGGATATCGGACCGTAATAAATCCTTTTCATGGCCTACTCGAAATAAATTATTTAACTTTGACTGTATCAACTATTTATAATTGTTTACCTGTTTTTTACACAACATCACAGATAAAATAATACTCAACACGAAACACATCAGCTTTATTCTCTCAACTCAACAAATACGCATAACAAAGTCACTATTTATATACGGAGTAATTTATAAAAATTTTTAGTTAGGCACACAAACCTATTTATTTTAATTTGATTCTTCAAGCATTAAGTAGAAGTAAAGTAAATTGCTTTTACTACCTCGATGCTATAGTGGTCGTAAGCGTTACTGCTGATCATGAAGTCCTAGGTTCGATCCCCGCGTCGGACAAAGTGTTATTGAGTTTTTCCATCTAGAATTTCTTAGTTAGCAGCTCGGAGTCTGGATTTGTTTCCGTTTGATGGCAAAAGTCGCGCCCCCTGTTATAATTATGGGACTTAAACATGACTGGTGAAATGTGAGTGTAGTGAAGGTGCACCTCTGCCTTACCCTTCGGGGAATATAAGCGAGATGTTATGTTATTTAAATTGGTTTTAAACTTTTTGTTTATGTACCAGGTATGATGGTAGCTTCTTTAGGTGTACGTCATAGAATCTTCAAGTGTTCTGTAGTGGTATCTACAATGCTACATGCGAACTACGCGTCATACTGACGTCATGCAAAATTCTGCATCTCGCAAGCAGAGTTTACCCCGCAACTAGCATATATATATACAATTGCCGACATGAATCAGCGGGCAGTTGCCCGCCTGACACGGCCACCCGTCTGGTCGGAGGATCCTTCATTTTCTATGGAGTATGAGTGAACTTTACACCCTGTTCCTCATACCTGTATATTGGTGACCTCGAACATGAACGTCAGCGCAGCCTTCGTGCATCTACTTCAGCGTGACGTCATCATCACCACCGCAAGCTATAGAGCGGCGAGTTACTCAGCCAGCCTGCATAATATTATAATTATAGCCTCTATAGTTTTATAATTTATTTGTGCAATAGAATTTCTAGCAGTAAAATATTTTCATAATACTTTTTTTATTTTTTATATGATTCATTGAATTTATATTTTATATGATAATTATGTAGGTAGTACCCATTATTAAAAATGTAGGTATATGTTTTGTTTATTTTGTATTAGCTTATTGAATAGGTAAATATTCTAAAGGGTTATACAAACGATCGATTTTGAAACGCTACAATTTAGGCGTATTGTTATCTTACTCGCCGCTTATTTGCTCATAATATCCATTAATCAATCTGCCTACCCTTTTCCTAACTATGTTATGCATAACAAAAAAATGTCTTATTTTTTAAAAAATAACTGGAAACCTCTGTTTCTATGGAAAATTTAAAATCGGTGTAATTTGACTGTAACACTATTTTTCGAAAATGTTTTAACTTTTTAGACTTTTGTATCCTGCTTATGCGTACAATGTTTCATTAAAATCGGTTCATTCATTTCGAAAAACAAGGGCATGTAAGTTTGTATGAAATGCCGTACGTCGTATAAACGCTCTTAACGTGCTTTCCGAAGCACGGTCTCGATATGTAATAGATGTTCATCCATCCACAAACCGACCGCGGTAAGCTTAGCTTAACCTTCGATCGACTCGTGCGGCTGTTATTATTTAGCCACGAACCCTTCCCTCATTTGCTCATATCGATATGAAACGAAATCCCAGGTGTTTGAGCCGGAAATGAAATGTAAATTTAATTTTAGTTTCCTGACAAGCACTGAGATAGGAAATTTTCTTGATTGGATAATTCACAATAAATTGTTTATTTTCTTTTAAAGCATTATTTTTATTTTATAAATAGAACATCGATGACTTAAAAATTAAAAACATGTAACAAAAAATGTCAACCAAAGAAAAATCTGTTAAATCCGATTCTGATTTTCATTGAATGGACTCGGTCTGACTGGATAAGTTTGTGGGTTAGCCAAGTTTGCTGCAATTTGGTCTCTATTCACAAAGAAGAAAGGCTGGTTTTCCACGGGCAACGCTGCTAGCTGGTTTGCGGTGTTCCTGTCGCCATTCAACTGGGCTGGTATTGGTTCGTTCTGAAATCTGTCGAATAATCCAGAAGCTACTGGGGTGGCCGGGAATCCAATTGGTCGAATTCCAGCATAGAATGGACGCTGGCAGAAACAGGGCACGATGGCTAGCACGAAAAGTAGGGCTATTTTCGTCATAGTGATCTGAAATTACAAAATATATAGGTATACATATAAATATTCAAGTTTATACGTAAGTATGTAGTTTTGCTTTGACTTGCGTCTTCCAGAATTTGTAACTTGCGTGCCGGCCGCCCAATAAAATATAATAGGTACACTGAGACCCAGAACTAGGTACATAATAATAAATTATGACAATAGAAAATATTTTCTCCGCGCAGGTATCGGGCTCGCTACTGAAATCAGTAAGTAATCGCTCAGTTCCTGCGCCAGCTGACCATCAAATCGATTGAATTTCTCTATGAGGAAAATGTGCGAAGTTTTATTTACTGAATGATTTTTTTTTGCCGTCTCGAAATTTTTACAGTGTTCTACCCATGATTAGGAACAACTTTCATTACGGGACCAACTCGGAAATCACGAAAAAAAATCAGCTGTTTAATACAAAAGTTCAATACCTACTAGACGTATGAAACAGCTGATTTTATTTTTCGCGATTTCAGAGTTGGTCCCATAATGAAAGTTGTTTATTTTCATATAACTAGGGTTTTTCTAAACTTTTTCTTTGTTCCGATTTCTAACGCTTTGCAAGCTACCGACAATTTGCTACATCACTAGTTTTGCTTTATAGTACTGCACTAGCGACCCGTCCCAGCTTCGCACGGTTTTTATGACTTGACATAATAAAGATAACAGGTTTGTTTTTTTTTCAGGCTATTTAACATCACGTTAGGAGCCAAGCAAAATGAAAGAAGTTTGAAAGAACGCTAAGGGAAAACGAGGTAATAGCGCGGACAGGCGTTGCGATGTGACGGGGTTGATTGGGGATCAAGAAATTTTACACGGACCAAGTCGCGGGCCGGTTAGTGTATAGATAATATTAGTCTCTAAACATTACGTCGAAATGTGAAATGTGTCGAGCCTATCGCAGTCCACTGCTAGACATAGGCCTCCCCCAGACTGCGCCACAACACCCTGACCTCCACCTTCCGCATTCAGTCCGTCCCAGCCAACTTCTCTAAGTGTTGTGAATCTGCGACGCTTTAATTTTTCAACAAGTTATTTTTAAGCATTGGCGAAAGTGACCATACAAAAAGGGTACTTACTAGCAAAAAAGGCCTAATTTGAAATAATTTTGTGGTTGGTAATAAAGTTGAATTTAATAAATAACATAATTTTAATAAATTGAGTTTTTCTTTTTGTTAATTTGATTTTAATAAATATTATCTAACGGCTAATAGAGAAGTATGGAAGAAACAGACATGTTGTACCGACCCCAAATAAATAGGGATTTGGGAAAGATAATGATGACGATTGAATATTATCTAAAATTTCTTCGAGACATTCATTTAATTTGTATCACATAATTACAGCACATTTGCGCACCACGAAGTTGACACTATTCCCAACATTAAAAAATTTTCAGCCAAAAAAAGAATTGCTTTGTTTAATAAACTTTTCACTTCCACTTTTAACTTAGAAACTTGTTCTTCTTTATATTATTTACCTTACGAAACACATGTTTTTATTCAAAGTTGGCCCTAAATATTCATCCACTCTGTATGTAAAAATGATCGTTAAAAACAACACACATTTACCTGTATCTCTTAACTGAATCGCACAAGTGAATGGCTCGGCTATCTGAACTGGAATGTTTGAGCATAAAACGCACTTCAATATATAGTAGGTACTTTAGTTCATGCCCTCACTTTAGGAGTACCTATAGTAGACACCTACGGAATACCCACAGAGCGAAGAACGCGCAAAAGCGGGTTATCTGGTGCAATTTTTCCATTCCATCGCGTGAGGAAAAATAAGAAGAAATAATCTTTTTAAATGCTTTTGGTTAATTAAAAGACAGAAAAAGGTTTTGGAATGTTACATTTTTCAAAATGGCGTACCTACCTATATACCGATATCGTCATTCTTTAAAGAGGTTATTTAATTAAAATCTTGATTGACAATTTGTACTCATTGTGTAACTTGTTGAAAAAAATAAAAGACACTTTAAATGTAAAGACGGAAAACGATCAACACAATAAAAAAAATTCTTCTTTAAAAAAGAATCCTTTGTCCTCAATCACGACAACCTAATATAAGTTAGTCCGATAAAAGATGTAAATTAAATCCCTTTGACATCAATTAAGAATTCTCGGGGCAAAGAATTTTATTTGACAATCTGCGCGGGCCTTTATCATTGAGTATAGTTAATTGATTATGTCCACCTTTCTGTGACATTTATTGCGAATTTGCTACGGTTGTTATTTTTCTTGATGTTTAAGTGTCTACCTATTTATAGTTTTAAGGTAAAATAATTGTTTAGTAGAGTGTGAGGTTTACGTATGTCAAATTAATGTTCAAAATTAATCTGGCTTACAAAAAAAAATGTCTTTCTTTGAATACCCAGGTCAAATTTGGTGCTCAGTCGATAGAGGTATTTTAAACATTAATTTTTGTGACACGGCGATTGAGATGGACTATACATTGGAATTATGGAAAGAATATGAAAATTATGATGACCTGCCGTCTACCTACTAGCATCTAGATGGCATAATGAACGAGGTATCCGAATTTTTTTTTTTTTATTTTGCTAAATGGGCCCCGCTCTTGACCTCGATCCCGCCTGATGGAAAGCGACGGATGAGGTCTATGTTGGAACGAGCGTACCCAGAAGATGCATAAGGCACTGGAACTCCCACGCATCGACGAAACACAGCAGGCTGCTTGACGCCGGACTCCGGTGGGAGGGTGGTCGCAAACCAGGCAGCGCGTTAGCCCTACCACCGCAAGAGAAGAATTGGCCAGTCAATTAAGGTGTTGGGTGTGACTGTCCAGGATGCGCCGAGCGCGGAACTGGCGGAACAAACTACGCTAAACGAGGAGGCTTCTTCATGTATCCCAAATATAATATAATATAGTATACATTGTGGCTTCTATTTCATTTATCACCAACCCTTAGTCATCATGTCCATAGGTAAGCTCGCCCCTTATTACAAGGGACTTACTAGCAAAGGGACACCCCTGCGTTACACACCTTCAATCTCAATCGGAAGAATTTTTAAGGAAATAGCTAATCCATTGATTCATATGTTTGAAAAATTCGTCTGCTCGTCAACGTAAATGGCGCAATGAATGTCGTAGAATTGTCGACATGAAAGTCATTGGCATTGTAAGTAAAGGGTAAGTGCGTTGCGCAGGTGTACCAACTGTTACAGCTTTACCAACCTCCGGCCAATGGAGACAGGATGTTATAGTCAATCTAAAGCTAAACAAAAACATTTTGTACAAGTAGGTAGGTAATAGTTCTAGATATCTTTAATGGAAACACATGTCCCTGTTGTAGCTATACTAGGCTTAGGGGTGGCTGACCGCGAGGCTCATCTTCCTACACCGGTTCATAAGCTACTCGTCACTCAAACATCAAGCCTGGCTGAGTAGAAAAAATGCGATCATTAGCAAGAATTTTGGCGACTTTAATTTTATTTGGACCGATTATGGCTTGGCTTTAATTACCATTTTGGTTTTTCCAGGGTTTTCTGGATCTAATAATAAGTATATCAGGTTGATTTAAGCCCTGGAAAAACCATATTGGCCCATTATGGTTTTTCCAGGGCTTGGAGAAACGGGTTGAAAGCTTTTCATCTCATCCCACTAATATAATAAATGTGAATGTTTGTGAAGATGTTTGCTACAGAATAACGCGTAAACAACTTAACGAATTTGAATGAAATATGGCACAGAGATAGACCATATCCTAACCAAACAAATATAATGCTTTTATGCGTAAACATGGTGCTGTAATCCCTCTAGTAGATATATGACTGAAATTCCAGGCATATGTTAGTTAATCCATACTTAATATTATAAATGCGAAAGTATGTCTGTCTGCCTGTTACCTCTTCACGCTTAAACCGCTGAACCGATTTAGATGAAACTTGGTATAGAGATAGTTTGAGTTCCGGGAAAGGACATAGGATAGTTTTTATCCCAATATTTCCACGGGATCAACACTTACGCGGGTGAAATCGCGAGGCACTGCTAGTAAAAAATAAAAACTACAATTATCAAGTGATTTTTTTTTTATTAACATAGCATTAAATAACATCAAGCCTATTATTTCCCGAAGGGTTAGGCAGGACACCTACGTTTATGCCAGTTATGTTTAAGTCCCATGTAATAGAGGGCGAGCCTATTGCCATCAAACGGGCACAAATCCAGACTCCAGGCTGCTACTGAAATTAAGTAACATATTTTTTTGTTGCCCAGTCTATATCTTCTAAAGTGCATAAAAAGCTCACGACTGCTGCATTACTTAAAACAGCGAATACGCACATCTTCGCCCTTTATTTGCATGATCACTGACTCACACAGGATTCTTACAAGTCACACTTTTTATCAGATCGGCAGATGTCACGATATTATAGTAATGACAGCGATTGATCGAAAATTCATGGTAACGGATGAGTAGCGGTTTATATTCTTGTAATTTTGACTTCATATCCCGGTTTGATATAAGTCACGGTCCTTTTCAATAATACCTACTTATCAGATAGCAAATGCATTCTTATAGTGATTCACACATTAGGTTTCATTATTATAATACTCGTATATATTATCCTAATATTATTAACCTAATATCCATAATGCTGAATATTTCCAAAACTTTCACTTTTTTGGACTGTTGTTTTTTTTGGCAAATAAGGCATTCGGTGTACCGACGACCTTGTGAAGACCGCAGGAACCCGTTGGATGCGAGAAGCACAGAACCGGTCGAAGTGGAGGTGCTTGGGGGAGGCCTATGTCCAGCATTGGACGTCTTTCGGCTGAAATGATGATGAAGGCAATAATTATACATTTAGGGCTTTTGAGATCAGATACAGGTACCTACTATAATAGGATAAAAGCGATCTTCCTCTCTCCTACTTATTTAAATTTTTGCTTTGCCCGACAGGGTCCATAATTGATTCTATTGATTTATACTTACAAATAAAAATTTCATTGAATTGATTGAATTGGAAATCCCATGTTCAGCATCATTTTGTATAGTAGTTAATGGTAACACTAGCAGCAGGAGTCATCTACGGAGTTTATAATGACGTAGTAGTGTGCCTCGGAAAAACCTCGATGCAAATAACAGTTCTGTCAGGATTGACAAAAAAGGTTGAGGCTATACCGAAAAGTGGGTCGATACGGGCTGAATCTGATGATTATATTCATCAACTGCATAGCCTTATCCCAACTATGTTGGAGTCACCTTCCAGTCTAACCAGTTGCAACTATTCAGCTATTCAGCTGCAACCGGTATTCACCAGTATTTTACATGGAGCGACTGCCTATCTCACCCCTTGGTAAGACTGTTTGTCAGACCTTCGATCTTCTGACGACCCGTAATGACTGTCAAAGATCCACGAATGACAGCCGAGACCAAGACCTGGGATCAAGAAGGTCGCCCATCCAAGGACCGACCGCGGCAAGCGTAGCTTAACCTGGCAAATCGACCCGTACGGCTGTTATTACTTAGCTACAAGCCCCTCAATACGATGATAATACGGAAAAAAAAAATTGCTCTACCGCACAACCGTAATCCATACGTACTATTTACATATTTCTGTGTCATGAATTATAATTATACGTACGATCAGAAGGCCAATTCTCGTAATTTAAAACGTTCAAAATCTAGTCGCAGTCTCATCTCATCGGCGACAAACAAATGTCAAAAACTTGTCAAAATGTAGGGAAATTAGAGGTATTTTTGACAGATTGAGACTGAGATCAGACTGTGAACGTTCTTAAAATTTACGAGCTGATCTTTTTAGCAAAACTTAGTCAGCTGGGTTTTTTTCCCAAGAATGTTAAATCACAACAATACAGTAAAGATTACAATAAGAAGTATGTTCTTACATGTATTTAGGACAAGGTCCAATTATATCTTTATGTTACGGTAGGTACTACACATTTTTCAGTAAAACTGGCTTTGCTAAAGGGTACCGTTATTTTGGAACAGTTATTTTACTTCTGACAGTAACTTATACTGAACCTTATTCCAATGTCAATAAAGATCATTGTCATGTAAAATTGGAGGTAACACAACTTTGAAAGCACTGTAAGGCCGTTTACACATTATGCCGTAGCTGCAACGGCACCGCCGCACTATGGAAAATATAGGTCGGTATCGGATCAAAAATCTGTAACTTCATGAATTTTTGTCGTATCGTGATGAAATTTGGCACAAATATGCAGTAAGGTTTAGAGATTCGAATGATGTGTAGTTTATCCTGTTTCCTTGTATATCTATGTATGTTTTTTTGCATAGAATGAAAGAAATGGGAAAAAATCACGAAAAAAATAGTTAAAAATTTATTTCAAATGGAATGCAAGTTTATAATGACTAAAAAGATTAAACCATGGTTAATTACAACAAGCAAGGTAAACAATATATTTATATATGAAAACAATTTACTAAATTAAAATCATATTACTAATAGGTACATCCTATACTCTGGCTTCAGGAAATGATGTAGCTAGGTACAAATATAAGTAATAACTAATTATAAATATTATTTTAACTTATACCACTTCAGGATCAGGGTCGGTAAAGGTGGGTTCACTTTCAGGTGCCACGCTTAAAAGACTTAGTGCCTCTTCTTCAAGTTCTTTCACATTTCTTACGTACGGTTTTCTCAAACTTGTTATATATGGATCTGACGTGTATAAAAGCGTTTTAAAGACATCTTCATTTGTAGCAGATCGGGAACATTTTCTGGCATGATGAAGTCGAATGTTTCTGTAGTCTTTGTTGCGAGACTCTTGTGCGTCTTCCGATAGCTGTCCAATAGGAAGCACCGCAAAATGTTTGATAACGTTTTCCCCGTGTATGAGTATTTTATGAACGGAGGATGGCATATAATACCAATCGTAATTACTTACATAGATTCTTGCAGTTTCTATTGCATATTCCCCAAATTTTTCAGGGTCGATCATCATTCCAGAAGATAAAACTTGCAAGATAATGTACAGGCGTTTAATCAATGCCTCATCTACACCTGTTATTTCCGATGAGCAAGTGCTATTATAGAAGAATCTTCGTGCGGTATTGCCATCGTTCGTATTCCCGCTAACTTGCCGAGGTTTGTCGACGATTAATCCTAACTCCTCCCTGAAACGTTTTTGAACAAGTTCTTTCTTTTCTTTTTTTAATCTCTTATTTTCCTCAGTTGAAGCAGACCACGTCTTAAACGAAAGATTATAGGAAATATGCAATATCATTTCCATGCAGCGAATCCAGGCGTGTAAGGTAGACAATCCGTATTGGTAGGCGTTTTCGTTTTCAGGTCTGGCAGTTACTTTCGATAGGTCATTCATTAGCCGTGGAGTAGCCCCACATATCGTGCACGTGGAACCAGATGGAGTATCTGTAAGGACCTGAGCCACCTTTCCATCGATCATCGTTAGAAATAGTTCATGCTTCACATTTACTACAACACCATCTTTGTTTATAAGTGATGCTTGTGCAGCCCTAATTTGTTTTTTAATATCATCGACAACTGCCTTGGTTTTTTCTGGAGTTTCCTTACAAAACTCAATAGAAATGGGTCTGCAAAAACGGACAGATGAAGGTACCGGATTTTGCCAAACAACGGATCCCGATTGCACATCAACTAATCTGATGGGGACTAATGAAGTGATGAACAAATTGGCATCTGAAATTGTTTCCGACTCTTCTGCAAGTATTTGCTTGTATTGGCTTTGACCAGATGAACCATCACATCCCCATTTACAATAAAGGATCAATGTTCTATGTTGTTTTTGGAAAACAGAATCGATTTTTAAAATTCTAGCAGCAGTATGATCCAATAAA
This sequence comes from Gortyna flavago, assembly GCA_963669345.1. NCBI lineage: Eukaryota > Metazoa > Arthropoda > Insecta > Lepidoptera > Noctuidae > Gortyna > Gortyna flavago. Next base: position 6,040,706 of record OY770144.1, read on the forward strand.
TCTTGGATATTAATCACTTTAGCATAAGTATTCGTGATTTCGATCGTAGAAGATGGTGGATAACAGGATCTTTTTATTTCTTGTATTTTGTAGTAAGGCGGGAATATACAACACTTTCGTTCGTTGGTTAAGTTTTTCAGGTACATATATTGTGCTTTTGTTAGATCTAAATCTATAAAAGCACTCAATGCTTCTGTATCGGAAAGAATCTTCATCTGGTCTGAGTCGTTCCACTTACTTGAGAAATCTAACTTCTTTTGAGTGTCAGCGGTTCTTAATTCTTCGACAAGATGAGCTTCTGTGTACTCACGTAAAGCCCGTAGTCCCTGCACATAGGCGTTTTTTATATGTTCGAAGCCATATTCTTGGAGTAGAAGAGTGTTTTTCCTCTTCTTGGTAGATTCTGAGGAGTCTCCATAAGCCAAGCATGCTCTTCCTCGTTGGCCAGATGTTGATGGCGTAGAATATTGTTCAGAATCCGGTAAATTTAACGAATACCTTGAGTCCAACCAAGTACAATTCTTCTGTAAAAATGTTTCTTTTTTCCGAGATGCCAGGGCCCAGCGTTTGTTGAAAATAGGAAGAATGTGCCTTTGTATGTCACTAATTATAAAACACAAGTTGTTTTCAGAAACATTGAGTTTTTGCACTAAAACTTTGGATAATGATTCCATGGTCTTGCCGCCCTCGATATAGGGGATTATGAAGTCTCGTTTGGTACAGCTGAAGGAAGACATTTTAACACTTCACAATCTGCAGAAATAATAGGCGTAGATGAGATTTGCTTCACTTGAAGTTACACTGATGTAGATGGTTCGAATAGTTTTTGCTTCCCTTTATATACTCATTTTACAATATCGAATTGGTACCTAAATCATTATTATCTTATAATTTCCCACGCAAACCGAGTGCAAATTTGATAAGGTCCCTTTATTATCACGAAATAATGAAGAAAATCTCCAAAAAGTTCCATATTGTTCATGTGAATGGTGTCAGTGGTAAACCGCAAAAGATACCAATTTTCGGGAACTGACTTTTATCAGTTTTTTTCTCATATCTTCTAAAACCGCAAATTTCCGCAGCTGATTTTTTTTGCATTCTATTTATGAATAGTTAGACTACTACTCAACACAAAAAGTAGCGCTTGGGCAAACGTGGGTAACACTGAAAACCTTCGACGAAAAACAATATAAGTGAGAAATAAGGTATGTCACTTTTTAAGTAATTACTGAAATATTTTTCTTTACTTTTAAAATCATTAAATTGTATCGCAAAAAGTATAAAATAACCTTTCTAAAAATGTAAAATACTGCATATCTGTACCAAGTATTTTTTCACAATATGGTATTGAAACATGTATACGCAAAGACTTGAGTTTCGCACTTCTGTCTTCTATGTATTTCTATCTATGAAAAAAAATATAATTTCGCGTATTAAGTGAAAAAATCCTAATGAATATTATAATTTGACCATTAGAGAACCTAATAAAATAGCCATATTAGCCAAATTATGATATTCGTAAAAAGCATTTTTGATATGCGCTTGTTCTACCATTTTCCATCGCCGCCGCCGCCTCGGCCCCACGTGTACATACAAATCCAAGGATAACTCAGCGGCACCGCGGCGGCGCTACGGCATAAGTAATGTGTAGATAAACGACCTTACTGTCAGTCAGGAATCATATTTCGGTATTCAAAAATGTTAATGGGGATTCTATTGCTCACAGAACAGATGGCCGATGGGTCTAAACGGTGCTGGAGAGGCGATCACGTACCGGAAGACGTAGCGTTAAAAGACCTCCCACAAGGTCGACCGATGATCTTGTGAAGACCGCAGGAATCCTCTAAATGATAAATGATTTTATTTCTGTAAGTAGGTTTGTACAAACACGTTTCAATCATATTTTTAAAAACTAGATTAGGTCGGCGTTTCCTATCTGACTACTCTGAGCAGAAAGGCCGAAACAAACTCAGAGGTCACAGGCTTTTTTAAATTCCAGACATAATCTTGGTCAGATGCGAGAAGCACAGGACTGGTTAAGGTAACGATGCTTCGGTGAGGCCTGTGTTCAGCAGTGGCCGCATTTCGGTTGAAATGATGATGATCGAGGATTAAGAATAAGCCCCTCAACCTTAACCGACTACAGATAACGAAATAGGTTATCTCAACTGCTCTTAGTGACGGTTAAGGTAATATTTTTTAATTTCACAATCACATACAAACAATTCATTTGAGTCACACTCGTCAGTAGATAAGAACCGTATTGTCTTAGATGAGCAAAACGTGCGTTACAAGGCAACTCGAGACGACTCACTCGGTACCGAATCGAATCGAAAGGTAATATACCTACGTAGAAATGATTGTTGTAAATACCCATAGTTCTAGAAGTAACAGCCAATTTTGAATACATTTGCATCACACTGAACCTGAAACAGTTGCCCATCGGACTAAAACGTAGTAATGTCTGTTCCAAAACTATCTGACGAAAGTGTAAACGAACCCTGTGCAGGTCAAATTCTTACGCAATCACACATTCATTTGTATTTAAAAGGCTTCATTCAACACTTTCAACTTTATGTCCCACGACTTTTTCCAACAATTATTGTTTGAATAACATCATTAATAATGTTGTCATTATTATTACAACATTATTAAATTGTAATTGAAAGATCATGGGCGAAAATTGAGATTATTAAATGAACTTCATTTATCAAATGTAAAACATCTATATGGTAATTTACAATTTAAAGAATTTCAGGTGCAAGTATTCGATTAATCAAATCAAAGCACTCATTTTGAAAGTGCCACTACTAATTGACATCCACAGGAGTACGTTTTCTGATCCATTTTTGTTCATTCACATTGTCTTCGATACTTTTGGATCAGGCTATATTGTGAGTCTGAGTACCTATTCTGTGAAAAAAAACTCACTAACAACAGGTAAGATCGCATCAAAATTGTCATGTCAAATTATTTTCACACTCAATATGATTGAGCTGCTGATCAGTAAAAACAAGCTGTTCAATTGTTCGGTAACAATTCAAACCACACATGTACTCACAAAACTAAAATTTTAAACAACCTGCTAACTTATTCCACAAAATCTGTTGAAAATAAACAAAATATTTATAGACAACAATTCGGTAAAAGGTAACCATAATAGTTTTTGAAAAAGGTTGACCCCCTGGAAGGAAGGGCCGAATGATAATATTTACTTCATATCAGAGGGTCCCATTAAACTCATACCGTTTTCGAAAAAAGTGTTTGCTTTTTATACATTGGACAGATTTATTCGGAGTTTATCATTTTTTGTTTATTTTCCTGTATGCTAGTATTTGGATAGAGTATACATTGACAAAGGACAGAACAATATTAAAGTGTGTGTATCTAAACCCTCCAGATTACTTTCTTTTACGCATAGTTAAATTTTCTGTTTTGTTTTGCTGTAACTTATGGTGTGATCTCCACTATACTAGTAAAAGACGCAGTTCTTCCAGATGATATTATCTATATTAGCACTAAACTTTCAGCAAGTTTTCCCTTGAATAAAATTAACAAGAAAGCATTTTTTTTGTGAAAAGTGTTTTAACTTTTAAACTCGGGCTTTCCAAATTTCTAAAGCCTGGACTTAAATATTATTGAAACCTTGGAATTTGCACCAATTCCAGAAGTGGTTTGAGCCAAAAAGTTTGATTTAGGAGTTTCAATTTTGCGTTTAACTTAATATAAAATTCATTAAAATTTAAAAGGGGGGAGTAAAGTAAATGTAATTAATGAAGACCAGATTAAGATTAGTAGCTGCAAGGTATTTTTCAAGGTGCCTTAATTGCCTAGGGCAAATACGCTAAAGTCCGTATTTACAGAGTCGATTGTCGAAAATTTGTCGTGAATCCTTTTTACACTTCAGCGAAGCCCTAAAAAGTCTATACAAAGAAAAACCAATATTTAAATTTACCTTCTTCCTTCCTCTTACTGTCTATACTTCTGTTATATACGTCACTAGCTGCCTAGTGTACAGAAGTACCTATAAACAGCGGTTATGCGGGGGAAACCGCGTGGTGCAGACCCCGCGGTTTATGTTAAATCTCGATCCCGTGGAAATATTGGGTTAAAAAGTCAATCCCGGTCATGGTCCACCTATGTTTCAAATTTTATCCGAATCTGTTCAGCCGTGTTAGCGTGAACGTTAGTTTAGATTATACACAAAACACACAATTACATTCCAAAAACAGGGAAATTAGTGACACCATTATTTTCATTAAAGAGGCCAGCATGCCTGACCTTGCGTAAAGCCCCCAAACTTCATAAAAGCGTGATCTCGTTTTCATTCGATTAATTTTCCTCACCTTAGCCAGGCTATTAAACTTTGTCACAAGAAATTGTGATACAATGTAAAAAGTAATTGAAGATTTTCATCCCAATTTAGCTGCTGAATGAATATTTTAACAAGAAGTTCTTGCCAACTCTCGGTCTAACCTTTGAAACTGTTTTGCATCCCTAGAATGTTTTACTATAGTTTGGAACGTTGTCTGCAAAAAGATTTAATTAGTGAGCTAGTGTTCCGAGATTGTTGGGCGACACGAATTTTAGTGGCAAGGTGTCTGTTTTGGTTTTGTTTTTTCCAGTGATTATGTAACTGCCCCGTCTTACGAGTTATAAGTCGCTGGTCCGAATCTAAGCAGGCGCTTTACTTTGTGTAATTTGTTTAATCATCACTGCTCTCAAAACGGTGAAGGAAAACATCGTGAGGAAACCGGCATGTCCTAGAACCGAAAATTCAAAGAGGTGTAAGATCAACCAACCCGCACTCGGCCCGCTTGGTGGATTAGGGCCCACTTCCTCTAATAGATGGGAGGTCTGTGTCCCAGCAGTGGGAACATAATAGACAACAAAGGATAACAAAAGAGGTTAAGGATAAGGAGAGTACGACATTTTAAAGTGTGTTATACAGATGATGCCAATTTTTTTTATACCACTCAAATGATCTCACGAACTTTTAAAAACCAGTTAGTCCAACCTACTTCTTTCAGTCGAAAAACGGCAACTTAGAAAATAATTATTATCAACCTGCCTATAAAACACAATGAATTTTAACACACAGCTTCACCTCAGTAAGTTTTTCAATAAGAAAATCTATGTCTATAAGACGTGGTTATGATATTATATATTTATTATCTGCAAAAATGGAATTTCAAGGAAGGCTGACGGGGCCAAGGTTTCATAAAAAGGATCCAATATAAAATATGACATTATTTAACCTCGAACCCAAAGTCGAGAAGGGCTGAATGTTTTATCAATCTTTATGGATTTCCTTCTACTGTGTGTAAATTTACTTTTTTTATGAAAAAGATCTTTGATCCACTGAGAATGTTTGACGCATCTCACTTAATTCTTTAAAAAACAGCAGAGTGGCATATAGAATAGACTGCGAGTAGGAAACCCCGGTTTCCTTGACGGCCGAAACGTAGATGCCAATGGTTTTGGCATAATATGAACCTCCAAAGTCACAGTAATTAGGCACCTTTGGTACCCATTTCCCATGCTTAAATCCACGTTATGTTAAATTTCTTTCCTGCCGAAAATTCGACAGCGTTTTTCTGAAATGCGTCAGCGTGCAAAAGTGATTTTCCGTCAAGACCACCTTTTGCTGTAATGTTTCTATACAAATTTGCATATTTTAACTCCGCAGAACATTGTCGAAGCTAAAATACCTAATTACTTATTAATATTACACTACGTTCTTAGGCCGAGATCTATAAACGTTACTTAGCACATACTTTGTCTAAGCATTGCTCCTGTCACCGTCGCATAACTGTTAAAACTACACGTGCAAGGAAGAAATTGAAACATGTCTAAGTAAGTCAAAAATAACGTTTATAGATCTCGGCCTTTGACGACACCACACGGAGTTCCGCAAATCTAACTTTTCTAATTAGATACTTACTTGCGGCACAAAACGTTGTTGTGGAAATATAGGTACATAGATTGTAGGACTTTCACATTTTTGTCTTTCACGAAGAGACAAATATCCTTCTTTATCTAATTACGTATTGATATGTATTAGCTTCATTATCTGCCTAGACTTTTCCCAACTATGTTGGGGTCGGCTTCCAGTCAAATCGAAAGCAAATGCAGTTGAACATATCAGTATTTTACTTGGAGCGACTAACATTTTTTTCAAAAGGCAGATGGAAATTAGGGAAAAAACCAGGTAGGTAGTGTTCCCACACTACCTGTTTTTTTTCCCCAATTTCCAGCTTGTATGGAGTATGAGAGTTTTGTATGGAGATTCGTAAAATGCTATAGGTACACCTCTGCCTAACCCTTCAGGGATATATAGGTGTGAAACTGTCAAACAGATGAATTGCGTGATATGGATTGTTTTATGATTCTGCCAAAGTGGCCTTTTTAGGCCCCCAGACGAATTGCGTGATATGAATTGTTTTATGATTCTGCCAAAGTGGCCTGTTTAGGCCCCCTGGTCCCTCGTAATACATTCTACCGTAGGCTCATAAATTTTGTTTCGGCACAAACAAGTTACTTGTAACATGAATAACAAAGATTTATCGTTTTATACTTACCTACTGTTAATCTTTTTTTATCAGTTTATCGAGGAAAGTGTTTTGCCAAGTTTTTTCTGGAGTTCAGGCGAAGAAACTTAGCGTTCATATTTTGTTAGTTGCTTTATGTTTATTTTTTTCTTGCCTTCATAATATTTTTAGGTAAAATTATAATATAATGAACTGTTTTTAATGTAACTTCGTTTACATAAGCAGGATACGAAGGTCTAAAAAGTTAGTTAAGAATATTTTCGAAATGTCTTATTCAAAAAAAAGATAACTGGTAATCTCTGTTGTCTAATTTGGCTGTAACGCTATTTTTCGAAAATGTTCTTATGTAACTTTTTAGACCTTTGTATTCTGCTTATGCGTACGAAGCTTCAATAAATTCGGTTCATTCATTTCGAAAAACAAGGGCTTGATAGTTTGTATGAAAAACCGTACGTCGTAAAATCTACTACATAGTATCACAGATGTTAAGAGTGTACTAATCAAATCAATTCAGTGACTAGACCTTTCTATATAATGCCTATTGCATTTACAAATTCTTAACGAAAACGACCGGGTAATCACAAAGAAAAATTCTTCTGAATACAATCCACCAGCTCCTCCTTTCAAGTCTTGCAAAGTCAAAGGACTTAAAACGAATAATAGCGGATTTAGGAGGCTATGACTGCTTACTCCTCTTAAAGAGGGATTTTCGTACAAAATCTTTGCGAATTTAAATGCAACGGAGCACAGGCACAGAGTAATGTAGCTTTCTTTAACTTTCTTGTAATCCGATTCTTGAATGGAGTGCGTTTTAAGGTAATAAGTTGAAAAAAAAAGGTTGCTTTTCTATTTCGTGTAACTTTTTAAGTATGTGGAACAGGGATTTAACATTTTGGTATATGTTTTTGACTCTTTGGTCTAGTGTTGTGTAAAAGGAATACACGATTCAATGAATTTTTCTCGATTAATAATAATTGCAAACTTATATATCTATTTTGTTACTTTTTTCTTTTTTTACTTGGGGCGCCGACCGCACAGTAGCGCCCTCATCGTTTGTTTGGTTATTTCTTTTACTAGAATGAAAATGTAGAAAATAAGCACGTTATACTTATATTTCACAAGATTATACGTTAATATTATTACGAACGGTAGTTTTTTATTCTTTAGTTTTATTATAATCCTTAACACGGAAAATAGTGGCCACTATTATCCGTTTTAAGGATTATGATAAACTATTTAACGCAACCTAATTTCGGCATAATGTGTCGTCAGTAATTCAAATAGCATTGCAGGCGTAATCATGCCGAACTTCGGCATAGTGTATTTAGACACTAAAAATGACTTTATTACATCAGCTATCTGCCAGTGAAAGTCCCGTCCAAATCGGTCCAGCCGTTTCAGAGATTAGCCGAAACAAACGGACAGACAGACTAAAATTGTAAAAAAATGTTATTTTGTTATATATGCCGTGTATACCTACATCCATATGAATTTAGTAAAAAGCGGTTATTTTAATATTACAAACAGACACTTCAATTTTATTTATTTGTATAGATAGATGAGTAGTTAGTTCATACAATAGGGGCATTCTGTACGAGTTTAACATTAATCATGATCATTTTTCCATATTGTTCTATGATTCAATAGTCAGGCAGTGCGGGTCATAATTATGTAAATCCATTAAAATCGTGAAAATCTTTATCTCTATGTATTTAATTGCGGTATAGTTTATTTCACGATTTTGTCATCAAGTTTTATTTTTAACCCTAGCTTGAGCAGTAGGTATCTAAATACGATCAAATGCCGTCGTGGCTATCGGTGCACAGTATAAATTAACCAGAAGGCCAATTCAAAAACTTAGAGATGATCAAAATTTACTTTCGATGTTAGTCTCAGTAATGTAAATGTTAAAATATACAGTATATTTATTTTTTAGAGTTCCATACCTCAAAAGGAAAAAAACGGAACCCTTATAGGATCACTCGTGTGTCTATGTGTCCGTCCGTCTGTCACAGCCAATTTGCACCGAATCTAATGGACCGATTAAGTTGAAATTTGGTACACATATGAATCTCCGTGACCCGAACACAGACGTGTAATTGGGTTGAGGTTTATATGAAATTTGAAAAAAAGGTTCACAATCTGTACCGTGTCATATATTTATCAATGATGAAAGGGCTTACTGTGAGGATCAAATTTTTTTTTTTCATAATTTTAAAGTAAATTGTATTAAAGTTATTTAAGAAAATACACGAAAAATTACCATTCCCCCCCAGTATGAGCTTAAAATTTGGAAAAAAATACAGAAAATAATTCTAAACCCGTACATTACAGGAAAACCTTTAAGAAGTCGGTGTTATTAAAACAACATGGTAAATCTCTCAATATTGTGCGCATCGTACGGAACCCTCTCCACGCGAGTTCAACTCGCACTTGACCGATTTTTGTTTGTTCAAGTATGAAAGTAGACGAGGCAAAAGCAATTTCAAATGTATTTTGTTTGTAATTTCTCAGTAACAGCCCGTAGGGTAATTTGCGTAACACATCATACACTCATAACAACAACATAATATGTATATGTATAAAGTGCCAATATTGATCGCAATGTCTTTCACTTTGACAGTTCAGCCACGTTCATTGCGTTCTTTACGTTGTTGATCAGACGAATTGTCTAATGGTTTAGGAATTTCCTTCAAACCCTTGGATTGTGATTAATAGTTATTTATGCAACTGTTGTTTTAATACCTAATTATGTACAGTTGCATACAAGACTTTATCTACATCTATATGAATCCTCTATAGAGGTTCTGAAACAGTTTTTTGCAATACTAATATCAAACAAAAATGGCGGCCGGCGGGATACGACGTAATTTCGAATAACTTAAAAGTTATTTTTTTAAATTACGGCGCTGTGGTATTGAAACGCGCGTGCATGACAACGCGCGTATTTTTTTTAATACAACATTATAACACTCGTTTGGATGATATTATGGTACAGCATTATAACACTCGTTTGGATGATATTATGGTTACTATGACACTGGTTGTTTTAATGTTGGCAATAAGCTAACTGTTTCAGAAACTTTTATAGAAGAGGATTTATAGCATGGGTGTAGATAAAAGTATTTTACGCAACTATTACGGAGTCTGGATTTGTGACAAATTGGTCAACGCGCCGTTTTGACGGAATGACAATAGGCTCGCCCCCTAGTAGATGGGACTTAAACATAACTGGCAAAATGTGGCTGTACTATACTCGTGCCTGACCTTTCGGGGATTACAGGCGTGATTTTATGTTATGTTTGTTAGTTGTGTGGTATTCACTGTAAAGCATATATTGTGTACAGAAGCCAGCATCTTCTACTATCTGTCAAATTTCTTTAACAGATTTTCAACTTTATCGCTAAAGTATAAGATTCAAACTTGATTGGGAAAATTTGACAGTCAGTTGGGCAGTCTGTACCTATAAAGAATATAGCTTTCGCTTCCGTACCCCTGGTATCACAATGGTGACTAAAAAAAGTTACAAGTGGGCCAGCTGCTTCCCACTAGCTATAATTTCATAGAAACTATTTAAAAAAAACATATTTTCTAACGTGTTTATTTGATATTAGGTTATATAAAAATTCAAGTCAATTAAACATTATAGTCTGTTCCAAAAGTATCTAATGAAAGTGTACCAACACATTAACATAAAAAAAAAAAAGTAAGAGTTAAAGTCTTACGCAATCCCTCACTAGAGCGAAATTAATAGGTAACACATTCATCTATCTGTATTAAGAACATTCAAACTTTATATCTTACCAACAAGTATTGTTTGAATAACATTATTAATTGTAAAATTAACCTCAATCGTCAATTAACAAACATCCTAAGGAGATTTAAAATATGAACCTCAGCTTTAAGTATTCAAATAATCAATGAACGCACTCAATTTGTAAGTAATAGGTACTACAAATTGGCATCTACAGTCTGTATGTTATCTGATCCATTTGTTAACATTTTCATCAGATATTTTTGGAACAGACTATAGATATCCGTATTGTGTTGCTAAACGAGGCAAAGAATTCATACTGTAAATAGATGTCACATACCTACCTATTTGTATCACATAGATAACAGAAATGAATGTACAATACAAATTCAGTTTATGAAATATCTGAGGGGCAATTCTCGTAATTTTAATAACGTTCACAGTCTGATCTCAGTCTCATTCTGTCAAAAATAACTCTAATTTTCCTCCATATTGACAAGTTTTTGACATTTGTTTGTCGCCGAGATGAGACTGCGACTAGATTTTTAACGTTTTAAATTACGAGAATTAGCCTTCTGTTATATTGGTCTAATATTATGGCGAGAGCCAAATTACGAACTATGACTTTTTACTAATTAGGCTTTTTCTAAAGTCTCTCCAACCGCATTGATGAACAACGTGGTCACACAGACTTACAAAATAACCACTTTGTTTTATACTGTTTATAGATATGGGACCTAATATATAGTTCATCGCTTGTTAACACATTACGTAAACATTTTTTTATAAGAGACCGAAAAAACGATGGGTGATGGACTGTGTGAAAGATGATATGGCGAGATACCTAAGGGGTGACTGCCGAGATGACGACTAATAGAAAAATATTGAAGAATAATACATGTTGCGGTGACCCCAGATAAATCAGGTTAAGCGCAAGAAAATGATGACATATGGCAGAACGAAGTTCGTCGATAAAATATCTGGTATTCTAATTATTTCTGATATTAGCTTAGTTTGCATTTTCTGGGCGGTCTAGGTACCTACTTAGGTAAACAAAGATGCCATCAAAAAAATAACTTGTAAAAAAAAAACAAGTCTAGCAGCTCAGTTCTTCTACCGTAAAAAGTTGTGAGATCCATGTAATACCAAGTCGGTTAATTGATTCAGGGACCTTCTGTCTTAAGTTATTACGTAATTAGCTAAGCTAACAACATCTTATAGTGACCATATCAATATTAAAAATCTTTTATGTTTTAAATAAATAGATTGACTTGGCCATCGCATAATGTATCTCACAAGTAATACATTTTAAATTAGATTGTTTAGTGCGATTGCCAAGTCATTCTATTTATTTAAAACATAAAAGATTTTTAATATTGATATGCCAACCTCAAGAGCAAGCGTGTTGATCAATGCTCGTGTCTCTTCTTTCAGTTCTCTTCTCGTATTTAACTCTCGATTCTGAACAGAATAGTTTCAAGTTTTGAGATATTTCCATTTACGCATTTATAATATTAAGTATGGATTTATTAGGTAAACATTTATCTATCGTTAACAGCGCCCCGCGATTTCACCCACATAAGTCTCAATCCCGTGGGAATATCGGGATAAAAGTATACTATAATTATGTTAATCCTGGTTATAAACTATATGTTTGCTAAATGTCATCCAAATCCGTTCAGTGGTTTTTGCGTGAAGAAGTAACAAACATAAAAAACACTCCCAAACTTTCGCTTTTATAATATTAGTGTGAACTGTGATTAACACCCACTCTAAAATTGGCCTATTTTATCTATTTAAATCAAGTCCTTAATCCGAAAATAAATTTAAATCCTAGATAGCAATTTGAAAAATCTACATCTCAGACATTTGTGATTATTTCGCGTAAAACAAATGAAGATATAAAGTAAAATGTAAAACATTTCTTCTAGGCAAGTGTGAGGAATTAATGCGTGTGCCGTTTTTGCCCGACTTTCAATCTTAGCTAAATTATGCGGGAACATGCAGCATCTTGATTAAGCAAATGATGGAGGGCGTTCAGCTGTAATGGCCTGTAAAATAAATAAACAAAAAGGTCGGGTCCGTTTGAATTACATTGTTGTATCCATGTTTGTTTTCAAATGAGTTTGTCTTCCTGTGTGTTGGTTAACCTTTCATAATGAAACTATCTAACAGATAAGTTTGACAGAAGGTTAGCATGATTTTGCATCATTGTGAAAATCACAATGATCTTTATTCTGTTGTAATAAGGTTGCTGTTGCGTTGCTGCCATTGACAAAGTCTGTAAGGATCACAATGATCTTCATAATCATTACAAAAAGGTTGCTATTAGGTTGCTTCAGACGTAAAACAACTGTGAATGGACTGTCCCTAAGTATAGCTGTACAAGGATCTTTTGGCCTGGTGTCAATATCGGAACTAACACGGCCATCTTGTTTTTCAATACATTCCACTAAATTTTTACCAACAGCGCCCTCTCGTTAAAGTATTCGAGCGCCAAAAGATGTTTAGAGCAGTATACAATACCACAGAATAACTAATATTACTAACGTAACAATACTTGAAAATGACATTGCAACTTGTAATCATTCCGAAAAATTCAAAAATTTAATAAGCAAGTGAAACTGCGAGATGCACCTAGTATTAAATGAGGTAGGATGTATGACTTTTCTGTTTTCAGTATTTTATGTTTTGACACATGTTAGACCGTTAATTATATTTTAATTTATGATAAACATTAATTTTAAAATTATTTATGAACTTTTGATCTGTCAAGGACAGAAGTTACTTAGAAAATATGCCTTCGTGCCTATGTGTGTCTACCTACCTATTTTCATAAAAGTAAGTACTAATATTGAAGGTTTTCATATATATGTATGTATTATATTTTATGAGTAACTTCAATGTTTGTAAAAGAAGCTCTTCTATTAATTAATATTTACTCTTTGGTAGGTTACAACAAAGAGCGAAATGAAATTAAAAAGATATTTCATATTTTTGGCATATCATTTAATAATAAATAATTATATATATTTCTGGAAGTAGGTTATGGGGGCTACACGATCTAAAGCGCGGTCACTCTCGGGCTGCACAGAAAAGAAAGAGAAGCGCGATGACACAACGCTGGTAATTTATTGCAAAATATGAAACAATTATCTATTTAACTACAAAAATCTATTGTTTGGGTTAAAAAATTAAAACACTAGTGCTCTAGTAATCTGACAAAAAATCAGAATGATTGTGTGTATTTTTGTATGGTTTTTATTGTGAAAAGAAAGTTTTTATAGGTATTTTCATGATTTTTTTCTATCGTATCAAATTAGTTGTATATTTTCAACACACTATCTAACTAGCATATATCCTGAAGAATATCATAATTATATTTTGATTTTGTTTACTGTAGTCGATCATATATTTTTAGGCATTACAAACCTGGCGTTTTTTGCGTTTAGGTCCTGTAGTGCCCTTAATACAACACGTCAACATCATCTGCCTAGCCTTTTCCCAACTATTTTGGGGTCGGCTTCCTGTCTAACCGGATGCAGCACCAGTATTTTACATGGAGCGACTGCCTATCTGAGTTCCACAACTCAGTTACTGGGTAATACGATATCCTTTGGTAAAACTTTCGGGCTGCAGCCGGTCGATTCTGTTAGAATCTCACCGTTAAAACTTAGGTGAAGTGAGCGTGGAGTGAGCTGTGATCAGTGTAAATCCCTATAGCATCAGATGGAATGACAGCTCACTTCACCTAACTCTCACGGTGAGATTCTAACAGAATCGCACTGCTGATCACCAGTAACGACAGTCAAAGATCCGAATCAGAACAATCAGAATCGAATATTCAATTTCAGTGTCCGACCTCATCTTGTTTTGTTTTTTTAAATATTAATGACAGGACAGCACAACAAGTCATTAATATTTAAAAAACTAGATGAGGTCGGACACTGAAATTGAATATTCGATTTCAGTAATCATATTTTAGTTAGGGTTTAATTATCTTTGTGCACTCTAACATAGCTCTGTTACTGCGATCGCTCGCGGCGTAGCGCGTACATTATTATCTAACTGGGGAGAAGTAAGAATGAGGGAACTGGAACATTATCTTCTTGAGATATTTATTATAATACTAACAGCACCCCGCGGTTTCACCCGCTTTAGTTTTGATCCCGTGAGAATATCGGGATAAAAGTAACCTATTTGTTAATCCTGGTTATAAACTATCTGTGTACCAAATTTCATCCAAATCCGTTCAGTAGTTTTTGCGTGATTGGGTAACAAACATCCACACATTTTGCAAAAAAAATTACATTTAATAATATTTAGTAGGATATCACTTTATTATGTCTGTGGAAGAGCAGTGGAGCAGCAATTCGTAGGTTCAAACCCCGACAGGTGCTTTACTTTGTGTAAATTATTACGTCACCACTGTTCTCAAAACGGTGAAGGAAAACATCGTGAAGAAACCGGCATGTCCTAGTAGCCCAAATTCAAAGACATGTGACATCTACCAACCCACACTGGGTCCGCGTGGTGGATTATGGCCAGCTCCCTCTCACACAGAGGAGGCCCCAGCAGTGTGAACATTATAAGCTAATTATGCTATTATGTCTGTTTATCTAATAGGGAATAAAATACTCACCAACAGCTCGCCAAAAACATACTGTTAAGAGTTTCTTTGACGAAAATACGCAAGGGACATTTAATTTTATAGACTCCATGCCATTGAATTTCAGTATCACGGAAATGTTTATAGGCATGGAATTTATTAATTACCATACTATATTACGTGATGGCAAGAACAAAACCATATTGTTTTAAAGTAACCTCTTCTACATAGGACACGACCGATTGGAACCATGACGTTTTATACGTGCTAATGTAAGTTTGTTGTTGCAAAATTAAATAAAAACTAATTTTGTGAGGTGCTCGTATAAGATTTTCTTTACCTACCAAAATTCTTTACTCAGTGAACCTTTTTAAAATCTGTATTTTACTAAGGTAAAACTCACATAATACGTTAGAGGGTGACCAAAATGTTTTTAATAAAGCTATACAAGGTCTTATATTTTTGGTAGAGGAACAGCAACAGTTTCAAAATTAGAATCTTCGAAATTCTTCTCATTGTGAAGTTAAGAGCGTGGCTTGAGATTCATTATTGTTAACACTGACAGACGGAAGTGCTCATTGCTTGTTCAATGAAATCTCGAAACGGCTGGTTGACACTTCTCGTGACCCAAGGGCTGGCTTTTACCTTGGCCAGAGGATAAGCATTGCTAACAACGTGGCAATGTCGCCAGTCTCTTGGGTACATTTCCAGTCGACAACGATTCGGAGGAATATTTCGACGCAATATTTTAGTTTTTTTAATAGTTTTAGTTAGATTAGGTTAAGTAATATATATTTATTAAAAAAAAAACTGAAGTAAATGTAATCAACATTAGGATAACAACTTTTTTATTAACACATTAAAGGACACTGAACGAGATACAATAAAAGTTTTAATGTTTATTACGAAGAGGGGCGTTCAGTGTCCCGCCAAGTGATAAGAAATGGGCATAGCATATGTGGCCCTGTACCTATTGTAGGTCGTAGGTTCGAACCCCGACAAAATTATTTTTGTAAATTATTACATCACCACTGCTCTCAAAACGGTGAAAACATCGTGAGGAAACCAGCATGTCCTGGAACCAAAAATTCAAAGACATGTGACATCTACCAACCCGTACTGGGACCGCGTTGTGGATGACAGCTCACTCCCTCTCAGCGAGATGAGGCCTGTGTCCCTAGCAGTGAGAACATTATTAGGCTGATGATAGTTATGGACGGTATAAGTTTCTACGAGTGACTCTAGTACCGGCCGTACTTCAGTGATAACAAAACTAGTAAAAACAATCGTCTTTTTTTACTGAAACTCAGTAATACGCAAGGTCAAGGTCATATGTTACCACTGAAATGAAATTGTTTATTTGGTAAATAGGATATCGGAATTACTTTTACACGTCAAATAATAAAAAAACCGGACAAGTGAGAGTGAATTTTATCTTTACTTGTACTACACGACATTGCTTCTTGCCAAATTTCATGTTTCTAGGTCAACGGGAAGTACCGTATAGGTTTTGATTTCCTTGCCTGTGTCAAAATATGCGGCACAAACGGTACATAAACGCCCTTATCTTTTGCTTTCGTTGACTTAGAAGATTGATTTTTTCACTGCTTTAAGGGATTGCAACCCTGAGAAACACTCCATGCATTCCTGAGAAAAGGGTCTACATACAGACGGACAACGAAGTAATCTTATAAGGGTTCTGTTTTTCCTTTTGAGGTACGGAACCCTAAAAATAAGCTAGATGGAGTCCATATTTCTTATCTGACTACCCCTGAGAAGAAATGGCGAAACAAACTGTAGGTCAGTCTCTTTTAAAGTCCATAGATCATCTTGGTCAGACTATAACGTGAAGTCTACTTAATCTATATAATTATGATGATACAATCTACTTAATCGCAAAAAAGGAGGCCAATGCACTTCCGAAAAACAATAAAATACACTAGGTACCTACTTATGCTAATTATTTTCCTGTGACTTACTTCCTACTAACATTACTCAATGTCAAATGATTATGATTCGCAATGCATCCAAAACAATGAAATGAGTTTAATTCAATCATAAATCAAAGTGATTTCGTACTGTTTACTGATAAAAGGGGACGAACCTTTTTGTTTGGAACTCAGAAAATATGCACTAAAGGAAAATTGGTAGGAAAAATGATGATTGTCAAAATCAAACTCATCTATCAGTCCAGGCGCATAAAAAGTCATACGTATTTAATTTACCTAATGCTCCATTTGTTAACGCAATAAAAAATATTGACAGTTTCATTTCTGCTGACTTGAAATTTTTACTTTTTTTTTTACAGCAACTGTTTTTAACCCCCGACGCAAAAACGACGGGGTGTTATAAGTTTGACGTGTCTGTGTGTGTGTGTGTGTGTGTCTGTCTGTGGCATCGTAGCTCCCGAACGGATGAACAGATTTTGATTTTTTTATTACGAGAATTGGCCTTCAGGTATTTTGGTTATGTTGAGAGGTGAATGAAAAGTAATTGATATAAAACGGATGCTCGTTGAATCGCCGGGATGATACGCCCTCGAAGGACAAAGTACACTGACTTTATTGATGATGTCCTTCAAAATGGTCTGGTGCGTATTTGCAACTGACTTGTCTATGTGGCCAGTTGTATGGATATTGACGAATCAAAAGGTAGCTAACGTTTTGATGTTTCTAAATTCCGAGAAAAAATTCGTAAGTTTATGTAGGTTTGTGTATGAACTTTAACATCACAAGAACAATATTCTATTGAAGTGCCAAAACCTAAGATTATTCCAATACATTTTTAAACTCAAAAATTAAGCATACATTAAGCCCTAAACATATAAGCTCTAAAGAAACCATTTTACGTAAAACCAATAATGACGAAACCATGTTTAAATGTAATTTCAATCCTATCAAATCTTATTTGAAAACTTTTGAACCTGTTTTAGAGTTTTTGTAAAGAAAATACTTAGCTAGGTGCAAGATTGAAGTAATATTTTTTTTCCCAAGTAATACTTGATGGAATTTTTCTCTAAAAATACCAACAAACATTATGTCTATGCCATATCGCTATCTTCCTGGCCATTTCTCGATACGCTGCCAATCCACCCATCCGGACGACCTCGACTACCGTAATCTTCGGTCGACCCGTGTGGCTGTGTGTATATAGCCATGATATTAATAGAAAAAAAATCATATAGGTACAAATAATTATCAGAGGCTAAGTATTGTCATACAATGTGGTAATGGCGCCAGTCTTTTGGGTACATTACCAGTCGACAGCGATGCGGATGAATTTTTCGACGCTATATTTTAGTTTGTGAATAGTTTTACTTAAGTTAGGTTATGATTTTGTTATTTTTATTAATGAATTACTCATTTGTAGTTATTTACTCACATATTATATTAATGACAAATAAATATAATTCTATTATCAAAGACGTTACATTACTTTCTAACTGTTGAAGCGCCTTCATTCATGTCCAGAAAAGATACAGGATAAAAATACTGTATGGTAAAGCTTTATTCTCATAATTTCTCATTGTGATTCTACAGAATGAGGAAGTTATTACATAGTTAATATTATTACAAATTCTTTTGACAAGATATTAAGACATTATTTTGTGAAGAAGCTACTGAACAAGATGTTTTCTGTGTTTTTGTTTTATTATGAAGAATTTTCTTTGACTATGTTTGCAAAAGTTTATTTTTAAAAACGTCTGGAAAAAGAGATTTATATCTAACTTATTTTATTAAATAGAACAGCTAAAAGGTTTTGGTACTAAAAGTCTCAGCTTAAGATTCAAATCGCCAATATTTTCCCCAGCCATAATTACAAAACAGTTCTAAAACAATTTAAACTCTATTCTCATTTCATTTGTTTTTTATTAAAATTACATGACACATGTAGGAAAGACCGAGGTTACCCTGCACACTCGGCCAGTTACATGTGACCCTTGAGACCTCCTATCAGATACAATAAAATCGCCCATTCTATTGGCATTGACTGGGCACAAATCCAGACTACTAAAACTTGTCTAAGAGGCGCTCCGTTTCCTTATGATCGCGAAAAAATCATCAGTCCGCGCCTCAGCAAACATAGTCGAGACATCTAACAGCATCCTGAAAAGCATTGTTGTTATTAACTACCGAATAAAAGGCGCTGGTTAAGTATAATATATGTCACTCAAAAGTAAAAACCATAAGGTAGAAAAAGCATAAACAAAAGGTATAAAAAGGTAAAATATTAAAAGTAAGAAAATGCCTTGCACAGTTGTACTCATAGCGTGGTTGTACTGCATGCGCAGTGCGCTGTACGCCCGCTGCGTAAAGTTGTACCACAAGCTGCACGTGAAAGGAGACCCAACGAAAATAAATCTGTAAATCGACTGCTAACAGTGGCGGATTTACACATTTGCCGCCAGTAGGCTATTAAAATTTTGCCGCCCCTACTGACCTCTACAATAATGTCCCATGTCTTTTGTATACTGATTCGACACGCTTAATTCCATCGCCTTTTCTTCACTACGAACTAGAACATTTTTCAGTTTTTCGTAGCCGAACGCTAAGAAAAACTTGCAGAGTTTTGTAGAGATCGGCAACAGTGTAGATGAAATCTACAGTAGAAGCCTGAATTTGAGCATTGACTTTGTTTATTCTTTCCAAAAAAACATGGTAGGTATATAAATATTAATCTTTTTAATTTCAGTAAGACATAAAAAAAAAAAATGTTAGTCCCAAATTTGCCGCCCCTAAAATCAGCCGCCCTAGGCTCCAGCCTACTCAGCCGGTTGGTAAATCCGCCACTGACTGCCAATATGCCTTAAATAAAGTCACCTTTACTACAACTAGAACCAGTTAATAATACACCAGACAGATAGCGCCCTGTGTTCCCACTCAATATCCTGATTGTCTCACTGATCGTCGAAGACTCGGTGGCCCAAATACTTAAATTGCTTCACCCGCACATACGAGTAGGATACTTTTTATCCTGTAAGTTTCCGATTCCGAGGAATAATTTCCGACCTCTGCGTGAGCCAAGCCGCGAGCAAAAGCTAGTTAACTATAAAGACACAAAGTTTGTTCTTTATGGAGCTTTCTAAAATAGTTTCCCATTTTCTTGTACAGCATTTTCAGCTTAATTTCATAGGAAATCTCAACTAAGCTGGAGTCAATGCTATTTACTTTGATATCAACATCTACTAAGTCTTAAAGCAAGCTGTTAATGTTTCAGGCGTGTTGTCTCTAAAGATGGTTCCTCCGATGATAAAGTTAAATTTTTGTCTCTCGATTTTAGATTTTGTTTAAACGGGTTTAGAAAGTTGGAAATTGGAATTGATTTTATAGTAGACTAGCTGAGCCCCGCGGTTTCACCCGCATAAGTGTCGATCCCGTGGGAATATCGGGATAAAAATATATTAATCTAGAGTGTCAGCTACCTCAAAATTTTATTAAAAATGGTCCAGCCGTTTAAGCGTGAAGAAGTAACTTGATGCTGACATTGATTTGGAAAGGCTTAGATGATTTTTTCGGTAAATATTTTTTTTAAATCTAAGTGCCGAGTACATTTATTCTGTCTTAAATGTTAGGTGTGTGGGTGTTCATGAATTGATTTTGTGTCGCGTCTAACCTTAAGATAAAGTGGCGTTATAATAGTAACTCCTAAGGATACATTTATAGAGAAAAGAGACTGTACAGAGAAGATAATTATTTATTTGCCGTGTTATAGTAATTTTCTACAATTGTCAAAAAATTACAGTTGTGATTTTAATGTACGGACGATTTACGATGCAAGTAAGTCTAATATGGGGTGCTTGGGCAGAGAACCTCCACGTGTGCCCGGGGACTGGAGTTCCCTTCTGGATACGTCCGGGGGGAAGATCAGTGTTCGGGCCGGTGCATCCTGGGGTGCGGACAGCGACTTCCCATTGGGATTATTTCCCAGTGGGATCTCGCTGTCCGCACGCTAATATTCTGCCAGGAGGATCACACCACACAGATCGCTCTGAGTAGCAGAGCGGCAAGTGTGGTGGGGTCGGAGCGGGCCCGGTGTGCACTTACCCTGCCGCCGGGCAGGCAGGAGGGGTAACCCCCTCCTGCCACCGCTAATATCGTAGCCCCGGAGACAGTTAAGGTCATGTCTCTGGCTGTTGACGGGGGTCGAGGGTCTTGGCTTAACCGCCCGGACCGCGAGGAAGATTAACCTCTATAAAAAATTCCCCAAACATTCAAGCGGCGGCGCACCGTGAGGAAGGTAGTAAGCTTGGCTAATGGGTAGCTTGATTTAGTCGCTAGTGCGAACCAGTAAAATTTTGAGTCAATAAAACAAGATACATACTCGTGGGAACAAACATGGAACATTTTTTAAAACAAAAACAAACGGAAGAGGTGAGGAGTGATGCGGAGTCGGAGTCCGACGCCGCATCTGGAGGAGCGAGCACGGAAGGCTCTGGGAGCCCTAGCCGTGCCAAGGAGATGGCCGCTGCTGCGAAGAAGCTCTACAGCAAGCGGCCAAGGTCTGAGGACAGCCAGAGGTTGTCCTCAGATGGAGAGCTGGCCTCGGCTCGGAAAATCCCCACCAGTAGGCGGGGAGGAGTCCGAGAGCGAGGCAAGGGGAGGGGGCTCACTGCCCGGGAGGCGGCAGAGCGAGCGGAGGAGCCCGCAAAAGAGGGGGGGTCTGGTCGCGCGGTCGCTTCGGGGTCTTCAGGCGATGAGGCCGGTACGGTTGGTGGCCCCGAGGCGGACCGCAAACTTAAGTTTGCAGCGGTCGTGGAGGCCGCGATCCGGGACGTGGCCTTGAAGAAGCTCCAAGCTTCTAAAAACAAGGCCGTAGTCTCGGCAACGGCCTCCATAATGGCGGCAGCAGAGGCGGCCAACTACGCCGGTCCTTCGGCCGACGAAATGGCCGAATTGAGGGCAGAGGTCGCCCGCCTGACGGCCGCAATGAAGGGCCTCCAAGAAGAGAATGGGAGGCTCCGGGCAGACCTGGCCGCCCTAAGGGTCACCGGTGGCGTACAGGCAATACTGCCTAGCCAGCCCGTCCCGGTGGAGAACCAGGTCCTGAACCTGGTTCGGCAGGAGCTGGCGACCTTCCAGGCGCGGTTCTCCGTCCTGGAGGGTATTGTCCTCCGCCCCCCACTGGCGGGCAGGACGGCCCCGGGGCCGACGAAGGCGGCCTCGTACGCGGCTGCTGCGGCAGCTGCCGCCCCTAAGCCCGGACCGTCCGGCCGGGCCCGGGCGCCGACAAAACCGGTGTCGGCAGGGGGAGCCCAGGTGACGGCGAAACCGGCGCCGTCTGGTGGAGCCTCGGCGCCGGCAAAACCGGTGCCTGCTGGCAAGAGGAAAGGCCGACCGGCAGGGGAGGTGGAGGCTGTGGCAGCGACGCCCCACCCCCCTCAAAAATCTCCCACTACTCCCACGACCGCCGCCGAGTGGCAGGTGGTCGGGGAGAAGAAAAAGGCGGCCAAGGCGGAGAGGAAAAAGCGGCAGAGGAGGCGTCGCAAGGAGCGAGCCGTCGCGGCTAGGCTTCGCTCCCCAAAAACCGCGGCTGTAGTGATAACGCTACAGCCGGACGCGGTTAAGAGGGGAGTGACGTACCGCGACGTGCTCACTAAAGCGCGGGAGACGGTGGACCTCCAGGAGCTGGGGATCACCGGGAGCCTCCGGCATAGGGTGACCGCCACTGGCGCTCGTATGCTGGAGATCCCTGGTGCGACGAGTGGCCCCACCGCTGACGCCCTAGCTGAGAAGCTAAGGGCGTCTCTTAATGGGGAAGAGGCTCGAGTCTCCAGGCCCGTTAAGTGCGCAGACATGCGCATTATGGGCCTGGATGACTCCGTAACGGAGGAGGAGGTAGTGGCCGCTGTCGTCAGGACGGGCGGGTGTCTCGCCGATCAGGTGAAGGCGGGCACCGTACGTCCTGATCATTCGGGCATGCGAACCGTTACGGTAAGCTGCCCCGTGACGGCGGCCAAAAAGATCGTGGAGGGCCGAAGACTCCTGGTGGGCTGGGTTTCAGCGCAGATCAAACTGCTGGAATCCAGGCCTCTGAGGTGCTTCCGATGCCTCGTGGGACACCACGTTGGCATCCAATGCACCTCGGAGGACCGCAGCGCTCTGTGCTTCCGCTGCGGCCAGCCCGGACATAAGGCCGGCTCGTGCACTGCCGCGCCGCACTGCGTCGCATGTGCGGCTGCTGGCAAGCCGGCCGATCACCGGGCAAGTCCTGCGCTCCGCCCGCCGGGACCAGGAGGAAAGGCAGGCCCTCCGCCACCGCCACCGTCGCCGCCGCTTCTGCCGCTGCCGCCGCTTCTGCCGCCGCCACCGCTCCGGTTGCCGCCGCCGCTGGCGCTGTTGAGGGGCCCTCACAAAGGGTCCGGGAGGGGGCTGAAATGGAGGAGTAACGGCTCCATTACGCCTCCTCCAGGCGAATATCAACCACTGCGCCTGTGCTCAGGACCTGTTGCTCCAGAGCATGGCGCAGTGGTCGATTAACATCGCCGTGGTCGCTGAGCCGTACTTTGTCCCGCCCAGGGATGACTGGGTGGAGGACCTGAGCGGCTCAGTGGCCATATTATCGTCGGCTGCCGCCGGTACCCCGTCCCTCGAAGGTGTCACGAAGGGACAGGGGTGCGTAGCAGCACGGTTCGGAGAGATAGTAGTAGTGGGAGTGTACTTCTCTCCGAACCGAACTCTCGCCGAGTTCCACAACTCTTTAACAGAGTTGACTGTCGTCGTCGGAAACCAGTCCTTCCCCGTGTTAGTGCTCGGGGACTTTAACGCCAAAAATTTGGCCTGGGGTTCCCGTTGCACGGACATGCGGGGAAGGATGGTGGAGGACTGGGCTCTGGAAACAGGCCTGGTCGTCCTAAATCGGGGTTCTGTTCCCACGTGTGTGCGGATGCGGGGCGAGTCGGTGGTGGACATTTCGTTCGCTAGCCCCGCTCTGTCACAGCGAGTAATTGACTGGCGCGTCATGGAGGAGGTGGAGACCTATTCCGATCATCGGTATATCCGGATCGACGTCTCCGCCCAGACCTCTAGCGCGCCGGTCCAACAGACCCCGAGTGGTCCGCGGTGGGCGCTGAAGCAGCTGGACCGGGAGCTCCTCCTGGAAGCCTCAATCGTGCAGGCCTGGGTGTCATCACCAGACAGGCCTGCCGACATTAACAACGAGGCGGAGTGGTTCCGGGAGGCCATGTCCGAGATTTGTGACGTGGCAATGCCCCGAGTTCGGCCAGGATGCGCCCGACGTCAGGTGTACTGGTGGTCGCAGGAGGTAGAGGTGTTACGCAAGGCGTGCGTTGATGCGCGACACCTGTACACCAGGCACCGCAGGCTCCGCATCCGCCCTCCGGATGCGGAAGCCACGGAGGCGGAGCTGTACGAGGGGTACAGAGCGGCGAAGACCGCCCTCCAAGAGGCTGTACAGCGGGCCAAAGATATGGCCCGCGAGGAGATGCTGGAGACTCTGAACAGAGATCCATGGGGGCGCCCTTACAAAATGGTGCGGAATAAACTCCGCACCTGGGCCCCCCCGCTGACGCAGAGTCTCCGGCCACAGCTGGTGGAGGAGGTGATGAGCGCTCTGTTCCCTTCACGGGGGGAGCATACTCCCCCGCCCATGGCTCCGCCAATTGCGGTGTCCGAAGCGGACCACGCGGACGACGACGACATCCCTGAAGTGACCGGGGTAGATCTGAGAGTGGCGGTAGGCAGGCTGAAGGCCAAAAATACCGCCCCAGGGCCCGACGGCTTGCCGGGCAAAGCCTGGGCCCTGGCCTCGACGGCTCTCGGACCCCGACTGGAGGCGCTCTTAAGCGCATGTATGGAGAGGGGCCAGTTTCCACTCCGTTGGAAGACGGGGAAGCTGGTCCTCATTCGAAAGCCAGGGCGCCCTGCGGACACTCCGTCCGCATTCCGGCCCATCGTGCTGCTCGACGAGGTCGGCAAGCTCTTTGAGAGAGTGATTGCGGGCCGCCTCGTCGGGCACCTGGTGAGGACGGGGCCGGATCTTGCGGATAGCCAGTTTGGCTTTCGCAAGGGGCGCTCGACGGTGGACGCCATCATGCGCGTGAGAGCCCTCACGACGGGGGACGCGGTGTCCCGGGGTGGGGTGGTCGTGGCGGTGTCACTCGACATCGCCAACGCGTTTAACACCCTGCCCTGGAGCTGCATTGGGGAGGCACTCCGGTATCACCGGGTGCCGACCTACCTCCGTCGAATAGTCGGGGCGTATTTGACGGACAGAGCCGTCATCTACCCCGGTCGCGATGGGGAATGGAACCGGCGAGAGATGTCGTGCGGTGTCCCACAGGGATCGGTCTTGGGACCGCTCCTGTGGGACATCGGTTACGACTGGGTGCTGCGGGCAGACCTCCCTGATGGCGTCAGCGTAGTTTGCTACGCTGACGACACGCTGGTCCTGGCGCAGGGGAGGTCGCATCAGGCGGCGGCCGACGCAATGACACGCGGGGTTGCGATAGTCGTGGAGAGGATCCGGCAGTTGGGTCTCGAGGTGGCTCTGCACAAATCCGAGGCCATGTCTTTTCATGGGCTTCGGAACGGGCCACCATCGGCATCCCAACTGACGGTAGGAGGGGTTCGCATCGGCGTCGAGACGACGATGAAATACCTGGGTCTCGTCCTCGACAGCCGGTGGAACTTCGTGGAGCATTTCCGACGTTTGGCCCCCAAACTGGAACGGGCTGGGGCCGCTTTCAAGCGGCTCCTGCCCAACCTGAGGGGGCCAAACGCCTCCTGCCGGAGGCTTTACGCGGGGGTCGTGCGGTCCATGGCCGTATATGGCGCCCCGGTGTGGGCGCGTTCACTGCGGCTTCGAGCCGCCCACTACCTGAAAGCGCCCCAAAAGGTGGTCGCCATAAGGCTGATACGGGGGTACCGCACGATCTCGCGCGAGGCGGCAAGCCTCCTTGCCGGACTGCTGCCATGGGATCTGGAGGCGATAGTCCTCGCGCGCCTCTTTGAGAGCGCGCGGAGGCACTACGCCGGGGGGAAAACCCGCTTCCGCGGCAAATTGCTGCGGAGCGGACAGACCTCCGGCGCGATCTCATGGCGGCATGGAAAGCGCGACTGTCGCAACCCAGCGCAGGGCACGCCGCGATAGCGGCGGTAAGGCCCCTTTTTGAGGAGTGGCTAGAGAGGCGTCACGGCGCCCTCACCTACCGCCTGACGCAGGTCCTCACCGGACACGGATGTTTCGGGAGGTTCCTGCACATCATCAGGCGGGAGGAAACGCCCGGGTGTCACCACTGCGAGGATCGCCCTGAGGACACGGTGGAGCATACGGTGGAGGTCTGCCCGGCTTGGGCAGAGCACCGCCGTGTCCTCGTAGAGGCGATCGGCAGCGGCGGCGACCTCTCGCGCCCGGCCCTGGTCCAAGCCATGGTCCGGGGTGAGAGGGAGTGGGAGGCAGTCACCTCCTTCTGCGAAGCAGTCATGCTAGCGAAGGAGGTGGCGGGATGGGCGAGGGAGAGAGCTGAGAGAGCCGCCCGTCCCAGCCGCCGCGGTAGACGCTCCGGGCGTCGGGAGCCGCGTGACGACTCCCGGCCACCGTAGGCGCGGGCCTGCGGACGGCGAGTAATGGGTAGCTCGCCGTCCGATCAGGACCAGGCCCGTGCCAGACGGCGCGTATGTGTTCCACGCGCGCCTCAAAGAGATGTCAGCATCGAAGGAGGGGCCCGTCAGGGCCGAAGCCTGCCGGGGCAGCGGGATTGTCCGAAAGGGTTACCGCTGCCCCGGAACATAAAGGGCTAAGGAAGGAGCACGGATGGGTTTTAGTCAGTAAGAGTCTGACACTCCCTTCCGCTCCACCCAGAGCGGGAGGGGTCATTTTCAAAAAAAAAAAAAGTAAGTCTAATAAAAATATTATTTCGTATTTCGCCGAGTTTACACTACTTTTTGATACTGCTTGAAATTGGTATAACTATTCACTATGACAGTTTCCCGGATGCTAATAACATCATAATCATCACGCCTGCATTCCCTGATGAGTTAGGCAGAGGTGTAGGTATACCTACTTACTACACTAAGCCTATACCTACCTACCATCAACCAGGCACAAAACCGGATGAATATTACTAAAAAAGCTTTATTTCTAAGTACTACAACATTTATGTTTAATAGTTTATGATAAAAAGAAAATTGATTATCACAATTTCTTGGTTTCAGTTTGATTTACATAAAGTAACAACTACCATTTTCAATTAATTTAATATTATTCATAAAGACACTGAAACGCTTATTTTCGTCGTCTGACAAGGAAAAAGTTTACTAAGTAAATACAGCTACTCTTGGTGCAAAAGTTTTCTCATTCACTCTTTATTATTCTACTCTATTGAACAAATCGATTCCCTAAAGATGGGGCTAGGGGAGCAGAAAATTGTGAGTATTGAATGAATTTAATTTATATCGAAGCTCGACGATTCTTGTTAATGTTCGCCAATCTTTAGGTAGGTACTGAAGTTTTTTAGTGTATGTTTATTTTTTCTTTCGTTTATTTTTTTTGATTGCCTACATTAAAAAAGAAATAAAAAAATTGAATTGAATTAAATTGTGTCCCACTGTTGGGTAAAAGCCTCAATTTTTTCACTCCAAACCTCACTGTCTTGTGCGATCTCTTGCAATGTTGACCGTGCAAACCTTATCAGATGTGAACCCCCAGACTGTGAACGTTCTTAAAATTACTTGCCCCTCTGATCCTTTGAAAAACTCTGTAATTCTATGACAGTATAAAACACACTAACATCAAACTATATACAAAAACAACCGAATCAATTTTTAAATTAAAGAGTGTTATCTTACGCGCGTAACAAATGTCAAAGATCCACGAATGAGAGCCGGGACCAACGGCTTAACGTGC
Source organism: Gortyna flavago (assembly GCA_963669345.1). Classification (NCBI taxonomy): domain Eukaryota; kingdom Metazoa; phylum Arthropoda; class Insecta; order Lepidoptera; family Noctuidae; genus Gortyna; species Gortyna flavago. The sequence continues at coordinate 6,068,484 of OY770144.1, forward strand.
TTTCCGAGGCAACGAGGTGTCTTGGTATATAAAGATGGTCACCCAGCTACGGACCAACTGCGGCTGTTATTACTTAGCCACAAACGCCCTTCATATAACGAACAAAAACGCACGCACACATGGACACTTTTCGCGTAAAGCGAGTGCAAACGTACTCATGGCTAGCCGGTTTAATATCATAATCAGCCTATAATATTCCCACTGCTTGGACACAGGTCAAAAATCATTTAAAAATCTATCAGGGCTATCAATTTTTTTTTTTTAGATAACCCTGATAGTTTTTTTTAATGATTTTTTTCTTTTTGAGCACTATACGAAGTGACATAAAACAAAAATTGTTCATAACTTTTGAACCGTATTAAAATCACCGACATTCTCAGGGTTAAAAAGTTTGGAAATGAACTTGCCCATACCCCTATTCGATTTGATCCATACTTCCAGGTATAGTTGGGAAAAGGCTAGGCAGATTGAGGTCGGCTGCTTTTGTTGGGGATCCCGTATGTTTACGTCTATATGTGCGTGCGCCTGTTTTCGCTCGTTGTATATCTGACCATCTGTACTATTATGGGGTAGTGCGATCGGGATCTTAATTAATGTCGTCCGGTTTTGGCCACGGCAAGAGAATCTAAATGGCCCTGTAATTGGGTCGGGACATTTTGACGTCCTCTCTCTCAAAGATGGCAAACGTATCCTATAATTTTGCTATATTAAGTGTCTGAACGTATACGGAATGCGCTAAGACGCATTCATTAGATATGGATTTGATATCATAAGGAGTTGAGTCTACAGGATAAAAGTCATTTTTATAAATATACATTAAAGTGCCCATTTTGTAGTTTAGCTGGATGCATAGTGTTAATTTATATTAGAGCAATGGTGGCTTTGTGGTAATGGCCGCGACTTAAGATCTGTAGGTCATGGGTTTGAACTCAGGCAGGCGCTTTACGTTGTGTAAATTATTTCATCACCAGTGCTCTCAAAACGGTGAAGGAAAACATCATGAAGAAACCGGCGTGTCCTAAAACCAAAAATTCGAATACGTGTGACATCCGCATTGGGCCTACGTGGTGGATAACGGCCCACTCCCTCTCACAGACAGGAGGCGTGTGTACCAGCAGTGGGAACATTATATGATGATTAAGCTATAGTATTAAAGACTTTTTTATTAGAAACTTCTTAGTAACAGCCCTTTGTTTGAATTTCTGCCCAGTACTGACTGGGCAGAAATTGAAAATTGGCTCTCTCATCAGTCAGTCGGCAATTGAATCTGGCTGAATTATGTGTACTCCTCATCTGGAATATTGGCGTGAAGTTATAACAAGTTGGTTGTGTAGCAAATTATGTAAACTAGTCCGTAAATATCCAGATTCTTACAGCACACGGGGAGACATACAAACAAATTATTCGTTGCGTCATAAAAATAGACTAAACTTGCCCCCCTCCCGCCTTAAAATACATTCATCTAGTCCATATTCAATGTCAATAAAAATATATAATAAATTACCAGAAGATATAAAACAACAAAATAAAACCAGTATATTTTTAAATAAACTAAAGCATTACTTAATTAAAAAAAGCTATTACACAGTACAGGAATATCTAATGGATAAATTCAATAATAACTAAGAATAACAGACATATTTTAAGAAGTAAAATAACAAAAATAAATTATAACAAAATACTTACTTAATAATTAAACTACATTAATAATGAAAAATTTTTAAGCGAGTAAAGAAATGAGCAATATTACATATGTATAATTAAATAAATAATGAAGAAATAGATAGACCTGCATATATAAAATAAATAGAATAAGTAAATGAATGGAAATATAAATACATAGGTAATAGGATGGAAAATAATTGTAAGTTTATAACGAGGAAAATTAATAAAGCGCTCTTCCTCTCTCTTACTTATTTAAAAAAATTGCTGTGCCCGACAGGGTCCATAATTGTTTCTATTATTTTTTATTTACCACCTGTAATTGTACATTATGGATTGCAATAAACGATTTGATTTGATTTGATTTGATTTGATTAATGCCTTCTCCAGCAAACTTTTGAAACAACAAGCCGTGTATCAGATAGGATTTAGGTACCATCGGCAAAAATGACGAACTTCTGTACAAACTTTTATCCTCAATTTAATCCCTTTAGAAGCGAATTTTCAAAAATCCTTATTTAGTGCTAACTTTCGTTGTATAAGGAAAATTTGAGCAAAATTTCACGCTTCTGGACCCAGCGGTTTAGGCTGTGCGTTTCCTGTCAGTGAATGAATGATTGAAATGAATTAAAGCATTTTTACCCCCGACGGAATCTGAGGGGTATTATTTTGATCCAAGCGTCCTCGCGTCGGGGGACAGCTAATAAAAACACCAAACTGACGAGGCGTACGTACACTCAGCAATAATGAATGTATGTTAGTTTAAAAAGGATATTTTCATGAGCCGTTCCCCGACACGAGGACGGTTGAATCAAAATAAACTTCAACTTATGTGCAATATTTACTGTTTTGTTTGTGCAGAATAAAGAATTATTCTTTCTTTCTTAACTTATTTTTTTACTTTTTAGAGGATTTTGTTTGTGTCGGGGGTTTTTAAATTTAACTTTTATTAAGTAGATCTGCTGCAAATTAATCTGTCTGCTATAGTGATAAAGTTATCCTAAAATGATATCCAAAGTTCACTCTCCATGGTTATTTACCTACGCGTGTCAGCAGTGAACATTTGTTCATATTACGTCTTTTTTCACCAAAATAAAGAGTAAACACGGAATCCTCGTAATAAAACATGCAACGTCACGCGTTTGTCTGTACAAGGTCGCGTGGCATTGTAATGTTTGTACCCACATTTTTTATTACGCGATTTATCCCTGCGGCGCGGCAGTCTAGAGCGGCAGTATAAGCATAATCAGCCTGAGCCAAGCCGGTGTGGAACCTAATATAGAAACACGCCAATACCACTACATACAGAAAGCAAAGATCTCTATTCCTAGACAGCACGTATTTCCCTAAACATTGTTTGTAGATATCTCGGTCCTTAAGAAGCATTGTTGACAGAAATCTCTGTTCATATAAATCACTGTTTCTAGATACCTTGGTTCACAGAAAGCGCAACGTAGGATGCAAGAGCGAGCGAAGTGCACCCCGAGGTTAGGTTTGGTTAGGTTAGATATTTTAAACCCTTTTCACAGAAATAGGAGCCCGGCAAAGCGGGGCTCCGTCGACATACGATGCAAGAGCGAGCGAATCGGAATACAACTTACATACAAATAATTATATAGTTGGCTTCCGTGAACCAAAGGCGCTTTCTGTGAACCAAGGTATCTGGAAACAGTGGTTTCCATGAACAAAGTTTACAGCAACAAGTGCTATGAACAGAGATTTCTGTCAACAGTGCTTTCCTATGGACCGAGATATCTACAAACAATATTTTCTATCAACAAAGTTTTCGGCGAAACGTGCTGTCTAGGAATAGAGATTTCTATTAAAGCTGTGCTTTATGTATGTAGTCGTATCGTACAAGCGTCTTTCTATCTTAGTATCCACACTCGAGCCAAGCCAAGCAATTATTTGGTGAGTGTCGAGATGTTGCCAAGAAGCACAGTTATAAGTTCCTCTGGGTTAACCACGCCATCATTCCTGCTCGTGAAAAGAAGAGGTTAGAGGGTATTTCGCTATTCGAATGCCGCATGACATCGCTAAAATCAAGCCTGGTTTTGCAAAGTCGATTGACAACCAGGGTGCTGCCCGCGTCGTTCAATAGCTTGTTTCATCAATCTGCCTAGCCTTTTCCCAACTATGTTGGGGTCGGCTTCCAGTCTAACCAGATGCAGCTGAATACCAGTATTTACATGGAGTGACTGCCTATCTGACCTCCACAACCAGTTACTGGGTAATACGATACCCCTTGGTAAGATTTCCGGGCTTCTGACGACCCGTAACGACTGTCAAAGATCCACGAATGACAGCCGGGACCAACGGGTTAACGTGCTTTCCGAGGCAAGGAGGGGTCTTGGAATGTAAAGACGCTCACCCATCCACGGACCAACCGCGGCAAGCGTGGCTTACCCTGATCGATCGACCCGTGCGGCTGTTATTATTTAGCCACAAGAGCTTGTTTAACGGTCAATAATGTACAGATCCAATGATCTGTCTGTACAGCTTTTAATATTTGCATGTTACTTTGGTATTAGTTTCCCTCTATACATGCGTCGATTTGTCCCCTTCATGCGACAGACTTTACTGTCGTAAAACTCTGTTTTGCCTGTGTGATTGCTGACTATGTAAACAATGTTGTACATATGATTGCTATAAGATTCTGCTAGGCGAACATGTAAATGCAATTAGGTGAATTTATAATTTTAGTCAAACATTGTCTACTGGCTGGTGGTATGTTACTTGTTATGGTTGACCTATCTGATCACCTTGTCTCAAAATAATATAGTTAGGTAATATCAGTAGGTCAAACATTTAAGACTAAATCCATTGTGGATATTGTCATGATCAACCCAAGAATATAGGTAGATACGAAATTAGTTAGACTAAGATATTTCTCTCTTGTGAAAAACAAAAATGTGAAAGTAGGTACAATCTATAATTATTTCCTCAACATCATTTTGTAATGAAAATAAGGTACTTACTGCAGTATTAACAAATCCTGCATGGTAATTTTGGCTTTAATCCTCCTTCTAAACTCATATTCAACCTTTTTTTTGAACCATAGTCTGTCCAGAAATTTCCATCTGAAATCTTTCAAATTACGAATCGTATTTACGTCAGATGGCATTTTTCACGGTAGAGATGGTGACTTTGAAAATAGCCTTGTCACGAGGAACATGTTTTTTGTGGAATATTAACGCCGAAGTTTGACTGTGAATTTGAGTTGGTTGAATTAATTTAATTGCTGTCGCAATTGGTTTTACTCCTCCGTACCTCGTTATCTATAAATTTAAAAAACTATTTGTGAACATATTTTTCTTCATTTTTGGATAAGGCCCGAATTATGGGCAAGCCGATTTGATCGATTTTTCACTCTACCCTGACTCGAGACGAAGTATAAGCTGTTCGCCAGAAGAGCGCCCGCAGCTAGCTGTTGCAGATCTACTTGCTGTTGAGGATCTGCTACCTGATTATTGTTCTGCTCTATTAATCTACGAGGATCCCGAGAACGGACACGAAGACCCCTTTTTTGGGAACAGATACCTTTTTTAGTCTATTCTCATAGTAGATTGTCTAGATATATTTTCCTATCAAAATTGCGTGAATTTTTATCATTCAAATACGGCGGGTGTGCTATTTTAACTTTTTTTCCCTTGGACCGCGCAAACTTTAAATCTATCTAATATTTTCTTGATTGCAATCACGTCAATGTAACAAAATTCTCACTTTATTTTTGTCTTTACAAAACCCAAAACCTTAAGTAATTTTTTTTCTTAATTTTTTTAATACTAAATTAATGTATTTCGAATTTTTTATATTTACAACAAAATTATACGTAATGGTAGTGAAATTGTGAAGTCACCGCGTTTTATTTCGCTACATTACCTAATTAGAAAAGTTAGGTTTGCGGCAACTCCGTGTGGTATCGTTCGGGGTTCGAAAAGAGTTCGATCAAAGTTCGGGAACTTCCAATATATTGTTAGTGTCGCTCTAAGGCCGGGATCTACAAACATTATTTTAGACGTCCTTCAGCAATGACATGTTTCCGTCTCTTTCTTGCACTTGTAGTTTAACAGTTGTGCGACAGTGACAGGAGTAACGCTTAGCCAAAATTCATACTAACGTGTACCTAACTTTTTATATCTCGGCCTTCTAACGAAGGTATAATATGCAAGTTTGTATAGAAAATAATATCTAGGACAAAATGTAGCACTTTAGTGGTTGTGAGAAGAATGCTACCGAATTTTCGGCTAAAAACAAAATAGGTACCAAAGGTGGCTAATTACTGCGGCTTTGAGGTACCTATTTTGCCAAAACCATTGAAGTCTACCGGCCCTACTCTCTATGTATTCTATATCCCAGTTTTTTTTTTTTTAAGAATTCAGTGAGATGTGTCAAACAGTGGATCCAAGATCTTTTTCTATTATAAGTAAATTCGCACATAGTAAAAGGAATTCCATAAAAATTGATAAGAGGTTCAGCCCATAGCGACTGTGGGTTCAAGGTTAAATAATGTCATATTTTATATTGGATCCCTTTTATGAACTTTCGGCTCGATGAGCCTTCATTGAAATTCCATTTTGCAGATAATATCGTAAACCCGTCATAAAGAGGTAGATTTTCTTATTTAAGAACACACTGAGGTGGAAATGTGTGAAATATGTATGAATGTGTGTGTTTTATATAGTGCATAGCTTGGTATTGTGTCCAAGCTTTTCGACTTTATGAGACACTAGCTTCCGCCCGCGGCTTCGCCCGCGAGGTATGTCGATAAAAACTCCTATGTCCTGCCCCGGGATGCAATCTATCTCTCTGCCAAATTTTATCGGAATCCGTTTAGTGCACTAAACGGATTTAGATAAAATTTGTTACCTTTGTTGCTTTGTTGTTTGTCATGTTGCCTTTTCACGACAGACAGACAGAGTTACTTTCGAATTTTTTATATTAGTATGGATAGTATGGATATTGCACAACCTGTTTTTTTAAAGTTCGTGACATCATTTGAGAGGTATCAAACGTATTGCTAACATCAACTCTGTACACACTCTAAAATTTCTTACTCGTAAAGTTGTATCATTTGTTTTATCGTTTATTGTCCAACTGTTGTGCAAAGATCTTCCCCACAGCTTTCCACTTTTCCCTGTATGTTGCCTTCTCCTATCAATCTCCAATAAACTCCTCTAAGTCATCACGCCAGCGTTTCCGTGCCACCAAATAATTATAAATGTTATAATATGATATAGCACTCTAATTGCGTAACTGCACACTTTCATGCCGTCAGTTCACACACATTCAGGCCGTTAGTTGAACGGCGCCGTTTAGTTAAAAGGCTAGGCAGTTAACTGAATGGCTAGTTAAGCTAGTTCGTTGCGACCTATACATAACGACTGTTAAAAACAAAACCAAAACAGACACCATGTTACAAAAATTTGCATCGCTCAACAATCTCGGAACACAAGCTAACTAATTAAATCTTTTTACAGACAAAGTTCCAAACTATAGTAAAACATTCTAGGGATGCAAAACAGTTCCAAAAGTTAGATCAAGAGTTGGCAAGAACTTGTTGTTAAAATTTTCATTCAGCAGCTAAATTGGGATGGACTTAAATTCTACATTGTATCACAATTATTGCTTGTGACAAAGTTTAATAGGCTGGCTAAGGCGAGGGAAATTAATTAAATGAAAACGAGATTACACTTTTATGAAGTTTTAGGGGCTTTACGCAAGGTCAGGTATGCTGGCCTGTTTAATGAAAATAATGGTGTCATTAATTTTCCTGTTTTTGGAATGTTTATTTTGTGGATTAGCTAAAGTAATACTATATAAAGAAAAGATTTGTTTGTGTTTGTTTGTTACGCTTTCACGCTAAAATTGCTAAATTTCTGAATAGATTTGGATGAAATTTGGCGTATGTGTATGTGTATACCATGACCTGGATTAGGTTAGGACATAGGATACTTTTTATCTCGACGTATCTACAGGATTGAGACTTATGCGGGTGAAACCGCGGGTGTAGTTAGTGACGAGACAGCAAGAGGAAGGAAGAAAAGGACACTGTACGAGACACAATAGAAATTTTATTGTTATACGTCGAGGGGCGTAAAAGTGTCCCTCAACGTGGTTTTTTTTTTCAGTAAAGGCTTTGCTCTTCTTTTGGGTTTCACTACAGTTCAAAAAGGATTCACAACTATTTCTCGACAGTTCACTCACTCAGTCAGTCATTCTGTGGCTAGGGGCTTTAGTGTAATTACCCTAGGCAATTTAGCCACCTTGAAAAATACGCTGTTGTGTTAATCTGGTCTTAATTAATTACATTTACTCCCACAAAAGTTTGGCAATTTTTTGGGCTATGTCGGTTAACTTAGTTCTTGCGGATCTCTTCATTATCACTAGGTGAACTGATGACCTTGTGAAAGCCACATGAATCCGCTGGATGTCGGAAGCACAAAGCCGGTCGAAATGGCGGTGCTTACGGAAGGCCGACGTCTTTCGGCTTAAATGATGATGATGATGACTTTACTCAGCATAGGTACTTTACATTTTATCGCTTTTTTATTTTAATTTTAAATACTGGTATTCAGCTGCATTTGGTTAGACTGGAAGCCGACCCCAACATAGTTGGGAAAAAGGCTAGGCAGATGATGATGACTTTAAATTCTAACGCAATAAGTTAATCGCAAATTTGAAACTTCTAAAATAAACGTATTGGCTTATGCAACTTTTGGAATTGGTGCCCCCCTATTTCAAGGCGATATTGAACGATTTTCAGTAACATTGGGGTTTTCTTCAATTTAGAAAATTGGAAAGGCCAAGTTTAAAAACTGAAAATTTTTCACAAAAAATGCTTTTTGCTAGTGTAGATACTATGTACATATCATCTGGAAAAACCTACGAGACCTATGAGACGATTTTGAACATTCTTCAAACAGCATGATTTCTCATTCTGTTTCACTGATTTCCAATTCAAGTAAAGTAGGAAACGCCGACCTCATCTAGTTTTATAAAAAAATATGATTGACGTGTAAAAGTGTTTGTCCAAACCTACTTACAAAATAAAAATCATTTATCATTTATCAAGTTAAAGAAAAATAAAACAGAAAAAGTATGCGTAAAAAACTTTTTTTCAAAAAAAAATTACCCTCTTCCAAAAAAAACTACAAAGTGAGTGGTGTAGTGATGAGTGATGAGTGGTGTGTGAACTTTAATGTCGGAAGTCGGTGTCGTTGCTTCTGCATTTTCGTTTATTGACCACGACTTCCGAAATTAAAGTTATTTATCACTTTGTAGTTTTTTTTTGTCGGTTGTTTTTTTTTGTAAAAAAGTTTTTATTTTTCACTTTTTAGTGAGAAAGTTTGTAATTTATCTAAGTTACAATAGCCTAACGTCAACTGCTCATCACCTTTTACAAAATATTGCTTTTCCCGATGCTGGGACGTTAATTGTTGAGGAGTTCTCCTGGTATGAACCAGAGGAACTCCTCAACAACCATTCACCATAAGCATTGTGACGAGCATAAATTTCTTAGCAGCCATATTAAAGTAATCGAATCGCAACCCGTGAAATATTTATCATTGAGTAGTTCCGATGGCCATCTGTGGTCTTCATCATCAGCTCCACTTTACCAAATGATGATTTCCGAGAGCAAATGCAATTCAAAAAAATATCCAAATCGCTATAGGTTTGCCAGTAAAATTTGAGGGTTTCCCTCGATTTCCATGGGATCCTCTCATCAGATTCCAACTTGCTGACAACGGGACCAACTTGGCAGTATACCCTTTCAAACGAAAAAATAATTTTCAAAATCCATCCACAATTCACGGAAATACCGGTGAACATACAAAAAAAAAACATACATAAAGTCGAACATATAAACCTCCTCCTTTTTGGAAGATTGGGAAAATTTGAGTTTCGGTTAGCTTGATGTAGGTACCGACTGGCGTCTGTAAATAATTATTATTCAATTACCCTACAGGGTAAAGATACACTTTAATATTTGTCCTTCGCCAATGTACACTGTGTCTAAATCCTAGCATACAGGAAGACAAACAAAAAATAATAAACCCCGAAAAGCCCGGTCAGTGGGTCGTGGCCCTGTCCAATATTTAAAAAGTTATCAATTTTCTTCGAAAACGGTATGGGTTTTATGAGACCCTTCGTTATGAAGGATGAATAAAGTAAATATTATCATTCGACCCCTCCCTCCATCGATCAGGCGATCCACCTTTTTCAAAACTAATAAAATTACGTTTTACCCAACTTTTGTCAATAAATATTGTTTGTTTTCGTCAGATTTTATGGAATACCTTAGCAGATTGTTTATAAATTTAGTTATGTGAATACTTGCGTGGTTAATATTACTAAAGACTTGAACAGCCTGTTTTTACTGATCAGCAGCTTGTCCATATTGAGTTTGAAAACAATTTGAAATGACAATTGTTTTTTTTGGTACGTTCTTACCTGCGGAGTAATTGCGTATACCACTGTCAGTAGCAATGGGTTTAATTTTGACAGTTCAACAACATTCATTGCGTTATTTACGTTGTTGAGCAGACACATTTTTCGACCATAATGAAGCAATGGATTTGCAATATCTTTCAAAATTATTCAGATTGAGATTGATAGTGGTTTACGCAATTAGGGTGCCGTTGTTGGTGAGTTTTTTTTTTTTTTTATTCAGTGCGCATTCGATCAAACTTTTATACCTAGAATAAGTCTTATCCTGAGAAGAATTATTGAATTTTTGACAGTAAGTCCATACTAGAACTGTCAGTCGTCAATTTTATTCCAAGAATAAAAGTTATCTGACTTTGGTAAAATCAGCCATTAGAGACATAATAAATGATCTGTTCTAAAAGTATTGACGAAAATGTGAACAATAAAATGGATCAGAAAACGCACGCACGGGCGCTCGATGTGGATGCCAATTTGTATAATGCCTTTTACAAATTGAGTGCTTTAATTTGTTTAATCGAACACTTACTCGTACATCTGAAATTCTAATTCTAAATCACCTTGATGATGTTTTTCATTTGACTTGAGGTTAGTTTTATAATCTCAAATTTCGTCGATGACTTTAATTTTTAATTTATTAATGTTCTTCAAGTAATAAATTGTTGGAAAACGTGTTGAGATATAAAGTTAAAACCTTCTAAATACAGACAAACGAGTTACTAATTCCCATAAGTGAGTGATTGCGTAAGAATTTAACCCGAACAGGGTCTGTTGACACTTTCATCAGATAGTTTTGGAACAGACATAGGTACCTCTTGGTCCGATGGATAAATATTTCAGGTTTAGTGTAATGCAAATGTATTAAAACTTGGCTGATTCTAGAACTTTGGGTACATACAACAATCATTTCTACTTATTTTACAGTTAAATATTGATATTAATTGAAAAACTGCTATGATCTTAAATAGATCTGTAACTTACCTATTATTATTTTTCTAATTGAATATCACCTAACATTTATGAAGTCACTTACAAGAAATAATTAAGAAAGAAATAATTAAGAATCATCACTTACAAGCTATAATAATGACATCAAAATAAATAATCCAAAGAATCCCCATTAGCATTTTTGAATACCGAAACATGACACATAGTCACAGTTGTGTTACCTCCAATTTTGTATCACAGTGATCTTTATGCTATTGAAACAAGGTTCAAAATAAGTTACTGTCAGAAGTCAAATAATTGTACCAAAACAACGGTACCCTTTAGCAAAGCCAGTTTTACTGAAAAAAGTGTAGTACCGTAAAATAAAGATATAATTAGACCTTGTCCTAAATACACACATCAAAAGTGTCTAGGGATCAACATATATTTTTGCAATAACTTTTCTCCTGATTAATATTAATTAAAATTTTCTTTAAGGATTCATCAAATAAAGTGTTTTCGTTTGTCACAGTAACGATAAACCAAGTCACCTTTGCATTAATAAAGAAATTTGCCATTTTCCTAATAAAGGGATTTTTGACATTTGAACCACTAACACAAAAGTTCGAAAAAAAGACTGAAATAACAGTTTTCTTTAAAATTTTATTGGGTAACTTAAACAATTAATAATCCGTGTTTCTACCGCGAACACTAACAACACAAGAACATCGGTTTGGCATACTCAAAATGAGTTCATCCAAATCACGCTGTGGAATGGCCGCCCATGTTCGTTGCAACAACAAAAAAAGGTCTTCTTGCGACTGGATACCCCCCATATTCGGCAGAGCTCTTCTCTGTAGCATATCCCATGCATGCTCAATCGGGTTCAAGTCTGGCGACTGAGCAGGCCAGGGCAGGACATTGATATTAGCTGCGGCGAGAGTCTGTCTTACAACTCTTGCGGTGTGCGGTCGTGCATTATCATGCATTAACTGAAATAAGGGACCGATTTGCACTTGTAGAGGAACGATGACGTCTGATACAATCGTCTCAGCATAAATTTGAGCGTTGAGGTTGCCTCTGATCCAAATCAACTCAGTTCTTCCGCCGATCCAAATACCCGCCCATACCATGATGGTTCCACCACTATAAGGATGGACTTCCTGGCAGGATTTTAATCGCTGTTGGCGTCCAGGGGTTCTCCAGTGTCGTATACGTCTTGTATCCGGTCTCATACCAAAACGAGACTCATCAGAAAAGCACACGAAACGCCATTGTTCTTCTGCCCAATTTCTGTGTTCAAGAGCCCATTGATATCGAATCCTACGATTGTGCATTGCTATAGGTGGTACCCGTAGCGGTCTTCGGGAATGAAGGTTCACTTCATGCAAGCGGTTTCTGACTGTTTGGTCGCTAATTAAGTTCCCTGAAGAGTGATGAAGCCTCACGGCTAACATCATGGCGGTTATTGTTGGAGCTCTTCGAGTTAAGATTTGAATGTATCGGTCTTGTCTCCGTGTGGTGCAGCGATACCGTCCTCCATTGCGCTCAGCCACGGTACCAGTGCTTCGGTAACGTGTCCAAAGTCGACTGATAACACTCTGACTTGTATTCAGAGCTAAAGCCACAGTACGTTGCCGGGAACCAGCTTCTATCATTCCCACGGCTCTGAGCATTTCTTCCCTGCTTAAATGACGTCGCCGCTCCATAATAACGTTGGTTTTAATCAGTAGTAGGGAAACAGTAGCACTAATAATGTCTTCAATGCGTTGTATGTTTTTATAGGGAAAATATTGACAGCTGATTTTCATCTTTTACTCGAATTTGATTCACAGTTCCTGATTCAAATTATGAAATGCACCAAAAAGGATCCATATAAATTTATAAAATCATAAATTTATTACAAAGCCACATCTCAATCTCAAGAAATCCGCATAAAAATGCTTGATCCCTAGACACTTTTGATGTGTGTACATGTAGGTACATACTTTTTATTGTAAACTTTACTGTGTTGTTAAGATTTAACATTCCTCGGAAAACACAGCTGACTAAGCTTTGCTGAAAAGATCAAATCGTTTAATTGTAATGACACAGAAATATTTATTATGGATGTACTATGTACAGTCAAAAAAAGAGATAAGTATGCAAGATCGTCCGATATAGTTGCATTTTATTAAGAAAACGATGGATGTTATAGACTGAAATTTAATTTGATAAATGAGCTGTTTGTTTTCTATTAATAAAATTTCATTTTATTCGAGAACATCCATCGGTTTCTTACTAAACTTCAACTATATCCGACGATCCTGCATACTTATCTCTTTTGTTGACTGTACCTAGAGCATTTTTTTTTGTTAAATACCTATAATCTTGATATTTAGCGTATATCGACGCACTTTTCGGTATAGCTTCGAGCTTTTGTGTAGAACTGCCAACGCATCGAGGCTTTTCTGAGGCACACCTCTACGTCATTAAACTTCCTAGATTGGAGCTGGTACAGTTCTCAGTGTCTACTATGCTAAATCTACTGTAAACTGATAAACATGGAATTTCCAAAGAGTGCTTCAATGGACTGAGTACAAAATAAAATTGGTTAACAGCTGATCACGAGGACGTCCTTTTTTTTTGAGGCTGAGAAATCATCAAAGACCCCTCAAGCTCTGGGTGAAGCGAAAGGGAGTGTCAGACTCTTACTGACTAAAACCCATCCGTGTTCCTTCCTTAGCCTTTTATGTTGTAGCTCACCTTCCGATCAGGACCAGGACCGTGCCGGACGGCGCGTATATATGTGTTCCACGCGCGCCTCAAAGAGATGTCAGCATCAGAGAAGGGGCCCGTTAGGGCCGAAGCCTGCCGGGTCAGCGGGATTGTCCGAAAGGGTTACCGCTACCCCGGAACATAAAGGGGGACGACCTGCGGGACATTATGTAACACACTAACAGTAGCAATGGCTTTCCATAGCAAACATCTTCACAAACATTCACATTTATTATATTAGTGGGATGAGACGTAAAACTTCTAACCCGCTTCTCTAAGACCATAATAGGCCCCACTTTGGTTTTTCCAAGCTTAAGTCAACCTGATACTTATAGATACTTAGAGAAAGCGTTCCTGACACCTATCAGTGCAACAATTTTAGTAAAAAGCTAATAAAGATCAAATTCGCACGACACGTATTCGATTTTATAAAACTGACAAGTAGGTACCAAGAACGCATTCTCTGGTCGGCCGCATTGTAGATCCAGAAAACCCAGGAAAAACCTAAATGGTAATTAAAGCCATGCCATAATCGGTCTAAATAAAATAAAACTCGTTCCTGTGGGAAAACAAGTTTAAATAAACATTCTTGCTAATGATCGCATTTTTTCTACTCAGCCAGGCTTGCTGTTTGAGTGACGAGTAGCATGAACCGGTGAAGGAAGATGAGCCTCGCGGTGAGCAACCCCTTAGCCTAGTATAGCTATAACTGGGACATGTTTCCATTACAGGTGTCTAGAACTATTACCTACTTGTACAAAATGTTTTTGTTTAGCTTTAGATTGACCATAGCCATAACATCCTGTCTGCATTGGCTGGAGGTTGGTAAAGTTAAAGGTGTAACAGTTGGTACACCTGCGGGGTAATTGCTTTACGCACTTATAAAGGCAATGCCTATAATTTTGAAAATTGTGGAACATTTATTGCGTCATTTACGTCAACGGCTGACGAATGTTTCAAACAGGTAGAAACTTATACATCAAAAATAACAACCGTAGCAAATTCGCATTAAATGTCGCAGAAAGGTGGACACAATTAATTTAAATTCTTTTTTGCATTTGTGTATATCTAGTTAATTAACTATACTAAATGTTAAAGGCCCGCGCAAATTGTCAATTAAAATTATTTGCCCCAAAAATTCTTAATTGATGTCAAAGGGATTAAATTAACATCTTTTTTGGGATTTATTCATGTATTTTAAATTGTCCGTGATTAGGAACAAAATATTCTCGTTTAAACAAGGATTATTTTATTGTTTTGTTTGATTTGGGTTTTTCCTATTTATGACGTACGCATTTCATACAAACTTTCAAGCCCTTGTTTTTAGAAATGAATGAACCGATTTTAATGAAACTTCATACGCAAAGCAGGATACAAAGGTCTAAAAAGTTAGTAAATAACATTTCGAAATGTCTTATTTAAAAAAAGATAACTGGAAATCTCTGTTTGTATGAAAAGTTTAAAATCGGTCTAATTTGGCTGTAACAATATTTTTAGAAAATGTTCCTAACTTTTTAGACTTTCGTATCCTGCTTATGCGTAAGCCGTTTCATTGAAATTGGTTCATTAATTTCGAAAAACAAGGGCTTGAAAGTTTGTATGAACTGCCGTACGTCGTAAACACTCAACAAGTTACACAATGAGTAGGTACAATTTTCAATCAAGATTTTAATTAAATAACCTTACGATATCGGTAGGTACTAGGTAGGTACCTTATGGCTGTAGATATAGTTACGTTTGAATTATAAAAAAAAAACTGATATTCAGTCTTTGGCTAGCTGTAATATGTTACAGGCAGTGTTTGTAATAAAACACAAAAATTACCTAAGTAGAAATATAGATTTCTCTTATATTGAAATAAAAAAGGAAAAATCAATGGCGAGTCGTTTTACAATGGCGGCCTTTTCCGCCTGGCGGATTTAGGCGATTTTTTTTTTAAATGATCAAAAAAAATTCGCCCAAATCCTGCGGCGGCGCCAAGCCACACCCCCTTAAAGTTTTCGCCTATTATGAAAGCGATAACGCAATTTATTAGTTGCAACATGCACTGCGCAGCTTAGTGACGCAGCACGTGTACTCTTTTTGTGAATTTTACGAACTATTTGACCTAGAGGCAGGGCGAGAGCGCTTCTATTTTTTGAGTGCAAGCAAAACTGAATTTAGTGGTGGTCAGGCGGGAGTATCCGCAATAGTACATCATCTACATGTAATTCCTCACTTTCTGTGCTGCGGATACAGTACAATGCCATTTTGTAAAATTAAATATTCTTTAAAACCTTCTTCTGTCCTTTAAACATTTAAAAAACTTTATTATTTCTTCTTATTTTCAGACAGCGACTAGACCCAACATTTTCCTCACGCGATGGGAAAAACTGCACCAGATAACCCGCTTTGCACGTTCTTCGTTCTGTGGGTATTCCGTAGGTATCTACTATAGGTACTCCTAAAGTGAGGGCATGAACTAAAGTACCTACTATATATTGAAGTGCGTTTTATGCTCAAACATTCCAGTTCAGATAGCCGAGCCATTCACTTGTGCGATTCAGTTAAGAGATACAGGTAAATGTGTGTTGTTTTTTTAATGATCTTTTTAACTGCAGAGTGGAGGAATATTTACGGTCAACTTTGAATTTAAAAAAAATAATGAAACATGTGTTTCGTAAATTAAATAGTATCAAGAAGAATAAGTTCCGAGTTAAAAGTGGAAGTGAAAAATTAAGTAAAGAAAGCAAATATTTTTTTGGCTACTATTTAACTGATTACTATTTAAATATTGCTGAAAGTTTAAATTTCAAGAATTTCAAGTATTTTTGGGTGCGAAAATATGTTGTAGTTAAGATATACAGATTTTATTTGTCTCGAAAAATGTTTAGATAATATTCAATCGTCATCATTACCTTGCGCTTATCCCAATTTATTTGTGGTCGGCACAAAATGTCCTTTTCTTCCATACTTCTCTATTAGGCGTTAGGTCAATGATGTTACTTATTAAAACCAACATTGGTGATTGTTACCAACCTCATTTAATTATTTTAAATTACCCTTTTTGGAATGTCATTTTCGTCAATGCTTAAAAATCACTTGTTGAAAAATTTAATCGTTGAGGATTCACACCTCGACACATTTTACAGTTCGAAGTAATGTCCGCACGTTCCCTTTCTTGCAGGGGAAAGCCGATCTTAACACTAACAATAACATAGATAATAGGAAAAACGAAAATTTTATCAGCTTATTAGTAATTTAGAAACAGTTTCAAGGGGGGAAACCAACCTTAGGAACAATTTCATGGGAGAAACCAACCTTAGGAACAGTTTCATGGGGGAAACCGACCTGTATCGACTGATATTTAAAAATTTTTAGGAAAAACTAAAATATTGTCAGCCTAGACTAAATTTAGGAACAGTCACATCTATATATACAGGGTTAAATTCTAATCACCGATGATTAAAAAATACCAAAGTCCTGACTGACTGATATATCAACGCACAGCCTAAACCGCTGGTCCTACAGACATGAAATTTGGAGGGTGTGTTCTTTGTGAAAAGTAGGTATCCACTAAGAAAGGATTTTTCGAAATTCTACCCCTAAGAGGGTGACATTCACCCTGAATGGGAGAAGGGTGAAATTTCACGCGGACGAAATCGCGGGCAGAAGCTGGTGTTTTATAAAACAACATTTTCGTATCTGTGTAATCGGTTAGATCTTCTAGAGTACACAATGGATTTTGATGCAGTTTTCACCATCATTTATAATGCACTAGCGGGTCGCTAGTGCTATTATAAAGCGAGACTAGTAGTGTAGAAAACTGTCAATTCTAGGTTGTATTGGAACTGTAAATGAAAGTTTGGAAAAACCCTAGTTTTCCTACTAATATTATAAATGTGAAAGTGTGTGAAGATGTTTGGATGTTTGTTACGCAATCACGCAAAAACTGCTGAACGGATTTCGATGAAATTTGGTATACAGATATTTTATAATCAGGATTAATACACGGGATTTTTTTATCCGGATATTACCACGGGATCGAAACTAACGCGGGGAAACCGCGGGGCGCCTTGTAGTAAATAATACTTCGCACATTTTCCTCATAGAGAAATTCAAACGATTTGAGGGTCGGCTGGCACAGTCGCTGAGCGATTACCTACATATTTCAGTTGCGGGTCTGATTCCTGCGCGGAACAAATATTTTCTATGGTCATATTATTATATGTAGTTCTTGGTGTGAGTGTACCTGTTACATTTGATCGGCACAAACAACTCAGCCTATCACAGTCCACTGCTGGACATAGGCCGCTCCCATGCTGCGCTACAACACCCTGCCTGTCCTCTGCCTCCCGCATCCAGTCACCTTTTTGAGGTCATCTGTCCATCTAGCTGGGTGGCGTCCCACACTACGTTTGGCGATCCACGGTCTCCACTCCAGGACTCGTCTGCTCCAACAGCCATCGGTCCTCCGACAAACGCTTAAGCTTAAATAAAAGCTTTTAAGGATCTTAAAATTAAATCAACAGAAGATCTCTGGGGAATGTCTGTAAAAATTTGTAGATCTATCATCGAAACAATTGCGCCCTATTTAGCTTTCATATTTAACATCAGTGTAGACCAAGGAGTCTTTCCGGATCTCATGAAACACAGTAAAGTAGTTCCTTTGTTTAAAGCCGGTGATAGTAAAGAACCCAACAATTATAGGCCTGTGTCAATTCTGCCAGTTCTCAGTAAGGTGTTTGAAAAGTTGATGCTCAATCAAATGTTACGTCACTTTAATAAAAATTCCATCTTTCATGAACAACAGTACGGTTTCACCAAAGGGCGTTGTACCACTGACGCCGGTGTCACTCTAATAAAGAACATTTTTAACGCCTGGGAAGAAGCACAAGATGCCATTGGAATCTTTTGCGACCTCTCTCAGGCGTTCGATTGCGTAAATCATGAGACACTTCTGCTGAAACTTGAGCACTATGGGGTTAGGAATTTAGCTCTTGATTTACTAAAGTCATACCTAAAAGATAGAAAGCTTAAAGTTCAAGTAAATGGCGTAAACTCATTAGGGTCTGAAATGGCAATGGGTGTTCCTCAAGGTTCGATATTGGGTCCATTCCTCTTTTTAGTTTACATTAATGATTTACCCCAATTACTTCAAAATCAACCGAAGATGGTGTTATTTGCAGATGACACCTCATTGATCTTTAAGATAGACAGACGGGCACAAAATCTTGAGGACGTGAATAACTCTATTCTTCAGGTCCAAGATTGGTTTACGGTAAATAATTTGGTACTTAATGGAAAGAAAACCAAATGCATTAGATTTAAATTGCCTAATGTTAGAAGTAGCGAATGTGACATCATACTGAATGGAGAAAAACTGGAATTTGTTGATAAAACGGTTTTTCTGGGAATCACGCTAGACGAGAAATTACAATGGGGACCTCACATAACATCTCTTGCGGGGCGGGCGGCTTAGCTCGGCCGCTTATGCTGTTAGAAAGATAAGACAGTTAACAGATGTAGAAACTGCGCGTTTAGTATATTTTAGCTACTTTCACAACATTATGTCGTACGGCATTTTACTATGAGGTCGAGCTGCTGACATTGAATCCATATTTATTTTGCAAAAGAGAGCTGTCAGAGCCATTTATAATCTACGTCGCCGCGAATCTCTCAGGGAAATTTTTAAAGGGATTAATATTATGACGGTACCTTGCCAATACATTTATGAAAATATTATGTATGTAAGAAAAAATCTACATCTTTTTAATAAAATAAGCGATAGACATAATTTTAATACTAGAAATAAAGATAAAATACATCAACCATTTTTCAGGTTAGCCAAAGTACATACATCTTTTATGGGGTACTGTGTTAAATGTTACAATAAAATACCTTGGGATATATTGCAATTAAATGAAAGAAAATTTAAAACTTGCATTAAACGTACACTTAGTAAACAAGCATACTATAAATTAGAAGATTATATCCAGGATAAGAACGCTTGGAAACATGCTGGTCCTGCTCCATAGGACAATCTAGAGTCTAGACAAAATCAAACTGGTTGCTAATTTAATTGTAAATTTATTCTTTTTTACTTTGTTTACATTCTGTAATTACTCTTAACTCACACCCTGACTTATTACTTGTTAAAATAGTTTTTATATATATATACATATATATTTTTTTTTTATCAAAATCGTTTACTTTTTCCATTTTTGTAAATATGTGAGCACCATGTATCTATCAGATTATTAATTTATATGTCATGGTTTCATTTCTAATTCTTTTACCTATTGTGGTATAGTAATTTTATTTTAGGTGCATCGTCTTCACATATTATTTTATTATATAATGAATGTATGCAAAATATTGTAAAACATTTTAAAAGAGTAACGGTGGAGTTTCTTGCCCATTCTTCTCCATACGAAAACTACCTTTTGGAAGGGGCGACTAGAATCAATTCTATTTCATTGTAATTTTTGACGTTCAAAAGTGCCTTTTATGTGCCTATTTGAAATAAATGCTTTGACTTTGACTTTGACTTTGAAAACATGGCCAGGCCGCTGCCACTTCAGCTTGCTTACTCAGTAAGCTATGTTAAATTCGGTTCTTTTCCGGATAACTTCGTTTCAGATTTTCTCCTTCAAAGAAACTCCGAGCATAGCCCGCTCCACAGCGCGCTGAGCGACATTAAATTTGAGGACCAGCCCGACTGTCAGTGCCCACGTTTAGTAGGCATGCAAGTTACCAGTTCTGAAGACAGATCTACAGAATTAAAAAAAACTTGAGATTTTTTTTTGTCATTTCAGATCACCATGTCGAAAACAGCCCTACTTTTCGTGCTAGCCGTCGTGCCCTGCTTCGGCCAGCGTCCATCCTACGCTGGAATTCGACCAATTGGATTCCCGGCCAGCCCAGTAGCTTCTGGATTATTCGACAGATTCCAGAACGAGCCAATACCAGCCCAGTTGAATGGCGACAGGAACACCGCAAACCAGCTAGCAGGGTTGCCCGTGGAAAACCAGCCTTTCTGCTTTGTGAATAGAGACCAAATTGCTGCAAACTTGGCTAACCCACAAACTTATCCAGTCAGACCGAGTCCGTTTAATGAAAATCAGAATCGGGTTTAAGAGATTTTTTTCTGAGGTTTATTTTCAAAGATTTTTGTTAGATGTTTTTAATTTTTAAGTTATCGATGTTCTATTTATAAAATTAAAATAATATTTTATAGAAAATTATCAATTTTCTTGAGAAACTCATCAATAAAACTTCCTATCTGAGAGTTTGTAATGTTAAATACTCATGAAACTCCGCAAATGAGACACAATTGATTTTCTATTTTATCGTAACACTTATATAACACGGTACAATAGAAAATCAATTGTGTCTCATTAGCGGAGCTTGAGAGTCATATGAAATTAAAATTAAGTTAACATTTCATTTCCAACTTAAACACCTGGGATTTCGTTTCATATCGTTATGAGCAACTGAGGGAAGGGTTCGTGTCTAAATTAAGGTTAAGCTAAGCTTACCGCAGTCGGTTCATAGATGGGTGACCATCAATTACATATAGAAACCCCTCCGTAGCTCGGAAAACACTTTCTTCTCTTCTCACTTTCACAGCCAGTCTTACAAAGGATATCGCGTTACCCAGTAACTGGGTTGTGAAGGTCTTAAGGCAGTCGCTCCATGTAAAATACTGGTATTCAGCTGCATTCGTTTAGATATTGTAAAACGCATTTTCCCACCATATACCTACTTGCCGAATCAGCAGTAGAATTTTGAGTTCTTACATCTAAAGGTCTTTAAACCGACATTATTGTTATTTTAGGTAAGTATTATATTTCTTTATTTCTATTATTATTACATTTCGGATGCATGCAGCATAAATTTTCGCCAATGCCATAATATTTTGTGGTATATCTTGGCTGACATGCCAAATTCTGCATTCAAGTTTTGCAAGAATATGGCCAATATGATTTATATTCAACGTTTGACGGGCAACTTGGAAAGTAGGTTCAAAGTTTGGTCTACATATTCATCTACATATTTCAGTCTGATAGTTGCTGTAGGTAATTATTCTTTTTTGTAGCAGTCCGTAATATAAGGTACATTTTCTAATAGTTTTTTTTTTACCTATTTTTTGGCCAAATTATCCGCATGGCGTGGCAATGCTGCTAGCCTTTTGGGCACGTTTCCTGTTGACAGCGATGCGCACAAATTTTTTGATGCCCTTTGATTATTACCTCTCCCCGTTTTATATACTTGTACATAATATTATTATTTTAAGTCTGTTAGCTTTTAAATTATGTAAATATCGTAATAAAAAAGAATAACTCGCAAAAAAAAATCTTTACTAGGGGTCTAGAATCGATCCCTGGTTGCGCGTCGATGGCAGTAGCTTCCTTTCCTTCCGCAAGTTTTGCAAAGGCGCTATTAACTACCAATCAAACGGGTCAACGCGTCCAGCTGTTTATCATAATCAAATCTCGAAAAACTTAACTCATAATAATTATTTATTTCGCCTAATACAAAGTTTTCAAAGTCATGTCATCCAACATTCAAATTTTAACCCCGTGTTGAGTTAATAGACATTAAAACGAGCTGAAATTTATTTTCTTCTCTATCTTTAAACTTAGTTGGACTTTGGGTGCTGTCTCGCAGTTAGCTTTTAGCGATTATCACTTATTCCCGTTAACTATATTTTTTAATTATGACAATAATTAAAAAATACTAAAAAAAAAAACAAAAAAAACTAAAAAACTATTACTGACTGAATCTGACAAGATTCAGTCAGTAATAGTTTTTCGACCCAATAAAATATACTTAGAACTCATGAGATGAGACACATCATAAGTTTATTTTGACGCTCAGGGGGCCTAAAAAGCAATTTCATCTGTATGAGAGTTTTGTATGGAGATTCGTAAAATGCTATAGATACACCTCTGCCTAACCCTTCAGGGATATATTGGTGTGAAACTGTCAAACAGATGAATTGCGTGATATGAATTGTTTTATGATTCTGCCAAAGTGGCCTTTTTAGGCCCCTAAATTACCCTAAATGTATTTCTAAGCATTATTTAATAAAGACACTGTCGACAAAGTGAAAAATAACATCAATTTCGAAAGTCGGTGTCAGTCGGATTTGTATTATCAAATTTTGTCACAAACTTCCAAAATTAAAGTTATTTTTTACTTGGTCGGAGTACATACATAAACACCTGCGACATGCATAACCTCCACCTTTTTTTGAAGTCGGTTAATAATCTGAAATTCACCTTTTTCACTTCCATTATTCTATTCTATTTTTCTTTATGGCAATGGTGCCGATGTCGACAATTCTGCCAATGTCAGATGTGATATGAGAAAACGTAGTGATTTTTAGAATTACAACAACAAAAATAAAAACTAATATTTTACATCCATGATTTTCAAAACAAACGTAAATGTCATATCTATTCTTAACAAAGTCAGCTGTCATTGTAATTGGCACCCTACGAATAAGTAATAAGTTGGCAACTTAATAAATTCTCTGTAGACTTAACTCTCTAACTTCCAAACTATTTTGTCTATGAAAAAAAAAATAAGCAATATCAATAGGTATTTTTCTGACAAAGGATAATTCACATTAACGCTTCGTCATTCTTTGAAAATAAAGATCTTTCTCGCTTGCAGTAAGACGGACTCCGACAAAATATTATTAGCTCTTTTCGTGTACATTTAGTCACCCCAATTTTATTCAACTTTAAAACTATTCTTGGCGCTTAAAACAGGTAGAAGCATTTTAACTTTACCCTGCTTCAAACTGTTGTGAAAGAATAGACTGTATTTTTATAAGTCACGTATTTTGTCTCACGTTATTTTTGAAGTCAATGTGGGCTTGACTGCTCGAAAGATAAAGTGCAACAGCGTTAAAATAATCTTCACTAAGTATATAATATTATAATGAGGTATTATTTATGAGTTTCCATGTATGGGATCTTCGGAACTACTGAGGTGCGGGTAGGTACAGAGTCCAGCACATCAAGCTACTCCAATCTGTCAAATTGTCCCAATTGAATATGAACCTTTGTTATAAAGTTGAAAATCTATCAAAGAAATTTGACGGATTGGGGTAGGTTGATGTGCTGGCCTCTGTACACTAACAGTAACAATGACTTTCATTTTGACAGTTCAACAACATTCATTGCGTTATTTACGTTGTTGAGCAGACAAACTTTTCGAATATTATGAAGCAATGGATTAGCAATATCCTTCAAAATTATTCAGATTGTGGTTTATAGTGTATTACGTAATTAGGGTTCTGATTCTGAACTGCTTTCACTAATGGAAAGCTACACTATTGCCGAGTGTCATACATAGGATATATTTTATGAAGACCCTAGAAATTTGACGATGACGAAATCGCAGGCGTAAGCTATCACACTAATATTATTATAAAAGCGAAAGTTTGTGAGTGAGTGTGTGTGTGTTTATATGTTTGTTACTTCTTCACGCTCAAACGGCTGGACCAATTTTGATAAAAAAAAATATGGAGGTAGCCGACACCCTGGATTAACATATAGGTTACTTTTTATCCCGATATTCTTACAGGATCGACACTTATGCGGGTGAAACCGCGGGACGCAGCTAGTATCGTGATAATTTAACAATGAACCTACTACAGGTACGTGGTAGTCTAGGTACCTACTCATTACACAAATAAACATCAGTTTCTAGAATTTCGCCGAAAATGTGTGTTTTCGATACACAAATAAGTAGATACTTATAAATTCCGCTAGGGAATATTTTTTTACAGACAGAATAATTAATTTGACGTAATGTGCAATGATTCCGTTTTTTTGTAAATTAAAAGGTTTTATATAGATATGTACTAGCTGTGCCCCGCGGTTTCACCCGTATAAGTGTCGATCCCGTGGGAATATCGGAATAAAAAGTATCTTAAGTGTTAATCCTAGTTATAATATATACATAGTTCTACCTGAGTGCCAAATTTCATCTAAATCCGTACAGCCGTGAAAAAGTGACAAACACACTCACAAACTTTCGCATTTATAATACTAGCAGCGCCCCGCGGTTTCACCCGCATAAGTATCGATCCCATGGAAATATCGGGATAAAAAGTATTCTTTGTTATTCTGATGTATAAGCTATATTACTGTAAAGTATTATCAAAACCCGTTCCGTAGTTCTTGCGTGAAAGAGTAACAAACATCCATCCATCCATCCTCACAAACTTTCGCGTTTATAATATTAAATTAATTAATATTACGAGTAGGATTAGTGTAATTATCCGCACTCGTGGAGTAAAAGCGAAATATTATGGTCTCGTTAATATTTCTACGATTTTAATTTATGCTTTTAACTCCATGCTACAAATACCGTTTCCATTACCTAGTCCTGTATAATAATTGGACTATCCAAGAATTATAAAATTCAACTGAAATTTGTAATTATACTTTACGTAAAATAAAATGAATTTTACTGTAAAATCCCGAACTTCAGTCAATCCTAACGGCTTACGAGGTAGAGGTCCGAAATGTGACCGTAAATTTCGGGTTATTATTAGAATTCGTTTGGTTTATGACATCCAAAATGCATGAGCAAGTAAAGCGAGTTTAGAACCGAATCGTCTAGTAAAACCGCATATGTGCCAAAAACCCGAAGTCTCGTCTAATTTTGTAATAAAACAGAAAGCTTTTCTACATTTATCAACTCACATTGGTCCTACAGTCCTGGTAAATCCTACGATTTCCGAATATTTGGCTTTTAACAGAGCCATAACATACATTAAATTCGAATTGTGCGGTCATGTCGAAATCAAAAATATAGAAATAAATAGGGTGACAAGGAGATGATTCCTATAAACAATTTTCGTAGGTGTGAACAAAATTGTAGTTAAAAAAAAAATCTGCTATTTCATAGCAAGTTCAAAAACTTTCGCGATGAAAAAGTATGGATAAGCTATTTTTTTTTTAAATAACCAACGAAAAGTTTCAACGCATTTCAGAATCATGTGCTGAATTGCCAGCCTGAATAAGGTAGAATTTTAAACTTTTATATCTGACTCGTCGGAGGCCTATGTCCAGCAGTGGACGTCTTTCGGCTGAAATGATGATATCTGACTCGTTTGTAGGTAACCTCATTATTATTAGTTTCATGTTTCATTTTGTTATTTAGAATAGAATTTATATCTTATATTATTTAATACTATAGCTTCTGCGCGCGACTATATGATGTCGCGCTATAGGTACTTTACGGGATTTATTAGTCTTAATAAGTTTTTTGTTTGCATTGGTGTCAGCTATCGATATACCTAAATCGGTCTCATGCGTAGCTGCCATTTTCAAAATGTCGCGACAGTACTTTCCTTTCCTTTTCCATTCTTTTTACGTGGACGACCGCGTGAAAGGGCTTTAAAAATGGCGGCCTCGCATGAGACCTATATAAATCGATAGCTGACATCAATGCAAACAGAAAACATAATAAGACTATAAACCCCGTAAAGTGTCACGTTTCCGAGATAATTATATAACGTTCAAAGTTGATGATTGAGTCACGTGATCAACTTTGGTCGATTTTCATATTACAACTTACCTTTTTATACCTACCTTTTTCCTTTTACCCTTCCGGTGAAATCTTATTTCTTTGCTTCAGTACCTAATAATTATAGTGGAGGCACGTGCCTTTTTGCCGTAGGATGTATTTTGGTACCTTCTCTTGTAAAGGCTTTGTATTTTATTTTTGTAGGTAACATGGAACAACTTGATACCTGCTGCTGCTTATCCTCCTTATACCGTCGCCTCTTACAACTAACCGTTCGAAGGTACCTATTTTTTTTCCTGTAAATATACTTAACACAATTTCATTCAACGCAACCGTGGAGTTTAGTTTTGATATAGTATTTTTATCTCACGAAACGATACGGGCATTAATTGTGGTAACCAAGTCTACAAACACGCTGTGAATGTATGCGTGAAGAGTGTGAAGACCAATAGCATTGTCACATAACATACTTACACCCACTTCCGACTTTGCTATTGTCTGGGACACTGAGAGCTCCTGCGCTAACACACACTTAAACAGCGTGTTTGTACACTTGGTAATCATAATTATAGCACCAGACACTAACTGAAGTTTTTATAAGCATGCTAGCGCCATCTAGTTTCTTTCAAGCGCAACTTCTTAGTTATTTTATGAAATAACAGATGGCACTACTAGCCTCCTAAGTTAATAAACAAAACAAAATAATATTGGAATGAGGCTTTAGAGTAAATTGGAGTGCCGGGAATTAAACAAAAATTTATAAAATAACGCCTTATTTTCGGTTGGGTTAGGTTAGTACCTACACTCACATTTATATTTAATTATTTACCCTGGAGATAGTGATCAAATTCTGCGGAGGTGGGCTCGTTGGACAACAATAACCACTATGGTCCACTTGAGGGACACTAAGTGCGGAAACCAAACCCTCTAACATAGAAAGGCGGCGAGTCCATTGCTATCAACCGGACACAATTCCAGACTCCGACTTGGTACTAAGAATTTCATGATGGAAAAACCCAATAACATGTCATATTTTCTTGACTTAGGAATCGAATCCAGGACAGCGGACTTCTCATTACTAGCGCTTACAACTATTTAGACCAACGAGGTAGTCGTTTTCCATTAGGTAATTTGAATCGTATTCAGTGTCTAGACAATTGGTGGGCCTAGTACGAACGCGCGGAGTAATTCTAACGCTTTTAAAATTAAAAATACAAGCAACGCACATAATATTTATTTAATTTGAAGACTTATATTTATATATCTATGGATGATATTAATTACCCTTGCTATAGAAAAGAAAGAGAGAGAAATATTTATAGGTATATTATATGTATACAGGAAATACAAACAGATACAAAGAAGCATTAAAAACTAACAAAACTTATACATTTGAAATAACTAAAAAAAAGACCCGGATAAAAGACGGGTCAGGTAACCCTATTATAGGTAATAGGATAGGTAGTTGTATTTTCTGGGTTGTGGAGGTCAGATAGGCAGTCGCTCCATGTAAAATACTGGTATTCAGCTGCATCCGGTTAGACTGGAAGCCGACCCCAACATAGTTGGGAAGAGGCTAAGGCTGATGATGATGAGTATAGTTGTATTTTCGGTCAGTGTTGTATTAGGGGCGGATTTGTAAGAGTTGGAGTACACGCTTAGGGGCAATATGAGCAGCACAGAAAACAATAAAAAAAAAATTGTTAAATTATACTGCAAAAAAATTGGGAAATTTCCGAATAGTGCGCCATAGTGCCCCTAAGGCTACACTCCAACCGTATTTTCGATTAAATTGACGTTAAAATTAACGTAATGTTTAGTTCGCACATTCATGCTATAGAACCTCTGTAGCCTCTTTGTAGACCCGCAGAAAGATGCGACGCGATGCGCGACGGTGCGACACGATTCTGGTAAAACAATTTCCATGAATTTTTTATAGAAATTGTACTACCAGAATCGCGTCACCGCCCGTCGCTTGTCTGCAGGAGCCTTGAAGCGTTTAAACTTTTAAAGAAGGATGCATGTTTGTATAAGCTTGCATACAACTTTAATCGTTTAGTAGCTCCTATTATTAAATTGTTTGTTTAGATGTCTAGACGGAATAGTGTAGATTCACACGAACTTTTTTGCTGTAGGTATTGAAAATGTTTTCGTTTAATGCTCCTACTGCGAAAAATAATCATTATTTCTGAGCCTTGGAGAAAATGAGATATTTTTAAATAAACCAACTTTATTTTTATCGACAGTAGCAATAAATAAAAAATAATCTTAGGTAGAAAATTTTTAAAAAAACATACAGACATGGAATTGAAGTTGACCGGTACAAAATGCCTATGTTATTAAGTCCGCCTTACATTTTGTTGTGCTTAAAGTATTAATTAAATAAATAAATACAACAATTATGGACTCTGTAGGGCACAGCAAAACTTACAACTAATTAAAAAATAAATAATATATTAAGTAAACAATGTCATACTTATTTAATATTAAAAAAATTTAGGAACATAATAACAAGTTAAAAATTATTAATAATTAAAATGCGTTACTAAATTAAATCATATTACCTATTATATTGAGATCATTATCCTTACACTACTAATTTATTATTAAATAAGAAAACCGATAGCGATGTAGCTTTTCAAAATCAAGGGGGATGAGAATATGAGATAGGAAGCCCGCGAAATTTCTATTTTTCTTAAGTTTTTTGTAATTTGCAGGACAGTGACAGATTGTGTGTTAAACAAAATATGATTCGCGAGCGTAACAAGTATGTATGTATTCACAGCATTATAATAATTGAAACCTTATATACAACCCTTTAAGTTCATATTTCATAAAATAGTCATTGAATAGGATTATAGGAACTTAGAGGGTTGTATTGATGATTTTAATGATTATAATTCTGAAAAGTCGTAAGTAGGTATATTTATTACGTCCGCGAATCATATTTTAATCAATAATGGTTTCGTTAATAGCCAGAGCTAAGTAACCAATAACACATTCTTTTTCAAATCATAAAGAAACATCCGCACATCATTCTCAAATTCAGTTTAAACCAGAAAACATTTCAGAAAAAATAAATTTGGTGAAAGCTGAAAGTATTAAACACACACTTTTTATTACAACGAGAAAGCTCATTAATATCAATGCCTTTGTCCAAGCTGACAAGATGGCGGATTTATCTTCTAAATTCAATTTGTCTGAATCATTCAGTTATGCTAAGGCTATTGAATAGCCAGGAAACACAACCCTAATGTCTATGTAAAGGCTTTTTCATAGACGCGCAAACAATATCAGTTTTCAATTTCCTGTGAATTGAATTTCGGAACGTATTTAAGGAAAATGTTTTCTTTTCAGGTCTTCAATAAGGTATTTTATAGTTCGTAATATAACAATGTGACATAATACCGCCGCCGAGGTCGGCCCAGAAAGCGGTGGCGAGATGAACTGGACGCGTACCGCGAGGGCTGGTGGAGGGGTGGCGCGGGAAAAGCATTCTTGGAAGGACTTAGGGAAGGCCTTTGCCCAGCAGTGGGACAGTATAGGCTAAACAAAAAACAAAACAACATCACACCTGTTTTCTGGAAGGTGGAAGGTCGAAGGATTAGGCAGAGGTGCAAGTATTTTAGGCGGAGTGTTGAAATAATAAAATTCGACTTTTACCGGTTACTAGTGACAACACTATTCTTGTAGTTCTGCACTAGCAATGACTATTTGTTTTTCTTCTCTTTAGAATCTCTTGTAATAAAACTACGTGTTATAAAATTTCTTTTACTTTTTTTGTTAAAATACATCACGGAGTTTGTAATCTATTTAGCCCGTAAAGTCGTCCAGCTGCTGGGCAAAGACCTAATTATTTTTGTAATTAATATAATATTACATAAATAATTAAGTTAATATATTACAAAAAAAATATTACAGATGGGTGTGGAAAAGGGAAAGGCCTAGCTTTTGTCCAGCAGCCGGACGAATGATTCAGAATCAATCTGACAGCAGGCTGACAGGTGGTTCTGAATTTCTGGAATATTCACTTACTGAATATACATTTACGCCCGGTCTATTAGCAACATCAAAAAAAGGTAACTAGGTTTGTAAGAAACGACTTTATTCTATTTTTCTCTGGCGCAAAAACACGTTAATCTTGATCCTGTCCTGATAAATAACCCTAAAGTGCCTTAACAAAAATATGAAAGGGCTAAATTGAGAATAATGTTTCCCAAAGCTGCTTTTAAATTACTTTTCTGACTCAACGGAATATAATTCACTAACATTATCCTTGAAGGTTATCTTCGTTGAGGTTTTCCTAGCTTTTTCCCAATCACGTTGCAGTTGGCTTTCAGTCTAACCAGCAGCGGGGTAATTGCGTAACACACTATCAGTAGCAATGGCTTTAATTTTGACAGTTCAACAACATTCATTGCGCTATTTACGTTGTTGAGAGCAAATTTTTTGAACATGTGAAGCAATGGCAATATCCTTCAAAATCATTCAAATTGTGATAGAACTGAATACACACCCTGCTTATGTAAAGCAGGGTGTGGATTCAGCTGAATGCCAGTATTTTATGAGTGGAGCTAGTGCATATCTGACCTCCACAAACCATTTACAGGGTCAACCAGGGTCCCCTTGGTTAGCTCGCCATCCGATCAGTACCAGGCCCTTGCTGGACGGCGCGTATGTGTTCCACGCGCGCCTCAAAGAGATGTCAGCATCAGAGGAGGGGCCCGTCAGGGCCGAAGCCTGCCGGGGCAGCGGGATTGTCCCGCTACCCCAGGGTTACCGCTACCCCGAAACATTAAGGGCTAAGGAAGGAACACGGATGGGTTTTAGTCACTAAGAGTCTGACACTCCCTTCCGCTCCAACCAGAGCGGGAGGGGTCATTTGATGATTTCACATCCTAAAAAAAAAGGTCCCCTTGGTAGGACTGGTCGTTAGAATTTTTGGCTTCGGACTACGTGTAATGACTGTCCAAGATCTACGAATGACAGCCGGAACTAACAGCTTAACGTGCTTTCCGAAGCACGGAGAGGTTTCGTTATGAATAATGGATGGTCACACATCCATGAAACTGATGCTGTCATTACTTTGCCACGAGCATTTCTAGATAGTTTGTTATCTTCTGTTAATATCGATGTTACCGACATCATATCATAATCAGCTTATAAAGTTCCCATTGCTGGGACACAGGCCTTCTTTCTGTGAAAGAGTGGGCCGTGAAACCGCGGGGCGCTGCTTGTCCTTACATAAATGGCAACATGATTGTGACTGCAGGTAATTATTTACCATTATCCGATTTTAGTCCTTAGTCGTCCAATTCTGTGAATCATGAGAAACGTTAGTCATACATCCGACGTGCCGACCTCGGAACAAACACCTGAGAGGACCAAACAAAATATTTGCCTCGCCAGCATCCGGGCCACAGGTTGAGGGAAATCCGTTGAGCTTTCGAGTTTAGCTGTCTTCATCTCGTGCCCTACTTTCTGAACCAAAACAAAACTAAACTGGAAACTGCCAAGGCCGACTTGGTTTGGTTAGTTTTAAAACAACAAAAAAAAATATGACGTTTCAAAGTGATTTTTTAAACCAATTTACAGAAATAAATATCATTCTGTCTAACTAAAGTATTGAAATGGACCGGTACATGCTTCAGATTCCAAATACGTAGTTATTGATTGACAACTATTTACATTAATTGTAACTAATGATCATAATTATGTTACTACAACTTATTTTTAGCACAAAACAGTCGCTCCATGTAAAATACTTGTATTTAGAGCTGCATCTGTTTAGACTGGAAACCGACCCCAACATAGTTGAGAAAGGGCTAGGCAGATGATGATTCACAGGACTAAGTAAAATCGTAGCAATCTATCCGTCAGTGCGTAATATGTCTTATGAGCAAGGAGTTCAAAGATAAAAGGAGTAAATTAATCTATTTTCGTAGTAAACTGCGGTACCTATATAACTTTTTGCGTCTTTATTAACCTCTCACATCCCAGATGCCCGATAGGCTCAGTCCCCAAAGGCCCTCCCCATGGGCGAGCCTCAACCACCTCAAAGCTCCCGCAGCTTCGGTGCCCCCCCCACCCCCGACTATCCCAGCGCTGATGGCAACTGTCATCCCCGCGCCATCAGTAGGCCCCTCGGTCCCAGTAGCCCCACCGGTAGCCCTTCCCGCCGCCGCGCCCAGGGCTCCCGCTGGTCCCAGTAGGTCCCCCCCGACCCCCGCCTCCCGCCCCCAGCCTAGCAGCATGGAGGTAATAATCGGTGCTTACGCAGCTTTTATTGCCCCCGCAAATGCCATGGCAGCGGAAATCCAAGCCTGTAACGGCAATCCTCGGCGCATCGCCGAGATTTTCAATGCGTATCCTCAGATTACGCAAGTCATGCAAACCCTCAACTTCTAAAAAGCTCCAATGGCTTTACAAAGAATGAGCGTTACCAAACCCCGATCCCTTAGACTAGGGTTTTTTAATGCAAACGGCATTAAAAATCAACGCGATGAGATCGCCGCGTTCCTCCGCGATCACCAGCTCGATGTCCTCTTAGTCCAGGAAACCTTCCTGAAGCCCCATCTGCGGAACCCGAACATTGCCAACTACAAGATAGTTCGCAATGACAGGGCTCGCTGCCACAAGGGCGGTACCCTCATCTACTATAGGAAGTCCCTCCATTGCATCCCGATAGACCCGCCCGCCCTTATCTCTCAGCTAGAGATCTCTATCTGTCGGCTCGGCATGACCGGTCACCCCGCAATCACCATCATCTCCGCCTATATCCCGCCCACCAATGGTGCGGAGGATCCCATCTCTCTCACTACCGATTTCACTACCCTCTTCGGTATGAGTGACTCCGTCATCATGGCGGGGGATCTCAATGCCAAACATCCCGCTTGGAATAGCAGCACGACCTCTACCAGAGGTAGGATCGTGTTCAAACTAGGCGACTCCCTCAACTTCGATATCATCGCTCCGATGTATCCCACTCATTTCCCGGGCGACCCCGCCCAACTTCCTGACGTTCTCGATGTAGCGCTTCTCAAGAATGTAAACCTCCGTTTGCAGTCTATCGAGACGGTACAAGAGCTTAACTCTGACCACCGCCCGGTCATCTTGCACCTGGCCCCCTATTCGGGCCCCCCGCACGACCCCAACCAGCCCCCCCCGACCAAAACAGTCACCGACTGGAGGAAAGTAAGCGAAAGACTGAAATCCACCACGTCTCCCCACCTAGACTCCATCCCCGAGCAAATTATCTCAGTCGCAGACACGACTGGGGCGATCGACTCGTTCACAGAGCACGTTCAATCCGTACTGACGGATTGCTCACGGGAAGTTCCAGTGATGGAAGACCATCGCTGGAAACTGCCCGATGACGTACGTGAACTGGTGACCGAGAAGAACGCTGCCATTCGTGCCTACGACTCTTTTCCCTGCGACGCGAACAAATCCCACATGCGCCATTTACAGCGTGCTGTAAAGAAACGCATAGGGGAGTGGCGCTCCGAGGGATGGGATAAGTTGATCGGCGAACTCGAGCCCACCCACCACGCCTTCTGGCAACTCCAGAGGAAGCTCCGCTCCTCTGAAGAGGCCACAGTTCCTCCCCTCACACGCCCCGACAAAACGGTCGCTTTCGAAAACCTCGAAAAGGCCGAATGCCTAGCCGACAGCCTAGAGGCTCAATGCACTCCCAGCTCTCAACCAGTAGACAGAGCGCACCTCGACGAGGTGAACGCTGAAGTCGAACGGAGAGCCTCCCTCCCGCCAGTCGAAGACCCTGATGATCCTCTGCCTCCCGTCACTCCCGACGAAGTGCAAGACATCATAAAAGGGCTCGCAACCCGCAAAGCCCCCGGTTCGGACGGTATCACCAATAGGGTGTACAAACTCCTCCCCGCCCCCCTCATACTGCTCATGACCGCCATCTTCAATGGCGCCCTGAGCAACAACATCTTCCCCCAAATGTGGAAAGAAGCCACAGTCATAGGCATCCCTAAGCCAGGCAAGCCCAAGTCTGAGCCCTCCAGTTACCGCCCCATCAGTCTGCTCAATGTTTTCGGCAAAGTCTACGAGAGGCTTATTTATAAGCGCCTCAAAGACTATGCCGAAGCAAAGAGCCTCATCCCCCCCGAACAGTTCGGTTTTCGCACGAAGCATTCGTGCATCCACCAGCTCCACCGCATAGTCGAGCACATTAGCGCTGCTTTTCAGCGAGGTGCTTCGACAGGCGTCCTGTTCTTCGATATAGCGAAGGCGTTCGACAAGGTCTGGCACAATGGCTTATTATATAAGCTGTACCTGCTAGGTGTGCCAGACCGTCTCGTGCTCATCTTACGAGATTTTCTGTCGGACCGCACTTTCCGCTACCGTATCGAGGGCGCTCTCTCTCCCCCTCACCCCATCCGCGCCGGAGTCCCCCAGGGTTCCGTTCTGTCTCCCCTCATTTTCACCCTGTTCACTAGTGACATCCCGAACAGTAAAAAGGCACAGTTGGCGCTCTTCGCCGACGACACTGCCATATACTGTTCGGGTGTCAACCAGTCATCCATAGCTCGAAACCTCCAAACCTCCGCAAGCGCCTTGAGCGATTGGTTCCGGAAATGGAGAATCGAGGTCAACCCCGATAAGAGTCAGGCGGTCATCTTCTCGAAACCGCGCAAACTACCCCCCCCCCTCCCGCGCCCGATCTCTATGTATGGCAAGCCGATCCCCTGGGGAAAGCGAGCCAAATACTTAGGTGTCATCCTAGACCACAACCTCACCTTCAACGAGCACATAAAGACGGCGCGTTCGCGCGCCTCTTTCGCTCTCGGTAGGCTCCACTCCATGATAACTGCCCGCAGCAAATTGTCACTCAAGTGCAAATTGCGCCTCTACACCGCGGTCATCCGTCCCATCATGACCTATGCTTGCGTAGTCTTCGCACACGCCAAGCCGCGATTTCTGCATAAAATGCAAACCCTCCAGAACCGTTTCCTCCGAAAGGTCACGGGAGCCCCCTTCTATGTCCGAAATTTGAATCTGCATCTAGATCTCAGACTCCCCACCATCCAGCAGTTCATGAAACGCCTTTCCAAGCGCTTCTTCGACTCTGCCATAAAGCACCCCAATCCCCTGATTGCGGCGGCCTCCCGATACACTCCCTCCCGCATAAGTAGGATTCGCCGACCAAGGCATACCCTCACCATCCCCGACGACGCCACTACCCTCCTCCAGGAGAGCAGTAAGGCCACGAGTACTCTCAGTCGACAACACAAAAACAAGCTCAGACATCCGTCCTTCCGTCCTCGCCGCCGAGGCCCGTCGCGACGTCCCGCACCATCACCGTGCCCGCCCCGACCCTTGCTCGAGCCAGCCCGCGCAGCTGAGCCTGTAGTTTTAAATTCGCCCCTAAACACCAATAATAATACCGATCCAGCCTGTCCCTTGCTGTCCTCTTCCAGCGACGCCCTGAGCCGAGGTCCGAACCCCGCAGGGGGTTACCCTTAGCGCTGTCGCTTAGTTTTTAAGTTATTGTTTGCCCTGGCTGGAGGCCTTAATTCGAGGCATCCACAGGAAAGTCCGGTTAAGCAGTAGCCATCCTCATAAAGGATGAACTGCGAGATGCCATTTATAAAAAAAAAAAAAAAAAATTAACCTCTCACACGTTTTTCTGTCGAAACTCGTCCACTCGTCGGAGTAGTTGAATGGTCGCAGTAAAGTCATTGTTTTAACAATGACACTGTTGTGTACACTTGGTGTACCGTTGACGTTTCGAGCACTTTCACTTATGTACACTTGACGAGCCTTTCGGTGGACTTATAAAAGGTTGGTTTGGTAGAAGATAATTGTTTAAAAAGGAAAATTGGGCCTGATTATTTAAAGAGCTTTTTTTAAGCAGGGAGAATTACGTATTCAGACCTTTCTACCTTATGTTTTTCAATAAAATAAGGTTGGCAGCTTGGCAACGCATCGGAAAATACCTTGGTTTAGACTGGTGCTGAAATTGTACCAGGACTGTAGGTACCCCTTGTTTTCGTGGAAATTTTAGCTTCTAAATCTTTACAGATTATAAATTTAAATCGCTTATTGTGTTTGACTTTGTAACCATGTTGTTCTTTTAAACTACGCCACGAATATTGATGCGGTTTTCATTGTCAATTTGAGAATGTATACGGGAGGTTTCGGATATAACGCGTCAAAATTAAACTATCATTTATATATAACTAGCTGACCCGGCCACGTGTTGCTGTGGCTAACGTTTTTGTCATATATATATTTTTTTTCTATCCTATCTTTCAAGTTGGATCAAACTGCACACGGTGTACAAATTTGATTAAAATCGGTTAAGTAGTTTAGGAGTCCATCGCGGACAAACATCGTGACACGTAATTTATATATATTGAGATATATTAAGATAACTAGCTGCGCCCTGCGGTTTTACCCGCATAAGTTTCGATCCCGTGGGAATATCGGGATAAAAAGCCTATATTGTGTTAATCCTGGTTATAGATAGTAATGATATGGGCCGACGACATTGGGGTCCGTAACTTAACTTCGAGAGTCATATGTTCGATTAATGGAAAGTCGACTGAACGATTGTTCGAATGGAATTTATTGCGAAACAACCTTTTATCGCCAAACGCTACTTCGACTGAACGATTCATCGAATATTTATTAATCGATGGACTGCTCTTTCGAATGAGGTTTACCTAGTTATTATATATTTTAATAATTGAAATAAAATTACTTATAAAAAATTTTTTTTTCGTCACATTATTTCATACATAATCGAGGAAATAATAATCACTATTATCATCAAATTTATCTTTGCACATAATAATAACCTTATCAATTTTATTTCTTGTAAAAAATATTTACATAATATATTATGTAAATATTTATATTAGCTAACATAGCAATAGCATAGCTAGCTACATAGCATAGCTAACATAGCATAGCTTAGCATTTTATTTATATTTATGTTAGCTAACATGTAAAATAATAAAATGTACATTTATATGAAAAAATAAGCAACAAAATCATAGGGCATCAAAAAATTCGTTCGCATCGCTGCTGTCAACAGGGTGTCCAAAAGGCAGGCAGCATTGCCACGTTGTATGGCGATGCTAATTCTTTGGCTAAGAAATAGGCCAGCCCGCTGGTCATGTGAAGAGTCGACTAACCGCTTGGTGATATCTCGAAAAACCAAGTGAGCACTCGGACCCCATGGCCCTAGTGTTTCAACCCCAAACGTCTCGAACATATAACTCCCAATCAGGTTGGAAATTTAAAAATTTAAACGTTGTTTTATTTATTTTTTTACGTTAAAGTGGCAAATGTAAGCCATCGAGCTCATGAAGCTCATCGAGCTCCTGTCCATGAGTTCCTTTTGATTTAAAAGTTTTTTTTCAGTTTTTCTTTCCCAACCTGTTTTTTCTTTTATCAAAAAGTACTCTGTGGAATAAACTGTCATCTTGGGCTCAAATTTTTTCTGTAATCAATCAACTCATAATTTTTTTGGTAAATAGGTAATTTTAAAATAGGTTTTAAATAGGTTATTTTTACATTTATTTTATGTTTTTAATTAGGCGTGTTTAATTCCAAACGATCATGGATAGACCATGTTTCAGGTGGGAACAAAGGTGGAAGGTGGTGGTTCTCAGGGCGTTAAAGAACCTTAAACTACCGAAAAGGTTTTTGATTACCTTAATTTTGTGAGAAAATCGTAACGTAAATGGTTGTTTTTATTATAAACATTTTTCCCTTCATTTGTGCTTTATTATCTTCCTTTTCACCAAATTTCAGGTAAACCTCATTCGAAAGAGCAGTCCATCGATTAATAAATATTCGATGAATCGTTCAGTCGAAGTAGCGTTTGGCGATAAAAGGTTGTTTCGCAATAAATTCCATTCGAACAATCGTTCAGTCGACTTTCCATTAATCAAACATATGACTCTCGAAGTTAAGTTACGGACCCAGGACATTGTTACCGTCGCGGGTAGAGAACC
This sequence comes from Gortyna flavago, assembly GCA_963669345.1. Classification (NCBI taxonomy): domain Eukaryota; kingdom Metazoa; phylum Arthropoda; class Insecta; order Lepidoptera; family Noctuidae; genus Gortyna; species Gortyna flavago. The sequence continues at coordinate 6,106,805 of OY770144.1, forward strand.
TGGACAAGGCTGGCACAGAAGCGTGGGGATTGGCACAAGCAAAGATAGGCTCATGCTCAGTGTGGATGATTATAATTATATGCCTTGAAAATCATTGCTCGTTTGCGTCAGATAGACTTGGATCAATAAAAAGTAACTATGGCACAATAGAGCAATAATGCAAAAAAAATCAGAGAAAACTCAGCAAATAAGCTGTATTGTTTTAACGACTTGTAAAGAACGTGATCAGTTTGTTTGACTATCAACAACCACTCTCAGACCACTCTCTAAGTGTCTAGTTTACTACTTCGATCTAACAAAATTTAACATGTAAGTGAGAACTTGCAAAAGTAACTAAGAAGCCAGGTGTGCCACTGGAGGTACAACTTAGACAGGTGGGTTTACTCCGATGAGCCAAAGCCACATCACAAACAATGAGACAATTTTAGGGCCTCCCCTAAAATTCGAGAATTCCCTCGGAGAGAGCGAATTCTGGGAAATGTTAATATGCTGATTGAATTCCTAAACTTAGTTCAGGTAGCTAAAGTAAGTATATTATGTAAACTAGATTCTGCTCGCGACTACCGCCCGTGAAAGTCATTATATAGCGGTATGTGGAACAGGGTGTAAAGTTCTCTTCTCACTCATCCTCCAAAGAAACAGGAGGATCCTCCAACCAGACGGGTGTGTGTGGTGCGCAACTGCCCGACGATTGATGTCGGGGCGTTGGTTGTACATACATGTGCTAGTTGCGCGGTAAACTCTGCTTGTGCGATGCAGGATTTTGCGTGACGTCAGTCTGGCGCGTAGTTCGCATGTGGCGATGTAGATGCCGCCACAAATACATAAACTTACGCTTTATTCCCATGGGCGTAGAAAGATACAAAGTCAACATCTATTTTACCATAAATATAATTTCAGAGAATTACCTCATACGAACAAACAAACAATTATAACTCTTCATAATATTAGTTTAGATTTATGTAGTTTCCGTATAAGTACATCTAACATTATGCTGTATTTATTAGCAATCTAGGAATAGGAACTCCACAACTTACTAAGTATTTACAACTACCTACTCAAGTTAAAACTACGGCCTAGGTCTCGAAGTCAGCGATTGCGGGGCGGCGGAGGAGGTGGCGGCGCGGGGAGCGGCGCGGCAATTCAGACCAGACGATGCCAGCGCGACGTACAGATCGTGCGGCGCTAGAGCGGCGTAGTGTTGTGTTAAAAGAAATTAGCGCCTTTGTTCGCGACCGAAATGTCTAAGCGGCGACGACGGCAACATCTTCATGATACTACATTTTGAACGGGCACCGCTAGACTGGTGCGCATCGCTCATACGCCCCTCCTCGTACCGCTGCCTTCGAGGCCAGTTCCTATCAAGTAACTTGCCAACTTACGCTCCCTGGTTGCTCAATTACGAGAATCTCAATTATTTATTTATATCTTAAGTACTTTGAAGATTAATGTGGGACGTTATTACGCATTTAAAACAGGAACTTCAAATTTAAATTTTTCACTAGTGACTTGATAAAAATAAGGGTGCTAACTTTTACTACTGAATCTTGCTACTAATCAAACGTTCTCAGTCGCAGAACGTCCACTTCGCAAAATGTCTACCGGACGCAAGACGTCCATTTCTACAATGATCCGTTTTTTCCAATGATTAAATCCTTCGTATAGTACAAAATTGGTCAAGTGTGACTCGAGATATTTTGCGAAAGGGACATTTTGCGAAAGAGACATTCTGAGAAATGGACGTAGATATTTTGCGAAGTAGACGTTCTGGATGACATACTTAGAGGTTCCCTTCTAAGCGTGGACAAGCTATAGCGCCGGATTTTTTTTAAATATTGAATTCGCTGGGAAACTGCTGGTTATTCATCAAACGAGTTCAACTGATTTAAATTTTCCTGTGCTTGTAAACAGTTATTTAGATTATGGATGCAGCTGTAAATAATTCTGAGAAAATGGCTCCATCATTATATTTATTATGTACATCTAATAAAAAACCACCACTACACTGTTTTCCTATACCTACCTTCCTATAAATGCCTCTTGTAAATAACCTACAAAATAATTCTTTGAAGCAGTCAATCCGGGCGGCATTTGTTTCCCGCTGAAATACTTGATAAAAACAAATAAAGATTATAAAGTTCATTACCCTAATGAAAAGAAAGTACCAACTGTAAACTATAAAAATTTGCATGTATATGTATGTTAACGTACGCAGTTTATAAGAAAGTAAGCTTGGTGCGTGTTCGCATTGCGTGATCACAGATAATCTATTATTTGGTACATTGTATTTTTATTCAAAACGCTGAAAACCTATGCAATGAATTTTTCACGGGCTAAAAAGGATTCGTTTATTGTTAAATGACAAAAGAAACGGGAAGAAAGAAGGAAAAAGTATTTATTGCGACTTGTACAGGAAGATCATAAACTAAACTAAACACAGTAAAAAAAAAAAAAAATATTACATAAAAAAAAGTACCAAAAAGAAAAATAAAATAGAAAGTCCTATACGAGGCCAAAAGACTCCTGTTTCAGCAGGATGCTGCGACAGAGTATTATAGTAGAGAAGAATAATATGTAGTCCTATGTTCTTAAACATTATGTTAGTAACCAACTAAATGTTACTTTTATTTTCAGTGTTTTTGCTGGTTCCGAGTGCAAACGCACTAGTATTAATTATTGTATAGTGGAAATAAATAATTTTATTTATCTTTCTAATTATAAATTACTGAGAGGACAGAAGTTGTCCTGTCCAAACCAATGGTTTTTTCAATCCCGTGGAAAAAGGACTATCAGTTTTTCCCAATCATCCAATTTCCCAGGAAACTTTTCAAATTTTTCTGTCCCTAAAAACCTTATTCTGGAGGAAAAGGTTCTGGAGTAACGACCGCGTACCGGAAGACGTTGGAAGGCTTCCCACAAGGTAGACCAACGACCTTGTGAAGGCCGCAGGAACCCGTTGAATGCGAGAAGCACAGAACCGGTCGAAGTGGTGCTTGGGGAAGGCCTATGTCCAGCAGTGGACAGCTATGTCCTGGAGTGATGAAATGATGAAAACCTTATTCAGACTATTGCCAACATTTTTTAAAACTAAAAATAACCAAATTGTCCAGCTATTCTCAATGTGATGCGCTTACCAACGAACATCATTTCATTTTTATAATGTATGTAGATTACTAGCTGTTGCCCGCGACTTTGTCTGCGGTTCAGGATGAAAAGTAGCCTATGTCCTTTTCCAGGTCATGGTCTACCCATGTGCCAAATTTAATCCAAGTCCGTTCAGCCGTTTTAGCGTGAAAGCGTAACAAACAAACAAAGAAACTTACTTTCGCATTTATAATATGTATAAAATAAATATGTAAAGGATTTGTAATATTAGTATGGTTTGACTAGCGGTATCTACTCATGTTTTTTTCAGGTTTAAGACCCTAGTAGAAAGAGCAATGACGATGTAATGTTTAAATGGTTTGAAGCGTCCTGGACTGTTTCATTATGGCATGAGTTATCCACGAGGATAGCTCCATAATGCCCCTGACGCGAGCACTCCGCAAGCTCAACCTCATAGCGAGTGAGACGGACATATTCTGTTGTTCTCTGAGTGAATTCACAAGGAATACATTATTTATAATAAGTTATAGATTTTAGTAATTTAAGTTAGGATAATCGCATTTACCGCATTAGGTTATATCCTGCAATGGTACATGTAAGTAGATAAATAAAATAATCAGCCTATAATGTTCCCACTGCTGGGACACAGGCCTCCTCTCAGTGAGAGGGAGTGGGCCGTAACCCACCACGCGGACCCAGGGCTAAATAATAACAGCCGCACAGGTCGATCGATCAGGTTAAGCTATGCTTGCCGCGGTTGGTCTGTGGATGGGTGTCCATCTTTACATATCGAGACCCCTCCGTGCCTCGGAAAGCACGTTAAACCGTTGGTCCCGGCTGTCATTCGTGGATCTTTGACAGTCGTTACGGGTAGTCAGAAGCGCGAAAGTCTGACAACCAGTCTTACCAAGGGGTATCGTATTACCCAGTAACTGGGTTGTGGAGGTCAGATAGGCAGTCACTCCGTGTAAAATACTGATATTCAGCTGCATCCGGTTAGACTGGAAGCCGACCCCAACATAGTTGGGAAAAGGCTAGGCAGATGATGAGATTTTAGTAATTTAAGTTAGGATAAGCGCATTTACCGCATTGGGTGTTATATCCTGTAATGGTACATGTAAGTAGATAAATAAAATAATCAGCCTACAATGTTCCACTGCTGGGACACAGACCTCCTCTCGGTGAGAGGGAGTGGGGCATAACCCACCACGCGGGCCCAGGGCGGGTGTGGTAGATGTCAAATGTCTTCAAATTTTTGGTTTCAAGACAGGCCGATATCTTCGCAATGTTTTCCTTCACCGTTTTGAAAGCAGTACTGATGAAATCATTTACAACGTACAAGCCTAGAACTCGTAAGTCGCGGCCGGTACCACTGAACCATCTTCTTAATGTTTCTAAGAAGCATGGCATTCGCTATCCTCGTAAATAACAGTAATAATACCAGCCCATAATTGAATAGGCTGGGACAATTCCCACTGCAGGAGAAAGGCTTTACAGAAAAGGCGCGAGTTGATCACCACGCTTGCTCAAGATGGGTTTAAAAAAAAATCCTAAGTCTGCCACTACATAAATTTTCCTGCCACAGGCCGTAACGAGCGTTTGACTGAAAGTATACGTTTGAGGCAATCAGATAAACTCCTATTGGGGCTCATGAATAACAAAATGTACCCTTGAACCATTCCTAACGTAGCAGGCTACCGGTCAGTTGCTGCCCCAAAACGAAGGTCAGATTAGCATGATTTAAAAATACACCGAAAAAAATAGACGATATGTTTCAAAGTAAATGCTGGCTGATTTGCTTAAATTACGTTTGCGAAATGCCGTTACGTAGCAACGATTATAAAGCAATCTATCTGTGTGAAAGCCTTTCGTATTGGTAATAATAGGCCTCCTGGAATGAGGTATAGCTTTTATGTTGGGGAGGCAGTGGTGGCACAGTGACATCAGCCCGACATAAGAGTTGTAGGACGGGAGTTCGAACCCAGACGGGCGCTTTACTTTGTCTAAATTATTTCATCACCTCTGCTCTCAAAGCGGTGAGGAAAAACATTGCGAGGAAACCGGCAACTCCTAGAATCAAAAAATTCGAAGACCTGCGATATCTTTCAACCCGCACTGGGCCCGCGTGTTGGATTATGGCCACAGAGCTTGGCTCCCAGCAGTGGGAACATTATAAGCTGATAATTTATAGGTGAAGACAACGGTGTCCGCATGACACCAACTTACTACTAAGCATTCGCGACAATGTAAACAAACATTTAATTCCTATACAATAAAGTGCAGTTTACGCTACAACTTCAAACATTTTTATAACTTTTTCAATAGTTGTAGTCACTCTGAAATCAACTTAATTACCATTACAATAAAGTTGATATTTGTTTAACTTGAAATAACATCAATTTGAAACATAAAGAATTTAGATGGGTTGACGAAATTGAAGCACTCTCTGGAACGTACTATGATGCGATCAACACGGATAAGAGCATAGTGCTACGACGGAGAGAAGGCTTAGATAGAATATCCGATAACATAAAAAAGCACTAAATAACACCTGTTTTCACCAGGATTAAGAGTGGTGTAACTATAGTGACGGTAGGGTCTGGTTGACTAGTAGAAAATACTTCAAGCATTAAGTCCGCCTTTGTACAGTATTTTTTTTAGGTACTTGTGCAAAGTTTTTATAGATAACTAGCTGCGCCCCGCGGTTTCACCCGCGTAAGTTTCGATTTAGGGGAATGAAAAATAGATGTTGGCCGATTCTCATAGATACCGGATAAGCACAAAAAATTTCATCAAAATCGGTCAAGCCGTTTCGGAGGAGTATGGCAACGAAAACTGTGACACGAGAATTTTATATATTAGATTATAGTACTGGGAGCATTTCGATTTAATAGGGATAGTGTAATATTCGGTTGTGGTACGAAACAGACTGCATATTAAAAGCATAATCAGCCTCTAATGTTACCACTGCTGGGACACAGGCCTCCTCTCATTGAGAGAGTGTTGTTGTTGTGTGGACATTGGTCAATGACCAATGTTGAAGGTTTTATGTAAGAAAGTTAGGCTCTCAAACTTTTAACATAATAATTTAAAGCTTTGTCTATTTTAGATTCATAAAAATTTTAAGATACCTACCTACGTCATTGTCTTGTACACACGGCTACACATCAACCAGTATAAGCTGACTTCTGATTGTAAGAAAAACCTATACAATGCGAGGTCAGCTAAAACTGGAAATGTATAGCTTGATGTGTAGCCGTGTGTACATAGGAGGGTTTTGTATAAACAGGTTCCAAAATGCGATATTAACCACGTTTATGTTTATGCTTATAGTTTATGCTTTTGGAATCCTGAAATCATAAGTATTTTTTCAAATAGTTTCCGCTTGCTAACGACTTTAATCTTCAATCAATCAACTTAACTGTCAAAGTCCTCTTTGAACATAAGTTTCTCGAAAACCACATACATATACCATGATAATTATGGTACTTGAAACAGTCAAGGACATCCGGTTTTTCCTAAAACCGTATCGTAAAACCTAGCTATTACGTTCAACTTTAACACGATACGCGATCGCGTGGAATTGCCAACACTTAAAATATTTTAATCAATACTAATATAATACTGAAGCTGTCAGAACACAAGGTCATTTCGGCCATACCCGAAGCGGTAGTAGGGTAGTTTTGTTTCAAAACGGCTCCGTAATCGGTGATAATAATAGGGGGGTTATGCGGGCTGTGTGATTGCAGGTAAAAGTTTGGCATAGAATAAGAGAATCGATTAGAACAGAAACTCTTATAAGTTCCAAAAGTGCTTGATGAAATTGTAAACAAACCCTGTTCAGATTAAATTCTTACGTTATCACTTACTAAAGGGATTTAGCAACACATGCCATTCATCTGTAGGTATGTCACCACTCATCACCCTCGCCACTTTCACCACTCATCACTTTTTATACCAATTATTGTTTGGGTAACATTATTAAATTGTAATTTAAAAAGTATCCATGAAAATTGAGAATATTTTTTATTTGACAGCTGAGGTTAGTTTTATTCTCAATTAATTGTCAAATGAAAAACCTCTCGAAGGTGGTTTAAAGTTAGAATTAAGTTTAAAGTATACAAAAAATTCAACAAATTGGCATCCAAAGGTATTCGTACGTTTTCTGATCCAGTTGTTTATATTTTCGTCAGATACTTTTAAAACAGACCATAGGTTTTTTCTCACCATGACTTAAGCTTGTCTACTCCAAAAGGATTGCCAATTTTATCGATAATCGAACGCGAGCCTCGAAATCAGCATTACAATGGATTGCCACGCTTTCCTCAGGCTGCATAGTCGGGGGGTTTACTGTGACCATTCGTGAATGCGGCGGGCGCTTGTACGTAGCTTACGACGATTAAATCCTGACTGGCGTGACTGACTACTGTTGCACGTTTGTTGCGCCCCAAGACTAACCTAAGGACCCGAACTTTAAGTGTTTGGCCAGACAGCAACGCGGGCGCGGGGCGGGCGCGGCGCGGCTTACTCAAACATAAGAAGTTGAATTTGAGTGTCCATAGTGGGCCCACGGGCGGTTTGAGCGGCGCGGGCAACTCACGCCATAGCTCGTTCATACAAGTGGCCGCAGTGGGTGCGCGGGCGGCCCGCATCTCGCGGTTCTCAAACTAGTTCAAGCTTTTTTCTAGCCTTCTTCATCCTATATTTTAACAAATACTAGACACGACAACACGCAGAACGCAGCCGCGCTCGACTGCGAGCTGCGGACAGGCAGACCGCGCGCGTTCCCGCACCCGCGCCGCTCTCCGCCCTGCGCTGCCAGTCTGACCAAGCACTGAGCCTGATTTATTACCTGTGGCATACCATAAGGTGGAGTATCAATAAAAGTTGCAAGTGTTTACACGATGCAAGTTTTGTGTTGCTTCAACTTTATTGTAGGGCAGAAGCAAGGCACTCGCACCGTGTAAGTAGGAGTTTCGTTTCTGAACATTTTGTTATTCTATGGCAGTGCCAAGTAAATTATTTCGTTATTGGAGTACATCCAAGCAGTTTTAGTTAGATATAATTCCGGGGCTTATAATTTAATTCCTGATTACAATAGGTTGCAGTTAGTTTAGCCTGCCTGTACTTTGAAGGACGAAGCTGAAGTTTTCTTTTACAGCTCTTTCATTTTGGAAGAGACCAGCCTACCTACTATGGTGGGACTTTTAATCAGCTGCAGGAAAATGATATTTCTTTCTGTTATTTTGTAAAAAAATGTTGCCACACTATCTCTACAAGTGATGTGATTAAAACACATTGAAACATCGTTTTACTAAAAATTACTAATTTTGATTCAACTGTAATCAATACTTCGGTCCTTTCTCTGTTACCAAATACATAAATTAGTAGGTAGGTAACTCGGCAGTGATTTGAATCGTCGCGAACAGATAACTGATATAAAACTAATTATTTTTATTAATTTCAGATTTCTTAAAATATTAGTCAAAAATTACCTCTAGCAACCCATTAGCCATCAGATTGTCAAATCATTCAGCATCATCTTCATAATAATTCCTGAGATTCATTTCCAATGTGTTCGTTAGTTGTGTGAGGCACGAAATCTGTGAATTTTTTATTTGCATTGCCAACCCTGGTTTAAAAATCACATCAACCAGCTACTAAATGAAAATGCGAGATTGCAATCCGCTTATCGCGGGGACAAATGTTTTGTTCAATATTTCGTATTTTCCCCATGTTTCAGTATAATACTCGTATGAAAATACTGAAATAATCGCGGGTACAATGTCGCGAAGCCATGTTTACGTACGGGCACAGGTCACGTGACCACTCGCAGTAAAATTGAACAATATTGAAAGCACGCCCTTCTTGCCGCACCGTGCGTTGTCAGTAGGATCACCATATTGACCATGTTGCTGTCTGGGATAAAATTGTGTAAAAAAAACCCGTCACGATCCGACATCAACGCATTCTGTACTTCAAACTAAGTAACTTTGTGCAAAAATAATTGCTGGGAAACAACGTAAATTTTTGGTGTGAAAATTGTAAATTTTGTGGAATTGAACAGGTGAAGCACATTCTTCTTCATACGAAACTTCCTTTTGGAAAGGGCTTCTAGAATCAATTCAATTTTTTTTTTTTTGTAAATGTTTACGTTCAAAAGTGCCTTTATGTGCCTATTTGAAATAAATGATTTGGCTTTGACTTTGAATATTATTTAACACTCGCAAAACATTGTGCTTTTGGGTGCTTGCAACGGTCTTGCAATGGGATCAAGGGAGTATTAAAATTTAAAGTTAAGTTATAATAACGGGAAGTGCATGTGACTTCGTTAAGGGTATTTCTACACCCGTCATTTTCAAATGAATATTCTCATTTTCAATTTTGCGACGATCATTAATCAAATTTCCTTGGTTTAAGCACCAATCTGTGGCCAATCTCAACAGAGACCCTTCGGCACGGGAGTTATGATAGTGCACAAGTGTCTGCGCAGACACAGGTGCGCTCTCTATTCCCTCACTCTCATAGTCCGACGGGAATGCAATCCGACACGACCGGAGAGAGATCAGGCGCAGGAACAAAAGCTTAACGTGCTTTCCGCAGCACGCCAACACCACCAACTTCCAAACTTCGGGCTGTTACTAAGAAATTCCTAATGGAAAAATCGAACAACACTTTAGCCGACCTAGAAATCGAACCCAGGAGTCGAGTTCGAGTTCAGCAGTCGCGCTTGCGACCACGAAACCAACGGGGCAGTCAGAATACGGGTCATAGTGGACGACGTCAATAGCGTATTTTTACCTACATGAGTTGGGTTCTACTCATAAAGTTTTCAAATTAATCATGCTTTCTTCTGTATCCAGTACAAAGAAGAAAGCATGATTAATTTGAAAACTTTTGAAAAGGTAACGGGTTAAAAACACTCAAGTATAACGGTGACAAGTAGAATGGAATTTTGCATACCTAGTATTGTATACAATCAAGTATTTTCTAACTGAACAGACAGCTGTGCTGCTGGGGAGTTTGTTTGTTGTGGCACTTCTCCCCAGCAAAAGCACTAGGAAATGTTGAAGGGTGGGCGTTATAGGGGACTGTCTTGTTTAATTTTGAAGTTCGAAAAGTGCTGATTCTCTGCCTAGTTTGAATAAATGACTGAATCGATAAATAGTTTTCACAAATACGCAATATTTTTGACCGGCCATAAAAAAAACATCAATATAATAATTTCGGCTGTTCTTCCTTACACCAGTTATCACTGAGTGGACCGTCCAATCAATGCTAGATTCTTGGCAACCCTTTTTTTTTTTTTTTGATGGGAAATCATCAAATGACCCCTCCCGCTCTGGGTGCAGCGGAAGGGAGTGTCAGACTCTTACTGACTAAAACCCACCCGTGTTCCTTCCTTAGCCCTTTATATTCCGGGGCAGCGGTAACCCTTTCGGACAATCCCGCTGCCCCGGCAGGTTCTTGGCAACCCTAACTTCATGTGTTCGTACGAATATAATTTAAACTAATAGTAGTATAAGTGTCCAAACATGCGGTAGTAATCTCTCTCTGGTGTTTGTGGAGTCTCTAATTGGGACTGGGATTTTGGAGCACTGCATTGTATTAACAACGAGTCGAAATCTTAAAGGTGTATAATGCTAGCTTTGTTACTTGTGCTAGAGGAAAACAAACACTGAACTAAATCGCTTAAAATGGAGCCATTGGAGGGGTGGAAAGTTACTCCATGCTCCACTGAGATGACCGAGAAGGGTGTTGATTGTATTTGATTTTCACTCCAACCATGACGGGCTGGGCTGTCTACCCTGTTACCGACTTTACTAATTGGTTTGTACCAAGGCATGACCTATTCATTTACAGGAAAAACTGGATCAAGAACTGGATCGTGAACTAGAACAAGCAAAAGCCAAAGACATGATGAAAAGTATTTTACTTCATATCTTTTGAATTATACAGGGTGACCTGAAAATGGAATGTCCGATAAATTTGCAATATTTAGCGACCCTACAGCCATGTGGGACTCGCACGATTGTGATCTATGCAAATTCGAGTTTAGATGCAAATGGGACCACTATGGCATCACACGTTTCAAACTCTATTTTTGTTTGTTTTCCATACCCAGCCGCTCTATATTTAACTTTATTTAATTTTTATTTTCAACTGTCGATTTGCATTTTTAGTTTGTGAAAAATAGCAATATTGGAATGAACGATTCAGTTGGAGTTAATAGTTTATTTATGTAAAAAATTTGATGTGTAGTAAACGGCGATAACTACAAAGACAGCTATTTATTTGGTTATGGTAGAAAACGCAAAGAGAGAATGAAATGAGCAACAACTGAACACTGCTACCCATTTGCTTTATCTCTTTTTTTTAAGTAGTGCTACATCAACATTAAATGATCATAAAGTTGTATATTCTTTAAAAAATCCTTACGTACAAGTTAGCAGTGAAAAGACAAGCAAATACGACGACAGTATTTTATACAGACTCACATATAAAATGTAAGATCCATTTTCACTCTTTTTTTATTGCTGAATGGGCCCGCTTTTGACCTCGATCACGCCTGATGGAAAGAAAGCGATGGATGAGGTCTATGAAAGAACGAGCATGCCCAGAACATGCCTAAGGCACTGGAACTCCCACGCATCGACGAAACACAGCAGGCTGCTTGACGCTTACGGACTCCTGATTTCCACCGCAAGGGAAGAATTGGCCAATCAAATAAGGTGTTGGGTGTGACTGTCCAGGATGTGCCGAGCGCTCGGTTCAGTTGAGTAACTGGCGGAACAAACTGCGCTGCACGAGGAGGCTTCTTCATGCATCCCAAAAATCACATTCCTTATCAGGGTATCCCAATTTATTTGGAGTCGGTGCAGCATGTCATCTTCTTCCATAATTCTCTCTTAGGTAGTCACACCCTTTCTAGCTATATCACCTTTCACAGACCATCCACAGGTTTTTTGGCCTTCCCCTAGGTATTATTAACTTGAAAAATCAAAAATCAGAATAAATAATTTAATACTTTCCATTTCATATGCTGCCATCAACAGTATTGACAGTTGACACTCAATCCCCTACATCAGTCATTACGTCATTTCACTTCGTCAATAAAAAAACAAATTATGACAATTTAATTGGGTGCCGATATGCCATACAAAAAATATCAGTCCTTGTTGACGTAAAAGTAATTAACAAATATGATTGATTGGCAATTTTAACGGTTTTAATTTGAAATGAATAATTTTCGCCTGTTATTACAGTTGTTGTTATACTTGTTATTATACTGTTATACACTTGAAAATATAGGTTTTTGTGAACAGTAAATTAACATAAGTTTTAAAGTAAAAAGGTTCCACTAGTTCCGGGGCAGCGGGATTGTCCGAAAGGGTTACCGCTACCCCGGAACATAAAGGGCTAAGGAAGGAACACGGATGGGTTTTAGTCAGTAAGAGTCTGACACTCCCTTCCGCTCCACCCAGAGCGGGAGGAGTCATTGGATGATTTCCAATCCTTAAAAAAAAAAAAAGGTTCCACTAGTCGATATTTTTTCCATACAAATTTCGGTAGAGTATTACTCCACTGTTTGACATTGTGCATACAAAGTTAAACTAGTATCGTTTTCAATTATTATTAATTTTGTCTGTACGGAAACAGAATAATAAAATAAAAAGCTATTAAAAAGTTATGAGCCAACAAAGATTCGATTTTCTTGCTATTTTTAACGTAACCTTGGGTGTAAATAAGTAATAAAAGAACTGTAAAATCTTCAAAACCAAGTCCGTACCAACAAAGCTCAGTTATCGAAGAGTTCAATAAACTTTATTTATAATTGATTTATACGGTGTTTTTTTCATAAAACTCGTTTTTCCAAAGCACTTGTCGATTTTTTAACGCGCCTATCATTTCAGAACGGTGTTTTTGTGCGTGAGAACTAGACGTTGTGCGTGTAGACTAGCGTCTAACTGCTCATCACTGATACTAGCCCTGTCAGACACGAAGGCATGTGAGACAGCGTGCTTTTTAGCCATGACCCCAGTGAGTTCGAGCTCGCGACTAGTTTACTCTTATGTGTTAATTCTTAAACAATGGCAATCTAGAAAGTAAATCCAATACACAATGATTGGATGATAATGATTATTATTAAAGAATATAATTAAACATGCAATTCAGCCGCATACGTTCTCACTTCTGGGACACAAGCCTCCTTTTTCTCTGTAAGAGGGTCCACGCGGACCCAGTGTGGATTTGTGAAAAAAGAAATTAACGGCATTATAATGTGCCTCACTCTGGGCAATTATTGAGACCTATATTCAAGCTTTTCAGTCCTCTTGGATCCTTTAACAGGCAACTGTTATAGCCTAGTCATAACTCAACTCTTTCAGACAGACTCCATAATTATGTTTCCACATACTGAAACAGAGAGAAGGTTTCCCAACTATGCTGGGGTTAGCTTCTAGTCTAATCGGTTGCTCTTGAATATACATAGTTTACATGGACCTAACTATCTGATCTCCACAACCGTATAAACATGATACCCCCTGGTAAAACTGCTTCTGAGACTTTAGGACTTGTTTCCATTTTAACTTCACCAAAGCAATGCATAAAAATACATACAGAATACATAAAACATAACACAAATACAAAATATCGATCAATATTTAAGTCGCAATGACCCACATAGGGGGAGATGAGGCGAAAACAAGCCGACGGTGGCCAAATGCAATGACTCCTGCCTTTGGTCGTCACGCGATCCGTCGCGTCGCAAGCTTACCGCCAGGTATTTGTCGGCATAAGAAATATTTAGACATGGCATTGACTGAAATGAAAGAAAGTTTGTGTTTCTAGAAGGTTCGGGCACTATTCTACTGTTGACTTTTAGATATCTCATAATTTGAGTATAGAGATCACGGGCTTATTACGTGTGGCGTTTGCTAGAAGACATCTACAGATTAAAACGACTTGTGTGAGACAAAAATGTACCTAAAGATTTTTGCACTTAGTAAAGAATAGAATAAAGAATTGAATTTTGCCTTTTCTTACAATATTATTTAACATAGGTTACTAAATAACTAGAACATCAAGAGACTGATGTTTAAATGCCAGATTTGTTGTAAATATTTCAATGATACAGTTGCCCACTTAAAAGCAGCTATTCAAAAACAAATACTCTAAACGCCAGTTCTAAAACAAACAAAGTTCACAATAGCAGTTCCTTCGTCGCTATAACGACGGACAACCCCACTGTTTACGAGCCGAAGTCTGCACGAGAAACAGTAACGCACCACCTTCGAGCACGAACACCCACCGATACCGGTTATACACCACCAGTAATAAAATCGAAACGAAACTAAACGAAGCTAATAAAACTAAACAAACGTGACAAATTTAACCGTCAATTATAAAAAAAAACAAATATCGTAATGAACGTCCAGTTTAATGAATTCGAACATCGGTTTCATTTTTAAAATAAAATGCAATCCAAATTCAAATTCTCTGTGCTGCCAGGTACTGTAAAATAAAATGTTCTAAATAACATTTTGAAAAAATGATTCGTTTATTAGTGTTGCTACTGCAGATGACATTAGTTTTATCGGCGAGGGAACCGCGCCAAATAACTTTAGCGAATCAAGGGACGATTTCGGGAATGTATATTACGAGATTTCGAACAAAAAGAATAGCGGCTTACGTCGGAATACCGTACGCTCAGCCGCCAATTGAGTTCAGAAGGTTTTTGCCCCCTGAATATACGGATTTGCCTCAGTGGGAAGGAGTGAAGAACGCGACGATATATGCCCCGGACTGTATGCAAAGTGACCCAAAAAAAGAGGATGTGCAGAACCCCTTGAAGAAACATGATGATTTGTTTATGAAGTTACTGGAATCTCAAATGGAGGATAAGAAGAAAAGGGAGTATTCCGAGGATTGTCTCTTTCTGAACGTGTATGTGCCCGATGGTAAGTTGGTCCTACTATTAATCTTGCACAAACTGTGCCATTCCTAACATTTGAATACAATATTTGCCTTCCGGGCTAAGTTTACTTATCTTGAATTGCATGAATTTCATGAATGTTTAAGCCAAAATTTAGAAGGTATGCAACTCCATTGCCAAGGTATTTCGTATGTTTCGTCTACACATTTGTTTTCATATCACAACATTTTAATTATTTAGAAATATTATTTTAACAGTGTAACTTGTTAATTATTCTAGTTTAATAGAAATAATTAACGTCGTATTTAAATTAAAAATAGAGATGTCATTCTTTCTCTAATTCCACAAATTTTGAATTACGAAAATTAAACCTCCCGTTAAAATTCCAATGTTGCCATCAATAAAAATAAAACTCTCCCGACAAATTCCTGTCTTCAATCCCCTCTTAAGACAAGAGGATAAGCTGTGCCAAATTATATTTCATCGATCATTTCGACGTTTGCGTTCTCGCGATACGAAGGTCCCAGAGACGATTTTCTTGCTAGGAAATGGTCTCTTCAGCTTTGCTTATTTGAAATATCCTTGGCGTCGGCAAGACTAAGCAACTTCATTTATTTTGTCGCGATATATTCGAAGTGTTCTATGTGCTCCTTTTAGAAGTCACAGTGTCACTTCATTTGATAAATTCTACCATTTCTGGTAGAAAGGCTTATGTACCTTTACAGTCTTAAATTATTATGCTTTACTACTTATTTACACTATTTATTAATTATTAGGCTATAAATTTTACAATCAACGCATTTCTACTAGAAATGGTAGAAAGGCGTTAACTGTAGAATGTATAGTCTTAACTTATTATCAAATGAACTGACATTGTGTCTGATAAAAGGCCTTATCAATAATGTAAAAGTTAAGAATAGCCCGTCGTCTATAATTATCATACTCTATATCAAATACCTACGTATTCCTGGTTGACGTTGCAACTTCTATAGAGTTTTCAACTATTATTTATAACTATTTCAACATGCTTCTTTCTACAAGCATTGTTGAATTAGAATAGAAATGTTATTTATTTAAGATAACTGCCCCGCGGTCTCCCCCGCATAAGTCTCGATCCAGTGAGAATATCGGGATGAAAAGTATGTCCTAATCCAGACCATGGTCTACCCATGTGCCAAATTTCATCCAAATCCGTTCAGCTGTTTTAGCGTGAAAGCTTTACAAAAAAACAAATGTCTCTTTTTAATATTAGTTCAGATTTTATTGATACTGACTGCGTCAATTTCTAATACCTTTTTGACGAGTTCACACTTACGTATATATGCGGATATGAGACGCTTAATTTTTTGTTAATTTATCTTTCGATCGGCATCTTTACCCACTTAGAGAATTATCGAAATATGAAATGAAAGGAGCAGATGAACATTCATTCCTATGTAATTTGTTTGTCAGTGTGGAGTAAACGTTGAATTAAACAAACATGAAGACTCACGAGAACTCTGTAATGAAGCTCGTGTTGAGCCTGGTTTACTGTGTACATTTATTTCATCTTCACTGGTCTGCCCACCGCTACGTCGACCACTAGGTCACAATCGCTCCAGCTCCATATTAGGTCTTATAGGTTGGATTCCCAGGTCGTCAGGTTTATAGCTCTGTTTCTGGTGTTCATCTATTTAAAACAATACCCACATTTTCCATTTTCCAAACTCATTTTGTAGGTACGCGCAACATTCTGGTTGACTACTAAAAATGTCGTATATGACCCGCTTACATCCAAAAACGTTATTTACGAGAAAAAGGCATAAAAAATCCTTCATTAACCCAGTTTGGGGGTCCGCCAGTTCCCCCTACCATCTGATAAGGATTCGTTCGAAGCCACGTGTGGTAGGCGGCATTCTGCCCTACAATTGGTTGGAGTGAGATTTATTCTATATTTTCCGGCTGTAAATCAAATAAGGCTATTAGTAAAAAAAAGTTATTATTGGGTAATTTACTTCTTGTAATATTCATTTCTATAGTTCATCATCTGCCTAGCCCTTTCCCAGCTATTTTGGGGGCGGCTTCCAGTCTAACCGGATGCAGCTGAATACCAGTATTTTACATGGAGCGACTGCCTATCTGACCTCCACAACCCAGTTACTGGGTAATACGATACCCCTTGGTAAGACTGTTTGTCAGACTTTCGGGCTTCTGACTACCCGTTACAACTGCCAAAGATTACGAATGACTGGACCAACGCTAAACGTGGCATTTCCGAGGCACGGAGGGGTCTCGGTATGTAAAGATGGTCACCCATCCATAGACCAACCGCGGCAAGAGTAGCTTAACCAGATCGATCGACCTGCGCGCCTGTTATTATTTAGCCACTCATTATTTGACTTCACAAAAAACGGGATTTTCATTAGGTACTATTCCTCGGTACAAGTACTTTTGTAGTTTGTAAGCAATTTTTCTTTTCAGTTTAAATTGAACGTAGAATTATTACGACACTTCAATGATTATTAAATTATGAATGGTCCACGAAAGGAAAATTAAATTTTTCCAACTAGCTGTGCCCACGACGAAAAGAGACTAACTAGACGAAATCTTCCGTAAAAATATGACCCAGCATTCAAAAGAAACATCAAAGTGGCCTTTTATTTATATTATCTAGGAATAGCTTCTTCGTCCGCGTGAAATTTTCGTCCCCTGACCCATCACATCGCCCGCCCGCGCTATCACCTTATTTTAGCTTTGCGGTCTTTTCAACTTTTGTTTCTTTTTTGCTGGGCCCCTAAGAGTCGTAGCGTGATGTTAAATAGCCTATAGCCTTCCTCAGGAAATTGGACTATCAAACGCATAGAGAATTTTTCAAATCTGATGATGGTAGTTCCTGAGATTAGTGCGTTCAAACAAACAAACAATCTCTTCAGCTTTATTATTGGTATAAATATAGATGTAACTACTCTCGGAATCAAACTAAATGTACATAAGTACTTACCTAATTGTTAAAACTAAGGCCCATCGTCCACGACACTATTCAAAAGTTACCAGCTACAAATTAAAATCACCAATGTCAAAATGTCACAGCACTATAGTTATTGATTACTGTTAGCCTGCACAATCCCACTGCTAGGCAAAGGCGTCATCTCATGACTTACAGCTCTTTCGATCCAGGGCTAGAGTGGACCACTGGTCGTTTGTTTTCGTCAGCTCGTCCAACCATCTTCGTTCTTATGTTGGTCGTCGAAATAACTATTTGTAAAACAGTATGTATGGTATAATTGAAAATGTCTCATGTGAACTAAATAATACTTTGCTCTGCCTTTTACCACTGCTCCCCACTAGGCCACCACTGCCCCCTTTTCCTTTGTAAATTGTAATCTTAAGTTGTACCAAATAAACTTTCCTTTTTTTATTGATTATTCTAATGATAATAATTCTGTAGAGAGCTCTCAGTACCGGGACGAGTAAATAAAACCACCGTTTGTCATATTACTTCAATAATTATTATTCCTAGAAGTTGGTTCTAGGTTTTTTCGTTTTTTTTTTTCTTTTCCCTTGGCATATTTTACTCCGTGGCATATCATTATCAGCCAAATCTGACGCCTATTTGTTTTTCCTATTATTTTTATAAATCAATGTTTGTCTCGTATTTCTACCATAGTACTTTTCAAAGTATTCATAAAGGTTGCATTTAATCACCAAATAGGCTATAATCTCTACAGTAATCAACATACAACCTATATAACTATACATAATTAGCCTTACTGCTGGGACACAGGCCTCCTCACTTCGAGAGGAAGTGGGCGTAATGCACCACGCGCGCCCAGTGCGGGTTGATAGAATGATGTCTTCAATTTTTTTTTTACCTACAACCTTCGACCTGGAAATACCAAAAAATGTAAAACAATTGGAACTTCGCGGCCTACCTAGCGCATGTAACAAAAAACATAATGCAGACAAAAATATACAGAAAAAAACTTATTCGAGTAAAACATAATACAGTAAGTACCTACCTATTTTTGTGTTCTTTGTAGTCACTTTCACTTCCCTACAAAAGGCAAAAATAAATTAAAAAACGTATGGCAGTCGTATTTCGTCCTAATGTACGAAATAATTTATGTGTGGATTAATCAAATATGTAATACTTACTTACAAATTTGAGAGCCTTGTGCCGCAATCAGTATACCTACCTATGCCTACGAATGTCTTAATTTATTCTGCGACGTAATTAAAGCACGCATATTTCACTGTAGGTACAGGTAATGTATCAAAATGTTAAAGGAAACTTTCGTTGTACAAGTACCTATCGTTTTCCCTTTGTTCCAATATTAAAGGGCAATAAACTAAAAAAATATTGTTAACTTAGGTACTGATCTTCTAATTATGTATGTACGCTTTTTAAATGAATGACCCTCTAAAAACTTTTTGCACATGAACATAAAACTAATACTACTTATAAAACTTACTGACCTTCAAATGACGTACCTACGTACGCTTTTTTAAATGAATGAACCTCTAAAATAGGGGCCTTATTTTAATTAATTTGGGGTCGGCGCAACGTGTCGTTGTCGTTCTTCCACACTCATCACTGTACTTCGGTAGTCAGTCACCCCCGTTCTAGCCATACCATCCTCACACGGTTCAACCATAATTTCTTTGGCCTTTACGGCATTATATACAAACTTTCAAGCACTTGTTCTTTGAAATGAATGAACCGATTTCAATGAAACTTTATACGCATGAGCAGGATACAAAGGTCTAAAAAGTTACTTATATAAGAACATTTTCGAAAAATAGTGTTACAGCCAAATTACACCGATTTTAAAGTTTCTATAGAAAAGTTAACTTTTTTAAATACCTAAGGCATTTCGAAAATGTTTTTATGTAACTTTTTAGACCTTTGTATCCTGCTTATGCGTATGAAGTTTCATTAAAATCGGGTTTCGAAAAACAAGGGCTTCAAAGTTTGTATGAAATGCCGTACGGCGTAAACGCTCTTAAAACCACTCGCATTCATACTCAAATCTTTACTCACGACATTTTCTTTGTTCCAAATACCCAACACTAACAATAAATTATCGAAGATTTGCTCAATTGATATTGCCTTACAAATATAGCCCTAGAATCACCCAATAAAATCAACCAATCCAGCCATTCTTAGTCCATTATCATTTTGTCTAGTTTTTTCCCAACTATATTGGGGTCGGCTTCCAGTCTAACCGGGTGCAGTTGAATACCAGTACTTTACATGGAGCGACTGCAATTCTGACGGTAATACGATACCCTTGAATTAGATTATAATACCCATCACTTATGCGGAGTTATGCCAGCTAATTTAATTTCACCCTGTATAGTCTTACAATGACCCAATAGAATCAGCCAGTCCTGCCATTCTTAAGCCAACTATACCATTTAACGAACAAGCCCTTCTGAACAACGTTGTTTCAGTCATTAAATAAAATTACTTTCATTTTAACTCGATTGCAGGTATTCGAGCCTGTTACAAAGAAATTTTACAGCAACATGCCTTCATGGTTCAGACATTTCTTGTTAGTATGACCATCGTATCTTGATACTTGCCACTCAGATATTTTAAAACAATGTAAGTGGCTGAATTTTCAACCTTTTATAGGCTTTATATCTACACACCTCTCTTGAAATTATTAGCAGGATAAATTCTTAGGCATTTTTCCCGAACTTCAAATGCTGCTTACCACAATACTGTTGTTATTTGGTACGTTATGTTCTTGTAGCGGTATCTACAATGCCACATGCGAACAACGCGTCATATAGACGTCACACAAAATCCTGCATCTCGCAATCAGAGTTTACCGCGCAACTACATAGCATGGATTCAACGGCCCGAAATGAATCATCGGGCAGTTGCCCGCCAGACACGATACCCGTCTGGTCGGAGGATCCTCCCTTTTCTATAGAGGATGAGTGAACTTTACACCCTGTTCCTCATACCTCTATATTCTTACCTCTGAATGTAAGCGCTTTTTTACTACGTTGTCTGGTTTTGTGATACGATTAAGCTGCTAAAAAAAGATTGTAAATTCTCTGGGAATTTGAAGTAACTAGATCAATACTGCTAATTTGTCTGGTTCGAACCCACGATCATACGACTCGTAAGTCGCTGGGCCATCACTGCTCTCCCCTCACCACTATTCTTCCAAGTACTTATTTATAACATCATATCGTGTAGGCAAGCTTTACACTACATTGTAGGTCGAGCATGCATCGCGAGTGTCAATATAAAATGGACACGCTATATAACATGCAATGGAAAGCAAACAATTATTGTAGCAGCTGATTATTTGAGTTCAGCAATGTAAGTTACGTGACTCCAAGACTTTAGTTTTAAATGGAAAAAAGAAAGAAAAATATTTGTTCTGTAATTTATGCTATGCTGATATGGCAAGCCAAGAATAGAAAGAAATGAAATGAAATTGTTTGTTTTGTACGTCAATTTTATTATAATATACGATATATTAAAAAAAATCGTTCAAGTGCGTGTCGGTCCACGCACAATAAAGGGTTCCATAGATGGGATGAATTTATCCCAAGAACAAAGTTAACATTGTAGTTGAAAAACATGTTCTCCCATACATTCCAACTGCAATTGTTAGTTTGTACGCTCAATATTGAAAGATTTACCATGTTTTTTTAAGACAATAGACTTTTTATAGAATTTTCTGTAATCTGTAAGCAAATAACTAATTTCTGAATTTTTTTTATTTATTTTAGGCTCCGTAGTTTTGGCGTGGAATGATCAATGTTCATATGTTTTCTTAAATAACTTTAAGATGGTTTATTTTAAAATTCTACAAAACGATATTTGGGACCCTCACAACAAGCCCTTTCATTTGATATGTCACACAGTACATTTTGCAAACCTCTTGTTTCTATTTTTCTAGTTTGCCCCCAATAGTGACCCCCATATTCAAAATTCCATTATTTAGGTTACACGTTCGCGTTTGGGTCACAGATATTTATATGTGTACCAAATTTTAACTTAATCGGTTCAGTAGATTTGGAGCAAATTGACTGTCACAGACAGACACACGAGTGCTCCTAAAAGGGTTCCCTTTTTTTCTTTTGAGGTACGGAACCCTAAAAATAAGCAAAATGGAGTCGACATTTCCTATCCGAATACCCCTGAAATGGCGAAACTAACTCACGAGTCTATTTTATTGTTTCTTTTCCCGTTAGGGAAGAAAATACATATTACATCTAAGATTACAGAATAATTAGAAGTGGGTAAATGTACAATCCATGACGCTTCCACAGATTAGGTTAAGGATACAGTTAAGTCACAATATTCAAGTTACAAACACAAAGAAGAAGACAAGAAAAGGTAAAAAGGATTAAACTTCTCTTAAACTAAAACAAATAGTACTAGCCAAAGTCTCTTTTAAAGTCCAGACATAATCTTGGTCAGCGAGGAGCCCGTGGCTAAATAATAACAGCCGCGCAGGTCGATCGATCTGGTAAAGCTACTCTTGCCGCAGTTGGTCTATGGATGGGTGACCATCTTAAATACCTAGACCCCTCCGTGCCACGTTAAGCCGTTGGTCCCGGCTGTCATTCGCGGATCTTTGGCAGTCGTCACGGGTAGTCAGAAGCCCGAAAGTCTGACAACCAGTCTTGCCAAGGGGTAAGACCCAGAGGGGGGTTTTACCCAGTATGGGTTGTGGTTTCAGGTTTGAATTTCCATCTTCTGTAATAAGTATATGCAAAATAATCAGATGAAACGGCTCTATTCAATGTACCTAAGTATTATAGCAGGCTGTGCAAGTGGATATCTTGATAGGGCAATATTATTGTATGTCCCTGAATCTGTTCCGATGCTGGTAACAGATTCACGGACATACATGTAATACAGCCTATCTATGAATTTCCAGTTCTGGATTGAAGGACTAACTTTACTATACAGTAAAAAAAAAATCTTATATTAGAGAGCAAACCGAGTTGAATGCCTATACATTTTCGATTCCGAATGAAATTACAAATGAACGATTTTTGGATATTTTCCTGTACCTATTTATGCTGTGAGACCTTGCTTCTTGCCAATTTTCATTATTCTAGGTCAACGGGAATAATTAAAACGTATAAGGTACACCCAAGGATTTAAATTTCAAAACACGCGACATGAATGGCAATTTATGCTAGCTTCTAAGTCAGCGTCTTTGAGGCTTGATATTTCTACAGCTCCAAGAAACCGTAGATCTAAGTATTTGATATCAATTTCAACTTGATACGTATTCCTCAGAAAAAGGGACAGACGGATGGACAACGAAGTTATCCTGTATCTAAGGTTTTCGATTTTTCCTTTTGAGGTACGGAACCCTAAAAAGCAAAAGCACTTCCATCAAAGTATTATATTACATACTCCTAATCATAAATCATGATGAAAACAAACTCAACTAATTTGTTTTTTTAACAATATAAAGGAAAATGTAATCACATCGCTTATCTTATGATTTTTTATTTTAAGTTATATAATCAAGCCTTTTTAGAATGACGACGTTGTAATGGTCATATTAAGGACAAAGATGATTGAAAATATCTATCAAAAATCTTAGAAAACTTGTCGCACCGCAGTGATGAGCAACCCTATTTAATTTTCTCGTATTGGTTTCTCAAATTACAATATCGAAATATGATCATTGTTCATTCCCTTTATTTTCAATGCAATTCTTTAGTAAGTAAAAACATCCGTTTATTTTGCATATACTTACTATACGCTAAGGCCGCTTTCCGAATTGGCCAATATCGCTCACAGCACTCAAATCGTCTCACATGCGTTCCTTAATGGATATCACGATTATGACAGCTGAGAGCTGTCAACAATTCGGAACACTCGTTAGCGCGCTCACAGTGCTTACTCGGTGTCAAAAAGATATTACAGCAGTATTTCTTCATAAAAACACCACACGTTTCTTCCTTTTCTTTGTTTATGTGGCGACTGTCAGCCAGAAGCACAATTTCGAAAATGCCACGTTATTAAAAAGATATGGTGCAACTCAAAACAAAACACACACTGACACATCCTCATCCTCACACACACACACACTGTCATTTTTGACAGCGCTCACGGTGATATTTGTACGAGGCATGGTCGGCGTTATCGCAAGATGGCGCATGCCATGACGTCATCTATGACGATTCACGGGACATCGTTATCGCGCTCACGCCAATTCGGTACGGGTTTTAGCACGCTCAAATCGATTACATCGATTATGTCCTCAATTCGGAACGCGCCCTAAGTTTGAATTCAGAATCTAAGAATCATGTCTTAGTATTTTTTTGGAACTAGAAACTCAATGTTGATGTGACAAAGTTCAAATTCCAATGTAACCAAATTTTGTTTAGGACCTACAAGTTGGACGTCACCACATCTTGATGAAAAACAGTGTTGACCAAGAAAAAAATTATATTTGTATATCGTGGATTTTTCTTTGCAGGATCGTGCAAAGTCAATAAATTAGCAACAGTGATACCCAAATAAAAAATGATATTCGTATGGTGGATTTTGCACTGTATTATGCAACGTCAAACGGCATGTGTCATAAAAGCCTTTCCTGCGCGAAGTGCGAGTAGGAAAAAATCCCCACCGAAAACATTTGTGGAAAACGAGGCTAAGTTCGGAACAAAAGAAGTACATGTTTGTCGGATTTACCAATATGGCATCTATGTAAATGGGTTCCAAAGTCTAAAGTTCATTAGGTTCCTCTTTTGTAACTGTTGAAACTTTCCAAGTTTCCAACTTGCCAAGTTATAATATGAACTGTAGACTTTCTCTCAACTCTATAGAACTTAGCACCCATTCAGAGCTTAACTCTTTTATCGGCGAAGCCGACAATCCCAAACATGTTGATCCGTCACAACCTTTACTCATCCTCACCATAAAAAGAAGGCTAGTCATGAGAACACTATCTGTATGAAATATTTCATGTGCCGTTTCGTACTTTTGTCTACAATAAACTCATTACGTATTTAATTTCCGATATTTCTTTTGTATGCTCCAATAATAATATACCCTTTACGCTGAATTTCGAGTTTCAACTTGATTTAGGGAATAGTACTTACTAAAACCTTATACGGAGTTTGTCAAGAAAAGTGGAAGAAAACGAATTTGGATTTTGAGTTAATCACAGTAAGGTCTAAAATCTCCAGCACGAACTTTCAAATGAACGCTAGTTGGCTATGTTGCAAATTTTCTCCGCAAGAAAATGAACCGAAATGCAGAACAATGGCGCTAGTGGTACTATACCAGTCAAAAATCTGTCAAATAAAATGTATGTCATCTTGACTTTTCAAATATCAACATTGAATTATTTCAATATTTTTATTTTATAGTTTTGCCTCGGTATTTGTTTAGTTTATCAAGTCTTATTGTTTTTAATAATCGTTTCGGGAGTGGTTTTAGTTATTTTTCCATGTTTTCTGTTTCACAGTGTCTTTCCTACAAAGTGATAAATTACGAAAATATTGTTTACGTAAATTAAATAATAGCAGCGCAGCCGAAAATTTGAGCGCAGTCCTCTCGTCTCAACAGAGCGGGGGCGACTGATTTGTGAAACATATATATGTTTGAAGTTCCCGCAACGTGCGACGGAAGATGATTTCTTCCACGAACTAAGAACGTCGTAAGTGCTATAAGCTTATCGTCGTAATAAAACCACAAATAAAAGTAATAAAATAAAATCCTTACACAATCTAAGTCGCTTTATATTAATAAATTAATCATCAAATTTTCATTCTAGTAGTCATTAGCATATTAAGTACAAATCGAAAAGTCGTGAAAATTGGAGGTAACTTCGTGATGTTTTTTATTACAGAAAATTTTACTATTTTGTGATTTGTTGCCACAATAAGTTTGGAAATATCATGTAGTTATTCGTGTTATTTTTATTTTATACCTAAGTCTCATCAATTTCATGAAAAATCATATTGAAGTTAGGCTATTTTGGTTGATACCTGCTCTTAAGTATGTTGGGGTAAGTTCGGCGCTGGGATAAGACCGTACGAATCAAATTTAGAGATAATTTGATTCGTACGTTCTTACCCCAGCGCCGAACTTACCCCAACATACTTTATTGTTTGGCCACGAGCCCCTCCTAAAACGTAAGAAAGTAAATAATAAATAAGTAGATTACACCAAGAACCGCCTTCCGACTTGAGTCAAATATTTACCCGCACTTGGCGGATCATGAGAAAAGACATGTGTGCGAACTGTCGGTATGACTAGCACCTTCGAATCGATATAATGTATTAATAGACTTTGTAAACTGATACATTATACTGTCCTTAAAATTGTTCTACGAAGAAATCTAAAAATAGTTGACGCCTGACAGTTGTAGGAAATGGTGGAAATAGTTTTCTTTTCATTCAAGGGAATAATTTCTTATTCTTAGCGTTTTATAAATGATATTTATTTTATAAATCGTTAATATTTGACGTACGGCATAATTTTGTAATTGAAATTTGAATTAACGCTTTTTTTGGTTTGAAGATAAGTAGTTTGCGCCTTTTTTGACGTTTAAGCGTGCGACAAGTGGACGTGAAACAACCCGCCCTTATTCAGTTTCTTTGGCAAAGAGAAAACCAAATGAGATGGAAAATAACTATAAATCACATTCAATATAAAATGTTTTGTTTTACCCCACTCTGATTGATTTCATTATTATTACCTACCTCCCTTTTTTGCCAACAATGTTGTGTTTATACCGACATAAGATATTTATTTTCGTCCCCTTTTACGATCTTGGCAAACTTTGTGTTTCGCAAAACATTTCCTTAAGAAAAAATTGTAAGGATAACATCGATAAAAGAGTACATCATTCACGTGACACAATACAGTTTGTAAAAAAAAAAATACAAAATCATAGTGATCTTTATTCTCGTTACAATTGCTGCCACTGATAAATCTGTCAAAATCACTTGCAACTAGAGATAAGATTTTCTCTAATACTGAAAAAATAATAGATCAATTAATGGGACTAAAGGGTCAGTAAAACACGATTCCTTCCAGGCAGAAAAAAAATACCTACCTTTTGTGGTAGGTATTTATTTTGCAAGTAGGGTACTGTAACATCATCAGCATGGACGAAGTCGATTTAATACCTATTATTGAAGCAAACAAAAAACCTTCTGGGCTCTAGATTTATATGGGACCACTCCTACCTATAAGGCCATAAATATCTGGTTCTAATAAAAAAAGAATAATCGACCACACTAAAGCTGAGTAGTGTGCTGTTTTTTTCAATTATGCTAGATATACGAAAAAGGGACTCTGAAAACATTATTACAAAAGGTTCATAAATTACCTTCAGAAACAAATGACTAACATAACGGCAACGGTATAAAATTAACACAAGTAAATGCAAAATTGTCCTGTCATGTTTGAAAAATAGCTGGTTATTTATTCAAAGCTGAGAACTGTTTGGTTGTTGTTTTGTTTGTTCAGAGCCAGGCATAAAGTTCTGGAGACGCTACGATGAAACGCGCACTGCGATGCGATTTTTTTTATCATGTTCCGAAATAAAATCGCGAACGCTTACAACATAATTTTTCAAGTGATTATTTACCGCAGAGGAGAGGAGAGCAGTGGTGGCCCAGTGGTAAAGGCCGCGACTTACGAATTGTAGGTCGTAGGTTCGAACCCAGACAGGCGCTTTACTTTGTGTAAATTATTTCATCACCATTGCTCTCCAAACGGTGAAGGAAAACATCGTAAGGAAACCGGCATGTCCTAGAACCAAAAATTCGAAGACATGTGACATCTACCAACCCGCACTTGGTGGATTACGGCCCACTCTCTCTCACAGAGAGGAGGCCTGTGTCCCAGCAGTGGGAACATTATAGGCTGATTATATATTTACCGCAGAGCGCGGACTCTAGTGTATTGGTATTATTTACATATTATATTTTGTGGTGCGCGCTTACTCTAAGGCGAATCACGACTGCGCCCGTCTATTGTTTCTATCCTTAGGAAGTCACGCGAATATTCGCAGCAGTTTGAACATACCCCTAAGTTAGTTGACACCATCGGCGCGGATTTAGCGCATCTGGCGCGGAATTCGCCTCACTTTTCAATATTTTAATCTGAAGCCTGGCTTTTGAAGGCCGGCTTTTATTCTAATTAATTTCCTTTGATTATTTTGCTTCGGGATTTATTTTCTCCACTTGTTTCATAATTTGCAATTATTTTGTAAATTACACGTAACTTAAACATGACTGGCAAAATTGGTCCTTAAAACAAAAACTCTTGTAGGTACTGTATTGTGAACGTGGCTAAATAATAACAGCCGCACAGGTCGATCGATCAGGTTAAGCTACGCTTGCCGCGGGTAGTCTGTGGATGGGTGACCATCTTTACATACCGAGACCGCTCCGTGCCTCGGAAAGCACGTTAAGCTGTTGGTTGTCATTCGTGGATCTTTGACAGTCGTTACGGGTAGTCAGAAGCCCGAAAGTCTGACAACCAGTCTTACCAAGGGGTATCGATATTACCCAGTAACTGGGTTGTGGAGGTCAGATAGGCAGTCGCTCCATGTAAAATACTGGTATTCAGCTGCATCCGGTTAGACTGGAAGCCGACCCCAAAATAGTTGGGAAAAGGTTAGGCAGATGATGATGTTTTGGTGGTTCTTATCTGAATATTGCTTGAAAACCCTTGGTACAAGGCAGACGTGAGTGGGAACGCCGGGACACCGCCATAGAAGGACATGAATAGAGACCCTAATAGTAATGTTCTTCAGAAAGGTCAGGTGGGTGCGTAGTACCTACTCGCAACTGGAGTGCATGTTTCACCAGAAGACCAATTCCTGAAATTTAATTACGGGAATTAGTCTCTTATGTCGCAATCTCATCTCAGCGACAAACAATGCCAAAATCTTGTCCAAAATTTAGGGAAATATCGAAATGAGGTATTTTTGACAGATTCAGACTGAGACCGTTCTTAAAATTACGAGAATTGCCCTCGGATGTATGAACTTAAAGGAAGCAAAAAGAGTACCTATGTAGGTAAGAATCGTAGCCGGTGGCGTTCTGTAGTTTCTGCCTGCCTCCATGAGAAGAAGACAAGACTTCATAAACGTTTAAGTGTGTGTGTGTGTTCTTTATTAAATTAATAATGATAGTGATGGCCGTAATGATAGTTGTATGTATTTTAAGAATAAATAAATAAATACAAAGCACACACTTACCATTATGCACCTAAAGTCTAATCAAATTTGTTTCTTACTGATGTTATTTCAAGTTAAAGAAATATCAACTTTATTTTAATGGTAATTAAGTTGATTTCAAGTTGTAGTGTAAACTGAATTTTATTGTGTAGGAATAAATAAAAGTTATTTTTCCATAAACTCATATTTGTTTACATTTTTGGCAAATAAATCGCAAATGCAGATTACATATATAACCACAAACCTACACAACCAACCCTTCAAACAAAAAATCTTACGAGTAATCAAATAAAGCTGAGCATTATACTGCCATAATTATCCACCCATTCTTACAAGTATATTTACTTTAATAGGCTACAGCTACAGCAACGACCGCCATACATTCCACGTACTGTATTCACATAAAGAAAAAAACCATAAAAATTGCAAGTGTGCATGCAATATGCTATTAACATAGCACACATTATGAATCTTCAACCCTAAGTATGCGTCATTAAAAACTATAATTCTCTCTGACTCACAACTTTCTTTGCTCATGTAACACATTTTTAGGGGTCCGTTCCCGAAGGAGCCAAAGCCAAGTCTCCGCTGTCCAACCGTCCGTCTGTTACAGGGCTGTTTCTTTTGAACCGTAATAGGTAGACAGTTGAAATTTTCACAGAATGTGCACTACTATGACCGCTATATCAACAGATAATAAAACAAAAAAGTAAAAAATTTAAGGGGTGCCCCTTACTAGAATGGGGTTTTTTATACTAAAGTATTTGATTTTTTATATGTATTGTTAAATATTGTACGGTGGTACGGACCCTTCATGTGCGAGTACGACTCGCACTTGGCTGCTTTTTCTTTCATTTTCCGATATAAATCATAATTTCAATAGAAAAAAATAACTATTTCTAGGTATAACCGTGTATAGTTTTATCGGTAAGGTAATTGTGACTAAAAGGTTGGAATGACCCATTACTCACGTTGTCGTAAGGTGCGCGATTAGCAATGAATCATTGAAATGCAAGCTTTATTGGTCACAAATGTTGGTGGATGGAGTCATTAGAGATGTGGCACCAATGTACAAACATTTTTAGTTATAATATACAGGGTAACCGGGACATTGACGCGCACACTAAACCAAGAATTTAGCACATGATTCTAGACCCCCAGCGCAGAAATTTTTCGTCGCTTATCAAAATTATTAAAATCTGCTGTTTCAATACCTACGCGGACAAAATGTATGGCAGAGCTAATTTTTTAAGTGAAAACTTCTTTAGGCGCGTTGGGCATTTGTTGAGATGCGAAAAAACTTTTGAACTCGCGCCACTGTTACCGTAAGCGACACCGCGCGTGTTTTCTTTATAAGGCGATTAAAAAAATACCCGATTCGGATGTGTTCGGCTATCCTCGGGATGTATATCCGATATGTCAGTGAGTGATGGGAAAGTTTGTGTTTTGTTTTCACTTCTGTCTTCAGTTTCTTGCCCGTTCTTGTCCAACTAAAACTAGAATTGTATAGGTTTTTCGTATAATCAGAAGTCAGTTTATACTGATTAGCTTGATGTGTAGTCGTGTGTACTGACAATTCAAAAGTGCCTATAAATGGTTTAGTTGAAATAAATGCTTTAAATTTGAGTTTGAATACTAGCAATAGGATGTTCTAAAGTCAATAGAAACTTTTAACAACCTTTCCAGTAAACAACTTTAACACCCTTACAAACAAATTAGTAGGTAGGCAAAGTCATTACGGGCAGTAAGTAGGTAAAGTAGCCATTAATGCAATTTTGCCGTGCCGATTGGCCGCCGTAAGACCTCCTGCCAAGTTGACCTAACCTTAATCTCGTTGTTGACCCGAATAACAGTAAACCAAGAATTCTTAGAAGCTTTGTTGTTTATTAGTTTTTGAATATAGCAATTTATTATTCTTTGGATGGATAGAGGAAATTGTTTCTCGAAGTTCCTCCTAAAGTGTTTTTGTTTTGCTTGTTCAAAATTTCCCAAATTCTTAGTGTGGACTGTGTCAATTTTGATTAAAGGATCAATACTTATTAAACTTTGTGTCATTTCAGCCATTTCCATGAATTTCTAGGCTTCTAAAGCAGCTTCTAACCATATTAAAACGGTTGAATTTTTTATTAACAGTATATTTTTTTTAAGTTTTGTAGTTTCGTTGTTTGTGTAGTAAAAACGGTGTATGATCGCTGATTGAATAGCTGATGGTCAACATGATACAATTTTCTATCTACCCAATCCGTGGGCATCTCTCTTTATAGGAGATTTATCACTGAAATTCTGTACAGTTAGGTATAACATGAAGTTGCTTTGTGTACCTTTTTTGAAGAAAAAATCTTGACAAAAATCTATCTTTCTTTCTCAGATTTCAAAGTGGAAGGCTACCCAGTCTTCGTCTGGTTTCACGGAGGTGACTTCGTGCGAGGCAGCCCTAATAGTGTCAATCCGTTCCAACTGGTGCTAAAACAAAGGGTAATGAAACTTTTCCCGTAATCTATTATTTTATTACAACTTTAAATGAGACTGACCTAGTTGATGAAGTTCGAGGCTTGTTTGAAATTGTTCCAAAGATTGTTGTGAAAATAGGTGACATAGATTTTGAATATCAACTTGAACATACCTATATCCGAAAGTAATTTTCGTAGTTTCGAGGTCTAAAATTAGTCAACTGGAACAACGATTGAGTCTTAAATAATATCTTAAATAAGTTAGTAATGGTAATATTAAACCATTGATAAAGTTTGTAAATTATGTGTGTGTAGGTACTCGTATGTATGTGTATGTAAGGTATTAAAAATAACGTCTTTCAATCGATATATATACTAAAAATACTCTTGTCAGACGGAGCCAAATATATTTTGCTATTATAAAACAGCTTCCATTTTAAATTTCCAGGTAATATTCGTGTCAGTAGCCTACCGGCTGAATATCTTCGGATTCTTCTCAACTCTCGACAACGAAGCTTCAGGCAACTTCGGTCTCCTCGACCAGGTGGCATCTTTGAACTGGGTGAAGAACAATATTGAGAGCTTCGGAGGAGACCCTGAAAACGTCTGCATCGTCGGCCACGATGCTGGGGCAGTCAGCGTTACCCTCCACCTTATATCCTCATACTCCGCCGGACTCTTCCAGAAGGCTATAGCAATGAGTGGAAACGCTCTGTCATCGGAATCAGTAAACATAGCCAGAAAAGAAATCGTGACTGTCGACAAAGTTGCAGTTACATTCAGCTGCTTCCGAAAACCAACATACCAATTACTTGATTGTCTTAGAAGAGTACCCGATCAAGCACTCTTAGATCTAGCTGGGCCTGTTGCTGAATGGAAACCTATCGTAGACGGTGGCTTTAGCAATATAACCAGTCCATTTTTACCTGAACTTCCCGCCAAGTTGTTCAAAGACGAGATTTTCTCACCAGTACCTCTGTTAGCAGGATATACCAACATGGAAGATGGCCTCTTACTAGAAAAAGATGAAAGTGGAGATTCTGGTATCAGTCAAAGGGAATTCGATTCTATGAGAGAAGAAATCATCCTATCTGATATTACTGTTGACAACAGTTCGTGTTTTACTAATCAACATCATATTCAAGATGCTGTCGCATTCTTCTATAAACCCATCCCTCATACTACAAATGAAACAGTTTTGAGAAAACTGTTTGTGGATTTCTACACTGATAAAACACATGGCGCTACAACGTATCAGCTGGCCAGACATATTTGTCCGCACGCTCCAGTATTTCTTTACAGATTCGATCTGAAACCGTTCTCAGACATAGCTAATGAAGGTCTTCCTGAATGGATAGGCGTCCCTCACAATTTCGACTTGATATACACTTTCGGCATGCCGTATTTAGCATTGCCTGAAGATCTAAGTAAATGGGACTATAGGGATAAAAGCATTTCAGAAATCATTATGAGGATGTGGTCGAATTTCGCCTGGTATTCAAACCCTACAAATTCCGGAGTAATTATAGATTGGCAATCTTATGAGTTAGAGAGGCCCGGATATTTGATAATTGACAGAGCCAATTTTACAATGAGTACCCCAGCTACAGTTAATTACAAAGCTTTCGAGTTCTGGACAGACTTTTACCCAAAAGTTGTAGAAATTGGGACAAAGTGTTGCAAAGAAAACTTAGATGATTCCGGAGCAAAGTCCATTTTCTCATACAAAATTATACACAGTATATTATTATTGTATTCCACTTTAATTTTACTGTCATAACGAAGGAATCAACGTCCAAATCAAGGTTATTTTTCTATAATCTATTGAAAGATGTATTTTAAGTAAAGCAGTATTTCGTCAGTACCAAATGAAATATTTACCTTCCAGAGAAATTATTCGTGCAAATATATTTCTTTAAAATGTTGGTGTTGTTTTTTCTAGGATCCCAAGGTCATGATTGCAGGTTCAATATGGTAAACTTGAAGGTCATGCTTAGCATTTAGATTCGTCACAGCAATGATGGCAGCATTTTGCGGTCTACAACCATAAACACGCGAGATTCCGAGAAACTGATTTTGTTGAAGTACCTACGTCAACATTAATGCAATCATAAATTTTATACGTCATCGCTTTATCAGTCTGTGATATAGGATTCCTGGAAGTCAGCTTTATAGCAGACGTGCTTTACTTTGTTTATTTCAAGACTTTCAAAGAATTGAGGAAATCTACAGAAAACCGCGACGTAAACACTGGAAATGCTTTCTTGGTATTTTATTCTTTCGTATATATAGATATAGTTCTCCAAAGGAATGGCAACTGGAATTAATACCTATGATTTTTTTTTTGCGAAGATAAAGAATAAGATAAGATAGCCATCTTAAAAATCAAAAGAGTATATTTAAAACTACATCAGTTCCAACCACGTGTACACGAAAAACAAAACGTAAACTCATTCCGCATGCATTTCATGGCATATTTCCAGCACAATAAGAAAGCGAACTAAAATTTTATTGGAAAAATAAATTGTACAAGTACATAACCTATTTCTAAGCAATCGTTTTCGTGCTTGGAAACCATTAGTCACTAAACTTACGAACGCTCGTAACGTTCAAACGTCAACCGTAGCGATAAACTGTGGAACATTTGGCTAATATTTCTGCACTCTATAAGTCTTGAAAATGTTACTTGAAAATAATGTTTTATCTAATATTGTTTTCTTGTGTTTAAAGAATCAAGATGTGACGTTGAGAGTTTTAACATGCGGTTATCAATATCCACTAGACACATAAGACATTAGAAAAGTGGTGACCCAGTGGCAACGATCGTGACTTACGAGGTAGTAGGTCATAGGTTAGATTGAACCCAGTCAGGCGCTTTCAATCAATCAACTCAGCCTACCGCAGTCCACTGCTGGACATAGGCCACTCCCAGGCTGCGCCACAACACCCTGTCCTCCGCCTTCCGTATCCAGTCTGTCCCAGCCACCTTTAGGTCGTCCGTCCATCTAGCTGCAATGTGGGTCGTCCCACACTACGCTTGCCGATGCGCGGTCTCTACTTCAGGACTCGTCTGTTCCACCGCACACACACACACACCACAGGCGCTTTACTTTGTGTAAAGTATTTTATAATCTCTTATAACGGTGAAGGAAAACATGGTGAGGAATCCGGTATTGTCTAGAACCAAAAATCCGAAGACATGTGACATCTACCAACCCGCTCTGGGCCCGTGTGGTGGATTACGGCCCACTCACTCTCACCGAGAGGAGGCCTGTGTCCCAGCAGTGGGAACTTTATAGGCTGATTATGCTATGTAATGCTACATAAGACGTTTCAGGTTTGTCCCTTTAGGATGCAACCGCGTCTACAAATGCAATGCTTCTGGGATTAAAGATGACTAAAGGCGTACCAGTAAACAGTTACCACCTGATGATTTCTATGTCCAAACACGTATTGGAAATGCACAGGCTCCTCTCTTAAACTATGAAGGTTTGAAATTATTTATTTTATTAGTCTATGTTTTAATCTTTTACAGAATTGGTTGTATCTTTATGTTTCACTGTCAAAAAATTTCCTTTATTTATGTATTAAATTTGTTAACTTAGTTGTTCTTTTTATTGTGCACGCTGTGGTCTCCTGTAATTGAAAGAGTACACCTACCAAATACTTTGTCGTCCATTAACTATATAATCTTTTGTTGGAGATGCTAAAATAAATAAATAAATTTGCAAATAATTTAAGTAGCAAAGATCTTCTTCTTCTGTTAAACTTACAAAGCTTGAATGACACAAACAGGCGCAATCACAGCTGGTATGTTGTGTGATGTCGAATAGGACAATTTTGGACCGGACATCCTCGCGAAAGTAATTTTCTATTCACCATCAGAGACTTGAGGTATAGGGTGTCTTACTTATTAACGAAGGAAATAAAACGTTATGAAGATAAGGTTCACTTCCGCAATTAATTTCCATCATGGTTTTGCAGAAGACATCAGTTTTGAAGAAGTGATTGTGAAAAAGAAGGAAGAAAACCATTAACGATATTGGGAGGAAATCTTTGTCCAGTAAAAAAACTTATAGTGTACCTACTTACTTTGTTTTAACTATTTAACCTATAGTAATTTTATTCTAGGTGCATCAATTTATTTATACAAAATAAATTGTAAAACGGACGGTGGTCTTGCCCATTCTTCTCCATACGAAAACTACTTTTTGGAAGAGGTGACTAGAAGCAATTCTATTTCATTGTAAATGTTGACGTTCCAAAGTGCCTTAATGCCTATTTGAAATTAATGCTTTGACTTTGACCACTTAGATACATATTCACAAAGCCTTTGAAATCCATTTTATAAAATCAAATGGACACGATAAGTTAAAAAAGAACAATATACAGTTTTCATGACAAGATTATGTTCATTTTAATGTTAGTTTCTAATCTCTTAGATAAAGGAAGATTTTGTAGCGCTTGTGGTAATAAGCGTGGATGATGGATGATATATTAAATACTACGCTTGCTTGGATATTCGTATTCGATATCTACATACGCTGGGAAGTTTGTCTGTTTGTTTTATTCCTAACTAGCTTCCGCCCGCGACTTCGTTCGCGTGAAACTTCTTGCTCCCAAGAGCCACTCCGTTGCATCGCATTGCCTCGCCGCGCTAATACTTAGTTTTTGCTTACCGTTCTTTCTGACGTTCTTAGATCAGGCGCAGGACCAGCGGCTTAACGTGCTTTCCGAGGCACGGGGGTATCACACCGCCAACTTAAAAACTCCGGGCTGTTACTAAGAAATTCCTAATGGAAAAACCAAAATACCACTTTGCTCGACCCGGGAATAATACCAGGATGAGGTTCTAGCTTGCTTTCCTAGATTTATAAAACTAGCCTCGTTATATTTCGGGCATAAGGGATAAAATTATCGTCTTGTGTTCTGACGAGTCATCGCCGTTACAAGTCTATGACTGGCTAGTTATTAAATATTAATTCACTAATTACAACATTACGATCATATCTTCCTCAATTAAAAATCCATTTTTAACGACGCATTTTTCTCTGCATATATTAACTTGAGCAATAGGACAAGCAGGATTTTATATAACAACATTATGCAATGATATGTGTCATTTCGTTTTTCAATCGTTCTTCCAAATTCTGGGTAGCATCTAAGGCACTTGTTACTTATTTGATAACCTATTGTGATGCTTCCGCGACAAAATAAAGTAGATTTACCCTTTCTTGATTAAGTACCATTTTGATTCCATAAAAAGACATCCGGGCAAAATATCGTGAGAGATGTTTTGACTATGAATATGGATGGCTATAAGAGTAGATAAGGAAAGATCAAAGAAACGATGGATGGACTGTGTGAAACAGCAGAGAGGCGGCGACTACCAAGATGATGACTAATAGAGAAGTATGGAAGAAAAAGATGTTAAAATAAATTGGTATAGATAATAGCAGGAGAATTGGTGATAAAAAAGATATCCAATCAATAGACAAGCAAATACCGGCCATATACATCGTTGTTATAAACGGAATAGTTATTTTCATAGTCTATAAACACTAAGCTATAAAGACATATATGCCATATGCTACGGTGTTACAAATTTACAAATTGATTTTGCTAAAGGAAGTATAAATATCAGCTGATAGCGTTATACTCTCTCAGTTAAACTCGTCATACCTTTAGTTTGTACGATTAGTACCATAGTAGAATACAATGAAGCTGTTACTATTGCTATGTGTTATGCTCGCAGTCAGTGGAATAAACGCTTATGTGAGTATTTAAAGTAATAATAATGTTGAAGAGTTTGTTTGAACGCGCTAATCACTGGAACTACCAATCAGATTTGAAAAAATATTTTTGTATTTGATAGCCCAATTCTTGAGAAAGGCTATAGACTATTTAACATCGCGCTAGGACTCTTAGGAGTAGAGCAAAATAATGCCAATCGAAAATATGACAGTGATGCAATGCAACGGGGTTTGTCTGGGGAACACGAAACTTCACGCGGACGAAGTCGCGGGCAGAAGCTATGGTAATAATATACCTTTTCATGACTGGCACAGACCAGGAGCACATGGCACAAAAGGAAGGAGGCCTATGCTCAGTACCTAGTGGAAGGAAACTAAATGAACAAATAAGTTTAAGTTTGGTAATTGAAAACTCTTTGCAAGAAAGGTTCTCAGCGCAATTTTAGACAAATATCTACTATGAACTTTTTGACCACCACACGTACATCAAAAACGTGCCCTCGGCGTCAAAGTCTGTCATGTAGTCGAACCGTGGTGTGCTGGGCACATTTTGGTTTGGCATAGAAACATGACTGTGGCGGTCAAAAGGTTAATCATATTTATGTAACATGTTTATGTAACGTAAAAATAATCTGATTAAGATAATATTGAATCTTATTTCCTTCTCGCAGGTGGCAGAAGTAACAGACATATTGAAACTAACACAAAAAATTAATCAATACGTCACAGAATGCATCAATGAAGGAGATTACGAAATAAACGCGGATGACGTTACAGAAATATTTTCCGGGGAACGCGACAAAGAAAAAGCAGCTATGGAGAAAGTAACCCGTTGCTTCTTTCATAAAGCTGGCATTTTGGAACCCAATGGCAAATTAAACTCAGATGCTACAATGGCCATACTAACTTTAATAGGAGTTGAGAAGAATGACGCAGAGGAACTTCTTCAGAAGTGTACTAGTATTACTGGTTTTGATGCTAAAGATATGGCTTATGCGATCTTCAAATGTTTTGACAGTGGTGTTAGAAGCTGAAATGTGCTTAAAGCTCTTTTCACACGTCCAAGGTGACGGATACCAGAAGGCCAATTAACGTAATTAAAAACGTTCAAAATCTAATCGCAATCTCATCTCAGCGACCATCAATGTCAAAAACTGGTCAAAAATGTAGGAAAATGGTAGGTAATTTTGACAGATTGAAACTGAGGTCAGATTGTGAACGTTCTTAAAATTACGAGAATTGTCCCTCTGTGGGCTAGACAAATGAAGATCACTTTTTAACAGCTCTATTCAACGGGATCTGATAGTGTCACTTTGTCTAGACCCTCTTGCAGCAAATGTATGATTTTTCGGGTGAATTACTGAAAGTAAAAACTTCCATATTAAGTTAGTCCAATATCTATACACTATTGTATCGCTACCCGACAGCCTGGCCATGTGAAAGATGGTAAACTGTGTTTTGATCATCTGGTTCCTGGCAGTATTAACATTATAATATAAAAATCTGATAAACATGATTTATTTTTGATCCTCTTAAAAAGTCTGCAACTAAATGCCAAGATCATCATGCTCAATAATCTGTTTAAAAACAAAAAGTTTCGGACCGTAGATTTAGTAATTAAAATCGAAAAGCCCAGTATTTATATTGTCATAGTTTATAAAAATAAAAATATGGGCAAGTACATAGCCATTCTCCAAGATGAGGTTCCTTATGAGGTACAAGTAACAGCCGGTTTGGAATTTTGCCATAATTACCATTCTTGGCAAACAGAGATGACCACAGTATATTGCTCTTACACAAGGACATTTAGGTAACATATAGCAGATTATCATCACGCCAATTTTCCTTGAGCGGCATGCAGATGTATACAATTCATACAGATTTCGCCTAATTATAAGCTATACTATTATTAAAGCTGAAGAGTTTGTTTATTTAAAAGCATTTATAAAAAAATCTCTTTGCATTTGATAGCCTAATTCTTTAGGAAGCTAAACATCATGCTAAGACCCTATGAAGCTAAACAAAAAAAAAGTAAAAATAAAAAGAACGCTACGCGAAAATGAAGTAATAGTGTGGGCAGGCGAGGCGATGCGACAGGGTAGGCACTTCCTAGAATTTCTTGAAGGGAAAACCCAATGACACAGCCCAAACCGAGGATCAAATCCAACGAGGCAAACACATTTAAAGTCTATTCAAACTTATGTTTCAAATTAATATTATTTCAAGATAAAAAAATATCAACTTTATTTTAATGGCAAATAAGTTGATTTCAGAGTGACTAGCACTATTGAAAAAGTTATAAAAATGTTTGAAGTTGTAGCGTAAACTGAACTTTATTGTGTAGGAATTAAAGTTATTTTTCCATAAACTCATATTTGTTTACATTTTTGGCTAATAAATCGCGAATGCAGATTAAGTGGGGAGTGCTATTCATAGTTTATCGACCGGCAAATTAATTGCGTAACACTTACTCAGAATCTTAATGATTTTGAAGGATATTGCTAATCCATTGCTTTTATATGTTCAAAAAATTTGTCTGCTCAACTACGTAAATACCGCAATGAATGTTGATGAACTGTCAAATCGAAACCGATTGCTACTGTAAGTATGTTAACCAATTACCCCGCAGGGAATCAACTTTCAACATCGTAATCCTGTCTTGGATAGAAGTATTAGGAACAGGGTGTAAAGTTCACTCATCCTCCATAGAAAATGCAGGATCCTTCGATCAGAGAGGTGTCGTGTCTAGTGTTTAACTGCCTATGGTTTTTTTTTTTACTCAAAACATAGGATTGTAGAACACGTTAAAAATACAGTTTTACAAAAGAAGTACAATTTCTACAAGCGTGTGGGTGAGCACTGCTCTCCTAGCTAGGTTATGGAACCTGTGTTAAGGAGATTGAGGTCGGGACGTTGTATATATTTTGCTAGTTGCTCGGTAAACTCTGCTTGCGCGATGCAGGCTTTTCCGTGACATCAGTATGATGCGTCCTACTTAGTTCGCATGTGGCGATGTAGATGCCAAAACAGATTTATTGTAAGCTTTTAATTTATTACCAACAGAGGATAACAGGTAAAACATGTTAGCATTTATGTTATCTTAATTTGCATATTTGGATATATATATTATAATCTCTACAATTTTCCTTGTATTAGATGTATAAGCGACACATATTACGAAGACTTAAGTTTTGAAATCTTCTTATGAAGGACTGGCTTTTGCCAGCGGTTTTGCTCGCGTGGATCTCGAAAATTATCCGGAACGTAGGTACTACCGGGATAAAAAGTAT
The DNA here is from genome assembly GCA_963669345.1 of Gortyna flavago. NCBI lineage: Eukaryota > Metazoa > Arthropoda > Insecta > Lepidoptera > Noctuidae > Gortyna > Gortyna flavago. The sequence continues at coordinate 6,147,518 of OY770144.1, forward strand.
CCTATGTCCTAACCCAGGTCATGGTCTATCCGTATGCCTTTCATACAATTCCCTTCAGCCATTAAGTCCTGAAACACAGACAGAGTTACTTTCACATACAGGGTTATTTTAAATTGGCTAGCTCACTCAACTCTGCAGACGCGATAGGTAAAAAACACACACAACACAAAACACACAACACAAACAAAAACACACACACATCACAAAAACACACACAAAAACACAACAACATCATCACACAACACACACACATCACAAAACACATCACACATCACAAACACACAAAAAAACACACACACACACAACACAAAAAAAAAAACACAAAACACACACACAACACACACACACAAAAAACACAACAAAAAAAAAACACACACACACATCACACACAACATCACAAAAACACACAACACAAAAAAAAACGACACACAAACGGACATCTAAAAATGATAAAACAAAAAAAAAAGTATCATATAATAACGCAAGTATAATAAACCTTATCGGAAATTATATTTTCGAGCCATTTGGGGTTGAAACCCTCGGGCCGAGGTCCGAATGAATGAAATCTCTAATCAGCTGGTTGACACTTCCCGTGACCTAAGTGCTGGCTTTCTGGTTTCACCGTCTAGACTCTAGACAATACTGCAGTTTCTGAGAAAAGTGACGTTGCTAACGAGGACATGAACCAGTTCAAACAATTGTGGTAGCCGACCTATTGGCCTCGTACGATTGTTGACGAGCCGAGGGCTAATAATCCTCGTATTACGAAGGAATTTGGTGACTAGCGTGCACGAAGATAGTTAGTGCAGAAATGTAGGTGCGTTGTAGAATGTCTTATCACGAACAATACTGGACTAACTAATGTTGTGATAAAAACTTAGATGAAACTAAGGCAATCATCATGATTGCTATCGGAGTTTGACTAGGTTCGGTAAATGAAACTGATAAATAAATTTTTGTTACGGCCGCAAATCATATTTAGATCAACACACAACCTGACCTGCAAATTGCAACGAAAGAAAATTTGACAGAAAGAAATAAAATACGTTTATTTTCGGTAAAAATAACGCAAAGAAAGAACACAAAGACAAAGCATATCAGGTTGGGGAGAAATATGAGTCACATCTACGCAAAACGGCCATCGTTCAGCATAATGTTGGGTCCCTATGCGAGACAGAGCCGCAGTGCTGGTTTTCAGCGACAGCCGGCTTTTACGTGATGACGTCAACTGGTCCAGTATTCGAATTACGAAGAGAAAAATAACCCGAAAAGTAATAAAATAAACACACAATACCTAGTTCTAAATGTTTATAGAAACATAATATTTATAAAACGGTAACATTCCGGGCTACGAGCAATTTTAATTTCGCGGGCTTCCCTGACGCTTTCGCCTGAACATTAAAGTTCAAAAAGTTGCATGGCAGATCATTACCACCATGTAAGAACTTGGCAGAATCGCCACAAGCGTAAGAATTTTCAACCTTGAGTTTAAGCTCTTTCAATTACTTTTTGCACCGAGAGGAAAATGCATAGATACCTACGAGTACACCTTCTACAATACGCATATTATAACTACTCGTACTTGTTTAAAGGTAAGCATTACGATTTACGAGTATTTAAGTGTCTAGGTCGTCGAGTCATCAGAGGAAAAACACCTGGATTGATCGATTAAGGCGCAGTAAGGAAAATTTTTAGGTAATTGACAACAGCGCATCGCAGCAACCAATAAGGTTCAAAACAGCAATGCGTTGAATCGAATGACCCCTAAAACAATAGTCATTTATAAATGCACTGGTCAGTGGAATCATTTTTAGGTATTTCTTTAATTTATTGAATTCCCTTTATGTACATAAAATATGATACATTACGCTCAAAATTATGAGAATAATGTGACAAAAAAAATGTGTTCTGTTTACGATTTTTTTGATCATGGTACTATTTTATGTTTATGCAATATTTTTGAACGAGTCTTTTCTTTTAACATTTGACAATACACTAAATTTTCTTCTGGCTTGTAAGTAATATTTATCAACACGCCTAACTGTAGGACAAAAAACTGAGCGTTTTACGGTATAGGTACTACGTTTCGGCAATGCCTTAAAGATGTCACTACGGTAAATATACAAAGCGTCATAAGTATACAGACGAATTTATACACACCTACTTAACAGGAATCCCCTAGTACATAAACGGATTGCCCTTTCGTAAAACAGGAAATGAGTTGCAGGACACACTATTTTCCGGGTAGGCTTAAATTAAACTCTAGTCTCGTCTTCCTACCAGAAACTTATGGATCAACATACTTACCCATACAAAATCTGCATATATTATAAATCAAAGTCACTTTTCATGTATGTCTGTGTGGCCACATTGTTCTTTTAATCTACGCAACAGATTTTGATGTAGTTTTCAACATCATTTATAGAATTAATCCTGACGAGCTACACACGGCGATTAAACTGTAGTTTTTCCCGGTAAGAAATAAACAAAGTCCTCCAGGCAGAGTTTCGGCCATCGCAATAAATCTCAATGGAAACCATCAGCCTTCCGCGCGGGAGATCATTATAGTGCACAAGTGTGTGCGCAGACACAGGTGCAATCTCTCTTCCCTCACTCTCATTGTCCGACGGGACGGCAATCTGACACGACCAGAGAGAGATCAGGCGCAGGACAGGAGGCTTAACATACTTTCCGAGGCACGGGGGTATCACACCGCCAACTTCCAAACTCTGAAACATTTCTAAGAAATTTCCAATGGAAAAACCCAATAACACTTTGCCCGACCCGGGAATCGAAACTAGGACCCCATCCTCAGCAGTCGCGCTTGCGATCGTGAGTGTGCATTACAGGATAATGTATATTATACAAGTTCTATAATTGTAAAATATAACTGTAATGTATCCATCTAGTTAATAAAAGACCAAAGTACTCGAATCCGCTTGCCGATTCGCGGTCTCAACTCAAGAACACGTTTGTGATTTGCGCCAGCACCTAATCAACAATTTATTACTTAGGTACTTATTGATTGTCTTTTTGCGAATGTTTGACCAACATTATCAGACTGGTCTAAAACAATGTTCTCTGGAATTTTAATTTTATTTCGGTTGTTTTAGATATTCGGAGTTTAAAATTCAATGTCAATACGGAAGTCGTTAACAGTTATCAGGTCAGACGTGATTCGCACTCCACAGTGAGATGTTTTCTAGCTCGACATGACCCGTTACCATTAAGAGTGTAGCCACAGTTTATTAAAGTAAGTTATTATACTATAGTTTTATAGTGTGGTGGATTAGCAATATACTCGTACTTCAAAATGATTCAGATTGTGTTTGATAGTGTGTAACGAAATTGTTAGGGTGCTGGTTTAGAAAAATAAAATGACTTTGAATTTAATTTTAATCGCTAGGTAGGTATGCAATTGGCATTCCTGTTTATCTCAAATAAAAAAAAGTAATCACGGCAGTAGGCCACAGACATAGAAAAATAACATACATAAATAAAGAATGTAGATATGAAAGTGCGCAGGAGCACCCATATAAACACGCAAAAAGTGGGTAAACGTATCGTTGGAACGGTAAAATAAATCAAATGAACATAAACACTAGTAATTTGTATAACAACAAACCGGTGTGAACATACCACGGGTGGTCGTATAGGCAGCCTGAGTTTTCCTCAACCAAGTTTTTGTTTTTTTTTTTGTACTCAAATTGACGGTATAACCAGTCGCTTTTTAACCGTGGACAAGAGTGCTCGTTTTTTGAATTCTAAAACGAAAATTATATTCACAAGAATGAAGATGCTGGTAAGTTTGTTTCAAATAATTATTTGAAATTCGAATGATTTTTAAAGTGTGTCTTCAAACCAGTGTTTATTTTTTTTAATTAGTTTTTTTAAGTTGTGTTAGTCACGTTAACAATGGATTTTTAAAATAGGTTGTCATTCATAAAGTTAGATGTTTAATTAAAGATTAGAAAAACGTTACGAGTTACGCCTAAAGAACAATAATTGCTGATGTTAGTCATAGATCAGCAAGATGGAATGATTGGTAAACTAAGCATTGCTCTTATTGGATAAATTTTATTTTAGGTAAGATGATAATTTGTCACAAAATAATTTATCTTGTTTTACAGTTATGTTTTTATAGGTATTTGTATCATCATATTAGGTCCTTACATATGAAATTGGCGTTTTGTACGGGAGGAACATAAAGTTTTTGTTTTTTTTTGTAAAATATATTTAATTAATCAAAGTATGCACCGTTGTTATCTATGCACTTTTGCCATCTCATAGGTAGTTAATTGATCCCTTTACTAAAAAAACCATGGGGGCGAGAATCAATGAACTCTTTGAAGGCGGTTTGGACTGCCGCATCGGAGTTGAATTTTTTTCCTTGTAAGAAGTTGTCCAAATTCCGGAAAAATGGTAATCTGTTGGAGCAAGGTCCGGGGAGTACGGTGGATGTCGCAGACATTCCAATTGTAGCTCATCTGACTTAGTGGTTGTTTGTTGTGCAGTGTGTGGTCTTGCGTTGTCGTGAAGCAGCAGTGGCCTAGAGCGATTGACCAATCTCGGTTGTTTAGCAGCCAGTTCTTCCTTCATGGTTTGCAGTTGCTGACAATAGATAATCATCTATTGTCAGCAACTGCATCAATCAATAAGCCGTAATCGTTTGGCCAGATTTTAGAAAGCTGTAGTGAACGACACCGGCGCTAGTCCACCAAACACTCACAAGTAACTTTTTCTGAGTCAATTTTCGTTTAGGGCAGGATTTGGCTGGTTCTCTAGGGTTCAGCCATTGCGACGAGCTCTTCCGATTATCGTACAGGATCCACTTTTTATCACAAGTAATGATTCGATTTAAAATCCCTTCATTATTGTGTCGGTTGAGCAAAGTAACACAGCAGTCGACGCGTGTTTGCAAGTTCGATTCATTCAATTCATGAGGTAGGTACCCATCGTTCAAGTTTTTTTACTTTCCCGATTTGCTTTAAGTGGATAATTACAGTTTTATCACTTACCCCGAAGCCTGCAGCTATCTCTGAAGTGCTTTGTGATGGATCCGCTTCCACAATAGCCTTTAATTCTTCATTTTCCACTTTGGTCTCCGGCCGTCCACGGGGTTGGTTCTGAAGGTCAAAATTTCCAGAACGAAAACGTTGAAACCAAAAACGTACCGTGCTTTCTTTTGCGACAACAGCGCCGTACACACCATTAATCCTTTGAGCTGTTTCTGCAGCACTGGTGCCACGGTAGAACTCGTACTCGTAAATATAAAGATATTTCATGTTTTCCATTATGTGGAAATAAGCGACGCCAAAGAAAAAAATAATGAGAAAAAAACGAATGAATAACTGTTTTCAAAACTCAAATGTACCAGCTAAATGAATTTATAAATTTGAATTTGGAATTCTTAACCAAAGAGGAGATATTTCAGATCAAAGTGGTCAGTACGACAAAACGCTAATTTCATATGTAAGGACCTAATATTTATACCTAAAATCCAAGAATTCGCGACATTGTTAAACTAAGACGACTCACGACGACCAAAACCTGAAAAACTTGATCTTGATGAAAGTCTAGTTTAAGCTATTATAAGCTCAAAAACGGTACTTATTAATATAATTAAATGTTAGCTATAGTTGACTTAATGACGTAGGTAGTATTTGCTAAGGTCAACCGGTTGAGAGAAGCACTGTTTATAATATATATATTTGTGATATTTGTGAGGCGTAGGTGCATTTAATCTGACAGTTCGCCAAATCCACTTGTGTAAGGTACCCAGGAGTACCTACTCATTGATCAGCATCTCAACTGGCATCCCCATATAGTCAAAGACACGTCCCGCATACGAAACCTAATATATGTTTTCAAGAAGATGCGAAACTATGCTGATAACGAAACGCTAAAATTAGTATATTTTGCCCTATCTAATCTAACCATAAACGGATGTGTACTGGCTACAACCCGTACACATCCGTTTATGGTCAGATTTATATTTAGGTATACAGTTTATTAGGTATTATTGTAAATTACCAAGCAGAAGATCCTCAGTGTTATCATAACTTAGTGTTTGGAGATAATCCCAATTCTTTCTCACTACACTCACCATACACCTCACTACATACACACACACACACACATCCTACACTTACTCACTACACACATACACTCAGACCCTACATTAATTCACCACACCACACAGTTAAACATCTTTCATTTGTGTTTCCTTTACATAAATTATATTCTGTATTCTTTTACATCATTTGCTTATTGTTGAAGCGATCAGATTTTTTTTTTTTGTTTATTTGTTTGTAACGAATAATTACTGACTCTTAAGATACGGGCACCTACACCTAGTTTAGCAGACAGTATTTAAAAATTATTGTGACCTAATTTTATAATTAGGTCACAATAATTTTAGGATTCTAGAAGTCTTTGGATATTCTAACGTGATGGCTTTTAGAGAAATAAATAATTTATTTAATTATTATTTAGTTAACATCTACAAGACTTTGAAACCCAATACAAGAAGGTGCATTGTGCTACAGCTCCATTTTCGAGACAACGCGAACTACACTCTCTCGCACACCGCTTGGTGTTTCGCTGCACAAAAGAGAGCGCACGAAGTGTAGTTCGCGTTATCGCGACAATGAAGCCGTAGCATTATTTTCGTCCCGGTGTCCTAAAAGACGAGCCTGGATCATTAAAATCGAACGACGTCTATTGCTAACATAGGTCTTGCAAATCGAACCAGTGTATTGATGTTACCTACCATGTTCAGAACTGCTGGTGTCACATGTTTTTATCTTCAATATCCGGTAGGCTCTTAAATCCTTACCTATCCTACGGGCACGTGTTCCCTACCATTACCGCGCCCCCCGGTCTATTCCTTGATATGCAATGGTCGCTGTAGCACCATGAACATGAGGCTACAGGCTAATCGAGTCTGGTTTAACCACGCTGGGATCGGTGCAATTCATTCATTCATTCATTCAATGTGGCTACATTGAATACCTTTGCCAGGCTTTTTCCAGCAGAGCGCCAAGATAGGCTTATCTTGGCGCTCTGCTGGAAAAAGCCTGGCAAAGGTCTTACCAACCTGCATTACAAAATCTAGTTTTCCGCGTTCCAGTTTGGCTCAGCCGACTTTTTAGGGTCTCAGACGTGTCCCCCCGACTATGCTTGCTAATTCGTGGTCACCACTCTAATTTGAGTCGTCTGCTCCAATGGCCATAGGTACTTCGACCGGAATGAGAAAGTTTATAGTGGATAAGACGGAGATTAAAACAGAAGAAGAACTAGCAGAGGATCGAGGAGGTGGGTGGAGGGGGGTTCAGGAGATCATACCGGAATAACTCGAAAGATTTAGCTAGCTCATTGACACTTCAACTTAACTCTGTCAGCAACGTGATTAAATTTTTTAGGGATAGTAATACGGCTTTCATACTACATGGTAAAGACTATTAATCAAACTATGCAGTTGAGAAAAGAATGAAGCAGAACCATTTTGATCAATCAAGTGTTGCAGTGTGCAGTTTAATATTTAAAAGCCTGAATTTTAAATATTAAACTGTGACCTAAACAAAAAAAAAACTGTGTTCGTTGTTAGCGTTTATTAATCAAATAAATGATAGGTACTTACTATCTAACAACGAATATTGATAAGTGCAAAGCCAATAACACAGTATAATTATATGTACCAACATTTTCAGATTTTTGCCCTGGTTTTGGTGATGTCATCAATCGTGGCGGGTCAACGCGGGTCCTTTGCGGGCACAAGACCCATTGGGTTCCCTGACACGCCAAACAGAACCACCACGACACCAGATCCTCTTGGAAACCGGTAATATAAATATTTTATTGAATATTCTATTTTGTCTTTTTTTATTTTATTTCTTTATCGTCTCGGTGTGAAGTGTATTTTAACCGATTGCTGAATAGTTTTTGTATAGTGCCTTTGCGCTATGGGCCACAGCACCCCCGGACCCCGTTCTGTCTGGTTCTTATTACAAGTTTATAAATTGTCTATTGAAATAATAAAACAAGTATTTTTAAATAAAATAAGAAGCGTAAAAACTTTATATTACTAAAGTTAGATCAGTGACCTGTAAATTAATCGCCGACCTGTAAAGTAACGGCGCGCGCGTAGCAGTCTTGCCCATGTAGGTAGTTGGCACGCGCGCGACGATGTCATCAACAACCATAGAAATGAAAAAAACAACATACACACACACACATAGGTTACTGTTTAAGGTATTGTTTTTATAATAATAATCACCACTTATCTGATCAATTAATTCACAATATTATGTCGCAGTAAGATGGTTAAAGCCGTGATATAGTAGAAAACATGAAAGCGGGTCTTACTAGTAATATAACTATCTTATTATTCTAGTGAAATAATTATAGGTAAGTTAATATTTTGTACAATTAAACCTACTTGACTTTTATTTATTTCTCAATCGTCTCAACCAAAACAAACAATTTTACTTACCTAGTAAGTATGTAATTCAAATAATTCACATTAATAAAAAAATCCGTTTTTATATTAATACTTTTAAAGTTTTTTTTTTTTAATGAGAAACTATTGAAGCCAAGAAATCCCGCCACGATATATTTATCCGTGCGGACGTCGGCTGTATGTGTTGAAACTTATTTCTTGTTAATTATAATCATAGGTACCTATTTCTTATTAAATGTCACGTCATTCAACTGGCGCTGGCAGGTAGGTAGGTATAGTAGGTACAAAAAGACAAAGCTTATAAAACCTCTAGGTATCATTACGTTCATTATAATATAAAATCTATATAAGGAACAACCAACTGGGTTTTTCTATACATTGGAAGCCTAGCTCATATTTAAAAAGGCAAAAAGTTTTTAACTCCTCGCATTATTGTGGATGAAATGAATGCCACTCAAGAAACAAAGTAACAAAAAAAAATAAAAAAAACCCGAAACAAACAAAAACCTAATGTAGGTATTGGCCCTTTAAGTTTAATAACAGTTGTAGGTAATATTTTGATCCAAGCGTCGTCATCGCTGGTAGTGGTGGAAAGATGGCTGGGACAGACTGGATGCGGATGACGGAAGACCTGGAAAGAGGAGAATCCGGTATTGTGGTGTAGCATGGGAGATACCTATGTCCAGCAGTGTATAGGCTGACTTGATTGATCGATTGAAACGTTTTTGCGTCGGGGACGGCTTCTAACACCCTCCCCTCCATTCCCCCCACGTTCCATGCCTGTTTTTATTCACCTCTCGTTTCCGTCGGGGGTTAAAAACAGGCATTTCGTAGTAAAAACATTTCGAGGACATGAGACGTCCACCAACTCGCGTTGTAGATTTTGGCCACCATTTATCAAATAAAGGGCCTGAGTCCCAGCAAATATTCTCAATCTGCTGATAACTTATTCCCACAAGTTATCAGCAGATTAAGTTATAACAGACGTTTTTACCATTGCCTAGAAATTAGTGATAAAATGATGATGTTTGCGCGCCTATATCTCTGCCTATATGTGGGTATTTCTGTAACATTTGTTATAAAAACACTTACACGTCAGAAATAAAATTATGTTTTAAAACTAGATTCTGAATGCTCTCAAAACAAACTCTTCTTTTAAAAGTCTCTTGTAGTTTCTATGTTAAATGTGCTTTCTTTGGTATTGTTCGTCGAAGAATCCTTAAATTTTGAGTTGAGCTGCACGATTTCTGACAAATGCGTGTACTGACTGGACAGGTCCACTCAATCTGTGTAGTTCTTTCCTCAAAAGACCATCTCAGACATCGATCTACATGGTCTTCACATGATCTTGGCAAGATTATGTGTGGATTTTAAAAGAAACTGTCACCTCTGAGTTTGTTTCAGCCTATCTTCTCAGAGTAGTCAGATATAGGAAACGCCAACCTAATCTAGTTTTTAAAATAATATGATTGACGTGTAAGTGTTTGTGCAAGTCTACTTCAAGAAAATAAATCATTTATAACCTTTTATTCATTATTTTTACAGTTTCGGCGAAGGGATACCAGAAAGACTACCAATCGAAGCTAATGGCGACCGGGACCTCATCGATCGGCTCAGCAAAATGCCCATAGACAAGCAACCCTTCTGGTTTATCAACTGGCAATCATACGAGAAACAAAGGAAGGATCCACAGACCTACCCACAGAGGCCCAATGCCTTCGTGGATCCTATACCCATGAACACTAATTTTGGGCAAGCGAACAACGGATTCCCAACACCCACTTCTGGGTTTATTGGCACTGAATCAACTGGATTTTTTAACAGATTCGGTCCTACTACTGCTCCGAGTCTACCCACTAATTTCTATCCCTCTAGTAATCCCAATTCTAATGTTTATCAGGCTTCTAATGTTAATTCCAATTCGAATTCCGGGGCGATTACCAAAGATGGTGCTAGTTTCCAAACAGCACAAAAATATCCTGAATATTACCCACGGACGGATACCTATCCACAAACAAGCGGACATGAATTCTTTTAGTTATTTAAGTATGTAAGAAAAACCAATATTTAATTTAATGAAACATTTTAATGACTTTTTTTAAATAAATAAAACTTAATTACTAAGCGTATTCTTACAACTAAATCCTCATTAGAGTGAATATAAATAAAATTAATAGTAAAATGCAATCAATTGTTCATTTTATTTGACTCGAAAACCTTACCTTCGAACGAAGACGTTGTTTCAAAAAAATATTTTTATAAAAGTATAAATTATTGTACAAAAATATTATAATTAAAATATCAAATGATATTTTTAATGTTGTTGCATAATTTCACTTTGTATAAAATAATGACGTCACACTTCTGACGCTCTAGTCTAGATTACTTGAAGGCTTTGACTGTATAGACATCAAGGCACTACGAAGCTAAGAAAGCACAGCCCTAAATGTTACCTAAGTTTCAGAAAGCTTAACCAAATACAGGAATTAATAAAATAGTTGCCAATCAATTATAAACAAAATGAAAAACGAAACTCCATATTTATTCCCCCTCCATGCGACTTTCTAATACTTACTCTTTTTCACTTTCTATTATACAGGGTTAGTTTTCAAAGACCAGCCAAATATAAGGGTGTAGTACAAACCATCAAACTGAACTACTTTCTCCATCGGACCAACATCGTAATTGCGAATAAAAATTCAGCCGTCCCATACGTTAAGGCCGAGTAGGTATTGAAGTTTTCTATGGGACAGTTGATAAATTTTTCGCGTTTACGATATTAATCCCATGGAGAAAGTTGTTTAGTTTGATGGTCTGTACCACACTCTTAAATTTGGCTGGTCTTTAAAAATAACCCCTGTAGGTATACACGAGTGTGTGCATGCGAGTATCCCGTAAGAAACTTCGTTCCTGAAGTCCCCTGTCCACAAAGGTTGTTTTTTATAAGTTTTTGAATTAAGTAACCGCTGAATCGACAGCTTTCATTAAGTTTTTATCCTAACTCAAAGGGAAACATAACGTAGAAATCATAATTAATTATAAATAGAAAGCAAGCACATTTTACAGCAGTACAAACTGTTTTGGAACTAAAGATTCATTCAAAACGGTTCATTGACTCCAAACAAATGCCTATATTTTTATTAATTAAGCTACATTCGTGTACATAATAGGAATATACATGATTATTATGTAAATCATATAGGCGAGCAATAGCTCAATAGCACATCCAGTAAACTGGATTATTTTTGGGTATTAACTTCAGATTTCCTCAGTTTGATTAATAACATTGGAGCTTTTAAAAGGTGTACAATTCGGCCGATGAATCATGGCCGTATCTGGACCTGGCCTGTTTCGGAACCTGGCCTGTGTCTGAATCTGGCCTGTGTCTGAACCTGACGTGTGTATGAATCCGACCTGTGTCTGAACCTGACCTGTGTCAGAACTGTCTCGTATGTTCACTCACTCACACTTGTCACCATTTGGTTCCTAAAAAATGTTATTGCGCATCCTTCTGCGCTAAGTTCGGACCGGCCATGAGTCAATGACACAATTGCAATCTAAATTATATGTACTATATTAAATTGTAAGTACTTAACAAAAATAGTACTTGTTCCGATTTTAATTTTGTGTCAACATTGGTTTAATAAAGAAATTACAATATTAATTGTAAGTAACAAAATAGTTCTAGGTCTGACTTTAATTTCGTTTCTACATTGTTTTATTATTTTTTTTATTTAAAAAATCCAATAACTTTTGATCCATTCCAAATCAGTTGTTAAGCATTAGAATTGTAATAAATACCTCCAATATAAAAAGGTTTAGAACAAAAGCCATCACTTGAATGACTTCACTGGACAAAACAGAAAGTTTCATAATATTATCAATAAAAATAATTATACCGTTTGGGTACATACTCGAGAAACGCTCATAAGTACAGAAATCACAAAAAAAACATCCACTCAAAGTACCTAAGTTATAAAAAAAAACCGTTAAACAGTTCAACGCCCTAATGATACATACTTACATAAAAATAACTGTACATATATTCGCAAATTATGATACATAATTTGGCTGAATAATACTATTTTATTTGTCGACAGAAAACATTTTATAAGTAAAAATAAAAAATAAACGAAAAACAACGAAATCATTGGCTCAGACTGATTCCGGGTACAGATGTGTGAGAAAAACTCGAGCGAATAGCTTTAAATAAAAATATATTGACCTTCGTTGCCACAAAAAAAAAACATTATCGAAAACAAAGCTCGTTTTTGTCAAAAAGCTGTTCAGTAGTCTGAGACAATTTTTTTTTTTTTCATTTCCAGTAATTGGGTAAAAATATACCTTGTGAGAAATATTATAATTTCCCCTAAAATTCGGTTGACAACCAACAAAACATTTATTTTCAACTACGCCTTTTAATCCATATTAAAATCGTTCAAAAACTAGGCGTAAGGCACATGAAGTTTTAAGGCACTTAGTACATTATTACCAATCTTACGAATTATTACAGGAAAACACTTTGAAGATATAGAAATAAATATGAAAACACAGGATGAAAAAAAAACCGAGAATGTCAAAACAAAACACTAATAAAAGAAAACACGTAGATAATTTGAGCATTTTAGAAAAAATAAATAAAGGTTTGCATCACAGAAGAAAACGTGGAGATTTCAACCTCAAAACTGCAAACGATTCCCGACCGGGACGCGAACGCGAGACACGACCGCGCGTCGATTGTTTTAATGATTGCGAAGTCACAAGACCTTATTGAAGCCAGTTTGAACACCTTTAAACAAGTCAGTTGACACAATCGGCGCTAATAAATTTCATACCGCATCCCTCGGTTGTCATGGTATGGGCATATGGAGGAATGAGGTTAACGTCGCGAGGAAAGTTTTACAATGAATGTTGATGGCTTTAAGAGCAGGGGAAGACCAGAGAACAATGGGTGGACTGTGTGAATGATAATATGGTTAGAAAGGGGGGGGGGGGGGGGACTACCGAGATGACGACTAATAGAGAAGTATGGAAGAAAAAGACATGTTGCGCCGACCACAAATAAATTGGGTTATGGACAGGAGAATGATGGTGATCCCTCGTAGGACTTAACCAGCGGAGTTTGCGTAGCAATGGTTCTCAATTTTGACAGTTCAACAATATTCATTGCGTTATTTATGTTGATGAGCAAACCAATTGTTCGATCGTATGAAGCAATGGATTAGTAATATCCTTCAAAATGATTCAGATTGAGATTGATAGGTTATAAATATTTCCAAACAATTCCTCACACATCTCTACCCTCTTTTAAAACATATTCAGTATTACCGTGTAACCACCAACATTGCACATAAGGCGACTAAGGTTGTCCAGCTGAATGTACTGGTTGCTGAACCAGCGGTTTTGGTTACTGATGGCAACCTAACGCTTTTGTAATGGCAGGACTTTTCGGCAGTTTCATTTGATACTAGTTCTGTGTAGTTCGGGTAGCTCTGGATCTGCATTGGCTGTAAAGAGAGAAGAAATAATTATAATTATGTAGATACTAGCTTCCGCCCGCGGCTTCGCCAGCGAGGTATGTCGGTAAAACTATGTCCTTCCCCGGGATGCAATCTATCTCTCTGCCAAATTTTATCGAAATCCGTTCAGTGGTTTAGGCGTGAAAAGGTAACATACAGACAGACAGACAGAGTGTTACTTTCGAATTTATAATATCAGTATGGATAGTACGGATTCATATATATTTTTGTGTTTATGTTCTTTTTTTGCGTCATGTTCACCGCTAATAAACGTTTTTTCTTTCTTTTACTTTTCTTTCATATAAAAAATCTGCCTAGCCTTTTCCCAACTATGTTGGGGTCAGCGTCCAGTCTAACTGGATGCAGCTGAACACCAGTATTTTACATGGAGCGACTGCCTATCTGACCTCCACAACCCAGTTACTGGGTAACACGACACCCCTTGTTACGACTGTTTGTGCTTTGTGGGGTTCTGACTACCCGTTACAACTGCCAAATAAAGATTACGAATGACTGGATCAACGCTAAACGTGGTTTCCGAGACACGGAGGGTTCTCGATATGTTGGTAATGGATGCCGACCGCGGCAATCGACCCGTTCGGCTGTTATTATTTCGCCACGAGCCGCTAACAGTATCTATGTCGCAGCCAACTGGTTAAATTAGCCGTTCAGTTAACCGCCTAGCCTTTTAACTAAACGACGGCCGTTCAACTAACGGCCTGAATGAAATTCAATTCTAGTTTATGTTGGAAGTCTGTAACCAATCACGCGCGAGCCGAATTGGTCGCAGTAACTAAGCCAGGGCACCCCGACCAAATGGGTTAGGTTAGGTTAGAACTGTGATCAACCGCGTGCGAGCCGAGAGAGCGAAGTGAGGCGAGCACTACTTCTAAGGGCCAGGCAGTTAACTAAACGGCTAATTTAACCAGTTGGCTGCGATATCTACATCAAACTAAACTGGTTATATTATGGAAGTAACCATTGACATCAAGTCTTATTGTTTAGTACGGTTATGTAGCAGTTATCCTTGATTACATTTTTAGAACAGTCAGTAAAAAAAAAAACAAATTAAAATTAGTAAGCTACTCACCACTGCATAAGTATCATCCCGCTTCTTACAGAAGGTCATGTGCATGCCTTTGTATAGAGTCTTCTCAATTTGTTCAGTCAACAGCGGCTCAGCCCACGGCATCTCGTTCAGGTGAGCCATGAACGATTTGTTGCGGAATTCTGGAGGCTCCCAGATTACCAGCTCCTCTAAAAATGAGAAAAGTTTTTAAGAAGCTGAAGGATCTAAAATAACGAGTGTAAGAGTACCCTTAACCTTTGACAATACGGTTGGCGCAGTGGTTGAGTGATTGACTGCTGCGCAGCATGTCGCGGGTTCGATTCCCGCACGGAACAAATATTTGTACGACCTACAAGTATTTGTTCCGGGTCTGGGTGTTTTATCTAAAATATGTGTGTACTTACTAAAAAAATGTATATAAGTAGTTTATCAGCCATCTCGTTACCATAACACAAGCATTAGGTTGCTTAGCTTGGGACTATATGGCGTTGTGTGAAATGTCGAAGGATATTATTATTATTTTTTATGCTTTAACATATCTCGGGACCATGGGGTCCCGGTCCTTTGAAAGGCGTACGAGGGGCCGAAGCCAACTCGCAGAGGCCCGTTGAACGTTTTTAATGAAATGAGGCACCAACCGACGATTATCCCTGTTGGCACTATGCAAGTGCACCCAAGGACAACCCCCGGTTGGTGTAGGACTATTGCAGGATATGGAAAATATAACGTTGGACTATGGGTTTGGGTGGCTAAAGTGGACTGGTTACCAAGAACTATGGAAGAACTATGACCCCTGCCTGATCAATGTTTTATATATACACGAATAAAATGGCAGGGGGTGACTTGCACACTCAATAGTGGGCCCCCGGAAACGGTCGCTAGCACATAGTGACGTAGTGCCAAGGGGGCAACATCTCCTGAGGTGCTTATGAGGAGTGGAGAGGTATTCCACGGCTATCAGGACAATCCCGGAAGTACGGTCAAGATCCCTACCAGCATCTTACTGGAATACTTCCTTCCTCCGAGCACATTTGCTCTTGCGAATCTCCACTCAAGCCGGCCAATAAAGGCAAGAATGAGGTGGGAGCTCTGTTCCTCGTCATTGTTCACTCCAGCCGGCCAATAAAGGCAAGCCAGAGGTGAGGAACAAACTTCTCCCGGGAGATAGGGTCCGTGGGGTCGCTACTGCCCAACAGCTCGCCACATGCTGCCCTGCGGGTTTCTGTATCTCTCTTGGTCTGGCTCCTCACCTTAGACCTGTTCCGGCAAAGTAAACTCTTCCGGCACAGGCCTAGAGTTTGGAGCGCGCAAGCCCCACCACGACGTCAACGTAGAGATACGGCGATGGGGATATTATTATTATTATTATTTAACGAAGCCGAGAGTGACTTGTTCTACGAGTTAATATGATCACTTTTTGTACGGGACCATACCTGGCAACCTTTTGGTTACGGATAAGTTCAGTTATATCTTTCTTTATTTGTACACCAAAAATAAAAGTCGTTTCCCAGCAATAAGAGAAGGCGTCCTCAAGCAACTCAGTTGCCCAGCAACTTTTTAGTCTGGCTGTCGCTGTCTTCTCGCCGAAATTTGGGCGATTCGCACACGGGAGCGACAGCAACGCTACTTTTTTGTAAAATTTTCGGTTGAGCGGTAACTGGCTAGCCGGCAACTTCTTGGTTGCCGTGCGCACTTACAATGCAACCAATAGACGGGCGACAGTTGCGTCCAAACCCGCGGACAAAAATTTGTCCCAGCTGTCGCGTCGCTACATGCGCGCACTTTCATAAAACCCGTAAACTTGATGTGAGAGACAAATTAGTTGCGGAGAGAAAAGTTGCTTGTGGGCGCCCCAAATTCTAATAGGTTGACGTACTGATTCCATCCATCACTCCCTTATTGGATCAGTCAAATTGAATTCGCCATTTTTTGCGTCTTACGAAGATATCCGAAGGAACCTTCGACTGTGGTCGTGTAGTAGGTATGTGACACTTACTCATCAAGCCAACTCCTTGGTCATCGCCCTGCACGCCTTGCTCCCCCCCAGTTTCGTTCATCATGCGTTTCTGAGCTTCAAGATCTGACAGTGACGAGGATGCTTCAAGAGGTGGCAGGTTCTCCCCGGTCCTGAAATATGTTGTAGAGATTTATAAGTACAGGAAAGGGAGGTGGTTAACAATGAGGGTTTTCTGAAACGACGTTCACTAGGTGGCAGCACTCAGACGTCAGGTCCAGGCACCTTTCAAAAGTGTCAAAGAGTATATTTTCTATAGTCGTAACTGTATGATGCACGAATGATGAATCATTATCTGCCTAGCCTTTTCCCAACTGTGTTGGAGTCGGCTTTTAGTCTAACCGGATGCAGCTGAATACAGTATTTTACAAGGAGCGACTGCCGATCAGACCTCAAAAACCTAGCCATTGGGCAACACGATACCCCTTAGTAAGACTGGTCGTCAGACTTTCAGGCTTCTGACCCGTAACGACTGTCATTCCGAGGCACGGAGGGATCTCGATTGTATTCAATAGAGGGCGCCCTAGACGCTTGAGTACCCAAATCATTTATTATTTCGTTATGCTGAGCTGATAAAATCTCTTCGAAATGAAAATATAATCTTTTACTAACCCAGAAGACAGGAAGATATTCTCAACTTGCATGAAGTTCAATCCATAGAACTCCTTGACCCCAAACGTTTCGAAGAACTCTTTCACGGGCGTCATGGAGAAGCAACCAGCGAGTTCAGTTCTCGGGTAATATAGGATGAATGATAGGCACATTTCCTGGAAAAAAATAAAGATTTATTAGTAAGTAAAGATTTATTAGTATTTGACTCGTCTCAAAAATTAACTATATCTATAGAGGTATGAGGAACAGGGTGTAAAGTTCGACGGGTGTCGTGTCTACTGCCCTATCATTTACGTCGGGCTGTTGTGTTTTTAGGTATGCTAGTTGCGTGGTAAACTCTGCTTGCGCGATGCAGGATTTTACGTGACGTCAGTATGATGCGTAGTTCGTATTTGGGCGGTGTAGATGCCGCTATATATCTACTAAGTATAGCAAGCAATGCGTTTTAATAACGAAATTATATAAATTTTCAGAAAATAGTTCACAAAATTATAAAAGCAATTTTTTTACCTGATTAGCGGAATAACCTCCCAAAATAGGTTTATCTTTTGAAGTACTGTCGTAGGTACATTCTGTGATCAGAGTATCTCCTCTCATGAATTTCCTTCCTCGGGGTACAATGCGGGACTGTTGATAGTGCGAGTCGTAGAAGTTTTCCTGAAAAAAGTTACAAAAATATATTATAGCGCCATCTATTGCAGTTGCAAAAAACTATTACGTCAAGATGTTATATGAAGCCGCCACCGCCATCTAGTATAGTTTTTGTAAAGAGGGAACGCTAGCAGTTGTTTGAAATAGTGTGCAATTTAGTTAATAGATGACGTTTCACTTAATTATAATATTTTGCTAAACTTTCTCAATTATTTTTATTTACCTCTGATATTCTGGGTAGTTCCTGTGTGCCTCTGATATGTTTAAGGGAAATCTTTCTCGCTGTTCCATGGGCGTGTAGAAGAACTGATACTATATTGACACCGTCTTCTGGTAAAGTCTGTAAACAAAAATGTTGTCTAAGTTTGTTTTTTGGAAGCGATCGTGATCAGCAGATGCAAAGGACAAAATTAATATACTTATATTAGAGTAACTGTTCCTTCTCAACTAAAATATTCGATTCCTCTGTTCATTGATTATGTGGCTTTTATCTATTATAAATATCTAAACTAACTTCTACAAATACCTCTGGTGTATTTGCGTAACACACTATCTGTAGCAATGGAATATAAATTTGGTACCAACCTGCTGAGTACACTCAGTGCTGCAGATTCCAACAGTTCTGTACTGCTTCTGTTTGGGCGGAATCACGTGCAACGCTGATATTAAAATACCGGCGCCAACGAGTGCTGCGTCGTGTTGTCTGAGTGAAGATGTGTAGTGAACTCGGATGCCTGAACTGTCGAGGACTGGGGAACAAATATGAAAGTTGGTTGAATGCAGGGTAGACAAAAACAAAAATTAAAGGAGAAACAACAATAAGACATTTCCGAACCAAAAGACAAAAACATTTGTCAAAATCATTGGTGCTTTACCGTAACACTAATTAATTAAAATAAATGTAGAACGGTGACAAAAATAGTCTGTTATAGCAATTTTTTCATCAACTGTTATCCTCGATAATGACGAAATAGCATTCATTACAATCTGAATCCCTTAAGGCGCAGATATACGACTTCTAATGATTTTAAATTCAACATCACGTCTAATCGACCGGACTGATTTCTTTGAAAAAAATTAATGTTATACTAGACCATTTGCTTCGTAATTTGATATGTGAATATTTGCAATTATATTTTTTTAACATAGTGTAATTAATTTGTAAAGTAATGTCTACCGCGGACATAAAAACGATAATCACGCAAACACTATCGGGTGTATTTTCATAAAACTTCCACCATATAAAAGACAATTTAATTCCCCAAATTTTAGTATACGGTTTTTATTTGTTTGGTGTTTGATAAATCAACAATAGATGATTGTTTCATATTTTGCAATAAATTACCAGCGTTGTGTCATCGCGCTTCTCTTTCTTTTCTATGCAGTCCGATAGTGACCGCGCTTTAGGTCATGTAGTTGTGAGTGGAAACGCTAGGAGGACATATAGTAAACTTATTGGTATTGTTCTTTGTGGCTAGGTAATAGCAGCCGCACGGGTTGATCGATCAGCTTAAGTTACGCTTGCCGCGGTTGGTCCGTGGATGGGTGATCATCTTCACACACTTAGACCCGGCTGTCATTCCGTGGATCTTTGACAGTTGTTACGGGTCGTCAGTAGCCCGACAGTCTCACAACCAGTCTTACCAAGGGATTTTGTATTACCCAGTAACTGGGTTATGGAGGTCAGATAGGCAGTCGCTCCATGTAAAATACAGGTATTCAGCTCCATCCGGTTAGACTGGAACCCAACATAGTTGGGAAATGGCTAGGCAGATGATTGGTATTGTTCTTCAGAAAGGTCAGGAGCGTAGTACTCGCAACCGGCGTGCGTGTATGACTAGATGTATGAAGGTGAACGAAGCAACAGGAGTAATTAGTATGTACTGATCGTAGAATGTGGCGTTCTGTAGTTTCTGCCTACCCGGCGTAACGTCAAAGGCGTAACTTTACGTAAGTGTGTATGAGGGTGTGTGTGTGTGTATGTGTGTTTGTTAAATTAATACAAAGCTCAAACTCACCATTATGCAGCTCCTGGTTATCATAATGAACTTCCAGCATGTAGTACGAAACCCCGCCTCTCTCGCCCAGAGGTATTCCGACATTCTCAGGAAGGAATTCACCTGAAATTATTAGGATAATTAATTAACTTGCTAATTAGATGTTTATGAAGATTTGAAGGCTCATTATTGTTAAACATTTTGAAGTAGACAAGGTGTTAATTACCGTACGAACTTGCGATGAAACAAAAATATCTGACGCGTGGTTGAAATTGTTGTTTTTGCGATGAAACAAAAATATCTGACGCATGGTTGAAGTTGTTGTTTCTATTAATTTCAGTGACATTTATTTTAGTGAAATTCATTATAGCCTACAAATTTATTTTTAAGCAATATACATAGTTGTTATACCTAGTGTTAATATTTTTGGTGTCAATACTTCTTTTTTAATTATTATTTAATTTTAATACTGTTAGTGTGGAATTCTCTAATAAAACGTAACATTCTGTTTCGAAGATCTAATGGATTGACTAATTATAGTTACTTAGGGTTCAGTATCTAAAGGGTGGCAACGGGACCCTACTACTAAGGCCTACTAAGGCTCAGCTGTTCGTTCGTAAATTTTTCACATGGCTTTATATTTTGAACCGTAATAATAGTAAAAGATACTTATCTAGATATCATAGAAAACGCCAATTAAACGATGCAAGTTAGATTAAATTGAAGCAACATTAATGGCTTGTATCGCAAACGCTGTTTAGAAAAACCTTTAGTATTATTATTTTTAAAATATGTTGTCCCACTGCAGGACAAAGGCCTGCCTCCGTTTCTTCTTGCTTTATTTATTGTTGCTTCAAATTATTGTATGCGTCAGGCAAATAAATCGTAGCTTGTATACAATATGTCCAGTCATGGACTAGCGATATTCTAGGTAATTATGTAACAACTATTCTAATACACAAATATATACACTAGGGTCCAACCCACAACAATATCAATGTTAATTTGTAGCTTAGCTCTGTCGATCTACGAAAAAAATAAAAAGAGTCATAGGGGTTGGTTTTGCAGAAATTAATAATAATTTGCATAATTTTTTGATATTTTTTTCTTAACTTACGTAAATGTGAACCCGTTGGATCGTAATGTAAACGTAGACTTATTCAGAGGGCAACAATATTGTCTAAATATTGTTGCCCTCTGAATAAGCCTACTTTTATCTCAGTAGGACCAAAACTTCGAGAGATATGACTTTTTTTGAACACACGTATTATAGAGAATATCTGAACAAAAAAAAACAAAATGGCTGCCAAATAGCTGGGAAGTGAATTGGACCCTAGTGAATTGAAGTTGTGTAAGTACTAGAACTAGAATAGTTGCTAAGTAGGTATATAAGTACTGGAATATATCGCTAGTCCATGACCGATGGTGTGTGTATCAGGCTTTTATATATTTTCACAATAAAAAAACTGTGCCTCTTACCTTGAGATCCAATAGCCCATGCCGCAAGAGGAGTAGCACAAGTAGCCCAGGCACTCGGCCTATTTGGTCCAAAATACCCGTCGCCTTCTGCCCACCCATTCCACAGATGCTTATCATCATCTTCAGCACATTCGTACAGCACCATGTGATGGACTGGCGACATGCTGTTCGGGTCTTGAACCGGTACGTTGTTCCTGATTGGTCGGCTGTCTATAAGCGGCTCGTAACCTACAATGTGGTGTTTTGTCGGTAGGTCAGGAGCTTTGAAGATCTTGCACCAGAATAGTGTTGCCATTACGTAGGGGATTGTGAGCTGGATGGAAAAATGGATAATGTTATAAGTATTATGTTTTTCTTTTGTTGTAAAGACGCCAGCACATCAAGCAACCAGAAACTGTAAAATTTTCCCAATCAACTTTGAACCTTATGCTTTAGGGATAAAGTTGAAAATCTATTTAAGAAATTTTACAGATTGTAGTAGCTTGATGTGCTGGCGTCTGTACTTATCTACGTTGTGCAATAAAGGTAGGTTTTCTACATGTCTATTGCATGTCTGTTAAATAAGAATTTACTGCTTGATTTCGAATGTCATACGCCCCGATGGCTAACTCCCCGAAGTCATCAGATCGAACGTCCGAATTGCCGAAATTACATAACATCATGTACCACAATTTCGAATAGCCATTAGTTCGCCAAAAAGGTATTGCAACGATAGTCCTATCCATCGAGTGTCATGGAATTTCTTCATATTATGGCAATGCTCATATTTTTCTTGGCCTTAATTTTAAGCACAATCTGAGACCCAGTTTGTCACAGATTTATAATTTTTTTGTTACCTTACCTTTGCTCTTATTTGACTTCCAGTTTTTTAGCACAAGTCTACACCTCGGCTCTTTACGCCTGTTTGATTCAGTTGTTCAACCGACCTTCCAAATCACTGATATCTATGAGGGTATCAGATACACATAGCAATCACTAATTAGCTGCAGCGTTAATTAAAAAGACAAGAAGTAACGAAGTATTTTTCATACTCACATTGGTCAATCTAACATCCCAATGGTTTAGCGGTATGGATTCAGGCTTGGACACAGGCTGGAGAAGTCTCAACGGCCTGGCTCCACTCTTCACGTGTTTTGGTAGCTGTCCATCAGACCCATCTGGTCCTAACGCCCAGAGAATTTGTGTTGTTTCGTCCTGTGAAGAATAGTGTAATTTAGTAGCTATTGCAGTTTTATGAACCCCTTTACAGGGTCTCGTACCAAAAGGGTGCCAACGGATCCCTATTCCTGAGCCTCCGCTGTCCGTCTGTATGTCAGCGGGCTATATCTCATGAACCGTAACAGGTAGACAGCTGAAATTTTCAGTGTGTATTTCTATTGCCGCTATAACAACAAATAATAAAAATAAAATAAAGTTATACGGGCCTTACTATACAAGAAACGTGTTTTTTTATATTTTGTTTATTATGCAAGGAAGGTGGTACGGTGTGCGAGGGCCTCGACCGAAGGATCGGTTCAAGACCTTCCATACAAAAGTAACCAGCAATATCTGCAGTTTAATCATTTCTACTTACCCCAATAACAAAGTCCTGTTTATCACATGTATCCAGCTGTCTCCTAAACTCTACAGTAGTGTGTGTATCGTTCTGATATCCAGATATCAGCTCGTAATTCTTCACATCGTCTGCTATAGCACGGTCTTCGTATTCAGAGCCATAACAATCCTGAAACAAAAAGAAATGATTGTTAATTATGGAATTCGATGAGATGTCTTAAAGAGGTTAACAGGTAAATGCGATACAACAGAAGTTTAATTGTTATGACGGTTATAGCCGTATAGCGCCCTTGAATTACGTAAACTAAAAGTTACAGTATTAAGGGGCTTAAACGCTATGCCTGAAATCCAGTGGGAAAAGACTACAAGGTTGCGTGCATTTGCCCAAAAGGCCAATTCTCGTAATTTAAAACGTTCAAAATCCAGTCGCAGTCTCATCTCGGCGACAAACAAATGTCAAAAACTTGTCAAAATGTAGGGAAATTAGAGGTATTTTGACAGATTGAGACTGAGCAGACTGCGAACGTTCTTAAAATTACGAGAATTGCCCCTCTGGTATCAAGCCGAAAAGCGTTTATTAAATTGATGAAAAATCATATATAATAATGTAGGTGTAAACATTGAAAAAGTCTTGTGCTCACCCAGCGATAGGCATCGTGCTAGAGAACTTATATGTAGACATGTTATACGAATTAAAATCAGTGGAAGAATGTCGAATTGGTATATAAAAGTTTGAATATCTCTTTCAGTACTTCTTGTAGCTTATAGATGTTTTAAATTGGAACAGGAAACAAGTAATTCGGTGAGTCTTTTTTATAAGCTCAAAATCCGCCCTTTTTTTTGTTACATAAAATCGTTATCTTATGAAATTTTATGGCTCGCAATTAAGACGAAAAAGGAGTTAAGTATACGCATTTAGATTTTTATTACCCTTATTAGCCTTTAGAGCATAATTAAATAAATAATAGAAGCATTTTGGGTAAAAGTCGTCCATTAAACAGTAGCCGAATTACTTTAACTTTTTACATAAAACTTAGTTTAGCTAGCTTAAACTACTTCTGTTAGCGCGTAATAAAACCTGAAATGACGAACTTTTTAAAGCTATGGCAGCAAAAAAGTTATTCTGTTACAAGCCTCACTTAGTTTTATTAAAAAGTGTTAGCTAGGATGAATATTATATGCACTTGAGGCCTTTGATAAACCGAGCCCTCGTACGAACCACACTAGGGGACTAGGGGGACATAGATAGGTATAGTATAAACCTATCTAGTCTTGTACTTAAAGTTTTTAGACAAACCAGTTGATAGATGGCATTAAAGATTTCTAAAACTTTTAAAGTCACATTTAGATACACAATGGTCAGCATTGGCCATAGTACCTACTTACAATGCCAAGTCCATCGCACCATTCGTAAACCAAAGACAATAAATTATTCCATTTATGGACACACACAGATCCAAATTTACCACAAACGACAGAAGGCAGTGTACTCCTCACACCTTTGCTATACTCCACCGCAAAATAAGAAACATCTGTCCTGTCCTGTTTTTTTTTATATGTGACCCAAAAATGTATTTTCAAAAATAACCATTTTACCTCTACGGAAGCAAAGCTCCAAAGGTGAGATAGAAATTTGTTAGAGTCTATTAATAACAGCAGCACATGCGTGATTTGATGGCCTTTTTTGTGTAGCACGAGTTTGCTTGCATCTGCGATATTTTCGAACTATATATCTACTTAAAAGTGAACATTAAAAGTTTTATTGAAATATTGATACAAAATCGTTCAAAATTCACGGTGCAAAATCAGTAGGTATAATTTATAAAATGTGCTAATAAAAGTTGCCACCTTTTCTCTGCCGTAATTCTTTTAATTAACGAAACGGCTGCATTGTGATAAAAAAATGCCGTTTATAAAAACAGCTGATCGCAACGACTTTAGCAACTCATTCTTTATGAAAAAAACAAAAAACAACCCCGCCCGGCTGAATCAGCTGGCGAAGCGCGACGTTCAAAGCTGCATGTACGCATCCCTAATCTCAAGATACATCCTTTCTATTGCACATACGATAGAAAACAGATGTCTCAGGGTATAAAGGTAAGTGAATAAAATATACTATTATAAATTCTTTTTTTTGCTCGACAGATGTCGTGTGCACGTGCCACGCCTGATGTTCGAGCACCTGGCTTCGTCGGTAATGATAGGGGAACGTTACACATGCCAAATGTCAAAAATTTTTCCTTGCTTTTTTTCTCCTTTTGAACGATCGGTTTGACCTTTTGTGGAAGCTTGCTTCTGTGGATTTGATGCAGTAAGGACATTTGCTATGGTTAT
The DNA here is from genome assembly GCA_963669345.1 of Gortyna flavago. Taxonomy (NCBI): domain Eukaryota; kingdom Metazoa; phylum Arthropoda; class Insecta; order Lepidoptera; family Noctuidae; genus Gortyna; species Gortyna flavago. Next base: position 6,173,208 of record OY770144.1, read on the forward strand.
ACAAGACTTCTCAACCTTTTTAGGGTTCGGTGCCTTAAAAGGAAAAAACGGAAGCCTTATACGATCAGTTTGTTGTCCGTCTGTTTGTCTGATCTCGGGAACGCGTGGAGGTATCGAGTTGAAATGAAAACCATATACTCAGGTCTGCGGTCCCTTGAAGCTGTGAAAAAATCAAACTTCTAATTTAACGTAAAAAAAAAGATACGGCCGTTTATGCCGTAAAAAACGTATATTTCGAAACTCTCAAGCGAATCAAAATGTATTGGGTACTTCCCAATAACCTAGAATCATTAAATTTGGCAAGAAGCAAGGTCATGTAGCAAAAGTAAAGGAAAAAAATCCGAAAACTATAAATTTGTAGTTACATTTTAAAAAAAAACTCTGTGATAAACTATTTACATACCAACAAAGTACGGTAAAGCAAATTCTTCGGCTTCCAAGTGTCGCGCCGAGCTTAAATATAGCTAATGTCGTGGTGAGAAGAAAAGCCAGCCAGAGTTAGTAATCCAAATGAAAGTCAGAAGTCAGTAGATAACTATGGAATGTAGGGACTAAGATAATCTGTATTCGTATATATCCTCTAATGACCATAAAGCCAAAGAGACATTCCGAAACAAATACGCAATTCAATTCGCAGAATATTTGGGTATTTCGCATACCTACTAGGCGAAGGATAGCATACATTTTTGTGCCTAGAATCTTAGGTCTTAATACAAGGACTATAGAATAAGTAATGGCATGAACTATGGTAATAAAACACGTTTAAATATTCCGTGTCGTAATTTGCGAAGTCTTGCTGAAATACTTTAGATAGTTTTAAGCTTTATGTATGGGCATAAAGCTGTTGTTGACACTTCGTATTCTTGTAAATAACTTGCTGGGTTTGCGACTTCTCCTGCACGGAATGTTTTAAATTATTCGGTACTATCCAATGTTCTGTTTTAGGTTAAAAGTGACGTTTCAGAAGCATAACTTTTATATGAGTAGGTAAATGACCATTTTACGTAATAAAAGTATTTGTATAAAAGTTCAACCCATTCCAATGCACTGGGCCCGCATGGTTGATTATGGCCCACTCCCTCTTAAATAAGAGGAGGCCTGTGTCCCAGTAGTGGGAAAATTATAGGCTGATATGCTTATGTATCAAAGTTTAGAACTTCAGCAAAGAAAAATGCTACCCAATGCTACCCCAAGAGTATAGTAATAATTTGATTGTCCTCCAGACTGATTTCGGCAATGGCGGCCAATTTCAGCAGAGACTAGCCTTCAGCGCTGGAGATATTCGTGCAAACTGCACAAGTTTGTGTGCAGGTGCAGGTGCAGTCTCTCTTCACCATTCTTCTTCATGGTGGGCATGCAATCCAACACGATCGGAGAGAGATCAGGCGCAGGACTAGGGCTTAACGTGCATTCCGTTTTTTTATTTTTTTATCCCAATACTATCGGATACATTAGGACTGAATCATTATTCGCCATGAATTGCGATTCAAACCCGCTTACAAGCATGATATCCTAAATAGCCGGTTTGCCAAAGCGGTTTCGATTGTCAAAACCAGAAGCATAAGCTCCTTGTACATCTGAAAACTAATAATGCTTTGTACCAATGCAATTTGTGTCAACACCACTTGGGATTGCTCGAAACAGGTTCAATACAGCCAAAGTAAGTTGTTATGACGCAACAACACCTACTAATATTCATGTAAAGCTATGCAATACAGTTGCATTGTGCTCTGAGTCATCCGATAGTTCATGAGTTCAGAATCCTAACTGAGAACCCATGACACACTTGTTGAATGCACGATTATCTAAAAAGGATTTTACAGAGGGACTATTAAAACTCAGAAAAGCGCATTGCCATTTTACCAAGGACGAGTTTTAATGTCAAAAATGAAAAGAAATATCACATTTCCGAAATAGAGCTAACGCTGAACACAAAAAAGGTAAGTAATGCAAACTATCGAAAACTCTATGAAACTTCTAAAATTTAGAGAAAAAGACTTGCCAACATCTTATTGGACCAAGGACGTTGGGTCAACTTGTACACTGGAATGCTCACTCAAAAATCCCATTCCCTCGACTAGGTGAAGTACCCAACAACATCCAAAGCACATTACATACCCAGTAGATAGTACTTAGACCACAAAAATAAAACTGAATTAGCTATAAAAGCATCACATAAACCACGCTATTCTATTTTACAACAGGTAGTGAATGTTGGAGCGAAACAGGATTTTGCATGGATTCGTCGATTCGACTCCGGCGCACGTTCCCACGGTCCGCTAAACGAAACATACATATAACGTGTTTAATTGTAGAGATTTTTATAATACGCCGTTGGATTGTCGCTTTTACTTGTTACTTTGTCAGGGAAGTATTATTACGATTAGGGAATTCGTGTAAAGGTGCTGTTTCTAACGCAGGTGCAGTCGGTCTGGTTGTAATAGATTGTAACCTACTGCCTAAGGCATTTGCATAACCAGTTTTCGTCAGATGTTATTCAAATAGGGTTGCATTTAATGCAGACTTTACTGTTTTACATTTTACTGAAATTGTATATGTGCTCAGTGGCTACCGACTGAGCAAGCACAGCAATAAACGTGCTTCAAGCGCTAACATTTTTATTATAATAGCTGTTCTTTGTAAAGCATAACAAACACCGCGCTTCCTCGAATCGTGCTTTTACCGAACAGTAAATGTGACATGTGACAACACATTGAGTCCTACTATGCAAATACGAATAACACGACAACACAAAGTTACATGGACAGAAACTTAAATGAGCCAAGAAAATGATTGTCGACTATCAAATGGGTCGGCATTACGCAATAAAGTGCTGTTCTATTGTAAGATTGTATACCAAGTTCAAACGGAAGCATTAAAATTCTTTCTACGTTCACACAAAAGAATAAGTTTTGAGAATCGACCTGATGTTCGCGCATGAGAATCGAAACACAATAGGAGCAGCACAGGGCTGCCAGTTATCAGTATAACTTGTAATCATTCTCTTAGATCAGCTGTCGTGAGTCAACGACATTTCTTTTTTTTTTGACATCTTTGATTCACAAAACTTAAGTAAAATACGTTACTTTTCCATAGCAGACAATACACCGGAATTGAAGCGTTCTTACGATATATGTAAGACCACTGCATCACGACCATCCATGTAAGTACTTTGTTTACATAACGCATCTGACCTTTCTGAAGGCCACCATCAATAAGGTATGCTTCGGCGGATACCTACATCTGTAATTCTGTATAGGATTTTTCTCACTTTTTAATATGCATCGCTGCAAAATCTGGATAATCAGTCTATAATGTTGCCACTGCTGGGAAACAGGCCTCCTCACTTCTAGAGGGAGTGGGCAATAATCTACCACGCAGGCCCAGTGCGGGTTGGTAGATGTCACATGTCTTCGATTTTTTGGTTCTAGGACATTTTCTTCACGATGTTTACCTTCGCCGTTACAAAAATCAGTCTGAATGTTTTAAGAAGTTTTATCCAAGGCTTTAGGGCGCAGCAGAGCGTAAATAAAACGGTTTCTGAGAAACAAAACTTACGATGATAAACTTTGTTTTGGCATGTAGGTATTATCTATTCAATTGATCCCACATCCCTGTTTAAAATTCACATGACAACCTTATTTAAAATGTCAACGTAGAATTGAACATTTGCAAATCTCATTGTAAATCGACACGCCACTCGATTCTCGCCTTTTGCTATAAGCAATAGGGGTTAAATAATGCATCAATGAGCTAACTACCTGGCTTTGGCGTGCCGTGTTTTGCGCAATACGATAGAATTGCATCTATGACTGGTTTCGATTAGATCTTTGTGGGAAGAATTCGCAGTACCTGTACCTACTTAACTGTTTTGATTTCTATGCTTATTCAACGGTTTGGGAATTCAATATGTCCTGGTGACCTGAAATACAGGCCTTGAGCCTAGCTTAGGCACCAGTCTCCCACAATATAATGCACCTCCTATATGTCAGCGTAGAAATAAGTGTTCCAATTAAGAGTATTATTGTGGAGAAAATAAACTATTTATTATTATTTTTTATGCTTTAACATATCTCGGGACCATGGGGTCCCGGTCCTTTGAAAGGCGTACGAGGGGCCGAAGCCAACTCGCAGAGGCCCGTTGAACGTTTTTAATGAAATGAGGCACCAACCGACGATTATCCCTGTTGGCACTATGCAAGTGCACCCAAGGACAACCCCCGGTTGGTGTAGGACTATTGCAGGATATGGAAAATATAACGTTGGACTATGGGTTTGGGTGGCTAAACTGGACTGGTTACCAAGAACTATGGAAGAACTATGACCCCTGCCTGATCAATGTTTTATATATACACGAATAAAATGGCAGGGGGTGACTTGCACACTCAATAGTGGGCCCCCGGAAACGGTCGCTAGCACATAGTGACGTAGTGCCAAGGGGGCAACATCTCCTGAGGTGCTTATGAGGAGTGGAGAGGTATTCCACGGCTATCAGGACAATCCCGGAAGTACGGTCAAGATCCCTACCAGCATCTTACTGGAATACTTCCTTCCTCCGAGCACATTTGCTCTTGCGAATCTCCACTCAAGCCGGCCAATAAAGGCAAGAATGAGGTGGGAGCTCTGTTCCTCGTCATTGTTCACTCCAGCCGGCCAATAAAGGCAAGCCAGTATTATTAATATACCTGGTAGCAGCTTGTTCAAAAGGGTGTGTTATACGGTTGGAAAGGTTGGCATTGTTTAATCTTTCACAGCTGATCTTGGCTCGACAACAAAACAGGCTGCACTAGGTCTTATCTTCGATAGCCCGCAAGATTGAAAACAACTTTGCCCTCTTAATACAAGTTTCAATGGTTATTTTTGCTAAAACCTTCTGGAATTCAGGGTAATACAATTTTTCTGAAACTGAACAAAAAATTGCATCTGCCATTTCTCTTCGATAAGTAGAGGGGAATTCTGAACCATGTTAATAATGTAGGATCTTTTCTTGTTCAACTAAACCCCGATAAGAGTCAGGCGGTCATCTTCTCGAAACCGCGCAAACTACCCCCCCCCCTCCCGCGCCCGATCTCTATGTATGGCAAGCCGATCCCCTGGGGAAAGCGAGCCAAATACTTAGGTGTCATCCTAGACCACAACCTCACCTTCAACGAGCACATAAAGACGGCGCGTTCGCGCGCCTCTTTCGCTCTCGGTAGGCTCCACTCCATGATAACTGCCCGCAGCAAATTGTCACTCAAGTGCAAATTGCGCCTCTACACCGCGGTCATCCGTCCCATCATGACCTATGCTTGCGTAGTCTTCGCACACGCCAAGCCGCGATTTCTGCATAAAATGCAAACCCTCCAGAACCGTTTCCTCCGAAAGGTCACGGGAGCCCCCTTCTATGTCCGAAATGTGAATCTGCATCTAGATCTCAGACTCCCCACCATCCAGCAGTTCATGAAACGCCTCTCCAAGCGCTTCTTTGACTCTGCCATAAAGCACCCCAATCCCCTGATTGCGGCGGCCTCCCGATACACTCCCTCCCGCATAAGTAGGATTCGCCGACCAAGGCATACCCTCACTATCCCCGACGACGCCACTACCCTCCTCCAGGAGAGCAGTAAGGCCACGAGTACTCTCAGTCGACAACACAAACACAAGCTCAGACATCCGTCCTTCCGTCCTCGCCGCCGAGGCCCGTCGCGACGTCCCGCACCATCACCGTGCCCGCCCCGACCCTTGCTCGAGCCAGCCCGCGCAGCTGAGCCTGTAGTTTTAAATTCGCCCCTAAACACTAATAATAATACCGATCCAGCCTGTCCCTTGCTGTCCTCTTCCAGCGACGCCCTGAGCCGAGGTCCGAACCCCGCAGGGGGTTACCCTTAGCGCTGTCGCTTAGTTTTTAAGTTATTGTATGCCCTGGCTGGAGGCCTTAATTCGAGGCATCCACAGGAAAGTCCGGTTAAGCAGTAGCCATCCTCATAAAGGATGAACTGCGAGATGCCATTTTTAAAAAAAAAAAAAAAAAATTGTTCAACTATTTTATCTCTTTGCCCCCATACATCATGATATAACTCCATAACAGGCAACCCGTCTGACATAAAACATTTAGGTCTAAAGTTCACATTACTAAGGCTATTATCGTACAGCAACTTAGTATTCTTAAAAGCAGCATTAATTCCTCTCTCGTGCGTAAACATTACGTGCAGGTGTACGCTTGCACCTTGCGCCTGCATATGTGCCCATAACTTATGTTTCAAAAGTAATTGCGCTGTTGTCGTAAAAGGATTTAGTGTTTAGAGTACTAGAAGTGAATGGTAGATTAACTTCTGCCAGTTCGATCACAAGGTTCTAATATTTTGCATCGTTACCAGTAGTAATCATTTCAAATTGATATTATGTCCTTCTGTGGTTTTCAAGCCATGAAAGCATCCTTCCCATTCTGACCTATGGATCCCAGACTTGGTCTTTGACAAACATACAAAAGTCCAAACTCAAGGTTTGCCAACGTGCAATGGAGCGCAGTATTCTAGGCGTCAAATTGACAGACCATATTCGCAACACCACACTGCGTTCCAAAACACAGATTACTGACGTTGCTCAAAAAGCCGCTAAGCTGAAATGGGACTGGACTGGCCACGTCTGCCGTATGCCCAATAAGCTGTGGGCCAAAATAACCACCACGTGGAGCCCTGACACAGCTAGAAGGCATCGCGGCAGACCCCGTAAAACATGGCGGGACGAGCTGGACAAAACAAACGACCTGTGGCCCACTTTAGCCCTGGATCGAAAAAACTGGAAGTCATGGGGAGAGGCCTTTGCCCAGCAGTGGGATGATGCAGGTTAACAGTAACAGTATATTGGAGAACAGTGACGTTTGTTACTCCAAGTTCAGCTTACGATTAAGGAAATTTTGCTACTACTGCCGATGATAGAATAAAATACTCTAGATAGAATAGAATATAGATGTAAAAATACGGCGGTCTTGAACGCCTATAGTCATAAATCATATTAGTTCTTCATTCAATCTGTAGCTTTTTCACATATGCCCCCTTTCATGGACTCGCCACATCTGTGTCACGATTCTCATCTTCATCTTTATCTAATTGCTTTAGTGATGTCGTCGTGATAAAGCTGATCTCATGCTTAATCACTAACCAAGTACTTTAAAGCAATGCATATTGAGAAAACGCGTACCTGCATTGAATTTATTATAATCCACACCGATTATATTAACTTTGCTCATTGCGTTCAAAGCCTTTGGTAATTTATCCAATAATTTATAGATTCTAAATATCAGGCAGTTAATAAGCAATAGACAGGTTACAGAGATTTCTAGAATATTCATAGACATAGGTACCTACAGCTACAGTAAAAGGGGACTTGGTTGACATTAAATGTGCTCATCTTATTGCTATTTTATCATTCATCATTGTGGTTAGTTAAGATTTATGGGATATTAATTGAATATGTTGCGTGAGTTACACGGGATTAACTATACAGTGTGTCAGGTTAAACGAGGACATACTTTAAGGGAGTGTAGTACCTACTCATGAAAATGAACTTTTAATATAAGGCGGACTCAAAAATATGAAAAAAAAAACAGTTGTTCCCTACATTTTGTCCAGTTATGCGAACATAAATGTATAGAGCGGCTGGTTTTATTTTCACGATTTGAGTGTTGGTCTCTTAGTACAAGTTGTACTACACTCCCTTAAAGTATGTCCCTCGTTTAACCTGACACTGTTCATAGCAAACGAAATAAAGCAAAGTGAGGGAAGTTCGTGTGTCAGGGAAAAAGACTGAGGGACAACACAAATCTGTAGTGGTGTTTGATCATCTAAGTTTTGATTATCTTAGTTTTTCCAGAGTTCGGCGAAAGTAACTTTAGATTGTGATAACAGCACTGAAATTGAATTTAAATGTGTTGGCTGTGGCTATACAGGGTGTCCAGTAAATAGCACGACATACTGCAGGGGGTGATAGCTTGGGTCACTACCTATCAATACAATTATGTTCAGCAAAATCTTACGGATTTACAGTTTTACAAAATTTTCCGAAATATCGAAAAATCTCTACCTTGAAACAGATTTTTAAGCATCTCGTAATGAAAAAATCCTTTTCTAGAACTTTTTTACATCAAGTTATTCGTGAATAGGTTACTCTACTCATTATATTTTTTTTTTTTATCAAAAACAAGAAAGTTTTGAAGAAATCGTTTTTTTTTGTTAAAATTTTCACAGAACGATTTTCTTTTCGCATAACTTTAACCTACAGTGGTAAAAAAATCCGTAAGATTTTGCTGAACATATATTGTGTTGTATTGATAGGTAGTGACCCAAGCTATCACCTCCTGCAGTATGTCGTGCTATTTACTGGACACCCTGTATACTATTAGTGCAAAAGCAAAACATGCAAGACAAAGCAAGGTGACTATGTTACAGTATTTTTAGACAATGTTACCTACAGTATTTTTTATTTACGGTCTGATCCCCTGAGCCCCCCCTTCCTCCATCCCCTGCTAGTTCTTCTCGAAACGACTCGCTCTTTACATGTTGTAACCAAGTGTACATACACGCTGTGACAGTGTGTGTAAGTACAGGAGCTCTCAGACCCCCGTCCGAAACAATGGCGAAGTCGGAAGTATGTGTGGGTGTGTGTGTTTGTGTTGTGTGCTGACGCAACTCGTCTTCACGCACACATTCAAAGCGTTTTGTCATCATCATCATCTTCTCAGTAGTTAAAGAATTTTCATAATCGGATAATGAGAAGCTTCATTATTGTTGAGTGCCATAGGATATTTTAAAACGAAGAACTAAGAGATATTTTAATTATTTTTATTTAATTTTTTTGTGTACCGTATATAGGTACTTTTATAAGCATGTGGTAAAAAGCTGTAGATAATTTTCAAATTACAAACAGACACTTCAATTTTATTTATTTGTATAGATGAATAGATTAGTTCGTAGCCTTAAATAAGTGTCAACGAATCAATAATCATCTCCAAGCTAAGCGCATCGTGGGTGTGGAAGTGTGAACATAAAAATCGCTGTGATCAGAATGATCAGACATTTCACAGTACAATTTACCTAATTAGTAATTAACTTCTTAGAAAGTGTGAAGCTTACATTAGTTTACAAAAAACATTTTTAAAAAGTAACATTTCCATACTTAAGTTATGTCCATCGACTTAATTATCACTAAAAGATGGAAGCTTAAAAGATAAAGGTGAGCACACACTGATCATTTTCAAAAGATTACGGGACTATTTCGTTAAAACTTTCTTCATCGACATGTTTAGTTAAATACTGTTTTGATAATTATCGTAACGCCTTGAATATAAGAGAAATGTTGCCTATTTTACATTAAGTGTTGGCTAGTTGGGTAGTTTACATTAATTTAATTTGTTTTGATTTTGGGTGGGTTCCGTTCATTGGTTTTTGATGATAAGTTAGTTAACTTTGATCGTGGTAGTTTGAATATTTAAAGCGTAAGATTTGTTCCGAGTGATTTTTAATATGTCTACACATAATAAAATCTTGTTATTTATACAATGTGGGGACGATTAAAACTTTACCAATATTATTGGATAAGAGTGTTTTGAAACTATCAAATAAATCCTAACATTGAAATGAAAAACTTTTTTTTTATTTAAACACTAAATAGTAGTGATAAGGGCTGACTATGAGTTTTGCCTATCTTTGACTAGCTATAGTGGCTTATATTATATTCGCACGAATTTACTCGCCCGAGTCCGGCGAATCGTCACATGAGTCGCATATAGAAAATAAAATTCAAAGTGACACGATTCGCCCGTTTCGAGTGTGTAAATTCGTGCGAATCGACTAATAAGCCACTATAGTGACTAAACTATTGAATGTACCTATCCATTTGACTATTTTTTGTAAGCAGACTGGGAACGGTATACTTACGATATACGAAGTTTAATTTAGAGTCGTTTTGTAGTCTCCACCTCGTAGAAAACATATACATATCTATTATATAAATACTATATGCTTGAGAGTCTAGAGTGACTTTATTTCAGCCCAAGTTTATAAGATCCTTTCCTTAGAAGCAAGTTTGCTTATTCCCATTTCCTCATACAAGAGAATTCATTCCAAAGATAGAAACTAGGTTACCATAATGCAAAGGAAACCTTTTTAACCAACTTCAAAAAAGGAGGAGGTTCTCAATTCGGATGTGTATTTTTTTTTGACGCTTTGGCTCGGGTATAAGGCAAATTGAATAGTAATAGTACTTTGCCGTAAGTACCAAAAAAGTAAGGTAGGTGTTACCGAAAAAGATGCGCTATGAACGGAACCCAGAATATCTCATCTCCCCTGTTTAATATACTACAAAAGATAGACCCCATAGATAACTAAATTACATTAAAAGATAATGATTATGTAAGTATTAGAATCAATATTATTTTATCGAATAGATAACTGAGACATAAATGTTTGCAATAAAGGAAATGTTAAGACAAATATAGGTACTCCGTTGACTAAATCTTGCATATCATATAACTAATAGTTTGCTTTTATGAAAGCGAAAAGGTTTTTGGGATAATAACAGGAAATGGATGGATGAATGTGTAACGGCAGAGGAAATAAGAGACATGCCAAGGCAGATAAGCAAATAATGAAAGAAAAAAATATTCCGAATACGGTCCCTATTATAGAAAACCATAATCTATAAGTACTACACTAATAATAGAGCTGAAGAGTTTGTTTGAACGCGCTAATCTCAACTACCAATCGGAATTTAAAAAAAAACTTGAGGAAGGTTATAGGCTATTTAACGTCACGCTACGGCTCTTAGGAGCGGAGCAGAAAGACAAAAAGTAAAGAGGCGATTGGATGCGACGCGGTGGGTCGGTGCCGAAATTTCTCGCGGACGAAGGCATGAAAAAGAAAGCGGTACCTATATGTGGCGTAGGTAAGATCAAGCATCAGGAAATAATTCTTAATATACCCAATGCCACAGCCACTGTCGTAGCAATTAAGAAAATAATGAAGGATTGCACTGAAAAACAAAGTGACTTAACGTCTGTCAAAGCTTAATTATAAGACACTGATGAGATAAATCGGATCTCTAATAAACAAACTGCATTATTCACTTCCAACAAAATAACTGACACATAAACACGTACCCTGACTCTTAAAACCAAAATCACCATAAAAACAGAAGAAATTCTCGAACAATTAGTGTCCATAACATATTCTAAACACATACAAACATGTGTGACATCTATATTCAAAGTATTTGAAGGTGTAACATGCCTTCATTTAGAATGCTGCATCAGTAAGGGAATTTTAAGTATCTCGACCGAAACGGACGTGACCTGGGTGATGAAGACCTTCAAATGACGACCGGTGTTTGGGTCACCTTAGGGACGTGGTATAGCTTTGGGGTGGTACATATGTGGGTTATTTATGTATGATGGTGTGTCAGGTTCGTTTTATTGGTGATCGAGCAGTGCTGACGTGTCGTAAAGGGTGCCCTTTCAAGTAAAGCGCTTGTCGTTACCTAATAGCTGTCTTCACAAATTCTGTCACAGAATTTGTGAAGAGGTTTTATCCGACTTTAGCATAAGCAATTCCAATTAAAACGCCATTGATTCAAGGTAACTCTAGTATAAGTACATAGTTCCGAAAACGAAAGAACTATATACCTACCTCCTTGTGTTGAACTACAAATTGTCTTGTAAGTACACTAAGAGAGATATTAGCGATATGAAAACTGACGTCTGAACTTGGATCAGCGCATTACAATTCCTTGATCCTTGATCTCAGCCTGGATGCGAAACAACCATAACCATATAATACCTACATCGACCCTACTAATATTATGAATATGAATGTTTTTGTGCTTGGATGTTTGTTACTCAATCACGCAAAAACGTCTGAACGGATTCTGATGAAATTTGGCACACATATATAAGTAGTTTATAACCTGGATTAAGACAAAGGATACCTTTTAATTAGAACGGCCATGTGGGATAATTTCTGATCTCCACGCGGGCAAAACCGCGGGTAAAAGCTAGTAATGAATAATACATATTACGCAGCTCTTATTAATAGATACTATTGCAGGTTTAATTATTAATCGCGTGCCTGGAGATATAACTTACACGATTGGATAACATATCGAAAACAAAACGTTTGCAGACAGAAGCAATCGGAGTGTGAATAACACGAATATTATGTTCAAGCAGAAATAATAAGGTTATTGTATTAACACTGATAACAATTACATAACATTTCGTATAAGATGAATGTAGTATTTGAGAGAGATCTGTAGCGGCGTTTACAACGCCACATGACTACGCATCATACTGACGTCACACAAAATCCTGCATCGCGCAAGCAGTTTTTGGATCTAGGAACCTTAATTTAATTAAACAAAGTAAAAAGGATACGTAGGGTAGACTGGGTACGGATGTGACAGTTTTCATTTGACGACCAATAATTTTGTTAGTGTGGCAGTTAGCTGTACAAAATAAGTTTATTTTTGTGAAGAGTACATTTGCCTACGTATAAATACTAAAATTGTATTTCTAAGTACTATGGTTAATTCACAGGAGCAAGTTAGAAAAAAAAAAGAATAAGTCACAACCGACCACACCCCAGGGGCGGTTGTGACAGTACATGGGGTCGGTAGTGACAGGTTCAAAAATACACCAAAATGGTCATCAATCACTTTTATTGCACAAAATATCCATTCTTCTTGAAATAATTAATGTTTACGTAACACAAGAACATTTAAAGTGGCACTTTAGCATCTATACCTAGCTATTATAACAAATCTTCATACCTATAGCAGTTTGATTGCTTATAACTAGTACTTTAATCAGTATTAAATTACAATTAGTCCAAAAATATATTATTTTAATAATTATTCTAAATATACAAAGCGGTAACAATGTCAAAATACATATTAAATCACTAACAAATGTTATATCACAACAAACTTCTTAAAAAAATCTAACATTTTGTGTATTGTATCAACATACAGCATAAAAACTTCTTTTGTATAAGCTTCTTCATATTTTCCTATTTCACATTGACCTCTTTCTATCTTTCTTATGCGTTTTCCTGGCATATAAAAGCAAAAAAAAAAAATTTTATTGTCACAATCGTACCCAAAAAAATTGTCACAACTGTACAGACACCAGCACGTCAACCTACTACAATATGTCAAATTTCTTTGATAGATTTTCAACTTAATCGCTAAAGCATAAGGTTCAAAGTTGATTGGGAAAATTTGACAGTTTCGGGTAGGTTGATGTGCTGGCGTCTGTACCCAAAGCACTCCTTTGCAAAAAAAACAATCACTATGACAATAGAAAATAACGTACGTACAAAGTAAGCACTGCTATTTAACCACTAATGATTAACTAATAATAAAAAAGAACATTCATTACTGTATCTGTACACATATAACAACAATAATTAAAAGAAATCGAATAAAAATAGTTACTTTCGACCGTTAAAAAGTAATGAGGGCCTCTGCTAACGTCAACGTCGCGCGTTGGCTGACGCAATACAGTGAAACAAGTTCAGACCCGCATGGTGCTCCTCTCTCCCCTGTATTCCTTATAGTTTCGCTAATATTGCGATTGTCACAACCGTACCCTGTCACAACCGTACCCAGTCTACCCTATGCCCATTTTACCTAACACTAGGTGACACCAAAAAAAGCGCAGAGCTGGATTTTCTGCGCTCGGCCTAGCGCCGAGAGTTGAAAATCGAGCAGTGCAATAAACTCTTAGTTGTTTCTTAGTGTAAGTGAAAATGGACAGTAGTCTCGTATTTATTGGTAGTATTGAAAAAAATTCTATGACAGAAGTATTAAAAAATCGCAAGTTACACATTGTGTGACTCTAGTAGAACAATTGCCATGAAGTTTTCATAGAAATTGTTGTCGCGTCGCGCTGTCGAATCGCGTCTATCTGCGGAAGCCTTTACTGTAATGGGCGTTTTTATAATTTCTAACGTGACGACATTATCGTGGACGTCCACGGCATCACGATAACGCAGGGAAGCAAAATGTATGGAAACATATGAAGACACTTTTTAATTTCCGTTCACGATAACGTTAAGGCATTGACTGCCACCGCGGTCATCGGTGACCGCGAACAATAGATTTTCTATTGTGACTGTTGTCTGGCAGTCAACGTGTAGGCATAACGTGCACATCTATACTAATAATAATAATAAAGCAGAACAGTTTGTTCGTTTGAACGCGCTAATCTCTGCAACTACCGGTCTATTTGATAAATTATTTTTGCATTTAGTAGCCTAATTGTTGAGGAGGGCTTTAGGCTATTTAACATAACGGTAAGACTAGGATCCTAGGAGCTGAGCAAAAATAAAATAAGTCTGAAAGAACGATAAGCGGCGGAGGCGGAGCCGGAGGCAGGCGATGCGATGCGGCGGGGTGGGTCGGGGGAACCAGAAACACGCGGACAAAGTCGCGGGTAGAAGCTATAGTATTTCCATATAATTTATGGACTTGGAAGTGGACGTGGACGTACAGTCAACACAAGAGATAAGTATCATATCAGAATCGTCAGATGAAGTTAAAGTTTAGTAAGAAACCGATGGATGTTTTCGAATAAAATTAAATTTTATTAATAGAAAACAAACAGCTCATTTATCAAATAAAATTTCAGTCGACGACATCCATCGGTTTCGTAAGGAAGTTTAGTAAGAAACTTCAACTATATCCGACGATCCTGCACACTTATCTCTTTTGCTGACTGTACACGATAATATCGCCACTTTAGGAATTTTAAAAGCACACATTCTGCGTTAAAGTTTTGTACCTGAGAGAAAAAGTAGGTACCTACTTGCTGCCTACTTTCGCAAAAGAATATTACAAACTTTGCAGACGGTGTTAATAAAATGACTACTTTACTTTCCATTGGAAAAGAATCTTATTACTTAAAATGCCATCCAAAAGGAACTGTATAAAAAGTAAAAAACAAAGTCACAGACTTTTCTTTTAAGCTAACTAAAGAACATTCATTATTAAGTAAGTTAGTGCTTCCAAGGTTTGTCTTTGAATTCTTTACGATTTCAGTACCTACCTACCTGCCTGCCTACTGATTTCCCAAATGTATTTTCTTTTGTTGAGAAAACTTAACCTTTCCAATCACTGAATGAAGATACTGCGTACCTCCTTAGTGTTAGGGCTGTCTTCATCGGTTTAGGTACTACAGTCTGACCTCTGTGATACATAATGTGATTAGCTTTCACTCTCATCTGCCTACCCTTTTCTCCAACTATTTTGGGGTCGGTTTCCAGTCTAACCGGACGCAGCTGAATACAAGTATTTTACATGGAGCGACTGCCTACCTGACCTTCACAACCTAGTTACTGGGTAATCTTTGGTAAGACTGCTTGGCAGACTTTCGGCCTACTGACGACCCGTAACGACTGTCAAAGAGCAACGAATGACAGCCGGGATCAACGGCTTAACGTACTTTCCGAGGCACGGAGGGGTCTTGGTATGTAAAGATGATCACCCATCCACGAACCACCCGCAGCAAGCGTAGCTTGACGTGATCGATCAAACCGTGCGGCTGTTATTACTTAGCCACAAGAAGGACAAAATAATGACGTTATTGGTGATGTTCTTCAGAAAACTCAGGTGCGTGGTACTCGCAACGCAACCGGCATGTGACCAGTCTATCCTGTAAAGATCTCACCGTGAGAACTTAGGCGAAGTGAACTTGAAGTGAGCTGTCATTCCACCTGATGCTAGGGTTTGGCAGCTCACTTCACCTAAGTTTTCACGGTGAAATTCTCACAGAACACATCGGCAGATGTATGAACGTAAAACAAGCAAAAGGTGTAAGGAAAAGGAGAAGAAAGGAGGAGGAAGGAGGTAAGGATCGTAGCAGGTGACGTTGTGTAGTTTCTGGCTACCCCGATGGGAACTAAGCGAGAGTTTATTTTGTATGGCTTTGAGTTTTACGTGACACTGTAATAGCTGTACGTAGGTACGCGTCGCGTATCAGCAACGTTGAAACGAGATTTTGTAAGTTCAAGAACTAGGTTTATCTCGCGTAGATCCCGTGGCCGTGCCCCAAGAGACGTAAGGGCTCATTCAAATTGATGTTTCTAATTGATGTCATTTCAAGTTAAACAAATTTCAACTTTATTTTAATGGTTATTAAGTTGATTTGGCGTAATGAATTCTTTGATCCTTTAGCTATCCAATGGTGTAATTGAATTGAGGATGGAGATGATAAATATGAAGCTGCAAAACCAAACTGTATCCCCCGGTTTTGTTATCATTGTTTTTTTTGACTTGCCTCTCACTATGGAAGCAATTTTAAAGACGTATTCATGTCAAAACATTAGTCGAGTTGTTCTGCAATTTTTATGAGATGATAATATAAAGCCACGTCGGGGTCTATGTCCCGCGGCTCCGTGAGGCCGAGCCGCGCAGCCTAGCCTTTATTTTTTTTTTTTTAAGGATGGGAAATCATCAAATGACCCCTCCCGCTCTGGGTGGAGCGGAAGGGAGTGTCAGACTCTTACTGACTAAAACCCATCCATGTTCCTTCCTTAGCCCTTTATATTCCGGGGCAGCGGTAACCCTTTCGGACAATCCCGTGATTGCTGGTCTTGATTCACATTAAATAATACTGGAGTATGGCTTTAAGAATTTTAGTAGTAGCCTCCAGGATTCTTGTCTCTTGTAGACTGTTTTTTTTTATTATATCTTTTGCATTCATTTTGTTTGGTTGATATTATCTCACAACAAATGTTTATGCTCAGAGAATCCTTGCCTCTCACTATGAAAGCAATTTTAAAGACGTATTCATGTCAAAACATTAGTCGAGTTGTTCTGCAATTTTTATGAGATGATAATATAAAGCCGCGTCGGGGACTATATGTCCCGCAGCTCCGTGACGCCGAGCCGCGCAGCCGAGCCTCATGAGTTCTTATAATGGGGACGCATTGCAAACTATAGCAAAGCCTCGCGAGGTTTTGAAGCCGCACCTTTATGTTCAGTACTACATAAATGAACTCGCTTTCCCTAGTATTACGAACTTATGATTGGTTACACTCACAACGAAAATTCCGAAAACCTCAAGATCGCATACCAAATTAATTACTTAAAGAAAAAAAAAACACTCGCTTGCCAACCCTATTCTTAACACCGCCATAAAACAAGCCCCTTAAATTGGAACAGAGTAATAAATCTCATTTCTATGACGAATGGCATTAAAGGAATTTCGGTAACCCAATAATCGCATGGCTAATGGCTCATGATTACACCCGGAGGGCTTTAGGGAAATTAAATAGATCATCAGGTACAAGGGTTTCGATTACCAATTGGATACACTTCCTGTTTTATGGGTCCTCAATAAGGTAATTATTAAACCGTGCTTGACATAAATGTAGGTTTGAAAGCAGGAAAGGCCTCCATAAGGACTTGCATACTCTTAGCGCTTAGGTATGCTTTTGTCAAGACTTTTCGCCTTGAGTTTCATTTTTTAAATATAAAGTCTTTAGGTAGGTATAGCATAGTACTTAGGCATATTAACAGTAATTTAGTCAAAACTGTACATTAGATATTAAAAGAAAAGTGATTGCTACGTGGTGTGGGTACGAGTCATGCTCCAAATTTATTTTTTTGAATTTTTGTCCGTTTGTCTGGATGTGTGTTCCGGATTGGCGCAAAAACGGATTTGCATGAAATTTGACACATCGATAGGGAACTTTAATCCCAGTAAGATGTTTTCCGGCATCCACGCATTTTGTCTGGTTTTTCTCCATTTAAAATGGTGTAGTACGATGACGCCGTTGTTAGGACGTGGGATAACTCTTCTGAGTACCATGGGTTAATAAAGTTCAGATGTGTTTAGTTAGAAACAAGTCAGTTTTTTATGAAATTGTTTTATTTTCGAAATCTATTCAGTCTGTTTTCGAAATCTATTCTGAAGTTTATTAACCCCGTTCTTCATATATTTGTGACTCTACCGCGCGATAATTTCATCTTTTAACAATTAAGTGACCTTTGCACAATTGCACAACAATAACAAAGATTGTGGATATCCCGGTGATTCACTAATTAAAACACAAATTAGCTTATCACTGCATCATTTAAAAATATCACATTTGACGGGATAATTGTGCAAAATAAACTGATTCACCAATTATAAGTCTTTGATTCAATTAGGACCCATTTCTGGACCTCAAATTGGTACTTAATTTTTTTTTGGGTGCGAGTGGGTTTAATTTAAAGGATTTATATCGGTACTGATTAACTGAAATTGGCTGTTTTGGCGTCTTTGTTAAGAGAATGCTTGTATTTATAAGGAAGCGAATATTCTGGTTAAATGTTCAGATGTTGGGTGTATAGCGCATAGTTAAGTGTGGTAGTTTTTCCTTGAGTCACTTTTATAAAATTTATAAAAGTGACTCAAAGAATTAGATTTAATCTACCTAATACAAGAATAATGAGTTATACCTATTTTAAATTGTTGTTTTGTCTAATATCTTACTAAATTAAATTCTTAAATGTAAATTTCTAAAAATGGTGTTACCTACAGCCAAATTAGACCGATTTTAAAGTTTCCATAGATACAAAGATTTCCAGTTATCTTTTTTTAAATAAGACATTTCTGAAATGTTCTTAAGTAAGTTTTTAGACCTTTGTAGCCTGCTTATGCGATGAAGTCTCATGAAAATCTGTTCATTCATTTCGAAAAACAAGGGCTTGAAAGTTAGTATGAAATGCCGTACGGCGTAAACGCTCTTTTAAGAAAAGTTTAAGTATCTTGGCCAAATCAAAGTTAAAATATTTTATTGACGTAAATGGCTGTTTGGTCAGATAATTACACCTTTACTAAGCGACACATTATTGTTTTCGGACATCCACGTCAACGAAGTCGCGGGGCACAGCTAGTATAACAAATTAACTGTTATAGGTACCCATGCCATTGCCAATATAGCTAATGCCTTCGTAAAAGTATTATAGCCAGTCAGAGGGACTGTCTGGTCAAGGTGCACCGGGCGTACATTTATTTTAAGTAAACGAAAAAAATAACATTTTAAATAGGTACAGAAAAAAATAAAATAAAAGAAAACTGGAATTGCCAAAAAGAAGAGACACCTGTGCGAGGCCATAAAGGCTCTATCTCAGCATAATGCAGCGATAATTAAATAAAAATCTGCAGCGCTGGTAGGTACATATTCCGCTTGGTAAGTATCAACACTCCTGCAATTTTTTCTAATGCACCCCAAAGGCTGACATTGATATTATGACAACAGTGCACTTAACGCCTTAGATAATTATCAACGACTAGCCGTTACCCGCGACTTCGTTCGCGTGGAATTTTTTAAATTAAAAGTAGCCTAAATTACTCCTAGTTATTACATCAGCTATCTGCCAGGGAAAGTCAGTCAAAATTGGTCCAGCCGTTTCAGAGATTAGTCGGAACAAACAGACAGACAGACAAAAATTGTAAAAAATGTTATTTTGGTATATGTACCGTGTAGGTATACATCCATATGCATTAAGTAAAAGCGGCAGACACTCCAATTTTATTTATTTGTGTGTATAGATTTGTACCTATAGATGTATAGATTTCAGGAAACAACGGGCTACCACATTATACGCTCATATGAATCAGGTGAGTCACGTGTACGTGACTGTACTTCGTTTAAAACAGCTAATCGGTGATGCGTGCGACAGTATCCTTGTAAATGTACATTCGCGCACGAAATCAATTTAGCATTCTCAAAATTACGACAAATTTGCCCGCTTTTATAGAATACAAATTTTATCCTTTTTTTCGTTTAGTTGTTTTTAATTTCACTTTGATGACAGATCGTGCGTAGTGAAGTGATCGAAAACAATGCATTAAGAATGACAATAAGTACCTTGTGAGTATCTATAGCTTCGTTTGATTGGATAACTAGGGAATATTTTAAGTTGTTTATGTGACATTGGACGTTTGAATCAAGATATTCAATGTTTTATCGCATGACACACGTTGAATATTCAGCGTGATTCTTCGTAAACGAGTGATCACAGGATTCTTTTGCGTAAGACAAAAACTTTTGAAGTATACCTATAGTTTTAAGGCGATTTTACGTGTATTTTTGTCATTGAAAACTGCGAAGACATTTCTTGCGACACATAGCGAAAAAAGAAAGGTCTTCGCAAATGTTTATTAGACTTTTCTTCCAATGTTTTTCTTCAACACTGAATCTTATAGTTTTAAGTGCTGAGTGGACAACCTTATACGTGTAAGTAGCGTATATAGTAGACTTCATCATTCTCTTGTACTTATACTAATTTATTTTGAGTCGGCGCAATATGCCTTCTTCTTCCCTTAATCTCTATTAAATGTCATGTCGGTAGTCACCTAGTCACTCCCTATTTAGCCATGTCACACAGTCTACCATTGTTTCTTTGGTCTTCTCCTGTTCTTATAGCCATATTCCACATAAAGAACAATTCTCTTCGTTTCGCAAAATAAACCGATACTTACCTTTTTTTTCTAATTTACCGAATACCTCTGTATTTGAATGTACCGGGGCTAACTAAGCTGGGAGTTCAACGCAGGAGTGGTGAACCATTTGTAACCTTACCCCTGCCCCAGGGGAAGCCTATGTGGCTTAAAACGAACCCCTGATAAAAATGTGCATATTAAACAGCAGTATTTTTTTGAAAATTAGGAAAATACCACGGTAATTCTTCATTGATAAGATAACGGTATCCGGGGGAAATGTTAGCATTTTTCATTTTAATGATCTTCGTAAGAAGAAAGAAAAAAAGACTCGTGTTCTTATAATAATCTTTGCGTTTTGTAACAAGGAAGGCGAGTGCGTAAACAATTAATAATTTTAATTAAATAACAATATTAATATTTACTTCAAAACGAAAACATCTTTAATAAGATTGTACGTACCTACGGCTACAAATCTAGCTAAGTATACATAACCATATCCTGACTTCTGATTGTACGAAAAACCTATACAATGCGAGATCAACTAAAACTGGAAATATATAGCTTGATGTGTCGCCGTCTGTACAAGTCTACAAATATTCAAAATGATAATAACACAATTGATACGCAAATAAAAAAACCAACATCATCAGAGTTATCATCCCGATGACAAATTCCTACAAAATACATTTTGCAAGACCAAATTTTCACACCCGATGCGGTAAACAAAACAATTTACGATACGAATAATAATATCAAAAGACACCATCACAAGTCCAAACAATAGGCATACGCGAGACAACAAAGCTTACATTTATGTAATTAATACAGATATTCCATATAAATGCTCCTTTTAGAAACAAAGGTAAAGAGGGAAACAATTGTTCCTCCGTATACAAAGAACAATGGTCCTTATGGTAGTAGGTATACTGCGGTAGACTGTTGGTCGTAGTATGTGGAAACGTCAATTGTTTTTGTCGGTGATGGAATAATTGCCTGCCTGAAATAGATGTTCCTGACATGTCATGTCTTGTCAGGTAAGGAAAGTAAGACTAAATAAAGCAAAATTTATTATTTATAAACAATAAGATATAATTTCTCTGTAAATACGTAAGTATGATTCTATGAGTATGATTCTCAAGAAAATTTTCAAGGAAGCTTTTTCGTAATATTACTAAAGTATTTTTATCAGTTAGACTGTGTGTATACAGATCAACAGACAGACAACTTACAGCCTGGAATGATTGGAACATGTTTTCCTACATGAGGTGCAAAATATGTAGGTATACTAATAGATATTATAAAGAGGTAACTTTTTTGAGTTTGTATGTAGGGGATAATCTTCTGGACTTCTGATCCTAATCCGAAAATTCTTTCACTTATGGGAAGCTACAGTATTGCCGAGTGTCATAGCTATATATTTTATGTTAAAGTTCACGTGAACAAAGTCGCGGCAAGCTGAAGTGCCAGTGGGCTGGCCATGTTTGTCGATTGACCGATGGTCGGTGGAGCAGACGACTCCTGGAATGTAGACCGCGTATCGGCAAGCGTAGTGTGGAACGCCCTCCAGCTAGATTGACCAACGACCTTACCAGACTGGACGCGGAAACTGGAGTTGTGGCGTAAGCGTAGCCTGAAAGCTATGCTATGTCCAGCAGTGGACTACGATCGGCTGAGTTGATTGAAGTCGCGGGCAGCTGATTCGAAAATTCCTTTTTTATTGAATAGGTACTAGCTGCATTCAATAAAAAAGGAAATTTAGAAACTCACTGCGAATTGAAGTTTTTATACCAACAACGTAACTGTTAAAGCTAGCTATAAATACTATTGAAACAAATATCTAGCGTAAATTCAACTAAGAATAGTGCATCTGTATGCAAATTCATGTTTGCGGTTGAGAAAACGCATTGTCGCAACAAAATATAGTATGGGAAAGTATTCAATGCAAAGAACTTGGCTCGTTACATGTGGCCATGAAAGATTCATCACACGTTGGGTACAGAATTGTTTCACAGAATATAATAATGACTAGCTGTGCCCGCGAGTTGGTTGCGGCTGGGACCCGAACACTGATTTCATGTGTTTTTATTTTTTTACGCGGTAGGTAGGTAGATACCTATCCTAATTATTTTAAACAAAAAAAAAATAAGTAAGTTACTCCTTATAACACTAGCTAGCTGTTATATAACTTCTTACCTTTGGTTTGATTTAAACTGTTACAAGTTTGATTCTAAATTAAGAGTTATTTGAAAAGTTCTTAGTTGTTTGTTTACATTAAGTAGGTATTTCGCTTTCATTAAAATAGATTTCGGGGAAGTACATGTTAGACTTATTTTTATTACGTAAATGAACTCACGCCGTCTTCTCATAAGCATTTAATAAACTACAAAACGCCACCTATGTATACTATCCTTACATGCTCCTTTTGCTTCGTTTACATTCATACATCGGTCGTACGCCGGCTGACCTACCTGAAGAACTTGACCTTACCTGACCTTTCTGAAGAACATCACCAATAAGGTTACTAATTATGTCCATCAAGAGAGAGAATTATGTCCATCAAGAGAGAGAGAGCAGTGGTGGTAGGTCGTAGGTTCGAACCCAGACAGGCGATTTACTTGCTGTAAATTATTTCATCACCACTGCTCTCAAAACGGTGAAGGAAAACATTGTAAGGAAACCGACATGTCCTAGAACCAAAAATTCGAAGACATGTGACATCTACCAACCGTGTGGCCCGTGTGGTGGATTACGGCCCACTCCCTCTCACAGAGAGGAGGCCTGTGTCCCAGCAGTTGGACCATTATGGGCTGATTATGATGTCCATCAAGGGCCATCCCTTCCGGCGTCTCCACTCACATCTGCCTTGTAAATACGTAAACGTTATAATAAATTGTCAATTTAGACAACCCAGCCGTATTAGGCTTAAGTGCTAATTAGAAACGAAAACGTATATATTAACGTTTACGGTAAAACCTTCATCAGTTACAAATTAAGTACCAAATTAATTAATATTTCAAACATCAAAACCAATTTTCTAACTCGTGTTATCAATCTCAATTCCTATAATTAGTAAGTATCGCATTAATTATTCAAATCCAACCGCAAATCTGATTTCCAGGGGTAATAACGTTAAGTGACTACGAACCGGCTTAAAAGCTTTAACGTAACGTAGACTTTCACATTCAATTTTGAGTTAAGGGTCATTATAATCGTCTTTGACCGTGACCATTTAAAATGCAAAGGATACCTACCTACCTTGTACTCACTCCGAGAGGTGAGTTTTTCTAAAGTTTAAAAAAATGGTATTTGCAAATAATCCTTTGAGTAACCTACTGTTGTAGCTATTTAATATTCTGATCACACATGACATGTTACGTAACAAAATTTATATAAAATTTCAAAAATGGTAAAAAGTCGGATTAGCCTTTTTGTCCCACCAAGCAATGTCAATTAGTGGAACACAGGGACGTCAACATTGTGAACATTCCACTTTGTCCCACTAGTGGGACATCTTGGTGGGGCAAGGTAAAAAGACAGCATAGCAAAAAAAATCTTCGATATTGTATACATTTTAGCTGCTTTTGTACGTGTATCGGCAAGTGTAGGTATAATAGTGTGGGATTCGACGGCCGCGGCCCCCAGATAGATGGACCAACGACCTTGAGAAGGTAGCTGGGACAGGGGATGCGGAAGGCGGTGGTCAGGCGTTGTGGCATAGCCTGGGTGAGGAATATGTCCAGCAATGGACTGCGATCGGCTGAGTTGATTGCCTACTTTTGTATGGAATTTAATCGAAGGTTATGCGCTGGAACGACCTACATAAATCGAATGAAAATAAACATAAGTTTATTGCCATGATTTATCTGGTTACAAAACTCTAATTTTCAGCAGCCCCTTAGGAATTCATGGCTATTAGATTAGCGAATCATCTCACGTTTGGTCGGTCGGAGTGAGGAGATGGCAGCCGTCAAGGTTCGGTAGTCAGGACGTTGACACGTCTATCGAAAACCGCAAACCATTGTTTCTACAGAAAAACGTTTCTAGTTTGCGTTTTAGTTTCATGTAATTGTTCTGGGTTTTGTGCGAGTTTTTATAGTAATCGTTATACTTTTTTAATAATCTTTTTGATTTTGTCTGTTAGTACTATTTAGAACACAAATAAATGAGACATTTCGAATTTGCATTGTTATATCTACAAGTATCATAATATGTACAGCCCTACCAAAGGGTACCTTGTTACCCCCGTGCCTCGGTAGCGGCTGTCAAATCTTTAACAGTCGTCACGGGTAGTGAGAAGACCAAAAATCTGTGAAGTAGTCTAACCAAGAGGTATCGTGTTACGTAGTAACTGAGTTAGTGAGTGGAGGTTAGATTGGCAGTCGCTCCATGTAAAAAACTAGTATTCAGCTGCATCTGGTAAGACTGGAAGTCGACCCCAATATAGTTGGGAAAACTAAGTAGAAGAAGAAGCCAAGATACATACGAACTGTCTAGTTTGGGGCTTACTGGCAAATAATATATTGTAACCTAGCTGTAGGTTACATTTTAAGCTGCCCATGTCGGCTCAACTAGCTATTAACCTGTGAACCTGTTTAATGTATTACCTGGACAATAGATATTTTCTATTCTATTAAAAAATATCTACGCAAAAACAACATTTGTGTCGTGTCACCATTTTTACAAAGATGAGGAAATCAAACTCATACTAAGTGAGCACTTTAGGCTTTATATTCGACGCCGCTCACCGATTCAATTCCAATTGAACATGAACTAATCTTTTATTTGCGTGTAGATATTATGAAGATAAATGACGATCACAAGCCGTTTGCTTTGTTTTCACCGCGACATTACGATGCCACAAACGCTTGAAAATCGTTCAATATACCGTTAACGTAAAATGGAAATCAGAGTAAAACGTTTTCCCCGCAGCATGTAACCGCCATATGGTTATGTAAGACAAAATATCAGCGATACAGCAAGTTAAGTAGGTACCGTACTTAACATATTGAGTAAAGTTGTTGTAACGCAAAAGTAATGACAGCTATTGCTGACGAAGTACAGGATACTCTAGTGATCTAGAAGATGGCCTACGGTTTCAGTTGAGGTGTATGATTACTGACAAATGCGTGCACTGACTGGATTGGTCCACTCAATCCGTGTGGTTCTTTCCTCAAAAGACCATCTCAGACACCAATCTACATGGTCTTCACAAGATCTGACCAAGATTATTTCTGGACTTCAAAAGAGACCTCTGAGTTTGTTTCGGCCTTTCTTCTCAGAGTAGTCAGATAGGAAACGCTGGCCTCATCTAGATTTTAAAAATATGATTGACGTGTAAAAATGTTTGTACAAACCTACTTACAGAAATAAAATCATTTGTCATTTACTAGTATCAGCATAGCTTATTGACATAATCTAAACCATAGGTTCTTAGCGTTGGCGATAACGCCCCCCCCCCCCCCCACTTGGGCGTTTAAAAGACCTTCAGGAGGGCAGTAGAAGACCCAGAGAAAATTATACTTATCGTTCCCCCGGGACTTATGCGGGTGAAACCGCGGGGCGCAGCTAAAATTGATAAACAAGAACATGGAGATTTTTAATAGATGTTATCTATATAAATGGAGTACTTACCTAATACTTGTATAATGGAAATGTCTATCTGATCCTTGTTCAGGGAAGTCTTTGGTCTTAGGTATCCTTGACATCAAGCCTTAGCTTTTTTTACAGAATCAGAAATGATGGAATTAAAAAGCAGGCGACTAGGGATTACAGCAACGACTTGGATGAATTTGTTAGTTTTAAATGCACCTTTTTTTACTATTTGATTCCCTGTGTCCCAAATAAAATCTTTTTTATTTCTTTCAATGACGATAGTATTAAATGGAAACATTCTCTCTCTCTCTCTGATTTCCTTGAACTTTTACAACCAACTTACCTAATAAGTAAAGAAAGAAAATACATTTATTTAGCACAGACTAAAAGGCACAATACTATAATAATGTATGTATGGTTACATCAGATAAAAAACAAAAAAATAAAATCAAATAAAAAGTGTTAGGTCCGATGTAAGCAGGAAAGTGTGCCTCACGGCTGCGCCAAAAAGGCCCAGTTCAGCAAAAATGCCAGACAACTCAAGTCGAACTCATATACCTACCTAAAAACATATTACTAAAACAACATGGCCAAGTTAGACTGAAACTAATTTGAGTTTGCCAGTTTCCAATATTACATCTGAACTCGTTTCTAGGCTAAAACTAATATATTAAACTTTTACTATTTAGTTATAAAACAGAACGCATAAACATAAATATAGCTTAAATAATACTAAGTTTGTTGAAACTATTGATAGACAACTTTACTTATAGTTAAATTATCTACTTAATCTAATCTAATCGAATCTACACTAACCCCCTTACTAGTAAACGTATTATATCAGATGAATAGTTACACACCGATTTCTCTCATTCAGTCGTCAGTAATTTGACTTTCGAAAGAAGAAGACAAAGCGTTGTGTAACTATACAGATGCTATACAACGTTTATTAGTAAGGGGGTAATAATAAAGCTGAAGAGTTTTTTTGTTTGATCTACCAGTCGGATTTAAAAAAAAATACTTTTTGCATTTGATAGCCCAATTCTTGAGGAAGGGTACTTAACATCACACTAGAACCATTAGAAACCAACCAAAAACAAAAAAAGTCAGAAAGAACGCTGAGGGAAAACAAAGAGCGCGATGCGACGGGGTGGGTCGGGGGAAATTTCACGCAGACGAAGTATTGGGCAGAAGCTAGTATGAAATAAAATTTAACAATCCTTAATATGTAGTTTTTAAAAGAGTAGATACCAACCAACTCAGGTATTTGTAAATAAATTACGCAGAGCATTAATCAAACTAAGGTCATGTACAGTCAACAAAAGAGATAAGTATGCAGGATCATCGGATATAGTTGAAGTTTAGTAAGAAACCGAAGGATGTTCTTGAATAAAATTTAATTTTATTAATAGAAAAAAAAAAACAGCTCTATTAGGTACCAAAATAAATTTCAGTCGACAACATCCATCGGTTTCTTACTAAACTTCGACGATCCTGCTTACTTATCTCTTTTGTTGACTGTACCTACAAGGTTCAAAACATAGCTTCAAGAAAATGAAACATGTGATAATTAATAAAGATTTCATACTCCCAACAAGTAAAGCAAACAAAATTTATATCTACTGAACTTGGTCGTGTAAAATTGAAGAACATAATCAAGTTACCAATATACTCGTACTAAAAATACTTCGAGATTGTTTCACAGAATAGTTTAATGCGTGGGTGGATTTTAATTAGAAGTACCTATACAATTAGCGCCTGGCAGGAAAGATTATTGATTTATTGGTTATTAAATTGAAAATTACATTAATTATTGTTTGGCATCTCAAAACTCAAAGCATTTATTTCAAATAAACCAATTACAGGCACCTTTGTCGAAGTTGTGAAGGATTATGTCTACCTAGGGCATGTCATCCAGCTCGGTAGACACAACTTTGAGAAAGAGGCCGACAGAAGGATCCAGTTGAGTTGGACAGCATTTGGAAAACTTCATCAAGTCTTCTCGTCGCCTATCCCGCAGTGTTTGAAGACTAAGGTCTTCAACGAGTGCGTCCTGCCCGTCATGACATACGGTGCTGAAACGTGGACACTCACGGTCGAGCTAGTTCACAGATTCAAGGTCGCTCAACGCGCTATAGAGCGAGCTGTGCTCGGAGTTTCTTTGAAGGATAAAATCATCAATGAAATTATCCGGAAAAGAACCGGAGTTACCGAAATAGCTTGCAGAGTAAGCAAACTGAAGTGGGCACTGGGCTGGCCAGGTCTGTCGAAGGACCGATGGCCGTTAGAGCAGACGAGTCCTGGAGTGGAGACCGCGTATCGGCAAGCGTAGTTTGGGACGCCCTCCAGCTAGATGGACGGACGACCTAAAAAAGGTGGCTGAGGTAGACTGGATGCGGAAGACGGAGGACAGGGTATTATGTCCAGCAGTGGACTGCGATAGGCTGAGTTGATTGAGGCACCTTTGAAGTGTCAAGGGGTCGGTCAGTCCGAAAGATGAAGCTAGTACCTACCCATTCCAAAGCGTATTAGGTTCTTATGGAGAAGAGCGGCCAAGAAACTTGAATCTTCATTTTCAAATATTTTGATTTCACAGATGTTGCCATTTTTGTACCATACATAATTATGTACATTAATAAAGTGTAGGCTTTAAATGAAATTGCTTTTTCTAACCATTCACAAAAACCTTATCAAGTGAAATCTTTATCGCATAATATATTACAAATCATTAATTTCCGATCACGAAATGTCACAATCTTATGTCGTCATCAAATTCTTCCGATTTAATTAATTCACACGCTACCGCAATATAATTTACATGTTTTACAAACAAGACTACCCTGTACCGTGAGAATGAGGGAACAGCTGTTAATAATCTTGATAAAACTTACCAAAACTTGCGCGTTTCCATTCCTGTCATCCACCCAAGCGACCACCAAATCTGCTCCTCTCATGTTCCTCGCGGAATTGAAACCCAAACCGACGTAACCACGGGTCTTCGCCTCCAACCTGAACGTTATACTTGAGTCGGTATTCACCCACCGGAGGATCACATCACCATTCTGGTCTAGCCTCTCC
This sequence comes from Gortyna flavago, assembly GCA_963669345.1. Taxonomy (NCBI): domain Eukaryota; kingdom Metazoa; phylum Arthropoda; class Insecta; order Lepidoptera; family Noctuidae; genus Gortyna; species Gortyna flavago. The sequence continues at coordinate 6,202,345 of OY770144.1, forward strand.
GAATGAGCCCATGTCAAACTCGATTCATACGATTTTGAATCGAATATCTCTCTCCGATGCCGCACTCGATATTGGTCAATTATTCGACTTGTCTTTTCTGTTTTCGATTGAGCTTGTAGCTGTCCTAAAGCTTGTGAGTGTGAGGGGTTCGCTGGTAGCTCATTAGGCTGTGCGTACGGCTTAAACCTTGGCAACTTAGCGTCACAGAGTAAAATAGCGCTTAAAGCTACGAATATTTGGAGATGCATTTTTGTTTCAATGTCGTTGGTTCATCACTTTGTAAAATCTGAAACAAAAAGATAACAATGACATTACTACTACATTCAATAACACAGACGATGCAGCGTTAAATCAAAAAAATAAACAGAGAGCAATATATAACGAAACAGAAAAAAAACAAAGATGTCGTAACAAGGATGCGGCCAATAAACAGGTACGATTTCCGGTGTATCAACCACTACCACTGACGTAACAAAAACAAGTCCAGATAACGATGTGGATGTCATAACTCGTTCCGGTGTTTCGGAAAGTCGTCGAGAACAAATAGTAGAGGTATTCATCTTATTACCATATCCACTAGTCATAGTTTGGCGCCGCCGAATGAGTCAACAGTCCCATAAAATCGGTTTATTAATTTAAAAATTTCCCTATTCGGTGCTATCCACAAACACCTAGATTATTAAGTAAATTTTTTGTAAAAAACCAGGTCTCGATCTAGATATGATCGATACCAAGAATAGATAGTTTTTTCAGTAATCTACTTTACTGTTTGAGTAATTGGAAGCACGATCAGTGGGCTTAGTGAAGCGTCTACTTGTGCTAATGAAGGTAATTCGATTTATGGCCGAAGTTGCATTTCGTTGTTAATGAAGGATAAAAGTTTGAAGAAAGTACGGAGTTGAGCAAGTGTTTGTTCTTGGATTAAAACATCGACCCAAAAATGTGCGTAAGTCGCTGTTATTTAAGCAGATAAAAATCAAAAGGCTTAAAATTCGACGCAGCTTCTGTCTATGTGCAACTTTAGAAATGATATATTTAACAATTATACTTAATTATTATACTCAAATACATCTTTGAAGAAATTAATTAAGTAATCCATTAAAAATGACGATGGAAAAGTTTAGTGCCAAAGAATTGTGCACGTGTCTAAATAAATGTAATCATGTAGACGATTCAGTTTTAAGCGGTCGTAGAACTCAGGACCAAAGAAACCGAGCAATGTGGGAGTAGTGTTTAGATTTAGATATTAGCAAATGTTTTAAGGCGAGAGCTTCGGGATTAATTTAAAAGGTAAAATAATTATATGAGTATACATATAAAAAGGCAAGGGGAAACAATCACAGGGCATCAAAAAATTCGTCGCTGTCCAAAAGACAAACTGTGTGTGGAAAACTGCTCAAAAGGCTGGCAGCATTGCTACGTTGAACGGCAATGCTGATTGAACGCTGATTGTCAAGCCAAATATGTCAAGTCAGAAGTCGACCAACCGCTTGGCGATGTCTCGAAAAACAAAGAATCAAGATGTCTTCACTGTTGGCAGACCTCTTCAAGAGCTAGGAACTTCCAGACTTGTTTCTATTTGAAACAAAAGCACATCTTACTCAAACGAGCGTTACACTTATCAACACACGAACCAAAACAGATTACCCTACTGAAAAAGACAAAAAAGAAAGATCTAATAGAACAATAAATAAAATAACGAGGCCAATAACATAGGGCTTAACCCTAAAAAAAACAATGACAAAAACCATTTCTATGCAAATCCGTCAATTCATTACAGAATATATTAATGAAACGGCGACATTGTAATCAGTTTAGTCATTAAGCAAAGAGTAGGGGCCAAGGTCAAGTATTTTAAGACCGGATTAGTTAATTCCATTTACGTGCACACATTGATAGTTAATAAAAAGATTGGAAGTCAAAAGAGACAAAAAAATCTAAATGCAAGTCTCTTTCAGATATGAACAAAAGTAACGGTGAAAAGAAAAATACAAGCCCTTTTGGCTCTAATTAACGATACAATCAAAATATAAAGCTATGAAACATAATAATAAGATTTGGGAGTCAAAATAGACAAACGATGTAAATGCAAATCTCTCGATATATCAGTTATGAACCAAAGTAATTAATGGTGAAAAGACCAATAGAAGCCCATTTGACTGTAATTAACGATACAATCAAAATACAAAGCTACGAAACTCAATAAGATCTGGGTTTTAAAATAGACAAACGGTGTAAATGCAAATCTCTGGAAATATTCAGAAAGTATGGCCAAAAGTAAAGGTGACAACTGACAAGACCAATAGAAGCCCTTTTGACTCTAATTAACGATACAATCAAAATACAAAGATACTCCCAAGCAAAAAAAAAATGGCCGCAAAAAATTTACGAAAAAATAATATCGTGAGAAATCCACTTGAAGCAAAAAACTCGGATGTGCCATCTGTTACCCGAGGTGTCCCGAAACGCTTACGAGCAAATCTGTGAATAAATAATGGGAACACACAATGTTCGTATGACGCATCCCAAATTGAGATAATAAGGAGCCTTGATAAAATCAGCGCAAAGTGCCTGATACTCGTCCTTGCTTAAAACGATTCGGAGCAAAGTATGATACGCCTTGTGGCTGAGACAAAGGAAAGGGTTTCACAGAATTGACGTTACAGGACCACAGTACAGTAAATTATTTTGTCATGAATTGTTAACATTGTAGATTTTAAAAGCCTTGTTTTAAAGCTCATCCGTTTAGAAACCAACACAAAACCAAAGCAAAAGACCACCATTTAAATAATAATGTAACTAACAAGGTTATTTATCCTTATACATGCATCTATTTACAAATTAATGTCACCCGCAAGAAGCTCCGGGACTCCTCATTTACTAAGAAATTAATAATAGGAACACAGTCACGTTGTCTCCAAATCTTCCGGATTAAAGACTTGATAATAAAAGCCGCCTGGACGTGGTCAACGTTGTTTGAGGACCGCCCATTCCTAAAGACATAATAGTCAAACACTTAAAAGTCTAAACAATGAAATTATGCCAGAAACCTCCAAATTTATTTAAGTTGGCGCCTTTAAGTACTTACAAGAGACTCGTTGTTAGGCCTTTTTCGACAAGATGGAAAACACAAGAAAATTAACTAGAATTAGTAATGACTGAAAAAGAGGTCGGCATTTAGAATGTCATTACAGATCGAAATGGTACCGTTGTTAGGCAAAATGTATTCAGAAAATCTTTGGTTTCAAAATATTTTGGCTCAAAGCATTGTATTTATTGGGTCATGACCTTGAATAATTATGAAAGGGTTGAGAATAATACAAGTCAATAAATGTCACCCTAAGGAAATACAAAAATTTCAAAAATAATAAGAACGTTGTCAAAAACCCCAATTGAAGTAGTAGTAACAAAACCAATCCATTGTCCAACGAAATGTAATAAAAAGGCTGATGCAAAAATTTATCCACTAAGAAGAGGCGACATTGAACGCATTTGAAATATTCAAACAACTATCGGTCAAAGAACCTTTAGATTTAAATGTCTCGGCGCCCTCGAGATTTTATCATAATACGAGTCAATGACTTAATGTAATAAAATTATATCATACATTATATTATTATATTATAGAGACAACTCAATAGACTTGATCGAATCACACGATCATTATATGACAGCGATAAATCTATAATTAAAGGAAGCAATAACCCTAGAAATAGACATGATCTAGTTTTTTATAACAATGTTCGAATCAGAACTATCAACCCTCTTACAAACATCAATCAGTTCCACAACACCAATGAAAACACGGCTATACCGCATCAAGCAAAAACTGGAATACCAGTTATAAAAATCTAATTTTCTATTTTTCTTGCCAACTATGAAACAGAACGGAAAGGTAACCAGCTACAAAAACTACCAATTGCGGTGTTCAAGCAAAACGAGATAACAGATCATTATCCACTTATTGAGAGGAAGTCGAAACCGCTTCGTCCATAGTCGTTATAAACAAATGGAGCGATATTTTCGTTGGTAATACCAGTAATACTTAAGAAACCGCAGCACAAGAAGCCAGTTTAATACTCTTATCTAATCTAGTTAGATGCATCCTGTTTGGAAGGAAGAAGGAGAATCTTTGTTTGAAGACTGAACAAGTTCATTCACATATCGATTGGTATCGTTTATTTTAGGAATTCATTGATCATTCTCGTATCCGAATCCTGCATTGCATATCCGGGAATTCATTATAATTAGTGATCAACAATCTCAGGCATTTTGGTGAGAGAATTTTAATATTACAATAGGTCAATATTGTAATATTGAAATTCTTGAGAATTATTGGAATCTCAGTTACTGTTATTATAAATATTGCATGTGAATACAGGAAATTCACCGGAACTTAATCGTTGAACCGGTTCTTTATAGCGCCAATGCTTTTTTGCATGTATAATGAGCATAAAAGAATATTACAGACAGGAAAAGATAGGTAACATATTTTTATCTTCGTATTAAACGTTGTTAATATATTAGCCATATATGCTGGTGTACACCGATGTATGTTTCGTTTGTCTGGCAATCTGAGAGGTTAATGAAAATGTGAGTAAAAAAGCCATGACACTTAAAATATCTCCAACCAAGCGGCGCCGGTTTTTACAATAAAATCAAGTAACTATATACCCATCAACGGAATACTGCATCGAAATCAGTGATCTCAAAATATAGGCAAAAAATCGCGATTCACACTACTCACACATTGAAGACCAGAATAAAGCTGTGGAGCTAATCCTGAGAAACTTGTCCGTTCACATAATGGAGACGATAGAAAAAAGTTTCTGTATAATGTATCAAAAGGTCTTACTTTAAAGTGCATAGAGCATGAACCAGACCAGCTTTACGAGAAAAGAAACGACGTGTATGATGCACAGAAGATTATAAAAGAATAAATGTTACGCTCTACATAAAACATTTACATAACAATTACGTACATGAGAATTTAATAACCATCGGCTGACACAAGCAAAACAATCCTTGCTTGTGCAATCAGAAAATGAAAAAAACCATACAACCACTTAGAACGCAGAAAATTAGACACTGCTAATGTTTCTCGCGAAGTTCCAGAAACTACGTCAGTCCTTTATGTAGCTCATTTCATTCATACTCAAAGGTCCGTAGTTTATAACAAGCAAGAGTTGTAGTGTGTGCCAGCAATGAACCATTTTGTTGCACTTCCACATGTGAGCAGGAATTTATTGTTCCAACTTGTCCTGGCAGTGTCGTGCAGATGAAAAGTCGTTGTTGAACAGAACGTGAAATATTTTTAATATCAGCATTGTTTTGTGCTTGTATAAAGTAGGTTATATCTTCTGGAATTTATTTAATTTTGCTTACATAGCAATGGGGAGACATTATTGGTAATGAGGGGCGACTTGAAGAACTGGTCTTTTGTAAAAACAGTTTGCTTTAAAAAGTACCTACGGACAGCGCTGGATGTCTTCCGGCTATCATGAAATGACTATTGACATTAAAATAAAAAATTGCCCCGATATTACTGACATAAGTTGTGAATTGTTCCCTCGGCGAACATTACGACGCCCTCTAGAGTATTTCGCTGATTTATGTCATCCCGGACAGCTACGAAATTTTATTGGGGTTGGTAAAAAGTCTGAGGACTGACAGGATAGTTTAGTTATGAGTTCCTGGGTGACAAAATGGTCACCTGCTTATACCAACCAGTTAATTTTTCTAATTTTTCAAATAGGTACTACTATTAGAATATTGAATTTGCATCTTCGCAACAGCCCCTTTTTCATTGAACAAAATATCTACATCATTGCAAAACAAGATATCAGCAAGTACACTTATACCAATCCCATTAAGGACCATGACCGTAACATCTAATGTAAGTTCCATTAATTCAATTTGATGCAGACATCCAGATTACTGACTTTCATTTATCGTCGATACCCATTTCCGTTACTATTTGTGGCTTTGATAAGAAACTCAGTGGCTAAGCCTCTATTTTTATTGAAAAACTTGTAGATTCATTCATGGTAAAGCTTGAAAGCTTTTTCCGTCGTAATTGGAGCAGTGATATCACTATCGTTAGATTTATAATCTGAACTAACTTGTTACTGTTCATTCACGTTACTTATTAGGCCAGAATCGAGAACATACAAAAAGAGACGTGCAGCTTTCGGTAACAAGAACGCTGAATTTTATCTATTTTCTTAAGAATGCTGAATTTTATCTATTTTCTTCATCCCATTAACTTGGTTTTAACGAGAGATATTTGAATTACTTCCTTGTTCCAGATCTTGAAAGGTGAGGCATGTAAAAATCTAAGCAACGCTTCCTGGGCCTTTAAAATTTTTGTATAGCCCCATGCTATGAACGGAGGACCATGTTTTTGTTGTGAATGATATATATCTACATATAGACATATATCTACATATAGGACAGAGCTGGAAATTCAAATTCTTGGTCCCAAAGCCAACAAAAGCCACCAACACAAAGTGTACCTCATTAATCCTGACGATACAGGCGTGTACTTAATTAGTTCAATTATTGGCATCCGTGTAATTAGCATTTATCTGAGCTAATAACCTTCTTATTAACGATAACAAACGCATGCATTAGTTCCGGTTTAATAGAGAAAAACTTGCTGCTAATATTTCTTGGAAGAATCCGATGTATAATTAAAAAGATATATCTAATGCATTGTGTACGGTTCTGTTCATGTTTGTAAAGACACATTGGCACTGCTTCAACTTCCAAGCTCCTTTACTTAATCTAGTCTTATGGTCCGTCTTCACAATGAAGATCATGTGATCTATACCTGCACACGCGCAATAACGTATATTATATATTTGATTGTTTTTCATTGGTCAAGACTTGGCAGGCTAAAAGTACAAGCCTTTTGCAGTAAAATTTTAATGCTGTCAAGCTCTAACGCGGTCTATAGCTGTTACTGATGAGACAAAAGCATAAGTAATATCTATAAATAAGGAATTATACTAACTTAACGTACAAAGCAGATAATAATCTAAGCATAGCATAAGGTTGTTTATATTAAGCAATCATTGAATCACGCTTGGACAAACGGAACAGGGAATCTGGATAGTACAGTGTATAATCAATATTGGGGAATGTAAATGGCTAGCAGATTGCCGAGCATAAATTGACTGCGTACTGTAACTAGCACAGATTGTAATTTCAAACGGGTTGTCGGCAACAATTCGTGTGAATAGTGGCAAATAAAAAGCCACAAGACTCATTAAATACCTAGATAGCGAAAGACGAGTTAATGACTTTATGAAAACACAGACACCAACATTCTTGAAGAAATGCTAATTATTACAAAACAACAATCACTAATCAGCTCGATGATCATAGTAAAAATATTTGTGAGTTTAATTTTTTCTTCATCCAAATTTTATAATTCGAGATGATCAGCCAAAAGTTTCAGAGAGGCTAATTTTTAATGGATGCCGCTCTCAAGATAAAACAACAGAGTTTTAAAGGCCATTAGGTAGGACCTCGGAGACCTGAGAAGATTGTAGGCAAAATAAGATTTTTTTCCCCTAAAATGACAATGTCAATGAACGCTAAAGAAATTCTAAACGAAATTAATTTTGTCCTTTCAGGGTAGAATAAGTTTTACTTTTGTAGTTGCAAAAAAATATTGTATTGCTGTTCTTCTTAACAAATTGATTTCCTTTGTGATGTTAAGGAAGGGTAATGAGAAAACTCTAATGTCATAAAATCATTAACCAGATTATTTCCCAGTATTAAACGGGATAGTCCATTACATACTTCTATAGTCTAGTTGTCTAGTGTAGTTGTCTAGCTTGGGAAAATGTAAAAAGTATGGACAGCTCCACCTTATTTTGATCTAATAACAAAATTCTTGAATAGCTAATCCATAATATTATTGTCCTATCTTTCAGTTTCAATTTAGGTTCATGTGGAATCTTGCGACTATTCACTTGAAGGTCAGGTGCGTAGTAATCTCAACCGGGGTGCGTGTATGACTAAATGTATGAACGTAAACGAAGCAAATGGAATATGTGAGGATCGTAGCAGGTGACGTTCTGTAGTTTCTGCCTACTCCGATGGTAAGAAAGTGTGAGTTTATGTAATCTGCATTCGCGATTTATTTTCCAAAAATGTAAACAAATGTGAATTATTGGAAAAATAACTTTAATTCCTACACAATAAGGTTCAGTTTACGCTACAACTTTAAACATTTTTATAACTTTTTTAGTAGTGCTAGTCACTCTGAAATCAACTTAATTACCATCGAAATAAAGTTGATATCTGCACATCAATTGCCAACATAAATTTGATAGTATGTGTTTTCACTTGATACGTTTTATGAGAAAAGCTGTTCAGTTACAATGTGGATGGATTGACAAATAGAGGAAGACCAAAGAAACAATGGATCAGCATCCGGTATGTATTTTACATGGAGCGACAGCCTATCTGGCCTCCACAACCCAGTTAATGGGTAATACGATACCGCTTAGTAAGACTGGTTGGCAGACTTTCGGCCTTCTGACTACCCGTAACGACTGTCAAAGATCCACGAATGACATCCGGGACCAACGGCTTACAGTGCTTTCCGAGGCACGGAGGGGTCTTGGTATGTATAGATGGTCACCCGCCCACGGATCAACCGCGGCAAGCGTAGCTTAACCTGATCGATCGACCCGCGCTGCTGTTATTACTTAGCCACCCTAACCATCCTCCCTAGGTCCGAGCACATAATCGGGTATATTTTTGTTGCTAAAAGGGAGAATGCGCGTCATATTATATGACCATAATGAGATTATGAAACAAAGATGCCATTAGCATATTTGTAGTATACCGTTTTTGTAGACGCAATATTAATAATTCAAAGGTAAATGAGAACAAATACCTACTATGATAAACAAACGGTTTACTCTAACTATTACAGTAATTGGATTACTATTTGTTTGTAGGAATAGTAAATGAGGAGGTGTTGAAAGAAATAACGGGAATGTGTAAAAAAAAGTCGATACGTAAACCTTCCGGAATATATTGTCTGAAATGATGGTGAAAACGGCATCAAAATCTGTTATGTAGTTTAGAACAACAACGCGGTCACACAGACACACGAAAAGACTTTTATTTACATTCCGGCTCTGGTCTATCTAGAACTTGTAAAGCTAAATTTATTTTTTTGCTCATACTGGTTTTTTTAACCTACGGACCCTATTAAAGCGAAGCGAAAACGACGTATACTTTTTCTTGACGCAAAACACAATTTACGTTATGCCCAGCCAGCCGTGGCTTGCATTTTATGCAAACGGCAAACGGTCGCCGGGAAGATTAATAGCGGTAATGTTTTTGCCTATCTTTGGAGCGTTGCTTTTAATGTACAACGAGGATTAAATATTAAGTATGGAATTATTACCTATGAAGATGATTTTAGAAAAAAAAAAAGTAATTTCGGATGTCGGTTGGATCTGTATTTTAGTTTTTTGCCACCGACTTCCGAAATTAAAGTTATTATTCACTTTTTTTTTGTGGTTTATTTTTCACTTTTTAGTGGGTCAGTTTGTAGTTTATCTAAGTTACAATAGCCTAAAGTCAACTGCTCATCACCTTTTCCAAAATATTGCTTTTCCTGATGCAATGACGTTAATTGTTGAGGAGTTCTCCTAGTAAGAATCGGGAGAATTAGAGCTAATTGAGAAATCTCCATCAGCTCCATTTCACCATCCGCATTGTGACGAGCATAAATTGCTTAGCAACCACACTAAAGTACCTAAATCGAATCGCAACTCGTGAAATACTTATTATTCAGTAGTTCCGATGGCCATCTGTGGTCTTCATCATCAGTTTCACTTCAGCAAATGGTGCTTTCTGAGAGCAAATGCACGAATTACTATAAAAAAGTTTCCCTCGATTTCCATGGGATTCCCTCATCAGATTCCGATTTGGTGGAAACGGGACCACCTCGAAAGCATATTCAAAAAAAAAAAGTTAAATAGGTCCACAAATCGGTGAACATACATAAAAAAAACATACATAAAGTCGAACATTTAACTTCCTTCTTTTTGGAAGTCGATTAAAAAGGTTGAGTCTGATTACTTGCTCCTATCGGCCATAGTATCAAAATACTGCAATCACCAGCAATCCGTCTGCCAAACGAAGCACATTATCATTAATATCTAGCCCTAATCCCAATTTATATAGGGTCGGCGCAACATGTCTTTTACTTCCATATATCTCTATTAGTTGTCACTTTTCATGTCATATCATCTTCCACACAGTTCATCCATTGTTTCTTTGGTACTACTCGGAGAGCCGTCCACATTCATATCAAAACTGTCAGCCAAGCGCGGCTGTAGATGCATTTTGTGGTATGGAATTACCATTTACTGCAGCATTACAACCCCGATACCAACATTGCCGAAAGGATTATCTTCTCAACACAGTTTGCCTACTAATGATTAGTGACTATTCGCACCAGAGGTGATTCTTCGCTACTTCTGTAGCGGTTATTAGGAAACCCATATTCAGCAGTGGTTATTTACAAGCTGATATGACTTACTTGGAGATTATTTTCATTGTCATTCCTCCCACTTTCAACAGAAAGAAAACCGTTTTGCAAGTAGGTAAAAACTTATTCAAACAGAAAACAGAATTTCTAAAAGAGCGAAGAACTGTTTAACTAGCTTATTTCGTTGAAAGGGTTCGTGTTAGTACAGTTTCTATTTGTTCTCTGTATTAGTCTATCTCATACGATGTTATGCCCTTTAATAAATCCAGGGCTTTCTAGAATTTGTTTTGCGTTGTTACAACGAATTATGTGTCTGGGTAATTAATTATTGTGCACATGAAAAAACCACGCAACGAGAACAAGAACGACTTTCCTTGGCATTCATGTGACCGAAAACCTTGCTTGGTGCCACATATTTTTATAAGCTTTATATTAACTTGCTTCGTTCGTATGTGTTTTTATTAATCTAGTGCTGCTACATATTATTATACTATTTATTATTAATAATACAAGCCTATTATAATGTCTTGGGCAAAGGCCTCTTCTCATACAGTAAAGACATGAACTTTGGTTTCAGGTTTGCTCAAGACGTTGGCTATTTTATATTAACTTTAAGTCCAGGTTTAACGTCCAGGTTCCCTCACGATGTTTTCCTTCATCTACGTCAGTAATAACTAAGAAAATCAGACAGAAAGTACATATGAATTGAAAAAGTCACATTGATACTTGCCCGGATTTGAACCCATAACCTCGTGGATGAGAGGCTAGGTCTAAAACCACAGGGCCATCATCATCACTTTAGCCGAAAGACGTTCACTGGACTGGACTAGACATAGGCCTCCCCCAAAGCATCGCCACATCGACCAGTTCTGTGCTTCTTGCATCCAGCGGATTTCTGCAACCTTCACCAGGTCATCGGTCCACCTTTTTCCGAGGTCTGGGTCATCACGACTGTACTCGTACTATATTTTTGCTTTTTTTTTTTCTCTAAACTAACTTCGAGTTGAAACAATGTTATCTCGTTTTGTTCTAAGACATGGATATGCTAATAAGTTGCAAATACATCATCCCTATGCAAAGTCTTTGACCCGAGAAATACACGACATCTCTATTTTGTCTACAACGTTAGCTACAAAGTTACCACCATGGTTACCATATATTATAGTAAGTATTTCTTTCTTTTTTCTACCAATAGTATCTTTGTCTACCCGTTTAAAAGTCTTTACCAAAATTGCCTGTAATTCTGGCAGGTTATGTACCTAGGTAGTTATTATCTCCTACACCGCCCGTTTGCTAATGATAATACAGTATTACTAATCGGTGGTCCTAAATACCAAGAAACGACCCTATCTCCACTCCTACACTTCGTAGATCTGGCAAGCTGCCAAATCGGAGCTGCAGCAAAGAATTTTTCTCATAAAAAGCCTAAACGCTCAGAAACGGAATGCACTTTTTTGCTTTTGTAATGCGTACATGCAAAAAATATGAATGTTCATTAAAATAATGTAACAAACTGCGCAAATTGTAATCATTATTATATCTTTAAAAATTAGTTGCGTGAAAATTTTAGTCTGACTAGCGTCATTGTCTTCATATTCAAGTTTTTGATCCCAAAGCATTGTGTTGTAATGTTACTTAATTGCCAACCTAACGGGTTATTCAAGTTACAATGCATTAGTAACATTTAAGTTCACAGGCTGTATATAATCGTTATTACATACAATTGACATCAAGTTATGATGTCATGGTAGGTTGTAAGGAGAGGGTTCTCCCCTGTGGATAGAATCCATTATAGAAGGAGTTATGAAGTCGAAATGGGCAGTTATAACAACCTGTATAGAGATAAAACTAACTTCGAATACAAAATACCTATGTAGCGTAGACAGAGGAACACTACTAGTCTATAACTGAGGTAAGAAGAGTCTGAAGGAGGTCCTTTTCAAACAATAGCTCAAAAATCAATGTCTTAGGTTGGAATGCTGACCGAGATAAAAAAGAAAAACTCTTTTGGAAATACCCAAAACAATAAATACCAAGCTTATTATATCCGATATCATCATAGGTGACATTAAACTAAACCTGTACGAAATGCAAGATGATCTAGAATCAAATGCCATTATTATAATATAAAAATAACACCAAGAAAAACGAACAAGAAACGATTAACGAAACAAAAAAACAAATAACTAGTCTAACCACAGAGTGTTTACGTTGGTAACACAAAGAAAATAAACGATGGGGACTCGTGAAAACATATCGGTGTTTTTGTAAGATAAAAACAGTCTGTGATATTCGATATTAAGACTACATACGCGATCCGTCTTGCGAATGCGAAGCTTTATGAACGTGATGTGAAATCGATAGCAAGTATTAATTACATGTGGACGTGTGTTGTGTTGTGGAGGTTAAAATAATACGGAGAGAAACTGGACATTAATAAGGAAGCAATAATAAGGACAGCATTTCTACTATCAATATTCCTATAGTTCTCTGATCTTGATTATAAGGACCAGGACGTATAACAATGATAAAGCATTTCCGAAAATCTAATATAAAAAAATCTGAGCTGTTTGCTTACTGTGTCTGTACTAACAATGATTTCTCTCTATATTATTATGTTGATGGAAGCAAAAATACAATCCTAGTTGGTGCACAGTAATTGTCGAGTAGACACTTCTCTAACCAGAAATTTAAATGAGAGTGACGTCAATATTTTTAAAGCAGCCTATGCTGTTGCAACAAAGAATAATGATGTTGATTAATGACTCATTCTCAAAGAAATTATCTCAAGGCTCAAGGTATTTGCGGGATTGATGGCATTTAAAATACTTGAAGTTGTGTGCTTAGATATGTATAAGTACGCAATTTATTTTATTTTTACACCTTTGCCTTTGTGATGACAAAACTTCTAAATGTGTACCTGCTTGAAAAAATACAAAAAAAAACTACACCATGTAGATATACAAACAAGCTATACTTATATGAAAATAAAAAAGCACTTATCTTAAAAAGGCGAAGATTACCTACACTATATGTTAAAAAATAAATGAACACAGAAACAAAGTGCTAAGCACCTAATTCCGCTAGATTGGGCCCAAAACTACGCCATCGGGGGAAAACGCATAAAGAACGATTGCCAAGAGAATACGAAACAGAATATCGAATATCCACGAATCAGATGATACAGAAAGTCGAAATAAGTTCAGCCACATCAAAATGTTGTATTACTGCAAGAACTGCAACTAAGCAAGGAAAATATCACCGTACAAGCATGTATGAAGAAGGGGTTTTTGATGTTAGGCTTCTTAGCAAATTGCGAACAATGGATTTTCTGCCACTCATCCTGTGCCAATAACCCTCAACTTCTAACGCATATATATAGATAATCGATGTACAATGAACATTACAGAGATGATAGAAAGTGGTATTTCGTCCGTAATAGTGCAATACAACGTAAATTGCTACCGTAATGGCTTTGCTAAAATCGTTTGCAGTTACCGCAGGAAATTAGTTCGGTATACAGAAATTGTACAGTATGAAATATACTTAGTAGCCTTGAATTAGTTAGAATTGTGACTAGATTTTGGTATTTGGTAGGAGAAACTACAGCTTTAATATGTTATCATGTGTGTTTCGTAGCAAGAAATGTAATGTACTAAGTTAACGTTCTTGCCATCTGCACTGACACGCGAAATGTACTAACTAATACGCAAGATACAGCATTTGAATTGCTACTTACACATCATCATCATCTGCCTAGCCTTTTCCCAACTATGTTGGGGTCGGCTTCCAGTCTAACCGGATGCAGCTGAATACCAACCTGCTGCTGCTTGAATTGCTACTTACTGTTCTGAATAAATCCGATATTGGAAACTTGTAATTACCAGCAAATGGTCCTACGAATTTCGCTTGCGTTGGGTCACCTTGACTTGATGAATGCATTATTGATTTGATGAATGCATTATTGTCGATAATGCACCTGTTGTTGTACTTTTATAACACAATGTGCAATTGCTGCCAACATATAGACATCCTGACTTGAATAAAGATTTCTTGGACGAACATGGATGACGGTTAAAGATGGAGACTGTCTAGTGGAATTGCAAGAGATCTATCCAGCTAACGTGAAAACAGAGGCGATGATGAAGGCAGCAAGATATATATAGAAAGAGATAGTTTAGCACAAAAGTCACAATACGCTTCCGGTAATTTTGGTACACTTGTACTTTTTCAAAAACACAACCAGATGAGCTCACAGGTATGTTATAGGTACCTTGGTAAATACAGGAATACCAACATTTGCGACATATCCCCTGCAAATGAATAACCAATCAATTTGCGCTTCACGCTAGCACCCTCGGGAGGACGGTAAGCTTTCTTGATTAATGTTGCGTGGGTTTCAAATGGAACTAGAACCTTTTAATATGTTTATGTGTTTGTGTATAAGAACTTTTAGGAAATTGAATCTGTGGTAATTAATCGTCATTAGATTGGATGGATGCCAGAAGAGCAAGACCAATCGTGCGTGCTTAGGGGTGGCTTATATATATATATATATAGCAAGGGACATCTACAGGCTGTTTTTTTTTTATTATTGTGATTCTCAAAAAAATACATTATTTTGCTATTTTTACAGTTTTACTCGCCAAACTTTCGAGTTTGATGGCGAGAAGCGCCTGTTACATGCACAATATAGTAAAAAACTAACCTTAAAAACTACCAACTACGCACTATTTCACTTAGGGATCAGTCACACCGGCACGGATAGATTGCGGACGAATGATGATTATAAATATTATCATGATGTTGATTCCTGAGGTGGCTTATTTTCATCGGGCATCATCAAATCTTCGAAAGACAGTTTGTAAAACGATATCTAATAGACTTAATTGACACACATTGAGAATGTGTGTCTAGATTCTAGTGGTAAAAGAAACACCTTTTGTACCCAAATTCGACAAACTCGTGAGAGAACAAACAACACACCGTTACTTCGAATGCAATTAATATTGAAAAAAAAAATTATAAAAAAACACGCTCTCACGGATATGATAAACGGAGCTAATTTTTAATTCGAGCTGCAGATTTATTTAATAGTCACAAACCGATTGTAAATTGGTTATGGTTATACAGACTCGTGAACTACCATTTGGTAGTATAGAGTCATAGAGATGTTGATTATTGTTTGCTTTTTTGTGACAATTAGAATAGGTATATCAGGGGCACAGGATGACACTGACGTATTCAATATTGAAGGTCGTGCAAAATGTGTTAAGAAATATGACCTTAAAGTCGAAGTTGAAACTACGACATGCCCGAATTCTTCGCTAATTTCCGTTTGACTAGGATTAAGTTTGTCTAAAGAAGTACTGAAAATCGTGCTTTAGATCAACTTTGTGGTGATGGTCCTATTGGTTATATTATTACTACCCTAAATTACGATTAGTGTGCACTGAGAGACAAAGGTAAACAGAACAGTTTAACAAGCGAAATTCTCTACTAAGTCTCAATATAATGCAGAAGCTTAACTAGAAACATGACCAAAGATTTACTCCCACATAAAATAAAATAAAGTGTAAAGTTAAGTGTAGAGTTTTGCATTTCACCTTTGAGAAATTCTTGCAACAAAGGAACGGAACCGATCTAGCATAAAGTTGGGACTTAAGCAGCTGAGATGCATAAGTATAAGGTATTACAGAGACGAGCACAGGTAATGAGAGCCTCGCATATGGGAACTTCAAAGACGGATACTAACAACTTTATATCTTGAAGAATTCCCTTGAGACGTTTGAAACGCATATTAAAATATCGTGTTTGTATAAATTTGTTTACGTCCAATCCAAGTTGGATCCCAAGTGGGAGCAGAGGCTTTAATGTAATGTTTTAAGCCCAAGAATATTGTAGGTAGGTACTAAAGTCTAATTTGAGCTTCTCAATTTCCGAGAAATTCATATTGTTAGTTAGTAAGCAACTACAAATTGTCTCGAAATATCTTTTACCAACAATAAACGTCTGTAAATATGCTTAATAAATAGAAACTATAGAAGACTATTTCTGTTCAAAGTTAATTGTCAACATAATTTCAAACATTTAATCAAAACTAATCTCGGAAAGCTTGAAAATTGTTGCGAAGTCACTGGAATATTATTGTGAACTGTTAGTTTAATATTGAATAGACGCGACCTAGTTGGATAATGTCAAACTAAGAAAAGGTGCTGTGAAAAGGGTTTTTAGAAGTTCAAGCAATTTATAGCTGTTTGAGTAAATGTCAGGCAATACAACATAGATTCTGGGGTCAGATTTAGATCCGCCAATACCTATAATGGATTGGAATCGTTTATTACTATAATTTTTTATAAAAAAAAACAGCAACTATATGGGGAAGGTTCTGACTGAAACGACGAAACCCCAAAGGTCTGCAATGTTTCTCAACCTGGCATTACAATACAATACCATTGGTTTGATTGAGAAATAATTAGAGCTTTATATACATTGTTGGAATATGACAAAGCTTCTAATGAATCACCAGAACTGGACGATAAGTACTAAATTACAAGATTTCTGCCACTGACACCGCGGAAACTTAGGATACAATGGGAATTCGCTTTAAAGCTCAAGTATCAGAAGCGTAATTATACACGAGAATAATGAGACGGTGAGAAAACCACGAACAATAGAAATTGCGATAGATTAGCCTTCAAAACCATTACGTTAAGGTTCAACTTTGATCGTGAATTCCGGGCCACTTCATTTTCAATTAAATCGTAAAAGCACTTGCAAGCCGGCTTAGAGATTCTGGCATATCATACATAACTGATGAATAAAATTATGCTAAACTGCACTAAAGACTGACGGTTTACTAGCGAGGGTAATAGAGTATAGAGTTACGATTATGCCTATTGAAGGTCCCTATTCAATCCGGAAATAATAGAATAGAAATTTACGTAGGAACATAAATATGAATGACGGTAGTACGAGTACTCTCCTCCACTCGAGCCTCTATTACAGGCGATTTATAAATACACGTTTCATTCAAAAACTTGAACAGAGCTCCAAATTACATTGAATGAATCGTCGATAATGACAGCCAATCGCAAGCTTATTCTTAATTCGAGAGTCACGCGTGGAAGAGAGCAACGCCCCTACACCTGCACTATCACGACCTGACATTCCTGAAGACAGGATCAACAGAAAAAGATGCCGATATAGGATCGCGAACTCTTTCCATTCGAAAACAGATTAATAGAATCGCGATGAAAATTACTACACAGACAGATAGACAAAAGTAAACACAGTACCTAATTCGAAACGGAAATCCTAAAAGTATCCCATCTTGACTCATTTCATGCTAATCACATTCACACTTTCGCTCTCAATTTGTATGAAAAAACTAAACACACCCAAACAGGTGCTCCACTTTCTTCACCAAATATTTGTGAGAAAAAAGGTGCGGATCTAAAAAAGGCTGTAAGCAAAACTTGATCGGAATCAAACGATCTGACGATCAAACACGTCGACGCCGACACAAATCCATTTAACCATATCCATATAAAAACATTTGCACTAGCACTCCCAAGACTGTTTCGAAAGAAGCCACGGACCGTGAACATTCCACCGGCCACTGAGCATAAGTAAACTGGCGCAGACAAAAACATGAACGCCATACTTTTGTCCGAGTAACAGGAATTTAAAACATGAGGGATTGCCGAGAAAGTTGGAATATTACGGTTGGAGAGTTCAGGATGAAAGTACCACTAAGTACCTATACAATCTAGGTAATGAAAATAATTAATTTAACCTCAAACTATCTAAGATCACAAACCTGCTAGGTTTAGAAGCTTTGGAGTCAGATATCGTTAAGCAATCTATTGTAGATATTAGGCTATTGCACTATTTAAATTATTTCAGGTTTATTGAAAACATTTAGTTACTTCCACTAAAGAACAATAAAGGCGCCTGTTCAGTCGTTGCCTATGTCAATAACCCTTTCGAAAACATCAGCAAAAAAACTGGGCTAAATTCCAACGAATTCTAAAGCAACTATCATCCAAACTAATTCCCAATGCACGTATAAGTTTCTTCAACAAAAACTATTCTTATCACTGACTTCCGAATGCGCAAAAGATTAATTTGCTAAGCAATGGTCACGAGCACATTGTCAAGAGCCGTGTTCCGAAGGCGATGACACTTGTAAAAAGAGGTTTTATTGATCGATTTTACGAAGTAAGTAGTCCGTGCGTGCGGGCAGCTGCTCTGGCGCATGCTTCTAATCCCTCTCTTCGTTCACGCCGACACCGTTAACGGCCGGCACGGAGGTTCCGTAGCAAAATGGCCACAATGATTCCGTAATTAATACTATTCAGAGCACGCCAGTCTTCCAAGACGGCTTTGTTTTCAATTCGGCATGCTACGCTATCGTAAATCGTTTAGCGCATCACAGAAATTATTCAAAGGGTTAATGGGCAGGTGAGACTGAACGCTGTACAGGTTTTTCATCGTTTCAAATGGTTCGGAATGTTTATTTTGTAGAATAACAATTCGTATTAACAGTGAGAAGTATAAAACTGTACGAGGTTCTTGAATAAATTATAATACCTCTGGAAAAACCTGCAAATTATAAAAGCGATGGGAATATAGAACAAAGACTAATCATACTTAATATTTTAGCTACCATCTCTAGTTTTACACATCATAGAAAAAACAGAGCTCAATCAAGACAAATGTTTTAAAATTTTGATCTTTTATTTCAATTACTAATTAAAACTCGCGTCGAGTCTATAGACATTGTACATATTTCAACAGTTTCATATTTATGGCCCACTCCCTCTCATAGAGAGGAGGCCTGTGTCCCAGCAGTGGGAACATTATAGGCTGATTATGCTATAGGTACCCGTATTGTGTGAAGAGGGTACTGTTGAGACCAGCATAAATAATGAGGTAACAAACCACTTCAGATGACAATGACGGTTATATTTTATAACAAACACACTCAACCCTTTTAAGTACAATAACAGCGGAAGTAGCACCATCGAGAGCTACCGGGCACATCCAAAGGCATGATTTATGACGGTGCTATATTTGTTTGAACCTAAAGGGAATTTCCTCGAAGCGGGCCAAATTGTGGTTACGGAACACACTTATTCTTCACTCATTCTTCTCTCAGACTCCTTCGCATTAGCGGAACGTCACTCGAGACTTCTGATAATGCTCAAATATATTAAAAATCGTGCGTACCGTATTTTTCTGTGCAGTTTCAATTAAAATGTACGTCAAAAGCATTCATTAGTATTAGAATATAATTGGTCATCTATCTTAGACGAAATTACACTTAATTTTAAACAGACGCACAAAAAATTCATGACTTTTTGCTCTTAGCTTTTATAATATGTTTGAGACGGAGGATAACTAAATATCTGCCTAGGCACAGAAAATATAAATGTACAGAGGCGAATAAGTAGGTAGAGATCGTCAATCTCTTGACGAGATCATAAACATTGAATTTGTTGCGAGATTGTTTATACATTTTATAATAGGAAGTGCAGAAGACTTATACATTCCCGTCCATCTTCAATCCCAGTGGGTGTCAGTCACAACATCAGTTATTTTTTATTATCTTAAGGCAGTTACTTTTTATTTTTCTGAATCGATGACTGGTTTTTATTTGAGTCATGCGGATATTCATCTTTATCGGCCACGAGGCTTTATACCCTTTCTTTTTTTGTTCGCATAACTAATGCAAATGCCGAATGCTCATCCCACGTCGATGATAGTTTCATAATTCAATGCTCTCCGCAATTTGTATTTGATACTAAAGTTGGAGCTCAACAATTAATTAGACGAGATGAATATTTCGAAAACTTGATCGTGAATCTCATCTTTCCAGTAGTTAATGAAGTAGCTTGTCTTCGGCAGGTGATTGCCTCAACAGTTCATAATTAGAAATTTTCTTAAGAAATTCAGCCTAATTAACTTTCACATCCGGGGCATCATTAAAGGTTTCATCTTATCCAAAATTAATACGACCAAAATATATACTATACCAGAGATTAAAAATTTGCTATAGTTATGTCATGTTTGTTAATACTATACTTAGCTGATATTAAAAATTCAAGTAGGTATTGAAAATCTATTGCGTGGAGCAGTTACATCATTTTCTTCTTCTGTCGAGTCTATGTATCTGTTTGTATCAAGATAATATTAATATTTTAGTTCTAACAAAGCGGCTTTTACCTTGAATGGTGAGAATTTTCCAATCACGCGGAAGATAGTAATTAATTACCGTGTGTGAAGCATAGAAATTGATATCGTTAATGGATTTCGCCGTGAAAAACATGTATCGTTAGAAATCTTGAGATCGCTGTGCTGTTGATAATCTGTTCATTTGTTACTGTTATTATTCACACTATTGCATACAGTGGTTTGAGATGACACGCTTTCTATTGCTTGCAGTGTATTCTAGATTCATAGTTCTTCGACCGTAATGAGACGAAAGCGTCTAAGCTAAAGTCTATTTTTCACAAACTTCTATTGTCCTATTTTTTATTGAAAATGTTGAGGTTGACGACCCGGGATTTGAAAATAATAATGGTAGCCTATCAGGGACATTTCATACGAATTTGATTAACCCCTTGAATAACAATAACCGAAATAAGGGCCCTGATTTTTAAGATTCCCAAAATAAATTAAAAACAACACAATTATGGAGGCAACACGATACTCTTATCTTACGCAACTTAATTTAAATCTTACTTCGTTACCTTAAATCTGATTTTCCGTTAACAACGAAATTTTAACCGTTGCAGCACATTGCAAGGGAAACGATCCATTCATTGTAACTCTTGTACAGCTTCAAAGTAAGCTTCAGAGTAATTTCAACTTTAAACTTCGTGGAATAAGATATCAGTTCTACTGTTGTTTTGTAGAGCAGTAACGTCTTTGTTCAAAGAGTCTCGTACGGGAACGGACGTTGAAAAAAAAAGGGGCACGACGCCGACGGGAACACACCTGTCTGTGGTGTTGCCAGTTTTTGATGAGAACCAGTGAATGGCGACTATAGGTACAATGGCAGCGGATTTTTTAATTTGGATAAGTTTTTTGAGTATCGCCCTCATTCACCTCTTTTTGACAGATTATTAAGCGGTTTTGCGGTGCGATCCTACTAGCTAATAAGTCCGTAGTTTTATTCGTCTTAAGACTTACTTACCAAATTAGATACTTATCAGAATTAATTTTGTTCGGCTTGTTGGCACGGCAACCTTTTATAGAAATAGGCTGAGAAATGAGTCAAGCAATGCCTATTAAGGGGATTATAGTTTTCGCTCCAAAATTAAGACAATGCTAAACAAGAGCTAGTTTCTTACATTTAAGGTTGTGTCTACGCAATACCTGGAAGACATCAAACTATTTCGCAAGATGACATAACTTTAACAGCTGCATTGCAATAAATCTGCAGCCAAACAAGAAACAGACGGTTTAGTAGAAATGCCACACATAACATAACCCGTCTTGTTCCCAACATAATGTTAGATCATAACTTGTCCAGTGACAGATCAGTCAACAAACTCCTGCGCACCATTCATTCGCCCACGGCCGCGTTCCTAACTCGAAATGTGATTTAATACTTTTTGGATTTATAAATTATGGATTTTAAGAGCTCAGTGAGCGCTATTAGTTTTATAGTCCTTTAACATGGTTAGTATATAATTTGGTAAGTTATATTTGAAACAAGGGAACTTGGTCATTTTATACCGATAGGTACATATCCAAATATCCAAAACGGTTAGTACTTAACATCTCGGTACGAAACGCTCCTATCATTTAGGCATTGTTAAATAATGGGGTCCTATTTAACATGGTTAGTATATAATTTTTGTAAGTTATATTTGAAACAAGGGAACTTTGTCATTTTCATACCGATACATATCCAAAACGGTTATTAACATCTCGGTACGAAACGCTCGTATCATTTATGCATTGTTAAATAATGGGGCATACTGACATACCTACATCCTGCCGATGGAATTAACAGTTCGCCTAGACAAAAATAATAATCTGCTTGCAGAAACTTTTTAAACAATACAAAGCAAATAAACGCACGGACAATGCAGACAAAGCGGCAATTAAGACAAGTCTAGCAGACTGAAATCTAAATAAAAATCTAATAAGCATGGACCAACAACCTATTTCTAGTTACCGTGAGAATGAGAAGCACCTACTTATAATGAATTACAATGTCATTCTTGCACAATCTACAGAATCTAAATACATGCGTACGCGACCTTTTCCAAGGACATGCAACTGCGGTCAGTGTCCTTCAAAACGCACCTTGATCCGATATCCGGTGTATAAATCAAATAATATGACCCACTAATCAAAAAGTAGTAACAAACTGACAAAGAAAAAAAGATTTCATCATACATAGATGAACCCTATTGTTTTTTTATCAGTCATGCATAATCAAAATATGATGAAACAATACAAATCGGTATTGAACAATCGAGTGTCCTAATCACGTACATATGTCGAGATCATGTTTGGGTACACCTTGATGATCGAGAAGCGATGTATTAACATAAGTATGGTGTATTTACATAATTTAAACGATGTGTTTATAAAAGGATAGCATATTGGTTAAATTAATAGTGTGCTTGAAAAGTCATGTTTGTGATATTTTGATCGTCAAATATTTGATGATTGCCTCCTAAGAGTACCTAGTATAGCTACTGTCTCTGTTGGCATTGTAAGATAATATATATTATAAGATCCATACACAGTACTTACAATACACGTTGTAAAACGCACCCAAACCAAGATTGAATATAACTTACAAGATTCTCATTTACTTCCAAGTTCAATTAATACCTACCTACCTGACAAAAATTTATCCAGAAAACCAACCTTAATACTGGCTACCATATTCCGAATACACCTCCTGATATAATTTTATTTGCATAAGGCTTACCTTAGGAGAGAAGGAAAAAATCTATAATCAGTTTTCTGCCTTAGTACGAGTTTAGGATTACCTACGACTTGCCTTGAATATGAATTTGATATAGTACACAATCAGGTTTACGTAGGAGATCAAGTTACTGAATAACTTATTAAAGGATTTCGGCTGGAACGGGTTTTGTGTTCAGTGAAATATTGTTTGAGTCTGGATTACACAAATGAGGCGTTTCTTAAAAACGACTAAAGTGATCGAGGTTGCTCTGTGAATTTGATTAATTTCCAAAAAATACGAAAGATGTAGGTACACAATACGTTCTGATCAAAACATGATACATAATTTTTGCCGTAAACCGATATATTATATCGGTTTACGACAAAAATATGAAATATTTAATACAAAATTGCGTTGCGTCCACTAGACCCCAAAAATCAATCAATCTAGTAGCATCTATTGACTAAATTGAACCGATCAAAACTAAAGCGTACCTTCAATATATTGTAATAGGACCATCCATCATCTATAAAGAAAGATTACACATTTCATTACAAAGTACAAAATCTATAAAAAAGACTGTTCGGACAATTTGAGGCTGTCTTTTTATGCTGTCAGTTGGAAGCCGGTGTACGAGTCCATCATTAAATGAAATCTCGGTAATCATTCATCATCAACGGTGATTTGACCAGCGGTTAACCCGCCAGAGGCTGAGCTCCCAAGGTAGTCATTGAGAGTAAAAAAAGAGCTTCAAATTCTGATGCCTTTAATAACGAGGCCTGTTTTGTTTGAATATTGATGTCATAAGTTTGTTTCAATAAGTTCTGAAGTTGAAATGTGTTTCGTTGCTAAGTAGGCTTTGGGTATCGACTAAAATATGGCTGTGATAAAAGTTTTTTAATATATTCATAAATTGAATTTCGGTTGCCCTTTTTTAAGTAAAGTTGAAGTGCTTCACATTGTCAAAAGGAAACCTAGCAAAAAAGAGGAAGCAACACCGGTAACTATTCACACTTCTTTTGCTTCCTGCGTTTTGGGAGCTCATGCACACTTCCGATTTTAAATTTCGACAGCACACTCCAAAACTCCAAACCATTCACCTTAATTCTTTCAATCCACCGCTTTAAAACGAAAATAAGCACCGAGGCTCAATTTACGCGGTCATCCGTCCCATCATGACCTATGCTTGCGTAGTCTTCGCACACGCCAAGCCGCGATTTCTGCATAAAATGCAAACCCTCCAGAACCGTTTCCTCCGAAAGGTCACGGGAGCCCCCTTCTATGTCCGAAATGTGAATCTGCATCTAGATCTCAGACTCCCCACCATCCAGCAGTTCATGAAACGCCTTTCCAAGCGCTTCTTTGACTCTGCCATAAAGCACCCCAATCCCCTGATTGCGGCGGCCTCCCGATACACTCCCTCCCGCATAAGTAGGATTCGCCGACCAAGGCATACCCTCACCATCCCCGACGACGCCACTACCCTCCTCCAGGAGAGCAGTAAGGCCACGAGTACTCTCAGTCGACAACACAAAAACAAGCTCAGACATCCGTCCTTCCGTCCTCGCCGCCGAGGCCCGTCGCGACGCCCCGCACCATCACCGTGCCCCCCCCGACCCTTGCTCGAGCCAGCCCGCGCAGCTGAGCCTGTAGTTTTAAATTCGCCCCTAAACACCAATAATAATACCGATCCAGCCTGTCCCTTGCTGTCCTCTTCCAGCGACGCCCTGAGCCGAGGTCCGAACCCCGCAGGGGGTTACCCTTAGCGCTGTCGCTTAGTTTTTAAGTTATTGTATGCCCTGGCTGGAGGCCTTAATTCGAGGCATCCACAGGAAAGTCCGGTTAAGCAGTAGCCATCCTCATAAAGGATGAACTGCGAGATGCAATAAAAAAAAAAAAAAAAAAAAAAAAAAGAGGCTCAATTTACATAACAAATCGCCTCATTATTATGAAAATCTTACTCTTCTCTTAATATTTCTTCAAACAATTTTCGGCACGCAAACACCTTAGGTACATAAAACGAAAAAAGAAACGCGTAAACGGTAGCTGATATTAGCATGTATAGCCTTTTTGTTTTCTCTAAAACACTTGAACATTTATGTAAAGGATATCCGTTGAAGACTCCACAAGGGGTCATTACGTGTAAGCAATCCATATTTTTTGTTCAATTCTTTTTGAACATAAAGCCGTTTACACGATCTTAAAATTATCAGGTGTGTCGAAAAAAGAAACCGTTGGATATACGGATGCAGAAAATTATAGTTCGATACGTTTAATATTCATTTCAATGAAAATTTAAGTCTGACTAAAGAATGAAACGGTTACGCAGTGTCAATGACGCAAAATGTAACGGTCATTTGTAGACTACAAAAATTATTTTATTTTGTCATTGATGTTTGCAGACACATTCTGTTGAACCCTGAAAATGTTTGACATCCCAAAATCTTATTCCGGAATGTGTCAGTGATGAATTAGGCTAATATTTTTGTGTATGCTAAAGAAAATGAGAATTTCGTAGTCTATTGCCCTTGCGTGGTAAATCGATGTCAATCTAGATGGTGGTACCAGTTCTCAGGGAATTACGCACGTTTAAAATATTACTAACGATTGGGTTTCGATGCGAATCCCTTCTTTTCACAGGTGATAAATATAATTCTAAAGTAAGTATGTGCATATGTTTGAGAAAACGTGCTAAAACCTAGGTTCGAACTTAGGGTGATTAATAGATTCTCTGATTTCACACTAATAGCAGTTTGTAGGTACACGTCTTGCAATGTAACGGGGTCACACATGCTGATTATTGTTCGGTTTTGTAATGAATCAACAGTTCACTAAGGTATCGAAAACACTGGAGTAGACGAAAACAACAACAGTAATGATTACATTAAAACTCCAAGTTGTTATGATCGATTTGTAAGAGAAAATAAGTTTGCGAATAACAGAATCATTTTCCGATCCATTTAACGTTTCGTGACACAAACAAGTTCAAGGCCTCACATTATCTAAGAAGAAAGTTTAATTTATTCGTTTATTTCATGAAAATAAATACTTACACCAAACCATGCCGGGTAGTACACTGGTAGCAACAGACCCAACAAACAAAGAGTCCAAATTAGTTTCTTTCAAGTTCAGTAAGTAAAGTGATTCAGAGGCGACCACTCATAAAGATAAAAAACCTGTTAATCAGTGACTTCCTCGGAAAAAGATTAAACACGAACGAAACAAGTAGGTAATTGGTTCGAATAATTCCGAAACTGGATACATTAAAGAAACAAGATTCTTAGCTGTCAACGACTTCTGACTTTAAATCAATGTAAGTAATATTTCCATGGCTTTATGGGAACTATTAAGCTACAGAATGTAACAAGTGCTTATCTTAACTTGCGAGCGGTTTTTCAGAGATGGGAAATTGGTCGTTTAATGTCCAAAGATGATGCCTCAGATAAACTAAAATAACAATAAGTACACAGGGTGGCAATGGTGCCGATTTATTTACAAACTAAATTTAAGTGCAGTACATCATTTCTTTCTATTTCATTAAAAAAAAGGAGGACAGAAGATTAATTTTAGTTTAGTCCTGTCAAATCAGCAGGATCTTTTTCCACAATTGAAAGCCTGCCAAAGTTCATGCGAAATCCTTTAATCTCAGTTTATTGGGACAAGCCATCGGCAGCTTCATCCTAATCAAATATTTTGTTCACGATACCCAATTAGGACTTCGCAAAATCCATGTCCCTTATCGTGTTTCTTACTATCCTCTTATTCTGTCCCTTGTCATCGTGTAAAAACTCCATCAATTAATGTTGTAACTCTATCCCTTGAATTAAAAATATTAACGGCACAATTTACTAACAACTTTACATCCCATATTCACACGCTTCATCATCTAGCATCATCAATATCACTTCACACTTTTGTCAACGGTTAATTAGAGTAATTACAACAATCCATACAATCTAATAGAGGGGCAAATGTTTAAGATAAGTCAAGTTCATGACATGTCTCAACAAGTCACGACATGTTACAGACAAGATGTTATGAAATAAACATGTGTATGAGTCACTGACAGTAATGAAGGCACATTAGAACTACATTTATGAATTGCGTTCGAAGTTCTCGACGAGTGATGTATGGCCAAGTCAGCAGATGCTTACCGTGCTAAAATGTAAATGCCGAGAAGTGAATGAATGAAGTGACTGTCTTTATTAAAATAACTGAATCGTCTGTGATTCCCGACACATTAGGTATCTCAAAAAACTACTTCTCATCAAACGATCGCCTATTGAAACCGTTTGCAAGGTTTTCACGATTTTATTTATTTATCTCTCTCTCTAGTATTCCAATCTTGAGGATAATCAGCCTATAATGTTCCCACTGCTGGGACACAGGCCTCCTCTCGGTGAGAGGGAGTGGGCCGTTATTCACCACGCGGGCCCAGATCGGGTTTGTAGGTAGATGTCACATGTCGGACATGCCGGTTTCCTCATGACGTTTTCCTTCACCGTTTTGAGAGCAGTGGTGATGAAATAATTTACATAAAGTAAAGTACCTGTCTGGGGTTGAACCCACGACTGGGCCACCCCTTCTCCCAATCTTGAGCATTAACAAAGAATTTTTCGAACATGTCATCGTAATTTTGGTCGAACCTTGGCGGCCAAAGACACTTTCGAATAGAAAAGCTTGTTCTTTCTTTTAATCATTTTAAAAAATTTACCAGATAGGCCACAATTTTTTTTTACCAGATAAGCCAGACATAAAATAATGTTGTCAATGAATGCAGTTTACAATAAAAACGTGTTGGAATTTCGACTTAAACTTTGCAATAAGCGGTGACAGGTTATTAAGTCGACACCGACACCTACCTTAATGATCAGTTTCCTCAATAAACTCTTTAAAGATGCCGAAATGATAGTCCATGGGTATACTTACTCCATTATTTATACTTCCTCAGGAAATAATTAAGAATATTTTGAAACAAATCTCACCGGATTTTAATCCTAAGAGATTTATCTCCCGTAAAGTAATTAGAAAACTCTCCTTTTACTTTAATGTCTACCCAAAGATTATAAGAATACTGAGTAGTTAATTACAATTACAAAATCTAAGAACAGTTTGAGGAACTTTTCAGATTCTAAATTACGGCCATATTTTAGCATGAAGATGAGGATTATAGCGAGACTAAAAAAAAAACAAATGAATCTAAAGTGAATGGTAGGCAACAAAAACAAAGGATAAAAACAAAAAGCTATTAGCGAAATATTAAAAATAAAAAGCTGTATAAACCTCATTATAAGAACAGCATTTCATTTTCGAACCCTAATTACAAAAACTGATGTGCTGGCCAGAAAAACCTGAGCACACGTACCAGTTACCTACGTCCTACGTCCTACGTAATATTAGGAGCTCGTGTCAGCGTTTACTGAAATAAGTACCCGAGGTCTCGAAACGTTCAAAGGACTCTCTAAACCCCTCATCTGACATAAACGTCTGGTTTTTTCAAGCTTCCAATTTAGGGGGCTACACTTAACGGAGGGAGAACGCTTGCAATTTCACCGTTTTGACCTCGTCTGGTCTGGTACGGTATTAACTTTATAATTTATGTGCATGATACCTATAGGTATTTTGTTCACTGATTCTCAGTCGGAGTTAAATACAAAACTCGGAAGTGTCTAGGAGGAAACGTGCCAATGCCTTATAGGGACTATAAAGGGAGAACAGGACTTCTATTACCATTTTTGTTATTTAGGTATTGAAAATTGGTTTTTTAAGTCAAGACTCCGAGATCAGACAAAATTAATAAAGGCAGAGGATTAAGAATTAACTGTGGAGTTAGTGCTTTTGAACTAATTTGGCAAATGCCTGTCAATATTTAAGAGTGTATAAATAACGATGGCTTAAACGTCGGATGCATTGTGGGCTAAGACCACCACTACATGAGTCATTGGAAAACGTCCAACGGTATCGCGGTAGACCTAGACATAGATGGCGGGGCTTGCTTACGCCTATAGGCGGAATTGGCGATCGAGTTGAGTTCGAGGGTTACGGAAAGATCGTAAGTTCCCGCGACCCCCGGCGTAACGTAGGTGTAAGGTGGAACACTGCGGTGGTTTTTAATCAGCAAGCCTGACAGACCACGCCGCCGCCCGTCCCAGGGCGCCAGGCAGGGGCAGGGGGCTTATTTATTTTTTATTTATTAGTTTACGTGGGAACAGTTTAACCTCATAATATTCCCAGTTCGGACGTTTCTCACGATATCTATAGAAAATAGTTACTAATAAATCCGTATCTGAAAGCGTACAAACAATAAGTAGGTACCTACATATTGTTTTATAAGCTTTTCGTAAGTTTCGCTATAAAAGTAATGAGTAGGTAGATACTCATCACTTTTATAGCGAAACTTAATAAAAAGATACCTTTCAGGTAGTTTTCATTGCTATGTTTTATAGCCACTGCTTTTGTCTTAAGATAGTTAGGTAGGTACTTGAAAATACAATAAAACTGAAATGTTTTATAGTGAAAGCTGTACGTTGTAACTATTTCTTTTTATGTTAGGTATGTGTGTGGAATTTGTAATAGAAACGTTTAAAAGGCTGAAGAATTTGAGTCTCCGAAGTTTAAAGGATACTTTTTGAATTATTTCGACCATCTAATTTAAAATGACAATTTGAAGTTTGAAGGAAATGTTTTTTGACTACTGTAAGC
Source organism: Gortyna flavago (assembly GCA_963669345.1). Lineage (NCBI taxonomy): Eukaryota > Metazoa > Arthropoda > Insecta > Lepidoptera > Noctuidae > Gortyna > Gortyna flavago. Next base: position 6,232,512 of record OY770144.1, read on the forward strand.
TACTAAATTAAGCCGCTCAACAGTTTTTAGTGCATGAGAGACTTACAAAGCACCTACGCATTCTTAATTTCAAGCTTCCACAAATTAAGATTACAAGATCATTGCAAAATGAACATAGAATAAAAAAGAATACGTACGTGAACACTATTCAACGTCAAGCTCATTCAAAATTCCGGTGTCCTCCAAACATTCTCAAAACAGGTCGCTCCAAACTCCAAGTCCATTCATAACTTTGGGCGTAGTAAAAGGGTCAGTCGCAGTACAAACCTCATCCTTGTTATCATTTAGCACCTCGCCACTCCCACGTTACCAAATATGTATGGGAAATACAATGTTTGATCTACTTCGTGTTTCACATGCCATGTGTTACAGAATTATAACTGCTAGTATAATATTATCATACAGAACAGCTACTGATATAGATTATTGGGACGTTAAAACCAGAGATAGATAGGTTTTTCTACCTTCAGTATGCCAAAACTGGTGATAGATTCATAACTTTAATAAAACAAAAACTTAATACGTAGGTTAGGTAAGCGATTCGTTCTCGAGGCTGCTACTCTCTAAGTCCGTCAACGAAAATACGAGCCCGTCCGAAAGTAGTTGACGTGACCCTACTCCCGAATAATTAGCTTTTTCGGACAAATAAAAAATCGCGGGAGTAGGGACAACTCTCTTATTTGGAGAAACATCGACGTAAATGTATTTTTGAAATATGCCAAAGAACGTAGTTGGATTTCAACTCTCGGCGCTAAGCGCGTTCAAATGCCAGTGCGCGAAAAAAAATCGCCGCGGGAAAAACGCGCCCGTGCGTACCGGCTTGTAACTACGGCCGAATGTACGGATTTCGTGCTAAGGGAGTAGACATCGATGGATCGAAGTGATCGATCAAAAAACAAGTTTTACGGAACGTTCAAAATCCACTAAGCTATCGTTTTGAACGTAGGACAATTACTCCATTAACGCACACAACAACAAAACACAGACAAACACAGACAATGCGGGCTTTGACATATTTACCCGACTGCGTTTATGTATTGTAACCGAATCAAGTATGTAAATAACAAACTACTGAATCCGAAAGTGTCAAAGAATCCAAGGACAAAGAAATGACAAACTTTTGGAAGATTTGGAACACAATAGAACAGCTGTTTCTATTTTTAGTTAATGGCTCGTTCTTCAAACAAAACTTAGCCGGGTACGCACGAGCGATTTTTTAACGCAACGGTTTTTTATGGCGCACTAGACTTTCAACTCTCGGTGCAGAGCCTTGACAGATGTTGAGATGACGACTAATAGAGACGTATGGAAGAAAAATACATGTTGCGCCGACCCCAAATAAATTGGGTCATGGGCAGGAAAATTACGATAGTCGTGTTGAGCCTAGCATTTAGAATCCAACAGAGTAGATCCCAGCGCGTCTAAAAAACACTGCTGGATTTGCAACTCTCGGCGCTAAGGAGTACATTGAATATACAGTGCGCGACAAAAAATCGCCCGTTGATACGAGGGCTTATGGGTAAAAGAGCGTTAAAACTCACTTCGTTCAATATTCATGTCAATTTATTATTAGATTAGTTAGTTATGTGAGACGATAAAAATGAATATGGAAATAATATCATTAGCATTCCATGCTCATTGTTATGGTCCTTGGAAAATGGCGCTTAACATAATTTTAATTTATAATTACTTAAGTACCTTTTAGATGACCATGTGAGATGCATTCAAATTCTTGTAACTTATTTTTACATATTTTTACATAAGTATTGAATCGAAAAACGTCCAAAAAAAAAACCGGCCAAGTGCGAGTTGTTGTACGGGAGCCCCCCCATATATACTTATTTTATTCTGTTTTTAGTATTTGTTGTTATAATGGCAACAGAAATACACATTCTGTGAAAATTTCAACTGTCTAACTATCACGGTTCATAAGATATAGCCTGGTGACAGACGGACAGACGGACAGTGGAGACTTAGTAATAAGGTCCCGTTTTTACTCCTTGGATACGGAACCCAAAAAATTTATACCTAGCCTACTCTACTGCTTATCTCCAAAAAAGGAAGCGTCTTAAAAATAATTATCATGTGTCAGTATAACAATTTCTGCTTTATTAAAATATTTTTTACAAAGTCCGCCAGACAAAGCAAATCAATTCATTAGGGTAACCATATTTAATAACCATAAAAACAGAAGACCGTTGCGACTATAAACCGAATACTGTCCAAATATGGTCGTATCAATAAAAAAAACCACTTAATTTTGATAGGTATGATGACTCAAGCTAATAAAATTAATGTATCCGACCGACCTACTAGCTAAATACTAGACGGACCAAGCTGTAATCACATGAAACGATTTTAAACCTTACGCAGATGACTTTAAAAGTTGATTTTGTTTTGTAAGTATTCAGTTATTTTAAGAACTTTTAAATTACAATTTAGTTAGTTTTAACAGCGGAAACGGTACTGTCGGAAGGCAACCCTTGCGCTCGGGCAGCTGACCGCTACGCTGGGGTTAATTTAAAAATAAACCTGTTTATATCTTTTTTTAAGCCGTATTTAGTGACTGTGGAGTAGGTTTACATTTTTTGTTTAAAAAAAGTTAAATAAGGAAGTTGATGTATGTGTAACCTGAGCCCTGAACATTATAAATTCGATGTATTTTTAAGGCACAAACGCTGCATGTAGGTCTTCGCGATTGTATTGCATGGTTGGGTAGGCAGATATTTTAAAAACCGATAAGACAATCAACATGATTAATAGATATTATTCTAAGTCACTGAAGTGAGACGATACAAAAGTAATTATACTTATTAATCTCCTATAACATCACTGCAAAACAAGTTAACATAACCAAAATTATTACTTTTCGATTTTATTTCGCGCATTGTATTTTCAACGCACTTCTTACCGCATCGAGAGTTGAAAATCCAGTGCGCAATGAAATCCCGCCGTGATATTTTACACGTCCGTGCAAATGTGGGCTTATACCTATAACATAAAGTCCCAAGTCCAATAATAATTACGACTAAATTGCATCTAATATTTTTTGCCACCAAAGTAATAACCACTATAGCTACGTAAGCCAGCAGAACACCGGGGCAGCGGGATTGTCCGGGGCAGCGGGATTGTCCGAAAGGGTTACCGCTGCCCCGGAACATAAAGGGCTAAGGAAGGAACACGGATGGGTTTTAGTCAGTAAGAGTCTGACACTCCCTTCCGCTCCACCCAGAGCGGGAGGTGTCATTGGATGATTTCCCATCCTTAAAAAAAAAAAAAAAAAGCCAGCAGAACACACCGAATAATCCAGGTCTTATACTTTCGCCCTTAGCGTCCAATATAATAATATCTTCAGGTGCTTCGGGGATGTTCGCGGTGTTTCGCACTGATGGCTTCGATGCCACCATTCGTAAAAGGACGGTATCCCTGATCTGCAGAATGCGTGGCAGCCGCAACGTAATCTTGAAGACTGTGACTGACAGGGTGTCATCTCCGCTGTGGAGGTCCCTTATTAAACCACTCATTTCATTATAATTTTGATTCTTATTTTTCATTTTTATTTTAATCTACAATTTAATTTTTAATTTTATTTTCGTTTATTTAATATTGTTATTTATAATGTAATGTACCTACCTATGGATCCTTGATAGATATCTGAATCTTAAATTATTTTATTTTAATTACGTACTCAGATATGAATAAAATATCTTCCCGTTCAGTTCAGTTATTGAAAAATCCTAATATTCGACAGCCGTTCTTCTAAGAAATAAAATTTATGGGTTCGAAGTCGAACAGGGACAACGCCCATTCGTAATTGGTTCACAGATCAATGATCATAATGCATTTGTAAGTTCTTAGTGCCTACATTTAATATTTATGTTCTCATCGCTTCCTGTAGATGTCGTAACAGCAGAATCTACAATTTTATTTAGAGGAGCAGCATCTACTTGTATGGAAGATAACTGTAAGTATCATAAATTCATAATCTTAGGAAAAGAACTCAAACTTTCGCAGAATTCAGTTTTTTATATTGTAAGTAAGACGAAGTATAGAGCTATAAGAGTAGTGGAAGACCAAAGAAACGATGGATAGACTCCGTATCGATCTGTTGATCATAGACTTCTGGATGAGGACATTTCCAGGCGATAAAATGAGAAGACACCTCCAGGTTATTGATTGTGAAATGAACGATAATATACAGTAAATCATGTGTTTATCAAATTTATGTTGTATAGGTCAACCGAAGAACTCCGATGCGGCACTCGATAAGGACTGTCCACTTAAAAGTTTCAAAAATAGATTATGGTATGCCAGCTGTATGCAGTACCAATATATTACTTGAAATCATAAGGCCAATTCTCGTAATTTAAAACGTTCAAAATCTAGTCGCAGTCTCAACTCAGCGACAAACAAATGTCAAAAACTTGTCAAAATGTAGGGAAATTAGAGGTATTTTTGACAGATTGAGACTGAGATCAGACTGTGAATGTTCTTAAAGTTACGAGAATTGCCCCTCAGTTGGTTTGTAAAAATCGCATCAATTATACATATAATATAATATCCTTGGACATTTCACACAACGCCATATAGTCCCAAGCTAAGCAACTTATTGCTTGTGTTATGGTAACGAGATGGCTGATAAACTATTTATATACTTTTTTTTTTGTAAATACATACATATTATAGATAAAACACCCAGACCCGGAACAAATACTTGTAGGTCGTACAAATATTTGTTCCGTGCGGGAATTGAACCCGCGACATTCTGCGCAGCAGTCAATCGCTCAACCACTGCGCCAACCGTATCGTCAACGTCAAATTATGATATCTCCCGCCGCATATTTTAATGATTACGAATAAAATATGATCAATTAGCACAACTCTTTCACATACTGCCAATAAATAACCAAGGAACTAAGGACCGTCGCAGACGATACAAATGACATACATACGATACGACTTACAAACTATACGAGAATGTTTTCTGTTTGTACTCGAGTTCTTTGATCCGCCGTCTTACAGCGGAAATACGTTTTAGTAAGTACAAAATGAAAACAGTACGATTCGGGTCTTTATGTTATGCGAATACTTGGTTGTTTAATAAGATGTCTGTTCTTGTAATATTTTGTAGTTGTTTAAGGACTTACGTTTATACAGAGTTGTTTTAGAAAAAAATGAGTAAATGATCTTCATGTCCTCTCTTTTCCCACCAACTGTTTCTGTTTTAAAGAACAGCACTCACACTTTCAAACACAATCTGAATCATTTTGAAGGATATTGCTAAGGGGGCATCCATTAATTACGTGAGGCGTTTAGGGGGGGGAGGAGATAAGGCGATTCTCACCCAATCTCACGTGGTAGAGAGGAGGGGGGTCCTGGCAAGACGTAATTTTTTTTTCCGCGCTCACAAAAAATGTAATCATCTAAACAAGAGAATTTAAAATGAATAGTGAATATTGTATTTATCAATGACTACAACGCAAGTAGAACGTAATTTCTGACGATATTGCTGTCCATAGTCCAGCTAGAGCATACCCACTTTACAACAAGAAATTCCAAACTTTTTTTACGTACGATAATATATCATATATCATGCCCAAATCGCCAACTACTTATCTCTAGGCCGTTAACACGTAAATTTTCCGCATACAATAAAAACAAATGCCTACTGAGTCACGACTCACGTTTCGTTAGGTATGCAATGAAAACTAAAAATACTGCGAGTTGAGAGTCGCAGGGTCGAGGCCGAGACTCGAGTCAACGCCACTACGCTATAAACACCAGCTTGACCCGCGAAGTTGGGATTAGTCCGGCCGGAAGGAAGGTAGGTTCTGTCCTATATTAGGCCTCCATTTGTACTGTATTAGGTAGGTAATTTTCTTGAGTTGTATAATTATGAGGATGCTGGGGAACACCGATGCATACCAACTGATCTTGGACGTTAAGCCGCACTCTAGATAATTTACCAAACTAGAAGTTCGGTCATACTTATATGTATAGATTGACGCCTTCCCATAGGGGTAGGCCGAAACTACAAAACTACTAATACATTTTTAGTTCATTGTAATTTATATTAATAAGGATAGCCAAGCCATGTGACACTAATAACACACAGCCTCTATTTTTATCCCATTTAACCATCGTCGATTTAATTTTTTAAGGAAAAACGTGAGTGTTTTTGAACAAATAAGTAATACCTGCTTTTTGTAAGTTAAATTTAAATTAATCTGAAAAACAGTTCTCACGTCCTAGCACTGGTCATAAAATAAAATGTATTCAAACTCTAAAATAAAAATACCTATCCTCCTTAGGCTAATTTGGCTAGACATGCCGATTGTCACACGTCATGTCATAGCCGTCTTTATAAGTCGTAAAGGCAGTCGCGTGAAGTGAAACGGCAAATTGAAGCAGTCAACGATAAGACATGTCAAACATCTATATTCCAATAGGGGTCTTTAAGCCGACATCACGGATGAACGGAATGTCAAACGCGAGCAATAACTTACTTATTTCCTCTACATTAACTTGCATAATATGTAGCAGGAAAACTGCAGTCTATCAATGATCAGCAAATTGAAGCAGTCGACGATAAGACATGACAAACATCTATAAATATTTCCATTGGGCATTTAAGCCGACGACCTCACGGATGAACGGAATGTCAAACGCAGGCAATAACTTACTAATTTACATTATTATACTTGCATAATAGTAGGAAAAGTGCAGTCTATCTATGTTAAGTGTGTTGGCAGAGGTCAAAATTCAATGACAGGAAATCCACGTTCAAAATTAGCATACAGGTTGCTGCCCGCAAAGCTGATAGCACAGAACAGCCCGCAGTTACGTATTTGTTTAAATAACTATATATTTTAAACACATTATCATTATGTTATTAAAATTAACTACTTACATAATTAATTATGATTTATTTGCAACAGACTCATTACAAAAAATTACACTGAAAATAAATCGCCATAATTTTCGGAGTCTTTTAACCATAAAAATACCGAAAGCAAAACAAGATCATTTTTATTCCTGATATAATAAAAAGTCATGCTCGGCAGTCCCGCATAATTAGTAGGCATGGCCACTCTAGCATACAGGAAGTCCCTGTTTAGCTTATCTGGATGGCTCGTCGAGTACCGAGCCTCGTTTACCTGCTTTTTAACAGTTTTGTTAGGCGCAAACTTTAATTATACCAAACAGTGTGGTCACCCTACGGTCGATTTTTACCATATCATAGGGAAGGATGTTGCGTAGCGAAATTAATTTTGTGGTGCATAGTGCATAGTGTGGTGCGTATTTAGTTTGGCAATATTATTGTAACCACGCGGCACAATGTTATGAAAAATATTTCAATAAAAAATAATTACTTACCTAAGTACTTACAGATTTTATTGTTACTTAATTGGAAAATGTACCACACATAACATAACATCACGCCTGTAATACCCGAAGGGTTAAGCAGAGGTGTACCTACCTGGGCTACATACACCAACGTATCGACAGTTATGTTTAAAGTCCCCTAAATGTACCAACAAGCACAAACGACTGTTTTGTAAACGTAAGATCCTAATTAGCACGCTGCTAGAGTTTCGTTAACTTTTTACGGTCCCAATTTCATCCGAAACTTGGCTAAGGAAGGAAACCGCTTTTCTTATTTAGTACGAGCCAGCTTTTACGGCAAAAACAAAAGTAACTCGTAAAAGAAGCTAAACATTTATAACATTTAAGCCGACCCTAACATAGTTGGGAAAAGGCTAGGACGATGATGAGATACATTACATAACACACATACATAATCAGCCTATAATGTTCCCACTGCTGGGACACAGGCTTCCTCTCTTCCAGAGGGAGTAATCTACCACGCGGGCCCAGCGCGGGCCCAGTGCGAGTTGGTAGATGTGACATGTCTTCGAATTTTTGGTTCTAAGACATGCCGGTTTCGGAGACAGACATTACACGATCCTATTTCTATCACAGCAAGTAAATAATACAAATAAATAGTTAACCCATCAGCTGTGTTCTATCTTTGGCAGCGGTTCAATAAACCAACAATGCGATCTCGGTAATGAGCAAAGACGGAACAAATAGTACTGCTTATGCTTACCTAGAAGTCTAGAAGAGACATGAGTAGGGCTGTTTCCTTAGCTGTAATAAGGTAATATTTCACCTACAAAATAAACCAATCACAACCTACGAACCTACCAACCTATGTTTTGTAGATACCTACTGATTTATAAGAAAAGTACTTACCTTCGTAACTGTGTTATATCAACTTGTGTCGTGTCGTGACGCCTTCTGACGCAATGTTAGTCAGTTAGAACATAAGACTAACTAGCAGGGGATCCAGGGGGGGGGGGGGGGGGTTGTTCAGGGATCAGACCGTAATAAATCGTCAAAACACATTGTAATTTGACGTAGTCTTGAACAAATGCGTTTGATTGGTATATCCCGCGTTACGACACAACACGACATTTATGTGTAACTGGGTTGTGGAGGTCAGTCAAATAGGCCTATGATAAAATACAAGTATTCAATTGCATCCGGTTAGACTGGCAGCCGACCCCAACATAAATGGGTAAAAGCTAGGCAAATGATGAGACAGACTCATTACCTATTTCTACCTCACTATGTTAGTAATAAGTAGGTACATTTAAGTATGTTCGGCTTACAAATAAATAGTTAATTCAACAGCTGTGTTCTATTTTTGGCAGCAGTTCAATAAACCAATACGATCTCAGTAATGAGCCGAGACGGAACAAATAGGTACTGCTTACCTAAAAGTCTAGAATAGGAATGAGGCTGTTAGCTTAGCTATAATGAAGACTTCTTTGAATTAGGCTGGAAGAAAATTAGGTTGCATTTTATCTACAAATTAAACCTATTACTTCCTACGTTCCTATCTATGTTTTGTACCTACTACGCAACTAAAGCTGTATTCACATTACTGTGCTGTGTCAACTTGTGTCGTGTCGTGACGCCTTCTGACGCAGCACGTTAGTCAGTCAAAACTCATTCGGACTTATAACAAAAAAAATGCTTAAGTACCTACTTGTTTGAACCAAGGTCTAGGATTGTGACGGTATTAAAGTTAGTACCAGGATCAAAATATGTTCCGAATACAAAACGAAGACTATCAGAGGGGTAATTCTCGTAATTTTAAGAACGTTCACAGTCTGATCTCAGTCTCAATCTGTCAAAAATACCTCTAATTTCTCCTACATTTTGACAAGTTTTTGACATTTGTTTGTCGCTGAGATGAGACTGCGACAAGATTTAAATTTAGATAGAAATTACGAGAATTGGCCTTCTGATCTGAGGACCTGTGAGTACCAAAGAAGATCCATGGTTCAAAACTTCAAATAATATCCACAGATAAGAAACAAAAATGGCATTCTTTAATTTGTTCGTACAGTCGTTATTTGAAGCAACGTTCTGTTTCTCTACATTATCACTTGAAATGATTAAATAATTATTTATGATACAAAAATATGTCATAAATTGTTTAGGTTACAATTTAGTGAACAAGCACTACTTGTACTTTTGACCCGCTTTTTATAATCAAGTTGTCATAATTTTTTAACTCTAGCTTGAAATGGAGTGAATTACATTCGGCGATAGCCCGCGTCATTTGAAGGAAATGTTTGCGTCCTTTTGAATAAATAAATGCACTTCTAGTATTTCTGTTAATAACAGTCTGTTCGTGAGTTGTTGTGTCCGAATAAATCGTGAGCTAGCTAAAAAGTGGAACAACAAAAGAAAAAAAAGGGTTGAAAACCGGAGTTCTCAAGAAAAAGTTAGTAAAACATTATTCGGTAAACAATGCTTTGTTTCATCTTATTTCAACTACCACTTATCGCGGATATTCTTATTATTATAGGAAATATTACATGAGCTTATTGCTCAATCAGCACATATTATAAAAGATAAGTCCTCGAATACGTCAATAAATCAGAAAACTAAAGAGTGGAAGAATCTATCTACGCGCGGTCGTAGGATAAATTCCTCACGTAATACATTGTTTCCCCAAAACGTTTTGTGAACCTATACTTATATTTAAAATCTTCTTCACTCAAGTCAAAAGCGATTTACACTATGAAGATGTCTGTAAGATCGCCGAAACGTCTCCAGCATATCCAAATCCATCAAGTCAATCATATTTTTACGATTTGTAAATAAAAAGATTTTGCGATGACTATCATTTTAACATTGATCGGTTTGTAGATCTGCTTCCTAGTAGAAATTGTTTAGTCAGATTCCTGTGATGTGAAGTGATGTGAAGAACGTTTTTAAAAATAGTTTTACGTTATGTTCTTGTTATCAGTTCGTAAAATTGCAATGAATCACCACGGATATCGTGCCACTGATTTCTATCTAGGCAGATACAGTCAACCGGACACCAGCGGTAACACTTGCACTACGAAAATCAACTTTACTGTTACGACAGAAAGGCGCTGTCAATGACAAATTGTTACATTAATGTGTGGTTTGCCGTACTTATAGCGACTGGCGTTGGACCTAAACGATGCGACACACGTGTGACTTTGTATTGTCCGGGAGTCGGGAGATAGACTAAACCAGGAACGAGACGGACGACTTTCCAAGTACCTACCAACAGATTAAACGAAGAGTGATGTGCGAAGTAGGCTGGCAAATCTAGTTCGGTCCTTCTTTAGGATATCTATGGCCGTAATCCACCACGCGGGCCCAATGCGGGTTGGTAGTAAAAATGTGACTTTTACAAATATACTTACCTACCTACCTAGCTACTTAGTACTTTCGAAAGGTTTATCTTGGACACCAGACATCGGTGAATCAAAAAATATCGTGAGGAAACCTAGCTTGACATGTAACTAGTTAATATAAGACTGAAATCACTTACCCGTCTTTAGCAAGCGTGGTGGTCAACGCCTTCTCTGTATGAGAAGAGGCCTTTACCCTGCTAAATCAATCTGCCTTGCCCTTTTCCAACTACGTTGGGGTCGGCTTCTAATCTGACCGGATGCAGATGAATAAGAAGTAATAGGTTACCTACCAGTTTTTTACGGAGCGACTGCCTGTCTGAATTCCACAACCCCGTTACTGGGTAGGTAATACGATACCCCTAGGTAAGACTGGTTGTCAGGCTTTCGCGCTTCTGATAAAGTTATGAATTGATATGAAATTATTAAAATGAATTTCTATTAAAAGAATGACAGCCAACGGCTTATCGTGCTTTCCGAGGCACAGAGGGGTCTTGGTATGTAAAGATGGTGATTGGTCACCCATCCAAGGACCAACCGTGGCACAGAAAAACCCGGCAGTGTGATAATAACAGGCTGGTATTATTTCAAAGGCCTTTACACACGGCCATTTTTGTATATAAGTAATTTATCAGCCATCTCGTTACCATAACACAAGCATTAGGTTGCTTAGCTTGGGACTAAATGGCGTTGTGTGAAATGTCCAAGGATATTATTATTATATTATTATTATTTAGCAGCTCAGCGATACGGTCGTTAATTTTCAAATAAATCTTTAGGAACATGCAACGACTCAGTTATATTCAGTTACCAGGTGCCCATGAGACAAATTTTTACACCGGGTAAGCGTTAGGTGAACCGTGCACAGTCACACTTAGTTATTTCGCGTTATTTCCTTCATGCACGCGATTGAATCAGCAAAGATTAGCAGAAGATGGACGTGACTACATGCAGGTGAATCATGTAGGTAAGGTAAGTACCTAATTGGTTCCCAATCAAAAATATAACGTAGGTACATACCCTACATACTCAGTTACGTAGGTTAGTACCTACTATGTAGGTACGACTAGCCTAGTAGTAGATAGGACTAGTCTTTTCCCAACTATGTTGGAATCTTGATCGGCTTCCAGTGTAACCAAATGCAGCTGGATACCAGTATTTTATATGGAGCGACTACGTACATCTGACCTTCACAACCCAATTACTGGGTAATACGATACTTCTTGATAAAACTGGTTGTCAGACTTTCGGGCTTCTGTCTAGGTACACACGGCTACACATCAAGCTATACATAAGTACATAACCAGTTTAAGCTGACTTCTGATTGTACGAAAAACCTATACAATGCTAGGTCAGCTAAAACTGGAAATGTAATAGCTTGATGTGTAGCCGTGTGTACCAGTAACGACTGTCAAAGATCTACAAAAATTACAACCGGGACCGAGGCACGGAGGGGTCTCGATATGTAGTAAATGGTCACCCATCCACGGACCGACCTCGGCAAGTGTAGTTTAACCTTCGATCGACCCGTACAACTATTATTATTTTTAGCCACGAGCCCCTACCTAGGTACCTTGGTATGTTATTATAAATTGTATGAGTATTGTTGTAAAAACCAGAGTCTTATGAAAATCCGATGATGCGTATTGATGCAGCTGGCTAATCGTAAAACCATTAAATCGAAATTGAAAAGGCCAGGAGGCCTTGGATTTAAATTTGGAAGGTCCAAATATTCTCCGTTTATCGCCAGCCAGGGTATCAGAGCAATAAAATTCCCACCAGTTACTGATAATAAAATAAAATCTGCATGCATTTGTACCTACTTACTTTACCATTAATTTGATGTAAGTAACTCGTAATTTACCTATTCATTTATGAGAATATGAGATAGTTCAACGACCTTTGCGGAACGTCAAAGGTAAGTCTGTATTAATTACTCGCAAAGAAAATAGAAAACAAATGAAGATCGAGAGGCGTCAAGTAGGTACTGTACAATTGGAAAGTTAATAGGTAGGTTTACATTAGACGGTAGACACGAGTTATTTACAAACTTCAACTAATTAAAACGGAATGAAATTAGGCGGAAATGTGTCGATTGCGAACTAACTTTGATCCGGTAGGCACCTACTGCATGTTAGTATTGATGACTAAATAAATTGTTGGAGGAACCTACTGCGTAGGGATAGTTACTATCTAATCTTTATCTATTTACCTATTACATTCTACTAAGAACGTACATAGCCTACACAGTCAATTTTAGTTACAAACATGACCGACATCTTTTTCGAAATTCGAACGGCGGCAGTGCCGCATCTTTTCTCGCAACGCGGCTCCCAATAAAGACAAAAATAATGAAACAATAACATCCCACGATTATCTTCCGTGCAGTACCTACTCCACTGTTGGAGATCTTAATCAACAGTAAGAATTTTTACAATTCCTACTGGATAAAATCAGTGCCGGTTGCCGGCTCCAAACAGGCATGCGAAAAAAAAAACAAAAAGAATACTTACTCGCAAATTCGTTGCACAATATCTCACAACAAAATGTCACTTTCTGAATAATAAGTCTGTGTAAATATCTTAATACAATAACATAGTTTTGGCACAAATTAATTTTCACTTGTTTATTTACGTTCGTTCGAATTTTGACAATAGTCGAGGTTAACACGCATGCGCAATACGACACTCCCTTCTTCGGCTGCCGGCGCAAACTGACTGATGAACGAACGAAAACCGAACGCGAACGTTTTCTTGACTCGAGGTGACAGAGAAGGGAATATTAGCAAGAATGAATGTGCGAGCGGGAGAGCGTCATTGACTAGACAGACGAAAGCATTAATACGGATAAGGTGGAGTAAAGTAGACTGTGTTTGCAGGAAGATTGTCTCGAGAGATGTATGATGAGATTAGATTTGAGAACATTATTACTTCGGGGTTGTTCCGTTTTGTACTAAAAATCAATCGCCTAAAGTTCAAAACGGATTCTTTGTTTTATTTTATTACGCAAAATATTCCCATAGAGATTATTTATGCAGGTATTTTAGATTTTTACTTGTTCCTTTATAAATACTTGAAAACCGACTGAAAAATGTTAATTATTAAGTACCTATTTATTCTACAGTTAATTTACATAATTGCATGTTCAGTACGTTAGGGCAAAATAAATAAATTTAATTTAGCGCATTAGAAAATTGTGGAGTGTAGAACATCAAACAAAAACGCATGCAAAATACATTGGGAGCCAGCAAAAGGAAATAACTTCTCATTAAAAATAATATATATATTCGCTACCAAATGAAAAATAAAACTTCAAGTATAACTTCAAAACGCTAGTTAGCACAAAGCGAAGGCAATTTGGGATTGGGAGCGGCTGCTCACACACACACACTCATACACAGACGTTTTGCTCGGTATTCAAACCCTTTAGAGGGCTTAATTCTATTTTCAACCTTACTCCTTGGTGTTAATCATCAAAGTCGACTTTTATTTTATTCTCATGTGCTATTGCAAAGGTGTGAGGGTAGCTCTTTTATTTTTCAAACAGGATATCCTGGCTAGGGCGTCCTGGCGGCCGTTTCCGAGCATACGGTTCATTAAGGAGTGACGGCTCTGTAAAAAAAAGCCAGTAGCACGTGTAGCTAGACAAGTGGGGTTGAAAAACAAAAACAGCTGTCTGGTATGATGCATAAAACCTGTTTGAATTGAGCGAAGTTTTTGAAGTTTAGTAGCTTTTTGTGTTTTCTCCTGCAAGTGGTTGGGCCTTGTTCATTTGTGGAAACCTCACTTACATCTCTCGTCTTCATTGTTCACGAATACTAAAGAGTGCTTTGTTATCGGTTTTTGTCACTTCGTTACTGTACTGATATTATTTATAGTAGACCATCTTGTTACAGGAATAGCGATTTACCTACACTTACTTATTTAAAAAGCGGCACATTAGTATTTATGGATAAAGTATGAAGTAGATAGCAAAAATATATCACCTTTTGAACTTTAGCTCACCCCGTAAACGAAAAAGGTTGTCTTGTAAAAGAAAAACTACTAAATGAAAGAAAAAATATTTTTCTAACCGCAAGTCACAAATCAACACAGAATACCACTTCAATCACAAACGAATCGTCCCTCTTAGAAAATGGCTCTTATCTTTCAAGTGTGTAAACAAAGAGCTCCTACACCCACTCAAAATTGTTTCACAAAAAAAGGCAACCCTTGGGCTCTTCTACTTGAAACGCAATTATTGGTTCTCTAATGTATATTGATTTGTAAGGAGCCACTGAGTAAAGTATCAAAACAAAATCATAGGGTTAATTAATTTCAAATTCATATTAAATATCTAATTTTATTAGTATAAAAGGCTGATTAGGTAGGCTATTAATTAAACTTAAGACCCTGTTTTGTGAAATAAATTATGTTTTATTATTTTAATTAACTATTTACAATATCTACACAATTAAAGCCCTTTGGCTTTGTATTTACCTACGCGTGGACTTATTGAAATATGTACCTACCTATGCTATGTATAAGTAATGCCGTTAGAAATGTTGTTCTATAATCATTACAGAATAGTGTTACATGTAAAATCAATTACATAGGTATCTAGAATTTTATTATGGAGTTTGTAAGCTTTATGTATAAGGGAGTCTGTGTCGCATTACATAGTCAGGTCTTACGACGCGCACCGGGTGCAAGATCGTGCAAGCAGCTGATACCTCATTTTTTCTGCGTGCACCTATAACACTTCATACTTTTTTTTTACATCGTTCTTACTAGAGAAACGTGTCTAAAGTATTAGAGAGTATTCGCCATTAAAACGTAAACCTAATCGTTATAGTTTTCCACTTTATCTCGCTATTATGAGTTCCGTGGGTGCTGCTACTTATAAAACTTCACCCCTTATACATAGAGATAAATGGTAAAATTATCTCATTAATACTGTCATCGGTCGGCCGGTGCTGTCAGTAAATGAACTTGCCAAGGCTACCCGAATTACCTACTGTACCGCTTCGTGGTCGCGAATTATGTAAATTGAAATAGACAATTAGGCTTACGGGTGAATGGCATTTCACACTTTTAGCGACTACTAGACTACACTAACGAGTTAAAATTAATGTAACATCGAGTTTTTAATAAGTACTTAGATCTACTTAGGTAATTAAGTAGGTACATAAAAACACAGCTCAATATAAAATATAGGTACTTTCATAATACGTTTGATGATTTCCCATCTTCATTTGATTTGTAATAACAATAACTGTTTCATTTGAAATGATTTGTGTTGTGGTAATAAGTTCAGTAAGTAATTTTAATTGCTAATATACAAAGTCTACTAAGCCAGATATTTATTTGAGCAAAACAAGCGTCTGGTTTTGGTAATTACATGCCGTAAATAAGTAATAAATATGACTTTAGTACAGAACATAGCCAGTATTCTTGAAATTAATTATAAACAATTTGTTTTATGGCATAGAATTAACACCCAGAGGAAACATTATACAATTGTGTTATTACTAATATTTCAGCCACAAAACCATCCACGAAAACGAAATTATTGTAACAGAGTGGTTCTTTAATCATTGTCGTGATTTCGTGAATGAATAAAGAAAAAAAAAAAAAAATTAATTTTTTTTTTTTTTTTTACCTCTTCATGTAACTACCTATTTTCACATTTAGAATAAAGTAACTGTACCTACATTCGCTATATGATACATTTAAAATGAAGTTATGAAAACCTGGGATGACACTGTCATTTTGTCGCACTTTTTATAAGCTGCCACGTATTTTTTAAGGGTTAACTTCCGTGGTGTGACAGAGGTTTCAAGGCAATTAAGGCAAATTAGTAAAATATAGCAAGCTAGAATACATACAGGCATACCCACAATACCTTTCATGATAAGTATACATTTCTCAAATCAAATTATTATAATATTCAATTAAAGGCATTTATCCTCCTTCTTCTTTATTTTTTTTCTAAATTTAAAATTTCGTTTCACTATTCTAGAATTTCAAAATTTTAGTTTCTCTATCGGCCTCATAGCTTTGCTATACGCAAGTGCAAGTACATAATTATTTTCTTTTTGCCGGCAAAATATTCGGATCACTGAATAACAAAGATGCGATATAAAAAAAAAAAAACTCATTGCGCGATGCTATGAAATTCGTACTATTGTAAAAGTATTTACCTGCCCCTCGCCGTCGGCCATCTTGGTTTCGCACCCTTCATTCACAAATTCCAGAATTCCTTGACGGGAGGTCAGGCGAGAATTTTTTAGAAGTTTCCCGTCATAATTCTCTCGATTGAAATTGTTGGGTGTATTGTGTAATGGTGATCTATCATGAGCCTACGCAAGGAATTCATTCATTGATTTTTTCTGAACCAAAAAGGCCTGAGGACCGTTTCGCAGATGCGATGGTTTCAGTGTTTAGGTAAATAGGTACCTCTTACTTACCATTTACCAATTTAGTAAATACTATTTAATAATAATAATACTTGTGCCGTCCCATCGGGCAATGAGAGTGAGGGAAGAGAGAGTGCACCTGTGTCTGCGCACACACAGACTAGTCTCCGTTGAGATTGACCGCCATCCATGGCCGAAATGCGGAGAACTATTAAATACTAAAGAAAAAGTGAAATAAATATCGGTCTTTTCATTTCCTTGACGATTTGAGTACTTTTATACCTTATACCTATTACACATAGTAGGTACCTTCTACTTACCAAGGACTCGTTCAAGTACGGTCAATATATCTGGGTCAAATTAAATTACCTAGCGAAACTTTGCAGAGGTGATGGGTATCGCCATCTTAACGGGGGGTCTTGGTATAGTAAAGATGGTCACCCATCCACGGACTAACCGCGGCAAGCGTAGCTTAAGCTAATCGATAGACCCGTGCGGCTGTTATTACTTAGTCACAAGCTCCTCATTTATTGGAACGTTATCTTAACCTTAAATCTACAATTCTTCGTACCTACACGTGTTTACGGTTATCTAATATAAACTATAATTCTACATAATACACAATAGGTAGCGCATACTGCGCACAAATTAACAGAAACTCCCAAAGAGATTTGTATCGTGGTGGCAAAGTGGGGCCAGAAAGTTAGCGGAGGCTGGAGGCTTCTATGTGGATTGAGCGACTCGTGGATGGAGCGTGGAGCGTTTGTCACAAATCTTCAAAGTAATATTCATCGTACATAACTTAGACTTGACAATTGACCAAAAAATTGACATTTGTAAAAGTATCTTAAAATATCTATTACAGAAACAAAGATCATTTCATCATATTAGTAGAGCTTATGTATAGTAGGTGATTGCCAACCGAAAACAAACTGTGAAGTTCACAGTAGAAGGAACATTGTCCTATGACAATGTTGTAAATATTATACCGACGACGACGACGATCAAAAACAACACAGGACACTACCACTACACTAAGTATTAAAACTAAGACAAAAATCTATACGTAAGCAATAAGTACATGTACTTAGGCATTGTTTTTTTGTATCATGGATTCAAGGGATTCTGCATCTGGAAATGCCATTTAATCGGTACGTTTCCAAAGAGGTGGGAAAATTAAAAGTCATTACAGAAAACAAAAAACATTGCCAAGAGCAATATTAATCGTAGGTATAGTATGCGTCAACGATCAAACTTTATGGCGGCTCTGAAGTGCGCTACTCGCTGCGTAGTACCTCACCCCTCCCCGCTGACACGTGAATCTGTTGTTACGCAGCGACTCGCCTCATGAGCTGAGCTACCATATAGTTTGAATTGGACTGTACATATATCGAGATCCCTGCGGGCCTCGGAAAGCCGCCTGGTTCCGGCTGTCATTCGTAGACCTTGACAGTCTTTACGGGTAGTCAGAAGCCCAAATGTCTGAAAACCAGTCTTACCAAAGTGTAGCGTGTTATCCAGTTACTGGGTTAGGTGTCAATCTGACCTCCGGCAGTCGCTCCATGTAAAATACTGCTAGTCAGCTGCATTATTTTAGACTAGAACCCGCCCCCAACATAGCTGGGTAAACGCTAGGCAGATATAATCAATAATGATTTTAGTTAGATGAATGAAATTCTGTCATACTTACTACCTACTCGTAAAGCCGTATCATTGAAAATTGTGGTTTTCCGTAAACGTTACGCATAAGATCCTGCTTAGTTCATTCATGACTGCATGACGTTTACAAATGACGTAGCCGACATTGTTGCTTACTGCGAAATTAACTTGCCATTAGTTTCAGAGGTTTGTTTGGGATTCTGCGTAAAAGGAAGTAAATACACGTAGTCATCAGGGGGAGTTGCTCAGTGACGATCTTTTTTTTTTTCGGTTAGCCTATATTGTCCCACTGCTGGGCAAAAGATCTATTCATCCGATCTATTCTGTAAAAATCTCACCGTGAAAACTTAGGTGAAGTGAGCTTGTAGTGAACTGCCAATAATGTCCATCCCCTCATCATTTCATAAGGTGGAATGACAGTTCAGTTCACCTAAGTTTTCAGGGCAAGCGTAGTGTGGGCCAGCTAGATGGACGGACGACCTAAAGAAGGTGGCTGGAGTTGACTGGATGCGGAAGGCGGAGGACAGGGTGTTGTGGCGCAGTTTGGGTAAGGCCTATGTCCAGCAGTGGACTGCGATAGGCTGGGTATTTCAGGGTTTCAGGGTGAGATTTTCACTAATAAGACAGGCTATTTTAGTTATTTTTTAAATGCTCTTTGAGCTAATAATAAATGACTATTTATCTTATCAAGCCAATTATTATAACTCTCTTTTCAATTTGTGATTTTTATTAGATCAACGATACCTCCATATTGTAATTTTGAATTATGAAATAAACGATTTTGAATTTGAATTTTTAATTTGAATTGTCTATCATGAAATTGAACCCTATAACCCCATTTAAATAAATGGGGCCTGTTTTCAATAAAATTGTACTTGTAGCAACAAATGACTTGCATCGTTTAAACACAGTTTAGACCGTGCAACTTTTTTTTTACTTAAGGTATCTATGTCACATGTTAAGCAGTTAAATCGCATCGTGTAGGTTAATAAGGCTTATGATGATGACGTTGTCTTCATCTTCTTTATTTCATACCATACTCAGTAGGTACAGACGTACACTAAGCCGCTTGTCCCGGCTGTCATTAGTTGTATATATTTGACAGTCGTTACGAGTAGTCAGAAGGCCAAAGTTTGATAATCAGTCCTACCAATGGGTGTCGTGTTACCTATACTCCATTTGAAATAAGATAAACCTTTTTTACAGTCCGTTCAACCGATTTTGAGTCCTATTGCGTTGGTGGCATGACCAAGGGCAGCTGCAGTAAACAGTTGGCATTGTAACCACTTTTTTTGTTTTTAATGCCATCTTTATGTCTATGGGATAGAAGTCAAAATCGGTTGAACGGACTGTAAAAAAAAGGTATAATTAAATATCTAAGTAATCTTATTTCAAATGGAGTATAGTAACTGGTACAGAACATGATTAAATACCCGTAACTAGATTGTGGAGGCAGTCTCTCCTTGTAAAATACTGGCATACAACTGCATCCGATTAGATTGGAAGCCGACCCCAACGTAGAACTGGGAAAAGGCTAGGCATACACAGTACTCGCGTGTTTCATGGCCCAACTCGAAGAATTACAGGCCGAATAGTAACTATAACATTCGCAAAGTGCTTTAAACTTCCCGTAAACTATTCACGAACTGAAAATGTATTCGTATACTTAAGGATATTCAGTGACAAGCGCAGATAAAGTAGGATATACACGATGGTAATGTCTGTCTGTTTTGTGTGCATTAACCGCGTTGTGTGTGGAGTGAAATTAGAATCGATGATTTTGAGTTTTTTGTCTCTGTGTAGTGTATTTGAATTCGGTTTGTTTATGAAAGGTAAGTAATAAGATCTTGGCAGGGTTATAAATAATACATAGGTACATGACATATTTATAAGGCAGATGTGAGTAGAAATGCCAGGAGGGTACGCCCTAGGAGGACATAATTATAGTGACCTTATTGGTGATGTTCTTCAGAAAGGTCAGGAGCGTAGTCCTCGCAACCGGCGGCGTGCGATTATGACCAGAAGGGCAATTCTCGTAATTTTAAGAACGTTCACAGTCTGATCTTAGTAGCAATCCGTCAAAAATACCTCTACTTACTCTAATTTCCCAAAATTTTTGCCGTTTGTTTGTCGTCGACTAGATTTTGAACGTTTTAAATTACGAGAATTGGACTTCTGATGTATGAACGTAAACGAGGCAAAATGAGTTTGTAAGGATCGTATGCAGGTGGCGTTCTGTAGTCTGTCTACGAAGAGGGCGTGAGTTTATGTATGTATGTTTCATTCGCGATTTATTTGCCAAAAATGTAAACAAATATGAGTTTATGGAAAAATAACTTTAAATCCATAATGTTCAGTTTACGCTACAACTTCAAACATGTTTATAACTTTTCAATAGTGCTAGTCACTCTGAAATCAACATAATGAACATTTAAATAAAGTTGATATTTTTTTAACTTGAAATAATGTTAGGTAATTTTAAACATAAGTGAAAGACAAAATGTAGGAACACAACAGCACGTCTTTATTCCCAGAAAGTTTTGACAGAAGTTTATAGGTATATACCAATTTACACCCGGTTCACCCATATTTCACCAATTTCCATGCATGTAATGGGGGGTCCCATGTTATGGGCTCGCCATTGCCATCAAACGGGAAAAATCCAGACTCCGCTACTGACAAACGGAAAACCTAATAAACCTTTGTCCGAACCAGGCAGGACCTCATGCTCAGCAATTTAGCGCTTGCGTTCACTGGACCAAGGAGTCAGAAATAATATGAAGAATCAATAGTAATTCTTAGATTCTATTTCGATAGAAATGCGTATAGCTCTATGAACCATGAAGTAGGCATCTACTTGATCTGTGTCTGAATCTTGTTACTTAGCTTTTGAGCTAACGTTACCAGGGAAACATAACTTCAAAGGTGGACGAAGACGCATCGCTAGGATTGCAGAGTTTACCAAAGACCGCAATCCATTTTCCGTTCCTACTTCCATATTGCGTTTAGTTGTAGGTATGTGTACCAAATAACATAGACAAATAATAGGTGTAACAAATTGACAGCGCCTTTATGTCGTAGCAGTAAGAGCGATTTTCGTAGTGCAAGTGTTACTAGGTACTGATGTGCTGTTGATTGTAGGTGTCTATAATTACATAGAACCCTAACCTTAACCTGCGGGCTAAACACACTAACAGTAGTAATGGTATTCATTTTGACAGTTCAACAATATTCATTGCGTTATTTACGTTGTTGTGCTGACAAATTTTTCGAACATGACATAATAATTCAGATTGTCCCTTTTTTATTTCTGAATGGGCCCGCTCTTGACCTCGATCACGCCTGATGGAAAGCGATGGATGAGGTCTATGATGGAAAAAGCGTGCCCAGAAGATGCAAAGCACTGGAACTGCCACACATCGACAAAACACAGCAGGCTGCTTGACGCCGTACTCCGGTGGGAGGGTGGTCGCAAACCCGCAAACGTTAGCCCTAACACCGCAAGGGAATAATTAGCCAGTCAAATAAGGTGTTGGGTGTGACTGTCCAGGATGCGCCGAGCGCTGGGTCAGTTGAGTAACTGGCGGAGCAAACTGCGCGAGGAGGCTTTTTTATGCATCCCAAGTGTGTTTGAAAGTGTGTTACGCAAATAGGATGCTAGTTTTATCTCCGAGACACCTTTTACGAAAGCAGAACATACGGGGTTTGACGCACGTATACCCAAGAATACATTTTATTTTCTGAAACACAATATTTAGATCCTACACGTAAATCCTGTATCTGTAAGACAAGAGCGGGTTTGGCTCAAGGGACATAAGTGAAGATGGCGACTGAAGATTTAAGGCCCCATGTTTGTGTACGTTCAGGGACAAACTATAAATAAGAGCTAATAAAATGTAAGTACGAAAGTAACGGGGTGTAAAAGATATAATAACTCATAAAGTTTTAGTGACAAGATGTGTCAAGAATAATTATAGTCGCCATCTGTCGAAAATGTGAGCAAAATCGTGCCTCTTCTTGCAAGAACTGCTGGGCGTGGTACTATGTGTTTGTTCCATCGGTGTATTGTCTTGCTGCTTCTTAATCATCATCATCCAGTTTAATTGCCTCAATTTTGATAAGTATCATAATATCATCTTGTATGAAATACTCATAACCACTGCTTTTAAAACGGTGAAGGAAAACATCGTAAGAATACCGGCATGTTCTAGACACCTCGTAAGTCGCAGCTGTTACCACTTGGCCACCGCTGCTTACAAAACATTATATATTTACAAAAAAAAAGCAATAAATTGTTATAAGGTGAGAACGAGTCCCGTCATCCACGCGAGCGAAGCTGCGTGCAAAAGCTAGTATCAAATACAATACAATAAAGACTATCCAAAAAGGATACAGTTCCTGAAAACATTCATACTAATTGTTATATCTACACTGGGTAAGTATGTCACTAGCTATTAGATATCTGAATATCCAGATTAACTGAATTCTAAGGGCGGTTTCGCGCTACGTCCGATCCGAATCCGAGAAATCATAGTTGGTCCGAAGTGACCATAGTCCTATTTCTATGAGGGGTTGCGCACTAGATTCGAACTCTATCCGTCTGAATTTAGATTATTCCCAATTCGGATTGAAGTCGGATCTTTAATTCGGATTCAGATCGGATGTAGTGCGAAACCGCTCTAATGGACAGCTCTAGGTCTAACATAATAATTATCTAACGTACATTCCTTGTCAGACAGAGTTAACGACATTTAGCTAAACCCATTAGTGAAGATGTCCATATTTAACGACTAGATGGTGAAGGTAAGGGATATCCCTGGAAACTAATAAGATTACATATCATGGATATTAGGACCCTTGTTCGATATCGTGTTATGAATTGGATACAGGATGGCCAATTCTAAAAGTTTTTCTATTAAGATATTGGTTAAACTAAACCGTGCAAAATAGTATTATTTTAATGTCCGACCCAATGGTAATTGGTCCGACCACATCTGGCTGGATAGTTGGCCTTTAATAATGGGACAAGGTAATGGAAATGATGACTGGCGTTATCGTCCTGAATGAATATCGTAGGCAGTGTGTAAGTACATTGTTGACCTGGATTAACACATAGGGTATTTTTAATTAAGGTAGTACGTTCCCGTGGGATATTTTCCGACATCCACGAGGCCAACTAATAAATGGGTTAAAATACGATCATATATTAATTGTTTTTTTAGAGCTCATGATTAACATGTTTTTGAAACAGTCTGTCGTCTGGGTCACTTTCAATTTTGTGGAATAATATTCATATGACAACAATATCACAATTATCACCTATATAATTATAATTCGTATAATTTACAAAGCAGAATTTACGTGATTGAGTCACAAAATGATTCACGTGACACGCACGTCGGCAATTTGAGTCATTACCCTAACAAAGTACAATTATGTATAGTTAAGAATAAAATTGTATTGTTTAATTACATTTACAACTAATATTGACGGAAAAATTAATAATAATCTGAAACCTAATCCCTGCCTTTTCCTTCTAATCTGAATCTTTCTATTAATTTATTATAATCTGTAATTTTTATAGTTGGATGTTACGTAGGTATCTACCTATCTATGTAGTTAGGTCTGTAGCACGATAGTTTCTACCGAAGTTACGAGCATTAATTACTCCGTATCGCCATACGGACATAATTATTACGATTAGTTTGGGGCGTCAACTAAGAATGAATAACAACACGATTTGATAGTTGTCCTTACTACCGATGTGTTTTTGCTCATCCGAAAAAGTTAATAAATCGGGAGTAGGGTTCTTTCCGAAGTGTCGTCCAAAATAGTTCTTCCGTATCTTCGTTGACAGACTTAGAGAGTAGGCCAAAGCAACGATCGATGGATTGTGTGAAAGACGATGGCTAAAAGGGGACGAAAAGATACTGAAACAAAAACGGTAGGAGATGTATCCATCATGTGCCGATGGTAAAATAAGTGGGGACTAGGGTAGAAGGATCAGCGGGATTGTCCGAAAGGGTTACCGCTACCCCGGAACATAAAGGGCTAAGGAAAGAACACGGATGGGTTTTTTTCAGTAAGAGTCTGACACTCTCTTTCGCTTCACCCAGAGCGGGAGGGGTCATTTGATGATTTCCCATCCATAAAAAAAAGGGTAGAAGGATGACGCAGATAATGCTAAAACGGTCTTATTTGGAATATACAGGCTGGCAGGCACATTGACGTGCAACCTGTTACCATGGGATTCAGTACAGGATTCTGTATAATTTTTGTCAGTTATTAAAAAAAATATATAAAATATTTAATTATAAAATATTGGCCGTTTCATACATTTTGACCGCGAACAGGTATTGGACTTTTGAACTATGAAACTGCTGTTTTTCTTTTGATAACCGACGAAAAAAATTTTTGGCGTGTCTAGAATCATGCTGAATTTATGGTTTGCGCCTCGATGTTTCTGCCACCCTGTATTACATGTCGTCTTTGACTTAGCAAAACAGAAAGCAGTGGGAAAAGGCTTGGCGAAATAATAGCCCCCTGGTAATAATGTATCAGCTCGTGAGCGTCTACAACTTAACCAGTAACAAAGGCTTATCGCCCGCAGCTATGAGGAAATAAATTAGCGCCATAATGACCGCTCGTCGTGAACGGATGCGTAGGTTACGGAAAGACGGAAGAGCATTAAGATTGTTAGCACTGCACACCACAGTGCACAGAACATCAGTATTTTAATAGACATAGGTATTGCGTGCATTGCCAACAGAAAAAGACTTCCCTCTCGTCCAATCGGGATTGGGTCTTAGATATAATTTACTAGCTGTTGCCCGCGACTTCGTCTGTGATCCAGGATGAAAAGTTGCGTATGTCCTTCCCCAGGTCATGTTCTACCCATGTGCCAAATTTTATCCAAATCCGTCCAGCTGTTTTGGCGCGAAAGCGTTATAAACAAACAAACTCACTTTCGCTTTTGTAATATTAAGTTAGGATAGTTATTCATACATACGGAGAGAAAAAGGGTTTACAATGCATTAGGTACTTACTTAATTAACTTAGATCCTTTAAGTTATTAGGCTAAGAACATGCTCGATATTATAGAACTCCTGTCATCCAAATTAGGATATGTTCTGTATCCCAACTGTCAGCGTTCCTGCCTGCCAGTCACATAGATGATTGCGTGACCGGACCGCGGATCCTCTCGTAATCTAAAATTAGTTATATATGTACCCCAGTTTAACAAAGACAAATACACTACTAGTATGTTCAATATCGAGAAAGAGCACGTAAATATAACCCAGATAACAGGTAAAACCAAACATCAGTTGTGGCCAGCACTCCAGATTACTCCAGCCAGAAGCGACAAAACATGATAATGATCGTTACCTCTTATCTCTCTGGACGTCCCAAATAAATTACAGAACAGAAACAAGTACTTGTGTATTGTTATACTTATAATGAGTATCTTTGACTCTTTGTGCACCCGGACAATACGTCGCAAAGGAGCAAAGAAATCCGCCATCCGGTATCCCGCGGTGTGTTTCCGCATTATTCTGTTTGAAGACGATCTTGTTGTAAATACAGAGATATGCTTGAGGTCTTGAGAATCCAGGTTTTTGTAGTTTGATTGAAAGATGTTTTTTGTTCGTGCCTTACAATTGGGCATGATATGAGGTGAATTTTGGAAGACTGAGAGGCGTATCGATAAAAAATAAATACTGTACTTATAGATTATTATTATTTAGGTAGATAAGCTAAACATACTTTGGATGGAGAAAATGAATTAGAAATGTCGAGGAATTGAATAGATGTTCTGAATCTTTTCTGTACCAGGTGTTTCGCACAATTTGAACTTCGAAGCTAGATTTTAAATGAGATTGGATTGAAAAACAGAAAAATTGTTCGCGTAGCGACTAGCGACTTCCATCGATCTAAACTTCCTCCGCAAGTAAAATAAGTGCTTAATGGTTTTCACTACACAGCTATAATTGTATTCATGTTTTAAAATCTGGCTACCCATTTAAATACGTTACAACGATGGATAGACGTATCGAAAATATGTAAAAACGAGGGATTAAAAAATACTGAGGGCGCCTACAAAAATTGTTAGAGCAAAAATATTTCGAACGCTTTTGCTTGCCGAAAAATGGTAGGCAAAAGCCAAACATTTTTCAGTCCTTTGTTTAAGCAACAAACATTAAAGTTTCTTATATTATAATTATGAAGTCGGTGAGAATATCAGATTTTTCGTCCTTACCGTTTTTGTTGTTTTGAACATTGGAGAAAAGTTCTTAAAAGGTTTTTTGATCATCAGAACGTATATAATTATTTACGTAAACGGATATAATTATTTATTAAGAAGGCTGGTAGATCCAAAGAAAATGAAGATCCACACCTCCGCTCTGTCCATACACGCTCACATGGCTCACACGCACACATTTACTATCATTTACAATCAAACTACATCTCACTAAGTGCACACATGTTTACGAAACTGGCTTCACTGTACTTTTGATAGCCCTCTCTGTCTTGGTTTTTTATTTGGGCTGAGTTTAGCACAAACTTTATGATATTGTTACCAAATAATCACCAATTAAGTTTATTTGTGCACGTTTAAAAAACGTAATGTCATCATCATCTGCCTAGCCTTTTCCCAACTATGTTGAGGTCGGTTTCTAATCTTACCGGATGCAGCTGAATACCAGTATTTTACATGGAGCGATTGCCTATCTGACCTCCACAACCCAGTTACTGGGTAGGTAATACGATACCCCTTGGTAAGACTGGTTGTCAGACTTTCGGGCTTCTGACGACCCGTATCGACTGTCAAAGATCCACGAATGACAGCCAGGACCTTCCGAGGCACAGAGGGGTTTCGGCATATAAGTATAGATGGTCACCCATCCACAGATAACCGCGGCAAGCGCAGCTTAACCTAATCGATCGACCTGTGCAGCTATTATTATTTAGATACGGGCCACTAGTTTAAAAAACATGTAGGAATCAAAAATATGGGGTTTCAATTAATGTGATAACCCTTGTTGAGCTGCACGATTACTGACAAATGCGTGCATTGACTGGACAGGTCCACTCAGTCTGTGTGGTTCTTTCCTCAAACGACCATTTCAGGCACCAATCTACACGGTCTTCACATGATCTGACGAAGATTATGTCTGGAATTTAAACTGTGACCTCTGAGTTTGTTTCGGCCTTTCTTCTAAGAGTAGTCAGATAAGGAATGCCGCCGACCTCATCTGGTTTAAAAAAATATAATTGACGTGTAAAAGTGTTTGTATAAACCTACTTACAGAAATAAAATTATTTATCATAATCGCCGCACACTGTAGAACCATCATTTCAACCATTAGTGATCCTCGATACGAAGTTAATTAAGCCTACAGTTCGTTGAATGTAGGCTTACTGCGGTTAGAGTCGAAACGCTGCGTCGGGCGAACGTTTTTTGAACACTGACGACCCCAGACAAGTGAGACTAGATCGATAGTGTGCGCTCAATTACATCGTGTGCTCGTAGCCTGTGCGTTTGTCTAGCTGAGGGTTGTGTTCCATTCGTTATAGTCTGTGGTTTTACATAAAATACTGACTTATGTCTATACAGGACCAAATGTTACGTTGCGTGTAACCTAGGATTTAACTATAGTACTTGTTAGAGCTGGCCCAGTTTTAAAGGATCAGTATTGATAGGTAGACAGAATATTCTTTACTAGCTTCCGCTCGCGGCTTCGCTCGCGAGGTACCTATGTTGATAAAAACTATCCTATGTCCTTCCACGGGGTGCAATCTATCTCTCTGCCAAATTTTATCGAAATCCGTTCAGTGGTTTAGGCGTGAAAAGGTCACAATATATAGACAGACAGACAGACAGAGTTACTTTCTATTAGTATGAATAGTATGATGGATGGATTATGTAGACCTTAAAAATTTCAGTTATAAATTTAGACATTTTACAAGGGGTGACACAATGAGCGGTCTTATCGCTAAAGGTTAAAGTTTTTTTATTTTGAAATGCCATTCATAGTGGCAATACCTACTGCAATCCTTTTGGACACTGTTCCCATTGACGTGGACGATTTTTTTTATGCCCAATGAGCACTGCCCCTTTTGATATATAATAGTACTTATTTGTACGTCTGCATAATAAAAGGTGTCTCAATAAGACTGCACTTTTTAAAATTAGATTTTTTTTTCGTGCAAGTGGTAACTCTTATGATAACGAAGTTCTTGTGGCCTCAACTGGACGGCATGGATCTGAACAACATTGTGGTTTCAGCAGGACGGCGCCACCTGCCACACCGCGCATGAAACAATCGACTTATTGCAGCAACGATTTCCAGAACACATTATCTCACGAAATTCTGATGTCAACCGGCCACCAAGATCGTGCGATTTAACGCAGTGCGATTTTTTTCTTTGGGGTTTTGTTAAATCTCGGGTTTTTGCGAATAAACCAGAAACAATTCCTAAGCTCAAAATCAGAGATCCAACGCGTCATCGTGAGATACAGCCACATCTCTGTGTAAAAGTCATGGAAAATTTCATGAAAAGAGTAATGGCCTGTCATCAGAGCCGTGGGGGCCATTTGCCGGATATTTTATTCCATACTTAATCGGAACATGACGTCTTCTTTACAATCCAATAAAAATATCACAACTCTCTCATAAAATACATGCTTTTATTTTATAAAATGAAAAATTGCGCTCTTACTGAGACAGCCTTTATATTGAATAATAAATAAAAAAAATACAAATTAAATTCAGAAGAGCGCGTGTAAGTTTGCCATTGCACATAAAATATACTGAACTCAATCAATACAAAAGATTGTCTGATAAGCTAATTAAACCCTGAAAAACAAAATACTGAAGGTCTTCAACCCACTCTCAATCTGTGTGGTTCTTTCCTCAAAAGACCATCTCAGACATCGATCTACATGGTCTTCATATAACCTGACCAAGATTATGATGTCTGGACTTTAAAAGAGACTGTGACCTCTGAGTTTGTTTCGGCCTTTCTTCTCAGAGTAGTCAGATAGGAAACGCCGACCTCATCTAGTTTTATAAAAAATATGATTGACGTGTAAAAGTGTTTGTACAAACCTACTTACAAAATAAAATCATTTATCATTTATCATTTATCACTACTGTACCAATCATCCTTCCACAAAAAAAAATCCTTTTTCAGTTTTAAATCAATAAAATGGGAATGTTATTTCAAGTATGAGCTATTTAGAAGCAAATTAGGAAAGACTAAACCATTTATAGGTAGAAGAAATAATAGGTACCTGTCTTACCAAGTTATCAGGTTGGATGCCTGGAATTAAAACAACATTACTGTGGATCCAGAGAGTTTCGTGAAGCACTTGGGTGCAAGCTTTTATACTCCACGACGTCGTTCCACCGGCCCCCTTCTACCTTCGGACATCTAGACGCAAATTACTATCCCTGCCAAGTTGCTATTCCACAAATTCGAACTAAGCGTTTTGAAATGTCTTTTATAATGCGCACAGCAAAAGAGTGGAACTCTCTACCTGCGTCTGTGTTACCGAGCGCATACAACCCGAATCTCTTCAAAGTGAACAGGCTTCTTCTGGGTTAGCTCACTCCATCGTTGACTTTGTCTCTGTCACCTCAGACCTAGATTATAGTCAAGAGCAAACCCATATGTAATAGGTAATACGGGTTGTTGTCCGCAACTCGTATTTTGCGTACGGGTGGCGAGCAAACACATTTCAAATAAATATAAAGGTGTTACACTTAGCGCAGCATAATTTGGAGATAGGTAAGTCTGAGAACAGCTTCAATTTAAAGTTAATCCCTTTAAAAGTTGCAGAAGTCTGAATCTATCAGCATCATCTGCTTTAGCTTTTTCCCAACTATGTTGGGAACCGTTAGTCTAACCGGATGCAGCTGAATACCAGTATTTTACATGAAGCGACTGCCTATCTCACCTCCAAAACCCAGTTACTGGGTAATATGATACCTAAACTAAAATTCTTGAGTCGGAATTTAGTTTATTGCTCTAATTTTAATGAACCTTTCAAGCCATTTATTTTCATCTGTGGAATCATATCAAAATAGAAATCTTTTACTTTTTGATGACTCTCCCGTTTCACGTGTACACTTGAACACAAATAAATAGTTATTTTGCTACATCAATATTATTTTTTATTTCATTTTTCTTCTTCTATTCTCGTGTTTGCAACTTGCAAGCAAGTTGGAAGGGGTGCTTGTTCGTGCTGTGCAGCTTACGGAAGCATAGAAGATACCGTTACTCGTAGAGGGCTCTTTTGTTAGATCCCAGAGTATTAAATTACCATCCGTTTAGACAATGTTCGATAGGAAACTCTACCAGATCAACTTGTAAAAATTTCCATTATTTTAATCTTAAATATTAGTCTTAGTACTACTATTTAATGATGCCTCATCACGTCGGCCCAGCTGTTTTTAGTCGTCTTTTTATCAAGTATGCATGAGTGACAAAGGACTAAAATCAGGCTGTTGAAGGTGCCAAATTACCTGGCACAGGACACCGCGACCTTTGCCAAACTACAAACATATTAGTAGAAACTAGGTCTTGCGGCAAGGTGCGCGAGGTTGTGGGTTGAAATCCGGGCAAGTATTAACGTGACTTTTTCAGTTCTTATGTACTTTGTGAGTTTATCTAGGTCATTCGGCATGTCCTAGAACCAAGGATTCAAAGACATCGTGAGGAGACCTGAAGGCCAATTCTGGTAATTTAAAACATTCAAAATCTAGTCGTAGTCTCATCTCGGCGACAAACAAATGTCAAAAACTTGTCAAAATGTAGGGAAATTAGAGATACTTTTGACAAATTGAGACTGAGATCAGACTGTGAACGTTCTTAAAATTACGAGAATTGCCCCTCACGACTTATGCCCCTTGATCAATAAACCTTGCTTAAAGTTAAGTAGTGATTAGCGACTGTTTAACCATCCATTTTTGACGTTTATCCGTCACTTAACTTTAATAATCTTTTATAAATAAACCCCATGGTTTATAAGTCTGATACAACTTCTCTCATACTTGTCTGATACATCTTGAGCAAGCGAGGTGATCAACGCTCGTGACTTCTCTCTTTGAGAAGAGGGTTTGCGCTGCAGTCGGAAAATAATAGGCTGGTCCTGCAGGCTTTAGATTCCACGTCATCCGCGTTTCAAGAGCCGCCATTGCAATGCAATTTTATTAGCGGAGCAACGCGCGGCCATCGTTTATTTGGACTGAAATTAGTTGGGGACTGCAGTATACCGCACCGCCATTTTTAGTTAAAAACCGAGCATTATTTCAGCTAGGGCATTTTCGTTTTTAAAAAGGATTTTTGTTAAAAGTTGGGTTTGAGTTTTGTATGACATATTGAAATAATTTTGGCATATTTACGAATTTAAACAGCAAAATTCTTGCTATCCATCTATTCATTTCGCGTAAGGAATATAATTTCGTCTTTGAGATTTCACTGTGATCGAATTTATGGATTATTTTAAGTTAACTCAAAATAATGAGTATGATAAACTATAGTTCAAGAAATCCTATCTTAGGTAGATGAATGAAACGTGTATGAAATTCTCATCAACATTGAACAGCCTATCATAATAAGCGTGCGTTATCTATCTAGAAGGCAGAGCATCGCATTTAGAAATATCGGTTTTACATAAAACACATCAGACGGTAAAATTAGTAAAGGCTCACACCGCTCAGGGTCAAATTCCCGGTCAGAGTGGCCCTAGCAGTTCCATAGGAACCTAAACATTGTCCGCATAAATTGATTGTGTCATAAATCTGAAACCCTTCTTAAACGCTGTGCAAGTTTCCGATACCTGTCACGCCTTGACGGCTACTGCAATAGATTTTATTAGGAGATTCGTACACCCGTCGCTTTGGGGAAATATTATTGTGTAAGCCACTAGCGGGGTCATTGGGTAACATACTAACAGTAGCAGTTCCACAACATTCATTGCGTTGGTTACGTTGTTGAGCAGACAATTTTTTCAAACATATGAAGCAACGGATTAGCTATATCCTTCAAAAAGATTGTGATTGATTGTACTGTCAAAAGTGAAAGCCATTGCTACTGTCAGTGTGTGACGCAATTACCCCGCTGTGTCCCAAAAGTGGGAACAAAATAGGCTGATTATGTTTACGTTTACGTGTAACCATTCTTTATGCGCGAAGCAGGGGCGGCTCCCTAGCTGAAGTAGAAATATATAAATTAATGCAAACGATTCCTAAAAGAATGGCAGAAAGGATTCACGAGAGATCGAGAGAGCTTTAATCAAAATGGAAATACGTTAAATTGTTTATTCAGAACAGAATAATATGTTCCCAAAACTCCTACACATCTTTTATTAAAGGGGTTGCTCTAGATAATATACAGGTTGATTTTTTGAGATGGGGCAGTAAGTGGAAAAGGAAAGGTAAAACATCGACAACAAGATTTCCTGTAACTACAACGCTTAAGGTAGCTGCCCCTACTTACCCATCTCAAAAATCCACCCTGTATATGACTTACAAGGGGTATCGTATTACCCAGTAACCGGGTTGTGGAGGTCAGATAGGCAGTCGCTCCATGTAAAATACTGGTATTCAGCGGCATCCGGTTAGACTGGAAGCCGACCCCAACATAGTTGGGAAAAGGCTAGGCAGATAATTATATGACTTTATTATTGATATTTCATGAAGTAGTAATTCAAGTCAATAGGATTATATGAACTTAGAGGATTGTATTGATGATTTCAATGATTATAATTCAGTAAATACATACTTGTTTTAAATACGCTGACGAATCATATTTTGTTCAACATATCTACAACCTGACGCTGACCCGGAAATTAAAAACGTAAGAAATTTTGTATTTCGCGAGCTATCCTGGAGCTTCCCCTAAAAGTATATACTATCTACATATTAACTATGTAAACCCCTAACTGTGTGAAGAAAGTGTCTACTGTGTAATTAATAAAGTTGAAAACTTTGTAAGTAATTTCGGAGTTCCTCAGAAACTGACTTTACCAGAATACTTCACAGCCTTGTTTACAAGACAAAGATTTCTATAGTAATATTAAAGTTGATTGTGATGAGTAACTACTGGATTAAGTGATTCTATGCTCCTGATTAATTCAGAAAGGAATCGGGAATCGCTTCCCGAAGTTTGTTAGCGAGTTAGAATATATTACATTGGGATTGCGTACCGATTTGCTGAATGGAATTGGATGAAAGAATTGAATTGGGATTATGAAGGATCAGGAAGGCCTTGGGAAACTTGGATTACGTGACGTTGCATGTAGGTATGCTGCAGCGGTGTTTAGAGCTGTTTGGTTACTGAGAGCAAATGTTTCGGGAATATCAGAATAAAATCCTACTATAATATAATAATATATAATAATAATATAATATATATATATATAATATAATATAATAATATTATAAATGCGAAAGTTTGTGAGGATGGATGTTTGTTACTCTTTCACGCAAAAACTACCGAACGGATTTGGATGAAATTTGGCACACAGATAGTTTATAACCAGGATTAACACATAGGATACATTTTTATCACGATATTCCCACGGGATCGAAACTAACGCGGGTGAAACCGCGTGGCGCTTCTAGTAATATATAAAAAATAAATGTTGGAAATATTATAAATTATATTATTTGTGGCAATTATCCAGTGATAATTTGTCTGTAGGTAAATACCTAGATCATTATAGCTAACAACGTAACCAACATAATTATGGAAAGTACCGCATATTTGTTTTCGCATCGGGGCTCGTGGCTCAGTAATAACAGACTCACGAGTCGATCGATCAGGTTAAGCTACGCGTGCCACGGTCGGTCTGTGGATGGGTGGCCATCTTTACATACCCCTCCGTGCCTCGGAAAGCACGTTAAGCAGTCGTAACGGGTCGTCAGAAGCCGAAAGTCTGACAGCCCCTCTAACCAAGGGGTATCGTGTTACCCAGTAACTGGGTTATGGAGATCAGTTAGGCCGTCGCTCCATGTAACATACTGGTATTCAGCTGCATCGGGTTAGTCAGGAAGCCGACCCCAACATAGTTGGGAAAAGGCTAGGCAGATTTTGCCATAGAATAGCATTACTTCGTACTTTTACTAGTTAAGTAAGTACCGTAAACCGGGGTTACTTTGATCAATATTGAACTTTCAATCTTTTGAATCTCTGGTTGTAAAAAAATATATAATCGGTCTAGTAACTGATTTTTTTTAAACTCGCGATTTCTGATTATGTGAAAAAATATGGCTTGAATCTGAGAAAAAAAATAAAAACTGTCTAATCAAAGTTATAATGAGAATGGGGTTACTTTAATAGCTTTGGAATTACGCAAGAAAATAGGGCACGTTGCGTATGGGGTAACTTTGATCTAGTAAAAGACAAATGAAACCTAAAAAGAATGCTTACGGTGCTTAAAATAGTTGGTGAATTCCCAGCGTCTCCTCTGGAAAGGATTCAATTAACAGTTCATCAATGATGTTAGACAAACAAAAAAAGAAATTGCGTTTCGTTTTACGTACTTCGCGCCCACTAAAGAGGTAACAATAGCAGACTAACACCAAAATGTTATCTTCATTAAATGCATTATAAAAGATGAGGTAGGTTGCCACAAATAATATAATACGCCGGTATTTTTGGCCAGATCTGTATCTGGAGGACGATGTGACAGCTTTTTTTTAAAGACATTATTATAAAAGAATTTACAAAATATGCGCTGTAATTAGCTTTTAGCGGGTCATAAAAATACTGATACGAGTATTTTAAAACGAAAGAATCTCTTTTATTGGAAATATACTTTTCACGCATCGCACTGAATTGGGACGATCTATAGTCTGTTCCAAAATTGTCTGATGAAAATGTAAACAAATTCTGTTCAGGTTAAATTCTTACGCAATCAATCACTGAAGATACATTACACAGTACATTAACACATTCATCTATATAAAGTGGTATAAAAATATCTGCCACGGCTGCAATGCGAGGCAGTATTCTGTATATAGATTACAATAGTAAAGATACATTATTGATCTTATGTCATAAATATTTTCATACAAAAAAATGTGCTTATAAATTTGAATTGATTTAGTTGCATGAAACCAGTCCCATAGTAGTCAGCTAATTTTGGTGTTTATTCACAGAATAGTTAGAAAGTGATAGCAATTGTTTTCATTGACAAAGCGACACATCGCGCGTAGTTTGTGAACCACGTTATACAGAATAGAGTAAATGTTTATTTAATCCGGGGTACAAAATTTCTTCGCTACTGTAATCTATATACAAAATACTGTCTCCCATTGAAGCCGTGGCAGATATTTTTATAGCACCTTATATTTCAAAGTTTTCAACTTTTTATTTCACCACCATTCCAACATAATTATATTGTACATAAAATTGTAAGAAATTGAAAAATGATTATGAAAAATATTTTTAAGGTGATTCAATTAGAATTTCGGGTTTGTATTAAAACAATCAAATCAAAGCACTTAATTTGTAAGTGGCATTACAATTTGGCATCCACAGTTATTTTCTCTGATCCATTTTCATCAGAATCGGTCTAAGTTTTCTCTTGGTTAGAACTGCATGCTAATACTTGTTTGTCTGTGAACATGTGTTACTTTTAATAAATAAATAAAAAAATAAATGGATAAAATAGATAGATACTTTTGGAACAGAGCATAATAAAATACGCTGCCGCGGGGTGCCTACTGCTTAACATGCCAGAAATTGTAATGTTCAGACAAATCTATTCTGTCTAACCTCTTTTTAAATTATTCGAATCGATCATCAATTATGATACAAAGTGGCAAGAACATCGACGAGCAAAGTGTAACTATAAATTCAGCACATGATTTTTAGACCCCCCTTGGCGTAGTACCCCCGTGCAACGCCTGTAAGGTACATCCCTGGGGATCTACCTAAGTACCTACAATTTCACTTACATAGAAGCAATTCTCTCTAAGCAAACAGTGTGCAGCCTAGTGGTATCTAATATAAAACAGAATATTAGAAAGTTTAAGTCTTTGCCGTACGTATTTGGACCGGAGATATTTTAGGGTCGCCTTATAGCCATACAGTCCATTTTTTATTGTACGTTAAGGGTCGATTTTTCATTTGGCCCGAAGCTTCAATATCTCGGAATCCGTTCTGATGGAAATATTACAGGGAAATATGCTTTCTATGAGATAGAGCTGAATGTGAAGAAAAGTAATGTCAGTGAATTTATGATTGAATTTTTTGCGCCCATTCAACTACTCCGACGCGTGGACAGGTAGGCGGGCAAACGTGTGAGAGGATATACATCAATTGAAAGTAAGCATAAGCAACAATTTTTAATATGAGCGTGTGTGTTTTTTGTTTTTTTTTTTTTGTGTGTGTCTGTGAAATACCGGGTTAAAGAGATATTATCATACCTGCAAGTAACATGTAAACGTATTCACTGCAGTTCTCAATAATATTAGTTATTGACTCATAACGTTGAGGGGGTTTATGGCTACGTAATGACAGCCGTACGGGTCGATCGATCAGGTTAAGCTGCACTTACCGCAGTTGGTCCCAGGATGGGTAACCATTTTTACATACCCCAGACCACTTTGTGCCTCGGAAAGCACGTTATGCCGTTGGTCCCGGCTGTCATTCGTGGATCTCATTAGAACTGTATTGGTCATCAGGCCAGGCTCCATACAAAAATGCCCATTCTTCTTTTAACTAATATTTGTTTTCTTTTGGTACACCACTTTACCATTTTATAATTTCTCATTGAAGACCGGGGCCTCCTAGCAACGGTATATCGTTTACTTAAAAGGGGGTTCGAGTATGTAAGATTTACTGAAAAAGTTGTACAAGTTTCTGCAATAAACTTTTTTGTATTTTGTATTTGTACTTAAAGCTTGGTTCACAGTGTCCGCATAGGCATTATCTATGAGATAAATGATGAAACTACAGAGTTTGCTTGTTCAATTAAATAACATAATATAAATGATATGCCAAATGAAATAAAAAAAAATTGCAATCGTTACCTAGCGGTCAGAATATTAAGTATATAACGTTAAGCTTGACACGTAAAAAAGGCTTCCTTGAAGGCGACATGTTCACAATGTGGTGAAACCCTCGTATACCTAAAAATATAAACCTCGTAATAAATAAAGATTTTTATAAAGCTAGCAGTCCATTCATGTCATAAAACGGAACAAATAACTCCCTCAATAATCAGACTACAAAGTAAGGTTACTAGTGTACCTAAATATTTTATAACAACAAGTTATTATCGTAATAAGTTGATCCGGATCCCAAAAGTTTCATGTATAACCGTGTTCGTACATAAAAGACAAGGAGCTTTACAGGCTTACTTCAGCGAAAACCGTAAAAGATGCTTTACGTACTTTTCAGAAAACAAAACAAATTCAATGCATGGTCGTAATAAAACACAATAAATAAACTTGTCTAAACTCTGAATTTTTGCTCCTTCCGTCCTCGCCGTCGAGGCCCGTTCCCGCCCCGACCCTCGCTCGAGCCAGCCCGCGCAGCTGAGCCTGTAGTTTTAAATTCGCCTCAAAATAATAATACCGATCCAGCCTGTCCCTTGCTGTCCTCTTCCAGCGACGCCCTGAGCCGAGGTCCGAACCCCGTGGGGGGTGCCCTTAGCGCTGTCGCTTAATTTTTAAGTTTATTGTTTGCCCTGGCTGGAGGCCTTAATTCAAGGCATTCACAGGAAAGTCCGGTTAAGCAGTAGCCATCCTCATACAGGATGAACTGCGAGATGCGATCGATCTAAAGGCCAATTCTTGTAATTAAAAACGTTTAAAATCTAGTCGCAATCTCATCTTAGCGACAATAAATGTCAAAAATGTAGAGAAATATGTATTTTTGACAAATTGAGACTGAGATCAGACTGTCATTGTTCTTAAAATCATGTTGACAATTTCACAATCATCGCAGCTGTCATTTTGGTCTAGCAGATAAAAAATTACAATATTGTTTGTAAATAAAAGATCAGTTGTTGACAAAAACTACCGTTGTTCTCCAATCAATCCAAAGGTAGCTCTGAAAATGCATTGAAAGCCATTGGATAAATCGTTTTCGCAACCCATTAGTTACACAATTTTCACCTACGTTAACTTAGAAACTAAGGGTTATTATAAGTAGTTATAATTATTAATCTATTGTCAACTTTTGATTATTTATTAATTTTAAAAGACTATTTTAGCTCTTCTTGCCTGAAACACAGGATTACCTAGTTCAGGCACTTAAGTCTTAGCATGCAATATAGTTTTTCTTTAAGCAAAACTGTAATAATTTTCATGCCTTATAATTTTTGAATAAATATATTATTATCTTTTTCATATCTCGGGACCATTGAGTCCCGGTCCTTTGGAAGGCGTACGAGGGGCCGAAGCCAACTCGCAGAGGCCCCTTAGGAAATTTTAATAAAATGTGACACCAACCGACGATTATCCCTGTATGCACTATGCAAGTGCACCCAAGGATAACCCCGGGTTGGTGTAGGACTATTGCAGGATATGGAAAAATAAATATTTGGACTATGGGTTTGGGTGGCTAAAGTGGACTGGTTGCCAAGAACTATGGAAGAACTATGACCCCTGCCTGATCAATGTTTAATATATACACGGATAAAATAGCAGGGGGTGACTTGCACACTCAATAATGGGCCCCCAGAAACGGTCGCTAGCACATAGTGACGTAGCGACAAAGGAGCAACATGTCCTGAAGTGCTTATGAGGAGTGGAGAGGTATTCCACGGTTATCAGGACAATCCCGGAAGTACGGTCAAGATCCCTACCAGCATCTTACTGGAATACTTCCTTCCTCCGAGCACGTTTGCTCTTGCGAATCTCCACTCAAGCCAGCCAATAAAGGCAAGAATGAGGTGGGAGCTCTGTTCCTCGTCATTTTTCACTCCAGCCGGCCAATAAAGGCAAGCCAGTGGTGTGGTACAAGACTTCTCCCGGGAGATAGGGTCCGTGGGGTCGCTACTGCCCAACAGCTCGCCACATGCTGCCCTGCGGATTTCTGTATCTCTCTTGGTCTGGCTGCTCACTTTAGACCCGTTCCGGCAAAGTAAACTTTTCCGGCACGGGCCTAGAGTTCGGAGCGCGCAAGCCCCACCGCGACGTCAACGTAGAGATACGGTTATTATTATTCTATGTATCTGGCAAATAAATGAATATTGGTGGCCCTCCAATTGGGGCTTTAGCAATGTGAAATGTTCCATCTGTGTCCCATTACATAATTTTTCAGTAAGTCAACTCAATACTTCTGTCAATTTTATTGTGAGAGAAAAAGGGCTTCCAAACTGGTGAACGTCTAATGTTATTTTAACCAAAATAATGCACAGACAATAATGAATTTCAGAATATGTTTTAAAGCTAATTTTGTTGTACAAAACGCTCTAAAAGGTGAAGCAAAAATAAAACCGAGAACATACCTCGTCATGGGTGATCGCCAGCTCCCATATTTAACTTACACCCCTTTGATGTACTAATTTACCTTAGCAAAAATGTTCACGGCACACGATTACGCAATTAATTTGCTATTTTTGTTTTTGTTCACAAAAGAGGACCGGGGCAGATATCGCCCGGGACCGTAGTCATGACAACGGGGGGTGCTGTCGGCGCGCGCCGCGGTAAGGCGGCAGAAGTGACCTCGCGCTTGCCGCGTTCGCCGCGTCGCGTCAGCCGTCCGAAAAACGTTTTTTCACGAAACGGGAATCTACCGTGCGTAATGATATACACCTTTGACGACTGAACTACGTTGTTGTGCTGTTCACAGCGAAACTAGTGGTGTTCCACGTGTGTTGAGAGTGTGTGAGTGTGTGCGATGCATTAGGTGGCGTGCAATGTTGAGGGGTGGTGGGACGAGTCTGTGACCGGGGCAGCTGCACGGGAGGGGCGATTTTCACGCTTGATCATGCCTTTCGAATTGAGATCAGGTAAGCTTTTCAGGAATTTCAAGCGCAAACTGCACTTCCTTAAGGACGATTTTCGATTGAGCGTTATGCAAGCGTTACAGCTTTCGGGCATGTGCAATGTCATAGGAACATTCGATGTAAGTGAAAATGAAAGTTACGCAGCATGGTTTGACTTTATTAAACTATGTCGGGCGTGAAACTCGACTGAATTCCTCTAGAAATATTATTAGACCACGTGGTAATCAATATCTGCAGTTTTAGTTACTGATAAGCGTTTTGACATCTCTTTTCTCGCTGCAATCGCGTGGATAGGTACCTATCTGAATATTAATTCGATGCTGCAAGGTCTCTCTTCACGATTCATTTATTCAGCTGCTAATTGTTTACCCTCAACACAATGAGCTGTATCCTAAACAAAAGTCATTGCTGATTCAAACGCTACCAAATTAACAATCATCTAATCAGGGGTGACCCAGTTTCACAAAACCAACTGTTTTCATTATTAAAGTACCTAAATCACGTTAAGTAATTCTCTGGTGGCTTGCACACTTGAATGTGTGTAGCAGAGGATTTTTTCAGGGATGTCCTTAGGGATTACAGAGTTTCAGGGCCCTTGTCCCCTTTTTGTAAGAACAGCTTTACGCTTGGATTTTAAGGGAAACTATACCAGATATTTGTCAAATATCCAATGCAAATCTATTGATACAAAAGGTTTCTCTTAAAATGTTACCTACCTAATTTTGGGTGTTGAAAGGGTTGTCCTGTATTGATAGGCAGTTGTAATTTGTGTCTTGTTTTAATCAAGTTAGGGTTGAATTTGTGTGTTTGTAGTTTTAGTGTGTGTGAATGATTAACAATCAGTATTATAATTTGAATTGTTAATTTTGTATGTTTCCTGTTTAGTTCAGGTTTCAAGCACACCGTGGAATTCGGAAATGCAGGATGTCTCATTAATTATGCATAGCTAACTAATTATACGAGTAGGTATAAGTATGAGTAATTACCTTCAAGGAAATGTCCTTTGAGGGTTTATCAGAAGATCTAATGGTACTTACCAATCGAGATCACATAAGCTTTATGTACAGCCAACAAAAGAGATAAATATGCAGGATCGTCGGATATACTCAGTTGACGTTTAGTGAGAAACCGATGGATGTTTTTGAATAAAATAAAATTTTATTCGACTATATCCGACAAATGATAAATGATTTATTTTCTGTAAGTAGGTTTGTACAAACACTTTTACACATCAGTCATATTTTTTTAAACTAGATGAGGTCGGCTTTTCCTATCTGACTACTCTGAGAAGAAAGGCCGAAACAAACTCAGAGGTCACAGTCTCTTTTAAAGTCCAGACAAAATCTTGGTCAGATCATGTGAAAACCATGTAGATTGGTGTCTGAAATGGTCTTTTGAGCAAAGAGCCACACAGACCGACGATCCTGCATAC
This sequence comes from Gortyna flavago, assembly GCA_963669345.1. Lineage (NCBI taxonomy): Eukaryota > Metazoa > Arthropoda > Insecta > Lepidoptera > Noctuidae > Gortyna > Gortyna flavago. The sequence goes on from OY770144.1 coordinate 6,274,721, forward strand.
TTATCTCTTTTGTTATCTGTACATAATATCCCGCTTGTACACCCCGGAGGGTTACACGGAGCTGGTATATGTACACTATCTAGCACACCCACATTTCGCCAGATATGTTTAAGTCCAATGTAATATGGGGCGACCCTATTGACGTCAACCGGGCAGGTCACTCGCAAGTCAACTTAGCAGGTTGACGGGAGCTTTTAACCGCTATACCGCACGGACTATCCTGTATATGCCTTGATAAATGAAGGCCTTCAGCCAGAGCACAAAATTTTTAAACTAAAACAAATCCAGATTTTAATATAAATGTTAGTATCCACCTATCCTTATACCCATAGATTAAAATTTTACGTCTCTTTTAACTCAGTATCCTAGAGCATTTTCCAATTTTCAGTGTATTTTAAATTCAGTTCCTAGGAGCGAATTTCAATTTAATCTGCTGTCAAATCCTTTGTTAACTTAATTGATTGGTCAAAGCGGCTTTGCGGTCAACCAATTAAAATAGCTGACGATAAGGTTTGACTGAAGGTTTTTTGTTTCTGAAAGGACCTTTTTACACTGCACGGTTTCTTTACGGTACGACGTATTAACCGCGCCGAAGAAAAAACGTGTCCGTCAACAAGCTTCCATAGTCATCCATACAGCACTGACGACAGTGCCTACCACACGGTGAAAAACTATAGTTTTTCACGGCAAGAAAAACGTGTATGTACAAAAGGCCTTAATCGTTTTAAGATGAAAGAGACAGAAATATGTTTTACGCTAATCGCATTTAATGATTTGTGTGATGCCCGCTTGCATCACACAAATCATTAAATGCGATTAGTTATGCGCCTTAGTTAGAATACAAGTTGTTTCTGAAAGGTTGTATCTACTGAATTCCTTCAAGTTCAATTTTCTTTCTCAATTCCCTTTAAAATATTCCACAAATGTCAAATTATTACCCTAGCTTCTGTCGCCGTTTTCGTCCGCGTGAAATTTCCTGTTCCCTCGATACACCCCGTCGCATCGCATCGCCCTTCGGCGCTATTACTTCGTATTAGCTTAGCGTTCTTTCTGATTTTTATATTTATCTTTTGCTCATCTTCTAAGGGTTGTAGCGTGATGATAAATAGCCTATAACTTTTCTCAAGAGTTGGGCTGTGAAATGCACAAATATATTTTCAAATCCGACTGGTATTTCCAGAGATTAGCGCATTCAAACAAACTCATCATCATCTGCCTAGCCTTTTCCCAACTATGTTGGGGTCGGCTTCCAGTCGAACCAGATGCAGCTGACTACCAGTATTTTACATAGAGCGACTACCTATCTGACCACCACAACCCAGTTACTGGGCAATACGATACCCCAAGGTAAGACTGGTTGGTGGACAAACAAACTCTTCAGCTTTATTATTAGTATATAGGAAGAAGACACTGCATCAGAAATTGCCGATGAAATTCCAACATGAATGCGAATAATGGAACTGTTGGAAAATCAATCATTCTTTTACACTGGAAGTTTAACAAGACGTAAGATAAGATCCTAGTTTTAAAACTAGGTTAAAAGATAGGCGGACATTGCCGGCGCTAATGCAATTTTTAAATCCTCTGGTATTATTGATGGTGCAGCTCTATTCTTAAAGAAAGGAGTAATGGATTGTCGAGCAAAGGTTTATAGAATTGTGACGGATTTTGAATTGATTACAATGAAAGGAAATATTGTTTCTTTTTCAATTACCTTATAAGTTTTTAGCTACATAAAAAACAAAACACAATCACACTTTATACTCTGGTTTTGGTATTCCACTCTAAGCACCGATTTCAACGGCAGTCGACCTAACCGCACCTGAGCACTTCCACTAACCGCACTAAAACAAGATTTTAATAAGTGCGGTTCGGTGAAACCGGTGAAACGGTGTTGTCAATATTATTTTAGGTGAGTGGATAACATGAAATCACGCCTGTAATCTCCAAAGGGTTAGGCAGATGTGTATCTATCTATACCACATTTCGCATATTACATTTAAGTCCCATGTAATAGGGGGCGAACCTAGCGCAGGCTCAGTATTAGCGCTTGTGACCACTACCATCACCGAGGCCCCAGATATAGATAGACCTACTAGACAATGCAAGTATTACGATCTGTATGAAAACCAAGCGTGCCATTTTGACTACCTACTATGACGTCACAAGAACTATTTAGTGATGGGAAAATCAAATCGATTCAAATACGTTGTCGCGTGCGGCACCTGATGACCCGACTCGCCCCACCCCCGGGGCCTAGCGCCAGCGCTCGCGCTCACCCAGCCAGCATCAGGACTGAGCGCGAAAGTGGCGGCTTACAATTTTTGTACGTAATCAGGGCACGCGAAGTAGTTGCTCTTGCGTTTATCTAGGTGTATCTATATCTGTGACCGAGGCAGATACCTATTAGTGGGATATTATTTATGTTATCATAATCATAATTTTATGAACTCATTAACACAATGCACACTCACACTATTACACACACACACACACAAACTCACTCGCATACATCACACAAGTGCGCTCCTATCTCTATTTTTCTGTTCTTTTATTTTTTATTTTGTATTTTTATTTCTACTTTTTTTTTTTTTGTTTTGTTGTGTTTCAATTGCATACTTATTATCGTGATAAGTGGAAGGACGGAGTTCACCTAACACAAGCATCTTTTTACTTAAAAGGTGATCTCCAACAAATGTGTTTTTCATTTGTATGTTATTGCAATAAACATTTTTATTTTATTTTTTTATTTTTTTTATTATAATCTATTTAAAAAACTCGCTTCTGCCCGCAACTTCGTCCGCGAGGAGATTTCTTGATTCCCATCACCTACTCGCGCTATTACTTCGTTTCCGCTTAGAGTTGTTTCTGCCTTTTTTATTTGCTCGGCTCCTTAGGTGATTTTAAATTGCCTTCCTCAAGAATTGAGCTATCTGATGCAAAAATGTTTTTTCAAATCCGACTGGTAGTTCTAAAGATTAGCGCGTTCTATGAAACAAACAAAATTTTCAGGTTTATTATTAGAATAGGTAGATGTTCAAGTAGGATATATACAAGGTGAAATTAAATTCATGGGCATCCTTTTAAGGGGTCATTGTACTCATCATTATGAACAACTTTTACTATGGGAATTAACCTAAAATCGCGAAAAAAATCTGCTGTTCCTTGCATTTATGTTCACATAGGTAACTCGTCAAAATGTAGGGAAGAGTTGATTTTTTTTCGCTATTTCAAGTTGGGCCCATAGTAAAAGTTGTTCATAATGATGATTACAACGACCCCCATGAATTCAATTTCATCCTGTATAATCTATACATACATACAAATAAATAAAATTAGAGTGTTTGTTTGTAATATTAAAATAACCGCTTTTTACACGGTACATATACCAAATAAAAAAAAAATGTCTGTCTGTCTGTTTGTTCCGGCTAATCTCTGAAACGGCTGGACCGATTTTGACGGAATTTTTACTGGCAAATAGCTGATGTAATAAGGAGTAACTTAGGCTACCTTTATTTTAGAAAAATAAAATTTTGTTAAATTCCACGCGGACGAAGTTGCGGGTAACTGTTAGTTAAATATATAATAAAAAGGTACATAAACAAGCAATTAATTAATGAAATACGATGCTGACACAAATCGCAAAGACACGGCTTGATCCCGGTTTAAATGTTTGAAAAGCGATTAAGCTCCCTTACAACCAAAATTACAGCATCCAACTTTCTATTTGTCATGTTTGAAGACATATGCAAATGTCGATGGTTCGAGTTTGAGCGAATATTTGCGAATGCATAATGCAGTCTGCGACACGGTTGGGCAGAGTGACTAGATGTACCATCCATCAGATGACGATGTAAGGGACATGGGGGATTCGGCTAAGTAATTATGTGCACATTTGAGTGGGAACGACATTATGGCTAACGCAAATGGTAACAGACTTGATGAGGCTTTAAGAGCGTTTAAGCTGTACGGCATTTCATACAAACTTTCAAGCCCTTGTTTTGTTAAATAAGACATTTAGAAAATGTTCTTTACGAACTTTTTAGACCTTTGTATCCTGCTTATGCGTATGAATTTTCATTACAATCGGTTCATTCATTTCGAAAAATAAGGGCTTGAAAGTTTGTATGAAATGCCGTACGGCGTAAACGCTCTTAATGAAGACTATTCGAGAAGTGAACAATACGTTAACTTATACATATTTATACCTTTCCTCAATATTAAAGTGATTATAATTTTTTTATATATTCAATGAGAAGGTTGTCTGTTCTAAATTAAAATTTTGATCGGGTTTTTAAGTTGGCTCGCGTTTGCAAATCTTGTCGTATGCTGCACCCTTCGACGTCATGACGTCAACGCCGGCTGTCGCTGAAAACCAGCGCTGGGGCTCTGTCTCGCATGGGATCGTAGCCTACGCTAAGCGATGGCCGTTTTGCGTGGATATGATGCATATTTTCTCCCAACTTGTTATTTTTCGTGTTTGTGATCTTTCTCTGCATCGTGTTTGCCGCAAATAAACGTTTTTCTTTACTTTTGACCCGACTATGGCGAAGCAAAAGGAGGGTTATGATTTTGACCAGTATGTACGTATGTATGTATGTTCATCTGTTTCCTCATAACTTCTAAACGTCTTGTCGTACTTGGACAAATAAGATATCGTTGGAAGCGTCTTCATCGTCCACTGGTTATAGACGATGTGACGTCACAATAAATTGAATATGGCGCCCTCTAGCGGACATAAAGTCTTGACATAAACTAAAAAAAACCATGGTTTTTTGGGTATCAAATGATAAGCCCTTTCATTTGATACCCAAAAAACCATGGTTTTTTTTCGTTTAGCATATTTCAAAAATATAAATATTACTGAAATCAAGCCCCAAAATAATTATACAAAAAAAAGTTTAAAAGCTAAAACCCGACTACTGAAGAGGATGAAACAAGAAAGTACCTTCCCGTGGTCGCATGCCGTTGTACTGACATACAAAGCTATGGTAGCATGCGACCACGGGAAGGTACTTTCTTGTATCTTACTTTTTTTTAACAATTATTACAACTCATGTGCTCGATGGGACTTCCCATCGGTAAAAATGACGAACTTCCATACAAACATCTCCTAATTAACGCCTTTTTTTTTTTTTTTTTTTTTTTTTTAAGGATGGGAAATCATCCAATGACCCCTCCCGCTCTGGGTGGAGCGGAAGGGAGTGTCAGACTCTTACTGACTAAAACCCATCCGTGTTCCTTCCTTAGCCCTTTATGTTCCGGGGCAGCGGTAACCCTTTCGGACAATCCCGCTGCCCCGGCAGGCTTCGGCCCTAACGGGCCCCTCCGTGTCTGCTGACAGCTCTTTGAGGCGCGCGTGGAACACATACGCGCCGTCCGGCACGGGCCTGGTCCTGATCGGACGGCGAGCTACCCATTACTCGCCGTCCGCAGGCCCGCGCCTACGGTGGCCGGGAGTCGTCACGCGGCTCCCGACGCCCGGGGCGTCTACCGCGGCGGCTGGGACGGGCGGCCCTCTCGGCTCTCTCCCTCGCCCATCCCGCCACCTCCTTCGCTAGCATGACTGCTTCGCAGAAGGAGGTGACTGCCTCCCACTCCCTCTCGCTCCGGACCATGGTTTGAACCAGGGCCGGGCGCGAGAGGTCGCCGCTGCTGCCGATCGCCTCTACGAGGACACGGCGGTGCTCTGCCCAAGCGGGGCAGACCTCCACCGTATGCTCCACCGTGTCCTCTGGGCGATCCTCGCAGTGGTGACACCCGGGCGTTTCCTCCCGCCTGATGATGTGCAGGAACCTCCCGAAACATCCGTGTCCGGTGAGGACCTGCGTCAGGCGGTAGGTGAGGACGCCGTGACGCCTCTCTAGCCACTCCTCAAAGAGGGGCCTTACCGCCGCTATCGTGGCGTGCCCTGCGCTGGGTTGCGACAGTCGCTCTTTCCATGTCGCCATGAGATCGCGCCGGAGGTCCGTCCGCTCCGCAGCGATTTGCCGCGGAAGCGGGATTTCCCCCCGGCGTAGTGCCTCCGCGCGCCACTCATACAGGCGCGCGAGGACTATCGCCTCCAGATCCCATGGCGGCAGTCCGGCAAGGAGGCTTGCCGCCTCGCCCGAGATCGTGCGGTACCCCCGGATAAGCCTTACAGCTACCACCTTTTGGGGCGCGTTCAGATAGTGTGCGGCTCGTCGCCGCAGTGAACGCGCCCATACCGGGGCCCCATATAGGGCCATGGACCGCACGACCCCCGCGTAAAGCCTCCGGCAGGAGGCGTTTGGCCCCCTCAGGTTGGGCAAGAGCCGCTTGAAGGCGGCCCCGGCCCGTTCCAGTTTGGGGGCCAAACGTCGGAAGTGCTCGACGAAGTTCCACCGGCTGTCGAGAACGAGACCCAGGTATTTCATCGTTGTCTCGACGCCGATGTGAACCCCTCCTACCGTTAATTGGGATCCCGGTGGTGGCCCGTTCCGAAGCCCATGAAAGGACATGGCCTCGGACTTGTGCAATGCCACCTCGAGACCCAGTTGCCGGATCCTCTCCACGACTGTCGCAACCCCGCGTGTCATCGCGTCGGCCGCCGCCTGATGCGACCTCCCCTGCGCCAGGACCAGCGTGTCGTCAGCGTAGCAAACCACGCTGACGCCATCAGGGAGGTCGGCCCGCAGCACCCAGTCGTACCCGATGTCCCACAGGAGCGGCCCCAGAACCGATCCCTGTGGGACACCGCACGACATCTCTCGCCGGTTCCATTCCCCGTCGCGACCGGGGTAGATGACGGCTCTGTCCGTCAGATACGCCCCGACTACTCGACGGAGGTAGGTCGGCACTCGGTGATACCGGAGTGCCTCCCCAATGCAGCTCCAGGGCAGGGTGTTAAACGCATTAGCGATGTCGAGTGACACCGCCGCGACGACCCCACCCCGGGACACCGCGTCCCCCGTCGTGAGGGCTCTTACGCGCATGATGGCGTCAACCGTCGAGCGCCCCTTGCGAAAGCCAAACTGACTATCCGCAAGATCCGGCCCCGTCCTTGCCAAGTGCCCGACGAGGCGGCCTGCAATCACTCTCTCAAAGAGCTTGCCGACCTCGTCGAGCAGCACGATGGGCCGGTATGCGGACGGAGAGTCCGCAGGGCGCCCTGGTTTCTGGATGAGGACCAGCTTCCCCGTCTTCCAGCGGAGTGGGAACTGGCCCCTCTCCATACATGCGCTTAAGAGCGCCTCCAGTCGAGGCCCGAGAGCCCTTGAGGCCAGGACCCAGGCTTTACCTGGCAAGCCGTCGGGTCCTGGGGCGGTATTTTTGGCCTTTAGCCTACCTACCGCCACTCTCAGATCTACCCCGGTCACTTCGGGATTGTCGTCGTCGTCCGCGTGGTCCGCTTCGGGCACCGCAATTGGCGGAGCCATGGGCGGGGGAGTATGCTCCGCCCGTGAAGGGAACAGAGCGCTCACCACCTCCTCCACCAGCTGTGGCCGGAGACTCTGCGTCAGCGGGGGGGCCCAGGTGCGGAGTTTATTCCGCACCATTTTGTAAGGACGCCCCCATGGATCTCTGTTGAGAGTCTCCAGCATCTCCTCGCGGGCCGTATCTTTGGCCCGCTGTACAGCCTCTTGGAGGGCGGTCTTCGCCGCTCTGTACCCCTCGTACAGCTCCGCCTCCGTGGCTTCCGCATCCGGAGGGCGAATGCGGAGCCTGCGGTGCCTGGTGTACTGGTGTCGCGCGTCGACGCACGCCTTTCGTAGCGACTCCACCTCCTGCGACCACCAGTACACCTGACGTCGGGCGCATCCTGGCCGGACTCGGGGCATTGCCACGTCGCATATCTCGGACATGGCCTCCCGGAACCACTCCGCCTCATCATCAATATCGTCAGGCCTGTCCGGTGATGACACCCAGGCCTGAACGATCGAGGCTTCCAGGAGGAGCTCCCGGTCCAGCTGCTTCAGCGCCCACCGCGGACCACTCGGGGCCTGTTGGACCGGCGCGCTAGAGGACTGGGCGGAGACGTCGAACCGAATGTACCGATGATCCGAGTATGTCTCCACCTCCTCCAAGACGCGCCAGTCAATGACACATTGTGACAGAGCGGGACTGGCGAACGAGATGTCCACCACGGACTCCCCCCGCATCCGCACACACGTGGGAACAGAACCCCGATTTAGGACGACCAGGCCTTTTTCGAGTGCCCAGTCCTCCACCATCCTGCCCCGCACATCCGTGTAACGGGAACCCCAGGCCAGATTCTTGGCGTTGAAGTCCCCGAGCACTAGCACGGGGAAGGGATGGTTTCCGGCGACGACGACACTCAACTCCGTTAAAGAGTTCTGGAACTCGGCGAGAGTTCGGCTCGGAGAGAAGTACACTCCCACTACTACAATCTCTCCGAACCGTGCTGCTACGCACCCCTGTCCCTTCGTGACACCTTCGAGGGACGGGGTACCGGCGGCAGCCGACGAAATTATGGCCACTGAGCCGCTCAGGTCCTCCACCCAGTCATCCCTGGGCGGGACAAAGTACGGCTCAGCGACCACGGCGATGTTAATCGACCACTGCGCTATGCTCTGGAGCAACAGGTCCTGAGCGCAGGCGCAGTGGTTGATGTTCGCCTGGAGGAGACGTAATGGAGCCGTTACTCCTCCATTGCAGTCTCCTCCCGGGCCTCTTGTGAGGGCCCCTCATCGGTGGCGGCGGCAGCCGCGGCGGCGACAACGGGTGTGGCGACGGTGGCGGTGGCGGTGGCGGAGGGCCTGCCTTTTCTCCTGGTTCCGGCGGGTGGAGCGCAGGACTTGCTCCCCGCCCGGTGATCGGCCGGCTTGCCAGCAGCCGCACATGCGACGCAGTGCGGCGCGGCGCTGCACGAACCGGCCGTGTGTCCGGGCTGACCGCAGCGGAAGCACAGAGTGCTGCGGTCCTCCGATGTGCACTGGACGCCAACGTGGTGCCCCACATGACATCGGAAGCACCTCAGGGGTCTGGGCTCCAGCAGTTTGACCTGCGCTGACACCCATCCCACCAGAAGCCTTCGGCCCTCCACAATTGTTCTGGCCGCCGTCACGGGGCAGCTTACCGTTACGGTTCGCATACCCGAAAAGTCAGGGCGTATGGTGCCTGCCTTCACCTGGTCGGCCAGACACCCGCCCGTCCTGACGACGGCGGCCACCACCTCTCCCTCCGATACGGAGTCATCCAGGCCCATGATGCGCATGTCTGCGCACTTGACGGGCCTGGAGACTCGGACCTCCTCCGCACTCAGGGACGCTCTCAGCTTCTCCGCTAGAGCGTCTGCGGTGGGGCCACTCGTCGACCCGGGGATCTCCAGCATGCGGGCGCCAGTAGCGGTCACCCTGTGCCGGAGGCCCCCGGTAATCCCCAACTCCTTTAGGTCCACCGTCGCTCTTGCCTTGGTGAGCACGTCGCAATACGTCATACCCCTCTTGGCCGCATCTGGCTGCAGTGTAATAACTACAGCCGCGGTCTTTGGGGCACGAAGTCGTGCTGCGACGGCTCGCTCCTTGCGGCGCCGCCTTTGCGCCTTTTTCCTGGCCGCCTTGGCCGCCTTCTTCTTTTCCCCGACCACCTGCCATTCGGCGTCGGTCGTGGGGGAAGTGGAAGATTTTTGGGGGCGAGGCGTAAGATCTGGGGCCTCCACCTCCCTTGCCTTTCGGCCCTTCTTTTTGCCGGCAGGCGCCGGTTTTGTCTCCGCTGGGGCTCCACCAGCCGGGGCCGGTTTTGCCGTCTTCGCCGGGGGTACGCTAGCCGACGCCGGTTTTGTCGTCGTTTTGGCCGGCGCCTGAGCCCGGCCAGACGGCCCGGGTTTAGGGGCGGCAGCTGCCGCAGCGGCCGCGTACGAGGCCGTCTTTGGTCCTGGGGCCGTCCTGCCCGCCAGGGGGGGGCGCAAGACTATACCCTCCAGGGCGGAAAACCGCGCCTGGAAGGACGCTAACTCCTGACGAACCAGGGTCAGAACCTGGTTCTCCACCGGTGGTGCGGGCTGACTTGGCTCTTTTGCCTGCCCGTTGCCGGTGACCTTCAGCCCGGCCAGGTCTGCTCGGAGCCTCTTGTTCTCCTCTTGAAGAAGCTCCATGGCGGCCGTCAGGCGGGCAACCTCTGCCCGCATTTCCGCCACTTCGCTGGCCGCAGGACCAACGTAGTTTGCGGCCTCCGCTGCCGCCATGATGGAGGCCGTTGCCGAGACTATGGCCCTGTTCTTAGAAGAATATAGCTTCTTCAGGGACACGCCTCGGAATGCGGCCTCCACGACCGCCGCAAACTGAAGTTTGCGGTTCGCATCGGGGCCGCCATCAACCGCATCGACCTCGTCGCTTGAGGGCTCCGAAGCGACCGCGCGACCGGTCCGCCCCTCCTTTGCAGGCTCCTCCGCTTTTTCTGCCGCTTCGCGGGCAGTGATCCCCCTCCCCTTGCCTCGCTGACGGGCTCCTCCCCGCCTACTGGTGGGGATCTTCCGGGCCATCTCCCAGTCAGAGGACGACCTTTGGCCGTCTTCTAACCTTGGCCGCTTGCTGAAGAACTTCTTCGCAGCGGCCACCTCCTTGGCACGGCTAGTGCTCCTTGAGCCTCCCGTGCTCGCGTCTCCAGATGTGGAATCGGACTCCGACTCCACATCACTCCTCATCTCCTCTGTTTGGTTTTGTTTTTTAATATTTATTTCCATAGTTGTTCCCACGAGTATATATATTGTTGTATTGACTCAAATTAAAAGTGGTTCGCACTAGCGACTAAATCAAGCTACCCATTAGCCAAGCTTACTACCTCCCTCACGGTGCGCCGCCGCTTGGAGGTTTGGGGAATTTTTTATAGAGGTTAATCTTCCTCGCGGTCCGGGCGGTTAAGCCAAGACCCTCGACCCCCTTCAACAACCAGAGACATGACCTTAACTGTCTCCAGGGCTACGAGATTCGCGGGGGCAGGGGGGGGGTGTTATCCCTCCTGCCTGCCCGGCGGCAGGGTAAGTGCACACCGGGCCCGCTCTGACCCCACCACCACTGCCGCTCTGCTACGCAAAGCGACGAGTGTGGAGTGATCCTCCTGGCAGAGTATTAGCATACGGACAGCGGGATCCCACTGGGTAATAATCCCAATGGGAGATCGCTGTCCGCATCCCAGGATGCACCGGCCCAAACACTGGTCTTCCCCCCGGACGTATCCATAAGGGAACTCCAGTCCCCGGGCACACGTGGAGGTTCTCTGCCCAAGCACCCCCTAATTAACGCCTTAGGGGATGAATTCGTTACATAAGGTACTCTAACTCTTGGGCAAAATTTCACGGTTCTAGACCTAGCGGCTTAGGCTATGCTTTGTCTGTCAGTGAATTAATGAGCTTAAGATTTTAATTATCTAGTTAATTAATAAATAATAATAACAGTATTTTATTTATTTATTTCAAATAAGTTACAGAGGAGAATACATTAGTTGTTATGGTTAAAATTAGGTAAAAGATGGATTACAACTGGTTGGCTTGAGAGTAAGGACAGGTACCTAGTACATAATTATGCTGTAAGTAACCACAAGGTCTGTAGATGTTTTGGGTGAAGCCTGCTTCTTGTACTAGGGTGACCTGTATCTGAAGAGACAGTAATCAGCTAAAAGGTATCTTATAAAATAAACAAAACTTGTGAAGTGTGTCAGTTTGCCATGTTTGTGTTTATATGATATCTTACTTTTGTATGTATCTTGCTTATAAATGTACTAGCTTCCGCCCGCGGCTTAGCCCGCGTGGTATGTCGATAAAAATCTTATATCGTTCCCCGGGATGCAATCTATCTCTCTGCCAAATTTTATCGGAATCCGTTCAGTGGTTTAGGCGTGAAAAGGTAATATACAGACAGTCAGACAGATAGAGTTACTTTCGCATTTATAATATTAGTATGGATAGTATTTTTTCCTAAACATATATTTAAGGTAAAAAGGAGGAGAACAACTCAAGAATATGGGAGAGTGTGTGAATATATGTAACTGCACACCCATCCTATGTATATGGAGAGTGTGGGTGAGTGTAATGATGAGTGTGCAGCGAGAAATTATTATTATTATTAATCAGTGTATGTTAGTAGGGACTCAGTTTGTAATTTAAGTAGATGTTGGCTAATGCTTGCTGTTGAAGCAGTTAAGAGACCAAGAGTATGTATTTTTATTTTACCTCGCTATCTAGTTCCAGCCAGAGCTGTAGGTATTAGAATACACCGTACACAGATTAGACCACCATTTAAACAATTGCAAGTAGAACACTTTCCACTGATCTTTCTAAAAGCACTGAAAGCTTACACTTCTATATAATTCAGCACACACCCAGCAATGTATTAGTTTCCGGAATTAGTATACCATTCCGTACGTAGCTTTGCACAAATCTGCACACGCCTGAGACTTACTATGTACACAATATGCTGAATAGATCTCAACTCTATGCATATTAAAGTAGGCTTCATGTTTGCTTGTGTGTGCCTAAGGTGGTACTGGTGGTACGAACTCAACTTACTAATCATTGAAGACATTGGAGATGATTAAATTACATTTGCAGTAGGACATTGAGATTGGACTTTGCATTTAAATGTAAAAGAATCAACTTAAATGCAGGTGAATGTGGCTGAACAAAATACCTACTTTAGCATGTATGTTTTAAAAAGAGGCTTGCAATTTCAATTTTCCAGTTTTTTTAAAATGAGTGCACGTAGCATGGATGAATAAATATTTGGAAAAGAGTTTTTTTGGCATAAAAATATACAATACTTCCATCCATGAAATTTTTATACCATGTTGTTTATCCTACCCTATACATATTATATTATTATATCCTATCTATCTCACTAATATTTTAGAGGCGAAAGTTTGTGAGTGTGTGTGTTTGTATGGAGGTAGCTGACACCCTAGATCAACATATAGGCGACTTTTTATCCCGATATTCCCTCGGGATTGACACTTACGCGGGTGAAACCGCGGGGCGCAGCTAGTCATATTATAAACGTGAAAGTTTGTGAGGATTGATGGATGGATGTTTGTTACTGTTTCACGCAAAATCTACAGAACGGATTTAGATGAAATTGGATACACATATAGTTTATAACCAGAATTAACACATAGGCAAATTTTTATCCCGATATTTTCACGGGATCGAAACTTATGCGGGTGAAACCACGGGGCGCTGGTTTCATCATAACGTAAGAAAAACATACACACGTCATGAAACTTGTGTCCTCAACAAAGGACAATCCGTTGACCTCATTCAAGCACAGAAAGCTCAATAACATGGCAACAGCAATAGAAGCCAAAAGTTTATATTACATAGAACTTTATTACAATAACGATAATTCGATAATACCTTCGTTCAATGATTTCTGAAACTTGGCAAAGCGTTTTTATAAGCAATTAACTTTACAAAACTTTACAAAGAGGTACTTGGTTGGCGTCCAAAAAAGTTCTTCTAAAAGGACTCACATTTAAGGAACCTTTGATATTTATTGGTGTGAAATACATACGTTTCTGCTCATTTAACTCAGAGGCTTATGTGTGAGTTTTTTCAATCACCTTCGATTACGAGCGCAAAAGTTATAGCGCCACCTGGTGGTCAGTAGGAAAAACCTAATTTCCCATACAAAATTCTAACGCGCTCGCAATCGAACATGAGTCGAAAAAATTCACACTAAGGCCTCTGGTGATTTATGTGGGCACATACTTACCAAGTTTATGCTTACTTATATGAAAGGTGAGTATTAAGGGTGTGTGACGTACGGTTCTTTGGTTCTCTTGAGGCTACGTTTTCTCAGAATGTTAGAATTGTTGTTTGAATTTGAACATAAACAGCATTTATAAGAAAGGTGTGGTACATAAAAAGTAGCCCTCCAGACTGTTTTCCGGCCATGTCGGCCAATTTTAATGGAGACTGGCCTTTGGCGCGAGAGATATTATGCGCACAAGTGTGTGCACAGACACAGGTGCACTCTCTCTTCCCTCACTCTCATAGTCTGATGGGACGATCCGACACGACCAGAGAGAGCCTAGGTAGGTCTAGGAAAAAGGTCTGGTAAATACCATCAAATTGATCAACTTTCTCCATGGGATCAACATCATAATCGCGAAAATATTCAGCTATAAAGGACATCATTCAATTCGTACCAAAAAATTTAAGTATTTTTTCCCCTTTGCCAGATTCGACTAAGTACTTCCAGTCCTTCAAGGTAAAAGGCTTTTACTTTTATTTGTCTTCAGAACATTAAAAAAAAAATTATTTGATTTATTATGGAAAACAAACAGGTGCTAGGGCAGAATCAGCCTATAATGTTCCCATTGCTGGGCCTTCTTCTTTCGGAAGTGGGCTGTACTTTATCACGCGGGCCCAATGCGGTTTGGTAGATGTCACATCTCTTCGAATTTTGGATTCTAGGACATATCGGTTAGTGCCCGTTTCCTCACGATGTTTTCCTTCACGGTTTTGAGAGCAGTGGTGATGAAATTATTTACACAAGACGTAGGTATCCCCGGGGACCTACATACAACTCGTAAGTTACAAAACAGGGCTGAATAACACTACCTATCTGTCAGTCCTTTGTGGAAAATATGCGTGCCAGTATTTAATTCTACAAAACATATTTCAGTTAAAAATAATGCCATATTTAGCAAATGACATCTAAAAAGCGATGTATCAAAATTGCGGGGCGTTGCAGAAAGTGAAAGCCATGTATCTCAGCCGTAATGGTTTTCTCTAAATGACACGTCAGAATTATGACGACTGAGTTCACGCATCTGTGACGTCATTTGTTTGTCTATTGATGGTGATCTCCTCTTATGGGATGGAAAAGGTACATAAAGTGCGTTCGGTAATTTATTTGTAGGGTTCTGCTTGAAGGCTTACGAGTTATCTGTTCTAAACGTAGTTGAATAATTGTAAATCCATCTCCTCATCTGATTAGCCCTTTTCCAATAATTTTGGGGTCGCCTTCCAGTCTAACTGGATGCAGACTGGAATCCGACCCCAACATAGTTCGAAAAATCTAGGCAGATTGAGTTTTTTCAATCGATCTTACTCCCAAAATTCTTATAATTATGAGAATTAAGCATACTTAGATCCAGTTATTTCTTTAACAAATAAATTGCCGTTATTTTCTTCAGGTCTTCGTTAAATACATTTTCCAGTATTAAGTTCGTATATCAACATTTAAAACTGTTTTAATTATGACTTTGCGTACCAAAATTGCTAATGAAGCCCATTTTCCGTTATAAATTAACCTTTCTGTACAGAAACAGATGTTTTATGATTTCCTTATTTTCTCGTTCTCGTTGTATGGCTACAACTAAATTAAGTAATTCAAACTGTAACACGTCTACCCAAGCTACCCTCATTTTACCGAATGGCTATTTTTTTTTACCACGACGTGAACTGATTTTCCATTTAATTATTTTTCCATTCAATCTCAATCAATCTGGGTTGATTGAAACCGAAACAAAGATAAAAATTGTTGCCGAAACAAACTCAGAGGCCTATCCCTCTGAGTTTGTTTCGGCCTTTCTTCTCAGAGTAGTCAGATAGGAAACGCCGACCTCATCTAGTTTTTATTTTAAAATATAATTGACGTATAAAAGTGTTTGCACAAACCTACTTAACTTACGGAAATAAAATAATTTAAAGGAAGACATGCCGTAGAATCATAACATTCTTGTCGTCTTAACGACGCCCGTTAGCGATCTTCGCCTCGATAGATGGAAAATAGAAATTATTTTATCAAATCGTTCCCACGAAATGTGACCTTTAGGGAGCCCCCTATAGCGGCACCTATTGGGGAATGTAATGGGATATTGAAGGTGATTTTTCTTGAGATAGTTTAATGGAAGATGGTGGATTGATGTTAGTGATGTGCCATTTTTAGACATTTTGTCCGTTCTGCGATTTTCTACTTCTATTCCAGTCTTAGTTTTCTGGGATTTGCTTTACTTAAAGGATCTACCCACGCGCTAAAATTAGGTCACAGTAAAATTTGTTAAAAAGGTCGGTGGTATTAATTCATGTAAATGTTGTTTGATCGTCCCGAAATATTCACTAAAATATTGAAGAAATTTTGTTTTTTTTGGGCGAATAATTAGGCAATTCCAAAATTAAGGCTGCCTGAATTTTAAGTAGATCCTGAATTTAAGAATAGGCAATTCATAACCATTAAAATAAATTATGGGCCAATATTTAGAAATTAAGTAGCCAAGTAATTCCAAAATTAAGTCTGCCTGTATTTCAGGTAGATGTTGACTTTCCCGAATAGATAATTCAAAAACATTTTTAAGGAATTAAGAATGAAGATCTTACTAATTAAGTTTACCGCTTTCCTCAACATATCGGTCCTCTTAAACGCAGGGTAATTACACAACGTGAGTTGTCTTTGGTCTTGGTGTAGTTTATTAAATTTTGACCTGTGCTGACATCAAGCAATGGACAAAATTGTCAAACATTTCATTTAACTTTTGTTTTAAATACGAGGCTTTTGGCTACTTTGTAAAGAAAGAAAGATAAAAAAAAAACATTTGGGACACACAGGAAATACAAAAAGTAAAAAAAGGAGCATTTAAAACTAATAAAGTTACACTAAATCAACCAAAAAAAAAAATAACCATAAAAGACCTATGCGAGGCCAAAAAGGCTCCTATCTCAGCATAATGCTGCGATATTAAAAAAATAAATACCGCTGCGCTGGTATACTGATAGTGCCCACCGGGTATACTGATAGGGCCCGTTACTTTG
Source organism: Gortyna flavago (assembly GCA_963669345.1). Classification (NCBI taxonomy): domain Eukaryota; kingdom Metazoa; phylum Arthropoda; class Insecta; order Lepidoptera; family Noctuidae; genus Gortyna; species Gortyna flavago. The sequence goes on from OY770144.1 coordinate 6,291,450, forward strand.
AGTAATTTGTAATTTTTTTTTTGTAATGTGAGACTGATTTGTGCAGAATAAACAATTTTTCTTTCTTCTTTCTCATAAAAAAGTCCAAGAAATAGCAGACATCGCATATTCTTTAGGGATCATGTAAATTTATGAAAAAATGATCTATGAATGTAATTCAGTCTCATCCTTTTTAGTATAATATCGCTATAAATCAGGTTTCTTGTAGAAAAGCAATAACACGGGTAGATATGAGTGAATCAATTTATTTTCGAATATTCTAGTCAGATTACTGAAAACGAATGAGACAATTTGTCCATATGACGAGGGTTCTTATTTTAATTTTGTATCCATTTTGTCCATTTGATTATGAATAATGAAAATCTGTTAAATGAGTTATCAAACCCGGTGATTCATAAGCGGTGATAAGCTTTACTAAGGACGAATTTCACCAATAAAACTGAACGTGATCAGCACCTCAACCGCTTTTAAAAGCTGTCAGTGTTATCATTGCGATAAAGTATTGACACTGACAGCTCTTGAACGGGGTTTAGATGTGTTTATCGCCTTCAGTTTCATTAGTGTAATTCACAGAGTGCATATCTTGCTTGGAGTGTACCCTATAACATAATACCTAGTAAATGATACAGTCGTGATCCTCAGAGCAGTTTTTGGGAAATGGAAATTTTGAAGCCTTTGGACATTTTGGCAATTGAACATTCTAAACCCAAAAGTTAATTTCGAGTACTGAGTTTAATCTAACGTCTCGAAATATAATAATCAAAGTTAAAGTCAAAATCATTTATTTCTATTAGGCCATAAAAAGGCACTTTTGAACGTCAACATTTAGTTAAGAAAATATAAATTTTGATTCTAGGCGTGCCTTTCAAACGGTAATTTCGTATGGAGAAGAATGTGAGTTGTGGCTAAGTAATAATAGCCGCACGGGTCCATCGATCAGGTTAAGCTACTCTTGCTGCGGTTGGTCCGTTGATGGGTGACCATCTTTACATACCAAGATCCCTCCGTGTCTTGGAAAGTACGTTAAGCCGTTGATGCCGGCTGTCATTCAGCTTTGACCATCGTACTGGTCGTCAGAAGCCTGAAAGTCTGACAACCAGTCTTACCGATTTATTCCGGTGTGATCCCCTGAGTCCCCCCTCCACCCCCCTCCTCGATCCCCTGTTAGTTCTTCTTCTGTCCAAGGGGTATTGTATTACTAAGTAACTGGGTTGTTGAGATCAGATAGGCAGTTGCCCCAACTAAAATTCTGATACCTACTCAGCTGCATCCGGTTAGACTGGAAGCCAACCCTAACATACTTGACAAAAGGCTAGGGAGATGATGAAGAATGTGAGTTTAGGTTTTGACAGAATGTGGCATAAAATAATAAATAATGGAGTGAAGCTACTTAGCTATTAAAATGATTTTCTTGTGAAAGCTAATAAATACTCACCCTTTGTAGTAGAACAAAGGAGCTTTTAAAGAAAGAGATTGTTTTTTTTTATTTGATGCATTAATAGCGCGTTAAAGGGGAAATGGCAGCTGGCCAGACAGACCAACGGGGTGGCGGAGCGTAGCTGCATTTTTATATTTGACCGCTGTAAGCCCATAGATTTTTATGAGGTAATTATGATGTAAGAGGGATTTCTGTTTTTCACTTCAAGACCAACTCCTTCATGTAGAGGCATGTAGAAAGTTCGTCTTCGAAGTCGATTTATTTTGATGTTCCAAAAAATTTATGAACGAAAAGCCGCAACCTACAAGCCTACACTTTTTTCTCATCAAATTCTGATGTAAGGACGGAAATGATCGTTTACATATCTTTTACCGGAGATTTTCCGCATGACTTGCCATCATATTTCTTCCAAAATATTCAGTCAATTTTTATCCAACCACATTAAGTCAAGATCATCCTTTTATAATACAAAAATACAGATCCAACTTCACATATCATTGGCCATCCCTTTAGGAACGCGAGCTTCTGCCGCCATTTTAGTGACGTAACCGTTCTCCACGCCTTTTGCCAGATTACTCTTGGTTTGTTGATAAAACTAGCAGAGGATTTGTGTTCGAGGTTTGTTTTTCACATGTCCTACTAAATCTCTTTGATCTTAAATAGGGGAGATTTATGGAGGCAACTAAACAGTTGAAGGACGTATTTGTGTTATCTGTAGGATTGAGACTACAGTGTGTAGGTTTCACATTCATATACATTAAGACTTTTGTACATTTTAACACTAAGACTATGTTGCCCATTGATTTTTTGTCTTTGTAACATTTAGTATCCGGCGTCATATAGGTGTTAAAAAATTAACCTGACAAACTTTAAGAGGTGCTTTAAACCATCGAACTGAACAACTTTCACTAAGGGACCAACTCCGAAATCACGAAAATAAAATATATGATAGTAATAGTTTATTAGGGAGACTTATAGATTAGTGTCATATCCTCTTTATAGGTTAGAAAAATATTATGTCTATCTCATTAACACATTTGTAAAGTTTTTAAACCTACGACGAGGTAGCGAGCCTTTAATCTATAATCTGAGGTAGCGAGTTACATCTATTCTTCAAGATCTAAGATGTAAAGCCCGATTTCGTCTCAGACTTACGTTAAACCTGACACTTATACTAGGCTTCAGCTGGATTAGTCTAGGTTGAGATATGTAGTAATTCTAAACTAGTCAGCATTTTACTATACGAGTACCGACGTCTACGTGAAGAAGATAATAAAAAGACAATGTTTAATGTCTGTAATGTGTGTAATGTTTGTATAATGTCGGGGTTTCGTGGTTAAATAATAACAGCTGCACGGGTCGATCGAAAGTTAAGTTGCGCTTGCCGCAGTCAGTTCGGGGATGGGTGACCATCTGTTGCATATCGGGACCCCTCCGTGCCTTGGAAAGCACGTTAAACCGTTCGTCCCGGCTGGTATTCGTTACGGGCAATCAAAAGCCCAAGTCTGACAACCAGTCTTACTAAGGGGTATCGTGTTACCCAGTAACTAGGTCGTGGAGGTCAGGTAGTCAGTCGCTCCATGTAAAATTCTGGTATTCAGCTGAACCCGGTTAAACTGGAAACCGACCTCAACATAGTTGGGAAAAGGCTAGACGGATTTAATTTATATTATTTTTATACTGTCGAGATGTCAATTGTTGATGATTTAATTTAAAAACAAATGAGTTTGCGATTTCGAATTGTGTGCGATCACTTGAAAGAGGTTCGAAGTGAAAACAGAATAAGTACTTACTCCTGTTTTTTTTTACTTCGTTCATCCCTCATTTTCGTGAATAAGGCCTTTATTTACTGCTTCTTTTTACGTGCTTTATATTGAGCGTGGGGTGAATACTGATTCAAGTGAGTAGTTATACGTTATTCTTCGGTAAGTAGGTACCTACATGAGAAGTTTATGCGATCTTCGGAATAAGGGATAAAAGTCTGATTGGTATTTGGACGTTACTTTTCAAACATTTTTGTAAAGCTTGGTTGGTTGGCATACCGTATGACTTGTTATTGGGTGCATTCCTTGAAATAGGTGATACAAGAGCTAATTTTGAACCCATAATGGGAAAGCTGTCAAGACGAGAAGTTCTTTCTGTAAATTGTACTAGTTTAGTGAATAAGGACCGTTTTGAAAACGCAGAATTATTTTTTTTATTTAAAAGTAACAACTTCCTCCTTCGAATTATACCCACATGCGACTCGGTAAGATTGCGCGACTAAATTTGCATGTTACAAACGAAAACTGGAATGTACGTCATGATGGAGTATGCCGCATTTGTGTGTGACCTACTAAACTTGGTTGGGTTATACTATTTGGTAGGCAAGTAGGATGACGTTACGCCTGCGGGCGTAGCCTAAAGTCGCTAGTCGGTTGAATTTTGTGTTCACTTGTAGAATAATTCAAAACGGTGAAGTCAAACATCGTGAGGAAACCGAGATGTCCTAGAACCAAAAATTCGAAGACATGTGACATCTTACAACCCGCACTGGGCCCGCGTGGTGGATTACGGCCCACTTCCTCTCACAGAGAGGAGGCCTGTGTCCCAGCAGTGGGAACATTATATGCTGATTATGATTGATTTACTATTATATTCCATGATTCTTGTAAAAGTTTGTTTGCGATGAAAATTTGATGTCCTCAATGATAATTCGCCTGTAAAAAAATTATTTATTAAATTAGGAGAACTAGTTAATCCATCACTGTTTGATCGCATGGCGTTTGACATGCCATGACTGTGACAGTTAAAATTCAAATTCCAATAAATATTGATGTACAAAAATGACCTATGCAATGTCAGACATCCATTATTTTCACAATATAGAAATTGGGCTTTGATGGACAGTTCCAACTGTTTTTAATCCACTAGGTTCAAGTTCTATTTATTTTGATACTAGCTTCGTATCAAAATAAATAGAACTAGATAGATAACATAAATAGAAGTGGTTATCGGAAAATATCCACAGGAACGTGATACTGTGATGTAAAGTGCTCTATGTGTTAATCCAGGTTATAACCTACGTGTGAGCCAAATTTTATCTAAATCTGTTCAGCCGTGTTGCGCCAATCCGAGACAAAAATCCAGACAAACAGACAAAAATTCTAAAAACTATATTTTCGGCATCTGACGCTCTGTACATACTCGTAGTAACGATTATGTTTTTTCAAAAATATTCAATGTACAGTTTTGACTTCGTTACTATTTTATTATCCTATTATATGTACCTGAGGACTTATTTTCGTTGGATCCCAGTTTTAGATCCCATTTGCTATTTCCATTGAATCCCATGTTAGAACTAGATCATGTCACAAAATAATTGACAGTTATTAAAAATCGTATCGTTCGAAACTTCTATGGCCACTAACAAAAAAAAAACAAGAAAAAAACAAAAACAAATCGTAATCGTGACGTTTCAATAGAACAGATAAAAAATTCAGAAAAGGAAGTTCGAATAAAATTCGGAACGAGTCTATCAATTTCTTTATTGGCCGTCTCGACTCTGAAATAATGAAGTAAATTACGAACTTGGCTAACGGTCAGGTTGTTCAAGCTCGAGCTGCATCAATTTATTCAAGCCAAGTTCCTAATTAATGGCACATTCGTTGCTCGTAACCTCAAAGACTAGAAACAGTCTGGTTTCTTATAGAAACTATCCGAGAAAGGATATCGGTGGAATTAAAGGGGCGATGGGTCGTAACGAACCTTCTTGTCTCGGATTTATTTTCCTTTTTTGTGGTTTCCTATTAGTTGTAGGAGTAAAATTAAAAGAATTCTGAATTGGAAAACTGAAATAGCTAGGAAATCATTTATTCTTATAACCAGTACTGAGGGGCTTGTGTCTAGGTAATAACAGCTGCACGGGTCGATTGCTCAGGATAATGAGATGGGTGACCATCTTTACATACCAAGACCCTTCCGTGCCTCGGAAAGCACGTTAACCCAAATGACTGTCATTTGTGAATCTTTGAGACAGTCTTTAAAGGTCGTCAGAAGCCCGAAAGTCTGACAACCAGTCTTATAAAGGGGTATCATGTTACTCAGTAATTGGGTTGTGGAGGTCAGATGGGCACTCACTCTATGTAAAGCTAGCTGTACCCGGTTAGACTGGAAGCCGACCCCAACATAGTTTGGCAAAAAACAAATCCAGGCAGTTTATTATCAGAGAGGTATGGCGCTGTATGCCAATATGCCAAAAGTTGTCTTTAAAAGATCACTCTTAGCGATAAGACCGCCCATTGTGTCACCATTTGTACAGTTTCTATATTTATGTCTGTAATTTATATGGTGTACATAATAAAGAGTATTCTATCTATCTATCTATGCCGTAATACAGGTTTTTCACCCAATTCGGCTGCAGATGCAACAATGTTGTATTATTTTCATTACAGCCTAAAAATTTATTACGCAATATAATATGTTGTCAACTTGCCATGTTACCAGTTTTAGTGTCAATAAATTAATAAATTATTATGAAATTTTTTGCCATTCTTCCTGACATCATTCAACCTTATTCAATATATCCCACACAACTCAGGTAGAAGGTAATAAGAAGGAAGTTACATACATTATAATCTTGGAAAAGGTCGAGTATCTCCTAGAAATAATCAATTACAGTCAGAGCGTAGAAAGCAGTAATTTTTGCGCCACTTATTCAGCTTGATGTTCTTCCCTTTGCCAACCAAAAAAGATAAAAAAGGTATGAGCTCGATGCTAATGTGTTTCACAGGTTTTTGTATTTTTGTCTTTCAGGAAAGTTGAATAATTTGTAGGTAGAGATGGTAAGGGTTTCTTCGCTTTTTATTATTTGTAGGTTTCGTGTGAATGAATGAAAACATTTATTTCTTAAACACTAGTACCTACAAAAATTTGGTCTTCAAAGAGTTGGTAAACACTTTCTTTCTTCTCTTTCTGGGATATCTGAAAAAGCCATGAAGTCAAGCAGTAGCATCCTTTTTTTTTTATAACATCATTCGATCATCAATTAAACTTAAACTATTCACAGACTAAAATATAGCGTCAAAAAATTCGGGACTAATACCACTGGGTCACCACTGCTCTCAAAGACAAACAACAGTGATTTTACGAAATTAATTCAAAATTATGAAAAATCTGCATCCTTCCCATTCTGATCTATGGATCCCAGACTTGGTCTTTGATAAACATTGAAAGCAATTCAATGTTTTAAATCTCACCGCCAAAACGTAGGTGAAGTGAGCTGTCATTCCATCTGTAGTGCGATTCTGTAACCATCTCACCGTGAAAACTTAGGTGAAGTGAGCGTGGAGTGAGCTGTCATCAGTCAATCCCTATAGCATCAGATGGAATGACAGCTCACTCCACGCAAGTTTTCACGGTGAAATTTTTACAGAATCGACATGCTGATGCTAGGAATTGACACTATTGACAGCTCACTTCACCTAAGTTAATTTGACGGTGAGAATTTTACCAAAGGTTTGCCAACGTGCAATGGAACTTGAATTCAGTATTCTAGGGATCAAACTGATAGACCATATTATTTGCAACACCACACTGCACACCAAAACACAGATTTGCACAGACTTTGCTTAAAAAGCCGCTAAGCTGAAGTGGAACTAGGCTGGCCACGTCTGCCGTACGCCCAATAAGCTGTGGGCCAAAATTACCACCACGTAGAGCCCTGACACAGCTAGAAGGCGTTGCGGCAGACCCCGTAGAAAATGGCGGGACGAGCTGGACAAAACAAACGACCAGTGATCTACTTTAGCCCTGGATCGAAAGAGCTGGAAGTCATGAGGAGAGGCCTTTGCCAGCAGTGAGATGATCCAGGCTAACAGTAAAAATAGTAATTCAATTACGTTAAATCATCTAGGTATTGTTAGTTGTTTTAATACACTCCGCCGGATAATACACTCTGTAGATATCTTGTTTTTCGTGATTAACTTGTCTTTTCTTTTATTTGAGAGAATTTGTCACTAAATTGGGCCCGAAGACATTATTATAAATACGTTAAAAGGAAGAAGGAGGGACAAATTCCCGACATTAAGAAATAATGTGTGCCTGGAAGCATCACGCTAAATATATTAAATTTCCCCAAACGGAGATTAAATATGTACTCGTAGCGATGGAACGAGAATTAATTAATTTCAAATTGTAAGATTGGTTTTATCTTGCTCGTTTTATTCATGTCATGGTACGCGTTGTAAGACTTTCCATGTTTGATCTAATAATATTTCTAAAACAAGATTGAATGTCTGTCAATGAATATGAATGTTCAGAATTTTATACCACCCTGTTTCTTTTTGACAGATGAAGCAATTTTATAAAATTATTATGTTGCGCTATGTTTGTCATTGAAGACATACAAAATTTCAGTGAAGACTATAATTATAAAATAAAGACAAACAAAATTCACTATAGATAACAACCAAAAAATATCAAAATAAATGAAAATACATGCATGCAATACATTGGATTATTAATAGGTACATATTTACTGTGTTTTATAACTTAAGTAATCATCTAGGGCATAGTAACATTTCTCAGCTAAAAATTTATGAAATATTTTTTTTTTTTTTTATGGCATACTTGGATTTTAACCAATGTCAACACACACACATCACACACACACATTCACATCGGTCTCATTGTACATACATCGTGAGCCCACTGTCCCTTCTGTTCATAAAACCTTTCGAAATGGGTTCGCTGGTGAGTGCTTAGGTCGAATATTTTAGGCTAAGGTTACCTCATCTGACTCCATGTATATTCTGATGTAGGATGGGCAACAAGCCAACATGGTGTGTTATCCAAACCTGTTTGGAAGATCAAGTTCAGAGTAATTTGACAGTTCGAATTTCCTTTCATCTCTTTCTTGTTTTTTTTTTATGAGGAAGTAAAATATAGTAAGTGAAAACAAAAATATGATAAGTGTCTTCAAAATTTAGCAAAATTGGACCCAAGTAGCCTAAGTAACTCACCAAGGGCTGATTTCTCAATCAACCGATAATTTTTATTCGTGGAATAAAATTGACGTTTGACAGTTTTTGTATAGAAGGACTGTCAAAAATTCAAAATTCCGATAAAGTTATTGGGCGTTGGAAAAACAGCTAAGAAGTATAAAAGAAATTAGCGGTTGTAGTTGAAAAAAATAATTTTACGGTAGCCATCAATGTTTGGCAAAATTAGACGTAATATTTTAGAAGTTTAACTACTTGTAGCTCTGGCAAAGTTATTGCGAGAGAAAAAAAAAAGTTATCAATGTTAAAGATATAAAAGACCGTACCTGATTAAAGCTAAAATCTAAGTTGATCAATGGGCAACATAATTAGATATATCGTTTTATCGCGCGTCATACCGCTTGATCGCGCGTCATACCGCCTGATCGTGCGTTACAACGCTTGATCGCGCGTTACAACGGTTGATCCTACGTTCCTTCGCTACATCGCGTGTTAAAACGCTTGATCGTGCGTTAGATCCCTTGATCACGCGTTACAGCGCTTTATCGTGCGTTACACTGCTTGAACGCGCGTCATACTGCTTCATCGCATGTTTAAAGCGAGGCTTTGTTCGTATCCGTGTGGCCGATAGTGACAGCTGGCAGATGGCCGTTCAAGGCATTACACGTGCAGAATTAATCATAAAGCCGTGGCTTTCATGCGGTTTTGCTTCGATAAAGCTGACCGTATATTAAAATTACCTTTGAAAATAGATTGCTATTAAGTTTTCCTTGCTTATTTGTTGTTGTGGCAAGCTGCTTGTTATTGAAATACAGTGTCGTTCACCTCAAAGTGATTACAAATTGTGATGGAAGAAGAAAAAGAGGCTTTAATGAGCACGTTACATGATTATTAATACGCAGACGGATTTATTGCATTTCACGCTTAAAATACAAGTTGGCCCGTTTAACCCCTCGTATATTAGAACGTGGATCCACGCGAGACACAATGGCTTTTTAATTGTTTCTGTAAAATTGCGGCATTCAAAAACAATGTATGTTTAGTAAGCTTGCAAGCTGGGGTTGTTTCGGAAAGAAGAAAAAAGTTGTTTTGGATCAAATTAAAATCCTCTGTGTAGATTTTCGCTCTTGAATCTATGTCCCTATTAAGTGAATATTATGGTAAATAATTTATCACCATAAATAGACGTCTCTGAATATGGCTTTAATTATTCACAATTCAAAAATAGAATATGAAAACAGAAAGGAATCATAAAAAAATACATTCAGCAAAAAGTCGGAGGCATCGCCTGTATTCCTGGGAGACATATTATTTTGCTACAATTTTCTAAGTACATGGACTTTTCTTTGTGCCTTTGGCAAGGGATAAAACTTCGCATCCATTTACTCTGCACTTTGGTAAACATTTTCTGGAGACCATTCTTTAACCAGGTTCTCTGTTAGTTTCTCTTTGTTCGCACAGATATCGCTTTGTGTGTGTTGATTTTCATTTGTATCCAGGAAGTGAGGGTATTGGCTGATTGTACGTGTACTGGGCACCTTTTGTCACTTATTAGTTGGCTCGCTTTTTTATGTTATGCGTCACGAGTATTTGTATAATAACATAATCCTACTAATATTATAAATGTGAAGATGTTTCGATGTCTCAATCACGCAAAAACTACTGAACGGATTTGGATGAAATTTAGTACACAGATAGTTTATAACCAGGATAACCACATAGGATTCTTTTTGTCCCGATATTCGCACGTGATCGAAACTAACGCGGGTGAAACCGCGGGGCGCTGGTAATGATAATAAATTGAAGTCGCTTTTCGTATCTAGACCGCGTTGTTCTTCTAAACCAGCAACGAATTTTGATGCAGTCTTCACCATCATAAAAGTGAACCATGACATTAATATTAAGGCATTGACTGACACCGTGGTCACCGGTGACCGCGAACAATAGATTTTCTATTGTGTCTGTTGTCTGACAGTCAGAAAAATAATTCCTGGGTATCACCTTTTATTTTTGGTGTAAAAATTTGCTGTTTGCGGTAGTGCGCAACGTAACACACGTAAAACATTGTGCTTATTGGTGCACGTAACGGTACAGGGGTCTTGGGGGTGTTTAAAGTTGTGCCATTCAAAAATTGTTTTCGTAAAATTAAAAAAGGCCAAGTGCGAGTTAGAGGAACACGAAGGGTTCCGTATAGCCATACAATATTTAACACTACATATAAAATAACGGAAAATAAATAACGTTTGTTGTATGGGAGCCCCCTTTAAATATTTATTTTATTCTGTTTTTAGTATTTGTTGTTATAGCGGCAACAGAAATACATTTTGTTAACATTCAAAGTCAAAGCAATTATTTCAAATAGACACAGAAAAGGCACTTTTGAACGTCAAAAATTATTATGAAATAGAATTGATTCTAGTCGCCCATTCCATTAAGTTCTTAATTTTCATGAGTACTACACTAGAGAGTGTATGTAAAGTATGTCCCTTGTTTAACCTGACACACTGTATATAAAATTCAAAGTCCTGACTGACTGATGATATATCAACGCGCATAAACCGCTGGTCCTAGAGACATGAAATTGGTTGTGTTCTTTGTGAAGAGTAGATTTCCACTAAGAAAAGGTTTTTCGAAATTTCACCCCTAAGAGGGGGTTGCCAAAGAATATTAGATTTCCTAAGCACATTATATTAATTCAGACACGAACACATGATGTATGTATGTAAATGGTTACGGAAATAACATCGCTGTTTGTGTTTGTAAATATAATTCAATTGGATGCGGCGGTGAGCGTAGAATCGTGCTTTCCTTTTAGTTAACAGTTTGCTCACCTTGTAAAATATTTACAGTTGTATTCATTTCACGGTCGTAAGGAATATAATCTCCTTTTATAAACGCAACAACTTCCAGTGGCATATTAGTCGATTCGCACGAATGTACTCGCTCGAAACAGGCGAATCGTCACTTTTAAATAATATTATTTTTTCTATAGGCGACTCGCACGACTTGGCACTTTTTGAATTTTATGTAATGACTTTCAGAAAAAAGTTAACGTTTTATAATAGGTATTGAAGTGTTATCACTTCTGTGCGTTAGTGGCATTTTATCTATACTTTATTGCATAAACTTCAAAATGTGCCAATTCGTGCGAGTGACAATTGGCCAATTCGTGCGAATCGACTAATAAGCCCTTCCCTTCCAGCCAGTTAAAGATAAAAATAACCAGTAATTATTAGGCTTGCATAATCAAAACTTAATAATCATAAATCATCGTAAAAAAACACTGTCGCAAAATGCACCAAAATCCACCAACGTGTATTTTCATCACAAATACAAAACCTTATACAGCTTTAGAATGTTTTTCTCTCCTAAGTACACGGAAAAACAATTTCAGAGTTAGTTTACCCAACTATGCATACAAGGCGGGTTCTCACAATTCAAGTGCCACGTGTATTCAGCCTTGAAAAGATCAGAAGAATGCTCTGGCACAAGAATTCTTCCCCTCGGGCTTAAGATGCAAGAACTTATTTTGTAGACCGTGTGTCGAGTACCTACGTTATATTAAAGTTTTCTGTATAAGTTTTCGGTGTTTCTATAGTATGATTTTATGTGATGAAGTCAAAAAGACAAAATAGGTAAGTTACGACCGGATATCAAGCGTATCTAACTAACGCAGCTTATAGTGGGTCGTTGAAATTACGCTGCATTCTGTTTCATAATATATAGTATTTTTATTTTTTTTCGCTTTGCCGGACACTTGGTGGAAAACGAGTCCAACCATTTTTTTCTTATCTACCTACGCATACGTAAATTAGTCGACTCAGTTTGAACCAAACCTTTCGAGTTACGTTCGAGTTCGTAATTTTTTAAGGCTAAATGATTCACCATATTTGTGATCATCTTCCACCATCCATCCGTTCCATCTTTACGTGCCGAGACCCCGCCGTGCTTCGGAAAGCACGCTAATCTGTTGGTCCCGGCTGCCATGCGTGAATCCATGACAGTCGTTACGTGTCGTCAGAACCCCAAAGTCTGACCACCAGTTTTACTAAGGGGTATCGTGTTACCCAGTAATTTGGTTGTGGAGGTCAGACAGGCAGTCGCTCCACGTAAGATTCAGATGCAACCGGTTACCCTGGAAGCTGAACCCCAAAAATAGAAAAAGCTAGGCACTTAGGCAGATGGTGGTGGTTGTGACCTAGTTGAAGCGATTGCTAGAGCGTTAGCTTATACGTAGATGGAACAAAATTGTAATTGGGATGTCTTGTTACAAAAATTCAGGTTAGATTTATATCGGCTGTAACCGGGATTTGGAATCGTGCCCGATGAAGCGATAGGCTCCAAACAGATTGAGATCTATAACCGTCAGCTGCAGAGCTGTACTTTGGGTTTACGATAATACATCTGTACTCACCCCCTCGGACTGTTATAGGAGCATATATTTTATGTTTTATTAGGAAGATATAAAACCTTTGCTTATTATGTCGAGGGTTTCGAACCTAAACGAATTATTAATATATCATTCATTCATTAATTCATTATGACTTTGTCATAATTTCTATCTCCCAAAATGTGTCGGCCCCAATGATACTGTTTTATTATACTTGAACTAAAATAAAATTCAAGGATATCGTTGACACGATCGCTTCAACATAAGTAAACTTAATTGAAAAACTATATTAAGTTTTTGATACATATTACAAAATGTTCATGAAAACCGCTTAAAGCCTTGACATGTCTTGTTTTTCTAAGATAACAGAAGGCCAATTCTCGTAATTTAAAACGTTCAAAATCTAGTCGCAGTCTCATCTAGGCGGCAAACAAATGTCAAGAACTTGTCAAAAATTTAGAGAAATTAAACATATTTTTGACAGATTGCGACTGAGATCAGACTGTGAGCGTTTTTTAAATTACAAGAATTACCCCCCTCTAATAATTATGTTACGTACGGTAATATTTTCGTACGGTAGATGGTACCGAAGACCTTAAGATGGTGGCTGGGACTGACTGAATGCTGAAGGCGGAGGACAGGGTGTTGTGACGCAGCATGTTATAGGCCTATGTCCAGCAGTGGAGTGCGATAGGCTGAGTTGTTGATCGATACGTATTTGTTTTTGTCATTATTTTCTGGAAAAATACATGACATCCCAAATTACCAAAATATTCTCGACTCATGGCGTATCAACTGTCATAGCATTAACAAAAATAAAAACGAATACTGAATGACTAACCGATATTAAAACTCCCGCACACAAATACAACTAAGCTGGTTACAGTAGCAACACAGGTATTTTGTGCGCGTGTTCGTAGGGGGCGGGGCTCTGCGTTGAGACGCCCCGCCGCCGGGTGCAAGCGATAAGGCCATAAGGGTGATTCACCGGAACTGTCCGCGACTGTACATACGCTGTTATCACTCTCTAACCTCAAACTGTGCCCACACCTGAGATAATCCCTGCGAAATCATCCCAAAGGTTTATCCTACATAAATAGCCTATTTACTTGCAGCCAAGATCTCGTTTAGATTGTGGTCTCAGATACCAATTGCCTTCAACCACAAAATAGACAGGTGCAGAAGGTCACCTCTAAACAACGAAGGAGAACGCACGCACACAGACACATACGACTCGTCGTTCGTTTGAGTTTGAGATCGCCGTAAAGGCCCCCGCAGACAGGCGCAACGCGACTGTAGTAGAACAATCGTGACAAGCGATTCCTCGCTGGTATGCGTACCTATGTAATATACCAAGCGAGAGTCTCTCAGCGAGTGTCCTGCCCGCCAAGCGAGCGTCGCTGAGCGAGTACTCTCTTTGATAGCTCTTCTCATTGCAACAAACGAAATTTCGCCGGCGCGCGGTGTGGTGAACATTCAGCGAACAATTATTAATACAATTATGTATCTCTTTAACTTGCACGGGGCCTACAATCTTTTGCACGTTTCTCGAGTATTTTGGGCTAAGACCACCACGACATGGGTTGATGATAACGTCCAACGGCATCGCGTAAGGCCCAGGCGTAGATGGCGGGACGAACTTGACGCTTATAGGATGGATTGGTCCATTATTGACTCAGGATTGGGTTGAGTGGAGAAAGTAAAGGTAGGTCTTTGTTCTGCAGTGGGACAATACAGGCCGATTATTATTATTATACTTACTGCGTTCCGCGGTTTCACCCGTATAAGTATTGATCCCGTGGGAATATCGGGATAAAAAGTAGAATGTATGTTAATCCAGGGTGTCAGCTACCTCCATACAAAATTTTATCAAAATTAGTCTAGCCGTTTAAGCGTGAAGAAGTAACAAACATATATACACACACACACACACTCACAAACTTTCGCCTTTATAATATTAGTAGGCGTGCGCCTGTTTTCGCTCTTTGTATGGAGCTGACCTTCTGCACCTTAGTATTTCTCAACACTACTCTACAATACGGTGTTTTGTCTCTTTCTCTCACATTACTTAATGCTTGCCATCTTTTTCCTCCGCTGATGTTCTTATTTCATTAGTACATCGAAATTTACTGTCGTCCCTTCTTAAGAGGTTCGTAAATAGCTAAGGATAGCCTTAAGGTGTTGATGTTGAATCCTTCATCTTGAAATTGGGAGGTCGCAGACTAAGGAAATTTTGTCACTGAATATTGAATGGTTGCTTTTTATATAACATCGCGCCTGTATTCAAAGAGCTGAGCAGAGGTGTTATACAGGGTGGCAGGGAAGTAAAATCTGTCGTTTCATAGAAAAATTTAAAACCTGCGTGGTCAAAATGTATGGTACCGCAAATATTTTTTTAATAACCGACGAAAATATTTAACACAGTGGGTTTCAGAATCATGTACTTAGCGAATCCATGGTGATGAACTTGCCAGCCTGTATACCTTGGCGCAGTTCAATTTTATTGCCCGTTAACTTAGCTATAAAATTCCAAATTGAATTTTAATTTGACTTTTTTCAGCCGTATCTTTTTCATTTGTTAACGTTTTTCTCTTCTGTAGATATCCGACAAAAGTAACGATTCCAGTCTTCTGAAAAAAAAAGAAATAAAAGATGTTAATTAAAGTGAAATGACAATCTCAAACAAAGAGAAAAAAAAAGCTCTCACTAAAGGAGAGGTAATAACCCCGCCAGATCAAATACCGACGACCCCAGAAAAAGAAAAGTGCAAAGTTAATTTTATTTAAAAAAACGTAACAGTAACTCGTTTTTATTAGCCCTAAGTCAAAATACGACCTTATTTAAACGTACCACGTTTATGTTTAAACTTAATTAATTACTTTTACAAACATTTTTCTTGAAGCCGAGTTCCTCTCGGGAATAAAAATGGCGTCGGGCTTAGCGACCCCTAGTTGAAAATGGCCGAACATCAGATTTCATGACATAAGCTCGCGACCCATTTACAGGATCCTCTGGTTTTGAGATTAATTGTACAAAAAAAAAACAAACATTTTTCAAGACAACATAATAACAGATTTCGTGCCCATTTGCCTGACTTCTATCATCTGAATTGATCAGTAACTGATAAGACCTCTTTTAGCAACATGACCAATTCCCCTAATTGAAAACGATCAAAATCTTTAGGCCGACCGCTTAACTGAGACGTTACACTGATTACAGAACTCCGTCATACGTGTCTGTTGGATCATTTAGCTCCCTGCAAAATTGTTGATCCATGCGTCATGTTCGCGAACGGACACCGTCGTCGGTTGGGGCTGGTCATCACTTAGCTGTCACGGCTTATTTTTAATTATTTTATTTTTGGATTGTTTGTTTTGTTACTAATTATTTAATGTACTCTGGACGCTTTTAACGTATATTACGTCTTTTTATGCGCATCGTTCTCACATATAATTATAAATTCAACATTAATGATGTAAGTTCTAATATTTTTGTAAAATATAATTATTTGTAAAAGAGTGTCCATGGAGCTTCTGGCCCGTTCTTTGCAATCGGCAACTATAGTTTCATATTTTCTGACTGACCGACTTCTTGACAATTCAAAAGTGCCTTTAAATGGTTTAATTGAAATAAATGCTTTGAGTTTGAGATACGATATTTACACAAAATCTCCAGCTTTTCCTTAATCAAATTTCCGACACAAATAAAAATTTAATTAAATGTTTTACCCAAGGAAACTTCTTTGTTATGTTTCTATAAAAGTGGCGTATTATAATATAATATGATCCTGAATAAAACATAATTTGCAAGTTAATCATACTTTTATTCAGAACCTTTTTTATATTTACCTCAGTTTTTATTGAATAAATTATAAGCGTCTCTATGTTAAAAGTAAAGTAGGTAGACTATTGAATTCGATTTGAATTCTAGAAGAGAAAGGTTTTGATTTTTAATCAAAACTTTCTCTGAATAAAATTATTTAGAAAATGATTATGAGTCCCTTTACTTATTTATTCTTGAACCAGCTGTGCCCGTGGCTTCGGTCACGTGACAGTGGATTCTATTGGCATTATAAGTTAATCGGAAGTCGTATCCTCTACAACTATGTAGTCCCACTGCTGGGCAAAGCTCTCCCCGATATTATTACACTTTTCTTTGTGCTGGCCTTCAACAACAACATTACTCAATAAAAATTATAGAAAATAGAAGTACAAACTATGTTAAATTGGACAGCGTCATTCGCATACAAACATGGGACAGCGTCAGTCGCATCGCCGAACGTGGTCTATCTACTATAGCTACCTGGCTCGATCGGAATCTTTTAACTTTGAATATTTCAAAGACAAATTACATCTGCTTTTCCATATTTGACCGTACCCAGCCATCACAGAATCTTCAGATTAAAATTCATACCTGCTCCAGCTCCCCTAACACTACCTGCTCTTGTTTAAGAATCAATAAAGTATCCAGTACTAAATACCTTGGTGTTATGCTTGATCAAAGGCTATCGTGGCACTTGCACCTAGAACTATTAATGAACAGAGTTAGGAAATTGATTTGGACGTTCAAATCTCTTCGCCACGTGACCACTAAGGATCTTATCCAGCAAATTTATGTCTCCTTGGGTCAGTCTATAATGACGTACTGTTTGCCTATATGGGGTGGAGCGTCTAAGACAAAATTTTTGGAGCTGGATAGGGCACAGAGAGCTTTACTAAAAGTCATGTACTTTAAACCGATTAGATTCCCTACGGAAAGTTTATACTCAACCTCAAACCTTTTGTCAGTTAGAAAACTCTATATCCTGCAGATTGCATTAAAAAAAACACAAGTCTCTTCCCTTCATTACTTCCAAGACACATTCTAGGAGAAAAAATAAAGTAGCTGAAGACTGTCCAGTAAATACTACATTTGCTACAAGGCAATTTATTAAACTATCTTCCCGTGTATATAACGCTCTCAATGAACAATGTGCTATCTACTCTATGACATACCACGACTGCAAAAAAACACTAATTAAATGGTTGAAGAGTACAAGTTACGAAGAAATAGAAGATATCCTACGCAAGATCACGTAACTAAGAAACACATTTAATATGTAGACATATACACACCACACCCACCCATCCTTTGCGCTAATCATACCACATTTCTCATACACATGCTTACCCAATACATCCCGACACCTACACAAACACACACTCACACACAAACGAACCCACACATATTCAAACACTCACAAACATATTCTACACCAAGTGTACTCCCTTACTGATATAAGAATTATAAAATATTAATTAGCCGTAAATCATTTTTTTTCTTTTTTTTTTTGCTTATTTTTGATTTTTGCTCATCTCTCACACATCTGTAGAATGATTGTAAACTGGAGGAGCGGAACCACCTAATACAAGCAAATCTTTGCTTAAAAGGTGACTCCAAACCTAACATAGTTATATCCTTAAGTGAAGAAATAAACATTTTTATTTTAGTTTTTTTTATTTTTTTTAAATTAAATTTTATTATTTTTTGGAAATCTCACATCATTCACAAAAAGTGAACATCAGTTAAGTATCGAATTCAAGTACTTACCGTGGTTTACAGGGCGATCGTGAAACAGTTCGGCTGTTGCAATATTGACTGCTTAACTCCTTGTGGGTATAGTGTGATGATATTCATCTCAGACATAAAATCTGTATCTATCTGCAATATTATATCAGTCTTTTTCGTCTTATTAAGTCTCGTATGCAGTATTGCTAGTCCGCCATAGCAAATAGCGTGATAATATAAACATAGCCTATTTTGATTTCAAATATATTAAATGTAGGTACAGCTTACATCTTCATTAATGGCCGACAAGTGCCCTACGCAAATACATGGCTTATGTTAAGTAAAATTGTTACAACCCTATGGACGCCTGTCTGAAATAAAAGTTTTCTATTCTATAACGCTTGAAGCGAAACAGCGCTGGAAAGCGCACGTCATAAACAAAGCTGCATTGCAGTAGCTGGTTACAGCGAGACGTCCCTCGGTGGGAACGGCAGCGGTAGCGCTGTGTCTCGGGTTGGAGCGACCGTTCAAATCTTGGGACGAGGTGAAGCAAGAATTTCTGGATACGCCGCACCAGGAAACAGCACCCGAGCTGAAGAGCACCGGGAAAGGTCTACACGTACGTCTCATCTTGCCGAACTATCCCGATGTTCCTCTGCTCGGGTGCTATGTTAACGACTGCTGGCAACACCAAGAGGCATTCAATGACAGGTATGACGTATCATGCAGTGATTGTTATGTATCACATTTGAATTTATAATATATTTAAGAAATGTTCCATAATTGATTCGATTATTTTAAACTTTCGTTGTACAATTAAAACAAACCAAAATGGACGAAGTATCATCATCATTTGACGTCCACTTCTTCTTCTTTCGGACATAGAGGTCCCTCAAGAAAAGAAAATTGAGTAACCATATATTTTGATGTGGGAATGAATCTACGAATTTGATGATTTCCTACATACTGACCAGACTTATAGAAAAAATCTATGCAAATTTGAACAAAATCTATCTGGTACTTTTTGCGTGGTGCTGGAACATATGTAGATTCAGACAAACAGACAAAAAAAATCTAAAAACTATATTTTTGGCGTTATAATCGTTCCGAGACCTCGAAGTTATTACTATGTACAAATTTGATTTAGCTATTATTTTGTTATATGTATAGATTAGAGTCAAATGGATTTGCTTAATTATAATAACATTATTTCGAATCGTGTAATTGTCCCTGTAAATATTTATTCTAAAATTCGAAAGATTGTTTAACGTCTTTTAGCTAGTATGTTAAGCATTAAAAGCGAGTAAGTACATAATTTTCTTTTCAGAGAACCTTTGAATGGGTTTCATTTTACATGTTTACTGAAAGACACGTTCATATACTACGTTTGAAGGGAGGAAAAAAACATAGCGAAATACAAACTGTAATCATAACAAGTTTTCAGTCATTACAATTTATATTAATTTAGATAGCGCTTTAATTCAAGCAATATCAGCCCTTATACCGAAATTCGAAACGCAGCGATACACGTGACTAAGCGCCTACGAACAAGTTTCAACTTATCGCCAGGGTAATGTTTGTTTATTTTATACACGCTCGCGCTCGAAGTCTCAGTTTATTGTTTTGTTGGTGGATGTCAGAAGAAAGTAGAAGAAAAATGTGTTAAGGGAAGGGCCCCTTAACACATCTGTTTTCTAATTCCGCCACGGTTCCGGTTCCGGTTCCGATTCCGATCAATCAAATTTAAAACCTCCGATTCCGGTTCCGGTTCCAGTAAAACGACTTCCGTAACATCTCTAGTTAAGATGTTTGAAAATTAAATAAAAAAGTGCCACCCATTCTGGCATTTTATTTCCCACCCACAAAAGTGTATAATTGGAAAAACATAAGACGACGTACGACAAATTATTCAAGACCAAAAAAATCTGATTCTTGGCGGCCCTAACTATTTGGTGCAACAATGACCCACGAAGTTGACAGTCGACACGAAGAGGGCGTCGAGGGCCGAGTCTACGGTAGCGGGTTCAGGCGTAAACTCAATGATGTAACGATGCAAGCTGGATTGGAGTACTACGCAGACCTGATTTTTAACTTTAGTGGCCAAGACAAGAGTTGCCTTGTGACCAAGTGGATATAGGTGTACCTAAGTCCTGTATCCACTTGGTCACAGAGTAGCTTTTGTTTAATGCTGCTTTTGGACAATGGTGAAATATTTCTGACGACGCGCCACTTCAGCAGCTGGTTATAACAAGAGGATCCTTGGTGGGAACCAACCTTTGGACGAGTTGAAACAAGCAATCTGCAAATAATTTCCAGATACGCTGGACCTGAAGACAGCACACGAGCTGATGAGCAACTAGAAAAAACGTCACGATGAGACCTATCTAGATTAGCTTTTAATCATGCAAGAAAGGTATACTCGCATCACTCTAGCATCGCAATCGCGGTCATTGACCTGCCTAAATTTTCTAGCATTCTTTATTTCAAAAACTGAGATAAAGTCTGTTAACGTCCTTAACCCATATCTATCGTGATCATAACAAAAAGTAACATGAAAAAAATTACATTTTCCAATTACAAAAAGTAACAATAAACATACATAGTTTATTGTTTGGGTGAGATATTAGGGAAAAGGCAATGACCGCTATTGCCACGCTAACGCGATTTGGGTATACACACTGTCGCTCACACAGAACTGTCTACATCACACTAATATTATAAAAGCGAAAGTTTGTGAGTGTGTGTGTTTATATGTTTGTTACTTCTTCACGCTCTAACGGCTAGACCAATTTTGATAAAATTTTGTATGGAGGTAGCTGACACCCTGATTAACATATAGGCTACTTTTTATCCCGATATTCCCACGGGATTGACACTTATGCAGGTGAAACCGCGGGGCCCAGCTAGTCATATTATAAACGGGAAAGTTTGTGTAGATGAGCGGATGGATTTTTGTTACTCTTTTTTTTTACTCTTATTTTGGGACACAATTACTTCTCTCTTACAAAATGTACTTTTGAAACCTACCTATATTCACACATACTTATTCCACCTACTCTCGCCATTGCGCGTCAATGCCTCGAATCTACGATACACCCTCGACCATTTATTAGAGTACGGTGGAACCGCCATGATTGAGGATTTTTCCGTGTAAATGAACGCACTTGACTTGCATTAGGCCCGATGTTTCAGCAAAATGGATGTAAAAAGTCACTTGTATTCATTTTCGTTGTTCCATTTGCGTCTTGTTCGACAGGTATGTGAATTGGTGTGGATAAATTCAACATTTTTCTTTCTTTCTTTCTTTAGTTGTTGATAGAAGTTGTTTCATGCTTGTTTGTCGAAGTTAGAGTGTTGTTTTGATTTTTTCTAGTTTGTGAGGTCAATTTGATGCGAGAATTTCCGTTTCCGGAGCTTTCAGTAGTTTTTGGAATTTTTTAAAACGTTGGTGTGATTGTTTTGTATTTATATCATGTCTTAACTCGCTGATCACAAATATTATGACGAGATAATTATAAAAAAAAAAACAAATCAATACAAAAGGTAACAATACAATTTCGCTTGATTCTGTAGTTTGTTGCTCACCGAATTTGACTAAATTGTATTGTTACTTTTTGATTAATAAACTTAATTAGTATTTCATTTATTTATTCATTTAAATACGTCGATATTCAACAAAATACAATACAGAACATGATACCTATTGCTAAGTTAGCAAATGCCTAACAGCAAAATTGTTGAACATTTTCAAAATCAAACGCCAACACGTGATTAAATGTTGTCGTTTTGCTTTATTTTGGATTCACTTTTTATTTTTCTATACTACCTTCAGCATAACACCGTCCTTAAGAAAACAAGAGCAGGTACGCCCATAATTACCTAGGTATATGCATGTTAATGTGTTTTTAATAAAATGCTATTAGGTATATTATAAGCGTGCCTTCTTTTATACGGTAAGGTCACATAATGAGGATAATGTTCTAAGCAAAAACGCTAACCTGATCCCTAATTGTGTAATACATTATCAATCTCAATCTGAATCATTTTTTAGGATATTGCTAATCCATTGCTTCATGTGTTCGAAAAATTTGTTTGCTCAACAATGTAAATAACGCAATGAATTTTGTTGAACTGTCAAAATTAAAGCCATCGTGTGTATCTGTTACGCAATTACCCCGCTGGACTGGTTAATAACCACGACATTAATTACAATTTTCATAATTATGTATGCAAGAGAAACAAATCGAGTACGTACGTATTATTTACCGAATTTGTAAAATGCACATAAATTTCCTTAAAATTTGTGCGATGAAAAATTGTGAGTTCAACCCACCATTAAACCTGCACACTCTTTATAGCGTAGTTGCATGAAATTATAGGTAGGTAGGCTAGGCATACATAACCTTTCGTTTTATTTGTGGGTTTGAGTACAACACACGCATAATTACAATATTACCAATAATTAATGAAATTGTAAAATTTACAGTTTCAACCAAGTATTCATTTTCATTCTGCCTAGCCTTTTCCCAACGATGTTGAGACCGGGGTCCAGTCTAACTGGATGCAACTGAATACCAGTATTTTACATAGAGCGACTGCCTATAGGTATCACCTCCACAACCCAGTTCCTGGGTAACGATACCCCTTGGTAAGACTTGTTGTCAGAGTTTCGGGCTTCTGACTACCCATAACGACTGTCAAGGATCCACGAATGTTTTCTGAGGCACGGAGGGGTCTCGGTATGAAAAGATGGTCACCCATCCACAGACTAACCGCGGCAAGCGTAGCTTAACCTGATCGATCGACCTGTGCGGCTGTTATTATTTAGCCACGAGGGCCCGTGGCTAGTCCAAGTGTCATCAGTTATGTCAACACATACATATCATCACTTAAACTCCCCAATGAGTTAGGAAGACGTATAGCTACACTACGCACCCTCATTTGATAGGGGACGAGCCTTTTGCCATCAACCGGGCACAAATCCGGACTCCACCCTACTGAAAAATTTCAGATGGAAAAACCCAATAACACTTTGCCCGCCCCGGGAATCGAATCCAGGACCTCATGCACAGCATTATCGCATGCGACCACTAGAGCGACGGGCCATGTTATGTTTGGTAGGTATCTGTAGCGAAAAACCATTGACACTAATTATGAAAATCGCATCTATGGGTTTTCTATTCTAAAAATAACAATATCGTCAATATACCTCAGTTCAAACATCATAAAAATACAACCTTAACCCACCGTCTGTGGCGGCCATTTTTGTGCGTTATGTATGATGTACGGGACCAATATTTTAAGTTCCTTACATGTCCAACACAGTTAAAGGACAATCCGTGAGCCATCTCCCCTGTATCCCCTAAGATGAAAGAGAAAATATTTTCCTCCACTATTATTCGATCGGACCAAGATTCGCAAAATAAAAATGGACATCGAACTGACAGGTTGATCGAAATACGTTGGATATCCGGACACTTCCAGACAAGGGTCTACGTTTCGACCGACAAGATTCACACAATCTATATGAAACCAACTGAGTAATTGAAGGATTAGTGGAACAAAGCTTTGGGGCTTTTAAAAGTAAATAGTTTCTGTTCTTTGTGATTGGACCTTTAATGAAAGGTTACGAACTTTCGCCCTTAGTTGCCACTCGAAATTGACACCCCATTTTCTTTAGCGTGTAGGTACTTATGCTTTCTCGTAGCGCCACATTTTCTGTAAATAATGATACTATCCTATTATTGTCCCACTGCAGGGCAAAAGCCTTTTCTTGTATAGATGAGAAGAGGGTTCATTGATCACCACGCTTGCTCATGACGATTTGGCGATTTCAAACTCATATTAACTACTTATAAATAAGTCGGGGTTTCCTCACGATGTTTACCTTCACCAATAATAGTAATGTCCAAGATATCCTCAGAAAGTACATTATGAACTGAAAAAAATCACATTGGTACTTGCCCGTATTTGTAACCACAACCTTGTACATGAGAGCCGAGTCTTAACACTGGGTCATCCGCAGATGGGCCACAATTTCCATAGATTTTTGGGATGAATGAAGAATCCTCCTCGGGTAGCGCAGTTTGTTCCACCAGTTACTCAACTGAACCGAGCGCTCGGTGCATCCTGGACAGTCACACCCAACAACTTATTTGACTGGCCAGTTCTTCCCTTGCGGTGGTAGGGCTAACGCCCGCCTTGTTTGCGAGCCCCCTCCCACCGGAGTTCGGCGTCAAGCAGCCTGCTGTGTTTCGTCGATGCGTGGAAGTTCTAGTGCCTTAGGCATCTTCTGGGCACGGTCGTTCCATCATAGACCTCATCTATCGCTTTCCATCAGGCATGATCGAGATCAAGAGCGGTTCCATTCAGCAATAAAAATAAAACAAAATATATATAAATAAAAATAAAGTTTGAGTTCTCGAGTTCAATTTACTTTAGTAACAAACTGCAGACGCCGTATTCTCCATTAGGGAATGATTTTATCAAGAGTACGTATTAAACTGACGATTTAAGCCGCCGAACGCTAATGTTCATGCAACTCACTTTGCACCGCATGTGGGCGCCACAATGCAACTAATACCTATTTGTTTGTAGGTTTTGCAGCTAGACATAGCTAAGTCGTTACAGGTAATCAGAAACCTGAAACAAGTCTTACCAAGGGGTATCGTATTACCCAGTAACTGGGTTGTGGAGGTTAGACAGGCAGCCGCTCCATATAACATATTCAGCACCATTTTCGTATTCAGCTGCATTCGGAATGGTTGGACCGACCCCAACATAGTTGGGAAAAAGCAGGTAGATGACATGACAAACATACAATGTGCTTTATTGGACTCATAAGTCTTCTCATTATTCGTTTTAATAGCTCGACGTCACTGCAATGATCAAGCGACGGCGCCAAGTTGACGGCGTATCTGACAATGAAAGAAGGGCATATAAGTATACGTATATAACGTTAATCCCAAGGGTGTTAGAATAATCTATAGGACAGCGAGAGTTGGGTGCGATCTTTAGAATAAAATACTGATAAACAGAAAGCAGTAGCCTTAAAACAACAGCATGCTAATGTGTATCTGCTATAAATTCAGCATACTGAAAACTATACTGTAAAGGCTCAGAAAAATAAGATAATATGATTTAAAAAAAATGCCAAGTCTTTGTTAAGTTCGGCTTTCAGTCTAACCGGATGCAGCTGAATTTACCAGTATTTTATATGGAGCGACTGCCTATCTGACCTCCAAATCCAGTAACTGGGTAACACGATACCCCTTGGTAAGACTGGTTTCGGGCTTTTGACGAACCGTAACGACTGTCAAAGATCAAAGAATGACAGCCAGGACCAACGGCTTAGTAAGCCGTTGATCTTCTAAGTATTATGACGTTCTAGTTAGAGCGGTTCAGAGTTTAATGGTTTTGGACTGTTGTCCAAATAATTTTATTGTAGATATACATAATCAGCCTATAATGTTCCCACTGCTGGGACACAGGCCATCTCTCGGTCAGAGGGACCGCCACGCGGGCCCAGTGCGGGTTGGTAGAAGAACCGAGCTGAAACTTTGTACTTGTCCCAATCACTTACATTAGAATGGCAAAAAACCTGAACATAGGGCCCATTTTTTTTGCCCTTAATTTTCAAAAAGCATACCACTAAAATATTTATAAGTCCAGATGTAAATATTTCCCGAAACACCCTCAATTTGAGTCCCACACAATATTTTATAAAATCATTTTGTTCCGCTACGTCTGGCTACATGACCTAGATAGTTGGGAAAAGGGTTGGCAGATGATGATATGCAAATGTTATATACCCCTCTTTTGAAAGTCATGTATCTATTTTACTTGCCTCACTTGTCTCAATAATGAAAGGGTTACCTTGGTGGCTACACATATTACGATATACAGATGACCCTTTAGATACCTCTTGAAAATTTTGTTTTGATTCGAGTTCGCCAAATTTTGAGATTCAGTAAGGGTGCGGTAAAAACTGTGCTCTGATTGGCTATTTTACAGCGCCCTCATCAATCAATCAAGCTGTAATCATTTTACGCTTTAAGTATTTCATTTACATGTTTCTTTGTCGAGATCATCAAAATCGGACTACTCTGTAAAATGTTATGCGTGGTGATACTTTAAAAAAAAATATTTACGCCTAACTTGAAATCCACCTCCTTTTTTCGTCGTTTATAAATGTTTATGACCTCTATTTGAATCGTCCCCAAATCGCCACGTGTTTTCCTCATACGATGTGTAATACCCCTGCTTGGTTTTGAAAGTCACGTCCTCAACCAACTTGCTTCAGTTGTCCCATAACAATAAAGGGTCCGACTGACCTTGTCAGCTACTTGATTTTATTTCTTTTTCCCGTACCCCTAACTTTAAGCCGTTATCTTTTATTACCCACCATAGTTTTTGTGGAGAATCCAGAGAATTTGATATTTCTTATAATCGTCCTTTCTTTTCTTAAGTATGGCTGTTATTGTTATTTCCTTGTGTATTGCTTTATATATTATAGCTCTTTATTACATTTGGAGTTTCTGATTCTTTGTTTATAAGGAAAATGCTGATTTAAGAAGACTGTTCAAGTGTTCGTAAGAAATCGGGTCAGGGGCCCTCATCTCCTAGAGGTTTATAAAGCGTACATTTATCAAGTTTTAAATTATATCACCCATTGTGTGATATTTTTCTTTTGGCGCCCATCATTATTAATTAAATATTTTTAAAGTACACACATAACTCATTATTTTTTACTAACGCGTTAAAGTCGAGAACAATTTGGATTCAGAGATATAATATCACACTCGCACTAATAATTATAAAGGCGAAAGTTTGTGAGTGTCTGTATGTTTGTTACTCTTTCACGCTAAAACTGATTAGGATGAAATTTGGCACATAGATTGTTTATAATCAGGATTAACACACAGGATACTTTTTATCCCGATATTCCCAAGGGATCGAAACTTATGCGGGTGAAACCGCGTGGCGCTGCTAGTTATATACACACTTTGGAAGCGGATCGAAAGATAAGATCGTTGATTTGTTCTCAAATTCATTACAGCGTTGTCGCCATACAAATAAATGATTCTACTACTGCGACCATTCAAATAAAATGTAATTCATTCCTGGCCGCCGACTTTTTATTTTTTATCCCAAGTCGCCGAACAAAATGGATGATCTCCTTTCGGTTCCATAATTATATTCTTTTGAGAGCCGCGGTGGTATGGGCTTCGACCGACTTACGAGTTGTAGGTCCGTGGGTTCAAACTCTGGCTTGTGCTTTAATTTATGTAAATAATTTCATCGCCTCTGAAAGGTTGATGAATTGATGACAGTGTGGGACATCTGAATGCTAAGATGTGAGTTAGATGACGTATGATATAGACAACGCTTGGGAAGACGTGGATGATATTTAAAAAGGTAGAAAAATTACAGTTGCCTTTGAACGACGGGAGAGAAAGACGTAAAGGTGGCATTTTTACTTTTGATGTTATTTTGTGTTTGTTGACCATTTTTTTTTTATTTTTATAAATGGCATCTCGCAGTTCATCCTTTATGAGGATGGCTACTGCTTAACCGGACTTTCCTGTGGATGCCTCGAATTAAGGCCTCCAGCCAGGGCAAACAATAACTTAAAAACTAAGCGACAGCGCTA
Organism: Gortyna flavago; assembly: GCA_963669345.1. Taxonomy (NCBI): domain Eukaryota; kingdom Metazoa; phylum Arthropoda; class Insecta; order Lepidoptera; family Noctuidae; genus Gortyna; species Gortyna flavago. The sequence goes on from OY770144.1 coordinate 6,319,457, forward strand.
AGGGCAACCCCCTGCGGGGTTCGGACCTCGGCTCAGGGCGTCGCTGGAAGAGGACAGCAAGGGACAGGCTGGATCGGTATTATTATTAGTGTTTAGGGGCGAATTTAAAACTACAGGCTCAGCTGCGCGGGCTGGCTCGAGCAAGGCTCGGGGCGGGCACGGTGATGGTGCGGGACGTCGCGACGGGCCTCGGCGGCGAGGACGGAAGGACGGATGTCTGGGCTTGTGTTGTCTTCTGATAGTGCACGTGGCTTCACTGCTCTCCTGGAGGAGGGTAGTGGCGTCGTAGGGGATAGTGAGGGTATGCCTTGGTCGGCGAATCCTACTTATGCGGAAGGGAGTGTATCGGGAGGCCGCCGCAATCAGGGGATTGGGGTGCTTTATGGCAGAGTCAAAGAAGCGCTTGGAGAGGCGTTTCATGAACTGCTGGATGGTGGGGATTCTGAGATCTAGGTGCAGATTCACATTTCGGACATAGAAGGGGGCTCCCGTGACCTTTCGGAGGAAACGGTTCTGGAGGGTTTGCAATTTATGCAGAAGTCGCGGCTTGGCGTGTGCGAAGACTACGCAAGCATAGGTCATGATGGGACGGATGACCGCGGTGTAGAGGCGCAATTTGCACTTGAGTGACAATTTGCTGCGGGCAGTTAACATGGAGTGGAGCCTACCGAGAGCGAAAGAGGCGCGCGAACGCGCCATCTTTATGTGCTCGTTGAAGGTGAGGTTGTGGTCTAGGATGACACCTAAGTATTTGGCTCGCTTTCCCCAGGGGATCGGCTTGCCGTACATAGAGATCGGGCGCGGGAGGGGGGAGGGGCGTTTGCGCGGTTTCGAGAAGATGACCGCCTGGCTCTTATCGGGGTTGACCTCGATTCTCCATTTCCGGAACCAATCGCTCAAGGCGCTTGCAGAGGTTTGGAGGTTTCGAGCTATGGATGACTGGTTGGCACCCGAACAGTAAATGGCAGTGTCGTCGGCGAAGAGCGCCAACTGTGCTTTTGTGTTTTTACTGTTCGGTATGTCACTAGAGAACAGGGTGAAAATTAGTGGGGACAGAACGGAGCCCTGGGGGACTCCGGCACGGATGGGGTGAGGGGGAGAGAGAGCGCCCTCGATACGGTAGCGCAAAGTGCGGTCCGACAGAAAATCTGAGCACGAGACGGTCTGGCACACCTAGCAGGTACAGCTTATATAATAAGCCATTGTGCCAGACCTTGTCGAACGCCTTTGCTATATCGAAGAACAGGACGCCTGTCGAAGCACCTCGCTGAAAAGCAGCGCTAATGTGCTCGACTATGCGGTAATGTTTCGTGCGAAAACCGAACTGTTCGGGGGGGATGAGGCTCTTTGCTTCGGCATAGTCTTTGAGGCGCTTATAAATAAGCCTCTCGTAGACTTTACCGAAGACATTGAGCAGACTGATGGGGCGGTAGCTGGAGGGCTCAGACTTGGGCTTGCCTGGCTTCGGGATACCTATGACTGTGGCTTCTTTCCACACTTGGGGAAGATGTTGTTGCTCAGAGCGCCATTGAAGATGGCGGTCATGAGCAGTATGAGGGGGGCGGGGAGGAGTTTGTACACCCTATTGGTGATACCGTCCGAACCGGGGGCTTTGCGGGTTGCGAGCCCTTTTATGATGTCTTGCACTTCGTCGGGAGTGACGGGAGGCAGAGGATCATCAGGGTCTTCGACTGGCGGGAGGGAGGCTCTCCGTTCGACTTCAGCGTTCACCTCGTCGAGGTGCGCTCTGTCTACTGGTTGAGAGCTGGGAGTGCATTGAGCCTCTAGGCTGTCGGCTAGGCATTCGGCCTTTTCGAGGTTTTCGAAAGCGACCGTTTTGTCGGGGCGTGTGAGGGGAGGAACTGTGGCCTCTTCAGAGGAGCGGAGCTTCCTCTGGAGTTGCCAGAAGGCGTGGTGGGTGGGCTCGAGTTCGCCGATCATCTTATCCCATCCCTCGGAGCGCCACTCCCCTATGCGTTTCTTTACAGCACGCTGTAAATGGCGCATGTGGGTTTTGTTCGCGTCGCAGGGAAAAGAGTCGTAGGCACGAATGGCAGCGTTCTTCTCGGTCACCAGTTCACGTACGTCATCGGGCAGTTTCCAGCGATGGTCTTCCATCACTGGAACTTCCCGTGAGCAATCCGTCAGTACGGATTGAACGTGCTCTGTGAACGAGTCGATCGCTCCAGTCGTGTCTGCGACTGAGATAATTTGCTCGGGGATGGAGTCTAGGTGGGGAGACGTGGTGGATTTCAGTCTTTCGCTTACTTTCCTCCAGTCGGTGACTATTTTGGTCTGGGGGGGCTGGTTGGGGTCGTGCGGGAGGCCCGAATAGGGGGCCAGGTGCAAGATGACCGGGCGGTGGTCAGAATCAAGCTCTTGTACCGTCTCGATAGACTGCAAACGGAGGTTTACATTCTTGAGAAGCGCTACATCGAGAACGTCAGGACGTTGGGCGGGGTCGCCCGGGAAATGAGTGGGATACATCGGAGCGATGATATCGAAATTGAGGGAGTCGCCTAGCTTGTACACGATCCTACCTCTGGTAGTGGTCGTGCTGCTATTCCAAGCGGGATGTTTGGCATTGAGATCTCCCGCCATGATGACGGAGTCACTCGTACCGAAGAGGGTAGTGAAATTGGTAGAGAGAGAGATGGGATCCGCCGCACCATTGATGGGCGGGATGTAAGCGGAGATGATGGTGATTGAGGGGTGACCGGTCATGCCGAGCCGACAGATAGAGATCTCTAGCTGAGAGAGAAGGGCGGGCGGGTCTATCGGGATGCAATGGAGGGACTTCCTATAGTAGATGAGGGTACCGCCCTTGTGGCAGCGAGACCTGTCATTGCGAACTATCTTGAAGTTGGCAATGCTCGGGTTCCGCAAATGGGGCTTCAGGAAGGTTTCCTGGACTAAGAGGACATCGAGCTGGTGATCGCGGAGGAACGCGGCGATCTCTTCGCGTTGTTTTTTAATGCCGTTTGCATTGAAAAACCCTAGTCTAAGGGATCAGGGTTTGGTAACGCTCATTCTTTGTAAAGCCATTGGAGCTTTTAGAAGTTGAGGGTTTGCATGACTTGCGTAATCTGAGGATACGCATTGAAAATCTCGGCGATGCGCCGAGGATTGCCATTACAGGCTTGGATTTCCGCTGCCATGGCATTTGCGGGGGCAATAAAAGCTGCGTAAGCACCGATTATTACCTCCATGCTGCTAGGCTGGGGGCGGGAGGCGGGTCGGGGGGGACCTACTGGGACCAGCGGGAGCCCGGGGCGCGGCGGCGGGAAGGGCTACCGGTGGGGCTACTGGGACCGAGGGGCCTACTGATGGCGCGGGTATGACAGTTGCCATCAGCGCTGGGATAGTCGGGGGTGGAGGGGGCACCGAAGCTGCGGGAGCTTTGAGGTGGTTGAGGTTTGCCCATGGGGAGGGCCTTTGGGGACTGAGCCTATCGGGCATCTGGGAGGAAGGGATCGGGATCCTCACAGAGGGGCTTTCCCTTTGCTGACGGTCGCTCGCGCGCTTTGTCAGTTTGGGAGAAGAAGACTTGGGAGATTTCGCCTGAGTTTGGCGGAAAGAGGGGGCTGACTAGCGCGTCGCTGAAGTCAATGTCGATGTCAATGACCGAACCGGGAGGGCGTCTAAAATTGATGAGACGCTGGCCATATTGGTTGAGGAAAGAGGGGACCTTGAACAGGACCTCTCTAGCGAACGCCAAAATGACTGCGTCAGTCATGAATGGGAAGGGGCCGGGGAGAGGGAAGGACCATAGGAGGCGTGAAAACCTAACCCTAACAACCTAGCACCCCGGGTGGATGGGCCCAGGGGTGTGAGTATCCTACCCTCCCTGTCGGGTGTTTGACAGGGAGGTGAGTACCTGATGTGAGCCCTAAGCTTGTGACCCGTTGCCGATCTTATTGTGCGAACGGGGCCCTAACCAGTCTGTGCGATGGGTGTAGAGACACCCTAGACCGGTTCTAGTCCGAAGGGGTTGACACACCCAACCGTACTAGACGCGAGCTGTGGACAAGGGATTAGTTACGAAGCTAGAGCTGACTAGGAGCCACCCCCAAGGCCAAGCTTCTAGCTCCCGATTCCAATTTACTGCCTCACCCTGATGGGGCTCGGCGGGTGAGATTGGGGCACCACCCCCTTGGCTTCGTTGGCACCGTGAGGTATCCACCAAGGACCACGAAACTGTGGTTTTTACCCGGAAGGGGCCAAAAACCTCGACGACGTGCTACTGTCACAGAAACAACTTCTATCAACCACGCCTTGAAAAAGGCGGCTATTGACAGGGTGGGGGCGTAGTCCGGAGACTACGGAGCTCGTTACGGCTAGCGTAACGAGAGCGGGCGGCGGCGGGGCGGCGAGGCGGTGGGGGCGGTGCAGCGAGCGAGAGCGGGCAGCACGACCGTCCACGGCGAGCGTCGAATGGCGAGTGTGTTTGTTGACCAAATGACAGGTAATATTATATACTAAATAATGTCATGTAGCACTGAAACGTGCTCGCTCACAATGGGCCTTGTTAGAAAGTAAAAAGTCACCCAAAGGGCAATGGAGAGGGCTATGCTTGAGTTTCCCTGTGTGATCGAATCAGAAATGCAGAGATCCGCAGGAGAACCAAGGTAACCGACATAGTCCGAAGAATTGCCAAATTTAATTGGCAGTAGGCAGAGAACATTGCTCGCAGAACAGATGGCCGATGGGACCGAAAGGTTCTGGAGTGGTGACTGCGTACTGGAAGACGTAGCGTTGGAAGGCCTCCAAGGTGGACCGACGACCTTGTGAAGGCGCAGAAACCCGTTGGATGCGAGAAGTATAAAACCGGTCGAAGTGAAGGTGCTTGGGGGAGGCCTATGTCCAGCATTGGACGTCTTTCGGCTGAAATGATGAATTGCATGTTGACAAAATAGGTCGATCGCAGCTGTCATCATTTTAGTCTAGCAAATAAAAAATCCGAGTTTACCTAGTTTGTTTTTACAATAAACCAGTTTTGTAGTATTTTATTTGTGATATTTTAAGTTCTTTTCATGTGAAACTGTGTATGAAGAATATTGAAGAAATGTAGACCACAGGGTATTCTATTTCACTAATATCTGCAAACTAGTGTTGGCCTTGAGTTGTGACTGTAACTACATACGCGGATATCATATTTAGGTTTGTTTGTCAACCAATTTACTAAGTGGGCCATTAGTAAATAATGTACGTTCCAGAATCTGTCGATTTATTCCGTAAAACCTTACCGTGAAAACTTAGGCGAAGTGAGATAGAGCTGGAACTTCATTCAGCTCAATTCAAGCTCACTTCACCTAAGTGGTCACGGTGACATTTGTACAGAATAGATCAGCAGGTTTCATAATAAGATACATTTAAAATGTAGGATTACATTTTCAAGTCCCGAATCTTGGTAATAATCTTTGTAAGCTTTTTGCTAAATAAATGATTAGTTACTTACTTGGTTATTTTTCTGAGACGTCTGTTTTGCGGTTTCAGGCTGAAAATACCTAAAGATTTTTGAGATTTCTTGAAAAATATGGAAGTAAGTCTAATAAAAGTCATCATCTGCCTAGCCTTTTCCCCTATGTTGGGGTCGGCTTCCAGTCCAACCGGATGCAGCTGAATACCAGTATTTTACATGGAGCGAATGTTTATCTGACCTCCACAACCCAGTTATTAATAAAAGTAATAGATTTTAAAGAAATAATAGATGTGGCTAGAAACGCCGGGAATGCGGCTGATGTTCTTGAGAACCGGCATGAGTTTATGAACATAAAAGAGGCATAAGGAGTACGTAAGGATCGTAGCAGGTAGCAATCTGTAGTTTCTGCCTATCCCAAGGGTAGAGGGCGTGAGTTTATGTATGATGTGTGTCAAATAAAACGACATCATAAAGTTACAAGGTGAAGCACCCGTAGGTAGGTACTCTTGCAAAACGATTCGAACTTGTACCTACAGATTACGAAAGATGAAATGCCGACCCTGTCAAATAAATCAATCATATGCCTCCTTACAATTGGGAACGACAAACAGCCAACCATTTGATCGAAACCAATTTCGAATTCGATACAAAATGTTTTCTAAGGAAGAAATTTTGTGTACATACTTAAGTGGAGTAGGTACATACTTATTTCATGTCTAAAACCTTCAGAACCGTAGAACACAGCTCCGAAGGCTGTGCCACAAATGTAGCTACTGATTAATTAACTTATTCAAAGCATTTTCAACTGTTTTCTTGTTTTGTTTGAGACAGCTAAAATTATAATTTCCACGCGATATTTGCAGCATTGTAGCACAGAGTTAGTTGATACAGAATGCCGGCACCATATTACTTATTTATCATCATTATTTCAGCCGAAAGACGTCCTCTGCTGGACATAGGCCTCCTCCAAGCACCGCCACTTCGACCGGTTCTGTGCTTCTATAACTTAATCTGTAACTAATAATTAGGGGAACTTTGCACAGTTAATACTATCGCAGGAGCCAGGGAATTCTTTAATAATTATTGTAAACATAGCTTGTGTCCAGCAGCTAAAACCAGGCACCCCTACTCATAGACGAGTACATACGTGTGCCGATATCATCTATGTGAAACAAATGACAGTCAAGACTCCCGAGTGTGTCTATGTGTGCGAGAGTTTTCATCAGTTACATAAAGCTGACCTTCTGTAACTATACTAGCTATCTTATCTATGGTTGTTCTTTGCTCGTGAATTTCTTGGAGACGCAATAATTTGTGCCAAAAATAGAGATGTTCGTGTGCTTTGGAAGCTTTAATGTGAATGAAAACTGTTGGAGCGAGATGTTTTATGCTTTTAACGTTCGTAGTTCACATGTTTTTGAACAAAAGCTTACAAAATAGTAGTTTCTTCAGCGTTATCATGTTATGTAACAGGAGAGGAATATATTTTATTTTATTTATCTACACCCATGCTATAAATCCTCTATAAAAGTTTCTCAAACAGTTAGCTTATTGCCTCCCCCTCACCCCATCCGCGCCGGAGTCCCCCAGGGCTCCGTTCTGTCCCCCCTAATTTTCACCCTGTTCTCTAGTGACATCCCGAACAGTAAAAAGGCACAGTTGGCGCTCTTCGCCGACGACACTGCCATTTACTGTTCGGGTGTCAACCAGTCATCCATAGCTCGAAACCTCCAAACCTCTGCAAGCGCCTTGAGCGATTGGTTCCGGAAATGGAGAATCGAGGTCAACCCCGATAAGAGTCAGGCGGTCATCTTCTCGAGACCGCGCAAACGTCATACACGTGCGTTTCACTACCACAGCGTCGTAATAAAAAAAAAAAGAACTTGTAGGTTATTCGAATTCACATCGTATCCCGCCGGCCGCCATTTTTGTTCGATATTAGTATTGCAAAAAACTGTTTCAGAACCTTTTATAGAGGATTCATATCATGGGTGTAGATAAAGTCTTGTATGCAACTCTACATAATTAGGTACTATACAACAGTTGCATAAATAACTGTTATTTATGTAAATAGTGCAACATAAGGGGTTAATCAATTAGTCATGTCAGAGGCTTAGGGAATAAGACAGACCTGGGTGCTTACTCTCGAATATAATGAAGGATATTACTAATCCATTGCTTCATAATATGTTCGAAAAGTTTGTCTGTTCAACAACAAGTTTACTGCTATTATGTCAACCCGCGTGGTAGATTACAGCCCACTCCCTTTCGAAGAAAGAAGCCTGTGTCCCAGCAGTGGGAACCGATTAGGCTGGTTATGACTATGCTATTACATTTGCTATTTGTCTGTTTATTAGTAGGCTGTGAGTTTAACCCTTTCTTAAACTAATTACCTCATAAGCTATTATTTCCTAGAAGAACGGTGGCCGCACATAGCGGCCGCAATTTTCATCACTAAGTGCTTGGCCAGACTGGCAGGGCGGGGCGGGGAGCGGCGCGGGTGCGGAAACGCACGCGATCTGCCTGTCCGCAGCGCGGCTTCGTTCTGAGTGTTGTCGTGTCCAGTGTTTGTTAAAATTTAATATAGATGAAGACTTGTTTTTACTAGAAAAAAGCTCGAACTAGTTTGAGGACCCTGGTTCCCGCGCGGGCCGCCTGCGCAGTCACACTGCGGCCACTTGTATGAACGAGCTATGGCGTGCGTTGCCGCGTGCTTCCCGCGCCAAGCAGCTCGCGTCTCTCACCACGCCCGCGTGCCCATTATGGACGGTCAAATGAAGTCCTTATGATTAAGCACGCCGCACCGCGGCCGCCCCGCGCTTGCGTTTGCAGTCTGGCCGAGCACTAAGACGTGAAAGTTAGTGTATTTTTTCCTAGAGACTTGACACCGTAAAGTCAAACCCCGCTGCCATTATTTCAGCCATCACTATGGCTGTTAAATGGCTGCCACCACTTTTTTAGGAAAACATAACCTTACTCGGTATTTCTAAAGTGTCCTTAGCACTATCGTAAATATCGTGGTTGGAAAAATAACACGTGCGGCCCAGGCGCTGCCGTGAGGTGCGCACATTATGACAATATTTTCTTATACAAAATTAACATACGTGATAAACGTTCTGCTCTTCAAGTATCAGTGTTATAAGATTAAACACTAATCCCCTTACTATTAAACGTTGTATACTTCCCGGTTGTAGAAGTTGTGTTAACAATAACTTTTACCGATTTATTCATTGTCGATTACTAAGAATTCAGGCGTGTATTTAATCGATAATTTAGTTTCATAACTTTTTTTCTCGCTTCCTAGATAGAAACATGGTACTGTCTTTTGTGAATTCCTTGTCACACATGTCAACTAGTTAATTACTGCTGGACCCAGGATTTTCCATCTCCTTTGACGTTGCTATCGACCGTGATAATGATTTGTTTTATAACTGTATGTTGTGCTACGATACGAGCCATTTTTCTCAGCTAGTGGATACAATAATAAACCTTTCACTCAGTTCACTTTACGACTTAGGCAGAATGAGCAGATGGTACGTTTTTATGTTCTTCTTGCTCAAGGGAATAAAAAATCTAAATAACTATCAAAAGAAGGTATCTAGGGTATGATGTTCTGCTTAAAATTTAACACTATTTATTAGCCGACGTTCTCACGGACGTATAAAAATATCGTGGTGGGATATTATCGCACACTGGATTTCAGTCACATTTGAACTTCACACACTTTCTACACTTTATTACTATGCGACAAATTAGTAACTATAAATTATATTGTCTTGTAGTCTTGCGCGTAATAGATTCGCGACCTGGAGCGCTCAATTTAGTTCGCGGACTTTAGCATGCTTTTTTTTTTTAGTTTGGCGAATCATCAAATGACTCCTCCCGCTCTGGGTGGAGCGGATGGGAGTCTCAGACTCTTACTGACTAAAATCCATCCATTTTTCTTCTTTAGCCCTTTTTGTTCCGAGGTAGCGGTAACCCTTTCGGACAAACTTTAGCGGACTAAGTTAATGTTGTTTTAGTTTGTCAGCAGTCGTCTTGAACCAGAGAAAGGCAGATTTTTTGCCTTGTCTCTATTTAGATACAAAAAGTAGGTAACTCAAAAGGAACATAAAAACAAATCAGAACCCGCTGCATTTTCCCCAAACATATATAACTCATAACAACCGTTGCACCAGAGGAAAGTTTAAAAAAAAATAGCGTTCATTCAACTGACATCACAGTTAAAAAACGCGCCAAATACGAAAATAACGAGAGCAAGCCGAGCTAAACAACTTTGTTTCCGTTCATTTAACTTCTATCTATTTTTTTGGAGAAATCGACGAAGCGTTTGGCGGGCATCGTTAATATTATTTAGTGATGGATAATTCGGTTAGGTTATCGTTTTCTATCTTAAATTAAGTGTAATTGATTGCAGCTTGATTGATAGACAATGTTTTAATTATTTAAAAATAATAAAACTTTATCTACCAACCCGCACTGGGCCCGCGTGGTGGATTATGGTCCACTCCCTCTCACAGAGTGGAGGCCTGTGTCCCAGCAGTGGGAAAATTATATGGTAACGTACAATGTAAAATGTTAAAGTATATGGTAACCCATGGACTCCACGAGACAAGCTCGACCTAATGTGGAGTTCATAAGCAAAATTCTTCCTTTGCGTCTTATGTTTCTTTTTATTTTAAATGTAAACCGATCTATTAATGTAGACTATAAATAAATGTGTACTATCCAGTCTCAGCAGTTTCTTAAGCTTTTGCAAAAGAAATCTGATCCAAAAATTCTAACTAAAGAAACTAGTGAGCAGAAAGGAAACCTAAAGCAGCGTTTTGGCAAATAAACACCATCTATCCATCTGATAGCTTTAGTAATGTTGCATAAGATTGTTTAGTTAAAGTGCACGTTATTTGATACTTTGGGTATATCTCAAGGTCGATTTAATTAGAGTTTCTGTTCTTGTATAAAATTCAAACGAAAGAACGTTGTTCTTTGTTCCTTCAAAGTCAATTTATCAAAGTACAATAGAATACGCACGATTTGTCTGAACCCACCTTAGGTACCTTAAAGTTGACTTAATCGTTTGTAAGCAAGGAGTATTGTTAAGGTTATTGGGTGAATAGAAGACGTGTACAAGACAATGAAGTCTATTAGTTCAGGCTTATCATTCAATTATTGTGTTGGCAGTGGTTACCACGAACAAGAAAACTTCTGCTCTGTGTGCGAAACACTGTTCGATACTAACTTGAAACTACTAGCACTCATGCACTTGACATGGTGCAAGTTTTGCGTACATTTGCTGTGAACTACATCTACTACTTATTGGTTTTATCCTTTACAGTCGCCACTACAGTGCAGTTATAGCATCCATACGAAAGACAGTGCTTATGTTAGTGTGACGTAGCTACGTTTAACTGCTCGATATGGGCCTATTCAATCGCACAACATTCAACTCGTTTTTTGGCAATTCTCATCCAGCTGTTATCAGCCACCCCGCGAACAGCCACCTAGCCTGAAGCCATCAGGATTGGGGTCTTTTCACAGTTTATCACAGTGTCCATAGTGGGCACGTGGGCGCGGCGCGTGCTGTTCGGCGCGGAGAGCGCGCGGGCAACTCACGCCATAGCAAGTGGCCGCAGTGGGGTTCTCGAAACTAGTTCGAGGTTTTATCTAGTAAAAATAAGTCTTCTTCATCCATATGATATTTTGACAAACACTGGACACGACAACACGTAGAACGTAGCCGCGCTCGTCTGCGGACAGGCAGACCGCGCGTGTTCTCGCGCTCGCGCTGCTCCACGCCCCACGCTGCCAGTCTGGCCAAGCACTTATTGTAACGAAAATAAAGATCACTGTGATTTTATAGTGATGCAAAATTAGAAAGTAAAATAACTATGAAAGGACGTTAGCCGATTTGCGGTCCGCGTACCTTGCTAATTGACTAATATTGTCATCACGACAATAAGAATCCATCTCCACGTAGAAATAAAAAGACTTTAATATCACATCATCATCCTCTCCACTGCTGGACATAGGCCTCTCCTATTACACGCCATTCAACTCGATTTTCGGCAAGTCGCATTCAGCCTGGCAAGATCGTCGCTCCAGCTAGCCTGCACGCGTCCTACTTGACGTTTGCCGATTCGCAGTCTTCACTTATGAACACGTCTACCCCGACGGTAATCAGTTCTACAGCAAATATGGCCGGCGCATTGCCACTTCAGCTTGCTTATTCTGTGAGCTATGTCGACAATTTTGGACAATCCCTTCGTTTCGAATTCGATCCTTCAGAGAGACTTCAAGCATAGCCCGTTCCATAAGTTACTACATACAATTGTTATACCAGTACACCCTCAAATTTAAAACAAGATGCTCAACATTTGTTACGAGTTGTATATGGCACCGTATTTCTTTAATTAATTAAGCTTCGCGAATGGCACATTGGAGGGGAAGAAATAACTATTACGTCTGCAATACTTCAAGGGTGGATTGTCACGTTCTGTTTTATTGATGTCGATTGTGATGTTAGGCTTTATATGGCAGAGAAGAGGGTTCAGATTATAGAAATTATATAATCTAAGGCGATATAGACTTAAATAAAAATGTTCAAAATCTAGTCACAATCTCATCTCACTAACAATAATTGTAGGGAAATTAAGAGTATTTTTGACAAATTGAGACTGAAATCAGACTGTGAACGTTTTTCAAATTACGATAATTGCCCCCCGGGCATCTTTAGAAGACTTTCTAGGCAAATTGTGATAGATGCGTCATTTGCTTCATCAAAGACACAGAAAAGTAGTCCTAGTAGACAATGTCGAAATATTAACATATGGTTTATGATTTCCAGCCGAAACACCTTGATTCTATGCCAAGACCTCACAATTCGCTGCCAAGTAACTAACTAGGCCGTCTGACCGCATTCAGCGCGCTAGCTCAGCCGTACCACCTCTAACAAATTTGGTCCAAATTCGTGTCAATTTTAGCATAATTCACGAACCTCACTAATTAGAAACCCGGCTAACTTTTCAAACATTACACTCTGGAACTAATTTGTCGCCTACAATAGCGCGATGACGGGACTTGTAATTTGATAATAGAGGCCTCGGATGCCTGTCACACCGTACCGCAACTTTGTTGTGTTTATAAATTAAGTTTGTATAACAAGAGTGAGCAACGCATTAAAATTCAGACTTGTTTAAAAAAAAATTGCTTCGATATTTTTGGTGAAATTTAGCGTGTTGTTTTAGGAGGCGCGTGTGACTTTTGGTAAGATAAGTGGAAGTACGGTTTATTTTTTTACGTGTCACACACGAATAGTAATAAATTAAAACGACTCGGTCGCTAACCATCAAGTGAGAAAGAGGTAAAACAACTAGTGTATGAATGTATGAAACAACTAATGTATGAATAATAAAATATTATATCATCATCTGCCTAGACTTCTCCCAACTATGCTGACCCCAATATTGTTGAGTAAAGGCTAGTCAGATGATACAGCTTCCAGACTAACCAGATGCAGCTTTTGACTTTTTTTGACTGACCTCCACAACCCAGTTACCGGGTAACACGATACCTCCTGTTAAGACTGGTTGTCAGATTCACTCAGGAGCTCAACGACCAGAACCCACCATCGCCCTTTTATCACCGGACAACCAGACGTACTGCAGCTTACCATCCGCACTTGGTTGATATCCCGACGAGTCGTACTCAGCGCTTCTCCTCCCCACTTTTATTATGTGCACAGCCAAAGTGTGGAACTCTCTGCCGGCATCTGTGTTCCCTCCCACAATTAACCCGTCTGCCTTCAAATCAAGAGTGAACAGGCATCTTCTGGGCTCGCTCGTTCCATCATAGACCTCATCAATCCATCTCGTTCCAACAGGCATGATCGGGGTCAAGAGCGGGCCCATTTAGCAATAAAAATAAAAAAGAATAGTAAAAATAATAGATGCTGTTGCAGATAAGACTCGACAACTATTCTGAGTTGATAGGTAATACATAAAACAACATCTTCCTTGTGTAAACTTCCCATTTGACTCCTTCATTTAAATGTCAGGATGAAAGTTTGAAACCCGCTGAAGCCTGAAACAAGCACGTTTCTATTTACGTCCTACATTTTAAAACCTTTTTGTTTCTCTTGTAGAGCGTCTGGCTGTATATTTTTTACTTAATTAGCCTCTTTACTTTACAATTTCAATTCTGACTAATTTGAAGTTAAACTTTGGAATAGACATGATTACTTTATACCAATCTATCGATTACTCATTAGGGCGCGAAAAACTAAATTGATTTAAATTCTAGCAACCTAAAAGTGATTACGTAAATAAATTATGGCTTAAGCATTTAGAAGTAACTCATCGATTATTAAAGAACTTGTTCATTACATGTAATAAGCAATTAACTAGCCACCTACAAAGCCCACGGTGGGTTCGAATCCAGGCAGGCGCTTTACTTTGTGTAAATATCATCGCCACTGCTCTCAAAACGGTGAAGGAAAACAACGTGAGGAAACCGGCATGTACAAGAACAAAAAAATAGAAGACATGTGACATCTACCAACCCGCACTGGGGTTGCATGGTAGATTACAGCTCACTCCCACTCGAAGAGAGGAGGCCTTTATCCCAGCAGTGGGAACATCATAGGCTGATTAAGCTACGTTATGCTACCAAGCCCAACATTTGCTATAATATGGGCAGATGTACCGTTGCTACGAAAATAAGAAGATGGGATGGGATACCTGTAACAAAACTGATGAAATGTAGGCGTACTATCCACCTCTCCTGACCTTCTCGAGGATAACAAGCGTAATTGTGTGATACGTTTGTCACAGATTGACTCTTATTTGCCCGTCAAGATATCTCGGTGACCTCTTGGCGAAGCGTTAAGCCACTATCAATTATTGCAGACAATGTGATATTCAGAAGTGTTATAACCGGTTTAACTTTTGGAAATTATTGACAATGACATCTAGAAATTGGGTTAGGCATGTTAGATTCAGTTGGTCTGGGTTATGGTAATCTCCAAATTGAAAGGCACACACAGTGCAAGGTGTAGTGACGCATATTTTCCTCCAACTTGTTCTTTTTTGTGTTTGTTTTCTTTCTATTTTTTATTAAGGTACCATTTATTAGTGGGCTGCATCAATTGGGTACCTCACTTGAAAGCATTTAGCAACTAAGGTAGGGTACCCAATTGATGCATCCCACCGTACAAAGGTGATGCTTGTTTTATAAGAAATCTCTTCCAGCATACCTGCGATAGGACAATAAAAAGAGAGATGTACACAGCGTGTGAAAGAGTTAAAAAAAAAAACATAAAATCTTAAACAATTCACTTTCTCTGCGTCACTTAAACCGTAATAAACCTTATTTTTATTTCCTTTCTAAAGGCGAATATGGTTTTCCGAAGGCTTGCCAGTCTCCATTGAAAAAATAATTACAAGTTACTATAATCTGGCGAAGGCCGACGATGCATTATCATACAATACACATCATCAACAACAATATAATTATGTAGATACAATTTAAAAAAATATATAGTCAAATTACCCTAATAATCAAGGAGAATTTATAACAGCACAATTTTGTTTGTAGTTTCACAAACATTTCTCTCTACCACAGTTTCAACACAACACTAAGAAGAAACCAATATCAATTTAGGAGATTACTTTTGACACATTGATAAACAAATGTCTTAGAATGGCTGCCCTAATGACCAATTAAAAAGCTTCGGTGTGACAACCGCCCTTTACTTCCTTCGTTCATTGTTTTAAAAGATAACTGAGGGGCAATTCTCGTAATTTTAAGAACGTTCACAGTCTGATCTCAGTCTCAATCTGGCAAAAATACCTCTAATTTCCCTACATTTTGACAAGTTTTTGACATTTGTTTGTCGCTGAGATGAGACTGCGACTAGATTTTGAAAGTTTTAAATTACAAGAATTGGCCTTCAGTTCACTAAGAACAATGATCAAAATGCCTGACGAGATAGAAAATGTCGAATTACTCCATTGAAAAGGGAACCAAATCGTTGCTCAATTACCGTAGTAAAATGGATGGAAATTATTTGTTCTGTGTTTTGACGAGTTCCGCAGAGCTTCCGCAGTACTGTGATGTGATTTGTTATTTCATCAAGTTCTTCCTGTTTGTACAATGTTATTTTATGTGCCTAAGGACTGAACGTACGTCAGATGTTTCAATACATTTGTCGTATGATTGGATCACTGTCTGATCCGATATCGTAAATGTTGCATTGCTGCTTATGCTTGAGTTTCCTATGAAATCGATGCCCCGGCTCATGGAAATTACGGTAGGGACCGTCAATGAACTGGCTGAGTTGATGCAGCAGTGGCTGAATATAGGCCTCCCCCAGGCTATGCCACAACACCCTATCCTCCACCTTTTACATCCAGTCTGTTTTAGTCACCTTTTCAGGCCGTCGGTCCATATTGCATCCCACAATACGCTTTCCTGACTTTACGGTGTCATAAATTGCTCTACATGGCCATCATTTTGCAGCATTTATATCATCATCTTTTATTTGTTTTCAGATCATAAAATCCGTCAGCCAATTGATATGTTTAAACTATAATCCATACATACATGTATTTTATTCCCAACAGTTTATTTATCTACAAGCAGAAGCTTAAGGCAACCTCAGAAAATCGACCAATGTCACACAAATAAAAGATCAATCAAGGAAAAAAGATAATAATACAGGAAAGATGTGAATGATTGTATCGCGAATCATTCGAATATCACTTCCCTTTTAGTAATGTTTGTCAAACAAACGCCGATTTTATGACAAATATATCGAACAATGAGAAATAGTCCTTAAAGAACGGTGAAGTTTTTTTGTAGGCAGTAATATTGTTTTGTCATATTGAATTGGGTATAATGTTACTGACTGTTGATGAGAATTGCTTTCAAAACAATTTTTATTTAAATACAATACCAATATAATACAATAACAATATTTAATTTTAAAAAATATATGTTTAGGTTAAGGCATTTATCTATGGTCCTGCGTCGCCTGAATTAAATGGATTATTATTATTATCTATGATTCAACTATTTAAAATAAATTTAAACAATAGTCGTCATTGTCACTTCGAATTTTATCTTGCATGGCATATTTTATTGTTATTTGAAATGCAGGATAATGAAAAATAAATCAAGCGGAACATCGTTCTGGCTGCTACAAGAGACAAGAGTGTAGTGCTTCTCTCACACCAAATTAAGAAAATACCATTATAATCAGAAAGAGTCTGCACAAGTGCAAGAAGACCTTTTACTGGATACGGCAAAATAGAATGTATGCAAAGATATGTCTTCAGTAAAAAAGGTTTACGAAAAAGTCCTCCAACAACTACCCTCTTCTTCAACCTTTAATGGCAGACCTTATAATTCAGTGAAGGATGTCCTGTACAGACATCGTAAAAGGTTCCTTCAAGTGCAAAAAACAGAGTTTCCTTAGTCCAGTGAAGTGACAGTACCAAATATGATTAAGAAAGACTTTTTGATTGCCGAGTTTGAATTACCAACAGATGATAAAATGCTTGTATTCTCATCACGACTTTCCAAAAGGAATATGAAAATTTATGCAGATCAAGAAAAGGTTTTTTTTGGTGACGGAACCTTCAAAAGTGCACCCAGGCCTTTCTATCAATTGTTCTCCATTCACGTAGACATTGATAGCACGGAAGAGACGACAAATATATTTCCCGTCTTGTGTGCTCTCTTACCAAATAAACGCGAAACAACTTATTTCGCTTTATTTACAATAATACGTGATGTGCTTAAAGTACATATTAAACACTTTAAATGTGATTACGAATTGGGACTCATCAATGCATTTAGGATTGTGTATCCGAATGCTAAAGTTACAGTATGTTTTTACCATTACAATAAATCGGCGTGGAAAAAGGCGAACGATATTGGTTTGACGAAATCTCAAGAAGGACGATACATCACTATAATTACTTATAATTTGCCGCTTTTGCCTTCATCTTATATACAAGACGGATGGTCTGCTATTGTGGAATGTTCAACGCAATCACCTGAAATGAATGCATTCGCAAGCTACTTTTGCAGGCAATGGCTAAAGAATCCTTTGCTTATTTCCTGTGCAAAACAAAAGCACAGAACCAATAATAAATTAGAGGCATGGCATCGCCGCCTTAATGTGCGCATGCAGCACAAATCAACATTGTTACAATTTTTATTTTATTTAAAAAAAGAGGCACATTTTCAAGATAAAAAAAATTAAAATTCTCTGTTTAAACCGAACAACAAAAGAAGAAACACCATATTATTCAATCGCAAGTATCAAAGAGAATTAAATAAACTTGAGACGAAGGAGATGAAGCTCCTGTCTTTTTGAAAAAACGTTAGCGATTTAAAGCGTAAGTTTAAATAAATAAATAATTATGTTACAATAAACTGCTTTAATTTTAAGTATTTTAGTATAGGTACCATGGAAAAAAACTTAATGCTATAACTCGATAACTGTACTCCAAAAAACAAACGAAAATATACTCGTTACGCTATCTGGCCTTATTGCGATCTAGTCCAAACACGATATAGTCCTAACAAGATCTAGTCATATCGAGATTAAGTCCTATAGCGAACTAGTCATATCTGCTATTTAGTCTTATCAAGAGGTAGTCATAACGCTTCTAACCCGTAATAATTATATATATATCCTTTTTTTTTGTATTGCTGATTTCGTCTGCTCTTGACCTCGATCATGCCTGATGGATGGCGATGGAAGAGGTCTATGATGGAACGAGCATGCCCTTAACGTCAACTAAAAGGTAATATGACACTTGCTTAATATTGAAATGCAGCCTAATATGGTCATACCGAAAGTAGAAATTTCGGCAGCATTTATCTGGTCTATATATAGTTGAGGAAAGGTTTACTGAATGTCGAATGAAGCAAGATTAACGAAATGTAATAAAAAAATCAAGAACCATAGCGAAAACTATCGAAAGTGGAGCGATACCGTCACTCCAGTATCACTAAACACAAGAACAAGATGACACTCAACCTAGAGCCCTCTTTGATCAAGTTCGTCCTCCTTGCGTCGTTCTTTTTAATGTTGAGAGATGTGATATCTATAGATAACCATTATTGTTCTGTGGATGTTGCATATACCTCTTCTCGTAGGTACCTTTCGCTTTTTTATATTATTTCATTGAAATATTTAAAATGACCAAAGAAAAAATGGATGAACAGTGGGAAAGATGATATGGCTGGAAAGGGGATGACTACCGAAATGACGACTAATAAATTGGGATAAGGGCACGAGAATGATCATGATGATTTAAAATTATTAGAAATAAACGTTAAGTCCTTAGGATGGTCAATGGTATAGTTCTTGTAACAAATAAGGAGACTACATAACCTAAAGCGTGGTCACTGTCGGACTGCATGGAAAATAAAGAGAAGCGCGATGACACAACGCTGGTATTATTTTGCAAAATATGAAGCAATAATCTATTTACAAAAAATGTATTGTTTGGACAAAAAATTAAAACACTAGTGCTTTAGTATGCTGCTCGCAGAATAAGCTGACAAAAAATCAGAGCGATTGTATGTATATTAGTATGGTTTTTATTGTGAAAAGAAAGTTTTTAGAGGTATCTTCATGATGTTTTTCTATCATTTCAAGTTAGTTGTATTATATTTTCAATACGCTATCTAACTATCATATATCCTGTAGAATATCAGGTATTTTTCTGATTTTGTTTACTGTAGTCGATCATAAACTTCGACATTATAAAACGTGCGTTTTTTGCGTTTAGGTCCTGTAGTCCCCTTAAGTACCTACGCTTAATAATCTTTTTGCGGTTTGAGAATGAACATATTAAAATAGGTTTGAATCGCCATTTTCATAATCATCATCATTCTCCTGCCCTTATCCCAATTTATTTGGGGTCGGCGCAACATGTATTTTTCTTCCATACTTCTCTATTAGTCGTCATCACGGTAGTCACCCCCTTTCTAGCCATATCATCGTTCACACAGTCCATCCATCGTTTCTTTGGTCTTCCCCTACTCATAATCATTTCAATCTATACTAATCTATACTAAAATCTCCGGAACTACTAGTCGAATTTAAAATTTATTTTCGCATTTGATAGTTAAATTCATAAGGAAGGCTATAGGCTATTTAACATCACTCTAGGACTCTAGAAGTCAGAAAGAACATCAGAAAACGTAGTAATAGCCCGGGCAGGCGATACGATGCGACGGAGAACAACAAACGCGCAGACGAAGTTGCGAGCAGAAGCTAGTTTTAAATAAAGCAATCTACCGAAATTGCTATCTATTAGTTAATATTAGTTAAAGTGGGAGTTCCTGTTTCTTGAATCAACATCTGCGCGGACGAAAATTCGTATTTTGACGAAATTGCTTCTTGAAATACGACTTCAATGTAAACTCATTTCTATTCTATTACAAATAAAGGTACTGGCATTAATTTTCTTCAATGCTATGAAAGACCCATAAATTATAATCGTTTAAAAGTCGCCAGAAATGACCTAATTGCCTATTAGTAGCTATAGGATTGAAATTGCCGCTTGGTTTTTGAAAGCCTTTACAATTTAATTATTTATTTTTGACCACTTTTAGTATTTTATTACTTATTAGCTTCCGCCCGCGGCTTCGCCTGCGAGGTATGTCGATAATAATCTACCCTATGTCCTTCCCCGGGATGCAATCTATCTCTCTGCCAAATTTTATCGAAATCCGTTCAGTGGTTTAGGCTTGAAAAGGTAACATACATACATACAGACAGAGTTACTTTCGAATTTATAATGGAATGGTATGGATATAAATAAAACAAAGTCGGGTTAGTTACACCATACACCTATAACTCAAGAACGGCTGGACCGATTTTTATTATCTTTGATTTGTTGGATTTGTTTCCCCCCGAATAGCAGAATAACTATTAAAACGGAAAAAATCACGAAAAAAATAAAGTTAATTCATTTTCTCATACATTCGTTCTTATTGATTCTTAGGCGGTACTAAGTTCAAATTCAAATTCAAATTCAAATTCAAATTCTTTATTGCGAACTAAGTGTACAGAATTTTAAAGATGTTAACAATAGGAAGGTGCTTAGAACTTAGTTGCCTGTTAAGGCATTGCAATTTAGATGGTTATAAATGTTAAAAAAGTATAAGTAGGTACATACTCAATATTACAGTTACCTACCTATACCGTTTACATTATATTATATTAATTACCATTTGTCATACATTTTGTATTATGTCATACTATTCTTATAATTTATATCACATTATAATAAGTATCACAATCATTTTAGTATTAAATAATTATTTTTCTTCAAGGAATTCTTTTACTGAGTAATATGCCTTTTTAATCAGGAAGTCTTTTAACTTCCTTTTAAAAATACCAATTGAATGTAGGTTCTTAATGTCTATGGGTAACTTATTATATATTTTTATACCCATACAAAAAATACTATTGCTATAAACTGCAGTGTGGGATGTTTTATTGCGTAATGTATTTTTAAGTCTACTGCTTGTTAACGTGTCATAGATATTGATGTTTGATTTAACTAAAATTGAGGCCGCGTAGATATACAGAGCAGGGAGGGTTAATATCTTGAGGCTTATGAAGTGAGGTTTACATGAATCCGTTTGGTGTATCCCACATATTGATCTAATACACTTTTTTTGTGCCTTGAACGCAATTTCCTTATCAGTTGAGTATCCCCAAAATAGTATCCCATAAGATAGAGTGGATCCCACATAGGCATGATAAGCACTAAGTAGTGTAGTTTGGTTAGATACTTTTTTAAGCATGTAGAGGGCATATGAGAATTGATTTAATTTGCTACATACACTATTTACATGAGTTTTCCACGACATATTAGAATCTATATAGATACCTAGAAATTTAGTAGTTGTAACCTCAGATACAGCTGCATTACTGTACCTAATAGTTAATGGAATTGAGTTTGCGTTTTTGTTCTTGAAATTCATGTAATGGGTTTTAGTAAGATTTATTTTTAGATTGTTTATTGTAAGCCAATTTATTAATTTAGACAGGGAATCATTTATTTCTAGTTCGTGATTTATATTTTTGTTATTTGTGAAAAGAGCCGTACTGTCATCTGCAAATAAAATCATAGGGTGCCGAATAGCGTTAGGTAAATCATTAATATATATGAGAAATAGTAGTGGACCTAGTATCGACCCTTGAGGTACACCATATTTTATCAATCTTGGGCTCGATGTATATTTAATTTCAGTTTTTGTGATTGGACATAATTGTGTTATTTCAGTGAACTGTATTCTATTACTGAGATACGATTTGATTAGTTCTAGTGCTTTACCTCTAACTCCGTATATTTCTAGTTTATGTAGTAGTAGTCCATGGTCAACATAATCAAAAGCTTTGGTCATGTCCATGTATAGGGCTGTGACCTGATTTTTTTTATCTAGTTCCGTTATAATTTTTTGTAAAAACTGATGCATTGCTGTATTAACCGATTTCCCTTTTCTGAATCCAACTTGATTATCTATTATTATTTTATTTTTTTCAAAATATTCACTAAGATTATTATATAGTACCCTTTCAAATATTTTAGCCATTATTGGAATGAGAGCGATAGGTCTATAACATCGTACATCTTCCATGTTTTCTTTTTTGAATATTGGTGTAACTACAGTAGTTTTCAAATATGTCGGGAAAATTCCTTTTTCAAGACACTGATTTATTATGTAGGTGATGATAGGAGTAATTTCGTATACTACACGTTTTATTATTTTTGTGGAGATCCCATCACAACCTGTACTGTTAGTGTTTTTTAATGTCATGATAATTTTGACAACATCGTACTGGTGCTAAGAAACAGGAGTTTGGTTTGTTATAGGTTAGAATATTAGCGTAGTTTATTGTATTATTCGTTAGTTTTGAAATGTCATCAATAAAAAAGTTATTGAATGTTTGTGCTATAGTATCGGGAGCAGTTATAAGTTGGTTATTATATTTTATTCTATTGATTTTTTCAGGGGGGTTGTTGTTTTTGTATTTATTGATTATTTGCCACACTGCTTTAGATTTATTGGTGGCTGTTTGGATATGATAGTTGTTTTGCGACCGTTGAGTGAGTTTTATAATTCTTTTATACTTTTTTGCATATTTCTTAAAATCATTCCTATCTCTATTATAACCTGATAGTCGGTATGTTTTAAGTAGCATTCTTTTACGGAGGGAACATATTTTTAATCCTTTACTGAGCCATTTAGTATTTCGTATAATTGGAACTTTAATTTTTATGTTCGGAAAGCAGAGATCATAAAAAAGTTTAAATAGCTTATGGAATTCTTCAAAAGCAGCATTTGGGTCATCTTTTCCGTAGCAATCACTAAAGGTAAGGGCTTTTAGATATTTAATAAATTTTTCAACATTTTCGTTGCTATAGTCTCTTCTAAATTTGTACCAGTGGGTTATTGAGTACGTTTTCCTAACAGGACATGATAGTATTTGTGCTGTATGATCAGATAGTGCTAGTTCTAAGACACTTTGTTTACAGCCTCTTATATTATAAGCAATGTTATCAATGCGCGTTTTGCTTTGCAAACGAGTTGGTTCATTTATTGCAAGTTTTAAATTAAAGCTCCGTAATAAGTCTTCAAACTCTCTCGAAACAGGAGTATCTTTTAGTCGATCAATATTATAATCACCACAAATAACAAGTTTCTTACATTTGGAAGATAATTTTTCAAGCATAGCCGTTAAACGGTTAAAAAATATTTCTATACAATCCCTTTTAGTCTTTGGAGGCCTATATATACATATGATAATTAACTTATGCTCTAACAATTCAATAGCAGAACATTATATGAGATTGGATACGCTTACATGCTTTGCTTCGTGTAGAAACTTAAATTTATGATTTTTTCGTACTAGGATGCATGAACCACCATTTCTATTTGCTCTTGAGAAATTTGCAGCCATAGTATAATTGGGAATTTGAAGAAGTTTAGTATCTTCTGATATCATGTTATGCTCGGTAACACACACCACATCAATTATGTCATTGTTATTGTTAATGTTATTTAAATTTACGGTCAATTCATCAGCTTTGTGTAGTAAACCATTAATATTTTGATGAAGTACATTTATTCTGTTAAATACGAAAAAAATTGTTATCATTACATTTATTATTTACAATTACATTCAATGTATTATCAGGTTCTATTAGTTGCTTACATGCATCATCTACATTCGTTGTGTTTAAATCTAGGATTAGGTCTTGTAAATCGTTTAAAACAATATTCAAGCCTTTAATATTTAAGCTTCCGTACCTTTGGTTATAGGTTTCAAAGGTGTACGGAAGATTTAGGTTGGAATCCAAAATATACGCATATTTATGTGTCTCAACATCCATGTAGATTAAATTATTAAAGGTCTCGATTCTACTATTGAACATTAAATTTTTGTTAGCCATATATTTAAAAGTCGGCAGACATACTATAAAGTTCGTGTTCGTTAAGGTTTGTAATTTTTCACGAATGAAAGTAACTAATTCTATATAACTATGAGTTCTTCTGAAATCTTCTTCCCCAACATATATAACACAGTAGTCGGAGTAAGTGAAGTTTTGTATTTTCTTATCAAGATTATCTAATAGTTGCTTCAATCCACAATTTGGCATACGATAGTGACACATATTAAAATTACTTAAATCAGTTCTTTGGCTGATTGTGTATAATCTATTAGAAGTTTCACTACTTACAATACAAATATTATTCTTTACAACCGGCAACGACGGGTTATTTTTATTATTATTTCTATTTGGTGATGTTTTGTTTTGCGAGTTTTCAGTAGGGTCTTCAGGAGTGGGTGTGCAGCAATCAGGAATTTCTAAAGTCTGTGGTTTACTGGTCTTCTTTTCCTTAGAACCAATTTTGTTACTCTCCGGTGTGACTTTTCTATACATTTCATTTTTCTTTATTAAATCGGCGTTTGTTTGCTTCAGGGAGGTATTTTCCAAAGACAGTATTTCTATTTCTTGATGTGCGCTTTTTAATTGAGACCTAAGATTCTCAATCTCAGTTTTAAAGGTGTTTATCTGCTTATCCTCCTCGTCTTCTGACATTTCCGGCATACTATTAAAAGTCTCATCCAATGTTTGAGAAATAATTTCTCTGGTGTCATTATTGGGTTTCGATATAGTACCGTCGACACTCATGAACATTTTATTAGGTGTGAAGTATGAATCATCCGATGTATCGCAAACGGTAAGTATATGAGAATCCATGATCTGAGAGTTAACCTTTGGTGTGGGTGGTGTTTTATCACATAAGGTTTTCTTTGTGTAGAGGGGACCTGGTAAAATAGGAGAGTTCTGTTTCTTTCGCAATGTGCTGTTCTGAGTTTTGTGATGAGTTATATCGCTAGTAATACTCGTAACTTTGTTGTTTCTTATACACAACTTGCACCTCCATTTCTTTTTTGCTTCTTGGTCCTTTAGCCGGTATGTGTGTTCTGGATATCCATCGCAATGTAACTCGTATCTATGATTGCATACTGAACATAATGCAGTAGTTTTTATGTCAACGTAGTTTTTACATTTATAGCAAGGTACTAGTCCTGACACCTTACCCTCACTGTTAGTGGATCTTGTTATCATTTTAGATGACATGTTTACGCACTTCTATGAAATCCAGGTATTTACTGACAATAATGTTCTTTACTATTATTATTATTTTTTTTTTTTTTTAAGTTTTATTTTCAATTTTATTGAAATAGTTGGATTCAATTCTATTAGATAATATGGATAAAAAAAAAAAAATATTAAGAAAGTGAAACAAAAAATAAAAAAGAAATAAAAAAGTGAAACAAAAAATAAAAACACAAAAAGACCAAGTGTCTTCACTTGGGATCGATCTTGGTATCGCACAAGTTACACGGCCCGATTACAGCTTCTCTACCAAACTCGCTACTCGTGCTTCTAGAAAATAAGTGAAATAGCTGTACCAATACTAGGGATTGTGATCGTTAAAAGAAGCGTCGTGTAGCGCGCCGTTTGAATTTTTCGAAAGTTTGAATTATTTGTTTACACATAACTTTTGAATTAAAAAATCACACAGAGTTCACTTGGGTTTATGTATGCATACGTTTTATGTTTTAAACGTAGTTTTAAGCTTCGGACAATGTTTATAGGTAAGTATTCAATAAATGTTTTTCACTTGTTTACCACTGGACGAATTTCTTTTATAAATTTTTCACAGTTATTTTCACAAGTTGTTGCCAACGTTCTATAGTGACTATTGTTCATTTATGCACAATTTACACTTAGTTTTAACCACTTTTGCAAATAATTACTATTTTTAATATTTTTTTATACGGAGCTAGTTGTTTACCATGGCAGTGGCGCCAAGATAATCAGCTTATAATGTTCCCACTGCTGGGACCCAGGCCTCCTCTCTTTGAGAGGGAGTGGGCCGTAATCCACCATGCGGACCGAGTGCGGGTTGGCAGCTATGTCACATGTCATCGATTTTTGGGGTCTAGGACGTGCCGGTTTCGTCAAGATGTTTTCCTTCACCGTTTTGAGTTAAGACCCGTAACTCTGAACCCCCCCTTATCTCCGAAACTACTGAGCCTAAAATTTTGAAAAAAATACCGAAAATAGTTCTATACCTATAAATTACAGGAAAACCTATAAGATGTCTATGGTCTTAAAACAACACTGTAAATATCTCAATATTGTGCGTACAAACATGTTTTTTAACTACAATGATAAGTTTGTTCTTAGGTTAAATTCATTCCAACTATGGAACCCTTCATTGTGCGTAGTCCGACACGCACTTGGCCGGTTTTTTTATTGTAACAAATAGTTTTAAATCAAATCTGGACTAATGGGTCATGTTTTGCAAATTGTGAAGACCACATTTTTTGAACTTCTTCATTTTATTTAAATTCGAATTGCACAATTTTTTGTTTTAAAAAGGTCCTTAAAAGTCTGAGGTTCCTTAAGTAAACAATCAGCCAAAATGAAATTCAGAATGACTCTCCTAAAACCTCTTGATTTACCCTACGTCAGCAATTTAAACTGAGTAAAAAGTGATGTAACACAAATGAAAAATAGCTGTCCTTATAAATCAGCGGGCTCTTTGGAAAAAGCCACAAAAGGAGACGAAAAATAAAAAGCCCATTTAGACTCGTGCATAGGTGGTTATTTGAACAGTCGGTCCCCCTACAAAGTATCAACGAGCACAATGACATGAAAATCCGCGTTTTATATTGATGCGGGGAAAAACGTTGCGGATAAATGTGGTTTTGAGTTTGTTGAGCTGTATGGATGAGTTAGTAAATGGAGGTTTAAGTAGTGAAGCGTGGTAATGTTTAGCATAATCACCTTTAATGTCCACAGTTGGAATACAGGCCTCTTCTCTTAGAAAGGGAGTGGGCTGTAATCTACAACGCGGGCCCAGCCATAGTGCGGGTTGGTAGATGTCACATTACTTAGAACTTTTGTTTCTAGGACATTTCGGTTTTCTCACTATGTTCTCCTTCGCCGTTTGCAGAGCAATGGTAATGTTAGGATGGTTCAGTTGAATAAATTTATTAACAAGTTTAGACTCATTCTGTTAGCCTTTTAGAGGTACAGACGCCAGCACATCAACCTACTACAATCTGTTAAATTTCTTTGATAGATTTTCAACTTTATCGCTACAGCGTAAGGGTCAAGGTTGATTGGGAAAATTTGACAGTTTGGGGTAGCTTGATGTGCTGGCGTCTATACAACTGTAACTGAAAAGTCGAGTTGAATACGAGGTCATTTTATTTCCAAGTCAAAATCAAAGTTTTTGTTTGTTAAACATAGGTATCAAAATAGGTGTTATGTATGTTAAATAGGTAAGTACAGAGATATATAAATAGTCTGTTATTAATATTGTACCATTTCCAACAAAATTTACAGAAAATCCTTTAGGTACTTATTTGTTGCTTAACTGTCACTTCAACCCAAAATCATCATACAAACGCCACCTTATTTGGATATGATAATATCTACTATTAATATATAACATGGGCACAGAGAATGGAAAGTCCCTTTATCTCATAAACTCTGCAAGAAAATGTGTTGTTATTTTCACTCCCTGTCGTATAAGGAACATCGCATGAATTCTCCCTAAATAATGAGATCAATTCTGATACGGAAGAGAAGTATATGAGCAAGCATATTAAGTCGCAGACTCTCAAATAAATTATATTATTCTCATATAGCACATTTGAATTATGTGCGTATTAACAAGAAAGACTTTGTTATTGAATTACTCGACTTGACAGTTTTCATTTTGAATTTTGCGAGTGGGTGTGTCACACACCGTGTGTGTGTGTTTTGCGAGTGGGTGGTGCAAGAGAAAAACTTTGTTTTTCGGGAAGCTTCTAACCGTGAGCTTTAAAAGTGAGTTTTAAAGTTAAAATTCGGTTTCTTCTGACTTTAAAATTTTCACAGACACCGTGACTTTTAACAAGTTGACCAACTCTTTGAAGTTTAAAATAATCGTAAAAAATTACATTTCAATAATCTTATGACAGCTGATATCTTAAACAGTCCGGTTTTTTTTTTGAGAAAATTATAAATAAGCTAAAATTTTCTTTTAAATTTTTTTCTTTGAGGAACCTTCTCCGGCGCGCACACAACAATTTACCAAAGATTCATCATTTTCGAGTTTTTGCGAGACCAATGAACGGAAGTTAATTTTTATATATAAGATAATATATTTTAGGTATTGTATAATGAGTATTTTTTATTCCCTGACTAGCGTCCGCCTTTGCTTAGCACGGTTTGTAGGACTTGAAAAAACATGAAGATTTCTTTATTATATGCAAGTTTAATATGTATAAATAAATTAAACACATAAACCTTCCGGAATAAATTCTTTAAAATGATGGTGATGGTTATCGCATTCAATTTGTGTAGAACAACTCGGTCACAGAGACAGATACGAAATGCGACGATTTTTTATAATTTTTTAACTAGCCGCGCCCCGCGATTTCACCTGCTTAAATTTCGTTTTTGCGTGAAGAAATAACAAACTCACAAACTTTCGCCCGTATAATATTAGTGTGATTTTATTTTTATTATGGAAAACAAACTGTACCTAGTATTTTCAAAATAAATGGAAATAACTTATCAATGTACTACCCAATATATGTAGTATGTATAGAAGAAAACTTATCTACAGGTGAATAGGTACATTAGGTACTAAAACCACGTAGGGTACCACCAAATCTGATTTTTACGAGCTATTCAACGGTAAAATCCCTGGATTTTCTGTTTTCTAGCATTTCATGCGTAAAAAGCTTTGTTTATTGATAAAAGATAGATCTGTCAGTTTATGTTTATGCTGTACTCTCGGGGAGGAACCGAAGTGAAACGAAACGTCGATACATACCTATACGCTTATTCAATTTTTTTTTATTGTTTAAGAGTACGAGTGTAGTGATACAATGTTCGCAAAGTTCAGTGATTACGATGTTGGTTCCATGAAGAAAGTTATTCAGTTTGATGGTCTGTACCAAAACCTCAAATGTGACCCACGCCTTTCAGATACACGCTGTAGAACAATGCGTCAACTTTTTTAAAAGCTCTGACGTCATCCTTTTTGCAATGGTCGCGCGACCGTTCTCGCTGTGCCAAGGGTGGCTGGCGAACCGGAAATTATTACGTCATTAATTTCACACACCCTGCCCCCAGGATAATCTGTATTTTTTTCAAACAATACAATGCTAGGTCAGGCTATATAAACCTCTATATATACCTTTGTATTTTTGTGGTATCGGTATAATGGTGAAACTGGGATATATTTGTGGAATTACTTAAGCTATGCGAATGTAAAACATTTAATTATTTTCAGCGTGAAAATTAAATTTATAAGCGGTTTATGGGGAAGGTCTGAATTATTTCAATGGATGGTTTAGATAAGTGTTGGAATACAATTGAATTATTTAGGGATGTTCGCTTACCTGCGGTTGGCGCAAATTGGTTCGGGATAATAACGGTTTGACCGGCAGAATTATCATTTCCCGCAATTCATATCTCTAGTCATTCATCTCTCGTGCCAAACCTATCCTTTACTTTACATGTAGGTAAACATATCACCTATACTCGTAGTAACATTACCATTTCGCCAGTTATGTTTAAGTCCCATGTTATAGGGGCGAGCCTATTGTCATCTTCCTGGCACAAACCCAGACTCCAGGCTGCTAATGAAATATTCTTGATGGAAAAATATGTAAATCAATGAATCAAATAATTTATTTCCGATAAATATCCATATAAATAAATTCAAAATGAAATGGCAAACCTATAAAATTAAAATCAAAATTAAGATCAAAATCAAAAACAAAATAAAATCAAAATTAAAAATTAATACTCACATTATTATGTACATGTATCATAAATATTATGGTAAACAATTATTGTCAGTCAGGAGGCCGGTTGCTCCAGGTCACATCCGCACTCGAGTATCATAAATGTTGTGTGGCTTTTAGTAAGTGTACATACATACATAAACTCATGCTTTCTGCCCATGGGAGTAGAAACTATAGACCGCCACCTAATACGATCCTTACATCTCCTTTTTCTTCGCTTACGTTGATACATTCAAGTATGTGGTGTATAAAAGTATTTCCTTTCTTTCTTTGTAAGTGAGGGCTGCTTTAATGTACCCTGATAAAATGTAGGTATGGAGTGATTGTTTACTTATTTGACATAATTATTAAACATATTTTGTGCAATGGATACGCTCTGTACCAACGCGCCACGTTAGTCATGTAAACACTGCCTTATGTTATGACGTGTCTTATTGATTTCGTAAGTGGAATTGCGCCTGCCGAATATGAGGTCCTAGATTAAGACGTAGTGTTGGAAGGCCTCCCACAAGGTGGACCGGTAATCTGAAGGCCTATTCTCGTACTTAATTAAAAACGTTCAAAATGTAGTCGCAATCTCATCTTAGCGGCAATCTATGCTAAAAACTTGTCAAAAATGTAGGTAAATTAGAGGTGTTTTTGACAGATTGTGACTGATATCAGACTGTGAACGTTCCTAAAATTACAAGAATTGCCCTTTGGTGAATGCCGCAGGAATCCGTTGGATGCGAGAAGTACAGAATCGGTCGAAGTGGAGGTGCTTGGGGGAAGCCTATGTTCAGCAGTGGACGTCTTTCGGCTGAAATGGTGATGATGATGAGATTCATACATAGGTTTTCAGCAAATTACAGCCTTTCGTCTCTTAGAATTTTGCCGGATAATGGTTAGGGCATTATGAATGTATAGAAGGAGTGCCTTTTTCTCCGCAAACAAAGGCTCTGGGACCTCTTTCACTTACCTGAGTATGGTATATCCTGTAACATTACGTTTTTAGAGTTCCGTACCTCAAAAGAAACAAACGGAACATTTACTCCAAGACCCTTTTTCCCAAGAACGCGTGGGTATCAAGTTGAAATTAATATCAAATGCGTAGGTCTACTGTCCCTTTGTTCCAAAAAAAAAAAAAATTCAAATTCAACGCAATGAAAAAATACGGACATTTGTGCGACATATTTTGACACTCCCAAATTAATCAAAACCTATACGGTACTTCCCGTTGACTTAGAATCGAAAAATTTGGCAAGGAGCAAGGTATCACAGCACAAGTAAAGATTACAAACTTACATTTGCAGTTTGAGAATTTATCGTGACTTATATCGACACTAGCTTCCGCCCGCGGCTTCGTTCGCGAGGTATTTCGATAAAAACTATCATATGTCCTTTCCCGGGATGCAATCTATTAGCCAAATTTTATCGAAATCCGTTCAGATGTTAGGCGTGAAAAGGTAACATACAGACAGACATTTACTTTCGAATTTAAAATATTAGTATGAATAGAATGGATATTTTTTTTTTTTTTTAAGGATGGGAAATCATCAAATGACCCGCTCTGGGTGGAGCGGAAGGGAGTGTCAGACTCTTACTGACTAAAACCCATCCGTGTTCTTTCCTTAGCCCTTTATATTCCGGGGTAGCGGTAACCCTTTCGGACAATCCCGCTGCCCCGGCAGGCTTCGGCCCTGACGGGCCCCTCCTTCAATGCTGACATCTCTTTGAGGCGCGCGTGGAACACATACGCGCCGTCCGGCACGGGCCTGGTCCTGATCGGACGGCGAGCTACCCATAGTATGGATATGGAAGAACATTTTTTCAACTACAAAGTTAAGTTAGTTCTTGGGATAAATCCAACCCAACATTCCCAACTATGGAACACTTACGCGTGGCTGCCCCAGAAAGAGTCGGCGGGATGAGCTGGGCTTCTTCATAAAGGATCGGCCCACAATCGCAGTAAACCGGGACAACTGGAAAGAAAGAAGAGAAGCCTTTGCGCTGCAGTGGGATGACACAGGCTTATAATAATAATAGGAATGGAATAGGATGATAATAGGTATTGTGCGTGGTCCGACACGCACTTGACTGTTTTTTGTATTATTGCAATAACGATGAATGGAAAAAAAACCTACAATAATACTTTTCCACAGTATGTTCCAACTTGTGTGAGGTACTTTCTTATTATACCATAGACTTATAAAAAAGATGGACACCGCGCCACGCATATCGAAAGTGAAGCACAGTAAGTACGTTTTGTACAAACACGCCTCAGGCCGCTTGTATACGTCCGTTTTTTTCACCGGACAACGGATCGTTTTTTTTCGCCGGATTCACGGTGGTGTATGGTTTACAATGAATGTGTTCACATGCATCGGACACGGGTCCGGCGAACAAATTACGCCGGATGCACTGCCGCCTTCCCTCGACGCAACGGACGAAAAACGGACGTATACAAGCGGCCTTTTTTTTTTTTTTTTTAGGATGGAAAATCATCAAATGACCCCTCCCGCTCTGGGTGGAGCGGAAGGGAGTGTCAGACTCTTACTGACTAAAACCCATCCGTGTTCCTTCCTTAGCCCTTTATGTTCCGGGGTAGCGGTAACCCTTTCGGACAATCCCGCTGCCCCGGCAGGTTTCGGCCCTAACGGGCCCCTCCTTTGATGCTGACATCTCTTTGAGGCGCGCGTGGAACACATACGCGCCGTCCGGCACGGGCCTGATCCTGATCGGACGGCGAGCTACCCATTACTCGCCGTCCGCAGGCCCGCGCCTACGGTGGCCAGGAGTCGTCACGTGGCTCCCGACGCCCGGGGCGTCTACCGCGGCGGCTGGGACGGGCGGCCCTCTCGGCTCTCTCCCTCGCCCATCACGCCACCTCCTTCGCTAGCATGACTGCTTCGCAGAAGGAGGTGACTGCCTCCCACTCCCTCTCGCTCCGGACCATGGTTTGAACCAGGGCCGGGCGCGAGAGGTCGCCGCTGCTGCCAATCGCCTCTACGAGGACACGGCGGTGCTCCGCCCAAGCGGGGCAGGCCTCCACCGTATGCTCCACCGTGTCCTCTGGGCGATCCTCGCAGTTATACAAGCGGCCTCACGCTCACATTTACATCATAGTATGCCGACCGGCCGCCATTGCGTGAAACGACAGAGTTAATCGTCAATCACGCACACATAGATCGGTACGGTGCTTCACTTTCGATATGCGTGGCGCGGAGTCCATCTTTTTTATAAGTCTATGAATTATAAATTTTATAGATTTATGTATAACCAAATTGATTTTTAAGATGATTTTACTATTTATTTATTTAATACTTCAAGCACGAAAATGTACAGAGGCGGACTTAATGCCATAGGCATTTATTCTTGTTGTGTCATATCAAAGGAAAAAGATTGAAAACATTTCAAAATACTTGATACATAGTTGGTTCCTGCCTTTTTTATTTACGAACCGTTTTGTTCTTACTGCTGTTATTTGCACTCGTTAGGTGCAAAGGTGCTTTCGATATGCGTGGCGCGGAGTCCATTTTTTTTATAAGTCTATGCATTATACATAGTTGGTTCCTGCCTTTTTTTATTTATAAAAATGTTATTTGCACTCGTTAGGTGCAAAGGTGTTAGCGTGTCCTGGACATGTGCCAATTGGTTTCCAGTTTAACACGATGACACTTGGCGAGACTGATTGTCAGACTTTCGAGCTTCTAACGTAACGATACGTAACGACTATCAAAGATCTACAAATCTCATTATACCCACACTGCTCCGATACAGCAAATAACTTGTCATTCAAGTAAGGATTTTAAATCAACTATAATAAAGTAAATTTTACGATGACACTACAGAATAATAGTTATAATAAGTGACGACCTTGTAGTTATAATGAGTGATGACCTTCGAGGCACTTAGGGGTCTCAAAATATAATGGATGGTCACCCATCCACGGACCGACCTCGACAAGTGTAGCTGTCATTATTTTGCCACGAACCCATAGGTAAGCGTTTGTAGAGTGTCATAATTCCTGGTTAATCTGACCTATTCAATTTAGGTAATCTCCTGCCAAAATAACATGTTATGATTGGTTCAACTAATCTTATACGTTGACACGAGGCTTGGTCACAGAGTTAATTGATCCGTGGGGATTAGAGACACGAAGGGCAGACTGGTTACGAACAAGACATTTGCCCAGCAGTTGGTTACTGAACATAATGAACATTACAGAATTTAATCAATAAGTAATTAACATTATCTGTGAGTCACTTGTCCTTAAAGGTTCATTGGAAAATCAGCGTCAGATAGCATCTGTCTGGCAATAATACTGATATATGAACCTTTTTGGCGCAACCGCGAGGCACATATTGTTGTAGTGTAAAAACATTATTTTCTCTTTTTATTTTGTTATTTGTATTTTGTGTTTCACAAACTGTGTCCAAATAAACTTTATTCTGTCTTTGTAACATCAGAGGGGCAATTCTCGTAATTTTAAGAACGTTCACAGTCTGATCTTTTTATATACTTGTTAAATGAAAATCGTTTACTTTTACTATGTTTGTAAATATGTGAGCACCAAGTATCTATCAGATAATTAATTTATATCTCATGGTTTCATTTTTAATTCTCTAACCTATTGTGGTATAGTAATTTAATTTTAGGTGCATCGTCTTCACATATTATTTATTATATGATTAATGTATGCAAAATATTTTAAAACATTTTAAAAGAGTAACGGTGGAGTTTCTTGCCCATTATTTTCCATACGAAAACTACCTTTTGGAAGGGCCGACTAGAATCAATTCTGTTTCATTGTAATTTTTGACGTTCAAAAGTGCCTTATATGTGTCTGTTTGAAATAAACGCTTTGACTTTGATCTCAGTCTCAATCTGTCAAAAATACCTTTAATTTTGACAAGTTTTTGACATTTGTTTGTAGCCGAGATGAGACTGCGACTAGATTTTGAATGTTTTGAATTATGAAAATTGGCCTTCTGGTCTGTTTCACCCGATTGGTTATCCAGAAGTCTATACTACACCCACATTTCGCTAGTTATGGTTAAGTTCCAAGAAATAGATGGGCGAACTTATTGCCTCAATTTTACGCGATTTATTTTATTCTTACATGTGTAAAAAACAAAAATGAATCGCCGAAATGTATGCACGCGCATAACTTCCGAACGACTGCACCAAATTGAATAACAATTTTTTTGTTGTGTTCGATATTGCCAACATAAGGTTTTTATGAAAGAAAATATAGAAAATTCGAAAAAAAAATATTGTATCCCGTGCGAAGCTGGGGCGGGCCGCTAGTTTTATACAGGATGAAATTGAATACATGCGACAAATCGAAATGGGAGATTGTACTCATCATTATGAACAACTTTTACTATAGGACCAAACCTGAAATCGCAAAAAAAAAAAAACAGCTGTTCCCTACATTTTGACGAGTTATGCGAACATAAATGTAGGAAACAGCAGATTTTTTTTGTCGCATGTTTTCAATTCCATCCTGTATATAAATGCTTTGAGTTTGAATGCTCTGCATTTGGATTCCAAAAGATACACTGGCATATTTTATCAAACAAACCTCACGTGCACAAACAACCAATCAGTCTACGCCAATAGCCATCAAAGTAGAAAGAATTATAAAACATTTAAGTATATACAATAGCTAGTCTGGCTGCAGTTCTAACGAGCTGCCAGTTAAACCTGGTTGCCATGGCAACCGTTCTAATTACGGATCGACTTATTGTGTGCGTAGCGTCAAAGGGTTTCGAGCACTGGAGTTAGGATTTTATTTATTCAGACAGGGTGTAAAAAGACTATCCTGGCTGAATTTTTTACCGTCTGGACAAAAACAGGCTGTAAAGGTCAGGGTTTAAACGTCTCTTTTTTCATTCAATCCTTTGATTAAAGCCGGCCGCCATCTCCAATCAAAGCATTGAATGTCACTACGAATTCATTGATAATTTCTGCGCGTAGAGTAGGTACCTATAGGTTGATTTTTTTATATTATACTAGCTGCGCCCCGCGGTTTCACCCGCGTAAGTGTCGATCCCGTGGGGATATCGGTATCCTATGTGTTAATCCAGGGTGTCAGCTACCTATACAAGAAAGAAAATGTTCTCGGCTAACTTTTTAGACCTTTGTATCCTGCTTATGCGTATGAAGTTTCATTAAAATCGGTTCATTCATTTCGAAAAACAATGGCTTGAAAGTTTGTATGAAATGCCGTACGGCGTAAACGCTCTTAAAACTGGTTATCATGAAACTGAACCGCCGAAATCCTTCAATCGTTGCTC
Organism: Gortyna flavago; assembly: GCA_963669345.1. NCBI lineage: Eukaryota > Metazoa > Arthropoda > Insecta > Lepidoptera > Noctuidae > Gortyna > Gortyna flavago. The sequence continues at coordinate 6,355,587 of OY770144.1, forward strand.
TTTGTATGAAGATAAAAAGGTTTCATATCTATTTCTGATTTCCAAGAATCAAACTAGCGCACTTTCTGAGAAGAAACATTTCTAGAATATAATATAGTGAAAGCAGGGGAAAAAAGGATTGGTAAAAATAAATATTAGCGTCCTGTTTTGTAGGTGTGGCTTACACGTGTCGCTGATACCCGGAAAATCTATTTGTATGCTAGTATGCTAGACAAAAGTTTATTCGTTGGTAGGATTTATCGATTACTGTGTTCCCGTAGGTACTTAGTTACGTATAGTAGCCTAATAAATAAAAGCTATCCTATGTGAAATTAAGGATTTATTCCGGTCTGATCCCCTGAGTCCCTATGAGTCCCCCCCCCCTCTCCTCTAACCCTGCTAGTTCTTCTTCTGGTACCTAGTGAGCTGATGAGCATCTTACAATTTAAAAAAATGCACGTTGAAGTGTTATTTTCATCTAATTTACACAGTAAATATAATTTTTCATAGAACACTGAAGCAGGGAAAAGACCAACGACTAAAGTTAAAACGAAATTGACGAACATTTGAGGCTTGGAGCGAGTAGGCAGGTACGAACTTCCGTGAAGGCAAACCCATGCCAATTTATTATTATTTTATTTATTTATTTCCACAAGTTTACAAAAAAATCTTTTCTTATGAACTATGCCCCGCAAAACCGTTTTCACGGTTTGTCTGTGGGAACGGAACAAACAGTATTATAATTATGGTTTATTAAAGCGGACACTTAAACCCTAATTTTACTAACCAAATAACACTAAATTACAATTTATAAGCGAACACTAAAATATATATATATATAGCTTACAAACTCTTGAGAAAATACTGCTTCAGCAATTTAGCAAATTTGCCTTTCATTTCCTGACCTCTTATATCAGCAGGCAATTGGTTGAGAAGGTATGGTACTCTTTTATCAAGTGTTCGGTCGCCATAATAATTCCTAATTGAAAGTAAGTAGTCTCTTATTTCGTGTTTGTCGTCTATCCTCGGAGTTTCTTTGAAGAATAAAGACAGAAATGAAATTATCCGGAAATGAACCGAGAGTTACCAACATTGTCTGCAGAGTAAGCAAGCTGAAGTGGCAGTGGGCTGGCCATGTTTGTCAAAAGCTCGATGGCCGGACCGATAGAGCAGAAGAGTTCTGGATTGGAGACCGCGCATATGCAAGCGCATTGTGGGACTCCCCCGAGCTAGATTGACCAGGGCGGCTAGGACAGACTAGCTGCCGGAGGCGGAGGACAGAGTGTCGAAACGCAGCCTTTGACTTATTTCCAGCAGTAGACTGCGAAAAGCTGAGTTGCCTGATGGTTGACTATCCTTCTAGTTACATAATATGAAACCCTAATTCCTCGTAATCTTTTAACCGGTTGATTGTCGTAATTATACAGAAACAATTAAAAAGCCATTGTGTCTACCGTAGATCCACGTTCCCGGAATACGAAGGGCTTAAAGAACAAAAGAGGCATCGACAATCGTTCCTAATTTTCCCATCAAGAAATAATACTCTGCAAAACATAGCAGTTAACTGCCGTCGTCTTTTCGCTAAAATTCTACATAAAAGCGACAAGCTGGTAATTCCATTGAAATTATTAGCATACCGAAGGGTGCGTGGTAGAATAATGCAAAAGAGAAGTCCGTAGTTGGCTTTGTGCCAATTTTATGGAACTAAATTGAATATTTTTTGCATTTTAGTGCGTCAATAAGTTAACATGTTGGCGTCATCAGTTTGCTGTCATTTACACACAAATAAAAAGCTCAGAACCATTAAGCACCCTATGGGCCTTGATGCCTGACAATAAAATATTTTTATTTTTTATTTATTTATTTATTAATAATATAATTAGCCCGACCGATTTAGTCACTGTGACTGACCCATCTCAACGGAGATTAGCCAGGTACGCAGGCGATATTATAGTGCACAAGAGTGTGTGCGCAAACACAGGTGCACTTTCTGTTCTTTCAGAGGAGGCCTGTGTCCCAGCAGTGGGAAAATTATAGGCTGATTATGCTATGCTAATCTACATCTGGATATGTATTTATGAAGAATGGTGCAGTATATTCCATGTGCGAGTCAACAACAGCAAAGCTTAGCGCTATCAGCTTTCTTTTCTGTATATCCTTCTTTCAATTGAACGCAATTAAAATAAGACTACATTATCTAGACCTCGTATATATGTTTTGATTAAAGATAAATATTTCCAAAATCAAAGAAAATAAAAGTGGTTCCCAAGGACGGTTTTATTCAGAAAGAGTTATACCAGGAGGCAAATAAAAAAAAATCTTTGAAGTGGGTATAGCACGAAAATGGACTCTATCACGGTAGTATAAGATTGAATTTGCTTAAATACTTTGCAAGAGTGGGTCTTTAAAAGTTTTCATACTTGAGTTACCGCTTAAGTCGCCCGCGTGACTTTTTGTCCGGACTTAGGCAATATCTAATAACTGCCAAACTACTAAAGGCACTCTGATTTAAGTGCGTAGTTTCTTGGTCCATTTTTTATGGCTTAGGTACTATGAAAAAATATTAATATTATAATCGGAAAGTGCTGATGATGTAAGTAATGTAATCAGTATGTCAGTGTTTGAATTATGTTCCGTACATTTAAGTCTTCGAGCTCGTGGCTAGTCATAACAGCCGTACGGGTCGATCGATCAGGTTAAGCTACGGTAGCCGCGGTCGGTCCGTGAATGGGTGACTATCTTTACATACCGAGACCCCCATGCCTCGGAAAGCACGTTAAGCCGTTGGTCCCGGCTGTCATTCTTGGATCTTTGACAGTGGCTACGGGTCGTCAGAAGCCCGACAACCAGTCTGACAACCAGTCTTACCAAGGAGTATCGTATTACTCAGTAACTGGGTTGTGGAGGTCAGAGGGAGCAGTCGCTCCATGTAAATTGCTGGTATTCTAACTGCATCCAAAACAAAAAAAAACTACTGTAAATATTATCTTATCTTATCCGTTTAGACTGGAAGCCGACCCCAACATAGTTAGGAAAAGGCTAGGCAGATGATGATGATAACTAGGATGATGACGAAATTATTTCAGTAATCACGACCAACAGATGCTGCGTAGATAAGGCATCTGATAATGATATCAATTAAATTCCCAGCACAATCTAAAATTATTTATTTCGTTTAAGAAGTAGTTTTTATGATACAACATTTAGCATAAATTCGCCAATTATGAAAATACTCCCAATATCCAGAATAAATATTGAACATAAAATGAAGCAAAATGTCTCAGTAATAATTTGTAGGTTGTTTCCCCAGAATTTCATCCCAATCGCTATTCACACGAATTTAATCGGGATTTTGGGAACATATTTTCTCTTTGTACTCAGCTATTTGTAATTCCGCGAAATGGTCCATTTTGAATAGTAAATATGAAACTGTATTCTGAAACGGGCCTTAATGATTTCCAATGAAACTCTTCAATAGTATCCACACAATACTGGAGATATTTTGTGATCGCTTTACTGAGAATGTTGCTCAAGGTAAAAACGTACGGTACAAATATTTTGAAACTGTCGAATTCGACGAAATAAATAAGAGGCTTTATACAAGTTCATTAAAAACTAACCATTACTATTTTATCAAGAGTTGATTTCGAAGAAATAAAAGATTGAATAAAAACAGGTTTTTGAAAGGGTTCAATAGTAACTCTTGTATTTAAAAATGTTCTTAAGAGAAAATGCGGACGGTCGTTTCTCCATAGAAACGCTCTCGCCTGTTTTTTTTTTCGTTAATGACCATAAAGCAATGATTTTTTTAAAGAATAATAAATATTAACTACTTGTATGTCCCTATGTTTTCCTTTTAGGCGAGAGCCAAACCTCGAATTACGATTTTTTACTTTCAATGCGGAAAATGTATGTTGTAAACACACCTGGCAAAAGGAATTAGAATGGCAAGGCTGAATTGGCCTTATATATTTTTCTAGTCGACAGTTCTCTTATTTAAAGTATTGGGGGAAGTGGGGAAATACAGGCGTGAGGTTATTATATTGTTGTTAAGGGAAAAAATGGCGTGTAGTACTTAAATATTAATAGTTGAACTACTTTCGCATTTAGAAAAGTCGTTGCGTGTTTTTATGCCACGATGCACATCAAAGTCGCTCAGTGTGTCACCGGCTTGACACCTTTTCCGACTTTAAAAGGCAAAATTACAAACAAGACTTATTTTTCCTTTTTCTAAAAAAGCAACATTCATTTTTAAAAGCGTATCTAAAGGCTTGTTGGCAGTCAAACGTCTCTTTATTTCCGTTACGATTGACTTGGTACGAATTTTAAAAGCTTTTCCTTGTGTGCCTTCATATTTTTGTAGGTTTTAAAAGTTCATTTTGAAGTTGTATTGTTAGAAAGTTTTGTCGTGTAACGGGTGTAATAAAAAGTCAGTTAACGAAGCCGTGAGTCACTTGTACTCCCCGTCGTTGTAATATTTTTTGTACTGGACCATACCTGGGAACCTTCTGGTTACAGAGATATTGAAGGTCAAAAATTCCAACTTTTATTGACTTTTTTTTACAAAAACAAGTTTTTAAAGTTACTAATTTTTTTTTTTATTTATCCATGTAATTCAGGCATCACGGCCCATATAAACAAGTACAATACAAAATTAATATCACTTATAAATACATACGACATTATGATTATACTAAAAACTAACTCACACGAACTGACCCCTGTACCATTGCATACATAAGCATGCAATGTTATGCGTGTGTTACATTGCGCACTACCGCAAACAGCAAATTTTCACACCAAAAATAGTAGTATCCCAGCAATTATTTTTGTGCAATGTTACTTAGTATGATCACAGATAATATAATACTCTACGGTATGATGTACAGAATACGTAGTTGACGGCTATATTATGATGGGTCTTTTTACACCCTGTATGTCACATCTAAACATGATTTGATGGCGATGGGTTGATCCATTTTTCCACCAAAAAATCCACCCTAAGGTGGATACGCGCAAACGGTTTTTTTTGGAGTGGATAAACGGAATAACCAGGTTTGATACTTCTGACAATGATTTTATCTGTTCATTTACTCTACAATTGCAATAAAAATGATCAAGGTATGGCTTTATTAGGAGGCTTAAATACAATTCCGCCATTAAAAATGTCCTATGTCATATAACACCACATCCACGTTAAGACGATAGCTTATTTTTTAGGTTGTTTAGCATGACATAATCAGCCTAGTGTTCGCTCTGCTCGGACACAGGTCTCCTCTCTGTCAATGGAAATGGGCCGTAAACCACCACGCGGTTCCAGTTAGGGTTGGTGGATGTCACATGTCTTCGAATATTTGGTTCTAGGACCTGTCGGTTTGATCACAATGTTTTCCTTTACCTTTGTGGTTGTTTTATCTAAATAAAAATAGTTTCTCACCACATATTTATACCCCGTCACTTTCTGCCATTTCCAAACATCAGAAATGTATAAAAAAACTTGCATCAACTTAAAATAGGTCATTGTGAAAATCTACTTTAAAAACACTCTCAACTTTTGACGTCTGTGTCGCCGCCAACTTGTTTAATTAGCCGTTTAGTTAACCTATATACCCGTTTATTTAGCCTTTTAACTAAACGGCGGCCATTCAACTAACGGCATGAATGATACTCAATTATAGTTTAGGTTTGAAGTTTGTAACCAATCACGCGCGTGCCGAATTGGTCGCAGTAATTAAGCCAGGGCACCCCGACCAAATGGGTTAAATTAGGTTAGAAATGTGATCAACAGCGTGCGAGCCGAGAGAGCGAAGCGGGGTGAGCACTACTTCTAAAGGCCAGGCGGTTAACTAAACGGCTGATTTAACCAGTTGGCTGCGACATTTACACAATATGGTGATGCTTTTTAGCTACCTATAAAATTTCAGCCTGGAATCACCCACTGTTGGGTATAAGCTATAGGCCTCCCCTTTTTTCAGCAATACATTCCGGTTCTGTGCGTCCCTCATCCAGGCGTTTCCCGCGACTTTGACGATATCATCAACCCAACGCGATTTTGGACGACCCTGAAAATTACCCTATTAAACTGGGATTCAACAGTGAGATCCAATGAAAATAAATCGTTTTTTTGGGCTAAACTTGGCCACCATTCGGTCACAGCTCTACTCCGTCGGCCATCTCCGAAATAGAAATGGTTTTACACTTTTATATTACGTCACTGTGCCATTTCTATCTTATATTTAAAACAGTTTGCAGATACTTAACAATAGATAGTTATGAAAATCTATTTTCTAAAACGCACAACTTTTGAAGTCTACTGAGTATGGTGATGCCTTTGAGCTACGAGTACTTCATAGTTTTGAGTTCTACTGAGTATGGTGATGCCTTTGAGCTACGAGTACTTCATACTTTTGAGTTCTACTGAGTATGGTGATGCCTTTGAGCTACGAGTACTTCATAGTTTTTTTCTCAAAACCTGAAGACAACTTAGTAACTCCGACAGTTTGTGGTTATTTAGCTAAAAGCTATTTTATCGCACCCCGTCGTCCCAATCTATAAATACTTACCCTACTTTTATTACAAGTTTCAGTCAATCGAGTGTTGTCACAGACAGTTCTTGTTAGATTGATCGAAGATAGAAATAGATATTGGTAGAACAGATTGGAACTTGTGATATATCTGGGCTGTTTACAGTTAATCTTAGCAATATGACAAATAAAGTAGATATATGTGAAGGACTATTGATAACTAACCTACTATTATTTTTGGGGCCTAGCGTTCATCCTGCATGCGACTGATGTGACCCGCCCCATCCCACTTGAGCCTGGCAGCCTTCTTATAATATATGTGAAACCATATAATAAGGGTTGTCATTAAAGGTACACCCCAAGCAAAGAGCTTTTTAGATACTTCCTTTTAAAATATCAACGTAGAATATATGACAAAAAACCAACAACCAGTGGTTTTACACAGATTTTAGGTAAATTGGTAAATGATGTAGCAAAACAAACCATTTGCCAATAATAACGTCGTCAATAATTTTAAAGTTCTCGATCAGAAGCAGTGCAATATAAGAAGTTCGCAATCGCATTGAGAAGCACGAAGTTTTTGAAATTGCGAAACTTCTTCAATATACACCATGATGTCACTCCGTTTATCAACGTAGCTAGTGATAGCACCAACACTACGAAATTTTAAATCTTCTCAAGAATATCTTATAAGTCCATATAATAGTACCTACATTTCTGTGTATTTATCACTCACTGCAGATCCATGCACGCTAGTATTGTTGGCAGACATGGCGAATTGCACAGTTTTGATTGACTTTCGTACAAAAAAAACTAGGTCAGTTCAGTTCTGTTTATTAAATCTTATCTACTCGTTAGTCGTTGGGCCGCACCGTAGACTAGCTTTGAAATTGAAAATCGTATTTACATATTATCTAGGTATTTATATGCAACAAACTAACATTTAATATTGATGTTGAAGCTGAGAAGTTCTAAAAATCTTTTTACACAACTGTAGCGAACGGCAGCGGCGCGTCCAGCACCCGCAGTGGTCCTGGGACAATCTTCCACTACTGCTGACGTGCGCCCCACTACCTAAGTCTAGAGACTCCGCTAGCGGCATACGTCACCACGCACACCTGAATGCGTAGTGTTACGTTCGGTATTTACGCTCTCGACTACAACACAGATGGGCAAACAAGGGAGAAAACACATAGATTTCATCCAATTCCCTGAATACACAAACTCTGAAACAACAGTCTTACCCACCTAGTGGTTTGGTCAGCTGCAATCCCAGTATTCATGCAACCACTCTGGTTAGTTCACATGTACTCACTTTAATATATTAGTGCGCACCGAAGTGCATTGAGTACATTTACATTCGCAAAGTTTGGCTGCAACTCGTCTTGTTGAACGGTCAGTGCCTTCACTATGCGAGATTCTAAGTTATGTAATTGCAAGCTAGTTTTTAGGAACAAGATACTGTAGAGGTTTTATCAGGATGGCTTTCGCAAACGACGTCTAAGAAGGTTTAATAAGGTAAATTATATGACAAGCATATTATGACGAGATAAAAACTATTTCATATTTTCGGTTAGGAAAACTTTGGTAGTCAACCGCGGTGTTGACAAGCGGTGTGTTTTAATACAAGTATTTTTTTTATGATAATGTGATAATGATATTTCTGAAGGCCAATTCTCGTAATTTAAAACGTTTAAAAAATCTAGTCGCAGTCTCATCTCAGCGACAAACAAATGTCAAAAACTTGTCAAATTGTACTGAAATTTGAGGTATTTTTGACAGATTGAGACTAAAATCAGACTGTGAACGTTCTTAAAATTACCAGAATTGCCCCTCTGATCTCAAGGAGACTCTTACCCGCTTCTTACAAAACAGGGTTTTTCTTTAAGGCAGTTATTGAATTAAGGAACTAAATGTTATAGAAATGCAGTTCTGTATACAAAAATAACTGCTTAGTTCGGTGCTATATTATCATTATAGTATTAAGAACTTTCCCTAAATCAAAATAAAGTTCGAAATAGAAATATTGGCTCAAAGGTTCAGACTAGAACTAAAGTTAGATTTAATTTTTTAATAAGACGAGTAGTCTAATATAGTACCTAGGTGTGTGCTTTTTGTCAAGATAAGGTATAATAACCCGGCTTCGTCATGTTTCCTTGACCCTTGCTCGAGGCGGTCCGCGCTGCTGACCGTGTAGCTTAAAATTCGTCTCACTTTAATCCGGTCCAGCCTGTACCTAGCTGTCCTCCCCCCGCGACGGCCTAAGCCAAAGTCCATCCCTCACAAGGGTGCCCTCAGCGTGTAGTCGCTTAGTATTTAAGTTTTTAAACCCTGGCTGGAGGTCTTAATTTATTAACGCACCCACAGGCAAGACCGGTTAAGACAACCTTCTTGGTTGATCTGCGAACCATTTATAAAAAAATAAAAGCAATTTTTTTCGTGTTTGTAGTATTAAGTCACGGTGCCCTTATTAACATTTCATTTGAAAATGGAGGCAGCACTTTCAGACATAATCTCATAACACTGCTTCCATCTTCCGGGAACTTATTACCATTCCACTTTATTTCATCCAATTGCAAGAATTTTCAACAACAAGAAACATAATTACACTCTTGTTGACGAATACTAAATGAAACTGAAACTTTCATAACATATTCAGCCTATAATGTTCCCACTGCTGGGACACAGGCCTCCTCTCTGTGAGAGGAAGTGGGCCGTAATCCACCACGCGGGCCCAGTGCGGGTTGGTAGAAGTCACATGTCTTCGAATTTCTGGTTCTAGGACATGCCGGTTTCCTCACGATGTTTTTCTTCACCGTTTTGAGAGTAGTGGTGATGAGATAATTCACACAAAGTAAAGCGCCTGTCTGGGTTCGAACCTACGACCTACAACTCGTAAATCGCGGCCAATACCACTGACCACTGACCACTGCTCTGACTGACACTGAAACTTTGTTGTGTAGCAATTTCAGGGAAAACACCGTTCGTTCTTTTTGTATGTACCCAAGTGGGTTCTCCATTGCCTGTTAGATTATTTTCTTTTTCTTAGATCGACGCGAAGAAAATTAATTTTTGATTGGAAGTGTAAATGATTCGGTCGGGTGAGTTTTCGTTGTGATTGATTTTTAACTGAAATGGCTATTGGCTTATCGGGAAAGATACTTTCCAATGTGTATTGTTTTTGAAAATGACTTACAGATTTTTGACTTACAGATTTTTTCTGAGACATAAATCCCGGGTAGATTCTGTTATAAAACGTTCTGTTCTGTTATTCTGTCTGGTTCTGTTCTGTTTTCGAAGTAGCTATGTTTGTAAAGCAAAATCAAACTAGGTACTATTGTGTGAGTTATCATGCGTTAGTTTCGATCCCGTGGGAACATCGGGATAAAAAGTATCATATGTGTTAATCCTGGTTATAAAATATCTGTGTACCCGTTTCAGTAGTTTTTGCGCGATTGAGTAACAAACATTCAAACGTCTTCACAAACTTTCAGATTTATAATATTAGTAAGATAGTAGGATAACGTGTTAAACTACTTTGGTTCGCAGAAGTGTTTACTACCAATTATTTACAATAAATTACCAAATGGTTGGAGAGACTTGACAACAGTGTTGTTTAAGAGTTGAATACGGAAATTTTTTAATGGATAGAACGTACTTAATTAAATTAGTGTGACTGAGTTTTTATCAGAGAAAAGAATTGCCCGAATTGCTCTCAATTGATGGATTTGGCTTTTAGTTAAACTTAAGTGAATGTTAATAATATATAAATGTTGTGTGGCACTGGGCATGATCAGAGGACGCGCCTGTTTGGAGCACACGTAGCTCGCACCTTTGTCAATGCGTTCAAGGCGGCGTGGCATGATTTTTCTAAGAGAACCTGTCAGAAATCTTTCATAATTTTTCCAGTACATTTTATAAAGAGTGACATAATAATGTTTCGCCTTATGCTTGTTTTCTTATATTTCAAACTGTAATCTTAACTTTATATTAAAACTTCTTCTATACTTTGAAAAACGCCTGTCATTTCTTCTCACACCCTCCGAGCAACCAAAGTTGCATGCAAAATGTTGAAATAGGGCTGAGATTGTAATGATTTACCCATATAGGCAAAATAAATGTTTATTCTATTCTATAAATCGTAGGTTTTCAATGTTGCAGCTAACTTAATATATAGGAACCATAACTACGAAAGGAGACATCTATATATCTAAATACCTTTTAATGTCCTACATCGTAATTCTATATCTTTAGTATCACAATAAAGTTAGCAGTAAATACAGTGCAAGTTGCAACACTGAAGTTACATACGACTTTGTATATCGAGAATTTGAAGCTAAAATAGAGTTATAAATATATTGTATTCTGTATATACGACAGGGCTGGCGAAACTTTTCACATAAGCGATTGCTTTCTCGGAAGATAAGGAGATATACATAGGTATTATGAGAAAAGTACGACGAGCTAACAACCCAACAAATTACTCAAATAAAAAGTCATTTCTTGACAAAAATATGTTACATAACTTAACGTTAAGCTACAGGCTGAACAATTGCAATGGTCATGCAAAAAAAAACGACCAAGTGCGAGTCAGACTTGCACTCGCCGTACAATATTTAACAAAAACATTAACTAAAAAAAATTATATTAATTTCTCGCCGGCTGATCAGAGGGCTGGGTCGTTCTTTGGCTAAAGAATTTGCAATACCATTCAACGTGGCAATGCTGCCAGTCTTCTGGGCACGTTTTCAGATGACAGCGATGCGGACGAGTACTTCGACGCCTAAATATCCTTTTTGTATTTATTTCTACAGTCTTTTAATTTATTACATGGTGATAAATGATAAATGATTTTATTTTTGTAAGTAGGTTTGTACAAACACTTTTACACATCAATCATATTTTTTATAAAACTAGATGAGGTCGGCGTTTCCTATCTGACTACTCTGAGAAGAAAGGCCGGAACAAACTCAGAGGTCAGTCTCTTTTAAAGTCCAGACATAATCTTGGTCAGGTTAGTAGTGTAAATAGTTAGGTAACAGGTAAACAGGTAAGGACCGGAAGATTATTAAAATGTTTATATGTTTATAATCAAATAAAAGTAAAACATAAAAATACATTACCCACCCTACTACCCCTTAATTTTTTTTTAATAAAAATCGGTTTCTTTTTTGTTATTATAGCGGCCATAGTAAAAAAACTTGAAAGTGTGAAAATTTCAAGTGTCAACTTATTGCGTTTCAAAGATACAGCCCTGTGACAAACGGAATGACGAACACCGGAGCCTTGGTAACAGGCGCATCCTTTAGGTACGGTAAATAAAAAAAAATGCGATTACGTAATAAATACCTTGCTCACAATTATTTATCGTGCCATTGTGGTTTGCCTTCCCGACTTTTCGTAAAGCAGTGTCCACACTAAAATAATAGTTTGAATGAGTTCATGTTTAAGTTATCTTGTCTAATATTTGTTTTCTCTTTCAGGGTAAAAGTCTTGGAGCGTGTGGGAGTGAATTTGTTTAAGCTTTGAGAACACGTGAGGGTATGTTATGTCTAAGTTCGATCTAGAAGTCAAAGTATGAGGTGTTCTATCAAGCATAGGTACTTTATTATTTATACAATGTCGTCAGGAAAGTTTAGATTTAGAGGCTTGTAGCGGTATCAACAACGCCACATGCGAACAACGCATCATACTGACGTCACGCAAAATCCTGCATCTCGCAAGCAGAGTTTACCGCGCAACTAGCATAGATACAACGGCCCGACATGAATCATGGGCAGTTGCCCGCCAGACACAACACCCGTCTGGTCGGAGGATCCTCCCTTCCTGTTCCTTACACCTCTAAGCTATAGCAGTAGGGAAAGACCAAAGAATTTTGAAACTACGAAAAACAGTCCCAATAATACTTTTGCATGCCCAGTGACGGTTGTTAATTGCATACAATCAGTCAACCATACGATCGAACAAAGGACATGAATCATCACAATAAATATGAAATACAAGCTGTGCCCCGTGTATGCGTTTAATTTAATGGAAATCGGATTATTTATAAAATTACAGTGTTTTCCCTTAGCGTTCTTTTTAGCGTGATGTTAAATAGCCAATTACCTTATTAAAAAAATGGACTATCAAAACTAATACAAAAAAAAAAAATCCAGTGATTAGTGCATTCAGACTAAAATCAAAAGTCATTTACTCAAATTAGGCTAAGAATCACCACTTTTCGAACGTCAAAATTACATAAGACAGTCCCCCAAAACGCCCGCCCTTCACCAATTCCTAGTGCTTTCGCTGGGAAGAAGAAGTGGCGCAACAAACTCCCCAGCAGCACAGCTGACTGTTCAGTTAGAAAAACTAGCTTGTATACGATAGCAGGTATGCAAAGTAATTAACATTACAGGGAGCAGAACATTAAATTAAATGGTAATTAAAATTAATTTTACATAATGTTACACAACCACGTCAATATAATCAATACAAACAATAAAACACAACACACACGGTATAAACAAAGACTTACCAATATTAGATTATTTATGTTATTGTTATTAACTTTTTATTCAGTTGTATGTATAATTTTATTTTTATTTTAGTTTCTAGGATTTAGATTTAACAATATTTTGCTGTGCCCTAACAGGGTCTACAAACGGCTCTTAGCTCTAAGCCTTTTGTTAACACCTTTTTAACCTTGTAGAACGCAAATAAATGAATATGAATATGAATAAACACAATGAAAACCATACTGTAAAACATAATAATAACAATAAATATTAATATTAATTAATGTAAACCAAAAACAAACAAACTTTAATTTATTAGTATAGATGTATGTATGTTTGTTCATAAATTGTGGCCATTACGATGCTATAATTAATAGTTTATTAGCATTGTTCGACTAAACAAACGATTAATTAGAAAGTAAATATTGATAGCAATTTGTAGTGTAATTAATTCCCGTGTCGTTAGGTGTCAATATTTTGTGGTAATTAATTGGCATGTGTGTTTGATGCAAATTAATGTTTGTTATAATGGTGTTTAGTTATTTTGCTAAATAAGCGTTATGGGCTCGTGGCGAACGTATGAAGGTTGCATAAGGTGCAATAATACTTACTTACTGGGCACTTTTGGTGCAGCCGTGAGGCACACTTTCCTGCTAATTTCTTATATCAGACTTTTCACTTTTTTACTTAATTTTTATTTGATTTTATCTAAAGGGCAATTCTCGTAATTTTAAGAACGTTCAGTCTGAAGGCCAATTCTCGTAATTTAAAATGTTCAAAATCTAGTCGCAGTCTCATCTCGGCAACAAACAAATGTCAAAAACTTGTCAAAATGTAGGGAAATTAGAAGTATTTTTTGACAGATTGAGACTGAGATCAGACTGTGAACGTTCTTAAAATTACGAGAATTGCCCCTCTGATCTCAGTCTCAATCTGTCAAAAATACGGGTGGATTGCTGTTCTCCTAACCAGATTACTGAGTAATCTGTATTCAGGAAGACAATTTCGACTCTCTATTTGTTTAGTATATCCAATTAAATAAACAAAATTTATAATATACAACAGAAACACGCAAATGGAATTAAATTTATATATATTTTGCTGAGTCTTCTATATTTATACATCTTAACTTAATCTACAATTTGGTGCCATACTTCATTACACCGCAATTTTAGAACTTTCGTTTCTTCATAATAAACTAGTCATGTCGCGAGGGTTATTTTGGAAACTAGAGGAAATATTTCTTGTGTTGCTCCGCCGTGCTTGAACTTTTGAATTATAATATTCCATCATTAATTAATTTTTAACATCCATGCTATTAGTTACCTCACCTTACTCACGATTAATTAAACAAAATGTGTGTGTGTGTGTGTTAAAGTCACAACGTGTAACACAAAATGGTTCCATGTCCAGACGATTGTAGCGTTATTAATTGCAACCGATCAGTGGAGCGTAGCACCGTAGCTCCGTAGCTGCACGTAGCGTGCTACGCGCTACGCTGTAATAAAGGCATATTATGAAATTATACACCCTTTCTCGTCGTTTCATTGATAAATTGTTGCAGATTTATATTTTTACGGGGAAATAATTAAATCTAATTAATGAGGGAGTTTACTGGACTTGAAAAATATGTTAGACAATGTGCAAATTCTCGGCACATATTTCCTGTACAACTCGATGCTATTATTTCACAGTCATTTTGTGTCGCAAACTTGGCTTGAAATCAAGCACTTCAAGTTAAGCTTGTTAATTAAATTATGGAATGCTTCGTCCTTATTCCAGAAAACAAGGTCAGAGCACTATTACAACCTAAGTATTAGAAATTCAATTACCCTTCGTTATTTTCACCTAAATGTTAAAATGAACATGAACCAGAAGCCCTCGTTTTCAGACCCCTTCATCACTGTCAATCGTTAAAGCGAAGTGGCCGCAACACTTGAAACCGGATTCCCGGTTTTTTCACATGCCCCGAGTCCATGAAACCGGACGCTCGGTTTTTGCAACTGCCATCAACTGTGTGAAAGCCTACACGTGACGATTTGTTTCATGGATACTGCTCCGATATCCGTAAAAGCCTGACAGCTAAATAACTAATCACTTTCGAAGTATTTTTTTTTTAAGTAGGAGGGGCTAAGTGGCTAAGTAATAATAATCGCATGGGTCGATCGACCAGGTTAAGCTACGTTTGCCGCGGTTGGTCCGTGGATGGGTGACCATCTATACATATCAAAACCCCTCCGTGCCTCAAAAGCATGTTAAGCAGTTCGTCCCGGCTGTCATTGGTGGATCTTTGACAGTCGTTACGGGTCGTCAGAAGCCTGAAAGTCTGACAACCAATCTTAATAAGGGTACTATTAAAAATCATCATCTGCCTAGCCTTTTCCTAACTATCTTGGGGTAGGCGTCCAGTCTAACCGGATGCAGCTGAATACCAGTCTTTTACATGGAGCGACTGCCTATCTGACCTACACAATCCAGTTACTGGGTAATACGATACCCCTTGGTAAGACTGGTTGTCAGAATTTCGGGCTTCTGACGGAAAGCGTAGCTTAACCTGATCGATCGACCTATGCGGCTGTTATTATTTAGCCACCTGGTGAAATGTAGGTGTACCGCCAGGTAGGTGTATTTCACCAGGTGGCTCACCAGGAGGCTATATTGGAAAATTTTACGAAAAATATAAGATAATTCATTTTCTCCTCCTGAGGCCGAAACTTCATAACAGACAATAGCACATAAAATACAAGAGCGAAGCATTAAAACAGAAACAATGAATGAACAATTAATCCCCAATTCATAAACTCTGAACGGTCCAAATAACAACTGAGCTGCGCATTTCCAAATATCGGTTTGACCTAGATTAAATGTCAATAGCTAGGATCTATTTACATAGCTGTATTTGTTTAGGTAACGACGCGATTTTCCTCGTAAAATGTTTCTCGTCTTGGAATTTTCTATTGGTTTTTGTTCCGCTTCGGTACCTATAGGTTTTTTTACATTAGCCACGTTTTCTAAATAGCTATTTCTCTTGTCTTGCCATAAAGTACCGCACCCGCCAAAATGTAAATATTCGTCATCATTATGAATTATTAATGAGGAGCGATCCACCCCTGTTCCGCACAGGTGCAATGGTGAAATGTAGTTTCTGTGCTATTGGTTTCCAAGTTATATATTAATCTATACTAATAATAAAGCTGGCCCGGAGAGGCCCGTGGCTAAATAATAACACAGGTCGATCGATCAGGTTATGCTGCCCTTGCCACGATTGGTCTGTGGATGGGTGACCATATTTACATACCGAGACCCCTTCGTGCCTCGGAAAGTACGTTACGCCGTTGGTCCCGGCTGTCATTCGTGGATCTTTGACAGTAGTTACGGGTAGTCAGAAGCCCAAAAGTCCGACAACCAGTCTTTCCGAGGGGTATCGTGTTACCCGGTAACTGGGTTGTGGGGGTCAGATAGACAGTCGCTCCATGTAAAATACTGGTATTCAGCTGCATCCGGTTAGACTGGAAGCCGACCCCAACATAGTTGGGAAAAGGCTAGACAGATGATGATGATGACTAATAATAAAGCTGAAGAGTTTGCTTGTTTTTTTGCTTGTTTGTTTGAACGCGCTAATCTCTGGGACTGCCAGTCTCATTTGAAAAAAATATGTTTACTTTTGATAGCCCAATTCTTATTAAAGGTTATAGGCAATTTAAGATCACGCTACGGGCCTAAGGAGCCGGAAAAAAGAAAAAAGTCAGAAAGAACGCTAAACGTAAACGAAGTAATAGCGCGGGTCATGGGATGCGACGCGGTGGGTCAGCGATCGAAACTTCACGCGAGCGAAGTCGCGGGCAGAAGCTAGTATATTATACACATGAATTTTCCAGAATTCATTGTGTGGTTTAAAGATCTAAGCGGTCACAATAAACAGACACGAATAACGACTGTTTTATGATATGTATAAATATGTAACTTGATCATTGTAAAATTATCTACATATAATGATAAGGAGTGTTTCATTGGTACTGTAATAGTAATTTAGTTACCATATATCTCTATTGTATGTAGTTGCCGAAATGGCTTTCTGGCACTAATTCCACCTCATTCACCCCGCAACGTTAGTAATCAAAGCTTAATTTTCCGTAAGATATACCTTCATCTGTATTATTCGGTGCTTTTCCAGGGATTTTCCTAAATGGTATCGAACATTAAAGGATTTAAGATATCATCATTGTCACCTTAAAGGGACTGGTATGCCGGCGATACGGTGGGCCTATCAGACGCTCGGATTTGGGTACTTAGCGCGGTCAGCTAGAACCTTTTATGTGCCTACATATAGCAGTGGCCTTTTTGCACGTTTGTTCCAAATTTTGCCCGGTTTATTTCTGAGTGGTCAAGCTTGAAATCGATTTTTGTTCTGAAAAATATTTTAGTCAATATTTTTCATAGTAGCTGATGGCTTGTGTATCGGTTGGTGTAATTATTTTGGCTAGCCAGAAGGCCAATTCTCGTAATTTAAAACGTTCAAAATCTATTCGCAATCTCATCTCGGCGACAAACAAATGTCAAAAACTTGGTCAAAATGTAGGGAAATTAGAGGTATTTTTAACAGATTGAGACTGAGATCACACTGTGAACGTTCTGAAAATTACGAGAATTGCCCCTCTGTTATTACAATGTTCCCATAAAATCGGGCTAGTCTGTAACAATTGACAGTAACAATGTATTTTTGTATTGTAAACTGTTTTAAACAATTTTTTATTTTATTGATTTTTGGTGAACTATACTTTTATGCTATCTTTAATATTTTACTTTTTAACCGACTTCATATTGTACGATTACATAAATAAACTTTTTAGGATTTTATTAAAAACCAAACTGTTTGTTGTTGTAGATGACGTCATTTGAAGGAAAAACAATTGCAAGAAGACATGTCAATTGTCTGACGGAAGAAAAAGTCGTGTACTTTATTCCGATAAAAATATTTATATAATTATTACACCCACCTACACGCAGAAGTAGGAGGCAAATAAATACTCCTACAGACTTACCTCTTTATTCATAAACGTTGGTTAAAGTTAGTTAATGATTTGCGACTGTTTAACCATACACTTTTGACGTTTAAACGTCACTTAACTTAAATCCGCTTCATTCCCATTAAACGACCTACATATTCGAAGTATTTTACGACATAATAAGTCTTACCCATCCCGGCAGCTTATAGTTTCCAAGGATATAAACCTTTAGTTTCAATTTGATTTGATCTGAGCCTAAGCCATTAATATGTCTGAAGGCTTTCGAGTTTATTTGATGTTGCATATAATCGCCTTTGCCCATCCATCTCAATAGCTACCTAGAGGATTCCAAGCGATGATTCCGGGTTACAGCCTTATTTTTCCGTATTTATTTGCCTTATCTGGATAACAAAAAAAGGGTCAACTCGCAAACAATTCGAACCTTTTTCAGTGTGTGTAAAAAGTAAACAAACCGGTCAAGTACGAGTCAGACTCGCGCACCGAGGGATCCGTACAAATTTGTAGGTATGTAAATAGTTTATAACGGGTTCTTTTTTAATATACTTAACTACAAATTTATGGTTTTCGGATTTTTTCCGTTTAGTACTTGTGCTGTGTTAAATTTCATGATTCTAGGTCAACAGGAAGTACCCTATTAATTTTGATTCCTTTGAGAGTGTCGAAATATTCGTTTTTTGTGGCTTAAACGGCCGTATCTTTATTTAGAAGTTTGTTTTTTTCACAACTTCAAAAGACTCTACAGTCTCTTGAAATTGTGAAAAAAACAAACTTCTTGAGTTCGAGTTCGAGATCGAGTTGAAATTGAAACCATATACTCAAGTCTACACTTGAGTATATGGTTTCAATTTCAACTCGATACCGATACCTCCACGTGTCCCCGAGATAAAGGGTCTTAACATACAGACAGACGGACAACAAAGTGATCTATAAGGGTTTCGTTTTTTCCTTTTGAGGTACGGAACCCTAAAAATAAAAGTTATTACAATTTGTACATTGTAATTTGTTTTACGCTTTGTCCGTTCTGTTTCCAGTTTTGCTTTTATATCGTTTTTTTATTGTTGATGTTGACTTTGCATTTTTTTTATAATTGGCACATTCACAGCGTGTTTGTACCCTTGCTAACCACAAGCAAAGCGCGCGTTGCTTCGCGAGATAAAAATACTACTACTGACTAAATAAGTCCCATCAAGGTCAACGCAAATATCTGATAGGCTTTCGACGGTAGAACGTGTGTATAAACCTTTACTATTGTAAAAGCCTTGCTTGGCGTTGTAATTATAGAGTCTAATACTTATATATTTTTGTTTCAGGTAAATAACAAGTTTCTATGAAGCACATAGTTTGGCTGCGGCGTATACTTATGTGAGTTTAATTTTAAGTGAAAATGGATAGAATCAAATAACTAAATGTGCATATGAACAAATGCTTTAAAACAGCATGTAGGACGGAGTCAATTTTTACAATCAGTAATCACCTAGAACCTGTCATCTAATCTCTTCACTACCCTTGGTCGACTTGTAGAGAACTCCGCCTTTGTGCCTTTTTGTGCGAAAAGTTTAAATAAATAATCTTTTTATTAAGCTATTAGGATGGCATTGATGCGCAACCTGTTACAATGGAGTAAACACAGGATTCTGAACAATTTTCTAAAAATATTCACCGTTTGTCTAAAAAAACATACTTTAATTTTTTTTTCTTATTCGACGAATTTCTACGCAAACTGTAACCAAGACTTAAGCACATGGTTCCAGACCCCCTAGAATCATGTACCTGCTTCCCTGCATAAACAGCTTTTAACCCATAGTCAATCAATCTCCTTAGAACATTACCTTAAAATGTAAAAGTTCATAAATTTCTACAAAACATGTAACTACATGTTTTATTTCCATCCTAAAAATACGCGAACCCTTTTCGACGTCTAAAATAACTGTGAACCCTAACGTTATTTCTAGTGCATCGCACTTTTGCGGTCAGCGACTCTTAAATCTAATATTAAGATAGAAATACGTCTGACGAGGGTCTCGACTGTGCACTACATAGTATCAAGTAGACATTAAGACAGAGTTCACACTAGAAAATACACACTTTTATCTATCAAAGAGAGAACAATTTTGTCTTATCAAAATAGCGGCGTCATTTTGCGTATTGACAGCTCAACAACATTCATTGCGTTGTTAAACAGACAAATTATTCGAACATATGAAGCTATGGTTTAGCAAGATCCTTCAAAATGATTCAGATTAATAGTGTTATGAAACTAGGTGCAGGGCTTTAAGCAAAAGTTAACTTGATCATTGTAAAATTATCATGTGTCTAATGCCTACAATTCAAACGAAACCCAAAATTAATTATGTGGTTTGATGATCCAAGGGCTCAGATAGACAGACACGAAAAGCGACTTTTATAAAATAAGTATGCGAGGTCTTTAAATAAAAAAGTAGGTAACCTGAGTTATTACCAAATTGGTTATCTACGTAAATTATTATGTCCGCAAATGTAAATCACAACTGTAATTATTTAGCAGAGTAGTACAGAATGGTTTTAACACGCCAAATTGTCGTAAGGTGTCAATCTAATCAATCAATCTTCTGCTAAATAATAAAATTTCCTGACTGTGTACATTTCGAAAACTGGCATTTATTATTTAATTCCGGGAAACAACAGCTAACGTTCACAGGGAGACTTTGCAAGTGCTGTATCTTCTAACGACCAGCGGTTTTTGTCAACAGAAAAAACACAATTTTGCAAAAACCACAGGTAGGATAAAGTTGACCTGTTTACTTGAAAAAATACGGAACACTGTCCTCTTCATCTACAGTTCAAAAATATTCCATTAGATGGCGTTAGTAAGGTTGGGATGTGTCGGCACGGAGTGTAATTAAGTTTCGGTCCAGAATATTAAAAACCGGTGAAATGAGTTCGTCTTGTTCCAAGCCTTGTTTGAACACGAGTTTTGTTATTTGACTTGTTTATATTACATCCGCAGGATTGCCTGTAGCTGTTTTGCATTTTGTATCTGTGTTTGTACTCTTTTTATGTTTTTATTTCGTTTTAGATTTTTTATTTATCTGTATGCATATTTTGTGAATATCGTGGCTGTGTAAATTTATGCAGTGGAATTAAAAACCTTTGTATGCAACTATGGTTATAACTTATTTACTTTTAGGGATTTCACGGGAATCTGTAAACAATGTGGGATGCCCAAGAGTCAGATTGCTGACGACCTGAAAAAAAGCTGGATACTATAATATTGAATGTATATGTCGCAGCCAAATGGTTAAGTTAGCTGTTTAGTTAACCGCCTGGCCTTTGGAAGTAGTGCTCGCATCGCTTCGCTCTCTCGGCTCGTACGCGGTTGGTCACAGTTCTACAACCTAACCTAACCCATTTGGTTAGGGTGCCCTGGCTTAGTTACTGCGACCAATTCGGCTCGCGCGTGATTGGTTACAGTTCCACAACATAAACTATAATTGAATATCATTCAGGCCGTTAGTTGAACGGCCACCGTTTACTTAAAAGGCTAAGCGGTTATCTAAACGGCTAATTAACCGGTTGAATGTCGTAATTACAGACACAATTAAAAAGCTATTGTGTCTCGCGTAGATCTACGTTGATGAAGGGTTAAACCAGTTGGCTGCGACATATATATTTTATTAAGCTCACTTAGATAATACCAACATTGAAATCGTTCTAGTTTAAATTCATTATGACAAAAATTCCAGTCTATTAACAGATTTATAGTAGCCAAATTCAAACTAATTGCATGTTTATTTCATTAGGTCAAACACTGTGTGCTTCCACAGTAAATCTATTCGATTTAAATAGCGTTGTAGCTTGTATGGATTTCCATAACCACAAAACCACATTTTGGGGTTATAAACAATTGGTATATAATAGTAGGTAGTCAATTGTTTTTAGCACGGGTCTGTATAAAACTTGATTTACACGGTTCGATTTTATATTGCCTGTCGCATTCCATAACTTGAAGTAACAATAAAAGTTGCATCGTTTAAGTAGAATACCACCAGTACGCATACGGTGCAACTTATGGAAGCAATAAATATATTGAGTAATGATGCAACTTGACTGTTTCTTCTCTACATGAGAATAGGCCTTCGCCCTGCAGTGAGACAATAATAGGCTGGTATTATTATATTACCTACGTAGGTGCTAAAACACAATCTTTCCCCTCGGTATTGGTAACGGGAGGTCAATCACATTACCGCCTGCTGCTGAACGTGTCCTGTGACTGGCCAATTGACCTATTTACCAATAAGTCGCACGTTGGACGGGTAACTTTATATGTAGCGAACATCTTTGCGTTGACGTTATTGTTCATTAAGGGTAGTTTATACCCATCGGACTATAAGAGTGAGGGAAGAGAGACTGCACACACTTGTGATACTCTCCGTTGAGATTGACCGCTGTGGTCGAAATACGGTCTGGAGGGTCACTGTTTTAATTTAGATGTTAGGGTTTATTTGCTAGTTCTAAATACTTAGATGCGTATATAACATAGATTTAAGAAAGCATTTCTATGATATATAATATAGTAATGCCATAGCTTTCATTTATTGTCGTATTATTGTCGTCTTTATATTATAGAAGACAAACCGGTTTCACCCGCATAAGTTTCGATTCCATGGTAATATTGGGATAAAAAGTATCCTATGTGTTAATCCTGGTTATAAAGTATCTGTGTACCAAATTTCATTGAAATCCGTTCAGTAGTTTTTGCGTGAACGAGTAACAAACATCCATAAATCCATGCTCACAAACATTCGCGTTTATAATATTAGTAGGATAGTAGGATAGGATATCTTAGAGGGTTATGATCAGTATAACCATGTTACACTTATAGGGGCATTTTATTCACACTTGATACCTAGGTTTACAATTTCGTATAATTTTATGGTTGAATTGTGTGGTTTAAGGAGGCAGCCAAGCACATACACTAGCTGCGCCCCGCGGTGTTACCCGCATAAGTCTCGATCGCGTCAAACTATCAAATCTTTCCCTCTATAATATTAGTTTAGATAGTTCAAATGACAAATGTAAGTAGTATTTTGTTAGTTCGTTCTTGCATTTTCAATATGAAAGTAATTGATTGGATCAACCAACAAAATGATTTTGGTCTTAGCTTTTATATACTTAATTCTTCAGGTCGACATCGGTGCCAGGATTGACACATTCCCATAATCCTTCATATTTTACATATATTATGATTTAACTGCAAACTTCCACCTAGAATAATTTTCTCGACCGGCTAAATCTATCGATTTGAAGGTTAGACGTAGCATTCGCAAATTACAAATATTAACGACTGTACTATACTTCATTATAACAATAAATATTAAACTTAGAACTTGTTTTGGTTAACGGGACGGCCCGTAATCTGTGGAAAAGTAATTATAAACTTAAATAGATACTTAGTTTAACAACGTTTATTGCGAGGTAAGTCTTAAAACAGTGACATGACAGTTTTATCATAGACAAGTAGGCACACAAGCGCCATAGATGAACAAAAATAGAACTTAATTTGTTCATAAACTATAATAAGTTTTTGATGTTTACTATTCCAACAACAACATTATTACAATTAAAACCGTTTTCTATGAACAGTAACTCCTTTCAATCTCGTTCCAGACACATCACAGCCTACATTTAAATCGATGTCTAACTTAATACACAAGTTACAAAACTTAAAACGTACCCTTTAATAGTTAGATTTTCCACAACACTAATCCTTATTTTACGTTTACTAAGCCAAATGGTACGCCTATCTAATTAAGAGGTACTGAAAGCCAGCATCGAAAATTCGGGAATTTCAGCATCCTACGGAAATCAAATCTGAATCCCGGAAAGTAGGGATGTCCGATGAAAATAGGGACCGTTAGGATTATTTGGTTTAACGTGCTTTTGGGGACAAGAGGTATTAAGAAGGTTTTAGCTCGGAAGTCTGGAGTATGTCCCTACTTGTGCAATGTTACCGAAACAAGAATTCAGGTCAAATTACGGAGCGGTTCGTTGGTGCTTCGTTGTGCTTAATATCATTGATAGTTGCTTTTGAAAGCTGCTCATATACCCTGACAATTGGTCAAATTGAGTTTAGCTTCTTGGAAGAAAACTTTGAATATATATGAAACCGGCATATCCTAGAACCAAAAAAATGTAAGACATGTGACATCTACCAACCCGCACTGGGCCCGCGTGGTGGATTACGGCCCACTCCCTCTCACAGAGAAGAGGCCTGTGTCCCAGCGGAACATTATAGGCTGATTATTATAGGTATACTCGTACGTTTCTGATGGGCTATAATTATGTCTCCCGGATAACCCCATACTACGTGACCTTACAAAGCCTATGGGAATTTTAACGTGACTTATTCAGCGGGTTCAAGCAGTAACTTTC
Organism: Gortyna flavago; assembly: GCA_963669345.1. Lineage (NCBI taxonomy): Eukaryota > Metazoa > Arthropoda > Insecta > Lepidoptera > Noctuidae > Gortyna > Gortyna flavago. The sequence goes on from OY770144.1 coordinate 6,380,028, forward strand.
TGGGAACACACCTAAGTAAATCCGTCAAGTTAAAGTCAATATAACTTTTATGAAGTTCGTCCCTATCGGCATGATTTGGCAAATAGTGATGGCTAAAACTTTAGCACGGTAAGCTAATACCACTAAGCAGGCAAGTTAAAGAAGGCCAACTCTTATAGGAACACGAATAAGGGACATAGTTGGCAAAAGGTGAAATGGATCTCTTCAAAACTACTTCCACTGTTTGCTACAAATCCTCCTTTTCAAGCGTTTTTTAGCTAACACACTCGTAACCCAAAGAAAATTCACATGCATTTGAGTACCATACTAAAATACGCGTAGAGAGGCAAGTTGTCGATGGCAACTGCCAATGCATCGACGGTGGCCGTCGACAAGTTTCGACGGCTGCAGTTGCTGTGCCGTTGGCGCTTGACGCTCGTGTGAAATAATATTGTTGGATACTACTACCCAGCCCAGGAGCGTGGGGGACGCGGTCACTGAAAGGAGGCTGCCACAGGCGGCAGGCCATGCTCTCTGGTTTTTGTTTGGTGGTCTATGGTTTCTGACAGCGTTGCGTGCAAAAAAGCGCTATCTGTCAGCCGTTCGGTGTAATCTGGTATTTATGTATCACAATAATCTCTTGTTGATTTCTTTAATTTGATTAGTGATGATTTTGTTCCTCTGATTGTAATTTTGCTATGGTTGATAACTCTTTTTATAATTATAATCCGTGTGATTAGTTTTTAGGTTATCAAATGATTAATTTATTTTATTGTGATTTCACTTCTGTCCTAACAATATAATATGCAGCTTCTAATAGTGTAGTAACACGTTGAACATTTAAAGAGTTAGAACAATCTTTAAAGGTCAAATCTTATCTCCATGATGCCCTCGTGATCAAAAAATAATTTATTTTGATACTGATTAATATTTAAAACTATATTTTCATCCAAACGTATGTACGTCAACATAAACGAGATGATAAATTATTAATAGATAAAATATAAAAGACAGAACAGACCAGATGGCTATACATTCTTTTTAGCTATATACAACTGTTACTGTGTATTTATTTTCAACTTGCTAGACAAAAGTTGTGATTGCTCAGCTAAACTGCAAGATATAAATATAATTTATAGCCTATAGCATTCAGGAATAATGAAGCTTGCTACCGGTATTTTTTTTGTATTGTATTTTTTGTATTGGTTAATTTTAGAGCAGTTAATTTTAGGTCGTAGGTTCGAACCCAGACAGGCGCTTTACGTTGTGTACATTATTTCATCACCATTGCTCTCCAAACGGTGATGGAAAACATCGTGAGGAAACCGGCATGTCCTAGAACCAAAAATTCGAAGACATGTGACATCTACCAACCCGCACTGGGCCCGCGTGGTGGATTACGGCCCACTCCCTCTCACAGAGAGGAGGCCTGTGTCCCAGCAGTGGGAACATTATAGGCTGATTATGTATTATGTTATTGGTTAATTAGCTCCAGAGATTACCTCCTACATACATATAAACAAACAATGTTTACCTCTTTATAAAATTATAACGAGCACTTTTTGAAGATTTGCATCTATACTTAAATAAGTATAGATGCAAATCTTCAAAAAGTGCTTCTTATTCTTGATGTCAAGAGAATTTAATTAAGCCTTCTAAAAGTTTCCGTTTTGAGTTAACGCTTTATGCGTTGCGTATGGTACAGAATGAGCCTTCTGCACAATTTCTCATCGTTTTGAAAATGTCTCAAACTCACGTATTACGTAACTCACTTAATTTGTTCAAAACATTTATTTAAAGCGTTTGTATTGATTTAGGCTTAAATGTCACTGATTTTATACTCAATAGTTACAGTTTGAGCGAGGGGAATTTGGGTTAGCGTTAATTATATTCAGTTTTAACTGTACGCTGAATGATTAATTTATATTGGTGACGTCATTACGACCAGAGTAGTTGGTTGTGACATGGATTTTAAGTTTCTTTTTTTTTCGTCGTGATTCTGTTGCATCTTAATAGGCTCTTGCTCCTCACAAAACTTTGTATATTCATTTTATATAAGGTAGCTTCACAGATAACAGTAAGTATAACATAATTAATAATCAGTACATTATAGTAATTACGAAGTACACAGACAAAACAATAAATACAGAGTGCGACAGAATTATTAATATTAGTGTGATTAAGTTCGCGATATAGATTTTTCACTTTGTTTATACACGTCTTTTCCTAATTGTGCCAATGACGACATCACTATCCGATTTTTTATTTTCAGGGTTGCGCACCTCGAAAAGAAAAACGGAACCCTTATAAGATCACTTTGTTGTCAGTCTGTCTATCCGTCGATCAAGATCCTTTTTCCCAGGAACGCGTGGAGTTATCAAGTTGAAATGAATATACTATACTTAGGGCTGCAATCCCTTGAAGCAGTGAAAAATTCAAACTTCTAAGTAAACACAATCAAAATATACGGGCGTTTATGTTCCGGAATCAAAACCTATAAGGTACTTCCCATTGGCCTTGAATCATGAAAGTTGGCAAGAAGCAATGTCATGTAGCACGAGTAAAGGAAAAAATCAAAAAATCGGGTAGGACTAGTGGCCAGTAATCATAAAACCGGCCACGTGCGAGTTGGATTCGCACATGAAGAGTTCATACCACCATACAATATTTAACACTACATATAAAATAACGGCAAAAAAATCAAGTTTCTTATATGGGAGCCCCTCGTAAATATTTATTTTATTCTGTTTTTAGAGTTTATAGTGGCAACAGAAATACATAAAATATTCTGTGAAAATTTCAACTGTCTAGCTATCACGGTTCATGAGATTACAGCCTGGTGACAGACAGACAGACGGACAGTAGAGTCTTAGTAATAGGGTCCCGTTTTTATCCTTTGGGTACGGAACCCTAAATAATTAGTAATTTGAAAACAACCACCTGCGCCGCTTGCCATTGTAATTCAATTCGTCTACTCTCTGCACGTTATTCGTTTTAATTTCATTGATGCGATTTTATGATTCGTGACTCCAGCAAAAGACCCCTGCGCTAAAGTAATTTAAGTAGAGGTTGCAGCAAGATGATATTTTAGAACAATGTAAATAAATAATGAAGTTTAATAAAATTAAATTATGTTCATAAAACGAAAACGCGAAACGGTACATATGATTTAGCTGCACGCTCTTTGCAAAAGGCTGTCTTACACACGGCGTGGTGCCTGCCAGGCAAATTTAAGTTATCCCAGAGAATGTTTAATTAATATAATCCTGTACCATATTCTATACGACCCCTTAAATATTACAAACAACCCTTTCGTAAATATAAAACTAATAAAATACAGTTACAACTCAACTCAACCAGGGACTAGTGGCGACTTATGTTCACTCCAAAACTCTTTATGAGAGAGGATGTAAAGTACCGGGCATTCCCTAGAAAGCAGTAACTCATTACGATTTAGGACACATCGGCTCCTGGATGGGTATAACCACAGATAAAGGTACACCTAGATAACGCAAGAAAATCGCACTCGCTTACTTTCAAAGATCCTAAGCCGCCACAGTCGCGCTCAGTCCTGTGTACTGCTGGCTGGGTGAACGTGAGCGCTGGCGTTGCCGCACGCGGCGGCGTCTTTGAATCGATTTGATTTTTCCATAACTAAATAGTGCTTGTGACGTCATAGTAGGCAGTCAAAAATGGCACGCTTGGTTTTCATACAGATACTTGCGTTATCTAGGTCTATCTATATCTGTGGGTCTAACGTTGGGTAAAGGTTTGCTGGAATGGAATTTTGCTATCGTATTTTGGGTTCAACATCCGTGTTAAATGTGATTTGGATTGGTTGGCTAAAATAATCGGCTGGTAACTAAATTGTTGGGTTTTGTGTCAGAAGGTGTAAGGAGAGACTTGATCTCCCGCCGACAACTACACAGCACAACTGCATGCTTCAAAACCGAAAAGAACACTGAACTATTGCGTTTCTACCAAGGGATTTTATAACTTCTTCACATGTTCTGAAAAAAACCAAGGGAGTTTTTAAAATAACAATTTTTATTGTACGAATAACAATAAGATATAATTGCTGTTTTTTTCACCCAAGTTGTAAATAAAACTGAATATTGATACCAATTATATCCTATCATCATCATTTCAGCTAAAAGACGTCCACTGCTGGGCATACCTAGGCCTCTCCCCCGCAACGCCACTTCGACTGGTTATAAACAAGTAAAAAAGAAAAAAAAATGATCACCTCGTTCGAGAGAAGATTGCAGTTGATAATATAAATTAATATAAGATAATCAAGTATATATTTTGTTGTTATTTATTTATTATAATTAATTTTATCTTTTTGTGTGCACTTGTTTCTGTGACAAATAAACCTATTTTTCTTTCTTTCTTTTTTTCTTTCAAGTTGCTGTTCGATATCGATCAACTGCAGACATGGTCGCTGATGCATTAACAAAAGGGCTCCATCGTCCGAAGCATGAAGTTTTCACCACAACAATGGGTTTGACTTTAAAGCGTTTGCGTCCAGGAGAGGATGATGAAAGTGTGGACGCCTGCACTGATAATTGATGCAACCTGTCACGTAGCCGTGTTATGTGTCAAGAATATATTGTACGGCTCCTTGTTCATCTGTCATCTCGTGTACTAACATTATCCGGTATGGCTAATTTTTAATCTTCCAAAAATAAATTCGTTATAACAGTTTGATTGCCCTTGTTTACGAGTATATTTCTTCATCCGTGCTACATATTATACACACTACTAACGCATAAGGCAATCCGTAAAGAAAGATTTTAATCCCAATCGCCATCTTCATGGCTTCCTTCGCAGCTGTGTACCCCCTCATATAGCTCTGCCTCTATGGCTTCTGCATTCGGGATGTAAATACGCCTCCTGCGGTGGCTGGTATACCGGCGCTGTGCCGCTATGCACGCTTCGCGTAAGTGCACAATTTCCAGTAACCAACAATATACCTGGCGTTTGGTAGGTCCGCGCTGCCACCACCGCTTCGCAAATAATGATAAGCGCTTCCTAGAGTTTTTCCACCTCATCGTTTATATTGTCACTTTGTCAGGCCTATCCGTGCAAACACCCACGCCTGGACGATTGAGGCTTTCAGTAGTGCCTCTCGATCCAGCTTTTTTACTGCCCAAACTGGGCAGTGAAAAATCTTCAGAAGCCAGCCAGGTTGGACTACTAGCAGCCTGTGCGGAAAAAGGATATATCTGAAAATATCTCCACCTCTTCCATCACACGCCTGGCCTGGACCTGGCGCGCTATAGCGGGGCTAGCAAATAAAATGTCCTCTATCGAACCTATCACCCTCGGTTGAGGACGAGCAAGCCGGCCTCTATGGCCCACTGCTCCAAGACCTGACCCCGTGCATCTGTTCTAAGGGAATCCGAGGCAGTGCCTATCGACGTGATATAACATGGCCGATCAATTTCTTGATGAGGAAGATATGCTGGGAGCGGCGGCAGAGACCAAGCTTCCGCTGTCCGTCCGTCCGTTGTCTGTCAATAGAATCGTAATAGATAGGCTGTTATTTTCACAGAGTGTGTATTATAATGTCGCTATGTCAACAAATAATAAAAATAAAAGAATTGTACAGACGCCAGCACATCAAGCTAACAGAAACTGTAAAATTTTCCCAATCAACTTTGAACCTTAAGGTTTAGAGATAAAGTTAAAAATCTACGAGTATTAAAGAAATTTGACAGATTTTAGTAGCTTGATGTGCTGGCGTCTGTACGTGTGCGTGAGCACTTGGCCGGTTTTTCATAAAAATAGAGCTGCTTTTTGAAAAAAAAATATTTCTATTTCGCTTAGTAACATAATTATGTAGGTACTTATGTAACGAACATTTATTACATACGTTAATTGTAGACGTGTACTTTTTATAGCCCACATAATGCTCGACCATTATTCCTGAGTTTATAAGCTATAAACATTGTTCCAAAAGCATCATATTATTGAGATGGAAGATATTAAGTAGATTAAAATCTTTATTTACACGAATTTTAAGAGGGTTATGAAAACTCCATTTAAAGAAGAGTGTGGTAATAACGTGTTTTAGATTAAAACGTCACGTCGTCAGTATGATAAGACCACATGTTTGAGTTTTTGTTTATTCATAGTGTAATTTATATTTACCATTTTATGTTTAAGAAAATATGCTGTAATTCCTTGTATTTTTTTATCTCGCCTTAAAATAAACTAGAACTGGGATCCCTGTTATTTCCCTTGGGTAAAACGTGACCGATTTCAAAGTTACCTACGTCAATGATATACGGGGCCTACCACTATCTCTTATAACAGTATTATTATAATGTTACTCTGGCTTTTCGTACTATGACGTCCTTAAAATAAGATTATTTAACATTCTTGAAACAAAGTCGTTTTCTTAGCAGTTTTGGTGACGTCACCTCTAAAAGTTTATTCAGTTCGTACCACGACGTGACTTTTGACAGCACGCAATAGGTATTGTTCTAACGTCAAATTTAACAATCTTATACTCGTAAAAGTTACTCGAACGAGCCGAATTTGTTATTGCTTTGAAAATTTATAAGATAAAAATGTGTTTTCGTGTAATATAAAGTAAGTAAATATATGTAAATTTACGTAAACTTGTCAAATGAATTGTGTTTCTGGCGGTTTTAATACCTACATGATTAATAATTTCTTATTTGATTCTAGATGGCGAATGTATTATGAAACTCAAATATTTCTTTTTTTTTTTTTTGTGAGCTGTTAACGCACAAGCCAATATTACACTTTAGCGACGTCGTATGCAGCTACGTGAAGAATATGATGACCCTTTGATTTAAACGACCGCGACGCGGAGTTACTAAACGGTACAGACTCACAAAGGAGCTCGCATATAACCTGTGTGATGAGTTGAGGCCACTGATGAAGAACCTTAAAAGATCTACCGATTTGTCTCTAGAGATGCAAATAACACACTAAAGCAGTTTAATATAAATGTGTCATGTAACCAACTTTGGCTCCACTGCATTTTAACATCCGCACGTCCGAGGATTTACAATTTTACAGCGCTTACACGTCATTATGTTAAACACTTTCGCAAAATCTCACACTGCGCCAACGCCTAGTTTTTGAGAAATAAAATCCTAAAGTTTCAGAAAATTCTGCTTATTTACTTACATAAAAATATTGACATTTTACCACAGATAATGTACGAATTTCACTCTTCCGTTATACGTTCAGACAAAGTGACAGCGAATTTTAATGGTTTTTTGGTAGGTTTAATATTGTAGTTTTTAACTTTAATTTATTTTAATTAGCTGCAACCGCAATTAACTCAATTAGGTAGCAAATAAATGATATAATTAGGACACCGCATAAGGGTGCTTGCACGGACTTGATGAAATGCTCTTTAATGGCTCTCAAATTTGAAAAGATTACATAAAGAATACGGTTTTTATAAAGACCGCAAAATAAGCTATTCGCCTGAGTTCAAATCTTCTCTAGTGCGAACATACGAGTAACCCAGAATGTAGTGCCTACTCGAGAAAATTAACTAAATTAATTTGTTTAAATAAATGTTGATCTCTAAATTGATGCTTCCAGATCAACAATGAGTCTAAGAGGCCCTTAGACGTTCCCTTAAGCCCCTTTTATGGTGCGTGATAAAACATTGTTGCTTCGAAGTGAGCATACTGAGAAGATTTTAAGTCGTTTCGTACGGTAAACTTTATGTGAGGGCTTCATTAAGTAGATCATGTCAAAGTGTGGATTATTGTTGAGTCGACGTTGTTATGAGGCTTTTTTGTTTGTTCAAGATGTTAATTTGTTTTATGGTTTTAAAATTAGGTCGGGTTTTAAAATTAGGTCGAAGATCGGTTGATCGGTTTGGTGAAATGTTACCTATTGCTAGGTAGGTTGTTAGATATAAATTTAGTATATTAATATCTACATGCATATGTACATGAACTCACACCTTCGTCCCATGGGAAGAGTCAATTCAGTATAAGTGTTTTATTCAAGTAAATAATACGCTGAATTCAGGAGCAATAAGAGATTTTTGTAACAAAACAACGGTAGGGTATATTTTTGTAAATTATGATGGAAACAGGTTGATATAAAATAAACATAGCACGTCGTGCATTAGGGCCGTCACGGGTACCATCAATGTTAATAATTATAAAGACTTTTAAAGAAACCACCAATAATAGGTTTCACAGGTATCATTAATCTTCCTTGTCTAATAACGATCCATTTTAGCAATGAAATATGCTTTTATTACGAAGCAAAACAATATGCTGGCCACCTTCTGGTGACAGTAGTTTAAACTTTTTTAATGGATAAGGTATGCCTCAGGATAAACTCCGCACCTGGGCCCCCCCGCTGACGCAGAGTCTCCGCCCCCAGCTGGTGGAGGAGGTGGTGAGCGCTCTGTTCCCTTCACGGGCGGAGCATACTCCACCGCCCATGGCTCCGCCAATTGCGGTGTCCGAAGCGGACCACGCGGACGACGACGACATCCCTGAAGTGACCGGGGTAGATCTGAGAGTGGCGGTAGGTAGGCTGAAGGCCAAAAATACCGCCCCAGGGCCCGACGGCTTGCCGGGTAAAGCCTGGGCCCTGGCCTCGACGGCTCTCGGACCCCGACTGGAGGCGCTCTTAAGCGCATGTATGGAGAGGGGCCAGTTTCCACTCCGTTGGAAGACGGGGAAGCTGGTCCTCATTCGGAAGCCAGGGCGCCCTGCGGACTCTCCGTCCGCATTCCGGCCCATCGTGCTGCTCGACGAGGTGGGCAAGCTCTTTGAAAGAGTGATTGCGGGCCGCCTCGTCGGGCACCTGGTGAGGACGGGGCCGGATCTTGCGGATAGCCAGTTTGGCTTCCGCAAGGGGCGCTCTACGGTGGACGCCATCATGCGCGTGAGAGCCCTCACGACGGGGGACGCGGTGTCTCGGGGTGGGGTGGTCGTGGCGGTGTCATTAGACATCGCTAACGCGTTTAACACCCTGCCCTGGAGCTGCATTAGGGAGGCACTCCGGTTTCACCGAGTGCCGACCTACCTCCGTCGAGTAGTCGGGGCGTATCTGACGGACAGAGCCGTCATCTACCCCGGTCGCGATGGGGAATGGAAACGGCGAGAGATGTCGTGCGGTGTCCCACAGGGATCGGTCTTGGGGCCGCTCCTGTGGGACATCGGTTACGACTGGGTGCTGCGGGCAGACCTCCCTGATGGCGTCAGCGTAGTTTGCTACGCTGACGACACGCTGGTCCCGGCGCAGGGGAGGTCGCATCAGGCGGCGGCCGACGTAATGACACGCGGGGTTGCGGTAGTCGTGGAGAGGATCCGGCAGTTGGGTCTCGAGGTGGCTCTGCACAAGTCCGAAGCCATGACATTTCATGGGCTTCGGAACGGGCCACCATCGGGATCCCAACTTACGGTAGGAGGGGTTCACATCGGCGTCGAGACGACGATGAAATACCTGGGTCTCGTCCTCGACAGCCGGTGGAACTTCGTGGAGCACTTCCGACGTTTGGCCCCCAAACTGGAACGGGCTGGGGCCGCTTTCAAGCGGCTCCTGCCCAACCTGAGGGGGCCAAACGCCTCCTGCCGGAGGCTTTACGCGGGGGTCGTGCGGTCCATGGCCGTGTATGGCGCCCCGGTGTGGGCGCGTTCACTGCGGCTTCGAGCCGCCCACTACTTGAACGCGCCCCAAAAGGTGGTAGCCATACGGCTGATACGGGGGTACCGCACGATCTCGAGCGAGGCGGCAAGCCTCCTTGCCGGACTGCCGCCATGGGATCTGGAGGCGATAGTCCTCGCGCGCCTCTTTGAGTGGCGCGCGGAGGCACTACGCCGGGGGGAAAACCCGCTTCCGCGGCAAATTGCTGCGGAGCGGACGGACCTCCGGCGCGATCTCATGGCGGCATGGAAAGCGCGACTGTCGCAACCCAGCGCAGGGCACGCCGCGATAGCGGCGGTAAGGCCCCTCTTTGAGGAGTGGCTAGAGAGGCGTCACGGCGCCCTCACCTACCACCTGACGCAGGTCCTCACCGGACACGGATGTTTCGGGAGGTTCCTGCACATAATCAGGCGGGAGGAAACGCCCGGGTGTCGCCACTGCGAGGATCGCCCAGAGGACACGGTGGTGCACACGGTGGAGGTCTGTCCCGCTTGGGCAGAGCACCGCCGTGTCCTCGTAGAGGCGATCGGCAGCGGCGGCGACCTCTCGCGCCCGGCCCTGGTCCAAGCCATGGTCCGGGGCGAGAGGGAGTGGGAGGCAGTCACCTCCTTCTGCGAAGCAGTCATGCTAGCGAAGGAGGTGGCGGGATGGGAGAGGGAGAGAGCCGAGAGGGCCGCCCGTCCCAGCCGCCGCGGTAGACGCTCCGGGCGTCGGGAGCCGCGTGACGACTCCCGGCCACCGTAGGCGCGGGCCTGCGGACGGCGAGTAATGGGTAGCTCGCCGTCCGATCAGGACCAGGCCCGTGCCGGACGGCGCGTATGTGTTCCACGCGCGCCTCAAAGAGATGTCAGCATCAAAGGAGGGGCCCGTCAGGGCCGAAGCCTGCCGGGGCAGCGGGATTGTCCGAAAGGGTTACCGCTGCCCCGGAATATAAAGGGCTAAGGAAGGAACACGGATGGGTTTTAGTCAGTAAGAGTCTGACACTCCCTTCCGCTCCACCCAGAGCGGGAGGGGTCATTTGATGATTTCCCATCCTTAAAAAAAAAAAAAAAGGTATGCCTCAGGGGTGATATTATATACATTTTATTAACTTTGCAGGGGTAGTTTTTGAGTTGGTTTCAATAACACGAATTTTTTCCACTTAGTTTATATTGATGATGTTTTAATATCTTCCTGTCACTGATATATAGCAAGTAGTGTTATAAATGAATTTGTGTGGAGTAGGTACAAATAAAAAGTGAAAAATAGAAACTTTTGTTGAATGGGCCCGCGAAGCAAAAGGTATGTAAGGAACGTAGCAGATGGTGTTCATTAGTTTCTACCTCCATTTTACCATGGGAAGAACGTCATATATCCTAATCAGACGTTTTAAATGCTAAAAATATAGAACAAATAAAATAAAATAAAATACTCATACGAGCATTTATATTAAATCAGAATGAGGTAATTATTAATTGTTAATTCATATGAATATATAAATCTAAGCTGACTGCATTATTATTAGAAAATTGTTATTACTGTATACTCTAGACTTTTTATTTGTTTATTTAATTTAGATAAAAATTGTATCGTTTGTTTTTACGTTTGCATGATAAATATGTTTTTCTTTTGTTTTTTACGACTTGCCATGCCTTGCATGCCGTAAGGTAGAATGTAGCGGAAACATTTAGTAATGTACCGTCTTATACCTGTACCTACATTGTTGGCAAATAAATAAATCTGAATCTGAATCAGCCTACGGCAAATGCACCCCGTTCAGTTAGATTCTCGGCAACTCTCATCTAGCTGCTATCAGCCACCCTTCGAAAATCGTCGCTCCACCTAGCCTGAGGGCGTCCTAAGACACGTCAATTTAACTAATTAATATTAGATTTTACTTCATAATCCAAATAACATTTACGCAAACATTGTTTTAGTAAATATGATAAGGTATTAGTTCTATTTCAAACTAGAATTTATGAAACGTTTCAAAGCCAATGAACTCATGTAAAATTGCTATATAATAAATTTAAACTATTATAATAACAGATTAGTTCAACAAAATGTAATTTGCATTTTAATCAGAGCGAATGGAAAATGTATTTTGATTAGAAAAATTTAGCTTTCGGGAATAACTTTCATTTTGCATGAATGGTTACATAAATATTCCATAATTTGAATTTTAAGTTGATTTGTTCAGCGATGCATTGTGAATATGGTCACATATTCTGTATGCGACCGTATTAATAATGCATCGTTAAATTAGTCGAGAGCTAGAGCGTAGATTTAAATTAGTAGAGAGCATGTAATATGTTAATTGTGTAATTTTAGTTTTCCGATTATTTAAAATTTATTATTACTAATTCGTAGATTTAATCTGAAATCGACTTTTGGTTACACTCTAAAATAGAAATAACTATCGCATCACTGCAACACATTTTTTTTTTAATCGATAGCATTTCGTTTTAATTCAATTGCGACAGCCTCATTAGGACTTACGAAATTAAAACTAACGAAACCAGAGGGGCAAGTCTCGTAATTTTAAGAACGTTCACAGTATGATCTCAGTTTCAATCTGTCAAAAATACCTCAAGTTTCCCTAAATTTTTGACAAGTTTTTGACATTGATTGTCGCTAAGATGATATTGCTACTAGATTTGAAACGTTTTTATTAAGGGAATTGGCCTTCAGGATACTTGTGAGTAAAATAAACTATAAATATGATTACCAACTTAACTCGAAGCGAATATGAATTACTAGCTTTTGTCAGTGGCTTCGCTCACATAGAGGTCGAAAATTATACAAATTAATTAATTGGTATAATTTTAATATCTGTGATAAAATGTGTTGATCCAGCTTATAAACTACATCTTTTAAAGTGAAGGCACGTGAACATATCCGTCAAAAGTTGGCCGTAAGATCCCAGCGCTGATTTGCTGGATTCGTTTTCTCCTTTATCAAAATATTTTTTCTCCTCACAGTTCATTTTGTTTATATGTATGTATGTATCTATCTATGTATTAGTATTTATTCTTGTATGTTATAGTCATATCCTAGCTATTTGTCGCGTATGTTGCACCTGCCATGTTTTGTCTCTGCATCACCCTAAGGTTGACTGGTAGAAAATGCCTCAGGCATTAAGTTCGCCTTTACACAGTATTTCTTTTACTTGTGCATAAAGTGTTAATAAATAATAAATAAATCCGTTCAGATGTTTTTGCGTGATTGAAAAACAATCATCCAAATTTTCAAATATTTAATAGGTATAGTAGGGTCACACGTCTAACGACACTAACTACGTAACTAAAATTAAATTAAAAAAAGAAACGTCAAGCGTATTTAAATCAATGAAAGAAAAAGCGAGCAACGCAAAGAGCGTAATACAAACACTGAATCTTCACGATTTAATCAGTTTCAAAGGTCAGAAGGTAAATTAACTCTGCTAATTTGGGCCAGAGTCAAAAGTATTTTTGTTTCAAACAAACGAAATACTTTCAAAAGTAGTCTCCTTAATTTAAGTCTGTTCATTTGCTGATGTTTTTTTGGAACTTGGATGTTGATAAGACTGAATAATATTGTTGAATTTAAAAAGGTCAGGTGCGTAGTTCTCGCAACCAGCATGCGTAGTTGGCCAGAAGAGTAATTCCCGTATTTTTAAGCGACTTCAAAAAAGGAGATTCTGTATTCGACCCGTATGCATGTATGTATGTTTGTATGTCCGCGATTTTCTCAAAAACTAATTAACAACGTTCGCATTCTAATCTGTCTCAAAAATACAATAAATTTATATTATATTCGTTAATTTTTGACATTTGTTGTAGCTGAGACGCGATTGCGATTTGATATTGAACGTTTTTTAACCGACTTCAAAACCGGAGGTTCTGTATTCGATCCGTATGTATGTATGTTTGTATGTCCGCGATTTTTATCAAAAACTTATAAACCAATATTGATGTTTCTTTGATTAACGTAATCTACATAAGTAATCTACCAAGATCATCATCAGAATATAGAGTCTAGACAAAATCACGTTGCTATATTTTTTTTTATAAGTTTTATTACATTGATTTTATACTTGTTACAATTTTACGAAAAATTTACAATACTTGTACCTAAATATGTGAGCACCGTGTGTACCTATCACATCATTAATTTACCTGTCAGTGCTTTATTTTAAATTAGTAATTTTATTTTAGATATATAATTAATGCTATTATTGTAAAATATTTTAAAAGAGTAACGGTGGCGTTTCTTGCCCATTCGTCTCCAAAGGAACCTTTGTCCTTTTTTCCTTAGGACGTTTTGGAAGGGGCTACTAGAATCAATTCTATTTTTTTTTTCTAAATGTTGGCCTTTAAAAGTGCCTTTTATGTGCCTATTTGAAATAAATGATTTGATTTTGACTTTGAGCTTTATGTAGAGGGAGCAGCTTATCATCTCGCACTGTTTGATATTTGGGCTGTGTCTTAATAATATTCATGACGCTTAAAAGCACGTAGGTGATGTGACCATTAAATTGTGATCAAGCAATAGACAAAAATGTTCAATCCTTAAACTTTTAATTGTTGAGTACGAGGCTTTTCGTTACTTTTTATGTATGTATTTCATGTCTTTTTTTGTAGTGTGCGTTTTGTTTCTGCAGAATAAACAATTTTCTCTTTCTGTACAACGTACTTTCTGCCTAATGATTTAAGGAATACAGGCGTGAACCGTACGCAAAATATACACTTAGACATGAAATTTCGGACACTACTGCATACAGGCGTGGTGTTATATGTAGATAAACATACTTACCAGTTCAAATACCTTATTTAAACACGCAAATCCAGGTAGCATCTATACTCGATAAACAGACATAGTGAAATCATGCGGTTTCGATCGGATGCCTGTGTAAACCTCATACATACCGCGGTTGCAATGTAACCAGTCGAGTGAATAGCTTCATACCGAATGATTTAGAGGTCAGATAGGGATGCAACATGTTGGGGAATGTTTTTTGTTTATTTGATCTTTTGATTATGATACGAGTATGCAGGTCTTTATTTTTAGTGTAATCAAGTGCGAATAAATGCTTTTTTTAGCGGACAGCTTGGTAGGTATTAATAGCACAATTTCGCATACCTATTATGCTAAGGCAGTCTGAAAAAATCTTTAAAAAAAGATATAATTTTGTATGGTTCCTGGCTACATCAATCCATTTTATTAATATAGTCTTTCAACATACAAATTAGACAAGAAAAAGACAAATCTCCAGAATCAAGACGTCTTTGCAAACTTTAATTATTATTATTTATTATTTATTTATTTATTTATTTAAAAAAGATATTACAAATTTTTACCCCCCCCGACCCTTGCTCGAGCCAGCCCGCGCAGCTGAGCCTGTAGTTTTAAATTCGCCCCTAAACACCAATAATAATACCGATCCAGCCTGTCCCTTGCTGTCCTCTTCCAGCGACGCCCTGAGCCGAGGTCCGAACCCCGCAGGGGGTTACCCTTAGCGCTGTCGCTTAGTTTTTAAGTTATTGTTTGCCCTGGCTGGAGGCCTTAATTCGAGGCATCCACAGGAAAGTCCGGTTAAGCAGTAGCCATCCTCATAAAGGATGAACTGCGAGATGCCATTTTAAAAAAAAAAAAAAAAAAAAAACAAATTTTTACATGAACAAGGCACACAATTAGACCTCTGGGGTCTGTCTTAGCATGCCATGGCCTGAGATACAATAATATAATTACAAATCGTACTTGTGAGTAGCTACCCAAAAAGATAGGGAATAACTTTCAAAAAACCCAATCACCATAACTTCTGGGAAACCTTTCGGCTCCAAATATTCAAACACTTTATTTTCCTGGTCAGGCAATAAATAAAGGAAAAAGTTTTTTTTTTTTGTCATGTAATATTACAAAGACTCCGATTCGCTTTGGCGCCTGTCGATTTCAGCTGGCTTCTTTGAATGGAACAAGGGACCTTTTATATAGGAGATGGGAAACGCGCGATTATTGCTAGTGACATAGGTACGCCAAAGATTTTATTTTAAAATCGGAGACAGCGATGACATGGATCGTCCAAGTATTCCTGTCCTGACTTGGCTTGGGTTAGTTTCTAGCCACACAGGGTATGAGATCGCCCATTGTGTAACCCTATGTAAAACTACGATTATATCTATAATTCATATTCATAATAAAGAGTAAGTAGCTTGTAAGCTATACGTCGTTATTTATTAGACAATTTATTTAAATGAACATGCGGATTGATAAGTATAACTCTCGCATTTCGAGTATTCTATCTATCTATGTATAAAAATTGAGAAAGGCTTCCTAGAAATTGTAAGCTAAACGTCGTTATTTATTAGACAATGAATTTAAACAAACGGATTGATATGTACTTATCACTACCGCATTTCGAGTATTCTAATGAGAAAGGCTTCCTTGGACTTGTAAGCTAAACGTCGTTATTTATTAGACAATTAATTCAAATAAATAGACGGATTGATATGTATCACTAACCCATTTCGAGTAATCGATCTTAAAAAAAAATGAGAAAGGATTCCTAGAACTTGTAAGCTAAACGTCGTTATTTATTAGACAATTTATTCAAATAAATAAACGGATTACTACCCCATTTTAGAAGGCAGAGGGCAACTATGGCAATCTAACCACGCTCGTCTTTTTACAATTATTTTGGAACTGGCAGTCTCATGTCAGTTGAGATCGTGTACCCCTTTTATTATGCTAAAACCTTACATTAAAATAAAGGAAAATGTTTACCAAACAATATGTATGAATTAAGGTTTTGTCCAAAAAGGGGTTTAGTTATGATCCTGACCCTTTTCCTAAGCGGACTAGATACACAATAAATAAATCCGAATAAACAAAAAAAGGCGGCTTAAATTTGGCTTTTGGGCTTTGTAAAGTGATACAAAACAGGTTTTTGGAAAATAAATGCGGCAGCTATTATTTAGTAAGTAAAATTCTATGTTACATTCGTTCTTGGGAGATATAAAGGTGGTGCTAGAAAAATCATTTAAGTAATTGCAGTTCGTTTTGACTGTCTTTACCAGAATCATAGGAAAAAGTTTTATTGTCACTGAAGCAAGAGCAATCTTCCACAGATATGATCACGAAGGAATCATAACCAATCAGTCGGGATTTGTTAAAATTACTTCATTGATATTTGGTATTTTAAACAGAAGACTCTCAGAGTCCTATCCTTTTCATAAATATCATTTATTCAAATAAATGTATAGAAAAGTACTAGAATCTACCAGTTTAAAATGAAAATGAAAAGCATTTTTCCCATGAAGCCTCTTTACCTTTATTGGCCTTCCACACACCAACATACATTCCCAAAAGTAAATCCCTTCCCACAAAATTTTAAAAACCTCCCCACGTGGAACATAAAAGTCATTCCTTATGATTACAGCAGACATAAGAAGAAATAAAAAAGGCATACAGAATAATGGCGGACATTAGCAAGATGACGCGTAATGGCGCTTTTAAGGTGTACGTGCCTCGGAATTACAAGCGTGCATATTTATATCAACTTTTATCTTAATTTTTTGTGAAAATAAGGAGTGAAGATTTTTTGAAGAAAATGTTGGAATTATTTGAATTGAAGATTAAAAAGTCAAACCAAGTTTCAAAAGAGCTGCGGTGGATCAGTGGTATTGACCCCGACTTACGAGTTGTATAGGTCGTGAGTTCGAACCCAGGCAGGCGCTTTACTTTGTGTAAATAATTTCATCGCCACTGCTCTCAAAACTGTGAAGGAAAACATCGTGAGGAAACCGGCATGTCCTAAAACCAAAAATTCGAAGATGTAACATCGACCAACCCGCACTGGGCCCACGTGGTGGATTATGGCCCGCTCCCTCACAGAGAGCACAGCAGTCCCAGCAGTGGGAATATTATAGGCTGATTATGAAGTTTTAAAAATGATTTTCTTAAAAACAAATGTAGGTAGGTAAGTACTTTTGAAATTGTTTATAGAGTACTTATAGAGAAGAAAAATTTCGTAAACAAATCTATGTTTCTTTTCAAACTTTACGGTTTGAAATTACCTTATGTTTAAGCGATATCGCTAAACATGGTGAAAATCTGAATTAAGAAATGGTTGAATGCAGTATTACAGAAACAATTGAAAAGACATTGTATCTCGGGTGGATCCACGTTATGGCATACGAAGGGTTAAAGGTCTAATTCAAAAAGATGGCTACATCGACCAGATTTTATTTGATAGTCTACAATTTGTGTTCCATTATACTGTATCAATATGTAGCTAGAACTAAGTGTAATATGATTTGTAGCTACACGTTGATACAATGTTAGGGAACAAATAATGTAGATTGTAGATAATTAAGTCAATTCTTGTCGATGTATACATATTTCTGAGTCTGTCTGAATGTTTTCTTATTTTTATCAACTTTTATTGCTTTTTTTCTACGTTGGTGTACGCGTAGTATAAGGTCGATAAAGTGCCTAAAAATCACACTAATATTATAAAGGCGAAAGTTTATGAGTGTGTAATTTGAATGAAATTTGGCACACACTTTAAAGCTTTTACCCAGGATTAACACGCCGCCGCGGTAGACGCCCCGGGCGTCGGGAGCCGCGTGACGACTCCCGGCCACCGTAGGCGCGGGCCTGCGGACGGCGAGTAATGGGTAGCTCGCCGTCCGATCAGGACCAGGCCCGTGCCGGACGGCGCGTATGTGTTCCACGCGCGCCTCAAAGAGATGTCAGCAGACAAGGAGGGGCCCGTCAGGGCCGAAGCCTGCCGGGGCAGCGGGATTGTCCGAAAGGGTTACCGCTGCCCCGGAACATAAAGGGCTAAGGAAGGAACACGGATGGGTTTTAGTCAGTAAGAGTCTGACACTCCCTTCCGCTCCACCCAGAGCGGGAGGGGTCATTTGATGATTTCCCAACGTTAAAAAAAAAAAAAACCAGGATTAACACATAGGCAATGATTTCAATGTACAATGCACATATGATACATTTTATCTCGATATTCCCACGGGATCCAGATTTATGCGGGTGAAACCGCGGGGTGCTGCTAGTAAAATATAAAAACATAATAGAGGCTTTTGCGTCGTTAGGACGTCATTTGTTTTTGTATAAAAACGTAAGGTCTGTTTTCCATGCTAGACGGAGCTTTGCTGTTCGCAAAATATTTTGTCGTTTCTTGCACTTTTTGTAGATTCAGGGTTAGGGTTTTTGACGCTCCGGGCGTCGGGAGCCGCGTGACGACTCCCGGCCACTGTAGGCGCGGGCCTGCGGACGGAGAGTATGGGTAGCTCACCGTCCGATCAGGACCAGGCCCATGCCGGATGGCGTCGACGTGTTCCACGCACGCCTCAAAGAGATATCAGCAGCAGTGAACGGGCTCGTTCGGGCCGAAGCCTGCCAGGTCAGCGGGGCTGTCCGAAAGGGTTACCGCTACCCCGGAACATAAAGGGCTAAGGAAGGAACATGGTTTTTAGTCAGTAAGAGTCTGAGACTACCTTCCGCTCCACCCAGAGCGGGAGGAGTCATCCAATGATTTCCCACCCTCAAAAAAAAAAAGGGTTAGGGTTTTTGGATTTAAGGATCTTATAATTTATAAACAATTTGTTAAGGTTTTTGTCAATTATAACATTATTTACGGTTATAAACAGCCCTATTGCAACTTAAAATAGTACGAAAGCACAATAACGTAAATAACAAACAATAAACCAACTCAGCTGCAAAGATTACCCAGTTTCTATTTAACTGTCATCTAAATGGGGATCTAAATCTGGTCTAGACTGAAAACAATAAACGTTTCAGTCCATTTCACGGCTTTAACAAGGATAAGAAACTTTTAAATAATGACAAAATGTCACTTGGTTTATTTATCTTAGCTTCTTTTGCTAAGAAAGTTACATTTTGTGTCCATGATAGCGCTAGTGTGGCCTAAGGGACCAAGTTTTTTTGAGACTATGGGCTTAGATAAAGCGAGCGCTGAGTAATGGCAATAATTGGCGTTAGTGTTGGCCCTTGTTGGAGTTGGCGTTGGACTTGTTTGGGACGCTCTTTTAAATACTCTTTGGTTGTAGGAACTTTTTAATGTCGTTGACCACTATGTGATTTTTCTCGGACTGCTGCGTTGGTCTAGTGGTCACAAGCGCTACTGCTGCGCATGAGTACCTGGGTCAGGTAGTGTTATTTGGTTTTTCCAACTGAAATTTATCAGTAGCAGCCCGTAGCCTGGACGTGTCCCCAGTTGATGACAATAGGCCACCTATTACATGGAACTTAAACATAACTGGCGAGGTGAACTATAGCTGCACCTCTGCTTAACCCTTCGGGAATACAGGCGTGATGTTATGTAATTAATTGACACAAATTAATGGTCCCCTGTTTATTGGTAAAACAGAGTAATTCCGCAAGTCACATTTTTGATCCTTCGAGCCGGATCTTGTTTACACGCCGCCACAGAAGAGAGTCCTTACGAGGTCAAAGGCGCGGTAAGAACAGAGGAAGATGCTCGAGCCATCTACCGACCAAGAAGTGTACTAAAAAGCAAGAAAATAAAAAAGTTGAATTCAGTGTCCACCTTATGATATCAAAACTTTCTACTAGACCATTCTTTTTTACTTATGCTTCTGCATTTACGGGTTGAAAATATAATAAATCTGGAAACGGGAACCATTTTTAAAAGCACATTAACTCTTCGCTAACCTGCAAGGAGTATTGGCATTCATGGTCATAGTTCCGTACAGAAATTCCCATATTATAGCATTCTATTGGAGTTTTCTCTCCCATATTTCATGATAATATAGAGGGCGGGATCCCTTGGCGTGATGTATTGTCGATATAAATAGCTTTCGTTTATCTTCGGAATTCCGAGACTGTTAGTTATCGTGCCTGGTGTATTAACTTCAGTAGAATAGCTGGGCTAATTTCAATGCCAAGGTTTATAGCTTCTGCCCGCGACTTCCTCCGCGTGAATTTTACCTTCCCCCATTTACACTCTTAGGGGTGGAATTTCGAAAAACCTAAAAACTTAGTGGATACCTACTCTTCACAAAGAACACACCCTCCAAAGTTCTTGTCTCTTGGACCAGCGGTATAGGCTGTGCGTTGATATATCAGTCAGTCAGGACTTTGAATCCTAATCCTATCTTATTTAATTTTATAAATGCGAATATAAGTTTGTTTGTTTGTTTATTAATTTTAATAAAGATTTATTATTATTTGTTTGATTGTTACCTTTTCACGCCTAAACCACTGAACCGATCATCCTGAAATATTGCATATACGTTGTCAGGTGTACAGAAACTGACATAGGGTACCGGTCGTCTCGGAAAAATGTGCTGTTCCCGAGGAAAACAACAATAACGTTATTATGATAATAGATGGCGCCACATGTCTTTTGTCTTGATCGCAGACGAAGTCGCGGGCAACAGCTACTTTTATATACATAATGAATGACTCTTACTATAAATGTACTCTAACATTAAACGTGAGTTTCGCTTTGATCCAAGTTTTATTTTTGTAATAGGTGATTCATGAAATTAGGCCCGGGTCCTTTGGAAAAATCCTGATGCTTGTAACGCGCTGCATTTAAGCGGTACAATATTATACCCAGTGATAACGGCCCCGACTTAAGAATCGTGGGTCGTGGGTTCGAACCCAGCCAGGTTGTGTAAGTTGTGTAAATAATTTCATGACCACAGGGCCCTAATTCTCTATGACCACTCAATGATTCCTTACTTCGAAATCATGTCAATTCCTTAGCTAATTACGCCAAACTCGCGTTCATTTTGAGCGATTTCTTTCAATCATAAAATCAAATTCACTGGTATACTGCACAAACACTAATTCACTCGTCTCCAACACATTACAGGTTTAACCCCACGGGAATATTCTCTATAGCTATAAAGGTCGGTGTTAATGTTCCACTGGACGTTTTAGTGTTGTTCTCGAAACGGTGCGAGTGACAACCCAGGATTTATGTATGCAGTGTCTTCGTTTTACAGGGCCATCAGCTGTTCTAAATTCAAGTTCTGTTGAATATGGATGTCATTTCTGGTCGTTTCTTGTGACTTTGTTAATGTTTGTTCGTGAAGGCTGGTTGTGGCAAAGCCGAGTAAAGTTGGCGGCGAGAATTGAAATTGTAATGAAGTAGGTAACTGAAAACTGAATTTTTAAATAATCTTTTTGGTAGTTAGTAAGATAAATAATGAAATGAAATGAAGTTGTTAATTCTGTACATAGGATATTAGAGTCACTTTTACACGTCATAATTATAAAAAATAAAAATAAGCTAGATGTGGTCGGTGTTTCCTGTCTGACTACTCTGAGAAGAAAGGCCGGAACAAACTCAGAGGGTGACCGCAGAGTTTGTTCCGGCCTGGTTTGGCCCCGTTTGTTTTTCTGGACCAAGAGACTGTGAATGCCTCTTGGTCCAGACATAATCTTGGTCAGATCATGTGAAGACCATGTAGATTGATGTCTGAAATGGTCTTTGAAGAAAGTACCACACAGATTTTTGAGTAGACCAGTCCTGTCAGTGCAAGCATTTGTCTGTAATCGTGCAGCTCAACTCAGAACTTAGGGAGCTCAACGATTCGATGAACAATACCAAAAGATGGGCATTTGGATAGGCTGCATAAAGTAATCAAACTGCCAGACTATAACGGCGGTAACGTCGAGACAGAGACTGATATGTTATCATAATCGTATCTATTTTGATCTAGAACCGTAACAGGTTTAGCAGGGAAAGAGTTCCTGGGAGGACTTAGGAGAGGCCTTTGCCCAACAGTGGGCAGTATAGGTTTAACAGGCTGACAGCACTAGGCTGTATAATAACTACTACAGTCTTCGACAATAATGACCAAATTCAATAAAAACATAAAAGTAATATGATTCCTCTAAGTCGTAAGCAAAAAGACGTTGATTCAATTGAAAACAAGCGTTTCCAAAATACTTTAACGTTACGCGATCACATTACAACTTGTTGTGACAAATGTAACTTTAAAGGAAACTTTTTTTTTCTAACAAAAGGCAAATTATTGAAGCGGAAAGACATCCTTTTTCCGCCTCTTACCTTTTTTCTGCACTTAACGATTTAACAAAGAAGTTGTTCAACTTTCTGCTTTGATTCAATTGAAACGAATTTGAATTTGAATGAAAAATTTGTACAAAATGATTGTCTGAATAAATAGGCCTTATTCCAACCTAGAGAAAACCTTTTAAGTTCTTTTATTGAAGGTAGAAAGCTCAAAGGGATGGAAAGATTCGATTACTTTTATTTATCTTTGTGGCCCTTTGTTGGTTAAAGAAGGGGTAGTTTGAATAATAATAGGGTCATTTTGTGGGCAGAACAGGTATCAGTTTTTTTTTGGGATTTTCGATATTTAGTTATAAGAAATAAGATAAGAAAAGGGGTGTCTGAAGGGGGATTATTGTTTACCAGTGAAAAAGGGTTATTCGTACCTCAGAAAGATAAGGATTATATTTTCACCCTAATTCACCTTATGCTACTATAAGAAGAAGACATATAAAAGTTGACTCTTCTCCGTGAAATAGTGAATTTCACTAATAAAGCTATTTAGGTTTACAGTTTCACAATACTCTTGGGCGCATAACAGAAAAACCAGAAGTTCTATATTTACTAACGTTCGATTTATCTCTCCTACGAACTATATCGACGTGCATACGTTGTACATGCATGTATAGGTAAAGACGACATTCTCAAAACACGAACAGCAAAGTCACGACATCAAAAATGTTTGCTTAAAAAATTGGACTGCGTAAAAAAACTGAACAGACTTCTCCTTTTGCTTATGCAGTTTTATAGCTGTTCTAAAACCCAAACTATATAGCCAGTGTCGGGGAAACAATGAACTTTCTGCTTCTATATTATATGAACAAAGCTAAATCCTCTCCGCATAACGTCTCACCACGGCTTGTGAGAATCCTCTTAGGTATAGTTCGCACATGATGAAAAGCAGCTGATTCATTTTATTTATATTTCAAGTCTAGAATACAACATCGCAAGATCATCGCATTAGGCACAAATTCCATTGCAGTACTTTGAATTGAATGAAAGACATAAACATAACTTTGAGTAAAATCGATAATCATGATAAAATTCGGTATGCTTAACGGAGCAGGATAGCCTTTACCAGAAGTGGTCATCATATTATTGCTTCAGCAGCTCCTTTATCATCAGGGCTCTAATTCACTATGACTACTTAACGATTCCTTACATCGAAACCACGTCAATGCCTTAGTACCTCAATCACGACATGGTAATAACGTATTTTCGATGACACAATGAACGAAACCGCTCAAAAGAAACGTTAAATTGGCGTGGTTTGAACTGTCAAAATACCACGCTTGACAACGCGTTTTGCACGTGATAAGATTACACGGGGAATAATAATTACCATACAGAATTGGGGCCCGGGATTGTGCCGGAATGTAGAAATTATTCGTGGACGTGGTACGAAAGCGGCTCTCCTGACATCATCTCTCATCAGAAGACAGCCGCCACGCAACGCCACACTGTCTCTGAGTGTCACCAGCCAGTGTCACTTTTATCCGACCTTTTCGGTGATTCCAGTAACTTCGTAACAAAACTAGACGGCGCCACTTGCTGCACCGTCCTACTGATTACTACTTATTATGTTTGCTGTATTATATATTTATTAAATGTGGGTAATATATAATAATAAAAACACTTGGTTAATAATACGGTACATTATGATGATAACTTCTTTATCTCATTACAAAACTTTCCCAAAAAACACAGACAATAAATTATGTTGCTGCCAACAGAGGAGATTCTACAATTCACAGTGTTTCTTCATACGAAGCACGTCTCGATAATTGTCCGTACAACTGTGCAGGGAACTGTCCAGAAGCGTAGAAACAACACGTAGAAGATAAAACACTGTTTTTTAAATATTGATTCCCGCCCTAGCTAGTCATTTGGGGCTCGATTCTGATAATTTACAGACGTCTCAATGTAGTATCGATAGATTAGTTTTAGATATTTTGGTATTCTGCTAAATAATCAAGACCACTGGAACCATAATTATGAAAGCCGAAAAATAAATAGGTAGAAACTGAAAAGAACACCGAAGACCTATTCACAATTAAACTGCTAACACTGTCTTGAAAAAGTTTTTGTGTTATTTTAAAAGTTTTACAAATTCCCTTAAAAATAAATAACATCATGCATCGAAACTCGTGAAACTGCACATCTTGGAAAAATCCCCACTTGAAAGCTAAGCGTTAAGCAATTGTATGATCATTTTGCGCAAATTATAGTGTTTTTTGTCCTATCCCTTGCTTCTACGATCTCTGATATCTAAATGGCGGTGTTCAGCGTTTGCCAGACTGCTGACGTCACCATTCATTGATCCGTCTGATGTCGATGGCCAGAGAATAGTCTCTCAATGTCCCCCACAGTTCTCTTCTTTTTTAGAAAAATTTTGGCACAGCTGCTTTTATCGAGGTATTCACGCTTTGTCAAGATACTCGCTTTGGTTTTGTGTGTGGCGATATATCATAATGTCCTCTATTACATCCTTAAGTCTTTATACTGTCAAAGAATTATTTAATGAGAATCATAGTCAAAACCAGGTGTAAATTGAAAAGTTCATTCTAGTCTTCAAAGCAATAAATAGTGTTTACAAAAGGTGGCGATCACAAAATGGGGACTAAATTAATAAAGGCTTGGGTCTAACAGTTATCTGAAGGTAATTCAAATAATATATATTTATTTTTTGTGTAATGAATAAAGCCTAAATCTATTTAACAAAAGTTCGGTGATTAAGTAACTGCATAATAAAAAAAAATGTTTCCACGAAAAAATAGGTACCTACTGCAGAATTACAACCGAATCGTGTGATGGCTGACATTTTTTTTACCTAAGTGACAATCCAGCACGTATGTAGCCTGGCCACTTCTACTCTACGAAGACAAAATTAAATTTTTTTCCTCAGTTTTCACATAGCGCCTTAGACGTCCTGACGGCCTTCTACAATCTATTATTTCGTCTTTCATTTCTACGATGGTCAAGCAACGCGTGCAGGTGCATTTCGGGAAATGTGCGTAATAAGGGTGTTGTAGCGCAGTCTGAAACAGGCTTATGTCTAGCAGTGGACTGCGATAGACTGAGTTTATTGATGTTGGGCAGCTGGGCTAAAGTTATTTCAGAAATCAGTTTGAAGCAGTAAAAGGAGACTTTTCACTTTAATAAGCTTTGCTATGATCTTTTAAATTGTTTCTGTCTTTACCACTTATAGTCATACCCTCCAGCAATTTATATTTATGTGAATTGCATTCGATATTCCGTTCAGCCGTTCAATTAATTGCCTTCAGCTCCTTTGTCGTTTAATAATAGATACATTTGCGAGGCACAATAATAATCTAGGTTCGCATATTAGTTCGTATGTGCACGGTCTAATTATCTAATTAGTAGATAAGTGTGATAGCAATTAGGTCTTATTAAGCTTTGTTTGATCGGAGTGAGGGGAAAATGGAATGTGTTTGTGATAATGCCTATTGTATGCAGTTATATACCAGAACTTAGAAGCAGTATTAATTGGTACATTTATTAACCACAAAGTTTATAATAGGGGTGTTATAAATTTTACGGTTATGTCGTTTTGTGTGTGTGTGGTATCGTAGCTCCCAAATGGGAGGCCCGATTTCAATGCGGGTTTCGTTCATAATTATCAATAGCTTATTTACCTCAATACTATTACACCACCGGAAGATGAATTCCTTTTACATGCACCAAAGTAAAGATAATGTGGTCCAGTCCCAAAACCAGTCTAGATTTATAGTTAAATAAGAGGAAAAACGGACTCCTTTCTCACACCATAGATTTCATCCTGTCATCTATGCATACATGCTGTTAAGTGTTATTGCGTGATTTTTTGTTATCTGAGCCAGTTTGTTTCTTTATTTTATTTTTTATCATTTACTCCTTGGTTTTAAAATGGGTAAAGAAAACACTCCAGTAGCGACCGAAGTGATTTAGTTAAATTACAAGATTTCCCATCAGCAAAATTAACGAACTTCTATGAAAACTTTCATCCCCAATTTAACCCCTCCTGGGAATTAATTTTAAAAGTTACTTCCTTAGTTCGACTATCGATAAGCCCCCTACCAATAAACGTTGTATAGCGTTTGTATAGTATACACAATCTTCTTTCGAAAGTCAAACTACTGACGACAGAAAGAGACAAATCGGTGTGTAACTATTCATCTGATATGATACGTTTATGAGTAAGGGGTTAATCTTAAGGTAATACAACCAATTTAGAAACCACCCTCAATTGTTTTACCGTCACTTGTTAAAATTTCAAGAACTCGAACCTTTATATCTGACGCTGGAAATATTTTAGTTATTTTGCACATACTTGTATATATGTCAGTGAAGACGAGGTGTGTTTGGATTTTTATGCAACAATACCATAAATATCAATACCATTATTAGTTCTTAAGATATTATTATTATTATTCATTTATTCAATCAAGTTACCAAGACTCACAGATAACATATACAAAAATACAAAAACATACAAAAATTCAATACAATAACATCACACATACATAAAAAACTTACACATACACCATCAACTTATATGTACCTCATTCATTTATACTTATTTATGTTATTAATTTACGATAAATAGTAATTTAAGCCCTAAAAAAATGCTGCCGTGTTGTTCACAAGATCGCCAAAGACGAAGACCTCTGCGAAATTTGAGTGAGGTTGTCAAGGAACTACCAATTAGGCCTGGAGTCAGATATTGAAAATCACTGTGGTTTTACGAAAGAGGGGAATAGAATTTAATACCTATACTCTCTATCTCAGCCATAATTGTATTTAAATGCTCATAATGTAATCATCTTCGGTCAAGAAATTCGTATAATTAAACAATAAGCTTCACCCGCGTGAGTTCGTTTGTTACTGGACTATTGCTATCAATAATCTTCGAAAGGAAAGAAACTGATTGATAATTTAATGACCCAGACGCCACGAAGTCCCTGATTTAATCAAAAATTCATGAAGTACATACGTAGTTCAAATAAAACGTATTTCAACTGATATTGTAATTATTTACTTATGTATAATAAAACCATGCGTGACAAATAGTTTAAATTTATTACTTTTATGAATAATTTACAAAACTGGACAAAAAATGGCCTTGTCGGTTAAACATGGATGCAGAGAGAGATAGAATGCTGTCATAAAAAATGTTAAGCTTAATCACAATGTTGCAACTTAATAATTGACTTGGTAATCGATTATAATTATTATTAAACTTACTAAAATGACAAATAAGTTTATAATATTTATGTTGAATTTACTTGAATTTAATATAAATTCTGGAAAGTTCTGTGAAAGAAGTCGATTAACACTGCCTGTGTTTAGTTTATACAATCAAATACTAATGATATTCTATCAACGAGTGTATTAATAATAAAGAGTTTTGTTTGTTTGAACGCGTTAACCTCTGTAACTACCAGTCGGATTTGAAAAGATCTTTGTACATTTGATAGCCCAGTTCTTGAGGAAGGTTATAGGCTATTTAACATCACGCTACGACCCTTAGGAGCAAGAAAAAAACAGAAAACACGCTAAGCAAAAACGAAGTAATAGCGTGGGCGGGCGATACGATACGACACTATCGCGTCGTATGAAGTCGCGTAGAAGCTAGTGGAATATAATTGAAGTTCAACAAATGAGGTTTATTATCATCCTCAAATTAAACCTGCTCCCTTCAGAACCAATAATTCATTTAACCAAATATTCCATACCACATATCTGTTATACCAGTAACACAATTATGAGATACCACTGCGAATATGTGTCAGTTATTTGATTGGGCCCTATTTAATCCGACCTCAAGTTATACGAAGGTCAGGTCAGAGATGTAAATGTATCTATAGAGGTCATAGAATAAGTGTCTGCGTGTGTGTTTGTGGGGATTAGGGTGAGATTATGACAAGATTACGGGAAATATAGGGGATGGAGGTGCAACGTCTTCCCCGTAATTAGGCTAGTTGACGGTAAAAAAAAACCTCTGTGAATTTAGAGCTAAAAATACAGAAACTTAGCTTAATTTTATAAATACTTTTAGATTATTTTATAATTATGTAATTAAATATTATTTGAAAAATATATGCGTAAAAATAAAGCCATTAAGTATTGGTGACGTAACATTCAACGCTAATCTATATTAACACCTTGTTAATTAAGGGCTGATTTTTCCAATGCCAGATAATTTTATCTCGAGGAATAATTTTGAATTTTTTACAGTTCTTCCATACAAAATCTGTCAGACGTCAATTTTATTCCACAAATTAAAATTATCTGTACATTTTTCAATCGACAGATAATTTTCATCATTCAACCCTAAGACTTACGAATTTGTAATATTCCAAAACAAATATTATATTAAGTTTCTGTGACAGATAGCACTGTAAAAAAGGAGAATTTGATAAAAAAAAAAATATGACGACAATAGAACCATCGTCGTCATGACATGTATGTCCGTTTTGATAATTTAAATATGGTTAATGTAATATTTTGCTGAAATATTCAAGTATTTATAAATTTGTTAGTATTTTTGAGGAAAATATACCTCAAGAAACATTTGAATCTTAATCACTTGATGGACACTAGGCGAGACACAATAGAAGTTTGATTTTTATTACGCCTAAGGCATCCAGTGTCCCGCATTGCGATAAAAGAGAGTTTGATTTTATGTTCCTACCTACACGTATGTAGGTTTATACTCAAATGTAACTCATAAAGCCCCTGAAGTATTCAATTCTTAAAAGACATCCGTTTCTACAAAGTCGTATTTATTCGCTGTTTCTTTGACAAATAAAAATTGTTTACTTTGTAAAATAAATTCTTGTTTCATAATCATAACTTTGTTTGCTGCGAAATATATTTTTGTTACATTGCTCACAATGATCTAATATATTGGAAATTGAAGACAGTAAAACTTGTCTAGGAGCGTGCTGGTCTATAAAATCTAAAAGAGGTTTGAACCGTGCAACATGTGCCATTTATTGTTGGAATATAAAAACTTTTTGTGAAGTTAGTGTTGAAAGGAGTTTTTTAAAAGACCTTCTTGAGAAACATAATAAATGATCGTCGCTAATATAGTAAACTTACCATTATAAAGAAACAGAAAAGATAAAAGTTAAAAGTACTCTTATTGGCACAACCTCGGTTCCCAATGTACTTGCATTTAAAGTCTGTTATGTTTGACTAAGAAACTAAATATCAATCAAATAGCATACCAGCTTATAGTTCCTACTGCTGGGACTATGTCCATGATTTACAACGCTGGCCCATTGCGGGTTGATGGTTAAAAGATGTTGTCAATCCGACATTCTAATTAACTAATCATGAAACTTTAATAATGTAATTTTCGTGTCAATTTAAATTCAATCATTATTAGAGATAATAAATACTACGCCATTAGTCAGAGACACGCGTGGTTACGCTACATGTGCTACGCGCTTAAACTACGAATGCACTACGTATGCTACGAATATGCTACGAATACGCTACGAATGTGCTACGATGAGCTACGAATATGCTACGAATGTGCTACAAATGTACTACGAATGTGCTACGTATGTTGGCTACGAATACGTAACGCTCGTAGCACTGTACGATCGGTTCGTGGATAGGTTGGTCAGGTTAAACGAGGGACAAACTTTAAGAGAGTGTGGTACTCATGAAAATGAATCACTTTTAATATGAGGCGGACTCAAAAATATGAAAAAAGAAACCTGTTGTTTCTTCGAAGGGTTGGGCAGAGGTGTACCAATAGTACACTTAAGGTCTATTCAAATGTATGTTTCAAATTGATATTATTTCAAGTTAAACAAATATTAACTTTATATTAGTGCTAATTAAGTTGATTTCAGACTGACTAGCACCATTGAGCAAAAAAATATATAAAATTGTTTGAAGTTGTAGCGTAAACTGAACTTTATTGTGTAAGTTATTTTTCCAATAAACTCATTTTAATTTACATGTTTGGCAAATAAATGGCGAACGCAGATTACACATCGCCAGTTATGTTTAAGTCCCATGTATTAGGGGGCGAGCCTATTACCATCAATCGGACAAAAATTGAGACTTCGGGCTGCTACTAAGGAATTCCAGATAGAATAACACTTTGCCTGACCTGGAAATCGAAGCCAGGACCTCATGCTCAGGAGCAGTGCTCGCGACCACTAGACCAACGACCAGAACTAAAATAACTTCTACTTTTAATAACAATTCGGTAAGGAAAAAGTTATTTCCAGCCTGAGCCCTAAACTCCATTTGAATTCTAAAATTAATCTAACTAAGTCCTAACTCTGTCAGCATGACGAATTAAAATTTTGGAACTGGGACAAGTGAGCGAGATAGCTCCTACGAGTTAGAAAGGGACAGATATAGTATAACATCGTTACAGCAGTTCGGAAAACCAATTTAGTGCAGAAGATATTTTCAGTGGACAGATCTATAAAGGCTGGTACAATCAGCCGCACTTCAGCAACACCATTTGAACAACGAAGCCACCCTTACTGCTACAAAATAAAGGTGCTGTCAAAATCAAATCGTTACCATGTACGTGCACTTGATTGTACGTTACTTGAATTATGACGAACATGTCGTACCCTTTTCCTTTCCTCAAAGTTAAAAAGAAGTTCCAATTAATTGGGGGTATAGAATTAAGTATGTGTTCTTGAATTGTTACCGGAACTGTTATGTATTCTGTACGTTTCTTGAAACAGTAATAATAAGAGAAATAATTAAATGAGACTCGCTTTTGTAGGACTTGTGATTTTAGTATGGCGGCATCTACACTACCATATGCCAACTATGCATCATACTGACGTCACTCAAAATCCTGCATCGCGCAAGCAAAGTTTACCGCGCAACTAGCATATCTATGTACAACGTCCCAACATCAATCGCTGCCCACCAGATTCAACACTCGTCTGGTCGGAGACTCTTCGCTGTTCTATGGAGGATGAGTGAACGTTTACACCCTGTTTCTCATACCTCTATACTAAATTACTTTTAACTTGTAGGTATCTACTGACGTTTTATTAACGTGTCTCTTAAAAGTCTGTCAAAGCTGTTAACTGGTCTCTAGAAAAATAATTATTTTATCAAAACTTCTCTTTACTCGATTGTGACTGGCTGGACACACTCCATCAACCAACGCGTACGCAGTACGTCATCCTTCATACGGCGTCAAAGTTTACACTACACGTTTCTCTCATTTCATTAATGGATAAAACTTGTTAGATGAGATTACTAGTTTGAGAAATAAAATTACTTGTGAATTTTATATGCCCTTCTCTAAGGAAAAAACATCGCAAATGAGAAGGCAAATAAATTTTCAACAATTTCTGCTCCTAACTTACGCAGTATTCAAATCTAACATTGTCGCTTTTAACTATTCATGAAATTCTAACACGAAAATATTCTGGTCAACTACCCTCATTACTTCAAAACTAATAACAAAGTACATGAAATTTCATATTTGACGGTAGGCACACATAATTACGCAGTGCGGCACCAAACCACAGGACCAGTAGACGTCCACGGATGCGGTCAACCCCGGATTTAGGGACAGCCGGCAAACGGCCTCATACACCCTTTGTGTCATATAATTAACCTATAATTTATTCCGATCGAAGATTATGGGGGATCATAAACTGGTGTGTTTTATGTAAGTTGTGGATATCAATATCATTATATCATTTTGGGATAATGGGAATTTCGTAGACGGAAGTGTTTACAAAGTTTGTTTAGTGTTAAATATTTCGGTGATGAAAAGGCGTTCAGTTGAACTTGTAACAATAATGTAAAACTATGTAAGTATTACATAAATGATATTCATAAAACGACCGGCTAGAATTAGGGAAAATGATACCAGATAATCTCTGTAATATTTTTTCTTCCTATAGCGGCAGAATCAAAGATATATCTAACTACTTTTACAAAAATATTATTGTTGTAACACTGACCGCAAATTTACAAACCAACAACCTTACATAGATCCTAAACTCTATGCTCTATAAGATGATAAATTATAAACCAGAGACCATAACATAAGATCTCTCTCCATTTATCCTTCCAGCTGAACAACAACATTCAAAGGAGGATACACTCGTGATTTTCACCGCCTGCACTTACCGCAACATTCCGTGCTCACTACACGCCATTTTCTATTTGTGTTGAATTCCAAATTTAAATCTTTTTATGTCGGACGACTCTTGGAAGCTGACAAAAGATACTGGCAACTCAAAAGGTGAGTATGTGGAATAAGCTAATCTGATGGATAAGTTTATAGATTTTGGAATAATAATTCAAGTCCAGTCTTGCGAAGGGGTATCGTGTTACCTAGTAACTGTGCTGTGGAGCTGAGATAGGCAGACATTCCATATAAAATACTGGTATTCAGTTGCATCTGGTTAGACTGGAAGCCGAACCTACATAGTTGGGAAAAGGAGGCAGAAGATATTTGCTTACAATTAAGTGTTTAGGTCAATTTTGATTTTTTTCTACTCTTTAAGGTCTTATCGTTTTGTTTTAATATGCAGTATAGTATTTCATTAGCTGAAAAGTTAATTAACTTAGTGTTAACTAAGTTAATTAACTTTTCAACGTTTTTTATCCTGAGAACAATTATAATGAGTCTTCTTTAGACCGTTCGCTCAATCCGTCGATATAAAAGTTGAGTATAAAGTTGAGCAAGGCCATCATAATTAACATTTAATTAAAACATCACGCCGAAAAATAATGTCAATAATTTGTGTCTACTTTATTTTTGAGCGCTTTGTTCGCTTTGTTCAATGGGTAATTATCGTATCTTTTGAAGCGTAATGTTTTCCATTACTGTAACAAAAGGAATGTTTACGATGAATGATTCTCAAAAGTATTATTTAAATAATGAGTATTATGTGGAAGAATGGTATCACAGTACCTAAAATTTGTTATACAGCATGTATTAAAAATGTGTGGCATGTACAGTCCAGCAATCTGAACAACTTTTTCCCGGGAACCAACACTGTAATGGCGACAAATAAATCAGCCGTTCCATAGATTTGATGAGCAGGGTGGCCCAGTGGTAACGGCCGCGACTTAACGAGTTGTAGGTCGTGGGTTCAAACCCAGACAGGTGCTTTACTTTATGTATATTATTTCATCACTACTGCTCTTAAAACGGTGAAGGGAGACATCGTGAGGAAACCGGCACTGCACACACTCTACCAACCCGCACTGGGCCCACGTGGTGGATTAAGGCCCACACTCTCTCACAGAGAGGAGGCCTGTGTCCCAGCAGGGAACATTATAAGCTGATTATGATATACACTTGCGTAAAGGACGTATTAAAGTTTTGTATGGGACAGTTGATAATACTTACGCGATTACGTTGTTAGGTCCCATGAAAAAATTTGTACAATGCCCATTTTGTAAGGAGTTTTGGGCCCCTATAAAACTTCGCATGTCACGGTGGTTTTAACTTGGTTTTGTAGACCTAGAATTACATTTTCATATCCTGAAATCGATTTTCAACTTTTCACCCTAGTTTAAGAGAAATCTTATTTTTTTGGATGCTGAAATTGAGGTTATCCACTCACGCGCCCCGCACCACTTCAGTGGCGTTGTAAAAAACGCCGACTGTCCGCGCTCCACTGGAGTGGCGATGAATCATGTGACAGCGAGCGCGGTGTGCGGTCCGCACAATTTTATTTTTAGTAATTTTGTCTACGAGCGTATCGCTGTCATTCTATTTTTCTTAGATCGAGGATTGGATGTGGTATTTTATACAAAAATACCACATCCATTCCATTATGAATCTTATAAGATTATCTGTAGTTGAAGACAGATTTGACAGTTAGATCTGTCTAAGTGTGACCATGTTAAATATCTTGGTAATCGATTTACCAAATCGATTTGTTATAAATAATATTATATACATAATTAAAAAGAAAATAATTATTATACCCGCTATTTAGGTATGTATGGGAGGTACTAACTACTAACCACAATATTAACTGTGGTAGGTACTAACTTTTGTTTTTTAAAGAGATTAATTAGGTATGAGGCGGAATATTTCTAACGGTAGGAAATACCACGAAACACAATGATAATATTTTTTTTTAGTTTATTTACTACTTTTATTTTTTTTATTTGAGCCCGCCCGTCGTCTACTTCGCGCCTAATCAGTTAGATGAGAGTGTTAGCTAGATTACGACGGGAAAAAAGCTATTGTAGCCTATCTCCGGTCATTTTATTCGGCGGATTAGTAAAATATCGATATCTTCAATCGATTACAATTATTTAATTGACATAGTCTGTCGTCTGGCAACATTCAGGTTAAGTTTTAATGGCGGAACTGATATAAATTCAATAAAACAAATATTAATTATGTTTTCCAATGCTAGGGTAAAAAAAATGTTGATAAAAAAAAATTAAACATTGAAAAATACGACTTATTTTTTGAGAAGTAAACAGTCTTGACACGGCACCAAAACTAGGGGCCCATTGGTTGTCATTCTCCTTTATCCATGTTTTAATAGTTATTCTGCTATTCGGGGTGGAGACAAATCCAACAATTAAAATATCATAAAAAACGGTCTAGCCGTTATTGATTTATAAATGGTGTAACCAACCCGACTTTATTTTATATTCATACAGTCGGGTAAAGACTAAAAGAACCCTTTACTTCGACTATATTATGACCGAACGGACCTTTTATTGTAGAGTAGATACATTTTTATCCCTAGAAAACGTAAGGGGACAAAAACACAACGTAGAATGAACACAGTGCACAAACAACAATCACTCTATTCCTAATATGTTCGTAAATGAGAACTTCCAAATTCTCCCGAGGTTAATCACCAGAAAACAGAGACAATGTCTATATTTAACGCTTTTCTATACAACAAACATGCAAAGGAACGCAGACGCTACCATTATCCAAACAAAGTTCAATTTGGAACCTCTTTAAAGAACGTATACGAACATTTTGATATAGCAGTGTATTGACTGTTCACTTGACTCGAAACTTGGACTATTTTGTTCCTACCTTGTCGATAAATGCAGCTGAAAGTCACTTGAGTGTTGGAGCCGCCAAGAGTTTCATGTTCACTCGAAATGGTGGAATTAAATTGTCGATAACTTGAAATTTATGTTTTCATGTTATTGAAAAGCTGTCTGAACGCTGGCTAGTAGAGGAAATAAAAACACTTCTTTTGTATTTTGTAAGATTAATAAAGGAATTTTTCGTTACTGTACTGGATGCTAACTGTACTAGGATTAATTAATATAAAACTATATACTTTTATACACTTACCGTCATTATTATGATCTCTTTACATTTTTTTTTTAAATATTCTTGTCCTTGTCGTTTGTCCTTGGCGTTTCTGTTATGCCATTATTTTATACACCCTTACATGTTGATCGTTTTAATCCTTAAAAGGGGTCATTATACTCATCAATATGAACAACTAACGTTTACTATGGGACCAACCGAACTCGTGAAAAAAAAATTGTTGATCCATGCATATTTTTATGTCAACATAATAATTCCGCAGATTTTTTTTCACGATATCAGGGTTGTTGTTCCCATAGTAAAAGTTGTTCATAATGAGAAGTACAATGACCCCTTTTAGGGATTAACACTATCAAAATATAACGGTGTATTTACTAAAAAGGTTGTATGCCACAAACCATGCAGACCATAATCTCTACAGTAGCTACATTATGAAAACATTTGGAATTATGTCGAGTGCTTTCAGCCTGTGACGAAGGCGTAATTTCGATGTTAACGTTCTTAGATGGAAGAAGGAAAATCATTACTTCGTTTATGACAAGAATCTTGGAAACAGGAAAGAATAGACATCACATAACATAACATGACGCCTGTAATCCCCTAAGGGTTAGGCAGTGTTGTTTTTACAGTATACTACATTTCACCAAGTATACGGGCGAGACTATTTCCAACAACCGGGCACCAATCCAAACTCCGGGCTGCTACTGAGAAATTCTTGATGGAAAAACCCAATAACACTTTGCCTGACCTGGGAACCGAATCCAGGACCTCATGCTCGGCAGTAGCGCTTGCGTCCACCAGACCAACGCGGTTGTCAGAAAGAATATAAATAGCCCCTTAAATCCGTCACTAATGTCATGTGTTACTATAAATATCAAAAATCTTACAACCATTTGAATTTCCGTACTCAAAAAGTAGCAAGAACAGTTTAACCCTTCGTCATACTCGAACCTAACAAAATTATTACAACAACATAGTGTATACAAACTTGCACATCTCCATATCCAGACATTTAAGGATCTATTCGGTCGGGAGCCGAATTGTCCATTTTGAGTGCCTTATACGATATCTAGGGCGGTTTAACGATTTCACACGCTCACTGGGTCACCTGTAAAGCTGACACCCAATAGACGGTGTACAGAAGGTTGGAATCACACAGGTTTGAGTGGACCTGACCTAAGGTGTACGGAAAACAGATCCCTAAGCAACCACTTCACTTTTCCTTTATCACTAGGCAAATTGTAAGCTTAAAAATCTGAATTTTTGGCACGTGTCTATAGTTTTTAAGTCAAGTTTGGTGTCTATGATATTGTTAGAGACAACCCGAAAGAATTTATTATGCATATCTTGACGGCGCAGCAAGTGGCGCCTTCTAGTTTTGTTGCGAAGTTAGTGGAACCACCGAAAAGGTCAAATAAGAGGTCACTTTAATCTAGTCACCAGCCAGTATTAACTGACAATTCTTGTAATTTTAAGAACGTTCACAGTCTGATCTCAGTTTCAATCTGTCAAAAATACCTCTAATTTCCCTAAATTTTTTACAAGTTTTTGACATTGATTGTCGCTGAGATGATATTGAAACTGCTGAACCACTATCACGAAGGCCACTACTGGTAAATATATGGCATTATGTAGCTGCATAATGTTCACGCATTACAATTAGGTGTCGCTTAGTGTTAGTAAAAGCGGGCTGTAGGCACACTACACGTACCTGCTGGCAGTGCAAGCGCATTCGTTACTGGCATTCGACTGAGATCGCCGTATTTATTACCTTACCAAAAATTTGATCAATTTTGGACTGTCACATTAAACTTGTTACTTCTCAATTGACATAATGTCATTGTCTTCACATTTGTGGCGTCCCACCGACAGGTTGAGTCTGTAGGCAAGATTCACAGATACGAATATGAACCCTATTATCGCAAAGATAAGGTTCATATTAGTATGAAGCATTTGCTTTCAATCGCTTTTACGAATATGAAAATTTATCGCTTAGAAATAAGTTTAATGTTAGTATGAAACGCTAACTTAGCAAAGTAAAGTCAGAATGCTATGTGTGAATCATGCCCTGAGATGCGTGTGCTTTCACTCGTTGTTGCAGCTGACCTTCTGTCCCATTCTGTGCTGTGAAGCTTGGCAACTTTGCATTTTGTGACATCCTATACTTCGGTTATGATATTAAAGATTCTTTTCTTATCGCACAATGGAATTTGCTTTCGTTACTTGAAAGTTTTTTGCGATGAAGTTCCCTTTTGTTTTGTTGGCCACTTTTGTGATTGGAATTTGATAGGGGACACCATTCAAGTGTCAAACATTTTAGACCCAAAAATTAAAATAGGTACCTACTATTTTTAGACAGAAAAAAATAAGTACTATTTTCTAATGGGAAAACATCTTGAGCATGTTTTACAATTACAGCGAAAGCCTAAACTTTAACGTTGTTTTATTTTGTTTCAGGTAAAAACGAAAATTCTGGACGTTTGTTTACGCAGTATCGATCACGGAAGACAAGATAAGAAAACTTGCAACGCTAATAGCTGGTTTGCGAGACCAAGTTTAGTAATATGACCTAACTTTTGATTTTGCAATTATTGTATGTAAATATTGTTTTTATTAATTCTTGTTTGACTTATTCATTAGCTTTAGTTAACATGGTAGATCATAGGTAGGTAGTCGAGAGGTGTCGTGGGACAAACGGTTGAAACGGAGTGTCTTTCGCTGTATATTATGTATTAAATAACAGGTACAATGAAGTGAATTAACAACGTTTGAGAGTAAAAATTTTTAGAAATGATAATAAAATTGTAATCCTACTAATAATATTATAAACATGAAAGTTCGTGAGGATGGATGGATGGATGTCTGTTACTCTTTCACGCAAAAACTACGAAACGGATTTGGATGAAATTTGGCACACAGATACTTTATAACCAGAATTAACACATAGAATCCTTTTAATCCAATATTCCTACGGAATCGAAACTTATGCGGGTGAAACCGCAGGGCGCAGCAAGTTAATTACTACAGTAATCCCCCCTCAACCCGTAGGAAAATTAGTTTTAAGCTTTACTAGAAAATGCTTTAAAAAGACACAGTCCTTTGAGTGTCAACAAAAGACATCTATGCCGTTTCGTTACTCCGCTTCGACTCGACTGCATTTGCACAACCAAGATTCGTTATCTATTCTTATTTGAAGTAGTTTACATTTCAAGAGATCTGACTGAAGAGATAGGAACGCTTTTCTTTGTAAGTATTAAGTGAGGAGTAGGAAATATTGGTTTTGTCGGAGAAAATAATTATTTGCTGTGGCAATAGGTGTGTCTTGTAGCATAGTGGTTATGATGCCCTACCTAGTATTTGCGAGTACAGTACTGTATCTCAGAGATATACAACATATGTGATAAAACGAGAAGTTTACAGGAGAGGCAAAAATGCGCGGAATGAAACTTTGAATGCATTTTTGACATAGTTGTTTTAAAGATATTGAAACCAACTCAACAGTATTTTTAATTATTATTAGATGGAATTATTATGTATTACACATAATTACAATAAAGTTAATTCTTATCTGATTTTGTGGACTTGAGACTATTTACCTTGTAACATAAAATTTTGAGGTCCTATACCCATTAGACGTTAGTGGATTTAATGTCATATACGATTGGATATTTCTTTTCATCTGATGTCATAGGACTTAATGTCGTATACCATTTTGTAGAACTGCTTCCTGCGATTTGAATGGTGCAAGAAACATATTTTCAAAAAAGTGGAGTTACTATTGTATACCTCTGAGGTACAGACTGTAGTAGTTTTACTGTCGCGCTGCCAATCGATTTTCTTTAGATTTAGATAGAAAACCTTTTGTTCGATCAAAATGGTTTATTAAGGTTTAGTAAGTAACTGCCCTTTACCCCATACCTTTTCGCTTTTTGAATTAAAACATAATTACAACATCCATGTTGCACTCGCGACAAAAGGCATAAGAGTTGGATTTAAAACAAACCTACTCGTTAAATCCAAGCTAAAAAGACAGTCACAAGAAAACGAAAATAAAGATCAAAAACCAAAATAAATAAAGAAATAAATCTTCCAATGAACGTCCATCATTCCTAAAAGTTTTTTCATGAAACCAAAACAAAACATCATCGACTCATTAACATTGTTAGAACACTTCTCTATTTAATGAGACGAGAAGAAAACTTCTAGAGAATTTATTTTGTTCCTATAGTGGCTATAGTCGAGGGAAAAATAAAAATAAACCGGCCAGGTTAGACTAAGAGTTCCGTACCACGAACACTTTTGTAGCATGCTTTCTTTTTATTTTATTATTTGTCATGTTATAGGCCATAGTAACTCGTCTATTCAGGAAAAATATAACTGGGTAATTTTATTTACCTACCTATAACGGTTATAAAAACTTTTTACAAAAAAAAAAAAAATAACCGACTTTCAAAAAAACACTACAAAGTGAAAAATAACTTTAATTTCGGAAGTCGGTGTCGTTGGATCCGCGTTTTCGTTTTTTGACACCGAATTTTTTATTTTTTATTTTTAGTTGTACCTACCACACACAAATTCAATTAACACTAGGTACTTGCTATGTAAATATCAGTATCAGGAAGTTAATAAAACGTCATCAATATTGATGACCTTTCTGAAAGTATGTAGATCACGTTAATGAAAGAAACATCAAAATTGGTTCATTAGTTTTTGAGAAAATCGCGGACTTATAGACACAAATATACATACGGGACGAATACAGAACCTCCTTTTTAAAAGTCGGTTAAAAAAGATATAAACCTCTGGCAGGCAGACAGACGGACAACATAACATCACGCCTGTATTCCCCGAAGGGTCAGGCAGAGGTGACGGTACACACCCACAATATCACAGTTATGTTTAAGTCCCATCAAATAGGGGACGAGCCTAATGCTTTCAACCGGGCACAAATCCAGACTCCAGGCCGCTACTGTGGAATTTCTGATGACGAAACTTAATAGTACTTTACCCGACCTGAGAATTAAACTAAGGACCTCATGTTCAGCAGTAGCGTTTGCGACCAGTAGACCAACCAGGCAGACGGACAACGTAGGGCGCTATTACTACTAATAGGGTCTTGTTTGCACCCTTCTTCTGGTACGGAACCCTGAAAACAAGGAAAAGGGAACTGCTAATTTATTCTTGACCTTTCGGGCCACGATTGCTTGCGAACGTGCTCGCAAGACGCACATGTGTTTAGTACCTAATACGGGAACCGTTTAGGAAAGAGGAAAGGGTAGAAACTATCCGGAGCACAGATATAGATACACCTAGATAACGCAAGAGCAACTACTTCGCGTGCCCAGCTTACGCACATAAATCGTAAGCCGCCACTTTCGCGCTCAGTCCTGTGTACAGGAGGCCTACCATGATCTAATTAAAAACGATTCAAAAGCAAGACATTTCAGTTTAGGTTCTTAAACTGCATCGCTCACAGTCGTACCATGACGTCCAATACGCTCAGCGGCATTTGGATCGTTGTAAGTGAATGAGAGTTAAGAGCTCGTGGTAGGTATCCAGATGGCACGGCCTAAATTGAATCGTGAAACTGACGTCATGGTACGAATTAGAAGAACAGTTCAGTTTAGGTCCTAAAGTGGATCGCGTTAAGAGCTCGTGGTAGGTATCTTGCTGGCTGGGTGAGCGTGAGCGCTGGCGCTAAGTCCCGGGGGTGGGGCGAGACGGGTGCCGCATGCGGCGGTGTCATTGAATCGATTTGATTTTTCCATCACTAAATAGTGCTTGAGCAGTGGTGGCTCAGTGGTAACAGCCGCGACTTACGAGCTGTAGGTCATAGGTTCGAACCCAGACAGGCGCTTTACTTTTTGTAAATTATTTCGTCACCATTGCTCTCCAAACGGTGAATGAAAACATCGTGAGGAAACCGGCATGTCCTAGAACCAAAAATTCGAAGACATGTGACATCTACCAACCCGCACTGGGTCCGCGTGGTGGATTACGGCCCACTCCCTCTCACAGAAAGGAGGCCTGTGTCCCAGCAGTGGGAACATTATAGGCTGATTATGTGAAATAGTGCTTGTGACGTCATAGGAGGTAGTCAAAAAAACGGCACGCTTGGTTTTCATACAGATACTTGCGTTATCTAGGTCTATCTATATCTGTGATCCGTAGGGTTTGTTTTTTGGTTGCTGCTGTCAGTTATGTTACCTTAGTCCACATTTCTTAAAATAAGGGGCTTTACCTGCTTTGGTAACAGTAGGTGACAGTAGGTCTAACACAAACGTGCGGAATAAACGTTGCGTGAACTTGAACGATTTTAAAATTGAAAATATTCGTTTTGCACGTAATATTTACATAGTTACAGAGTTTATTCATATCTATGGGTGATACAGATTATACTTGTCGATAAAATTTAAACTAAAATGCTTAAAAGATTTTAATTAAGATCAGTCAAAACGGGCGTTTTGTGGGCCCGGAGGAGGTTATTAAATATTTGATAAAGGTAAATCACTTTTCTTTTGAAAAGTACACATGTTGTTATAACATGGGATTCAATGGAAATAGCAAATGGTACCCATCGTTAATACCTAAAAAATGGGATTTAAAATCGGATCAACTTAATTAGCCCTGCCATCTACAGAGAGTGGCTAGTGGCTATTACATTATCACATTAAAAAGTATGGCGGTTATTACATTACAAGTTGTTATCAGTCTGTTAAATAGAAAACTGAATTTTTCGAACAAAATAAATAGCGTATAAAACCATCCTTGTTAATGCGCGGGGCGATGGCATCAACAATTCAATACAAACTTTATGGTGTTGTTACCAAATAATCACAAATCAAGTTCAAGAGGTTCACAAATCAAGAGGGGCCCGCGGCTAAATAATAACAGCCGCACAGATCGATCGATCAGGTTTAGCTACGCTTGCCGCGGTTGGTCTGTGGATGTGGGTGACCATCTTTAGATACCGACACCCCTCCGCGCCTCGGAAAGTGGTCCCGGCTGTCATTCGTGGATCTTTGACAGTCGTTACGGGTGGTGAGAAGCCCAAAAGTCTGATAACCAGTCTTACCAAGAGGTATCGTATTACCCAGTAACTGGGTTGTGGAGGTCAGATAGGCAGTCGCTCCATGTAC
This sequence comes from Gortyna flavago, assembly GCA_963669345.1. NCBI lineage: Eukaryota > Metazoa > Arthropoda > Insecta > Lepidoptera > Noctuidae > Gortyna > Gortyna flavago. The sequence continues at coordinate 6,423,142 of OY770144.1, forward strand.
TTAAAATACTGGTATTCAGCTGCATTCGGTTAGACTGGAAGCCGACCCCAACATAGTTGGGAAAAGGCTAGGCAGATGAGATGACATTTTAAATGATAATTATTATGATTTTAAATATTATTTCATCGCACTGGGCCCTCGTGGTAGATTACGGCCCACTCCCTCTTGAAGAGAGGAGGCCTGTGTCCCAGCAGTGGGAACATTATAGGCTGAATATGCTAGATGATTAAGACTAAGAGGTCAGCTTAATTGAATGCGGTTGCAACGTAGTTACCGTCGCGGCTTTGTATTTAGTAACTTGAGTGGGTATTTGGCTAGCTTCGCAACGTACTTAGAAACTAGAGTATTTGTGGCCAGTGTTTCGAGAAACTAATTTCCTGAACACATTAATTAAAAATTACCTATAGATGCCCTTTCAAGCTAGAAGACAAATGCGCAAACTTACATTGTTGACATCCTAGGTGGGCTACTAAAGATTTCGGGCAGGTACTTTTTTTTTGTCAGCCTATTTTGGGTTCCACTGCTTGGAAAAGCCTCCTCTTCCAATTCCTTTCCAAACCTCCTTGTCTTGTGCTATCTCTGGCCAAGTAGATACTTGTCAAGAAAAAAATAAACAAGGTATAATTGTAGGTACTTATCATTTTGAAGAACTTTAACTAAGGCCCAACCCTGAAATCGCGTAATAAAAGTCAGGTTCTTCCTACAATTTGTCGTGATATGCGACCATAAATGTATGGCCAGACCAGTTGACTTTTTCTCGATTGCATAGTTGCTTCCATAGCAAAAGTTGTCAAAATGATGAGAGAATGACCACTTTTCAGGTTTTTAATTACTACTCTTTGTAAAATAAAGTTCTAAACGACATAAACAACAACCAAACTAAAAGATCAAAATAGATTTATGACCACCTAAGTCGACTTAAATGACATTAATGTTGGTTCAGACCGTAAAGCTTGTGAATGGTCGAAGTTGTGATATGTACCACTAATAATCACGACCATAATCCCTATTGGTGGAGTTGCTGAACTGTTAGATTGGCTGAACGATTTAATGTTTAGAACTACGATGTTTATTGGAAGTTTGAGGTTTGTGGCTAGATGGAAAGTTCACAAATCCATAGATACCTACACCAGAGATCCGATCGAAACATTTCTTTAAAAAAAACGTGTCGGGGGAAAGCAGGAACGAAGTTCAAAATGAAAATCCAAGATGGCGGCTGCAAAAATTTTAAAATATTCGCAGCCGCCATTTTGTATTTTCATTTTGACTATCGGCTCGAGTGCCCTGGAAAACCAGGAAAACTATATCTCTCTCTCCCTGACTCTCTCTATTATATATTTAATAAAAAGTCGCATGGAGGTGGATAACGCCTTTTCTCCAGTCTACTCCTACCGAAAGCTCCGTTAAGGAACTTGCTCGAAAAAGTGGAAGATCTAAAGTAACTATTCACTTAATAACAAACTTAAACCCAGTCATTGACAGAGTGATTCTTTTGTATCGAAAGTGAGCACTGAGGAAGATTTTTTTAAATTCATCCCTTATGGTGTTTTTGTAGGAGATAAAAGCTTCTATGGGCGTTTGTCTTTTCGCCGTTGGGAAATCCTATCGGACTTATCTGTGTTGGAGTCGCCAGGAAGGATACGAGTAGTTACAGACAATGACAGTTTATCGTTGCCGCCAGATAACAAAAAAATCAAAGTCGTTGACACCCGTCTACCAATGTTTTCCAATATTTCCAAACTATACGAAAAAAATGTAAAGGCAGTGTCGCTAACACGATCAACACAAACGTATCGCGGTGGGGGGCGTCCTTGACGCTATTATGAAACTCGACGGAAGCAGTATTAGCGCCAGTTCTGCATGACGAGCGATCTATTTCGAATAAGTTTGGACTTTTTGTACAAGTCGGATCAATGACTTTTATTTTTTTGTTATCTGGCGGCAACCATAGTAGCGGGTAGCGAGTTCAAAAGGACATACAACAAACATAAACTCACGCCTTCAGAGGCAGGTAGGCAGAAATTACAGAACGCCACCTGCTACGATCGTTACATACTATCCTTTTATTGTGATTACGTTAATCTGGTCATACACGCACGCGGGTTATGAGTAATATAACGCACCGAAACTTTCAACATATGACATGTGTACTTTACAAATAAGACATTCTGCTAATATGACAAACTGCTTGTAGGACGATTTGGTAAAGTGAAGTTTGTGAGTCTGACACTCCCTTCCGCTCCACCCAGAGCGGGAGGGGTCATTTGATGATTTCCCATCCTAAAAAAAAAAAAAAAAGTTTGTGAGGGGGGAGGGGAGGGCAAGGGGTAATGTGTTCCCCAGTACCTAACTAGTTTGTACAGTTCCGATAGGCAGTCGTACCATGTAAAAGACTGGTATTCATGTAAAATATTGAAAGTGGCTCGGCTGAAGAAGTTGGTATTAGAAAAGGCAGTTCCAAGGTTGGCAAAGACGGTGAAAATCGGAAGATGAGAGAAAATATTTTTGCTCTGACATTAGGGAGCTTCTATAAGCATTGCTTATAGTTAAATAATGATTAACGTCTCATTAACCATACATTTTGTGACGTTTAAACGTCTCTTGACTTTATCCAACGTTTACCAATGAACCCATAAATTCACAGACACAAAATTCTCCCAGTTCGACACTGATATTTTTACGAAGCAAAACAATTTATATTCTATAGTTTGAACGTGATGAGAATTATCTACCGATTTCGTGCTCGCCTTGTTACTGTATGTAACTTTAGGGTAGCCATGTTGAATTGCGATTTGGACACAAAAATTTTCATTGCCCGCCCTTCAAGCTCAATGTTTGAATCTGGAAAGTACCGACGTGATCTTTTCAACTTCGTATGATTTATTTTCAAGTTAACCTTGGTCAACTCACTAATAAAAGATTAAGAAAAAAAAACATCGCGAGGTATGCCTGGAGTTGTAGTACTTTGAAATCTTCAAAGCTGTACGCAAGTGTGCTCCCAACTTAATAATAGGTAGTAAGATGAATTTTATACTTTATAGTTAAATATTCGCAAAGATACCCAAATTTAAAGCCCACAAAAAACATATCATGTAAAGTAGGTTGCCAAGACTCACATAACGCTTTTACTGTTAAAAAGTTATCAGATCTAATGAAGACCGAAGCCTACACAAGGCCTAACTTTACGAATATCATTTTTATCTTTAAAATCCCGACTTCTGTTCCAATATTTGGTATCCGTACTTGCTAGGGTTTATCTCGGTTCGTTCCTCATACACTGGTTGACCTACATACCCAAGATTTTTCTTATGTCGCGGTTGTCTGACAGATAGGGCTGAAGCGATTACGTATCCACTATTTGATTGTAACAACATAGGGTTCGATAAGGTATCGTAGGTTAGTTTTTTATTGATAGTAGCAGGTATTTCTGTTGCAGAGATAACAAGTATCTCTTAGGATGGGTGACAAGGATACTCGTCTAAAGCTATAGTTCTTTATTGTCGAATATGATGCCAAACTATGCAAAGTTATCTTAAGAAACTGGTGCGTTGTAGTCTTTACATGCATAGCTATTATGATAGGTACAATCTAAAAAAAAGGTTTACTACCATAAGCATAGCATAATCTGCCTATAAAGTTCCCACTGCTGGGACACAGGACTCCTCTCCGTAAGAGGATTCCCGGCGGGCGCAGTGCGGGTTGGTAGATGTCACATGTTCTCGAATTTTTGGTTGATGTTTTCCTTCACCGTTTTGAGAGCAGTGGCGTTGAAATAAATTACACAAAGTAAAGCGCCTGCCGGGTTTCGAAGGTTTACTTAAATTCTGAGAATAATCTTTCCATGGGTACCGTGTCGAATTTACTTACTTAGGAGCCAAACTAAAGTTACCTGCTAAACCCTCAACAGGGGTAAATTTGACGACTCGCTCGGGACATGTAAGCCTTCGAGCCCTTGGGATGATTTAATATGAATAATGATATACCTACGGGAAGTACCTATGTTATATTCATATGACACCATAGAACATGCATGAGCGACGAGCACACATGGTTCCTATTCTGTTCGTTTTGGAACACCTTGAGATACGGCAGTTGTCGAATTTTGTATGAAAGAAGAATTGAAGTCTGTGTTACATCCCATGACAAAACTTGTATAGACCTTATTTTGTTGCAATTCAAGTAAGTTTTATGTCTTAGGTACTACTAAAGTTATGTCTTACAATTTGACGTTACAGCCTTTTCATCTAGATTTTGATGTCGTTCAGGCCAGATACCACGACCCTCATAATGAGTTTCTATTTTAGTAACATATTTATAAAAATTTCATATCTTATTCGAAAAATATTGGTTTAGGCTGAAAGTTTTCGTTACCTTTTCAGTTATTTTTTGCTCCAAAAAGCAATGAAACTTATAAAACGATTTTTTTCATCCCCTTCTCCTCCACCTTCTCGTGCGTGGGCGAAAAAAAACGCCGCGTGATAAACGCCGCGTGAAAAACGCCCCCGTGCATACCTGGGCTAATTTCCTATTTATTTTTACTCAGCATTTATAATGTCAGTATCTATTCCAAGTGTCAATTAACTGCAAAAATTAATCCAATAAGTACTTTAAAAATCTTGCAGAGCGCTTTTTCAATAAAACCCATAAAGCTGATAGAAAAGTAAAAGCCCAAGAGATTCTGCCGTCGAAAGAAAAAGTTAAATAAGTCGTTTTGATACGAAAACGTAGAATGATAAATGAATGAAATCCAACTTACTTCAGAAGTTGGCAAAGCCGCTTAGGTACAAGGAGTAAGTAATTATTAGATTAAAACAGTGAATTAATGGCAAGCTACCTTCCATCTGGTATGCTTCACTACAGTTTTAATTAAAGTAGGTTTGAATTTATAAAACGCTAGGTTAACGGAGTTGAGCTTCAAGTTGCACGCCTTTTAAACATTGTATGGCCAGCCCACTGCCACTTCGGTTTGCTTACTGTGCAAGGTATGTTGGTAACTCCGGTTATTTTCCGGATAATTTCATTCCTGATTTTATCCTTCAAAGAGAATAGCCGGTAGAGCAGACAAGTCCTGGAGTGGAGACCGCGTATCTTCAAGCGTAGTGTGGGACGCCCCTCAGCTAGATGGACGGACGACCTAAAGAAGGTGGCTCGGGCAGACTGGATGCGGAAGACGGAGGACAGGGTTTTGTGGCGCAGTCTGGTAGAGGCCTATGTCCCGCAGTGGACTGAATAGGCTGAGTTGATTGATTGATTGAATGACATTGAAAATCTTGTAAAGGCAGAAATCCTCTGGATGTGAGACGCACAGGAGGCCTAATCAGCACGATGTTCGTAGTTTTACATGAAGTTACGCGCATATCCTACTTCGTAACACCTATGATGGCATGTCTGGCATTTTTGCTGAACTGGGCCTTTTTGGCGCAGCTGTGCGGCACACTTTCCTGCTAATTTCTTACATCGGACTTGTACAACTTTTATTATTTTGATCTTTATTTTTTGTTTTTATCTGGTGATGGTGGTGCTGGTGGTGGTGGTATGTATGTGATGATTATACAGCCCCTATCAACTTAAGACGCCTTGCAGCATACTTGATAATTTAATCATGTTGATAGGGAGAAAAAATTTAAAAATACATTCGAACAAATTTGGCTCCCAGGTAAAAAAGGTTATATGGTCTCCAAGGCTCAATTTCCCTGCATCCAATTTCCATGATTTACTTTCGAAAACTTAAATTTTACATCGGAACTTGGAGAAAAAATGTATCTGATAATAATACTGCATTATCATGATGAATTTTATGAAGTTTTAAAGAAACTTTGTGATCTCGAGATTGAGAATAATGTTCAAGTTTGGAAGCGAGTCTTGATAAAAAAGTGTGGATATCACTGGCGAGGATTTTGTCTTAAGTTTTATGGTTATAAGATTACTTGACCTGTAAAATATGAATCGGAAAAAAAGAGAACTGTTTTCATACAAATTCGGTTCAAAATGCCTGCTAAAACTGAAAATAAAAGAAATATTCTAATTTAATTTCAACCTAACAATGAACAGGATAAAAGAAGCGCGATTATTATGTGCAATAAAAAAACGAGGTCGATGACCTACCTTAGAATTGAAATATTTACATAGATATTTGAAAACAAGTAAATATTTAGATAAAAACACGCCTGCGATTCCTCAGGGGTTAGGCAAAAATGTACCTGTACACCCACCAATCAATAGGGGGCGAACCAATCCAGGCTTCGGCCAGCTACTGAGAAATTCCTAATAGAAAACTTATAAAACTTTACGCGACCTGGGAATCGAACCTAGGACCCCTCAGCAGTAGGGCTTGCGACCACTAGACCAACGAAGCAGTCCGAGTCTTAGTAAACATTTGTACCTTGTAATTACACAAACGAAAAATGCCTACTAAGCACCTAAGTTGTGTAGTGTATATCGCTTATAGAAGGGAAATGGCTGCCATATATCACGTACGACGTAAACTACATTGCGTTTGTAATCTATCGTGGACGGTTTAGATGTATCGACCGTTAATTCTGACAGATGAATAAAATATTTGTTGTTATTAGGGTTGCAGAGAGAGAGTATCTCTAAAAGCACAAACTGTAATGTAATCATTAACATTGTAAAATTTCACTCCAGAGCCACAAGATACAAGCGATGCTCAGTTTGTGGCTCACCGAATCCGTCACATTGTATTTTTACTTTTTGATTAATAAACTTATTACTTATTATTACTTATAGAATAGAATACTTAGAAAACTTTTATTTCAGACAGGAGTTCATAGGGTTAGGTTATAGGGTTAGTAACAATTATTTTACTTAAATTCTAGTGTTAGTAGATTACAGACACAGATATACAATTAAAATTAGCGTGAAGCTGCATCCACCTCCGCAACTTCGGGCAATCCCACCGATCTGCGAACACACTGAGAATACTATTGCTGCTGCCGCGAAGATGCGTGATCAGAGATGCACATCTGTTACTAATAATGGCTGCAAAACCTTTAATATTATTATCCGCAAACATTCCTGATGCACATAAAATAATGTGTATTGATTCTGAATTACCCTTTGCTTTTTCTCACAGTCTTCTTAAATGTTATATAAGAGCATTTTGTACCTAGATGTGTTCCATTGGTGCTGCTTTTCAACTTAACTTGAATAACCACAATACATTTTACGTGTTGAATGTGTTGCTGGAATCGTTCTGCGTTGACTGACTGAAATTGAGATGTTTGTTAGATTTTCATTTTCGGCACTGAATGACCGTTAAAAACCCAAAAGCACGTATTTCGCCAAGTATAAGTGATAACGGGCGTAGTATTCGGACTTCAATGTGATAACGTTCTATTTTTTAAACTGCCACTAAATTCCTACTTGTGATATTATAAACGCGAAAGTTTGTGAGGATGGATGGATGGATGTTTGTTACTCTTTCACGCAAAAACTACTGAACGGATTTTGATGAAACTTTACAGTAATATAGCTTATACATCAGAATAACACATATGATACTTTTTATCTCGATATTTCTACAGGATTGACAATTATGCGGGTGAAACCGCGGGGCACTGCTAGTACATACATAAACTCACGACTTCCCATGAGGATTGGCAGAAGCTAAAGAACGTCATCTGGTACGAAATACAATAAAATTCTGACTAAAAGCCTTATCACGACAAGACAACTCAAGATACTTCTTGTGATAAATTAAACGGAGTAACAACAGCCAATCAAATAATTTGACATGAGTATTGAACTCAAACTAAATTGTAATACATGCTTTTGGAGACCGTCCCTTTAATTAACCTCTGTTATATCAATAACATACTGTTCTGTCAGTGCTCGAAGCTAGCATAGAATTGGACAAGGACATGTTCTACTAACGATCTAATTAGGCGACACGACCAGTCACTTGTTTTGTTGAATAATACAGTTTACTCCTCTAAAAACCTAGCATCACGTTTGTATTCGATAAAGAGTAAGGCAGAGTTGTATACTGTTTAGTAATACCAACCGCCCCGTTGCCATTGGTCTCGTGGTCGCAAGCGTGACTGCTGTGCAAGGGGTCCTGGGCCCAATTCCCAAGTCGGGCAAAGTGTTATTGGGTTTTTCTAATAGTTATTTCTCAGTAGCAGGCCGGAGTTTGGAATTTGGTGGTGTATGATACCCCAGTGCCTCGGAAAGCGCCCTGTTGGCCCTGCGCCATCTCTACCCGGTCGTGTCGCATTGCCGTCCCATCGGACTACGGGAGTTTTTTTTTTTTTTAATTATTCAATAACAATTTACATTGCGTTTGAATATAATAGATAATAGAGTAAAGTAATAGAGAGTGCACCTCTGTTTTTGCACACGCTTGCGCACTATAATATCTCCTGCGTACCTGGCTGATATCCGTTGAGATTGGCCACCGTGACTGAAATCGGTCGGCGGGATTATTATTAGTACACCCACATCTCGCCAGTTGTATTAAGTCCCATGTAATAGGGGGCGAGCCTACTGCCAAACTTCGGGCTGTGCTTGAGAAATTTGTAATGCAAAACCCAAAACACTTAGCCTTACCGGGGGGTTCCAACCTTAAGTCCTTATGCTTAGCATTCGCGGTTGCGACAGCAAGATGGTTAACACCAGAAAAAAAAAACAATTTAAAATAATAAGGTTACCTACCTACTTGTAAAAAAGCTAAATTTAGATTTTAACATAAAATTCCGTCATTTTGTTAAATGTAAATTCACTTGAATACGGGAGTGGAATACAGACGTGAAAGTTTTGGACAAATTCGTGACTGAACAAATTGTTTTAGATATTCATCATAATTTTGATATTATTTCGTTTGGTACAAGGCTTATGAAGTAGCGGTTACAATACAGATGATATTTTTTTTATGTTTCAAAGTAAAAGGCAAACAAATCTGACGTAGTAATGATTCATCATTCATTTATCATTTCAGCTGACAGACGTCTACTGCTGCACATACTAACGATTCATTAGGTACTAATTACGGATGAGGTTTAAGATAAAAATACAAAATGATCATCCCTTAATTAAAATGCGATATTTTTACTAGATGGCAATTTTATTTTTCAGCAGCTGTACTATTACATGCTGTAATTGTTTTTTTAACGAACCTGCATTAAAAAAAATGTCACAGAAGCTACTAAAAACTTTCCACCAAAATATCATAACTCCAGTCGGGGCCATGATTTCCCAGAAAATCATCCCAGATTAAACTTTCAGAACTCCATTCTAAATTACTCTCTACCGCTAAAAGTTCTTATCTTTCTCCACTCCCCGAATCAACAACGGAGCTTGTCTCAAAATTATTCTCTGTTCGACCCTCATCATTAAAAGTTGGGACGTCCACGTCAGCTCCGTGTATCGAGTTAATGTTTTACTCTTGTAATATTAGCAATGCAATTACACGCTGTAGTCTAAAGTCGTGTTGTGTGGGAGAATTAGGTTTAGTTTATGAAGTGAATCTATCATCATTATCATTAGTGTCTTGACGTTTATTGATGAAAAGGTGTCCATGATTGACTTTTGTAATGAAAACAAGAATACAAGGTGGTAGCAACATCGTCGTCCAAACTGTAACCATTAGTTTAGCACATGATTCTATACCCCTAAGGGTAGAAATTTTTCGTAGGTTATAAAAATATATCTGATGTTTCATACAAAAGTGCAATACCTCATCATCATCACTTCAGCCGAAAGACGTCCACAGTTGGAAATAGGCCTCACCAAGCACCTCCACTTCGACCGGTTCTGTGCTTCTCGCATCCAACGGGTTCCTGCGGCCTTCACAAGGTCGTCGGTCCACCTTGTGGGAGGCCGTCCATCGCTACGTTTTCCGGTACTCGGTCGCCACTCCAGAACCTTTCGGCCCCATCGGCCATCTGTTCTGCGAGCAATGTCCCCTGCCCACTGCTTCTTAAGTTTGGCAATAATTCTTAGGGCTATGTTATATTTAGGGATTTATTTCTTAGGGATATGTTATGTTATATTTTTCGACGGTTATTAAAAAAAAACATCTGTTCCATACATTTTGACCGCGTAGGTACGCCGTACGTACCTACGCGGTCAAAATGTATGGAACAGATGTTTTTTTTTAATAACCGTCTAAAAATATCAACCCCTGCGTTGAAATCTTTCGTTGGTGTTTAGAATCATGTGCTGAGTTCATGGTTACAGTTTGCTCGTCGTTGTTCCTGCCACCATGTGTAGTGTTTTCTGCTGGTTGATTATAAGTGCGAGGTTTGCCATAGGCCAGCTGCACCCATAATCACAACATAAAGAATAAAATGACAAACAGTGCCGGGAAGGTTCATAAATACCGTTTTGGTTAAGAAAATTATGAACACTTCGTGCAAAATTTTAGGTTACTGGCTGTACTTAGGCATCAAGATAATGTTGGATTTGAAAACTTGCCATGATGCCTAATCATACTATACTTTACTATAAGTACCTACTAATCTAATCATACTAAACTTACATACTATACTTTACTATAAGTACTAATAATTCATCGAGGAAATGAATGCTCTTATTGTGTAGCTAGTGTGCCTGGCATACTTAAATAAAAACTAAATGAGAAACTTGAAATGCACCCAGCTTCACACCCTTCCCTGTCTCATGACTGTCAGTCAGAGTTGGGTACCAGCCTCTAATATTCCAACGCCAACCCTCACTTGGCCCGCGTGGTGAATGGCCGACTTCCTCCCACAGAAAGGAGGCTTATATGTAATATAATATTATAATTATTATTCTTTTATTGTTAACCACAGAACCAAAACCTTTATACTCGTTTTCACGAACACAGCGTGCTTTTTAGGCATTTATTTAGCTGTGTCTAGAGTTACTGAAAACGAGCATTAATGTGCTGACTGAGTAGCGTATTACCTACCTAAACGTAAGCACATAGTACCTGCACATGCTGTCAGAAAAAAGGCAAAACGAAAAAACTAGGTAATACCTAAATGTTGCATGCATAAAACTAGTTAGGTAGGATTTGGTTAGTTCCGTCAAAATCGGATTTATGCAGATTTTTTAAGAGTTAATCCGATTTGTGTTGCCCCCGTTTGTCTATACAATGTATGATTTGACACAGATCTGACATACAAGCTACGTCAAATCTATCTATGTTATTTTTTTGTATTTTACTTTTACTTTTGTTTCCAAAATTGAATTTGTTGGTTTTAAAATTGAGTTATCCAGGCAATTTTGATGGATTCATTTGATTGTTGGTTGATTGAGTGATTCTGGTCGCGTAGTGTTGGCGCGAACATATGGGTTAATTGGGTGATTTTATCGGTTAATTGGGCGATTTGATTGGTTAATTGAGTGATTCTTAAGGATTACTAGGTATACGACAGTAACATAGAGTATTGGTGTTTTGTCCATTGACACGTACAGTAGTAGGAGCACGTCTAGCATAGTACCTACGGAGTTTCAATAGAATAAGAAGTCAATTCATATTGTTTTTTTTTTACAGCCTACCAGTACGCGTGTGACTTAATATATTACAGTAGAATATTACCTAATGTATAATGTACCTAATGTCTCAGTGCAGTGGTAAAAAACGAATAAAATTAAAATAAGCTCAACTATAAGCAATAGGCTTGGTATATATTGACCAAGCCAATATACAACACTTCGAACCCATTTATACTGACCAACACTCCCCATTTCCCGCCCCTCCACATAAAATAGTTTAAAACTTTAAAATCCCGCAGCATGTACGGTTTTATGTCATTATATATTCATGAATACTTTTGGAAACCCTTATTCATATTAAAACAATGGTGTCTGAAAATATGCTGTACGAATCTCACGGTATTATGTTATGACTTATGACTTAAGCTTTTATCCGCGGCTTCGCTCGCGCAGAGGTCGGAAATTTTCCACGGGAACTACGGTTTAATGGGAAAAAAAGTATCCTATATCTTAACTCGAATCATGGTCTATCATACATAGTCATAATCAGCTTGTAACGTTCCCACTGCTGGGACACAGGCGTCCTCTCTTCGAGAGGGAATGGGCTGTAATTCACCACGCGGACCTAGTCCGGGTTGGGAAATGTCACAAGTCTTCGAAGTTTTGATTGTAGGACATGCCGGTTTGAGACCAGAGGTGATGAAATTATTTACATAAATTAAAGCGCCTGCCTGGGTTCGAACCCACGATCTACGACTCGTAAATCGGGGCCGTTACCACTGGGCCACCACTTTTCTATCTGTATGCCAAATTTCATCTAAATCTGTTTAGCAGTTTTTGCGTAATTGAGTACCAAACATACAAACTTTCACATTTTTAATATGAGTAGGAAGTACAATTCTTGGATTCAGCGAAATTCTGACATATTTTTGCATATGAATATCTCTATTCTCGGCCTTTTGAAAATTTGGCCTGAATTGGGACGTGCCTACTTGAAACGTACTTATAATTAAGGAAAGAGTATTCATTTCGGCGCAGAAATTTCGTGAGAGTTGGCAGGGTTTATGTTTGTTAAGAAATGCAGGAATATATTTTAAATGTAGGCAGTGGAGCCCTCATCACGTTTCTATTTAAAATAATGGGTTTAGTTTGATGAATGCTACTTTATAGTTGCCATCGATGACGATTTTATTAGCTTCACTTGTTTAATCAATTTAATAAATCATTTTGCATGCTAGTTTTAGCGATTTTTTTTGGAAACTGTAAAAAGCTCGATCATCTCGTTACCATAACACAAGCATTAGGTTGCTTAGCTTGGGACTATATGGCGTTGTGTGAAATGTCCAAGGATATTATTATTATTATTTTTATTTATACTTTTAACATATCTCGGGACCATGGGGTCCCGGTCCTTTGAAAGGCGTACGAGGGGCCGAAGCCAACTCGCAGAGGCCCGTTGGAAGTTTTCAATGAAATGAGGCACCAACCGACGATTATCCCTGTTCGCACTATGCAAGTGCACCCAAGGACAACCCCCGGTTGGTGTAGGACTATTGCAGGATATGGAAAATATAAAGTTGGACTATGGGTTTGGGTGGCTAAAGTGGACTGGTTACCAAGAACTATGGAAGAACTATTACCCCTGCCTGATCAATGTTTTATATATACACGGATAAAATGGCAGGGGGTGACTTGCACACTCAATAATGGGCCCCCGGAAACGGTCGCTAGCACATAGTGACGTAGTGACAAGGGGGCAACATGTCCTGAGGTGCTTAAGAGGAGTGGAGAGGTATTCCACGGCTATCAGGACAATCCCGGAAGTACGGTCAAGATCCCTACCAGCATCTTACTGGAATACTTCCTTCCTCCGAGCAAGTTTGCTCTTGCGAATCTCCACTCAAGCCGGCCAATAAAGGCAAGAATGAGGTGGGAACTCTGTTCCTCGTCATTGTTCACTCCAGCCGGCCAATAAAGGCAAGCCAGAGGTGAGATACAAGACTTCTCCCGGGAGATAGGGTCCGTGGGGTCGCTACTGCCCAACAGCTCGCCACATGCTGCCCTGCGGATTTCTGTATCTCTCTTGGTCTGGCTCCTCACCTTAGACCTGTTCCGGCAAAGTAAACTATTCCGGCACAGACCTAGAGCTTGGAGCGCGCAAGCCCCACCACGACGTCAACGTAGAGATACGGCGATGGGGTTATTATTATTATTATTATTATCTGTAATGTCAATTCTTGAAAATTGCTTTTTCATTTCATTTTTGAAGACTACGGTGTTATTGAGGACCGACCGATAGCAATAAAATTATTTTAGTTGATTGATTGTTTAAGTGTTGGTCCGTGGATGGGTGACCATCTTTACATACCAAGACGCTCCGTGCCTCGGAAAGCACGTTAAGCTGTTAGTTGTCATTCGTAGATCTTTGACAGTCTTTACGGGTCGTCAGAAGCCCAAAAGTCCGACAACCAGTCTTACCAAGGGGTATCGTAGGTATTACCCAGTAACTGGTTTGTAAAGATCAGATGGGCAGTCGCATAGTATTTTAAATGAAGTCTGGACTGGTTTAGACTGGAAGCCGACCCCAGAATAATTGGGAAAAGGCTAGGTAGATTTATGTACACGGTAAAATACATTTTTGAAATTTCTTCCAGCAGACCTGCGAAAGAAGAAGTAAAAAAAAATGTAGACAATAGTGTGTGAGAACAAGAAGAGAAAAATGAATGAATGTGTGAAATCTAAAATATTAAATATACATACACATATAATGCAAAAAATTATGGACATGTGCATTCTTCCCATTCTGACCTATGGATCCCAGACTTGGTCTTTGACAAACATACAAAAGTCCAAACTCAAGGTTTGCCAACGTGCAATGGAGCGCAGTATTCTAGGCGTCAAATTGACAGACCATATTCGCAACACCACACTGCGTACCAAAACACAAATTACTGACGTTGCTCAAAAAGCCGCTAAGCTGAAATGGGACTGGGCTGGCCACGTCTGCCGTATGCCCAATGAGCTGTGGGCCAAAATAACCACCACGTGGAGCCCTGACACAGCTAGAAGACGTCGCGGCAGACCCCGTAAAAGATGGCGGGACGAGCTGGACAAAACAAACGACCAGTGGCCCACTTTAGCCCTGGATCGAAAGAACTGGAAGTCATGGGGAGAGGCCTTTGCCCAGCAGTGGGATGATGCAGGCTAACAGTATCAGTATTGTAAACAAAATATAACATAGGTGTACTTAAATAAATAAATAATGCTAAAATATATAAACATATACAATTTAACAGGACTAAACTAAAATTTATCTTCTGTCATTTTCTTATTAAAATAGAAAGAAAAAGATGAACTTAAATTTAGTTTAGTTTGTGAACAAAGGAATCGGCACCACTGACTTATTTCTTGTTAAAATTTTACGAAAATCGTCTACTTTTACAATGTTTGTAGGTATATAATATGTGAGCATCATGTATATCATTACACCATTAAATATTGTGGTATTTAATTTAATTCTAGGTGCATCGTCTTCACATTATAATGATTATAATTAATGTATAATAAATATTGTAAAACATTTTATCTACACCCATGCTATAAATTCTGTATAGAAGTTTCTGAAACAGTTAGCTTATTGCCAACATTAAAACAACAAGTGTCATAGTAACCATAATATCATACAAACGAGTGTTATAATGTTGTACAAAATTTCATTATGCAACTCCTTTAAAAAAAAAGAACATTCGTCATGCACACGCGTTTCACTACCACAGCGCCGTAATTTAAAAAAATAATGTAGGTTATAATTATAGGTTATTCGAATTCGTGTTGTAAAAACTGTTTCAGAACCTTTTATAGAGGATTCATATCATGGGTGTAGATAAAGTCTTGTATGCAACTGTACATAATTAGGTATTATACAACAGTTGCATAAATAACTATTAAAAGAGTAAAGATAGAATTTCTTGCCCATTCTTCTCCATACGAGACTATCGACGTTCAAAAGTGCATTTTATATGGCTATTTGAAATAATTTATTAGACTTTGACATCGCAATTGAACATTTGCAACTATGTTCCGTAATTAGACAGCTAGTCATTTTATATCAATACATTCTACGGGAAATACACAAACATAGTTCCATCGGCGTGTTAGCCTTTGATGTAGCGGCATCATTAAAAGTTTCTACCTACTACTTTAACTGTAGGGACTCGTTTCCATAACCCTGGCAGTGCTTATTGGCGCATAGTAGTTTCAGTTTATAATGGATGGATTATAAAACCTAAGCTTGTAGTCAAGTTGTACGCGTGGTTGTCCACCTTTGCGATTACAATTGGCATTTATTAGATAAAGTTTCATTGGTTTGTTAACGAACTCTGAAGTAGAATTAATGAAAGATCCATTTTGGGGTACCGACTTTCATTTGCAGTTGATTTACCGCTTCAAAGTCAAAGTTAAAGATTTATTTGCAGATAAGTCTTTGACTTTGACTTTTAAGGCTTATAAAACTCAATTTTAAGAAAGATAATTATTTATGCTCCAACCTACGTGCGTGTATGATTGGCAGGTTTTGCTGATATATAATACGGATTCGCGATATAAGAGCAATTATTGAGCAAATATCGCTATCGATAGGCTTCTACAAGATACATAATAAGCCTGCGGATGTTTTAACGTACCTAAATGAAGCAAAAGAACTTGTTAGTGTTTATGGATCGTAGCAGACGGCGCTCTGTAGTTTCTGCCAGCCCCAATGGGAAGAAGGCGTAAGTTTATGTGTATAATTTAATTACTAATAATAATTTGTATGTACTCGCATAAACTCAATGCCACCACCCACCTCAACTATGATAGTTTCAATACAAAGTGCCCGGAGTGAAATCATAATAAATGATATAATCACATATCAAACTAAACGTAACCACAGTTTTTTAAATATTTTTTTGACATACTTCAGAGGGCCTATTCTCGTAATAAGAACGTTCATATTCTGATCTCAGTCTCAATCTGTCTAAAATACCTCTAATTTCCCTACATTTTTGACATTGTTGTCGCTGAGATGAGATTGCGACAACATTTTGAAAGTTTTTAATTGAGGTAATTGGCCTTCTGACCAAAAAATGCTAGCCACTTTAAAATAATGTTTGATCTTTGAATATCGGTTATGTGTGCGCATTATTTTTCATCTTCAAAAATATTGGAGGGACAACCTATAATAAACATAGCTAGCCGCAAACTTTGGTTCTTCACATTTATTTTTATGTATTTTGCTCTTGTGTTATATTGACTTAAATCTGAAGCACGCTCCGACATCTCCTAACATATGTACTCAATTTATCCCCAGCGTCAACTGGTGAAGAAAAATATATTATTGTGAGAAATCCTCACGTTCTTACAAGCTATTTGAAGCGTTGTAAATGAAAATAGGTGGCGCTATGTACTGCTTTGTTGGAAATAAAAGACCTTTAAGGACATCCTGTTTTTCTTACGGCCAATAAATCTGTCATTTCACTTAATATGTGGGCGGATAATTCGCTGGTTGTGTTAGATCATCATAGAGAGTTGTTCGTGGCTAAATAATAACAGCCGCACAGGTCAATTTTCAAGATTAAGCAACCCTTGCCGAGGTCTTGTCCTGCAGACGAGCTCAGAAATAGAAATGTTTCTAATCAGTATTTTCTTTCAGTAGAATACGTATTTCGATATTAAAGGTCCATATTGGAGTGAATTTGCATCTCAATTGGCCTTTTTTAGACATTTCTCTATAAAACTTAAAAAGAATGATATCCTAAAAACGACTCGAGAACTTTCTTCAAAACATTCACACGAAAACGGATAACCCTACAATTTATTTAAAATAAATAATTATCACGAGTATTGTAAATACATTTAAAATCCATCACCACCAAGCTCTCCCCAAGATTCATTTAAAGTGATTAATCACTGAAGTAACAAATGATGTCATTCCGATGAAACGCTTAAAAACAATGCTCATTTAAGTCATTAAAATCTCCTGTAGAATTACTCTACGTTACAAAACAGAATGAAAAGAGGGCTATTCTAAAATAGGCAGTCCTTTGTTTAAGAACGTCGTTGATCATTTTGTTCCGGCGACCCGTCTATTGTTTTCGAAGATGTCCTAATATCCAGTGGAAACTACACTAAGTTATATCCAAATTAATAAATTACTTGTCCTATAATTATTAATAGGACAAGGTGATTTTTGATTTTGTTTGGTTTTGGTAAGACATCTTTTGTGGTAAATCTTGATTGTGCAGTTCTTGATTGAACAATTTTATTACAGTAACTGAAACTGAAATGAAATTACGTTTATTTCTGTAAGTTGATCTCCTAAGACACTTTTGCGAGTCAATATTTTAAAACTAGACAACAAGAGATCAACTAACGAATTCATCATACTGATAGAATTCGATAAACAGCCCTAATTAATCAAATACCTAAGTAGCAGAAGTTTTGATTCGTAAAATCGTAAATGACTGTGACCAAAACCAACTAAACCGCAACGTTTTAATTTCGGAAGCGTTGTGCGAACGTGTGTGTAAAAAAAGCACTCTAACCTGATTTCAGCTAGATAACGCTCAGTTTATGAATCGCAATTTTCTTTCCAAGGGAAACGGTTTTTTCTTTCACAATTCTCACTAATTTGAAGCAACCCAGTTTCCCGTTTCCAGTTGCAACGTGTGTATCTATAGTGCAACAGTAGGCAGTTCTCGACCATTGTCGGACTCGGGACTGTCGGGACTTCGGGAGATGACAACGTTAGTCGCACGGCGACCGCGGTACCGACCTGTCGTCCCGGGACGATTTGAAATCAGAGCGCGAGTTCAACGGATTACATATTTTCAAATATGGATCAGTGATTTGTTAAAACGGTTATTTGTTATGTGGATTTAGTAAAATGATTTGTTGCTACTTTTATAACAATTAACCTTAGTGTTAACATAGTTGGTGTTTCGTAGTTTTAATATAGTGTTAAATATTCCAAAACTTTGTACTGAGTAAGCTGTTCGTGTTTTCGGTAGAATATTTTAGTGTTTATTGGACAAACTTTGAAGTATTTGAATAAACTTCGAAGTGTAAATAAATAACTTATCCACTGAAACAAAATAACAAGGTAAGTTCATAAAAGTTGTCTAACCTGTTAATTAAATAGATTTATATCTGGTAACACAGCAATAACTTTAGAAAAGGGTTTATTTTCATGTAGATAGATACTTGGGTAGCTTTCATAATTAGGAAATGGAAACATAAATTACATAAAGTCACTTACAGTATTAACAAACTTATTGGTAAATAAACAAAATATACATAATTTCTAAAATCCAACAAAAAAAAAATTTGGCGCCCAAAAATTACAAAAAGAAAGATATCTAATAACATATTACTATCAAGCCAAATTCTTTAAAAGCATCATCAAGCATCTTCTGGGCTTGCTCGTTCCATCAAAGACCTCATCCATCTCTTTCCACCAGGCGAGATCGAGATTGGCCCATTTCGCAAATAAAAAAGAAAAAATACTAAATTGAGAAAATTAAAAAGCAATCAATAGAACTCATTACCTCAACCTATTTGAAGTAGGTAAAAACCGCCTTTGCAACTATAAATCTTACTAAGTATCGCACACTTTAGGTAACGTTTACATTATATAGTCTTCCTTATCGATTTCGATAACGGAGACCCTTTGAAATTATTATTATTTCCTAGCGTGTACGTATGACTCGCTAGGCCGATTTTTTTTTTGGCATAGTTAAAGGTATAAATATAATAGGGCTAATAATTATGTCTCTCTTTATGTATTTGGCGTTTTTCCGTTATTATATCTAGGATCTACATAGAAGAAAGATTATGTAGGTAGATAGGTATGAGTTTACTAAACTGTAAGATAAAAATGCAGCATCAAACTTCAACAAAGCTATAACAAACGTACGCACCATTATCTTCACAACACGCTGAGTCCCAATAGGAATTTAATTTAACGCACATTGTGCTCATAAACTTCCGACTAGAAATATCAGAGCACATGAATAGACTACAGGCACAATGTACTGGACTGACGAGTCCACCTGGCCTTTGTATGGCCCAACAAGGCCCCATTCATGGCCTCCATATTCCAAAAACTACATACGTATTTAATTTATGATGCCGCAATAAAATAAGAATGGACCGCCAGTCTGCAAACATTGTTGCATTGTTTCCAACAATATATTTTTGCATACAAGCAACAAATTTTAGCTTTTTAATTAATCTGAGTACTGGAAAACCAACAGGAAAATAAAGAAATGCCATTCTGAAATTAATTCGTTTTTATGAGAGGATGTAATTGCTGTTCCTTGTAAAATTTATGAAGTACGGTATTTAAAAGTGTATTTGTGCGTCATTTATGGGTTTCCTTTTCAAAAAAATGTGAAAACATTATCGTAATAAAACCTCTTCGAGAACGTTATTTTCGTATAATTAATATGTTAAACAGATTTCCTTTGAACAAAGTTGAAAAAAGCGTGCGTGAATTATTTCGAGGTATTAAAATATCATTGAAAATAATTGTGTAAGGAAAACCTTTGCAACTAGATTCCCATTTATTTACACTACTTATCGAAAGCCATAATAAGTAAGTAGAAGAGTTAATTTTATTTTTTTTGTATTTTGCGTTTATAACGTTAATTATATATAAATAAGTTAAACGTTGAAAAAAATCGAACGCCTTAGGTGGGATTTGAACCCACGTCTTTCACTATCTAGGTGAACGCGATTCGAACTACGCCATCGAGACGCTGCACTGATCGAACCTGCAAAATTCTTTATAGCTTTTGGTACTTTTTTTTTCAACTTCTAACTTATTTCAGATAAGTGAATTTACGTCGTTGTTATCCCCTCTGTAGACAGATTTTTAATTATACGTATCACGTATTGTTATTTTGTAAGCGGGTATTTTACATAGAAGGGGACTATAAAGGAATAGCATTTATTAGTACTTAGAGAATCCCCAGCATAGGGGATCGTAGTGGAACACTGAGTGCTGTGTAGTCCCCTAGGGGACTGATCTAGGGGATTTTAGTGGAACGAGCGATCTAAATGGGCTATTTGACTACGCTATTGATAATTAGTACCTATGTTAAATAGATTTCCTTTTAACAAAGTTGAAAAAAGCGAGCGTAAATTATTTCGAAATATTAAATATGACTTAAAATTATCAAAATAGCAACTAGATACCCAATTTTATCCACACAACTTATAGACAGCCATTTTCTTTGTCCTTTGAAGTTCTCTATTACACTCACGGACATTGTGAATGGGCTATTTGACTACGCTATTGCAATTTACCTGACCTCAAATTATGGTAATTTGGGATAATACCCTGCCTTTATACGTTGGCACTCCAGCGTCAACAAATTACGTCCAGCGCACTATTCCAAACCACTTTAATAGGCTTCTATGATAAGGGTGGTGAACGAAGATCTAAATGCGACCATGTTATTTCGTAGGCGCGAAAGTTTTGCTATTTTAGCCAAAAGTTGTACCGTTCCTGTTAAACAAGTTTGAATGGTCCGAAATAGTCCGAATAAATTATAGCATGGTTGAAAATGTAGCATTTCTTTATTATTTGTAATCCATAATTTTATTTTTAATGTTCCTGTTGCTATTATATTGCCCATCTGTATGATTTATCATCCTATATTTTAGGATTCATTATAATTCCATATACAAATCTTGACATAAATATATTTTGATATTTATATATGCATGGCATTAAAAAAGATTGAAAAGTGTTAAAAGAATCTCTGTGTTGGCTTGCTGGGCTTGCCAAGTTACCTTTGATTTACACTGCAGTGCGCTCAAACTGGCCACTCATAAAATACACCCTTTCTTCTATTATTATTTGTCTTAGTATTAGGTTTGTTTATCCTATAGTGTTTCATATTTGATTGCTATGAAAGTAATTCGTGCCAAATTATCATATTTCCTTGGCATTAAGTAAGAAAATGCGAAAACAATATTTTGGGTATCCAATAAATATTTATTACTGATATTGTAAATGGAGATTTTCTTCTAAGTACATTGTCCAGACAAGAAAATCGGAAAATGTCATAATTTGAATGAACAATAACAGTAAGGAGGTTGTTACTAAATAATCGTTTGTTTTTAGTATCGTATCGTTAAAGAATTGTTATCAGTATTAACTTAATGTTATCCTTTAAAATAATTTATTTTGTTTTCTGTGTCGTGCTATTAATCTTGTTTCCTAGGACAGGCTGCGACACTGTTTTCAACGCCATATAATGGGCCTAGTTATTCCTTTAGTGACCTTCATTAGTTTTCATTGTGTAGCAGTTTTTGGGTGAGAAAATTAAAACAAAGCGACCTAGTTTTATTTACTTAAGAGATTTATTTAGTATTTGCTTTCCTAACGTAAATACGCTTTCTAAGTGCTTTGTTATATTTTACAAATTTTTGGGAAAAAATATATTTACGTCGATGTTTCTCCAAATGAGCGATATGTTATTGGGGCCCTAAAAATACCGGAGTAGTTTTTTTTATAACTTGTATAACAAGATCATAACAATACTGTCTCCTAGATATCCATCCGAAAGTTTTTTGAAGAGATAGCCGTAGGCGATAAGACCGTCCGCGCGTCTATTGTACCCTACGGTTTTTATGTAATAAAACAAAACAGTTTTCTCTGTTTTGTTGTACGTAATAAACTTTTATCCGTTCAGATATTTCCGACGTTGATAAGTTTAGGTCCAAAATATTCGTTTCGTACTCAAATAACAATACTTGCAACAAGATTATGGTGATTTTTCAATTTGAAAAAAAGCTGATGGTGAAATTAGACTTGCAACGGTCTGCAAGTTTATGTGGCCGGCAGTGTAACTGATAGACAGTGGGGAAATTGCATTTGTGTCCGGAACATAAGTCTACCTTACTGTTCTTACAGTGGAGCAATGGTGTCCCAGTGGTAACAGCTATGACTGAGGAGTTGTCGGTCGTAGGTTCGAACCCAGACAGGAGCTTTACTTTGTGTACATTATTTCATCTCATCTCTCAAAACGGTGAAAGAAAACATCATGAGGAAACCGGCATATCCTAGAACCAAA
Source organism: Gortyna flavago (assembly GCA_963669345.1). Classification (NCBI taxonomy): domain Eukaryota; kingdom Metazoa; phylum Arthropoda; class Insecta; order Lepidoptera; family Noctuidae; genus Gortyna; species Gortyna flavago. The sequence goes on from OY770144.1 coordinate 6,445,701, forward strand.
AATTAAGAAGACATATCATATCTACCAACCCGCACTGGGTCCGCGTGGTGGATTATGGCCCGCTTCCTCTCACCGAGAGGAGACCTGTGTCCCAGCAGTAGGAACATTTTAGGCTGATTATACTGTTCTTAGAAATTACCTAGATATCTTTAGCTAAAACAGTTTATATTTAGATCCTTTTTATATTTGATTTTCTAGAATCAAGGGCCCTCACCCGTTTTATGGTCTTAAAACTGCAGACACGATCAATTATCTTTACATATTACTTCTATTTGATTTGATTTTGGTTTGATATTACTAGCTTCTGCCGGTGACTTCGTTCGCATGGAAGTCGTAAGACACCAACATAAATACTAAAATAAATAGAGCTCATATTACTCGCTGATAATGTAACGTTATATCAGAAAAAAAAAACGATTAAGTATTTTTGGAGTTTTACTGTTACAAAACAATATATATATTACGAAATATTCAGTAATAAAGACGTTAAAATGAGATTTTCTTCAATTTATCACTTTTAATCAACTTTTTTTTCAACTACTATCAAAAAATTTTTCACTACAAACCTCTACGGACCTTCCTCAGTCAATTGTAGCGTTTGTAGTAATCGTATATCTTTTTGAACGAGAAATATTCAGTAATAAAGACGTTAAAACGAGTTTTTCTTCAGTTTATCCCTTTTAATCAACTTTTTTTTCAACTACTATCAAAATTTTTTTTAACTACAAACCTCTACGGAACTTCCTCAGTCAATTGTAGCTTTTGTAGTAATCGTATATCTTTTTGAACGAGAAATATTCAGTAATAAAGACATTAAAACGAGTTTTTCTTCAATTTATCACTTGTAATCAACTTTTTTTTAAACTACTATCAAAACTTTTTTCACTACAAACCTCTACGGACCTTCCTCAGTCAATTGTAGCGTTTGTAGTAATCGTACATCTTTTTGAACGAGAAATATTCAATAAAAATGACGCTCAAACTAGTTTTTTTTTTGATAAATCACTCCTAATCAACTTTTTCAGGGTTCCGTACCTCAAAAAGAAAAAACGGAACCCTTATAGGATCACTCGTGTGTCTGTCTGTCTGTCTGTCTGTCTGTCTGTCCGTCTGTCACAGCCAATTTGCTCCGAATCTTATGGACCGATTAAGTTGAAATTTGGTACACATATGAATCTCTGTGACCCAAACACAGACGTGTAACGTAAATAAATGAGTTTTGAAAATGGGAGTCATTTTTGAGGGGTAAATAGACAATTAAAAAAAAAAGATTCGCAATCTGTATCGTATGACATATCAAATAAAAGGGCTTATCGTGAGGATCTCAAATATATTTTTTTCATAATTTTAAAATAAATTGTATTAAAGTTATTTAAGACAATAGACGGAAAATTACCATTCCCCCCCCTTATCTCCGAAACTACTGAGCCTAAAATTTTGAAAAAAATACAGAAAATAGTTCTATACCTATAGATTACAGGAAAATTAATAAGAAGTCTATGATCTTGAAACAACATGGTAAATCTCTCAATATTGTGCGTACAAACTTACATTTTCAGTTGGAATGTATGGGAGAACATGTTTTTCAACTACAATGTTAAGTTTGTTCTTGGGATAAATTCATTCCAACTACGGAACCCTTCATTGTGCGTGGTCCAACACGTACTTGGCCGGTTTTTTTTTTTCAACTACTATCAAAATTTTTTTCACTACAAACCTCTACGAACCTTCCTCAGTCAATTGTAGCGTTTGTAGTAATCGTATATCTTTTTGAACGAGAAATATTCAGTAATAAAGACGTTAAAACGAGTTTTTCTTCAATTTATCACTTTTAATCAACTTTTTTTTCAACTACTATCAAAACTTTTTTCACTACAAACCTCAACGGACCTTCCTCAGTCAATTATAGCGTTTGTAGTAATCGTTTATCTTTTTGAACGAGAAATATTCAACAAAATGACCCTCAAACGAGTTTTTCTTCAGTTTATCACTTTTAATCAACTTTTTTTTCAACTACTATCCAAAATTTTTTCACTACTAACCTCTACGAACCTTCCTCAGTCAATTGTAGCGTTTGTAGTAATCGTATATCTTTTTGAACGAGAAATTTTCAGAAATAAAGACGTTACAACGAGTTCTTCTTCAATTTATCACATTTAGTAAACTTTTTTTTCAACTACTATCAAACATTTTTTTACTACAAACCTCTACGAACCTTCCTCAGTCAATTCTAGCGTTTGTAGTAATCGTAGAAGCTTTCAGAACAGAATATAAGTCATAAGATCGTTTTGTAAAAATACTCCAAAATATTTTTTATTTTTTTTTTATTTTTTCTGTTTTACTACAAACGAAAAAAATTGCACTACAATCCACTACTAACGTTTGCCTATGAGAATCAATCGAAAAAAACGGATTTTTCGAATTTCGGGGGATGACTTTTTTTTTTATTTTTTTTTTCTTTGGTTTTACTACTGACTAAAATAGGTTCACTACTATCCACTACTAACCTAAATCTTCCGAAAAACCCTTCAACAAACTATTTTTTCCGAAGTCGGGTGCCAAGTTCACACAGCCGAATATTTGCAATTATATTTTTTTAACATAGTGTAAATAATTTGTAAAGTAATGTCTACCGTGGACATAAAAACGATAATCACGCAAACACTATCGGGTGTATTTTCATAAAACTTTCCCCATATAAAAGACAATTTAATTCCCCGAATTTTAGTATACGGTTTTTATTTGTTTGGTGTTTGATAAATCAACAATAGATGATTGTTTCATATTTTGCAATAAATTACCAGCGTTGTGTCATAGCGCATCTCTTTCTTTTCTATGCAGTCCGATAGTGACCGCGCTTTAGGTCATGTAGTCGCCTTAAATAGCCAACAAGTAGGTACCAACTTTCCCTTATCAATAACGAGCAACGCGGCAATTAATTCCCGTCAGTGACATTGGAAACTATACATAGCTATGTTGAAGGGGTTAAGAATAATTATGGGATTTTTCTCCTGTCCAGTGACCTACATTTAGATAAATTTTGCTTAATGGTGGTCATAAAGTCATTAGGGATGCGACGAGTTTTAGATTTCATATAACCAAAAAGGTACCATATCGTAAGGTACAAATGCTGCCCTCATTACCATTGTAAGTGGCGAGGCGCCCCGTGGCGCGCCGACAAAAAAATGTTGTGGGACATTCTAGGCGATGTCACGCGGGGTGCGGGACGCGTGAGTGGATTATGATGAGTGTACATTACAGGTGTTTCATAACTAACCCAACAAACTTTAAGAGGTGCTTTAGACCATCGAAATGAACAACTTTTACTATGAGACCAAATCTGAAATCACGAAAAAAAAATCTGTTGTTTAATACAAAAGTTCAATACCTACTTGACCAAAATGTATGAAACGGTGCTTTTTTCGTGATTGCAGAGTTGGTTCCATAGTGAAAGTTGTTCAGTTCGATAGTCTAAAGCACCTATTAAGGCGACTACATGACCTAAAGCGCGGTCACTATCGGACTGCATAGAAAAGAAAGAGATACGCGATGAAACAACGCTGGTAATTTATTGCAAAATATGAAACAATCATCTATTGTTGATTTATCAAACACCAAACAAATAAAAACCGTATATTAAAATTCGGGGAATTAAATTGTCTTTTATATGGTGAAAGTTTTATGAAAATACACCCGATAGTGTTTGCGTGATTATCGTTTTTATGTCCGCAGTAGACATTACTTTACAAATTAATTACACTATGTTAAAAAAATATAATCGCAAATATTCACATATCAAATTACGAAGCAAATGGTCTAGTATAACATTTATTTTTTTCAAAGAAATCAGTCTGGTCGATTAGACGTGATGTTGAATTTGAAATCATTAGAAGTCGTATATCTGCGCCTTAAAGTTTATTGGGTTGATTTTGAAACACCAGTGTATTTCGTTGTTCTTCTAAACTGCGCAACGGATTTTGTTGCAGATTTCACCATAATTTAGATAATTGAGAGGTGTATATATAGTGTATATTACTTTTATATTAAATGTAAATTTATAATAAAAAAAATATTCATGTTTTTTCAATTCGTCAAGACCGTGCAAAGCAGGGGCGAGCCGTTGATAAGATTAGAAGAAAAAAAAAACAAAGCAAATCCCACATTTGTGCCTCCAACTTTTCAAAACAACTGTCACGTGTCTACAAGTTTAAGTTTTCGAAGAGTGTTTTATTGTTAACACAACGACAACACATTCAAGTGTCAAACACGGCAAAGTTAGTAACCCTTTTTTTTTTTTTTTTTTTTAAGGATGGGAAATCATCCAATGACCCCTCCCGCTCTGGGTGGAGCGGAAGGGAGTGTCAGACTCTTACTGACTAAAACCCATCCGTGTTCCTTCCTTAGCCCTTTATGTTCCGGGGCAGCGGTAACCCTTTCGGACAATCCCGCTGCCCCGGCAGGCTTCGGCCCTAACGGGCCCCTCCATGTCTGCTGACATCTCTTTGAGGCGCGCGTGGAACACATACGCGCCGTCCGGCACGGGCCTGGTCCTGATCGGACGGCGAGCTACCCATTACTCGCCGTCCGCAGGCCCGCGCCTACGGTGGCCGGGAGTCGTCACGCGGCTCCCGACGCCCGGAGCGTCTACCGCGGCGGCTGGGACGGGCGGCCCTCTCGGCTCTCTCCCTCTCCCATCCCGCCACCTCCTTCGCTAGCATGACTGCTTCGCAGAAGGAGGTGACTGCCTCCCACTCCCTCTCGCCCCGGACCATGGCTTGGACCAGGGCCGGGCGCGAGAGGTCGCCGCCGCTGCCGATCGCCTCTACGAGGACACGGCGGTGCTCTGCCCAAGCGGGACAGACCTCCACCGTGTGCACCACCGTGTCCTCTGGGCGATCCTCGCAGTGGTGACACCCGGGCGTTTCCTCCCGCCTGATTATGTGCAGGAACCTCCCGAAACATCCGTGTCCGGTGAGGACCTGCGTCAGGCGGTAGGTGAGGGCGCCGTGACGCCTCTCTAGCCACTCCTCAAAGAGGGGCCTTACCGCCGCTATCGCGGCGTGCCCTGCGCTGGGTTGCGACAGTCGCGCTTTCCATGCCGCCATGAGATCGCGCCGGAGGTCCGTCCGCTCCGCAGCAATTTGCCGCGGAAGCGGGTTTTCCCCCCGGCGTAGTGCCTCCGCGCGCCACTCAAAGAGGCGCGCGAGGACTATCGCCTCCAGATCCCATGGCGGCAGTCCGGCAAGGAGGCTTGCCGCCTCGCGCGAGATCGTGCGGTACCCCCGTATCAGCCGTATGGCTACCACCTTTTGGGGCGCGTTCAAGTAGTGGGCGGCTCGAAGCCGCAGTGAACGCGCCCACACCGGGGCGCCATACACGGCCATGGACCGCACGACCCCCGCGTAAAGCCTCCGGCAGGAGGCGTTTGGCCCCCTCAGGTTGGGCAGGAGCCGCTTGAAAGCGGCCCCAGCCCGTTCCAGTTTGGGGGCCAAACGTCGGAAGTGCTCCACGAAGTTCCACCGGCTGTCGAGGACGAGACCCAGGTATTTCATCGTCGTCTCGACGCCGATGTGAACCCCTCCTACCGTAAGTTGGGATCCCGATGGTGGCCCGTTCCGAAGCCCATGAAATGTCATGGCTTCGGACTTGTGCAGAGCCACCTCGAGACCCAACTGCCGGATCCTCTCCACGACTATCGCAACCCCGCGTGTCATTACGTCGGCCGCCGCCTGATGCGACCTCCCCTGCGCCAGGACCAGCGTGTCGTCAGCGTAGCAAACTACGCTGACGCCATCAGGGAGGTCTGCCCGCAGCACCCAGTCGTAACCGATGTCCCACAGGAGCGGCCCCAAGACCGATCCCTGCGGGACACCGCACGACATCTCTCGCCGGTTCCATTCCCCATCGCGACCGGGGTAGATGACGGCTCTGTCCGTCAAATACGCCCCGACTACTCGACGGAGGTAGGTCGGCACTCGGTGATACCGGAGTGCCTCCCTAATGCAGCTCCAGGGCAGGGTGTTAAACGCGTTAGCGATGTCTAAAGACACCGCCACGACCACCCCACCCCGAGACACCGCGTCCCCCGTCGTGAGGGCTCTCACGCGCATGATGGCGTCCACCGTAGAGCGCCCCTTGCGGAAGCCAAACTGGCTATCCGCAAGATCCGGCCCCGTCCTCACCAGGTGCCCGACGAGGCGGCCCGCAATCACTCTTTCAAAGAGCTTGCCCACCTCGTCGAGCAGCACGATGGGCCGGAATGCGGACGGAGAGTCCGCAGGGCGCCCTGGCTTCCGAATGAGGACCAGCTTCCCCGTCTTCCAACGGAGTGGAAACTGGCCCCTCTCCATACATGCGCTTAAGAGCGCCTCCAGTCGGGGTCCGAGAGCCGTCGAGGCCAGGGCCCAGGCTTTACCCGGCAAGCCGTCGGGCCCTGGGGCGGTATTTTTGGCCTTCAGCCTGCCTACCGCCACTCTCAGATCTACCCCGGTCACTTCAGGGATGTCGTCGTCGTCCGCGTGGTCCGCTTCGGACACCGCAATTGGCGGAGCCATGGGCGGGGGAGTATGCTCCGCCCGTGAAGGGAACAGAGCGCTCACCACCTCCTCCACCAGCTGGGGGCGGAGACTCTGCGTCAGCGGGGGGGCCCAGGTGCGGAGTTTATTCCGCACCATTTTATAAGGGCGCCCCCACGGATCTCTGTTCAGAGTCTCCACCATCTCCTCGCGGGCCAAATTCTTGGCCCGCTGAACAGCCTCTTGGAGGGCGGTCTTCGCCGCTCTGTACCCCTCGTACAGCTCCGCCTCCGTGGCTTCCGCATCCGGAGGGCGAATGCGGAGCCTGCGGTGCCTGGTGTACCGGTGTCGCGTGTCAACGCACGCCTTGCGTAGCGCCTCTACCTCCTGCGACCACCAGTACACCTGACGTCGGGCGCATCCTGGCCGGACTCGGGGCATTGCCACGTCACAGATCTCGGACATGGCCTCCCGGAACCACTCAGCCTCGTTGTCAATATCGGCAGGCCTGTCTGGTGATGACACCCAGGCCTGCACGATTGAGGCTTCCAGGAGAAGCTCCCGGTCCAGCTGCTTCAGCGCCCACCGCGGACCACTCGGGGCCTGTTGGACCGGCGCGCTGGAGGTCTGGGCGGAGACGTCGAACCGGATATACCGGTGGTCGGAATAGGTCTCCACCTCCTCCATGACGCGCCAGTCAATGACCTGCTGTGACAGAGCGGGGCTGGCGAACGAAATGTCCACCACGGACTCCCCCCGCATCCGCACACAAGTAGGAACAGAACCCCGATTTAGGACGACCAGGCCTGTTTCCAGAGCCCAGTCCTCCACCATCCTTCCCCGCATGTCCGTGTAACGGGAACCCCAGGCCAAATTTTTGGCGTTGAAGTCCCCGAGCACTAACACGGGGAAGGACTGGTTTCGGACGACGACAGTCAACTCTGTTAGAGAGTTGTGGAACTCGGCGAGAGTTCGGCTCGGAGAGAAGTACACTCCCACTACTACTATCTCTCCGAACCGTGCTGCTACGCACCCCTGTCCCTTCGTGACACCTTCGAGGGACGGGGTACCGGCGGCGGCCGACGAAATTATGGCCACTGAGCCGCTCAGGTCCTCCACCCAGTCATCCCTGGGCGGGACAAAGTACGGCTCAGCGACCACGGCGATGTTGATCGACCACTGCGCCACGCTCTGGAGCAACAGGTCCTGAGCGCAGGCGCAGTGGTTGATGTTCGCCTGGAGGAGACGTAATGGAGCCGTTACTCCTCCATTACAATCCCCTCCCGGGCCTCTTGAGAGGCAGCGGCGCCAGTGGCAGCGGCGACGGTGGCGGCGGCGACGGTGGCGGCGGCGACGGTGGCGGCGGCGGAGGGCCTGCCCTTCTTTCTGGTTCCGGCGGGTGGAGCGCAGGACTTGCTCCCAGCCCGGTGATCAGCCGGCTTGCCAGCAGCCGCACATGCAACACAGTGCAGCGCGGCACTGCACGAGCCGGCCTTATGACCGGGCTGTCCGCAGCGAAAACACAGGGTGCTGCGGTCCTCCGAGGTGCACTGGACGCCAACGTGGTGCCCCACGTGGCATCGGAAGCACCTCAGAGGTCTGGGCTCCAGCAGTTTTACCTGCGCTGACACCCAGCCCACCAGAAGTCTTCGGCCCTCCACAATGGTTTTGGCCGCCGTCACGGGGCAGCTTACCGTTACGGTTCGCATACCCGAAACGTCAGGACGTAAGGTGCCCGCCTTAACCTGGTCGGCCAGACACCCTCCCGTCCTGACGACGGCGGCTACCACCTCCCCTTCCGTGACGGAGTCGTCCAGGCCCATAATGCGCATATCTGCACACTTCATGGGCCTGGAGACACGCACCTCCTCCGCATTAAGGGACGCCCTTAGCTTTTCAGCTAGAGCGTCTGCGGAGGGGCCACTCGTCGAGCCGGGGATCTCCAGCATACGGGCGCCAGTGGCGGTCACCCTATGCCGGAGGCCCCCGGTGATCCCCAGCGCTTGGAGGTCGACCGTCCCTCTCGCTTTTGTGAGCACGTCGCAGTACGTCACACCCCTCTTGACCGCGTCCGGCTGCAGTGTAATTACCACAGCCGCGGTCTTTGGGGCACGAAGCATAGCTGCGACGGCTCGCTCCTTGCGGCGCCGCCTTTGTGCCTTTTTCCTGGCCGCCTTGGCCGCCTTTCTTTTCTCCCCGACCACCTGCCACTCGGCGTCGGTCGTGGGAGAAGTGGGAGGTTTTTGGAGGCGGGGCGCAGGATCAGGGCCCTCCACCTTCCTTGCCGTACGGCCCTTTTTGCCGGCAGGCTTTGGCTCCGCTGGGGCTCCGCCAGCCGGAGCCGGTTTTGCCGCCTTCGCCGGGGCTCGGCTAGCCGCCGCCGCCGCCGGTTTTGTCGCCGCCGGGGCTCCGCCGACCGACGCCACCTTGGCCGGCGCCTGAGCCCGACCAGACGGCCCGGGTTTAGGGGCGGCTGCTGCCGCAGCGGCCGCATACGAGGCCGCCTTTGGTCCCGGGGCCGTCCTGGCCGCAAGGGGAGGGCGCAAGACGATACCCTCCAGGACGGAAAACCGCGCCTGGAAGGACGCCAACTCCTGTCGAACCAGGTCCAGGACCTGGTTCTCCACCGGGGCGGACCGGCACGGCTCCCTTGCCTGCGCGCTGCCGGCGCCCTTCAGGCCGGCTAGGTCCGCCCGGAGCCTCCCGTTCTCCTCCCGGAGAAGCTCCATGGCGGCCGTCAGGCGGGCGACCTCCGCCCTCACCTCGGCCACTTCTCCGGCCGGATGACCGACGTAGCTCGCCGCCTCCGCTGCCGCCATTATGGAGGCCGTGGCTGCAGATATGGCCTTGTCCTTAGAGGTTTGCAGCCTCTTCAAGGCCACACTCTTAATTGCGGCAGCCACAACCTCCGCAAACCTCGCCTTCCTCTGCTCGGAGCCACCAGCGGTGTCCGACTCACCGTCCGACGACTCCGAGAGGGCCGCCCTGCGACCTGACTCTTCCGAGCGATGCCCCTCCGTGTCGCTCCCACCAGAGGGACCCGGAGTGCTGGGCCGCTTAAACCTGGCCCCACTGTCGTGCTGCTGCACCGCACGACCTCGGCCCCTCCTCGCCGTCGGCACTTTGGCAGCCGACTCCTTCTCCTCGCTCGCGGATCGACCTATCGACCCCGCTTCGTCCGAGTCTTCCTCGCGCGGACGTTTTCTCCAGAATTTGGAGCGTCCGCGCGAGTCCTGGTCGGACATAGTTTGGTCCTCTAAAGGACAGGAGCCTCCTCGGCTCTTGTTGCCATTGGCAATCGGAACACATTCGTTGCCCCCCCCAGAATACGAATGGGGGCTTGACGTTCCCGAAGGGAACGTGCCGGATTCTCCAGCTGCTGAGCAGCTGGTACCGACCTGGGGTAGTTTTTTCCCGTCTGTGTTGTCCATATTTTGTTTCTTTTTTGAAGGGTGAGGTCCCTTTTGTTGCGCTAACGGCCGGATTCCCTCCGGCCATTCATCCCCTCGGCACGCTAGACCTTGGGATTGGGGTAATTTTTTATAGAGGTTGTCTACCTCGCGGCCCGAGCCTCAGTGGCCCGGACCCCCGGTCTTGAATTCAAGATTACGGGGTGGCCGACGGCTGGGCAAAACCAACCGCCGCCCCGGCGTCCCCACGCTGCCGCCGGATGCCGGACAGACGCAGCGCGGGCATGGGACACCCTCCACCACCCACTCTGTAGTGGGTCTAGCGGCGTGAACCGCCTCGTGACGGTCTACGCCCACTCACCTTCCTCTGTAAGCAGAGGAGGAGTGGACGCATGACCGTCCGTCCGTAGCCCGGTTCCCTTCACCGACCATCAAGGATGATCGATGATTGGAACCGTGACCTTTCCCCGCCTGTTGAAGATTAGCCGCCCGCCCCACTTGTCCACCCAAACCTGGTGGGCAATTGGGGCCGACGTTGCCCAGGATGCGCCACGAGGAGGCTCTTCAACGTGCACCCCAAGTTAGTAACCCTTGCAAATCGATGGATCTGGCCCTGGTGTTTCGTTATGTAATAGATGTATTTACATACCTACGTTTTATTCAGTCTAGCTATGTTGGAGAGTCGACGGCGGCACGGCTAAAGCAAATCCCTATAACTTATGGTAGCAGCCATATTGCAAATACAGGGTGCGGTGGTACTTTGTTCTTGTCGACTGTGTTAGCTCCTTGGCTCTTGCAGTAGCCTTTAAAACGACATTTTAACAACAGCATGTAAAACTCACTTTGATAGTGAGGGAGATCAGAGTTTACCCTGATAAAAAATATATGAAACAGTGAATAAAGATGAATAAACTCCTGCTAGTCAGAAGGCCAATATTCTCGTAATTTCAAACGTTTAAAATCTAGTCGCAGTCTCATCTCGGCGACAAACAAATGTCAAAAACTTGTCAAAAGGTAGGGAAATTGGAGATTGCCTCTCAGTTATTTGTAGATATTTGTAGGTACCTACAAGTTTCTCTTTAATTCTATACTAATAGAAGTTTTACATTTCTAGCCTGAAATGTGGGAGTTAAACTCATGTTTTATCGTCTAAGTAATTTTTTTTAACTGATAGGTACCTACTTTTCAATTTCCATTACTTTTGAAATAATAAAAATAGCCTTTGTATAAACGCGCCTGTGTATGTGTCCCACGTGTAAGAATGTTGTTTTCGCCGATAAAACCCACTCGCGACCATTACAAAGTTAGAAAAATTAATTAATTCGAATCCATTACAAATGCTGAAAAACGCGAACCAGTGTAATTAAGGTTACGTATTATAGGTACCTTTTATTGTGTTGCAGGATAATGGTCCTTCTTTCCTCTTATGGTCAGTTAACGCTCAACACCTATTCATATTTTAAGGGCTAAAACGTGAAGATCGAAATTCGGGCAATTATTTTCATTTTTATATTTTTTTCGGACTGGTCTGGGTGTTTTAAAAAAGTAGATTAAAATTTATTTAGTTTTTGTAAGCGAGTTTCTCATACAAAATAATGGAAATTAAGTGGAAATAACTAAACGGGTTTTGCGTTTTTAAAACTTTGCCTCATTAGTATTTTAATATGAGGATAATGTGAAAATAATTTTGCATCTGTGTTTTTGTATTCAAAAGTTTAACATGCCTGGCCTTTTCTCAACTATGTTGGGATCGTCTTTTAGTCTAACCAGATGCAGCTGATCACCAGTATTTTACATAAAGCAACTGCCTATCTGACCTCCACAACCCAGTGACTGGGTAATACGATACACCTTGTAAGACTGGTTGTTAGACTTTTGGGCTTTTGACCAACCGTAAAGACTTTTAAAGATCCAAGAATGACAGCCGGGACCAACGGCTTAACGTGCTTTTCGAGGCTCGGAGGGGTCTTGGTATTTAAAGACCATTCACCCATCCAGGGACCAACCGAGGCAAGCGTACCTTAATCTGATCGATCGAACCGTGCGGCTGTTATTACTTAGCCACAAGTCCCTCTTTATAGTCAGAAGTATAATTGCGAACTGGATCAATTGCGAACTGGATCAATTGCGAACTGGATCAATTGCGAACTGGACCAATTGCGAACTGGATCAATTGAGAATTGAACAGTTGGACATTTAGCGAATTGGACATAATGCGCCCAAGGGTAATAATATAATAAATAAAGAAGACGAAATGCACATGGGCAATAAAAAGTAGCAACTTGTTTTTCGCTTAGTACAGGCTCCTTTTATTATTTATTCATTTTATTTATTTATTAACAAACCTTTCAGATTCTAAGCCAAAGTGCAAACAAGTACTCAAACCTCAGTAAATACTTGACACGCCGCCCTGTAAATTAGGAATCAAAGACGAAACCTGTTGTGAAGTACTTATATTTATATATTATATTATATATGGAGGGCCGAAGACTCCTGGTGGGCTGGGTTTCAGCGCAGGTCAAACTGCTGGAACCAAGGCCTCTGAGGTGCTTCCGATGCCTCGTGAGGCACCACGTTGGCATCCAGTGCACCTCGGAGGACCGCAGCGCTCTGTGCTTCCGCTGCGGCCAGCCCGGACACAAGGCCGGCTCGTGCACTGCCGCGCCGCACTGCGTTGCATGTGCGGCTGCTGGCAAGCCGGCCGAACACCGGGCGGGGAGCAAGTCCTGCGCTCCGCCCGCCGGAACCAGGAGGAAAGGCAGGCCCTCCGCCACCGCCACCGTCACCGTCGCCGCCGCTTCTGCCGCCGCCGCCGCTTCTGCCGCCGCATCCGGTGCCGCTGCCGTCAGCGCCGTAGAGAGGCCCTCACAAGGGGCCCGGGAGGGGGCTGAAATGGAGGAGTGACGACTCCATTACGCCTCCTCCAGGCGAATATCAACCACTGCGCCTGTGCTCAGGACTTGTTGCTCCAGAGCATGGCGCAGTGGTCGATTAACATCGCCGTGGTCGCTGAGCCGTACTTTGTCCCGCCCAGGGATGACTGGGTGGAGGACCTGAGCGGCTCAGTGGCCATATTATTGTCGGCTGCCGCCGGTACCCCGTCCCTTGAAGGCGTCACGAAGGGACAGGGGTGCGTAGCAGCACGGTTCGGAGAGATAGTGGTAGTGGGAGTTTACTTCTCTCCGAGCCGAACTCTCGCCGAGTTCCACAACTCTTTAACAGAGTTGACTGTCGTCGTCGGAAACCAGTCCTTCCCCGTGTTAGTGCTCGGGGACTTCAACGCCAAAAATTTGGCCTGGGGTTCCCGTTGCACGGACATGCGGGGAAGGATGGTGGAGGACTGGGCTCTGGAAACAGGCCTGGTCGTCCTAAATCGGGGTTCTGTTCCCACGTGTGTGCGGATGCGGGGCGAGTCGGTGGTGGACATTTCGTTCGCTAGCCCCGCTCTGTCACAGCGAGTAATTGACTGGCACGTCATGGAGGAGGTGGAGACCTATTCCGATCATCGGTATATCCGGATCGACGTCTCCGCCCAGACCTCTAGCGCGCCGGTCCAACAGACCCCGAGTGGTCCGCGGTGGGCGCTGAAGCAGCTGGACCGGGAGCTCCTCCTGGAAGCCTCAATCGTGCAGGCCTGGGTGTCATCACCAGACAGGCCTGCCGACATTAACGACGAGGAGGAGTGGTTCCGGGAGGCCATGTCCGAGATTTGTGACGTGGCAATGCCCCGAGTTCGGCCAGGATGCGCCCGACGTCAGGTGTACTGGTGGTCGCAGGAGGTAGAGATGTTACGCAAGGCGTGCGTTGATGCGCGACACCTGTACACCAGGCACCGCAGGCTCCGCATCCGCCCTCCGGATGCGGAAGCCACGGAGGCGGAGCTGTACGAGGGGTACAGAGCGGCGAAGACCGCCCTCCAAGAGGCTGTCCAGCGGGCCAAAGATGTGGCCCGCGAGGAGATGGTGGAGACTCTGAACAGAGATCCGTGGGGGCGCCCTTACAAAATGGTGCGGAATAAACTCCGCACCTGGGCCCCCCTCGCTGACGCAGAGTCTCCGCCCCCAGCTGGTGGAGGAGGTGGTGAGCGCTCTGTTCCCTTCACGGGGGGAGCATACTCCCCCGCCTATGGCTCCGCCAATTGCGGTGCCCGAAGCGGACCACGCGGACGACGACGACGACATCCCTGAAGTGACCGGGGTAGATCTGAGAGTGGCGGTATGTAGGCTGAAGGCCAAAAATACCGCCCCAGGGCCCGACGGCTTGCCGGGTAAAGCCTGGGCCCTGGCTTCGACGGCTCTCGGACCCCGACTGGAGGCGCTCTTAAGCGCATGTATGGAGAGGGGCCAGTTTCCACTCCATTGGAAGACGGGGAAGCTGGTCCTCATTCGGAAGCCAGGGCGCCCTGCGGACTCTCCGTCCGCATTCCGGCCCATCGTGCTGCTCGACGAGGTCGGCAAGCTCTTTGAAAGAGTGATTGCGGGCCGCCTCGTCGGGCACCTGGTGAGGACGGGGCCGGATCTTGCGGATAGCCAGTTTGGCTTCCGCAAGGGGCGCTCGACGGTGGACGCCATCATGCGCGTGAGAGCCCTCACGACGGGGGACGCGGTGTCCCGGGGTGGGGTGGTCGTGGCGGTGTCACTCGACATCGCCAACGCGTTTAACACCCTGCCCTGGAGCTGCATTGGGGAGGCACTCCGGTATCACCGGGTGCCGACCTACCTCCGTCGAATAGTCGGGGCGTATTTGACGGACAGAGCCGTCATCTACCCCGGTCGCGATGGGGAATGGAACCGGCGAGAGATGTCGTGCGGTGTCCCACAGGGATCGGTCTTGGGGCCGCTCCTGTGGGACATCGGTTACGACTGGGTGCTGCGGGCAGACCTCCCTGATGGCGTCAGCGTAGTTTGCTACGCTGACGACACGCTGGTCCTGGCGCAGGGGAGGTCGCATCAGGCGGCGGCCGACGCAATGACACGCGGGGTTGCGATAGTCGTGGAGAGGATCCGGCAGTTGGGTCTCGAGGTGGCTCTGCACAAATCCGAGGCCATGTCTTTTCATGGGCTTCGGAACGGGCCACCATCGGGATCCCAACTGACGGTAGGAGGGGTTCGCATCGGCGTCGAGACGACGATGAAATACCTGGGTCTCGTCCTCGACAGCCGGTGGAACTTCGTCGAGCATTTCCGACGTTTGGCCCCCAAACTGGAACGGGCTGGGGCCGCTTTCAAGCGGCTTCTGCCAAACCTGAGGGGGCCAAACGCCTCCTGCCGGAGGCTTTACGCGGGGGTCGTGCGGTCCATGGCCGTATATGGCGCCCCGGTGTGGGCGCGTTCACTGCGGCTTCGAGCCGCCCACTACCTGAACGCGCCCCAAAAGGTGGTCGCCATACGGCTGATACGGGGGTACCACACGATCTCGCGCGAGGCGGCAAGCCTCCTTGCCGGACTGCCGCCATGGGATCTGGAGGCGATGGTCCTCGCGCGCCTGTATGAGTGGCGCGCGGAGGCACTACGCCGGGGGGAAAACCCGCTTCCGCGGCAAATTGCTGCGGAGCGGACGGACCTCCGGCGCGATCTCATGGCGGCATGGAAAGCGCGACTGTCGCAACCCAGCGCAGGGCACGCCGCGATAGCGGCGGTAAGGCCCCTCTTTGAGGAGTGGCTAGAGAGGCGTCACGGCGCCCTCACCTACCGCCTGACGCAGGTCCTCACCGGACACGGATGTTTCGGGAGGTTCCTGCACATCATCAGGCGGGAGGAAACGCCCGGGTGTCACCACTGCGAGGATCGCCCTGAGGACACGGTGGAGCATACGGTGGAGGTCTGCCCGGCTTGGGCAGAGCACCGCCGTGTCCTCGTAGAGGCGATCGGCAGCGGCGGCGACCTCTCGCGCCCGGCCCTGGTCCAAGCCATGGTCCGGGGTGAGAGGGAGTGGGAGGCAGTCACCTCCTTCTGCGAAGCAGTCATGCTAGCGAAGGAGGTGGCGGGATGGGCGAGGGAGAGAGCTGAGAGAGCCGCCCGTCCCAGCCGCCGCGGTAGACGCTCCGGGCGTCGGGAGCCGCGTGACGACTCCCGGCCACCGTAGGCGCGGGCCTGCGGACGGCGAGTAATGGGTAGCTCGCCGTCCGATCAGGACCAGGCCCGTGCCGGACGGCGCGTATGTGTTCCACGCGCGCCTCAAAGAGATGTCAGCATCGAAGGAGGCGCCCGTCAGGGCCGAAGCCTGCCGGGGCAGCGGGATTGTCCGAAAGGGTTACCGCTGCCCCGGAACATAAAGGGCTAAGGAAGGAACACGGATGGGTTTTAGTCAGTAAGAGTCTGACACTCCCTTCCGCTCCACCCAGAGCGGGAGGGGTCATTTGATGATTTCCCATCCTAAAAAAAAAAAAAAAAAAAGTACTTATATTTTTACTTGGCTTTTTTAAGTAAATAAAAATCTCTTTTCATTTGAAAGAAGCTTAATGATAGACAAGTGCTTAGAATGTATGTAATGTATCTTTTGTAGATATAATCTATCTATAGGTACTAATAAAAATAATAAAGTGGAATGTGAGCTCGGCTGTCATTGTGCTGATTGTAGTATCAGCCATTGGCCTGATGATCGCAAGCTCGATCAACATCGAGGCTCCCGGCTATCGTTAGGCGGTTGGATCAAGGGCCTGGTTCAGAAGGCAGTACTCCTCGATACGGCTCACATTGTGAGGAGGTTCCTGTCTCTGGAGCCCTAACCACCGGTAGTCGTTTGAACCTGCTCCCGACACCTGCAGACCACTATTTTTTATACTTTTAAATGTTTTATATATTTCTATTTTAAGAAATATTTAAAAATGTATAAGATAAGGAACTAAATAATTAAACGAAATAATATGAGTTTATTTGTTTTTTTTACCAGTCGGATTTAAAAAAAAAAATTGCTTTTGTTAGCCCGATTTTTGAGGAAGGCTACTAAGGGCCCTAGCCGCATTAGCCGAGCAAAAATAAAAAAACCCAGACAGAACGCTCAGCGAAAACTAAGTGATCGCTATCACTTCGTTTTCGCTAGAGCAGGCGATACGATGCGACGGGGTGGGTCGCGGGTGATACCTAATGAAAATTATTAAATTAAGTTTAAATGAACTTTATTTCAGTAGCTCTAGGTACCGATGTACCCAAAAATTAATAATAAAACTTTCTACCTTGTTTAATTAGCTCGTAAATTTTCAGTTACCTGCAAAGGAGAATGACATTATGAGCTATGTTCAAAAGGAATTCTGTATGAAGCGCCAGACCCAAGTAGGAACTTATTACGTATGCCGAGTGAAAGAGCTCACAGACGAAACCTCCCAGTTTTCAAAATTGTTTAAAGTTTCGGGGAAAATGAGTTAAGAGTTAAGTAATGAGGAAATAGAGACAGCAGGAGCTTATAATAAAAAATTCCACATGATTTACGTAAAGTATATTCTACTACGCCGTGGTCTACCTCGATGGCGATGTCCATATGATATAAATAAATACAAAAACAAAGGACATTTAGGCGTCGAAGTACTCGTCCGCATCGCTGTCATCCGGAAAAGTGCCCAGAAGACTGGCAGCATTGCCACGTTGAATGGCAATGCTAATTCTTTGGCCAAAGAACGACCCAGTCACGTGAAGTATCGACCAGCTGGCGAGAAATTTCCTTAAAAAGGCGACGCGCACTCTGGCCCCATGACCCAAGTGTTTCGACCCCAAACGGCTCAAAGCTGTAGTTGCCTATAAGGTTACAGTATTTGCGCCGCTTGAGACACACACAGAACATGAGATAGCGCAAGGATATTGACACAAAAATAAAAACAACGTCAAATAAAATCTAATGAGATAAAACGGTTAATGAAATAGGTTTTCTGAAACTAGAGAAAATTCAGTATACCCACAGTCAGCAATATACATGGTGGCAGGCACGTCGACGCTAAACATGTTACCACGTATTCAGTATATGATTCTGAACCTGAAATTTCTTAAAAAAAATAGAATTTATGTGCTTATGACCACATGAGTGAAAAGTTATAAATCCGAGTATACTTATTTATTTATTTATTAACTAAGGCACCGAGTCCCAATATACAAATTACTTTTTTTTTTGTTTAGCCTTAACTGTACCACTGCTGGTCAAAGGCCACCCCCAAGTCCTTTCAGGAACTCTTTTCCCGCGACCAGCCTTGCAATACGCGTCCAAATTACAAATACATAGAATACAATATACGCGAATACGCGATTCAGCGTTATCGACAGACTGGAGCTGAATATACCCGATTCGTGGTCACCTAGCCGAGCGTGGCGGTTGACCTTCGTTCTCTGTTCAAGATTATAATTATAAAGCTCGGGATTCACAGTTTCATTAAAATTCGTCTTCCCCTTTTCCTACTACACCGGTTAGTTGCGTTTCTAAACTTCTCCTTTTCAACGTGGAGTCCTCCTTTGACGAAGTTTTTCAATTAAAAGCAATCGGAGTAAGAGATCAAAATGCCCGCGTTTGGGTAAACTGATTTCACGTTGAAAATGGCTACTTGATTTTCAAAGTTAGTTTTAATCTGTTTTTAGTTGGCTAGTCTTTTCATAGGATAGTTTTAATTTTCTGTGGGTTTTATTTTATATGGTTTGAGTTTACAAATTAGAAAACCAAAGAAACGATGGATGGACTGTGTGAATGATGATATGGTTAGAAAGGGGTACCGAGATGACGACTAATAGAGAAATTTATGAGAGCAGTGGTGGCCCAGTGGTATCGGCCGCGACTTACGAGTTGTAGTTCATAGGTTCGAACCCAGACAGGCGCTTATCTTGTGTAAATTATTTCATCACCACTGCTCTCAAAACGGTGAAGGAAAACATCGTTAGGAAACCGGCAAATCCTAGAACCAAAAATTCAAAGACATATGACATCTACCAACCCGCACTGGTTCCGCGTTGTGGATTAAGCCCACTCCCTCTCGAAGAGAGGCGGCCTGTGTCCCAGCAGTGGGAACATTATAGGCTGAATATGACTATGACTATGAGAGACTCTAAATAAATTGTGATAAGGGCAGGAGAGCGATGATAAGCGTTTATGCGACATTTGAGAAAGCCTAGTTAGTTTTCTCTCGATTTAACAAATCTTTCGAAGTTGAATGCAGTGTTTTTTTTTTGTTCTATGAGTTCACACTGTACAGAGCCAGTACTTTCATTTCCCTGTTAAATCACAAAATGCACTTACTGTTATAAACGCATTAACATTCTACATAGCTACATTTGAATTTGCTTGAGTTAACACATAATTACTTCTGCGTTTGAAACTCAACATAACCCCAAATATGTTTGCGTGTATGAATAAATTGATATTCCCACTAATTAATCTTCGAAAATAGGTGACTCCCTTAAAACCGCGAAGGGAACATCTAGAATGTAATTAAACTGTGACCCTGTTTGATTAAAATGTTAAGATTTCACTTACAAGGCATTGGGTACAATTTAAGTGAATTGATCAATCTAATGAGAATTTAACGCGATTTGAGTGTTTCAGACTGGGAGATGGCGGCGAAAACGTTATTTATTGAAATGGGTACCCTCTAAATTGGAATTCTAATACGTTTTTAATTTGTCTTTTATTTTCTTGGCGTTTTTTTTTTCTGTCTGAAGATCTCCGTAGGTCTCTATTTAAATGAATTTCGTGGTAACGGTACAGATGGTAGCTGAAAACAATTTTGATCCACTCCTGCTAATTTTACAAAACAATCTAAAAGCGAGGTTGTTTGTTTGTTACGACGTCTTCACAGCTAAACTACCGAACTATTTTTAATGATATTTAGGAGAAAGATCGATTAGTACATAAAGTTAACATAATATATTAAATTTAGTTCCATAATATATCTGAAACAAGAATGAGTATATCTAATGTCTACCTGTATACTAGCTTCTGCCTGCGACTTCGGCGTGAAATTTCTTATTCCTCCAACCCATCCCCGTTGCATCGCATCGCCTGCCCGCACTATTACTTAATTCGTTTTGACATTGGAAACGTCTTTTCGTTCGCTCCAGTGAAGGCTCCGATTTCACGAAAAAGTGCGATCGCCTTATATCTCGGAGAGTTGTGAATAAATTATATTCACAAAAGGCTCAAAAGACACGTATTCACGAGTGCTTTAAGATGCTAAAAGAATTAT
The DNA here is from genome assembly GCA_963669345.1 of Gortyna flavago. NCBI lineage: Eukaryota > Metazoa > Arthropoda > Insecta > Lepidoptera > Noctuidae > Gortyna > Gortyna flavago. The sequence continues at coordinate 6,465,782 of OY770144.1, forward strand.
TCGAGAAAGTCAAAAAGGAAAACAGGTTTGGCCGAAATAGTGAAAAAATAATCAAATATTTCCGAATTTTTGATTTTGGCGCTCGATATTTTGGAAACGAAGAATGATATCAAAAATTTGAGAAAAATTCCTCTGGACAATTTAGTTTTTGAAAAAAGTAAAAAAGTCAGAACGACATTTTGACGTTTTTATTTTGTAACCTTTTCCTTATCCCGAATTTCTCGTCGCTCAGTGACAATATTTTTCCGAATTCCGTAGATTCATTTCCAATGTGCTCGATAGTCGTGTGAGGCATGAAATCTGTGATTTTTTGCTTTGCATTCTTTTTAATGGTAGCTCGGCTCCTAAGGGTCCTAGCGTGTAATATTTTTTCAAATCCGACTGGTAGTTCTAGAGATAAGCGCGTTCAAACAAACGAACACTTCTATATAGATTATTAAAAGATATATCGGTCGAAAAATTAAATTTATTCAAACAAGAGGGGCCTTAAACAAAGCTCCTAGATTCAATATCCAGATTAATTACAAAACTAGTGTTATAACGATCAGTAGGTATGTATGTAACATGTATTGATACTGTAGACACTGCGTACCTTATTCATTGTCTATGGTAATAGTAGGGTTCTATTGTCTAATAATATAACGTGTTACGAAGTTCCGTCTATGAATAGATTCCTGGATAACAATAGGATACCTCATCACTTGTAGGTGTTGGAGGAGACATGGGATTATGTTAAGAACATTGGCAGTATTCACTGTTCATTAATGCGAAATTATTGGCAGTATTTAACGTTCAATATTGCAAAATTATTGGGATTCTACGTAAATTCGTTGTGATAGGATTTTAGCAATATTTAGGTTATTGTGATATTCTGAATATTCATAGATTTTATAATAGTGTTGTCCTTTCATCGCCAGACACAAACCTGTCTCATAATTGGCTCATTAATTTTCACAGTAAGCTATTATTCTTATTGTTGCTGCATCATCCAACTGCTGGGCAAAGGCAAAATTATTGGGATTCTACGTAAATTCGTTGTGATAGGATTTTAGCAATATTTAGGTTATTGGGATATTCTGAATATTCATAGATTTTATAATAGTGTTGTCCTTTCATCGCCAGACACAAACCTGTCTCATAATTGGCTCATTAATTTTCACATTAAGCTATTATTCTTATTGTTGCTGCATCATCCAACTGCTGGGCAAAGGCGACTCCACATGACTTCCAGCTCTTAAAACTTTTCTTATTAGTTGTAATTAAATACTTTATTTTTCTGTTGTTGTGTTCTTATCTACAGCTTTCTGCCTATTCGTCTTAAAATCTCAAAAGTCTTAAAATCAAAGAGAGAGACCATGCAAAAAAGAAGCTGGTATCCTTTTAAAACCATAAATTTTTCATCTCTTTTATTTTGCGAAAAAACCTTCCTGCTACAGTTTTCCTGTTAGTTCTGGATTAACAGAGACCATGCACAGTAAAGTTGTTGTCACTTCCACATACCCTTTTTATTTTACCAACTAACAATGCGAAACAAATTCGAAAAGTTTCAAAACTGCGAACTGAACTCGGAGTCATTTGGGAACCGATAACAGAGCAGGTGCATGAAGTTAAGTCTGTTAACAAAAGTTACACTTGTTTAGCAAAAGTTATCGCTAATAATGCTAGTGTACTAAATACAATGAGATCAAGAGTTTCTGAACATGTGTTTGCGTAGAAGTTGGGGGAATTAACTGGTTTACTGTTTTGAGTCTAGGATTTTAGAGGAGTTATTCCAGCCCTTTGTTTGACGAAATACCTAAAAATTTATACACATGCTGCCATATTGTAATTAAGACAAAATAACATCTCGTCGATATCACGCACTAAATGTTGAGCACCACCACGAGCGATTATATGATAATTATTTAATCTAAACTAAGATAAAATATTTGCCTTTCTGTATGTTTCTTTGTTACGCTTTCACGCTAAAACGTCTGAACGTATTTGGATGAAATTTGGCACATGGGTATGCCATGACTTGGTTCAGGACATAAGGACTTTTTATCCCGGTATACCCATGAAATCGATATTTATGCTGGTAAAACCGCGGGGTGCAGCTAATAGGTATGTATAAGGGCTTTTAATTGTCCTTTGTTGGGCGAAATAACTACTAGATTTGACATTGTAAGTCTTATAAAACGTATTTTCTTCAAGTTTTTGTCCATCTAATAACTATCACAATACCTTACTTTGCCACTTATATCTCTACATTTCCATAGTTCACTCAACCTTGATTGCACTTCTTGTTTTATTCCAATGTAGCTGCACTCCGCGGTTTCACCCACGTTAGTTTCGATCCCGTGGGAATATCGGGATAAAAAGTATCCTATGTGGTAATCTAGGGTGTCAGCTACCTCCATACAAATTTTATCAAAATTGGTCCAGCCGTTTCACCGTGAAGAAGTAACAAACATATTATAAACACACACACACACTCACAAACTTTCGCCTTTATAATATTAGTGTGATATATTGGTAGGAAGTAGGATATCTACTCAATGAGCTGCGCTTCAACAATTGTCATAGACTATGTCCATGTTAGGGGGCGCTGGCAAATGGTGGACATTGATAGGTACATCGAAGGGTGCGACCCTAACTTCGTGGTGTTGCATAGTTTCGCAACTTTTACTAGCGATACATACATGCAGGGTTAGGGTCGGCTTCCAGTCTGAACAAAGTGTAGGTGCGTAAAACGTTGGAATTTTCACGAAAACCTTTTCAAATGTAGACTACTTTCAGTATTGAAACAGTTACACTGTCAGTTTTTCTAGACACACAATTGTCTAGTTGTATGGGTAGTACAATATTGCTAATTATAAATAGTTTACGATGCACGGTGTGTTGTAGTCGACTGTTCATGCGACTACTCAATCCTTTTTTTAAACATGCATTAATTCGAACTACCTACTCTAATAATTCCCAATTTGCGCGCCTTTAAATATTATTGATCAGTTTAATATAATGATTGCGCCTCTTTTTGTGGACCTCAAATATTTTTCCGATCCTAAAAATACTAATACTAAATATTACCGGCTACTGTCGCGGTACCACTTGCTTTGCTTGCTCGGTTCTCGCGCGGTTAGGCACAGTTCTATCCTAAGATAACTCATTTGTTCAAGGGTAGTTTATGCGGCCAATTCGTCTTGCGCATGGTTGGTCACAGTTTCGACTTTAACCTAGATTAGTTACTGCGACCAACTGTGAGAAAAGGCTAGAAAGTTAAACAGAGGCTCAATTATCAAAAATAATATGCAGCAGAAGCGCAAAAAAATTGTAGAGGTTCATTAATTTAAAGAATTGTCCATGATTAGAAGCGCTATAAGTTTTTAGAGGATCAGTTAAGTATCAGTTAAGTATTTCCCCTCTTTTAAACCTACATAACATCGACGTACGCATAAAAATCTGCCAACCACCGCAACGTCGACAATCTAAAATCGACATCACAATCTCCCCGTCTTTTGCCGGTGACGTTTCATAAAATTGGATCGGCGTTTTTCCATTCCATGTAGGCTGTGGACACACCAGCTATGCTCCGCTGATGTATCGTTTTTCGCATAATTTTATATTCGCATTCCCTTGATTCCGTAGACGAGTTGCCATTTAAATTACAAACGGATTTTTTATGTGATTTTCTGTTCGATCATCGCTAATTATGTTTTGTTCCAATTCAGAGCTAATATTATTGGATTATTTTGTATTTAAATGATATTTTGTTATCGTGACGTGTTGATTCAGGCGGTGCTTTGTCAGCGGATTGTGATTTCAATATTTTATGAATATTAATTAACTGTCTTTAATTTGTGGTGGCTTAATTATGGTGATCTGCACTGAACAGATATTTTATCTGATCTGTGGTGATCTGTTATTACATTTTTAGTATAGCTGTAGAAATAACGAATGGAGAGAATTTGTAATGGTGTATGCACCAGAAAAAAATATTTTATAAACATTAATAATAAATCATAAAAAGAGCTATCTGCTGAGGACATTAATAAGTAACAAAACATCTAGGTTTCCATTATTGTTTTTGAAGTGAAACGTCTTCGGCGGCGATTCGATAATTGCAGGACAGTGAAATTTTATGGACGCATCACGTTTAGGTACATTTCGTTACATGAGAGAGAAGAAATATATAACTCTCTCTCTCTCTCTGTATCTCTCACACAAAAATGTCTTTTATTCTTTATTTTTTAAGAAGTTTACGTCTGTCACGTCTACGGTGCTGCACGCGCATTTTTTTTTTGTGTGTTTGACTACCTTAGCTGACGTGAAAAAATGTTTCATTATAAACCTTTTTGACACCATAAAATACTAAAATCTTGAAGATAGATTTAATCTCCCTTTTCTAATTATAATTAAACATAAATCTTGGGCCTAAAACGAGACTAAAGCGATGGTACTTTATTATCGTTGTAAGATAAGGCAGCAACTTGTTCTAATGGCCTTTAAGCTAGCTTCCTAAATTATTTCTCACGGTTTTTTTTTAATCAGTCAAAAATAATTTGTGCCATTCATTATTTGTGTATTTAATGAAATGGTAGTGATATTTTATTTACCTACCTATATGTTTTACAATAGTCAACATTTTCGAATATACCTAAGTACCTTTTTTACATTCGCGTGAAATGCTATCCAATAAATAATTCATGAAAGTCTGAAAAATAACAACTAAGTGGTTTAAGACTGCACAATAAATGTATTTAGAATCACAGAAATACCTACGTATTAAATTATATTTATTTATATCAATAATTAAAACGTATGTTTAACTTTTTTGACACAATACGCAGAATAATTGCAAAAAGTAAATGTTTTCAGCAATCTCCAAATGTACGGCAAATATACATTCGTAGGATTGTCAGACACGAAACGAACATTCTATTTTGATCCTTGTGTTCACAGCCATTTAATTTTGAATTGTTCAGCGAGACTGCCAGCCAAGCTACATGTCATTGTATGACCAAAAAAATTTCGAATAGACAGAGATTTATATTATGGCACGGAAAACGGACCTATCTCGGTTTTCAGGAGTCCCAGATCGTTTATACGAATTAAGTTGAGACATGAGAGTTAACAAATGATTTTTTTTTCTATAAACAGTTTTAATGAAGCGGAAATAGTGGAAATTGAAGTAGAGAATCTCTTTCTTTAATATTGGAAATTACAAAATGTTATCACGTAAATTGAATGGTGTCGTCGGTTGGCAGTTTCCTCACTATGTTCGGGCTCGTCTATTTCTTCGGATAGTAAACCATTGAGGGTAGTAATATTGTTTTCGCTTGCAGCCATATTACGTTTACTTTTCTGAACGTTAGGGGTACGGCTAACCCTTATAATATCGGAAAGTTCCGACACAGAATACACGTTCCGATGAAATATTACTAGGAGTTATATATGAGAATTTCTCCTGGATCTGATATTTTCTTTGCCTTACAAATATTTATAAGCTACAAGACGCATTTTTTTCCTTTGATTTAGTTTCATTGAGATGTCAACGAGATTAATTGCAAAAAAATAACTGACAAATTAAAGAATGAGTAATAGCTTTAAAAAGAGAAAAAAGGATGGATTGTTGAGACGTGTTTGCCCACCGGTCAGCCAGCCTTAAGGGGACCATATGACCTAAAGCGCGGTCACTGTCGGACTGCACCGAAAAGAAAGAAGCGCGATAACACAACGCTGGTAATTTATTGCATAATATGAAGCAATTATCTATTTACAAAAGATATATTGATTCGACAAAAAAAAATAAAACACTATTACGTTAATATGTTCCTTGTAGAACAATCTGACAAGAAATCAGAATGACTGCATGTTTATTAGTATGGTTTTTAATCAATAAAAGGAACTTTTAGAGGTCTTTACGTGATTTTGTTCTATCGTATCAAATTAGTTGTATTATGTTTTCAACACACTATCTAACTAGCATATATCTTGAATAATATCATATATTTATGATTTTGTTGACTCTAGTCAATCATATTTTATACTTTAAGGCATTTAAAACTTGCGTTCAGGTCCTATAGTCCCCTTAAAAAGCTGATAATCCAATCTAGATATAAAAAAAATATTTTCACAGGTTTCAAAATAATTCAAGACTTATTACTATTTAATTAATGTTATTCGCATAACCATTGTTTGTAATTATTACCCTCAAAGTATCCTTTCAGCCAAGTTCAAGTTTACTTACAGAAGTTATTGTTTTTAATTAAGTCTGTATTTTCAGAATTAACACCTAAATTTGTGAAGAAAATGTTTTAATCTACCTTCAGTTATTTAAGACAGATTTTAATTAAGCAGATATTTCTTCACAGTAAAGATAATTAGATTTGTTACTTCGTTTCAACTTGCTTTTGATCTTGTTTATGGGTTTTGAGAATTACTCAACTTATTTGTGCTTAAATTTTAAATTCTTTAATGAATGTAAAAGACGGAAATATCGTTGACAAAAAGGTGTTGGTTGTACTCGTAAGTACCTAGTATGATTTTGTTTCTTGTAAAAATATTCGAGTCTTTCTTTGTTGTGGGTTATACTCGTAAATACTTAGGTAAAATCTTAAATGAGAGGTGAAAGGTGTATTTTTTTTTATCAAACTAACTTTTTACCAGAAGGCCAGAAGGGGAAAAATTTAGGGAAATTAGAGGTTATTTTGACAGATTGATACTGAGATCAAACTGTGAATGTTCTTAAAATTACGAGTATTGTCCCTCAGGTTAGGCATTTTGCAAAGTATCTATTTTATTTTTTCCCTTTATTTTCAAACAAAAACCGAGCTGCTTTTATAAAATTCGTTTATTTCATTACAAAAAAGTCAATTTGCTATCAAAAAATTACGTGGCTCTTGAGAAATTTATAGCTGTGACCATGAAAAATCCAATTTCGGTTAGGGACACAACCTTAGAGTTATTCATTAAATATATAAAAAACCGGCCAAGTGCGAGTCGGACTTGCGCACGATAGGTTCTGTACCATTGTCTATAAAAACGGCAAAAAAATCATGTCTGTTGTGTGGCCCGTAAATATTAATTTTATTTTAATTAAATTATTTATTTTTAAAGTGAATATACAACTAAATATTCTGTGAATATTTCAAGCGTCTACCTGTTGCCGATATCAATATCGAGCAAAAACGAGCAAAAAAATCACGTTTGTTGAATGGGAGCCCCCTTAAATATTTATTTTATTTTGTTTTTTAGTATATATTTATTTATAATTTTTAGTGTTTTTGTTGTTATAGCGGTAACAGAAATACATCATTTGTGAAAATTTCAACTGTCTAACTATCACGGTTCATGAGATACAGCCTGGTGACAGGCGGACAGACGGACAGCGGAGTCTTAGTAATAGTCCCGTTTTACCCTTTTGTACGGAACCCTAAAAACGGTAGATTGCATGAGCTGTTTATCATCCCACAAAATTGCGAGTGTCAACTGAAGAACATGAATTACGTCGAATCTCTAAGGAGATGGGCACGAACAGAATTCTTTTAGACCTCTGATGTGAGAGACAGAAAGATAAATGGTGAGTTGGTGACAAGATCATGTTACATTTTTATAGTTTTGCCAAACGATTACATTAAATGAACACGACAGTTCCCGGTTTCTCTACATCTTTGTTTTCAGGGTAACGGTACTATTAACTCAGTAAATATCACTTTGCTCTAAGGGTGCGTACACACGGGAGCGAGATGAGTGCGTTGTGTCGCGTTGAAAAAAATCTGCCCAACAACGCCAATATGAGAAAACAAATAAACATAAAAAATAACTATGATTTGCATTCGTATTATGACTCACTCGCAATTAGTGGAATGGATAAATAATATTTACTATCCTTGCGTTTCTTTGCATATAATTTTTTTATTGTTAATCTTAATTAGGTAATCCATCATAATTAGGTATATCTTCATTAATATTTTTTATCTTAATTATTGATTTATCTTAATTAATTCATTGTTAATATTTTCATAAATTTTGTCTCTACTGGTAAAGAAAGATCAACAATAAAAAGATTAGGTACATTACAAAATATGAGATAAACATTGTGATGTTGGGAATCGGAGCGAAATGATAACACGGCGAATGATGAGTAAATACTGTGTTTATTTAAATAATGACACATCTTTTATATTGTCGAACACATACATGACTTAATAATATAGAGGTGCTTACATACACACGACACCTCACCGGGGGGGGAAAAAAAAAAAAAATAACTAAAGTTTGTAGTTTTTTTTTTTTTTTTTTTTTTTTTTTTTTTTTTTTTTTTTTTTTTTTTTTTTTTTTTTTTTTTTTTTTTTTTTTTTTTACTATAGGTAGTTATGGTTAAGTAGTTTAGTTATCTAATTAGGTTAAGCATATAATATTGTATGCATAATACTCTAGTACATTTTACATTTAGCTTAGCAATTAGGTATAACTATCATATAGGACAACGACAGGTTGTTGTTCTTAGAGTACTATTTTATAAGTGCTTATATTAATTATGTCAGAATGGTTACAGTGTAATATAAGTACATTAAATACATCATTCATAATAGAGCTTTGTTCTATTCTTATATAAGACATCAGTTTTACCATTAATTACGATTTCTACATTTGGTGGAATGTCCCTGATAACTTTGTAGGGTCCTGAGTATAAACTTGTGAGTTTATTGCCTGTTTCCTTTTTTACTAATACTTTGTCATTAGGGTTGTAAAGCGTGGGGTTAACGTATGTGTCGTACCTGCGTTTTGTTACCAACTTACTGTTAATTAAATTTTTGCGAGCTTGTGTTTGTGTCACCTGTAACCTGTATTTTAGTTCCAGAGGGTAACTGTCATAGTTATATAGCGGCTCTATTTTTTGAGTTAGGTTGCTTGGCAAAATGCACTTCTTACCGTAAACTAATTCAAACGGGGTGAATTTAGTAGACGTATTTACTGAAGTATTGTAGGCGAAACACCAGTAGGGTAACCAGGTACTCCAGGATTCTGATTTTTGTTCTGTTTGTATACGAAGAAATGCGGACAAACTTTTATGTGAGTTTTCTAAAGCTCCTATGCTTTGGTGGTGATATGCAGTTGAGTTGAGTTTTTTTATATTAAGCAAAGCACATACCTCCTTTACCGTATCTGCCATAAACTCAGTACCCCTGTCGGTAGCGATTTCCTTCGGCACACCATGATGCAATACGAAGTTGTCCACAAAAGAACGTGCAACTTCTGCTGCTGTTTTTGTTTTAAGCGGATAAGCACATACATATTTTGACAACTCGCACTGTATTGTTAGAATGTATGAATATGCATTATTGTCCTTATCTAAAGGCCCAACTAAATCTAGGAAAATCTTTTCGAAAGCAGTGTGTGCCGTAGAGGTGATGACCATGGGTTCCTTTACCTGTACTGTGTACTTTTGTTTCTGGCACTCTGAGCATTTCATCACATAATTTTTTACATCAGTTTCTAAGCCGGGCCAAAAATAATATTTCCGAATTTTATTTACCATTCGTCTTATACCCGCGTGGCCACTTGTCGGTAAAAGATGAAAATCATTAAGTATTATTTTCCTATCGTCTTTATTTTCTACGCGTTCTACGTCTTGTATTATGATTAATCTTGGCCCTGTCCAATTTTCGCTGTCTTTGATTTGATTAATCAATTTTTCAACAAATATTCTATTATTCTTATTTTTCATAAAGTACACTTCCTCTACACATATCTCACTACAAAAATTACTCAGCGCTTTCACAAATTCTGCTCGAGTCATTTGCGAGTGAGCCGCTGGTTGTATAAAGATTGTCTTTTTATTTTTTGAATAGATGAAAACATTGTTTTCTTTATTAAGTTCGTTTTCTTTCCTTAACTTTCCTAACCCTGAATTGTCTATAAATCTCAATTCAACTACTTCTTGTGGTCTATTCTGTGTCTCTACGAGATTTGGTTTTTCAAAATATTCGTTTGGTGGAGCTGCCTCGCCTATTGATGGGTTGGCATTTAATTTTAATTTCTGCGCTCGCGTCATAACACATACATTATTGTTCATATCCTGCAAATCTTTGGAAGTTATTCGAGACAGTGCGTCCGCAGCTGCATTGTCTCGACCTTTGACGTACTCAATTTCGTAATCGTATTCCTCAAGTATCAATTTAAATTTAAGTAGCCTGCTGGATGGATCTTTGAGATTAAATAAGTAAATCAATGGCTTGTGATCAGTTATAATTTTGAAATGACGACCAAATAAATATGGTCTAAAATGTTTCACCCCCCACACTATAGCTAATAATTCTTTTTCTATGGTGGGATAGTTTTTCTCTGATTTATTTAGGCCTCTGCTAGCGTAAGCAACTGGTCGCCCGTCAGCATTTGATAAAATAGCTCCAATTGCATAGCCTGATGCGTCTGTTTGTAATATGAATTTATTTTCTTGAGAAAAATTTGGATATTGCAATAGAGGCGGTGATATCATAGTCTCTTTTAGTATGTCAAATGATTTCTGACAGTTGTCATCCCAATTAAATACTACATTTTTCCTACACAATAAATTTAGATAATAAGCTTTTTCGGCAAAATTGGGAATAAATTTACGATAGTAGTTCGCAAAAGCGACAAAACGTTTTACATCGTCTATATTTTTGGGAATTGGGTAATCCTTAATAACACTTATTTTTGCGGGATCTGGTAGTACACCTTCACTTGTTACTATATGGCCTAAATAAAGCATCTCTTTCCTCAGAAAATTGCATTTCTCTGGGTTTAGTTTTAAATTAACTTTGCGTAAGCGATTAAGTATGTCTATGAGGTTTTTATTGTGGTGAGAAAGAGACTTTCCGAGTACTATCAAGTCATCGAGATATACTAAGCACTTATCATATGTTAAACCGGCCATAGCCATTGTCATCATGCGTGAGAAGGAACTGGGACTGGTTTTTAAACCCATGGGCATACGCGTCATCTGGTATTGCCCTGAAGCGAATGCTGTATATTTGCGGCTATCCTCGTGTAAATCTACGTTATAGAAACCTTGGTTTAAATCTAAATGGCTGAAGTAAATGCACCCTGACAAAGAATCTAATATTTCATTTATATTAGGTAAAGGAAACTTATCATCTCGAATGCAGCTGTTAAGTTTGCGATAGTCGACAACTAATCGCCATTTTTTATTCCCAGTTGCGTCTGGTTTTTTGGGTACTAGTAATATTGGGCTTGACCATTCGCTGTTACATTTTTCTATGATACCTTGCTGTAGTAGATTTTCTATTTGTTTGTTTATTTCTCCTTTCTGTGAGTATGGAAGTCTATATGGTTTCGAATATACCGGCGCTACGTTAGGTTTTAAGTTAATTTTGTGCTTATATAAGTCTGTTGTCGTCATTTTGTCCCCTGCTAGGCAAAAAATGTCTGAATACTTCGCGCATATTCTTTCTATTGTTAATTGTTCCTCTTTGTTAAGATGTTTTAAATCTAGTATTGAAAATAGTTTTTTAACCCTTTCCGCATTGCTAATAGTTTTCTCAAAGGAACAAATATCGTATTCCGACGATTTTTGTATAATGGGATTAATTTCATCTAAGGTTAAATCATTATTCGTTGTGTTAAGAACTCGAATCGGAAACTTTCCGTTTACAGGTTTAACCAATGCGCTAGCTATAAAAACTCCGTTTTGTAGTTCTGATGCGCAAATAACAATTTCTTCAAATGCATACATCGGCTGGACATTAATGAAATGTATTGATTCAGACCTCGCTGGTATCGTTATATTTTTTCGTGGAAAACACAACGGGAAAGAAATTTGAACATTGTTATTCCATAGCAACAAAGTATTGTTACCTAGGTTTAGAATAGATTTGTATCTGTTTAAGAAGTCGTGTCCTATTATGCCACTGGTCTTACAAGGCAAGGAATTAAAAACATAGAATTTATGTTTCAATATCTGGTTCTTAGAACTCAGATCTAGATAAACATATCCAATTGATTGAACTTTGCCTCCCATTCCAAATACGTCAATGTTCTGTTTATGGATTGGAATGTTTTGTTTCATTACATGTTTATATTTTATTGCCGATATGGACGCACCGGTGTCAACTAACCAATTATATGGGTAACCATTACGACCATTTAAATAAATGGTACTTGAATTATTATTTGTAAAAAGTATTGCTCTTTTAGTCACGAAAAAACTGATTATTTTCGTTGGATGGCATAGAAGACTCGGCCGTTTGCAAAGAAGCTTCGGTTGTCTGTAACGGAGTTGAGTCTGAGTTTGTCAAAGTATGTAATTGTGCTTGGCGATTATAATTAGATCTACCTCTGCTCCTGAAAGGTGACCGCATTGCGCCGCGCGCTGAGTTCCGTTGACCTCGCCAACCGCGCCCTGTGCCCTGCTGGTAACCTAAATTCTCGCTGTTCTGCTCTTCCGCAGCTGCATGTGACGTACCTCTGGCCCTCATACTAGCTCGACGATTCCCGAAACCCCTGTAATTGTTATTATAATAGTTATTGCGATTGAAATATAAGAGTTCTGGATCGGTTGATCTTGTTATATCTTCATCTAAAGCCGCTTGGACAGCATCCTTTAACGAGGTATAGTTCCTTGCTGTGATAATTGTACTGAGTCTACGATTTCTCAAGCCATCTGAAAAACATTTTATGGCGAGTTTTTCGTTTAGTGGACGTAAAACCTCATATGAGTGGTTCTTACCTTCCGACTGAGAAATGGTCAGGTTTACGAACATTTCTGTAATTTGCTTACCAAATTCATCAATTGTCAGATTATCTTGTCTAAAACCTTGCAGTTTGCGTTGAATAGCAGTTGCCGATTTTGTTGGTAAAAGCTGGATTTTCATATCATTAATAAGTGCATCAGTACTAGTATAAGTATTGGATAATTTCAATTTCGCGTCCCGAGTTAATCTATTTTTTAAAACAAAGTTTACTAACCTTTTCTGGGAGTCGCCGTCGTCGAGCTCCGAGCTGTAATATTCAATACCATCTATAAGGCGATGAATACTGGATTCATCGTTGGCTGAAACAGGCAATAAATTCATGGCTATCTTTAAATCAAATTTGGCCATTTTTGGGCTTTCCTCAGTTTTCACTGAACATAAACTTATTACTTCCTTGTATATTATATTAAATTTTTCACAATTATTTTTTACTAACAAGTATTCTTGTTCCTTAATGCTACCTTTAATAACTTCTAATTTGCCTAAAATATTTTGATATTCTTCATGCAAGTGGTTAGCTTCCTCTGCCTTTACTTTAATTATTGTACCTACTCGCCGCGTTGGGCCTATCTTCACTAAATACGTTCTCAATTCTTTTATTTTTACAAGTAAATCTGACAGTACTTGAGCCATAAGGCATAATTATGAGGCGTATTTTAGTTATTTTTATTTCCCTACTTATCATACGTACGTATCCGATGCAGGAACATTCCAGTTAGCGCTATGTATTAATATTTGATACACTTATCTAGGCGTATGTATACATTTAAGTATCTACGAGATTTCACTACTTAGGGTTAAGTTATATAATGTCTAAAGTTCCACTTCTGGATGCCGTGGGACCGAACTTATAACTTCACAAATTGCAGGCACATTCTCATTTTATTTTCACTTTTTTTTTTTTTCACTTGCACTTGACTTACTTTTTCCTTACTTCGGAATCAGAAGGATGGTGCGAGTATCTCGCGAAGTTGTCTTCTTATATCAAGCTCATAGTCATGCTTAAATTGCCAAGGGTGTCATTCAATATGTAGGTACTTATATGTTACGTGTCGTTGTCGCTGCCTTATCGAATAGTTTTATCCATAATATCTCTGCTATATGTTCTCCGTATTCATTTCAATTTTTGGGTTTCGCCGCAAGTAGGAAATTGATCTTCGCAAAGCGTGTCGATTTATTTCATTGGTCATCCACTTTGTGTGACAGTTCTTGTAAATCCTGAATATGAGGTACACGAATCCCAGCAACAGCAGAATCAAAATTACCATTAAAACCACATTCGTCGTGCTGGTGTGGTACTTCAGCTGCTCCAAATCTGCGTTGTTATTTCCGCCAGATGCTGTTTGCGCTATTATGACTTCTTCCTTACTCTGAGTTTTCCCCATGATAATATTGTTCTATACTGTTGCCACAATAAACACTTATTCTTACAAGATTTTGTTTGCGACTACACTTGAGATTCATCGTGGAACGGTATCCTTATACGGTGATAGGAATTGTAAACAAAGTCCATGGGTCACTTACGTCACGGTCGCCATGTGATGTTGGGAATCGGAGCGAAATGATAACACGGCGAATGATGAGTAAATACTGTGTTTATTTAAATAATGACACATCTTTTATATTGTCGAACACATACATGACTTAATAATATAGAGGTGCTTACATACACACGACAACATAATGAAGGGTGCAAGAAACTATCGTGATGATACAGTCCTGTAAGACAGTAGATGAATGTGAATTTAAGTCCGTACTCATCATAACAAATCCGATATTTAAAAATTGTTAATTATTTCTTAATGTTACATTAGAATTTTATTAACATATTTAATTTTTGATGTGTCCTACAGCAACACATCCTGTGTAATTCTCTCATACCTATCATCATATCTCTATAAGCCATCATCTCCATAGTCACACCCTTTCAAGCCATATCATCTTTCGCAAAATTTATCATTGGGTTTTCTCTACCCTTAAAACCATCCACATTTAAAGTGAAACATTCCTCACAGTATGTTCCTCATTCCTCACAATATGTTCCTCATTCCTCACAATATGTTCCTCATTCCTCCTCATTACATACACACCCATACCATGCCAACTGATTTCCACACTACTCGGTCACTGCCGGCCATTTCAGACATCCTCTGTCATACGCATTTCTAACGGATCGCGTACACCTAATCTATGCTCGTACGTCAGCGGGTGAACTATTACTCGTACGTCATCGGCCGAACTCGGGCGATTGAACCAAACTTATGAGTAAGAAATTGAGTACACCTAGTTAGCTAGTTACCTACCTAGTTCGATTTTAGCGATGACACCGTCCATTGTGTTACTCTATGTGAAAATTCTACAAGATTTTTATATGGTAATCGCATGGTGTAAATAGTGGTAACGTCCGCGACTTACGAATTATAGATCGTAGGTTCGAAACTAGACAGGGGCTTGATTTCATATAAATTATTTCATCACTACTGCTCTCAAAATGGTGAAGGAAAAACATCGTGGGGAAACCGGCAAACCAAGAACAAAAAAAATCGAAGAAATGTGACATCTCCCAACCCGCACTGGGCTCGCGTGGTGGATTATGGCCCACTCCCTGTCTCGAAGAGGAAGTCTGTGTCCCAGCAGTGGGATGCTGATGCTGCTGCTACAAATAAAGTTTATTAGGTATATTCTATTTGACGTCATCGGATGATGCTGGACGTAGACGCCTCGCAAAATTCTGTCTATTTTATCGACTTGCACCGGTAACAGATCAAACGGTGACTTTCTTAGTAAAATCTTCGTTCCACGAACTAAGGGCCCGTTTAATAAATTGACAAAGTTTCTGAGTTTTGTTGTTTTGTCTTTTAATTACCCCGCAAAAGTTTTAGGTATAATTTTTGATCGGCAGTGGAATTTCGGAATGGAAAAACTTTTGCCAAGCGTTGTACAAGTAACGATATTTTTATTAAGAATATTTGAAAGTGTTAATAAAGAATCTGTGACTATTTTTCGTGTTTAAATAAAAGACAACTTAGTTTATTTTAGAAGTTGGACTTACAATGGACTGTAAGTACAAATGGTGCGATGAAAACTATTTCTTTACGTTACTTCTGACCTGTATTTGTTAATTTTTACCAAGGTATCTTCTATCCAAGTACCTACTTTGCTAAATATTTTAGTGTGACGTGCTTTTTCCAATCCAATATAACCCTGAACTAATATCGGACTCTGCTATCGTGTAGATAGCAGAGTCCGATATTAGTTCAGGGTCACCTGCTAATTATAACGATAATAAGATCAATTAAAATCCAAACGATTATCCCGGAAAGTATAATGAAACAGCAAACGGCCATCGTCAAGGCAGTGTTACGTCTCCATTACCTTAAACTCTTCAAGCCAGTTCTCCTTTCAAAATCAAAACCAATAAACAAATTCATTCAAAAAGTAGAACCAATTAAATGACGACATTTACCAAGATAAATAGTCTGCGGAATTGCTATTTATCCTGACTGGAATCTCGACGTCGATTGAGCTATTTTTCTGTCACGATGACGTATTTTCTGCCAACACTGTTGCAGGGTAATCATGTGGTTTCGTTCTTTTATTTTTTATGTCCTGAAATCAGGTTGAAAACGAGCTTGCTGGAACGGTTTTTAGTTAGCAGTTTGCAGGAGAGTGGAAAGAGTTACCTGGGTGAAATTAGTTGTTGTCGTCACATAATAATGTTGCCACAGGTTATGTCGGTATAGATGATATAACAGCTGTGCCTAAGTATATAGATAGATAGATAGATAGAATACTCTTTATTATGCACACCATATAAATAACAGACCTAAAGTATAGAATAGCAAGCAAGCAAGTGTAGAATAGTGGTATACTTATATTATACTCTCTCTTGGGGAACCCTCTGCTGGGGAAAAAAGGTTTATGTCGAACTTCTACCAAATTAAAACCAACGGTGTCCCACCTGCTACAAAAATAAAATTAATTTATCATCAAAAAATTCAACATATACCAACCACAATAACAACGTTCCAAAGGAAAAGTGTGTGACGTTTTATAAATGTATAAAATACAAACCCCCCTTTAGGGTGTTAACATAACATAAATGTCAACACGTGTTCAAGTTAAACATGGTTTGAAGTTTATATTGGTTTTATGCTCGAGTTTTAAACGTGACGATGAGATGCCACGCAGGCTTATGTTTGTAATACATCTTTCAATCAATCGGAAAGGAAAAGACTCGAATATAATATTATAAAAAGTCAACATGATTGAATAAAACAGTATGTTAAATTATAAAAGCGAGGATGCGAATTTGTAACACGATTTGCTGGTAAAACCAATTTTAGAACAGCTTGTATTCGAAGTAGTGATTAATTCATTCAATAATTTGTTATTTGTTCAAAGCTTGATTATGGGATTACATTCCAAGTTTGATCCAAAATCTTTAGTTTAGTTAGTTAGTCTATCGATTTAGGTACTAAAAATCATTCTACTCTTTGCGCGTTGCTATAGCACCCATAAAAATATTCTACACATACATAATAAACTCACGCATTCTTTCCACGGCGGTAGGTAGAAACCACAGAACGCCACCTGCTACGATAAACTTATGTTTCAAATTAATATTATTTCAAGTTAAACAAATATCTACTTTATTCCAATGGTAATTAAGTTGATTTCAGAGTGACTAGCATTGAAAAAGTTATAAAAATGTTTGAAATTGTAGCGTAAACTGAACTTTATTGTGTAGGACTTAAGTTATTTTTCCATAAACTCATATTTGTTTATATTTTTGGCAAATAAATCGCGAATGCAAATTAGGTACTTCTTTTACCTCGTTTATGTTCATACATCAGCAATTCCCGTATTTTTATTAACGTTCGCTTAGATTAAAATAATTAATGTCAGTCTCTAATTTCCCTAAATTTTTGACGTGCACACCGGGTCATAATATTCTAATTGAAAGCTTTCAGTTAAATCCAGCTTAGATTCTACCATGTTAAAACGTACCTAACACATCTCTTTGTGAAAAGGAGAAGTTCGTTCGGAAATATTTCAGCTAAGCCTATTTCTATCGGCGAACTCCATTGCACATTGTTCTATTTCAGTGAATTTCGAGGCACTTCAAACTTCAACTTTGTCTCTCTGTGACGTATAACACAATGCCATTTGGCGTACATGTCATGTTGATGAGACCTAAAAGTTATTGCAGTTGTAAAAGCCAGATATAGCCGTTAATTCTCTGAGAGATAGTTTCGATCGAGTGGCACATCTGTTAATTCTGTCTTATGTTAATAAAAGTAACGAGCTTTAAAATAAAAATAAATTAAGGAAGAAAATTTCTTTTTTAATGGAAATTGATTTTCTGCGCTTTTCTTCTTGTCTTTATACCGGCTGACATGTTTTACCGTGTGGACAAATACAGGGTATAAAAAGTGAACGAAGTAAAAGCCTTATGAGGATGCTGAAGTCAATAGTGAAGTCAAAATGAAAATCCAAGATGGCGGCTGCGAAAATATTCAAATTTTTCGTCATGGGTGTCCTTTATAATTATGATTTTCGAGGGCTCTGAAGCCGATTCGCCAATTGAGCCCATTTCGCAGCCGCCATCTTGGATTTTTTATTTTGAAATTCGTTCCTGCTGGGGCGCGGGGAGTCCCCCGACCCCACCCGTTTTTGTTTTCTGTTTCTACAGTCTTACAATAAGCATCTGAACAGATTGTCACTCAGAATAAAATGTGTGGCAACATTAAAATATCCACCAACACGCACTGCCTGCGTGCTTCGGCCTGCGTGGTGGATTCCCTCACAGAGGAGGCATATGATCCAGCTGTGGGAACAGTATAGAATGATTATGCAACATTGAAAGTCGTCTTCTGCCAATACAACACATCACTAACGAAAACTAACCTCAGTTACTTACCAACTTACCTACTCACACTAAATCAATACAATTCCTGTGTTTTAATCGAAGCTAGTCATGCTTACAAGCATAACTTACGCGGGATCATGGCATGAATCAGTTTTCACACGTAATTAATCGATGATAATTCGTATCACGTCCTTTGTACAAATCTTCTTCGTTTATTTCCTGTAGATTGATTTTCTCTGTTAGAGGACTATCTTATTATAGGTAAGCTACGATTGGCTGATACATATACAATGTTTGTAATTATGTGAGCACCATGTATCTATCACATAATTAATTTATCTATCATGTTGTTTTACTTATTGTGGCATACATCGTCGTCTTCCCATACAATTATATGATTAATGTATACAAAATATTGTGAATAACGGTGGAGTTTCTTGCCCATTCTTCTCCATACGAAACTACTTTTTGGAAAAGGCGACTAGAATGCATTCTATTTCATTGTCAATTTTGCCGTTCAAAAGTGCCTATTTTGTGCCCATTTGAAATAAATGTTATGACTATAGACTTATAAAAAAAGATGGACTCCGCGCCACGCACATCGAAAGTGAAACACAATAAGTATGCCGAACCGTTTGTACAAACACGCCTCACGCTCCCATTTACGTCATAGTATGCCGACCGGCCACCATTACGTGATACAACAGCGTCAATCGTCAATCACGCACACATAGATCAGTACGGTGCTTCACTTTCGATATGCGTGGCGCGGAGTCCATCTTTTTTATAAGTCTATGGTTTTGACTTTATTCTATCGTCGATTGTTCTATAGTTGACGGTCAGGGCCAAAGCACACACGCCACTTTTAACATCGGCAATCTGCGATTTTACGACTGTATCAAAGCATTTAGCTACTTTATGTTATTCTATTGAATAACTAGATACTGATCTAGATTCTGTGGTAGGGTTTTGAACCGTTAGCTTAACTTTGATAAGGGTTCTCAGTAAAGCAGAGTAGATTAAAAAACCGGCCAAGTGCGAGTTGGACTTACACACAAAGGGTTTCGTACCACCATACAATATTTAAAACTACATATAAAATAACGGCAAAAAAATCACGTTTGTTCTATGGAAGCCCTCCTTAAAAAAATATTTTATTCTGTTTTAGTATTTGTTGTTATAGCTACAACAGAAATACACATTCTGTGAAAGTTTCAACTGTCTCGCTATCACGGTTCATAAGATACAGCCTGGTGACAGACGGACAGTGGAGTCTTAGTAATAGGGTCCCGTTTTTACCCTTTGGATACGGAACCCTAAAAAAAGATATGCTTGTTCCTCTATTCTCAATAATAATGGATAAATCTCTCTCGATTTTTTTGATCATCAAAGTCGAGATTTCAAAATTGACTAACAGACAATTTATAAATACAACAGACTTAAATTATTGTATAAATTTTTGTTATTTCTTTAAAATTGCGAATTTATATTTTCCTCCTACAAGCGCGGTTTTCATACGTGTCAACGCATTAAATAATACACTCCACGCTTACAATTCAGAACACATGAACAGCTCAAAAAACATGCAGATTCCGTATTCCGTATTTTATTAAAACCTGTAACATTTGACTCGAAATAACAAAACACGCTCATAAAATTCAAGTATCGAATGAATGACGTCACAGTAGGGCTGTGTTCCTACAACTTCGTATTTTCACGCGTCTTGTTGACGGGGACCTGGCAGCTAACTGTCTTCAGGATAAGTGATGATTTTGTTTACCACGATCATGATAGATGGATGTTTGCGAGTTGGGAAAATTATTTTTCTGCTTGCGGTGTTGGTTGTTCTGAAGGACTCTGAGGCTGCCATATTAGTTGCCTAAATTCACCACTCTTCGCGTGGAAGTTGCTGAACACGCTTATTTTGTCGTAACAATGAGTTTGGTAGCAATATGAAAACGGCGTCAATAGTACACTACAATCAGAAAAGTAAAGTTATTCCAAATACAAAAAGTTTATAAGAGCTATTAAAAAAATAATGAATGAAGAAAGTATGTATCATCAATATTATCATCGGCGCAAGTATGAAATGCAATAGATATTATTGCTTGTCCGCGTCTTCTACAAGATCCACGAAATGGCTAACTCGCCCAATAACTAAGTACTACAAACTTAGATCAATCAAATCATTCCAGAAATATCTCAAATTGTTGCCATGGTACAGAATCCAATTAAGTTTCAATTTGGATGAATATACTAGATGGTCTATAACCACATAAAACAGTCCCAAACGACCTGACAAAGCCTTTCCTTCGTTTTACTTGAATCAACAGTTCCTCTGTTTGTTGCACATATTGTTCTGCATGTTAGAGAATTCAGTTTCGACCACTATGCAACGTAATTTGAAAGCCACTGCATTGTTGTATGTTATTACAATCAGGGAGTCAATTGTTGGAGCTAGCCCGCAAACGGGAGATGTTGGCTCAAATGTTTGCTCATAGGTTTCTAACATAGTTCACACACATTCGTGTAGGAACTATGTTGGATGTATTTAAATGGATTATTGAAGATGAAGTCTTTGTTAGAGTTAGTGCAACAGCAACCATACCGCTGTTGTACAAAATAATAGTACCAGTCTACGCTAATTTTCACATTTTCGTTGCACAGCTCATACTAGCGGAAGGGGCTTATTTCTTGTTTTACCTATTGACCATTTTGTTAAAAATTCACTTCTGTATACTTCGATTACAATTACGTGTCTTTTTTCTGATTTGTTACGTAACACACTAACAGTAGCTAATGGCTGTCATTTTGAAATTTCAATCAACATTCATACGTTGTTGAGCAGACAATTTTTCGAACATAATTATAATAATATAATAAATTCATTTATTTCAGGTAGATAACACCCATTGCCACACGACATAATCTAACAGAAAAACATAATAAATAAATTAAATTAAACCAGATAAAAAACCAAATTAGAAAAAATCAATTCAAATGAAATCAAAATAATATAAACAAACAAAAGAAATCAACTTAAAACAAATAATCAAAACAATACAATAATAATTGATGCAGAAATAAATAAAGATACAAATGTGAATTGAGGTTGCCGACATTAATAAAAAATATAATAAATTAAATTAAATTTAAAATTATGGACCCATATAATGCGTAGTCCATTTAGTTAGTATATTATAAATCCATGGATTATTTTAGTCAGAGAAATAAAACTTAAAATTCGGCTTTACTCCGTGACTGTACTAATGATGAAATTTGGCAGTGGGTCCAGTCGACCTATTCAAAATGTGATTTAACGTCTAAAATGATAAAGTTATTATTTTTAAACAATATTTCTATACATACAAAAAACAAAATGCTGTATAAACCTTAAAATAATATTAATAATCAATTACCACAATAAACGCTACCAAGTTTTTCACACTTAAGCTGCAAAGTTATTGGTCGCCCGTAATTAACTTTTAAATTGAAATAGTCTTGAACTCATTAATTACTCGAAAAGGTTTAATTGGATTATCAGAGCTTTATTGAATAATTTATGTGGCTTTCAATTGTAGAGATACATACTAAAATGTTTACTTATGCATAGTAAAAATTCGTTCAGTTGTTGCTTTTAATTCCATAAAATAATAAGCTTTTCGTTTTGTGTGAGTTAGAATAAATAATTGTTTTCATATTTTTGCTAAGCAAAATGGTTAATTGTATTATGTTAATACGGTAAACAGAAGCGCTTTAAACCAACATTTATCATTTTATCTAAAGAAGATAATTATTTTAAAATAGGTAGACCAACTTTCATATAATTCTTTATTTTCAAAGTTAAAAAAAACACTTTCAAAATACCTATCTTTCCCATGGAAATGCTAGGGTATGCAATAAAATATTCGGTAAGTATGTCCCGATAAATGATAAATGATTTTATTTTGTAAGTAGGTTTGTACAAACACTTTTACACGTCAATCATATTTTTTATAAAAAAAACTAGATGAAGTCGGCGTTTCCTATCTGACTACTCTGAGAAGAAAGGCCGAAACAAACTCAGAGGTCACAGTCTCTTTTAAAGTCCAGACATCATAATCTTGGTCAGGTTATATGAAGACCATGTAGATCGATGTCTGAGATGGTCTTTTGAGGAAAGAACCACACAGATTGAGAGGACCTGTCCAGTCAGTGCACGCATTTGTCAGAAATCGTGTAGCTCAACTCAAAACTTAAGGAGCTCAACGATTTGACGAACAATACCAAAGAAAGGACATTTGGGTAGGCCACATAAATTACTCAAACTGCCAGACCTAGACAAAAACTAACACAACAGAGAGAATAATAAAAATTAAAAAAATGTGACCCACATTGTCTTCACATGCACAATAATTAAAATAATATAATACTTTACAAAGTAAGCAAATGTCATTGTTTAAATAAAATTCATTAATGTCAATGTGTACATAGAAACAAAAAAAAATAATTAAAACATTCAAAATGTTAAAAAAAAAAAATTGGAAGCAGCTCAATCCCAAGCCTTTTTGTCCTCAATATAATCTTTAACGGTATAAAAAGCTTTCTGGCACAACTTACGTTTAATGAATGATTTGAATTTATTAAGGCTTAGATCTTGAACGTGGCTTGGTAGTTTATTATAAAAGCGTATACATTGGCATCTGAACGAGCTACCTATTTTCTTGAGCCTTGTTGTAGGGATAACAAATTTGTGTTTGTTCCTAGTATTTATATTATGGACATCACTGTATTTTTTAAACAATTTTATATTTTTATGGGCATATAAAAGATTTTCATAAATATACTGAGAAGGCACAGTCATTACATTAATCTCTTTAAATTTGTCTCTGAGAGAGTGTCTCGGACTTAATTTATAAATTGATCGAACAGCTCGCTTCTGCAAAACAAAGATGGTCTGAATATCGGCGGCATTTCCCCACAATAAAATACCGTACGACATTACACTATGAAAATAAATACCGTACGACATTACACTATGAAAATAGGCCGAAAAGGCCTTTATGTGAGAGGGTAAGCTTAATTAAAACAGTACATAACGGACAATGTATATATAAAATATTCAATTAACGATTATACCTAGTAGGTTGCCATCTCTGCTTTTCGGGTTACCGTTACATCAGTTTCTCATTGCCCTGTAATGTTTACGGGGTGCAGCCTCATAATGTAAGAAGATTAATTTTGTTGTGGCAAAAAGGTGTTCGTGAATATAGGAGACTCTTTTAAAAACCTCAAAATGTAATGTGATATTGTAATAGACGAAAATGATGATGATGTTGAAAACGAGCAGCCCATAGATGAAACGTGTCCAATGAAGAGGTATCGATATTTTAAGAATAATCATTCATCCGTGCACTGGCCGTAGCAAGAGCCTAACTTCATAAACACAGATCAAACCGCGCGTGTTATTAAAATATGATCCTGAAATAAGGTTCGCTTATAAACACACCGCTATCACAAATCCTGCAATATCCTCCGCATATTATTTCTCATATATATTTATAGTGAAACGTTTTCCTTCAGCAATATTGAACATGATAAAGTTGGTGGAAGCAGTCAAACAAAAGTGACTGCTTACTTTTCAAAGTTTATCCCTTTACTGGGATAGCGTGTGCAGATATTGTGTTCTAGTTCAATCTTCACGGGAGAGCTTTGCCTTTGCCGTTCAGTGGTTTCAGTACGAAAATAGAATTCATCACGGAAGACTTTTCTGACATTTCAATGTAGGTGTGATGCAAAAGGGATCTAGGCTAAGAATAGTGTTAGCTCAATTCAATCCATGTTGATGCAAATAAAAAAAAAATGCAGACTGTTTTTTTTGCCGAATGAATTATTGAGAAATTGTAAAGACTTTAGGATAAGTAAAACTTGCGGGGTAATTGTGTAAAAGCTGTCAGTAGCAATGGCTTTTATTTTGATATTTTAACAACATTAATTGCGTTATTTACGTTGTTGAGCCGACAAAATTTTTCGAACATAATAAAGTATGGATTAGCCAATATCCTACAAAATTATTCAGATTGTGATTAATAGTGTGGTACACAATTTGGGTGCTGCTTTGATCACACGTATCATAAACTCGAGTACTTCAAATAGAAAATCCAAGGCTCATCTTTAACCGAATCCCAAAAAAATAATTTGCGCAACTTTAACGCGCTTGCCCAACTTTTTTAATCTTTATATCCTACACTGAAGTGTTAAAATTAAATTCCCTTTATTTAAATTCTTCATAAAACATTTCGTATTCTTACCTTCGTTTAGTGATGTGTAAAGTAAAAGAAAATGTCGTAAACGTAAAAAAAAATTAAGCAATATTAAAAATATGATAACTTCCTAACTTGTCGCGAAGCTCAGTACCAAGACATAAAATTTAATAAGAAATTCAGATACCTCGTGCATATTTTACTTCATGCATTTATGGAAATTCTTCGAGAGGAGTAAATGCTAGCCTCTCCATAATAAATCTTATTACAAAACAATGATAAAACAATGTTTAGTAATAGGATGTATCTATTATGTAGATTGTCAGTTAGCGTGCTTAATTTCGACCTTTCTTGACAAACGGTCCGATGCGATGGCCAGATGGAAAATGGTTATTTATATAATTGTTTACATGTATGTTTATTGCTGCCGTTTTTTTTTTGATAATAATAACACCCAAGAGATTGCTGATGCTGATGGATTGCATACTTCAGAGAACATATCAAAAAATTTATAAATACTTAGCGGATGCATATGCATGACTCTTTGTGATGCGTAATCTGCGCAAAACAGGTAAGTAAATTAAATAGATTATTACGATTCTTTTTTAGAACAGTTGAATGACGCTCATTAAGAATATTATAAAACTATAAAAAATTATAGCCAAAAAAAAACATTTGAAATATTCTCGATTAAATAGATACCTACATGCAAAATAACAATAACCGAAACACAGAAGAAGCTGTATTGTCATTATCAGAGTAGTTGTAGAGTTGTGTAGTTGAGAGTATAGAATATCTATAGAGGATGTCCAGTAAATTGAGCGACAGATTGCTAATGAGAATATGCTCCATTGCAGATTGAACAAGACGTGAGCCTGAAAGCGATGTTACTCCAGCGTTGCAATACGTATGCAGGTACATAATATGGACACATTGTATCATATACTAGGCAGACTGGCCCATTGTCTCGTGTGATGATTTGATTTTAGTTCATCAAAGGCAAACAGATAGTGTCTAGAAAGAAAGACTTGTCGCGGTTAAACGAAGTTATCAGAAGGCCAATCACCGTAATTAAAAATTTAGTCGCAACCTCACCTCAATGCCAATCAATGTAGCAGGGTAGTTCCAGAGGTTAGCGCGTTCAAACTACAAATTAGTTATCCAAGGTACTGCTTTGTTTACATATTTTTAGCCTCAAAGCAAGCAAGTAAAAACTTTTTCGTCAAGCAAAAACTTTTTTCGTCAATCAAACATCGACAAAAAAAACGAACGAACCTCGTTATGCCCACACAAAGACAAATTTCTATAACAACCATACTATTGTAGGCACTTGTCCATTGTCGGAGCAAATCGAATACATGCCAATTCCGAACATCGTGCCGTGATCGTCTCGTGTGAAATAAAACGCTCCCCGTCGTGTTCAAATCCCGATTGATAAATTGCTTTTTTCTTTAAACGAACGATGGCTAAGCTCACATCTTAATCTTAAAAATTCCTTAGTAACAGACTGTTTTCGTAAAGTAATTTGGTTTGTAAGTCGATTCTCACGAATTAACTCACCCGAGACGGTTTTTTTTTTTTTTTTTAACTATGGCATCTCGCAGTTCATCCTTTATGAGGATGGCTACTGCTTAACCGGACTTTCCTGTGGATGCCTCGAATTAAGGCCTCCAGCCAGGGCATACAATAACTTAAAAACTAAGCGACAGCGCTAAGGGTAACCCCCTGCGGGGTTCGGACCTCGGCTCAGGGCGTCGCTGGGGGTAGTTTGCGCGGTTTCGAGAAGATGACCGCCTGACTCTTATCGGGGTTGACCTCGATTCTCCATTTCCGGAACCAATCGCTCAAGGCGCTTGCGGAGGTTTGGAGGTTTCGAGCTATGGATGACTGGTTGACACCCGAACAGTATATGGCAGTGTCGTCGGCGAAGAGCGCCAACTGTGCCTTTTTACTGTTCGGGATGTCACTAGTGAACAGGGTGAAAATGAGGGGAGAGAGAACGGAACCCTGGGGGACTCCGGCGCGGATGGGGTGAGGGGGAGAGAGAGCGCCCTCGATACGGTAGCGGAAAGTGCGGTCCGACAGAAAATCTCGTAAGATGAGCACGAGACGGTCTGGCACACCTAGCAGGTACAGCTTATATAATAAGCCATTGTGCCAGACCTTGTCGAACGCCTTCGCTATATCGAAGAACAGGACGCCTGTCGAAGCACCTCGCTGAAAAGCAGCGCTAATGTGCTCGACTATGCGGTGGAGCTGGTGGATGCACGAATGCTTCGTGCGAAAACCGAACTGTTCGGGGGGGATGAGGCTCTTTGCTTCGGCATAGTCTTTGAGGCTCTTATAAATAAGCCTCTCGTAGACTTTACCGAAAACATTGAGCAGACTGATGGGGCGGTAGCTGGAGGGCTCAGACTTGGGCTTGCCTGGCTTTGGGATGCCTATGACTGTGGCTTCTTTCCACATTTGGGGGAAGATGTTGTTGCTCAGGGCGCCATTGAAGATGGCGGTCATGAGCAGTATGAGGGGGGCGGGGAGGAGTTTGTACACCCTGTTGGTGATACCGTCCGAACCGGGGGCTTTGCGGGTTGCGAGCCCTTTTATGATGTCTTGCACTTCGTCGGGAGTGACGGGAGGCAGAGGATCATCAGGGTCTTCGACTGGCGGGAGGGAGGCTCTCCGTTCGACTTCAGCGTTCACCTCGTCGAGGTGCGCTCTGTCTACTGGTTGAGAGCTGGGAGTGCATTGAGCCTCTAGGCTGTCGGCTAGGCATTCGGCCTTTTCGAGGTTTTCGAAAGCGACCGTTTTGTCGGGGCGTGTGAGGGGAGGAACTGTGGCCTCTTCAGAGGAGCGGAGCTTCCTCTGGAGTTGCCAGAAGGCGTGGTGGGTGGGCTCGAGTTCGCCGATCATCTTATCCCATCCCTCGGAGCGCCATTCCCCTATGCGTTTCTTTACAGCACGCTGTAAATGGCGCATGTGGGATTTGTTCGCGTCGCAGGGAAAAGAGTCGTAGGCACGAATGGCAGCGTTCTTCTCGGTCACCAGTTCACGTACGTCATCGGGCAGTTTCCAGCGATGGTCTTCCATCACTGGAACTTCCCGTGAGCAATCCGTCAGTACGGATTGAACGTGCTCTGTGAACGAGTCGATCGCCCCAGTCGTGTCTGCGACTGAGATAATTTGCTCGGGGATGGAGTCTAGGTGGGGAGACGTGGTGGATTTCAGTCTTTCGCTTACTTTCCTCCAGTCGGTGACTATTTTGGTCTGGGGGGGCTGGTTGGGGTCGTGCGGGAGGCCCGAATAGGGGGCCAGGTGCAAGATGACCGGGCGGTGGTCAGAATCGAGCTCTTGTACCGTCTCGATAGACTGCAAACGGAGGTTTACATTCTTGAGAAGCGCTACATCGAGAACGTCAGGACGTTGGGCGGGGTCGCCCGGGAAATGAGTGGGATACATCGGAGCGATGATATCGAAATTGAGGGAGTCGCCTAGCTTGAACACGATCCTACCTCTGGTAGTGGTCGTGTTGCTATTCCAAGCGGGATGTTTGGCATTGAGATCTCCCGCCATGATGACGGAGTCACTCGTACCGAAGAGGGTAGTGAAATCGGTAGAGAGAGAGATGGGATCCTCCGCACCATTGGTGGGCGGGATGTAAGCGGAGATGATGGTGATTGAGGGGTGACCGGTCATGCCGAGCCGACAGATAGAGATCTCTAGCTGAGAGAGGAGGGCGGGCGGGTCACCCGAGACGGGCCAATCGACACTTTTAAATAGGTGACTCCCACGAAACTCTGAGCTGTTACTAAGAAATTCCCAATGGAAAAACCCAATATTTAAACCAACTTTGCCTGACCCGGGAATCAAACACAGGACTGCTTAGCAGTCGCGCTTGCGACCACGAGACCAACGGGGCAGTCTGTATCGTTGTTCTGATAGTGAAGTTGTACCTAAGCACACATGAAGGCCAATTCTTGTAATTTAAAACGTTCAAAATCTAGTCGCAGTCTCATCAGCCGAGATGAGACTGCGACTAGATTTTGAACGTTTTGACATTTGTTTGTAGCCGAACAAAAAAATGTCAAAACTTGTCAAAATGTAGGGAAATTTGAAGTATTTTTTGACAAGTTGAGACTGAGATCAGACTGTGAACGTTCTTAAAATTACGAGAATTGCCCCTCTGCTCTACTTTTATATTATATTTATCTAGGCATAGTATCAATCACGTTTTATCGTCTTTAAATTTAAGAAGATTAGCGAGACTTGCTTAGAGACAGCTTAAATTCTAAATCCTACTTGTAAGCTCTGTAAATAATCATTGAAAACTTTCCTAATCCAGTCTTGGGTGTAATCGAGTTAATTTCAAACTTGATGTCGCATCTGGCATCCAATAAACATCCTCGTATCTATTGAAATATTCTGTTTGCGACTAAAATTTGTATTTTAGTTTATTTCCTTTTTGTAGTTGCAAAATGTTATTATAATTCCCGTCTTTTCAAATGGGTATATTTAGTTCGGTTCAGGAATTGGGGGTATTTGTAGTTTTTTTGTGTCAGGATTTTGGCTCTTAAGCACTTTGATAATATTAATAGTTTGGATTGGTCGCTAAGAATGACTGAAAACAAGAGGAGGAAAGCCTTATTTTAATATTTTATCATCAAGTATATTATTATGTATGTACTTATATAATAGCCGCACCAAATTATACCAAACACTAACACGGAGCAATTGCAAAAACACCTTGATTTGTTCCGACATC
Organism: Gortyna flavago; assembly: GCA_963669345.1. Taxonomy (NCBI): domain Eukaryota; kingdom Metazoa; phylum Arthropoda; class Insecta; order Lepidoptera; family Noctuidae; genus Gortyna; species Gortyna flavago. Next base: position 6,495,395 of record OY770144.1, read on the forward strand.
TATAAGCAGTCGTTTAAAAGAAATTCAATTAAGTTATTCCGTATTCCAGTTATTTTTTTATTATTTCATTTGATTTCCTTCGGTTTCTTCCGTTCTGTTTATTTTTTTACGATTCCAACCAGTTAAAAAAAAGATACAAGTGAACCAGTTGCTAATATTCGTTTCGCTCAAGTTTCTAAGAATTGAAAATAGGTCATCATATTGCTGCTATTTAGTTCTTCAATTCAATCATTATGCAATGTTCTAAGTTTTTGCAGTGAAATTATGTAATCATTATGACCTGCAAGCTTTTTTAAATAAAATTTCTTAATTACGAAATCCTACTTCTACTAATATTATGAGGATGCATAGATGGATGAATGGATGTTTGTTACTCTTTTACGCAAAAACTACTGAACGGATTTTGATAATACTTTACAGCTTATACTCGTACACCAGAATAACACATAAGATACTTTTTAACCCGATATTCCCGAAGGATGGACACTTATGCGGGTGAAACCGCGAGGCACTGCTACTGTTTCTGTAAAATATAATTTAATCTAGTAACCTTATTAGTATAATTATATCTCTGTTGTCTCATTAAATTACAATCATAATACCGAAAATGGACACCACTATCTTGAATAATGGTTGGGCGATTGTTAATGTTTTAACATAGGACACTGTTGTGGCATAATAGGGTCATTAGTTACTAGGTAAATGCTCATATTATCCACATTTACAGTGAGGCATCTATTTAGTAATACTATGCTGTAATTAGTAAACAAATGAATTATCTTATGGAGTAAGAGGAATTTACTGAAGATTAAATAGAAGCAGCAGAGGGGCTCGTGGCTAGATAATAACAGCCATTCGGATGGATCGAAGGTTAAGCTACGCTTACCGGGGTCGGTTCGTGGATGGGTTTATTACGTTTGAATACAACTTTGTGCCTCGGAAAGCAGGTTAAGCCGTTGGTCTGGGCTGTCATTCGTAGAAAGCCCAAAAGTCTACAACCAGTCAAGTCCAGACCATGGTATCGTGTTACCCAGTAACTGGGAGGTTACTAACTGGGAGGTGGAGGTCAGATAGGCAGTCGCTCCGTGTAAAATACTGGTATTCAGCTGCATCCGATTATAGGACGACCAGTTAACTGAGACGATGCCTGATGTAGCTGCGCGGTGCGGGAGGGGTGATTGTTGTCACAAGTTGACGAATCACTGAGGCTCACCCCTCCCGCACGGCGCTGCTAACTCAGGCAACGTCTCGGTCGGCCTATAGACTGCAAACTGACCCCAACATAGATACTAGAAAACGAACCACTCAACTTAGATCCCAATACAAAACTATGTTGTGTACAAGTAAATACAAAACAGCACTAGCAAGGAAAAGTATTTTAGGCATGGGTCCGGTTATATAACAAAATTCCTGATAGCATGAAAAATGAGAATTTGCACAACTTTAAGAGAAAATTGAAGATTTTTTTAATAGGAAAATGCTATTATTCAGTCACCGAATATTTGAATGACATGCTGTTATAAAACTGACATCTCTTATGTAACAATTATTAATCTTCCTTATTGACATTTAATTTTAATTTATGACATCATTCAATTTATTAAATAAGTAAGTGCTGACAATTTTCATTTTATTAGCTACAATAAATGGGGACATTTTTTATTCTTTCTCACACATAATTATTCAAGTTATCTAATCAACATTGTTCAGTGTGATTGGAAATTCTTAATGCAATAGATGATCTAATTTGTTTACTTATTTATTTGTGGTTCATCTTGTTTTAATTACTATATTGCATGTATTACTACTTTTGTACGCCCTAGAGGCAAAGCATAGCGGCCTCAATTTTTTACCAAATAACAGCTTATGTTTTACAATAAATAAATGAACATGAATATGAACATAGTTGGGAAAATACTAGGCAGGTAGCCTCCACAGAAGCAGTATAAGCAACGTTACAAACAGAAACAGCAAGACGAAATCTTGTGCAGAGAAAGATCCCCGAACAATAAATAATACCTCCGTAACATAACGAAACCCGTCACCAGAACCTAAAGCCATTAATATTTGAACTGGAATGTTATGCAAACAAAACCCTTAGAAAACTTGTTTGCATATTCATTAATATCACATTGTTTCGTAAAATTTAATATGGCTCAGCGTGTGTTAAACCTTTGGCGAAAATTAATTCAATTTTGCGATGACATCGTGTGTGATGCCTTTATTGATAATATCTTGCGTGACGGTGCTTTATCACAAGCCTCAGAGGTATTTAGGCCCTCATAATTGGAAGCAGCCATGCGTTTCTTTGTCCTTTGATAGAGCATTTTGGGTCTATGGAATAGATGACAGTGATTAGGGAACTGTCAAGTCTGGGTGAGGAAGATTACGCAAAAAACAAAAGCGAAGAAAAATCTTCATATTTACACTCAGGCAATTTTATATTGTCAGGAACTTTGTCAGTTTTATATTTTGTTTTTGATCACAATCACCGATAAGGTTTTTGAATACAAAATAATAGAATAAAATACTCTTTATTACCTATGTACACCATACTAATTACAGATATAAATATAGAATAAGTGCAATGCTTTTATGTAAAAAAATACAGGCGGAATAAAAATATTGGTAGTTAATACATTGGAAGCAAGAAGTCCCGAAAGCACTTAAAAACTTTTTAAAGCATTCCTTCGTATTTTAATGCTAAAGTTCAGAATGGAATGACACCTTCGAAGTTTTGAAGTATTTACATTTCTATAGAACCTAAATTCTGGGACCATTCGCCGTGCGAACGACATCCACGGTCTTTCATTACGTTCTAAAGTCGTACGGTTAAAAGACGTATGTCTTGGAATGTCTGGAAATGAGGCTTTGAAAAAAAAAAGCCTGATTTGAGTATCCTTTTCTAGTGCTTTTTTATTAGTTGCTTTTTGCTGATCACCGTGTGTGAATGAATTTTTCACGTTGAAATTTAGCGGTTGGAACGTCGGACTTTATGATTCTTTGAAAGGTTTTCCTACATTTCTCATAGAAATTTTAAAATCTCACCTCAAATTTTGGGGTCGTATTTCCTTTACAGCGGGTTATTTGTGAAACTTATGTTTGCCTGTGCCTCAAAATGGGTCAGACGATAGCGTATTCGATTTTCTGCCTGTGATTGTTTCAGTACGTCATATCATAACAAATAAGAACGACTATCAGAATTTAATAATAATAACGTTTTTTGCAATATAATTACACAAAAATTGAGACGCAAACCGATCAATCGAAGACAAACACTCTCTAAAGGTACTGTAGAGGTTATATATGTAACCTTGTCCTATGTAGCACAGGCCGGTCATAATTATTAATTTATTCCTTTCGAACATCCAAGCAAACGTCTAATACTTCAATATAATATTTTTAAACGGACAGATTCATTATTAAATTTACGACGGTCCTGTGAAGTGCTCGCTATAAAATATACCTCAGTAAATCTTATCCCTCTTTAATTGAGAGGAAAGCTCCCTCTGAGTTTTACCTCTCACAAGTTGGTGGAGGCGCCGGGTAAGGTCCAAAATGCCCTGTATCATGCAGCACGGCCTGCTGCCTTCCTTACTGCGCAAATCCCAACCTCATGAAGAGATCATCCTGAAGTCACCCTGGCATCTAAGGACATCACACTGAGCAGGATTGCAGCTAGCTTCCCTCACATTACCCTGGCAATAGCAAAGAAAGTGGAGCTGACTGGCAAGACTAACTGCATAGTGATACAACATCAAGCTAACATTAATGCTGGAGGCAGGGCAAGGTCCAAAATGCCCTGTATCATGCAGCACGGCCTGCTGCCTGCCTTACTGCGCAAATCCCAACCTCATGAAGAGATGATCCTGAAGTCATTCTATTACATGTTCAACCTAGAACAGACTCTGGCTCTACTATAGGAGGAAATGTGGTTTTGAAAACTGTGGTCACTTCTACAGGGGGGGTGACAGCACTCAGCTTAAGTGAAACCAACTTTGCTAACGGGGCATAGCCTTTGCAAAGTGTGTTTGGTTGACACAACTGGTTCTGCTTATGGTTGAGGACCCACAGTTTTATCAGCATTGACTGATATATCATGGAGATTAGGATTTAATGAGAGCGGTGATAGTTTTTATAGTTTTCCTCTGGAGTACGATCAAGCTATCCCGGCCTAAATACACTGACAAACATTGAAGACGATGCTATTATCACTCCCTCAGGCCCCTTTGTGAGGCAAGGCACCTCACAGGCCTCTGGGAGCTATGAGGCATGTCACCTTACAGGCTCCCGACTGCGTCGCTTAAGCGATTAAACGGTATTTCGGAATTCGGGCTGTGTGTGTGTAGAGCCAATACTACACAAATCGCGTTAAAAATAAATTGATAGGGTTTCGGAAGCTATGCCAATACTTTTATTCCAGTGTGAACGTAGCTGATGTAGAGGTTATATTTGTAACCTTGTCCTATGTAGCACAGGCAGGTCATAATTATTAATTTATTTCTTTCGAACATCCAAGCAAACTTCTAATACTTCAATATGATACTTTTAAACGGACAGATTCATTATTAAATTTACGACGGTCCTGTGAAGTGCTCGCTATAAAATATTCCTCAGTAAATCTTATCCCTCTTTAATTGAGAGGAAAGCTCCCTCTGAGTTTTACCTCTCACAGTACCCATCATGTAGCAAACCCAGATTATTTTCCAATAGCAGAACGATTCGCGTAAACAATAAAACTAAAACGAACTCTTACAGTAACAACATAAAATTCAATTTAGCGTGGCCACTGCTCAATCTGTCTAAGATTCGTGACAAACAAAAAGTGTCCTACAGCTAAAGTTGAAATGATAAGGCATAACTGCGGACACAAGTGCCGTTAACAGTCGGGTAAACAGCGGCTGCAAAAGTTTTTGCAAGCCGAGATTTTGTAGGACGTCAATAAAAATAAAGTAGGTATGTACCTTTTAGGTATTAGCATTTTAATATTTAGATAGACAAGCTGAATGGAAGGTCCGCAAAATTTCCTGAACTCTCAAATAAAAAGGATATAATTTAGAAGAAAATATTGTTTTTCGTAATGAAATCCGCGGCTCAAAGGAAATCATGGAGGTCGAATTTATTGAAATAATTTAAACTTTCCTTTTAAGTCCTACAGGAAATTTTATGCTTAAACCCTGAAAGTTTGAACGACAGTGTTAATCTCTTTGATGCATTAATTTAATTTTGGTTTACCTTCATTCAACGAATAATTTACTTATCTGTGCGTTGGAACGCATTTTTGCAGCTAGTGGAGGCTTTTACGAGCAAATTCCATTGTCAATGATAAAGTAACCACTTCCCAAAACTAAAAAACAGTCTCAGTGCCTGTAAAATCTATGAGCGATGAACAACTATACAGGGTCAAATTATTTAAGGTAGCGAAACTCTGCAAACGAGATGGTAATCTAAACATGATAAAGCAAAAGAAAAAACATAATTTGATGACTTTTTGGGGTCATCGACTACAGAAAATCAGAGGGGCAATTCTCGTAATTTTAAGAACGTTCACAGTCTGATCTCAGTCTCAATATGTCAAAAATACCTGCCCTGCCTGCTGTAATTGCCCTACATTTTGACAAGTTTTTGCCATTTGTTTGTCGCCGAGATGAGACAGCCACTAGATTTTGAACGTTTGAAATTACGAGAATTGACCTTCTGTTTTGTTTTTGTGTAAACTTCACAGAAGTATAACCACGATATAACAATTCTTCAAAAAAATTTTTTTTTTTTACGTTTTTTGCAATATGCTGGTCAGTATTAAGTCATACGTTGATTAAAATATGATTCGTGGCCGTAACAAATATGTATTTACAGAATTATAATTATTAAAGTCTCACACAACTCTCTAAGACCATCCTATAGAATGACTATTTCATGAAATCTTGACATTTTAGGATTACACTAACTTAACAAGTTGTATTAAGAAAGAAAGAAAAAGAAAGAAAGAAAATACATTTATTTAGCACAGACTAGAAGGCACACAATACATACATCAGTTAAATACAAAGAATAAACATCAAAATAACAAAGGTGTAAAGTCCGACGTAAGAAATAAGCAGGAAAGTGTGCCTCACGGCTGCGCCAAATAGGCCCAGTTCAGCAAAGATGCCAGACAACTAGTGCCTGACGCTGGTTTTCAACTGGACCTGGTGTGTGAGGTGACGGATGTAAATCAGTTTTATACTGCAACGTGACGTGTGTATACATACTTAAATAGATAAATAAAATAAACTAGTGTCAGATAAAACAATAACGAATATGTATAAATAAGTGTGATTATTGAGTAAACATGGCAAAAAATAAACAAAAAATACTAAAGCCGTGAGTGAGATTGTTGCATGATAGACCTTCGCAAATATAGAAATTTTATTACTGATTCTAATGATTATAATTCTGTAAATACATATTTGTTACGGCCGCGAATCAAATTTTAATCAAGGTACAACTTAATACTGACCAGTAAATTGCAAAAAACGTAAGAAAATTTGAATTTCGCGGGCTACCTTAGCGCTTCCCCCTTAATGTTTCTTGAGATGTCAATAAATAACATTGATACTGTCTGTTTATTTGGGAGTCATGCGTGAAAACGATATTGAAGGTTACTTGTATCATATTGAAGTATAATAGGTACTGTGGGCTCTCCGCTAGCTCCCTGTACCAGGATGATTAAACTACTACGCTCACACTCTACACTGTATTGTATAAATGATTTACATAATTGATTAGATTTTTGTTGATTTATATCCTGTTGGTTTCGGTATTATTACTTATTATTTGTTATTTAATTGATCTCATACTGTTGATTTTATTTTGATTAGTTTGATCTCACGCTGATGGCAATGTATGTATATTCTAAGTTTACTGATTTTAGATAAGTTTAATTTTAATTTTAGTTTTGTTTTCCTGTCATACAATAATCACTATGTACCACTTTGACAATATCGGAACTCTGACTCCCAAGATACAGGCAAATGTCTAGTTTTGGGTTAACTGACTATTCTATTCTTGTAAATTGTGATTGTTAATAATAATAATAATAAATAATTTGAAATAATTTGAATACTCGAAGGTTTGTCGAATAACTTTTGCAATTATTCGTATAAACGGTTCTACGTTTAATTGTTTGCAATCGATGAGATTTTTTAGGTTGACACTAATTAAAATTGTAACTGAAATATTTAAAACTTTTTAAATTTAAAAGCAGATTTATCAAAATTCTACACAGTTATATTGAAAATGCAAACACATATATTAATGGCTAAAATGTTATTTTAATAAATTTTCCGTAGCGTAACAACGTCTGGGTTAACGTGTTATTATTTCATTTTAACGTAAAATATTAAACTACCCTCTCGGGTGAAATATCGGGATATGAAAATGGTACCGTTATAATTATTTACGTCAGAATTATTACATTTATTTTAATTAAATGACCAGGTAAAACCTTGGATGAAGCTAAATTTTTATATTTTCGTAATGGAAAGGTCAAGTCATTTTAAATTTGACTGTCGAGATATGTTGTTATCATATAGAAAAACCCTTTATATAGTCTGTGTAATAATATCCCTTAAAGTATCTATTTATCTAAATGCCATCAAAGTACATTTCCCTAACTCAATTTGTTAATTAGGATTATTTTTTATAGACCGTTTAGATAATTGCACTAGCAATAAATATCGTCATTCTGCTGCATTTGACCTAATTTATTTGGGGTCGGCTCAACATGTCTTTTTCTTCCATACTTCTCTATTAGGGCCGACGCACATCTGGCGAGGCGCAGCGCAGCGCAGCGCGGTTGTCAGTGTCAAACAAAAATCAACATTGCATGCCTTAGAATAAAGTCGAAAATAAATAACACGAGACGCGCACCATTTTCCGCTTAGATACGCTCTCGAGCTAAAGGAATTTTATTTAATCTCAACTTTATTTTAACTCTTGCAAGGTCCATATTTGTTTGGCTGTGACGACCGCGCTGTGTTGCGCTTCGCCAGATGAGCGCCGGCCCTTAGTAATCGTCTCGGTAGTCACGGCTTTCTAACAATATCATCATTCACACAGTCCATCCATCGTTTCTTTGGTCTTCCCCTATTCTTATAGTCATCGAAATTCATACATACAAAACTTTCCTCACGACATTTTCCTCATTCCTCCGTATCTCATGCACCATGACAATCGATTTCCACACAACTTTTCAGTTACCGGTGCTACTTTCAGACTTCCTCTTATGCACTAACAATGACAATATTTGCAGAATTCCAATTCTGATAATAATGTTTGATAATTTAATAGGTCCCATGTCATATACCTACAGTGGAAGCCTTATATATTTTTATAGAACATAAATCAATTTCTCTCCGGACCGTCAACAAAAACCTTGATTCCCAACATTTTATATCCGTATATCCCACAAAACAATATCACATACTCAACACTAAATTGCGGGCATTTTTCTTCATAAAAATTCAGGATTGACGAGCGCAGATACTTTAGCCATGATTCATGCGTCCTCATCACTCGAATTGTCAATTTTTCTGTGTCTTATCCCCTCATAAATTGTGACCGCATATATTTATCTCTTCCACTATACTGCATAAAGGGGATGCCATTTTTTCATTATTACGAACTGAATTATGGTACAGCGGATGTCCTTTACGGATGATGGTCATATGAAAATTTGATGAGGAGGATAAGGAAAATGTAGAAATAGTGGCCATTTTGAGGGGTCATCGTAACTAACAATTAATATTTTTTGGTAACAGATCCAACACCCAGACAGATGTGACTATAGGTACCAAATATTGGTAAAGGGTAAATGGGTGTACTATAGGTACACCTTTGCCTAACCCTTTGGAGAAACAAGGCGTGACATTATATTTTATATAGAAGATAGTTACTAGATTATGAAAATCGCTTGTGCAGATTTCACAAGTTGGTTTTAATATTGTAATTAAAGAATGCATATCATTCCAGGTATTGTCACTAAGTACTTCTTTAAGATTTCGATTTTGTATTAGTTTCGTTTGTCTTGGAGAGTAAAATATATTGTTACAGTTACCATTATTATTCAACAAAATTTTAGGTTGACCCTTCAAGTTGACACATTCATTAAATATTCAGGGTTGACCCAACATATACGCCTCATTATCTAATATATTCTACTTTTTATATGCATATTTATTTTGTTTTTAGTCTATGTTATCCCACTACAGGGATACCATTGACTGGTTCAGATATGCAGAAAGCATAAAACGCAATTTTTTATAGTCCCTGCCACCCTGTAAAAAGAGAAAAGATTTGATTTTTTGTATGTTTGTTTGTTACGCATTTACACTAAAATGGATGAATGGATTTAGATAAAATTTGGTTTATGGGTCCCATCCATCACCATTACAACGTCGAAGGTTGGAATAATAAACTCAACAAGGCAACACAAGTAAAAAAACCCGAATGTTATATGCATTTTGACTGTCTTAATGGAAGACGCTAGCACGTATAATGTTAGAATGAAATAATTTGAAAAAAAAAATGTTTTACTCCAAGTAAACAAAATGTTGGGAAAGAAAAAAAACCAATGGATAAACTAAGTCTTGCAACAATATAAAAAAAGAAATCTCTGTAGAACTGTGTTTGGAAAAGCTTCGAATTTAGAGTAAAAAGTTGACCTAACATAATTATGTCTGTGTGCAAATAAAGTGCGACATGAATTCATTAATGTTTCTTCTGTCTTTCATTCATTAAATCATTTAATAGTGGCTGGGCCGAACACACGCTGCTTTTTAATATTTGATAAAGGTAAATGACTTTTCTTCTGAATAGTACACATGTTGTTCTAACATGGGATTCAATGGAAATAGCCAATGAGACCCATCTTTAGTACCTAAAAAATAGGATTTAAAACTAGGATCCAACGAAAATAAATCAGGGAAAATCAGATTCAGATTCAGATTCATTTATTTGCAAAAACATGTGTAGATAATATACATGGTATGATGTTTATTATAGGTGTTACAGGATATTCTTTGGCACAACATGTTTGACCATGACTGGTGTAGAAATTAGGTCGGAAGACCACAAAATTACATAATCTAAAAAAAAAATAAACAAATAACAATTACATTTATATTAAATTAAAAACAAAAAAATTATAATAGTAATAATAAACAGTTGGTAATTATTCATGCAATTCAATTCAAAAACAATAGATTCAGTCAGTATATCAGAGGGATTTGTCATTTAAAAATTCATTGACATTATAATAGGCTTTTCCTGTCAGTATTTTTTTAAATGTTTTCTTAAACTGGTCAGTATTTAGTTTTTTTACACAGATAGGGATATTGTTATAAATTATCGGTGCTCTGCATACAACGCTTTTATACAGTAGTGCCGTCTTAGCTGGCTGAACACGAAGTTTACTATTATCCCGGCGATTCCGTATTACAAGGTCCGATATTCGACGAAACAAATGAGGGTTATTTCTTACAAATAAGGCGATTTCCAAAATATACAGTGACGGCAGTGTGAGGATTTTATGTCTTGTAAAAAATGGCTTACAGCTCTCAGTGCTGTGGATACCGAACATAGCACGTATGCATCGCTTTTGCATTTTAAATACCATATCTTTATTTGATGAGTTACCCCAGAAGATAATGCCATATCTTAGAACAGATTCAACAAGTCCATAATAAGCCGATAGTAACACATTTGTGTTGATAGTTGAAGCAAGTTGGTACAAAGCATATGCTTGACTACTGACTTTTTTACATATTGCGTCAATGTGTTCTTTCCAGTTTAGTTTTCTGTCTATAGTTAACCCGAGCCCGAGAATAAAATCGTTAAGACTTCTTCAAATGTTTTAAAACTGCTGTTACGGGCGGAATTAAGTCGTATTATTCGATGTCACAATTTTACTCAATAATACATAAAAAGTTTACAGCATTAACCAAAATTCTTACTACTCGTAAAAAATGCATAGGTACTGTCGACTGCAAGTTGGTGATAACACTTTGACCTTGAGCTTTCCTAACGTAGAAACAAGTTTTATTAGAGAGGCCAGCTAAAACAACCGATATACGGTTGTTTTATTACTGACGTGCCGCAAATAATACCTACGTCCATTTCGACCTAGCATAAACATAGTTCCCATTCTCTCTCACAGAAATTATAAATAACAGTATTTTTTCTCTCCAATCTAAAATTCTATTGTAGCTAAAATAAGTTAAGCCTAGCGTCTGCTTATTCACATTTAGTGACCTTTCCCTGTTGCCTACATTTTAAGCTTGTCTTTTTAAAAGTGTAATAAGGCTCTTTTGTTAAACAATTGCGATTATAATTTTCTAAGCGTAGGGTCTGTCCCCTTTATTACGTTTAGAAATGTTACGTTTTTTGTTGATATTATAAACCTAACTTGTTTAAGCTTAGCTTAATATTTTTTTCTGTTATTTATTTTTCTTAAGTTATTCAGTTTCTCTCTAAAATTTAATGTAATTTTTATTAAAGGAAATATTAATTTCAAAACAATGTTGTTCCTTTCAAGTTTTGACTAAATTAATTTGTCAAAACAAAAACGAAACGGTAACAAAATTATTCGAAAATAAATTATTCGTTAGCCCCTGATCCATTCATAATATGATTGGATCAACATCCAATGAAACAAGATTATTTTCTTCTTTTCACAGAGATCTCAACCTTGGCGAAATAATAATTAATGGAAGTATATAAACATCGAGGTCAGATAGGCAGTCGCTTCATGTAAAATACTGATATTCAGCTGCATCCGTTAGACTGGCTGCCGATCCCAAAATAGTCGGGAAGAGGCAAGGCAGATTTTTTTTTATGTATACATTTTTTGAAAACTCTACCGTAAGAATGAAGTTATTCCTATTCAGCAACTATCGTGAACTTTAAGACCATATTCTGTGCAGAATCGCCCATTTAAATGCACCAAGGACTTTATAAAGAGTGCTTGGATCGTTACACGTGTCGGTACGAGAGCCTAGCTACCTATGAATGAAGTTATCTCTACGAAGCACGTGTCACACCGAACGTATAATCCTTCTGCTGGCTCAGATAGTACCTAGTATGTTTTATACATATCCGTCTGGAACACACTAATCGAAATTTAGAGGACAGAAAATACGTTTAGTAGGAAAGTTAACTCCTTTGATATTTTATTGAGGAAAAAGGTAAATGCTTCATTGGTCTAGTAGTCGCAAGTAAGACTACCGAGCGCGGGGTCTAGGGTTCTATCGAGATCGAGCGAAGAGCTATTGTTTTTTTTTTCATTGCGGAATCTAGAAATTCTCATTGCCAGCCGCATCGTTTTAAGTACGACAATTGGCCTTCAGTTACCCTATGTGTGTCACTTAGTAAGTATGGCATAATTCTCCTAACTTATTCTACGTAGACTCTTCTTAGAATTTTCGTTTGATAAAATCTTATTTAGTAAAAGTTACTTTTGGTATTGTAACCTAACTAATGAGTCCTTTATTCGGACAATGAAAAAGAAAATAAAGATAGTGTCACCAAGTCTGTAACTAATTCTCACAAGAAAGTTAATGTGCTCACGAGCATTCTTATTTATAAGTCTTTTTCAGTTAGATAACTATGAACAAACCTCTATTTATAAGGCACTCGTCACTGGAACACTTAAATCATAACTTGTTATTATTGGAAAGTTTAATTATTGAATTCATAAGAATGGTCAAATAAACATAGTATATGGCAAGGACTGGTTAAATATAGTGCATGGCCATGACTGTTTTATTTCATGCTTTCCCATTTTTTGGAACCAAAACATAAAAGTTCATTAACCACAACTTTTTACTTTCTATATATAATCATCGCTCCATTTTTCAGTTGATGTTTGTAAGACACTTTAAATCTCCACGATTTCCAAAGACATCTGCGAGTAGTTTGCACCCCGACACATAAAGGTTTCGATAAAAATACTGAGCTCCTATATATTCCTGGAAACATTACCTTTTCCCCTATCTACATCATTGCTATCATTTGTTATCTCGGCAAATATCTGCTCATTTTCCCACCTAAAACTATACTTACATAATGCACAACCTTATTTCATCTCGTGGTTCCCAAAGGACATGCTATAGCTTACGTTCTTACTACATTTGCAAATGATATAAATACTACAATTCCAAACTGAGCTCCTGTAACACTAGAAACATCATCGTTTTCTTTATTTTCATCATTTATTATCTCGGTAAATCACCACACATTTTTTTATCTCAAACACCACACATTTTTACATAAAGGTTATTTGCAAAAGTTTTCATTTCTACAAATTTTACTACTAATAAATGCAATAAATTCAAATGCTGTGGATACAAATTGAGTTTACATTACCTTCATCTTTGCCAACATTTATTATCTCGATAAATCACAACTGATTTTCCCATATCAAACAATTCCTACATAAAGCACACCCCTATATTTCATCTCGGGGTTCCCATAGGACATCTGCTATAGCCTGCACTTCTACAGCGGGACGTCCAGCAAAATCGCCTTGGCATACTGCCATACCGTAACAATATTATGCGGGATCACGTATCCAGATGGTGTGCAAGTTTGTTGCGACCCAAGAAAGTGTATTACTGAGATTTCTTCGAGTATTTTCTTTTCACGTTGCCGTTTCTTGCTTCGGAAAACTATGATTACATTTTGTATTGTGGTTCTAGTTGTGTGCAGCAATAAACGATTAAATTGTTGTTATGAATTGAAAATACATTCTTCTTCTTAGCGTGTCGATAGCAATCTAAGTAGACTCGGCCCAAAATTCAATAACGGTCTGCTAAATGGAAATACTATTACCTCTAGCTCGTTGATATACATTGATATATTTGAATACGTTACAAAGATTTACCTCCGGTGTACCTTAAGTTTCCTCGTATCCTCTTTCCATTAAAGCCAAATTACGTGTTTTCTGTTTTCTCAACAATTTTTTTAATAATATTTATTTAGCCTTAACTCATTTTATACTTTTATTGCAATAAAAAAAAATAGTATTAAAGTACACGTGTAACACGTCTATACGTGTTAAAGTAGTGAATTTTCATTTTTATTTCGCAAAAAAATGGCGCCTGAGTGTATGTAAATTAATAATATTCGTTTATTAAAAGGCTGTTATGTTTTGTTACAGGTAAGACTTCAGAAGAAAGGACAAGGCAACTCCTTGAAGGGGTTTGACCCTTTTAACCAGTCCCTTATTAAAACGGGTACAAGTACAACTTAACATTTTCCTCCCAATTTTCACAAAAATATATGACGTCGTCATACAGAAAAAACAACACAATAGGAACAGAGGTTCATTCAACTGTAAATATAAAAAGAAATGTAAAAAGCCACGATTGCAGTACATATGCTTTATAAGAACCCCTGCAAAAGGACTCTCAGTGCACAGCCCTGGGCTACGTGTTGTGTTTTTACGGATGATAGAGTAACGGATGCGGCAGTTTGAATATGTATAGTGAATTTTGGGAAACGAAAAAGTTTACAAAGATTATAATGTGTCTTGGTAAAAATTCCGAGTTCTTTTGTTAAACTGTAGAAACTAATTATTATTCTCACATAATCAAGTTTGGTTCGAGGTGACGTAAGAAAAGAATACCTGGAAAGATTTCAGGCAGGCCCGTGTCCAGCAGTGGAACATTGTAAAATGAAACAAAGGGTTTGAAGGGCAAATTGGGAGCAAGGCAAGAAAAAAAAGCGAGATGAGAATATGAATTTAGCTGACATTTAGTAATCTAAGTAATTGTCATTTTGACAACCATTTGATGATTCTTAAAAACCTCCCCACTTCAGTCTTCTTCCATCTACTCCATTTTGAACCGATCCCTCAAGTGTTCTTAACCACAAGTGCCTTATCCAAAACTTGCGAACTCATTGTCAAGGCACAGCCAGCTATTGAGCACGGAGTAACACTGCCTCTTTGAAAGAAAGTGCTGACTGAAAAAAGACTTTGAAACCAAAGCCTGAAAACTCAAGTAAAAGGCTCTCCGTCTCGCCAATATTTCAAACTTTTACTTGTGTATTTTAACTTTACTTCTGTTTTGTTAAAAACACAGTTACAGTCCAGAAATTCCGTTTGTTATTTGATATGAATACGTTTTGTGCAGTTTAACGTGAAACTGTCGTATTTTACTTACAAGTAGTTTTGCGTATTGGCCTTGGGGAAATGTGCGCAGAACGAAGTATTGCAGTTTGCAGTTTGCAGTAAAATAGTTTGTAGATTTTTATAGCAGTTATATTATTTGTGAAGCTGTTATTTTTATGAATTTTGGGACTTTGTGATCATAAATATAAGTCCTAAGTTATATGTGTTGTATTCTGTTGTTATTATCGCCAATTTTGGGACTGCGACAGTCAAAACATTGATATTAATAGTTCCAATATTGATATCATCAATATTTTACGGTTTTAACCCTGAACTAGACCAATGAAGCTTGGCTATTATAATTTTACCATATCCATACTAATATTATAAATTCGAAAGTAATTCTGTCTGTCTGTATGTTACGTTTTTACGCCTAAACCACTGAACGGATTTTGATAAAATTTGGCGAGAGATAGATTGCATCCCGGGGAAGGACATAGGATAGTTTTATCGACATACATCGCGGGCGAAGCCGCGGCCGGAAGCTAGTTTTCTATAAAATCCCTTATTCTGTGATGTTATTTTATCTTTATTTTCATTGTCAAAAGCAAAACCAGCTATCTTTTATTTAATATCTAAGTCATTTAATCTACGTATTTTCTGTTCAAAAATACTTTAATTAAAAATAAACTACAAAACCAATTTGCAAACCTTAATTACACCATTTTCATGAAAACTATGCAATTATGTTAAAATAACCACATTAGTTTTATTTCGCGTTAAGAATTTTAAAGTAACTTTAAAATAAAGCGGTTTAATGCTAAGGTCACTGTAATGTGGGTGTTAAGTTAAAATTACTTTGTAAAACTGCTACATAAATGTACGTACATTCAACCCTTTTAGAGGCAAGTTCAACAACCTATCAAAAGATGTACATTGTAGTGGTTTTAAGTAAGACGTTCTGAGCGCATTATCGTCATAGATCTTTTCCCTTTCATCACATTTTTGTATGACACTAGGGCGGTTGCAAAACAACGTTATCTAGGAAGGAACATCTATCTGGCCACATAGTATTTGGTATTCGAATTAAAAAAAACATCAATTAATGATCCTAAAATCATAGTATAATCAGCTTATAATGTTCACACTGCTGGGACGCAGGCCTCCTCTCGGTGAGAGGGAGTGGGCCGAAAGCCACCACTCGGGCCCAGTGTGGGTTGGCAGATGTCACATGTCTTCCAATTTTTGGTTCTAGGACCTACCAGTTTCCTTACGATGTTTTCCTTCACCGTTTTGAGAGCAGTGGTGATGAAATAATTTACACAAAGTAAAGCGCCTGTCTGGGTTCAAACCTACGACCCGCAACTCGTAGGTTGCGGCTGTTACCACTGGGGCATCACATGCTTCGTAAAAAAAATCATAGATTAAACATATCAATACAAGGCAATTTTTTTATTAGATCATTTGTCTTCAATCTTATGACTGCACCTGAATGCCACAAAAATATCGCAGTCGGTTGCTAACTCGAAAAAAAGATTTACAAAGCCTCTAAATTAAACTTTATAACTAAGAACAGTACAAGGCACTTAGATCGAGCGATGTGCACTAACCATTCCTTCACAGAATCGAAAAGCATGTACCGTGACGTATCGTAGATCAAATTATAGGATCATGAGCTCCAATCTGTCTAGATCAAACGTGATGAACGATGCAGCTTATGAACTTAGGTTGGCAATTATGGACGTTATAGCTGCTTAGGTTGGCTACATTGCTTGGACTTTGATAGATGGAGAGAATCAATGTAAAGTGTATCGAATTTGTAACTTTCTGGTTATTGAGAACGCAACCCTATTGTAACTTTATTAAATTATCTATGGTTCTCTCTATTCTCTCCAGTTTTAAGCGTGTATAACAAAAGAATAAAATTGGATTTTCAATTTCCAATCCGTTTTCATTTTCAACTTCAAACAAAAACATCAACAGTGCAGTGGCGGTACTCGATTTTAAGATGATCACAGGAAATGTCAGAGATGTGATGAAAAGGTATATCAAAATGAGATAAGGCTGATCTGATACCTATCACGACAGTTTGAGTTTTTAAAGAACACATCATCATTAACATCATCATCATTTAAACCGAAAGACGTCCACTGCTGGACATAGGCAACCACATTTTCGACCTGTTCTGTGCTTCTCACAACTAGCGGATGCGAGAAAAACGGAAAAACATAGTGGGGTGACTGGATGTCAAGATTTGAACTGCAGATTCGCCCTGCGGCGGCGTCACAGGATGTTCGTGTTTCTGTTTTATTTTCACACCTCTGACACACACATGCTTAGACTTGATTTGACTGTCTTGGAAATGTCATTATTATTGTGTAAGCTCACTGTTCTCTGTATGGACGAACACTTAGTACGATGCGGTTTTTGTGCGACTCAGTACGGTGAGGCTAAATCTAACGATTTAAATATTTGGTGGACGTAGTAGTGACCGATAATCGACCCCGCCGCGAGACCAAGCAAGCCTAACTTAAACGCAAGCCGCTTACAATCAAAACAATACACACACATAACACGTGTAGGTTAGTGTGGTAGATTATCATGGTATTAACTCTTTCATAACCGTAATACTGATGAAGTAATGTGTCTATGTGCACACCTGCCTATGTTTTTTATTTGCTGGCTATTTATTTTATGGTTTAATAAAGGTTTTATTACGGCTTAAAACATGGCACATTTGCTTTATCTTTATCGCCCACAAACACTTTTAGAGAACCCATTTTAACAGTAGGTGGTATAGCTTTTATCTATTAATTCACCATTTTTTTAATTGTCTATTTACTTACATGCATGCCTTTCAATTCGCTTACTTAAGGTTTTATTTACATCGATCCGCTATTAAGATAATATTCAAGAATAATAATATTGGAAATTCATAATTACTCATCATATTTCGTTCTAAGCCGTTGGTCTCGGCTGTCATTCGTGGATCTTTGACAGTCGTTACGGGTAGTCAGAAGCCTGAAAGTATGGTAACCAGTCTCTTACCAAAGGGTATTGTATTACCTAATAACTGGGTTGTGGAGGTCACATAGGCAGTCGCTCTATCTAAAATACTGGTATTCAGCTGCATCCGTTGAGACTGGAAGCAGACCCCAACATAGCTGGGTTAAGGCTAGGCAGATGATGATGACTTCGTCCCAAAATCGTGCTATAGAAAATAAACTCATATCGCATTAAATATCATACAAACACCAAATAGGTAACGAAACTTGATATAATAATCTAAAAGTCTCTTATAACTTGGACCAAACCAAATCTTTCTAGTTCAAAGCATACATTTCTTTCATTCAATCTCCTTGGCTAAACAATATGGCGCTGAATTGAAACTCAGCTGCTGTGAAACGTGATCTAGAAAATCGAAAGATTGAACGTCTTTTATCGTTATTATTTTATTGTTTGGATACAAAGTTATCTCCTTTGATAGAGTATGATTTTAAAATATATCGAGAAAACTTTACGAACAAAAGCTAGTTTTTGACCTGAATATGAATAGTTGGAAATTATGTATTTTACTTGTTATAAGTAATGTTATTCAACAAGTTTGGCTTGATTAAATGATAAATGAGAATTGATTTTATTTCTGTAAGTACAAACAGTTTTACACGTAGGCCTCGTCGGTCGCGTACGGTCGGTCGCGTACGGTCAGTACCAACATACGCACCGCTGACTTCAGCGTCCCAGTATGGTGATATATAGAACACAATGATAAACCTCCGAGCAAACTTTCAACCCCTTTATTTTTATAATCTCTTCCACTAAGTACTAAATATAAAGACTAACCCCGTTACTAATAAACGTATATCAGATGAATAGTTACACACCGATTTCTCTCATTCAGTCGTCAGTAATTTTACTTTCGAAAGAAGAAGACAAAGCGTTGTGTAACTATTCAGACGCTATACAACGTTTATTAGTAAGTTGGTAACTATATAAATAAAATATACAAAAACAAAAGGATATTTAGGCGTCGAAGTATTCGTCCGCATCGCTGTCATCCGGAAACGTGCACAGAAGACTGGCAGCATTGCGACGTTGAATGGCAATGCTAATTCTTTGGCCAAAATACGACGCAGCCCTCTGGTCACGTGAAGTGACCTTAAACAGATAAATTTTCAATAATAATTTCTTTGTGAGCTTCTTTTGACCGAGAAAATTGTCGATAGCTAGTTGCTTCCTCGTTGGCAGTGGGACAGGTGCCTTACAGGAGCGTTCACTAGTAGCGATAGTTAATTACGCCCGTCGCAGCCTGGGTGGTCAGTCCCTCCACCTCGCTGACAGGCTAATCTATTTACCTTGCCATGAGACAATTCTCGCATAATTTATGCTGAATTGAGGGTAGAAGTAGTAGTTATATAACTAGGTATACAGTGTTAAAGCCAAGCAATTAGCTCAACTGTGGCTAATGAGACACAATTGAATTTCTATTGTTATAAATCAAATATTGATTTTTCAACAGCAGGAATATATAAAAAGCCGAATAGAAGCTATTATTGCCAGCATGTTTAGCGCGAAAAAGAACAATGTAGCTTCTTCTAGCTAATTTATCGTGTTTAGAAATCGATATCCAACACGTCTGCAGAGTTTCGCTAGGTAATTTAATTTGACCCTGTATAGGACGTATATCGTTATTCTTTTATGCAGCAGTAACTTGTCACAAGTACTAGTCGTCTAGCTTGTCAAAACAGTTCAAATTTTAAATATTCAAACTCAAAAGAAAAAAAGAGAATTGTAATCAGTATATCTGCACAGGGTGATCTAAAACTAAAATACGTAATACCTATGCACAATTCTAGCTGTCACTTTGACGGATGGTACGGGGTGTCCTACGAATGGCAAGCGCCATGATTGATGCGCTCACAGTGTAAACAGCTTCTGCAATGCTGATTCGGTGAAATTATTTTAGTGGGGGCATGTCGATTGTGACTTGTGGATGATGGAACATTCAATGTGCATGAGAAATGAAAGATTTTTGCTTCGTACGGCTTAAAATGGGTTTTGTTAATTCCTTTGTTTTTTTTCTGAAGCGATTATGAATTGAATATTTTGTAATCAGGGTTCCCCTTCTATTATAACTTAATTTTAGACGATTTAGTACTTCTCTTGGAATGTTATAAGGATTTTATGTTGAAAATAAAATATGCTATTGCTCACGTTATGTTCATGACGGAACCGGGAAGTATGGCAGAAAAAAAAGGGAGGTAGTGGGTGATTCCGGGCTGAAATGATGATGATGATGATGTTTATGATGCCGTATAGTGCTTTTTCTGGTCTTAAGAGTAAACTAGTCGCGAGCTCGAACTCAGTGGTGGTCATGGTCAAAAAGCACGCTGTCTCATCTGGTTTCGTGTCTGACAGAGCTGGTATCAGTTATGAGCAGTTAGACGCTAGTCTTCACGCAGAACGTCTAGTTCTCACGCACAGAAACGCCGTTCTGAACTGATAGATGCGTAAGAAAATTCAAAAAGTGCTTTGGAAAATCGAGTTTTATGAAAAACCACTGCATAAATCAATTACAAATAAAGTTTATTGAACTCTTCGATAACTGAGCTTTGTCGGTTAGGACTTGGTTTTGAAAATTTTACAGTTATTTTATTACATATTTACACCCAAAGTTACGTTAAAATGGCAAGAAAAACGAATCTTTGTTAGCTCATAACTTTTTAATGGCTTTTTATTTTACTATTCTGTTTCCGTACAGATAAATTAATAATAAGTCAAAACGATATCATGTTTAATTTTGTATGCACAATGTCAAACAGTGGAGTAATACTCTCCCGGAATTTGTACGGAAAAAAACGACGGGTTGCACTCCGGGAGTGCCGGCAGAAGTGAAAACTTAAGTATTAACGTTGTGCGTTTTGGATATTTTGGAATGGTTATGGAATAATTTTGCACGAATTGCTTTAATTATCAGAATAAAAGTACTATCTTTTATGTGGTAGAATACAATTTGAAATTGCTTTAAATTCGATCGAATAAAACCGTTTTTTCTCATACAAAATGCAAATTTGAGGAAACTTTGCGATTTTTTTGTATCGAGCCAATCTATATCAATCGTGTTTTGGCCTTCTTAATTCACTAAAGAAAATCTTCAATTTTAATGATCATGAAAAAAAACAGGAAAATTTGTGGTTTTTGAGGACAAAAATGGATTTTGCGTGCAGCCGAAATGCGTCAAAACACCTCTATTGGGACTCACGTGTCCTGACGCGAGTTTAACATTTTTTACCCATTACAAAAAAGTGTACAACGCCGCTAAAGAAGTTTTCACTTCAAAAATATCGACTAGTGGCACCTTAAATGGGTGAATTAATTTATAGTGCGCGGACTCCAATCCTAGAATATAATGTAATCTATATACTCGTATATGACAAAATATGGTATTATATGTAGTCTAGGTACATGATAATAATTCCACGTGCGAATTATTGTAAACTCAAAAGTCAAAATGTAGTTGTTCCCAAACGAAATTCATTTCTTGGCTTAGTTCTTGGCAACAATCTAATTAATGACATACAAGAAGTCTTCACGCTGACGGCTAACAGGACAAGAGAAATGGAACACAGCACAATAAGAGCTTTATATGCTAAATTATGTATGAGTTGGCGCCCGCAGTCTCATTTATTATTTCAGGCCCAAAAGTTATTGCCAGGTGAAAAATCCAGTCTTTCGAAAACATTAGAATGTCCTAGATTCTTAATTTATAGTGGAAATACGGCATGCTATTGGAACAAAGTTCTTTAACGTGGCTTGCGGTAAACTGGTAGAAATCGAAAAAAAAATCATCATTTCATGGTTTTCGAGGGCGCTAAAGCAAATAGTGAGGTTATTTTTATAAAAGAGACACAAAATACCTCCGAAAATTTAAACTTTTTAATATCTATTGTTTGAACTACAACAACTAAAAACTTCCAAATCAACGTTTACCAAGTATGTCACTAATCCCAGATATTTGAAATATCCCACACATATTTCAAAAATGTCCGAACTACATACCTGTATGTTCCTACCACATTTATCGCCGCTTGGTAAATCTAGCCGGGCAAAACATTTCATCAAATTTTCGTGGTCGGTACTCGACTACTCGTGCACGAATTTCAGGGAAGTTATTTAAACATGAGTAATTTAATTAACACGAATGTATTCTTGCATCGCCATTGTTGTATAGGATTTTCGTACGCTGTATTCGAGCTGTGAACATTAAAATATCTGGTTGCGCTTTTATATTGTTTGAAGACGAGTGTTCTTTAAATTAATATAATTTATTGTAGTGGTGTATTTTTTTACAGTACTTGGAATAATAATAACAGCGTATTGCTGCCCCACTGCAATTAATATATGCTATGCTAGATTATATTCTGGATAGAGCCATTCTTTGATAGTATTTCTACAGCATGATGTCGAATATATTTCAATTATTACTGTTTCCCTACAAATGCAAACATTGTTAGTAATCCCCGACAATTATCACCATTTTCCATGCTAATTGGCTCTACTAAATTAGAAAATAATAACCATACATTATACTAAGCTTCTTAACAAAACATAATCAACGACCAACACATGAGTTACGGCTCCCTGTGAAAATTAACTGAGGATCTGTAATTACGAGTAGCAATTTGTTTAAAGGCAAATGGGAGGTGTTTACTTCGAAATCCTTTCTATTGTAGTAAGGAAAACAGTAATTAAGAAATAATTAGGACCCCCCTGCTGGGTTGAATCCTTTAGAACCAAATAATTTGGAGGCCATTATGAAATAATTAGGACCCCTGCTGGGTTGAATCCTTTAGAACCAAATAATTTGGAGGCCATTATGTAATTTAAAATATTTATTTATAACGATACATAATTAATTAAAAATTAAATTCGCTTTTCGAGTATGTCTGTGTGGCCGCGTTCTTCTAAATTACGCAATGGATTTTGATGCGGGTTTCACCATAATTTAGAGAATGCATTCCGGAAAGTTAACATGTACAGGAAATCCATTAATGTAAAACACACAATAAAGAAATCTCAATATTCTGTCAAGCCTTGAGTAGCAGGGGGGGGTCGCTAGGATGTAATAAATTAACCCAGCCTATTCGCACTCCAGTGATCGACATGGATCTCGAAAGTTAACACTTATTTCCTCTTTCGCATCCAGTCTGTCCCAGCTGCCGTTTATTAAACCAGGAAAGCAAACCAAACTGCAGTTACAAACAATAAAATAATTCATTCTTCTTTGCCATATAACATGTGACCTCTTTGTTCAAATAAATGTTTTAGTAACAGTCTTTATTTCGGGAATGTGTGTATGTGTGTTACGAATTAAGAATAAAAAAAATAACGGCAGGAGTCAGTTTATCTGACAAGAAATATCATTTTTTTTTTTATAAAACCCAAAACGATTCCGTGATAATTATTTATTTCCCCTGAAAGATATTGTATGATTGATGTTCCTCTCCCGTACACAGTCTTATTCAATAACATTTTTTTTCTCGTTAATTTCCTATTTACCTGTCAGAATCACTATCCTTAGAAAATTATAGTTTCCGTTGCCTTGGTTCTTCTTTATTTATTTTCTAACTCTTAGTACAGAAAAATAAAATCTTTTCCCGGAAACTGTATTAATAGCAAAAGCTCTTTGGTGGCAAATGTTTACGTAAGTTTGTCATAGACGTTAAGATTAGGAGTACTTAGTAGTTATTTGGGAAAAGGCGGTTCAATGAGGTACCTATATGCTCATGATTTTAGTATAGAATGGGAACTGGTTTAATAACCTATAAGTTGCAGCGTGATTGCAGAATAAAAAAACTAAAAAGTAAAATACGTTTATTTGCGGTAAAACTTGACGCAAAGAAAACACACAAAAAAGAACAAGTAGGGGGAAAGTATGCTTCTATTATGCTGAGCATTATCCCGAACATTATGCAGAGCATTATGCTGTCCCTTTGCGAGGCAGAGCCACAGCGCTGATTTTTAGCAACATGCGACAGTAGGTAATTTACGACAGTAGGTAAACATTTCAATTTATTTGCCAAAACAACTTTTGGTAAATCTTTTTTCGAAATCATAATGGCCTTTGTTCAGTCTTTTGTAGCTCATATAACTAAATAAGTACATATTTATTCTAAACAAAACTACATAATGATTAATTACTACACCTCATAAGTTTGTGCAACCGACCCATCAGCAACACACGAGTTATGAGCGTCCTGTGAAAATTAATCGAGCAATTTGTGTTCTAAACTAAAAAGTTCTAAACTAATTAGCTTAGTATGTTCTACTGATAGGACACGTATCTGCCTCTTAGTTAGAAGTAACTTATGTAAACACTACGTCATGAGTGTCTTTTGAAATAAATAAACGTGTGGGGTCGGGGGACCCCCGGTAGGAACGAAGTTCAAAATGAAAAACAAGATGGCAGTTGCGAAAATGTCAGACGAAAAATTTTCGCAGCCGCCATCTTAGATTTTCATTTTGACCTCACTATTGGTTTCAGCTCCCTCGAAAATCATGAAAACTATTTCTCCCTGTGACTCTTTTTATTTGAGGGGCCCGTGGCTAAATAATAACAGCCGCACAGGTCGATCGATCAGGTTAAGCTACGCTAGCCGCTGTTGGTCTGTGGATGGGTGACCATTTTTACATATCGAGACCCCTCCGTGCCTCGAAAAGCACGTTAAGCCGTTGGTCCCGGCAGTCATTTGTGGATCTTTGACAGTCGTTACGGGTAGTCAGAAGCCCGAAAGCCTGACAACCAGTCTTACCAAGGAGTATCGTATTACCCAGTAACTGGGTTGTGGAGGTCAGATAGGCAGTCGCTCCATGTAAAATACTGGTATTCAGCTGCATTCGGTTAGACTGGAAGCCGACCCCAACATAGTTGGGAAAAGGCTAGGCAGATGATGACTCTTTTTATTATATACCGGTGACTTTTTTTACCGTCTCCAAATTTTTACTGGGTGGTCTAGTAGGTATTGAACTTTTGTATTAAACAGCTGATTCGTTTTCGTGATTTCAGAGTTGGTCCCATAGTGAAAGTTGTTCATATTCATGGGCGCTGTCAGTAGGGACTGGTTATCTCTTTGCTGCCATGGCTTATTTTAATTTAATATTTGAATTGTTTTATTTAAGTCTTTTAATTACGGACGCTTTTAAAATTTTCCATCGTTCTCACATGCATAATTTTTAACATGAATGATGTAACCAAGTCTTTGTAAACTTATTATTTGATTTAAAAGAGTGTCCATGGAGTTTCTTGCCCGTTCTTCTCCATAGGTACCTACGCTTTGGAATGGGCAACTAGCTTCTTCTTTCTGACTGACCGACCCCTTGACAATTCAAAAGTGCCTGTAATTGGTTTAATTGAAATAAATGCTTTGAGTTTGAGTTTGGGTAGAACACCCAGTAAATATTTCGAGACGGTAAAAAAAAATACCTTTTTAGTTTTTTTGTAAGTGACGGTTTCTACCAGTTTAGGTACTCCAACCGCAAGCTCCGATAAAGAACTTCGTTCCAGTAACATCATCATGACGCCTGTAATCCTCGAAGGGTTAAGATTAAGTACACCGTAAACCCACATATCGCCAGTTAGGTTTAAGTCCCATGTAATAGGGGGCGAGCCTATTGCCATCAACCGAAGTGACATGGAATGAAAAACCCAATTACACTTTTCCCGACTTGGTTATCGAACCTCATGCTCAGCCGGTACTTGCGATCAGTACACCAACAAGGCAGTCAACAAAATCGCAATCAAATAACATCTACAAATATTAACATTGCAGATGTGGGAGTGATTTTTTTGTAAGTTATTTATAATAAGTTACTTTAACTTCTTAATTGTCTATGGTCGGTTTTAAAAAAAAATTGAAGGTCGATGGACGACTTTGGTGTGGTTATCTATGGGTTACGGAGGAGAATATGTTTTAAGTTGCAAGAAGAAAATAAAACTCATGTTTTTCCCGGGAATCGTTTTAAATTTTGCGCCCTGCTGAGCACTAAAGAACCACATTGATATGGCAGTTTTTAATACAAATGGCATGTGTGAACATTCCATCTCTTAAGTCAGAAATTATATAATAATAATAATAATAATAATAATCTGTGGCCCGACTGTCAAGCTGACGTTGAAAAATTTTTTACTCCGTTTTATTTCTAGTATTTTTAACATAAATAATAATTCTATTCAGTATATTGTGACAATAAATAAGCAATAATGTTTCTCTACGACCAAACGATTATTTTAAGACCAAAATTTACATAGCGCTACAATACTAAAATAATTATGGACTAAGATTATGGATACAAGAACACAATGCTGACACGAAGTCGGGCAAGACGACACGAATCCACACATCCAACATCTTCGGGTTCGTCGCTCAGCTCCGCCTCGCAGTTGCCGGAACCTGCTCCAGAAGTGAATCCAGTGACACCGGCCGCTGCAGTTGCGTCGAGCTCGAGCGACGAATATTTTTCTCCGCCGACGTCGCCAACACCCGTACGTCGGCAGGGGAGAGGCCGCCCACCGAGAAGCTTGGGACTCAGGGGCCAACCGGCCCCGAGCCGGGTCCCCGCTACCGGTGGTTGTGTGCAGCGCATGAGATGGACTCAGTCTATGAATGAGAACGTCATGCGCGCATATTACGGGTCTACAGAGGGGGGAACTAATCTCACTGCGTACCGCGATAGGATGCTGTCTCTGTTCCAGGAACTGGAACCAACTGTCAACGTCTCGGCCCAGCGACTGTCGGATCAGGTGCGGGTCATCCAACGCAATCACAGGTTGGATGATATCGCACTTGATAGGCTGCGCTCAGAGGTACTGTGCAACCATATCGTCTCGGTTCCAGCACAAACCGCGGCACAAGCGTCAACTGTTGATGCCCTCCCGCCGCGGTCCAATCATGTTGAAGAAGAGGATGATAGGGTTGCCACAGTAAGTAGCCAGTGCAACGTCCGTCTGAGGAGCGCACTGGAGGATGCAATTCGTGAGTATAGGTCCACTCCAACCGAACTTAGACCACGATTACCTCGGTTACCTATGCACAAAAAAAATAGGGCGTTGGTGTGTGCCTTGGACTCGCAGCTCAAGAATTTCTTCGAGAGCAGCGAGGATCTTGTTGATACACACTCGATCCTGTATTGCGCAGCTGTTGCGGCATGTCGTTTAACTAACGTCAAGTTCCCATGTTATGACGGAGCTACTCGACCAAAACAAACCGTACCAGTCTGGCAGCACAGGATCGAGGGTCGTATCGATGGAGCCAGGGTACTCATCGGCAAACTATACTGCTTTAGGGAGGGCAATACACGACCACGTGTGATGCGCTTTGTAAGGCGGGCATTCTCGGGGACTGGAATCAGCCCTCGAGAATACATGTCCCGCGTCACAGAGCGCATCGACTTCCTAAAGCAGAAAGTTTGTGCATGGGCGAGCCGAATTCGGCGGTATAAGCGGCGGGTTGATCGATACACGCAGAATCGCATGTTCCAGAGCGATGAAAGGTGGGTGTATAGAGCTTGGGAGCGACCTGAACAAAATGTGACAGATGTATGCCGCCCGGATGATGCCGACACAAGTGCATTCTGGCGAAACATCTGGTCGGTACCCGTCTGTCACACTGAGGCTGGCTGGATTCGGGATGTCGAGCGAGTGTGTGAAACTATACCAGAAATGGATGCAGTCCTAATTACGCCATCAGACGTTGCCAAAGCGGTCCGCCCGTTACCGAATTGGAAATCACCGGGACCGGACGGACTGCACAACTTTTGGTTGAAATGGCTAATTAGTTCACATACTTGCCTGGCATCTCAGTTCCAGTCATCTTTAGAGTCTGGGTCGCTACCGCAGTTTCTAACAACAGGCGTTACCCACCTGCTCCATAAGTCAGGTAGTCCCGCGGAACCCAAGAATTATAGACCGATTACGTGTTTGTCGACGGTTTATAAACTTCTTACATCCATTTTGAGAGCGAAAATTAATACACACATTTACAGTAATTCGATTATGTCTGCCTCTCAAAATGGATGTAGGAATGGGTCCCGCGGTACTAAGGAGCTACTCCTCATAGACATGGCCATTAGCCAACAGGTTCGTCGTTCCCGAAAGGATCTGTCGACATGTTGGATAGATTACAAGAAGGCCTACGACTCGGTGCCACATACATGGCTCATGAGGGTGCTAGAGTTGTACAAGATAGATGCAACTCTACGCACCTTTCTTGAGTCGTGTATGGGACAATGGAAGACAGTCCTTCGTTATCCAGGGTGTCGACAGATCCATGGGAATGATGAACATGTATGGATTAAACGGGGAATATTTCAGGGCGACAGTTTGAGTCCACTTTGGTTCTGCTTAGCCCTGAATCCTCTAAGCACACTACTGGAGACACATGACGGGAACCTCGTGAAAGCTGAGAAAGAGAAACAAATTAAATATCTTGACTTAGCACACGAGGTTGTTGACATGTGGAATGTGAGCTCGGCTGTCATTGTCCCGATTGTCGTATCGGCCAATGGCCTGATGGCCGAAAGCCTCGATCAACATCTATCGAGGCTCTCGTTAGGCGGTTGGATCAAGGGCCTGATTCAGAAGGCAGTACTCCTCGATACGGCTCGCATAGTGAGGAGGTTCCTGTCTCTGGAGACCTAACCACCGGTAGCTTGGACCCTGCTCCCGACACCGGCGGATCCCTATTTTTTTTATATTTTTTAAATGTTTTTTTATACATATTTTTATATTTTAAGAAATATTTAAAAATGTAAAAAAAAATGATATATAAATAAATAAAAGAATAATAATAATATATTTATTTGCGTAAAACACGGTATAAAAAGATGGTAAAAGTACAGTTTAGAACAAGACATGTTTTGCCAATAAAATAATAGGCATGCGCCACTGGCATGCGCATTTCTAGTTGAAATAGGTGAGCTACTCGTAGTAATTATGCTTAGGAAGTAAGGTCAGACGGCAGTCGCGCTATGTAAAAAAACTAGCTTCTGCCTGCGACTTCGTCCGCGTGAAATTTTACCCTCCCCCATTCATCCTCTTAGGGGCGGAATTTTGAAAACCACTCTCTTAGAGGATACCTACTCTTCAAAAAGAACACACCCTCCAAATTGCATGTCTCTAGGACCAGCGGTTTAGGCTGTACGTTGATATATCACAGTCAGTCAGAACTTGGAATTTTATATTTAAAGATGATTTATTTAGCATCTGGATCTGGAAGCCGACCCCAACAGTTTTGGGATAAGGCTCAGAATGAAAATTCTCTTAAACCTAATTTCTAAGAAAATCATTTCCAGACTAAATACCCGATCAAATTCTCACTCAAAAAATGCTGTTTTATTAAGTAAAGAAGGGTCAACTTTTGTATGTTTCCTTTTCGCCAGCGTGCGGATTATGTAGCTCAGCTATAAGCAAAGTTAAGCAACTAATTAACGCTGTGTGTGCTAGTATCATGATGTAGGAATACCATGTCGTGTTAAAATATGAACCTATTTCTAAGATATCCAAAAAAAGGCCTTGTGAAGGTAGATAGGTGTAGTCGTCGGAAAAGTTAGTTCTTGTGCCTTTTAAGATGGGTTGGTTGGTTTAGTTGGTGGTTTGGTTGTGCGACTGTTCCTAAACTACCCTAGGCTAAACAAAATTTTAGTTTTTCCTAATTATGAGTATTTCGGTCGGTTCCCCCTTTTGGGGAAGAGCTGCATTCCGCCGCCGTGCAGCTTTGTAGAGCTCATCTCCAGACTGGACACTCTACCACCAATTGGAATAAATTCCCACAAACTATTTTGCCTTGTCCCGACTTAGAAAGATATGGTTTACGGACCATACAAGAAACAATTTCAATATAAAATAAGATTGGGAATTCATAGATAAGGTGATTAAGGGAAGGAAATCTACTGTTCTTTGGATTATGAAAGTTAGAAGACATGAGAAGAATAAAAAAGGGTAATTGACGGAAACACGGCACAGCCGCATGACTGACAAATATTCAAAGTCATAAATTACATGACAAGAAAAAATACCCAGCACTCATGTAAATGTGAAAAAACTCGTCAGAAAAGGACAAACTTTGCAACATAACAAGTAGAAAATAAATCTTACTCCAGCTGAAATAGGCGTCAATAAAAAGAAACTGGATAAAAGAAAGTTACCAGTGACAGATACGGGACAGTCCCACTTCAAACACGATTGAGACACCGTACTCAAAGCAAACTTCTAAATGTATACAGTAAAGTTGTTTAAAACTAAGATGGCGGTTCGAACGACACTTTTAGTTTATTGGTACCAAAAGTACCTTAAAGTTTTCAAATCAATTACCGTTTGGTACTTATGATTTATGGATCGTAAGTTGCTGGGTTGACGTCTTTTGGAGTTGGTTGCTCACAAACTTTGTGGATACGAAAAACACTCTTAAACGGTGGATTTTACACGCCATGACTTGTAACGGGCTTAAATTGTTCATTTGAAGCCTACTGAAGATCTTGTTTCAAAAGTTTGATACAGAATTTTGCTAAAGCCTTTTGTAAAATTATGTAATAATATTCGTATTAGGACTTTTAAATTCGTGACAAAACTCCATTTTCTGAAAGCCTTCAACATAATCCGTTATCTATATCTATACTAATAATAAAGCTGTAGAGTTTGTTTGTTTGAACGCGCTAATCTCTGGAACAAAAGTCCCATTTGAAAAAAAATTTTTTGCTGTTGATAGCCCAATTCTTGAGGAAGGCTATAGGCTATTTAACATCACGCTATGACCCGTAGAAGCCGAACAAAAAGAAAAATAGGCAGAAAAAACGCTAGGCAAAAACGAAGTAACAGCGCGGACGGGCGATGCGATGCGACGGGTTGGGACGGGGGAACAAGAAATTTCACGCGACAAAGTCGCGGACAGAAGCTAGTCATATCATAATATGTATGACAAGTGGTTCAGATTGGCATTTGCCATTTCCGCTAACCAATGACTGCACCTGAAATTAACTGCCGATTAACCAATCAGAGACTCCAGAAACCGGAAAGTGAGAGTGTTACATTTGAGATATGTTTCCTATAAATCCTATTTCATATTTCCTCTTACCCAACATAATTCAAGATGGGCTCCTTAATGTTCCCGCAGGGTTTTATTACGAGATCTCCACTGAGCACGCATCGTTTCGAATAGTAGGTACTATCAGCTCGTTATCGCCACTTTCGGAAATCGATTGATCGTTAACTGCTGTAAAGTATGCGATGGTTTTGTGTGGGTAGTCGAGAGTGGAAAAGAAAACACGTATTATGGGAAGCTAGCTCAAAAACTACCCAAGCAAAGTTAATAAAATTAATAAGGGACCTCGGAAAAATATTATTTTGAACAAAAAGATAATTATCGAAATAAGTTCAAAATTGGAGAAGATATC
Organism: Gortyna flavago; assembly: GCA_963669345.1. Lineage (NCBI taxonomy): Eukaryota > Metazoa > Arthropoda > Insecta > Lepidoptera > Noctuidae > Gortyna > Gortyna flavago. The sequence continues at coordinate 6,526,992 of OY770144.1, forward strand.
GCTGAACGTAAATACAAAAAGAAGACAGTATATTTTAGAACCGTCTTCTTATGGAATTCAATTAAAAATAGACTTATTAGGTAGATGCGGCCATGAAGTGGGAGTAACGCCTATATTATTTACTTTTAAGAGCTGTGCATGCAAATTTTTTGTGTCCATTAAAATCAACTGTGCTATATAAAAACTGCAGTTATCTATACTTATAATAAATCTGTAGAGAGGTCAATTCTGTACATGATATATATTTTCAAAATAACTATCAGGGGGTAATAAGTGATCGATACTGATGCCAAAAATGCAATCAGTAAAATTTTTGTCTGTCTGTCTGTCTGTCTGTCTGTCTGTCTGTCTGTCTGTCTGTATGTTCCTTATAGAAACAAAAACTACTCGACGGATTTTAACGAAACTTGGTACAATTATTCTTCATACTCCTGGGGAGGTTATAGTATACTTTTCATCACGCTACAAGGAATAGGAGCAGAGCAGTGAGAGGAAATGTTGGGAAAACGGGAGAAGTTGCTCCATTTTTTAAGCTTCCGTCGCGTGTGCAGCCTTAATGGTTAAAGCTACATAGAAATCATTTATGACGGAAATGTTCTACATAAAATTATCTAAAAAATATCCTACTACAGCATATGTCTATCTTTTATGGTTGACTCACAATAACACGTGTAACTCCCGATACCTTAGCAGTTCGGAGCTTTCTGATTATATTTGTTTACTCTTACGTTTATAATACTCTCACTCATCCCTAATTAAAAGAAGTTAATATTATTACCTATTCAATAAAAAAAGAATCATAGTAATCGGTATAGAAACACCAAACTTATACATGAAATACGCTAATAAGCCATCGCGCCGTCGCGCGTGAATACTGAATCATGCCATAAGGATTATTTTTGTGTAACGGTTGCCGCGCTCGACGCGGGTCGCGGCGGTAGGGTAAGGGAGGTCCGAGCGCGAGCTTCATTCAATATTTGGCTGTTGATGCGTTCAGAGCGTTCGACCTTATTGACAGACGATAATTGATATTAACAAACTGTGCTTATCAGCGCGACTTTTAGTCTTTAAATAGTTTATTTGAATTTATTTTGTTGTTTTTTATAAAATAGGTATCAGTTGTTGTGTTATTAGACCGACACAGAACCCAAAAATGTGATTTAAAAAAATTCTGTCTGTCTGTCTGTTTGTTCAGGCATCACGCAAAAACTACCGGTTCGGTTACGATGACACTTGGTATAATTATTCTTTAATATCCTGGGCACCACACTGGGTACTTTTTATCCCGGAAAAAAATATACAATAAAAAACAAACTTAATTTTGCGGTTCGATCCCTAGACCCGATTACTGTACCAACCGCAAATAATAAGTTTGTCGTAGTACACGACGAAGATAATAATAATAGGCGAGCGTTCGTTCATATTAGCATTCTATAAATTGTATGTTTTAACTGCTACTTGCAATTCCAAAACGTGCTTTTCAGTGCGACCTTTTTATTCCTTTTAGTTTTTACTAAGTACAGTTTAAGGTGGACTTATTTAGGTTTATTTTTATAAGTCGTTTTTATAAGTAAGTATAGATTTTAATTTTAAAGTATGGATAGTATATTTGATAGTGTACGTAGTGACCGTAGGTTATTTTATAAAACTGTTAGGTAGGATTAGTCATTCGTATAGATATTAGTTTTTAGGGATTTTGCTTATTTATTGAGTTTAGATTAGTTCATCATCTGCCTCATCTGCCTAGCCTTTTCCCAACTATGTTGGGGTTGGCTTCCAGTCTAACCGGATGCAGCTGAATACCAGTATTTTACATGGAGCGACTGCCTATCTGACCTCCACAACCCAGTTACTGGGTAATACGATACCCCTTGGTAAGACTGGTTGTCAGACTTTCGGGCTTCTGACTACCCGTAACGACTGTCAAAGATCCACGAATGACAGCCGGGACCAACGGCTTAACGTGCTTTCCGAGGCACGGAGGGGTCTCCATATGTAAAGATGGTCACCCATCCACAGACCAACCGCGGCAAGCGTAGCTTAACCTGATCGATCGACCTGTGCGGCTGTTATTATTTAGCCACGTATCATCAGAAATAGGTTTATTTAGGTAGGTAGGTATTTTATTTTCTGTTATTGAGTTTTTTTTTTATTAGGTAGGTACTTAGGTTTACTTTTATAATCTAATATAAAATTCAAAGTCCTGTGATCCTGTCTGACTGATTATATCAATGCACAGCCTAAACCGCTGGTCATAGAGACATAAAATTTGGAGTGTGTTCTTTGTGAAGTGTATATAGGAATCCACTAAGAAAGGGTTTTTTGAAATTCCACTCCTAAGAGGGTGAAATTTCACGCGGACGAAGTCGCGGGCAGAAGCTAGTAAATAATATTTATATTACATATTTCAAAACATAGAATGTTTCCTCTAACGTCCTACGCTTCTTCAATTTTCACTTAACGAGCAACATAAATAACATATTTTTATGTACATACTAAAACACAGTTCATACAGGACCCAAGACATGTTATTCATAAAAATTTGCTTAGGAACATAATATATTGTGTTATTCAATATCGAAACTGGGATAGGAGCATAAAGATCCATCTTGAGCCGCCTTTGCAAAATTCGGCAAAACGTAATTTACTTCTTTGAAAGGGTTATTGGATAGTCATATAATAGCAATACCTATGTAGTAATACGAATACGAAAAAAACTATTATCTGTCAACTAAAATGTCGTCAATTTTTCTAAAATTCATTTTATTTCAATTTTTAACATCGAAGCCCTTGTTTATTGTTATTCATTATCATCATCATTCTCCTGCCCAAATCCCAATTGATTTGGAGTCGGCGCAACATGTCTTTTTCTTCCATACTTCTCGATTAGACGCCATCTCGGTAGTCACCCCCTTTCTAGCCATATCATCATTCACGCAGTCCATCCATCGTTTCTTTGGTCTTCCCCTACTCTTATAGCCATCGACATCACACTCAAAACTCTCCTCACGACATTTTTTTTTCTTGTTTATTATTGTTATTATAGCAATCAAAATAAATTCTACGTAAACGAAGCAAAGATTCAACCAAAATAGTGTGCAGCACATTTGTTTATTTACAAACATTTTGTGCAAAACTCCAGCATTACACATACTAATCTGATATCGCGTTTAGCCTCGTGTCTTCACCGGCAAGGCTGTGTGTAACTTTTGTAAGCACACAGTGTAGCACACTTCTTGTGAACGAACATGTTCACTGAGCAGAGTTTTCTGCCTTCAGTTGTTAATGTGGACGGGCAGGAAAACGTAGTGCTTTGTGCTGCAGCCTGTTTTTTATTATGTAGTCTGCTTAGTCTGCGTAAGAATCAAAAAAGAAACGGCGATGTTGGATGAGGCCCTTCCTACAACGACAATAAAGAAACGAATAGATTCGTGTAGAAGAAATAAATATAGATCCCATTGAGTGGATTTAAAAATTTCACTCGTATATCGTGCGAAGATTTTGAGTTGCTGGTCAGTGCAGTTAGTCCTCTTATTGCTAAATATTTAATGGCATTAACATATGTTTTTTTTATCCAACTCTCTTAATTAACGCACATTCAAAAGAATTCAATGAATATGGCCACAAATACAAAATATCAAGTTAAAGCATCCTGAATTCAATAGCAGCCACCTAGTAGATCTGCTCTTTGGAACAGACGTTTAATCCCAGATCATGCTAGGAGGAATGATAAAAGGCGATGACGTCATACGACCCATCGCACAATTAACCTACTTAGGCCAGCTACTATGCAATTTGGTGTTGAACAATCTGGAGGATATATATTTTTAGGATTCCGAAGATTTCAAAGACCGAGCCGATTTGTTAGTGGAACAATATTGAATAACTTATATCTTTCATGTAAATAAAATATATTGAATTCATTTCAATTACACGCAAGTTAACCAATTTAAATTCAAACGGTACACGATGCAGCCAGTATTTAGTGATCTCAATGGATTGTAGTTGGAGAATTGACGATTGATAATCGCTGATCAAAAGCTATAATCAAATAAATTGTAATTGATACGAAGTTCACCAGGTCCTCTAGTAGATAATTAAATTAGGCAAGTCAGAAACAAAATCAAAAATGGCAATGGCCTTGGAAACCAAATTTAATACTAGAATCAATAACAGCACTAACCAACAAGCTATTGGCAACACTAAAACAATTGATTCAAGCACTTGCATTTGAAAAAAAAAAAAAAGAAAAATACTGCGTTTCATTTATGTTTTAAACATTTCATATTTCTCGGTGTGCCGAGCTCTTTGCGGCGCTCACGGGTGGACGTTCTTAGGAGCCAAGCCTTTAATACCAGGAAGGCTTTTCTTTAATTTTGAAAACCATCTTTAGCTAATTTTGAACTATGAAAATGAATGAAATTGTAACATTTGTGGCATGTGGGTTTATTTATATGAAGCATGCGAAACAAATAATAGAAACCAGTAAAATTATAGAGAAGGCGTTCTCTTTATTTTTATTTTTTTATTTAGGTATGTACTTACGTTCCGCGTTTATCCCATTGAAGACTTCCGAGAATAGAATTTGAAATAGAATCTATACATATAATTAAATCGTAGGAAAGTAAAAACTGTACATTGAATATTTTTTTTAAAGAATACTTTGGGGCGTGATCTACAATCGATATCCAAGCCAAAAATATAGTTTTTAGAATTTTTGTCTGTACGTATGTCCGGGCTAAACTCAAAAAGTACTGCATGGATTTACTTCAAATTTTGCATGAATATTACTAAGAGGTCGGGTCAACATATAGGCTACATATTATCACGCTATCACCTACGGGGGAGGAGCTGTGAATCTTTATTTTTCTTACGCATTCTGTGATAGCGTGTTATCAAACGACGCATATTTAAATGTTGTTTTTGATTAAGCCATGCTATTATCTAGCTTTACACTATAAAAACTACGCCATTTAAGTAACTTGGGCAGAGAAACATAGTTTAATAAATGTTAGTAGTATAAAGACAATTTTGAAGCAGCGCCATCTATGAGATTTCATAAAAATCAAATCAAGTTACATGTTAACACTTATTGGAAATTAATAATTTAAATTTGATCATGTTGGCGAGGTTAGTAGTTAGTTATTTTTAAAATTCATAGATGGTAATGTGCATTTTCTTAATTTTTTTATTTTCATAAAAGTTGTATCGTATAGTTCGTTTTGACAAATTCAAGTTCCAACAAAACCCTCAAAATCTTGAGCAGAGTTGAGGAAGCCAATTTAAAAAAATGCGGTGTTAAGTATTACAAAAAAGTTATGTTTATTGATGATGATCATTTCTTCATCAATTTCATGTTGTTAGTACAAAATAAACATTGACTGTTAATACTTTTGTTCGGTATTTATCTGTGTGATTATTGCTTGGTAATTAATATATTTTCATGTCGTATACCTAATTATAAACTTAAATGTGATGTAAAACTAGCTGGATTTAGTTTTACTCACTCACAGCCATTTATTTTATGTTAAAATAGTGTAAAGTCATAATAATTTTTCACCATATAAGTCGAATTAGATCGCGCTATGGTTTCGTTCACAAAAGGTATCGTTATGGGTACCGATGTAGCCGCCTCAACCTATGGAAACGGGGGTGACTTGCGTTGTTTGTTAGTTGTTGTGTGCTTGTTCGAATTTAACGTGGTTACGTGGAAATATAAATTTTGTTCAATAAATAATTATTACTTACTTCGCTATTCAATCGAACTACTGATTAATTATCATCATCTCATAAAATTATTCGTATTTAGGTATACTTTGAATAATTCTGGGTGTTTAATTTATTCTTTGTTTGTTTAGTCTTTTAAATTAAAAAGAATCAAAATGCCTAGAAAACGGTCTAACCTATCTCAATCCTCAAATAATTCCCGAAGGAAAAGGTTAGCTCGATCTCTTGAAACCGCCGTTGAACGTGAGGCAAGGTTGGCTGTTCTGCGAGAACACAATGCGGAAACACGACGTGGAGAAAGTAGGCGCCAGTCGCGATTAGATACTATGCGCACTCAAAATGTATTGTCGCGGTCGCTTAAAAAGTGCAGGAGCATACGAGATGCGGCTATTAAATAACCGAGAGCGCCATGCTGAGTCTCGCGCGTCAGAGACGTACACGCAACGAGAGATAAGACTGAGTTCGCAGCGCAGCCGCACTAATGCAGCTCGATCGTGCAAGAGTGCTGAAGCGCAAGAAGCTCGACTTGAAAGCGATCGGGAGCGCCATGCTGAGTCTCGTGCATCTGAGACTTACACACAGCGAGAGGCGAGGTTATGTTCGCAGCGGAATCGCACTTCTTTAAAAAACTTATATTTTAATGCTATTTTAAAAGTTGTTTACATAAAATGCTATAGCGACACTGGCATCTTAGGTATTTTTGGTGCTGTAGAGCCTTCACGCAGACGACGTCGCGGGCAGCAGCTAGTACAAACATAAATTTATATTGCGATCAAAATTCTAGGAAACGTTATTTCCAGAACTCGTTCAATAATAACAATACAAAACAATACTAAAATTTTAACATTATGATAGTGGATTCATATTCATTAAGTTTGAACAGTGGGATGATAGGGGCGATTGAACTGGGTCCACTATGGGATTCTGATTGTTCTACCATAGTGTTTAATTGGCGTTCTAAATAAATTATACACGATGGATAAAGTTTATTTAGGTGTGAATTCAGGATGTTTTGCCGTCTACGAGACTTTTGTACAGAACTACACACTCTTGACTTTTGTTTGCAATAAACCACGCATGTTCAACTTTTTTTTCAAAAGGGCGTTCGTGAATTTTTCCTTGTCTTTAAAGAAATCAATTTTTATTATTACTTTGCAATTGAGAAAAGTCGACGTAATGAAGTCCACTAAAGAGTGATTTCCTAATACTATTCTACTAACCTAATCTTAATTCGACTATCTACTTCACAGAATCCAATCATAGATTTTTAGGTACCTACTACTAGCGGCCCGCCCCAGCTTCGCACGGGAGCAATTTTTTTTTTCCAATTTTTTTTTTGTCTCCGTTAGAACCATCCTCGTACTTCAAGGAATATTATTGTGCAAGGCATTTTCTTCCTTCTGATATTTTACCTTTTTATACCTTTTGTTTACGCCTTTTCTACCTTATGGTTTTTACTTTTGAGTGACTTATTATACATTGTTTTCTCTACCAAGAACCAGCGTCTTTTATTCGGTATTATAATTATAAAAAAAAATTAGGGAAATCGGTCCAGCCGATCTCGAGATTTGCGCTTAGCAACACATTTAGCGATTCATTTTTATATAAAAGATGATGCAGTAAACTCCATGAGTAAATTGAGTTTTCCGGCCTTTCATTCCAGGTTATTCGTACATCAAACAGCAAACAGCCATTTATAAATTCCGTACCTGCAAGTTCCAAACAAATCGAACCTATCAGCTGCCATTACTCTATAGAAATTGCTTCGAACCGGACCGAATTCCAAGTTTACAAACGAGGTGCCAATGGGGTGAACCGATCCCTTGCTAATTAGAAAAAAAACCATGAAAATATGAATAGTTTTGCGCCGTTAAAATGCTGAGGAAATTCTAGGATCGGGATTTTTTTCTACTAAACAAGTTTTCGGACCATTGGGCGAAAAAGGCTCGATTTTTATTGCTTCCCAGTTAGGTACCGCTTTTTTAGTTTTATCGTTTGTTTTTTCTAACTGTAAAAGAGAAGGAACGCAAGCAGAGAGAAACCGTAATGGATAACGTTTGAAAAGCTTTTACTCACACTGTTTAGTTTCGTAGTACCTGGGAAAGTAAACGTACCTACATGATTAGTAAGTATCGTATACCGTGCTATTCACAAAAAAAATAAAAGAAAAAAAAATCTAAGATACTATAGAGAGGTTACCAGAAGAAATGTCATAGAAAAACTGTGATCTCATGTCTCAATGACGCCATCTAGCAAAATTACATATGCAATTCATACATGTTTGACACGATACACTTTTACCGACACCAACATTTGATTATCAATCGTCAGATAGGTTGAAGTAAATGCAATTTCTTTCTAAGTATCTAAAATGATTATTTAATTTATCTAAATACTAATTGGTAAGTTATAACATACTGACAAAATTAAACCGTAGTTAAGTCCAATCCTTTTATGAGGTTTGCAATACAATTCGGCACCTTTTCTTCGAAAATAAGTTTCGTTTGCACACAATCCGACGTGTCATGTGGGGCGTATGTCACAAGACATAGAAGTAAACTGACCGAGGTGATACCTGTAGGCACTACCAAGTAGATATTGATGTTGATCGCTTTCTCCCGTCTATCGTAAGTATATTTAAATCTTTGTCTAGTGATTTTAGAATAATTGAGAATCAATCGAACTCATATGGGTGGAGTTTGAAGGCCAAAATTTTTAAAGTGAAAACCTCTTTAGGCGCGTTGGGCATTTTTTGAGATGGAAAAAAGCATTGAACTCGCGCCACTGTTACCGTAAGCGACACTGCTTCGGATGTGTTCGGCTTTCCTCGGGATGTACTCGGTTTTAATGTATATCCGATGTCAGTGACTGATGGCAGAGTATTCTGTTTGTGTTTTGTTTTCACTTTTGTCGGCACTCCCGGAGTGCCACTACTTTTGTTTTCATCGTCATCTATGGTGGAAGCAAAGAGTCCATAACAAAACCCTTCTTTCTAAGCAGTTCTTAGCTTTAAAAGTGTGACTGGACAGCATCATTACCCCCGCGTCTGCTGCATGTCATCATAGCCTAGTCTTTTCCCAACAATGTTGGGGTCGGCTTCCAGTCTTACCGGATGCAAGCTGAATACCAGTATTTTACGTGGACCTACTGCCTATCTGACCTCCACAACCCAGTTACTGGGTAATAAGATACCCGTTGGTACCCCCGCGTCTGCTGCATGTAAACAACAATCAACTTCGGTCAAGACATCCGTATAAATTTCCTCATAGATAAAGCTAGATTGCGTAGATATTAAATTATGTATTGTTTTTAAGGGATAGTGTTGCGACCTTTTTTTTATTTATTTTTTAAATAGTTTATTGCTCTTTTCTTTTTGACAACAAAGGAGTTTATGTCAACGACTTGGTGATCAGCGTGAAAATACAATCCACTAGATTTTCCACGACATTTTAAAATTATTACTCTACGTAAGTGGACATATTATATTCAGTTACAAAACTAAACTCTGTGTTTATCTGAACTCTTGCGTTTGAAATTGTTATGTTAAGAATAAATAGAATAATCCAAGTATTTTTCTACAGAACGTCCTTTCGCCCCATCGAGTATTCACTCCAAAGCAAGTGATAGGAAGTATTTGCGCATGGATTTATTGCTTCCTAGCTTTCTAGGCGTGTTTTTTATTATGCACAGTGAACATAAAAGTGGAAAAATGTGAGGCAAGTTTAAACATAGACTAATGCCATAATGTAAAGATGAGAAGCCAGTTTGAGTGTTGCCATATTTTTAAAAGTAAAAAGTTGGATCAATTCCATAGAACATTCCCCTGGGTAATTTTACTTTATACGTAAGTTTCCTTGCGAAAATGAATTTTATTTTGTAAAAACTTAAGTTTCACAGTGCCTTGAATATTTAGGTCACGTCAAGTGTCTCAGCGTTTACTACCGTATACATATAAGCTGTTGCTTTACTTTAAGACTACGAACTTTGCCCGCGAAGGTAATAAACCTCAAGATTTCGATTTATGCACGCATTTGAAATTCTCGCGTACTTTTACAATGCTACAATTAAATAACATAAGGTCTACTCAAATGTATGTTTCCATTTGATGTTATTTCAAGTTAAACAAATATCAACTTTATTTTAATGGTCATTTAGATTTGTATTGAGTGTTTGAAGTTGTAACGTAAACTGCACTTTATTGTGTAGGAATTAAATTTATTTTTCTATAAACTCATATTCGCGACTTATTTGACAAAAATGTGTTTACATTTTTGTCAAATAAGATTTATTATGTATATAGGGACAGCAAACAAACAAGGTTTAAAAGCGGACGTATCACGGGGTGGAAAAAGTTCAAAGATATTCGAAGTAAAATACAAATTTACATAAAATCTCCATTTCCGTAACGGAACCGTTTTTTCTGCAGCACAGGAACGAAAGAATTGACTTTTCATTTTGGATAAAAAACCACGAGTTTATATTTTATTTTCTTTAGAAAACCAACAATTAAAATTACGATATTTAATTTTAAGTTAAGCGAACATTACCACAAATATAGATATCGCTCACCTAGTAATATATCGGCACATCTACAAAAAATGTGAAATTGAGTTTTTACCGTATAAGTGTTCAAAAGTGCATAATTTAAAAAAGTGGTAAAACGGCACAACGCTATACTAGTAATCAAACCCATAAAATAGTAAAAAAACGTAATATAAACCCATAAATATTTTTTTTACATTTTATATAAAATCTTTGATCCTCGTTTCTGTAAAATGTGAAAAACGTAGATGTGCCAATATATTACTAGGTGAGCGATATGTAGGTACTCCACCATATTAAAGTCCACTCAAATCAACTGGCAATGGAACTTATATCAATCCCAGTTACCTTTAGAAGACTGAAAAGATAGGCACCCCTAGACTTAAACCCATATTACACTGCACGATAATTAGGGCCCGATATTTAGGTGATGTGTTTTTTTTATATGGGCTCTTCCTCCCTTTCTCTTATTTTTCCATTCTGATTTAGGGAAATGGTCTGATTTAGGGAAATGGTCCCTAAATATCGTGTAGTGTAATAAGGCTTTTTTACCCACTAAACAGTAATCCGCCGAAAATAGACAGCGAACGAAAATCGCCGACCGGACATCTGCCAATTTTGGACAGGTTCGTTTCGCGCGTTCCGGTCACGCTGTATTTTTATTTTTAGTAATTTTGTCTATGGGGGTATCGCTGGCATTCTATATTCTTTAGTCGAGTGATTGGATGTTGTATTTTGTGCCAAAAACCGTGAGGTTGTATCGACATTAAGAAATTAGTAATCTGTGGTTGAAAATCATAAAAAAAATGGCCGCGATGACGCATGCTCAATGGTGGTGTTATTGTTATTGTTTAAATAAACTTTGGAAGAACAATGGTAGAATATAACTAGCGTGAATGAACTGTAGTACATAACAATGGGTAGGTATACAACAAAACCATTTCGAGTGAAATTATAAACAATCAGTACAGGACTGAAAATATCACTCATGAAAATAATTCACTCTTACAACAAAAAATGTAAACTGATTCTAAAGACACGTCTGGTGGATACAGTGCATGTTGGCTAGAGATTTGTTTTCAAGATCGGATGCGGCAGTACCTTCATACTATGCATGATCAGTAACCATCATCTAGGTACCAGTTACTGATTTCCCAGGACAGATTGCATTACATAGAAGGAGATAAACAATAATAATTGCATAGACGCAATGAAAGAAAAGTCACAATTATTATACCAGATTCTCCTCAGAAATCTCATTTCAAAATTCCAATATCTTGAAACAACGAGAGCTACAAAATCTGGTTGAACTATAAAGTAGCGACATTTTTTTACGATGTCCAATAAAAAGTGATGGTTTTAGTAATACACCTCAGCTTTGGTCTCAAGTCTCAACACAATTAGATTTTTATCGTCCAATCAGAATACAGCAGTATGATACAAGTAGGTAGCATTACTCATAAACGTTTATTGCAAATTGCGTTTTTGGTATATTTTTATGATTGAGTATCATTTCGTCTTAATAGCTCGTTTAAATGTCTTAATTTTTAGGGCTCTGTACCCAAAAGGTGCCAACCAAAAGATACTCTATTACTACGGCTCCGCTGGTCCAGCCGTCCATCCTTCTGTCACAGGGGTGAACTTTTAACCCGTAACAGGTAGACACTTGACATTTTCACAGAGTGCGTACTGCTATATCTGCTATAAAAAGTTGAAAATAAAAGGGGGTCCATGGGGACTCGTGTGTTTGTTGTACCACAGAGCATATTTGTACCGATTTCATTTAACTGTGGTATCAATTAGATTACGATTACATATTACCGTTTTTGATTATCACGAATACTTTAATTTGTCAATAAGATTTAATCATTGTAATGTCATCACCTTGCCTTACTCCAATTAAATTTTTATCAATTAGTTTATCTTCTATACTTATAATAAATCTGTAGCGAGGTCAATTCTGTACATGATATATATTTTCAAAATAACTATCAGGGGGTAATTAGTGATCGATACTGATGCCAAAAATGCAATCAGTAAAATTTTTGTCTGTCTGTCTGTCTCTATGTTCCTTATAGAAACAAAAATTACTCGACGGATTTTAACGAAACGTGGTACAATTATTCTTCATACTCCTGGGGAGGTTATAGTATACTTTTCATCACGCTACAATGAATAGGAGCAGAGCAGTGAAAGGAAATGTTGGGAAAACGGGAGAATTTGCTCCATTTTTTAAGCTTCCGTCGCGTGTGCAGCCTTAATGGTTAAAGCTACATAGAAATCATTTATGACGGAAATGTTCTACATAAAATTATCAAAAAAATATCCCACAACAGCATATGTCTATCTTTTATGGTTGACTCACAATAACACGTGTAACTCCCGATAGCTTAGCAGTTCGGAGCTTTCTGATTATATTTGTTTACTCTTACGTTTATAATACTCTTAGTCATCCCTAATTAAAAGAAGTTAATATTATTACCTATTCAATAAAAAAAGAATCATAGTAATCGGTATAGAAACACCAAACTTATACATGAAATACGCTAATAAGCCATCGCGCCGTCGCGCGTGAATACTGAATCATGCCATAAGGATTATTTTTGTGTAACGGTTGCCGCGCTCGCGGGTCGTGGCGGTAGGGTATAAAAAGGCGGGAGGTCTGAGCGCGAGCTTCACCCCCACCCAATTCGCGCCGGCGTCCCTCAGGGCTCGGTATTAGCCCCATTAGCCTTCACGCTATACACTAGCGATATCCCAAAAAGTGATGTAGCCCAGTTAGCCCTTTTTGCTGACGACACGGCCATCTACTACTCTGGCAGAAGCCCCACCCGTATAGCCCTCACTCTCCAAAACTCCGCAAGAGCCTTAGGCGATTGGTTCCGGAGATGGAGAATAGAAGTCAATCCCGATAAGAGCCAGGCGGTACTTTTCTCCAGGCCAAACAGACCCCTCCCTCCCACTCCAAAACCGATCACCATGTTTGACAAGCCGATCCCTTGGGAAAAGCAAGCCAAATATTTGGGGGTCATCCTAGATCGGGGCCTGACCTTCGGTGAGCACATAAAGACGGTACGCTCGCGTGCCGCTTTCGCTCTCAGCAGGCTCCACTCCATACTGAATGCGCGCAGCAAATTGTCACTTAAGTGCAAATTGCGCATTTACACCGCGTGCATTCGGCCAATCCTGACCTACGCGTGCCCTGTGTTCCGACCCTACTGTGTTAAACCCTACCGTATCCATAGCATGCAGACTCTCCAAAACCGATTTCTCCGAAAGGCCACGGGCGCTCCGTGGTACCTTAGGAATAACCAACTACATGTTGACCTTAAGATCCCAACAATCCAACAGGTAATGAAACGCCTCACCAAGGGCTTCTTCGATAGGGCTGAAAAACATCCCAATCCCCTGGTCTCTTCAGCCGCCCAATACGTCCCCTCCAAAATCTCCAAGATTCGCCGTCCTAGGCATACCCTCCTCATACCCGATGACCCCATCACCCTTCTCCAAGAAAGCTGTAGGGAAACTAGTACATTACGCAAAAACAAATACAAACCGCGTACCCGGCCCCGCCGTCGAGGCCCTCCGCGACGCCCCTGTAATATCACTGCCCGACCCTTGCTCGACAAGCCAGCCCGCGAGGCTGAGCAAGTAGCTTTAAACTCCCCAATTAAAAATAACCAGACCCAGCCTGACCATTGCTGTCCTCCCCTCAATGACTCACTAAGCCGAGGCCCGAACCCCACAGGGGGTGCCCTTAGTGTAGCTCATTTAAATTAATATCCTTAGTTTGTAAGCCCAGGCTGGGGGCCTTAAAGTAATTTTTGGCCACCACAGGATAGTCCGGTTAAGCAGAAAGGCAACCTTAGCGAGTTGCAACTGCGAGTGGTCACGTCAAAAAAAAAAAAAGCCCGAGCTTCATTCAATATTGGGCTGGTCAATTATTGATATTAACAAACCGTGCTTATCAGCGCGACTTTTAGTCTTTAAATAGTTTGAATTTCTTTTGTTGTTATTTTATAAAATAGGTATTAGTTGTTTTGGTAGTGTTTTTAAATATTCGTTCAAATTACAAATCTATACTTAATCTATACTTCTTTAATAAATCTGTAAAGTGAAAATTCTGGCAGGGGTTGTTATTAGACCGACACAGAACCCAAAAACGTAATTTAAAAAGTTTTTGTCTGTCTGTTTGTTCAGGTATCAGGCAAAAACTACCGGTTCGATTACGATGACACTTGGTATAATTATTCTTTAATATCCTGGGCACCACACTGGGTACTTTTTATCCCGGAAAAAAATATACAATAAAAAACAAACTTAATTTTGCGGTTCGATCCCTAGACCCGATTACTGTACCAACCGCAAATAATAAGTTTGTCGTAGTACACGACGAAGATAATAATAATAGGCGAGCGTTCGTTCATATTAACATTCTATACATTGTATGTTTGAACTGCTACTTGCAATTCCAAAACGTGCTTTTCAGTGCGACCTTTTTATTCCTTTTAGTTTTTACTATGTACAGTTTAAGGTAGAGTTATTTAGGTTTATTTTTATAAGTCGTAGGTATAGATTTTAATTTTAAAGTATGGGTAGTATATTTGATAGTGTAGGTACGTAGTGACCGTAGGTTATTTTATAAAACTGTTAGGTAGGATTAGTCATTCGTATAGATATTAGTTTTTAGGGATTTTGCTTATTTATTGAGTTTAGATTAGTTATCATCAGAAATAGGTTTATTTAGGTATTTTATTTTCTGTTATTGAGTTTTTTTTTTTATTAGGTAGGTACTTAGGTTTACTTTTATAATCTAATATAAAATTCAAAGTCCTGGGATCCTGGCTGACTGATTATATCAATGCACAGCCTAAACCGCTGGTCATAGAGACATTAAATTTGGAGTGTGTTCTGTGTGAAGTGTATAAAGGTATCCACTAAGAAAGGGTTTTTCGAAATTCCACTCCTAAGAGGGTGAATGGGGGGAGGGTGAAATTTCACGCGGACGAAGTCACGGGCAGAAGCTAGTAAATAATATATCTCTTGTGTGCAGATTTAATCATTGTGATAACTTTCATCATCTCCTTGCTCTTAATTCCATTAATTTTTGGTCGGTAAAGCATGTCTTCTTCGTCCATGGCTGCGACATATGTATGTGTCGCAGCCAACTGGTTAAATTAGCCGTTCAATTAACTGCCTAGCCTTTAGAAGTAGTGCTCGCCTCGCTTCGCCCTCTCGGCTCGCACGCGGTTGACCACAGTTCTAGCCTAACCTAACCCATTTGGTCAGGGTGCCCTGGATTAGTTACTGCGACCAATTCGGCTCGCGCGTGATTGGTTACAGACTTCCAACCTAAACTGTAATTGAATATAATTTAGGCCGTTAGTTGAATGGCCGCCGTTTAGTTAAAAGGCTAGGCGGTTAACTGAACGGCTAATTTAACCAGTTGGCTGCGACACATACATATCTTGTGTGTAATCACCCACATATGATCTATGCCTATTCATGCCTTACGTGCCATGACGCGCAAATAAAGTTGTTTTCTTTAAGAAGAACATACCTAATCTGTTCATTGTCTATCTTTTATTTCGTTATTAATGCTCTTATAGCCAAATGGACACATTCATACTCAACATTTTTCTCACAACACGTCTCACATTCCTCAGCATAAAATTTTTATATTATTATTTTAATTATTGAATACCCTTTTTGAAACTTTACGTAATCTCATCGAATTTGAGATTTTCCAATTAATTGTTAGCAATTTCAGGTTAGAATGTAATTTGTTTCAAGTTTAATTTCAGGGCATTTGATGTTGTTATTAATAAGCTCAAGTTATAAATAGATGAATAATGTTAAAATAGCTTTATATTATTTATGAACCTAAATTATAAGTGGATACAGTTTTTCTCACGGTGATTTATGTATGATACTTGATTTTTTTCCCACGTTTGCCGCGGTTGTTCCGTGGACCCAAGACCCCTCGTGCTTCGTAAAGGACTTTCAAGCCGTTGGTCCTGGCTGTCATTCCTGGACTTTTGACAGTCGTTACGGCTAAACAGAAGCCCAAAACGAAGACCGAAAAATGACTACCAGTCTTACCAAAGGGTATAGTGTTACCCAGTCACTGGGTTGTGGAGGTCAGATGCCTATCTGACCTCCACAACCTGCGACCAGCGACTGCCTAGTCGCTCCATATTAAATACTGGTACTGCATCCGGTTAGACTGGAAGCCGAGCCCAACATAATTAAGAATGAAAGGAAAATTGATTTTACACCTGATTCTTTTCCTTGATTGAATTTTACGGAAAATACGTAGATATGAAAGACCGAGAACTATTAAATTTTCTTACCGCTCATCAAAATGAAATCTATTTTAAGTATAACACGATTCTTTTCGATATACAATTTTATATTGAGCACCGTTTTCGAGAACAGCATCAAAGTGTGCTTAAAACGTTATGAAGCTCTCAATTCAAGTTGTTATGAAATTTAATATATCGTATAACGTTTATTAAAGGACGTTTTAGTATTTTTCAACGAAAATGCTCACCGGTAACTTGTGTTTATAGTTCATGAAAGTTTCATCCGTCCAGTTGGATATATATTATGTTGTCTATAAAATTTCAAAATGGATGATACAACTTTCATTGTAAAGAGATGTAGGAGTCTAGAGGAAGCTCTACGGATGTCGTAC
The DNA here is from genome assembly GCA_963669345.1 of Gortyna flavago. Classification (NCBI taxonomy): domain Eukaryota; kingdom Metazoa; phylum Arthropoda; class Insecta; order Lepidoptera; family Noctuidae; genus Gortyna; species Gortyna flavago. Next base: position 6,543,958 of record OY770144.1, read on the forward strand.
TAGCATAAACTATCGTTAAAATAGCGAATTCGCTCTTTTGTAGATCATTATCTGCCTAGCCTTCCAACTATGTTAGGTACGGCTTATAGTCTTATCAGATGCAGCCGAATACCAGTATTTTACATGGAGAGACAGGCATTTGAAGGCCAATTTACGTAATAACGTTCAAAATTTAGTCGCAAGCTCATCTCATCGTCAAAAACGAAGGGAAATTAGAGGTATTTTTGAAAGATTGAGACTGAGATCTATAACCGTTCGTAAAGTTACGAGAATTACCCCTCAGTGCTCCTCAACCCAGTAACTGCAGTATCCAGTCAAAGTCTTACAAAGGTCATCAGACTTTTGGGCTTCAGCCTTTCCGTAATGACTGTTAAGATCTTAGAATGACAGCCGAGACCAACGGCTTAACGTGTTTTCCGAGGCATTGAGGGTTCCCGATATGTAATGGAAATCATCCACGGACCGACCGCTGCAAGCGTACATTAAGTTTCGATGGATAAAGGTAGGCACGGCTACACATCAAGATATACAAAACCAGTACAAGCTGACTTCTGACTGTACAATCTTCCCATACGTGAGAATATCATCCATCAGCCTGCATCAACCCGCGCCCACTTTAACTCTGCGCAAAATAGTATTTTCTATCACGCTCAAGATTGCTCGTTAGTATTGGAGGCTAGAAGGGACTACCTATCTATACATAAAAAATTGGAAGTCATGTCATGTATCCGGAGGAGAGGTGGTGGAGGATCAGGTACGGTACACTGATGACTTGCTGTTATCACTAGTGCTGTCCTTTCTGGTACCATTCGACACCCAGTACATGAGTGGTGATCGCGTAGCAGCCTTCAGGACAACAGTGACAGAGAGAACACCCGAGGAAATTGGGCAAGGAATCCTGGCCACCATCTTGTCATCATTGATGACACTGGCCAAACCCGTTACTACTCAAAACGTTCCCGCCTTCGTCGCAAGTGGCTCTTGGACCACGATCACTACCTTAGCAACCAGGTTTTTAGGAATTGTGACTAGATTTACACTTAAAGTACTTACACTTTCTAAAACTAGAGCTGACGGAGCTGTACTCATACAAATTCGCCTAGTATGGGAATTTTCATCTTTAAAGGCGGTGCAGTACATGGATCATTTCATAAAATCACATTGCAGAGCACTAGAGATTCCAGCTGTTCTGGACCAAGCACTGGACCTCAAGAATAAATGGGAGGCAGCAGTGGCCACGGACCCCACACTACCTTACAGCAGAGTAAAAGATATAAACTCACATCAGGAGCTGAATCACTCGCATTATCCTGACTTATACTATGCGGCGATTTCACTTGCAAAAGCCAACAAAATGATTGGGGAGAATTTCTAGATCTCGCAAACACATCCCTCCAGTCATGCGGCTCTAATTGACAAATATTATATATCAGACGAATGGCGGTGGCTGAACTGGGGAAACTTTCTGAAGATCTGTCATCTCGTGTGCTAACATTATCCGGTATGTTTAATTTTTAATCTTCCAAATAAATTGGTTATAATAGTTTAATTGCCCTTGTTTATATTTCTTCAACCAAACTAAAGGTGGCCCAGCTGGGATACCCCACCACTAGACGGCGCCATGCAGAAGAATCAGACACCGATGATGAAGATGATCATCACAGGAAAAGATCTAGGAGGCAGTGAACCCAGCCTGTATACATCAAATAGAACCTAGCAACACACAGTACATCTTTAAGAAAAAATGACCCACAGAACACAGCCGTCCTATGATGCACGAACAAATGTCTCTGAACGACGAGGACGAGCTAGCTTCCGCCATGCTGAAGCTGGCTCAAAGACACGGGGAGACGTTATTCATCAAGGGGTCACCGGAGCATCCAATGACATACCGGGAGTATATACGCGGGATGCCGCTCGCAGAACATCTGAGGAGGAAGGTCGCTCAACCAAAAAGCCAAGTGAAGAGGGAAAAAGACAGTGGCTCCTCTCTCAGAGGAGGCATCCGACGCTGAAGATCCCACACCGCCCCACAACCCGACTTGTCCACCTGCATACCCTGAGGACAGCGGCATGCTGTATACCATGCTCACAGATATAAAAAAGTCACAAAGGGAAATGTTTACTTACATTGCTTAATACAATGAACGAGCAGCTGATGCAGGACCGGCAAAAGATCAACAATGTTGAGCTTAGATCAGTGGTGGCCCAGTGGTATCGGCCGCGACTTGCGAGTGGGGTAGGTCGTAGGTTCGAACCCAGACAGGCGCTTTACTTTGTGTAAATTATTTCATCACCACTGCTCTCAAAACGGTGAAAGAAAACATCGTGAGGAAACCGGCATATCCTAGAACCAAAAATTCGAAGACATGTGACATCTACCAACCCGCACTGGGCCCGCGTGGTGGATTACGGCCCACTCCCCTCTCACAGAGGCTTGTGTCCCAGCAGTGGGAACATTATAGGCTGGTTATGTATGAGCTTAGAGTGGAAACACTAATCCGAATTATGGATCTCACCACTCAGACTGTTGCATGAACTTTTTAGGAATATTTATCGTTGGTTTTGTTTTACTTTTTATCGTCTATTTTTTGATACGTAGCTGTTTTTTTCTCTGTCATTTTAATATTTTCTTTACCGAATGGCTGTGTTTTTCTGATGAATTATAAGAAATCCAACCTACAGCCTAAGCAGTCGGTAATACAGACTGTCCCTTCTATGTCCCAGGCTCCCTCTAGTGGACTTACCCCTCACATATCAACAGCAGTTGAAGGTCCTATCTTCATTTAGAAATGACGGTTGAGTTTCTTTCTTTAGAAAATATCTACTGTTTTAAAAATAGAATATGTCGCATCCGGTCATTCGTTTGACTGTTCGGAACGCGAGCACCATCTGGTGGCGCTGACAGAGTCTAGCCTGAGTTCGTGGGGTGCCTAGAAAAGCGAGCAGCGAGCTGGAGCGGCTCTCTTGGATTTTGGACATCGTACGAACAACATGCGCTCAAAGCTGTCCCGCGTTCCGTGTCTGGTTGTGTCGTGTACCTACAGTGTGTGATTCGCTGGTGTGATTAATTTGTTCTTGAAATTATAATCTGATTTGTACTGCAAACGGTTTTTCTATTGCACATAAACCAACACTACCCAATACACGCAAACATCAACTACACATAGCTGATAATAAAGAGACACACATACCTTCTCCGTGAAATACCTGTTCTGAAACGAAATGCGACAAAAGCTGTTATTATGCCAGTTCTGCGAGCCGACCCAAGATAAAGGTGAACAAGGAAATTGCACCTGAAATAAAATCTTTTTGTATTTGCGCAACGAGATATTCCTGTAAGGAGTGTCGATTAAAACACTACCAGCGACCCGCCCATGCTTTGCGCTTGTGCAATGGTGATATGTCAGAACATCGAGATTTCTGTGAAGTTAAATATTAATTTATTATACCAACATGATTTTTTTTTTGCAATTCCGTTTTTTTCTGCCTACATAGGACCTGTGTCAAAAAAACATGTTTTTCTTTCTTTGTACTTTACATACTTAACCCTTCCGGAATAATTGCTTCAAGTCTGAAAGTCTGAATGATGGTGAAAAACGCATCAAAATCCATTGTGTTGTTTAGGGCATTATAAGCAATCTCACAGACAGATATGAAAAGCTTCTTTGTTTTACCCGTACTATGTAAATATTTAAAAATGTAACAATTATTCAGTAAGATTACGATTTAAGATTATTTTTTTAAATATGAATACAGTCATTATTTCAATAATTTGTATTATTAAAAAAAAATATGAATACGTAGTTTTAGTCCTGCTGAAAAATAAACAAATGACTAATTTGTATAATTATAATAGGCGACAAAAAAGAAATCTCAAGTTACTTGTAAAGGCAGTAGCTTCGAACAAAATTTTATTCTTGATAGATTTAATCAATGCGTCGTTGAGTGATTGGTCGCAAGCTCTACTATTGAGCAATTAGATCCTGGGTTCGACGATACCCAGGTCGGGCAAAGTTTTATTGGATAATTAGAGTTCCAGTCCGGGTCTGATCCCGGTTGATGGTAATAAGGTCACCCCCTATTAAATAGGACTAAACATAACTGGAGTTATGTTGTTTTACTAATGGCACATCTTTGCCCAACTCTTTGGAGAAACAACGAGTGATGTTATGATGTAGCTTTAATCAGTTTCCATTAAAAAAACTGCATCCAGATTTACCTCCATCCCAACGTGCACTGGCGCTGGAGATCAAGCGTCGCCAGTTCCACAACAGCTTTATTGACCGTAAACAGTAGAAAACACTTTTATTTACTGCACTTTTCCATATAAACTTCGCCAAAGAGGATTAATAACATTAATCCTCTTCTCTGGTAGGTACAGTCACCAAAAGAGTGTTTCAGTCAGAGAGTCATTAAATACATTTTTATTCAAAAACATCCACCGGTTCCTTACTAAACTTCAACTTAAATCCGACGACCCTGGTTACTTATCTCCTTTGATCGTGTTATTTTGTTTCCTAATTTATGTTACAGGTATTTTGTACCGAACTGTTTTGGTGTCTCTTTTGTTTCAAGTGTTTATCAGTGGAAACTTGTAAATGGTCTTCAAGTGCTATTTTTTAAGAACACTGTTTTTAATAGCTGTAAGTTTCCCGAAAAGAATAAAATAAATAAAATAGCGCTTTGAGATGCAATTCTTAAAAAAAAAACAGATTTAAACATCGGAAACGTATGCGGTCTTATCCCAAATCAAGGTTTTTCTTTTGACTTTTTTCAAACCATCGAGCAAGTTTTTGTATTAAGGCGACTACATGACCTAAAGCGCGGTCACTATCGGACTGCATAGAAAAGAAAGAGATGCGCGATGACACAACGCTGGTAATTTATTGCAAAATATGAAACAATCATCTATTGTTGATTTATCAAACACTAAACAAATAAAAACCGTATACTAAAATTCGGGGAATTAAATTGTCTTTTATATGGTGAAAGTTTTATGAAAATACACCGATAGTGTTTGCGTGATTATCGTTTTTATGTCCGCGGTAGACATTACTTTACAAATTAATAACACTATGTTAAAAAAATATAATTGCAAATATTCACATATCAAATTACGAAGCAAATGGTCTAGTATAACATTTATTTTTTTCAAAGAAATCAGTCCGGTCGATTAGACGTGATGTTGAATTTAAAATCATTAGAAGTCGTATATCTGCGCCTTAAGAACCTAACGGGGACCGAATTACAGTTATTTACACAAAACCGACTGTCAGTTTTGTATTAAGAACGTTACTTTGTTCGGAATAAAGTTTGAAATACAAAGACTGTGGTTTAATTAAGCTCGGGATCTCACTTTGAAATAAGATGGATGGGGTCTCATCAGGCTTGGGAATCAGATTAACCATAAAACAACCTATTTTTCATTTCAGGACAATTGCGTAAGTACAGCTTGATAAATTACGTAATTTCAATACCTACAGAACATCATTTTCAATTTAGGTTTAAACAGTAAAGTAAATACGAAACCAATTATTGTAGGTAAACTAAAGTGTTAGCTAATTATGAACAACCAACCAAGCTAATATTAACTAACAAACCACACATACAGTTGATAGTTACATATTTGTAATTCACCTCAAGATAAACATACATTAGTTTAACGACACTAAAACAAGAAATCAACATTCACTTATGCAAGAATTCTAAGGTAACTTTATTTATGTGATAAAACAACAGTGGTGGCCCAGTGGTAACGGCTACGACTCACGAGTTGTAGGCCGTGGGTTCGACTTTGTGTAAATTATTTCATCACCATTGCCTGCTTTATTTAGAGTACCAAATAAATAAGATTATATGGGCAAGATAACAAATTCATAATGCATTGTCTGCACTGTGCTCACGTTAAGAAGAGAAAGATATACCTACTGATGAATAAAAACATTATTTTATAAATGAACGAAAAAAACATAGACATTATGACAGAACAACGGACTCTCAAATGTGCAATCTAGCAGATAATAGCAAAATAAGATAGAAATTAGCTCTCACTGAAGCCAGAACCAGCATTTGGAAACAATATGAAGCTAATGTCTGTCATAATTTTTTTACCAACAGATATAATGGCCCACAGCTGTATACACTATTGACCAATTGCCTAAGTATATAATATGTATTTGCGGGGATATTTTTTTAAACTAGCTTCATTATAGAAATTAGTTCTGTTTGTATTTACACCAGGGATTCACAATTAACGTAGTTTACTTTTCCCAAAAGTGTTTTTGTGCGAGAAAATGAGAAAATATATTTTTATCTGGAAAATGGCCTATAAAAATGTCTTTATTGACTGATGTATGAGGAGCATGAGGCTGATAAGCAGGGTGCACGCAAGGATGCTTACTGGCAGTAATTAAAGAGTAAGAGGTAAAGCATGGCTTTGGGAATAATTTTACGACTATAGACTCATCATCTGTCTAGCCTTTTCCCAACTATGTTGGGGTCGGTTTCCAGTCTAACCGAAAGCAGTTGAATACCAGTATTACGTCGAAAGAGTATCTTATATTATTCTTTAACCAATTTTTATATATATACTTATCCATTGTGTTCATAAAAAAATATAACTAAACATTTCAATAGTAGGTAATTATCAGGAAAACCACCACTAATAAAAACTATAACCACCACTAATGAAAATACGACAAACTCAAATAAAAAATTAAGAAAATATTATCAAGAAATTACAAGAATGACGGCTGCCAACGACGGCCCTGTGTGGAAACAATAAAATATTAAAATAAGAAAAAAAAATACACAATTTGAAGAAACAACAAGAAAGCATTTTTTTTATTCTTCCTCTAAACGAATTGATTTTTTTTCGATCGCGCGCAAGATTTGTGAGTTAATATTTTTAGGGGAAATAATAAAACACAATAATGAAGAAGAAGTATAACCCTTACATAACTTCACAATTTCAGTATTACATTACCCTTTGCTGGAAACGTTTTCAATCCAAGTCGAAAAATTTAGTATTTTCCAATATCGCCCCCGTTATAGTCTCGTAAATATTTATAGCACACACAAACGCGCACTGAGAAGATTAAATCTTTCGAACATTTCATTTCATTGGATTTTTTCATTCCTTCGTTTGAGGTGCAAAATTGTAGAAATTTCTGAGTTTCTATTCTTCCATGACGTTAAGTTCCATGAATTTAAGTCCCTTCCCTCACTTATTAAACTACATAGGTTGTTTCATATACAAGCGATGGTAGGTAGTTTGTCTCGAACTGGTCGTTTTTCCTTTCATACCTCGGATTTCTAATAAGCTCTTTGTAGTCTTGTTTGTGTCAAAGAATAAAAATAGGTAAGGCTCTTATGGAGCTTTTGAAAGACGAATGCTTTGCAATTGTTTGTGAGTACATTACCTACATAATATATTATGTTTTGATATATTTTAAGTTCAACTTATGTTATCTACAATACAGAAATCAGCAGTCTTAATTGCAGTATTAGTATGTTTATTGAAAACGAAAGTAGTGTAGGATTCGGCATTTTGTTTTACTTTTTTGTTACGAGTAGTCGTTATGGTTATCAACAAAATTCTTTAGAAACCTAAAGAACATTCCCACATATTTTTAAACTAAATCTCAAGTCATTCATTCCATGCATAAACTAGGTAACTAATTCAATTTAAACTGTCGCAGCAGTCTCATTCATAATAAATACGAGTACCTTTGAAGTATTATATATAACTTTACGGTCGTCGCATCGTTGTCAAAGTGATAATATACTTACATCATAAGTCGGAAACTCCGGATTCATGAACCACGTTGATTTGGCAGTGGGATGATATGGATATTAGATTTACTATGGTGTTTGAGCGAAAACTACTTGTTTGAAAGGATTGTTTCTGATTCAATTCTATGAAACCCCAAACGTAATTATGTTAGTTCTTCTGGAGTGAGTATTGAACTGGTGGTACCAGTTCAATACTCACTCCAGAAGTATAAAAAAAACGTTTAAAAAGGTATTATTATTCCCAAGGGGTTTTTTTCGGTTTTAGTTTATTATAGTACCTCTCTAGTGTTAACCAAAAGCCTATTATAATTATCAGGTACAACTAATTAACATTAAAGTTCCTTTTAAAAATAATATGTTCGCACAGATACAAAGCCGACATTTTCCATATACATAGGTTTATTAATTTTGTTATGAATAAACAATGAATACAGGAAAGAAGTATCCATTCATACATATATTTTATGAACCGGTGTTTGTTTCTTCCGCATGGGAAACCACGTTTCCTCCAATAAATGAACAATGAGTGAACGAAACATTTACCGAATACTTTACCGTACATTTCCGATTATTAACCACGTATTTTATTTTAATAATAACATAGCATTTAAAAAAATACTTAACAAAATATTAATTGCACCTTTTACAAACAAATCTTTACTGGGTATTAAAACTGTGTTTTTGATAACTTTTCTCAATCTTACAGTTACAAGATTAGTAATTTGTTTATTATTTATTTATTTAAACTTTTCGCAAAAAAGGTACAAAGGCGGACTTTTTTGGTTTTAGGATATGCCTGTTTCCTCACGATGTTTTCCTTCACCGTTATGAGAGCAGTGGTAATGAAATAATTTAAAAAAGTAAAGCCCTCTCTGAGTTCAAACCTACAACCTTACAACTCTTAAGTCACGGGTCTTTTCAGGATATTATGCAAATATACAAAGTAGTTTTAATTTGTTTGTGCAATAATCTTTAACAATAAACATAACCCCCATTTTATCTTCGCCACAGACGCATAAAATATTTGATTTAATAGCAGGTCGAAATAAATTTTATCCAAGATATAATATGACTGATGACCATATGAAGGCCGCAGTAATCCGATGGATGCGGGAAGCACAAAGAACCAATCGAAGTGGCGGTGCTTGGGGAAGGCCTATGTCCAGCAGTGGACGTGTTTTGGCTTAATCATGATGATGATAATATTATGAGCATTAATTATACCTACTTGTCTTGGTTGTAATTTAGAGATTCACTTTTTACGACATCTTTTCTACATGATAAAGGGCACAAGGTTCATTTTACAGAGCAAAATGTTCACTCCAGCATTTTATAAAAACGCTATTGGATATTTTCACAATACCTAGTCGCATATAAAAATGGGAGTTGCCATTTTTTGTATTCGCACCCGTGAGCGCTCCGGGCACTCATATGTGTGATTACTGCCACCTGGCGGGTAACGTGAAATATAAAAGCTTTTATAAAATATTTTTGTAATATTTATTTTTAATGTGATTTCGCACAGGAGTGACGGCCACAGGGGTCTTGTATTTCCGTGAACTTCGAATCAAAAATTCCTGATGATGCAGTAGCTTTATTTTAATGCGGAATTATAGAAAAAAAAAACATGATATTTTTCGGTGAATATAATGTCGTTCAAGCAAGCTCCAATGCGATATAATTTTTGAAGACACTGTTTCTTATTTATTGTCGATTTAGGGTTACTATGTAAGATGAGGTTTAGATTTCACACGAAATAAAAACAAAAAAAAAATATAAAATTAAAAAATAAAAACAATTATTTGTTAATTTAGTACCAAGTGACGCAAAATGACTTTGCACAGTAACCAAGACGAAACTATTACCACCTAGATATACTGATAAACTTCAGTGTGCTTAGAGCTTGAAGAGAGACTACAAAATGATAATACAACGAGCCACTCCCCTAATTTGCATGCTGATGATGATAGATGAGTCAAATGCTTCAGTAGAATGGCCAAGGTTAATATGAGGCTTGATAGCAAAGAGTACTTATGGCTTCGAAGCGACGGCTTTATCGCTTCAGAAAGATGCGCTTCAAGCGTTTTGATCTTGAATTGTGACGTAGTTCAATGAAGCGAGGAAAAATGTTTTTGTTCATAGCTAGCTGGAGAAATTGATGTTATGTTATGACAAAATAAAATATTAGTACGAAGGAAACCACTCCAGTTCTTGAGGACTAGGTTAGCATGGCAAGAATTAATGGCTGCTAGGCTAGAGCGGTCAGGGGCATGCAGTTTTTATATAAATGTTGAAGACGATAAATTGCTCATGTTTCTAATTAAGTATTGTGTTTTTGTTAGGAAACATTCTGTTGGTTCTAGATGCAAGACTCGTTTTTTATGTGTATCCGATGTTTGTTGTTAAAGCTCATAATAACGTTATTATAAAAAAAAAAATCACTATTTTTAAGTAGTTTTGAATATGATTTCCCCTGTATGTAGCGTCAACATAATTATTATTTTGAAAGACCAAAAAAAAGTTAAGTCGAAATCATGCAGCGTTAACATCTCATCAATTATCTATTTTTATATCATTCATCATGTAGCAATCTTCTTCTTAGCGTGTCGATAGCAATCTGAATGGACTCGACGAGAATTCGGCTACTTGTTTGGCACCATCAGCAGCGTCCATCAGTTCCTGTAACGTGCAGCTGACAGGACACGCAGGACACGATATTATTACGATAAGTATCCCATCGTTTGTGGAACGGCACCACATTTACACTCCAAGACGGAGTCGTCTATGAATCTACACCTGAACAGGTTTTCTTTGCTTCGGCCAAGGTCCGGAGTCTGTTTAAAGACTTCCAGGTTACCCAAGGTAGCTCATGTCCAGGTGGGGGGTCGTCAGCGGGTAGCGAACGGTTCGGGTAAGGAAGCACTGTTTTGTTAACAACTTGCCTTAATTCGGGGTAATTTGTTACTTTCCGACTTTAGGCATTAAAAAATTAATAAAAAAAAATGTAAGTTCATTGTGATTGCATTGTATGAATACTGAAATCAAGTATTCGTAACAATTTTTGAGGTTAATTAAAAATCTGAACTTTTAGCCCCGCTCTCCCTAACACTAACTTACATTAATTTTCTTACCAATCTCATTCCAATTTGTAACTACAGATGCTCCATCAACTAAAAAACCGTTCAGCACATTCATCATCCCTAATCACAGCATTACACAAATCGGAAATGCATTACGGGTGCAGTCGTTCTGAAATCGCGTCAGCCTGCTCTCGGATATTGCGACACTTCCGTTCGATTACACGCTAACCACATTCAACCTATCTTTCTACAAGTTCATACGACATAACTGTGTGTTATTTGAAGGATAGATAGGATTGAGTTGATAGATAGGATTGATTTTTGTAGTTTTGTACCTACGTACATAGAGTGCTACATGGATATTTTGGCGCCTGGATGACTTGACAAGTCGTCGCTCGACTAACAGACCTATCTAATTTTTTAGCTGATTTGAGTTAGGACAACTACATTTTTCCTTTTGCTTTTCAAAATGGTTAATTTTTTAAATTCCAATAACATAGAGATACGACGGTTACTGAAAAATTAAAAGAATCACGAATAGAACATGTAGTGGTCCGAACACAAATCAGCTAAAAAATTAGAAAAATGAGATAGGACTGTTAGTCATGCGAGCGACAATGTGTGTGTTGGTGAACATTTGTGAAATTATGTCACAGATATTGTATTGAGAAAATACGATGAATACATTGGTTCCGATTTTGGCCACGCGGCGCAATAACCTAGTAGCGTTGTACAGTATTTTATCTCACGAAGCGATACGCGCTTTATATGTGGTGCCCAAGTGTGTAAACAAATTTAGAATGTGTGCGTGAAGACAAGTAGTATCTGCACTGATGTATGAAGAGGTACCCGAAATCTGGAAAAAGATTGATAGAGGGACTACCAGTGCAACGGAAAGACTAGTGAAAGGAAACGACGAATAAAGTCATACAAGTAAAACACATACCTACAGATAGATGAAAATAGATTACAGAAGAAATAACGCAACCAGTAATCAACAAATCATTAATTACAGAATCCGAATACAATACAAGAGGAAGTCAAACACATTGGTACTTAAAACGGCAACAAAGAGGCGAAACAGTTTAGCAATTAATTCCAGCGTTATCAGCGAATCATCAGTGGTGCATCGAAAATTCGATTAACTAAATGTGTTCGGCCGTTCGATGTTCGAACGTGTGAAAAGACAGAAGTGGTTGGCACTCTAATTGGACATTATTTCCGGGTACTGAGGCCCGAAACGAATGGAATTTCGGGGAATTGTAGGGAACAGTTGTTGTTTGTTGAACTTTATGACTGAAAAGGTTTTTATGACTGTTGGATGTGGGTTATGCTCGTTGTATAGTCTATTTTTTGTGCTATATAATGAAAGTATTCCAATTTATTTTATGGGTTGTGTGCTATCTTCTAAAGTATTGTTGAGAATATTGGGGTCACTTCAATAATAGGCGAGTCTACTCTTGAAAATATTATATTCCTCAACATTTGTACGTTAATTAAATTATTAGTGACGCGATGCGCAGAGGCACGCGGTCTTGCTAGTGAGTGACCCCGAGAAGACTGTCGGCGGTTGGCTGGCGACGACGCGACGCGGCCGCTCGGGCCCCCGTCCCCCGCGTCCCGCGGGCTGTCGTCGCAGGTGCACAGTGGGTTCGCCGTGAAGTAGTGACACGCACAGTGTGCGCGTTAACAGCCTCCCACACCTTGATAGCTCAGCTATCTATGTTATCTTCATTTGGTTTCATGCAGTCCTTGTAATCGTCATCAGGTATAATACAGAATTTATGGACTGCTCTCTTGATAGTTCCTCTCGATGTGTAGACATCAGCGACTCTGCTGACGCCATCTTGTCCCGGGTATAGTGTTGTTATGCGGCCTAGACGCCAACATAATGGAGGTAGGTGATCTTCCTTTAGTATAATCAAATCACCTACTTTGGGTTCATGTTGTGGTCTCCTCCACTTTGTTCTTTGCTGCAGTTCGGCCAGGTACTCGCGACGCCACCTCTCCCAAAATTGCTGCCGCAGTTGCTCTATCCTCTCATATCTGTTGGTTCTCGTTTTATTAATGGTAAGAGACGGCACTGATGTGAGTGGCCGCCCGATGAGGAAGTGCCCTGGAGTAAGGGGTAAGATATCTGATGGGTCTGATGAGAGAGGAGATAAGGGTCGTGAATTTAGGATAGCCTCTATTTGTGTAAACAACGTCGAAAGTTCCTCAAACGTTAAAGCAGCATTGCCTGCTACTCTTTTTAGGTGGTGTTTCGATGACTTTACCCCAGCTTCCCAAATACCCCCAAAATGAGGTGAATATGCAGGGCTGAATCTGAATCGAATGCCTTCAGTGCTGCCATACTCTGTCACAGCTTCGCGACTAGATTTGAGGACTCGACCCAATTCATTGTTTGCCCCTACAAATGTTTTGCCATTGTCTGAATAAATTTCGTAAGGTTTACCTCTTCTTGCTACAAATCGTCGTAGGCACATTAGAAACGCTTCAGTAGTGAGATCACTTACAAGCTCCAAGTGGACAGCTTTAGTTGTAAGACAAACAAATAAACAAAGGTAACATTTAGTTACACGACTACCTCTGCCTTTCTTACTCGATATCATGAATGGACCAGCAAAATCTGTTCCACAGGTATAAAAGGGAAAACTGGGACTTGTTCTAACATTTGGAAGGTTACCCATTATGGGCTGTACTGTTTTACCTCTAAAACGTATACACACAATACAGTTTCTTAATATGCTACGAGCCAAGTTCCTGCCACCTATTGGCCAATATTCCTCTCTAATGGATGATAAAAGTAATTGTGGTCCGGCATGGAATAAACGTATATGCTCATATCTCATTAGTAATTTAGTAAAATTATGTTTAGAATCAAGTAATATTGGGTGTCTTTTTTCAAAATTATAATTTGGGTTTTGTATACGACCACCTACCCTGAGTATACCATCTGAATCTATAAATGGGTTCAGTGGCAATATTTTAGATTTATGATGGAGTTCTTTGCTCCTTTTGATCGCATATATTTCACTATAAAATGATTGCACTTGGCAAAACTTTATTAATGTTTTTAATGAATTACTAATCTCATCAGTGCTAAGACAACCTGTTAACCTAATCTTAGTTTTATCTTTACTATACTTGCAAATAAAATTGTTAATAAATCTATGGACATAAGCTATAATTCTTTTGAGTTTATTAAAACTTGAATATCTAGAAAAGTCTAAGAAATTAACTTCTAATCTGGTTTGTAAAACCTTTAGTTCTGGTAGTTCTATATTTGGAACACTTAGTTGTGGCCATTCGGTTGGGTCCCTTCCAAGGAACGAAGGTCCCTCCCACCACAAGGCTGAGGACTGTAACTGTTGCGGGGTTATACCTCTTGAGGCCAAGTCAGCAGGATTACAATCTGTAGGCACATGTCGCCATGAATAGTCAGATGTAATTTCATTTATTTCGTTTATCCTGTTCCGAACAAACGGTTTTAGTTGTTTATATTGAATATTAAGCCAACCGAGTACTACTGTTGAATCGGTCCAAATAGTTTTACTAGTAATGTTACAACGGAGTGACTGTAAGACCTTTGCACACAATCTGGCTCCGAGCAAGGCACCACACAATTCCAAACGTGGTATAGTAGTTGGTTTTAAGGGAGCTACACGAGCCTTGGCACATAGTAGCTTAACTGTAACTTTATTATTAACGTCAGTTGTGCGCAAATATACACAGGCACTATATGCATTTTGTGAGGCATCAACATAACAGTGTAGCTCTATTGATTTAGGCAAATCGCAAATAACATTTCTTTCTAATTGTATACTAGATAGGCATGATAGGTTTTTCATAAAAATCATCCAAGAATTTTTTATATCGTTAGGTACTGGATCATCCCAGGCTATTTTGTAATTGTTTGATGTAAACTCTATAGACTTTATTACAACTAAAGCTCCTCCTTCTAAGGATGACCTTAGATAGTGAAACTTGTTTATATTTGGGATTGCATCATTAGAATTTATCAAGGAATCAAAAGTATCCCGATACTCTAACCATTTTATGTAGTTGCCATCAAATGAAGGCAATTTAATAGTAGGCAACTTCACTGAATTAAACTTATTATGAGTACAATGACTATTATTATTTGAACTACAGTCCGAGCCATCAGACCTTTGTTGATCAGTTTTAGACACATTGGCCGATTCATTTAACTCTTGAGCCAATGATATACATGAAAAGAACTGATTCTCAATTAACTCTCTTTCTCTTAATTGCTCATCCAAATCTAGACAATTCAATTCAATATTATTTTGTAATTTATCAAACATACTCAGTAAAGCTTGAAATTTGTCTATTTTCATTACAATTTCTTTGGCTTGCAAGCTACTGAGTGGACTACACTTTGACATTTGTTGTAAGTAGTCTTTAAATCTAGTAAGTTGACCTTTCATAGCACTACGTTTTCTTAGTAGACCTTTATATTCTTGTTTTTCAACTTCACTCATTTCTTCTTTATTTAACTCACTATCCATCTTATTTTATTTATTTGTAAGTAGTTTATTCTATACTCTAACTTCTAGTTATATAGGCAACAATGAATTGGGTACAATAGTCACTATCTAATAAATATAATTAACTCAAAACCGCTAACTTACGGTACTGAAGCTGTGACAGCACGAAGTATGCAGCACTCACCATCACCAGGCGCCCGCACTGCTGGCTTTGACAGGCAGGTAGCTAGCAGATTATTTAGCGAAGCTCAGGTTCATGCCATGCACACTCACCGCACCTGGAATAGTCGGCAAGCTTTGGTGAAATAGCTGTTACTTTTAGGTTGCAGTTGCACTATATAAAAAACTAGAATTTCTAGTTAGCATAGGTATATGCAATAGGCGTAAACTCCCAAGTTAGATAATAATAGGTACAGAACACAATCGTCTGCAACCTATGCTTAGACGTACACGTGCTTTAGGGTGTACAATAGTATAGAGTACAAAGTGCCATAGTTAGGTTTTAGTGTACAGAACACAATCGTCTGCAACATAGGCTTAGGCGTACACGTGGGTGTACAGTAGTTTAGGTACAAAGTGCAATAGTTAGGTTTTAGTGCTTAGATTGAAGCTTTAGGCAAACTTTTAGACCCATATAAAAGCTATTTAGACATCCACCAAACAAATAGGTAAGCGCAACAGGCGCCAATCGCACACACAAGCACTAAAAATGGACTCGCCCACCACGTGCGGCAAGAAAATTAGGTTAGGTAGATACTTATCGTATTTCGAAATTCGAATATTTCAGGCAAGCTGTTCGAGCAAAACCAATTAGGCTATTCACACAAATAGAAACAAGTAGATAGGAATCATGGAATAGGTAGGAATAAAGGAAACCGCTTACTTCCCTCGGGCTAGACCTCTGGTGCAGTGCAGGCGATGAAATTGTAGCCAGCTTGCGTAGTCCAAAGGCCCCGCGGGTGACTGAAGAACAGCATACGCGCCAATCTTGTCCAATCTTGAGCTTGATTCCCGTGTCCGGTGTCCGGTCTCCACGTGTTTTCTCGAACGCTCTCGAAGTTTCGGTCGTAAGTAATTAGGTATTGGTTTGTTTGTAGGTTCGACAATATTATCTTAGACGGTCGCCAATTTTGTTGAGAATATTGGGGTCACTTCAATAATAGGCGAGTCTACTCTTGAAAATATTATATTCCTCAACATTTGTACGTTAATTAAATTATTAGTGACGCGATGCGCAGAGGCACGCGGTCTTGCTAGTGAGTGACCCCGAGAAGACTGTCGGCGGTTGGCTGGCGACGACGCGACGCGGCCGCTCGGGCCCCCGTCCCCCGCGTCCCGCGGGCTGTCGTCGCAGGTGCACAGTGGGTTCGCCGTGAAGTAGTGACACGCACAGTGTGCGCGTTAACAAGTATGTTTTAAACTGTATCTACCTAGTAAACTTAGACCTCCTTCATCGCTGCCACCAACTTGCACGTTCCTCTCTAAATAATATTCTAGATACTAAATAACTTACAGTTACGTAAACCAATATATGCAACCAGTTATGATTGATATGGTTAGCTTGTTATTGCTAGTGCAATATTGGAAATATTTAGTGCGCTCTGAGAACTGCCTTTTGGGAAAGTAGTGTTTTGTAGTCAATGATCTATCTATTTAACCCAATATGTCGCACTTCTGGGCAAAAGCCTCCCTTTCTCTTTTCCACACACGTCTGCCCACTACCATTGCGGGCCAGTCCTTTCGGTAGGTGTCAAGTTCATCCATCCATCTTGGTGTCAGACTTAGTTTAATAATAGGACGTATATTTTTAACCAACTTCATATAGAAAACATTTTGACCTATGATAGCGACGATCTTGATCAAAGTAATAATTGATTTTGCTCCCATGACAGAAAGTTGTTTCTCTTTCGGTTTTGCCCCTGATTTGGCATTGCCCTTAATCAGCTATAACCAAGCTAGCATATATGTTTTATATGGTTTATTTCTTACGCTTCTTGTTTATGTAACACTTCTTGCTTCTATTGTTATTTATTTATGCGATCTAACGTTGCGATAATTATCATTATCATTTCAGTCGAAATGACGTCCACTGCTGGACATAAGCCTCGTAAGCATCGACACTTCGACGGGTTCTGCGCTTCTCACATCCAGCGAATTCCTAACTTATAACACGTTATAACATACAACACACACGACTCGGCGGTAGAATTTTCATTATAAAGCCACTGTCAATATAGTGCGCAGGATATTGCGTGGAAAGCGAAAACTGTGCGAGAACGCAGACAAATCCACTATCGTTCACGGTTTCATCTCTTTTTGAGTCAACATTCGTGACGGCAGTATTCGCTTAAAAGTTAGGCCGAAGCCACACAGCTAGGAGCATGAATGTGAACCTTATTCTCATGCATAGAATGTTTATACAGGTGAATGTGACTTAGCTTTTTACACGAATATGAATATTAACGGTATACGAATAAACTTCACATTCGTATGGTGACGCTTATTATACCTACTTAGCAAAGTCAAGCCAAAGTGCGGTTTGTTAATTCCCTTAGTCATACAAAACGTAGCAAGTCGAAGCGTCAGTGTGATCATTGAAAAAGTAAACTATAACATTCTTACGTTGCAGTTGGTTCGCTAGGAGCGTGTCACCTATTTGTGGCATAACACCATGCAAAGCACCTAAATAGCTATGATTTCACTCTTACACTTTTTCGTTATACGGAAATCATATCTTTGAATTTCTTGGTAGGTAGAGAAGACGTCAACAACGAAATAAAACAAATAGATTTTAGACCAGTACCTGTAAAACGATTACGCAAAATAAATGGGACTTATAAAGCGTAGAACCGTCATAAAAATGACGATAAATTGTTAGCCAAACTCCGAAAATTTCTTATAAATTGTATTCACCTCAAATTTTGATGGAGTTTTGATATAGAAGTTTCGGAACCTCTTTCAACGAAGCAGTGAACAATATCGCGTAACTCATTTCTGCTTTTCCTGCTTTTAAATCAGTTTCAGGTCGTGATTCCTAATCAAGTTCGCTTTGTGGTTTAGACATTTCAATACCTACGTTCAAAGTATTGATTGCCAATATGGCACCGCTGGAGAGACGATAAGACTGCAGTCACTGCAGATCGAAGGCTCTTCAAAGGGAATTTTGTTAATCCCGTGGATTATCGGCTTATTGAGAGATCACAACGTCAATACACTGCATCCTTGTGACAAAGTTGTTTGTTTTAAGGTTTTGAGAGACATTACTAGTTAGTCTACAACGTGTAAAAAACCCGTCACATAGCCGGCTAAGTATTATTGAGCAAAAAATTATTGTAGGGTTTTTTTTTAATTTTTGGTGTGAAAAAATCGCAGTTGCGCAATGTAACGCACGCAAAACAGTGTACTTATGATGCATGCAACAGTGAAGGAGTAGAGGAGGTATTTATTAAAGTTAATTTAAAACTTGTTTTCGTAAAGAAAATGTTAAAACTTTTCAATATTTTCGTAACCAGGAGATTCCCAGGAATGGTCCAATACAAAATATTATGACAATATCGGGGAGTAACGTGACTCTCGGCTTCGTTAGGCGTCTTTTGGCACCCGTCATAGTCTACATTTTCTCTTAGGAATTTCTGTTCTTAAACAGCCTGTTTATTTTATTTTAAATATTTGTTGCCAATAATACAGTTACCGAAAGGGTATAAATTCAGTAGAAGACGTATAAACAACTTTTTACAAATAGGTAGGTTTAACTTTCTTCATTAAAATACTAACTCCATTATTCCGCACTAACAACTTCATAAATAAATATATTCTTATGATAAAACCGCAGAGAAACTTTCAAGCGGCACTTATCTAAGATTTGTATAACAATAAAATAATAGGTAACATTTGTAAGAGCAAACTTTCATCATTACAATTTGTTATATTTACATTTTATTACTTTCTTTTTTTACGAAAAAGTAAAAATGTAGTAAAAAGGTTAATGTTGCTCACTGTACTGTACTTTGTATTTGATGGTACAGGAGCTTTTTACATCTAATATTGTTAAGTGTTTTTTTTTTGTCTACCACCAATGTTTAATTAATTAGTTAGCTATTTTATCATCAACCTATAGCTGAGCAGTCAACTACTGGATATGGTGCTCTTAGACACGAGCAGCACGCGAAAACGGCAGAGGTAACTGCAGCCGTCGACACACACGAGCGGCACACGCCAACTGCAGCCATCTAAGACGAGTGTCGTAGCCGTTGGCGCGTGCCGCTCGTGTGTATAAGCACATACACTACTGAAATAACACGCCATTTAAGTCAATCCGTGGCTACTCTAATACAGCTGTTACGCTGCCACCTTGCAAATATCCGCGCTGCAACTTGCCTGCAGTTGCCTGCAGATTACCCTACGTTTCCCATTTGCCGAATGAATAACAAATTTTTATTACCATCCGCATGTTTTCAAGTTATTAATTATCTAAAATATACATCTCTCTCCTCAAAACGGAGGTAATTACCATCCTCATCTCTCGATCTACTCGCAACTAATTCCCGATTCGAACTAAAACTAAATTGATCAACTCAAACGCAGTCGACTTCAGGAAGAGATTTCAAACGTTCATCCAAGCTATCGAAATGACGCGCTCCCGGATATTACAAGTCAGAGCTTAGGTGTAAGGCAATTTAACTGGATCCGTTGCGAGGCGGAACATTTTTATAGTCTTTGCTGTCGAGTGATGTAGTTGCTTTGATTTGAGGGAATGAGAAAGGAAATGACGAGTGACATGATTTTGCGACGTTGCTTGGCAGCCGTAAAGAAATAGACAGGTAAAGTCAATAGATAAAGTAAATTGGTCGTATACCTACTCGAATCACAAAATGTTATTTTCTGACAGTTGTATGAAATGGCTATAACATGGCAAATTGACGTACAGGGTCAATTTGAGAAACAATTTATTTTTCTGACATGACGAAAGGAGGAAAAGAAATTCAGATTTATCATTTACTAGCTGCGCCCCGCGGTTTCACCCGCATAAGCGTCGATCCCGTGGGAATATCGGGATAAAAAGTAGCCTATATGTTAACCCAGAGTGTCATCTACCTCCATACAAAATTTTATGAAATTTGGTCTAGATGTTTGAGCGTGAAAAAGTAACAAACATAAACACACACTTTTTTTTTTTAAGGATGGAACACACACACCCTCACTCACAAACTTTCGCCTTTATAATATTTGTGCGATAGTGTGATTTGTTTATCATTTATCACAGACAAAGGAATAGGTGTGTGGTGTGTAGAAATGGGCTGTGCAGGGCTGCAAGCTACAAAAT
Organism: Gortyna flavago; assembly: GCA_963669345.1. Classification (NCBI taxonomy): domain Eukaryota; kingdom Metazoa; phylum Arthropoda; class Insecta; order Lepidoptera; family Noctuidae; genus Gortyna; species Gortyna flavago. The sequence continues at coordinate 6,564,669 of OY770144.1, forward strand.
CGGATGTGGAAAATTAAGCAATCACCCCAAAATTCAGTAGTGTAGTGTTTACTTCACAGATGTAGATACACCTAGATAACGCAAGAGCAACTTCTTGCAAAAAATCGCACCAGCTTACGTACAAAAATCGTAAGCCGCCACTTTCGCGCTCAGTCCTAACTGCTGGGTGAGTAAGCGTGAGCACTGGCACTAGGACCCGGGGGTGGGGCAAGACGGGTGCCGCACGTTGCGGCGTCTTTAAATAGATTTCATTTTCCCATCACTAAATAGTGCTTGTGACGTTTATTTGTGACCTTAAAATACCTATTTCTTTCTTACATTCGGAGTTAAATGAAGCAAAAGGATTATGTTTTCAAGCGTGAATTCGAGCTGACGAGCAAAAATGTTTACGTTCGATCGTAAAATCAGCAGATTTGCCCGCTACAGTGGTTTTAATACCTAAAGTGTGGTCAATAAACTTAGGGGTTTTAAATTAATTTTAGAATGGAGAACACGTCTTACCAATAATGTTACCCCTTTTTGCCGTACAAGCGTGGATGGTTGTGTAAATGTGTATGTTGCCTTTTCATTGTAATTGTATGGGGTGTACGAACGTCTTATAACAATTAAATACAATTGTGTAGGTGTGTGTGAACAAATGTTTTAAGTGTTGACATTGAAAATAATAATTAAATTTCGTGATATCGTGACTATCTTAAAAATGGCTGAACAGTTTTTCATAACACATAGGTGATCCAACCTGATTAAACCAGCTTCTTAATAAAAAACCGCGTTGAAATTAGACCACCAGTTTGAAAGCTACGATGCCACAGACAAACACACAGATACACACGCAAACAAAATGACATACCTGTCAAACTTATAACGTGTTGTTATAAGTTTGACAGGTATGTCATTTTCCTCTTCCTTTTTATAGGTCGTCGAAGTTAATAAAATAAATGGGTCTTGAGTTTTCCCTTTATTTAATGCACTTTGTTTTATTTTCCGTGACCAATATTTCCAATGAAAACCACTGCTTTAACCACTGATAGCAAAATTGAATTGAACCTTTGTGGGGTTTAAGTATTTAATTTTCAATTCAATTAACTCAACTAATGTAAGACTTTGTTATAATCTCATAAAACATTATTGTTCATAATTTTCACATTACGCACGAAAATGTTATCATTATAACAATAATTCTTTATAGAATGAGTAAATTCTAAGCAATAATAACAACTGATGGTGAACATAAAACCTATACCTATAATTCTATGACAACACCACGAATTTCAGGAAACCAGTTCAATTTCGATGGAAATTTACGTACTCCTCTAAACCTCGGGGTATTTTGTACTGGGCATAGGATATATGTAGTACCTAATCCTTCGGGCAAGCCAGAAGTCAGGTTCCGGAAACCATACTTCCAATAAACGCTTTTGAAACTAACTTCGAAAATAGTGTTAGAGGAAAGCTTTGATCAAAATAAATTAAATTTGATGTTGGAGAAATGAAAAATTCTTACTGAAGGTTTTAATATTATAAATATTAAAATTTGGAGCGTATATTGCGTAAGGAGTACCTACTAAGGAAAGGAGTGAATGAGATTTATGTCGTCATGTATACAGAATATTTATAAATATCTAGATTGTTGAAGTTAAATATTGAAATTGCCGCCTTCTATCATTGTCAACATATTTTCGATGTTCGGTTTTTTTATGTGTCAATCATTGCTTGTCTAACCGTTGTGTGTTGTTACTTGTAATTAATAAAACATTTCGTTATCATATTATTTTAATTTAACAGGCTATTAACTCAGTAGGCTCTTCCTCTGCGTTAACAAAATAAATGACGTTGAGACTCCGAAAAAGAAGTTGTGACTTTATAAGTATCATAACTTTTCTGTTTCTTTTTGAAATGTAAATACATAGAAAATATATTAAGTATTTTTACATTTCAATAATCAATCATAACATCGAGTAAATCGTACCTATCATTTATAATCCAACACCCCTGCATATTATGTTCCACACCTACGTACACTTAGGAATACACTAAGATTTGACTCTGGGATTAGCTTGGACGTCATGCAAGGTAATGGCGACACACATTAAGTTACATGTTCCAAAGTAACATCAAACTAAACTAACGCTAAATGGAACTATGTTGAGTGAGAGAGCGACATTACATTACACAGTCTACAACCGCATGTAGTTACATTTAATTCCGTGTAACCTCGGACTCACCTCTGAACAAAGTCAGGCACACATTACTGTAAAAGCAATAAAACGGTACATACGGAATAATTCGTACGATTGTAACTACACAATATAGTGTAACATACGAACTCCTTACAGGCGGCGGCCACATAAAAGAAAACTCGCAAAATTTATCAAATAGTGGCAAAACAACTCTAGAAATGGTGAGAATTCCGCGTTCTATTCACTTAATAATATCGCGACACTCATATGTCGTGCACACAGGACATGTTGTTTCGTCTATTTTATATGATTTTTTTGCTTTTGACAGACCCTTTTGATTAGAAAATCGTTTTTTTTTTGTGTAACGGCTGATTTTTCTATTAGTCAGATAACTTTTATCTGAAGAATAATTATGACAGTTTAACATATTTTCTATACAAAAGCTGTCAATCCACAATGTGTATTCCTCAGATAAAAATTATCTCACTATTGAAAAATCAGGCCTAAGTAAATAGGGGAGATATTTGTGTATAGCATAGCATATCATCGCCTCTGTAGTAACAGAACTCTGTGGCGGGCTGACACTAGAAAAAAAAAATAAAGAAAAAAAATAAAGAGAGAATATGACACTCCTGTGAAGAGGGAATCTGACACAGTTGTTATGCATTATGAAAATCAGTGGTTGGTGTTTTGCTGCGAGAGGGTAAATTATTTCTAGCTCGAGATTAGAGAGTCATCTTTTATAGTTCCGCAGTATTCTGTTTTGCCTCTTCGGGAATTCTAACTACGCCGTGCAGACAGAGGAGGAGGACGACTTCTATGTCGGGGAGTATGTGCAGCTGACTGCTGTTACAATGAGTAAAGAGGCAGTCATGTCGCTGCTCTCCGATAGTCTCAAGCAGAATTCTACCGCCATCTCATACCTACGTGAGTTTCACACTGAAGTGTCGATGTTCGTCGAGTTTCTAAAGAAACTGCGTGCCGTAGAAGACTCGCATTGAGGCGCCTCAGTACTTCTGGACACAAGTAGAAGTCCAGAAGGAGAAGTAGTAGAAGTAGTTGTTGTTGTACCTGTTCCCGATACCGGTGGGCTACAATTTTTTATAAATTTAATTAAATAAAGGAAATAATAAAAATATAAGTCATGGAACGAAAGGGCTAAAACACAATTATGTGCAATATTAGAGTGGCAAATACTACCACCAAAGAATAGCTATTTCGCTGTAAAATAGAAGCTGTATCTGAAGAAGGGAAAAAATAGATGGCGGGACGAGCTGAAAAAAACAAACCAACAGTGGTCCACGTTAGCCCTGGTTAGAAATAGCGAATAGAAGGACGAAGAAAGGTTTTTGCCCAGTAGTAGAACATTGCAGGCTGACAGTAACCAATAAATTATTACAGCACAATTATCTTTTTACTAAATTCAGTAAACATAGCTATGTGGAATATTTTATTATATTTTCCCCATTCTCGTAAAATTAAAGTACCTACTCGTAAATATTTTATAAACACATTCTGTCAATAAAAATATTTTTCCTCATAATATACATACGCTACTACTATAACAATAAAATACGAATTCGAGTCACGAGGTATTCAAATACAATTATATTGATACAAAAGCTTGTGAAGCCTCGTATTCCGTGGAAACAAACAAACAAGTTTAAAAACAGTTGCAAAAACATTGTTTTCTGGAACATTAAAATAATGTTGGTGACAAAATTAGACATAGATTTAACACTTTGAACATACTTTGACTTTACATATTATTTAAAACAGTAGCTTCGTCTGCGAATTACGTGACGGCCGCGTGAAATTTCTTCTATTGACATTAAATATATCCTATGCCACTGTATCTTCCCACTATTGAAAGAATTTGCGGAATCGGATCAGTAGTTCCAAAGATTATCCCCTACATAAAAACTCACAAAACCTCTTTATATTGTAGTATATAGATTAGTTAAACATTACCTTGGTACTCGGTAAAGATTGTCTGCTAAAGTCAACTTTATGTAGTGCAGGCTGGCAATAAAATTAATTTTTGGTGGGATTTGAACAGAGAAGCAAATTTAGAACGAGGTGTCAAATATTTTATAACAGCTTTTTTTAGAATAAAACAGTGATAAATTATTTGGGAATATGTACAGACGTCCAGTCAAAATAAACGTAAATAAATCGTAACGTTGTTTCGATTTCTTAGAAGAGCTCATCAGCTCTTCACAGTACAGCAACTCAGCAATATGTTTTCTGCAATACAAAAACATGTTGCTAGAACAATGTTCTCAACTTTTATTTCCCAATAAACATTAGGTTGGTACTTTCGCTAACATTCGTAGCCAGCGCTCGAAAAATATCAACATATTGAATATAAATGGGGGCATTTAATTGGAAACAAGGAATACATTTTCTGAAGACCTCCGAGAGGTATTATGCAAATAAGTTTGCGAGTGGTTTATTAAAAAGTATCCCCGCGATGACTGTTACTTTGTATTGCTAGATACTCTACGTTTAGTGTGTGGAAAGAACCCGCTATTTATTTATATGTATGTACCTAACATGGAACTGGTATTGAGATCAGCAGCAAAGTGTAAGTTCACTATCATAACCCCAGAGACGTTATGCAGTCCAGTTTTAATTTACTGCTAGGAGTTTTTATTACCATTTTATAAGGTACAAGTGATATAAGAAAGACTGCTAGGACTTTGAACTCTCTGACCTGTAATCACACTCAATAATCAGGCTTAGAGGCAAGCTTGCATCAGTGAATTTTTTTACAAAATTATCTAAACACTGGGTCTTGTATTTAAAATAAGTACAGTTCGAAATACAGCAGTAAAAGTCTGATGTCCCTAGCGGTTTAACAGGTTAGACGGAAGTTGTTTATTTCTGTGTTAACTCAGAAATTTTCAAAACCCCGTAACACCGGCAATCTGAAATAATTCGATCGATATCCATCTATTCTTCTTCTTCTATTCTATCTATATCTATTCTTCTATCTATACATATCTATATCTATCTATCTATACATATAATAAATCTGTAGACGAGACGTTTCTGTACATTGAAAATATTTCCAAAAAAAATAGTTGGGGTGTTAAAGGATAACCAACAGATGCCATTTCATAAATTTTTGGAATTTTTGTCTGTTTGTCGGTTTGTCTGTTTGTCTGTTTGGATGTGACAGATTATTGATTTGAACAGGGTCAACGTAAAAAATAAAAAACCAATACGGTTACTTTTTATACTCAAATATGGTGTAGAACTCGGAGCAGTGATTAGTTTTTATTTCATCGCAATCGGTTCACTCTATCAAAAGATATAATCAATTTAAAGTATTCTAGAACAACTTTTTACGTTTTTTAGTAACACGTAACGACATCTATTGGCGCGATATAGTACCTACTAACGAAAACATATTGTTGTTGTGATGTGAATAATCACGTCCTATTAGTTTATGCTTACTTAAATGACGAAATAACACAGATGGGTAAGGCCACGAAAAAATGTTCATTTCAAGTAGGTATCTATACCTACTTATGTCTATGTTATTTTAAAAAGTAACGATAATGATTATAATATTAAACAAAATCGCTTTCCATTGATGGTTTATTTAGTGGCGCCTGTGGCGCTAAAATAATTTTAAACAAAAAGTGAGGATAATGTAAGATAATAATAATTAATGTGGTGTTCTGAGCGATAGAGAAGTTAGATAATTATTGATATAGAAAGTTGAGTAACGCAGAGCGTTTTTTAACGAAGTTCTTATATGGAGCTTGCGGTAGGAGTTCTAAGGGAGAAATCGTCAAATAACGAAAAAGCGTTATGCCTCATTTTTCAAAGTAATAGGTAGATAGAGACACACACACAGAGAGAGAGAGAGCTATTTTCCTGACCCCGGTAAGTGAGGTCAAAAAGAAAATCAAAGATGGCGGTTGCCTAAATTTTTAACTTTTTCGTCATGGGTGTCGTTTTCATGGTTTCCGAGGGTGCTGAAGTCGATAGTCAGGTCAAAATGAAAATCCAAGATGGTGGCTGCAATTTTTTTACCATGTTTGTCGTTTTCATGGTTTTTGAGGGTGCTGAAGTCGATAGTCAGGTCAAAATGAAAACCCAAGATGGCGGCTCCATTTTTTTAAAATGTTTTGTCATGGGTGTCGTTTTGATAGTTTTCGAGGGTGCTGAAGCCGATAGTCAGGTCAAAATGAAAATCCAAGATGGCGGCTGCAATTTTGTTTTGATTTTTTGTTATGGATGTCGTTTTCATAGATTTCAAAAGGTGCTGAAGCCGATAGGCAGGTCAAAACGAAAATCCAAGACGGAGGTTGCAATTTTTTTTTATGGGTTTTGTTAAAATGAAACTGTAACGGCTTACCCACCGTCGATTGGCCCATGAACCGTTGGTGAACATTATCTTTAAACCATTAACTTTTTTCCAAAGGACTTTTCACCCACGAATGTTTTGCCAACATAACTCTACGTCAGTGAATGTTTTACCCACAGAATGTTTTGACCAATAACTTTTCACCCAAAGAACAAGGCCAACAGACGCCGGGAAAGATGAAAGTAAAATAATAATAAGACGTAGTCCTTTATTTCTGTGAAAAGGGTATAAAGTAACCTAACCAAGCCTAACCTCGGGGTGCCCTTCGCTCGCTTTACTCGCTCACTTGAGCCGCCATCATCCCTTCGAACCCTACCTGTCCGAGTCGGGGTGCCCCAAGTCCCGAGCTCGCTTCGCTCGCCCTTGCATCCTTAGTTCTATTTGACATGGGTCAAATGTTCTTTGGGTGAAAAGCTATTGGTCAAAACATTCTGTTGGTTAAGCATTCACTGACGTAGAGTTCTGTTGGGGAAACGTTCGTGGGTCACAAGTCCTTTGGATGAAAAGTTAATGGTGTTGACCAACGGTTCATGGACCAATCGAATGTTGGTAAACCGTTTCAGTACTGGTTAAAATGAAAGTCCAAGATGGCGGCTGCAAATCGAAAAATTCGTAGTGTGTGTCGTTTTCATGGTTTTCGAGAGTGCTGAAGCCGATTGTGACGTCAAAATGAAAATCGAAGATGGCGGCTGCAATTTTCTTTTTCTTTTTTTATCATGTGTGTCATTTTCATGGTTTTCAATATAAACTTACACGACTTTGTGTGAAATAAAATAAAATACAACCGACTTAAAAACACACTTCAAAGTGCAATAGACCTTTGGTTTCAGAAGTCTGTAATTTCTTGCCAACGCGCAACGTCTTCCCAAACTAAGGTTATTTTGCACCTTGTAGGGTTTTTTATGGAAGTCGGTTATATTTTTTTGTAAGTAATTATCTTTACATTTTTTTTCTGGTTTTCGGCAATAAGGTCTAAATCAAAACCATGTCTAAAGTTTTCATGGGTTTCATCTTCGTAGTTTAAATGGCGGCCGGTGTCAAATATAACCAAAGTTTAATGGGTTGCTTTTTACACGGGCAACTTTATGTAGAAGCTCTTACCATTAATGTATTCTTCCTTTTATCATCTAGATTATCTCGATGCTTAATAAGTCATAATATTGGTAGGTATATATGATATCTTCAATACCAAGTTAAGAAATTCTAAATTTACCACAGAGAAGAAACCAAGACTTAGAAAAACTAACTTCAAACTTCACCTACTAATCTCAGATATACTTTAGATAAAATGATGATATGATTTTACAAGTTGGTATTCTAAGACAGACGCAAAATAAAATGGACATAATTATGGCTGTTTGGTTGGATAATCAGCCTCGAGCAGGCGCTTTTATTTTAATTTATTCTCAAAAATCAAAGTGACACTTCGTCGCATTGTCATTATGAACCATGAAGACGCAGTGATTGCAGTCGAAAGGGCCGTGGTAGCGAACCCTAGGTAAGGACAGCGTAACCAGGCAAGATCTGATGATTCTTCCTTTTCAATGAAGGAGTGGCAATTACACCTTTCCTAAGCGACACATTACCTGTTGTTTTCCGACATCCACGCGAACGAAGTCGCGGGCACAGCTAGTAGATAATAAAATTCTACTTTCTACTTTAGTAGAAATTCAAACATGTGTATCGTTATGAGAGATAACAGAGATAATATTTATACATACAAAAAAAAAAAAACTTATTTATTAGTAACTCTTATTACGTTTATCTATGTGAGTAGTATTTTTCCTTCTATTAACTCAGCCTTTGACAATCCACTGCTGGACATAGGCCACCTGTTAAAGTCGGAATCGTACAATGACGTTAAGGCACTGAACGCTTTCAGCATTCCTCGAGCTTATAAGCCTAGCTCGATATCTACTTTCGTTACACAAGAGCTTCATATTTTTACGCATGCGTTTGGTCCATCTAGCTGGGGGGCGCTCCAGGACTCGTCTGCTCCACCTATCATCGGTCCATCGACAAACATGGCCGGGGTGGCCAGTTAAATTTGCTTACTCTGCCAGCGATGTCGGTAACTCCGGTTCTTTTCCGGATAGTTTCATTTCTGGCTTTATTCTACAAAGAAATTCCGAGCATAGCCCGCTCCATACCGTGCTGAGCAACCTAGTTATCGAGTATTTTTCCTTGCATCAACAAAGACCAGTTACTTTCTTAACAAAGAACACATTAATGAGAATAAAAAGCAAATTGCTTATAAATTTTAAGAGAATACTTAAGAATAGATGCGTCCGATCTTTTTGTAAATAAAAAAGACTTCACTCTTGCTCTACTGGTAAAAGAAAATGTCACTGCCTTGGAAGGGAAAATATACACGCTTAAAGTTGTTTGAAGCGAGAAAGAAAGGAAAATGCTACATTTTCATGTGTGACAGCTGTTTATTTTTAAACCTAGATATATTAGGTATATGCGGTAAAAATTATAATAAATAAATAAATAAAACTTTATTTCAGACTTGGTTCATAATTTTGTTAGTATTTTGGTGTTAGTAACAATAACGCTTATGTAAATATTAGGTTAGTTTTCAAACAGTAATTATTAATTCAGACATGGAAACCATCTGTGCGAGCGTCTGCGAACATTCCCGAAGCACTACAACGCCATGGCAGTACCTATGTGTTATGCATGGCGTGTGCTTAAATTTTAACATTGTATTATGCATATCGTGTGCTTAAATTTTAACATTCTCTTTGAAAGTCCAAACTTGTATGACGGAACGAGCATCACGATCAGGGTGAGAAAAATAATTAATCGGTTGGCGTACCTGTAATTTCAGATTTTCTTTGCTGTTCGTTTTATGTGGTATGTTATGGCGTTTTTAGTTGAGAAATATTGAAGTTTGTACGAAAAAGTATCAAAAATCTATTTTTCGACTTACTTACTAAATTGGTTTGATCTAATCAGTCCAAGTAAGCAGTTTGTAGTCAAAATAATGTGAAAAAATTAGTTTATTTCCTAAAACTAGCTGTGCCCGCGACTTCGTTCGCGTGCATGACGAAAAACGTTTTATTTTTTTGCGCAGAACCATAATTCTTCATCCAAAACAAAAGTAGCCTGAGTTACTCCTTATTACATCAGGTATCTGCCAGTGAAAGTCCCGTCAAAATCGGTCCAGCCGTTTCAGAGATTAGCCGGAACAAACAAACAGACAGACAAAAATTTAAAAAAATATATTGGTATATGTACCGTGTATAGGTACATCCAAATGCATTTAGTAAAAAGCGGCTATTTTAATAATACAAACAGACACACTTTTATTTATTTGTATGTATATGTATGTTTAGGCGCGTTATGGCGCCCTGCATATATGAATGAAACTAGATCCAGCTGTTAGATGTGTATTTTATATCACAGCACAGTATCAAAGTGACAGCGGAAGGAATATGTTTACACAAACACCAGATAGAATTCTGGTGTGTAATTCACACAGAGCATATTAATAAGAACTGGGTTTACAATATTTTTAACTCACACTCTAATTCAAATCATGAGTCCTACTTGTTAATTCCTGTGTCATAGACATACTGCTCTAGATCACTGAGTGTGTTGTTTTTATATGTAATAGTGGAAACCATAAAAAAATTGTTTGGTACGCAGCATATTATGATGATCCATACCTACTAATATTATAAATTCGAAAGTAACTCTGTTTGTCTGTCTGTCTGTCTGTCTGTCTGTTACCTTTTCACGCCTAAACCACTGAACGGATTTCGATAAAATTTTAGCAGAGATATATTGCATCCCGGGGAAGGACATAGATACCTCGCGGGCGAAGCCGCGGGCGGAAGCTAGTATGCCATATATTCAAGATGTGTAAATGTATAGATTGTATCGTGAAAACCACTAAGTACCTATAAAGTTATGGGTACCTAAGTATAATCCAATACCTCAGGATAAAACATTCGGCCTAATAATCTAGTAGAGTGTTCTCCGAGCCACTTACCCTCGGGAACTCGTTAATCCGATTTGCAGCTAGCTGCACTGGCTTTTAGTAGTAAAGCAATAATTAATAGCTGTATAATTAGAAATATAATTATTTATTTATTTTACCATTTATGTACATACCTACATAAATGTATTTGGTGTATTGTGTGTCTTTTAGTCTGTGCTAAATAAATGTATTTTCTTTCTTTCTTTCTTTTCTTTCTTTCATAAACAGACAAGAAAAAAAAACAGAACAGAAAAAAGGTACAAAGGTGATGCTTATTTCATAAGAAATTTCTTCCAGCATACCTGCGATAGGATAATAAATAGAGAGATGTAGACAGCTAATAGTTATATACTGGAATTTAGATATTTGTGATATACTCGTATATCACACTAATATTATAAAGGCTAAAGTTTATGAGTGTGTTTCTGTTTGCTACTTCTTCACCCAAAAACTACTGAACGGATTTGGATGAAATTTTGCACAAAGAATAACTATGATTAACACATAGAATACTTTTTATTCCGATATTCCCACGGGAAATTTATGCGGGTAAAACCGCGGGGCGCAGCTAGTTACATATAAATAACAAAACCAGGCAAAAGGAGTATTTAAGGACCGTAGCATCTGCTGCTCTGTAGTTTCTGCTTACCCCCAAAGGAAGAAAGCTTGAGTTAATGTATGTACCTATTTACTACCTTCTGCCCGCGACTTCGTATGCGTGAAATTTCATGTTTCCCCGACCCCGTCGCATCGCATAGTCTGTCCGCGCTATAACTTCGTTTTTCGATTCGATCGGTTCCTGAGGGATGTTAAGTAGCCTATTGTAGCCATCCTAAATTTTCCCTATTTAACTTCACTAAATAGTCTAACCAAATGAACACTAAACTAGGTCACACTAAAATAATATACCCAACATATTGTACACGTACTAGCGTAATTAGTTTTAGCGGTTACCTAGTGCTTCCTACATTTTGTGAAGAAACTAGCTACTTAGTCCATTGCGCCGGCACTATGTACGGGGACTGTACGTGACTCCACGTACATCGAAGGTTTAAAAGGGGGGAATTGCACGGTAGTGATTTTTAAAAGTAAATAGAACACGCCTTTTATTTGGTTTTATTTTATTGTAAAAGCGATTGAGATTGGATTTTTATTTTGTTTGCTTTTCCGGGGTTGAATAGGAATTCAATATAATTATTGTTTGAACTTTTCCATTTTTTTTTATATTTGATGGGACGAGATATTATTTTTAATACGTTTACTGAAATAAAAATCGTTTAATTCAGACTATTTAAATGTAAATATTTTGTTAGTATTTCATTATCTTAAAACTATTTTAGTCATGAGGAGATCAAATAATGTATTTAAGCAGATAAATCGAAACTAATGATTGAATATAAGTTAAAAATTATATTTTAATAAATAATTGAAAACAAATTAAAGTTAATAGGTAAATTAAATGAACTTGAAATAAATAAATTAAACATGAAATAAATAATTTAAAATTTTAAGTTTAATGTGTCTCAACCTCAACCTATTTTATCAAAAGTTTAAATGATTTTTGTTTCTTTTTTACAAGCTTTTATTTCACTTGTGAGCAGTAGTACAACAACAACAACTTAAGCCGTAGGTTCGAACCCAGACAGGCGTTTTACTTTGTGTAAATTATTTCATCACCTCTTCTCTCAAAACAGTGTAGGAAAACACGAAGTAATAAACCAATATTCTACAATGACACCATGTAGCTTCGAAATAGAAGTACGTATTTAAACTTTTCCAGTATAAAACTCCCAGTTTTCACATACGTCGACATCATTTGCACGCGGTAAAACTTTCCACTGACGGCGACTGCAAAATGGCGGCATAGCTACGATTTTGATGAAGCCACTGTAGTACTGCAACTTGTTTTCATTTTAGTTCACCCTTTTTAAAATCTTTATTTATTAACGAGGGTTTGATCACATTGAGAGCAAAGTCTCCGGGATCATAGAAAACCTTTGTAAGTTTGTATACACACGAGCAACACGCGTCAACTGCAGAGGCAACTGCCGCCGTTGGCAGCAGCCGTCTACGAGTGTCGACGGTTGCAGTTGCCTCCGCCATCGCGTGTCGCTCGTTTGGATGAACACTTAAATGCAAAACTTAACATCCACACCTTATCAATAAAAACAAATATTCTAACAGCTTTGGATGCTAAAAGCTAGAAAAGTATTACATGATCATAATTAACAAATATTTGTATTAAATTGGTCTTGAATCATATATCTTTCCTCCCCGTACTGGACAAAAACACACAAAAACGTCTTCGACCACATTGCATTCCGTGCAATTTGGAGATGTAACTTAGCCCATCAATTTAGCAACACTGTTCAATGGGATGGATGTGTCCGGAACGAAGTCTAATTTCGGCGCTATCAAATAAAGGATAATTCTGAATGGTTGGCTGCATCGCCCGACACCAAATACCTTTTGTCAATGACTTCTCGTTGAAGTATTCTTTTTTCATAACATTCTAATTTAACTACACTAAAAATATCTTCTGTCCAGTTAGGTTTAGCGGCCTATCCTCCTCTCAAAGAGAGATGGGATTGTCATGTGTCACAGTAATCTTGTTTAAGATACAATATTTATCTAAATACAATTAAAATATTGCAGTAGGTATTACAAACAATAATAGAAAATAAACAAATAAAGTGAACAGGAAAATGTGCAACTGTACAGTCTGCATTATACTTTTAATATTATAAAATACAACTTATAAATTAATTATAACTATTATTAGCCTTTCGAAATTCAGAAACCAAAAACAAACGAGGCATGTATTCTACAGACAGTATACAAGATAATTCCCCGAGAGTATCCAACTTACTACCTACTTTAAGAAGACAGTTCAACCCGAACACAAAACACAGCGACTTGGGATTTGAAGTTATCTTTACTAATGCTGTAAACTGCACGTGTTGACTGGTAGGGTTAGCTAAATGAAATGTTCGGTGAAATAGAAACATTCGCGATAGCTTGAATGTCGAAAAGACCAACATGAATTAATAACAAGTGAGAGATCCCGAATTTGACCCCCACCCGATTTCTAGTACTGTCAACTAGCACACAAGTTTGCGACACAATTTTTAATTCTACATCATCTACCTTTTCCGGGGTTTTTTTTTTTTTTTTTTTTTAGGATGGGAAATCATCAAATGACCCCTCCCGCTCTGGGTGGAGCGGAAGGGAGTGTCAGACTCTTACTGACTAAAACCCATCCGTGTTCCTTCCTTAGCCCTTTATGTTCCGGGGCAGCGGTAACCCTTTCGGACAATCCCGCTGCCCCGGCAGGCTTCGGCCCTGACGGGCCCCTCCTTCGATGCTGACATCTCTTTGAGGCGCGCGTGGAACACATACGCGCCGTCCGGCACGGGCCTGGTCCTGATCGGACGGCGAGCTACCCATTACTCGCCGTCCGCAGGCCCACGCCTACGGTGGCCGGGAGTCGTCACGCGGCTCCCGACGCCCGGAGCGTCTACCGCGGCGGCTGGGACGGGCGGCCCTCTCAGCTCTCTCCCTCGCCCATCCCGCCACCTCCTTCGCTAGCATGACTGCTTCGCAGAAGGAGGTGACTGCCTCCCACTCCCTCTCACCCCGGACCATGGCTTGGACCAGGGCCGGGCGCGAGAGGTCGCCGCCGCTGCCGATCGCCTCTACGAGGACACGGCGGTGCTCTGCCCAAGCCGGGCAGACCTCCACCGTATGCTCCACCGTGTCCTCAGGGCGATCCTCGCAGTGGTGACACCCGGGCGTTTCCTCCCGCCTGATGATGTGCAGGAACCTCCCGAAACATCCGTGTCCGGTGAGGACCTGCGTCAGGCGGTAGGTGAGGGCGCCGTGACGCCTCTCTAGCCACTCCTCAAAGAGGGGCCTTACCGCCGCTATCGCGGCGTGCCCTACCTTTTCCGGGGTTGCGGAAGGATCGTACGTTTCCGGGACCCCCCCGGCTTAGGTGTGAGATGGAACACCGGGGTGGTTGGTCAGTGGGTCGTCCTATACATGTAAAACACAAGGGGTAGCTCCCCTTAAATCACCTACTTATAATTACTATCTTGTAATTAATTAACTGCTGGCACATAAAAAACAAAAATTGATATGCTCCTTTCGTAAGTAACTATACCTACATCCACATCGCCGCTGTTACTAAAAAGCGGTGATTAGCAAAAAGGTTTCAATACTTTTGCAAAAAGCCTTTCTGCTAACAATGAAAGTTCTAACCACACAATGTCATGCAAAACCCTTAACTCTACATTGGAAAATTTACTTAAAAATTGGGCACACAAGGTCGAAATTGTGGAGTCGAAAGGTTACTATACTCGTGTGTAACTGTGAAGTGGACAACAGGATGAAGAACCCATGGTCCCTATTACGTTTTTGATACGGTGACCCTTCGCACAATGCTTTACTTTACCATACACAAACATCACGTCTTGTTTCCCCAAAAGGTTCGTCAGAGGTAGACCCGAATTTCTTCAGTTGTCCCGATAAAAAATAACAACAGTCATGGTTAAAGAAATACTAACAACATTGAAATATTAATAAATAGCTGACCCGCGAACTTCATACTGCCTGTTAATCTTTTTCGTATATTTTTCCCATGTTTTAATAGTTATTCTGCTATTCGGGTCGGATACAAATCCCACAAATCAAAAATTATTAAAAAATTATTATGATTTTAATAATTTTTGATCTTCTATATAAATAATACAAAGTCGGGTTAATTAGACCTAATTAACCCGACTTTGTATTATTTATATAGAAGATAGATAAGATGGTAGTTACTACAAGTTACCTGAAGCCCAATTCTCGTAATTTAAAACCTTCAAAATCTAGTCTCAGTCTCATCTCGGCGACAAACAAATCCCAAAACCTTGTCAAAATGTAGGGAAATTATAGGTATTTTTGACAGATTGAGACTGAGATCAGACTGTGAACGTTCTTAAAATTACGAGAATTGCCCCACTGGACTCTAGCGAAAGTGGCGTCGAAGTTCAGCAGATTTCGACGGAACCGCTGGTGAAACGCCGATCTTGCGTCGTGGAACATAAAGGGCATGCCGGTCTCGTACGGAATACAGAGATGCTATGCAGCTGACGAAAGCGACACAATAGACTCGCAAGCCTGGTAGATAATCCGGTATGCGGAAAAAGGGCTGGAAGCAGCTCTTTTAACTGGTTCTACACCTACGACCAATAAATAATTTTACACTAAAGAAAAGGCAAGGCTTTCGCTGAGAGAGAAGTTTAGAGAAAAAGTACGTACCAGATTCGAATAAACATGTGCACAAATTGTGTGGCGACTTTATTGACTGTTGTTAAACGATTGGAGGAATTTGAAAATTTACGGATATCCGTATTAAGATTTCATTAATATTGAAGAAATACCGATAAATTCTGAGAATCGATTCGTCTTGATTTAAATTTTTCCGCAACAGATTTTTTTTATATCCCTCAAATATTTTTGCCTGTCACGTTAAAATTTAAAGAAAAGATTAATGACCAGACATATTAATTAGAAAATAAGGTTTTAACCGCCGAGGTAACGCCGCATTATTTAGGTGTAAACACTGTCCAAAATGGGTTTAAAACCATTCCGATACTTAAAGAGATATTTTATAGTTATGTGGGACGATGTCAATAAATAGAATGTGTCGGATGCAGCCGTTGAGGGTAGTCCTAGTTCCATTGTCTATCGACGATGGGCGGACGACCTAATTCTACGCTCTTTTATACGTGTAATGACATATATTCAAGCCATTATTGCCGTAAATCGCTGTCGTAGATTCATGCGAGGGGTTATTGTCAGCGCAGTATGCTTCGCTACTTGACGGGTAGCCCCAATTCAGATGTATACAACTTTTTTTAGCCCCCATCCTGATTTGACGCCAATTTTTTTAGTTGCTCAATGTCTATTATTTAGTTAAAATGTGGCAAATTCATTATACACATTCTTTAATTCATTACTTTCAGTAATTTTATCCTGAAGTTCTTAAAGGAATTTAAGAACGACCCAATTTTTCTAACATATCATCGAACGAAGAACGAATACCATTTTGATCGCTGAGGATTCGCGACAGATCCTGATTTTTTTTCCGTGGGTCTAGGGATGTGTCGTGGTCATTCTTGAACACGAAACATAGTATATTTTTGTGACTGTTGGTTGGATACCTAATAAAGTATTCAAAAATGTAATGAAAAACACAATAAAAAGCGATGTATTATAAAAAGAGGAGCCCGCCCCGAACCGCCCGACTTCATATCAGTTGTCGTGCCCCAGCGCCTGAAAAAAAAAAACGAAATTAAACCTGATAGAATACAGAATAATTACCTAAATAAAAAAGCAGATTAAACGAGCGATGGTATTTGGTCGTAAATATACGACCCTGGCGAAATGGACACGAAAATATTTGTCGAATTAATCGGCGGCGTAAGCGGTTAAAAGGTTAAGCAGATCTTATTAACCGTATAAAATTACCAAGCCTGAATAATACAGTTTGTTTAATTAAAATTTTATGAAAATTATCTTAATTTAATGTTGTATACTTCCGAATTAACCAGCTTATACTTTTTAAATTTTTGTCTATCTGTGTTTTTCTTCTAAACTAACAACGGATTTTGATGCAGTTTTCACCGTTATTTAAATAATTTATTCCGAAAGGTTTATGTGTATTACACATCAATATTAAACGTATATATTATAATAAAAAAAATCTCGATGTTTTGCATAGTCCAAAAAACCGAGCTAAGCAGGGGCGGGTCGCTAGTAACTCATAAATAAAAAGTTACAAGGCGTAGAAGATCATTCTGAAAAGTTTAAAGCTTAGCTCAATTCTGGTACTGGAATGTAATGGAACTGGTACACATGAATTTATGATAGCGAGGTGGACATGATGAACACTGCGACTCTTATACCCCATGTCTGATATCTATGCTTGCACAACTAGCTCAAGCTGAATGAATGATGAGACATGAGGTATGAAGAACACATTTACATTACATTAGATTACATTTTAATTGTTAAATAAATAAATAATAAGTAAGGGAGAGATGTTAATAAACTATGATAGAGGCAGACAGGTCATCAATACAAACCAGCGCTGATCTGGAGCAAGATCATAAGTAAATTTATCCAAGCTATTTTAGTTTCCAAAGAAAATATTTGATTTCCTAGCTAGAGTACCTATACAAACTTAAAACAGAGTAAACCTAGGCCAGGCCTAGTGACAGTCAATATTTTCTCTAGGTTATTGGAAACGGCTGCGAACGAAAAGCTGTAATACCTGCTGCTGTGTGGAGATCGTTTTCGATAAAATAAATAGTCCATTGAAAATACCGTATGCAGTTGACACTTCAGAGTTTTCTCATAAATTCATGTACAGCTTGATGTATACGAAATTTGGACTTGAATGGATTTGACAAACTATAAAAAATATCTCACGATTACTAAACACATTTTTTTAAATGCAGGAACATGAGTGATAACATACCTATTTAAAATATTCCTAGTCTTGCTTAGATTTACTTCGCACAAGCTGACCTTTCCGAAAGCCAGAGTAGAGAATAAAATATTTGTTAAAAAAAATGCTTGAACATAATTGCATTGCAATACATTGATTACTTAGGAACAGCAGGTCGATTCTGTAAAACCTAAACGTGAAACTTTAAGTGAAGTGAACTGTCAGTAATGTCAATCCCTAAAATGGAATGATAGCTCATTCACCTAAGTTTTCACGGAAAGATTTCTTACAGAATACATCGGCAGGTGGTGAGTCAAACTCAAACTCAAAGCATTTATTTAAATTAAACTATTTACTGGCACTTCTCAATTCTGCCATAAAGCACCCCAATCCCCTGATTGCGGCGGCCTCCCGATACACTCCCTCCCGCATAAGTAGGATTCGCCGACCAAGGCATACCCTCACTGTCCCCGACGACGCCACTACCCTCCTCCAGGAGAGCAGTAAGGCCACGAGTACTCTCAGTCGACAACACAAACACAAGCTCAGACATCCGTCCTTCCGTCCTCGCCGCCGAGGCCCGTCGCGACGTCCCGCACCATCACCGTGCCCGCCCCGACCCTTGCTCGAGCCAGCCCGCGCAGCTGAGCCTGTAGTTTTAAATTCGCCCCTAAACACCAATAATAATACCGATCCAGCCTGTCCCTTGCTGTCCTCTTCCAGCGACGCCCTGAGCCGAGGTCCGAACCCCGCAGGGGGTTACCCTTAGCGCTGTCGCTTAGTTTTTAAGTTATTGTTTGCCCTGGCTGGAGGCCTTAATTCGAGGCATCCACAGGAAAGTCCGGTTAAGCAGTAGCCATCCTCATACAGGATGAACTGCGAGATGCCATAGTTAAAAAAAAAAAAAGCACTTCTCCATTGTCAAGAAGTCGGTCAGTGGGAAAAAAATATGAAGCTAGTTGCCCATTTCAAAGCGTAGGTACCTATGGAGAAGAACGATTAAGGCTTTAGTAACCTTTTAAACTTACCCCCTTACCAATAAACGTTGTGTAGCATCTGCGTCTGTTTAGTTACACAACGTTTTGTCTTCTTCTTTCGAAAGTCAAATTACTGACGACTGAAAGAGAGAAATCGGTGTGGTAACTATTCATCTAATAACATTATTATAGCCATCTCACCTCGTTGCTGTCGCTATCATATGAAATTAATTTAAAAAGGTATTGCTAATGGTTTCAGCGTGAACGATATAATACTGTTTACCACTTAACGTCCGATATACATTATTATAATGCAATTTGAGATTAATTTGTTTATCAGTGACAGTAATGCATTTTGGGCTTTTAAACGGATTAATGTTTTTAATAGATTAATGGTCAAGAAATTATGGGGAAGGACTTTGCTTACCAGTATCGGGAGGGGTCGACAGCAGCACAGCAGCAGTAATTTTTTGGTTCGAGAGAATTTTATTTGGAATTGTAATTATAATAGCTACGAAAATATCCGCAGTTTCGAAAACCTAATGATTATTTCTAAAGACCTGAGGGGCCATTCTCGTAATGTTAACAACGTTCTCAGTCTCAATCTGTCAAAAATACCTCAAATTTCCTTACATTTTTTGACATTGATTGTCGCTGAGATGAGATTGCGACTTGATTTGAACGTTTTTTAAGTACGAGAATTGGCCTTCTGTTAGTGCCCAGTAAATTTTGCGTGAGAAACCCTAGACTTAGGGTTTCCAAAAATAACACCGAAATGCATTTTCCATCAATTTAAAACATTTTTTTTTTCTAGGTGGCGGCGCGAGCCCGGGCGTGTCGGTTTCAACTCAGGTACGTTTAAACTCTTCACCATTTAAGGCTTAAAAGGATTATATTGGAGTGGCCGTATCAAAACGTGAATGATTTATTCAAAACTGGCCTTTACGAGGTAAAAATAAAAATAATTATAGTACCACGCAGTGATGCGTCAGCGATTTGGTAAAATGGCAATCGCCAATGGCCAGGGAATTGAAGTTTAATAAAAAAAACCTCTTCGGGGTCCTATCACAGTTTAGTGAAGGTTTAATACGAGTTGTCATATAAGTTCAGACACTAAAAAAATGAAGCAAAACATGGAATCATCGACATGACGTAGATTTGGAAGAAGCAGCATAAGCACAATTAGCCTACAGTGTTCTCACTACTGGGACATAGGCTTCCTCTCGGTGATATTAGCTAGGTATCTGCCATTGAAAGTCCCGTCAAAATCGGTCTAATCGTTTCGGAGATTAGCCGGTACAAACAGACAATTTTATTTATAAGTACCGTAGGTATGTACTTTCATTATGCATTTATTAAAAAGCTGTTATTTTTACATTACAAACGTAGACTTAAATTTCATTTATTTGGATATAGGTAGGTATGTGTTATCGGTCATTCTGTTGAAATTTTGATTTCTGCGATTATGGCGACGGACAACGCCACGATGTTCCCTGTCAAATTGCATATTAAATTGAAATCACAGCAGTGATTTAATTTTAGGTAGTGTTGGCTACTGTGTGTGAAAACCATTTTGATATTATGTTTTACTTTACTTTTAACATTTTCATAAAAGCTTTTCGTACCACTGATGCACTAGCTCTTTTTTTTGTATAAATATATATTATCACAGTTTTGTTGGCCAAAACTTATTTCGATAAAACCAAACAATAGATAAGTATAAAGTATCCATAAAATGAGAGCAAAGATTTTGATCAAAAAGCGAATTTAAAGGTTCGGAGTCAGTAATTGGAACATTTTTGCGTACCAATTAAAAGATCGATTTTTTATGAACCTATTACTTTTTATAGACCAATAAATTGTGCTTTTAACTCTGGTCGTATCTTTTACAGTTCACTGCGTATATTATGAGATAAAACACAGACACAATTTGTTAATTGTGTCCTCGTGGATCAGTCCATTTATGGGTCCCAATAGGGGATCACACGAATTGGAATGATCCAGTTCAATTAAAAAATTTCATTAAATTTCATGGGATGTAGACCATTTTAGGATTATAAAATTAATGAGGGAGGGAAATTTTAATTAGCGACACAGCCATGGGAAAACGATCTAATTTGATGTTTGCCTTCTTACAAAAGAATTAATATCACATGGAACACTATGCTTGTATATTGCTTGTATTTTAAAGATAAACAGTGTAGCAATTGTAGATAGCCAATAAATAAATTAATAAAATATATTTAATTTGATTTAGTTCCATAACAGAAATTGTATATTTTTAGTTTTTGATAATTTTTTTGTTATCTATTTTGGTGGTGTATAATAAAGTATATATAAATAAATTAATACGTTTTAGATTTTCCCTGATACTAACCTACTATTTTCAGTAATTTTAGACTCAACAAATTAATACGATAACACGATTTCGATAGATGATTTATTTGTTAATAAAATATAGCTGTTAAGTTATTAATGGATTGTCTTTAGTGATTAAAGCTGTGTGAGGATTGACAGTCAGTAATAAAACTGGTACTAGTCTGGTTCATAAGTGATCAGTAATCATAAACCTATATAAATAGGTTTATGATTCTACGACTGAGTAATGCAAATTCTGCGTTGTCGACCGAACTCAGCCAATCGAACGAAACATCATATGTAAAAGATGTGTGTGAGGACATCAAAGTGAGCGCGCACTACTTCAACCGAAATCGTCTAATGACATCCCTATAAATATCCCATGTACGGACTCGCTTTCTTTTGCCTAGGTATGTTCGACCGAGTTCGTCCAATGACAAACGAGCATATTTCGGCCGATATACAAATTAATCGTTCGCATTGTACGCCTGGTTTTTTTATGTTTAAGCTATATTATCCCACTGGGCAATGGCTTTCCAGGAACTCTTTTCCCGCACCACGAGACTAATCAAGTCGCGGGTCTCGAAACAATTCTAAAGCAAACGACACAATCCAAACAAGATCATCGGGCCGCGGTTCCTATTATACCTTAGACTGAGTACCTAATTGTTGAAGAGTACCTATTGTTGTCTTCAACAATAGCATCTATTTGGAAGGAAACTTAAGCTGACTTGTTAACGTTGACACTATTAATTGAGATTATCTTTCTCCTCATATCTTTGAGATTTCGAAAGCTCGTGGTGACGATATTCGATTCGTTGTTTTACTTTGTGGTTTCACTACGTATCTTGATCTTTGCCTTGGCTTTCGATGTTGAGTTTGCTATTGAGATGGTTTATTTGGAGTTTTTGTCGTTCATTATGAAAATGATGATGATGATGTCTCTGTACCATTAAGTGTCCATTTAATGGAAAATAAACTTGAATAATAACAATTCTTAAACGTCACGCTTATTACTTTAGCCAAGAAGAAATTATTGAAAACGATTAGACCGAAAAGAAAGGATTTTTGATAAGTCAGGCCAAAAAATCTCCTAAAAGAAACGGTCCTATTACATACCCCACAGAATGTGCAATCCTCGCGTGTGTTCCGCGAAAGAAAGAATAAAAACCGTCAAGTGCGAGTCGAACTCGCGCACCGAGGGTTCCGCACAAATTTGTAGGTGTGTAAATAGTTTTATACTGGATTCTTTTTTATTTATTTAACGAATTACATATTACGGTTTTTGGATTTTTTCCTTTATTTGTGCTATATGACCTTGCTTCTTGCCAAAATTCATGATTCTAGGTCAACGGGAAGTACCCTGTAAATTTTGATTCCCTTGCGAATGTCGAAAATTTGCGGCATAAGCGACTGTATCTTTTGATTGCGTTGGCTTAGAAGTTTGATTTTTTCACATCTCCAAGGGACAGTAGACTTCAGTATTTGATATAAATTCCAGCTTGTTACCTCCACGCGTTCCTGAGAAAAAGGGTCTTGACAGACAGACAGACGGACGGACGGATGGACGGACAACAAAGTGATCCTATAAAGGGTTCCGTTGTTTCCTTTCGAGGTACGGGACCCTAAAAACAACTAAAAAGTAAATCAAAAACATCTAAACTTGTAATTAGCAAGTTCTCGAGTCGCTTACGTGAGAACACAGGGAAAATTATCATTGTTAGATACTAAGTAAGAAGTTGGCCTAACAACAAGTGCAGTTTGTCAAGTCGCCGACTACTTGATTATCAAGTTTGTAGTCGCTAAGCTTAATATTAGTTTCGTTATCTTTACACTACTTGTACCTACTAGTAGGTAAAGACGCTCATCTAGAGGTTTAGGTTGTTTGATAAGGCTAAGGAAATGGGTGAAATAAAATTATCATCATCATTTAAGTCGTCTACCCGGTAATGGTCCAAACATCATTGCATAGCTAAAATAATGACTCAAAATAAATTGCGATGAAGTTTAATGTGCCTTTAGCCAGTGCCTAGCATTAAATGAAATTGTCAGTTTCAAGAATTTATCTTATGACTCATTTTGAACAGTTAGGCAGGTATCACACCTCCGCCGCAAAACCATAGAAGCGAAACTGCCATGACTTGTTCGTTGTACGACTAGCGAAACAGAAGTGAAACTGCCTGTTATAACGTACAGATTTGATACTGATTCCCGCGAAATTTTGACGATCTGCTCAGAAGCCGCCGCTCAGCTTGCCATTTCAATGCGGTCCAGCATTTTTTTCGCAAGTATCTGTGACAGTCCACAATTTTAAACTTCAATTTTATTATAAAAATGGATGTTGATTCTACCGTAAAGCTAATCCAAGGTCCGAAGTAGACCTATTCTGTATTTAAGTAAATCTACAAAAATATTATTTTCGTATTGTTTTTATTAATGACCACAATAATATTTCTTCTTCCTCCAACTCCGAAAGCGACGACATTTTGCTCCGATTGCTACAATTCAACTCATGCGTGATGTTCCGCTACTCAAATCGAGACCCAATGTAGTAATGTATCGCAATGGAACGTGTTTAGCGGTATCGTATCTTTATTTTAGCGTCGGGGGGTGTGATGAGGTCCTATCTTTCTATATACTAATAATAAAGCTGAAGAGATTGTTTGTTTGAAACTGTCTGTTGGATTTGAGAAAATATTTTTACATATAGGCTACTTACCATCACGCTAGGACCCTCAGGAGCTGAGCAATACTAAAAAAAGTCTGAAAGAACGCTGAGTGAAAACGGTATTACAACGGGCAGGCGATGCGATGAGACGGAGTGGGTCGGGGAACAAGAAATTTTACGCGGACGGAGTCGCGGGCAGAAGCTAGTAAAGAATAAAATACAATCCGCATTCGAAGCAGATTATAATACACTTACAATTTCTCTCTTTTGTTTGCAATTCAATTCTTATAACAGAAACAACAACCATATTAAGTGTCAATAAAACAAAACAACTCTAACTGTTACGAAAAAAGCCTCAGTATCATATCACAGGATTTCACAAACAGATTCCGTAAATCCACTTAAAACATCTCACGTCATACTTACAGACAAGTAAAAAAGGCGTGAAATTTTACTTTCAAAAACAATTGTTTGCCCAATTTAATCAGTCGTGTTTTTTTATCATCCCATTTCCGAAACTCGTTTAAAACGCGATTTTCTTGTAATGAAATTCCGTCTCGATCATAAAGAGAAACCCTTTATTTTAAGACGCCAGGTAAATGCCCTTACAATGGTGCAAGGCATTTGTAGAAGCGAGGAGAACGTTAGTTAAACTAAATAATAGTCTAATGTGTTACAATTTAAGCTCGTTTTCATAATTATGCAATTAAGTCTACAGGAATGCTAGTTGAGTGGCACTATAATTGCGTAACACGCTTTCAATCATAAGAATGATTTTAAAGGATAAATTGCTAATCCATTGCTTCATAATTATGTTCGAAAAATGTCAGACACATTTTTCAACAACGTACCTAAATAACGCAATGAATGTTGTTGAACTTTCAAAATTAATTCCATTGCTATTAGTGTTTTTCTTTGAGGGGTAATTGTAACGGAGCTTCTATCTGGGGAGAATTAATCGAGGATCTAAACAGTCTAAACAGTCCTGCCAAAAGGACTCTCCCCCCCGCCAAAACGCTGGAACTTCCTCCTCCGCCCAGAGGAAAATCCCCCCCCCACCCCCTGTGTTCATCCAGGACAAGGGGAAATGGACCGAAGTGTCCAAATGGTGCACGGAGCGCAAGATCGCGTTCACAAGCGCCAGGTCAACCCTTCAGGGTATCAAGGTGCAAATCCCCACGTCGAAAGACTACAGGGAAATCACCTCCCTCCTCCGTCAGAGAGGCGTGTCATTTCACACGTACTCTCTGCCAGAAGACAGACAAACCCGAGTGGTGATCCGTAGGATCCCTAGGGAAATTCCTGTCGCCGACATAAAGGCAGACCTGGAACTCCAAGGAGTTCCAGTCACGGAGGTGCACCGAATGCACCGTTCCAGAGGCCAAGTCGCTTTCGACATGGTCCTCGTAGTCTGCCCTCCCACAGAGGGACACCACCCCATATTCGGGATCAAATCTCTATGCCACCTCTCTGGCATAGAGATTGAAAAGCCAAGAAAGAGCGGCATCATCGGGCAGTGTCACCGCTGCCAGCTCTACGGCCATTCGCAAAGGTTTTGCCACGCAAAACCTAGATGCGTAAAGTGCTTGGGCGAGCACGGAACCGACCAGTGCCCCCGCCCTAAAGACCGTGCACTTTGCACAGAGCCGCCCAGTTGCGTACTGTGCGGCGAAACCGGCCACCCGGCCAACTACAGAGGTTGCCCAAAGGCCCCCAAATCTTCTTCCCCCAAACTGTCCAAGCGTGCAAACGCTAGACAGGAAAGGGAAACGCCCTCAAAAGGCGCTACCGCCCAGCTCCCCGAGCGACTGAGCCCACAAAGGCCCAGCCCCTGGAACATTCTGAACCACCAGAAAGCTTTCCCAGCTCTGGTGGCGACCCAAGCAACCCCCCCCCCCCCCCACCCACCCCCCAATAGGATGGACCCCCGCATCCGCAGCACTGCGCCTGCACCTGCTGCTCCCTCTCAATCAACGGTCCCTCCACCTACCCCCGTTGTTGGCCCTTCCGCCCTAGATCCCTTCAATGTGATCTCGGGCACCTTCATGGCGTTCCTCACGCCTCGAGCCAGGAAAATGGCCGATGAAATTGTTGCCGCCAGAACCAGCGGCGACCTATACAGGATACAGGCAATTTACAATGCCTATCCTGACATCACCCAATTATTAACCTCCTTCGTCACCAAACCCCGTAATGGATAATAGACCCATCGCGCGAACCAAACCCCGATCCCTTAAGTTAGCAACTTTCAACGCTAACGGCTTCCAAGACCAAAGAGATGAGATCGCCACCTTCCTCCGCGACCATCATATTGACATCTTCCTCGCTCAAGAGACCTTCCTCAAGCCCAGTCAACGGGACCCCAAAATTGCGAACTATCGCATAGTTCGCAACGACAGGTCTCGTTGCCATAAGGGCGGTACCCTCATTTACTACAAAAAGGATCTATATTGTATCCCTATGGACCCTCCCACCCTTTCAAGACTGGAAGTGTCTATCTGTCGACTAGGCATGTCAGGCCATCAACCGATCACCCTTGTGTCGGCCTATCTCCCTCCCCAAAACACCGCAGAGAACTCCCAAGTCCTGTCAGGCGACCTCTCAACCCTTCTTGGCTTAAGTGACTCCGTCATCATAGCGGGTGACTTTAACGCCAAACATCCCGCCTGGAACAGCACCAGGATCACAACCAGAGGAAAAATCTTGTTTGACCTCTCCCCCATTCTGAACTTCGACGTCATCGGACCGATGACTCCTACCCACTTCCCGCACAGCCCCAATCAAACCCCCGACGTCCTCGATGTGGCACTCCTAAAGAACGTCAACCTACGGTTAGACACTATAGAAGTGGTACAAGAGCTCAACTCAGACCACCGACCAGTCATCATCAGAATGGCCCCCCGCATAGGTCTCCCCGACCCAAGCCAACCCCCCCAGACAAAAGTGGTAACGGACTGGAGGAATGTAAGCGAATGCCTGAAATCCACCACATCCCCCCACTTAGACTCTATTCCTGACCAGTTCAATTCTATCGCGGACACGACGGCCGCGATCGACTCACTCGCGGATCACGTACAGTCCGTCCTGAGCAACTGCTCGAGGGAGGTTCCAGCGACGGATGACCATCGCTGGAAGCTGCCTGACGACTTGCGTGAACTGCTGAGCGAGAAGAACGCGGCTGTCCGTGCATACAGCAGCTTTCCCTGCGATGCGAACAAAGCCCATATGCGCTACTTACAGAGATCTGTAAGAACCCGCATATCGGAGTGGCGTGAAGTCAACTGGGACAAGACGCTGAGCGATCTCGAACCCACCCACCTAGCTTTCTGGGAGCTACAGAGGAAACTCAGGTCAAGCGACATAGTCACCATGCCCCCACTGGTCCGCCCTGACAAAAGCATCGCCTTTGACGACATTGACAAGGCTGAACTTCTGGCTGACAGCCTCGAAGCCCAATGTTCACCCAGCTCCCAGCCAGTAGACCAAGCTCACCTCTCAGAGGTTGACGCCGAAGTCGAACGCAGAGCCTCCCTCCCACCCGTCGAAGACCCCGATAATCCGCTGCCACCCGTCACTCCAGACGAAGTGCAGGATATCATAAAAGGTCTTAAACCCAAAAAAGCTCCCGGCTCAGACGGAATCACTAACAGAGTGATCCAGCTTTTCCCCGCCCAATTAATATTGCTTCTAGCCACCATCTTCAATGGTGCCTTGAGCAACAACATTTTCCCACAATCGTGGAAAGAAGCAACCGTCATCGGTATCCCAAAACCCGGTAAACCCAAATCGGAACCTTCGAGTTACCGCCCCATCAGCCTGCTCAAAGTCCTCGGTAAAATCTATGAGAGACTTATATATAAGCGACTCAGAGATTATGCCGAAACTAAGGGCCTCATCCCCGACGAGCAGTTTGGTTTTCGTACCCAACATTCTTGCGTACAACAAGTCCATCGAATCACTGAACATATCCACGCAGGGTTCCTACGTGGCAATATGACAGGTGCAATATACTTCGACATAGCGAAAGCTTTCGACAAAGTCTGGCACAACGGCTTACTATTTAAGCTCTACCAAATCGGCGTGCCCGACCGTCTCGTGCTCATCCTACGGGACTTTTTGTCAAACCGCACCTTTCGCTATAAAGTCGAAGGAGCAATCTCCTCCCCACACCCCATCCGAGCGGGAGTTCCCCAGGGCTCGGTGCTGGCCCCACTAATTTTCACGCTGTTCACCAGTGATATCCCCAAAAATAAAAAGGCTCAGTTGGCTCTATTCGCCGACGACACAGCCATATTCTACACCGGCCGCAGCCTAGTCCAGATATCCCATACTCTCCAAACAGCAGTCAACAAACTCGCTGCTTGGTTCAGGAAGTGGAGAATTGAAGTCAATCCCGACAAAAGTCAAGCGGTCCTTTACTCCAGACCGCGTCACAACCCCATCCCCCCCCGACCAATCACCATGTTCGGCAAGCCCATCCCTTGGGAAGAGCAAGCCAAATACCTAGGTGTCATTCTCGACAAACACCTCTCATTCACAGAGCACATAAAGAAGGTTCGTTCGCGCGCCGCTTTCGCTCTTGGCAGACTCCACTCCGTTCTCAATGCACGCAGCAAACTGTCACTCAAGTGCAAGCTGCGCATTTACACAGCGTGCATCAGGCCAATTATGACCTATGCCTGTCCAGTCTTTGCACATGCAAAACCCCACAACATCCATAGGATGCAGACCCTTCAAAACCGGTTCCTTCGAAAGGCTACGGGTTCCCCTTGGTTCGTTCGTAATGAGATCCTCCATGTTGACCTCAGAATCCCCACTATTAAGCAGTACATGAAACGCCTTTCAAAGCGTTTCTTCGATTCCGCCACCAAACACCGCAACCCTCTAGTTGTCCAGGCCGCCAATTACTCTCCCTCTAACATCAGCAAGGCTCGCCGCCCAAAACATGTCCTATCCGACCCTGACGACCCCATAACTCTCCTCCAGGAGAGCAACAAATCTACAAGTACAGTCCACAAAAACAAAAGACCGACATTCCGACCTCGCCGACGAGGTCCCACGCGACGTCCCCAAGTAAACTCACCCCCCCGACCCTTGCCCGATGCAGTGCCAGCCCGCGCCGCAGCTGAGCCAGTAGTTTTAAATTCCCGACTGTGACCTCTGAGTTTGTTTCGGCATTTCTTCTCAGAGTAGTCAGATAGGAAATGCCGGCTCCATCAAGCTTAAATAATATAACAGTGATCCAGCCTGTCCCTTCTTGCTGCCCTCCCCAGCGACGCCCTAAGCCGAGGTTCGTACCCCACAGGGGGTGCCCTTAGTGCGTAGTCGCTTAGCTTAACGTAGTTAGTTTTATGCCCCTGGCTGGAGGCTTTGAGTTTTCTTAAGGCAACCACAGGATAGTCCGGTTAAGTAGTCACGACCTCTCAAGGTCAACTACGAGATGCCAATAGGAAAAAAAAAAAAAAAGTGGGATTTATTGATGTTTTAAAATATTTATTTTCTTTCTTTCTTTCTAATTATAATAGAAGCTAGTTTGCACAAGACGCATGCATAATGACGCCAGCATACACGTTGAATGCCAAATATATGGCCAGGTCATCATTGGTGCCCACCATACAAATGGTCTTCTACGTAATAATACGTACTCGGCACCCCGTTTAAATTGATATGTATGGTGCCCAATCTACGAAATATTGCGTATACGGGACCAGATGGTCTCGTATTACTCTTGCCTCAGAAAGACACTCCGATGGCACAAAAAATTAGCACTGCACATCTTTGACGTTTACGTACAAAATGCGCATAACTTGCTACGTTTGAAAGACCGCACATCCAAAATACGGCTCTTGAAGTTTCGGGAAGATTTCGTGAAATATCTACTGGGACTGAAATGTGGCGATATTACTCCCACAGCTGCAGAAGCACCTGGACCACAAACACCGCCAGTACAGCCTGAACAAGATCAAGGAGACCCATCGCCGTTGCCGCCTGGGCCATCTGTACCACCTGCATAAAAGCTGCTCATAAAAGTCGTGTCCCGTTGAGCAATTTTCATTACTTAGAAAAGCTCCCACCTACTGCCAAGAAGGCTGTTCCAGCGAAGCCTTGTCGTGTCTGCACCAAAAATAAAAAACGAAAAGAGTCATCTTTCGTATGTGCCACTTGCTCGGAAAAGCCTGCCTTGTGTGTTGTCAACTGGTTCTACACTTACCACACTGATCCTCGATTTGCATAATTTTATATAAAAATTCTATTGTTGTTTTTAGAAGTTCCTGTTTTTTTTTTATATAATTATTGATCTCATTAGTTATAAAACTAAATTTTGATCTCATTATAAAACTGTACTTTTTTTCCTCAAAATGCCTTAGAAATTATATGATTTTAACAGTTTTAAAATAATAAAGTTACTTTTTTTCCACGTCATGTCTTATTTGAGATGCCAACGAACCTACAAACGTCCTTTCCAGGAGGCCTAATAATAAACACATCCATATAAATTGTAAGAAGGTGCTACATAGTATTACGTAGTTGGCCCCTAGCGTCACTATGCCTACGCAATATTGCGTAGTTGGCATTCAATGTGTTAATGCACTTGCAACGTGACAGGTAGAGCTTCCAAGCAGACAGCAATAGGTAGGTCACGAACTTGTGAGGCCAGAATATGGCTACTGAATAGTTCGGCGTGTAACATACTCTATGTTAAATACTATGCTGTCTTAAACAGTGAGTGTAAACTGTCGTGTCCTACTTCAGGAAACTTTCAAAGAACATCGTCTTTAAAGACAACTAAATAAATATCTACAAAGTCGTGTTTATTTAATTATTTATTTATTGGATCTCCAACAGAGGCTACACAATGAGTATATACCTATACAGGAACAAATACAAGTGTGCGCTTCCAAATATAGGAGACCACGTCTTAAACTAATAATCTAGGTACAGTAAGTTTGACAAGGTAAAAATCCTAACTAATATCACACTAATATTATAAAGGTGAAAGTTTGTGTGTGTGTGTGTTTATATGTTTGTTACTTCTTCACGCTCAAACGGCTAGAACAATTTTTATAAAATTTTGTATGGAGGTAGCTGACACCCTGTATTAACATATGGGCTACTTTTTATCCCGATATTCCTACGGGATCGACACTTATGCGGGTGAAACTGCGGGGCGCAGCTATATTATAAATGCGAAAGTAAGTTTATTTGTTACCTTTTCAAGCCTAAACCAATGAACCGGATATCCTGAAATTTTTCATATACTTTGTCAGGTGTACCGAAACGGACATAGGGTACCTTTCATCCCGTAAAAAAGTGCTGTTCCCGAGGAAAGCAACAATAATGTTATTATGATAAGAATTAGCGCCACGTATCTTTTGTCTTGATCGCAGACGAAGTCGCGAGCAACAGCTAGTATTAAAATAAATCCAAAACATAACACGAATGTTATTGGCAGTAATAGTAATTTTACGAACATTTGTCTGCTTTATGATAGTACCTAAAGAGTGATTACCTGTGTCTGAAAGCTTATTAGTAAGAGAACAGTCCATTAGCGTTTTTAATAAAGCCGGGAAGAGATCAAGAAAAATATTTTCAAAGAAACCGCAAACTATAAGTTAACTTTTAATCTATCCAATGCCTCATTAGTCTTATCTCATTAACTGCGTATTTAATTAGCACCCCATCTTCATTTCCAGAGACATCTTTTATAAAGTTCTAGGTTCTCTGTTCTTGGAATGTCTAGTCTTAATATTAAATCTCTCTCGCTCTCCTGCGACTTTAGTTTCGTTTTTTTTAGGAAAATTAAAATTTTTACTTAATTTTATAGAAATCTATAAGAATTTTAATTTGAAGTCAGTTGATTATTTTTTTGTAACTCTGTTTTTTTTAATGCTTTTATCTTAAACTTGTCTAAAAACAGTTCATTTGCCAACGTCCGGTCTCGTACTTCAAAATGTACACTAGTGAAATAGAAGTCTACATGAATTACTTACAAGCGTTCTCATAACGTTGTTTTACATAGTATTGTTATGAAATACAATGTAAAACTTCTGTAATAATTGTGAGAAAATGGGATTATCTGCAACATTCTTACTTAGTCCAAATTCATTGTATGATGCAGTTCCCTGTTTCCAAAAGCTTTTAAGCGTATTTTAGCTATCATAACCACTGAGCGTTTTCTCAATTAACATTCCGAGGAATTCATTTAAAATTATAATCTGCTTTCATAAACTTAACGATGCAAATACAAGTGCGGTAAAGAAAACCTTTACTAGGAAATCAAATTTAAAATGATTGTATTTAATAATGTATTTAATATAGCAATTATTATACTTTTTAATACGACGAATAATAATACTAACAACGACGATGCTGCTAATGCTATGACACCAGCCAGTACACCTAATCCAAAACTATCGAACTATCCAAGTTGGCACTTTACTTAATTGAAGAGGCGGTAACATCCTAATGACTGTGCATGGCCCACATACGACTGTGAAACCGCTTCTAAACGAAACGGCAGAAGCCTTTTAACGCGCTATTGCGCTTTTACAACGTTTTAACTTTGACTTGAAACTTTTGCAGTACACCTCTAATTTGTACCATTTACTTTGTATCGTGGTTAAAGAAGTGTGAAGTAAGAGAGATATGCAAAAGATCTTTTTTGTATATGTATTTTCACGTGATTATATTGGGAAGAAAACAAAGATGAATCTATTAGATGGATTTAATATAAAAACCAGAAGTGCAGCCAGACTTCGGGAACAAATTGAGGAATGATACCTCATTTTCTAATATATAAAATTCTCGTGTCACTATGTTAGTTACATACTCCTCCGAAACGGATTGACCGATTTTTGTGAAATTTTATATGCATATTCAGTAGGTCTGAGAAGGTTACTATCTATTTTTCATACCCCTAAATCGACACTTACGAGGGTGAAACCGCGGGGCGCAGCTACTTATATATTTGAATAATACTGTGAACCAGGTACAGAAAGTTCCATGGGTGCGGCGTTCTTTCAAGGAGCCTGCAAAACCAATGTCACTATGGGCTGGTTGCAAGGAAGGCCTTAAAGGACATCAGAGTTCCAAACAGGAGATCCACCATAAAGTCGAGAAAGATTAGTTGTTAATCGGAAGGATTCTCTGAGCATAAACATTTGTTGTGAGATAATATCAACCAAATAAAATGAATGCAAAAGATATAATAAAAAAAAACAGTCTACAAGAGACAAGAATCCTGGAGGCTACTACTAAAATTCTTAAAGCCATACTCCAGTATTATTGAATGTGAATCAAGACCACCAATCTTGCAGCGGGATTGTCCGAAAGGGTTACCGCTACCCCGGAACATAAAGGGCTAAGGAAGGAACACGGATGGGTTTTAGTCAGTAAGAGTCAGAGCGGGAGGGGTCATTTGATGATTTGCCATCCTTAAAAATAAAAAGACCACCAATCACAACCACCAGCTAGAATAAATAATAGGTACAGAACACTAATTGGAACCCAAGTAAAATAATACAACGCTATTAAAATTAATTGTAATATCTTAATTGGTGAAACAGACTTCAAAATAACAAAGAAATATTCAAACTTGATTTTAAATAATAAAAATGTGCGTAGTTTGCATGCCTTCGCTTAAAACTTGCCACTCGACACAAGCTTTTTCTTATCATCTGTCACTTGCTGTTACTTAATTATCAGGCGCTGATCCGCACCTAGCGTACACACGCTACTGCGCCTGGCTTCGATCCCCAGGTCAGGCACAGGGGTAGTTTCTCCATTAGGATTTTTTTGAGTTTAGAATTTGGTGGTTTTTGGCCCTGTGCTTCGGAAAGCTCGGCTGTTAGTCCTGCGCCTGATCTCTTTCTAGTCGTGTCGGATTGCTCTCGTATCGGACTATGACAGTGAGGGAAAAGAGAGCGCACCTGTGTCTTCGCACACACTTGTGCACTATAATATCTTCTGAGCCAAATGTTACTCAGCAGAGATTGGCAGCCATAGCATAAATTCAGACTAAAGGACCATTATTATTTTTACAGATTCTTGAATTTATGGGGTAACGCATACAAAAATGTATTAGTAAAGGGGGTTACCAACTTATGTAGACGTCCATTCCATGCACACATGAGACCTATACAATACAAAAAAAAAATACAAAATGTTTATTTTCTGTACCAACTCGTTTTCATTCGTTTATGATTGGAGCCTCCTTTTAAGCATGATGGCGCCTGTGTTAGGAGACTCCGCATTTCCATAGCTTTGGTTTTTACATTTCTATAAATTAATGTGGGTGTGTTGGGTGTGCGGAGTGTGTGATGTGTGAGGTGTGTCGAATGTGTGTGGTGTATGATGTGTTTGGGGTGTGTGAGGTGTAAGAGGTGTGTGGTTGGTGTGGATGTTGTACGAAGGAGGATGTGCGTGTAGGTGTGGAGGTGCCAGTTTAATTTATTTCCACTTATTGTAACAATAATTCAATATCTACATAAGTGCGCGATTTTAACCAATCTATTAGCATTTTCTTACCTTTATGAAGATGATATAATCTAATATATAAAATTCTCGTGTCACAGTTTTCGTTGCCATACTCCTCCGAAACGGCTTGACCGATTTTGATGAAATTTTTTGTGCTTATCCGGTATATATGAGAATCGGCCAACATCTATTTTTCATCCCCCTAAATCGAAACTTACGCAGGTGAAACCGCGGGGCGCAGCTAGTTATATATATATATACCTATGCTTAGGGATAGTGCAAAACAGACTAATATGGTCCTTCTTTAAGAAACTGCATAAATGTACCAACAAAAACGCCTAGGCATCGATAAAGTACAGCTGAAAGCATTCTCTTGTTGAGAGTTCTCAGCAAGAACGAGATGAGTTCAAAAAGTTTAAAGTTTTATAATAGTTGGAACTCCTTCAGCCGTGATTTCGAAACTGTATGCGACTTTTGAATCAGTAATTCAGTATCTTATTTTTTGTTAAATAATGTGGAGACGACAATAAATCAATACACAGGCAATACTAATGCATAGGAATATTTTGAAACTATCAAATAAATCCTAACATCGAAATTAAAAGTGTTTTTTTTTTCTAGTAGTGCTGGGCGACTATGGGTTTTGCCAATCTTTGATTAGCTATAGTAACTAAACTATTGGATATACTTGGTTGAATTTTCATTAGATATACGAAGCATATCCGATTGTACTTCTGTCTTTAAGCGATTCTGACCTAACGCGAATCTGGCGTAAAGCGATTCTGTCCTTAAGCTAACAAATGATACAAAGTTCAATTTATTGTCGTATTGTCGTCTCTATTTTGTATTTGACGGCGCAGCAAGTGGTGTCGACTTGATGGAAAGTTACTGGAATTAACGAAAAGGTCGATTAAGAGTGATGGGCTGGTGATATAGTCACTCTAGCAGAGCTGGAGCTAGCGATGGTTGCGTGGCGGCTATCTTCTAATGACAGAAATGATGTCAGGGGAGCCGGTGTCGCACCACATCCACGGCCAACTGCTGTATTCCAGCACAAACCTGATGATATTGAAGCTGCTGAAACACTTACGATGACCACTTCTGGTAAAAGCTATCCTACGCCATTATATTGAAAAAACCGGCCAAGTACGTGTCGGACCACGCATAATGAAGGGTTCCGCAGTTGGAATAAATTTATCCCATAGAAAAAACTTAACATTGTAGTTGAAAAACATGTTCTCCCATACATTCCAACTGAAAATGTAAGTTTGTACGCACAATATTCTTATTAATTTTCCTGTAATCTATAGGTACAGAACTATTTTCTGTATTTTTTTCAAAATTTTAGGCTCAGTTAGTTTCGGTGATAAGGGGGGGGGGGGGGGAATGGTAAATTTCCGTCTATTGTCTTAAATAACTTTAATAAAATATACTTTAAAATTATGAAAAAAATATATTTGAGATCCTCACGGTAAGTCCTTTCATATGATATGTCACACGGTACAGATTGCGAAACTTTTTTTTTAAATTGTCTATTCACCCCTTGAAAATGACTCCCATTTTCAAAACTCCTTTATTTACGTTACACGTCTGTGTTTGGGTCACAGAGATTCACATGTGTACCAAATTTCAACTTAATCGGTCCATAAGATTCGGAGCAAATTGGCTGTGACAGACGGACAGACAGACAGACAGACAGACACACGAGTGATCCTATAAGGGTTCCGTTTTTTCCTTTTGAGGTATGGAACCCTAAAAACACTCCTGTTTTGTTAGCTAACTCGAGTTCAAATAAAATTCTCGTCGTATTCTCGACTTATAAGTATTACAAGGATAGGAATGTTCTAATCTTTTTCAATAAGAAGCAGTAACGAAGGACCGGCGCCAGTTGTACTGGTGTAGTGGATAAGACCTCACCTTTCATGCATGAGGCATATCCTGGCAAGTGCCAGTGTGGCCTCAATTCATATGACACGTTCTTTCTAAGTTTATCTTGGACATTACTGATATCAGTGAAGGAAAAACATCGTGAGGAAGTTTTTAATCTCCAACCCACTTAAGAGAAAGAGTGGTGATCAATGCTTGTGGCTTCTCTGTATAAAAAGAGGCCTTTGCCCTGCAGTGAGACAAAATCAGCTGGAATATTAAAAGGATCGCCTTATTTTAATTGGTTTTAGTTTCGCCTACTGTCTTTATTAATCAGTGTTCGGGCAAAACCTTCTTTTTGGTGCCTTTTTTATTGTGCATTATTTTTCAATTTTAGATACTCAAAGAGCTTTGCCCAGCAATGGATCAAAATTGGTTAACGAAAAAAAAAACAGTTTGTCAATGTAAATACACTCAGATATTTACACTCGCCCCTTTTCCCCTAGGTCTTTACTACAGACTTGCTTCGATCCATACATACCTACTCCTTTTGCTTCGTTTGTTAATGTAAAAAACTATCTTGATTATATCAATAAATAATCAGCTAGTTATACATCCACAAAAGCCACAAATGCTAAAACAGTTTAATGAAATTCATGCCTAGTTTCATTAAACAATTTCAGATTTTTTCACCAACATTGTTAATTTCACGTCCTCTTTATTAATATTCAGTTCCACAGAAAAGTATTTCATTAAACCTCACTTGTTTATTGGATCCGGTAGAAATTCAATTTCCATTCCGCTTGAAATGCGACGGTAATAATTGTTTTGTTGAAAATGTTACAGTATAGACGGATAGACGCTTTCATCGTCAGCATTCCAGCCGAAAGACGTCCACTGGTGGACATGGACGCTATAGTTCATCCTATTTAGTAGTGGTTATTAACACTTAGAAAGACATGATACGGAGGAATGAGAAAAATGTCGTGATGAGAGTTTTGAGTACGAATATCGATGACTATAAGATTAGGGGAAGGCCAAAGAAAGGACGGATAGACTGTGTGAATGATGATATGGTTAGGTAGGGGGTGACTACCGAGATAACGACTTATATAGAAGTATGGAAGAAAAAGGCATGTTGCGCCGACTCTAAATAAATTAGGATATGGGCTGGAGAATGATGATGAGAAAAACGGAAGTGTTGTTTAAGTAGAGGAAAGGATACCATCCTTTTGGAATACTGTTGTTAATTTGGGATAGCAGGGTTTCACAAAAACAAAAAGTGCCATCTCGTTTAACGGATCATAAAATGTACACAAGTAGCGTCATCTATCGATATGTTTACACGAATAGTCTGTCATTTTGCTAAGATGACGACCAGAGATAAAAACGTGGACCAGCGCGTGAGAAAATTTTTGAGGTACGTGTTTAATGAACCCATTCCTATCGCTAAATTTCCTTATGATTGTGCTGTTTAGCTTTATGTTTAGTGTAAAATAGATAATTAATTTTGCATAACAGCATTGATTTCAACAATTTGTATATTTATAAATACATAATTTGATTAA
Source organism: Gortyna flavago (assembly GCA_963669345.1). Lineage (NCBI taxonomy): Eukaryota > Metazoa > Arthropoda > Insecta > Lepidoptera > Noctuidae > Gortyna > Gortyna flavago. The sequence continues at coordinate 6,602,629 of OY770144.1, forward strand.
TTCAATCGGTTTAGGAACCGATTTTAGAGAACCCTACACTTTCTTCTTAGACATTGACTTAATAATAGCGAAAATAACTAAGTTAAGCGTGTTGAATATAATTAGGAATACTCCTGTGCAAGACATTTTCTTCTTTTTGATATTTTACCTTTTTATACCTTTTGTTTATGCTTTTTCTACCTTATGGTTTTTACTTTTGAGTGACTTATATTATACTTTGTTTTACCACCGAACCAGCGCCTTTAATTCGATAGTTAATAACTCCTATACCAATATACCTGCACTCCATCTCCAAAACTAAATTGTGCCATTTTGCATTCAACCTAATATTTTAACCTGTAGGGATATTTAATTGTTTTTGATAGCTTGCACATTGATAGTAAGATAATATTGCTTCAATAATCAAGGTTTTATTTCTTAATACCCCACGGAAAAATGTTGCAGGTCTGAAACAAAATGGTATTCCAAATTACCATTCTTTCCTCTACAGTCAGCAAAAGAGATAAGTATGCAGGATCGTCGGATATAGTTGAAGTTTAGTAAGAAACCTATGGATGTTGTCCACTGAAAAATTTGATACATATGCTGTTTGTTTCTATTAATAATTCTCATCATTTCGCTTTTGTACATGAAGCGTCAGGGAAATCAGACCGTCTCCCCAAACGCTGGCTTGCTGCGTAGATGATGACCACCTGAAGCAGTGGTGGCCCAGTGGCAACGGCCCCGACTTTCGAGTGATTGTGTTCTAATCCAGGCAGACGCTTTATTTTGAGTAAATAATACCATCACCACTGGTAAAATATCGAGAGGAAATCGGCATGTCCTAGAAACAAAAATTCGAAGACATATGTGACTTCTACCAACCCGCTCTGAGCCCGCGTGGTGGATTACTGCCCACTGCCGTTCGATTCTCGAAGAGAGGAGGTCTATGTCAACATTATAGGCTGATTATATTATTTAGTAGTAATTTCCTCACAAATGATTACCGTTTTCCGCAAGTGTTACTCATTGACACCCTAATATCCAAACATAATGAAACAAAGTGCGAACAACCAAAACCTTTTGTTATTTCATATTTTCCCATAATTTACCGTCAGTGCTTATATCAAAAGATTAATCAGGATACGGTAATTGTCGTCTCAAGCCGTGGTGAAAATGTTAAGGTATTAAATCTACGGAGTCCTGTCTCCTTTAAATTGATACGTGACAGGAGACTGACAAGGTATAAACACGAAATAAGCAGCCATTTCTCTTATAAATCTGCTGCGTGAGCTGTGAGCAAAGTTTTGTTGTAAGAAACAGAAACTGTGAAAAAAATTTGATAATTTTGTTAATAACTACAGTTTTTTTTGGAAAATAGAAGCAAGTAGAACACAAGCAATACGCCTTGTAATATTATGTTTATAGCAAGGTTTTGATTGTACGTACAATGTACGACGAAAGAGATAAGTATGCAGGATCGTCGGATATAGTTGAAGTTTAGTAAGAAACCGATGGATGTTCTCGAATAAAATTGGCAGAGAGATAGATTGCATCCCGGGGAAGGACAAAGGCTACTTTTTGTCTCAAAAATATCCCTAAAGGGGATAGGGGATGAAAGTTTGTATGGGAAACCTGTTATTTCTTAAGTTAGGGATATGACAATTCAAATTTATGCTTTTGGTAACAAATAATGAATTACGTATTTCATCATTTTTGTAAAATTATCCCTCAAGAGGGTAAAATAGGGGATAATTTTAAAATTCACATGTAACATTGACATTTTTGTGTACCTATTTTCAAAAGATTTTCAAGAGATTTAAGGGATTGGAAATATAGTCCTGATAGTACATTCCCCTGGGATAACTTCCGACCTCCACGCGGGTGAAGCCGCGGGCAAAATCTAGTAGCCAATAAAACACTCTCTCGTAATTACTATCGGGAACTCTCAATGTCAGACGGCTGTAGTTATTGTTCCATTCGGCACTGGATCCTAAGTTTACTTGCGTCAGGCGAATGCTTTTGGGTGTAGACAAAAGGCATTTCCATGTTAATTATATGCAGTAAACTGTATCTTTATTATACTCGGTAAAATAACATTTTACCGTGTATAATAACTTATTTAATGATTTGTAATTTTTGGAAGAGTATTTTCTGGATCGAAGATTTTCATCATAAAATTAAAATATTCTTGTTCGAAGACGATATCAAAATAAGTATTTCCAAAAACACAGTCAGACAATCAACATCATTCTCCTGTCCTTATCCCAATTTATTTGAGGTCGACGAAACATGTCTTTTTCTTCTATACTTCTCTATTAGTCGTTATCTCGGTAGTCACTCCCATCCTAGCCATATTATCATCTATCACACAGTCCATTCATCGTTTCTTGGTCGTCCTCAACCGTATACTTATCCACAGCATTAATGTATTAAAATAAATCAAACCACACAAAATAAGTTAGCTAAGTAAAATCGATTGGCTATAATTGCCTTTTTAGAGTTTATTACATTAGGTATTTTTTTTGCCCCCATCATTCCACGATAACATGAAATTTTCAGTAACACAGAGTTTATACATCTTACAACTTTTTGATACATTATTATTTAGTGCCTGCGCCCACTTGCACTGCAGCAACTTGCACTCCTTCAGCATCACTACATGCAAGCGTATACTGATGGAAACGATGCCGCGGTATCCTTAGGCAGAATTTTTGATCCCTTGCTGTGCCGTGCCACCAGTGAGGGCAGGCCATACCCGCCTTTAGGTCCTAAACATGGATGTATTTACTTTCATTGTCCCACTAATATTGCGTCATAATTTATATGGGCAATAAAGCACTCAAGCAAATTCAATCAAGAACTTTTAGAGCCAGTAAGTTGTTAGTTGTTCCATTTAGTGATTCAATGCGTTTTGTTCGCGACTATTGTACTGGTTATTTAGGGGATGGACAGAAATCCAAACTACGATTTTAGTCGGTTGAAAGATGAAGTTTGTCACAAGCCTGTATCCGGTTTCGAAGCTGGCTGGATATGATTTGCCTAAACCAATGACAATGATTGATGCAGCTTCAAAGTGGAGAAAATCTGCCATAAGATAGGTATGGACAGAAGTTTAGAATATCACGTAGGTATTGGGGGGAAGGGGGAACTGAGGCTGGGCATGTCATGCTAAACTTTCTGGGAACGTCACGCGATCAAACCATTTAAATACGTTATAAATTAAATTAAAGTTACTTTTCGTGTCTGTCTGATCGCGTTGTTCTTCCAAACTACGCAATGGGTTTTCACCATAATTTTGAGAATGTTATTATGAGTACAAAATATTTACTTAAATTAATGTTACCATTAATTTTTCCCGTGCTGGTAGTTATTAAATCAAACCATTTGTGGCATAGTTGTCCAGTTAATTGTCTATGTCGATACAGCTTATTTATTAAATTCATGTCGCGTATTTATTCTTGCGGATAGACAGAGAATGATTTTTAGAAAATAAAGTAACCAATGAGGTCCTGGGTTCCCCCGGGTCGGGCAAAGTGTCGAGTTTTTCCATCTGTAATTTCTCAGTAGCAGCCCGTAGTCTGATGATTGACGACATTCATGCCCGGTTGTGGGCAATAGGGTCCCTCCCTATTACATCATAGTCAGCCTATAATGTTCCCATTGCTGGGACATACGCCTCCTCTCTGTGAGAGGGAGAGGGCCGTAATCCACTACGCGGGCCCAGTGCGGGTAGGTAGATGTCACATGTCTTCAAATTTTAGGTTCTAGGACATACCGGTTTCCTCACGATGTTTTCCTTCACCGTTTTGAGAGCAGTGGTGATGAAATAATTTACACAAAGTGAAGCGCCTGTCTGGGTTCGAACCTACGACCTACAACTCGTAAGTCGCGGCCGATACTACTGGGCCACAACTGCTCTCCCTATTACATGGCACTCAAAAATACTGGCGACATGTGGGTCGGTACAGCACTGCCCAAATCCTTTGGGAAATACAGGCACAGGTAGGCGTTATGTAAGAAAATAACTATCACCATTGTCATTTCGTAAAGTAATGGCCGGTAATCAAAGTAGGTATCGTATCATTTTGAAGGTCCTGAAAATATTTCTTTGAAATATTAAAACTTGCTAGTATTTGAGAAACTAGGAGTAGGCAGGTTTCATGAAATTGTAGGTACTGAATTTAATGCTGTTTGTTGTTAGTTTCGAACTTAAATTTGAAACATCGATGCCTACATTATTCAAAGGTACGCTATTTATCCTACGTTTCACTTCTTACTTGTTTGTTTTACTTGTTTATTTTACATTCGTTTTGATTTATGTAGTATTCTAATATTTTGTAGGGATTTAATAAGGGGGCGTAGTAAGGTTTTGAATACATAGATAAGTTTATGTATTATAAAGACCTAAACTGTCGTAGTAACAATGTTTACTGTTACTGTTAGCCTGCATCATCCCACTGTTGGGCGAAGACCTCGCCCCTTGACTTCCAGATCTTTCGATCCAGGGCTAGAGTGGACCAGTGGTCGTGGTGACACTTTTTACTTATAATAAACTCCTGCGATCACCAGCCCGTGATTGAAATACAAAAATGGTCATTTAACAACAAAAATGTACAGACAGATACACAGAACGCCTAACAAAAGTGTAAGAAAATTCGATGCACGCACTACACAATTCTGCGCTTGCAGAATTTGCTATTAAAGGTTTCCGACCTAAACTTATCAAACAACTTTTTTACGATGCGATTTCAGTATGTCTTGCTTTAGAAGAGCAGCTATATCAATACAACTTCACTCACTGCACTCATGTTTGATAATTTTATAAGAGAAAAGACAATTTCTCAGTCTACGTGTTATTTCGATGATGACACTAATTTAGTACTTCAATTTTATAGTGTGCATTAGGCAAGAAACTTGTATCGTGTAAATGGAATCAAGACTGAACTGACTGTTAAGGTGAACAACAAAACGAACTTTTTTTCAGTCATAGTATATTTATAAGTGTATAATAAAATCATCTATTACGACAGTTCTTATTGACAAGGGTCATGAACATTGAACAAGCCAATAGTACAAATTTTATTTACATCAAGTCAAATATTTGTAGAGTTATGAATGATGGCATCGTCAATCTCAAGTCCACCCAATCGGGAAAGTGTTAGAATTGTCTTCAAGTCTCTAAACGCAAACGTATAATGTTCCTTGTAACAGGACATCTAAAGGCCAATTCCTGTAATGAAAAACGTTCAAAACCTAGTCGCAATCTCATCTCAGCGCCAATCAATGTCAAAAACTTGTCAAAAATGTAGGGATTTTAAAGGTATTTTTCACAGATTGAGACTGAGATCAGACTATGAACGATCTTAAAATTACGAAAATTACCCCTCTGTCTTTTGATTTTTACAAACGTGTCTTCCGTCTTTGGTTCCTGTCTGAATGTGATTTTTTCGTTTCACTAATAAATCCCTTATAATCTGTATTAACTGTTTTGTTTCTGCTGAAATATCTAACCGAAAGTCCCATTTTGTAACAAAATGCTAGCTTCTACAATTACAACTTTGCTCCCACAGTTTTCATAATAATTACACTGAGAATACCATCTCGCAGTGCTGGAACAAATAAATTATGAAAATGAAAAGCCATTGCACTGGATAACAAAGACGTTAGCCTGAAGCGATGTCACCGGCCTATGCAAACTAGAAAAAGTCATTTGACGCGAACTCATTATAAGTAGGTACTCAATTGCCTGTCAGAAGTCAAAGTTAAAATAATTATTTACTGTTGTTTTTAATAGACCGTGTTTATTACTCAAGAAGGTTTTGTTCGAAAAGTTTTCTAATTGTTATTTTGTTACTTTATTTAATTCTGAATTTAGAGTTTTAAATTTTGTTTAAGCTTGAGGGTCATATCGTATCTTAAATTGATTCTCCATAGGTACCTACTAAGCTTTGGAATAGCTTCATCTTTCTGACTGACCGCCCTTTAACAATTCAAAAGTGGCTGTAATTGGTTTATTTGAAAACAAAGGCTTTTTGTTTGAGTTTGATGAAAAATTTATTTTGATTTTGATGTTATAAGACTAAAAGCAAATAATCAGTATGTAGTGCCGTGTGTAGCTGCTTATCTCCTCGCCTTTTGTACCTACCTGAAATAAATCTTGATTGAGAACTGCAAATTGAAGGTTTGAAGTTATGGCTTCCGGTGTAATCACTGGCAGACATCTGTGATGCCTCTGGTCCAGATGATCATAGGTGGCGGTGGTGACCACTCATCATCAGGTCGTCGACGGCTTGTTGCAAACCAAAAATAAAAATAAACCTATCAACATAATGTTGCAATGTTAGCTATTTGCAACTCTACCTTGAGTTTTCAAGTCTACGGGTTTGTATGAGTGCTGTCTTTGTCGCGTCGCTACATCTACATGCGCGCACTATCATACAAACCCTAAACTTGATATGAGAGACAAATTAGTTGCTGATACAAAAGTTGCTCGTGGGCCCCTTATCCTATTTTTGAAGCAACAAAAGTACACTGTACTGCATACAAAATTTAACAAAAATAAAATAAAACAATCCTATGACAACATTCCCGCGCACTCCCCTTCTAAAATTCAATTTTAACGTTATGTTTTACAACACTACTAAGCTTATTAGCCGCCATCTTGAATTCGATTCAGTGATTTCATTTATAGACGCCGAGATCATTGAACGAGGCTATACTACTATTTCTGTGTTTGTTTAAACATCAAAAGCTTTAAATTTTAAAGGTTACGCGGCGTTTTTGTATTTGTAAATTAGATTCATTTAAAGTCAATTTTCGTCTCTGTGTGGCTGCGATGCTCTTCTTAACTACACAACGGATTTCGACGTGGTTTTTAACTTCGAAATCAATTATTCCAAAAGGTTATTAAATTAATATGAAACATAAATATCTCGATGTTTTATCAAGTCGTAACAACCGTTCGAAGCAGGGGCGGATCGCTAGTAGGTAATTCTTTTTGACGTGATAACGTCTTATAAATCGATGAACGTACGAAAAAGCATGACTCATTGTCACGTTCCGCCTGAGCCGAGCATGCAAGATAGAGCGCGGTACAAGCGATAGAGAGGCACAATCGGCCTAAGCGTTCGGCTTGTGACGCATCTATCTCTTAAGACGTTATCACGTAAAATAGTCGTCCATAAACCGACTTTACAGACAATAATTTTTTTTTAAAGTCCTTTTTGTCATCTTCAGAATAATTACGTGTTCTAATAAACTCTTCTTCACTTTGCACAATCTATTACATTTCTGTCACGTTTGATGTTGAACAGTTTCCTAGAACCTGCCAGACAATGCAACAGGACCAATATAAATGCTCAACAGAGCAACGACTTGGAGTTAAAACTTACGTATGTACTCACCCTAATTGGCTTTTACAACTTAAGTTCGAGATGCGAGAATAGCTTAGATCTTTAAAGTAAACTAAACTGGCTTTGGGGTTAAACGTATTGAGTTGTAACATAGTTTTAATGATTTAAACTGAAACCATATGTGGCGATACTCTTAATGTCCGTCTGGCTCACACAGGCTGTAATTCCTGCTACCGCTTCGAAAACTCACTGAAGTGCCTAACATTTTTACCACGCACGGCATGAATAGACAGTAGGGACCTGTGACTTATTAACACCATCTGTTGCTGGATGTGCATCAATCCTTAAAATACTATACTACTTACCAATACTACCTACTTAAGAGGAAATACGGTCGGAGAGACTTGAAAAAGCCTAAGTAAAAAGACATAATTCGAGGTTTGGCCCTCGCCTATTTCCTCCACCAATATTGGACCAATTTAAAAGATATTTCATAAACTGAATTAAGGATATATACTGTATCCCTGTGTTTTTCTATTTTCATTACCTAATAGTTGTCAAATTTGTACACTAGGCCTCTGTTGACAGCGGTCTAAATCGGCGTTTTTGAGCATTTTTTGAGGGTTCTAGTGCTTATAAAAATAATGTATCATCAAAAGGAAAGTATTTGAACATAGAAGTAGTTAATATTTATTATTCTGTAAAAAACATTGCTTTGTGGTCATTAACCAGAAAGAAAACAGGCGAGAGCGTTTATATGGAGAAAAGACCGCCCGCATTTCCTCTTAATAGTGCAATAGTGATATGCCTCAGAATGTTTGGTTAGGTTATTCATTTACGCTTTTACGGGGAATGTAATAGCTGTTTATGTATTATTCTCAACTTACTGAACTAAATTTAAAGGTATCCAAAAAAATCTTTCACCCACTTAAAAAAAAAGTAAAACAATTCAAACACAAATAAGATCTTCACGAGAAAAACTTTTTCAAAGAGTAGAAACAAAGAGATCTCACAAATACCGTTCAAAAGAAAGTGTTGGATCATTCCTTTGCCTGCTGTGAAACTTGGTTGCAATTAAACTTGAACCTATAGATGGTATCGGCGATGCAAATGTCTGAAGTTGTGCTTCTCTGAGTCTGCAATTTGTTGAAATTCAGTTCGTTTGTGAGAAGACCGATAAAACTTTGCTCTGTGATTGGTTTGTGCTGTCTGTTGCTTAGTGGTACAAACTGTGATTGAAAAGTTTGGTTTCGTGCAGATGTCATAGTGAATGTCTTGTTTAAGGTGCTGTTCTAATGAACTTGACTTGGGTTTCGTCTCTTATGACTTAAAGATGGTCCTGTTAAACAAGGTTTTGATAGATCTAAATCTGCAGATTTAGATTGATGAAACCTACCACCATCACCAATTAGTAACCTGTTAATGCATTTTCACAATGTACGATATCTTATACGAACATAAATTAAAGTCGCTGTTCGTATATGCTGTGTGACCGCGTTGTGATTGGAAACAACTCAACGGATGAAAGAACGAACGAACGAACGAATGTTACGTCATGTAATAAAGAACATTTGATGTTTTATCAAAAACCGTGTGAAGCTGGGACGGGTCGCTAGTACCTACTCTATACAAAAATCCCCAAAATATTGTATGCAAAATTGAAGCAAATAAGGATCTAAATGACAGATCCAATATCTAGACCTCTAGTGTTCATAATGTTTGTACAAAAACTAATCTTCTGTATTTCTTTTCAGGCGGACATAGCACATTCGGCGAAAGGCTACGAGTCAGAGGATGAGAACGCGGCAAGAAAGTGGCAGAGGGCCAGCGACGAACGGCCAGCCAGTAAGACTACCATGTACTCTAAGCAGGTGAGCAATTTCAACTGATTATACACTTATAGCAGTGGTGACTGATTATCAGTCGATGTGACGACGCTTGGGTGAGGCCTATGCCCAGCAGTGGACATCTTACGGCTGTAATAATGATGATAGTACATCTTATTATCTTATTTCGATAAGAAGTTCGTGATAATAATAGAAGAAGCTGTTTGGATTGGGATATTTACCACTATTAAGATTCTTAGCAAGTTAGCCGATGAATAAGTAACGTAGTAACGTGCAAGGAAACCACGTAAAAGATGCCTTCTGTGTACAGACGCCTGCTGCACATCAAACTACCCGAAACTGAAAAAAATTCCCAATCAACTTTGAACCTTACACTTTAACGATAAAGTTGAAAATCTATTAAAGAAACTTATAAAACAAATAACGACTTTTTGACAGATTGTACTTAGCTTGATGTGTAATGTTGGCGTCTGTACATCTGTTGGTCAAAAAGCCGTTACTTGTTTTTTAAGACTCATTAGGGACTGGATTGTTTAAATCCCCCAAAAACGGCGGGATAATTACGTAACACACATTGAAGGGCAATTTATCGCAATGCCTTTAATTTTGACATTTCAGCCACGTTCATTGCGTTATTTACGTAGCTGAGCAGACGAATAATTCAAACCTATGAAGCAATGAATGTTAAAATGGAAAGCATTGCGATCTATTGTTTGTCATTTTTTGTTTGTGTAAATTAACGGAACTATCGTAATTTTATATAAACTACCTTATGTTATGCAACATGTAACATCGACAGACACTGTTTTAAATTTTAGAGACTCTTTTAAATTAATGATGAATGTAATAAGCAGTTATCATTATCACTACATATCATAAAACAAAGCCGCCGAGTCTGTCTGTCTGAACGCGATAAGTTAAAAAAACTACCGAACGTATTTTCATACGGTTTTCACCAATAACAAGGGACGGAGTGATTCATAAGGAAGGTTAAGGTTTTGTGTAAATTGGCTGAAATATGACGATGATTGTTAAAGATGTCGCAAAAAATCATGCTTACTGAGAGCTGTACTGGCGTGCGTCACGTAAATCAATAGAGTAAGAGCGCACTACATCCGATCCGAATTACTAAACGAATTAATTCGAATTCAAAATCCGACTTCAATCCGAATTGTAAATGTTCTAAATTCGGACGGACAGAGTTCGGATCTAGTGTGCAACAGGTCATACAAATAGGACACTTCGGACCGGCATTTCACGGATTTGGATCGGATTCAGATCGGACGTAGTGCGAAACCGGCCTTACTCGTATATGAACACAATAAAAAAAAACAAAAAAAGAAGTTGTAATACATGGTTTCATATGTGGGTATAACATCGTCTTGGAGGTACTGTATGATGTTGTACTTATTAGTGTGAATAAATACATAAATAATTTATTACGGAATAATTTCTCTTTAAAAGACCTATTAACCGTAGGAGTACGTTTACGTGAGATAATTTCCGAACACCACGCAGGCGAAGCTGCGGGCAAAACTTAGTGTTAAATAGAAACTCAACTGCTCTGCAAATTATAGAAACTCAACTGCTCTGCAAATTCCAAGTTGACTTTAAATAAGATTAGGTACAGCTACTAAATAAATTTAGGTACAATTATTTGTTCAAAACCTTAAATCGATTGCCAATCATTCAATTCATCTTGATAAAAGCTAAAAGCTGAAAAGCTAACAGTCTGCCCAGAAATTAATTGGCTTTCCAATAGAACCAAGAGTAATTGATTGTTTTCTTGAAATTCATTTGAGTTTTGAATTCAGTGCTATTTTTACAAGACTATCTTTGTTACCCTCTAAAGGCTTTAGACGTACATCGCTAAACCAAGCGTTTTATTCTGAAAACTTGAAACTACGGGCATTTAATTTAGAATCAATCCTTTACTTTCACTGCACACGGCTTAAAATAAGCCTTTTCATTATCCAACTAGAACCTGTGAGCCAAGTCTACTAATTCAATAATGTTGCGGTAGCAATGGTCTCTTTCCATGATGATTTTGTTTTTGAGAGATTCGCCATACAAAATCTGTCCAAACCTCACAATGGCGAGACCACTGCAAACCCATTGTAACTATGATTGTGTAAGCCCACTTCCTCTCATAGAGAGCCCTGTGTCCCAGCTGTGGGAACATTATAGGCTGATTATAATGTGTAATTAAAAACGTTCAAAATCTATTCGCAATGTCATCTCAGCAACAATCAATGTCCTGTCAAAAATTTTGGAAAATTTGAGGTATTTTTGATAGATTGAGACTGAGATCAGACTGCGAACGTTCTTAAAATTACGAGAACTGCGTCATTGTTTTGACCCCTTTGTAAGTGGCCAGCTACTAAAACAAGCGACTTAGTTTCTCTCTAGGTTTGAGAGCTAAAAGCATTGTACCTGCAATGGGATTATTGGTGCGTTTCCCTGGAGATGTCAAATTATCACTGTGAATGCTTAAGTATCACATCACCATTGCTCTCACACTGCTGGCACACAGACAGTAGGCCTGTGTCCCAGCAGTGGGAACATTATAGGCTGACTGTGCTATGATTATGAATACAAGTAATTAATCAAAATTACCGAATATTCGGATAGGTACTAATAGCTTGATTTATATAATCATTCTGTTTAATTTGATACACGTAGAATGATTTGCTATCTACCTACACATGATAAAAAGGTGTTATAAGAAATGAGTTGATAAGATTAGTAATGTTCATGACGATTTTGATACTTTAAATACGAAGTCGTCCTTATTAAAATACCATTTTTGATTGATTCATCCATTTGTAGCATTTATTACTATACAACTTTTGATAGATACATAGATAGGCTATAACGATTATAACGAAAAATATTGTTATATTAAAAAAAAAAGCTGTAGGAATCCTAACAACAATCTTTATTTTATCTGTAATTGTAAGCGCAGCTGCCAAAAAAATCCTAGCTCGAACAGATAGGATTGTTATTGAAGAGGAAGTAATATGCTGAGAGATTCTGAGTGCTCCGAATGCTTGCAATCTGACGTTCCCTTCCTTTTATCGTAAATCTCATTCGGCATGACACGTAGTGCACGTGTCATGCCGAATGAGATTTAGATCTATCACCATCATCGTAATTTTGCAATGGTCGAGGTTTCTTCTAATGCTTCTGTTTCAGGAATAGTTTAAAATTTGTGAACAATATTTTTTTGGTCGAAACGTCATGATTACTCCTTTATTCTTTAAACAGATAGGTAGCACCAGATGGTATTGCAAAGTCTCATATTATAGAGCATGATTCCCTTTTGCCTTTAACTGGGTATAATCCTGACTCCGCGCTTGAGAAGTTTCTAATTTAAAACATGTCCAGGGGTGATACCGTTGGCCAAAGTGTTTGGGCATGTCGATGCTAATGCGTTCTTGACCGCAAAACCAACAAAGCACCTGAGGAAGTTTCTTTTTTTGATTTTTTTAAATGTAGTAGTTTTTCAAAATCACTTTGTTTTATATTCAATATATTTGTTACATTGTGGATCTTTGACAGTCGTTACGGGTAGTCAGAAGCCCGAAAGTCTGACAACCAGTCTTACCAAGGGGTATCGTATTACCCAGTAACTGGATTGTGGAGGTCAGATAGGCAGTTGCTCCATGTAAAATACAGGTGAATTCAATTCAGCTGCATCCGGTTAGACTGGAAGCCGACCCCAAAATATTTGGGAAAAGGATAGGCAGATGCAGATGCAGTTTTGTTACTCGTATATTTGAAGTGGTCTCAAAACAAATAATTTGTCTTCAAATAACAGTAGAAAGTTTCAAAGTTAAGGACAGTTGAACGTTCATTCAAATGAAGGTGAAGTAGCTAGTAGATTGAAAATCGTTTTTGATGCTCAGTTAGTTCAGCTTTCGAATACGGTGCAATTTCGTATCGGGACAAATATTTGCGCAGCCTACAGATATTGGTACCGAAACTGGGGGCTTTCAATGGATAAACTGCGATGACAGACAATTACGTATATAAAGGTTCACTGGATAGAGTGGACAATATTATAGAGGTGGGCAGAAAATAAAGAACCTGACGTGCCATCTTTAATAAAAGATTTTTTAAAGTGCTTTTGAATGTAAGTGTCTTTACAGAAAACAGGATTGAATCGATGGACAACCATTATGTATAAAAATAAATCACAGTAATTTTATACAGAATTAAAAAGACTTATAAAAGCTTTGATTACTTTAGATTTTCAGTGAAACACGGCAATACGAACAAATTAGTTGCCCCACCCAATATTTCAATATTGTTAAAAGAAAATTGAGGATTAAGCTTTAAATAAACAGAATGTTTGGTTGGTAACACTTATTTCTTGTTTGATTCGTTTTTGTTTCCTTCAGCCTATTTTATTGTAGCATCACATTTTGCCGAAATTTTGCGACGTAAAGTTCGAAGTTTGTACATGTTTCTAAATTTCCGATGACACAACAGACCGTAATTTCGTCGTATAATGATAATTAATGTCAGCCAGTATGTCACTACGCTAAGACCTACACACACAATCAATTCTATTCATCCAACTGTTTCGATATTGCAAGCAATGCCAAACTTAGACTGATGTAATAATAATAAATATGGAAAAGATGCTTTTCCATATTGAGCTTAAAACATAACAAAAATATTTTTACAATTGGCAATATCACTTAATTTATTTATTTATTTTAAATAGGTCCGCCAGCCAACAGCAGATACATTGCAGCTAAATACAATACATTTCTCATTTTTAATTAAACATGGTTATCATAATCCAAACTAAATAAAAGCCAAGTTTTAATACTCCTTTACTTGTGGATAAAGTAGTTTTAGTTTAAAACTTCCAACTTGGCCTAGAACTTTCATTAAGTAGGATATTTGCTTAAAATTTTGCATTCGTACAGAATGAGATCATCTATTTTTTGCTTGGCTCAGCTAAAATTATACACTATGCTTTTTTGTTATTTTATTTGGAAAAATTTGCCTAGATAGCTTTATTACAACTTCTACAACGACAACTTTTTTCTGGGAAAACGATTGTCTATTTACAAATCTTATAAACATTATTTTCGTAAGGATGAAGCGCCATTAGTCCGCAGAATTCAAATTTTCTTACGTTTTTTTGCAATTCCCTCCAAATTTCAAAAAACGTAAGAAAATTTGACCGTAGCAAGTATGTATTTACAGAATTATAATAATTACAAAGGTTGTATTGATGATTTTAACGATTATAATTCCTAAGTCGCGACGCATATGTTGTTCAACATACAACCTGACATTGACCTAAAAATTAAAAAAACGTAAATAAATTTGAATTTCGCGGGCTTTCCTTGCGCTTCCCACTTAAACCTAATTGCCTTAACTTGCACAACGTATATAATTTGGCTTACACTGATAACGGACAAGGCAGTTTTACATACACCAATTTCACTGAGCTTCATAACGCCACTGCTACCCTTAAGTTCACGTTCCGATTACTTTTATTAAGATTATAGTTTTCAAATCCAGCCGGTCTGTTCTATAAAAATATTATCGTGAAAACTTAGGTGACGAGAGTTTGAAGTGAGTTGTCAATATTGTCAATTCCTAGCATCAGCCGGTCGATTCTGTTAGAATATCACCGTGAGAAGTTAGATGAAGTGAGTTGTCATTCCATCTACTGCTGGGGATTTACACTATGACAGCTGACTTTAAGCTCACTTCACCTGAGTTATCACGGTGAGATTTTTACAGAATAGCACTACAGCTGGAATTACAACACACTTCACGTTAACTTCCCATAAGTTTTCCCCGTGATATTTTTACAGACTCCCGTCAACTGTAGGATTATTTTATTTATTTAATAAATACAAAGTAAACTTACAGTATAACGAACACCAAATCGCTGAGGTATATGCCTAAATTAAAGAGAAAGAAAATGTTGCATATTAGACCCATATATACGAGTAAGTTGTTAACCCAAAGGCCTAAACTCAAAAACAACAAGAGTTTTCTTTCTAATGTGAAATGTTTTCCATCTAAGCTCCAACTCTAAAATAAACCAAACATTTTTCCTTACCAGTGTATCTACGAGTACCTACTCGTCTTCACCAAATTTAAAGGAGGGAGAATGGTATATCGACTTCAATAACTTATTTCTTTTCTTTTTTTCCAGGAGTTCCGGGAGCAGTACTGCATCAACAACAAACAACTGGATCTGCTGGAACTGGAGAAGTCCAAGAAGGATCGATTTCTCGGATGCCTCTCACAGTACCATATCGAGAGTCCATGTTCCAGAGCCAATAGGTAAGGCTACCACCACATTTTCGTCGTGTTTTAAATAACATAAGTATTCTGGCTACGTTAATATAAACTAGGCTACAAAAAAAATCCAATCTACTGTGAATTATACTTTTTATCTCAATTTGAAGGTACCTATTTTGAAACATTTATACAACTTTGAAAATAAATCTGAGACCATGTGACGAGGTCGTGTATTAATTATCAATGACACAACTTTCCAAAAGAAAAAAAATGAAGAAAAACTTCACAAAAGCAAAAAAAACTCACGCGGCACCAAAAAAATAAAATACAATTTCCTGAAATATTTTCCATGCCTGAAAAATGAATTCCTTTTCCCGGTTAAATATATATACAGCTTTGTATCATTTTTACGTTATACGGGAAATATGCACAGAATAGATACAGTCGTTAACAATGCGTATGCGGAACCCGGTAGTTCATTATGCAGTCGAAATAATAGGGAGTAAGGATTCAACATGCATATTGTTGCCATACGGATTCATGGGTGTTTGAATTTTATCATGCAAGGATGGATAATAATATTATTGAGAAAGAATAATGATAATTCTGCTGTAATATTACTACGTCAATTCATTTTCATCAATTCCTCCTTGATCGGTATCCCAATCTGAAAGCTGCTTTCTTCCGTTTTTCTAACGCGCGTTGAGAATGGGCCAGTGCGTTTGAGGCCTAATTATATACATAATAACAACTCTTTTAAGCCACACCTGTATCGTAAAAATGAAGCGCGCCGCAGCCGTGTGCTTGTGTCAAAAAACCTTTTTAACAAAAAAATTAAACCGCCAAAAAAATTAAACCGCCGAAAAAACGGAAAAGCAAAAAATAATAAACCTTTTTTATTCAACCTTAATAACTAAGTTCACGAATGTAAGTATACCTAAGTAATTTTGAGTCAGCGCCAAACAATCAATGAACAGAGGTCAGAAGAAAATGTAATTCATTCTGGCCGCCGACTTTTTATTTTTTATGCCAAACGGAAACGTCTACTGATAGGCATACCGAGTTCCCAATTACTGTGAATATGAACGCGATCACAGAGGATAGTGATGTTAAAATTAATCGTTAAGTTCAAAGTATTACAATCATAATTCCGTTTTCTATGAATTTTGGAACAAGTAGCTACTTATTCCAAATATTATAGCCTTGAACAGATGTTGCAGATTATGGAAATGAAATTGGACTGTAAGGATTTCGAACTAAATTAAGTTGACTTAAATTAAGAAGATTTAGACGGTAGAGGAGACCACAGATTTCTTAGGAGTGTATAAAATCCTATTTTTTTATAAATGGAAGCGTAGTGCATTAGCTACTGAAAATCGGGTATTTTCCTAACAAGACATCTTATAGGCCTATCGCTTAATGCCCGGGTCACACTAACGGGAAATGTCGTTGATTATCGCGATGTTGGGCGTTAATCTTAGGCTTTAAAGCCCCAAATCGCGATAATCAACGGCGTTTCCCGTTGGTGTGACCGGGGCATAACTGAGACGGCGCCTGAGGTAGCTGCACGGTCAGTCATTCACTCGCTGACGGGAGTGACAGGTGTGACGGGCGTAAATTGAACGAAGAAACTCACGATACATATTTGATTCGATAATTCTTTTCTTATCGACAAAACGAAATTTTAAGTCGAATCGCATAAGAAAATTCGCTTCATTAGATAGGTTTAACACTTCCGTTTTTGACATTATAATAACGAATACATCACTTCCGCCCCATATCGCTTTCACACATATTGAACTACGAAATGGTAACATTTACACGTCTGTTAAAATAACCTTTCCATAAATAAATTCAGTTACGTGTTCACCCGTGTTGAGAAGGATTTAGTGGCAGTTTTATCTCTACAAATTCAATTGGATAGAGTACATAGTGAATTGGGTGTGCAGTTGAATTTTAGCATGAGAAAATGGAAAGCTGGTAGACCAGCTCTATCGCCATTATGGTGGTCTTAGTGGCTGCTGTGGACTCGCAGAACTTACCTAATATTTAACCGGTTGGTTCCAAATACGCGGTTCCAATCTATTTTTACCGATCTGAAATCGATCTAGAATATTGCGATTCAAACAGTTAAATTAGATAGTCATCAAGTGGTATGAATCGAATAATTCAAACCGATGGACCTAAAAAATTGAAGCTGTGAAATCTGTGAAGGTACTTATGTACCTTTTTAGACTAAGTCTAACAGATCAGCAATTGAACGAGGTTTGTATAAATACACACAAAGTTAAAATCCCACTCCAAGTTGGCCACCATTTCTCATGTCATAGGTACAAGCACGCAGGTCACCTGTGGCCTTAGTGTGAGTTTTTCACTCCTGTTCAATTTTATATGGGAAAAAGTTATAGTGCCACCTGGTGGTCACTAGGAGAAACCTAATTTCCCATAGAAAATTCTACCGCGCTCGCAATCGAAAGTGAGTCGAAAAAACACACTATGGCCTCTGATGGTACAACGGTCACCGCCGCCTATATACACCTGTATTATCGACGGGTAACAGGTGTGGTGACTTTGTGAGTAGTAAGTACATAAAATCTATGTTTCATCTTGTTTCGTCGAGTCCCATCTGAGCTGTTTAGCCGGAAACCCGCCATGCATAAGGAGCAAACTTGACCCATTTTGTACAAGTTAATATAAATATTATTCCCCTGAGGAAAAGTTTGTATTAATAAAAATACTTTTCCCTCTGTGCCCATAAATATAAATATCTTCGGGGATACCGTAAGCGAGAATATCAGATATTTTATTTTTAGAATAGGTACTTGATCGTGAAATTACTCCGTAATTATCATTTTAAGCGGATATATGATTACAGTGACTTTTTATAAAAACCTAAAGATCAAATAAGAATGATATAACATTTACGGTTAGCAAATAAAGTAAAGTTTTGCAGACTTACTAATAAAGATTTACACACGATGACTGCTAACTCTACCAATAAAAGATATTCGACAGTTCAGTTGTACACATCTGTTATATTATAGGAGTTTATAATGTAGGTATGTGAAATTACGCAGCTGTTATTTAGTCCTCAACCCTTGTATAGTAAGCGCGTAACCGTAGTAACCGGAGATCTGGCGGGCAATTTTACAAATTTTAAATGATGGATTATTTCGATGTTTTTAATGAAATGGACCGTAAAGAACCATTAAGAAGAAGAAAATGTTGCAAAAATCGTTTCGACCCTTTTACTTTACAAGACACAGACTTTCGAATGAAATATAAATACAGTCAGATAATATTATGTACGGAAAATTGATGAGGTAGTAGTGATATCGAACTGCAAGCTCGTGGTGGTGAGCTAGCCAGCTCAAAAGAACTTCAAGTTTGTACTGCTCTCAGGACGTGGGCTAGGCAAGAAGTTCAAAATGACGCAGCAGACATTCATGGACTTGGCCAACAGTCCATTACGAATATACGTGAACGTGGCACTCGTTTAAGCAAATAAAGCGGCACAATTTATACGCATGCCTGGGACTCTTAAAAAGCAAGAACAAGTAGTTTCTGGACTTAGAATAATTTTATATAGCAAATAATAGCTTATTTCTTGATCAAATTGGCTATATATATTGATAGCTAATCTGGTCAAGAAACAAGAAGATTGTTTCTATAAACACAAATTTAGCAAAAAAATAATGTATTATGCTAGTTTTGATTTTAGCAATAACATTTTGCATTTTAATTTTTCTAATCTCATCATTCGTGCCGCCGGGGTAATTTCGTTCTTCCTTAATAAAACTACAAACTACTGACATATTTTTCATTTCCACATCATGTGCCTCCTTTATAAGTATAATTGACAAGAACATAATGGCGTTCTCTCGCAAGCTCCCTGTCCTGAAATAAATTGATTAATTATTATCAAACACAAATTACCATAACGTTTTGTATTTATACTAATATTAAAAAAACTTTTTTAGAAAAAACACAACCGACTTCAAAAAAAAAACACTACAAAGTGCTACATAACTTTAATTTCGGAAGTCGGTGTCGTTGGTTCTGCATTTTCGTTTATTGACACCGACTTATATTTTACTTTTTAGTGGGAGAGTTTGTAATTTATCTAAGTTACAATAGCCTAATGTCTACTGCTCATCACCTTTTCGCAAATAAACGCTTTTTCTTTCTTTCTTTTACAAAATATTGCTTTTGAATTTTTAGATTTTTGTTGATTTTCAAAAACCGCTTGTCAGATTTCGAAAAAAATTTCATGGGACCATTTGGGAAATATACCCTTTCTAACAAATTTTTTTTTTTCAAATCGGTTGGCAAGCGACGGAGTTATGCGCGAACAAACATAAAAAAAAAACAAAAATCCGAATTGAGGACCTCCTCCTTTTTTAGAAGTCGGTTAAAAAGAGTAAAGTTCTTAAGTTTGGATGTAGGAGGTAATCTCCGAAACGACTTAATCAGATTTAAAAATTATTTAATTTATATAAAGCTGCTCAGTGTCGTACTTGTTTACGACGGACTTGTTTTATGGTATACTAGCTGCGCCCTGCGGTTTCACCCGCATAAGTTTCGATCCCGTAGGAATATCGGGATGAAAAGTATCCTATGTGTCAATCCTGGTTATAAACTATCTGTGTACCAAATTTCATCCAAATCCGTTCAGTAGTTTTTGTGTGAAAGAGTAACAAACATCCATCCTCACAAACTTTCGCATTTATAATATTATTATATATTATATTATATTATATTATATTATATTATAGTAGGAAGTAGGATAGTAGGATAGGAAGTAGGAAGTAGGATTAGTAGGATAGGATTTGACTTCCACGCAGACGAAGTCGCGGCCAGCTATCCAGCTAATGAGGTAGCTGAGGTCAGATATTTACAGGACAATGACAATGCTCGCACGCACACTGCTCGTATTGTTAATGAATGGTTCAACCGGCATAGCGATATAGTGGTGATACCCTGGCCAGCAAGATCTGCAGATTTAAACCCGATAGAAAACTTAAGGGGTTTAATGGTACAACGATGGGAAAATAGAAATGAAAGGATTAAAGAGGCTTTAGAAAACCACTGCCGAATTATTTGGGAAGACACTAGAGGTACGGAACTATGCTCTCGTCTAGTGGGTTCCATGAGAAATAGGTTACAATGTGTGATTGAAGCTAATGGTGGTTATACCCGTTATTAAAAAATAAATGTCATTAAACTTATTCGTAGTTTTCATTAACTTTTGCTTGTTATTTTATAGTTGTCATTTTATTGTTGTTTTAATACATTTTGTAACATTGCATTGATGGGATAGAAAAAACAAGCAAAACCTTATTCGATAGCAAACGTCATATTTATTCAAATGTTAGCAGCACTGTTTCTTGAACTGGTATGTTGGCATAATTGATTCTTGCAGTACCTACTAGTGCAAGCGAAAACCGACTCTAAGGTGACCAACCACCAACCACAAATCTTTCATTATGTGACTGTACCTACGTAATAAATCGAGATCAATCAAGAAGAAACCAAAACATACCAACATGTTTTTCTAACAATTAGCGTCATTAACAGAAAATACAGATGGCGTATCTAATACTCGAGACTCGAGTATCGGCGTCCTAAGTTGATTTGGACGATAAATGACCTTTTAGAACAGGCACAGGTAAAAAATTGAGCATTCTATTATTCTATACCCTTGTAATCGTATTGGGCTCAAGTGGAGGTCACGGGGCACTTTTATATTTTTGCTGGCTTTACTTTTTCTGGGTTATCTAATTTGTTAAGCTGCTTTCTGTAACAAGGTGGTGTGTTTAATAGCTAGCTTCTACCGCGGCGGAATTCCAGAAAAAAACTTCCCATGAATGTGTTTTTTTATTCACATTTCTATAGATAAACCTACGTAGGTATAAAATATCCGTAGGTTTATTTTATACCTCTTACTACGTGGGAATAATAATTTCCTATAGTCCACCTAGAAAACATAATATGGACTTTATGGTGGACCATGGGAAAAATAATTTCCCATAGTTCACCTAGGTGGACTAGCCAAGTGGATCATAGGCAATACACGCATTTAAAACCATTTAAGTTCAGAATGTCGAATTCCCAAAACGTCAAACAGGCTCAAAATATCTAATTGATGATCATAGACTTCTTATAAAAGAAGATCGACTCCGTGCCACGCATATCGAAAGTGAAGCACCGTACCGATCTGTGTGTGCGTGATTGACGATTGACGCTGTCGTGTGACGTAATGGCGGCCGGTCGGCATTCTATGATGAGCATGAGGCGTGTTTGTACAAGGGGTCCCGGCTTCACTTTTGTCCATCTTTTTTTATAAGTCTATGTTGATGATTTAATGTTTAAAAATGATCGTGGTGAAAACCGCATCATTATTTATTATCAGGTTAAGAAGAACTAAGCGGTCACAAAGACAGACGAAATAAGTCTTTTTTTTTATACCTACAATGTATCTTAGATGGATACAAACTTATTATATTAGTTTAAATTTAACCCCACCTAGCTACGTAGGTACAGACGCCAGCACATCAAGCTACCCGAAACTGTCAAATTTTCCCAATTAACTTTGAACCTTATGCTCTAACGATAAAGTTTATATGAATGCATTTAAGTATCTTCTCTTTACCAATTATCTTAACATAAACAATGCTTACTGTAAAGGTGATTATTTTGTTCCAGAGCATCATTTCTATCCGTGTGTGTCAGGAGGCGTGTGCCCTCAGATGAGAATCTCAACACCGATTATGCACCAATACAGAGGTATCCCAGGTAAGTCATAGTGATTATTTTAACGGTCAGCACCCATTAAGCAGGAAAATTGGAAATGAACTAAATCAAAACTGAAATAGTTGAATATAGCATACTCGAACTAAGTGTTCACGTACGTACTACCAATCCGCTCTGGATTAGCGTGGTGAATTACAGCCCTCTCTGTGAGGGGGACAGAGAGAAGGCCTGTGTCACAGCCAGTGAGAGCGTTATTCTTAGGCTGATTATGTTGAACAGTCGCCTACGCAAGGACACTATCTCTGGTACGCTATTGTCAACTCTATTTTAATAATGATTAAGTGCGAAAACAGCTCTAGCATTTTGCTGCTTTGTGGGCGCTGACCGTAACAGATTGGTATTGGCTGTGTGACATTTTCCCTCAGTACTCAGTTAAAGATATTTCCGTATCCACCAGGTTCGGCCAACCAACCCCGGCACCGCCCGAGCTTTGTGCATACGACGCCGATTTGGAGTGCTCATACTTCCGCAGACGGCCACGGTCTGTGTGCAGCCAACCTGACCCCAAACGCTACACCTGGATGCCAGAGGATGAAGACTTCACCCGGATGGAGTGGCCACAGTCAGTACTGTTATTCCTAGAACTTGAAAATTTTATTTAATTATATTTGTATAAAGAGAAATGTTGTCTGAGCCAGGTTTGGAATTTTGTATTTGGATTTTGCCAGAAAAAGTAAAGGAGAATGATAACAAATCTATTTCCATCAAATGCAAATAAAACAACATAAGTAGTAAACCAACGATTACCACGTATCAAATGAGACAGAAACTACCTTCTCAATGACTCATCGACGCTTGCTCTGAGAAAATTCCAGATCTTTCATTAAATGCCGAAATTTGGTTTCAAACGAGCAAGACAATTTACTAGCATGCAAAAACCCTTAAATATCGATCCTTCTATTTTTGGGCATAGACAATTATCAAAACAGAGAGCAGCCTTTTGAAATTTACATACCTAACCATGGGGAAAAAGAATGAATCATTTTGCTTCGCGACTCTTCTCGCATAATTGATTCTGAGGTTACGACCATTAAAAATCCCAATGAAAATATACAATATTTTTCTCGATGCTCAAGGCGTTTCCATAGAGACAATAGAACTCAACTGAATCATATTCTAGATAAAAAAGAGAAATCACCATTTTATTCGTTTTGTGTGGAATATAAAATATTCAATGCAAAATAAATAAAATCTTCATTATCATTAATGAAGAAATATAGATACAAAGCACTTTTGTAGATGGTCACAATCGTAATGAATAACACTAATTCAAGAATTTTGAAACGGATTCTTTCTCCTGTTTTAATGAGGTACACGATTGCCATAGACCACAATACATGTATCCCAAAAATGTCATAAACATTGTCAATTAAAATAATTTTCAAACGGGATAGCCTAAAATAGTGTTTAGTTACAGCAACTGACCCTTCTAAATACTATGTCATCCCCAATTTAGTTTGCAAATAAATCTTGTAAAGAATCAGAAATAT
The DNA here is from genome assembly GCA_963669345.1 of Gortyna flavago. Taxonomy (NCBI): domain Eukaryota; kingdom Metazoa; phylum Arthropoda; class Insecta; order Lepidoptera; family Noctuidae; genus Gortyna; species Gortyna flavago. The sequence continues at coordinate 6,626,392 of OY770144.1, forward strand.
TTCAACACCCTCTATGTTGGGATATTTCTGATTTAAGGCTTCGTGTTCCGTAAAAAGGTTTCATTTATATTTAATTCAGAAGTTAAAGGATAAAAGTAACGAATGATTAATGTTGGTATCCTTTATCTGTATTATTCAAGCTTTTACTTAGATACAAAGTGGCTATTCTCTTTTTTTCCTTTTTGTAAATCTAGTTTAATAAAAGACATTTGTAAACAACGTTTAACAAGTTTTCTGTAGTATTAATGGAGCTAGACTCAAAAAAGTTAGCGTGTCTAAAAAGGCTATTGTAATATGCCTCACGCATTAAGTCCACCTTTGTACAGATTTTGTTATTATACATATCTAAAGTTTAATAAATAAATTTCTTACAGAACAAAAAAACTTTCTTAAACGTACCGTAACGTTTTTAAAATGTTCTTAACTAACTTTTTAGATCTTTGTATCCTGTTTATGCGTATGAAGTTTAATTAAAATCGGTTCATTCATTTCGAAAAACAAGGCTTGAAAGTTTGTATGAAATGCTGTACGTCGTAAACTCTCTTAATCTAGAACTAAGTTCTCAAGCCCATGGCAATCCATCATCAAAACATGAGAAGAATTTCCTAAATGCATGGGACACGTAACAATATTATAATGTAATTCTAGGCAGGGACAAAGAAAATGGCTGCTTGCTTAATTTTTTCATTCCAGTTCCACAGTATTTTTTCGCAATTTACATAAGTAGCTCTTAAGACCTTTGCTCTTCAAGGTTGAAATCTTTGTATCAATTGACTTTATAAGTCCGACCTTCGTAGTACCTACCTACTACGTGTGTTGTAAAATAAAAGCTCCTCACTTTATCAGCACGACACGTTTCTTCTCTTTATTGAAAGTATTTCAACTCCAAACACAATTTATCGAAGAACTTTGTGACTATGCGTGTGCTGACTTCTCATTGTACGAAAAGCCAATACCAATGCTAGGTCAGCTTAAACTGGAAATGTATAGCTTGATGTATCGACATGTGTACCTGCGAAGTTTTATTATAGGCATTGAAAAATATTTAGTATGTCCTGCATTTTCATCACAAACTATGCAAAATTCAATCAAGTTGCTAAAGCAACATCAGATTTTTGTGTATTGTCCCCACAGTGCACGGAGTCTCGGCGGCCGTTGTTAGGCCACGGACACGAAGTCAGCGATTGCGGCAACGCAGACCCGGTCTCGAAGCCAGCAGGCAGATCGCGTGGCGCTAGAGCGGCGTAGTGTTGTGTTGAAATGCCTAAACAGCGACGACAACATCTTTTTGACTAGACTGGTGCTCATCGCTGGTACGCCGCTCCCTGCGCCACACCGCCGCCACCCCCCCGCGCCCACTGACTTCGTGTCCGTAGCCTAAGAGGCTGCATTATCAATACCAAACGAAGTGTGTCACCCCGTATACTCGCACTACAACACTATTGACATACAGGGTAGCAGGAACATCGACGCACATCGACGTTAGGTACCATGGAATCAGTACATAATTCTGGAACTGCGTTGAAATTTTTAGTAATTTATAAAAAAAAATGCTGTTCCATACATTTTGACCGCGTAGACATTGCATTTTTGTAAGAAACAGCAGTATTTTTTTTTAAATAACTAGAAATTTCAACGCTGTGGAGTCCGGAATCGAGTACATACTGGATCCATGGTATTGTGGTAGGTCATAGGTTGTGCGAAGATGTCCCTGCCTCCTGCACACCTACCTGCTGCCTGTCTGAGAAACTGACGGCTTTGAAGGCGGTCCGTGACAGAAGTAAATCGCCCAACGCATTTTCGGCGCCACGAATTTTATTAATACTCTCATCTAGTCGCTGCTGGCGATCCCATACTCTATGACTATCCCAGATAAACATTATTCCATTTAAATCTCGGGCAAGTTGATACAAATTCAATAAACTCCATGATTTATGTTTCAGATCGGTAATAGAAGATAACGCGGGTTGGCCCCAAAATTATAATGTGGACCAAATCGCGTCAGTCAGTCGAGGAGGCTCGTTACCTCGACCACCTTCTATAATTCCGTAAGTATCACAAATGAAATTATTTATTTTGTACCAATTTTGCTAAGAGGCGTTAGAAATTTCTCAAGCTGCTCTGTAGGCCTACAAAATTGTTTACTTACTACCAATCACAACACGACCGATCAAGTTTTTTTATTTGAATCAATCTCATGTGCCTAAGTGCCTATAACACACGAGCGACACGCGTCAAAGGAGAGGCAACTGCAGCCATCGACAACATACCGCTCGTGTAATTGAGCACCATATTCAGATTCACGAGCGGCACGATGTCGAACGGCAGCCATAGCCATGCTTTAAATAAAGCCATAGTTTCACAGGCTTTACGGCACTAAGCGCCAACTTGTTAGAACTAAATAACCTGGATATCACGGGCTTCAGTTTCAGGCAGCACAAATTCAGGTATATTTTTTATTTATTTACTATTACCACTTCTTCTTAGCGTGTCGATAGCAATCTAAATGAACTCGGCCCAGAATTCGGCTACTTGTTTGGCGCTATCACCAGCGTCCATCAGTTCCTGTAACGTGCAGCTGACAGGACAGGACACGATACTATGTGTCCCTTCGTTTGTGGAACAGCACCACAAACATTACATTTGTTATTACAGGTGGAAAACAAATACAAAAAATTTAGTCACAATTTCCACACTAGGGGGCATCACCCAAACACCAATTTGATACCACCACCAACAAAAATGAAATGTCTTTAAACTATCCTATTTTGACTGACAGGGTCAGGATCATGGCGCGATATTCGTCAAATACCACTCGAAATGCATGGACGCGTCATAAAAAATTGGAACTTCAGAATGGACTGGAATATATTAACCGCAGTTACGGTCAAAGAATAAATGTAATGAATGGTTCTTTTGTATGACAATATGTACATTTTGCTTTTGAAAAAAGTACCTCTTAATGATTCACGCATTAGGTTCACGGCATTGTCTTATACTCGTTTGTAGAATATTTAGAAAATTCGTCATAGTTCACAGACTGTGATAACTTAGAACTTTTCACAGTGGCTCTTAAAAAAGCAAAAGTTTTAACTAAGGTAACAGTCGTATTCTTATCTTAAACCTTAAGCAAATTTTTCTTGTGATAATAAAATATTATTCCAGTGCCTAAAGAAAATTCAAGTTCTTTTAATTAAAAGGGTGCAAATGAAATCTTGAGACGTACCCTAACAATGTTCGATATTCCTCTAGATAATATTTTCTTAGAAAATGTTTCGCCTTGATATAACAACGCAATGTAATGCTCCTTTGACGACGTTGTTTTTGTTCAATTTTGTTTTTTTTTTTCTTTTTCTCGGTATTTTTCTTTTGTAAAGAACTTTTGACGACCTAGACTGTTGAAGGAATAAAATTGTGATATTTTTATTAAGGAGTGTAAATAAAAAAAAAACTATTTTATTCTGACACGAATATTTTTCTTGTAACTTGCGCAAAGAAATTGCGCGTCTGTACTGTGGCGACCGAGCCAAGGAAGTGGGTTCCGAACTCGGTATTATTCTTTCTAGAGTGTTTCTTGTACTGTGATTTTATAGTATTACTAGCTGACCCGGCCACGCTTTGCTGTGGCTAACGTTTTTGTATTTTTTTTTTTCCTATCCTATCTTTCAAGTTGGATCAAACTGCACACGGTGTACAAATTTGATTAAAATCGGTTAAGTAGTTTAGGAGTCCATCGCGGACAAACATCGTGACACGTAATTTATATATATTAAGATTATGTTAAGCAAGCTTAAAAAGTCTTTGTTTTATGTAAAACTGGACCCAGAAGTCGCGTCAATTTAATTAAGTAGGTATCCTATCCTCCAGAGGACTAGAAATGTTTTATATCCAGTCTACTGGATATATAAAACATTTCTGAATAACATACATTGAGGGGTTCAGAATTGTCGTCGGTTATATAAAAAAAAAATTGCTGTTTCGTACATTTTGACGGCGTAGGTATTGTATGAATGCACTTTTGTATGAAACAAAAGTTTTTTTTTTTTTTTGATAACCGACGAGTCATTTCTATGCTAGGAAGGGACGAGTATCATGTGCCGAATTCATAGTTACAGTTTGCGCATCGATGCCCTTGCACCGTGTTTTGTTCTGACCAAAATTACGATTATTCTTAGATAGGTACTTTTATTTAATTGTGAAGACATTTACAATAGTGTGAAAGTAACAAAAATGAAACAAATCATAACTACCGACAATATAACACGAAACAAACCTCATGATTCATACCTTACTGATAAAACTACCCACATAACCTCAATACTTGACTTGTGGAGCATTTTATTTCTGTTTCATCCCTTTGTGACGTAACATGTCACGTGATGTAAGGTCAGTGAAAAGGTCAAGTGATGCATACCTACTACTCGGAACTCTTGAACCGATGTCATGCGGACTTTTTATGTTATAATGTTTTAGTTTTCTTGTGACATCGCAGAAAAGAGTATTGCTAACGAAATCTATTAGCTAGTGCAAAAAATAATTTATAATATAAAAGCAATTAATTAAACCCCCGTTCGTAAAAATATCGCGGCGGGATTTTATTGCGCAGTGGATTTTTGACTCTCGGTGTTGAGCCGAGCATTGAGCATCCAACAGCCACGGGGAAAAAATCGCCCGTAAAAAACTGAAACTGAGCTAAAACTATTATAATTGCATATTTTTGTAATGAGTTAGATTAGTTTGACTGAACCTTAATTTTTTAGTTCATTCATGCTTACTTTACGGGCACAATCGAACGATGGCTATGCCACAGACCACAAATTGTTTTTTAAACTTTGAAAACGAAAAATGCAATACCCGTTTTGTTAGCTACTACAGCATTGCATTTTGTTTTACGCAGTTTCAATCACCATTCCGAGTTTTGGTCAGACTAAAACTAAACTGAATTAAAACTAAGCAACTCGGGAGCAATAAACAAGCGTTGTTTTTAGCAAATTGTTGTTTGCTGTTCATTGATTATTTTTTGGCGTTAAGGTTTTTGACTTAAACTTCTAGAGAAACAATTACCTATTTTTATAATATCCTTAAAGATAAGGTGGTTTGAACTAAACATTACTAAAACTAAGCAACTCAAAATGGAAACAATAAACTTTGTGATGTTTTTAGCAAAGTATTGTCTGCTGTTTTTTTATTATTTTTTTGCGCTAAGGAGTATTTGACTTGTAGTTCTAGACAAACAATAACATATATTAGAGCCCGGAATTTGAGATCCTTAATTTTCAAATTATAGAACAACAAACTGAATGTCATATATAACAAAGTCCAAATTCCATTGTAACCAAAAACTTATTAGCACATTTTTTGTTATAAATGGTCACTCAATAAAAACTTTTTTACAAAAAAAAAACAACCGACTTCCAAAAAAAACACTACAAAGTGATAAATAACTTTAATTTCGGAAGTCGGTGTCGTTGGTTCTGCATTTTCGTTTATTGACACCGACTTCCGAAATTAAAGTTATTTATCACTTTGAGGTGTGTTTTTTTTTGGAAGTCGGTTGTTTTAATTTTGAAATTATCCGCCTGAATTACCCAACTGTAAGACTAAACTGAATGATTGAAGGCATAACGTAATTAATTTTGCTAGATCTCTATGGGATTAATTATGCAGAATTTGTCGAAATTACATGAAGTTAATCAACCAATATAAAATCCAATTATCTTTGTGTATGATGCATGCGAAATTAATGGCTTTGAATACGAAATTTAAGTAATGAATATATTGAAGGACCAATTTCGATAGAAATAAGTACCTACATAACAGGGTATATTTACGGTGATATTATCATTATTATGTAACACATAACTCGTCTTCATCTTATATAATTATAGCTTATGTTCATATTTTCTAAGCACATTTTGACTACCAAGAGTACTTTTTAGATCCATTCTTTCACATAATAATTATGATTGCTGGAAGCGGTATACAGAAATAAACTAAACACTGCTTTGGAAATCGAGAATTCTTACTAACTTTTCTTTCCTATCTGCATTACGATTTAACAAAAATAATGAAACAGGAAGAGGTGTCGAGACAATCTACATGCGTGCCACAAGGGTTGGATCCAGGTGGCTCTGAAAAAGGATGTCTGGAAGGATTTAGGGAGAAATTTGTTTAGCAATAAGACAGAAGTAGGCTAAATAAAAAATTTAAAAAAACTTAATAACTACAGCAACCATAACACACAACACAAAACTGATGGCAATGTCCACGGATCATCTAATAAAGCCTATATCGCTGAAACAGCACCACACCAGAAGGCAAATTCTCGTAATTTAAAACGTTCAAAATCTAGTCGCAGTCTCATCTCGGCGACAAACAAATGTCAAAAACTTGTCAAAATGTAGGGAAATTCGAGGTTTTTTTGACAGATTGAGACTGAGATCAGACTGTGAACGTTCTTAAAATTACGAGAATTGCCCCTCAGATGTCCACAACAGACTAATCGTGTCATACATCACCGTTGTCACATACAACATAATGCAATTTCTAGAAATGGTCCATTTCCTGTAGGCTTTTAGGCTCTGGGAAACTAATGACACTCGTGTGGGTTAATATGAGGTAATTACCACAGCCGCGGTAAACCGAAACACTGTCATGACTGTAATGGATAAGGATGGGATAAAACCCAGCGGGTTTTATAAATTGAAGGTTATACCCGGGAATGAGGGCTAAATTAGGTACTGTGTTGCTGCTGCGGCAGTTACGTTATTAATGTTAAAATAAGTTAGTTTATTGAAATCTGAAGCAAAACGCGTAAAAATAATGAATGATTGAATCTGGGGCTCATAATAAATAAAACAGATTTGCTTGTTTCTGAAGATATAATTGGCAAGATGTCTTTTCTCAATCTTTTCTTCTTTTGGTCCATCCAAGTAAAAGACGGTCACGTAGACCAAAATAAATCTAAAAGCAATAATATATTTTCAATATCAAACTACGATTCTATCTTAGAAAATTTACTAAAAGAATAACCAACTAATATTATTAACCACGTGCCAGATGGGATTTCCCATAAGCAAAAATGATGAGCTTCCACATAAACTTTCAACCCCTATTTAACTCTTTTTTGGGGATGAATTATCAAAAAATCCTTCGTTAGTGCACATCTTCGCTTTATGGAACTCTTGTACGTAGACCAAGCAGTTTAGCCTGTGCGTTATCTGTCAATGAATGAATTACTTAATTTCCTAAATAAATCTAGAAGATTATTCTCCATCAGTGCTGCAATTCTGATGTTCAAGTATATATTTTATAAGGCAGATGACGAGAGAACGAGATGTTTTTACTATAAGATTAATTAAAACCTTAAATAAAAATGTAAAAATTTTAAAAACGCCATACATCAACCACGCGAACCACGCCAATAAACATAGATTAATATTTGTATTTTAATAAAGACTTTTATTTATTCGATTATATTTATATAGTTACCTATTAATTATATTTTCAGATGCCCTGCCCACACGCCTATACCACCGCCGCCCCCGCCACCCCCTCTCACGATACCACCCCACAGGTAAAAATAGTATTAGACGTACTAATAATATCACTAGATAAAATGTTACCCTTGTCTTTCTATCTGCTTATAATATAAGTAATACACTCTTTTTGCGTAACGGACTTAACAAACCAAAATACAAACCCAGCAGCAAACAACATCGTTTTTTTAGCAGTCTGATGCAGTTTGGTGGCAGTCGTTTAGTGTGTGGATCACTACATAAAATGCTGTCCTTGTTTACTGTCTATTTATAACAATAAGTACTCTTTGCGTAACGGACTTAATAAACCAAAATACAAACAAATGCAATAAAAAGTTGACAAAAACATAACCGGACTGCAAAAAAAAAAAAACTAATTAAATGTTAGAAAAACACCACTTTTCAAGCAGTCTGATGCAGTTGGTGGCGTTTTAGATAGTGGATAGTTAAAATTTTTTCTTTGTGATTGACTATTGTAGATAAGTTAATAAACCTAAAAACGAAGTCATACACATTCAAACTTCAATTATGTAACCGGGAGGTAATTACTGAACCACAGGCAAGTAGATACCTATACCATTTGACACATACCACGGGTGAGTAGACAAAGACATCAACATTACCGAAATACAAAACCTATATTATAACATTAACTAAACATGTAAAACTGGTTCCGCTGGTGTCCGCAGCTATACGTCAATACGCGTATTTTGCGTACGGGGAGCTTACGTATGGTTTACAATCCATATGAATTTTCGTCGTCATAAATAAAAACTGAGTTACGAATAAACGCTCTGTTTAGTTCCAAAAATAACGTATTCCGACTTAAAAACAGGAATAATAGGAAAAAAATTCTCCGTTCTGTATTACTTACCTACTTTTAGAAAATATTACTCTCTGTTATAAATCGAGTACTTAGAAGGTGTCTTGATTGACTCGTATTGTATATCGTGTATCTTCTATTTTTATAGACTCATTTTTACTATTTCTAAACAAACCTACCTAAAAATTAGTAAAATACTGAAATAAACAGAAATGTCTGCGTTTTTATCAAACTATCATCCAGTATTATTGTAGTCCCAATCACACAAGAAATTAATTTTCCTGTGTGTATCTCCTTAATCTGATATACTCCTACATACATCCTTTGAGCGACGTTTCTATTGAAAGCGGACGTTCACTCAGATGCATCCAATGTAATAAAGTGTGGTCTGTTAACAAACCTAGGTGACTATTGTAGACATGTAACGAGATCTTTATTTATCAGCTGAGATTGTACCTATCCAAAGTTCTTGTTGATAAAAAGATTCCGGCGAATTGAGAACCTCCTCCTTTTTTGAAGACGGATAGAAAATAGAAATTCATAACATATCATAATCAGCCTATTATGCTCCCACGGCTGGGATGGGCCCAAGCCTTCTCTCTTCGAGATGGAGTGGGTTATAAACAGACTTCTAATCTACCACACGGGCCCCATGCGGTTTGATAGGTGTCACATCTCTTCTTTGGTTATAGGACATGCCGGTTTTCTCACGATGTTTTCCTTCACCGTTTTGAGAGCAGTGGTGATAAAATTATGTATACAAAGCGCCTGCCTGGGTTCGAACTCACGACCTACAACTTGTAAAACGGGGCTGTTACCTACTACTGGGCCACCACTTTCTCTCCAATATGCGTAAAATACCATGTAAATATTGCGAAAACTTTTAACGCCAACTTTTCTTATCATGTGAAGTTTGATACGGCAATAGGACGATGGTTGTCTGCGTACCTTTAGGTACATATTAAACAAGTTTTCTGTTCCAAGAATACTGTGAACTTTGATAATAATAATACCTTTTTTTTTTTCTAGATGAAGATTTATGTTTTCTGCTGTTTTTTTTTTAAATCTTTATTGATTTTTGTTATCGTCGTGAACATTTATGGAAAGAGCTGTGACAAGATCTTCCGTAGGAATCGTTGATTTAGTTTAGTAGCCATCGTCTTTCATAATTTTTTTCTCAATCATGCCTTTCTGCTTTCTGTCTCAGAACGGCAAAATTGTTACTAAAATCTACATCATCTACAACTCGATATTAAGAACTACCACAAGAGTCGACAGTCATCATCTTTCACCCATTTTCTTCAATGTTGTTACGAAATTGTTACGAAAATCTACATGAATAGAATAATTGGTTTCATTCCTAGATGTTTTCTCTTCCAGAACAAAACACGTATCTTTCGCACGCTCTCACACTCTGACCACGTTTGATGATTCCGTGATGCCGGCTGCGGTCAGTGGCAACCGATTCAGGAGAGACTGCGAACGCCTCATTGATGGACGTGTAGTAAAGGTACGATCAACATGCATGGAATTAGAGTTCAAGCAAATATTTTTGTCTAGGAAAGCCAGGAAACGACAATGCGGTCTAAAAATACAATAGACCGGGAAAAGTGGAAAGAGCTTAAGGAAGGTAGGCATTCGTCCAGCAGAGGGCTCAAAATAAAAAAATATCCAAATTTTTTGTGTTATGACTTAGTAAAGCCAAATTACGAGAGTTTGAATTACGAGAGATTGAATACGAAAAGAAAAAGACCCTACCTAAACTTTTTTTTCAATTCACTATGTATTCCTCATCATCGGAAACATTTTTTTTTAAGAAACTTTATGCGCTAATCGTACACACGACCACATTATCAAGCTATACATTACCAGTCTCACCTCGCATATATTTCATAGCTTTCTGGACAATGAGGTCGGCTTATACTAGAAATTTCTAGCTTGGATATCGACGTGGTTCCCAATAGAACACTAAAAGACGCTGATTAAAACATATTTTTTATTTACAGCCAGAACCAAAGCCCTACTCAACTTTGCCGGTGATGTTTCAACCGTTCCCGCCATACCCACAGTTCATGCCACAGGTTGCGCCAGCGCCTATCCACTATCCCCCGCCGATAACGCCGCACCCCTCTCACCCGCCACCTCCTCTACAAAGGCAAACACAGTCAGAGCAACCAAAAGTAGTAGTACTAGGTAAGTGGCTTTTTACATTTATTTCGACTTCTAGTATGGCCAAATAAATAATTATAAGGGCTTTTTTTTTCAACGCCAGATGTGTTTGTTCGTGGCTTTTTTTTTTGTTTGTCTTTTTTTTTTACTGTTTTTTTTTTGTTTTTGACTGGTTTTTTTTTGTTTTTGACTGATTTTTACAAAAATAATAAAAATGCATAGCCGGTGAAGGTATAGCAAGACTCCGCTGGATGTGAGAAGCGCAGCACCAGTAGAAAATAATATGGCAACGCTTGGTGAAGATCCAAGTCCAGCAGTGGACGTCTTTCGGCTGAAATGATGATGATGATGATAAATGCATAATAAACCATCAATAATAAAAATAGTCTCATTAATATCACCTCTGTTTTCAGATTCTATAAAGAAAGGAGTAATGAGAACTCAAGCAACACAGACAGAAGTTTGTTTAGGTAGAAAACCGTTGCCACCCAATTACTTATCTTTGAGCCCACGGACTATCAAAAGGGTAAGCTCATAATTTTATTATTCCATCAACCATTTGAAATATGAAAAATGTATTAATTTCTACATTTAATAGATGTGATCTGCAGATTATGGTTATGAAGAGGATGGATACATACGAACCAATATGATTGTAATAATATTTTAAATAATAATATTGTTTTGAATTTCAGGTTAAAATGGTAGCAGCTGGTGTACAAACAAATGGATATACTGTTGGAGTTAGAAGACTTACAAAGTCTTTCTCTGAAGTAGGAGGGGAAAGATTAGCTGGCCGTGAATCACCAAGCGATATTGCCACTACAGTGGAAAGGTAAAAAAAAAATAATGATCCTGTAACATACAAAAACAAAATATTTGCCTTCTTTTTTACTAAAAATAACTTACTTACATCATGTTTGCATATCATAAAAACTTTTTTACAAAGAAAACAACCGACTTCCAAAAAAAAACACTACAAAGTGCTAAATAACTTTAATTTCGGAAGTAGGTGTCGTTGGTTCTGCATTTTCATTTATTGACACCGACTTCCGAATTTTTTTTTTTTGTAAAAAAGTCTTTATTTTTTACTTTTTAGAGGGAGAGTTTGTAATTTATCTAAGTTACAATAGCCTAATGTCAACTGCTCATCACCTTTTACAAAATATTGCTTTAGAATTTTTTGATTTTTGTTGATTTTTCAAAAACCGTTTGTCAGATTTCGAAAAAAATTCGTGAGACCATTTGGGAAGTATTCCCTTTCCAACAAAAAAAGAATTTTTCAAATCGGTTGGCAAGCGATGGAGTTATGAGCGAACAAACATAAAAAAAAAAATACAAACATCCGAATTGAGAACTTCCTCCTTTTTTAGAAGTCGGTTAAAAATAGTTCATTTTAAACATGGCCACAGACCAGAGTAAATTAAAGAACTTTTTGTTTTGACATTCGCAGTTTCATCAATAGCGACCATGAAAAATTACATAGAACCCAGTCAGAGGAACCACCTCGATCCCCTCGATCTCCAACAGCTATGATGATGCCCTCATCTCCACTCCAACGAGGAGACTCCGATGATGTCACGTCTTCATCAGTCAAATCAGTAGCTTCTTCATCGCAAATTGATAAATCATCAGAACTAAGCACTCTGCAGAGACAAGCTCAAGAATACTTCCAACAAAACTTTCAATTTATTCATGAGAGTGACAGAGATGATACTATAGACGATGATATAGAAAATATTGAAAAAAGTATGGCGCTAAACCGCAGGAATTTGGAATATCTTCAAAAAGAGATTGCTAAACAAACTAAAGGCGACAAATCACTAAGGTCTATTCTCTCTAAGAGTACTAGCGATGCTTCCCAAAAGACAATTAACTCTTCGCATCCATTTTCAAAAACCTCAACATTCCAATCTGAACCTTCTACCGAAACTTCGGCCACTACAACTGATGACAGTGAAAAGAATGAAAAGGAAATTATCATAGATTTTGAGCCGAGACCTGATGATGAAGCTATACCATTTACAACGCTTCGAAGGAAAAACAGAAGAATGCTGCAGAAAACTTTGTCTGAGGGTGAAATTCTTCTAGATGTGTATGTATACATTTATAATGACATTACCACATAATATTCTCGAATTTTTCATTTGAAATTAATTGTCTTGTTCACATACGGCATTACTAATTTACACGTCACTTCCTTTCACTATTTACAATATTTCTACATTTTGACGCTGACACACCAAAACAACCTTACATCTGAAAGCAATAAAGCTTTTAGCTAAATTTGGTATATGACTTTCTTTAAAAGTACAAATTATTTATCAGAGTGATTGTAAAAATATACTACAATAAATTCTATCACATTATAATCAGAATGTATTTTTTCAGAAGAAAAACTGAACTACAGAGTAGTGGTGACGGTATAAAAGATGCTCCCATAGTTATGTCAACAAGTCAAGAAAATATGACCAGGGAAGACCGTGAGAGGGAAGCAATTTACACGCAGTATATTGGGCAAAACTACAGCCAAACGCCCATAAAAGACGAAGGTATCTTTGGATTTGAACCAGATGGATCTTTCAGGTAAAGAAAATGTAGTGATACTATTTACTATTTTGTACATAGATTAAACACATAGGAATTAGGCCCATTGCACAAAACATCCACCGACTGGCATTTTTTTCTGAGCATAGGTCTTTTAACAGCATATTCTTCTGTTTCCAACATTCAAAAGCCGTTAGTTTTTGGGCTTCCGATTTGAACGCTATGCTTCTATCAGCGCTCATTCATATTTCTTTCCATAGTTCTTCAGATGGGAATGCACCATATGAAGACTTTCATGAAAAATACATTAGTTACAAGCATGAACCATTTAGAAATCGAAGCGTAAGTTTTGAAGAAAAGACAGAAATAATAGTTGACAAGGACGATATTCCTGAGAGCAGGTATGCACGCATCACAATTAGCGTAAACCGTTTGGTTAGCAAATATTAGCAAAGCATCTTGAAATGTAGCTATAGTAAAGCATCTTTCCTTTTGCCAGTTTTTTCACAAAACACCCAATTGTCATTGCTCAATTCATCCCGTCAATGATTCCTTAAAGCACATATAGTAAGAATAAATAATTAAAAATAGCCTGCCCACACGACGTGCAATTATGAAGTTACATGCCTTGTAATTACAGTAATTTATTATTTCTTTCAGTACTGCTAGATCGAGCCCAGGATCACCAGAGCCAGTTACTATTGAAGTAGATGTGGAGCCAAAAGTAAAACGAGCTGTTATTTCTAACACTGTTACTACAATTCTATCACCTGTGGATAAAATATCACCATGCGCTTCGAATGAATCTCTAACAGTTGATCAAAGCAGGTATTTATTATAACTAGTGATTTTCTGCAGTGCGACTCAATGACCTACTATATATTTTAAAGCCTTCATATCTCTAGGGACCATTCGGATGGCATGTGGAATGAATCACAAACAACTGTATTGCAAGTCGATTCGGGTACAGAAAATGGGACTGTGATAAGGTAAATATAGTGATCTGATGGACAATTCTCGTCATTTTAAGAACGTTCACAGTCTTGATCTGTCTCAATCTGTCAAAAATTTCCCTACATTTTAGACAAGTTTTTGACATTGATTGTCGCTGAGATGAGATAGCGACTAGATTTTGCACGTTTCTAATTACGGGAATTTGCCTTCGGATATCCTCAGTATTGAGTGTTGCTAATTTGTTTTACCAACATTTCTGAATAACTAAAACACATATATTTTTTTACAGTTCATCAGATCTTAGTTCTTTGGCTGCTTCACCGGGAGCATTAGCACTGCTGACCCCGACATCAAGAAGAAAACAACTTCTACTTTTGCAACATCAGCAGCGATCGTCTTTGGATACAGATGCTTTGGATGAAGAATTTGATGCGTCACAGGTACGAGTTAAATAAAAAAAAAACATTGCTTACATTACTTTTCAAACCGATTTAGATGATTATTTTTTTAACAGAGTCAGTCACCGACATCACCAAGAAATAAACTAGATACATCAAGTTCTAGCTCACAGCCACGAGCGTCGTTATCTCCACCTGCAGTTGTCCCAAACATTTCACTGCCCATCACGAAACAGCCAACTATCTCAAAATCAATTTCCCCAACAGCACCTCCAAAAGTAAACCATAAAGTAAACCAACCTGCCATTGCTATTACCCACCCAAGCCTGGACTTGGCTGATGTTCCATTCAAAAGAACTCCAAGTTTCATAAATAAAAAACGAGAAAGAGCATTGAGTCCATCTAGAAGAAGAGATTTGCAGAAAAAAGCACAGCAAAAAGAACCAAATGGAACAATTCCTAATCAGATAGTGGAATCTCCAACTGAGCCACCACTAGCCAAAGCTGCAAGCAGTGAAACCAGTTTGGCAAGAACTGATTCAGGAAAAATTAACACCACTGACGTATCAGAAAGCACGACAACGACTGAAGATTATGTAACAGCAAATTCTGATAGCTCTAAAAAAAGTAATAGTAAGATTCAAAATCAAAGTAAGTATTACAAACATGGAATTAGAAGTTATTCGCTAGTTT
The DNA here is from genome assembly GCA_963669345.1 of Gortyna flavago. Taxonomy (NCBI): domain Eukaryota; kingdom Metazoa; phylum Arthropoda; class Insecta; order Lepidoptera; family Noctuidae; genus Gortyna; species Gortyna flavago. The sequence goes on from OY770144.1 coordinate 6,641,514, forward strand.
CTTATAAATCCATTTTGCTTATAGATCCAGAAAATAACAAAACACAAGACGGGTCATCTTTTGAAAGTGCTTCAAGTCTCTATTCTTCAACTCGTACAGAAAATATTGCTGAAGATTTGATCGTACCGAGTTTTTCCCCGCCATTAGAAATCAATGACGACTTTATTGTCCCAGACCTTGCATCGCCTCCATTGCCCTTGCCTGATAGGTTACCTAGAGTTTCTATGGAAAAAATTGAAGTCAAAGCCGATATCACTCCGACCATTGAACACATCAAGAGAGAAAAGACTGATATTAAATTTAAAGACGATTTACCAAAAGTTTCCAAGGTATGTTCCGCTGCTGTAAAATTAACTGAAGGTCAAAATGAAAAGTGGTTTTTTATGTGTAAATTTTCTTTTAGACTATCCGTGGCACAATTAGTGGAAAGAGTAGTTCAAGTGGAAGTTATAGTATAGGTGGATCAAATCCTAATGTTACTGAAGCTAATGACGATAAAACACCCACTGAAAAGATAGTAGAACTGCCGGAACGTAGCGAAAGTAAAGGAAAAGTAGACAAAACAACCGCAACTGTTCATGAAAAGGAACAACAAGTACCGAAAATGATGGTAATATGAACGAATTAAACACAATTTTAATTATTTTAAGACTCATTAGTTACTATTTTTTTTTTCTTTTATAACAGGGTTCTTTATCAGATGATGAACGAAGTGTCCACTATTCATCTTCCGGTTATTATGAAAGCCCCGTTGAAGATGATGATGATGGTGGTTTGACTTATAAGCATTCACAAAGATATAAATCAACAACCAGACCTAAATCTTGGTTAGCAGATGAGAAACGGAGGAAAAAGAAAGCTTTTACTTTAGAATTTTCCAAGTCTTACGATGATTCTGTTTCTACTTCACAAGATGATTGGGGTAAAAAGACTGGCCTGGCTGGATCTTTTGGCCCAGACAGTATTAGTCAAAAGTCTGAACGCGGTATCTTTAAGCCATCTAATGTTAAATCCCCCCAGGAAGAGAATGCACCTGAAACTAGGAAGAAGAAAACTCATTTTGCAGATAAGACCAAAAGCGTTCAGTCTTCGCCAAGAGAAGCAGTAGATATAGAAAAAATGATCAAAGAAAAAATATCAAAAGACAAAGATTCGGAACCGAAACGTCCAGCTGAAAGAGAAAGATACGTTAAAAGAACAAAATTAAAACTAAAAAGCCCAACGCAGAGTAAAACTGGTGATGGTAATAATCATAGCTACAGACCAGCTCATTATGATAGACGGGAAGCTATGGGGTCTAACATGAAATTACACCTGAATATTCCGACATCAGATGATTCTAGTGAACAATATAGGAAAGAAGGTACCAATCAATTTTACTGTAAGATTTTTTTTTTAAGGACAACAGTTTTCAACCCTTCTCTGTATTCGGTTTTTAAGGTACCTACCGACCTTTAAGAAAAGCGGATCCTTTATAACATCCCTTTTTTGTTCGTCTGTCACAGATTTTTTTCTCGAGATTTATGCTAAGTAGGACTATGAATTTTGACCAACGACCATTCCACAGACTGCTGAGTGTAATTTGGTTCGAAACCTTTTGTCTGAGCCCGACTCGCTCTTAACTATTTTTTTTACAGTTAATTTCTAATTTACAGGTACAAGTAACGGCAATATTTCGCCAAGAAAACATCGGCGTTTGCGCGACAGTCCACGAAGAAAAACTGCAAATAATTCAAATAATGCTAAATCTCCTACTACAGCTAATAACCACACCGTGTACAGGTAAAATGTTTTTTTTTTCTTTTTTTTAATGAAAATAAGAATACAAAATAACTAAAACGCTTTATTTTCAGGCCAAGAAGAAAAAGTGGCTCAAACGAAAGCATTTCACTTCCCGGTAGTTTACCAAGAAGAAAACAATCGATTCCTACGGTCCCCCACCTAAGTTCTTTGGAAGCAGAAGATATAGAAACGACAAGAACTCTTACCAGTGCTGGGTCTAGATTGACTCCCCTTCGATACGTTAAAAGTCCCACGACGTCACCTAGGCATAATCGGAAACCAGATAAAGGTAAATATTGCAATTAATCTCTTCAAAAATAAACTATACCTAAATCCCTTGCGAGTCTTACATACTTTATACAAATAAACACCTTATTATTTAAGACGGAAAGTTCGCAAAAGCAGCGTCAGCCGAATCTTTGCGCTCTGTATCACCAGGATCAGATTCAGTATTTTATTCAGAGCAAACGGAGCACAGCTTGGTTGGAGCTGATGGCGAATCTAAAGCACATTGCTTGCACTGTGGCAAAGAAGTCCATATCGTAACTGCGACCCATGAACATGACAGTGTAGCTTCAAGGACGTCTCATACAGATGTAAGTGAAACAACACTACATTTATGGAAAACAAACATTTGTTGCTTCGTCCATTAAAAAGAATATTCAGTTCCTATCCTAAAGGCTTTTCTTAACTATAGTTATCAACTGAATTATTAAATCATTTTTTTTAACAGACTGTTTTTTATTACTAAGTTCAATCCTACCACCCAAACAAGTAAAAAAACAATCTAAGTTTAATCTATGTTTTACTTCAAAAAACTCACATTTTATCTTATTTTAAGGAATCTTATGCAGATGCCACACCAGACATAGTACCAGCACCTGCTGGCTTTGCTGATTCTCCATCTTGCGCAACAAACAAGAAACACGCAAGTGGAGCACGATTATACAAGAAATTAGACAAACGATATCGATCTGAGGATAAATCAAGACACTACTATAGAAACAGGCAGGACGTTCGAGCAAAGGTACAATCAACTATTCAAAATCCAAAATAAGCTAATATACATTTTAAATTATCTAGAAAACCAACGTCGCTATCTGTACTTTTTGAATTAGAAAAAGAAAGGATATCGCTTCTAGTGCATTTTTTCTTGACAGTATCGAATGCATATCCCCATCTACAAATACACTGGAATGTTCCAGGTAGGTTTATGCAATTCTCAGTTAAACTATGACAATTGTGTTTGTCAGTTGTACATTCGTTAACATCTACGCACATTCCAAACTCAGATTTCCATTCAAAGCCCTTTTCTCTGCAATGGCAAGAAACGTTCCATTTATTTGCAATAATGCCTGCCAAATTCTGATTATCTTTCCGATCCAATCGACAGTGCCGGTTCGTTACATCTGTACTTTTAGCGTTTTCAGTAAAACAAGGATTGTGTTTACTATCACGACACTGTGAAACTGTTTTCACATGTTTCAATGGACAACACAGGTCCGGACAAAAGCTGTACATAGCACAAGCAAAAGAAAGTTTATCATCGGAGCGAGGGTCGTGGTTTCGGTTCCCAAATGCTGGGTCCAAGCAACTGGCGAAGTTATCACAGAATTCCCCGAGCATTGATAGTACAGGAATTTCTAACATTGTGTACCAACACATATAATAAGATGCAGATGTTCGCCATAGAAACTTTTCTTTCGGTTCATCAAAAGGAAGGCCCGTTTTAACTGCATACAACAGAGCTTTCTTACAGTCAATGTCCAACGTAGCAATTGATTTCTTATCAATATTTTTATTTTTATTTAGCGTTGTAGTAATATCATCACTTCTCGTAAAAGGCGCTGTATTAGTCACACTGTATAAGTACTTAATGCATTCGTAAAAGTCTTTGTAACAATTCTTATAAACTTTCCAATGAAGAGCTTTGAGACTTGGATCAGGAAAAGCTTTATAAAACCCAATGGAGATATCTTTAGGTTTTTTTACATATTTTCTACGGTCCCATTCATTGAATTTGTGGTTTCGCAAAAAATATGCAATATCTTGTAAGGCATCTACTAACCATTTATCATCAGGCACCAGAAATGTTGAATGTTGAGTTGGTTCCAATGGCTTAGTAGAATATGTCGACGACGTTGGATTAAAAATATCATCTAATCCTAATTGCTCTTCATTTTCACAAGCACATGAATACAATTTCACGTTTGTACACAACACAAAAACTATGGTATTATATTTAAAGATGAACATTTTCATTTATCAAACACATGCAATATTTTTGCATGAAAATCAATATTCATTTGTCAAAACCAAAAACAGATGCCATTTAGAAAAAGAAAAGATTTATGGCCAGTAAAAATAATCAATTAAAAAGGTTAATTTTGTAGGTTTTGTTTGATTTTAGAATATTCTTCTTTTGCAACTTTTTAAGGTTCGGTTCGGCAGGTCCCTTACAATGTCGTCATGGCCGTCTGTCCGTATGCTTATCTGACCGTCTGTCTGTCCGTCCGGATGTCACACATCAATTTTACTCGGAAACTATTTGCTCTATATCGATGAAAGTTGGAAAGTACTGTATTCAGTGCACGGCTACAGAATGGTCTAGTGGAATTCCGAAAAAAAAAAACACTCGGGGTGGCCATTCCCCATACATGCAGCTGAGGGAAAAAAAAACAATACACATTTAAGCTTGGTGGGATAATATGTTGGATGTCATAATTAAAAAGATTATGATGTTTCTTTTGTGACTTTTCTATTTGAGTCAACAGTTTTTTGAGATATGGGATATTTCAGTTACAACCACACAAATAACTTTCTTTTATCTTTTTTTTCGAGAAATACTATGAACTTGATTTTGCGAGCGATGAAATTAATACTGCATACGTAAATATTTACTCCACGCTTCACTGTGTGGTCACGGTCGCACGCACTTGGCCGAATTGACTTTTTTGTAATTTTTTTTTTTTTTTATTCCACCAGTCTGAAGAAAGAGGTAAGGAAGAATATGCGACTAGTGAAAAACCTCAAGATAGTCGCATAGCAAGATCTGCTGGCAACAGTCTGGATAAACTTGGCGGGTCCAGTGCAAGCGTAGACCCGGATGGTAAGGTCAAAGTTTTTTTTAACCCTGAAGCATTGACATATATATTACTCTTTTGAAATCATTGCCTTGAAGTTTAGTTCTTATGAACAATGTTTTTTTTTTGCGTCTAAACATAATACATAATTTTATGAGTTACTTACTTATAATATAGATCCAAATATATTTTGATCTTAATTATGATAGGCATTCAATAATATTTACAAAGATAAAGCTTCATAGTTTTTTTTGTTTTTCTATAAAGGTCCTAACGATGTGCAGATAAATACTAACGATGTGCCTCCACAATTTGCTGATTGTACCCAAAAATTATAGGTCGCGAATCATTGTTTTTCTCCGAATAAATCCCAACTTCAAAACAGAATTAACAATTTTAACTCAAACCGATACCGAATCAAAAGCTCTCGAAAACCGCCCATTAGGCCAAAGAGTCTATAATGCCATTAAAACTTTTTATTTTTTATTTTGACAGAACACGAAGAATGCTCTGGAAGTTCCGAGGGTGCTGAAGGAGCTCGTGATGAAAAAGGAATCTATGCTGCGCCCTGGTGGTGCGGGAACTGGATCATGCTGTCCGAAAATAATAACCACTGGACTAGGATCCCTCCAGGTACTGGCCAGATATTGACAAAACTTAAAACTGGAAGAAATAATCACGCAATAAATAACAAAAAAAAAACTCTGAAATCAATTTAACCATTTACAGGAATGTTTACAGACTTTTGAATTGTCAAGGAGTTGGTCAGTCAAAAATATGAAGCCCATTCCAAAATGTAATAGGCACCTATGACCAAGAAACTCTATGAACACTATTTTAAATTATATTGTTACAAAAATATAATGTTCCATCATTAATGTTGAATCCTAATCCTAACTAATATTATAAATTCGAAAGTAAATTTGTTTGTTTGTAACCTTTCACGGCTAAACCACTGAACCGATCATCCTGAAATTTTGCATATACGTTGTCAAGTGTACAGAGGGTACCCTTCATCCCGAAAAAAAGTGCTGTTTCCGACGAAAACAACAATAACGTTATTATGATAATAGATGGCGCCACGTGTCTTTTGTCTAGATCGCAGACGAAGTCGCGGGCAACAGCTGGTTACATAATAAGTTTTAAAAACAGTTGTCGTCAACGATGATTATTGAGAGCAATCCAAATCACCTAATCATATGATAAAAACAAAAATTTAGCTCGGTGACTTCATTAGAAAAAAGTAGGAGACTTGAAATACCGATTACATCAACCTGTGATCAAGATGATACTGCAAAGGAATTTGTGCTGTATTGTAACAAAGTCATGAGTCATATTCTTTCCAAACTAAAACACATTTTTAACAAGCTACTTAGATGAACAATATGAACATGTCCTAAACATTATTTGAGAAATCGGCTGGTGTTGAACGTAAACAGTCAACATACATTATGTTATACATACTAATTTATCATAAACAGTAGCTGCTCTGCTACTGGTTTCTATAGTTTATATTAGAATTCTATGGTCTCAAGAATGAAAAAAAAAAAACATTCAAAAAGAAAATTAATAATCGTCTCATCGTCTGTCTTTAAATTATCAAATAAACTTTACGTAATTCAATTAAAGAAACGAAAAGAAAGAAAATCAGTTTATTTGACCCAGGATAAGGCATACACAATATTCACCCAAAAACAAAAAATTAAACAGAAAAAAAAACTTTCAATAGTATTGTGCGCCTCAGGGCTGCGCCAAATACTTAACTTAAACTCAAATCATTTATTTCAATTAAACCAATTACAGGTATTTTTAAATTGTCAAGGAGTCGACCAGTCAGAAAGATGAAGCTAGTTGCCCATTCCAAAGCGTAGTTAGATACCAAAATATTTAAATATTCCTTTTGCAACAGATGTGCTAGACTCTGGATCTGATGATGGACAGGAAGACCCAACGGAATCAGAATCAGAATTCAACAAGAGATACGTGGCGCTAACACATAGGCTGGTTCACCGAAGAGCTTGCATAGAATTGAACAGGCGGCAAGCTGACAACAGTTTTGGTAAGATATTTGGCAATAAAAGGATTTTTTTTACAGAATACGGTTTCCGTTTAATACAAAGAATTATGTGTCAGATGCTCCGTTTCGTTATTATACAAATCCACATACAGCAATTATGATGTAAAAAACCATTGTAATTCAGGCAAGGGTTCAAAACTGTTAATTGCGTCTCTGTGCTTTTCACCAAAATAAAAGAAAAACATCGTTAGGTGTTCCTGGTCTCTTTTTGCTTTATATTTTGCACCACAGCTACATGGAAACCACTCCTTAATTTTATAATAGCTAATAAGCAAAGTATCTCGTAATTTATAGGCGCTGTTCGGCGACACACAAATGATGATGGTGTACATCATGAAACTAGGTTTCATGATCGCGTTTACCGTCTATATAATAATATAAAGCCAAGATGGCTATTATAAAACTGGTAGGTACCGTATTGCGTCACTACTATTAACGAATAGTTAACCAGTCTACTTCGGAAGCGTGACGTGTTAAACTATTCCTAGTAGGTACTCTCTCAATTTTTAAATAGCATCACCTATTATTTTAAGAATGTCCCCTGAATTCTTCAGTTCATCTTTGCCATTGGCACAAAAAAAAATTGGCTGATGTCGTCATAATGCGTGTAATTTTTGAAAATTTTGGAGACCTTGACATGAAAGTAATGAATTTTTATGAACCGTTTGGATGAGTCACGCGCTGAATTTTAGTTTCAATCAGTGAAAGGTACAGAATCGCTTCAGAATCAAAAGTGACCGAACTGTTGCGAACTAAAATTAATTCTCGTAGCGTATTTGAACGTCAGTATTCAGTTGTTGACGACACGCTACTGCGGCCAGATGATATTTATACGTCTGACGTTCAGCAAATGTTTAGTTCGTATTGATTTTACATAGCAAAACTTGTCTAGACGACGGTTAATGACGTAATTTTCATGCAGTCCATGCGGACAGTTAAAAGTGAGAAACGCCGGTTCAAAAGTTCAAGAGTGTAGTTCAGAGTTTCGGTTCGGACAATCTGAGTTTTCTTGAAGAATGGGGCATTCATGTGAGTAAAGTGTTTAGTGGACCATTTAATACGTTGGTGGAAGAAGTTAAAGCAATACTTTTATTTTCCGTTTCTATTATTTTATGTTATAGTCAGAGACATGTTGAATTCCAAGGGGAGTATAAGACAGAAACTGGAGGAAATCCTTAAATTGATGCTGATGTTATGGTGTCGACAAAGTCAAATTAGTAGACTTGTGGCTCCAGAACCATGCGGTAAAAAATATGTTGTTTTTTTGACACTAATAATATGATTGTGTGTTGTTTTCTACAGAAAAGGGGTTTTCTAATGCTTTTAGTGCTTCCATAATAAAAAAAATATAACAGTACCCACATCTATTAACTAAATTAGCCGTATTACTCACAAGGTCCTAGCAACGGATCCACTTAAGATACCATGCTTTTTAATCACCATACGCGGTTCTATAAAACTTATGGTGCACCATGTGTCAACAACATCATATCACGGCATGTTAATTGCATTCTCTAATGCATTGTATGAATGAAACTTCGTGTGATTTTTCTGGGCATTAGCCAAAAACGAAAGTTTTTCTGCAAATATTTGGACGGATACGCACTTGCCATGTAGAGTACGTATGTGTGTCATGGCCAGATCTCCTCGGGCGAGTTTATTGCCGTTTCTAGGCCGACATCATTGTACTATTTAGATAAGAAAATAAATATTAGGCCAGGAATGACGCAAAGAAAATACACGGTATCGCAAACCTACGAGTCTATTGTTAAGTGATTATTGGTTTATTATTTCGTCTTACTATTGAATATATCTAATATTTGTAAACCAATTTAATGGTAAAACGTTTTTGCTGTATGTGGCTTCGAAGTGTTTTTAATAAACCTTTAGATTTTTCCGCAATCCATGAATGTTAATGCCGGGAACTAATCCGACAGTGTGACTTATGGGCAAAAATTGCGAAACAGAAAACACAAAATAATAATTGAAATTTTTAACGAATGATGTCAACGTAAATTAAACAATTAATTTTAAATTTGCAGAGAGCGACAAAACAGTGGTAGTGAGGCGTGGAAATGAAGAGTTTGGATTCCGAATCCACGGAAGCAAGCCAGTAGTGGTGTCAGCGATCGAGCCCGATACGCCTGCCGAAACCTCTGGTTTAGAAGTCGGAGACATTGTCATAGCTGTTAATGGTAATATACTTGAAGAAAATCATTATTTTGAATTGAATTTTGGACCATCTTCCATAGAACTGGATTGAAACAATGTTATAGTTTTTTCTGATGAAGTAGCTAGTTCAACATTTGAAGTTATCATAAACGCACAAGGAAATATGAGTGAAGACAGTGCAAGTTACAATTTTTGCTAAAAATATGTTCGATTTTAGACAGATTTTAATTCAGTTTTGTTTCTGGTTCTATACGAAACCGATTATTACATTTAAACAGTTTGATTGAAGACTATTATTCAGGATCGGAATTATGCTTGCATTTTAGTTTCAATTGGAAAATTTATTGCCCACTAAATCCACTTGATTGATTTATTGCGATGCATAATGTTCATCAATTTATTTACAGGAATCAATGTCTTAGATAAGACACACTCAGAAGTGGTGAAGATTGCGCATTCTGGATCAGAAATACTTGAATTAGAGGTAAGTTTCTCCAAAAGTGTTTGTTCCAATTCAAAAGTTTCGTTTATGTACCTACTGAAAATTATTGGTAAAAAACTAGGTACTTATGTTTTCGTAATGAAAGAAGATCTCAAGAGTTGGAGTATTTAATCAGTCTATGTAGTAGTACTTTTAACCTTCATGGATTGATTATTACCTGAATTTAATATCCTTCATTACATAATGGATTAGTGACTTAAAAAGACGTTTAAACAGTTTGCAGTTTCGCATTCGTAACATCAATCAAATCAACCAAACCATACCACATCGTAACCCATTTTTGTGTTCTCCTTTAGTTTTAAATGTTACCATTCAGATCTCACGATCCTAAATATTTCATCTTTATTGCCCACTCTAAAGATTTTAGGTTTATGTATGTTTGGGACTACTAAATTCATTTAACCTAATATATTAGATTTTTATTTTACATATTTTACCTTCTAATTCGGTTATTGGAATTTAGACAATTTAAAATTAGATTTGATTTCGGATCGAATGATCGAACGATGCAATTTGACATTCACACCCTTAACAAACCTCAATTTTATAACTTTGTTTTCAGGTGGCCCGAACCTGCGAGGTTGTAGCATCATTAGCTCACGAAGGAGGACCAGCTGCGTTATACTCAGGGTACCTCTGGCGAGCAGCTCCCGTCAAACCTCACCACCCTCCACGCTGGACCCGACGGTGGTTCGTCCTCAAGAGAGACAACTGCCTGTACTATTATAAGACAGATTCTGTAAGTAGCAGCTTTTTAGTTATTACAATCTTTTGTTGTAAATTTTAAATTATTCTTAAAGTTATTGTTACTTTCTTTTGTTTTACATAGTAAATTATGGATTATTATTACAAAGGATATGGGATTGAATAACCGCTATGATTTAGTCTTTGTAGTTCAAGTACTTTCTGCTATTGAATCTTATTCTAAAGCGACCCTCCATTAAATAAGTTTTACTCAATCTAATAAAACTGATAACACCGCCATCTATTGACTCAATCCCGTACTACTTTCCAGAGCATTCATCCTGTGGGTGCCCTTATGCTTGTAAACTATCAGCTAACCGAAGAGGACTCGGGCAGGCCCTATGGGTTCCGATTACATCGCGGCGGAGGCGTGCGGTTACAACTGGCAGCAGACACTTCTGAGGCGGCTGCTAGATGGCGTGCAGTGCTTGCACATGCCATTGATGCTAGCAACCAGGTATGTGACAGTATCTTTTAGTTTTATTTAATTTAGTTTTATGAAATGTGGATTTTATGAAAAAAAGTATCATATTATTTCGTGACATTTTAGATATAATAGGTATGATTTTGCGTGATGGCAGTACTTTGTAGTTCATCATTGATATAATAGGTGGCGCTCAACTCAATTTTACTTTTTTTACCACACGCGTTAATCTTCTGTAAACGAACTTTTGTAACTAGAAGTTGGCAATCATACTTTAACTACATAAGCCCTTTCTTGATAAAGTGCGATAAAAGTACCGTGTTGATTTCTTAACATCCGGAGATACAGAAAAGGAAGTTATAATTTAGAACCCCACCATGATTTCCTATACCTACCTACATGAGTGTAGGTAATTGAGTTTGTTCTGTAGGTTCATATCTTTGCCATTCTTCATTCCATTTCCATGTATGTTCACAATTATTGACTGTTAAGAAAAGTATTTTGAAATCATAAAAAGGCCATTGGCATAAAAATTTATATAATTGACAAAGCTCAATTGGGATCTTTTATTTAATTTAATTTCCAGCGCGATGGCTGGTTAGAGGTAACGATGAGGAACATGAAGCTTCCACCATCATCGATCCCTAGGCCGGATTGCTTCGGCTACCTTATGAAGCTGGGCTCCAAATGGAAGTCCTGGGCTAAGCGGTACTGCGTCCTCAAAGACGCTTGTCTCTACTTCTACAATGATGGCAACAGCAAAAATGCTTTTGGTAAGTTCAGTGTTTTGTTCTCTGTATAAATCATAACTATTAACAATTATTGGTTTTGTTCAAGTTTTCTACCACGCTGCATTATCAGCTATGGCTTAGAGCTTCAGAGGAGTGCAAATTACCAGAGGGGCAATTCTCGTCGTTTTAAGAACGTTCACTCGTCTCAATCTGTCAAAAATACCTCTAATTTCCTTAAATTTTTGTCATTGATTGTCGCTTAGATGAGATTGCGACTAGATTTTGAAAGCTTTTAATTACGAGAATTGACCTTCAGAGCAATTGCGATAGAGTGATAAATTCTTCTAAATATAATGTTATAATTATGCTAGTTATTTCAAATATGCAATGTATGTGGCTGAGTTCTGATCAACACTCATATTATTTGGAATCATCGATGCTACAAAGAAGAAGATCGAGAGAGTTTCAGGGTTTTGAATCTCTCACTCATATTAATTTTGACCTTTCTTTTCTTCTTTCGAAGGTATGGCCTGCCTGCACGGCTACAGAATACAGACATGCGCACCTGGCGGTAAGAAATACGCCTTTGAGGTGATGCCCACAGAACCGAAGCAAAGGCACTTCTACTTCCACACTGAATCTGAAATGGATAGGAAGCGGTGAGTATCAGATATAGTAATTACGGCTGATTTTACCAACATCAGATAACTTTTAATGCGTGGTATATACCTGATGTCTGGCAGTTATTGTATGGGGAAACTATCAAAAATTTCAAATGATTCCTCGGCTAACGATATCTTGCTTGCGTTGAAAAAAACAATTCTTAGTGCTAAAACCACATTGAATCACATACTTTAAAATTCTGGATGTTTTTTTTTGCATTATGAAAAAAAAAGAATTTTAGCAACAATGAATCCTAGTCATCATCGGCATTTTTAATAGACTAAATTAACAATGTCTGTCATATTTTGTATTTGTACTAGTTGCTTTCTGTCTATAATATACGGTGCGGTATATCAACACCAACCTATTCCTCCATTCCTTTTGGTGTAATATTAAGATTATAGGCATTCTAAATGTAGACCAAAATAATAACGAAGTTCAATTAGCAACAATCGCATCGTTTTTTAAATCGATAAAAACAAAGGTTTCATTAAGCTTCGTTAGGACTGGCCTTAAGCATTACATTCATCGTTAACTCGTTCTTGTTAACTAAAAAAGGCCTCAATTATTTATTTATCTTTTTGTATTTTGACTTACCTATTTAAATATTATCTCGTTTGTTCTTGTCCTAATACTTAGATGCCTTATATGCCTGCCTAATGCGACATTAAGGGAATCTTATCAAAAATAGCGACTATCAGAATCTATAGTTGCCTGCAGCAGACTGGGTATAAAGGCTGGGCTTTGGTATCGGTTGTTGCTAAATTTTATATGTAGATAGGTTGTATGTTAATTCTATTACATAGGTAATATGATATACCAAGAAAATGGTAATTGGTTTAATTTAATAAATATTGTCTTGAGTGAGTAGGTTACTATCCCTTACCCTCAGTGCTTCTTGGACAAAAGCATGTTAAAAATAAGCAAAAAAAATCCGTATAATTTGTAATATTACTAACTTTTGAACGCGGCTTTGCCCACGTCGGAATATATACCACGGAAACGTACTACCGGTATTTAAAGGACCCTATGTGTTAATCCACGTTATAAACTATCTGTGTGCCAAATTTCATCTAAAGTTTACGCGGTGCACGCCAGGAAAGCTCCCAGTCGGCATAATTTTTTCCGACATCTTCAAGATCATAGTCATATTTCAGCCAATTTAAACAAAACATTAATGGATTGATTATACATCGAAAACTTCATCATCAATTACTCCAATGGTGAAAACTGTATGAAAATCCGTTCGGTAGTTTTTGAGTTTATAACGTTAAGACAGACAGATGGACGCGGCGGGGGACTTTGTTTTATAATAATTATGTAGTGATGTTGATTCTATATTTGTATTTCGTAAACACTGAAACTGCATAACATCAGATGGTTGCACTTAGTATTGACACTGTAAAGAAATATAATCCTCCAATCGGACACGTCTGAGTCACATGTCGAGTTGTCTTCAGGCCCAATCTGATGGCCGATCATTTGATTAACGAAAGAGAACCAACGTTTTTTAATTTGTAAGACTCCTACCAGATCGGTTATCAAGATAGGGATGTCGCGAAGAAAGATCAACAACCCTTTCAATGTAGTGCTTTCGAGTTCAGGCTAAATCTGTACGTCTTTTAGGTCGACATTTTAATAAACGTGACTTAGCACCTGCTTTGGCTTAGATATTAATATATTTCCGTCTCTATCTTACACGTGTAGTTTGACAGTTGTGTGACAGTAACTATTTATCTCAGCCCTAGGTTCGATTCTTATAAAATACTTATAGTGTTGTTAAATCCAATACCATACAGGAGTCTACTAGTCCAGTTCATGTGTGAAGGTTACGAATTATAGTCTTTGTATCAGCTAAGTAGATCCTACCAACCAATGAAGTTTGACTGATAAAATTGGCTTACTGGTTTATGCGGACCACCTGTTAGAAGGGCAATAAGAACTAGGCATTAACTTATTGTTGTTTAAGTATTCAGCCGCTAAGGCTAAGTTACATGGATCCAGCGCTGGAATCCACACAAATGTAAATACTTCTCAAATCCAGCACCCAGTATCCAGCGCTGGATTAGATAAGAAGGGACGCTAGTTAATAAAACTTCAACCCAGTGTCACTCAAACCATTTATTTAAATTGAACCATTTACAGGCACTTTTGAATTGTCAAAGGAATCGCTCAATCAGAAGATAATGTTATTTGCTCATTCTGAAGCCTATTAGGTTCTTCTGTAGAGAAGAAAAACCATGGACAATAATATATATTGGTACAAAATACAACTTCTGAGTTGAGCTGCACGATTACTGACAAATGCGTGCATTGACTGGACAGGTCCACTCAGTTTGTGTGGTTATTTCCTCAAAATACAATTTCAGACAACAATCTACATGGTCTTCACATAATATGACCAAGATTATATCTGGACTTTAAAATTTTTGTTCAGCTTTTCTTCTCAGAGCAGTCAGATAGGAAACGCCGACCTCATCTAGTTTTTAAAATACATAAGATTGATGTGTAAAAGTGTTTATACAATCTTACTTACAGAAATAAAATCATTTATCAGTTACGTTAATGTAAATCAAACTTTAGTGTCTTCCATCTTAACGAGACTAAAGGTACGAGTATGGTGGTAGGTGGTTCCCCATGAGTATTTATCCACTCGTACCTTTACAGGGAAGTATTTATACCTAATGTTATTTTTCTCTGTTATTAGATGGATGGCAGCTTTGGAGTACTCCATAGACAGATGGATGAAGGCCGGTTGACGACGCGCCCTCCCCTCGGAAGATTCATACGATTTTATATGATTTTAGCCGTATTAAATATATTCAGTGTTATTCCATATTTTGCGTTAATATATTTATTTTAATTATAGTTTTTGATCCCATTCATACAAAGTTATTAAGGTGAGGATTTTTTAGCAATACCTGCTTGAAATGTTGGCAACCCAATGTATTTTAAAAAATGCACTAAAAGTTAGTGTATTTTGGATATCCTTAAAATTGCATACATTTCAAAGTTAACATCATTACAATTTTACTTTCCATAAAACGACGATTTTAATATTTTGAACTTTTCTTCATTTCGATATCGAAATGCCAAATTTAATCAAGTATTATACTGCAGAAACCTGTCTTCGAAAAGTTAATAACAAATAATTAAAAGACAAGAAGTAAATGCCATGTAAGTAGAGTACCTACTTATAAAGCAGCTCTGTAAAAATTGTTACTATACTCGGACTTTTAATTAGCTGCAGTAAAATTACAGCTTATGTGTTACTTAAATGACGGAAATTGGCGTCTTTTTGTTTTTTCGCAGCCATCAACCAAATCTTGCTTTTCTAGTACAGAATAGTGTAACAAACGAAACTTATTTGACATGCATATCTCTAAACGCAGTCCGAAATGATTTATTAAGAAGTGTCATTTTACTGCAGCTAATTAAAAGTCGGAGTATACATTTAATCACTAGCGGACCTGACAGACGTTGTCCTGCTCGAACAGCGCCACCTACGGGGTCCAATAAAATTGTGAATCTAAACCATCTATGGTCCCATGGCCCCACACAAACACACACAAAAAAAAAATCTGAAAAATCGGTCGCGCCTTTTAGTAGGAGTTCAGTCACAGAGGAATGTGCAGAAGTACAGAAGAATCTATAATACATACAAAAACGAATCGCTAAATGTGTTGCTAAGCGCAAATCTCGAGAGCAGCTGAACCGATTACGCTAATTCTTTTTTTGTTGTGTTCGGTATTGTCAGGACAAAGTTTGTATGAAAGAAAATTAAGGAAATTCGAAAAATAAATTGCACCCGTGCGAAGCTGAGGCGGGCCGCTAGTGATATAATTATATTTAAAGATATGCCTATGCCCATGTTTAATAATATACCTTTCCAATGGTGAAAGATTATACACAAACACAAACTGGCAAAATTCGCTCTCTCTTACTTTATAATATTAGTATAGATTGCAGACACTAATTAAGTAATTATTAGGTACATACTTGAAATTAGTTTCAGTTGATGTTACTGAAAACTAAAGGCATTGCCAATTTATAATGATGAGAACATAGCATTCTAAACTCTTGAAGGAAGAATATATCTATCTAACATTCGCGATCCCACCAAAAATACCTGACAGATCCAATCAATTTTAACAATCTGATACTTTTCTATGAATGGGATTGGAAACAACAGCATACACGTATTTTAAAACCTATCCTATAACGACATTAAGACTTAGCGCCTTCAATCATTTAATTGTGAGATTTCACATGGCAATTTTCAAATTTTGTCGGACATGCCTAGCGTGCAGACGGCACTATGAGAAATGAATTGATCACGCTATCTGGGTTCACTGGCACACATAATGTGCTCGAAATTATTCGTTTTATTTCAAAATGTTCATCGAAAATGTTTCAAGTTACCTTGAAACAGTGTCACATACATGTTACATACATCAGTAACGACTTAGCGTCCCGTCCTTTTGTACCCTTAATCCATGTAGATAAAGAAATCTGTATCAAAATATATTATTCTAAATTTATAATTATTCAAATGTAGAGTATTATTTTAGTTAGTAATTATAACTTGCATGTATTTTTTTTGATAAAGTTAAAAATATTTAAAGTGGATATCACAGCAACGACGCATCGAAGATGATACATGTTTTATTAAATGCATAGCTTTAATCTATGTAATTCTAAATAGATATATAAAAGAAAATATATCAATGATGTTAATGGCTAAAATCATTATATAAAAATGTCTTTTTATACACCAGATATTACGACTGATGAATATGAGACTAAAACGGAAAAATAAATAATTCAATAAAAATATTCCTAATACAGTATACCTGTACCCGTATAAATCTTGAACACGAATATTTTAAATGATGATTAAAGAATGATAATATCAGCAATTTGGAATCTTCAATCAACTGCAAAGGAAAACTATACGAGATATTGAACTTAGAGTAACGACTGACATCGTAACGATATAAAAATATTGATGATGAAATCTAAGAAGATAAAATAAGATGAAATAATATTCCTACTAATAGTTACATAATATTTATTATATAGGTGTGAAACGTAGAGTCATTAGGTAAAAAAATAAATAGTAGGTATCATATTATTGATGTGCCAATTCGTTAGTAAATATTAAGCCGTAGTTAGAATTTACTCTAAAACGCACGATCCATTGAATATCATTAATTTCATCGTATTTATCTGTAACCCTATAATTAAAATGGTGATTATTATCAGTGTTGTGAATTTTTGAATAATTATTTACAAATAAGCTCGTATAATTTTATGTAAGTATTATTATAATTTCTTTACAAGAATTGTTGTAAATATCGCTAATTTTAATGAGGGGTTACAGAATTTAGAAATCACTTTATATTATTCAAAATATTATAATAATATGTTTAAGTAATAATTATAAATGAATAATAAATATATTTAATTGATTGGTATAATCCCCTTTAGAATGTGGTCCATACTAGGTGACTTAAATTGTGCATTAAAAAGATAAAAATATAATAGGGAGAAAATTAAAAAATCTAAATTGATAATTTGTATATAAATAATCAGTAAAAGCTCAATATATGTATTTAAATAATAAATAAGAAGACTTGATTGTAACACAGTCGGTTAAAAGCTTATAGAGTAGCTATTGTAAATTAGTGAATGTTTACATAGAGGTATAAAATATTAAAATTATAATTTTTGTTTCGTCTACCGAAAGTTTATGGTTTATTGATACTTCATAGATTTATCAACAATATAAAATGATAGTACTTAATATACCTAGTTATTGTAATGTGTTCAGTAAATAAGTGGATCAGGAAAATAAAAGAAACATTCTATTTAATCTTATCAAAATTATTGAATTTATTGTTTCTTTCTTCATGCCAAAGAAATTGTGCCAGATTTTATTGTGAATGTTGCCAAATACGTAAATATTTTTCTGTTAACCATGTAATATTGATCTATAAATGTTTTATTTAAAATGAAAATAAATATTTAATTAGTATCAGTCAGATTTTTTTAAATAATACATATATGTGACTGTATGGATAGATTTCGTTGTAATAAAGATTAAAATAAAATGATACAAGTCTTTTTTAACATAGACCTATAGCTACCCAGAAAAGTGTTGACTCTCATAGGTAACTGCCGTTAAATGTTATGTAGTTTTACCAGATACGAATTTGTGTAGTCGTAGATTAAACATATTTAGAAGAACTTTCCTCTGAAATACTTTCTCAGGAATAATAATAACATGGAAACTCATTTCAAATAAGCATAATAAGTACTAAAAACAGTATCAATTAGCGACTGCAGTCGAAATTCATGAAGCACGATACAAAGTCCGAGGGCGGTGTTAATTTACACGACTTATAAGCTACTAACACGAAAAATAAACAATCCAACGATATCCTTCCCTTTTTTATCGCTCCCAAAGTAAAAACAGTATGAAGGCTTCGGTGGGGCGGCGGTGAAGACGCGGGGCGAGGGGGGGCGACGCTACAGGAGCGCTACTGCCTCTGACGACGCTCGACGGTAGTACGCGCGCTCAACTCCCTCCAGTCGCGCGCCATGCGCACGCGCAACCTCAACGCACAGTGATGCCACACTGAAAAAAAGTGTAGTGTAAAAAAACCTGCACCTTGCCAAGGATTACAGTGAACAAACTAAAAGTGCATTATTATCGTGTGAGACTAAGTGACCAAGTGACAGTTTAGCAACGGCAATAACATTTTCGTTCACAGTCTCTATTAACTGTTTTATGGCCTGTACAGTGCGTCTATTGTTGTGTTCGCTTCCACTAATCTCCTATTCACCTGTCTCAACGCCACCTACTGCGGTTTGACTGTGAAATGTGACAAAAAATTGCAATGGACAACCATTGTACGCATGCGGACGCCAGTTTGTAAACTTTGCGGGTTGACTACCTGACTACTGGAGGGTTGGACCTCGACAGATCGGACGATTGATCGCCCAACCGCCTTGTGAGTGGATTTTTTTACGATTTTTGTAATTTAATACAGCGGACGTGGAATAAATTGGGTAGGCTGGGTGAGCTTCGCTACCTGTTTTATCGCGTGCCCCTCATGTTATTGTTTTCAACGCATATGCTTTATAAAAACAATTCTGGGAACTAACGGCCCTGCGGTTTGCTCTATTGTTCTATTTTACAGTGGTGTTTACTTAATGCTTCCTGCCACCGTGCTTAGCAGTAATTATCTTGTAATTGTTTTAAGTATTTACTGTAAATGGATTTGCGAATGCCAGCGGCTATTGTTCTGACGCGTGCCTAATTGTAGAACCTTTTGGCCCTTCCACTTCCCTAACAACTTGTATCTACCTATGTAGTTCAATGACTTTATTCTATATAACAGCAGTCATATTTACACGTATCGTCCAAGCACCTATTTATAAATACTAATGCATTTACTGTAGCTTAAATATGCACATTTTGATTGCTATGTATATCATTAATCTTTAAGTTTTGTTAATCATATTTCACTGCATGCTATTAAACGTTTTCGTCTATAATCATTTCATTATTAGTTATTACTGTAGGCACTTCCACGTGTATAGAAACTATGAGAAACACGCTGAAATAAACCAGGTGCAGCATTCTTGCACGAGACTTGCAACCCTATATCAATGGTGGAGCAGGTCAAAATCGCGTGCGTACCTCGATATATTACTGACATTGCCGTCTGGAATGACTTCCTTATGTTATTATTCATATGCAATTGCAGCACTTAAAGGCTTGGACATATGGAAACTTAGACAGGAAGACGTCTTCATCTTCATTTTAAGATAATATATATACTAACTTTCAAGAAGGAAATTATACAGAACACTAAAACGTAGTTCTAAGAGACGGCAGCCTTAAACTTATGTATTACAAAATCAATTAAAAGTTTCTGTTCTGATCACCGGCTTTGGTCATAATAGCGAAATTTACAACATCCAATCAACGAAACATAATAAAAATCGCTATAAAAACTAATTACATTTTAGATCCGACCGATGGGTAAGCCTTGACTACGATTCGAAATGCAGACCTACTAACAAGTCAAGCTGTTCTACTAGATACTATAGAGTTAAATAAAAGTCCAATTTATAATGGAACTAAGTACCCATAGATGTTTTTTGCAGTTTCGAGTATGTTAGTCG
The DNA here is from genome assembly GCA_963669345.1 of Gortyna flavago. Taxonomy (NCBI): domain Eukaryota; kingdom Metazoa; phylum Arthropoda; class Insecta; order Lepidoptera; family Noctuidae; genus Gortyna; species Gortyna flavago. The sequence continues at coordinate 6,661,888 of OY770144.1, forward strand.
AGAAACATGCATATTTGCTGTCTCCTACACAAAAAAGTTTATGAAAATATTTTCTTGCTGACCTGACAGATGTTGCCCTGTCCCAATTTCCAATTCTCATAAATAAAAGCACTTTCAGTTTCACCTGAATATTAAAATTTTCTTAGAAACTTAACCATTTTTATTTCCCAAAAACTTTATTCGGACCTACGAACATTTTAAAACAAAAAAAACTTTTTACAAAAAAAAATAACCGACTTCCAAAAAAAAACACTGCAAAGTGATAAATAACTTGAATTTCGGAAGTCGGTGTCAATAAACGAAAATGCAGAACCAACGACACCGACATCCGAAATTAAAGTTATTTATCACTTTGTAGTGTTTTTTTTTGGAAGTCGGTTATTTTTTTTTGTAAAAAAGCTTTTATTTTTTACTTTTTAGTGGGAGAGTTTGTAATTTATCTAAGTTACAATAGCCTAATGTCAACTGCTCATCACCTTTTACAAAATATTGCTAATATTTTTTTAGATTCTTGATGATTTTTCAAAAACCGCTTTTCCGATTTCGATAAAATTTTCATGGGAACATTTGGGAAGTAGGTATACCCTTTCCAACAAAATAAGATTTTTTTAAATCGGTTGGCAAGCGACGGATTTATGCGCGAACAAACATAAAAAAAAAAATACAAACATCCGAATTGAGAACCTCCTCCTTTTTTAGAAGTCGGTTAAAAATAGCCAATTGGTCAAGCCGTTCTCAAGTGATGCGCTTACAAAGGTTAACGCCAAAATAGTACCGTATCCGAAAAATATTTTGCTACGTAGCCTTTTGGGCACTCTTCCTGTTGACAGCGATGCGGACGAATTTATTGATGCCCTATGATTGATTCTTTTGTCATATAAATGTACATATTATTATTTTAAATGTTAGCTTAAATTATGTAAATACAACAAAAATAAATGACATTATCGTAAACATAAAAAAGCGACAAGGCAAAATGCATCTATTACCAAGTCCGTCCATCAAATTACATGAGGACAAAATTCTTTGGTAATGGTGATGGCACATTTCTATGCGAAGGAATGTTAATGGTTCCAGAGTTGCGACGTATTTACAACAGAAATAGTTCCATGCGCCTGATATTGATATAAAAAAGTAATATCAGAAGAAAAGGTAGATGATGCAAATATAGAACCAGCTATTTTGAACGATCCATTTCACAATTCAATTCAACATAATATTGCATTTCTCGATCATAAATCTACTATAGTACAGCCTAGAAGTAAGAAAACATTACGCAACGGTAACACAGTAGAAACGTCGGAAGGTTTTAATTGTTCTGCAAATAGTAGTTAATCTTAACCATCAAGAGATAGCAATGTAATCTAATCAGGGAATGATACTTATCGGAAACCTTGCGACACCGAAAATGGATGCCGCAATACAACATCAATAAACCTTTACAATTTCCAAGTATTTTGTAGTTCTTGGTGGTAGAGGGGAATTACTATTAATTGTAGTTTGATTGACCATTATCTGGTGTCAATAGAAACACAAGGCCCGAGAATACGAAATGGTTAACAGAGTCGGTGTCGGACCAAGACTGGCTACTCTGATTGGTAATGATGGATGCGGCTTTCTCTCGGTGGTGGTTTTATTTGTAGCTTGTAGTAATGAAAGTCTATTGAAAGAAGTAATTAAAAGAAGAAGGTTTCTTTGTTTGTTGCATGTTTTGGGTATGCTAGGGTAGGTATGTAGAAAAACATTTTCTGAACGTTTAAGTTTAACAATGTAAAACTGATTCTACTCGTTATAGCTTAAAAAAAAGTGCCTTAGTAAAGTAATTCCAAGTGATTCGAATTACTTTTGAACAAAACTAAAAGCAATTAACCATCGGCAAACATAAAAGAGATTCATTAAACTGATAATCCGATATTACAGTTTATCATCGTGCATCAAACTAAGTAACACTTGTTTTCGCGTAACAACCAACAGTTAAGCGCCATTAAAAAAAAAACTTCCGCGAAATGCCGACTTGATTTCAGATAAGCCACATAGTGCGAGTAATCTAGAAACAGGATTTAATGTAAAATTTTATTTAACTTTTTGAGAGGCGGGTTGGACTTTAACCAAATTTTTTGACACAAAAGAATTTGATCTGATAAATCCAGAAAAGAAGTAAAAGAAGTGAAGAGCAAAAACTTAGATTATTTTAACTGGACATATCTTCAACTCGACAGCTAAATAAAGCAGTAGGTACTAACGTTGATGTTGACAATGGGGATTGAGTTAAACCTTAAGATAAAGGCAAAGTAGGAAAAGCAATGACAGTGGGTAAATAATTGTAAAATGTAGGAAGGCAGTTACTGAAAAGTAAAAACGACTATTATCCGGTTTCTGAGTTCCTCAATAAACTCTCATTGGTATTTCATTCGACAAAGTAATCAATATTTAGGCTTTCTTCCTAAACTGAATGTTCAGACACAAGATACCAAATTGATGAGCCCTTGTTAAGAAACCTCCGACACCGGGTGTGTAATATTTGATATTATAACAAAAGTTCTAATGATCATAATTATGACCTAATTTCACATAATATACTTTTGTTTAATATAACGATGAAATGATAAAATGAATTGATAAACGAGACCGGGTGTAGGTATGTCAAGATTCAAACTGATGTACGGTTTGATCAATTGAAAATAGTCAACTAGCAGAAAGAAGACGTAGTTAATATTAAAAACATTGTTTGCTCAACTAATTGAAAATTCTCATTTTTTTCTCAACACAGTGTTAACATTAAAATTAGATGAATATTCATGTCAAAATGTTAATGATTTCATCTTCTTGAATAATATAGAGATCGCAATGAAATATTCAGTGTGAATTAGAGGTGTCATGAGAAGAACCGGCCTAATTATTAGGCGTGTATCTCGATCCATAAATTTCAATATATTTTAATCGTCTTTCGTAACAGATAGTTCGAAATTACCTACTTGAAACGTGCCGCCTTAACACGTGTTCATTGAAGGCTGCTAAGAGTTCGGTTCATAATTGTTGGAGTCCTTGGCGGTTTGAATTAGTAACTACATAGTAAAGGGTTAACATAAGGTAATATATTTTACAAGCGTTTTAAACGTTACTCTTGTTCTCTTTTGGATTTTATCCATATATCGGGTTTTCTAACCAAAATGTTCAAAAAGGTTGCTTTACGAAGTTTCGTTTAATCATTAATTAATGGTTGCGGCAGACCCCGTAGAAGATGGCAGGATGACCTAAAGGCAACAAACGAGCAGTGGTCCACTTTAGCCCTGTATCGAAAGAGCTGGAAGTCACGGGGAGAAGAAGCCTTTGCCCAGCAGTGGGATGATGCAGGCTAACAGTATAAAGTTTTAGGAGTTTACGAGTTCTGTTCTGTCATTTCCACGATTTAATACCTGTTTGAGTTTTACAAGGTTCAGGAGAATTAGATAATGTTTCCAGTACTCGATCTGGGGGCCTAAAAAGGCCACTTTGGCAGAATCATAAAACAATTCATATCACACAATTTCATCTGAATGACAGTTTTCTATGGAGATTCGTAAAATGCTACAGGTACACCTTTGCCTAACTAACTTCAGGAATATATAGGTGTGAAACTGTCAAACAGATGAATTGCGTGATATGAATTGTTTTACGAGTCTGGCATAGTGGCCTATTTAGGCCCTCTGATACTGTTTGTCGTTCAATTTCTGTAAAACAGAAGGACAACCACTGTGCCAAGAGTACCTGCTAGCTGCGAAGACAAGGACACCCAGCAAGTGTAGAAATACCAATAATTAACAATATCCCAATTATAAATAAAAAATCTTACATAATCAAGGACATAAATTCCATATCCTCAATTGTGGTTAGTTCCCATGGAAGAAATAATATTTATTTGTTACTCAATCATAATTCATAACGGATCAATAATTTTGTCGAAACTTGTATTCTACGCGAATGAAACCGTGGAAAAAACTAAATTTAATTGCTGGGTTTTACTAAACTCTATTGTTTTAGGAGGTTTACTTTAATTTAGCTTAGGCATACCTTTTCGAAATGACTGTTGTATATTGAATACATCAGGTATCTATATGTACTATGTTGTTTCCCTTCCGGAATCTACTACATTACAACTAGTATAATTTTCCAAATATATTATTATTCGTGTAGGTATGTCTAACATTAAAAATTATAATTTAGGAAGACATTTTTACAACCTTTCCCATTCAAAAGATTTCCATATGTGTGTGTATTCGAGAAGAACGCGTGGTCGTACTTTCAAATGAAATGTTTTAATTGGTTTAATAGTATGTATCGAAATATCAACTTAAAATAAGATAAAATGTTTATTTGTCTGAAACCAAGTCACTAGGCAAGGTTCTTGTAATTTCTCTCTGGACACATCATTAACACAGACACAATAAAGGAGGGTCTTAACATAAGTAATTTGTATTGGAGCAAGTAGGCACAGAATTGGTTAGACGTTCCTAAATAACCTTTCATAGTATTTATAGGAGATGTCTATATAAGAAATAAAATGAAACAAATCATAAGAATAGCTGACGATGTATGGACAAGCCGATGACTGTTTAAATATATGATACTAAATGTAGGTTATGATAGTAGGGGAAGACCAAAGAAGAAAAGGATGGATAATGAATAGTTTGAAAATTTATTTTTATGGGTAACTAGATAGACTATTGAGACGATCACAGTAAATATATAGATATATCTATTGAAGGACAAAAATGCTGCGAACTAACTGTACTTGCATAATATTATAACACCCATACTATAAATTATGCAGATTCTAGTATTTAGGTGTCCGTAGAAGTCATAAGCAATCAAATACACAACGTTGCAAAGTTAATACTTAATAGCAAACAGGTTGCATCTACAATGTTATATTATAGGTAGCTGAACGTAATAAAAATCTATTCAATGATTATAAATAATAATACAAGTATGCTTGAGACCGTGATTATATAGACAGTATTAAGGTGTCTGCCTGGTTTTTAGTATTCACTGGCAATTTATAGGAGGCTGTTTATTATTCTGATGCTGTCTTATCAGCTCATAAATGGCTAGGGTTGCACTTGGCTATACTATGCTAAATTCTCAGGGGTTTTTGTTGCCACTCTTTGGCAGATAGTTTTGCAAAATTAAAATCCTTTTGTTGCCACTTACGACACGTAGCAAGCTGGGTTATTTCTGATTTAAGTTTTCGAATCTCTCGCATTCGTACTTACCTGAACAGACTATGGATAAATTAAAATGATGCTTTGCATCGCTTATGACCAACATACTATTACTTTTAACTTCGAAGTTTATTGATGGTCAATACATATAGGTCTTGGCAAAAATTACTTCAGCGTAAAGAATTAATAAGTGCCTACACTGCATAAGAAATGGAAAATAACCGTATTCCTTACATAAACTTTAAACATTTCTTCTTCGTATCAAAACGTACGAGATCAACAGTCAAACAGATTTCACATATCACGCACATAGAGATACCACCATATCTCTACAGAGTTGTAAACACACGTATTCCCAATACGAGAAATTTAAATTTTCAAGGAGATCGCTTTAAAGTATTCCTTTTAAAAGCTTTATGTTATTGAAATGACCGGTATTACATCCCAACCTCCATTACTAACTGCACTGTCCACATAAATATTCATATCACTAAATTTTCAAACCGAAAGAGAGATAAAAGTAGTTTTACTGCTTCGGTGCAAGTAAGATGGTAGAAATTCGATCAAGCGGCTCGAGTGCGAAAGGGATATGAGATCTTGGATGTAGGTGTGAGAAGGAAAGCAACAAAATCAGAGGCTTTTACGGTAGAACGGGCAGCGAGCAGTGAAATGCGGGCTTGGTACACCTTTTTCGATCTCGCTTGAATAAATTGAATTTGAGATTAATCTTTTGTAGTTGCTATAAATGACGGCTAGGTTTTTCTGGTGGTAAAAATATGATGGGCAGAGCAATAAAATGTGTTTTTATGAGTAAGATTATGTTGGATTGAAGCATCATGATTCTTAATCAGGCTATACATATAACATCTACGTATGGCATACTAGTAGTTCCTAACAATAAGATTAAATTAACCGATATGCACTTAAATTTTATTGGTTAGTTATAGGTACTTACGACAGGTGAGTCTGAGTATATAGTTACGTTAAAACGTGTAACCAATATATTTTGGTTTCAAAATTTATTAAAAGTCTCCATTAATTTTGCACCAGAATATTTTTTTTTTTAATAACTGAATTAATCAACGAATTGCATTTATACAAGGCAGAATGTTGGTTATGTCTGTTCTGAGGCTCTCAGATATACTATCAATAGCCATTGATTAAATTCAGAAAAGTAATGTATCAAGTATAAACTCCGATTAAGAACAGCTCAAAAACCATAAGCAAGCTAACCTTATAATATCCTGAATGAATTCAAAAAGATTTCCCCATACCAAAAGCAAATTTCATGACAATCCCACACAAAGAAAACTTTCACGGCACCAGTAACTTTGAACATAAAAAGCTGAACAACTACAAAACGTAAACGACCATTACTAGACAACAGCATATAAAGTAGACAGACGCCGGAAACTTTATGAAAACACACGCTGTGCACGAGTTGAAACAGTTTTATTATCATAGCATGTTGCTCATCTCAAATGGAAATAGAATGGCTCGTAAATCTTGGAATAGCAATGTATGTGACTTTATTAGAACTGTACAAATATTGGATAATGTGATCGTTCTATTAAAATATACGGACGTAACATAGACTGGTCAAGTTGATTGCTTAGGAAGTTAACAAAATATAAGACATCTTAATCGTATGCCTGTAAGGACGATTTAGAAAAAAGTTCCAACCTCACTGAGATAAAAAAAAGATGTTACAGTAATCTTAGGAATTCAACCAAAATAAATAAAGTATGGGACATAAAATCCATTTAAACTAATTTTATTATAAGCATAATTTATAACATAAGACGCAACTTTATCGATTCCAACAACCACCATTTACCTGACCCATCGGGATTTTAAGCGTAATAATAATAAATTACAAAGAAAATTACTTAAATTTTATAGTAAAATCAAATCAAAGAACAGTCTATTATAAATCAAGCATTGACACTAATGTCGATACTGTGACCAAATCCGGTACTCATTAACATTTACTGATATCACCAGAAGCTTACAAAAGTATATAAATTGATGAATGATGCATGAGAGAACTACATTCTTTTAAAAATAAGAGTCTGTACAAAACGTTTGAAGCTTAGAATATGCTAATGTTAGAAGTAATATAGAGATCGATATTGTATTTTAACTCGTTTTATTTCGATTTAGTCTGCTTATTTTTATAAATTGAATGAAAAGTCTTGTTTTGAGGATCTTAATGAAATTAAAGCAAGATGTAGGTAACAAAATTCCTCAAAATCACGTATTATTGGTAATGGTTTATACCTATTTTAAGATGTTTATTTATGAATGTGCTTCGTTAATATATGGAAGCGGCGAGTCGTTTGAAAAATGATTTATGACGAAAATCGAGTTGAATGGCGTGCAATGGGAGAGGCCTATGTCCAGCAGTGGACTGCTATAGGCTGCTGATGATGATGATGATGAGTCGTTTGAATGAATTGATATAAACCAAATCATTCTACTGCAATTTATTCATAAAAGAAACCAGATCCTTGGGTAACACTTAAAGTGTCTGACATTCACACGAGAATCACAAAACCCAACAATTCTTAATTGAATATGTCGTCACTAATTAACATTGATTTTAATGACAAAATGTATCCCATGGAGGACTGATCCATAAAACAGTATGAAATCAATAAGATGTAAATGAAGCATGGTAACGAATGATCTGATTTCGATTTATCTGTTAGGTGAGAATTTATGTTTTATGCTAATACATTAAAACAATGCAGGGCTGCTTAATTAAGCATGTTTCTCGATCCATAAATCTAAATGTTCATCAGTCGTGGGTTGGTAAATGGAATAATATTTAAGAGCTGTATCTCGTCTCTGATCAAATGAAAGATTGAGATAAGAATCTACGTTGTTTATATTAAAACCCTGTTAATTGACGTGTTTATCATTAGTTTTGGTGTCTTTATATGGAAGAGAAGCATTAAGATGGCGTCGACCAAACGCCGACCGCGCAGTGGCGCCCTCATCGTTTGTTTGGTTATTTATTTTATTTTAGAATAAACATGAAGAAAATAAGCACGTTAAGTTGTGCTCCACAAGATTATACGCGTTAATATTATTGCAAACGGTAGTTTTATATTGTTTAGTTTTATTATAATCGTGTCGTATAATCTTGTGGAGCACAACTTAACGTGCTTATTTTCTGCATTTTCATTCTAAAATAAAAGAAATAACCAAACAAACGATGAGGGCGCTACTAGGTGGTCGGCGACCCCTTAAGTAAATTTAGAGAGAGAATGGATTTTTTATTTACTTATCCAAATTGTTTGTTGGTGATTTTTACTTGGTTCCCATAGTTGTATGTGGTGTTTCTAATGTAAATAATTTCACTAATATAAATGTTTGTATTGACGTTATTGTGTGTAATTTCTTAACATTATGACTATAACTTAACTTTATTTCCAGGTGTTCTTGAAAGCGTGATGTCGGACAACGCCGGAACAGTAGTATCGAGGGCGTCCACACCTCGCCCTGTCAATGAAACGCCAGTTGCCGCACCTCTAAGGTCCAGACATGACCAGTTCCTCGCTAGCTCAGCTGAAAGAGCCCAACAACGTCCTTCCTCAAGCGGCAGAAATCCATCCGGAAACTTCGAATCACCACCCCTGCCTTACCACCGTCAGATGACAACAGGTTCCTTACTTACCTCATCACATCGCGAAACCTCAGCTTTTGTTCCTGTTGTACCAACTCGGTCAATGCACCCAGTTATTTACCCTAATGAAATGCATCCTGCATTGATACCCTCAGAAATTATTGAAAGGGAACGAATGATGGATAGAGAGAGAACAGAACCCGCTAAGGGCTCTCCGGACAGAGCGTCCGGAAACTTTCCTAAAAGAAATTCATTTGATTTAATGGCTATGATGGTGGAAAAACGAAAAGAAGTAGCGTTGCGTGAGGCTGCGGCAGCAATGTTACTTCCACATCATAGAACATCGTCTATCGAAGGAATGATGTCTGATGGATCTTCACAGCCTCCTATTTACGGCCCTCCTGGGCCATTCCTTGGTGCTCCAGGACCGTCACCAACCGCTGCAGGCAACTTTACATTCCCTGGAGCAGGTTTATTTCCCCCCGGGGCTGGTCCACATCAAATGCACCCACATTTAGATAGGCGGCTCTTGAGAGCGCCTGGTCGTGCGTCAAGACCAAAGAAGCAGTTTATTTGTAAATTCTGTAACCGCCAGTTCACGAAGTCGTACAACCTGCTTATACACGAAAGAACCCACACCGATGAAAGACCTTACTCCTGTGACATTTGCGGCAAGGCTTTCAGACGACAGGATCACTTGAGAGACCACAGGTACGTCAAATTTATCTAACTCATTTCATTATTTACCTCTAGCATCATCGTAATTAGAAACTTTAGTCCGATATTATTAGTTCACTCGTTAAATCGACCACTCATCGTCCTGAAATTATCCTCTAATCACTTTTTAAATACAGGAAGTGATAATGTGGTCTATTTTTTCCAGATCACCATGCATACGTTATGACTATGTTTACCGAGTTTATAATCAAAGTGCCGCTTTCCTGCACATTTTAATTTTCTAGAACACTGATCGTAGTATGTTATACAGCTAATTTGTATGCACGTAACAAGCAGCCGGTGTAACTCAAGTTGCAGATGTTAAGCCGACTGTGGCCGTATCCGCCCGAATACTCGGAATCGGAATATTTATAAAGTTTCTCGATCGTAGCTAGCTCCGGCTTCTAGGAAAACTTTATATCTTGATTAATAAGTAAAAAGTGATTATACTTTCAAGCTCATGTACACTTATGATGAAAAAACGTCGGCTGACGACTGTTCAGACGAATGCCATTTGTTGAGTAATGTCTAAGTAGTGGTCATTCCTGATTGTACTTCGAGATAACAGACAAATAATATATCGCTGTCTCGGACAGTACATGACAGATGGACTGATGGATTTTATTAGAGTATCTCTTGCTTACGATGCTAATAACAATAGGTTATTTATATTTAAAAAAACCTTTAAGCAAAAACAGCGTCAAAGAATCCTATATTTATAACCCTGTAATTAATATTATTTACAGAAGACATAATTCATATAAAACGTCAAAATCTAAGATGGTCAAGAATTTTTATCGTTCTATCGAAACTGTATGTGTTACTCACACAAAGATTTTTCGATACAAAAGAGCTTGTAATCGGATTTAAATATTTTGTACGTCAATCCTTTAATATATAACTCATTAAAACATACGTTTCGTGTGAGGGTCGACGTCTTATGAAGCGATTCGAGTAATTTTATAGCAAGTTATAAAAACTGAACGGTGTCGGGGTCCTGATTGTGTTTGCTACCAAACATCATCCATATTTCCATAGTCACAAGTATATAGCTTAATTTCTTTTGTGTTGTAAAGAAAATAACTGTTCATTCGTTAATTTTCTACCTGTTTTCTCAACAGTACTTATCGAGCCACTTGAAGGATTAGCTTTTATCGTAGATATTGTTCTTGAAATCCTGATTATGATAAGCCAAGGCTTGAGTTAGCAGCTAGCTCAAACTAATAAATGTTTTCAGTCGAAATCTTACCATTTTTTTAAATTCGTTCTTATTTTTTTTTTCATTCTAAAGAAAACCATCAGAAACCCACTTCACTTCTTACATTACAAAGAGAAAACCTCAAGTTATGTCAACGCAAACATTTAAACTTTCTTTTTATAAACAAGAAAAGCGGTCAAAATGAGCGATGGATGGTGTTATGCAATAATTCACTATCGCTAACGAATACAAGTTAAATGAGTTATTATATCCAAAATGTTGTTGTCTATCTATCAACGCCTTTCCATTATTCTATGTAAGACCAACAGTAAAGATATCAACAAAAGTTCCGTGTCGTGTCGTTCCGTGTGTTAGTCCAACTATTGTATTATTTTAAAATAAAGTAAACAGTATAAGGTAAATTGCTTTTTCGGTAAACAACTGTTGTCCCTAATATAATAAAAAAATTACTATAGCAACAAAACTATGGAAAACATCTGATAAGCTCAGTTATTGTGAAAAACTACATAAAATAATTTCGGACAATCTATCCATCATATTTATTATCTTGAAAACATATATCGTGTTTCTAATGTGATTCCTATGTCTGTTAAAGTAGGCCTTGTAAAGTATAATTTGACTATCTTATAATTTGGTGGAAAAATACAAACATGTTAGAACATTATTTTAGGTAGAGATTCATTTTTACGCTAAAATTCATTATTATAATTACAAAGAAATAACTGTAAATCAGGAACGTGTGCAACAGTGTCTGCCTAAAAAATCCACAAAAATTATTCTAAATACTCTTTCTTTTTAGTCGGATTTTTCACTTGCTCATCATCACACGTCCCATCCAAACTACAGAAGAGGTCAATGAGACAGCCTTGTTACTAAAAAACAAACTCAACTATATTTTCTTAATTCTAAACGTGACAATTTTATAACGAATTAACTCGTTTCCGTATTGAATAAATTAATATTCAAATTGAATATCGATTTCTTTCGTAACATCTTCTAATGATTTTGACATTCTTGGGTACTCAAACTATTAGGACTATTCTATATATCCATGACGAATTTGGAAAAGATATCAATCAGTTTTGACATTTTAGATAATTATAGGTACCTAATTATTTTTAGTAGCTTATAAATTCGGGAAAAACAATAAAAAAATTCAAATCCTGTTCGGATTTGAATATTTTGGACTGAAACAAGCACTGATGCTGTAATTTGCGACCAAGTTTTTATCTGAAATTGTGATCCTATGTGTTTTTTAACCGACTTCCAAAAAGGAGGAGGTTATATGTTCGACTTTATGTATGTTTTTTTTTTTTTGTATGTTCATTGATTTCTCCGTCATTTGTGGATCGATTTTGAAAATTTTTTTTTTGTTTGAAAGGGCATATTCCCAAGGTGGTCCCATTGTCAGCAAGTTGGAATCTGATGAGAGGATCCCATGGAAATCGAGGGAAGCCCTCAACTTTTTTTGGCAAACCTATAGCGATTTGGATATTTTTTAGAGTAACTTGAAGGGTATACTCCCAAGGTGGTCCCATTGTCAGCAAGTTGGAATCTGATGAGAGAATCCCATGGAAATCGAGGGAAACCCTCAAATTTTATTGGCAAACCTATAGCGATTTGGATATTTTTTAGAGTAACTTGAGCATTTGCTCTCGGAAATCATCATTTGGTAAAGTGGAGCTGATGATGAAGACTACAGACGGCCATCGGAACTAATCAATGAAAAATATTTCACGGGTTGCGATTCGATTACTTTAATATGGTTGCTAAGCAATTCATGCTCGTCACAATGCGTGTGGTGGTGGAGTGGAGTTCTCCAGGTTCTTACCAGGAGAACTCCTCAACAATTAACGTCCCAGCGTCGGGAAAAGCAATATTTTGTAAAAGGTGATGAGCAGTTGACGTTAGGCTATTGTAACTTAGATAAATTACAAACTCTCTCACTAAAAAGTGAAAAATAAAAACTTTTTTACAAAAAAAAAACAACCGACTTCCAAAAAAAACTATAAAGTGATAAATAACTTTTATTTCGGAAGTCGGTGTCAATAAACGAAAATGCAGAACCAACGACACCGACTTCCGAAATAAAAGTTATTTATCACTTTGTAGTTTTTTTTGGAAGTCGGTTGTTTTTTTATGAAATCATTTAAGCTACTTACAACCTATAAAAGGCCACTGTTACCTATTAAAATTACAACAACAACATAAATTCAGCTGTTCATAGGTTTGCGTATTTCCACAATTTTTTTTTTATACTTCACAATTATCGTTGTTAGTTCGTATATCATTTAGTTTAACCGAAAATACTCAATAGCGTTTTATAACATATACATTCATCTAGCGCTAGCCTTATATCAAGTTCAAAGAACGAAGCACAAGTTTTTTCTAGATCAGCCTAAAAAGCTTTGCAAAAACATACAATTCTAATCAAACTTACATTACTGGCCAACAACAACAAGCAACAGTTCCCATTAAAAAAAACATGATCTTTGTGATTTTCTGATGGATTCGAACCAACTGACTCAATTCATGCTATATTATTTAGCAGGTTTTTTACTTACCCGCCCGTAATTAGTTTAAATTCTGATGATTCATCTTTTTCTATTGGCCCAGGCCATAATAGAGTACAGGACTCAGTACCATCGGCAAATAAATCAAACCATTTACAAACTAGAATGCGAAATTTTTATTTCCTGTACATTTTTATAGAACAACATTATAAAGATGTTTTCGACTTTTATGGCGTCTACTGATTATTTTTACTGTCGCTGCTCTAAAAATCCTTTGAGTGTGTGCCGGCAAATTAGTTTTTGCTCATTAAGAAGTGATGTTTAATAGTGAAAATTTTATTGAAATAATTTTGATTTACTTTAATGCTTTTGCTGGCCGTAAAGGCGCGTGGATTAGTTGGGCCTTCGTGAAGCAATTTAAAACTATTATTATTTGGTACAATTCTATACATCATTTTAAGTCTATATTGAATGGAGGTGAACAAAAAATGTTCAATATTATTTATCACTTAAATTGAATGATCGGCGACTACGTTTAGAGATATTTTTATTCGTAATTATATGTCTTCAAGATATTTTCATAACTAGTTCGAACAAATTTAAAAATATCTAAAGTGGATATTAGTATCAGCAAATCATCATCATCTGTCTAGCCTTTTCCCAACTTTGTTGGGCTCGGCTTCCAATCTAACCGGATGCAGCTGAGTACCAGTATTTTACATGGAGCGACTGCCAATCTGACTTCCATAACCCAGTTACTGGGTAATACGGTACCACTTGGTAAGACTGGTTGTCAGATTTTCGGGCTTCTGACTACCCGTAACTACTTTCAAAGATCCACAAATGACAGCTGGGATCGAGGCACGGAGGTTTCGGTATCCTAAAGATGGTGACCGATCCAAAGACCGACCGCGGCAAGCGTAGCTTAACCTGATCGATCGACCCGTGCGCCTGTTATTATTAGTATCAGCAATTTTTTTCTTTTATTGGCCGTCATTAATAAAAGCACTATATAATTCGGCTACATCCTTCAATAGGTCATTTGCGCCTTGATATTTTAACTACATGAATGCAGCATGATTTCATAACCAGCTAGAACGCCATATATTTTTTTCATAGTACAGACCGATTCGTTTTAAAAGGAAAACCTCCTACTAAAACAATGTTTGCATAAATATTACTGGAAATATGAAATCATCGTCTCCTCATAATATGCAGTTATATTTTTTGTCGTACATAATTATGTTATGATTGCCTTTATAATCGAAGTGCATATAATGCATAATAGCATCCCATTAAACCCACTGCCGTAATTAATGCCTTTGCAGAAAAAGAAGCAAGCCAACGACAGGAACGTAATATTATTCGCAAGTTTCTAAGAAATATATACCAAAATGCCGCGTGAATATTAAAACATAATATAAAATATTCAAGCTTTTAAGTGCTTACAAGGTAAGTTGAGCTCTACTCTGGCTTCAGTCGAGAGCTATCGTGTGAAAACGGAGTTTGTATTTTTTCCACGTTGAGACTATAGTTTATTCTAAAGGCGTCAAGTAGCTCCCTCTATTGATATTTACTCACTTCAGAATCCAGTACTAACTGTGAAGCCCACGCGTTCCTTCCAACGTTGTAAAAGTATCCATGTTATTTCGCTTGAAATAAACTACCGATTTCTGTACTCAAAACTTCTCGATAACACAATTCAACCCAATAATTCGAACCTCCATTTAAAAATAAATAATAAAAGCAAAAATAATAAGCGTATCGTATATTTTTCATGAATATTTAACAAGTTTACTGGCCTTACGTAAATATAAAATGGCTTTTAATGATTCTGCCTTATCGAAAATGGATCGGTAGAATCGAAGCGTGATCGGAATATTTTTACTTAAATTAAGAATCCAGCGTAGTCCTTCAGTTAGGAGTATCACATATAAAATGAATATCTTTCGGATGTTCGAACCCATTTATTTTAGCCACTTTCTAATTTTAGTATCCTGGCGCCTAAACTAACTATTAAAACATCTTAGGAACGATGTATCGTCATTTTTCATTCAAACTTTGAAGTTAACGCTAAGGGGTCCCTCTGGGAAATATCATCAGCCCCTTTCGCACTCTAAGAATATTTTTAATATGAGGCTGCAATTGAAAGCATATTTTTTTTTTATGTCAACAAAAACATGTATACTTGGAAATATGAATTCCTAACATGTGTTATGCCATGAGAACGGCCATAGATTGCATCTCTGTCACGTTAAACATACCTATGTACTCGTAAACTATCGAAGCAACGTAGTAGTTTTAGTCCCAAATACTTAGAAGTATGATAGATATGGCATTGAGTTCCTATTTGCTTATAGTTATAACAGTAAAGCATTTTTGTTCATATTGATATTATGTTAAGATTAAGTAATAAAGATTACGATAAAATTAATTTAACAAAGCAGTCAAGCAAACAATCACTTTGCTCTTATGACCTGGTGGTCATCATAGATAAAATCGCAACATTATTGAAATCCTACAAAGAACTTAAGAGCATAATAAATAAAACTTTAATGAAATTCTCTCCCAAACGATTTCGTATGAAAATATTATGGTTCGCATCGAATCAAAATTTTGCCATTAAGCACCGTCAGTTTCCCATCGAATGATGGACATAGCTATATACATATAGCTATATAAACAACACTATTCACACCATAAACCTGTAATACCGGAGTGGTACAAAAATAATGCGTTAGGTGTAGCTTACACGCAAGATTTTGTTACGACTGTACACGGTCGCGATTGCTTTTCATTACAACTGAACTTGAACTGAGTTTTAACTGAAAAACATTGTAGGTAAGGTACCTATTGATAATGCCTAGGTCGTGCCAGTTTTCTTCATTGGAAAACGTCACATACGTCATTGATAACCATAATAAAATGATATTAAAATAAAACATAAAATGCTATCAAGATACAGATAAAAAGGTACTGGTATCACTAAAAGCAGTAACCATTGTGTTGCTCTGAAGTACGAAACAGAGTCTTTACTGCTAAACATTTCATAACAACATACAATTTTGTTAAGACTAGAAACCAGCGATTAGCCGCACGTATACGCCAAGCCTAACAAGAAACATTCCTCAGTGCACTGCAACTGGACGTGTATCTGCTATCATTAATTTTCTACCGCAAGCGAGGCAATTTCTTATTAAAAACTGGTTCGAAACCTATCTACAGAGATACATTAATATTATAACGTGTTGATGTATTTCTCTGTCTTCCCTTTAGATTCTGTTTCTGTAATGGACATTAAAAATAAAACGAATGCAACAACAACAAGAGGTATAGAGTTTGTATTCTTATCTATCATCGGATTGAGTACTTTGAGTATTTTCAACCTTTCACCGATACACGATATACAAATCCATGAGTTCCACAATAATATCTCTGTGTTTTCTCGAATAATTTGTCCAAAGCAATACTTATTAAAAAGAACCCACACAACAGTATCAGACTTTTTATCGTCATTCAATAATGGAGATACCATACGCATTAAATATTTGCCAAAGTCTTATTAAGAGTTTATTTTTGCATTGAACATTATTTTATCTCGAGGCTCATATGCAATTATGATTGAACCGAGACCACATATAATGGGGACCGCGTAAAGCTCTCGCTCGTTCAGATCGCTCAAGGGGCTACAACAAAAAGGGATATCAAATTAATACTGAATCCATAATAAATCAAAGAGGGGCAGGTGGACTCGATCGCAAGAACGCGAGATTCGCCTACAGGTCTTTAGAAATTATCATCTTGGCTGGAGCCAATCATATACCTAAGCGTTCGAACATTTGAATTGGAATCTTTGTTATTCTGAACTCAGAATTCGTTACTCCAGGCGATTCCGCATAATTGTACGATTTTCACGCGATGTCCAATTTTTTCTGTCCCGAATTTCATCTGTGACACAATAAACGCATTTCGTTTCCATTTAGTCGGAAACAGATGGTTGCTTATGTAAATGTCTGGTAATTTCAAAAGTATCTTATGAGAAGACAGTTTTTTGTATGGGATCGACATGTTCGATGTGCTATTAACATAATATTACTAAATGTGCATATCGGTTAAATACATAAATTTTATAATGACGTAAGGCAGTAAAACATAGAATGATCTTCATGAGGTTGTTTCATGTTCAAATATAGAGTACCTACCTTCATCAATTTTGAAAGTGGACGAAAAAATTTTATCTTTTTTCTGTTGATGCTGAATGTTAATTTGATTTTGTTTGGGGCTTATATTTTCGTTTTATAACGAGGTCATGTTAATTATTCTAATCTTTTTACTGGATTCATCTCCACAAATATGCGTTTGAAAGAATCGTGACCGAGGCTGTAGAATAATTAGCAAGGTACGCGATACGCGGCAAACCTCTTGTTGATTTCACAGTATCATTCATTGCCTTTTGAAAGTTTCTTGAAGACCGTTGCACAACTTTTTTTCTTGCACTCTCGATTCGTTTTGACGTTAAGGACGCATTTTATACGTATCCTGTGCACCTGCGGCGCTGAAAATAATCTTGGTTGTTTATTTATAAAGAAATAAGTCAAAACGCTGCCGTTGGGCTCGTGGTATCTCGGTAGAGATCGCTTGCAAAATCTTCCAAAAGTATTTGCCAAAAGATCGTCCGATAAGAAATTTCAGAAAATGGTCTCATTTGAAACGTCGATACGAAAACTGTTTATGGAGCCTCTTTGATACGTTAATTTAATTTATGAGTTTACTTGATTGGATCGGTGATAAGTCACGCAAAAAATTCGCCGACCATTTCGATCATGGCAAGTTACTTTCGAATTTTCGGCTCTAGATACCATGCACATCTGGACTCACTTCGGACTTATGGTAACGGATTCCATTTTAATCTGTCTTAGATTATTCAGATGCCATTATTGTCGAATCGATTCGGACAGGTAAACGTATTGTTTAAATTATTCTTCGGACGATTGCGTGTTAGGTTGCAAAACGCTTTTTTGTCGCTATATCCAACCAATTAAGTTAAGGTATTCGCGTGATTCGGATTCTCAGATAAAATAAAAGGCAAAACGTTGTTGGATTCCTGTTTCTGTGTTCATAATTGACTGTTTTATAATATCACTTTGTTTTATAAAAACAATTGCAAAGTGTTTTTATACAAGTTGGTGTTTTTATATGAAATGCCAAATGGGTTAACGCGATAAAGAATACAATTCTATAGTTAATTTTGAAGTAATCAACAACAACAACAGCAACATAATAGACAATTAAACATTCTTAACGGTTACCTTATAATTTAACACAAAGATGTTAAACCATTTCTAAAAACTTCACTGATTCATTTAATCTTGCTAGTAATATGAAACCTTAATTTCGTAGATACATAATAATTATAATACATGAGTATCACATTCTTGACCATTCTAAATGTAAGTTACTGTAGGCCGAGCTCTCTCCACAAACTGACGTTTTGTGGAGATTATATAAAATGCAGTTTTATAGGCCGACCGCCTAACTGTGACGTTGCCTGAGGTAGCTGCTCGGTGCGGGAGGGGTGATAGTTGTCACAAGTTGACGAATCACGGAGCTCCCACATCACGTCACCACACCCCTCCCGCACCGCGCTGCTACCTCAAGCAACGTCTCAGTTAGGCGGTCGGCCTATAAAAATTGCATTTTATATAATCTCCACAAAACGTCAGTTTTCAATTAAAATTCTTGCGATACAATCAGTACGATTGATTAATCATACTTTAACTATCGCAAAAACAGAAAGTAACACATTCGTAATCCGAAAACCTGCCTCTTGGTGTCGAAACGTCAGTCTTCAGGGTTCCTTAGGCTTATTATAAGTAAACTTATCTAAACAATCAATCCAATACAGTAATCGAAAAAAACTGAAGTATAAAATTTAAAAAAAAAACTGATTTTATCACGCAAACGCATTTGAAATTTGATATTTGTAACGCTAAATATTTTATTAATTGCGAAAACATATCTGTTGTTAAACCCCATGGCGACTTACTCATATAAATTTCTGGGACATGAAACTAAACTAAACTGCAGTTCATTGTGTTAATCCTCTCCGGAATTTTATAATCCGATATGAGAGATACCTACTTTTGACACTCCTTTTATATTTTTTAAGTGAATATTGCTTACTTTATGACATTTCGGTAGGCTGGAATGCGGCCAAAGACGACAGAACGAATAAAAATAAATTCGCCTATAAATTATTTTAACAAGTGGCAGGTAGCGCCACCTGTCGGCAAATGAAATACTGGCTTAAGGTGTCCCGAGTGCCAACCGTTTACCATAATGACTGACATTTAATTAAGTTTTGCCATTTACTGTTTAAGTGGCCTCATATCCTATTCATAGTAGGTACTCGAACACATGTTATGGTCGCGTAATGTTAAAATAAATTCACTTAGTATTTCCTCTTGCAGTTTTGTCAACTAACAGAGGAAATACTAAAGGAATGGACTTTTCACTGACTATGTTTTTTATATTCACCTAATGTCAACCGATGCTGCTCTTCACATAAAACAAAAGTATTTTATGGATATTTCTCGTACAACAATAGAGGATTTATCTCAATGGCTACAAAACTGGAGTTCAAATCGTTTTTTAAACAGAAAAAACCTTTAATACTCACAGAATAAAGTTTATTACAAGATGTCAAGTAAACTTATGCGTGTTAAGGCGTGGGTTGACAAGACTTATGCTTATCGTCGATTTAGCATTTCTTCGCTACTTAATCCAGTTTTTAAAAGCCATTAAGCTTGTAGTAGCAATCTGTATTGCTTGTTTTGTGTCTACCATCTGTGAACGGTATGTAATGATTTACAGCCAAAGTTATTACAAATTTTTTTTTCACCTACACCAATTCTTTAATCTTATTTAGTTTTTTTCGTCTCCAGCTTTATTTATAATCTTCCATACGTTTTTTTCTTTAAGTAGATTATTGTCCATTCCATCATTCTTTCGGTATGTTGTGGAAGGTTTTAAAAGTCGGTTCCATAACTTCACTTAAGGCTTGCTCAAGAGTTCGCTTGAAATATTTCTGAGTGTTGTCGTGGAGGCCCGTGCAAACAGTGACCGGTCGGTTGTCCAAACAAAGCGGGTGTACCGGTGCCATCCACTATGTGGCCTCTAAACTCGAGCCCACGTTCTTCAAGAATATTTGTATTTACATTAACATCCTCCGCTATTTGTATACGAATAATGTAATTACCTTTATGTACGCCAGAAACCAATTTCTTTGAAATGGGTGCGTACTGTCTGTATGTCAGGCTTACTTTTTCGGATTGAGTAGAAGCATATGTGGTTTTAACTGAACGTCCTTTGGTATTGTTAAAAACTTCACGAATAATTTTATTGGTGTAGGGATTTTCTATTTAATCCTTCGATACATTACTTACTATAAATCCTTTAGAACTCTTAAAAAAATCTGTCCCAACTCCTAAACAAGATGAAGTTTACAAATATTTCAAACTTGGATTCCATTGTTGTTGAGGAAAGTTATGCCTTTCTGTATTACCATTAATCATATGACGAAGTCAACGTTAGATAAAATCCGTGGATACTCACACATATGCAGGGGATGTCTTTGGAACGCAACCTGACACACACAAGCCAATTTAAAAACAGGTAGAGATTAAGGATCACATTCTTATTTCAAGAATTTCTCAGTAAATAACTGTTGTAAGGTTTACGTTCAAAGATTACGTGGATTTGCCTTGATTTCATACTGTCGAAACGTGGCGAAGTAATATATGAATTTGTGGCTGTACTGTGTCAAACGAAAGTAGGTTTTTGTTTAAACTTCCAACTTTGTATTATTGCATTAAATTGCATGCATAGCCGTGAAGTGAAGTTTACGACTGTTAAGTAAATAGGTAACTACATTAAGGGTTTGTGAGTTTGACATAATAATTATGCAACTTCAACTTATTTTATGGCGGGCAATAATTTCAACTGAGATAAAAAAAGAAAATTACTGGGAATGGATGATTTTTTTCATATTTTGTTAGTATTCATTCCAAAATGATACATTTTTAAACATAAAAATATAATGACCAATTCCCTTAATCATGCACTTCTGTATACTTATTTATTTCATTTCCCATAGCCCTTTTTTACCAAATCATAAGCGATCAAAGATAACCACAAAAATACTTCGAAGTCCTACGTGACGGCTCTCGGGGACATTAAAAATGGTGGAAATGAGTTTTGATTTTATCTGTCATGGCTACCCACGGGTTTAAGTTGGTTGTGTACATAAAGATTTCTTGAGGAGCCACTAAATTATGTATGAGGTACAGTCGGCAATATCCACGGTTGACCGCTTTTAAAACTTAGTAATAAAGGGGGTGAAACGTGGTCCACGACCAATTTTGTCGAGGATACATTTAAAGACAATAATTGTCATTCTTAAATTGGGTATGTTCGTTAAAAAGTTTGATGAAACGATTGTCAAGAGACACTCAGCATTGAAAAAAGTAAATATCAAAAGGATCTTAGAATAATAGAACACTTGGAAGGCCCACTTCACACTATACTGCAGATGAAGTTGCATTAGTTGAATAGAATCGACACTATAGTGTGAATTGACACTAAAAGACGCCCAAGAGAATCACACTACCTATTGTAGTTTTCCATTGCAGGATTAAATCTATTGACATCTCTCTATTCACTCAAGCTTTTATTGCTACCACTGTCTTGTAATTCTCTATCTTTGAACTGAAAAAAAGGTTGAAGATTCTCCCTCAAGATTGTCGGGATAAAGTAGGTGCGTTTGCGACCAGACTAAAAGTCGCTGTACAACCGGTCGTCCTTGGTGGTTGAACCCTCTTGCATACCCATGGCTTTCCTTTCGGAGTTTATGGTGCATCCAGAAATGAATTATTGTGATGGAAAACGGTGATTTTAGTCTTAGTTGTAGAAGTCTGACGATTGTAATGTTTGTTTTAGATTTAAGGGTAGGTGCTATAGTTATTATAAATAGCCTTATAATTTGTTAGTTTTTAAAAAGGCCAATATTTAATAATTATGCCTTCATTTGTCTTTTTTTTTATTTATTTGTTTACACAGAAAACACGGAAAAGAGAAAAAGATAAAAGAGCACAAAGGTACTGCTTATTTCATTAGTTTCTTCCAGCAGACAGAGTTGAATGAGAGACGTAGGTACTTTTTAGCTGTTTAAAGACTTGTTATGTCTCTGGTTTGTGACTTATGCCCAAAGCTAGATCAGTTAAACCCCTAAAGTACCAAAACCAAATAAGAAATGGCAGCAGCATTAAAAAAAACCTGAGAATAAAACCTTAATCCCGTTAACGAAATCTTTTTCGGTCGAATTCACTCAAAAAAAGAACGTCTTAGATATTGTGGCCAGTATGAAAGACGAAATAATCACGTTATTTATTACCTGTGGCTGGGAGCAAGCCGCTTTAATCTCTTCTCAACACGTACGGAACGATTTTATGGGAGATTAAAAGCAGTGATCGAATTTTGAAAACTTTTCGAATAGTAATAAACATTATTGATCTGTGCTAGGGTTGTGCTATGTAGTTATTATTATACCGAACATAGCAGACACTAAAAGACGTAAGTATCAATGTTTAGATTAAAAAATATTATTATTAAAAAAAGTAATTGAAACAAATTAAATCGACTTCAAAATGTAATAAACTCAAAATTATGAAATTACTTTAATTTTGGAAGTCAGTGTCTTGGGATCTGTATTTTAGTTTTTTAGACTTCCGAAATTAAAGTTATTTCATAATTTTGAGTTTATTTCATTTTGAAATCGATTTTTTTTTAATTAAGTACTTCTTTGTTTTGTATTACCCAGTAACTGGGTTGTGGAGGTCAGATAGTCAGTCGCTCCATGTAAGATACTGGTATTCAGCTGCATCCGGTTAGACTGGAAGCCGACCCCAACATAGTTGGGAAAAGGCTGGCAGATGATGATGATGACTTCTTTGTTTTGTAATTTTTAGTTTTAAGTAAAAACTGGAATACATACCTACATAAAATTACATCATCCATCTATCATCACATATCTATGAAATTTCGTATATTAGTTTGGAAGCCATAATAGATTGTCATATGTGAATATAATGCAGTTCCTATAATATTACATACATAGGTGTCGAATTGATAACCTCCTTTTTTTGAAGTCGGTAATAATTACTTAACCTATAATATTATTTACTTACAATAATATTACTTAAACATTGCATAAAACACCGTTTGTGTGTGTCGAGCAAAAGAAACAAATACTTTCACTAATAGATACTATGCAACAAGAACTTTAAAAAATTATAATAATACTGACATCCCTGATGACAAATGAGAGACTATAATATTAATTAAACCAATTCCTATTCTATTGTAAATTATGATGTTTTTAATTCGCTTGATTAGTATAATGCAAATCGATAGGAATCTTTAGTGACATATTACTATTTAGTCCAATATTAATTCTGTTTTTTTATATTGGGTCATTCATACCGTCCATTATTATTCCTAATGATAATGATAATCTTCTTTTGTGTCCGGAAATACATAGAGCGGTAACCGATTACTAGTTTCAACAAAACGACTATTATTTGGTCTAAAGTTTGATGTGGTAACGATTGGAAACTATGAAACTTCGATAATTATTAGGTCATTTGATAATTTAATCTCGCTTGTAATCCCCCAAAGGGTTAGGCAGTTGTATACCACCAAGTCGCCAGCTTTATTTTAGTCCCATGAATAAATAATAGGGGCCTTTTGCCATCAACCGAGCACAAATCTAAACTTAATTACGAGATTTTTTTCGTGATTAAAATTCGTTAGATGTTTAAGCAACACATTAATTTCTGCAGCTTGCAGTATTTCATGTTCAATTTTACTAGTAGATACTTATAATTATCTTCACATCGAATAATCGATTCTAAGTAATTTATATTAGTAAGAAAACATAAAGCTGTTTCTCAAAATAGATATTTTTATCTTTGTTTAATTTGACGTAGGTACGGTAACAACAATAAGCACATAGATTCCGTAAAAAACAAAAATTCACCCTTGAATATTCATTTTTCATTACCTAAAGACGGCATAGTAAAACTGGCCGGTGAGAGAGTGGTCAAACGCGAGCCTTTAAATAAAAATGAAAAGCAACAAAACATTTTTTTTAATCATTTTAATCCTCTTCAATGTGAAGCATACGGTATGCATGGAGTGCATCACGTAAAATACTTAGATTACAAAGAAAATAACAGATCACCGACGAAAAACCAATCCCTTTAACATCGTTCCCACATGAAAAGCAGTTAATAAAAGCATCTACGTTACGAAACGATTACAGACGATTACGGTCAATTACATAAAGTACTAAAAGAGGATTTACGATGAAACTAAAATTAACACTCCTGCATCCCAATAGCCTAATTGCACCTCCACAAGTAATAAATCATGTAGGATCAAACAAAATTGAAGGATTCAATCTAATTGGGTTTGTACATAGAGTGGACCAATCAATATAGTTTGATTAATGATATCTCCTCTCCCGGTATAATTGCCAGACGAGACGATCATGAATCAAATGCCAGTGTTATAAATCTGATAACTGAAACTCGTTTCGAACAAGAATATTCACTTCCTAAGCTACTCCGGACTCGGAGCGATCCAGTTTAAGTTCTTTCTAAGCGTAATTATTTCGAGAAACGTATAGCTGTGTTATCTGTTTGATATTTTAATCTTATCAGCTTATCTAATGAATAAACAGAACGGGACTAGAAACAATAAAAATATATTACCTACCTGTGTTCAACGACTGTCGTCTATATTCTTACAGTTTTTTTTTTTATTTACTTTTGGATTTTAATCAAATGGAGAATCGCCGTTTGATTATCGATTTTAGATCATAAGAATTCGGAAAATTACGAGTTATTGCTATTAGACATAATATTAGAAACCATTTTGATAAAATTATCGTTTGAGGTCGTAAAACGAGAATAGAATCTGGTTCTAAAGATATATGAACCATGAAAAATTGAGTTTTGGAACTATTGAAGCGCGACTATAAATGGAGGTATTTGATACTTGGATGTATCAAATATCAAAGTTTTTTTCTTATGAGGCGCCAATTTTTTTTCGTAGACAGTAGACATGCGTTAACCGAATCTCACGATCGATAGATAAAAACAATGCGGTTGG
This sequence comes from Gortyna flavago, assembly GCA_963669345.1. NCBI lineage: Eukaryota > Metazoa > Arthropoda > Insecta > Lepidoptera > Noctuidae > Gortyna > Gortyna flavago. The sequence goes on from OY770144.1 coordinate 6,687,400, forward strand.
ATCACGGATAATAGACAAATGGAGTCAGAAAAACAGACAATTATAAATTCGTTGGTAAAAACGATATTACGTAGAATGCGTCATTATTATTATCAATCATTATTACGAGTACCTAGTAGTTCTGGTAGTATCAGTAGTCCAACATTAAAAACTGTTATAAAGCAATGTTCGTCCTGTTTTTTTTTCTTACTTTACTTTCTAATCCTTCATAGAATTTGAGGTAACTTTCCTGCATTTATTCATTTCTGTGTGATTGATGATTCAATTCGAGGGGCCCGTGGCTAAATAATAACAGCCGCACAGGTCGATCGATCAGGTTAAGCTACGCTTGCAGCGGTGGGTCTGTGGATGGGTGACCAGCTTTACATACCGAGACCCCTCTGTGCGTCGGAAAGCACGATAAGCCGTTGGTCCCGGCTGTCATTTGTGGATCTTTGACAGTCGTTACGGTTAGTCAGAAGCCCGAAAGTCTGACAACCAGTTTTACCAAGGGGTATTGCATTACCCAGTAACTGGGTTGTGGAGGTCAATACTAGTATTCAACTGCATCGGGTTAGACTGGAAGTCGACCCCAACATAATTGGGAAACGGCTAGGCAAGCAGGTACCTATTATTAACTTTAATGAAACCTAGACATAAAGTTTTGGCAATTTAATTTGATTCTGGCTCTCATCAATCATTTTCTGGTCCTACCTAATCACTCAGGTTCTATAAACCTTTTTAAGTCGTTAGCAGTTTTAGGTAAAATGCACCTGATAGTGCCGTGTAAGTGAAGTACGCATTTACAATAAATGTCTGCGTCACTCAGAGGTGAAATTGTGTGTGAAGCGGCAGCGGCAAGCCGTCGCTCCCATTACGTCGCATGGCCGGCGTACGCGCAGTCAAACCGGCTATGGACGCCGCACTGTATGTAGTTGCCTCGATAGTTGGGACAATTGATGTGGTTGGACTTGAGAAGCTAGAATTGCTTGATTTAACTGACTTACACTACCTGCACCTGTGGCTTTATAAATTTGACTTAGACTTTTGATAGGCGACCGGTATAATACGTTTTTTGGTAGAACGTCATACATGAATCATTGTGAAAATATTTAATGACTTATCAAACCGATTTTATGTTTTTATTGATATTTTATCAAACTTGAATCAAGTTCATGTGTCATATAATTATACAATGTGTTAATGAAATAACCCAAAACCTCGGACACCCCAACCGATTTTTATATTAATAAATTGATATGACGTATAATTATTTATTTTCATAAATTATTATTAAAGATATTTGTAAATGTTGTAGTGGCGCTACAGATTCGTAGCTCTATTGTCGCGCCGCGCCGCTGTCAACCTTCGTTGACACGGGAGCACTGTCGTATGAGGTTGATCCCCCCTCCTTCTGTTATTAAATAATGCGTATGTTTTGCTTTGCAATATAAAAGTGATTCAAATTTTTCCATCACACTTTTTTTTTTTGAAAAAAAATAAATTACATTAAAAATTATTGTATTCGATTTTGCTACCGATTCTAAACAAACTAGTTTCAGGTTTTGGGTTATATAACACATTGTATACGAAATTCTTACTTTTAGATAGTCTGCGTAAAAACGCTTTAATTTCAGTAAGCGCCTGAACATTGAATAGTTCTGATTTACAAACACAATAGTTTTACACTACTACATTAACAATACTGAATTATCAGCACTTCCTTCATCAGTACGTACAAAATAAAGTATATGATACCCTTCTCTACCAGTTACTTACCACGCAGCATCGAAGTCCAACCTGGCCGCGCCGCTCCATTAGTATTTTCCATTTATTTTTTGTCCACGTACCTGTCCGACTTTTGGGGTTTTGACTTTTTATATCGTCGACCGCGCGACGAATACTAAATTTCTTTAGTATACAAACGAAAAATAAATGATGCACTACCACGCATTGCGGAACGCTCTGTATTATTTTTCGATTAAGTTTTTGTGATAGAAGATTTGAAAGTTAAGTCACTCAAAATTCCAATTTAGTTGATTTTTCTTATTTATTGCCAAATTTTCATTTTCAAAGTCTATAATTGTCCTTCCCTAAAACTTCAATATCAACATTAAAATCATGCCCAATATCCACCAACTTCAATACAAAAACCTCAAACCAACTTACGCATTAAGTATTGGAAGAAATTCCAGCACGTGCATATTCTACTAAAAACCAACCTTGCTACAATGCAACATTACCTACATTGTGACAAAAGAAAGGAAAGACTTTCATGTGTAGGTAGCGTCTAGACCATTACCGGAGACCCAGCGACTACATTAACGACTCATTGTACTGATGTGATTGAAAGCACCTCGCCTACACGAAACCTATTAAGCTTTAACGTATAACTACTTTGGTAATAACGTATTATTTTTGAAACTCAATCTGACTTCAATAAGGGCCATTCTAAAATGTGGTAATAGATTTAGAAGAACCTAGTTAAAGGTTAGCGGCTGCTTGAAATATAATAAATACTTTTTATTTTGACTTGCTTACCATCTATAGCCTAAATAAAGAATCTAATTTAAATCAAATACTAGTGTAACATTAGTTTTGAAGATTGCACCAAGATTAAAATAAAAATGAAAGATTTTTACTTAAGTCAATGTCGAAGAGAGTAAAGCAAAAAAGGCAGAATTTAAAATGTAATTGAACGCCAAAACCATTTAGCAACATCTTAAAGCAATGATAACAACTCAGATTGTGCATATGAAGCTACATAATGGAATGTATTTGGTATAAATATTACAGAAGCGACAAGAGCAGTGGTAACGGCCGCGACTTACGAGTTGAAGGTTCGAACGCAGACAGGCGCTTTACTTTGTGTAAATTATTTCATCACCATTGCTCTCAAAACGGTGATGGAAAACATCGTGAGGAAACCGGCATGTCCTAGAACCAAAAATTCGAAGACATGTGACATCTACCAACCCGCACTGGGCCCGCGTGGTGGATTACTGCCCACTCCCTCTCACAGAGAGGAGGCCAGTGTCCCAGCAGTGGGAACATTATAGGCTAATTATGTAATTATGTATTACAGAAGCGGAAGAAGCAGGGTTAATAATACCGGTTGCTGTTCATTCAACGATCATCTGCGACTGTATATGCCCGAAATCACACTGGCAGAAACTAATAAGTTTGTAAATTTATTTCTTGCGAAGGAAGGAAGCCAAAAAGTAACTGTAAACATATAAAAACCAATACAAAGATGTCTGTTGAAACGAAATAATTTATCGTTGCTACTTTTTTTTACATTTCGAAAAGATACATAACCCACAGAGTATTTGTTCGTTTAACTAAAGTCTCTTTCTATTGGAAACTGACTTCAGTTTTGCCATTCAAAAGAAGCTTATTACCATAATGCCATTGCGGTTAAAAACAAAACGATATATCCACTGTATTGACGTCTCATTTTGTAAAAGGCGATGCAAAAAACGTTCTAATGGTAATGCTAATTTCGCTCAAGCAGTTACGAAAACGTTCGTCTCATTTACATTATGTCATTTACTTCTTGTAAATATTTTGCTACCTACTATACGGGTTCCTACGGTTCGGTTTTAGGAAATATTAGCTCGACAGCGTCTATGCTAATTGGACTTCTAAGTTTCTAGGCGTTAGAAACGACTCTTTTGCTAATTAGTCAAATGATTCTTTGAAATGTCGTTTTTTTATGTTCTGCTTCCAGGTTAGGACTTATTATATTTTCATCTGTCATATTCATATACGTATAATATATATTTTTTTATTTCCTGTTTCTTCTGATTTATTAGAACGATCTAAAACCATTAAATTCATTCAAGTAATTTTGATTCTTATCATTTGTTCAAAATATTAAACGTAAAATATAGCTGTCCCGTACAGAATAAGTTCACACAGACTGACTAAACAATTTCTGTCATTCAAATGTTAATTATTGGAAAGTAAAGCGTTGGCGTCATTTACTACTGATGCTGAGATATTAGTAGCATAACAATAAATCGTCTTAAAGGAAACCAGCTTAGTTGTAAAGAGATAAAAGTGCGTGGGTTCGACACTCGAGTCAACCACAGCCTTTTATGCTGCTTAATACACCAAAAGTGTCTCCTGAGAAACATGTCCGGAGAATTATTAAACGTTTACTTAAAGATACTTTTAAAACTTACATACATTCGTTTATTTTTCCCTTAAAGTTAAACAAAGCTGTTTATAACCTTTTAAGTATGACAGATAGTAATATTTCTGGGAGATATTTATAATACTTAGGGCAAATGATGAATGTTATCAACGACATCAACGTTACTGTCAATGCATGAAATATTATTGTAATACTATTCACCATTCATACTAAATTCTAACAACAATTTCGAATTCATCTGTCATTGTACTAAAATTCATCGGGACTTATGTATATTGATGAACCTTAAATTTATCATAAAAAAACATCTAAAGGTTTGTTCCTAAATAATAATTTACATAAAACTGTAGGCTTTTAGTTTCTACACATCTCTCGGTATGTTAAAACCAATAGAAAAGTCACAACGGCCAATAAAATTATGTTTCGATGCATCTGCCTGAAAGCAACGCGATTTTGAATAACAAAATCTGCTACTTCATTATTCAAATCGCAAGATTATGTTAATATAAGCTATTTGTAAGCGGGTTTGATTTACTTATGTGGCAGTGTGCGGCATGTAACAGTTTCTTTGAATAAATTTATGTATTATCAACCGCTACCGTTCTGCATCTGTGTGGGTTCCGCAAATACACCTACGTACAAAATTAAGTTCTCCACTCATTATCATAAATACGGTGGCATTGTCTTCTTTGCCATATTTATGTTTTATATGACTTAATTTAATTAGTGTGAAGTCTCATTTTGTATTCGTGTTATGTTACTGTTTTGCTAATTTTTTCAATCGTTATTGATTTATGAAGGTGCAAAATATGATATTTTAGTGAAGTCACATTAATGGAGGAAAAACACAATTATTTTTAGATTTACCGATATTATATAGTGACAGAAAGCTATCATCATTAAACTCTTGAAGTGTTTAATAACAACTTCTGCACGTCCCAAAATAGTAATAAATTTTGTATTCTCCTTTTCCAACACAAGAACTTCAACTTTTAAAGGCAAAGATATAATTAGTAAAGTTAATGAGCAAAGCGTTTTACGATCAATCTATGCGATAGGTTTAGATAGCGTAGATGAACGGGAGGTACGTAAGGAGGGATCGGACAGTGACCCCGGCGGCATTCCAACGCGCGTCCGCTGTACCTGCTCTCTTTACTTTTAACTAGGGTTTTTATTAAAATCTTGAGTACTATTGAAGTGATGGACTGCTTATTTCATTATGCTAAAGATGAAGTTCAAGGAATGTTATGTAACTTATACCAGAATGGTCTTATGTGATGGTCGTATGTATTTTATGTTTACTTGCGTAGATAGCAGAACTTCAACTGTTTAGGTAAATGTTTTGAGTTATCGTTTTGCGTTTCGTTTCTAGCAAGTAAAATCCTGTGTAGTTATAGCCCTGTCTCGGCATTCAAGTGTCAAGTTCATAGTTGGCAATAAAGCACGAGTATAAGGTTGCAAGCCCACTGTCCATAAACATCACAGCCACAGTCGCATCTTGCCTTATTTTGATTTTAAAATTCCAAGTGATAAAACTCAAAATTCTTATTCTGAAACTACATTTAAAATTGTTGCAGAAAAGAAAACAGTAGATATTTTTTTTGTAAATAAACGCGTTTGTTAATAAAGCGATTAATAGACAATCTAAAAGTATAACATAAGATAAACATTCACATAAAACTCAAGTCGCAAAGGCCAAGAATACTAAAAATAAAACTATATCTAAAGTAATACACAGTATATATAAATGTAGGTACGCACTGGTGCCCAGTTGGCTCACTCTATCTACCATTCAGACTTTGTAATAAGAAAAAAAACTGTGGAGAGAAATTGATTCGATCTGTGGTGTTGGTTATTACAAAGAACCAATACATTCTTAGACAAGACCTCTCAGGTATTAAATATTTTATGAAGCTTCAAATCATGATTTTAAATTATTGGGGTTGCATTCGATTTATGTGTTTTTGTCATTTATATTATTTTCTCCTATGAAGTACCTCAATTTAATTTTAAGACATTAATTAAGCTTTTGACTGTTACCCAACACTATTAAGTTTAATAGTAATTTAATGTCCAGGTGTTTTAATTCAGAAACCTCAAACATAGACTGGTCTATAATAGTCATTGCTCTACATCCGTTACAAACCTCTCGAACGTTGTTCGATAGGCAATCTCGAACACGATTGGATTGGAAAAAACCATTTTGACCCGGATCGGTAGACGAAATATTTCTTTATATTCTTAGTAAAACGCAACTAGGTACTTCTTACTTTATATCACTTTTTTTAAGTACAAAATAAGTATAAGGAGCTTTATTTTATGAACGAGTTCGAAATAAAGTGACCCAAAATTTTGTTTGACTTTGTATTCTCGGTCTTGTCACATCGACTATACAGTGCAGCTTGTTAAGAAACGAGAACACTTTAAGAACCTGTTTCCGCAGTCTGTTCTCGCAAATGTTTTCTTGGCTTAACCAATTACATATCCAGCAGATAAAAGAGCGTCAAATTTTTTAGACAATTAAGTTAAGTGACCGACGCTTTATATTCAATTGCCACTTCTGAGAGCATTATTTCGTTGTTATCAATTCAAGTTATTAACCGTTTTATTGTTTATTTCATGAGTCACTTGCCTGTTTCCTACACCGGCGCCATCTCTTGTAAGTGTGTTCCAAAACACATTATCCGCCCGGCAACCGTAATGGAAATATTTTTTAATGTAACCCATTAGCGCGGGATTCGGTCCTCTCTGTAATTTGGAGGTTTTTTAATCTTCGCTCTGTGTCTTGATGGGGTTCTGAGCGACTGTCCATCGCGATCCTTATCTCAAAGCATAATAAGAAGAGACAGACGTTACTTATATTTTATTTAACGTCAGAATTGATCGAACTGGTACGATAAGATACCTCTGAGGGTAAGATTTGTTTATGTCGTAAATTATGTGTATTCTTTACGTTTGTTCTAATTCTTTTATTTTATTAACAAAAAAAAAAACACTACAAAGTGAAAAAAACTTTATTTTCGGAGGTCGGTGTCTTAGGATCGACTTCCGAAATTAAAGTTATTTTTCACTTTGTGGTGATTTTTTGGAAGTCGGTTTTTTTTTTGTTGAATACAAATTTTTATTTCTCGCTTTTTAGTGGAGCTGCTTGAAATTTATCTAAGTTAAAATAGCCTCTCTTCAAAGTGAGAGTGAATAGGCTTCTTCTGGGTAAGCTCACTCCATCGTCGACTCTGTCTCTGTCACCTCTGACCTAGACTAGAGTCAAGAGCGAATCCATTTCAAATAAAAAAAAAAAAAAAAAAAGCCTAGTGTCAACTAATTCAGCGCATTTTACAAAATATTGCTTTTCCCGATGCAGGGACGTTAATTGTTCTCCTGGTCCACCATCAGCTCCATTTCAACATTCGCATTGTGACGAGCATAAATTGCTTAGCAACCATATTAAAGTAATCGAATCGCAACCCGTGAAATACTTAGGTACTATAGACTAGTTCCGGTGGCCATCTGTGGTCTTCTCCATCAGTTCGACTTCACCAAATGGTGCTTTCCGAGAGCAAATGTACAAGTATCTATAAAAAATATCCAAATCGCAATAGATGTGCCTATAATATTTGAAGAGTTCCTTCGATTTCTCCAGGATCCCATCGTCAGATCCTGACCATGGGACCAATCTGAAAGCAAATCCTTTAAAAAAAAAATATTTTGCAAATCGGCTTATAAATAAAGGAGTTATGAGGTAACACATATTTAAAAAAATATTCAACCGAATTGATAACCTCCTCCTTTTTTTGGAATCGGTAAATTTTTTTTTTGTCGTTGGAACCTCCGAATAAATGTGTTTTGTGACTTTTTCAATTTTGCCCACTTTAACTCAAAGAGGAGCTCTACCATTTGGTTATGGTTTTGAGGTTTACCCATTTGACCAGCAATCTTGTGTTTTATAGTTTTAGTTGGTTCGCATCAAACTTTTTCGTAGTAACCTGGTAATTGCCTCGTTAATTTGAATCTGGCGTCGGTCTCTCTGATGTTAGTAAAGCTGTTTGACTGGTGTTTCCGAATCCGTCATCATATGATGTCGATCGTGGCTCTCGGTTCATTTTAAAATGAAGATATCGCGTTCATTAGATATTTAAAATTTATTGGAAGTATTTTCGGCTTCTATATTAAAATATCTGGTTTTTATTTAATTGGAACACTTTTTCTCCACGTCTACCGATATTATGGTTATATATTATATATGGTTATATATTTTGTGTTCCATGTTTTTATGTTTAACGCTGTTCGTTTCTCTCATCGTAAATACAACACAGATCGATAAACGACTTAATATTAATGACTTCAATGATCTTATAAAATTAAAAAAGTTTGGAACATACCGCCCTTAATGTTACTATTGATAAAGTCTAAATACTAGTTGCCGTGTCCTCTAGCAATATCAAAGCAATTTTGTTCCAATAGTTCAAGTATCAAGCTCGTATTTCCTATAATGTGTTATCCTCATCCCAACCTAATAAATAAATCTATCATAAATTTTAGCAGGTCCATCCATTAAGTAATAATACTTCAAAATCTTAATACACAACGTGGGTGTTTGGACTAGCCGTGTGTACATTAAAACCGGTCTGTCCATCAGTCACTACACAATATTTGCGTGACGATGGCAAGTTCGCGCCCTTCCCTTCTTCATTCATGAATATGTTTGTTAGTTCTTTAAACTTGACTTTCTCTTTGGAATTAATAATAGATTCATCTTCAATACTTTAGTTGTGAACTTCCTTCAGCTAGTGTGTATCTTCTTTAATGGATTTTTCGATGTTATTGGCCTCAGAATCATGACATAAGTAGAATGTATTACTATTAAATGTCTTTATAGTTAAAGCCACACTTGCAAGTAAACCGTAACTATTTATGCACAATTTGTGACGGGTATAAAAGCTTACACTTTACTCCTGCGAGGCTTTGAGTCGTGCCGACGCACGTAATGTTGACATTTTTAATGTTGTCACTTGACATTCTGCCTCACCTGCTAGAAAAAAACTGTCGTAACAGTATAGACTTGTCTGTACCTAATACCTAATACCCTATACAAGTATGTAGTAATGTAATATCAGGTATTATTGATTACAGAGTACATTTCAATTAAATTGCAGTAGCAAAAGTATGGCTAGGTTTCATTTTCGCAAGATTCCATAAGTTTACTTAGTAACAAGAATCTAGTAAACAATTGGATCATAACCAGTAAATTATTCGGTAATGACGAAGAAGCTTGTTAACCTCTAAATAAATACTGAATAGGTTAACCAGTGACCAAAATTTAGATTTTGCAATTATGAGGAAGTTTTAAAGTAATTACAACCATGGTCCTTGATATGGGCAAGCCCTCGAATGAGTTTTAAGTTAAAACATCCGTTTTTGGCAACGCATGATTGTTCGATACCGCATAAATCATCAATAAAATGTTGTAAGGTCAGTATTAATTATAATATACGGAAATCGATACTCATGAATATTGGAATTAATAAAACAGCAAATGAGATTTCTGATTGATCAATTTTCTAAATCAATGTTAAATAACTAGACTTTTAGCGCAGCTTCATTTGAATTTTGAAATCAGGTGTAACAGCTTTAAAAAACAAAAACAATTTTTGTTTTAGTACTAAATTGTTGACAATAACACCACACATAGATTTAAATACCATTGATAACTGTAACCTAACTTGGCTGGATGATAACTGCAAACTCTTCAGGCATGTCAAAAAATATAGAACGAGAAGAAGTAAGAAACTGTAAGTAGCATTATGTTTTGCTACTACAGTTTGTCTAAATATAATTCGTGGGCCTAGTATAGACTAAAAGAATTTTCTGGTATAACATTTATATGAGAATAAAAACTGGACGTTTAGCTTTTCTAAGAATCAAATGTGCGTACTCAAGAGCGAAGTAAAATGCGTGCACAATCCGTGTAATTGGCAGTGTAAGTCGTTACTCCTTTTAGAGTTCCGTGTGTACAATTTAACGTTACAAACTTACAATGTATTTTGTGAGGGAAAAGGTTATTGTGTTCCTGGCTAATGGGATGTCGGGACGAGTCAAGTTTTTGTATAGGTAGAATTTTCTTGTTATATTCAACTCCACCGTGCTTCGCTTTAGCATTATGAGTTTTGAAATTGTTTCGAACACTAAAATATTTTTGCTTCTGACAAACTATTTTTATCTTCGTCATAAATTAACTAAAACGTTAGCACGTAGCTAGACTTCAACACACGAACATTCTCACACACCAGACATTAACATTTTATGTATTCTTGTGATGTTTATGGATAACTGCAGAATCGATTTGATGGAATCGATTTCTATCATAAAGTCGGGATTAAATTTTGGGCATTAGAATATTTCACTGGCGCGGTCACTCGAAAGTGATTTTATCCAATAATCTTTTTCATAATTATTCATTCATGTTTAAGGATGAAAAAATATTGCTAATTTGTTTCACAATGTACGAGAAATGTATTTTACTAGGCACTACTAAAATGCTCTATGCATTTCAAAGTTTATCAAGAAATGTCCACCACCTTAAAGAGTATTTTATTTGCTTCTAAAATCATCTATGCTTTATCATCTCTCCCATCAACAGTTTCGATACCAACATTCACATCTTTAGTAATTACTCTTTCATACGAGACTTTCTGTCATCCCAGCCTATGTTTAACCGGTTATTACCTTATGTAACTATACTCATCTCCGCGACGCATTCTTTGCTTGACAACCCAAAGAATTTTCGGAGTCATCATCATTAAACGGACTGAACTTCAACCATTCTTCATTACGTTTTTTGTTAAGTTTCCCATGATTAACTGGGTCTACGAACTTTGTGTCACTATCATTAGCTGAATTGTGTTTTGTAAGTCTATCGTGCCTATGTTGTCTGAATTCTTTAGAGTTCATTTTGAGATTCGTATCAAGTCAATGAACTAAGATTACTAAGAAATACTTACCTTGGATGAAGAGCTATTTTTTGAGTGCACTTATGTATATTAAATCGATGCTACTTCTAGCATAAGTAGTCACAGTAAAAAAAGTCCTCCAGACCGTATTTAGGCCACGGCAGCCAATCTCAACGAAGACTAGCCTTCGGCGCGGGAGATATCATAGTGCACAAGTGTGCGCGCATACACAGGTGCATTCCCTCTTCCCTAACACTCATAGTCCGATGGGACGGTAATCCGACATGACCGGAGAGAGATCAGGCGCAGAACCAACTGCTTAACGTGCTTTCCGAGGTACGGGGGTATCGCCAACTTCCAAACTCCGGGCTGTTACTAAGAAATTCCTAATGGAAAAACTCAGTAACACTTTGCCCGACCCGGGAATCGAACCCAGGACCCCACGCTCAGCAGTCAGTCGCGCTTGCGATCACGATACCAATGGGGCTGTTAAAACAGTCACAGTACTGTGCATTTGAAGTAGCAGCAATATAATCTAAGCAAACAGTTTTTTTTTTATTGTAGCGTAACATAATCAGCCTATAATGTTCCCACTGCTGGGACACAGGCCTCCTCTCAGTGAGAGGGAGTGGGCCGTAATCTACCACGCGGGCCCAGTGCGGGTTGATAGATGTCACATGTCGTCGAATTTTTGGTTCTAGGACATGCCGGTTTCCTCACGATGTTTTCCTTCACCGTTTTGAGAGCAGTGGTGATGAAATAATATACGCAAAGTAAAGCGCCTGTCTGGGTTCGAACCTACGACCGACGTTCTCGTAAGTCGCGGCCGATACCACTGGGCCACCACTGCTCCCCATTGTAGCGTATTTATTTCATATTATTGTTCCTTTATAGCAGTCCATGCATTTATTTAAATATACATTTTATTATAACAATATAATTTCCAAGTTCAAGTTTACTTTACCTTAACGAATCATGTTTTTACAATCTTTCCATTTTAAGCTACATGGACAGAGCGCAAGCGTGTTATTAACATGATTACACGGAGCCCTCAATACTTCCTTTATTAATTCTTATACCGACCTCGCATGGGTGTGTTTCCTCAAATATAAACCTCATCGGAATGCAATTATAAAAGTGATGTGAGCCGATAATTTCTTTATAAATAAGGTTTAGTTTAGATCGTAATTTAGAATAACCATTAGACTTTTTTCTGAAATTCTTTATTTTTTGTTTTGATCTAGGTACTTACATAAAGTTAACATTGATTGATAATTTTGTATATCCATTCAGAAAATTGATAGCATGATAATCTGGACCGTCACAGTTTAACTCGGTTATGTGCCCGAAAGTACCCATCTGATAAATAGTATAAGTTCGTCATTCATAATTGTATGGACTTGTATTAATACGCACCTACACAAAATGTAATTGAGCTTCTTACACGTCTAAGAGGAGTATAAGACACTGTTTTCACATCGCTCGCCTACCTACAAGCCATAAAGCAGATGGTCACTAGTAATCCAATATAGCCGCTGTTAATAATATTAATCGCTGCGATTGGCCACAAAGTGCTTTTAACGTAATTCGATTCGGTTGGACTGGAACTCTTGTGGAACGGAACCAATACAACATGACCTTTCCATTCTCCCCCCACATTCGCGATCCATTAACGATACGGGGAAGTGAAAAGAATTAGCGGAGGTCTTCAAAAAATGGTGAGGCTGTACGTACTGAACGCATGCGACGTCGTCGGGCTCGCCTTGAGACTAAAGGCTCATGTTACTCGGATCACGTTCAAGGCGCGTCTGAACAGTATAGTGGTCGCCGACATTAAAATTTTACTATTACATTGTATGTATTGAATACCCGTACAGTTATTGTACATGACATCTACTCACTTTAGTAGCGGAAAATGAAATACTGTTGACGACAAAAGGTCGTTCCTCTCCTAATGAATGAACGCCTCCAAAGCCAATCAAAACCCGTTTCGCATACCTACGTATTGTTACGTACCATAAATAAACCACGTTTCATAATATATTATCAACGAAACATGTGTTCGAATTCACTCCGCCTCTACTCCGACATTTAATTAAACCACGATATTTTATGGTACGAATCATTCCCGAGGAACACTCTTATCCATATTTGTTGCTAAATATAGCACAGGAATTTAATTTCTCTTTCATTGTTCCAGGTACATACACTCAAAGGAGAAGCCATTCAAGTGTACAGAATGCGGGAAAGGATTCTGTCAATCAAGGACCCTAGCTGTACACAAAATCCTCCACATGGAGGAGTCACCTCACAAATGTCCAGTTTGCAGCCGAAGCTTCAATCAACGGTCAAACCTCAAAACTCATCTGCTCACCCATACAGATCACAAGCCTTACGAATGCAATTCTTGCGGGAAAGTATTCAGAAGAAACTGCGATTTGAGGAGACACGCTTTGACACACGCAGTTGGTGACGTACCGCCAGGTGATGTTCTAGACGTAGGCGAAGAGGATATTGGAAGACCGGGATCGCCAATAGAACCAGGATTTGATGATGATGATCCTGAACTCTCGTCCCCTGAACATTCTCCTGTTAGACGAGCGCGTTCGTCGTCAATCGAAAGTATCGGAAGAGAGCAAAGTGAAGAGAGACCACCGCAACGACGGACGTCGCCATCTCCGGTAGAACGCACTCACTGCCACCACAATGAGCAGAAAGATAGAGCGAGTCCTTATACTATGCGCCCACAACATCAAGAGAAACACATGCGCATGCCGTCAGATCTATACGAAAAACGGCGATACACTTCTGAAGAGATTATAGAAAAAGAGTTGCGCTATACCGAAGTTCCTGAACAACAAATAAGACATCCTCAGCTGCAAATAAGAAGAGACCTGCATCAAGTTGCACCTCCTGATCCTTCAAAGATGGGTCAAATGGCAAGTCCGCCTATAGACCCCGGGCCTTCTGGTATGTACCTGAGTCCATTTAGAAAGAGAAGTCATCCACCAGATATTGGAGATAATGTGAGAACTTGCGCAGCAGTTTATCGGAGCCGGTCGCCTGAACCCACCAACTTGACAATGCCTCGGCACGGGCTAGGAAATGGAGAGGTCGTAGTTGGAATCCCGCCGCCTATAATGGGAATGCCGTCATATCATAAGTTTGGTATACCCATGCCACCGCCGCATCCTCAAATGGCTTACGGCCCTGTTCCTCACCCAATATTAGGACCACAGCAAACTGTAGCACAGGACTTGATAGTAAAACACGCGCCGCCGAAAGACACAACGCCCTGTACTTCTACTCATGTGACCAACTGTAAGGATAGTCAGAAGGACCCTGAAGAAGGCAGCTCGAGTTTCATAACGAGTGGAATAAAGAATATTGTTGGGATACAACCGCCGACTAATCCAAAACCGGGGACAAGCACATCAACAGGACCGAAGAAAGGATTCAGTATAGAAGATATTATGAGACGCTGATGAAATATTGACAGGCGCCGCTGTGCGAAGACTTACTGTATGCAAATGAGATTGCGTAGTATAGATTACGTTAAAGTTTAGCCTTTAGAGACGTGTTGCCTTATTTTATTTAGCTACATAGTATGAAGAGTTTTTGTAATGCGATATGTCTGTAGGCAGTGGTTCTTAATCGATTGTATAGGTGCAGAGAGATTTAAGATATGAAATTGTATTTGTACCTAATTTTAGATTAACTGTAATCAGAAGTATTATTAGTTCAAGTTTCGATGATACACATTGTAAAATTTCTAGAGGTATGTTTGTACGTATTCGCAACGTGGATTTGGTTTTCGTAAAGATCTCATAAGGTTTGTTTGTGCAGTGTTTTGTTTACCTCCAAATTTTAAAAAATTAGTTTAACGAAGAAAATATTTTTTTAGGCAATAATTTTTATTTTGTCGTTTTATTATTGGATGTCGACGAACAAAACAGTTGTTTGTGTGATTTTCTTTTGTTTGAATCCATCAGTGCTGATTTGTAATTAAAATAATTTTAACGGTAA
Source organism: Gortyna flavago (assembly GCA_963669345.1). Taxonomy (NCBI): domain Eukaryota; kingdom Metazoa; phylum Arthropoda; class Insecta; order Lepidoptera; family Noctuidae; genus Gortyna; species Gortyna flavago. The sequence continues at coordinate 6,702,511 of OY770144.1, forward strand.
TTTAGTTATTTTTGCAGTTAGATTTAAAATATTAAGAATTGACTGGTTCTTATTACTGCTGTTATTTATTATTTAGTTATTTCATAGTTTAATTATTGAGAATGTTAGTTTTATCGGGCAATAAGCAGTTAAATTTATAATCGTGATTTAATTTAAGATTTGGTATTAATGTAAATAAATGATTTCATCGTTAGATTTAATTTAATATTAGTTGATTGATTGTTAATTTAATCGCATACCTAATCACCGCTAATGAGACTCAATTGATTTTCTGTTGTAATGGGCCGCCAAGGGCTCGCGCTGTGACGTAGCGATTAAATTAAGAACAATAGTATTGTTGAAGAATTTGCATAATAAATTAATAAAACTGAACTTTTAAAATAAAATAATGAAAAGCATTATAAAAATGTTGAAAGAAAGCCTTTAGTTAGAAAAACGCAGACTCTACTACGTAGTTGAATAGTTATTGCTCATATGTAATTAAGTGAAGTACTTAACGTATGTACATTAGTATTTTTATATTAATTAATTAATAAATTATGATGACAGATACGAACTAGTTTTTATCATTTTAAAATCCAGAAAAACCTACATTGCCTGAATACAATTTCAAATTAAAGAATCTAAGTCTCGACACATCGCGCGACGTCATCGAAGTCACCGCTTTGTTTGGACTACTTATAATAGGAGGTTTGCTTAGAGAAATGCTAAAATAGTCCACATCATGCGTAACATTTTGGTCAGTTTGTAGGGAGATTTGTTGGCGTGTTTGTTACAAGGAAACGCAGCTTTAACCAGGCTTTTTGGCATCATCTAAGTTTCTTTTGTTATTATGATGATTGGAAGGAACCTATTGATCGAGCAAAGTCGTCATCTGAATATCCATTTCCCCGGTAATACGAAACCCCTTGGTAAGACAGGTTGTCAGACTTTCGGGCTTCTGACTACCCGTAACGACTGTCTAAGATCTTGGTATATAAAGATGGTCACCCATCCACGGATCAACCGCGGCAAGCGTAGCTTAACCGTGCTGCTGTTATTACTTAGCCACAAGCCCCTCAAAGTTAGGGTATCTTCCAATTAGTTAAAAGTCCATTTTAATTCCGCTTCATTGTTTTTGGGGTCATCTACTGCAGCCACCTAATTACCGAAGGCCGGAAAAAAGGTCATGGATAAAGAAAAAAATTTTTTATCATCTGTTTATTCAAAGAAGTAGTACATATTGGTATAATACGTACACAAATCTCCTGCCAAAATGCAGTACAGTTTGTCGGCAGTGTCCTTTTTGGGTAAGTAATCAAATCAAGCTATCTGACAGCAAGCGGTAGTGCTAGAAGAAGAAGACGACATAAATGACCAATATGCAGTCATAGATTTTAATATTCACTGAGAAAAATGTAAAAGCAAATTACAGTAAAGTTAAGTCATAACAGTATGACTTAACTTTAATATTAAAATGTATCACTGCATAGTGGTCATGTATGTCGTCACGAATGGAAATTTTGATACCATCAGGGATTCCATAAAACCTCAATGGATCCTCAAATCAACACCAAAACAAATAAAACACCAATAATTATTAGTACCTACGTAATGACGCGTACGTTCTCAACAAATAATTTGCAATAATAAATAACCTTTGCATTTACAAAGAACAATGAATTATAGGGTTACCTTTCAAAACACACCATAGCAACAACGCACAGGTCTGTAGGTACCTATCATTTGTAAAATTACAAGTCCAAGACCGCCAACAGGTGGTATTTTTATTAATGAAACGCAATTTACTCTAATAAAGATGTCAAATTGATGAAATATCTCTTTTAAAGTTCTTTGAAGTAATTAAGTTGCGCAACAAGCAAAAGCCGTAGAAAAAATATAGTTTGAATTTATCGTTTGGATTTAAATGTTATTTACGACTACGATCATTTCTTGGTATGATTTTATACTAAGCGTTGCGGCAGACCCCGCAGAAGATGGCGGGACAAGCTGGACAAAACAAATGACCAGTGGTCCACTTTAGCTCTAGATCTCTAGTACTGGAAGTTATAGGGAGAGAGCATTGCCCAACAGTGGGATGATACAGGCTAACAGCAACAGTAACTTATAAGGAATGGACAAAAACGACGAATGGACTTATATGAAATCAATAATGTAGAAGACGCATTTTCGGAACTTCATGACGTCATACCTAATATAACGATTTTAAAACTTAGACTTTTTATTATTTCTATTGCAGGTTAAAGAGTTAAAACATCGTCTTCCGACACACCTTTATCGTCATCTTACTTGTTAATTTATAACGAAAAAATATATTGTTTTTCTAAGTTCCAACTTATACCAGTCTTTAACTTGTCGTTCTGGCCCCGTAGTGGAGGCCTCACTTCCGATACACGAGGTTGTGGGTTCAAATCCAGCCATGTAACTATGTGACTTTTTCAATTCATATATACTTTCTGGGCTTAGGGTTGTTTATTTTTTGAGGAAAAACATCGTGAGGAACCTGGACTTATAGTTGGTTGGTTGTTTGGTTGTTGGTTGCTGGTTTGTTTGTTTGTTTTGTCAAATTGCCAACCCTTAAAGCACGCACGCACGCACGTGCCTTCTCCGAATGAGAAGAGCTACGAATTAGTAACTTATTTCTAGGAGAAGAGGCCTTAGCCCTGCAATGGTACAATAATAGGCTGGCATTATTAACTTGTACTAGACCAATATTTATAAAAAATGGGCAAAGCACTCGGGCCTTGGGGTCCGAGTGCTCATCGAATATTTCGAGACATCGCCAAGCGGTTGGTTGACTCTTCACGTGACCAGAGGGCTGGCCTTTTTTTGCCCAAAGAATCAGCATTGTGGTAATGCTGCCAGCCTTTTGGGCACTTATTCCATTGACAGCGATGCGGACGAATTTTTTAATGCCCAATGAGCTCCTGCCTTTTTCTTAAATTTTTTATTATATACTTGTATAAAATATAATTATATTGTATATTTTAGTGTTGGCTTGTAAATTGTAATTGTTGTGTCTTTGTGAATAAAAGTTAAGTATATATTAAAATTATAGAAACAGGATGTTACCTATCAAATACAGATTAAATTTTTGTAAGGCCAAACGTGTTTGTATGATTATTATTTGTTTGACATTTAATGTCAAACAAATTATTTGAAGTATCAATAAAACAATATGTGGCCTTTATAATTAAAGCTCTTATTGAAAAATATGGCTGAAATCCTGTTCATTGAACTTAATTCAATTAAGAATATATATAAAAAATTAAATTTATAACATTAATCTCGCTTAAAATATTTATTATTATTTACATCGTCAGTCTAAAAGAGATTATTATGCTTGATCACCTTCAAGTCTCCTGTAACTTCTGTTTATTCAATACTTGGGTCATTTTCATAATATTTGCCCCATAAACACATTGCACACCTTTTCCTACATATATACACAAAATTATACTAAACAAAGAATAAGGGTTTTAAAAGAAAAAAAGGAAAAGCCTTTTTATTACTGAGAATCACAAGATACCACTAATGTAGAATCGAAGTATGTGAGTGAATACAAGGTCAGATCATCTAGCTTGAACTTGAGCCCAAAACTAAGTTATTCAAAAAACACGGGTAGTTAAGGTTAGTCGTGCCTATGTAAAATCGAAATTACAACCGTAACAAAATTTGAAAAATTTTACGTATTTTTTTTGCAAAAATGATTCATTCCTGCGGTATACTGGTGTTTGATATCCTTGGAGATAACCATTTATGTTAAATGTAACAAGTTGTGGTAACCAGCTGCTGTATGATGTCATTAGCTCTGACGTCATTACAAGGTTCTAGATAATTAGTGACAGTTACAAAAAAGAAATGATTGTACTTACATCAAATATCGATAGTTCTTTACACTTCGTTGATTCATCATCTGCCTAGCCTTTTCCCAACTATGTTGGGGTCGGCTTTCAGTCTAACCGGATGCACCTGAATACCAGTATCTTATATGGAGCGACTGCCTATCTGACCTCCACAACCCAGTTACTGGGTAATACGATACCCCTTGGTAAGACTGGTTGTCAGGCTTTCGGGCTTCTGACTAACCGTAACGACTGTCAAAGATCCACAAATGACAGCCGGGACCAACGGCTTAACGTGCTTTCCGAGGCACGGAGGGGTCTCGATATGTAAAGATGGTCACCCATCCACAGACCAACCGCGGCAAGCGTAGCTTAACCTGATCGATCGACCTGTGCGGCTGTTATTATTTAGCCACTTCGTTGATTAGTAAGTATATTTCTTTCTATTGTGTTGCAGGATCCGAATGAAGGTTCTATTAAAAAGGTATACATACTTACATAGGTACTCGTCATCTGCCTAGCCTTTTCCCAACTATGTTGGGGTCGGCTTCCTGTCTAACAGGATGCAGCTGAGGAGGTACCAGTATTTTTCATGGAGAGACTGAATATCTGACCTCCATAACCCAGTTACTGAGTAATATGAAACCCCTTGGTAAGAGCGGTTTCGCACTACATCTGATCCAAATCCGAATAAAGATCTGACTTCAATCCGAATTGGGAATGTTCTAAATTCGGACGGATAGAGTTCGGATCTATTGCGGACCCCTCATACAAATATGTCTATGGTAACTTCTGACCATTTGTCATTTCTCGGATTCGGATCGGACGTAGTGCAGAACCGCTCTAAGACTGGTGGTCAGACTTTCGGGCTTCTGACAACCCATAACGACTGTCAAAGATCCACGAATGGCAGCACTTCCTCTCACAGAGAGGAGGCTTGTGTCCCAGCAGTGGGAACGCTATAGGCTGATATAGATGTGTTTATAAGGCTAGAATAAAAGTAGCTAAGCATTATGCAGATTTGTCCGAGAATCTAGATCTATAATTTCGAAAAACCAAACAAGAGATGATCGAGAAGATGATAAACTTAAATAAAATTATGATGAAGATAAAGCTCCATAATATGAACATCATTGTGAAGAAATTACTAATGAGCCCATCGATTAAGTACCGCAAAAATAAGTATTCATAGCACCTGTCAAATTAAATAGGCAATAACTATAAGTGTTACAACATGCTTATTACCAATGCACTTGTATATTGAGATAGCCATTGGACATCAGTACTAATGGGTAGTTTGTTCAGTACTAGATACTGCAAGTCGTGTTAGATTTCTGTAATTTTAAATAGTTAGCAGTTTACATTAGACTTCTATGATGTAGATATTACCGATAAAAGTTTTTTGACTAACCGCTCTGGGCATATAAATATTGAGAACAAGGGAAAGAGAAGAATAGTTGCCTTGGTTTTTAAGAAATACAAGATGAAGATTTTGAAGATGGTAGTGAAGTAATACATGAAAGCAACACACCTCAAGAGGAAACAGAAGATACTGATCATGACATCATGAAAAATTACGATATCTATATCAAAAACAATACAGCCAATATAAAAATGAGCATCAAAACTTTCGACCGAACAACGCAAAACGCCACTTTACACCAACTCTTGTTCAAGATAATACAATCACATATATTAATTCAGTGCAAAACAACGACATCCTTTATAAGCAAAAAGGTGTTTCTTTTATGGTCGTCCGTTTTACGACGCGCCGCGAACCACCGTCAAGCGGGCAGCTACTTGGGACTTTATGCAAATTGCCCGCCGACTAACTACAAAAAAAGTGTGTAATAAAATGAAATGAGTGTGGGTTCCGTCAGTCATGTTTGGATGTTTTTTTTTTGTTTACCTTCTACATATATATTTTTTTATAGTTTCTGTGGAGCTCGTTTGTTTTGTTATGCATTATCTTTTTCCAAGTATCAGTAGGCCATTTTTTTTTTTGTTACAGCAGATGAGAATGCTCTTTTTTTCATTGTCATTAATCAAGAGTTTAAGATCGACGAAGAATTTGGTTTAATTTAGAACGATTTAAGACAAAAATATATTATGAGATCAAATATAAACGAGGTTTTATTGAATATTTTACAAAAACAACGGTAGCAACAGTACCCTAAAAACAATAAAAATATTTTTTACAACAACCGAATGTCGTACCTCAGATATTTTAATTCGCAAGTTGATGCGAAGTGAAAGCACCATCCCGTTCAATCAATCGTAAAGAGCATAATTTGGAGCATAGAGGTTTTATTGGTACCGATTTCACAGTGTAAAAACGATCATTTATAATTGTTGAACGTGACTGTACCCGCTCAAGGCCTTTCAAGTTATACTGAAGAGTTTATATTGTAGGTGCATTGCACCTGTCGCGACTGTAGGATGATTTACTGTTTTACTAAATTTTGAAATAGAAGTGCATAATTATTAGTGTGGTTATACACGAGCTACACGCGTCGACAACAGAGGCAACTGCAACCATCGACGCGTGTCGGCGACAGCCATGACATTTTATTTGAGTAGTGCTCAAATACACGAATGACACGTAGTCGACGGCTGTCGCTGTATGCACACCTACTTCAGACCCAGATGATGCAGGCTATTCCATATACGAATGTAGTGTTGTCATTGAAAACGCTCAGAGGTTTTTCTACTATACCGAATGTACTCTAAAACCTAAACTTTGACTACGTGGGTGTTCTGTGATAAGCATCGCCTTTTGTACCTAATACAATCCTAGCGGCGCAGGCGTCACTTTCCGAGTGGAGATCTAGTAGGTGTGGGGTTCAAAATGTTACTAATATGAACTGTATGTAAAAGTAGCTTTAGCATTATTACTTACCAGCTGCGCTCCGCGGTTTCACCCGCATAAGTTTCGATCCCGTGGGAATATAGAGATAATATGTGTTAATCCTGGTTATAAACTATCTGTGTGCCAAATTTCATCCAAATCCGTTAAGTAGTTTTTGCGTGAAAGAGTAACAAACATCCATCCATCCATCCTCACAATCTTTCGGATTTATAATTAGTAGGATAGTAGGAGTCCCTAGAAGCACTCTTAGTCGCTAGTAGCAGAGTTTCAGAAGAATTCCTGTAATTACTAACACCAAGCAGCGTTTCTGTTTTTCAGTTTTAAGACTGGTGTGGCCTATTGCAGTTCTATAGAGGAGATTTTATGCTCCTCTTATGTTACGAAGTCATCAGCCAGATTCGCCTTGAGATTCGGCCTTTACCCTAATCTAATTGATTCCTCCAGATCGCTCCATAAATCAACACGTCTTGCCTTTTAAGAACCATCCAGCATTACCTCATCATTGTGACTACCAAACTACCACACGATTTTACCAATAAACAAGGCAACGCCTAAGTGTTTACCAAACACCAAAATTCGTAAATAATTGGAAATCGTAAGGTTACTTCCCAATACGGAAATCTAGAAACTATTAAAACAATTTGATAAAGATTTGTCTTGTAAAATATGCAGTTCGTTTTCCGGTCTGCCTCGATTTAATTCCTGTGAGCAATTACATGCTTTTGCATTTGTTTCCACGGTGATCTCAGTATAGACCACTTAGCTGGCAATTGGACTCCGTAAACAGGATGGAAGGAAGTGAGGACGAGGAAGTGCATTTGCCGCAAATTAAGTAAATTAAACAAAAACAAAATATTTCTAGGCTATTCATTTTAGAGTTCCGTACCCAAAGGGTATAAAATGGGACCCTATTACTAAAACTCCGCTGTCCGTCCATCAGTCCGTCTGTCATCAGGCTGGCTATCTCATGAACCGTGATAGTTAGACAGTTGAAATTTTCGCAGAATGTGTAGGTGCCGCTATAACAACAAATACTAAAAACAGAATAAAACAAATATTTAAGGGGAACTCCCATACAACAAACGTGTTATTTTTTGTTTTTTGCCGTTATTTTATATGTAGTGTTAAATATTGTATGGTGGTACGGAACCCTTCTGTACTAGTCCAACTCACAATTGGCCGGTTTTTAGATACTGTTGCTCATTTTGCTGATATGAATATTGATAGATTTCCGTCCAGTTATTTTCTTCAAATTTTGAACATCTCATCTTTCAGAATAAACAAGCTGAAGTGGCAATGGGCCGGCCATATCAGCCGCAGAAACGATGACCGTTGCGGTAGACGTGTTCTTGAGTGGAGACCACGAATAGGCAAACGTAAAGTGGGATGCCCTCAGGCTAGGTGGAGCGACGATTTTGGCAGGGTGGCTGGTTGCAGATGGATAAGATTTGCCGAGAATCGAGCTAAATGGCGTGCAATAACAGAGGCCTATAACCAGCAGTGAATTGTTGTAGGCTGATGATGTTGATTTTCTTCAGCCTCATGTATTTAAGCTACTTATTACTAGAGCATGTGTTTTTTTTTTTCAAGTAACAAAAGGTCCTGGCCACACGAGAAGAAAACTAATGACATTCATAATAAATCTCGCCTTTTTACACCTGCTTAAATGAGAGAGTTCTATTTTTTGATACACAAAAAATCCAATTTTTTTTTTCTTATGGGATTGTACAAAGTGTATCAGTAAAGACATTGAGAGCTGGGATGGTCTCAACACTGACCACCTTATTGATCACCATTGCATGAGCTCAACGATTTGCCCTATAGGCCGACCGCTTAACTGAGACGTTGCCTGAGGTAGATGCGTGGTGCGGGAGGGGTGATAGTTGTCACGAGTTGACGAATCACTGAGCTCTCGCAACACGTCACCCCCCCCCCCCCCCGCACCGCGCTGCTATCCCAGGCAACGTCCCAGTTAAGCGGTGGGCCTATAGTTCTTCATGCTTTATTTGTAATGTCTTTTCTCGTACAGTAGATAACACGTCTATGCTATCACTCTGACCTTGATATGGCTTAGCGTCGTCAAGAGTATAAAAGAATGTGAGGCCAGCTTATACTGGTTTCGTTACCACTGACTGGCGGCCAACTGTACAGAGGCCAGCACATCAACCTACCCCAATCTGTCAAATTTCTTTGATAGATTTTCAACTTTATAACAAAGGGATAAGGTTCATATTCAATTGGGACAATTTTACAGATAGGAGTTGCTTGCCTCTGTACGTGAGAAAAGATGTTGGGGAACTGGTTCGGAGAAGTCATAACAGACAGCTTGACTTACAATGTGTGATGAATCATCGAATTATGTATGCACTACATGTTGTAATGTGGTTTGATTTCGAATAGACCACCTCAATGAAATTGTGTTTCATGAAAGGTGATCTCATATGCCTAGTTTCTGTTTTGCCAACCGTATTCACTGAAAACACTTGTGAATCTTCACCATTTTTGAAGCATTCTTCTAAACCATAGGAGACTTACAATCGTTAGAAGAAATGAGGGGTAAGTTGCCTTCAGAATATTTTTGACGTCATCGAAATTATATAAAATTATTATGGTATGATTTGTAAGTAAGTACTATTAATAATCACTTAGTAGTAACTTTACTTACACACTAACATACTCACACCCTCACACTCACTTTTTACTTTACTTTTTTTGTGTCGTAGTTAGTAACTTTTCCACATCTTACCGATAATTATCGGTGATATTTGTTTAAAAAATTCATCCGTCGCAAGTTTCAGTTCAAATAAATTACCTTCTATAATGGTTTTGCAAAGTAAACATTCAGAAACAACGAGATAATTTCCATTCAATTATTAGTAGAAGAGCAATGCTTCTGGGAATGTACTCGCATGAATCATGAATGTAATGTCAGTATTCAGTTCAAGTCAGTACTTGAGACGTTTGGGACCACAGATATAGATACACCTAGATAACGCAAGACCAACTACTTCGCGTGCAAAGAATCGCACCAGCGTACGTCGAAAAATCGTAAGCCGCCACTTTCGCGCTCAGGAGGCCTACCATGATCTATTTAAAAACGATTCAAAAGCAAGACATTTCAGTTTAGGTTTTTAAACTGCATCGCTCACAGTCGTACCATGACGTCCAATGCGCTCAGCGGCATTTGGATCGTTGAAAGTGAATGAGCGTAAAGAGCTCGTGGTAGGTATCCAGATGGGACGGCCTAAATTGAATCGTTAAACTGATGTTATGGTACGAATTAGAAGAACAGTTCAGTTTAGGTCCTAAAGTGGATCGCGTTAAGAGCTCGTGGTAGATATCCTGTCCTGTGTACTGCTGGCTGGGTGAGCGTGAGCGCTGGCGCTAGGCCCCGGGGGTCGGGCGAGACGGGTGCCGCACGCTGCGGCGTCTTTGAATAGATTTGATTTTACCATCACTAAATAGTACTTGTGACATCATAGTAGTCAAAACATGGCACGCTTGGTGTTCGTACAGATCGTGATACTTGCGTTATCTAGGATTATCTATATCTCTGTTTGGGACACACTGCTGTGAAGGTCTTGGTGCTTGCTGTCTTGCATTCCTTTTATTGAGTTATCATCATCCTTTTTTCCCTTCTTCCAATTTATTTGGGGTCAGCGTAGCATGTCTTGTTCATCCATTCATACATCTGTTTAACCATCTGTATATCTGGAGTCCACCCATTTTTTGGTCTTCCTATGCTTTGAAATCTATTCGTGAGCTAAATATTTGTTCAAAATTGCAGCAGAAATACAATTTTAGAATACAAACTCTTTGCTATTATGTACTATCGCGGGCACTCCCGCCTGACCATCACTAAGTCCATTTTTGTTTGCACTCCAATAAAAGAAGCGCTCCCTAGTAAGCGCGCCAAGGTCAAATAGTCCGTAAAACTCACAAAAGGAGTACACGTGATGCGTCGCTAATCTGCGCAGTGCAGGTTGCAACTAATTAATTGTGTTATCGCTTTCCTAATAGGCGAAAACTTCAAGGGGGCGTGTCTTGCCGCCGCCGCAGGATTTAGGCGGAAAAGGCCGCGATGGTACTTACATAAAGTACCTACACCAACATTTCGCCAGTATATGTAAGTCCCATGTAATAAATAGGGGGCCTATTGTCATCAACAGCGCACAAATACAGACTCCTGAAAGAAAGAAACACTCTTGCACTTGCCTTGAAGACTCTCGGGCATCGAACCCAAGACCTCATGCTCAACAGTAGCGCTTGCGACCACTAGAACAATGTCTTAGTCTAAGTACCTTTATAACATTTAATTAGGAATAGAAATTGTAAGCTACCTGTAATTGAGTGTGCATTACAGAATAATGTATATTATACAAGTTCTATAATGGTAAAAGATAATTGTAATGTATCTCGATGGTAATCCTTAAATAAATTAATAAATAGACTTTACCTTTCTCCTAATTAAGGCGATCTTTATCATCATTCTGAATACATCATCGACGTATGTATAATTAGGATAATTCTAAAATTCTTGAAAGGTTTCTTCTATTTTGAAAATTACATAATTTCTCCAACAGGTGTAGACGAACAATCGTCATGTCTTCATTTAGTTGTCCCGTCAGTACAAAGGTTGCATGTCCGGCAAAACTATCTAAGTTATCCAAACTCCACGACCATATCAAACCAAGTCCTATAAAAACTCATGTTTTATCACTAAGCTTTCTCATCACGTACAATACAGTGGTTTAGATTACCTATACGGGTTTCCCACTCCTCGTTTACAAATAAAAACGTCAAACAACTCATTTGTTTCAGTATTCGTCGCACGCGCCAGATTTACGATTATTCTGTGTCGTATGAATCCGGGTGGGAGGAGCTTCCATGAAATTTGCTGTAACCATAGTCATGAATAACCATGACGTCATATGGGATTTTCTGGGTGTCTCACATACACTTGTGAGGAAAGACTACTGTTTTGAGGTCGCTTTATGGTGTCAGTAGCATTGTCTTAAAACCATATCTCTACTCTTAGTCCTCTAAAATTCATCTGCATCCAAATAAGGCTTGGGTCTGAGAAGGATTGCTACATATTTGCATATCAATGACTAAGCGAAATCGATGTACCTACTAAAACCTGATGTCCAGTTAGGTTACTGTTTATCGAATGTTTCATTTTTCCAATGGCATTGGCAGGTCTCAATCGGGTCGGGTCGGGTTCTCGGGTCGTCAGAAGCCCGAAAGTCTGACAACCAGTCTTACCAAGGGGTATCGTATTACCCAGTAACTGGGTTGTGGAGGTCAGATAGGCAGTCGCTCCATGTAAAATACTGGTATTCAGCTGCATCCGGTTAGACTGGAAGCCGACCCCAACATAGTTGGGAAAAGGCTAGGCAGATGATGATGATGATTGGCAGGTCTTAATGTGTTTGGTGCGGCTACCATCGATCACCAATGTGCCAGTAATTTCGTCACCAACCCTTCCAAAGCCTAATTTTGTGCTTAGAACATAGATTATTTGTGTGCTTATAAACACAATAAACCCCATCCGTTTTCCAGCTGTCACATTACTACAAGCCAAAATCCCATCACCAACGATCATTGTAGCGGTCTAAGAAGAGACATGTTCAGCAGTAAACGTTTACGAGTTTGATAAGTAAACAATAACCGCCCCCACAAAACCATTCCATTATCATCACTTGCAACGCGAATTGGTGGTTCGATTCTGGTATGATGTTATTAGCACACAACCAGATGTACTAACATATCATTGCGATAAGCACGAATGAGAACGAGAACTGTCTTGGATATGTAAATACGGAATTTATTTTGTGATCTGCACATATCGGTTCAATAAGTTAGATAAAAAATCTACTCTCATGTAAAGGAAACTCTCTGAGATACAAACAGGTGGTCTGACATTTTACCAATATTATAAACTTCGCTGGTAAGAGGCAGTTATGCAGGGAAGGGTCAGTAAACTTAATTTGAAAGCGAGGCCCCGCACCAGGCCCCTACTATCAATCGCAAACTGAATAATTTTGAAGGATATTACTAATCTACTAAGTAATACTAATATCCATTCCTTCATGTGTTCGAATTTGTCTGCAACTAAACTAAATTAAACAACTTTGCTGCAATGCACATAACGCAATTAATGTTGTTGAACCGTCAAAATTAAAGCCATTCCTACTGTTAGTGTGTTATGAAATTATCCCCGCTGATCGTCGCTTGTACAGAGCCAGCACATCAAGCTACCCCAATCTGTCAAATTTCTTTGATAGATTTTCAACTTTACCACAAAGGAATAAGGTTCATATTCAATTGGGAAAATTTGACTGATTGGGGTAGGTTGATGTGCTGGCCTCTGTACCTTTCTGTCATGTCAGTCTAGCTAAGCAGCTAAGCCTCGTATATTCAACATTGATGATTCAACGACGTGTTGCATTCATAATATTTCAATACCTTGTATTATTTTAGGGTAAAATAGCTACATGTATCTCTGGTCACAAACGAAAACTGTTACGACTAACATTAGCATCTGATTTAAAACTGAATTCTGACGGCTTCTGTGTATCAAGTTTGCACACTAAAGGCTTGTTTCTAAACTTAAACATAACATAACATCACGCCTGCATTCCCAAAAAGGTTTGGCAGAGGTGTAGGTACCCACATTTCGTCCCATGCAATAGGGGGCGAACCTATTGCGCTGGAGAATCTACTTACATTAAAAAGCTCTAGAAATATAAAATAACATGGAACTTCTTCTGTTTACCTGTATATTGTTTTAAACTATCGCTGGTTGGTCGCTATCGCCGATCTGCGGAACTGGTCGCATTGTCCGGTGCGCCCGCCTGCAACTGGACTCGGCTGTACCATCGCTAACACTATGGAATTGAGAACATTTTTGTTTAATTTTATTTTTAATCCGGACGAGTACCAATGTGACTCTCTATTGAAATGTACTTACCAAGTTTATCGCGGGTATCACTGAGGTCGATGAAAAAAAACTGTCGTGAGGAAACATTTACTTATATCTATCCTAATACAAATAATAAAGCTGAAGAGTTCGTTTGTTTGAACGCGCACATCTCTAGAACTGCCTGTCAGATTTGAAATATTATTTTTGCATTTGACAGCCCAATTTAACATCACGCTAACCCTGATAGGAAACGAGCAAAAAAAAAGTAAGTAAGAAAACGGCCCGGCAATGCGATGCGACGAGGTGGGTCGGGAGGACAAAAAATTTCAAGCGGATAATGGAGCTACTTAGTATAAATGAAATCGCCACTCCGCCTTGAACAAGCATGGTGATCACTGATCATGCCTTCTCTGTATGAAAAGATGGCTATGCCTTGCAGTGGGATAGTATTATTATTTGGATTTATTTATTTTTGATAGCCAGAGCGTATTGGCGCTATTTTGATTGTAAATTGTGTAAGTATTGACTTCCAAAGCCGATTCAATAGACTAAAATGCATAAGCGTTCGGAAACAGCTTACAATAATGTATATACCTAAGTACTACTGTCGCTTGTCGCCTCACCTGATCACTTTTAGGACATTTTAATCTAATTCGCGGAATTAAGTAAAATGTACCTACAAAACAATTCAGTACAAATTAGTTCTCGCTAAAATCTTTATCAGAATATTTTTATAATGCTGTCCGATAATTAACAGCTTACCCTAATTTGCCTTTAGTGCGTTACATGGCGCTACTTTAGATTATCAACTACGATTGTTAAACGCATAGTAAGTAAGCGATAATATTGGTCATGTCTGTAACTTGTGTTTGCAACAAAAAAATGTTCAGGCGTCAATAACCTCGGAAGATAATAATAATTATCAGTTTTCACATACTTACGCTAATATAGCATAATCGATCTATAATGTTCCCACTGCTGGGACACAGGCCTCCTCTCTTCAAGAGGGAGTAGGTTGGTTTCCTCACGATTTTTTATTTACCGTTTTGAGAGCAGCGGTGATGAAAATATTTACACACAGTAAAGCGCCTGCCTGTGTTCGAACCCACGACCTTTGACTCGTAAATAGGAGCCGTTACCATTGGACCTCCATTGCTCTCGTTCACTCTCGTCTACGTTAATATATATAGAATTAAATAGAACAAGAGAAAAAAAAATGTCATATTAACACATAATGTTAAAATAATCACTTTAGTTAACACCTTCCTGATTTTGTTTTAATAATTAACTAACTAAAAAACTCTATTAATTAACTGATAAGATACATAATGTATTGATCAAGGTTCCTTTCTGAGAAAGAATGCTTATGTTTTAATTAAGTAATAGATCAAGTGTGTCATGTTTTAGAACATCATTTTAATCTATAATGTTGATTCACATCTACATTTATCCATTTGTCAAGTTATTGAATTGGCATTTATTTTCTTAGAATTCTGTTGATCAGTTTATAAGTATAATTATTATGTTATTGTTCATACAGATTTTGAATAAATAATAATGCTTTTTTTTTGCTGAAAACATACATCGATAAACCTTCTAACGTTCGTTTTTTATACCCAGATACTGATTTGACAGGTGTAATGTCAAACTTCTATACAAAAAAAACGCAAACACACAAGACATAAATGTCAGATTAGTATCTGGGATTAAAAATGAACTATAGGGCGAATGATAAATGATTACCAAGAAGAAGCAACTGGAAAATTACTCAGCATTACAGGCAGGAATTCCTAAACAAAAATATTATCAAAACATGACCGAAGTCCACTGTTTATCCGATTGTGCTGTGCCGCGTATAGGTACGCATTAGCCGAACGGCACTGTCCAGCCGATCGCAAGCAGTTACGTACCTCCCCAGCAGCCAGCAGGGTTGACAACTGACTGTTGTTTGTTTACCTTAATTCAATTCAAAAAAGTTTGATATTGTGTTTAGTTGTTAAAAGTAAAGTAACTTTACACCAATTTTTCTAGGATTCAAGATTAAATAACTAGTCGTGACTGGCCGTTTAACAAAAGTTAAAATAAAGATTTCTCGTGCTTGACTAAAGCTAAACCAAGCTAAACTAAGGCCCAACGCAACTGATTTAAGCACTTCACCCTTCCATTAAGATCATACTATCTAACTTCTTAAAAAGTACTCATAACATACATTTATAAAAACAACATTCACACTAATTGCCAAAAAAACGACACACTTCAGCATAAACAAACAGAAAAAAAATGGCAACAAAATTCCAATACAGCACGGTAACCCTATCGGGCCATCAGGCACCCGATACATTCTACCGCCTAATTAAAACGGTCCAAGAGACCCTTTTATCTACCGAAGATACGGTTACGGCTGAAAGGCACGCGAACTCTCGCTACATTTCGGCCGTTCGGCGCGTTTCGGGAGCGTTCGGTTCGCGATTCGATTCGATAAAGTGCGGTGAAAGACTGCAATTTTTTAATTCGGAATGCTTTAAAATTCGAACGAGATTGAGAAAGTTTCGCTTTTCTTTTGTTTTTGTTTTTTTTTTTTTGCAACGTGTTAATAATAAATTGTGACGGACATGAAACCGTTGACTTCCAAACTCTGAGTCTCTATCAAAAAGTACTGTGTGCTCTGAGTGGCAAATTCCGTATTTTTAAAACGTTCGCGTTCTATCTTACCTCAGTCGCAATGTGTCAAAAATACATACATTTTTGACAAGTTTTTGACATTGATTATCGCTGAGATGAGATTGCTACTTGAATTTGAGCGTTTTTTTAATTACGACAAATGGCCTTCCTTCAGTTGTGGTTACTATCGAGGCAACATAATGTTGCTGAAACAAAATTGACACTGGAGGAAAAGCAAAACGAACAATCAGGCATTCTCATGACACATTGCACCGCTCCTTTGTATACTGAAAATAAAAATAGTACCTAGGTACCAAAGTATTAAAAAAGACACGATCTAACTTTTACTGGATTGTTATGCAAATGGAAACTGTTAAAGTGGTCTCCTACTGTTTACCAGTCATTCTCAATATTAAGGTTATTAATATAACGTAAATTAAACCAAGGCATTTGATTTACGCAGGAACCATTTATTTTACTTTTTACAATCCATTCCTGTACAAAATCTTCTTGAATAAAGAGAAACTTTAACTAATAAAAATGCATCTTCTGACCATTTCTTCTATCTCTGCTCTCCCCAAAGCCGTAGTAAGTAAAGGAACATAATTTGGTTCTATATTTTTAAAAACATAGGAAACCGACGCTCGTCCGACAGTATAAAACTAATTGCATTATAAGTTTTGAAGTTTTAATCAAGTTTTATGATTTGTACAGAATGCACCCAATAATCTATGTAGTGAGTTCATCACATACTGGCCACTGCACATGTTTTTCGTTTTAACTTTTGATTGGTTGAAGATATGGTTAAGCAACAGCACAATCAGCCTATAACGTTCCCACTGCTGGGCCACACGCCATCCTCTCTGTGAGAGAGAGTGGACCATAATCTACCACGCGGGCCGGTGAGGTTGGTAAATGTCACATGTCTTTGAATTTTGGATTCTAGGACATGCCGATTTTCTCACGATGTTTTCCTTCACCGTTTTGAGAGCAGTGGTGATCAAAATTATTTACACAAAGTAAAGTGCCTGCTTTAGTTTGACCTCATGACCTTCAACTCGTAAGTCGGGGCTGTTACTACTGGGCCACCACACCTCGTCAGGCACCTCTTGACACTTACAAATTCAATGAAACATACAGACATTTTGTAACTGCTTGCTGCTTGCTGCTTGCTTTTGTATTGCTTATCTAGTGCTAATGATTTTGAGTCGGTGGTGGGTGGTATCTTGATGGCGATCCGTTCTTCCTTGAATAAAGTTTTGTGAAATTCCTGTAAGGAGCGCAACACATGGCAATGCTCATTTCCATATCTAATAAACATAAATTTAGTTGGTTCAGTTACTAAAGTCTATTAGTTTTACTACACAGGTTGGCAGGGACGTGCAACTTGTTACCATGAATTCAATAAATGATTCTAAACCTCACTGCGTTGAAACTTCTCGAAGTTTATTAAAAAAAACAAATACGCAGTCAAAATATATCGAACAGCTAATTCTATGAAACAACAGTTTTTTTTTACAGCTGATGAATAATTTCTACGCCATCCCGAGCTAGAATCATATGCCAAATTCATATCCCTGTATAGGTCAGCACGTTGCACATCATTAGGCACCTATAATTAAAACGAATTTCTTCCTTTCGACATTGCTCAATATGTTTCAAGTTCCCGATCACCAAAACACAAATGCCTACAGTGGCCAGTCCCCGTCACCGGTAGTACAGTACTCCAGTCTCCACTTGAGTCGGCATTCAGGCTACAAACCAGTTTGGTTCCTTTATGCCGCAGACCGCCTATGCTGCAGCTTGCGTACATGCACCACGCTTCTCTGCACGGTCTAGAGGATATTTAGTTTGCAAGACAAGATAAAACCAACAAAATCGGGAGAGTAGAGCACTAGTTGCTAGGCCGAAAAGGATAATATCTACCTCATAAAAGGTGCGATGTCACAACTTCTTGAAAATGATTTTGTTTCCTGTAAATGAAGATATTATTGCGTAACACACTAAGTAGTAACAGTTTTCTTTTTAACTGTTTAACACAATTCATTGCGTTATGTACGTTCTTGAACAGATTTTTTTTTTCGAACATTTGATGCAATGGATTAGCAGTACCTATCATTCAAAATGATCAAGATTGTGATTAATAATGTGTTACGCAATTAGGGTGCAGTGCTCTAAATATCTTTCTTAACATATAGGTCTGAAGGCCAATTCCGTAATTAAAAACGTTAAAAATCTAGTCACAGTCTCATCTCGGCGACAAACAAATTTTAATGTCAAAGAGTTGTCAAAATGTGAAATTAGAGATATTTTTGACAGATTGAGGCTGAGATCAGCAGGCCAATTCTCGTAATTTAAAACGTTCAAAATCTAGTCGCAGTCTCATCTCAGCGACAAACAAATGTCAAAAACTTGTCAAAATGTACTGAAATTTAAGGTATTTTTGACAGATTGAGACTGAGATCAGACTGTGAACGTTCTTAAAATTACCAGAATTGCCCCTCAGAATGTGAACGTTCTTAAAATTACAAGAATTGCCCCTCAGTTGTATTCCTTTTTATTGAAATTGTTACTTAATGTTTACAAAAAAAGACACAATTATAATAATTATAATGGTAAAAATGGGAAAGTCTAATTAAAATGACAAAAAAAATTGCATAGTGACGTTCTTCAGAAAGGTCAGGTACCGCCAGCGGCTTGCGTTTATGAACGTAAACGAAGCAAAAGTAGCACCATGTAAGGATCACGGCAGATGGCGTTCTGAAGTTTCTGCCTACCTCCATGGGATGAAGGCGTGAGTATGTGAAAATAGCAGAAAAGGCGTGAGTATGTGAAAATAGCAGAAAGAAAGACAGAAAACAATAACAAAAGAAGGTATCCTTGGACACAAAGACATCCGCTTTACTTAACTAGCTGCGCCCCGCGGTTTCACCCGCATAAGACTTGATCCCGTGACAATATCGGGATAAAAAGTAGCCTATGTGTTAATCCAGGGTGTCAGCTACCTCCGTACCAAATTTTATCAAAATTGGTCCAGCCGTTTGTGCGTGAAGAAGTAACAAACTTACACACTCACAAACTTTCGCCTTTATAATATTAGTGTGATATCACATCACCTTGCTTCCCCGAAGGGTTGAGCAGAGGCCCACCTTTCGCAAGCCCCATACAAGGGCCAGCCTATTTCCATGAATCAGGTACAAATCCAGACTCCGGGCTGCTGGTACTGAGAAATTCCTGATATACCCAATAACCTGCCTGACCTGGAAATCGAACTCAAGACCTCATGCTCAGCAATAGCGCCTGCGACCACTAGACCAACGTGGCAGTCAATATAGACTCGTCAGAAATATACAGAGTGAAATCGCGAAAAAAAATCAGCTGTTCCCTACATTTTGACGAGTTATGCGAACATAAATGTGGGGAACAGCTTACTTTATTTTAGTGATTTCAGGTTTGGTCCCATAGTAAAAGTTGTTCATAATGATGAGTACAATCTCCCATTTCGACTCTCATGTCGCATGTTTTCAATTTCAACCTGCACCTAGAACTCGAAAATTTGAAGCATGGGCACTCTACCCAGTCTTATACATGTATGAACTAATATAATGAATTGAAACAGACCATTTTCTCGAGCTAGGTTTAATGGCGAATCGAGCCGGCCTTCTATTATAATGCTAATAAAAATCGATACTACTACCTCAGAACCTGTAATATTAATAGGAATTGGGTTAAAGAACATAAAACTTTCCTTATAAGTTGAGAGTAGCAACCGACGACGCTGTTGAACAGCATTAGGACTCGATTCCAAGGCAATAAGAGCTGATAATTATTGATTTCACACAAAAATGTCTATGCTTTGTAATTGAAAATACAGGGTGAAAGGACGCCTGCCGGGGTTGCGGGATTGTTCGGAAGAGTTACCGTGGCCTCGGAACGCAAAGGGCAAAGGAGGAACATGGATGGGTTTTAGTCAGTAAAAGCCTGACACTCCCTCTCGTTCAACCCACAGCGAGACCCCACATTGGATGATTTCCCAACATAAAAAAAGGTGACAGAACATCGACGCACAAACTGTAACCATGGATTAAGTATGTTCAAGCCCAGGTGGATATTAAAGAAAGCGGACTGTATTATAAAAAAGGTTTAATAGGTGGTTCACAATTTGCAACTATAAGTGCTGTACAAAAGGTATGTCCGAGCGCGGTCGTGCCGAACGATGCAACGCCGCATTGCCGCGATGATGCTGTGTTGCCTCCCGGTCCCCGCGCCGTGCCGCGTCGCTCGTTGACGAAGCCGCGCCGTAGTATTCGTTAGATTTGGATGTAGGTATTTGTATGTGTATGAACAAAGTACATGATTCTGAATCTAGACACAAATAATAGAAATTTTTCGTCAGTTATCAACAAAAAAAAAAACAGGATCTTGAATGGGGATCTAGAAACATGCGCTGAATTCTGATGAGCTAAGTTGGTACCGCTACCACATTTATAGGCAATATAGGATCATTTCTGCTCATTTCATAGGATATAATGGCCAGCGATGACTTCAATACGAGTAACGAAAACGATTCTCAATGTGATTGAGCTTTTTAGCTAAGTTAAAACACTAAGGTATTATTAAGACACCTCAAGGAATCTATTAGAATGTAAAGTTTGATATATTATAAATACTTTATTTCAGACCATAGTGTCCATCTTTTAGTAACAAATGTTCTTATGAGACTAGTGTTAGTAATACATAAAACTACCCACAACAAAACATAAAAAGTAAACTCAAACAATCACAATTCCATGACAAATGGCGCAGCAATATGTTTAAGCAATGATTGATATTGTGCTACGTATATTTTAAAACCACAGCCTACAATATAAACATCAGAACTGCCGTCATCGCTGCCAACCTATTACTGCGACAATACTGAAGCCAATTATTTATTCAAAAAAACCAAAAGATAGCTATTACAACTCTCATTACTAAGTTCAAAAAAAGGAAAATTAACAAAGAAAACCTCTCATTGTATTCTAATGAAATGGAAAATTAACAGCATCTCTTCCTTCTTTTTGACATACACTATCTCTTTTACACGTAGAAAGCTCCAGTGTTTCTGTCCTTGTCTACAAACAATGGCATAGTGCGTCCAAAAAGAATAAGTCGAGATAGTGTATCGACAGTTTTAATCTTATGAAATATCGATATCTGTCAAGGTGTCGCGTTTTATTATCGATTGTATTTGTTTCTACGAGCTGTACTGTGTGGAAATAAAAGTTTGATGGTTTGAGTCATAAATATTGAGTTATTATATTTTTTGGGGTGCGAAATAATATTTTTGAATGAAGAAGCATTGTTATGAATATATCATTGTCTAACTTAATGTTATGTAAAAAAACAGTTACAAACACATTATAGATTGGTATCACACAACGAATCATAAGAGCAGAAATAAAATTGCCATGATCATCACTCAAGCGGTTCAGTCCATTCAAATGCAATTAGGTACTACAACAAGGCATTCAAAGGGTCTCAATATTTTTTTTAGATAAATTATTTAGTTTGATTTCTTACAAACTAAAATCAAGTTTATCAATTAATTTTTGAAATATTACAGCTATCTGTATTGATAACTTCAACCCTTTACTTATCGAGCAAAAAATCTATCGACTATTTCCCAACCCTTCCGAGCTACTGCCACAAAAAATATTTTATCGTGCGCGCGGGGCAGCCTAAAAAAACAAATAGCCGGTAAGTCACTCGTCGTCTGACGGCCAGAGAGGAAAGTTATTCTTTTTTGTCACAGCGGACTGGGCGGCCGGTCGATGTATTGTATTCGGCCTGGAGTTCTCAACTTTGGAAGTGGGAATGCATCTCTTAAATTTTGTACACATTGCCGAGCCACAGTTAAAACTAATTAGAATGTTGGATTTTTAAGTAAATTGGTATCGAAATATTTATAATATTTTAAAGATTACACGCTTGCACAATAAAACCACCACCACACCACCACAGACCACCACCACCACACCACCACAGACCACCACCACCACACCACCACAGACCACCACCACCACCACCACCACCACCACTTACAGATAGTTTAACCTAACAAGCTTATAGTCCCAAGATCCAAAGAGAAATTATTGCCAAAATTGTTGACGAAAGCCTCCTAACTTTTCTTAAAAAAAAAAAACTTACAGCGTAGTTTTAAACTAGTGAAACGGCTTTTTAAACGGACTTTATTGCTTGTACGAGTACATAATGTCATAGCAACCTAGTTACTAGTTACGGTCTTTATCTAGTTAGTTATGGATATGCGTGACTTTTAGAGGTATCAATGAACTATGTACCTATAAGAAAAAAAATGGCGCTAAGGCGTTATTTAATTGCAACGTCTATCGGTCTACCTTACTAATTGGTTATAAATGCTGGAGAGCCTGGCAGTAGGTACCTTACCTTAGTTACCTTCCATATTCAATAGTTTCATCATGTCATGGTTTCTAATGGCGCCAGGCCCAGACGAAGATGGCGGCATGGGCTGGACTCCTATAATAAATTACTAGAAGAGATTTCTTATGAAATAAGCATCACCTTTGAACCCATTTTTCTGTTCTGTTTTTTTTTCTTATCTGTTTATATGTGTGTACATTATTGGTAAAATAAAATAAATAAATATTGGTCCTTGGTCACTCTGGACAGACCAGACATTAATAGCTAAAGAAAAGGGGCCAGCAAAAATGAAAATATAACAATAGAAGGCCAATTCTCATATTTAAAAGCGGTTAAATTCATGTCTTAAATCTCAACTCTGCGACAATCAATGTCAAAAACTTGTCAAAAATATATGTAGGTAAATTAGAGGTATTTTTGAGAGATTGAGTTGAGACTAAGCGTAAAATGCGAACGTTCATCCAAATACGGTAATTGCTCCTCTGAGCTCGCACTTAAAATTTAATGAACTTCATACAAGTGTACAGTTTTCAATTTAGACAATGACATTACTATACAGTTACACGGGTATCAAGAAAAACTCTTTAATCTAACCTCAAACAGTTTAGTAGATGATCCATGGAGCGACATCGCAAACGATGCCTCACCTCTTGTCGTGCTCTCTATACAATAACACCTGCACTACTAGGGTATTACATTATCTGTGCCTGCACTATGGAAAACCTTTGTGAGGCCAACGATGACGCTGTCGAAGTGGCCGAATTATGGTCGAAGTTTAATTGAAATATCTATAGGTATAAGACATAGGACAAAAATAAGACATTGATCATATTTTTAATCCTTTAACAGTTTGACAGCCACTGGAATGACGGAGAACGCATATTTAAGCGTTCTTGAAATCCTATACAGGGCATTAAACAAATTTTTTAGACTTTACATCATAAAAAATGGGATATATAGTAATAACTGGTTTATGACGGAATGTGGTGTTTATGAGACAAAGATGAGAAAAGTCTGAATTATCGTTTGGAAGTTTACATAACCTTTCCATCATCAAGCTATTCTGTCACCGGTTTGAAACAAGCAAGTGTTTACCATACATATAGCCAATACATAAATAACTAAGCTTAGATGGAGCTTAGTTATTTTTAGTAATACACAGTTAGATCACAGCATATTATAACCGTTGGGTTTTGAAAATAGATACTAAGTTAGAATATTTATTTATTTTTCTCCTCGCAACTATACAGTAGTACGAGTAGTGCATAAAAGTAACTTAAAAAAAATTGTGAAAGACTGGTGCTTGAAATTGACATTGCAAGTGACGCCATCAGGGCCCCACGACGCTTCTTAAGACAAGTTTAAATTATTAACTTAATACGGAAGAAAAGAAGCAACAATTTGCATTGTGAGCCAGGATGGTTATGATAATATCTTCTATAGATATTCGATTAAGTTAAGAGGTAATGCAAATATCAAGCAAAGGACGCTTTCAAGACTGAACTTAAAGGATTCCCAACTCCTTGGGGCCATATCAAAAACGAATTACTGACACTTTTTAAAACAATGTATCAATATTAAATGTTCACTTTAGCCCTGGATGGAGCTGGAAGTAATAATAATAATAATAATTTATTGCTTAAACAAAAATCACATTGCACTGCTTACATTCTGTTGACAAAATTCAATACATCTTTTGCATAGGAGTGCAATAATTTTAAACTCTATCCTTTAAACTAGGTCTGGCCTGTATCTTAAGAGGGTTCATCCATCATGTTGGACTAAATATTAAATTTAAGTTTAATTTCATGGGGAGAGGCCTTCGCCCAGCAGTGGGATGATGTAGGCTAACAGTAACCAATATCTACGCACTATCTACTGATCGATACACCAAGTATTGTTGTTGTTTCTTTTAATTACACAAAAAACAGCCACAACCAAACTCACCATCATTCTATAAAAAAAAAAAAAAAAGATTCCGTCGAATTGAGAACCTCCTCCTTTTTTGAAGTCGGTTAAAAAATACGTGACATCAAAAAAATCTTTTATAACCTGCTAACCTTGTCCCATCCATCAATGGTATCAGCCATCTTTGATATCCCGGGGGATGATTACAGAGCATGCGCGAACGTTCCGGTCGTCCCCCGTTGAGTGACACGCCCCTAGGGGTGAGGGTTGAACGGGAGTCCGAGGTTGAAAGATAGGTATGGGGTGTATAGGGGTCGTTTTACCTAGGGAGTAAGTGGTAAATTGGGTTATGTTTCTTGGTTTATGAGGTGGCCAAAGCTACAAACATGAAGCTGTCTTTAGCCACGATCGAGTTTTATTGACTTCCGAAGCTTGCAACTCGGTTGAAGATTGTAAGATTGTCTGCAGAAGTAATAAAAGGAATCTTTTTCATCTTTTGGAAAACAAATGGCAGCGCGCACACTTGCAGCTAAAGTTGTGTCTGTAATAGACAAAATCTGTTTTGACTCTTGCCTTCGCAGTCTGAAACACGCCATAAGCGTATTAGCATATTAATGCCACCAGTTTTAAATTTCATCGTCGTCCATCTGACTGAAAAACGCTTACGAATTTTCTTAGACAATTCTACCCATTCTATATTCTACAGCTAAGCTATACATAGACAACAAGGAGCAGTGGTGGCCTTGACCCTGACTTACGAGTTGTAGGACGGGAGTTCGAACCCAAGCAGACACCTTTACTTTGTGTAGGTATTTAATTTCATCACCACTGCTTTCAGAACGGTAAAGGAAAACATCGTGAGGAAACCGGCAAGTCCTAGAACCAAAAATTCGAAGATATGTGACATCCTCCAAACCGCACAAGGCCCACGTGGCGGATTATGGCTCACTCCCTCTCACAAAGAGAAGGCCAGAAGTAGGAACGTTGTAGGCGGACTTATATGTTTTGTTTTGTAAGCTATAGGCAGCTAGGGGTTGTGACTAAGAAATAACAGTCGCACGGTTCGATTGATCAGGTTAAGCTACGCTTGCCGCGGTTGGTCCGTGGATGGGTGACCATCTTTACATACCAAGACCCCTCCGTGCCTCGGAAAGCAAGTTAAGCCGTTGGTCCTGGCTGTCATTCGTGGATTTTTGACAGTCGTTACGGGTCGTCAGAAGCCCGAAAGTCTGACATCCAGTCTTACCAAGGGGTATCGTATTACCCAATAACTGGGTTGTGGAGTTCAGATAGGCAGCCGCTCCATGTAAAATACTGGTATTCAACTGCATCTGGTTAGACTGGAAGCCGACCCCAACATAGTTGAGAAAACCACCCTATCACAATAGTTCATTCTTACTAAAACGTTCATTTTACTACATTTTACCGTCGAACACACTTGGGGTCACTATAGGGTTATTCAGCAGAATCTGTGGGCGTTGGATTACTTGCCGAGTTGCCGCTTCCTACGCAAAGGACTTTACAAGCACTTACTACTGCAAACGACTTTCATTGCCGGTGAGTTCAGTTACTGTCAGTTCACACTGTAGTGAGGAAACCGCTTGGTTGTGATACTTTGAATGTTTGATGTTCGATATGTAGATTGTAGATATCGATATTCTCAATAGCATTTATTTCAATTGAACTATTTAGAGACACTTTTGAATTGTCAAAGAGTCGGTCAGTTACTTAGTCAGAAAGTTGTAGCTAGTATTCCGTTCCAAAACGTAGATCTCTATGGAGAAGAACTGGCAAGAAAGTTATTAAAGGCTCCGCATAGACAGGCGCAAAGCGACGGAGCGACGCGATTCTGGGAGAAAAATTTCCATGAAGTTTTCATAGAAAATGATCTACTTGAGTCGCGTCGCGCCTGTCTGCGGGAGCCTTAAGACAGTAACAAAAAGTCAAAGGGTTAAACTATGGAATAATATTAATAGCTTCCAGAAAAATCATCACCATTTATTGTTCATGAAAAAAATCTGCCAAGATTTACAATAACAATAGATAAACGGTAGGTATTATGAGGATTATTTGATTTGAAAGGTCAATTCATAAAAGTCAAGAAACGTACCTAATCATCTTAATTGTTTACGACAGCCAATCCGAAACACAAAAGCTTCAATTTGACGAAAAACCAGATTTTTCTTGCCAGAGGATTCTGTCGGAAAATCTCCCTTTTCTTCTATCAGACAAGTTACAAGTTAGGAATATGATTCATAAATCAAACCAAAACGTCTTAGTATGTAAGTAATAGATTCTTAGAGGTAGATAAGTAATACTTTACAGCTATATTTTCTTCAAGTAACCTGGAGTAATAAACCGTTCATTTTGACGATACCTACTTGCGTTTACAAATTTCAAATCCATCCACCTCGATATCTAAGGTACCTAGGTTGGAGAAGCTTGCTGCTAAATTATAGCAAATTCAAACTTAATAATGTGCTTCAATTTTACTAGACGAAGAAGACAGATAAATAATAAATAAGTAATGTGTACCCAATTGCCAAAAACGGTGCTTTCCTCATAATCTAGCTAATAGATGTATAGCTAGGTTTACATAAAAAAATAAGACGCAAAGGGAACATTTTCCCTATGGACTCCACACTAAATCGAGCCTGTCTCGTGGAGTCAGACACAGGATTTTCTCAGTTATAAAAATCTAAATATTTTATTTCACATACGTACGTGTTCAAGTGTGTGCGTAAACACAGGTGCACTCTCTGCGCCTTTACTGTCATAGTCCGATGGGACGCCAATCCGACACGACCGGGGTGAGATCAGGTGCAGCAACGGCTTTACGTGCTATCCGAGATACGGGGGTAATAAACCGCCAACTTCCAAACTCTATTACTAAGAAATTACTAATGAATAAAAACTTTTTTACAAAAAAAAACAACCGACTTCCAAAAAAAAAACACTACAAAGTGCTAAATAACTTTAATTTCGGAAGTCGGTGTCGTTTTTCTGCATTTTCGTTTATTGACACCGACTTCCGAAATTAAAGTTATTTAGCACTTTGTAGTGTTTTTTTTTTTAAGTCGGTTGTTTTTTTTTGTAAAAAAGTTTTTATTTTGTACTTTTTAGTGGGAGAGTTTGTAATTTATCTAAGTTACAATAGCCTAATGTCAACTGCTGATCACCTTTTACAAAATATTGCTTTTGAATTTTTTGATTTTTTGTTGATTTTTCTACAAAAACCGCTTGTCAGATTTCGAAAAAAAATTCATGGGACCATTTGGGAAGTACACCCTTTCCAACAAAAAAAGAAATTTTCAAATTGGTTGGCAATCGAAGGAGTTATGCGCGTACAAACATAAAAAAAAAATACAAACATCCGAATTGAGAACCTCCTCCTTTTTTAGAAGTCGGTTAAAAATCCAATAACATTTGTTCGACCTGGCAATCGAACCCAGGACCCAAAGCTTAGCAGTCGAGCTTGCGACCACGAGACCAACGGGGCAGTCACATAAACCTACATGGGCTTATAAAACGTCACAATCTAGTTGCACGGTTCGAATTGGTCGTTTCCTATGGAGAAGAACCGGGAAGAAACTCCACGGTTACTCTTTAAAAAATAATCTCCTTCATAGTAATATTTTCGACTAGCTGCTCCCCGCGGTTTCACCCGCATAAGTGTCAATCCCGTGGGAATATCGGGATAAAAAGTAGCCTATATGTTAATACAGGGTGTCAGCTACCTTCATACAAAAATGTATCAAAATTGATCTAGCCGTTTGAGCGTGAAGAAGTAACAAACATATAAACACACACACTCACAAACTTTCGCCTTTATAATATTAGTGTGATATTACTACACAAAACATACTACAACAAACTATGACAGATTCACACGTAGGTACTACATACAAAACTAATCTACTGTAATATTGGCACGTACACTTCGGGCCGAAATTACTGCCCCTATCGATTCCGCAATAAGCCTACGCTACGGTTCGACTGTGCAAACAGCAATCCCTGTTTGTTTGCTGACACAAGCCGCTCTGTAATGAATCTGATTAAGTAGCCTCGCCTCGGAAATTGACTGACAACACAGATAAATTAAGTTGTGCAAGCGAATCGACGTAATTTCACAATGGTTTGATTGGTAGTATCAAGCAATTATCTGATTTGGTTTTCAGAATTTCACGTTCACTCGGCAAATAAGATAAGTAGAAAAAACCTTATTTTAAACACATCAATATAATCCAGTAGGTATGATTTTTAAACCAGTTCTAGTTGAAATTAATATTTCATTAAATTTTTCAGTTTTACAATAAAAGTATGTAATAAATTAAGAGCGGTTTCGCATCCGAATCCGAATTAAAGATCCGACTTCAATCCGAATTGAAAATGTTCTAAATTCGGACGGATAGAGTTCGGACCTAGTGCGCAACGGGTCATACAAATAAGACCATGGTCACTTCGGACCGGCATTTCTCGGATTCGGATCGAACGTACTGTGAAACCGCCCTAACAATATGGCAAATATTTGAAAATTCCGTTTTGAAAATATGAATGACCGATGTTATAGAGACAGTCAGTGGTAAGAGTTTGCTGTGCAGCCCAGTGGAGGAATTTACCTCCCTAATGGCAATGTATTGTTGCCTTTTCCTTTAAACTGAATAAAACATCTCATGAAACCTACCAACAATTTTGCATCAACCTTTCACTCCCAAACTATCACACTCTGAACACAGAGAATCCGGACAATTTATGGCATTCGGTGCGGATAATGAAACCCGGTCGCCGGCGCGGCGGGGCGAGCAAACACATAAAATCGAACGCCAAATTAGACCAATAACGTGGCCAACAGTGTAATGATCCATTCCGCGCGAACTAATAAAAGTACTATTATTTTATTAATAGCGGATCACTGAACACGCTACTAAAATGTAGCTTTATTGTATTCTGTTAAAATTTTATTTAGTGCGACACACCGTCTTTTTCTGCAAACTTCAGGATAAATCTTGGTTTTTACACGCTTTATCATCTTCATGAAGAGAATATATACTATATAAACACTGTAAACCGGTATAGATAACTATGACATTTGTCTAATTAAGTCAGTCTTAAAATTCGGAGGTTCTAACGTATGAATTGGGCATAACGACATCTGTTAAGCACAAAATAAACAAATCGAAGCAATCGATATCTTCGTGCAAAGAAAGGGTGCACATGAACTCATAGGTGGCGCTGGTAAACATTTTTGACTTATGGCAAACAGAAAAAGACAGTTTATAAAATCACAGTAGAGATTACAAAGGATTTTTATTGCGTAAAATAATGTTAAAATGAATGATGAACATATTAAAACTACTATAATAAAATCTCCCTTCCACTATTCTTACAGGTTTGTTGTAGGTTCTTAATTTTCAGGCGCGCCATCTATCGTGATTTCTATAAACTTCGTGCAACGCCATCTATTGACGTTCACGATAACTTGAATGTATGAATCGATAACGGATCGCAGTTTAGTCCAATCTTTTCACTATAGATAGCGCTGCGCTTGATACTACAAAGTTTTTATTCAGTACATTCTTAAAGGCAGTAAAACTACCGTTTGTAATAATATTAACGTATAATCTTGTGAAGCACAACTTAACGTGCTTATTTTCTGCATTTTCATTCTAAAATAAAAAAATAACCAAAAAAACGATGAGGGCGCCACTCCGCGGTCGGGGTCGCCATAATAAATATTGCAAACCTGAATACATAGACCTACACGTATCTAAATAGTTTCACTGATTTGGTTTCAGCAGCCATAACAGAAAATAGGCCACCCTATCTATTCCTGTAAGCTATAATAGAGCAGATTACCCACGCCCATCACTATACAAGATTAAATACTCTACCGTTATTTCTGACCTATAAGCTGCTTTACATTGTTAATACGTATATTATAAACCTAAACGACGACGAGAACAAAATCTGGGTAGGTACAGTCAACAAAAGAAATAAGTATGCAAGATCGTATATAGTTGAAGTTTACTAAGAAACCAATGGATGTTGTCGACTGAAATTTAATTTGATAAATGAGCTGTTTGTTTTCTACAATTAAATTTTATTCGAGATCATCTATTGGTTTTTTACTAAACTTCAACTATATCCGACGATCCTGCATACTTATCTCTTTTGTTGACTGTACCTACAGCTAAGCTAAACAACTAACCGAGCCGTCATAATACCTACCTATTTATAAGAAATTCCGCAGGATAGTGACAATTCTGTGGTCACGTAGGCATTTGAAAAATTCTGATGCACTTGCGGACGACTTCTATAGGCTTAGTATTTGTCGATTCACACGAATTTACCTACTTGCCCGAAGCGGTTAACACTTTTGATTAATGTTATTTTTTCTGTAGGCGACTCGAAAAAAGGACATTAGCGCACAGAAGTGATAACAGTAATAATAATTATATGTTTTGTAACGTGTACTTTTTTCTATACTTTATTGCATGAAATTCAAGCAAAATGTCCCAGTTGCTAATAATATTTCTGCAGTTGTCGATTCGCCCATAACGGGGGAGTAAATTCGTACGATTCGGCAAAATATGCCTTCCAGGCTGAGGTAGTATTACCTAATGGCGAAGAAGACTCAGTTCTTATAGTTGCTAATAAAATTGATGACGTATAGGCGTTCATGATTTGATGCCCCATTCGGCACTTTATTAGACGAGCACCTACGTAGTTACAAAACACAACTTGATGTGCTTAAACAGCTTGTATCAAAACAATGCAGATATGTAAATTCCAAAGTAAAAGATGGCTGGCGGCTACCAAAACTCATCCACCGGTACAAAATTGTGTTAAACCACCCCTGGGCAACTACGCTTTGGAGATAAAACAATCTGTGCTGAACATTGAGAACGATAGTGACATAAAATCCCCATTGAATCACAGAGTTTTCGGCTGTAGTTTCAGTAGCAAAGGTTGAATTTCGCTTGCACTGAAAATGTGGTGTTTAGTAGAAGCACTTATTTTGTCTACAGTTGACTTAGGACTTTTGGTCAATGCAGATAGGGTTGACAGTTGTGTGAATGCTATAGCAGCCTAAAAGCAAGGTAGTTATCAACGGTTACCTTTGAAGTGGCGCTTCTGCATGCAAATTTTTAGGGGTTGGCCCGTTTGGGAGGAAATGACAATTTGTTTCGAAAAAGTACTGTAGATTGCAAAGTTGAATCGATTTACTTGGCCACATAGGAGGTGGAAGTATTTTTAACGGACGAAAAACAGAGGAGGTTCTCAAGTCGACGTGTATATATGTTTTTTTATGTATGACCACGCATATATTTTTACAGCGTAGTCCGATTTTTGATAAATATTTATCACGGAAACAGTGCTTCATTGACTAGTTTAGGGGATGAAGATGGAACCATGTACAATGTAGGGTGGGTACGTGGGTAGGAGAAAGCATTATACCTACAAATAAAACCTAATCATTGTTCTTTCTCAATTAAAATTACCGAAATTGAACCCATGCAGACTGGTGTGGCATTTATATTGCATATTAGATCCTGAAGTTGACATTTCTTCTAACTTGTCACACCAGTTCAAGCTACTACAATCTGTCAAATTTCTTTAATAGATTTTCAACTTTATAGCTAAAGCATAAGGTTCAATGTTGATTGGGATAACTTGACGGTTTCGGGTAGCTTGATATGCTGGCGTCTGTACATAGTGTAGATAAAAATGATAGTCTTTGTTTAGAAGTTCGTAGGAAAAAATTCCAAATTATAACGTCACAATTGGTAGGTTCTTGAAACTCCACCAGTGTTCCCAAATTACTATTATCAAAGAGGTTGACTGACGCTGGCTGACTTGACTTGAGAATATATTATCTAAATGAAGTCAGTCTCTCTTCTTCTGGACATCGCCCTCTCCCAAGTTGCACCCCTGCACCCGGTTCGCGCCTTTCGCATCCAGTTTATCCGGCCACTTTAGTTTTAATTAATAAAATATAGGTTAGTTATTCGAACAAAAACAAAACAAAATTAATATAAAACACTACCCGTATATCCACTAATTATCACAGTGTCATCTGTCGGTACGCGGCACACGACGGGTGACTATCGCATCGATTACTGATAACCACGCATCTGTTTAAGCCCCCATGACGTCACCGTTCTGATTTTTGGTATAAATGCAATTTAATACTTTGTAATAGGCGCTCTATCAAACGGTTATCGACGCCCTGTTTGAATAAAGTGAGTGGATTTTAAATACTGATAGTCGGGTATCTGGATGGGTTGACCGCCCCCAATTTACTTACTCACTTTGTTGGTATGGGAGAATTTAAAAGGGCATTTTACCTTATAACCATTTATTAACACACATATATACAGACAAGATGAAAAGAACAGAAAAATACGTGCAAAGATGATGCTTATTTCTAAAGAAATCTCTTCCAGTTATCTACTCTCCGATGTATCAGAAGCAGATGTATTTGAAGATTTGATGAAAGAAACTATAATTGTAGTAAATATTGAGCTACTAAATCATTAATTGAGGTTTGAAAATACGCATTAGGTAGTGAGAAACAGTGCTAGAAAAGAAGCGTTGGTTTTTTAATCAAAACATAAATAACAGGGGAAATAAGACCATTCAAAAGGTTTTGAGTCTAGGCACCTTCTTAGGGTTCTTGGCTGTTACTTTATCTTAATGCAGCTGCATTCTCTAAGTGTTCGTCGAATTATAAAAGAAGGTACAAGAAGAAAACCTACGCAGTTCACAGGTTTCATACAAACATAGAGCTGCCAAAATAATTATAAACCTTTCTAATTGTCTCTTAAACAAATATAAAGCTGCCAAAATAATTATAAACCTTTCTAATTGTCTCTTAAACAAATATAGAGCTGCCAAAATAATTATAAACATTTCTAAGTTTCTCTTAAATCTGACAAATTTATATCATCTGAAGCTTCCTCAACAATCCATCACATTCCGAAAATAATCTATCATTCTTTATGATCTGCAGCAATGTTTACCAAACCCAATTTCCCAGTGATCTCTGGTACACTTTCGGACATTATCAAGTAGAAAATAAACAAGATAGGAAGACACCCGATTGACAGCTTATTGGTGAAGGATTACAAGTATTTCATTACTATCTCTCTGAGCAGTGAATGTATCTCTATTTGTGCAAATAGAGAAGTCACATTTTCCCACACTAGTTTTGATAGTAACCTGTTTCTTAATTTTGTTGATGTTATCGGAGGACGGCTATCTGCAGAGAAAGATTTTGGGATGATAGATGAAAAGAAGTCCATCAATAGAGAAAATAAAAAGCAATATTGATACTGTAATACATGATCATGAAGTAGCCTTTAACATTTCATGGATTCAGTCTTTACTTTCTTGTGTAACATTAAAGTGTTTTCGAAGGGTAAAAAGGTAGTGTGTAAAAAGGTTATCTTGATGTAGTTGATGTTTCCCATAATTATTATCATCAATGCACATGATAATATAAGACTGAATCGGGTGTGAGTGGCATGACCAAAGCATGAGGGAAAATTGAAGAAAAATCGAGATCTAACAATTGGAAACCGACATGCTGTAGATGATGATGATATTACAACTAATATGCATAAGGAAAACGGTAACGAAACAACGGTAGTCAGCATGTCTACCTATGACAAGTGGTGTTATCATCAAACTATCAAAAGTATTAAGAAATTAATCATTTTCCAGAAGGAAGTAGCTCCTTGCTGTATACTTGACTGAACTACTCTTTAAAATTTAAGTACACTCATTGATGATGCAATTCTTGTTGTTGTTCCGAATTGTACTAAGATAATAATATACTAGATGGAAAAGAGTCTGACTAAAATATAATCAGTTTTAAGAAATAAGAAAAACACTAATGTCACCACTGATATTGACGAATTTGTCACATCATATAATCACAGTGAGGTAATATCAAATCTATATGTCGATAAAGGTGCCGTCATAATAGAAATTAGTAATGATAATTAGGTAGCCATGTCTAAGAAACATAAACGATAAGCAGTTATTAACGATAATAAATAAGATAATTTTATTATAATATTTAATAAACCCATAATACAAACTTAAAATAACACAAAGTAAAAGAAGCCTGGACGCAAAATTGGACCACAAAGATAGTGAGATAAATTAGATAATATATATTCTTTCTAGGATCCTTCAGGTAAAAGGTTTACAGAGTTTTGGAGCAAGCACTCTCTAAATAGAAGATATAGGATAGTTTTTCAGTAGCGTAAGTAACTGATGCATATATTTAATATATTTTACTAAGTATGGCAATAAAAACCTACACGTTTTTTTGAAACTAAGCTCCTTATTTATACTAGATTTGTATAAGCTCCTTTAATACGAAAAATATTCGCTGTCCAGAGTTCACATTGATTCTACAATCTAATATCATCTAATCCTTGACACTGCCGACGTAGTCTCCTGAAAATTAATTAGTGTTGTGTATTTAACAACGTTGGTGTAAGTTTAACAAAAATGAATACTTAGCGTTTTACAATATTTGAATCAGTTGTATAATTATTACCGTGGGGTAGTATCCAGTGACAACAGTCACACTGTACTCTTTCAGTGACACGGGTATGTATGCATTCATACAGTTAAAGGTTAACATTTCGGGTATCACCTATGTGTAATCTGTTAGTCACATCACAGGATAGTAGCACACAGGAAGAGAATACAGTAAACTAATTCTCACAGACGATAACTAAATCTCTCGTCTTTTTGTCGCCACTGCAGGGTCAAGCCACTTGACTGATAGTGTCCTATGGTAGGTTCCCAAGAAATGAATGTCATCGGTAGCATGTTAAACCGTGTACATATTAATGTGTATTAAATTAATATTGTGCAAGTTATGCTAATGCTTTGCGTGTGTTTGGATAAGGCCTTAGCTGATAGGGTTGGCAAAGTTCATAGAATTGCTGACTTTAGAATTAGCTTAGTTCAAAATTATTTATTTTCGCCTGTTTTCGTTGGCGCCTTTCGTGTTTAGATTGAAATTGACATCAGTATTTGTTAGGTAGATAATAATAGAACAATACGAGTATCTTAAAGAAATCTCACAAAAACCTTTTTTATAAAGCTAATGGTTTTTGTTCCTCAGCATGCAGTATGAGAAGACATCGAGGCATGTATTGGCATATTTGCAAGTACGTAAAAATCTTTAGAATCTGAAATTCTGAACTACCGTACCCGCGAGTTACGCGACATAACATCGAACATACGAGTAGCCCTACTGATTCACACGTCGGCTTATCAGTAAAATTATATCATTATCATCTCAAATATTTATCTAGTAATATCAACTGCTAGTTATTTTTCTTACGCGTGGGAATTAACCGAATTACCAAATACCTGTCGTTTAATCTACGTTTTTTATAGGTACCTACTATTACATGTCAGATATTCGCAGTGGGTTTTTTGGGAATCGTCATCATTAGATATAAAGATTATATGAATTAAATGATCAAACTATGGAAATTCTTTTAATAAAAGATAATCTAAAATTAATAATACACAGTAGGTACTTGCAACCGGCGTGCGTGTGTGACCCTTTTTTTTTAAGAAAGGGAAATCATTAATTGACGGTCCCGCTGTGGGTTAAGCGAGAGGCAGTGTCAGACTTTTACTGACCAAAACCCATCCATGTTCCTTCTTTGCCCTTTGCGTTCCGGGTCCACAGTAACTCTTTCGAATAATCCCGCGACCCCGGCAGGCACGCGTGTATGACCCTGATGTTTTTCTTTTTTTAATTTATTTTTTGTGTTTATGTTCTTTTTTTTGCGTCATGTTCACCGCAAATAAATGTTTTTTCTTTCTTTATGTATGAACTTAAACGAAACAAAAGAAAAATGTAAGAATCGTACTAGCAGGCGTTCTGTAGTTTGGTAGTTTCTGCTTACACTCATGGAAAAAAGACATAGCTTATTTTTGTATCATACTAATATTATAATGGCGAAAGTTTGTGAATGTGTTTGTGTGTTTGATACTTCTTCACGCAAAAACTACTGAACGGATTTGAATGAAATTTGGCACAGATATATATTTTATAACTAGGATTAACACATATTGTACTTTTTATCCTGATATTCCCGCGGGATCGAAATTTATGCGGATGAAACCGTGGCTAGTAGTTATGTATATTTTATAGAACAGATTTGAATTTAAAACAAAAGAAAATTAATAATAGATTTAACAAAGTTCAAACTTACTGTGTCACCAGCTTCTTCTTATTGATGCTGCTTGTTGTGATCAAAGAGGACACATAAAAGCAGTTCCTATATAAATATGTATATGCAGTCTTTTTGTGTGCACGTGTCTCTGTAAAAAATAAACTTTTCTTTCTTTCAGTATATTCTACTTTATAGTAAGCACAGATCTAGGTTTGGCAGACGTTTCATTGTACGTAATTCTGAAAAGCCTGTTCCTGACACTGGCTGAAATAATTTTGACACAGACGAAGGACTACTAACTTGACATAGACTAAATTAAATATTTAGATCTTTACATTGATTTCTTAAGGGGATTGAGGGGCCCGTGGCTAAATATTAACAGCCGCACAGGTCGATCGGTCAGGTTAATCTACGCTTGCCGCAGTTGGTCTGCGGATGGGTGACCTATGATCTTTACATACCGAAACCCCTCCGTGCCTCGGAAAGCACGTTAAGCCGTTGGTCCCGGCTGTCATTCGTGAATCTTTGACAGTCGTTACGGGTAGTCAGAAGCCCGAAAGTCTGACAACCAGTCTTACCAAGGGCTATCGTATTACCCAGTAACTGGGTTGTGGAGGTCAGATAGGCAGTCACTCCGTGTAAAATACTGGTATTCAGCTGCATCCGGTTAGACTGGAAGCCGACCCCAACATAGTTGGGAAAAGGCTAGGCAGATGATAACATTGATTTCTTAACCACTTCCTTCATACTGTGCTTCATACCCTGCCAAGGCTAAGAAGTCAGAGAGTAATAAAGTTTATGGCGATACTGTGTGCTACCAAAATCCGCCTTTTTATGATGGTTGACTTCTGTAATATTTGATATTGAGATGGTAGTCAAATAGTCTGTACCTACTGACTACTGATAACAATAGGTATACATGGGAATCACGAGGCAAATCCGGTAGCTAACTATCTTATGATACGACTTCAGTAGGTATTATAGGGCTTATATAGGTTTCACTAGTCACTTTTGTCGTTTTTCTTTCATAAGATTGCGTAATGTTTTCAATGTTTGACTGAAATGACAATACGGTGGTCAAGTTTATAGATTTTCGTGATTGTGAGCGCACATGACTGTTATGTATTATATATTTTGTCATTGATTAAAATCTCCGGGATGCTGAGACATTGAATTGACGTATCTAGTATTTTAGTTAAATTAATAGCCAATTTCTATCTTAATTGTTTTTTTTTAATTTCTAAGACACTTAGCCTATTTTACAATTAATTTTTAGCCACTCAACGAAAACCTCTCAGTGTCCCAGATTGATGACGATAATCACTAGATGGTATCTAGTAGGTAAATAAGGTAATAAGTACGTAGGTATGTACTACAATCAACATTAGAATGAGATGACGTAGCAAAACTCATGCGTCACAACAGCTTCCTCCTCTGCTCTCATAGATATTTTTTTGCTTGAAAATATTTTAACGGTAACATAATAACATTAATGTTCAATGTCATCGGCAGACATTACACAATACAAATTGTTTTACAGCTTTTACGCCCGTTAAACACGAGTCAGAGCACAACTAATCTACGAAGTCAAAAAAGTTGAGACGAATATACTCCGTATTACTGTCAAAAAATGACTAGAATTGAGTGAGCTTAAAATATTATAGAATGTCTTGTGTTGCCGGCTGTACACTATGGCGCGCTCCATCCACGCGCCAGAGCTGTAAAACAATTTTCAAAATAATAATAGATGAATAAGTAAATGACACAAAAATATGAGAATTCTTTACGAACGTATTCGGAAGGTCTGACAAGGCTAAAAGAACTTGTACAGTTTTTTTTTTATAAATCACTAGTTTTTGAAATTGTCTCCCAAGTTTTTATTTGAGTTTTTGGCTAGAAGGTATGCGTGCCCTACTACTTATTCATAAAACTTTATTGCTGACATGAAAAAAATACCGATAAGAAAACAGTTTATGATCGACAGGCAGGTACGAAATAATGAAAGAGACAATAAATTGCAATACCTAATTGATCAAAAGAAAATGGTTTGTGTTTCGTTTTAATCAGATATTTCGTTGACATCCAACAGCAACATAAAATGCAACGGTAACTTTGCATGTAACGTTGAAAATGTAACGCTTCTTCATTAGAGAACTCCAAAATACTAGTGGAGAAGATGCAGGATTTTAAAAGCTGGAAAGAAAAAATGTTTTTGCCATGAATACTCGCTTTTTATCTAATGATATTGTCCTACATTTTCCAAACCAATTTGACATACTGAGCGCAGCACACTTATTATTACCTAAAAAATAACAAAAATATCTAAACAAGTCTTTCAACGCTTTTGTATGTGGTTTCTCCACACTCAATAAAATCGTAAATGCAATTATTGGCAACACAAAACAGTATACAATGATTTGCAAAATGCGCAAAATGTTTTATTGTCAGATGCAGGTTTGCGATTCCTGGTAACTTTCGTTTTAAGTTTTTTTTTGCGAAAAGACACGTGTCACGTATTTTTGAGATTCTGGATCACATCGATAGTGTTACAATAAAATAAAGGCAGCAATTTATTGAGAAAAGAGATAAAACAATAAATTAATTTCGTTAGTGAGATGAAAATATTAACCAAATTTTTTGGCATTTTTACTATGTTTACATGAAATCACTTATCACGGGCTGCACTTATAACTTCGAACTTTGGTCTTGTAATTTCAGCTAAAAATGTTTCTGAAATCTTTAGTTTTCTTTTTATATTTCAGAAGTCCCGGTAGTAGAAGCAAGTTGATTGGAAATGAAGTAAATTATCGCTCATGTGAATTATACAGTTATCTTGAACAGCTTCAGAACATTTGATACATCAAAATAACGGATAAAATAACTATCAATCTTCTTAACCATCGAACTACAACAAACCCTTAGAAACACACCATCCCTACATAATCACAACGCACACAGCACCAGCAGGGCGCACCATACTATTACTCGTACAAAATCAGTGTTTACAAGACAGACGGACAAACCATTAACGAACACATTAACACAAATAATACAAACAATAGTTCACCCGTGTTTCGGCCATTGTTTACTATAGAAAAACCATTAAAAATTATTGACGTTTAGTGCAAGACTTTTTTGTTGCAGCCTACTTAGAATTTGGCGATTCTTTCGTATGGATCGTTAATGAGAATAAGTGATGTTATTGTTGGTTATTTTATAGTTTAAAGGTAAAATAGTGTGTTTTGTTGTAGCTATGTCGAATCACGTAGTCTTTGGAACGTTTTTGCGCAAACTTATTTTGTGTTGTACAATTATACTACATTGCAAACGCATAAAATAATTTTACAGCGTGTCTAATTCAGTAACCTGAAAAGCGTTCTTGGTTTTGATCTAACTTGCTGGTTTTTATTTCATCTTACAACAACTCTTGACTAAAGCGACAGAATACAAACACTTGCAGATTTACTATTTCTTTAGTTGATGAAATTGTTTAGGAGCGTAAAAATATATGTATACACTGACTGGATACATATCTAATACTAAAACAACTATTAAAATAAAAATAAAATATCCTAATCTAATTAAAACTATTATCAAAATAAAATATGGAGTCGAAAAATTACACAACATTAAACGCTTTACAAAGATTTATATAAATTACTATTACTCCCAATTTTAAAAAATAACCAAAAAAAAATTTTTACGTGGCTTCAAGTCTGTAACAATTAATCGATTATAAAATTTAAAAGCAAAAATTACTTCCCAGGGTTATCACACATTTCGACCGACATGTTCAAGGTGCACAAACATTAGGAAATAAAATGCAATTAACCAAGAGATTTATTATTTGAAAATTCGTCCTACCGTTTTTACAGCCGCACCCTTTCAGTGTTTAACGTAAACATAATCGATTCGAGGGACTTCGATTTTATTTCCGACGATTTGTTCCCAAAAGTTTTTACTTCAGGAGCCGAAAAACTTTATAGCTAGGATTTGCTTAAACACGTTTTGTCACTACCCTTTGATTGGTGAGAATACATTTTTGCTTGGGCACACAAGCAATTTAGAACCTTATAAGTATGAAAGAAGGACTATCAGCTACGCACAAAGTTCTAAATTGGTGTTCATTTGGTACTACAGTTCTTTGCAACTTCTGAAAAAGATTTTGAACTTTATCTCAACACAAAAAGGATTACGTTCCAGTTTGACAGATGCAAAATTATCATTGTCAAAGTAATACAGGGTGTACACATGATTGACGTTTTACGATTCGAAAAACTAAAATTTATAGTTGTAAGAATTCGCGGAACGGTTTCCGTCATAAAACCCTTTAAAACGTAGGTGTTTTATTACACTTCGTTAATTTTGTATCGGATTCGAGTGACAGATGACAAAGTTTGAAATGTGCTTTTGTAGCATCACAGATAGTAGGTGCATTGTCAGTAGGTACTGTTGTAAATCTTATAAGGTGTTCCGCCCCTATGTTTGATATGCTTTGCAAAATTGTCGTTTGTTATGTTGAAGTTTTTAACCGACTTCAAAAAAAGGAGAAGGTACCAATTCGGTTGTTTTTTTCTTTCTATAAGTTTAATAGTACCTACCTACATTAAAGGATGATTTCCACCGAACGGCTCGTATCGCATCGGATCGGAAAGGATACGAACGGATGCGGCGACACCCGATCGCGTCCGGCAGGATGTCGACGCATACGATCGGCTCCGTACATCGCTTGCGAACGTATCCGTTTCTGCGCCTAGTCAATTAGTTTCATTCAGGACCGTGTTGACGTGTTCTAATTTTTGAAAATGGTTGAAGTTGACGTAGTAGGTATTGTTGACTGTTCCATTAGAAGAAGAAAATAATCATAAAACACAGAATAGGAAAAGTGGGCACAATTTGGACGACAGCCGAAAGGATTCGATCGGATACGACGACAGGCGTACGGAGCCGTACGCGCGTCTCAGCATACTTTCTTCTTTTCTTTTTTTAAATACTGTGTACACGATTGAATATTGTTTAAATATTGTAAAATCCGTTCCGATCTGATGCGGTGCGAGCTGTTTGGTGGAAATCACCCTTAAATCAATTATTTTTTTGTATAACGAACGTATACTTTTACCACATGTTAAATTGGGTACCAAAATGTCTGCGCTGATTCTGATAATGTATCTAAAGCTTGTTTCAAAAACATTTTTTGCTAACATTCCTACGCGTGAAATTCACAACCCACTTTCTTAAAAAGATAAAAACATCTTAAAAATAGCAAACGCCTCGCAAAAACATGGCTGTCACATAATTAGTCTTTCCCAAACTTAGCGATACTTATCGCAATGCACGAAAATAGTTAACATTGGGCTGAGTGTTAAAAATACTTCGTGTGGACAAAAAGTGATCTTCCCTGAAACGTTTTCACTCCTTTATCGTTACGTTGCGCAAGAGGGTAACAAAATGAAGTGGGTGCAATGTTAGATAGTAAGACAAAAACAGTGACACTTATAATATTTTGGAAGGGAATGAAAGCGCTAAAAGCGTACTATGCTTTAAAGATACATCTTTACTACAGAATAATTTTAACATTACTTAATCAACTTATAATGTTCCCACTGCTGGGACAAAGGCCTCCCCTCTGTGAGAGGGAGTGGGCTGTAGCTAATCAAAGACTATATTACCATCTAGCATCTGCAACTTGTAATTCGGGGCCGTTACGACTGGGCCACCACTGCTCCTTGTTTGAAACTCTGAAATGAACTCGTTATGCAAGGTTTTAAGTCTTCCAAGGTCTGTTGTCTTTGATCTGGGACTTTCTTAATTAACTGTGCTATCAGAGAAATCTTTAAATTAAATTGACTTCAATGCAGTGGACCTCAAACTAGTCTCTTAGTTTTTCATTGATTAATGATGGTTAGAAGCTAAAATTCGTGCAGCGCAAAATCTGCTGAAATATACAAACACAAGGGTTTTAACACGGCACAGTGAGAGAATTTTATCTGGAATCGTAAGTGAGGTCCTGATAACACAATGGGGAGACGTTAACATGTGTTAGATGCTCAAGTAGTGATCATTATGTGCTACTCAAGTGGTTGTTGTGAAACCATCGTTCAGACTTAAGGGTTGGGAATCAAGCTTCATGTTTTGTTAACATTGAAGTGTGTTGGTAAATTCTTTGGTTATCTATTTATTTGTGGTGAGAAGACTTTTCTATATTAGAATTTTAGGTAAGATATTGGTACAAAAACCGGCCAAGTGCGAAACGGACTCGCACACGAAAGGTTCCGTGTCATAAGGCAAAAAACACGTTTCTGTTATAAATATTTTGTTATGTCGGCAACAGAAATACACATTCTGTGAAATTTTCAGCTGTCTACCTATTACGGTTCATGAGATACAGCCCACTGACAGACGGACAGACACACGGACAGA
This sequence comes from Gortyna flavago, assembly GCA_963669345.1. Classification (NCBI taxonomy): domain Eukaryota; kingdom Metazoa; phylum Arthropoda; class Insecta; order Lepidoptera; family Noctuidae; genus Gortyna; species Gortyna flavago. Next base: position 6,745,798 of record OY770144.1, read on the forward strand.
CAGACGGACAGCTGAGGCTTAGTAATTGGGTCCCGTTGGCACTCTTTGGGTACGAATCCTAAAAACAAACAAAAAATTATTATTTGAATAAACAAGAGTACCAAAATTCACTTGAGAATGGAAGCCACTACATTGGTAACTCTAGCTGTCAACCTGTAGGTACCTACTATGTAACCAACAAATCGATTACCATGATGATCAACGTTATGTATGTAGGTATGCCAAAGGGGTGTTTTAATACGATCAACCGACAGTAATATACAGTTTACGAAGATAGGTACAGACTGTGGGTCGAGAGGTATTAATCTGTTAATAGCCATGATTTGCATTTTAACGATCTGAATAGCTTGTTAGCAGACATTCACAGACAAGAAAGCAAAGAAATACCTTTGGTTTCTTGTCCGCGAATATCGGTTATTTACATAGACTTATAAAAAAAGATGGACTCCGCGCCACGCATATCGAAAGTGAAGCACAGTAAGTATGCCGGGACCGGTTGTACAAACACGCTTCACGCTCACAGTTACATCATAGTATGCCGACCGGCCGCCATTACGTGACACAACAGCGTCAATCACGCACACATAGATCGGTACGGTGCTTCACTTTCGATATGCGTGGCGCGGAGTCCATCTTTTTTTATAAGTCTATGGTTATTCATTATATTTTCCCCACTGTACTAAGCCGTGGGCAAAGTGTTCTGAGAAGCCTTATATTACATGATAATTATGCAAATTAATAAAATCAAGTCAAGTCTTGCGATCATATTTTGAAGTGTTAGGGCGAGTCTACGGTTTAAAATCTTTGGTTCTAGCTGATTGCATAATATGAGCTGTGTTACAATAATTCTGGTGTACAATAAATTACATTTCCGGACTACTAAATCGAACCACCGTGCATTCACATGTACCTAAGGTATAAAGGCCCAAACATCTTTCATCACTTTTTTACGCACTTTTGAAGCCGACATTCTGGCCAATATTTTGTTGTCATTGTTCCAAATTTTAAATTCACGACCATTTCAAAATTTATAGACTTTTATTCAAGAAAATCCAGGGTAGCTTGTACTTAGATCAAGCTAGTCTTAAGATTATTGACCATCGTCAATAATCACAACAACATTGGTTCTCTTGGCATGTGGCCAAAATCGGAACTAACGCCGCCACCCTGTTTGGTCAATACAATTTGTGTGACAATTTCACAAATGCTTATAATAAACAACGCCCTGTCAATGTCATTCAAGCGGGAAAGAAGCTTTACGCAGTTGTTGTTGATAGGAGTCCGACCTATTCTATCTATCTTTGTGAGAAAAAACATGACTTGGAATCTCATAGCTTACTCACTCAAACAAGACCTGCAGCTATATCGATCGTGCACACCATATAGCTCACATATATGGTAAGTCCCTATAGACATTATGTCACATGATTACTGATTCTAATCGTCACAGTCAGCGGGCGGGAGCCATTGATAAGCAGCCAGATGCCATCCATCCGCCCACCGATTGAGTTACAATTGCTCATAATTGCTGTGAACTGACTCATATTATCTGTATCTCGACACCCCGTGATTGTATCTATATTAGGTACTTTTAAGTGATATTGCTTGAATTGTAGCAATACTTTTGGAATAGGGACTTTTTTGATACATTAATTTCTTATTAGGAGTAAAATGTAATGCTATGTTTGGCATGTGTCGTTCGAAAGTTTTTGAGGACAAGAAAGCTCATATCGTCGCTTAATGTTGTATTTGTTATTTCATCAATTCAGATTTCAATAGTTCTTCATGTTTTCTAGTGTCGGCACGACTAAATGAGATTATTGGCTTATGTGACGCAATCAAAAGATTACCAAGTCGGTAAATAGCCGGGGTAACTGCGCAAGATGAGCCAAATCAACGCTTAGTACCGTCACTTTAAAACAGACGCTTTACAAATAATCACGATCATATTTATTAATCCATGAATGTCCAAACAAAAACATATTATTCGAGTATGTAATTACTAATAAGTAGGTACAGCTCTTCGTAGAACTTTCAAAGCGATACAATATTGAACATTACATATGTTAGTAATAAAAACATGACACATTTTAATATGACAGCTATTAGTTAGAGAGCGAATTACTAATCAATGAACATTCGATGAATAATCAATGTCCAATATTTTAAATAAATTTTCCTTGAGTGACATAATCGCGCACTTACAAGTCAAATGAAATCAATACAGACACAGCGAGTAGGTAATGGCATAAAATTTTTGAAAAGCTGCCATGAATTTTTTAATTATAACTCGCTGTTCATTGGTTTTGATTAGCAAAGAACAAGGAGAAATACATTCAGAGTTGATGACCAATCTTCAGTAATTGGATAGTCATCGAAAGAAGAACATTGATTTGCGTTAAATACGCTTTACTTAATTTGAGAAGAACTAAGTAAGATGTCGAAAGATGAAAGCGTTTCTAAGGAAGCGAAAAACATAAGTCACAGTGACTTAGAGACGAGCATAACTCAAAATTTCCTTTTTTGCTCCACACAGATTTCACGACCTATTTAAACCGTAGGATTAGCCATCAAATACACCGTTTCGGTGAAATTCTCCGCGAAATCGAAACTCCCAAATGACTGACAAACTTGATACAGAAGTCGAAAAGCTCAGATTTCAACCTGTCACATGTGGTTGACATTTTTTACCAATTCGCGTGTGTTCTCATGAATTTTAGATCTTTTTTCGATGATCGGAGATAATTTTGACATAAATCTTGTATGCTACTGCATTACCCATTGAGTGTAAACATGTGTTGGACATTGGGATTGACGTAAGTCCTTAGCAATTATTTTCAAGTGTTCGTACCAGAAGATAGCTGATGCAATAAATTCGAAACAGTACACAGAATTATATGATAAATTGGTAAACCCAACACCAACACGGACAAGTGGTATTATAAGGTACTGTTAATCAATAGAGCAGTGACGTCTTTGTGGACAAAAATAATACCAAAATTACTTCACGCTTGAAAGTGAATATGAATCGGATATCCATTGTCCCGCCTGTCCTTCCTCTAATGTACTTTTAAAATAAACAGTACATCTAAACTGTACACGTTCACGCCTATCTGCCCTCACATTGTCACGCCCCAACACCCCGCTAGGCTAGACAGTAAAAAAATATTCGTCCAATAATTACTTTGGTAAATTTTTCTTTTCTATACTTATTGAAATGGTCAAAACACGTACGCACGCTTACGTCTTGCGCGCCATTGTTTGAGTCCTCCACGCTGCATTTGTCACCGCAGTTTGTCAAAATTTCGGTTTCCGTTTCTAAGAACGAATCTATTCTTGGCATTTGTAACTTGTCGTCTTTTAGTTCAAGGCTCCGTTATACAACTGCTCCCAAGTTTAACTGCGCACGCTTGACGACAGTTAGAAGCTTTTTTTTTGTTGACAATTTTATGGAAACCAATAAATATTTCAAAAGTGGAGCATTTTATAAGAGCAGACTTCCATAGTAGTTAATAACTGTTCTTACTTTCAACGAAGTATTTGCTCCTTTGTTTTTAAACAGTGGATGAATTGTCTTTGTTTGGAATCTAATAAAAAGTTTCGCTTTTAAAGGTCGAGACGAATTGGGATTCATAATTATTATGACTAATTTATGTTTGGGAAACCGGAATATTTTCTAACACTATCATAGTATGTTTAAGATTTGTATTATTAACCATTCATTTATTAGGTAGAGACGCCAGCACATCAAGCTACCCGAAACTGTCAAATTTTCCCAATCAACTTTGAACCTTAGACTTTAGCGATAAAGTTGAAAATCTATTAAAGAAATTTGACAGATGGTAGTACCTTGATGTGCTGGCGTCTGTACTATGCATTTCTCATGGCTTGTGAGTCTTGATTACGAAATAAATACATCTTACTATGCTAGCAAGCTTGACGCAAACATAATTATAGATGTGATGAATATAAAAGGAAACGTGATGGACATACATGAATAAAATTCTGTGCTGATCTTCCTATTTTCCTTTCATCATTATTTCCTGTATTAACGCTGTCCCCGTAGGCCATGGTTAAAAGGGACAAAGGCAATTTAATAAAATAATTAAAATTACTTACCGTTGTGTACGCTGTCCCCGTTAATTTATTGTAACAGATAGATAAGCGACAAAAAATTAAATGTTCAGGAGAGCCGTTCAAAGTTTTAAATTTTAGAAAAACTGACGTATTTTGTCATTTATGATTTTTTTTGCTAGGGCATAAACGCCAAAAAATCATCGTTGAGCCATGGGAGTAAGCGCATTCGAAAGAGCGAAAAAATTTACGTAGGATGGCATATATAACTCATTTTTGACCAAAATGTCGCTTACTTCCTTTTTATCGTCGATATACTTTTCAAATTATGCCCGTTGTCTTTTGTAAAAATCTGCAAATTGTTAGTGACTTTTGACTACGGTACCATTTCATATTTTTAAGTACTGGTTCGTTTTATGTTTGTCACTTTGATCGTGATGAATACTAGTAACACAATCGTTCGTCGTCGTTGGATCACGCTTTAGACCTTGATTAATCTAGTCACTTCAAGTTTTAACAATTATTTTTCTCTTATTATTACACTTCTTTCATTGTCACATAGGTACCCCAAAGCTGCCGATGTCTTATTCTGTAAGAATCTCAACGTGAAACTTAGCTAAAGTGAGCTTGAAGTAATAGTGAGTGTCAACCTCTAGCATCAGTATAATGACATTCGGTTCCCTACAAAATGGTTGAGCTGGATGGTGCTGATCCACGCGTCATGTTCGTGAACAGGCGCCGTCGGTTGAGACTGATCATCTCTTAACTTCCAAGGCTTACCTATTTTTAATCTTTTAAGTATTTTGAATTGTTTTTTCATTTGTTTTTTTATATTGTTCTCGCATATAGAAGCAACAAGAATAATGTACCCAGGATTTTGTAATATCTTGATTTAAATTAAAAGAGTGTCCATGGAGTTTCTTGCCCGTTCTTCTCCATAGAGATCTACATTTTGGAATGGGCAACTAGCTTCAACTTTCTGACTAACTGACCGACTATTTAATTTTGACAATAAATTCAAAAGTGCCTGTAGGTACATGGTTTAATTGAAATAAATGCTTTGAGTTTGAGAATAAAAAGGAAGGTTAAGGAATTTTGATTGTATCTACGACGGCCTGTAATTCAGGAATTGCGCAATGTATATCAATGGATTTTAAACAATCTCAGTTTTTAAGTACCTTATATACCTATACCTAATTATAATTTCAATTAGTCTACCCTACTTATGTCACAAGAATTATTAACCACATTATCGTTTCTTAAAACTTAGACAAAATCGTTTCATTTCTAGAAATTAATTTGTAAAGAAATAAATATGAAATGTCTTAGTGAAAGTAACAACCCTTTCTAAACTATCAGAAAATAGGCGTTGCGAATGCTAAAGGCAAACGGAATTTCACTTTTACATCCTAATTACCCTTTATTAAACAAAAGACAACTCTTTCATTTACCATAAAACAGAATTTATGAGTTTCACTGTTTCGCGCGAATGACAAAAGTCAAAGGAGACAATAGTTTTTGTAATGTCCCAAATAAATGCAACTCTTCCTTTGACGCATTAGCGGTCCCTTTTAACTGTTATTCAAAAATATAACCGTCCAAAAAAAACGGACTTACCTAGTTACTGTAACTAAAAGGGTACAATATTATTCACGTGTTTAACTGTTCACTAGGGAACAAGTGGATGGCGTTTTAGGGAATATCAACCTTAAGGTGTTGTACTTAAAATTATAATGGTCTATGGTAATTTGCAGGAGTTTGGCGCATACCTTGTAAACGTTTATTTCGCCGAAATTGCGAACGGGTAACGCGATTTTCAATTTTATTGTATGTTTTTTTTTAATGTTTGCGAGATTTTAGCGAACCCTTTGACCGTAAAGGCTATTTTGTAAACGGTTTCATTGTGTTTTTTTTTAAATAACTGTATATTTTGGCGTTTATTTTTTAATTTCTTTATTGAGGTTTTTGGCAATTAGGTATTTGGTGAAAGAGTTGCAAAGGGTTATAAACAGTTAGATTTGTATTTTGGAGTTTTTTTTGGAAACTTTGTTTGCCTAAATATTATTAAGTAATGGCAAATTAGGCAATTACTTTCAATGGAGAAAAGGAATGCAAAAAACGACAAAACTTTTTTATTGTTATCGCTTCAAAATGGTAGTTTTCTGCAGTCTTTGCAAACCTGACTGAGGTGAAATTCTTTTCGTTTGCATTTGAAAGAGTTTCTGTTCAAAACGATATGGCATTATTTATTAATACCTATGTTGTTTTTAGTTATTGATAAAATTTTGTGAACAGTCTATGTCTCTGTACCTACATGTAGGTACCTATTTAGATACGACATCTTGTTAGCTAAATCTACTGCCAAATATGACTTGGTAATTAAATGTTTACTAGCTGACCCTGCAAAACACGAATAATTAACATATTATACAAATAGGTCAAGCCGTTTCGGAGGAGTTCGATAACAAACACTGCGACACTGTGGGATTTTTATATTAGGTAGATGAGGTTTTAATAAGATTTGCTATTCTATAAATAAACTTCAATAATATCTAAATCTAGAAAGAAAATACAGTAAATAATTTGTGGTCATATCTGTGGTAAACACAATCAAACTGAAAATGTTGGTCCCATGGAGAAAGTTGTTCAGTTTGATGATTTAATTGTGTACCACACCCTTAAATATGAATACTCCTTTCTGATAGGTAGGTACATGCACAATATTTGAGTTGACTATGAACTTCTGTTAGGAAGTTCGTGGATCAGAAAATGTAGGTTTTAAAATATTTGAAACATGATAAAGCTTTGCTCCGTTTAGAGTTTAAATAGAATAAGTTTACAAATTAATTTCCAATGGCGATTACAGAATGTGGAACCAACTTTAGAACCTAGTTTCTTTTATTTTAGGGAATACATTGACTATTCCGAGAAATTAACTTCCAACAGCCTAAATAGGTACATTCAAAACGATATTCTAAAAGGGATAAACACACCGAAACATTTCTCAGCACCCACTCAAGTTTGTAGTAAACACATAAACGGTAACATTGCCGGCTCCTTCAAAGAATCATAATTGGACTAACGGAATGAAAGTAGCCCGGTTATAAAAGTATCCAAACAGTTAGGTAATAAAACTACGACTTATACGGTAAGTCCATAATGTAAAAAATTACTGTACCGAAAGGATCCGAAGTGAGGAAGTAAAAGAAATTGTAAAATGATTGTAACTGTAACAAAACTTGGGCTGGCGAAATTTCGTTTTGTTGCACATTTTTGGGGCGAAAATTTCTTTGATCCTGACACTACACTTTTTACAACAAACATTACATTCACATAGTATACATAACATAACATAATCAGCCTATAATGTTCCCACTGCTGGGACACAGGCCTCCTCTCTGTGAATTAAAGGAAGAGGGCCGTAACCGTAATCCTCCACGCGGGCCCAGTGCGGGTTGGTAGATGTCACATGTCTTCGAATTTTTGGTTCTAGGACAAGCCGGTTTCCTCACGATGTTTTCCTTCACCGTTTGGAGAGCAATGGTGATGAAATAATTTACACAAAGTAAAGCACCTGGCTGGGTTCGAACCTACGACCTACAACTCGTAAGTCGCGGCCGTTACCACTGGGCTACCACTGCTCTCATAGTATAGCATATTACGTTCACATAGTATAGCCTGAATAAATACTGCTTCTAACAGAGTTTCACGTTCCTACTACCTAATCTCATTAGCTACTTTCTACAGCAAAAAATCTGTAACACATTCACAAAAAATGCATCTTCTAAAAACTATAAGTAACGGTTTCTTTATGTTGGTACTGTTTTTATCACAATTTCTCCAAACGTATTTTGCGCAATAAAAATTTCGCCTAGCAATACTGCTCTACCGAGTTTCGCGTCCTTGTATTAAAATGTTTTTATGCAATTTTTAGCCTTCTTGCTAATGTTGGGGCAAAGATGAAATATTTTCTAAAAGTCTGCCTTTGGTGCACTGCCGCTAATGGCTGTTAGTACATTGCTTTACAATTCGGAAGTTTACAATGCTATCCAACAGCAACAGTAGGACCAATCGCTTTATTGTAGGGAAAAAATGAGCTTTATGAGGCGTCATTGTTCTACAACTTAGCTTTGGAAATAGTTAAAAGAAGCCGGCTTGCACACTTCTTTGTATTTTTTCTGACTACGTGCGCCAGTTTTTGTTTGTGTTATGCAAAATTTCTTAATGACTAGGATTTCGGATTTTATTACTCAAGCACTTTTCGCTTGGTGGTCCTTAATCCTATGTAAACATGAATAGTAATGTAGGCGTCATCTTATCTTTACTAATTTTAACAAAACTAGGCAAAGATAAAAATCTTCGAACCAAAATTGCCAACAGGAAAAACCTTTTTCGCAGCACCTCCTCCTCAGCGAAAGCACCTCACTAACATGAAAAATACGACATACCAAAAGAACCTTGTACCTACATAGTTTTTCTGTCACCCCCTGAAGATCATTACTTCCCTACTCATAACCGTATAATGGAACTAATTTGTTGTTCAAACAGGGGTCCTCAATACACAAACATTGTAACTTTGGTCCTATCAAAATTAAACTTCCTTCCCAAACACAAACCTCACACCCTTAAAATATGAACATAAGGTTGAAAATCGAATGGTAAGCCACGATAAAAACAGCAATTGATCTTGGTAATTGGTGACTGCAGGACATTTATTTGACACGTACCGAAAGCAATTGTCACTTTCAATGTATTGTCGTTTGAATGGAACTCAAAATTGCCACGGACATCGTGATTTTAGCTTAATGTATCGGATTTATTTTTAAATTGATTATTATTTTAGTGGGTATTAAATAACGCTCATAAATTTCATTTATGACCTTAATTTCAAGCAGCAAAGGGCAGCAGCAGTATTTTGACCAAAATGATCAAATTATAAAATTCTGTGTGAGCGGAAATAATTATTTCTTCTAGAATTTTGTCATTATTCTCAAAGATTCCCTGGCATGGGGCATTCATAACATTGTGCCCAAGGGAGAAAAACGAAAGGTTATGTAACTGTGCATGATCTTCATATGTGAAGTTTTGAGGCTTTGCTACAGTAAACTGCGATTTCATTTGAGCCAATTATAATTTTACACATTGACCACCTACCTATTGGCTATCTTTAGAAATCCCTTAACAGATAAGCATCACATAGATTTCAAATACAATTTGTGTATCAAATATCTCACAAAATGGAACATTCATTGAAAAGTTAAAATTAGGTAAGTACTTATCGATCTACTATACCCCACAGCCCAATGAATCAAAATTCAGATACATTAAAAAAATATTATGTTCAAAAGCATCAATCGTCAGATCTATTTACGATACGACAAACAATTTGTTGACACTTCAAATAACCACATTCATACAAAATACGTTCCGATTGACATTCGATTGTCAATGAAATCGAAACCGTCAAATGTGCAATGCATGGTATAAAAGACCACCACAATTTTTTCGGAAAACCAAATCCTAACGTTTTCGAAATAAGGTCGAAAATTGGACGAAAGTGTGAAATGGGAATAGGTGATAGAAAAAAAAAACATACGTTGTGTGGTCTATGTAACTGAGTAGCGTTTTATAACAATTGAAGTCAAAATGGCGTGAAATTGCGTCACATTATGAGCGTTAATGCTTAGCAGAAATTGCGTTTTTGAAGTGGCAAAAGCATTGATATGGAGTGTCGTTACACTTCTTAATCTAGTGGTGTGGAAGTGCCTTTTTGTGAACGTGAATGTTAGTTTACGTTGGGGTAGGTACTTGACAAACGACAAACGTACACAATTAAAAGCAGAAGTTTCGAAAATTGCCCAAAATGTTTATAATTATTATTTTCTGCAGAATAGAAGTTGGTAGGGAAAACAATTTACAGCATTATGCAATAGATAAAACATTAAGTTTTTGTGCTTGCCAGTATGTTGAAAAACACTTTACTTAATTATATTTTTCATAAAAAATCGCGAGATATTACAGATTGTCCCGATTGAATTGGAGCTTTAGGTACTTACGGTTCGATTTACAGAATTATTCTTGTCAATAAATTAACCAAATGTGATTTTCCACCACTGTTGGCTGGTCGTAAGACTTTTCCGACTGTATCATAGAGATATACATTTTTTCCTTAATTTATTGCGGTTAGCTACTGAATCATCTTGCTGGACCTAATAACCGACTTAAAACGGTGACGGAAGAGCCTTAATTTCCGTACTTATCCTGACCACGGTAAGATACCTAACATTCGTGCCCTGACTGACGGAGCGTGGCGACTGTCGTTTATTAGACAGAAAATATTCATGCCCGAACAAGTTCTCAAAATGCTGTCCCTAAAATGCAGTGGACATCCCAGTGCTATACTATCGGCAGACCTCTGGTCTAGTCGTTGTAAAAAGTGTGATTATTTTCACAGATCTTCGCTTCAAAATAAACTGTAAGCTAATCCGATGCGTGCAAAAACTTCTCCTTGGGTGGCCTTAAGTGGCGTCATTCCGTGCTACATTCTGTGTGTTTTGGATGTATTTACGATACATTACATCCAAAGAAGTTTCAACTTTAATACAAAACTGCTAAAGTTCAGTATTGATTGGTGAAGTACATGTTTTTACTCAACGTCGTAACCAAATATTTACTTTTGACTTGTCTTTATGAATGAAATTTCCAAACCCCGAGATGTAGGTAAACTCCGCGACATGATAGTGTGTTTTTGGACATTCAAAAATGAATGAGGAAAAATCTTTCGTCAATAACCAACTTCAACACATTTTGTTTTAAGCTGAGCGCTAAATAAGATTTTAAGTCCAGTTTCAAGCATTGAGGTGTAAGATCGGTTCTGCACTGCAACTGATCCGAATTCGAGAAATGTCGGTTCGAAGTAGCAATAGTTTTGTATGTATGAAGGGTTGCACATTAGATCCGATCCGAACTCTGTACGAATTTAGAACATTCCCAATTCGGATTGAACTCGGATTTGCGCAGAACAGTTCTAAGTTTCTAGCTCCAAGTTTGAGATCATTTCCGTTGCCAAACATGACATTAGGAATTGTTTCTAGCTGTCCTAGCACATGGGTGCAGAAGTATCTTATTCTATTTTCCAATTTCTCCAAGCTTGTTCGAAACAAATTATAAACAGCTGTCTTTCTGTTAAATAGAAGTAGGCGTGTAACAGCCGATTTCTATAATGTACAGACCGTTATTGGTTAAAATGAAGACTCTTGTATTTTTACCAATAATGAAACAAAGACCTCATAGCTTTGCATAGTAGACCCTTCCCGAAGGAAGTAGATATCAGAAGTACAATTAGTTGACGAATCTATTTATGTTCCCAGTCTGACAATAAGGTAAGCTACCTAATCTGCATTCACGATTTATTTACCAAAAATGTAAACAAATATGAGTTTATTGAAAAATATTTTTAAATCCTAAACAATAAAGTTCAGTTTACGCTACAACATCAAACATTTTTATAACTGTGTGTGTGTGTGTGTGTGTGTGTGTGTGCTAGTCACTCTGAAATCAACTGAATAACCATAAAAATAAAGTTGATATTTGTTTAACTTCAAATAATATTAATTTGAAATATAAGTTTCAATAGACTTTAGTAAGCAAAACCATTCGTTTTTGTTTATAGGAACCAAGCATTATTATACTGTTTCACTTTTTAAAGGAGGCCGACAAAAATGATCTGTCACTCAGCACTCTCACTACCGAGCGGAATAAGGCACGATCGTCAGCTTCGGTGTTATAAGAAGTAAAAATTAAAACAATGTTCAGTTGTATGTAGATACAAGTGCGCCACTGAAGTGACCCATTCATGATTCACGAATAAGCAATGAGGTGTTGAGAATATGTTTACAGGATCTAATTACGATTCCGTTTCTTTGAGTAGGTATTACCGATGCACTTAGCACACCTTTGTAATTGTTATTAACTATCGAATAAAAGGCGCTGGTTCGGTCGTAAAACAAAGTATAATGTGTCACTCAAAAGTAAAAACCAAAAGGTAGAAAAAGCGTAGACAAAAGGTATAAAAAGGTAAAATATCAAAAAGAAGAAAATGTCTTGCACAGTTGTATCCATTCATAATAAATTAATTAAACAAATAATCTTAATGTGGAAGAAACAGTGAACAACGGCTTCTCCCAGAAAATCATCGTTACAAGGTGCTTGACTTTCGAGGAGGAATTGGGAACGACGCGATTGTTTTTGAATGTTGCGCGACGATGTCCAAAAACCATGCATAAAACACCGTCCTTCAAGGCTTGAAATGAAACGGAATAAAACGAAACTAAAGAGTTTCATTTTAAATAAATTACTAAGATAAGTTAAAACATCAGCGCTGATCAGAGAGCTGATTACCTACCTGATTAACTCAGACGACATGCAATTACAAATTATTATAAAAGATACAGCACTTTTTCTAACACAGCGAAAACTCTCCATTTCATTATAGCTGAGTCACTACGTAATCTCTGAAACAAGCTAATCCATCGTTAAAACATCATGAAATGCATTAGCCATGATAACGCCAATTATAATTGACACATTAGGTACCAAGTGCCCACTTCGGTAGTGAGCGGTTAACTTCAAAAGTGTTAGGAAGTTTACACATTACCTGTGTGTACGGATTTAGGAAAAATAACTTTACCCCTACTGATCACTGCTTTACTTGCTACAGTTGTTTGAAGTCGATTAAAAATAATTCTGTGGTATCAGAAATTAATAGAAAATACTTATGATTTTTCTGGGGCCCTCACAAGGTCATCTTTACAGAAGCATATGAAGCACAGAACCGGTCGAAGTGGCGGTGGTGGGAGGAGCCCTATGTCCAGCAGTGGTCTTTCGGCTGAAATGATGGTGACTTATGATTTTGTATTTACAGCAATTATGTGAATCAATGACGCTAATGAAGTGCTACCTACCGATTTCCCTGAAGTAAAAAATCATCGATATCTGTATATCGTCTCATTTAAGTGGTGAACAACTATCATTTTCATAGATGCCAGGCGCTTGCACAGTAGCACGGGAGCGCCACCATTTCTACAAGCCTCAAAACTTTGGTTCCAGATTTTTTTTTTCTATTTTACGACATTTCTATAAAAATAATTATTAGTTAAAGCTATATACACCTTTACTGCAACTGATAGCGTAGGTACTGAAAAGCACTCCTGACTTTAATACGCTGATTACAGTCGAGGTTCCATTATGTTACAGCACTGACACATTAGCCGCTGCTATGAGCCGGTGTGGTGCAAGTTAGAGGCAGAAGCGGCACGAACACGATTTGTGAAGTGGAACTAGATGGTGCAGTTCAAGACGATTGATTTAAATGGCCTGCGATTGAAGAGACCTATGACCTAGGACAGTGGACTCTTATTAAAGGCTGATGATGATGTAGAAATAACCCGCGGTGAATAACTACCTACAGAGTTTAAGTATAATGTAATAATGAGAAAGATAGTGAGAGATTATGACTTAATTCCATTTAAGATATTCAAAAGACTTTATAAATAAACCTCTATATTAGCTCTTATAAAAAAAAATTGTGATATCGTTTTGATATCGATTTGCATTTTTTCCAGTCTGCATGGAAATAAGTTCGCTTTTGCGTCTAGTATCTAAGTACTAACTACGTTCTCGGGCTCCCTTTATAACTTGGTCCACTTCCCGATATCGATGATAGACGTTCCGATAAAACTGTCATAATAGACATGTCACACGGCTGCTATTTTTACACTTCATTTCAACTACTACAGTATACGAAGAAAATATATCGATAAAAATATACCTACATAATCAAAACAATAATAAAATCAATAGTTTTAATCGGAACAATATCGATGGTAAGAAATTTGTAATCGTAAAATTACGATGTTGTTAATCATTTATATACAAGTGAGGTAACGCGTTAATCATTGCGTCACTGATTGAAATTAGATCAAGGTGAAATCACAGGTAAACAACACGGGTCCCTACTCCCAATATGGTCTCCCGATGGGACTATGACTTTCTTTGGTAAGTCTGTCGTTCATCTGGGTAGGCGTTTAACACTTGATTTTTATGTTCCTCCATTTTTCCAGGTAGCTGAATGGATTTGATATTTGACCTTGGTTCAAGAAGATTCATTTTTTTATTCACTGGATTTAATTCCAAAGCTACCTACCACTATAAATGTGAAGTGGCAGATCTTTGAAGGAAACCACGCGGTTTTATGAAAAATGCGGATCAAACCACAATTTGCTATCTCACGTGTTGAGTACATAATCTTGTTATTTAATCGATAAATTAAGTATTGAAAATTAATTGTATTGTATTCAAACTGACATGTCAGTTAATTGTCATACCTCTATCCTCTTTGATTTTCGACAACGATGAAGTGCCCGCTTTCAAAAAAGATGGCATGGCAGGTTATGATTTTGGAACGGACAGGCACTCAGCCCACATAATATTACCCCCTCAACTAGTACCAAAATAATCTTATCACCCACTTTCCCTTCGCCATTCACATCCTTCTGGAAATTACCTACACTATCATAGTACCTCCTTCACAAAACAATATCTACGTAGTGGCAAATATGAGTGTGACGCGATATCAGATCAAAGCGCGCCGCCTCTGATAATGACACTTCTGAAGAACCGACATGCCACAGTAGCCGGTCGAATATATAATAATATAGATTATTGCCAAACCTTTGATGTGTGCCGGTAGATAATGTACTAAGCTGGGGTTAGCGGCTTTTAGTCACTTCTTTAAGTGTTCGAGAAATCAGACCGTTTTGTACATTATCGAACTATCAATCGGCATTTAAATTGTAGCGAGGTCATTTTGATGCAACATAGCAAAGTTTGGTTCCCGTATAAGTAACATGGATTCACATGAAGTTCAGGTCTGAACCGAGAATTTAATTTGTCTGATACCTACTTCCATGGTCGAACTCATGATTATGGCCAATGGAGGTAAAAATTTAAGAGTAGCGACCGTATACCAGGGTGCTAACTCTCGAATATAATTCCGATAGATCGACATTGGTCAAACGTCAGTTGGTTGAGTTAAACGTCAGGGATTGGCTAGACTCTGTGAGTCCAGCCAATCCCTGACCTTTGACTGACAATTCCAATGTCGATCTATCGGAATTATATTCGAGAGGAAGCACCCAGAAGGCGTATTGTGGAATTATTCCGGTGTGATCCCCTGAGCCCCCCTCCTCGATCCCCTGCTAGTTCTTCTTGTGCTTTAATATCTGTATAGGTGCACTGTAACATGATGACGGTCGCGTGAATCTGCTGCACCACACCCCACACTTTTAGTTACAATCTGAATCATTTTGAAGGATATTGCTAATCCCTTGCTTCATATGCTCGAAAAAATTTTCTGCTCAACAACCTAAATAACGCAATGAAAATGTGTTAGGTACGCAAATACCCCGCTGGTCACGAGAGGCACAGAACTCGTCGTTGTGATAAATTGATAATGCTTAGGGAAAGCCTATGTCCAGCAGTGGACGAATTTCAACATAATGATGATTGTAGCAAACTCTTCTATTTTTTGTCGATGATCAGATAAGATTTTCTAAATCATTTTCTAATCTCGATCGAATTTCTGCCACCAAGCATTATCTACTGCAATATTTCCATCCTGTAGCGTCATTTCTATTGATACTTCATAGTTTGATTAGCTCTTATCAAATTATAATACAAACACAACACTAGATCTGGGCTCTTTAGATCGTTATAACATCCAATGACTCGAGATATCGATCTAATCGATATTAAAGTACCTATGTTTAATCACCGGTAGAAGGAACTACTGTTCCGATTTCTGATTAAATAAGAATTAATAATGCAGAAATATCCAATTGATTCATATCCGCAAGCATTATTAATAATTTCCGATGTTTTTTTCCTTATTTGGTTTTTGTTGTAAAGTGATTAAGATTTTCTTTTAATTATTTTAAGTCACTAGAATTGCGATTTCTGTTACGGTAAACAAAATAAAGTTAATGTCAAACTCTAAGGCCCGTTGTACACGGCACGGTTTCTTTACGGTACGGGCGGCGGGTGCGCTAGTCGCACCGCAAATTAATCGTGTGAGCTTGTATTTGAAACGGCAAACCACTGGGTGTATACGGCGACGGCGCGACACTGACACACGGCGAATCAACCGTAGTTTAAAAAAAAACTGTGCGGGTGGATTATTCTACGGTGCGGATAGTGGACCGTATCATAAATGAACTGTGACGTGCAACAGGCATAAAGCAACTAAGCCAGGACTTTATCCACTCTGAATTACGTAAATTCCCATTCACTATATTTTAGAATGATCAAAAAAATAACCCTATCTTTGTTGTCGCGCAGTCGGGTAAAAAGAAAAAGGCTTAATTTTGACGAAATTGTTAATTTTCACCTCAAACCAAATAAAACACCAAGACAGAGGACTGTCACTGCACTTAGTGAGGCGTAGTTTGGTTGTAAATGTGTGCGTGTGAGCGTGTGCACACAGAGCGGAGGTATAGTTTTGGCATACTTCACTGTTTAGTTCTGAGCGCTCTGTCTTGGTTTTGTATTTGGTCTGTGATTTTCACCATAAAACCTTTTTTGTTTTTCTTTGATAGCCACTGCTGGGCTTAATGTCTGTTACTATGTCTGTTTTAAAGGCCTAGAGCCAAGATAACTATCTAAAATGTTTCACTAAGTATTTCAAGGAAGGAAATGGCAATTAAGAACAAGATTACTATCGTGTTGTATGTTTAAATGGACAGATAGTGATATAGTTAGTAGATAAGTTTAACAGTAATTGTACGTAGGATATCACTTAAACACTTAAAAACATTTAAAAAGCTTCCAAGTGCGAGTTGGACTCGCACTCGCACACGAAGACTCGAAGGGTTCCATACCAACGTACAATACCTACTTAACACAACATTTTTTTTTAAACTTTAGGAACAAAAACAGTTTCTTGTTTCTTCCCTTTTAATTTTTAACCTTGTTTTATTTTTATTCTATCAATCAATCAACTCAGCCTATCGCAGTCCACTGCTGGACATAGGCCTCTCCCAGGTTGAGCCACAACACCCTGTCCTCCGCATTCCGCATCCAGTCTGTCCCAGCCACCATCTTTAGGTCGTCCGTTCATCTCGCTGAGGGGCGTCCCACACTACGCTTTCCGATACGCGGTCTCCAGTCCAGGACTCGTCTGCCATCGGCCATCGGTCCTTCAACAAACATGGCCAGCCCACTGCCACTTCAGTTTGCTTACTCTGCTAGCTAAGTCGGTAACTCCGGTTCTTTTCCGGATAATTTAATTCCTGATTTTATCCTTCAAAGAGACTCCAAGTACCTATAGCTCTCTCCATAGCGCGCTGTGCGACCATGAATACCTTGAGACCTTTCTTTTTAATCGTAGGTACACTGGGTCTATTACAGTTCAAAAGATACAGCCCTGTGACCCCTGTGACAGCCGGACGGACAGACAGCGGAGGCTCCACTATAATACCTACTAAGGCTCCACTGCGGAGCTAAGCCACTCCTTTTCACATAAAGTCTTTACACAACACTTTTACACTAAGTTTACGTTTTGCGTGGAAGTGACGCATATTTTCACTAACATATTATTTTTTTGTGTTCTTTCTTTACGCCATATTTACCGCAAATTAACAAATTTTCTTTCTTTCTATGTTCTAAAATGACAAAATGTTAATAGCCAAATTATTAAGTTTTCAATCTGTACATCATTAAACAAATAAAAAAAGATGATTTTACCGTGTTCACAGAAGTAGGTACCTAATTGTTTTTTTTTATGTTTCTGCCAATGATCAATTGGCAATGATTGAGAGTGTTCAACTTCATTCTATAGTTGAACTAATCTGTAGTTTCTCGAAACAAGCATCCATGATCAGGTGTTGATCACCCGCCGTGCAATTAGGTACGACCATTATGTCATCATCATTATGTCATTATGCCAGCACATCAAGCTACAACAATCTGTCAAATTTCTTTAATAGATTTTCAACTTTATCGTTAGAGCATAAGGCTCAAAGTTGATTGGGACGGGTAGCTTGATGTGCTGGCGTCTGTACCTACATAAACATACACATAACGCTTGTATTCCCCAAAGAGTTAGGCAGAGACATCACAGGCGAAATGTGGTTGTAGATACTAAGTATAGGTGTTTAGTACATCCACATTTCGTCTGTGATGTTCAAGTCCCATGTACCTAATAGGGGCGAGCCTTTACAATCAACCGGGCACAAATCCAGACTCCGGGCTGCTACTCAGAAATTTTAGATGGAAATACCCAATATCACTTTGCCAGATCCGGGAATCGAACCAAGGACCTCATGGTCAGCAATAACGCTTGCGACCACTAGATCACAGAGGCAGTCATTATGTTCAGGGTGCACAATATCGGAGTCACACCACGTCACACTTAGTACCTATAGACTATCGTTCACACCTACTAACAGTTTTATCGTCAAACGTTTAATGGATTAACGCAATTTCATTGTCTTACATGTTAACTGACATCATCCTTTATCTTAATGTTGTCACACTAATTGATTTTAAGGATTATAACACTGACATTGTTAACTTAATTCGACACTTAAAGCAATTAATACTGGGCAGCGGGATTGTCCGAAAGGGTTACCGCTGCCCCGGAACATAAAGGGCTAAGGAAGGAACACGGATGGGTTTTAGTCAGTAAGAGTGTGACACTCCCTTCCGCTCCACCCAGAGCGGGAGGGGTCATTTGATGATTTCACATCCCAAAAAAAAAAAAGCAATTAATACTCGTAGGTTCCGGGTAATTCAATTCATTTTAATAGTATCAGAGGTAATTAATCCTTTGCATATTAAACTATTATTGCGCTTTCAAAACATTGTCATTTTTGATCATTTTGCTATGAATTTTATAACTGTAAACGTGGATAAAATAACATTATCATGTATGGATACAAATAAATACATTTGAAGTATCTGTTTGTAATGTCAAAAAATGTAACAGCTTTTTACTAAATGCATGAAAGTATTTAAGGTACTTAAAGAAAAAATATTTTTAATTTTTGTGTCTGTTCTGGGCCAGTCTGGGCTAATCTCCGAAGCGGCTGGACCGATTTTGATAGAAGTTTCACTCGCATATAGTTGAAGTTGTAGGAGTTGGCTACTTTTATTTTAGAAAAAGGATTAGTAAAGACACACATTATTGTTTCCGACATCCATGGCACGCGAACAAAGTCGCGGGCACAGCTAGCGGGATTGTCCGAAAGGGTTACCGCTGCCCCGGAATATAAAGGGCTAAGGAAGGAACACGGATGGGTTTTAGTCAGTAAGAGTCTGACACTCCCTTCCGCTCCACCCAGAGCGGGAGGGGTCATTCGATGATTTCCCATCCTTAAAAAAAAAAAAAAAAAACCGTATTTATATTGTTACGTGTAAAATCTGAATGTATTGCGAAATAATATGAGCTTTGCTCCAAATATTATTATTACTTACAGGCATTACTCATTGAGCCAGCAGAATTGACCCAATCTCAGCTGATCAAAAGAGCCGGTCAAAACAAATGAACAAAAACATACCGGCTGCGCCCCTAATAATAAAGTTCGCTATTTGTTTACAATAAGCATAATAGCATTAAGGCGTCTGACTTGCCACTGTTACCTTAGATGTGCCGACTTACCTGCCTTATCAGTGCTTGGTTTTAAGTTACAAATATATTGGGCTTACTGATAGTGTAATAACAAAGGGTCGTTTTGCACTTCGCTTGACCTATTCCAGGAATGATAAGGGATTTTTGGAAGTATGTGCCTACTCGCGCTTAAAAATACATAGGTAGGTGAGTATGGGATTTTTTCGGTTACCTACCTATTCTATTTGTTCCCTTTCAACTCGGTTTCAAGGACAGACTAAATGTGGCGATTTTGCGAACCCATTTGATTTACCATTTACCCATGAATTGTAAGTAAGTACCTATGATGTCATGAGCTGTGACTTTGTTGCGCCACTTCTTCTTCCCAATGGAAGCATTAGGAAGTGATGAAGGGCAAGCGATTTGGGGGACTGTCTTATGTAATTTTGACGAACGAAAAGTGCTGATTCTCAGCCTAATTAGATTAAATGACTTTTGATTGTTTGTTGACGCTAATCAGGAGACTGAAAGATTACTTTGTGTTTTAAAATGTGAGAACATAAGAATAGTAAGTTCAGTTTACAACCTTGTTTATATCAGTTTAAAACACACATGAACATACTAAGAGGAAAAATCTGTCGAAATATTTCAGCTGCTTGTAAGATGTCGATCAGTTACTGAAAACCTAATCAATTTAATCTAACATTCATTGTGTCAACTATATAAATATGATTGATTGTTGTTGTTTTGGTTAACACAATATTGAGAATCTTGAACAAGCTTTTAGAAACGAATTAGTGCTCTTCTTTTTTAGTGGGATTTCATGCCACAGAAAGTGATTTGGATTTTTCATATTTTTTTTTTTAATCTATAACTGCCAAATCCATAAATAGCAATGGACGTTAAACAGTTGATATTATAACCAAAGATTGATGGGCTTGTGTCTTAATAATAGCAACCGCACGGGCCATCGAAGGTTAAGCTAGGTATGCCGCGGTCGGTTCGTGGATGGATGACCAATCGATGACATATCGAGACTCCCCTCCATGTCTCGAAAAGCACGGTGGTAGTGGAACAAATATCATAAATGTACATTTTTATCAGGGGGTACCTACAGTGTTACCCTGTAGCTGACCCCTCCGTGCCTCGGCCCCGAGCGACTGCCATTCGTAAATCTTTAAAACAGTCGTCGAGAGTAGTAAGAAGCCCAAAAGCCTGACAACCAGTCTTACCAAGGGGTATCTTGTTACCCAATAACTGGGTTGTGGAGGTCAGATAGGCAGTCGCTCCATGTTATTCTGGCATCCTGTTAGACTGGAAGTCGACCTCAACATCGTTGGGAAAAGAAGATTGCTTATAAAAATTATAACCAATGACGATCACAAACAATGCATGGTTAATATTAAGCACAGCAAGTCACATGTGAATCAATGGCGTTTCTTTACACGTTACGAAATCCCAATCTCAAAGTATAATCTATTCTTTATCGCGTGAACAAGGTCTTATAGTAATCCAGCCAATTAGGAATTTGACGTGTTTACGTAAACCGAAACGCCCGCACTAACATTATTACAGTAATTAGTAGTCCTAGTCGGATGATAATTCTCATAGTTTTTATTGTCTCTGTGCAAATTAAGAAGTTTATTGATGGTATTATGTGACGAATATAATTTTATGAATGTTTTTTAATGGTTTGTTTGAGTACCTACTTTAGAGCTGGTTTAGAGGACATGTTTTTAATGTATTTTATTGACACAGTCTATCCACTTAACTATATAGATGTCCAACGGCAGTAGGGTGTGATTGTGGAGTTATGTCGCAAACCATGCTCTACCTCCTATCCTGACCTCTGTGTCCCAAAACATGCAGTCAAGGTGACCTCTGAGCTGCCACCGACAACGCCATGGAAGTGGCAAAGTTTTGGACCAACAAGATCTAAAATACAGCCGTGCTAGCGACACGAAAAAGAAGATGTCCAATGCGAAGAAATGTCTATAAACCACTTCTACACTGCCATCGTTGATCCACTGAAGCTGTTACACCTTGTATTGTTTTGCAATTTGCATGTAAGTATAGGCTAAGTTGGGACAAAGCAAAACACTTCTTAGGAATTTATTACAATTGATGGGAGAGTGTCCAGTCTAGAGACGAGCTCCAAAGAGTCGTACGGGGTGGGGTGCGACTTTTCCTCCTCAGGGAGAACCGACCTAAACACTAGATAATATTTAATAAAGTTAGGAAAAACTAAATTTTTATCAGCCTAGGGTAATTTAGAGGTACACCTACGCGATGATTTTTGTTGCAACGACAGTTAATGATAATTATGAAATTGCCAAAACGTTAAATTCTGTGATCTATTGCAAGAACTCGACCTTTGAGGTGTTGAAACTTAATTAGTATGACATCTCATTCTTCTCACGATTTGTTTCACAATTTAATAGGTATGCATCTGACATGAGTCTGTTCATAATATTTATGTACAGACGCCAGCACATCAAGCTACTCGAAACTGACAAATTTTCAAAATCAACCTTGAACCTTATGCTTTGGCAATAAAGTTGAAAATCTAATAACGGAATTTGACATATTGTAGTAGCTTGATGTGCTGGCGTCTGTAGCTGTACTTAGGATTACCTTTTGCCTGCGGCTTTTCGCGCGTGTATGTCGGAAATTATCAAACGGGAACGTGCTACCGTGACAAAATGTAGTCCTTCCACAGGGCAGCTGAGCTATCTCCATGCCAAATTTTATCGAAATCCGTTCAGTGGTTGCTGAACGGATTTCAATAAAATTAGGCGTGAAAAAGTAACATTACGTTACTTACGAATTTGTGATACTAAATATGGATTGGAGTATGTATTTTGTGAAAAATCGCAACGTAGTCATGACTTATCAAATAATTGGGAAAAACTATGTGCCGTACAAAAGTTTTGTTTACAAACTGATAAAGGGACCAATCTTGAAATTAATTACGTAGATTATTACACTATATTTTACGTTCGAGACAATTAACGGGATTTTTCACGAGATTTCCCAAAAATATGGTACTTAAACATTAATGTTTTAGTCATTCTAGGTTTTCCCGGGGACGTAAGAATGGGAGTGTAACGTGAGTGTTTTATTTGAACACGTGCATCGTTTGTGTTTTTGTATTTTTCAAATTATTCTTCTTCGTGTCGCTGGCACGATATAGTTAATAAAATTCTGTTGGCCCCAAACTTCGCCACTTCCACGGTGTTAAGAGGTCACTTTGGCTGCATGTTTTGAGGCACGAAGGGTAGGAAAGCAAATGAATATATATTTCTTGAAGAAACCACCGTCTTACTGTGTTCAGGAGCCCAAGAAGCTAAGAAATTGTATCAACAACATCAGTCAGGTATTATTTTTGTACGCTTAGGTGTGTATTTCCGAAGCACTTTTGTTAAGGCAGTTAATGAGGAGACTCTTGATCCATTATCAGCAATGGACATCCATTCTTGCATATTATGAATGCGAAAGTAACTTAATCTGTCTGTCTATTATCTTTGAACATCTAAACTACTGAACCAAACATTGTTTGACAGTTAGGAAGCCTGGGACCTGGAAAAGGACATGCTACTTTTCATTCTGGATTCACGCAGACGTAGTCGTGGGTAACAGCTAGCTATTTACAAATTTAAATGTATTTCACTGGTGTTCTAAGGTGGTCCAAACTCACCTTCTCACAAGGCTGTCACACGATTCGACATGACATGTCATTACGTCAAGGCGTGACTTGTGGATTACCCATTACCTTGCAGGTAATCGTCTTGTTTTACAAACATAATAATATCAACATTGTTCTTGTTCATTTATTTTGTTTGTTTGAAACTAGTGTGAACTAGTAACAATGTAAACATTCTTATGCGAATCACACTAATATTATAAAGCCGAAAGTTTGTGAGTGTGTTTGTATGTTTGTTATTAATTCTTCACGCACAAACGGTTGAATGGATTTCGATGAAATTTTGGCACACAGATAGTTTAAAACCAGGATTAACACATAGGACTTTTTATCCCGATATTCCCACAGGATCGACACTTATGCGGGTGAAACCATGGGGCTCTGCTAGTGTAGACTAAAGGAAACATATAAGAATAGATTTTTTTTTTTCATGGAGGGACTCATAAAGCTATCTAGATATATCTAAATTAATCTTATAAATAGAACAGATTTGATCTTTTGTGTTTGTTTGTTACGCTTTCACGCTAAAAGGGTTTTTAAACGAATTGGATGAAATTTGGCACATGGGTAGGCCATGACCTGGAGGATACAGGGTAATTTTTATCCCGATATTCCTACGGGATCGAGGGTGAAACCGCGGGGCACAGCTAGTTTTCCATCATTATCTATTTACTATCAATTATTATGGTGAGCAAAGGCCTAAGTTTATGTTTTTTGGCCTGTTCTGGCCATAATAATAATAATAATTATTTTTTATTTCAGACAGATACAGTCAATATTCTTACATTTATAACCACACATATTAAAATTATAAAACTGTAAGTAAGCTTTGAGACCTCATCACAGTACCTACATTTAAATTCATAATTCCTAATTGTATTTACATATTATCTTTTCCAAAGCTAAGTTGTTATAATTTGTGTTCCCTTTCATATCGTTTAGATTGTATCAAATGATATGCTCTTTATTCTAACCCGACCCTTTGATGGAGATAATATTATTTGGTTTATAATTTAGATTGCAATTCTATTTCAACATCATTAGAGCCTCTACATACGCCATGATTTCGGCACTCATTTGATGGGGGTTGACCAAAAAAATTTCAATGACAACAAGGAAATTAAAATATCTAGTAGATATGTTCTGGATTTGTTTTTTGATTTAGTCATTTTTACCTACATATCTTGTGAAGATAAAAGCCAGGTTAAATAATTAAATAGGTATCTCTCAATGAGACTGCGCGTTAAAAATGTGAGTAAACCCTATGATGTTTATAATTTACTAGCTGTTGCTTGCGACTTCGTCTGCGATCTAGGATGAAAAGTAGGCTATATACTTACCCAGATAATGATCTATCTGTGTGCCAAATTTCATCTAAATCCGTTCAGCCGTTTTAGCGCATGAAAGCGAAACAAACAAACTTATTTTAGCATTTACAATATTAAGTTAGGATAAAATATTATATCGTTTTCGTTGCTTACCTAGACTAAGAAAACTACCTTTTGGAAGGGGCGACTAGAATCAATTATATTTCATAATAATTGTTGACGTTTAAAAGTGCCTTTTATGTGTCTATTTGAAATAAATGCTTTGACTTTGACTGGACTGCGTCTATAAAACAATAAAGTTTTGCCTACTTCTTTCTGATAACATAGCAATATTGCATAATATTCTATAAATCTTTTTATTTCCTTCAGTATAATATTCGACGTTCAAATCCCTAGCGATAAAAAACGAGAGCATTTACTACTACAAAATCTAGGCAATAAATTATAATACTGTCTATTACTTTACGTTATCTTTACAATGTCTCACACATACACAAATTTGGAGAACATTTCCTTCGTTAAAAACAATATTAACTTATAACATTTTCTTATTGGCACACGAAATCTTTTTTATATGTGTTAAACAAATATCAGACTTG
Source organism: Gortyna flavago (assembly GCA_963669345.1). Lineage (NCBI taxonomy): Eukaryota > Metazoa > Arthropoda > Insecta > Lepidoptera > Noctuidae > Gortyna > Gortyna flavago. Next base: position 6,771,166 of record OY770144.1, read on the forward strand.
AAACAGAAGCCATGTGTAAACAAATTAATTAAAGTAATAAAAAGTTTTTAAAGATAAAATATTAATAAACTGACACGAAAAGTTGTTTATTTTGTTTTTTATTAGCTGGATTGTTTTTTTTTTTAATGAAAGGAGTTTTTTTTTCAGCTCATGGTTAGTTGTTGTTGCGCAGCTCTTGTGCTGAGTTAATTAGTTAGTGGATTAGGCTGAGTGAACAAAAGCCTTGCCTTTTTTTTCGTCTAATCGGATTAGTGATAATTGTAGTCTTCTTTTTTCTGTTTTCCTTCTTAGTCAGTTTTAATCAAGATCTGGCAGTTTGAGTCATTTACGCGGCCTACCCAAATGTCCTTTCTTTGGTATTGTTCGTCGAATCGTTGAGCTCCTCAAGTTCAGAGTTGAGCTGCACAATTTTTGACAAATGCGTGCCCTGACTGGACAGGTCTGCTCAATCATTGTGGTTCTTTCTTCAAAAGACCATTTCAGACACCAATCTACATGGCCTTCACATGATCTGACCAAGATTTTGTAAAAAAATTTGATTGAAAAAAATATGATTGACGTGTAAAAGTGTTTGTACAAAACTACTTACAGAAAATAAATAACTGTATCATTTATCATAGCAACCTCTAAGAGTCACTTCCTGCTTTACTTATAAAGCAACTAGCTTCCACCCGCGGCTTCGCCCGCGAGGTATGTCGATAAAAACTATCCTATGCCCTTCCCTGGGATGCAATTTATCTCTCTGCCAATTTTATTGAATTTAATCGAATCGAATTTTATCGAAATCCGTTCAGTGGTTTAGGCGTGAAAAGGTAACATACAGACAGACAGACAGTGTTACTTTCGAATTTATAATATTATGTATGGATTGTTTTGACTTCACGGAATCTATGAACTCTGCACCCTAATTGCGTAAGACACTATCAATCTCAATGGATAATTTTTAAAGGATATAAATTGTACATATAATCCATTACTTACATCATAATATTATCAAAAAATGTGTCCTACTGAATATAGTGTGTTATGGAATTACCCTCCTGGCCTTCAGTCTCAGATGGTAGGCAATTCGTCGATTTAAAGTCAGTTGCAATGCCTACGTGGATCCCATATATTGGTGTCTAGTATCAGTTTGACAGCAAAAAGCTAGACAAAGGGACGAATTATGAACATTTCTTAATATTCTCACAAAAAAAAAATATACTACGGCGGAAGTAAGCCGGATGTCAACCTTTCTGGTTTTACCACACAATTTAAGTCATACAAAACACTTCTTTATTATTATAAATTATAAATGCTCATACAAGTGCCTACGTACTTAGCTCTACAGTATATGGTGTATAACCGTTCAACTTTAAACAAGTTATCCGACTCATTACGTACAATACCCATGATTGTTCACACCATTACTTAACCGACACGAACTAACACCGAATTCTAGACTCAACAAGGTGTCTAGTGGCTTTACCATACTTTCTTACAAAACAACCATAACTACCAACCTTGCACAACCGATTTCTAACCACATTTCGCCATCACTAAAGTCGACAATTGCCTGCTATTATACTGAGATATAAACATAACCAATTTTGAACTTTATGTCTGAGAACTTAACGTTTAAATTATTTTGCCTAGTTGTCAAGTTACGACAGTTAAGTTAGAACGCTAACTTGTTTGAGTCGGCGCCTTTGATATCTGGTACAAAGGGCGCCCGCCGAATGTCGTGTGTCCCTAGCCCACCTGACCGGTGTTTGCTTGCGCTTCGAAATTGTCGCTTGCGTTGTACCTTATGCCGCGTTGATGTTAGTATGTTTAGAATTTAGATGGAATTAGCTTGGCGTTCCAAGTTCCAATTGTGAGTTGTGCGACGATAACTAAGAATCATTGTCACTGTTTTAAGGTGACATCTGACAGATTCAGAATCATAATGTTTTAATATTAAACGTTAATTTTATTTACAGAGTGGATGTATGAGTGGGTTAGCTGTATGTCTTTACATAATAGGTATTATACATTCGTGTCTGCCTGTGTGACGTGACCGCGTTAATCTTCTAAACCACGCAGCAGATATTGATGAGAGTTTCACAACCAATTAGAGAAAAATAACAGATTTATATTAAACTTACATAATCTCGATGTTTTGTCGGTCGGGTTGCTAGTTTTTTAGGACCGAATGTCTAGCGTAGCCTGCATGGCACATAGCATAGCCTACGCGTGCTACGCCTAAACCTACTCCCTAAAGCAAGCTCTTTTTAATTTCGCCCAGTTGTGTTATTTTACCGACTTAAGAGCTTCTCAATCTTCATGAATTTTCTTATTTTATTTCCATTTTATCCTCTATCCTCTAATTATGGCACTTCTAAATTGATGAAAAAAAAAATGATCTGTGTGTTGCATGCTTTCCTAATCTTTGCACTGATGACTGAGACTGAGATAGCTGTATTGATGATTCTTATAATTATAATACTGTGAGTAAATACATATTTGTTACTGTCGCGAACCTGATGCTGACCTGCCTTTAATTTTGCGGACTACTCTGGCGTTTACGCCGTACGGCATTTCATACAAATTTTCAAGCCCTTGTTTTTCGAAATGAATGAACCGATTTTAATGAAACTTTATACGCATAAGCAGGATACAAAGGTGTAAAAAGTTACTTAGGAACATTTTCGAAATGTCTTATTTAAAAAAAGATAACTGGAAATCTCTGTTTCTATGGAAACTTTAAAATCGGTCTAATTTGGCTGTAACACTATTATTATTACTATTTTTCGAAAATGTTGCTTAAATAACTTTTTAGACCTTACCTATTCTCACGGGTTCCAGCCTTAATCGGGTGAAACCGCGAGGATCAGCTAGTTCATTAAATAAGTAGAGATAGGTAAGTACAGTCTTATGCTTCTGTGCGTTTTAATACCGATCTTAAATGATACATTAGAGTCAAGAGCAAACCCGATACAAATAAAAAATAAAATAAAAAAAACGTTAGCTAAGTAGAATATAGTTTAATGTAGTGAATTCGTCATTGACGTCAAACTTAGTGTAGAAAGAACACTACCTTGAATACATACCAGTTGACTAAACGTACACAACCCTAGGAAACCGTAGGAAACAGCATGTCCTAGAACCAAAAAATCGAAGAAATGTGACATCTAAAAACCCGCATTGGGCCCGCGTGGTAGATTACAGCCCACTCCCTCTCACAGAGAGGAGGCCTGTGTCTCAGCAGTGGGATCATCATAGGCTGATTATGTGATACAACCATAGCTTATCAGACATAATCAAGGAAATGGTAAATAAAATTAATGTCCTTTATTTAGTAGATAGAATAGTTACATTACAAGCAAAAGTTTAGTTTTGTATCTTATACAGAGTTGCCAAAATTAGGGGAGGGCCTCTCAACACCCGGTACAGGTACAAAATAGAAATATAAATTGTGAATAGGTAGTTTAACAATAATTGGCCGTTTGTTCAAATCTCTTCTGTGTAGGTACAGTCATAGAATGACAACGCCATCCAAATATTGTTTCATATCCAAATGGATGGTGTGGTGTAGGTTGTGTGTATTAGTGTAGGTATCATCATCTGCCTAGCCTTTCCCAACTATGTTGTGGTCGGCTTCCAGTCTAACCGGATGCAGCTGAGTACCAGTATTTTACATGGAGCGACTGCCTATCTGACCTCCACATCCCAGTTACTGGGTAATACGAAATCCCTTTTTAAGACTGGTTGTCAGACTTTCGGGCTTTGGTCGACCAGTAATGACTGTCAAAGCTCCACGAATGACAACCGGGAACAACGGCTTAACGTGCTTTCCGAGGTATGTAAAGATGGTCACCCATCTACAAAACAACCACGGCAAGCGTAGCTTAACCTGATCGGTCGACCTGTACGGCTGTTATTATTTAGCAACTTGCCCGGGCCCATGTGTGTGTATTAGTGTATGTGGAATCCTGCTGTACCTAGGTATACACATCACAAAAAGCTAAATATTAGGCATTACCAATTAGCTTAAAATGTACCTACCCAGCTAGGTAATCGCTACTGTTTTAATTTCCTTGAACTCGATGCGTAATGTTAATTAGGGAGGTACCTACCTACTGATATTACCATACATAATCGCCTTTTACCTAGAATCTATCTTATTAATTTAATTTCTGGTAGGTATGTAATTACATAATAGCTACTTATGTGATTGTAATTTATTTTTTAAAATGTCTTTGACTCGCCAAATGAAAGTGGCTTTCCGATATTTCAAAATTTTGGTGTCGTGGAATAATAATTTTAAGTATTTAAGTAGGTAGGTGGGTAAGTAAGTATATGTAGGTATCATGGTATTAATACATAATAGTGATGACTTACCTATCAATATTTTTATTAAAATTTATAAATTACTTAGCTGATTACATAAACATTGACTATTGAGTTCTTTAAAAACTTTACACTGTACTAAAATATTTACCTACTTATTATAAATAGCAATAACTAGATATGTACAAGACGTAGCAATGTTTGTAGAAGTAATCTGATTTTCAAGTCAAACTAAAATATAAATGCAATAACAACATCAAAGGAACAAAGCGAAGTCGTGCATATTCACATACGGGAACACAAACAATTCAATCCAGAACGACGGAGCTTTCACTAACACTCCAAAATACTCCACAAAGACCCATGTAATACGTGCCTAATCTTAATACAGATACAAATTACAACAACCGTACAAAGACATACGACAATCAAACACAAAGCCTTGCCTACGAAACTAAATTACCAGAGCAATCCGCTCACCTAATAGCTTCAACGGGACGCCGTGTCACCAAAAATTTGCATTTCCAAACAAACTCAATTACGAAACGATACTAAACCTTCGGTACTTAACTTAGACAAAGTTCTAAATCCTAATAAAGAACATGGAAAACAGAACTTAGTCGAAGCAAGTGAGGGTATAGTTGAAGCAATTCGCGATTGTTACCGATCGATTCCGAAGGCAGAGCTCGGTAGGCCCCGCCTATTGGGAGGTGCGGCTGCCTCGGGAGCCAGCACAGGCGCCGGACGGAGCGGTGCTTTTGATCTGTCCCCCTCCCCGCCGCGCGCTAGCGCAGGCCCAGATAACGAACGCACACAAGCTCATAACGCTCCGCGCGCTCTCACAAGCCGGTTGTCAGCACAAACCAGTTTTGCAGTGACGACACAGCTACAGTGATACCAAAGTGAGCCCGAGAGGACAGTGCCCTAGTGTTAGTTATACAGACAATTGATTTGTGGACATGGAAGATAAACCTTACAGTGTTGACAGTTCGGACGATATCAATATCGAAGAGGAGGAAGAACATATTGAGGAAAATCACAGTAAGTGTCCATTTGTTGTTTTTTTGTTGAGCGAGTTTGTTTTTGTTAGGACAATATTTTTATTATGTTGGTAAAGAAAAACTAGTTATTAATTTTGTTGTATTATACTCTTCGGATGTGGATGTTGTTTTGGTCTTAAACGCTTTAAATTAAAAAAAAATAACAAAGTAAACAATCGTTTAGGATTTTTTCATGATTATTTTGTTGTTGTACCTAGCTGTTGTTGTTTGTATAGAGTAAATTAATATGTAATCCTATAACCCCTGAAGAATTACATAAAATGTTGTTTGCCGAATATATATTCGGCAAATATTTCAAGGACCAAGATTTCCCTAAGTTAGGGACATCCCTAACTAAGGGAAATCTTAGTCCTTCATGAACTAGTTCTGCAATTAAAAAAAAAAGCAGCGTAATGTTTTAAGTATCCAAACTCAACATATTAAAAATGCATTCATTATTTCCCCAGGCTACCCACCAAACTTCCCGATCGAAGCTTTAGTCAAGCTCGAGCGACCGTCACCCCCTTTGCCAACGCCGCCGCACACGCCCACCGACGACACGCCCCCAGCTGTCGTTATCTCGCGACACCAGCCGTGGACGCCACCAGCACAGCCCTACACCTACCCCCGACCAGCCATGCAGACCCCTTACCCCTACGAGAAGGTCCCAGTGCAGAACTACTCGCACCCCATGTCGGCCTACGTGCAAGCCCAAGTCGCAACGCTCCCACCGTCGGCACCGTACCACGCTATGCTCGTTAACCAGTGGATCAGAAATGCTGCTTTCTACCATCACTCATTGAGATACCCAGGTGTCATGGCACAGAGAATGCCAGGACGGAACCCACCACCAATGCGAGCACCAGGCGCCCCTGGAACAAGACCTAAGAAACAGTTTATTTGCAAATACTGCAATCGCCAGTTCACCAAGTCCTACAATCTGCTGATCCATGAGAGGACTCATACTGATGAGCGGCCCTACTCATGCGATATCTGCGGGAAAGCTTTCCGCCGGCAAGACCACCTCAGAGATCATAGGTAATGTGTCATCGTTTTTATCTGTATTTAAGTTGTTTATGTCGCATGCTATTATAGTACATAGTTTCATGTTATATGATAGTCCGTATCAATACATTAAAGTCTGTTCTAAAACTACATTATCTGAACAACTAAAATTCAATACTAAGTCTTTCAAAACTTTAAAAAGTTTAACATCATTATTTTAATGACCATTAGATTTGATTATACCTAGCATTAGTTTTTAATGGACACATAAGCTAGCAGATAGTTTGACACTAAATTGCAAGATTATTTCACTTAACCAGATAGGTACATCTTTTATATCAAACAAATCAAGTTAATGAACGTGTGTTAGTTAGAAACCAAACCACTTTCACTAGTTAAAGGATTACCTGATGTTGGTAATCAATTTTATCTGGGAGACTCCTAATTTAATTTAATGTTTCCCTCGAAATACCAACAACATGATTTAGGACGTGTTTCACCGAGGAATTGTTGACGATAAGAGTAAAAAAAAAATTAAAAGTGTAAACCTTTTTGTGAGGTCGCGAGGCGGCGGGCGCACGCGCGCCCTCGCCAACCGGTTTCGTTCTTTACGATCACCATATCTGTCTTGCTCCGCCGTCGAACAAATTACACGTTATATTTCTTCGCTTTTACGAGACCAAAGTTTTTTTTCTCATATCGTACCGAATATATTAACAGTCTAATGTGTCCGTAATGTAGAATCACTTCAATTTTCATTCAAAGCGCTTTTTTTCGTTGCCTATTGAGCCATAAACATGTAGATGATTGTTTACATTGTCATGTGTACTCGCTACAAGTGAAAGTTGAGCTTGTGTCTAATTTCTGTTCTCTGTTTTCCAGGTACATACATTCAAAGGAGAAGCCGTTCAAATGCACAGAGTGTGGAAAAGGATTCTGCCAATCGAGGACGCTGGCAGTACACAAAATTTTGCACATGGAAGAGTCTCCCCACAAGTGCCCAGTTTGCAACAAGAGCTTCAACCAAAGATCTAACTTGAAGACTCATCTGCTAACACACAGCGATGCGAACAAGCATCACTTGGAGCATTTGGAAGGTTGTCAAGAAGTTTCTTCAACGAGTCAGTCGGAGAACTCTCTATTGGACCTTTCACATAAACCTTCACCACCCCTACAGCAACAAGTTCAACCACTTGTGAGTCCACACCAATCTCCAGTTGAAGGGCCTAAGAGAACTCTAGGCTTTTCAATAGAAGACATCATGAAGCGTTGATTCTCATAACTGTAAATATTTATTGTTTGCTCTCACCGCGTTATTAGGTACCTGTTAAAATTGGCAAGAGGCTTACATTCGGGATTATATTATTTAATTTAGTTAATTTATAATTGCCAAAGATGTATCATTGACTGATTAGTAAGGGTTCTTATCATTGTGCATCCGTTTATCCTGTTTCATTTATCCGCTCTAATAGTAATAAATTTATTTGTAATGTCTATTCATCATTTGTATCAACATCTAATGATTCATGTAACGGCCGAAACTCGGATCTTTTTTCACTTGGAAGACTGAAATTGTTTTTAACATTGTTATTGTTTGTTTAGAGGTTTATTTATTGTGATAGATTTACTTAGATAAGTTTATGGTTGACTAAAGTTACCGAAAAGTATTACCTTCGTTTATAAGTTCGTTTCGTTCCAAAATTGTGGCTATGAAATAATTGAAATCATGTTCAAAAATTAGATGATGTTGTATTAGTAAGAGAATTCTGTAGTTAGTTTTAGTGCATGTACATTTTGCTGTAAATATGTAAATTAAGTATTATAGTTAAGTCGACGAGGCTACTATTAGAAGTATAATGATAATAAAAGAAAATAGTAATGAAAATTACTACATTGTTTTATTTCTTCTGCGTGTTTATCTACGTTATCATCTCAAAATAGCTTCGATTGGAGATAACGTAATTTATAACGCTTGAAGTACTTTATATGCTCAAACATAAATTAATATAACTTCTGAAATATGTAGGTATTACTACCTATAAATAATTTTATTGACATAAGTAGGTTGTTTCTCGCATTAGTTCAGAGTATTATCTTAGATTCAAAACCTAACCTTTAAAACGACGGATGGGATGCTTAAATTTTTTCCTATTTATCTGAAACCAAAAGTACCTACCTATTGACGTTCTGTTGGTTTTGATGTTGTCTTGAAGAATTAGTTTTATTTCAAATTCTTCTCGAAACCTTCCCTTGCCTAGCTACCATAATTCGTTTAGCTAGTGAAGTTAAAATCTTTGCTACACAGTGTCACTTCCATTCGTGTTGCTAATGATAAATTTTAATCTGTACTTTCTCACTCACATAAAAAATCTTAGCAAGTGTTATTTATAGCCAAAACTAAAAAGATTTTTCACATTTAGAACAAAAACTTGAGTACCGGTTCCGTAGCGTGTCAGTTTGTCCATTAACGAGTGGCCTATGGGCTTGTAATAGGGTTTTCACTATTCCAGTTTGTGGTTCATGATTTAACATTTTGATTAACATAATATAGGTACATGATATTATACTAAATTATACTTGATACTTATGTAAAAAGTTTTTATTGTAATGAGATTGACCAACATAACATAGGTTAAAATATGTATAAACAAGAATAAAAGTGAACAAGCGTCAGATTCCAAACGATACATACTTACAAATTTATAAGCTTTTCACAAAAATAAATGAAACACGTCCCTGCACCGAGGTGATAGCAAAATTGATAATATGAGTAGATGAGAAAGATCTAGGAGCTCGACTACTTGTATTATGATGGTTGTCGGCAACCCTACACATCACACATCGTGAATTACCAAACACAATCATTATGGTAATGTAATGAAATTAATTATAATTATAGGTGAGAGCCAGTCGAGAGCGATTTCGTACAAACCCGTTTTAAGTAATGGTCATCTTTGCTAATAAAAAATCGTGATGAAATTCACTTGGACGTTTCAATTGAAATTCTATACGCACGTACATCTATAGAGGTATCTGCCATTAACCAACCATTATAATAATATTTTAATAATTAAGTGGATTTGGCTGAGAAAAATATTGCATGTTTTTATTATTAATACTAGAGTAGGTATGTACTTACCTAAATTCTGGTTGGAGTTCTACAGGGTAGTTACTCCGTTCCTTAATCATTTCTCTAATTTGGCTTTTTGGATAAGTATGTTTGTAACAACTAAGTATGACTTTATTAGAGAATAATAAATATAAACCTGCTAACTAATTGTTTAGTTTCAAAACCTAAAGCATTACTTGGTGCAGTAAAAATATTCTCAGCATATGTTTTTAAAATAAAATCTAATCTGTAAATTAATAGAATCTATGAATTAAAACATGATTCCCATCAATTCAAATTTTGTATTTCTGGAAGATATTAAATTAATTAGATACCTATATTTCAATTTATTTCATTGTTTGCCATTGATAAGTTTATTGATTACAGAAATTAGGTAATATTAATATTGGCACAGACAGAACTTTCTGGCTCAATCATTCCTTGCATCAAGCTAGGATATTATGAAATAACAAGAAATCTAAGTACTAAAAGGCTTACCACACAATAGGCTAACTACTTGATACTACTTATAATATAAGGTATTTAGCCGAAATTGCTATAACAGAAGTAAGTATTTGCTTTCACAAGAACACATAGGTAGGTAATTATTAGTTTTTTCAAAAGCAGCATATTATCATATAAATTCTTTGATCTACAAAAATGGATCGAGGGGAAAAGAAATCCTCCACTCCCACAGAAAAATGATTCATAAACTTCCAACTGAGTTACTGACGAGATTATAAAGCTTATATCACATTCCATCCTTTAATGTGAATTATAATGTAATAACATATATTCTGTACACATTACAGTATTAAAGTAAGAGCGTTTTACAAGCACTATAATTTTCAGATGCCATAACATTCTCTCAAGGAATTATAAAATTCCTTAGTAATGGTCGTTCCTTGCTCGCGGTAATGGTTGCGCCATCTAGTTGATAGCTGCGGAACTACTAAATGTCATTTGTCACCATGCGATGTCGCTACGCGTAGTATTTGGTGGTTGCATTGAAATATTTTTTTTATTGGAAGAAGTCTTGTTTCTTTCGTTTGTTGGTATGTGTAGAGTAGAATTGTTTTGTTTGTTTATTTTATGTTTTGAACCAAAGATTTATGTTAAACTGCTAAAATAAAATTTAAAAAATTTCGCTAATACTTTTAGGCGAATCAATTAAGTAAGTATAATTCTCGGGTTGATCATGTTAAACTCCGATAAGCTAAAACGGTTCTTATTTTTTTATATCCATTTCTTTAGAAATCAGTAACCACAAAATAATAGAGGTTTTTACACAATAAGAAGATTACCCTCAGCATCTTAACGAATAACGTTTTTTACCGGAATAGGTCAAGGAGGATTTTTGAACAGTAGAGAGATGCATTTTAAAATAATACAGATTTAACGGACTCGAACCACTAAGTATAGAAGCGCAGCCAAACATAGAATTAAAAGAAAGATTCAGCCAATTTTCTCGAATCGACGTGTGATTGATGATTGAACACTAAACTTGCATCTGCAATTTGCCAGTCAATGGAAATTGCAACAAATCCCATCTGATTGGGCTCTAATCGCATCGCAATCGCGCATTCTTACCCGAAATTGCCGCGAATTCCCATGACTATTCCATTTATCCCATTCCAATAATTGGTTCTGTTGTTTTGAGCCAATTAAAAGCAATTCGGAAGGGATTAAAGTCGAATTTGGGGGAAAATGGGGCGATAATTCAAACGATTTCGACTGTCATGGCGGCGCGCTTATGCGCAACCTAACTGACGTTGTTGATTTATGAATGTATCGCACTGATTTATTGAAGGTAATACAAGCAGTTCTATTCAATTAGTTACGATCGATATAGTTAATTAATGAGCTGTGAAACTATAGATTGTGTTGTGGTTACCTACAGTTTCGATTACCACTTTATTAAGTTCTATTGTTAGGTATCGTGATTTAAGCTTTATTGTTTGTTGTGATCGCGGTATGTTTGGATGCATTTATATTATGTTTGTATCATCATCGTGCAGAATTATTCTGTGGTTTAGTGTTTGCGCTGTTTCTGCAATAATTTTCATGTATTGTAGTGGGATAGAAAACGGTTAATTATATAATCATATCAATTATGAAATCTTTGGCAATAACAGCAACGCCATCAATTTCTTTTAAGTTGATATCGTTGTTTTATTCGCCTTGCTTATCGACAAGAATGTGTTCATCACCTTTTGCGATTAAATGAGTTTTAACTTTGTTAATATTTTGACTTGTTGCAAACTCTACGCTTTTTTTCCTTTTTCATATTTTTATAACGTTTGTATAAAATATGGAAGCTCCATTTTGGCGTAACTGCGTACTATACAATAAAAACAAATCTTCGTGCAAACAATTGCTCTTATTTAGTCGATCTTTATAACAGTGCGTTTATGACCTTTCTCACACACCATATTGCGTGCCTCAAAAATCTAATGAAGATTGCATTCTCCCTTAGGCTAGATCTAACGTAACGACCACCTGAAGTAGCCTATTGGTAACTTTAAGAAATTATATATAGATTTATTACTACTTACTACATATTTTTCATGTTTTTTGAGGAAGATTTATTTGTTCTAGCTGTAAGCGTTTTGACCGTTATTTTGTTTTTTGAAGGATTAAAATGACTTGATTTATTGTTGTATAGGTTAAGGCAGATTCGTGTAAGTTTTGTTGGATTTTTGCCTGAGGGTGCAAGGTGTTGGGCTTTCGGTTTTGGTAGCTGGTTTTGGTATAGTTTATGGGCGTAGTCTTACCATAATTATTCTGATCAAAGTAATCAGAAGTCAATAGGCATCAATTTGTAGGCCTAGTAACTTTTACATACCTTACATACCTACCTTTTTTTATAATAACTTTTTACATAGGTATCTTACAAGAGCATCTCAATAGTCATAGCAATGGTTCTTTAGGGTTTTTCTGAGAGTAACTTATGTTAGTATTATGACAAGGAAGTTAGGTAAATAGAGTGACATACCTATTGATAATAACTACCAACATTTTGACTTGTGTGTTCAAGTGCATTTTGTTAAAAAGGAATGCGAAAGCTATCGCCGATTATTTGACACTACCTACCCCTTAGAAACAAAAAAAAATCATGTATTAATTCCGTTTGTCCTTTTTTTTTCAAGACACCACTCTAGGCCCAAGGCTGCACTGTAACAAAAATTAATACCGCTACTTCTCAATTTAAGTTACCCAGATATACCTATTTCCTTCAGAATACCACACATTTTTCCAATTCCCACAAAACTTCCTAATTTCAAATATGTATTTCAAAACCTCAACTCAACGCATCGAAGCCGTCGCACGCGCCATCTGGCGGCATCACACGCGATCCTGATTGGCAGCTGTCAATCATCACGTATCAAAACGCATAATAGGTTTCATTTCAACCAATTAGAGGTTCGACGCATCACGCAGCCACTGCCGATGAAATGTGAAACCCAATACAATAGCTAATATGCGGTAATATGATGTAAAGTGATCGGATACCAATGTTTGTTGGTTTGTCGGCCATTTTGATTAAATGGCGGAAATGATTGGCTATTTTTATTTGTTTATTTAGTTATGGTTTTTGAAATTGGTAATAGGATATCTATTTCTATTGATGACTTTATAATCTGCTCTGTAAACCGGACGACTTTGACGACATACTAATGTATTGCTCAATTTTTTTTTTTTAAGAATGTTAAATCATTAAATGGGCTCCCGCTGTGGGTTGTGCCTGAGGGAGTGTCAGACTTTTACTGACTAAAACCCATCCATGTTCCTTCTTTGCCCTTGGCGTTCCGGGGCCACGGTAACTCTTTCGAACAATCCCGTGACAAGGTTTTGCTATAAGGATGCTACGATTTGTTGAAAAATGTTGGCTAAATCTTTCCAATAACGTAAATGTTTTCGCATTTTGTCTTTCACATAAAAACAATACTTAGGTACGTAAAGTGCTGAGTACACTACTAAAATTACTTTTACAAAGCGAAATTCAAAATAACACGGACTTCCTAAACTTTTTGCTATTGTTTGTAAATTCGTCTTCGCATACAGCCTTCTAACTACTTCTAAGGTACAAATCGATTGTTTTGAATTGAATATAAACGGTTCCATATGTATCGATTAATTATTCGTACGGAAGTATGATTGATCTAATAATTCCGGGTTTGGTCATATATTCTTATTTCATTTTTATGTTTTATAGGAAGGTCAAGATTTTCTTTTATTAGAATTGCGTGAAGTTAGTGCGTTTTCTGTAAATCTTAAAATACCTACAACTTTTATGCAGAGTTTGCAGTTTTTGATGAAATCGGAATTTGTATCTCATTAATATTTTTGTATTAACATTACTTGAAAATTTATTAATAATAGATCAAAGTCAACCAAGAGCCCCCTCAAAAACTCAAGCTTTTTGTAATTAAATCCTCAGTCGGTAACTGCGATTTTTAAAGTGATTGCCCCGTCTCAACCAAAACAAAAAACATTTTTATACCATTCTTACAGAAAAACGCACTCTTCTTATTAAATAATAAAAAATGTGATTGACAAGCGAGAAACCGCATTTTAACGCAACACATAGAAAAAATTTAAATAACTGATCTATCTTTACGCTGGTATTATTCAGTGATCTATGATTATGGGTCACCGTTACCATTTCACGTCAAAAATAGAATTTTGATTGACATTCTAGTATGTTTTGGTTCTACCTGTTGAAAAGTAATAATTTTTGTTTACGAATAATAATTGTTTCTTCTTTCTTGGATTTGATTGTGACATTTCACTTTGACTGTTATTTTCTGGCACAAAAAATATAGGTAAACCTAATACCCAATCCTGAACCTAAATCAAATTATCGCTCGTGCGTGTTCAACGAATAATTTTAGTTTAGAAGCTGTTGACTGGGGTAGCCTTTTTTGCGATGAGTTTAGATGAAATATAGGCGGTTATTATCATAATTATATCTTGCTTACAATAATTATCACTATTTTAATACTGACCAATTAAATCCTAGAATAAAAGGGTAAAATACTCAATCGAAACTAACCTTCAAACTGACATCCTAAATTAAATGGTGTAAGATCAAAAAAATGGAAAATCGACGCTCAAAAATACAGATATATAATTATAAAAGATCAAAATGTGAGTTGGCCAAACGGCCGGTTATTAAACGAATTTAGGGGCAAATGCGGTTATAATTGTCCGAAATCGTTTCCAATGATACAGGAATAGAATATAATTTTATTGTGACTAACAAAAAGAGGAAATTTTGCAGTTTTGCGGTTACCCGTCTCGAGGGACGTGCCTTCCGTCCTGGGCTTTGTCATTTCGCGAAATAACAGGCATTGTGTAAAAGGGACGATTTCATTTCTTTAATGAATGGTTCTTGACATTTTGATGTCATCTAAATTGCTGTGATGCACAGATTTATGAGTGTATCAGCCCCTTAGTTTGAATTGACAAATTATAAAAAAATGTTATGCAATTTATCTAGCGTGTTTTGTTTAAAATTTAAAGACGATGCGCCACTATATGATATTACACAGATTCGTCACAATACCCTATTTCGTCTTGCTTATGTCTTACTCAATATCTGCATTTTTAGGATCCTTGAACCTTACATGTCACGGTCAAATGGTTTGGATTTCAGGAATCCAGTTGCACGTGAAGTAATTTATCAAATACTGAAACATTTGTACAGTATGACTACTTCCTTACGTCCCACAAAACCAGAAACTCAGTGGAATAGAAAAGGTTAAGTACTTCGAAGAACTGATCCAGTTCTAAGAGCTGGTGATTTCAGCAACAAGGTTTTATCCTTCATCAAAACAAAGTTCAAATATCAAAATCCAATTTGTACAAATCACAAAGCAGATCGAATTAGGTCTACCGCACATCTATTTGGAATCTCCAACAAATTAAACGGGTAGACACTTAATTCGCTAAATAATAAGTATCTTATACAAAGTAAAGCCGACATTTCAGTAAGTAATGACTGATTCATTGGCGCCACCGCGGTTGTCGGCGCCAACCTTTACCCTGCGTTCACCATTCACTACTTACCACAAACTAATCAAACAACGTATCATTATACCGTCATTTTTGGAAATGATCACCCGTGGGATAGGCTATGAAAATGAGTAAAAGCTGGGTGCAGGGATTAGGGAGTTTGGGATCAGGGAAGAATTTTGCCCATACTTTGTGACCCTCTAAGAGGTTGTTAGTAGAAAAGGATAATATCGTAGCATTTGACAGAAAGAACAAACCTAACAACTATGCATTGTATGCCTAAATGTTTGTCACATAGACAACCAATAATTGTGAAAACGTAATTTTTGTCAATAATCAAGACTGATACGGAGAAGTCTTTATTCAGCAGAAGTTGACTGATATGATGATGTGGCTGAAGGCTAATCCAGGCCTTCCACTTACATACTTACACAATAACCCCCTTACTAATAAACGTGTAGTTGAATAGTTACACACCGATCGTCAGTAATTTGACTTTCGAAAGAAGAAGACAAAGCGTTGTGTAACTATGCAGACGGTATACAAAGTTTATTAGTAAGGGGTAAGTAAAATAATTCTATGACGAAATACCAACGGTAACGATTGGCAAACGGTCAGACGTATCTGCAAACCTAACCATGTTTTTTAATCTATGTCAAAATTATAAGGTGTTTACGTTCGACATGTCAAAAATTATGGCGTCCTTTATTTGCGGTGCGGGTTCTGCCGGCCACCTATTATTATAACAAGGGCGATATTTCAGTTTTTGTGCCATTTCGTGAATGGACTCCTATGGTGGCGAATTTGTTTTTTTGCAATACAATGTAACCTTAATGGGACTGTCTACAATGTTCTTTAATTTGTAGGTTAATGTTTGGATATTAACATTAGTAGTCATTTTGGGTAGTTGCTACTTAAAAGCATTAGTTTAGAAGTGTGTCATATCAATGGATTTATTATCAACCTTTTGTCCTCTTTCGGGCGAGATGGTAACGAATTTGTTTGTAATAGCTATTTTACAATCCATACTAATATTATAAATGCGAAAATGTGTTTGTCTATCTGTCTGTTACCTCTTCACGCTTAAACCGCTGAACCGAGTGAAATTTGGTATAGAGATAGTTTGAGCCCCGAGAAAGAAATCCATTTTCTTGTCAATACAGTACTTTTTCTACCTAAATACCACATTTCAGCATAAAGATGCTGCCTGATGATGCTTTACTGGTGTAAAGACACCAGTTGTGTTTTCTATCTCAAAGGAATTTATTTGGACACGACAATTTAACTCTTTATTTGGACACGCAAACTCCTGGATGATGAAAAAAGAACGTGGCTCGAGTGAATGGTAAAACGGTATCATCTGCACGAGTATTTTATATGGAGCGACTGCCCAGTCGCTCCTCTACAACCCAGTTACTGGGTAACGCGATACCCATTGGTAAAACTGGTGGTCAGATTTTCGGGCTTCTGACGAGCCATAACGACTGTCAAAAATCAACCAACGGCTTAACATGCTTACGAGGCACGGAGAGGTCTTGGTATGTAAAGATCATCCATGGACCAACCGAGGCAAACGTAGCTTAACCTGATCGATCGACCCGTGCGGCTGATATTACTTAGCCACAATGAGGGATATGGTAAAACGGTATGTCCAGTAATTTCTAAAGTATCTAGCAAGAGTTTTTGTACGTCACGATTTTTAAATTTAAAATGACACAAGCGTCATGTTGTAAAATATGATGCATCTGTATCTGTATCTGGCGACATATTAATGTGACAGATAAATTGTCCAGATTGTGAACATAGGTGGTCTTAACTACTGGTTAACTGTCTGATAAAATAGAGCACGCGCGAGATGGTGATAGTAATCAAGGACCTTAAAATACACAGTATTTAAGTAAATCAAAAATCTCGGAAATTCTGAGTTTTAGGCTGTATACAAGTATACTCATATGATAATTATGTGATAGGTAGACAAGGCAGGTACACACAGCCAAGATCTGTCTTGACTGTGTGTACCTGCCTTGTCTATTTTTTTGTAAAACCTACAAATTCACGCAAAATATCTGAACATGATAAAAGAAAAAATATGACTTGATGATTTTTTTCGTGTCAACGGCTGCAGATATTGTAGGTACTTACGGAGCCTAGCACATCAGTTTTTTCTGTGAAAACTCTACATACATGATAGTTATCATATATCTACATGAAAAAAAAAAACACGATTTTTTCTACACTTATGCTTACTTCAAGTAACGTGTGCTCCAAAAAAAACTCATCAAATCATAAATTTTTGTGTTTCATCATGTTTAGATATCGATACACGTCGCGTCTGTGGAGTTTCGCTAGCTAATTAAATTTGACCCCGTATAAAGAGGACATAGGTACTTACGTCAAAAAAAAGTAGTAGGTAGTTAAAATGTATTGTTCCGTCTATTCCCCAGTTCAGAATTCCAGCCGCAGACCCCTGTGAAACAAAATCACGAACCAAAGGCACTCAAACCTAACCTTACATTTAAAATCCATACAACAAACAGACGATCCTAGATTACCCCGACCTAAAAACAAAACAAATTCACCTGCGAGTAGGTAACACCCAAAACATTAGCCTTGCCTTCACGACTTGCCCGAAGCGAACATGCTTATTAGGGCTGCAACGCACCTGTGTGAATATTTTCATAATCTCACTAATTAGAGGTTCGCGATTCTTCCCAAAGACGCCGAACATTCGGGTTTTACTGCGGAGGCAATAAATTGTTCGACATTTGACCCTGTGGAGTTTTTAGGGAATTCTTCCTGAGGCTGTAGCTGTAACGCCGCCGCGCCGTATAGAGTAGGGTATCAAGTTTTGTTTATGTCGACCGTCTGTTTATATTAAATATCAGTTACGTAGGACCAACACTTGATTTGTTTAGTGAGTTTAAGTTTCGATATGTTTACATTTAGATTACTTTGTTTTTCCTACTTCATAAACTTAGATCTGAATTGCCAGACTCTTACTTAAAATGCACTGTAGTATGTGGCCGCTACATCACATTTAAAATCCTCATCTAATTGCAATGTCACAACCTTCTCTGCAGTGATCCATAGTGGTTTGTAAAATCATTTTCCTCTGTTCAGGAAATTGTCCGCTTACAATCTACAATTTTGCAATTATAAAACTTTAACTTCAACATTATAAATTGCGTTTCCACTTTCCAAACAATCATCTCTCGTTTCTTCACTGCTCTGTACACTAATGTTGGATATATTTATCGCGGTGATCGTCAACCGTGGCGGATTGCCTCGAGGCACCCCGCCTTAGCTTTGCGTCTTTCCCACGTGCTCCGAATGCTTAGATTGCGTGCGACCTCCTCACCAACCATACCCGTTCACACTACGAACACTTCATCAACTGATACGCCACATATAATCTTAACACCTCTATTATTATATTCAACTTGACCAGTATCATCATTCGAAAATTCTACATTTTGTTCCTCTGTGGCTTTTTCATCGACCTCGTCGGCTTAATTTGTGATATCACATACGGACGCCATGGCTGCTTCAGTGGATCTACCGTTTGCTTCAGGCTACATTTCTTGGGTCTCACCTTCGACTTTTAAGACCGTGGGATTTTGACAAGGCTTTTCGAGATTAATAATGATAAGTGATTTTTTTTTGTGGGATCACTGTTGTAATACTTGGGTAGGTCACATGGATCGTAGTAAATTAATGAAATGTGAACTATTCATGGTGGTCCGTGCCCTACCTATAGTTTTCCTTGTTTGCATTTGACAACCTAAAATCTACATCTGATTAGACTATAAGCCGACCCCCTACATAGCTGCGAAAATGCTAGGCATATGATTATGAGTTTCCTAAAAATAACTGCTTCATTAATCATAACCGACTATTTTATTTAAGGAAAGTGTTTTTATTAGATTTTAAGAAAACGAATGTCATTATAAGACATAATTATCACTTACAGTCCTGTCCCGTCTCATTCATCATGAATGCGGATCTTATATTTTTTGCACAAATATAATATAATTTAAATAAATGGCTCCAATTCTGAACCTATACATCAAAGTTGTAGGTAATTTAAATATTGACATTAAAATATTGCTATTTAACTTCCTTTATTATAACTAATCTAACTAAACTCATGTATATATGTTTGTAAAACCAATCGCTAAAAAACTCGTTCATTTTTTTTGCATTCAACACCTAAGAAAGAACAATGAAATAAATGCAAATTTGTGAAGTTCCGTTTGTGTTCTTCTATCTCTTTTTTATTCACAGCAGAAAAAAAAATAAAGGAAAATAAAAAGAGTAAGTTGAGCAATCGAGACAGGATTGTCTCGATTGCTCAACTTACTCTTTCTATTTTCCTATAAAAGTGTCACACTATTAGTAATTCTGTGCAACTACTCCAATTATGTCTACGCTCGCCTGACAATTAATGCGGAAATCGCAAATGTACCTACATCACCGGTTTTTTATTGAAATACAAAAAGAAACAGCAAGATTTTTAGCTGCACGTAATAGCGGCGCTCATGGTAATCACGATGGTAAAGCAGAGGCGATTACAAGCGTTTACCGAAGCATTTACCGGATGATTCGGTAATCGAAAGTAATATTGGGAACATCTGAGGAATCCTTAGAAACTTTGAAAGGAATTCAGTCGTAAAGAATGATGTACGTAAATATAGTATTTAGTTCAGTTATGTTAATGTGTTGATTGCTGAGTAGGTAAGTAGGGAGTTACGTCAAAGGAATGTTAAATGGGTTCAAGGAATAACCTGGATTCGATCGGGTTAGAGGAAGGAAAAACTATGCAGCAGTTGAAAATATTAATGTATTTAGGTAGAGATGAAGAATCAGATTTGCAAAATGTACCTAAGGGTCTAGACAAAATTGTCATAATATCTATCAGAAATAATGACGATGGAAAAGTGAAAAATTTAGGTATGTAGCAAAATCCGTGTTGCGAATCCCACCAGCATATCACCTTCTTTCGGAACAATAATATTGTATTCTAAATTCTAGTGCGTCTGTCAGTTTGGACTTGTCATCCTGTTTTGACTTGTACTTTTTTTGAATGTGAAAATAAACTGTGGCTATAACTTACCAGCGCCTTTAAATTATTATCGGTAACATTTTGGTCCTTCTCCCATGAGAATCTCACAAAAGGAGCCATGGTGAATACACGATCTAAAAATCGAAATAGTCAACCACCACCAGGAGCTCCGAACGGAGTCGCCGGCCCTAGCGGAAATGACAATGGAAGCACAGCCCACCCGTCGGAGGCCCACCAAGCGCCGCCCGTTAATATTAATAGCAGCGTGCCCCCGACAGCTGATGAACCCTCATAGTCTGTATATTTCCCCCACCTATTAGAGGCCCACCAAGCACCGCATGTCCATGACGACAGCAGTGTGCCCTCAGGCAGCCGTGACTCGCCTCCACAACACCCACACGACACACCTAAGTCGGTCACCACACGATCACCAGGGTCTACGCGATCCTCAAATACTATAAAAGCGAGAAAACTCGCCGCTGAAGCACTACATGCACGTCAGCTTTGCGACATCACAGCCCGACAACACAACCAACAAGCCGATATGGCAGCCCAACAAGCCGAACTCGAACGTAAAGCGGCTAACCTACACCTTCAGGCCGAACTTGCCGCTATCGACGCAGAAAGCGTAAGAGGTAGCGTAAGTAGAGGCAGTGTAAGAGGCAACGATCGTAGTAACGACCGCGCTAGTGCGCAAACAGACAACATCAATTGTTGGCTTAACGATGTGCAACGAAACATCGTCCCGAAAACCACGACGGGAAGTAAAGTACCTCCCGCCGCAACTTACACAACGGCATACAACGAAATGTTGGACGTTCCTTCTGGTTCAGGCCCAGGTCGATACGTACACCCCACTATATTGAATGCCACACACCGTCAGACCTACGCGCCTAATCAAAATCCAACTGACGTTTCCCCAACTAAAATATCTAATCATTTCCAGCCACCTGATGGAGCTACCATCAGCTGCGGACATAACGATCTTATCAGTATTTTTGAAGCAATAACTAACAAGCCTAAGAAGTCGGACATCAAGCTACCAGTATTTGACGGAAAATCTGCCACGGATTGGCTTGGTTTCAAGCGATTTTTTATCGATACACAGGCATCATTCACTACGGTGGAAAACTTAGCCCGCATTGGTTCATTCTTACGTGGCGCCGCTCGTGAAGCCGTTGACATCCTACTGGTGTCAGCGAACGACCCTATGGAGGTTATAGACGCCCTCGAGATGCGTTTTGGTCGTCCAGAAAAAATTGTGATGCAGGAGATCAACGCTGTGCGAGCTTTACCTAAAGTTGGCGCAAAAGGTAAAGATTTTGTTAATTTTACTTGCCGTGTCAAAAACTGCATTGGCATAATGAGACTATTGGACCAGTTCGACTATCTACATTCTCCCGAAATTTTCAATTCATTAATGACAAATTTATCCCCAATTATTCGCACACAGTGGTATGAGTTTGCAGCTAGTCACACTGGCAAACGCATGAGCAAGTTGGAAATGCTTTCTGACTTCCTAACTCGTGAGGTTGAGCTCCAAACAAAGTTTGGAATTCAGGATTTCCATTCCTCGATGGCTTCAGTTCAGTTACCTACCGAGAGGAACACCTATTCTGATCAAAGCATACCCGACGAGAAGTCATCCAATTCTGTTGTAAATAAATCTGTAAATAAATGTATTTTTTGCTCGAAATTGCATAATGTAAACAAATGTGACAAATTTTTGGCATTGTCAGTGAATGAAAGATGGCAATTTATAAAAAAAAATAAAGTTTGTCATAGATGTTTGGAAAATAGGTCACATAGGTTTAATTTTTGCAAAGTAAAATCTCCAAAATGTTACCGATAATAATTTAAAGGCGCTGGTAAGTTATAGCCACAGTTTATTATCACATTCAAAAAAAGTACAAGTCAAAACAGGATGACAAGTCCAAACTGACAGACGC
Organism: Gortyna flavago; assembly: GCA_963669345.1. Lineage (NCBI taxonomy): Eukaryota > Metazoa > Arthropoda > Insecta > Lepidoptera > Noctuidae > Gortyna > Gortyna flavago. The sequence goes on from OY770144.1 coordinate 6,793,660, forward strand.
ACTAGAATTTAGAATACAATATTATTGTTCCGAAAGAAGGTGATATGCTGGTGGGATTCGCAACAATCCGTATTAATAATAATTATGTCAATCCTGTTGAAAGTCTTTGTAGAAATAAGAAACGCTTTGCAAGGGGTTGTCTAGGCTCTCTGAAATACCTATGCTTTGCGATCAAAAAAGTAAACTCAAAGTTCAAACTAATATTTTAAGAAACCGTGTATTTAAACGCCATTATCATTTAAGCCATTGTCATTTAACCGTATCTACACATATAGTATGATTTCAAATAACATAATTACAATACTTGCGATAAGTTTGCAAACGTTTTCAGCATCCTCATTCATACAACATTTATTCTGAAGCCCTCGTTTTTCGACCATAATCATTTTCAAGAATAAAATTAATCAAATCCCCATCATAATCAACTGCCACTAAAATTAGTGCCAAAACACAGAGTATATTCCTGTAACCTTCCAAAGGATCATCCAAATCTCAATTTCCAAAGAAAGGCCATCTAAGATCACGAGTTTACCTCGGCTCGTTTTGAGGTTGCGGCCTACCGCCAATTAGCCACAATTTTCGGCTAGCACAAAGGCCTCGTGTCCTCCTAAAGACCGTTGGTTGGTAATTAAAACAAATAGGGTCAAAAGCACCCCGCTCGAGGCGCCACGGGGCGGCACCCGACGCGACCCGACGTCGCCGAAGGCTCTACAACCCCCTCATTACAAGCTTAATCTAATTATTGAATTCGTACAATGTTATGTTTACATTTTTTTTTCTAATTTGCCCCACTATACTTAAGAATGGACGAGTAAGCGCTAAATGGCACGTTTAAGGCAATATATCATAAGGACCGAGTCACTGCAGCGCTGAACGATGTGTTCTCACGGTTTTTTGGCCAACTTTTTGAGGTTAGGTCCTCTGTAGATTAAGGCGGTGCATAAGATTATTATAAGGCGTTTAAGGTTTTGCCTCTAGATGATTGTCACGATTTTATTGCATTCCGTCATTCGGTGCCTACTTTAGTTTTTTATTGTTTTGTGAATATAGTTTTTTATGAGATAGTAAAGCTGTGTTCATACTACGACACTCTAATCGAAGCAGATCTTCAGGGTGTGGTTTAATCAAGGACTGGGCCTAAGTCCTTGCACGACAATTCACTAGTTAAAGTTTGCAATGTTTGACCTGAAAAGTATGTAAACGGATTTTCTGTCTCTTTACAGTTTATAGTCATTTTTCGTGATGTTAAATCATGCAATTATGAAGAGAGAAAAATCTGCATTGAACTTTTATTGTTTAAAAGGCTCAACTAGTGTATTTATTTGAATCCAACACAGAAAGATTCGTACTTAATAAGATTCATACAAAATGTTACCAACAAAAGATTATCAGTAAAACCTGTCTACCAGCAATATAATTTTAAATTATCCGCAACTTATTATTGACAACTCATTTAAATAGCTAAAACGTTCGAGATAGTTTAAGCGCCTCAGGTTAAGTCGGCTATCTCCGCTGCGCTTCGGCACAATCGGCACTCCTCGGCTCTGTTCGGTCAAGATCGTGTGATCCCATCCATCATAGACAGTAACGACCTCTATGCAAAACGCTGACGTTGCTGTCATCTTTGAATAATTTATGATGCTGTTATGGGTGTGATTGTGAAGGTTTTGGTGTGTCAAAATCTACTGTAAGCGGAAATCACATACAAAATTAGTTTCGTTATATTATGCATTTATAACTGAGTAGTATATTATTAATTGTAAGAACAAAACAGTAATCATTAGAATTTTTAACAAATTGGAAAAGACACAGTAACTTCAGAATTGAGTATATACTGGGTATAATACAAAACTCACCATTTCATATAGATGATTTAGATATATAATTATTATGTCAACGAATATTAACTGCCGCATCATTGATAAGATAAAACCTTGATAAATAAAATAAGTACGTAGACAGATTACCAAACAAAATCGACGAGAGCTGTCTAAAGAATTAAGTTGTCTATGATAATGACAATTTTATAAAAGTAAGTAATAAAGTATTCTATGCAAACGATTGCTTTTCTTATTCTTATTACCCATATTATCAGAAACCTTGAGCTCTTTTTACACCCGTTTTGTTTTTCTAAATGCTTTTTCTAAAAACTACATCATTGCAGACCAAGAAGAATGAATGATATCTGGGGAAGGTCTTCCGGGTAAATAAGGATATATAAACAAAAAAAAGGAAGTGTTATGCCCTTCTTTTTGGCTTCGCCGTAGTTGGGTAAAAATGAGCCGATATTAGATTTAAAAAAGTTCCTCATTCACTAATGCCCATTTTAATGATATTAATAATACTCGTTAAAGTGGAAATAAATAAATTCCCAAAAAAATCGACTAATCGGTATCAATAGCTCTGTAGAGATTACATCCCAACTTTTATGATTTCATTTCATAATTTATACATACGATGGGGATCATTATTTACTGTTTCGCCCGGGGACACAGGCCGGGTCAAAAGATGCCACCACAAAAAACCTATACACGACCGTTTAATGGACCGCCTTTGTAAAGGAGTATGGGAACAGAACGTAATTACTTTTACGCGTTTATTTGTGACAACACCGTTTTTTTTCTGATCGAATTTTACGTGTGAGTGGAAAGTTACAGTAGGTACGTATTGGGAAATTCGTATCAGGTACTTAATTCGATGTGTTCCGGTCTGATCCCCTGAGACCCCCCCCCCCCCTCCAACCCCCTCCTCGATCCCCTGCTAGTTCTTCTTCTTAAAAATAACAAAATTATAAATATTTGGTATATTCTATTGGAAGTTTTTTTTATTAACTGCCTCACTATTTGCAGTAGTGATAATGATGTTATCAGAGTGTCGAAATAAAAGTTATTTTTAAGAATAGTCAGAGCTTTGACTTAATTACAAATAGATAATTTTCGCCATCCGTTATTACAATTTTTCTTTAAACCATCTTCCAGTATACTTTCAGTATACCTACCTAAATGACTGTAAGAATCTATCATATTAGAAGAAACGTCACTAAAACGCGTCATCCTTGCAGAACCCCCTACACAAACAGGGAAATAAATCAAAAAAATTCGTTATGCATTCCTGAATTTTTCAAAATGGGATCATAAATATTTCAAATGAAGAATGAAGACACGGTCTGGACTTCGCTCATTAATGCTCATTTGGTCGGATATTTACACACCAATTACGATATGGTCTCGCTTATTTATAAGTGCGTTTGCGCACTTGATTCATTGCACCTTAGTGCCGCGTCGTTAGTGTCAAAGAAACGTATATTTCAGGGGCAAATCTTAAAGGTATTACGATTATATTTAAGTTTATTGTAGGTGAGGAATTTTCGCTTTGTGTGTGTAGATAGAACGTTGAGTTTTGGTGAGCTGCAGTAATAGCGAATGTTTTGTTCGGTAAGACAAGATATTACATATCTAATTGGCTATCCCAGGTCGGTTAGAGACTAACAAACGTAGCTTGTGACTTGCAGTTCAACACCCGATCCGACAAAAATCCCTCAAATATTCTTCTATCTTCATGTCTTCAATTGTTAGTCTCATATGTCTCACGTGCTATGATTGCCAATTCACAGTTTATACCAACAGTCTTACTTCCTTCAATAGAGTTAAACAGCTTAGTGTGACTGTTACTTTCAGATTTTGCACGCCATGTTGGATTCGACAGATTGCAGAAATAATTTTCCGCGTAAATTTATTTTCTTAGTAGTGGAAGGTGTAACTAGTGTTCTCTCTAACTACACCCCTTCAGAGAGATAACAATGTAACGGCTATGTAACACGGCAAGAAAATATATTCAAGTTTCTTCAATATACTTTCATGGCGTAACTTTACACAGATCTAGATGGTCTTGATACGGCAGTGCTCCCGTCACAGCGGCTAGACGCAGTAACGAGGGGAAACGTGCAACATTTCACTGGCCAGGCACGCCCCCGTGCATCTGATTAGATAGCATTTGTAGTACATTTAAATGTTAAGTACTATGTAGATTTGCATAGCAAGTATATAAATATATGTAGTAATTAAAACACAAACCATGTTATAGTTTCAAATTACAGTAAACTGACGTCACGTCGTCAGGTCAATAAGAAATTAATCAGACACAACGCAAGACAATATTTATTAACTAAACCGACTCTAATAGGCCTTTTCTTTTTCTTCTCTTCTATCTCAATTTTCGAATGCATTCAGAAATGCTTTCTCCTCTTTGCTCCCAAGAATTATCGTTCATTAGGATCACAACATTTTGTTCCCCAATTCTGGCGTCTGTCATAAAGATAGCCAGACTTGGTTTTTACAGTATGAAGTCCCAAAATTTCCTCTGAGTCACTTCTCACCAAAAAGTACCGAGTGGCCTAAACCACGAACCAACTCCTCAAAACATTCAATCTAAGGCGACAAATTACACACCCAATAAAGAAATCATATACATCAAAACGGATTACAATAAGGCTCAAAATGGTATTCGTAACACACACGGACCATGGGAACTTAGTTCGGGACACGACCTTACAAATTATATGTCAGATGAAGAACGTGCGCGCTTGACAGCAATTTTCATTTCATACGAAGATGTCACGTCGTATGTAAAAGGTCACTTCGGAACATCTAATTTCGTAATTGCATGTAAAATGGACGTAAGTGTTGTATCTCTATTGTGATTGTAACATTTTGTGAAGATTCTACTTCTCATGGGGTTCTTAGATAGCTGTCCTTATATAAAATTGTAGTGAACAGCTTTATAGAAAACCGAGAATAATTTACTTTTCTACGTCCTCTTAAAACACAGACAGGAGTTTTGACAGGACTTTTGATCTTACATGAATTGTTGTACCACGCCATTAATGTTAGTTTTGGTGTTGACTTTGCTAGGAATACCTTTATACCTAATTTATATACCTAATTTATCTTTGGGTATAAAAAACATTATACCCAAAGATAAATAGGGCGTAATCATTAAGGTTCCATATTAGTCAGGATTGCTGAAATTTATTCAGTCAATGTTTTGAAGGCCATATTTGTTGAATTGAAGAGAAATTGACTAATAAACTTAGACATTACACTTTCATATAACTCAGCGCCAATGTTTTTTCAGAGATAATTGTGGTAAGTGATGTCACTTACCACAATTATCTCTGACAACCATAATAATCTGTATGAATGTTCATACAGATTATTATGGTTGTCAAGCAATTATAAGTTTTATGGCTTATAAACTCCTAACTAGTGTAGATAGATAATAGCATGCAGGAATTTAAATCCTATTGGCTGTTTAGAATTCATTTTTTTTTTTGAAAATTGTCACAATCATGAAAGGATCTCCTGAAAGCACTTAATATATATAGAAGTTTATTTGACACAATACATAATTTAATTATTAGCGATGCAACGGAGTATGAGCTCCAACCAAGACAAAATAGAAATCGACTTAGCACAACTCGAATCACTCGTCTTATAGGTATGTAAACCGTCTTATCTAGACACAGACTACATTACAAGTCGCGTATAACCACATACGAATACAGGGCAACCTACTTCGCGTAACTCCAATCTGCATACAAGGCATTATGTAGCCGGTCGAGTAAAACAATAGCCTCTATCTATTACATTCGGAACACCGTTCTCACATGTTCGTGCGATATCATTCGCGTCATCGCAGAACGTATGTTGGACTGTAGATGGGTATTGTCGGGGAGTACTCACCTAAGTGTGGAGTAGCTTCACGCATGTTTTTCTTTAAAGAAAATGCAAATTCTGTAATAGTTTTATGGTTCTAGCATGGTTTCAGTTCCCTTATTATAATAAAAGAGGCGGATCAATAAGAGTGATAATACAATGGACCAGTTATCAGCGCATGGTGTTCGCAGTTAGCATTTAAATGGTTGCAAAGTTACCTAACAGATCGGCAACGATAATGTGGAATGCATAATTGTGTCTTGATCGAGGATTTGTGAATGATCGAAGAATAGAAATCGCGTGAAAGTCTAAACTACCATATAATATATTTGGAGTACCACAAGGCTGTATCTTGGGCCCGCTAGTACATATTTTCTCTCTAGATTAGCGAAATCAGGCTTAATGTTTACAAAACTGTAATATAAATTCACGCCGGTTTGCCCCGAAAGGTTAGGCAGACATGTCCATAGTACTCGCCAGTTATGTTTAAGTCCCATGTAATAGGGGGCGAGCCTATTGTACATTTAATCTCTTTTTTTTTTTAATGAAATTTTTTAAGTGTCCAAATCGAACCTCCACCTATTGACCACTTCAAAGCCCAGTCCCATACCGCCAACCACAGTACCAAAGAAAATGCATAATCAGCTTTACGTAACCACCACGATCAGATACCGTTGCACCTACCAGCAGGCGTGGCATTGGGCGGGCACATTCTAATTCAAATTGCCAGTTGTAAGTCACGCGAACTAAAAACAGTTGCGTTTCTGATATAAACACGCGAGATATCAAGTAAATGACTGATTCATGAGTTGTGACCTAGTTTTTAAGGGAAGAAATTCGAAGGGATTGGCTTTTATTGGCTGAATAAGGGGTAAACTATGTGAGGGAGAGTGAGTTGCAAGTCACGTCCTACGATACCCTACAAACATTGTAATAGTTGCATAATGTTGTTCTTACTAGTAAGTAATTATTACAAATGTAGATTAGTTCTGGTTTTCGATATTTTTGGGATGGTGGGTAAATGAGTGATTTTAAGCAGCGGTTGGTTCAGTTACAGGAATAAAGAAATACTATTTGTAAGCGTTGGAGTTGACTGACCATGTTACGCCAGACATTCTGAAGCATGGTTGGATGCTCTTTTTTTGGGGGCATCCCAAAATATTCTAAAATTAGGTATACCTAACAAAAAATACAATTACAAATAATAAACAGTATGTGAATCACAATAAAGACGTAATAAAATAATCTAATGATAACATTATATATTACATTTAGTGGCGTGCATGATTCTGACCTTTACTGTGCCTTTACATTGCAAGTAAGTAGGTAGATAACAGTTACAACATTGTAATTAGTATGTTGGATGAGCAGCAATCATCATGCTCAAAATAATGTATTGCTGTTGCTAAGTATCGTATTCACAGGTTTTTCGATAAGGGCACGCAAATACAATCCTTTTTTTGAACACGTAGGTACAAAAAAATATTTTATCGTTTGTTATAATAATGTTTATGAAACTTTTCCTTATGTACCACAGTATCAAGACCGATCAATGTAAACTGAGAAGTCTTGTTTACTGAGGCACAATTAAATACCTAGAAATACAGGATAGTGGGGACAGCCACGCGCACCCTGTTACCATGTATCGCGGATACTCCCGCCTGACCACCACTAAATTCATTATTGCTTGCACTCAAAAAATAGAAGCGCTTTCTAGTAAGCGCGCTAAAGTCAAATAGTTCGTCCGTAAAATTCACAAAAGAAGTACACGTGATGCGTCACTAACCTGCGCAATGCTGGTTGCAACTAATTGCGTTATCGCTTTCCTAATAGGAGAAAATTTTAAGGGGGTGTGGTTTGGCGCCTCCTCAGGGTTTAGGCAATAAAACTTTTAAGTGATCAGGCGGAAAAGGCCGCGATGGTACAACATGATTCTGGAAAACACCTGCGTTGAAATTAGCCGGATATAAAAAAAAAAATTAGCAGTTGTATACGTTTTTACCGCGTAGGTGTTGCACTATTCTGTGAAACAGCACATTTATTATTTGATAACCGACAACAATTTTCAACGCAGGGGTCCAGAATCATATACGGAATCTACGATATCGGCTTGCGCGTCGATGATACCGCCCTGTATTTTCATCGTTACCCCTGGGGCACATAAATAAGCTACGCCAACTACAAAAACTAGTCACCATAAATTTGCATAAGCCCTTTCATTCTTTATTAATAATTAAGTTCTACTCAAAGAAAAATTTAATTAAAATACTTTATTATCAATAAACTATCCACCCTCACAGTAGGTATACGAGTACAGAAACAAATTTCTCACATTAATCGCAATTTGTTTCCAACAAAATTAAAAGCGTTGGAGTTAAGATTGCGTGCTTGTCCCCACTCAATAAACGCTACCATTTACTCTGCCTAAGGTGCGTGATTGTTTTATACGATCATTATAGAACATTAAATTATATTTCGATTAAGAATTGACCTCTGTTTTGAAATATCCACAAATAATTTCCGATTTACTGAACTAACATCCAGTTTCTGGCTGCTTATAACAATTACCTACAGCCGTTGAGAGAATGCATTTCCGACACCTGTCAGTGTGACAATTCTAATAAAGATCAAATTCGAAAAACTCGTATTCGTTTGTATGAAACTGACAGGTATCAAAAGCGCATTCTCTTGTCGGCCGCTCTGTAGTGGTTAAATGTTTTGGTAATTAAATTGGATTTTGCTCTTTCTGTCAACTAATCACTCCTGTTATGATAGGATTCACTAGTAGATTAGCTGATAAGAGAATTGCTCACAAAAGTTATATTGCTCAGGCAAAAGCTCAAAAGCTCAATGCACAAACACAATCGTAAAGAAAACAACCCAACGCGGTTTCGCATTTAATCGCTTGATCCCCGCTAATGAGACACAATTGATTTTTTATTGTATCGTGCCACATGTAGTACGCGCGGGGCTTGACCGGTTAAAAAAGCTGTTTCAGCAGAGATGTTCGTTTGCTCAGTTAAATGCCTAAGCACATACAAAACCATTCAGAAACAACCCAACGCGGTTTCACGATTAAATTAATCGCGATTAATTATTTCGAGCCAATTTAAAGTTCGCTGCATTTTTTTCTGTTACCATCTCAACCGCGTTCGCGTACAACAACCACCATCCTTAAGGATATCTCAATCGTTCTCTAAATAAATTGATTAGCTTAATAAACGTCATTAGTCTTTAAAAGTTGTGTTTAAATCACTCGACAGTTGCGTGTTGCGGACGCTACTCGTGTTCGCACGCAACGCTTATCGTTGCGTTATGGCTTTGGGCTAATTTTGAAGATGGTGTTTTACTTGATGTATGTCGCTATTATATGGAAAGGATTGTGTTGAAAGTATAATATTTTGTTGATATTGAACTTGCGAAGTTTTTTTTTTTTTATGTGGCTACATCCAGTCTGTGTGACATTCTGTTAAGCGCAACAGAAGTCCAGAGCTGACCTGACCTTTCCTTTGTGTCTCTATTTCCATGAAAGCCTCAAAACATTTACTAAACCGACAGTCAGTGATTACTAGGGTCAGCCCCTAGTAATCACTAATTCACTTCGGCATCATTTAGAACGTGCAAATGTTTTGGGAACAGTGAACACTGTTAATCTTTCAAAGGCAAAACTCACATTAAACAAAGTTCTCAAACAATAATATCTCAAAAACAAAACAGAAATAAATCATAATACTCTTAATGACAGCGTACTGCAGTGGGAAAATGATAAAAATGATATTGATTGTGGCGCAATCGGCAGCCATTAAAATAGTCCGATTGATTGAATTTCTCATGGATCCCGGTGGTACAGTTGTGAGAAACAAGCTAATCGGTAGCCATTATGTAGGGTAAACGGTATTGTTGCCTTCTTGTTTTAAAATAAAAAATGGTTATCGTTTTACGTTTTTGTATGCACTGAGACCCGATCGCACGACCACGAACTTAAGATATTTAAATTGTCATTCTGTTTTCGTCAACATCAAAGGATTGACAAGAATAGCATGATGTTTAAATTGTGGTTACCGCTAATTGTATTTAAAAACAACCATAAAAGAAGGACGAATGTTAGCGCTCAGAATGTACCTACCTATTTAGGTACGAATTTAAAGCTGACCTCAAACCCGAATCAAGACAGATTTGAGGAAAATAATGATGGTGCACTCGCAGAAAGTCTTGTATTCAAAGTTGTCTAAAATCTACTGAGAACCTGTTTTAAAACAAGACAAAACTCTTCTGTCCACGTCGGACAAAACTTTAAATACCGAACAAATGCCCATCAAAAACTGAATCATGTATATACAGTAACAGGTGCTTGTACCTCACCGTTTAAGGATTATTGAAATCATAATCTTCGGTAAGAAATCATAGATCGTTATAGCCGCGATTAATATGTAGGTAGGTACTTATTTTGCAATTTTGATTCGATACGGATACGTGCAGCGTGATTATAATTATGTAGGTTTGTAGTTTGAATTATAATAACTGTTCCTGCCTACTTGCTTAATGGTTTGTGTACTATACATTGATATCAATCTATAATTTTTCTACTAAATCTTTCATATCGATTGTCAATGTTAAGTTGCTTCGCTTAGGTAGGTACTAAAGACCAGCTGAAAAGTAAAGGGGTTACTAAAGGCTTTGAAAAGTTATCTTATGATAACGAGAAATGAAATGAAATGATGATGTTCATTTCTGTAAGTAAATATTTTAAGATATTTTTCCAAGACATCTTTTTTGTTTATATTTTAAAACTATAATAACGTAGAACCTTTCTATAATAATATTATCTATTAGGGGCTTACAGGACCTAAACGCAAAAAACGCAAGTTTTAGAAGCAATAAAAGTATGATCGACTACAGTAAACAAAATCAGAAAAATATATGACATTCTTCAGGATAAATGTTAGGTCGATAGTGTGTTAAAAACATAATACAACTAATTTGATACGATAGAAAAAAATCATGATGATACCTCTAAAATCTTTCTTATTACAATGCAATCATTACGATTTTTTGTCAGGTTATTCTACAACCAACATAATAAAACACTAGTGTTTTAATTTTTTAGTCCAAACAATAGATTTTTTGTAAATAGATAATTGCTTCATATTTTTCAATAAATTACCAGCGTTGTGTCATCGCGCTTCTCTTTCTTTTCTATGCAGTCTGACAGTGAAAAATTTTACTAAAAGTGTCTCAAGATATTATATATACTAATAATAAAGCTGAAGAGTTTGTGTGCTTGGCCAGACTGGCAGCGCGGGGCGGGGAGGTGCGCGAGTGCGGGTCATATAATATGGATGAAGAAGACTTATTTTTACTAGAAAAAAGCTCGAACTAGTTTGAGAACCTCGGTCCCCAAGCAGGCCGCCCGCGTACTCACTGCGGTTACTTGTATGACCGAGCAATGGCGTGAGTTGCCCGCGCGCTCTCCGCGCCAAGCAGACCGCGCCGCTCACCGTGTCGGCGTGCCCACTATGGACGCTCAAATAATATTCTTATGTTTGAGTACGCCGCACCGCGCCCGCGTTTGCAGTCTGGCCAAGCACTGTTTGTTTGTTTGATCGCGCTAATCTCTGGAACCACCAATCGGATTTGAAAAATTATTTTTGCGTTTAATAGCCCAATTCTTGGGGAAGGCTATAGGCTACATATAACATCACGCTATTATCTTTGAGAGCTGAGAAAAAAGAAAAAAATCAGAAAGAATACTAACAACACGCAAATGAAGAAATAGAGTGGGCAATACGTATTGTAATAATATCAAAACTGCTTTGTATGTATATCGTGAGAAAAATATGCCAAGCGGCAAAAATAAAGAATTTGGCGGGACGTCTTGGTTCCCATTGTCGATTATTATTTGGCGCATCATTATTATATTTATATAGAGTAAGCAACTCTACTTATATTAGCTGTCTGCAATACTTGAGGGGCAATTCTCGTAATTTAAAACGTTCAAAATCTAGTCGCAGTCTCATCTCAGCGACAAACAAATGTCAAAAACTTGTCAAAATGTAGGAAAATTAGAGGTATTTTTGACAGATTGAGACTGAGATCAGACTGTGAACGTTCTTAAAGTAACGAGAATTGCCCCTCAGGTATTTTCCTAAAAGACGAAGTTGGAAGTAGTTACACCTAAACAATTTTACTTTTTAGGGTTCCGTGCCTCAATAGGAAAAAACGGAACCCTTATAGTATCACTTTGTTGTCCGTCTGTCTGTCTGTCCTTTTATCTCGGGAACGCGTGGAGGTATCGACTCGAAATGAAAATCAAACCTCTAAGTTAACGTAAAAAGAAGATACGGCCGTTTATGCTGCAAAAAAATTATATTTCGGCACTCTCAAGGGAATAAAAATTTATATTGTACTTCCCATTGACCTAGAATCATGAAATTTTGCAAGAATTTATTATACCTACAAACCTTCAATTTTGTACGGAACCCTCGGTGCGCGAATCTGACTCGCACTTGATCGGTTTTTTGTCAGTACTATGTATTCTTCTTCTTTTTGAATCGATGGTAAATTTTTAAATGAGTTGAGCCCAGTTGGTGGACACGCCATCGATGGCTTTTTAGGTCCTCAGAAGTGCAGCTGGTGTAATGGACACTTTGGACACTCCAACATATGGCGCATGGTTTGGTCAGGACTACATAATTAACAGAATAGAGAAAGTTTTGAAAACGGAAACTTTAGAAATTTCAATAGCGACTTTTAAATTGGCTAAAAATAGATTTTATCAAGGGCTCCATACGGATGCAGAAATATGTTCCACAGAGACACGAAACACTGAAGAACAATAAAAGACTCATTCATCATTTGATCTTTTTCTTTGAAACACAAGACAAACGAATTTTAGAATTCCGCCTAAAATAATTTAAAGGCTTAACTCAGTTAAATAATCATAACTCCTACTTAATACCAGCTCTATAAATGTCTGCCTTGCATTTTTTCTGCCCGGTCCTGCGCACGCGTCTGTGGGTGGATTTTTTCACGTTTCTCTGCGATTAGGATTGTAAACTCCCATCGCAATGCTTTTTATTGTACCGAAATTGTACACACAGATAGTACCTTAGTGTTGCTAAGTAAAATAAGATAAAAAGATAGTTTTATTTGGATAATAATGTGTTGCTACCCAAACTTTTTCAATTTGATTATAAAAAAACTTTTTTGACAAATTATTGTCAGACATCGTTAAAGCAATAAAAAAATATAATTAAAGATAAAAAAAATACCTACGAAAAAAAAAACATTTAAAAAAGGTAAGTGCACTTGAGGGAGAGCAGGCCGTCATTCACCACACGGGTCCAGTGCGGGTTGGTGAATATCGATGTTTTCCTTCACCGTTTTTAGAGCAGTGGTGATAAAATATTTTCTACAAACAGTAAAGCACCTGTCAGAGTTCAAACATACGACAAACAACTCGTAAGTCGCGGCCGTTACCACTGGGCCACCACCGCTCTAAATTTTTATAATTTAAATTAATCAAAATTTGTTTTATACTAGCAGCGCGCCGCGGTGTCACCCGCGTTAGTTTCGATCCAGTGGGAATATCGGCATAAAAAGTATTCTATGTGTTAATCCTGGTTATAAACTATGTGTGTACCAAATTTGATCCAAATCCGTTTAGTAGTTTTTGCGTGATGAGTAACAAACATCGAAACATCTTCACAAACTTTCACATTTATAATATTAGTAGGATTATTCGATTGTATTATATTTTTTTAGCTTTCAGGTCGTTAATTCACTTTGTTTGTTAATAATCCAACCTCTTGTTCTTCTTAGGCCTGGTTTTTCTGAGATTTTTTTTATCTGAGGAATAAATATTATTGCGGTTTGACAGCTTTTGTACAGTATGACTATTGAAAAATCAGCCCTTAGTCATCAAACTGACACATTTCTACATATAGAAAACCGCTTATTATCAATTTAGTGTATCAAAATCAAATGCCGTCACAACAAACTTAATACGCGTTATTACCCGACTGCGGCGGCGGGGCGATGGCAAAAAAATAAGTGTAATGCACGCCGCTCCGACTTACAGGCTGTGTGGACGATAAATTCCAATCAGGGCTCGCGAAGGCGCAAGGGCACTGGGTCGCGAACAGCTGAGTTAAGGGGTACAGCCTTTGAATATAATTGCACCTTTTTTATGGACTGTGGAAGAAATGAGAGCGAGAGGTCCAAGTATTAAAGTGCTAAGTACTTGCAAATTCGATTGAAGTAATAGTTATCAGATAAAATGAAATGATAACACTGAATGATTTTATTTGAATACAAAATGACAAAAAGCTATGTTTCTCTGAAATGTCCGAGTCAACCAATACCTAAGGTTGACTACTTACATGTTACGTTAGAAAAATCCTATTGAATTGATAGCTGTTCTCTTTTATCGTGTTATGTTTTAAAAAAATCCTATATCACACTTTATTGTTTTTTTTAAACATTCCAAGTTTTCTTTCTTAATTTCCAAAGATAGTCTTCCTCACCGTGTCGCTGGCACGACTGTATTTTATTTTAGATCTTGAAATTCAAAGACAGTATAAAGTAAGTAGGTACTAAAAAAATATTGCTACGTTTACGAGTAGAAAAACTTTCACCATGCACACAAACAATGTTATACTACCTACCTACGTATATATGTATAATTCGTCACGCCCTTTTCACTTACAACGTAAGTAGGACCACTATGCATCAACAAAGGGCCTGCTATACTAAAGGCGTACTCCAATAACAATAGCAAACAATGGTTTTCGTTCAAAAACTTTCTTCTTCGACAGCCTAGACCTTATGCATTTAAAGTTAATGTTCTAAGATTTCTATAGGAATCCATAACAAATCGAAACGTGAAGTGCCTGACCGCAAACTATTTTCACTGGTGTTTTGAAACCGACCTTCGGTGAGTTCCCATTATGCTCACTCGGTTGTCGCCAGTCATATCTATAGGTCTATGAACATTGAAAACAGTCCATATGTATGTGGGATTAGCTCATTTTTCCTTGAATAAAAATATGTATTTATTTTTCCCTCTTTTCATCTAACACCTTTACACTCATTTCTCCTCCAACCTCGTTCTTTAAGCTTCTTGTACCTCTTTAAACATTCATTCACTATCTCTTTCACTCCTTGGCTATTTCGTACATTCGAATCATCTCTGTGAAGCTAGTCTAAAACTAAGCTAAGCTAGGTAGCAGCTGGATGAGAGTTGCCGAAAATCGAGCTAAATGGCGTGCAATAGGAGAGGCCTATGTCCAGCAGTGGACTGCTATAGGCTGATGATGATGATATCTGTCACTCGTTTATGCTTCACATCTGTCATATCATAGATTTCAATTTATTTTTTTATTGGGTAAGATATGCTATATGATAAGGGATGGTCCCATTTAAGTTTTATTAACTTTACTTGGGTAGTTTTTGAGTTAGCTTACGTTACGTTATAATACGTATTTTTGCCAATTAGTTACCTAATATTGATGATGAATGACTTCCTGTCACTGATATTTACATAGCAAGTAGTGTTACACGAATATGTGTGGGGTAAGTACAACTAAGTGAAAAATTAAAACATTTAAAAAAAAAAATATCCGACTTCCAAGGACGACTTTGTAGTGTCTTTATTGGAAGTCGGTTTTTCTTTTTTGGAAAAAGTTTTTATTTTTTAGATATTCAATCTAAAACTTTTTCCAAAAAAAAAAAAACATGGGGACAATGTCAGTAGAATCAACAGGAACACGCCATCTTTCGGTGTTTCAATTTTCAATGCTCATGTGCAAATGAATGAAAACGGCATGTAGTTGCTTATCGTTCTGTACGAATTCTAAGCTTCTAAAGAATTATGGGTACTTAGGTATGAACTAGTAACCTAGGTAACGCTTGCTTTTGCAATCATTGCCTCACTTTTGTTATTGGCTGAAAATGTGCTAATGTTGCTTCTTGTTATGAAAGTTCCGTTTATTCTAGGTTATTTTGAACCTTATATGCAATCTTTATGAATACTTTGATGAGTAGATGGTAGAAATAAGAGGCAAGCATTGATTTATAAAAATAAGAATGAGATTTGGCTGGAGACAAGGATAAAAATGTAAAAACGTAGAACCATCTAGGAATAATTATTGAAGTAATATGACAAACTGTGATTTTATTTACTCGTTCCGGTACTGTAGGGCTCGTAACGCTCTCGCAGTAGCTAAATATCCTAGCTATAAATGATTACCTGGGGTTGGTGTTAACGATGCATAGCTACAAATTTGCTTGAGAAGGAAATCACAATAGTTTTCAAAGCTAAATAGCAATTTTTATTTTCATAAGGGTCGCATTTTTCAGGAGATGGTCTGTATCGTCTATTTGTTCTCAAGTATCTTTAAATCATAAAACTGGAACTATTCTTAATTGGATCATTGACATTGAACAAGGAAATCTCCAAATATCTTATAATAATTTATCTAAGAACATTACTTGTCCTACTTTCTTTGACTACGACATATACAAATATCATAAACTTAATATAATCTGTTCTTACTTGCTATACAACCTCCAAACGAAAGGTCAAAGGTCATACATGAATTAATGCTAATCGAAACACACTCACTTGCTTTTTTATACTATGTCCCATTCACTTGCAAATTCCGTAATGCGCCTGGGGGCACGCTCGGTTTCCCACGGTATAATTTATTTATGAAAAAAATACATTAAAATCCAACACAGGAAACTTTCAAAACCAAACTTTAAACAGTTTTAAATAAATCTGAAAGTTCAGTGCGCCTCAAATATCTTCAAGACGTTTTTAAACTAAGGATCCACTAGTACTTATTATCGACTAAATTCCGTCCAAAGAAATTTTTTAATGTAACAAACGAAACTGAACTCTATGCCAACGTCATAAATGCTTTGATAATAAGCTAATGAAGAGATTAGAACGGTTTGCTCTTACGTTGTTTACGAAGAAATTTCTCTTAGAGCTCTTTTTGATATAGCACGCGTCTGAATGTAAGGCTGCGGTCAAATCGAGGATCCTTAAATAAAATTTTTGTTATAAAATAAATGGATTGTAATAAAATAGTACCGAATTCAAAACTTTACATAGAACATTAAAGAGAAAAAGGAATTGCTACGAGGTATAGAAACGAGACTGATGGCAAAAATATAGTTTTAAAATTCTACCCGTTTGTCTGAATGTATGTTCCGGATAGACGAAAAGACGGCTGAACGGATTAGAATAAAATTTAGCAAACAGATAGTTGAAAAACTGGATAGGGCATAGGGTATTTTTAACCCGGTAGTACGTTCAGATGGGATATTTTGCGACATCCACGCGGGCGAAGTCGAGGGAAAAAGCTAGTTGATAATAAATGTAAAATAATAATTTTTATTGTTTTATCTCCACTGGCTTAGAAATAGGCTTTATCAATGGGTCTTAAGATTTTCATATTGTATGCTTGCTTAGTCATTTGGATCCGGAAACTTTTCGCGATCTTCAATAGATTTTCTGTTCATCTATTAGTATCATAGTTAACCAGTATACTGTCAACATTCCAGGAACTTTCACCTCCAACCTCAGTCTTCCTATTTTTGCTTTATTTCCAATCCTTGAAGCAAACTCTTGTCTGTTTTTATCAGATTTTTTTTTTGTTTTTTTATACCTACTCACATTCCTAGGCATTCACTGTAACAAAAACTTTACCAGCTTTGAACTTCTTCCTCTTGCTTACAAACAAAATCCATGTAACATATTGCCATTTTAAACGGTACCTTATTTATCTCGGCTCGTGTGCCCGAAGTCCGACAGAACGTTGTGACGGTCAAATTCCGACATTGAATAACATAGTACCTACGTGGGTGTAGTCTTAATAATTTTACATTTGTTTTCACAACGTAACTTAAGGCTGAAAACTTGTACTCTACTATTGAACGTTTTTAGAATTTCTAACGTGACGATATTGTCGTTGACGTCCACGGCATCACGATAATACAGGGAATTATACGTATGTATGGAAATAATACATGAAGACGCTTTTAAATTTACGTCTACGATACGAGTAACTTTATAACGTGCCGTATTGCCTTGCACGTAATTCTCATGCATCTTTAAAATTTGGGATCCAACTGAAATACTCGTACATAATAATGTTTTGTGGGATCCAACGCCAAAAATATTAAACTGGTATTCAAAAGTGGGATCCAACGAAAATAAATCCATTTTATGGACGTGGGCGTGGACATCCACGATAATATCGTCACGTTATCACAATAATATTATAAAGGCGAAAGTTTGTGAGTGTGTGTGTATGTTTATATGTTTGTTACTTCTTCATGCTCAAACGGCTGGACCAATTTTGAGAAAATGTTGTATGAAGGTAGCTGGCACCATGGATTAACATATAGACGGACAGCGGAGTCTTAGTAATAGGGTCCTGTTTTACCCTTTGGGTACGGAACTTTTGCAGGTTCAATATATTTTTGTAAATAATTGAAAAAGTAATTTATGTAAGAGGACAGTAAAAAATACTGCACATGTGCGAAATACAAAAATAAAAAATACAAAAATTATACCTAATTAAATAACTACAGTACCTATTAATAAATTCTGGAAAAAAGGTTAATCACTCACTATGTAAATACACAATTTTCTTTTTTATGTTATGACATCATTTTCTACGGTTAGCCTAGCAAGGTCAACACCATAACTACCAATCAAAAAACTAAGGCATTAACAATCAACATTTGACTAAAAACCGATAACATCTTACTGATTAGCTGTGACCTTTACGGAAATTAAGATAATCACAAGAAAAACTAAAAAAGCGACTAATTATGTAAACATCAATTGTTTCAAGGCATTCCCAAGATAAACTAAGGACACAGTTTTTTTTTTAAGTTTTCCGTCTGTTTTACTTAATGCATTTCGTTAAGTAATGCTTTTTAATCAAAATTTCTAGCATGGTCATAATACTTACTCTTTAAAAGCTTCAGCCATGACTGTTACGACCGAAGATGCAAATATCCAATAATATACCTATTTTTACATACACACAATAATATATACAAAACAATAAGGTTCGGGGCGAAGATAAAGTATTGTAAAAATTGTACACTTTTCGGTGCGCAGCGAGTTGACGGACGTTACACGGCTCATGTCATAACGAAAGGTGCGCGTCGTCTGTTTTTCACACGGCTTCTAGAACATTCGAGAAGCCGCGTCCTTATTGGACGAGCTGATTGAGGCGGCAGCGGTTCAAAATAGGTTGGCGTTTTACAAATTATTTTCATTCTAACATAATTTTTCCGTCACCCTTACAAATGTATATGTATAATATATAATGTATAGGGATTGTAAATATTTTACAAAACGCTTATACACTCTTAAAAAATATTTTTCTTTCATAAAAATTTATCTTTTCATACAAGTTCAGACCACTTTTCAGACCTTGACAACACTACATGTAACAACATACAAATCCTTAATAACTAACTAAAGAATTGTCGCTTCGAAGGTTATATAGAAGACAGGTCATGTTTTGATGTAGACGCGGGCGCATAAGTCAGGGGTCGCGTCAAACGTTCGACAAACTACGCCATTGTAACGATATTACAAAGCCTTCGAGCAGCGGTGAAGGATAGAGGGGCTAGTGCGTTTTGTAAAGATTGCATTAAATTTTTTAAACAACTTTTGGTTCAAGCTGTAGGTATAGTTTGAAAGTAGAATTGAATGATTTGATAACTTAGTATTAATTATTTACATAGTTTTTCGCAATTTTTTTCGCCATCTAGCAATGTTTGAAAACTAAGATCTTCTACCAGTGCGTTCTGCCCGTTATGACATACGGTGATGAAACGTGGACACTGACAGTTGGGCTAGTCCGCACATTCAAGATCGCTCAGCGCGCTTTGCTTAGAGTTTCTTTGAAGGATAAAATCAGAAATGACGTTAGCGCTAGTCAGCTCATAGCTTGCAGAGTAAGCAAACTGAAGTGGCAGTGGGCTAGCTATGTTCATCGAAGGACCGATGACCGGTAGAGCAGACGAGTCCTGGAGTGGAGAACGTGAATCGGCAAACATAGTGTGGGACGCAGCTAGTTATTACTATGACAATGTGTTGGAACATAGAAGCCAGGCATCGTATAAAACAGAAATTTCTTTATTTGCGAAGGTCTATCATGCGGCAATATCACTTATTTAGTTACAGTATTTTTTGTCTATTTTTGCTATGTTACTCAATATCACACTTTATCATATTCGTTACTGTTTTATCTGACACAAATTTATTTTATTTATCTATTTAAGTATGTATACACACGTCACGTTGCAGTATAAAACTGATTTACATCCGTCACCTCACACACCACATCCAGTTGAAAACCAGCGTCAGGTACTAATTGTCTGGCATTTTTGCTGAACTGGGCCTTTTTGGTGCAGCCGTGAGGCATACTTTCCTGCTAATTTCTTACATCGGACTTTACACTTTTTATTTGATCTTTAATTTTTGGTCTTAACTGATATGTGTATTATATGTATTGTGTGCCTTCTGGTCTGTGCTAAATAAATGTATTTTCTTTCTTTCAATCTAGATGGACCGTCACTTAAAAAGTTGCACGCAGGCTGCGTACAGCGAGACAGGGTGTTGTGGCGCAGCCTGGAAGAGGCCTATATCCAGCAATGGACTGTGATAGGCTGAGTTGATTGACTGACGCAATTTCATCAGATAAATAACTTAGTTGAACACCATAAAGTCCCTAAAAGTATAAAATACTAGTGCATTGAAAAGCGAACGAAGTCCTTTTGAAAAGTAATAGGTATCCCATTTCTTTTCCATAAAAGATTTACAATTAATTTGAACAAAAAAAAGCTGTTTAGGTCCATAATGATTCGGCAGGCTCAAGGTACTCATTCGCTGGGCTTGCGGCTTATTGTGAAAGCCATCTGTGGTTCCTCTTACACAATTCGATGTTTGTTAACAGCATAATTATATATTTTAAGTTAATTTTGATGTTGTCCCACTCCTGGGCCCCCATACTTTTCAATTTTCTGTATGTTGTCCCCTGTCTGGCCTAATGTTATATACATATAATATTAAATGAGGCGACGTTATGAGCACGGGTCGTTTATTCCTCAGAGTATACAAAGATTTTATTTAATTTTGACAAAAAACATTCGTCATTCAAGTCTTTCTCCAAAATGTTCAGATACACTTTGTTGCGGCAAGCGCGCGATGAACATTCGTCGGACGCGTCGACAGCTCGTTGCGTTTGCCCGCGAGCGGCGCGCGCGCCTATTTGTGAACGCCATCTATCGCTCCACTTGTACAACGTACAACGCCACAGCGCTGTTAAGGCACAGAATATTATCAAATTTTGAGCTGCAAATCGTTGAGTGATAAACTTTTCAGTTTAAGTTATTGTGTTATGTGAATACGTTTTTCAGGAACATTTCGGAAGTGCAGAGATTTTTTTGATCACTTCCAGGAAATGTAGAACTATCGTGCTAAACGGAATGATGAAAAAATAAAAAAAATAAGATGCCTATTTCCATTTTTAACTTTAAGTCACTTTGGTTGTTGTAAATGAAAACGATAACCCATATATGCCGCAGTAGTAATGTATTAATAAGATACCATCACACATTAAAGATATTTCTGTTCATAACCTTTCAAACGGAAAAAATCCATTCAATTTTTTTTTTTCAGTTCAAATTAAACGAGCTCTTAAATGATTCCCAAGTCAATGCCGCCTTTACACTCAAGCTACAAACTTCGACCTAGCAACAAAACACAATTACAATCTAGCCCTTAACAAGAACGTAAAGTTGTAAATGCTAGTTGTCTCGCGAAGATAACTCGTTCACAATATATTTGTAAAAAACAAAACTAGTTACTACAAATGTAAACTATTAAATTTGTCGTTAGCTGATATAAGAAACCTATTTGTTATTAGCAATGTGCCCCATATACTACGGTGATATTGTCGAAAAGGTTGTGTTATGGGATGTAATGCAATTTGTTAGGCTATTATTTTGTGAGATATTTAAATTGGGTGCTGAATTGGTGTTAACATTTCTAGGGGTATGAAATTGTATTGGTTATTATTTTGATCAAATAAAATACGGAAAAAATAGTGCAGGCAGATACGAAGATGTCGCAGTTACGAAATAGTCTGTAGTTTCTACAAAACGGTAGGTACTCACAGGGGTTTGCCGTTTGGGTCGATCGATCAGGTTAAGCTAAGTTTGCCGCGGTCGGTCTTTGGATGGGTGACCATCTTTACATACCAAACCCCTTTGTGCCTCGGAAAGTATGTTAAGCCGTTAGTCTCGTTGTCATTTGTGGATCTTTGGCTGTCGTTACGGGTCGTCAGAAGCCCGAAAGTGTGACAACCAGTCTAACCTAGGCTAGGCAGATGATGAGGTACTAGCAATACCGCCGATGAATCATGACCGGTCCAAATTTTGCGCAGAAGGATGCGCGATAACATTTTTTTTAAAACCAAATGGTGAAATGAGGTGAGTGTGACTGAGGGAATACGCGCAAAAGTTTGGAGAGCCTATGTTCAGACAAGTCATTATTCATCAGCCGTACTGTGCTTCTACACACACTACACTTGCTTTTCTGATCCTCACCGTCACACAGTCAACAAATGCTGTTTCCACGGCCACTTTTTTTTTTTTTTTTTTATTAAATGGCATCTCGCAGTTCATCCTTTATGAGGATGGCTACTGCTTAACCGGACTTTCCTGTGGATGCCTCGAATTAAGGCCTCCAGCCAGGGCATACAATAACTTAAAAACTAAGCGACAGCGCTAAGGGTAACCCCCTGCGGGGTTCGGACCTCGGCTCAGGGCGTCGCTGGAAGAGGACAGCAAGGGACAGGCTGGATCGGTATTATTATTAGTGTTTAGGGGCGAATTTAAAACTACAGGCTCAGCTGCGCGGGCTGGCTCGAGCAAGGGTCGGGGCGGGCACGGTGATGGTGCGGGACGTCGCGACGGGCCTCGGCGGCGAGGACGGAAGGACGGATGTCTGAGCTTGTGTTTGTGTTGTCGACTGAGAGTACTCGTGGCCTTACTGCTCTCCTGGAGGAGGGTAGTGGCATCGTCGGGGATAGTGAGGGTATGCCTTGGTCGGCGAATCCTACTTATGCGGGAGGGAGTGTATCGGGAGGCCGCCGCAATCAGGGGATTGGGGTGCTTTATGGCAGAGTCAAAGAAGCGCTTGGAGAGGCGTTTCATGAACTGCTGGATGGTGGGGAGTCTGAGATCTAGATGCAGATTCACATTTCGGACATAGAAGGGGGCTCCCGTGACCTTTCGGAGGAAACGGTTCTGGAGGGTTTGCATTTTATGCAGAAATCGCGGCTTGGCGTGTGCGAAGACTACGCAAGCATAGGTCATGATGGGACGGATGACCGCGGTGTAGAGGCGCAATTTGCACTTGAGTGACAATTTGCTGCGGGCAGTTATCATGGAGTGGAGCCTACCGAGAGCGAAAGAGGCGCGCGAACGCGCCGTCTTTATGTGCTCGTTGAAGGTGAGGTTGTGGTCTAGGATGACACCTAAGTATTTGGCTCGCTTTCCCCAGGGGATCGGCTTGCCATACATAGAGATCGGGCGCGGGAGGGGGGGGGGGGGGGTAGTTTGCGCGGTTTCGAGAAGATGACCGCCTGACTCTTATCGGGGTTGACCTCGATTCTCCATTTCCGGAACCAATCGCTCAAGGCGCTTGCGGAGGTTTGGAGGTTTCGAGCTATGGATGACTGGTTGACACCCGAACAGTATATGGCAGTGTCGTCGGCGAAGAGCGCCAACTGTGCCTTTTTACTGTTCGGGATGTCACTAGTGAACAGGGTGAAAATGAGGGGAGACAGAACGGAACCCTGGGGGACTCCGGCGCGGATGGGGTGAGGGGGAGAGAGAGCGCCCTCGATACGGTAGCGGAAAGTGCGGTCCGACAGAAAATCTCGTAAGATGAGCACGAGACGGTCTGGCACACCTAGCAGGTACAGCTTATATAATAAGCCATTGTGCCAGACCTTGTCGAACGCCTTCGCTATATCGAAGAACAGGACGCCTGTCGAAGCACCTCGCTGAAAAGCAGCGCTAATGTGCTCGACTATGCGGTGGAGCTGGTGGATGCACGAATGCTTCGTTCGAAAACCGAACTGTTCGGGGGGGATGAGGCTCTTTGCTTCGGCATAGTCTTTGAGGCGCTTATAAATAAGCCTCTCGTAGACTTTGCCGAAAACATTGAGCAGACTGATGGGGCGGTAGCTGGAGGGCTCAGACTTGGGCTTGCCTGGCTTAGGGATGCCTATGACTGTGGCTTCTTTCCACATTTGGGGGAAGATGTTGTTGCTCAGGGCGCCATTGAAGATGGCGGTCATGAGCAGTATGAGGGGGGCGGGGAGGAGTTTGTACACCCTATTGGTGATACCGTCCGAACCGGGGGCTTTGCGGGTTGCGAGCCCTTTTATGATGTCTTGCACTTCGTCGGGAGTGACGGGAGGCAGAGGATCATCAGGGTCTTCGACTGGCGGGAGGGAGGCTCTCCGTTCGACTTCAGCGTTCACCTCGTCGAGGTGCGCTCTGTCTACTGGTTGAGAGCTGGGAGTGCATTGAGCCTCTAGGCTGTCGGCTAGGCATTCGGCCTTTTTGAGGTTTTCGAAAGCGACCGTTTTGTCGGGGCGTGTGAGGGGAGGAACTGTGGCCTCTTCAGAGGAGCGGAGCTTCCTCTGGAGTTGCCAGAAGGCGTGGTGGGTGGGCTCGAGTTCGCCGATCAACTTATCCCATCCCTCGGAGCGCCACTCCCCTATGCGTTTCTTTACAGCACGCTGTAAATGGCGCATGTGGGATTTGTTCGCGTCGCAGGGAAAAGAGTCGTAGGCACGAATGGCAGCGTTCTTCTCGGTCACCAGTTCACGTACGTCATCGGGCAGTTTCCAGCGATGGTCTTCCATCACTGGAACTTCCCGTGAGCAATCCGTCAGTACGGATTGAACGTGCTCTGTGAACGAGTCGATCGCCCCAGTCGTGTCTGCGACTGAGATAATTTGTTTTCCACGGCCACCTCAGGATTCTCCATTTTATATTTTCCGTGAAATAGACAAACAAAAAATATACTATTTTCGTTTCTATGAGGTTTTCCTTTTCTTCATTTTCTTTTGTAAGTCTACAAAAAAACTGTTTTATGAACAGTCGTTCATAAAACAGTTTATTAAACGTTAGCTATGTTCTCTCAACGCAAATACAAAAAATAAAAATCGCATCCCATTTTCACTTCAAATGAAAATGGAACTTCACTTGTTTTATTTAAAACTAGCAGCCCGTCCCGGCTTCGCACGGGGTAGACAATTATTTATTTTTGGAAATTTGGAAATAAAACACTTTTTTTCACAAATATTTTTATTTATTAAAAAAATTTTGTTTACTGTTTGAATTTTTTAATTCGTAATATCTTTTGAATGGAAAGTCCAATTTAATAATTTAAAAACTATTTTATAGGTAGTTAAATGGTCTTGACCATAAAATAATTTATTTGGATAAAGATTAATATAAACACATAAATAGCATGGTTTGAATTTGGTTAGCATTTTCATTAATGTTTAAAATGAAAAAAGTTGTTGTAGTGACATAACTACAATAGTTGGACATATGCTACCGCGGACTTTTTTGTAGACATTATGATGTTCTTCAATATTGTTGTACATTATTTTGTTCTATCGCTAATAGTTTCGGCAGCGCATTCGACGAAAGACATTTTAAGACTCATTTTTCTACACCTTCGGTTACATTGTTCAAATTTTACCAAGGATCCCTAATTTTTTTCAAAATGAAATGTAGCCTATGTCAAATTGGAAGAATGTAGCATTCTATTGGTGAAAGAATTTTTTAAATCGGCCCAGTACTTTTTGAGCCTATTCATTACAAACATACAAACATACAAAAATAGGTACAAATCTTTCCTCTTTATAATATTAGTGTAGATAGTGTAGATAAGTTACTGAACCAAAACGATATTTTCAATCGATCCATTCATCAGAACATTCCAAATTCAAAACGCCCAAAAAAAGGCATTCAATTTCTTACCAGCCTACGAAGTAGGTACAGGTGATCCAAACACGTTGCTCATATCAAAACTCACTATGTAAAATCAAAAGATTATCAGCAGGAACCATACATTGTTTTCCTTCACATCCCTATTTGCATACACTGATCGACTGAACATCGAGATTGCATTCATTTTGTTTTTATCCGTCGCTCATTCAGTGATGTTTTGAAATTTTACACCGTGGATAAATGCTTCTTCGATGTAGGTCTGGGACCAATAGGCGTTCTTTATGTTGTCATTAAGTATTAGGTTAGTTATGCTGTTTTATTTAGGGCTTGAGAAGCGTTGACTATATTTTGGTAGTGAATATTTTATGGCTGAGTTCGTGGTGTAAATTGTAACATTTGAAGATATTATGTTAAAAGTGAGCATGAGCATAGAGCGTCATGTTTCCAGCAGTGAGGACATTATTACCGTGGTTATAGGCTGATTATGATTATGCTTTTTAAAATGAGGAATAAATATTTAAGTATAGATTGTGTTGCTAGTAAAGATTATTTTACCTCTTTCTGTCTTGAGTCAAGTTTCAATCATCTCTTTCCATAAATAAATATTTTGTTGCAGGCATCGTCTTTTGTTTTCAAAAGTAACTTTTATAATACGCAACGTTTGTTCATAAAGGTTATTTTTGTTTCCACAAATGCCTATCAATGAAAAACTAAACGGTCTAAAAAAGAAAAGAATTCAACAATGATTTATCCTCATATGACTAGTTGAATTAAAATTACACTTTCGTCATGACCACGTCGGTAGGTGAAGCAAGGTGTGGGCCCTAGTGTTGGACTAATAGTACTATCGATATCGATAGACACCAAACCACATTATCGATGGACGTTTTATTTAATACTTATTATTGAAACCACCTTGAAGAACCTCACGCTGGCAGCATCTTACAAACAATTTAAAACAAAATATGAGGAATGACGTCATGGGAAAAAAGCATTTATTTATGTAGTAGAGATGAAACAAACTGAGTTAATTCAAAAGAGAAAGACACTGCATTGAGGAGGCACTCTGTTAATTATAATGATTGCAGAACATAGGTCATCAAAAGCTTAATTCAACTTCAATTAATCAGATTTGGACAATTACAAATCAGCACCTTCAAAATAGCGGGTAATTACCAAGATATATCAATCATATCTCATCATCCACTAATAAACTCACATTAGATTACAAGTTGATGACTTACATGTTAATGTTTGATACCATTAGTGAAGTGAAACAACTGACACTATTAATTTAATTAACCTACTTTCACTTTAAGTTATCACACTTTTAATTTTTATTATACTAGTAAAATACTGAAATGTGACTTACATTTCAGTATTTTACTAGTATCAAATCAAGATTTAAAGAAATAATCGTAAACTTTTTAAACGTTGAACTTATAAATAATATTGAACCTATCAATCTCATCACTAGACAGAGCTGAGGCTTGCGTGACCTCTGCCCTTCGCCCGCGCACTTGGCCCCCTCCCTTGCCCCCCACGGACCCCGCAAACCGCACACATGACTCGCTCTTAGCGATCCCGCCCAACACCTTTTTGGTATCGACGGAAAAAATCGATACCGAATTTGTATTCGGATTTTTAAATCGATTTGATAGTGCGATTATTGTTGATTCATTTTGTTTTTGTGTTTTTGGTAAGTCACGATGGGGATTTGTTTAGTTTCTATATAATTTATACATCACTTTACTTTTGCAGTTTAAGGCAGGAAACTGATACTATCTAGCGCACATCAAATGCTCTCCACGTGTTAATACACTTAATAAAATGATACAGGTAGAAGCTTTATTACAATGATGTAGGTACACCTAAAAAATGCCACCTTCGTCAAATTTTCACAGACTGCACGTTCAAAAAGTGAAACCAATCACAAAAATCGATTCAATACATTGTTAAAACAACAATACTCTGATACATGACGTATCAGAAACGAATAAAATACAAAGCGCACGCGATCCAAAACACATGACCGTCATTAAGACACGTTCGAACCACGAAATAATTCGAATTCCAGACATTCAAATATTTCAATACAATGCCATACAAAGGTAAGCTTGACTCAATTAAATCTTAATTCGTACAAAGAGGTCGATTAATGAAATTAAGTCGGCATTTAGTCGATTTAACCATAGTGATGCCACAATAGCCCTAAATAGTAACAATCGAATGAAAAGATACTCGAAATCTCGACACAACAAAAGATCTAACTAACCCGGCTTGTGGCGTGACTATTAAATTTTAATGACATGATTTATTCAAGGTGGTGTAAAAAAACACGAGAAAAGGGTACGATGTTACGATCCATTTTTCATATAACGCGGTTGGTAGCAAATGGCCAAATAAAAAATGTTTAACAGGCCGACACTTTATGAAAAACGCAGTCGGACTGTGTGTCGGCTTTGTCATCGGCAACAGAATTTATTCATGGTTACCTGTTGAGCTCCAGCAGTGAATAAAATATAAAGAATATTCCATTTTTCTGGATTCATATTGCGTAAGATGTATGGTTACGGAAAGTCCCGGCAAGTTGGACTGAATTTTTCTACTGCATGAGTAAGTGTGTTAGGGTGTGAGTAAACGATTTACTATATCCTTTGGTCACGACAACGCCAATGGCACAAGTGTCATTAATATTATAGAATATCGATAGAACTAATCGTGTGAGTGGACTTACGAGAGCCTTAACATATTATTAACCTTTGATATATTCCCGTTTATTCATAAACGTTACTTAACGTTATGTAGTGATTAGCGACTGTTTAACCATATATTTTTGACGTTTAAACGTCCTTAACTTTAATCATCATTTATAAATAAACCCTATTTCAAACTTTAAAAAATATAAAACAATCCGAACCAGAACTTTCGTGCATCCATGCACCGTATACACAATATTTGGTCATTCTCTTAGTGGTAGCCGTCTCATTTATAATATTTTATAGAAATCAACTAAACAGAATTGGGAACATTAACATCGGTACAAAGCTTGCCCCGATTTCGTGCGTTTATACTAAATTGCTTATGATTAGTGTGACCAAACGGGCCTTGTTTTTTTTATATTTTTTGTGACGTAAGTAATATGTTAGTTTTTGTAATTTTGGAAGTATTTTTAGTATGTTTTGGTATTTTATAATGTAAGGAAAAATGAACTGTGTCGTTATAATGAATGTTAATAAATAACATGAAATTAAAGACTACTACGACTAACTATAGGGATGCAGTTTAGGTAAACATGTTCGCGAATTGATAGACAATATTCAGAATTGCATTTTTTTTTAATTAACTCGACATTCTGTATTTTGAATTCGAATTTGCAGCAGCATTGGGATTTTCTATGGTGGGATAATTACATTTTTTGCAATACTTAGGTATGATCCATCATCATAAGTACCTAATCATCAAAGCTCTCTAACGGGAAATTCGTGAACCTAATCATTAAAAAAATAAAATAGTCTTGATCTTGAATAAAAGACAATTATTTTATGGTTTTACTTAGTTCATTGGAAAATCTCAATACACTGTCCTCATACAAATTCATAGTTACAATACTCGAACTCAAATTATGTTTTTTTTTTCTAAAGAGCAGTTGTTTTAGAATACATTTGAAGAGGCGTATTTTATCCATGTCCAATCTACCTGTGTAGCATGTGGGTAGACAATGATTGTAAATATGAAATATTGTTATTGATTGTTATTAAAATAATATAATAATAGAACAAAATTTTTAAAGGCTATTTAGCTTTTAAAATAACGCAATGAATTAGATAAACAATGTTTTTTTTTTCTGGAACACTAAGAAAGAACGTACGTGAGATATGGATAAGATTCAGTGGTTACTTATAACTTCATGAATTGGGCCAACAATGACTTTTTCTGAAAGACTATGAAAAGATAACCTGGATTTCAAGTTGATTCATATTATGTTATTCTGAAACGCTTAAGTACCTAAGTATATAAATTTAAGCACGGATGGTGGAATAAAAAAATATTTCGTTTACACTAAATTAATTTTTCTAAAACCCGACCAACAAAAGGCAGTTTATTAAATTATTTCTACAAAAAATCTGTGAAACGCAAACGACAGACTTCGAGTCGCCGTCGCACAAATACAAGAGAAACAAAAAAAAAAAAAAAGCATTGGGTAAAGTAGCAAAAACGGATGGTATTATAAAAATTATCAAAAATCTTTGCGAGATGCAGCCCTTCAAATTTGTTAAGGTCATCATGACTTTGCCTATTGTTAGGTGCACCATGCTTGTAGAATGTTATAACGACAAGATTTTATGAAAACTTCTGAAACAAGTTTTAAAAAAATAACTTAGTAAAATGCAATATAATTTTATAAATAAGACAGATATATAGATTTTAGATATATCCCTGAGCATCATATCAGGTATGCCTTTTACTGTGATCAATAAATGACAGCTACAAGATCAAAATCGAATAACAGTCAATCTAACCACACTTCGCGTGGAATTTCATAATCATATTCCAAGTTTCAGTGCTAGATGTTTTACAATAAATTAATAGGTATAATAAACGCCTTGTACTGAGATTGTTGACTAGACCATAGGTTCTCAACGTGTAATTTGGAGACCTCAGTAGAAGACCTAGAGAAAATTATATATCCTATCTTACGACTAAAATATTAAACTTTAAAATATAATCGTGTCAACAACTTTTTCAGATTCGCGACAGACGGTAAGTAAAAAAAAAAATGGGGTGCTATAGAAAAAAAATATATTGTCAAAGTGCGGTTGTGGTGGTGGCAAAATAAGGTTGAGAACTTATGCACTAGACGATGAACAGAATAAACCTCTTTATGTGCAAGTACCGTTGCTTATCGGATTGCCCAATCTATAACAGGACAAATCCCCACAAAACCAAGACAAATGGCGACCCTACAAACGCACCCCCGCATGTCACCATACATTGTATTCTCAAAAATGGTAGCGAATATGACATTGACAAAGGGTGTTGGGATAAACTTTGTAGGAAAGAACAAAGATAGTTTTTTCTAACTTCAAGTGGCAGAAAAAGTATAATTTATATGATTTTTAGAATGAGAGCACCTGTCGCTAATTGCCACCTTTTGGCGGCGATGGCTTTTGTAAGGAAATAATATGAATACTGTATTCTTTTGTCGATATGAGAAGTTAGATGATGAATTTACATGCCTATTAAAATTTGATTGAATCGGTGGGAATTATTTTGCTTTTGTAAGCGTGAATATGAAATTTTGAATTTCAGAGCGTATAACTGGAACGAAAATGACGAAAAAAGGGTTTGCTTAGTGTCCATATTTTTAAGTAGCTCACCTCGCGGTTTCATCCGGCTAAGTCTCGATCCCGAGGGAATATCGGGATAAAACTTATCATACCTATGTCCTAATCCAGGTCATGTTCTACAATTTTTTATCTAAACTCACATGTAGTTTAGATAAAAAAATGTGCAATCTATTTTCAATTTATATCGGCACAAAACTAATCTTTATGATGAGCAAAAAACTTAATTTTAAACTCGTAAGTATTTACCGATAAAATACAATAAAATCGTACACACGTCCACATACCAATACATCAATACAACCATGACGTGACGTCAAAACATAACGTCAATAACATCACCTACAAAAGGTGGACAATCCCTGACATAACCCGCTGTCCATCAAATTACAAACACAGGCACATCACTCAAAACACAGAATCAAAACACGGGATAAACTGAACACCTATCTGTCGACACCGGTCAGGGGTCAACATCTGCCTGGATACATAACGACATTAATGTTATGTATCTCTATTCAATCAATGTTGCGTTACATGTTCGAATCAATCATCAATTTGAATACATTTACTTGTTACATTTATCTGTATCGAGTAACTTAATAAAAAGCGTGTTTAGTGCACGTGGCTCTCAATGAATGGGATGGTGATTGTATCTTTTTGTTTCGAGTACAATTCGGGTTTTGTTCGGTAATTGTTGATTTGATTTAGCGTGGGTGGTGCAATGGCTTGTTGCGGATTTATCGTTCTGAGCAGTTCTCAAAAAAGACTAAAAGTCAAAACTGCCAATTTTATGTCCCTAAATATTCGGATAGATAAATTATTTACCTAACACAAAATACCAATAATCTAGCTAACGAAGACGAACGTAAAACGAATGGACTAAACAATAGTACTTTCAAAGCGCAGCACTAGCCATTATCGCGACAGACATGCGTTAAAATCTACTCAGCACAACGAAACGTGGCGAGTAATAGAGATACCTTATAAATTACCGTAAATAAATTGTCCGAATGTTTCATAAAACTCCGGACAGACATTCGGACAATTTCTAATAAACCTTCGGTGATGATCAAGTGTGGTTTATTACCACAAGACACGCTCCATGCGAAACAATGAGTGGAACGAGCAATTATTGCAGGTATTAAGGCAAGGTTTTCAAATTAATATTTGATTCTTTCGGATTGATTGGACTGTTAGTGCAGTGATTAGTCGAGTCGAGGAGTTTATACTTTTAATTGATTTTAGACATTGATTGCGTATGCCGATGGTGTCCGTAGGAATATGATTCTGGCATCAACTATTTGTTTTATGGAAGGAGTCATGTGATTAATTACACAAAAGTATTTTATCCTCGGTGAGCAGCGGTGGCTCAGGTAACGGCCGCGACTTACGATTTGTAGATCGTAGATTTAAACCCAGACAGGCTCTTAATTATTTCATCACCACTGCTCTCAAAACGGTGAAGGAAAACATCGTGAGGAAACCGACATATCCTAAAACCAAAAATTCGAACGTCATGTGACTTCCCCCAACCTGCACTGGGCCCAACGTGGTAGATAACGGCCCACTCCCTCTCACAGAGAGAAGGCCTGTGTCTGAGCAGTGAGAACGTTATAGGCTAATTACACATGACACTTAAACGTTAGACCGAATGCTATATTATCCTCGTCGTGGATACTGACAGTCGAGCTTGTTCACAAGTTCAAGGTCACTCAGCTCGTTTTTTAGCGGTAAATGTTTGGAGTTTCTTTGAAGGATAAAATCAGAAATTAAATATATCGGATAAATAGAAAAGAACCAGAGTTCTAACGTAGCTTGCAGAGTAAGCAAACTGAAGTGGCAGTGGGTTGGCCATGTTTGTCGGAGGACCAAAAATCAAAATCAAAATCAAAAGTCATTTATTCAAACTAGGCTGAGAATCAGCACTTTTCGAACGTCAAAATTACATAAGACAGTCCCCCAAAACGCCCGCCCTTCACCACTTCCTAGTGCTTTCGCTGGGGAGAAGAAGTGGCGCAACAAACTCCTCAGCAGCACAGCTGTCTGTTCAGTTATAAAATACTCGACTGTATACAAAACTAGATCTGCAAAGTATCTAATTAACATTACAGGACACAGAACATTCAATAAAATTATTTGCCATATGTTAGCTAGCCACGCCAATATACCAACAAATACCATAAAAATCTATACGTACTCAAGCTAAAATAAAAATACTAAATACCGATGGAGCAGACGAGTCCTGGAGTGGAGACCGCGTATCGGCAAGCGTAGTGTGGGACGCCCCCCAGCTGGATGGACCGACGACCTTAAGAAAGTGGCTAGGATGGTCTGGATGCGGATGGCGAAGGACAGGGTGTTGAGGCGCAGCCTGGGAAAGTTCTTTGTTCAGCAGTGGACTGTGATTGCTAATTTATGTTAATAAAAAGAGTAAATAAAAATGACAAGGAATTAAAAGTAAGTTACAGAATATTACTGTTTTTTTTTTAATAAATATCAGGTTAGTGCTCAGTAACGTGTAAACAAAAAATATTTATTTTTCAAGACGACAACATCCTTATCGAAGAAAGCACACCGATAAAAAATATCAACTCGAGCTTAAATCATCGACTAAATGCGTTCCCATCCCTATTGTGCTGTACAGGGAAGTCGTAATATTTGTTAGTGAGGAGATACGGCGACACGAGACAAAGGCATACAAAACTATCGGAAAGGACTCGTTACATCCATCCTGGAGAATATAATATGAACGGACATATTACCCATTTAAGTCTTCAATTAAAACGTTTGCTGGTGGGTAATGTGAGACTAGGTTTTTAAGCCGAAAGTAGAAGGGAAGCTTATGAGAGTACCTACAGATAATAAAAGAAATAATAGTTTTTAGGCCTCCATATTGACTAAGCACATCTACTGCACAACGCCAACTCAGGCTGTTCAATCTATCTGTATTTAAGTACCTATATCTTTTTTTATCACGGCTGGTAGTCAATCTTGCATCTTCGATAGGGAATAGTTAATTGTAGCATCTTTGCAATTAAAAACTAAGTACTACTAATGAGCGTATTAAAGAAGAATAATATGTACAAGTACAAAAAAAAGGAAAAAGGCATAGGCCATCAAAAAATTCTTCCGCATCGTTGTCAACAGGAAAAGTGCCCAAAAGGCTGGCAGCATTGCCGCTTTGTATGGTAATGCTGATTCTTTGGCCAAAAAATAGGCCAGCCCTCTAAGCACGTAAAGAGACGAACAACCATTTGGCAATGCCTCAAAAAACTAAGTGGGCACGCGGACCCGAACCTAAACGCAAAAAACTCAAGTTTTATATAATTTATATTATGATTGACTACAGTAAACAAAATCAGAAAAATATATGATATTCTTCAGGATATATGCTAGTGTGTTGAAAACATAATACAACTAATTTGATACAATAGAAAAAAATCATTAAAATACTTCTAAAAATTTTCTTTTTACAATAAAAACCATACTAATATACATACAATCATTCTGATTTATTGTTAGAATATTCTACGAGCAATATACTAAAACACTAGTGTTTTAATTTTTTGCAATACATTTTTTGTAAATAGATAGCTTTTATTTTGCAATAAATTACCAGCGTTGTGTCATCGCTCTTTCTTTTCTATGCAGTCCAACAGGGACCGCGCTTTAGGTCATGCAGTCCCCATAAGTTTCAATCCGAAACGGCTTAAACATAATATAAGTTCCAATAAGTTATTTGGATCGTTTGAGGTTTTTCGCACCTGCAACAGCCACCACAGCAAAGCCAAGCTAGGAGATGGAATGGCGCAAGGGTGTCGAGATAATGTTGAGTCCAACACCAAAGGCTTCTAACTTTCAAGGCATTATGGTCATTCCGTCTGGTCTCTTCCTGAATTAAATTAAATTAAAGAAGAATTACATTAATTGAAACAGTTTCAATAAAATAAAATAATGCTATTTTAATCCAAACTCCAACATACATTTTCACGAGCAACTAAACAAACAACACACAATTTCTCTTTAAATATAAACAACTAAAACGCCTGAGTAATCCTAACTTTATTTCAACAGCAACATTAATTTTCAATCCAACAATACGAATTGCTCATAATTTATCATCTGTTGTTCGACAAATACAGGTAAATGTCTACAAATTCATATTCCGGAACAATTTGTCAGTCGGAACATGGCAGTTTCTGCATAAAGGTAGTGCTAATGTAATGTAAATTAGGTGTTGTGCAATCAATTTGATCTATTGTCCCGTTTAGTTTATGATAAACGAGATTCTGGACATCTAAATAAAATGTATACCTACAAAAATGTTTTGTCAGAATTATCAATGCAGAATCGTTCTCTGCTGAGCAAGTGAACATGTGCGTTCTTGTAGTTCGTGAGAGTTCTCGTCTATGAAAACATGTTGCCATTTTTCTGCCAAAGAAATGACGAAATTATTAAGTAGGTTATAAAACATAACGTAATCGGCCTATAACGTATTGCTGGGACATAGACCTCTTCTCGGTGAGAGGGAGACGGCCGTAATCCACCACGGGGGCCTATTGCGGGTTGGTAAATCACACGTCTTAGATTTTTTGGTTCTAGGACATGCCTGTTTGCTCACGATATTTTCCGTCATAGTGGGTTATAATATGAAATTATACAAATCACCTGCAAATAACTATAACTTTGTTTTAACATGTAAAAAATTCCTTTGAGTGACATTCATTAGCACTGTATCGGATCTGAATGTTAATGCTACAGATGCCAAGTGAAAATGATAATGAAGGTCTATAAATATGAAGAGTATCGTTTATTTATTGTTGATAAAGTTGTGATGAAATGTATTGGTATCCCCAAATGTCGCATGGAAAAGCAATGATAAAAGATTTGTTGGGTAGAAGTTTTCTTTTATAGTAACAACGACCCGCCCCTGCTTCCCTCGGTTTTTACGACTTGTCAATGCATCGAGATTGCTTTATTATATTTATTTTTAACACACATGTATTGTACACATAAACCTTCTGAAATAAATTCTCTAAATTATGGAGAAAATCGCATCTAAATCTATTCTGCAGTTTAGAAGATATACGCGATCACGCAAACAGACGAAACGCGACTTTATTTTACTCTATTTATAGAATAGAAGCCCTCTATTCTTTTTTTAAATAAAGAAAATGATAAGATAATAACGTGATACTTGAAAGCTTTAAAAAAAACTAAATAAATAAAACTAAAAACGACGACCAACGAAAATAAAATTTAAGAATTATTAGTATTTGTCACGTCTCTGTCACATTGTCAACATCACCTCCATCTTTTTTTTAAATCACAGCACAAGCTAGAAGATCCAAGATAAGCTACAAACAACTATTTAAAATTCCATTTATCGACACCAGTTCACGTCAAAGGCACTGCACCATCATCCGAAGATATAACATATTGCGCTCCCAATTAAGGGTGTACTCCCTGCTGCGTTTGCATCTACTGGAGAGGCTCAATTTAAATAGCTAGGCCACGATTCGACCCTTTCAACATAACCTTATTTCAAACACACTCAAATATAGCCCCTAACTTATTAAAGACAAGAGCTATCAAACAGCAAATGTATCGTGGTAGGTTAAAGCAGAAACTATTAGAGAATGCCCTCAAGCCATTCTGCAGTATTCCAACAAATTTTCAACTACGACTCGTTGACAATGAAAAATTGTATTAAAACTGTTAAACACTATGTTCGGAATGATTTGAGGGCTTACATTATTTTATGCTCAAATAAACTATTGAACTGCCTTTAAGCTGGTTGTTAGTTTACGTTAACATATAGCGTTCTAAGTTTGTTTATTAGGTGTTTTAATATAAAAGCACAATTATTGGCTAAGTTACAGTAAAAAAAACAGTGACAATTGTTTTAATACAATTGTCACTGTTCCTGCTAACAACGTCACGATTCACCGGACATGTACCTTGCTAACAAGTGCACGATCACTCCTTCCATCCAAGAGTTATTGAGGTTCCAGTTTAACACTGCGTGACTTTCATCTGACCTTCGAGATCAGTGGGGCATCACAGTTTTTGCCTTACTAGTTACCTAGTATGTCATCGGTGTACAGACGAATGCTGTAGATGACCTTTTAGCGTTGATAGAATGTTTTTTAACAATTTATTAAATGAATACAAGACTGAAGTTTATAGAAAGGTAGTATCTGTTCAATGTTTAAAGGACTGTTCATAATGTAAATAAAAGATAGGGTTAGAATAAGTTACTCAGTGAAAATATTACCAAAATTGCTCCTGCAACACGAACTTGAATTGGGACTAAGGAGAACAACTTTATGAGCTATTCATTCGAGTAAGTAATGTGTTTTTTTGAACATCAAGACGATAAAAATTACCAGCAAACAAGATAACTATTGACAGCTAGCTTCTGTCCGCGACTTCGTCCGCGTGAAATTACCCATCCCGTCGCATCGAATCAAATGCCCGCGGGCATTACTTTGTTTTCGCTCAGCGTTCTCCTTGCTCGGCTCCTAAGGGTCCTAGCCTGATGATAAGTAGCCTATAGCCTTCCTCAAGAATTGGGCTACCAAATTCTAAAATATTTTTTTCAAATCCGACGGGTAGTTCCAGAGATTAGCGCGTTCAAAACAAACAAATTCTTCAGCATTATTATTAGTATAGATTTAGATAGATAGATACATGGGTTATGATTAATAAATAATTGCTGACTGTATTATTTTTAACCGACTTAAAAAAAGAAGGAGGTTCTCAATTCGGATGTTTATATGTTTTTTATATTACTGTAAACAAAATTAACACTTTAACACACTCTTTGAAATAAATCAGCAACTTATACACGCTAATTCAACTACACAAACAACTACACCATTTTAATAATAACTACTAACATAAAATTATCTAGATTTCTCGATAGCTGTAAATCATTTCCCACGCTACACCAGCCAGAATCTGTGGCCATTTGTCTTGCCATAGACTGTAGCCATCTATGGGGCTAACTGATGGTAATGCTGGCTAATTAATGTGTCGCTCACGCTTACGCCTAGGGGTCTAAGCAGAGGTTTAGGTAAGAAACTGGTGGGGTAACTAATGACGGATGTTTTGGTCTAGTTTGAGAAGGTTACGCTCGTTAACTTATGGCCGATTCCTATAATTTACGGACCGTTATTGGTTAAAATTAAAACTCTTGTATCTTTACTCATAATGAAGCAATGACCACATAGCTTTGCATAGTAGACCCTCCCATTTGGAAGTAGCTATCACAGGTAAAATTAGTTTACAAATCTATATATATGCCCAGTTTGGCAATCAAAAATGCTACCATTGGTAAGCAAAACGATTCGTTTTTGCTTATAGGAACTGAGCATCAGTCTGTATTGCGAAACAGATGACGAATTGTCTGATTTATCAATTTATCAAAAAGAGTAAAACCTCCTTTAAGCAGAGTATAAGTTGACTTGAAAAGAAATTGTGTACAATAATTTATATTGGTGGTAGGTTCAAACCTGTTAAGAAAGATAGAAGAAAGAAAATGTATCTTCTTTAAAAATAAAACAAAGTTAGTTAAAACAAAGAGTTATAAATATTGTAACTAAACCTAGTTACAATATTTATAACTCAAGAACGGCTGGACCGATTTTTATGATCTTTGATTTGTTGGATGTGTCTCCGCCCCGAATACCATAATAACTGTTAAAACATGGGAATAACTCACGAATAAAATAATAATGAAGATAGGTCTACTAGTTTATTTATAAAGATTATCAATAAATCTATGAGTTGCACTAATCTGTCGCTGCCTTCTACTCCTTTAAATGTTTGTTTCACTTCACTTCACTCATGCATTGATTAGTATCAAATCAACCAACTAATCAATTCAATCAACCTCTAGTTTTGTGCGAGAGCCCAATCTGGGACCTACCGTTTACTGATAACCAAAAAAAAAACAAGTAAGACATAAAACTATCAGCACAAACCCCATTCCTCTTATTCAAATTGCACGAATACCAGTCTAACAAAGCACGTTCCCAGTCCAATATTGACAATGTAACTGATAGGTAATGTCAGTTAATTAAAAACAAACATAATATGTTGAGGATCGGAGGGCAATCGCAGAAGTCACGAGGATCGCCTAAAGCCAATGTTGATAGATCTGATCGATGCACAGAGTAGCTGTGGAGTTGGTGGTAGACTATACGTTATATAGAATTGGTATATAGAAACTTTCGAATATTAAACTTTCAAATAATATAGATTAAGTGTGTCTCAATAGTTAAATTTTTACTAAGAAACCGCTATCCGTCCGTCCGTCTGTCAGCGGGCTTTATCAAATGAATCATAATACCTGGACAGTTGAAATTTTCACAGAGTGTGTACATAATAAAGTTAAAAATTAAAGGGGGTCTCCACACAAGAAACTTATCTTTTTCGACGTATTTTGCCTTTTTGCCGTGACCCTTCGTGTGCGAGATCGACTTGCACTTGACCGCTTTTTTTAATGTAGGTATTATCTGCTACCATAATGTACAACATTTTAACTTAAAAGCGTTCGATCCTGAACTTTATAATAAAACATCAATGGCTAGTCCATAAACATTTAAATTTTGAGAAATAAAGGTAATCTTTTATA
Source organism: Gortyna flavago (assembly GCA_963669345.1). NCBI lineage: Eukaryota > Metazoa > Arthropoda > Insecta > Lepidoptera > Noctuidae > Gortyna > Gortyna flavago. Next base: position 6,833,442 of record OY770144.1, read on the forward strand.
AAAATCGCTTAAAAAATACCCTCAGATTCAAAGACACACTTGTTGTACTAAAATCTGTCCATTTTTATTTTATTGCTTACAAACAATTGTTGAACGATATTCTCTGAACTAATACTACTCTACGTTCCCATTCATTACTTACCTTCATTACTACATCAATTAATTTCTTTGTTTCAATGTGTCAGTTTTAAATTGAGAAGCAAACACTAGTTAAAGTGAGCCCCTTCATTGACCGAGACAAACAATGTGTAAGAAATGACCTGTCCATCGAATTGATGCTTAATGAACTCCGAAATGGTGTGTATATCTAATAGGAAAAATAATACCTTGATATACGGTTGAAAGGTATTTTAAATAGTTTTTTTTAACAGCGTTGGTTGAGGGTGGTTTTTGAAACATGAAAACATGGGGACCTACTTATAATTTTAACATAAAAGGTCTATTTAAACTTAAGCGGTATTGGCTGCCGCTGTGGGTAGAAGTGTATACCGCGCGGGTTTCACTCAGGTATTCAGTATGGTGCCATAGTGCCTACCGCATAGGTATTGTTTCGCTTGTTAGGCGAAACAATAACTAAACAAAACTTCTTTACCTTCCTGGGCGAAACTCGAACTCGATATTCTACCCACAAGGATAGCGAAATCCGCTTTGGTGTGAACAGTAATATTACCGCATACCCACTCGGTTTTCTCTACCGCAGACGGTAGCGAATACCGCTTATGTTTGAATAGGCCTTAAATCACGCCTATATTGTCCGAAGGGTAAGGCAGACATGTATCTGTATAGTACACCCACATTTCAATAGTTATGTTTAAGTCCTATGTAAAAGGGGCGAGCCTAATGCTATCAACCGGACAAAAATCCAGAATTCGGGTGCTACTGAAAAATTCCGATTTATTCCGGTCTGATCCCCCTCCACCCCTCCCCCCGCCTCGAACCCCTGCTAGTTCCTCTTCTGTTTTAATCTCTGTCTTATCCACTTTACCTTTGTTACTCTTTTTGACAGGTAAGTACAGTCAAGAGAAAATCAACGTTTCATGTCAGATGGAAAAACTCAAACTTCTTCGGGAATCGAATCCGAAATCGAGGCAGTCGAGGAAGACTAATTTTAAACATTAAATAAATGAAGGTAGATTAGAGACAGGAACTCATTTACAAATACCTTCATTTACTTATTTAATACCTATGATTACGAATACCTTTGATAATGGAAATAAACTTTTAGGTTCGATTTGATTATTTTTAGAGTTGGCACATACTTGGATAAACTCAATATTCTTAACCCCAGTGGAAGCCAAAGTAAATACATAATTTATTAGTAACACACTCGCGACTATCAATCAGAAACTTAAAAGAATATTAAGAACCCTTATTGATGAAGATTGCATTCGCGAAACAAGAGATGAAATCATATTTTTCAATCTCGTTCATCTCATTAAAAAATCGCATAAAGTAAATGACAAAAGAATATCATTGCACCGGAATGTCATTCGGGTGATTTAAGAGACAACCTGTGTGTCATTGCAGTGAGTAAATCACTGTAAGTCGTTACGAGAAATAATGATTTATATAAACCAATTAAAAAGCCGAGTTATTAAGGATCGAGTATTTTTAAAACATTCGCGGTATCGATAAAGATCGCGTCACTATTGGGTATCGATTTGTCCGTTTGTTTGGCGATTGTGCCGAAAATGAGTATCACGCACGGATTGTTTTTCGGGTCACTGGATCAAATAATAATAATCTTTTTTACACAGCCAGTATGAAAAGAACCAATCTTTTAATTGATATCTAGATGAAAAACTAAAATGCAAAACCTAAATGCGGTCTGCGCAGATTATTTCTGCAGAAGCAAATCAAAAATCTAGTATCAATACAAGCCCAAAAAGTAAAGCTTTCCGATTAGTATATTTGACTTCCAATCAAAAAGTTGAATAATTTTAATATAAATAATTATTTTAATAACAAATATTTTCCTAATTATTTTATTAATCTCTAACATTATAATATTTTTATCTATTATTTTATCAAAAAAAACTTAAGTCTTTTATTTAATAAATATATTAATCGATTTTTATTAGAAGGGCAAATAATTGAAACTCATAAGAAAGGGTTTTCCAGGAAAGCGGTTGTCATGAAAATCAATCATTTTCACTGGTAGGTATTTGACATTAGGTGTCAAAAAAGGCTTTATATTTGTATAACAGTTAATGTGTGACCTTTTACCGCTTTCTTAGGAAACCAAAGGCTTACAGGCAACCTACATTTTGGGCAAATCCAGCAGCCCCCACTAGTCGAAAAAACAGAATGAGATTAAATCGATTCGCCTCGCCACCGTCATAAAGTATTTTTGACAATTTACGAATTCTCCGTTAGAATTACTGCGGTACTGTGGTGTCCAGTAAATCATTAAGCTTGAGGTTTGGCGACCTCCATCAAAGGGCCAGTATGATATACAATAATACATACATTTATACCTGTTTTCACTAACACTAAGCAACACCTAAATGAATGCAAAAGCGCGCTGTTGGATTTTCAACGTTCGGCTCAGCCGCGAAAGTTGAAAATCCAACAGCGCGCTTTTATTTAGGCATTCGTTTAGGTAGTGAAAACGGGCATAATACATTTAGTGAAAACGATCGGCTAAACCTCGAAGGTCTGAATGGAGTCATAAAGTCGGCCTGAACGCAACATACAAGCGACTCTTGCATCGATTTATGAACCATTGTGAAATTGGCTTTAAGAAACTCCTGTGTAAACAAACGTTTGGACGACATTCGAGTTAGCTTGAAATTTTTAAGCTTAAATTACTTGAACTGTTTAACTTTTTTGGGGGTTTTTTTGGTACTTAAATTGGATTACCTTAAGCCGGTAATAATTTTTTGAAATTACTGTGTTTAAATCAAATAACTCGACACGAACTACGTTTATGATCAACATTCATCTCAAACCTATTTAGTTAAATGAACGTGCACTTCAAGTTATTAATATCTAACCATAAACATTTAATTAAGTGCTGACCAATTTTAATAATTATCATTTGACTTTATTAACATCATTAAACATAAATAAATAAGTTATGCATCATCAGCATGCATTTACTTTAACCACCGAAAAACTTTAACATCTCTATAAATTAAAATAATCAACAACCACATTAATTCTCTAAACCATACTTCAAACAAAAATGCTACTAATTGTTTACATTTCCTGTTCAAAGACTGAAGTCCAAACAAAAAAACCATTGAGCCGCTTTATGAAAAAAATAATTAAATTTTACAACATCCCCGCCTATTTTTGGCTACCAAAATCACTCCCGTTTTGTATTCTATTAAAACTTAATTAACTTTTTTTCCTTTGAGGATATAAATAAGCTTTTATATTCGAAAAAGGACTGACAATTTGTTTTGCTACTTCTAAACGTCACTTGTATGTTTGATTAATGCGTTTCTGAGTTCAGAAAATTGCGTCTTGAGCGTTGAGACGCCGACAGAGGCATTTTAGAAGGTTTCGAAGAAGTTATAATGAATTTTTATGAACGTTTCGTCAAGGTTTGCTAAGACTTATATATGAAGATTTATAGATTGGAATGTTTGTTGTGTAAAACGACGTTAACAGAAAAGTTTACATAGCCAATTGCCTACTTAATAAACCAAATATAAACTTTATATCAAAGTCATGTGTCATAAATATTAATAAAAGTGTACTCGTGTGGTCGTATTTAATGGTAAATTAAAAAACAAACACAATTATATTATAAAAATCAAAATATACATTTTGAGATATTTAAAAAGCAAACACGAGTAGATAATCAGCTGTTTCTTATTTTGTCCAACGACACCATGGAAGTGGGGCCTTCAAATATTTCAACACGTTTGAGAGACAACATGATTGGACCATCAATTATCTTCTCGATTAGGAATTTCGATCCCATTTATCATTTCCTAATCGATACTTAATCGCATCATTAATTGGATTAGTTTAAAACGGTAAGCTAAAAACATATCTAGCTGAGTGACAATTTCATATTTGGTTATTTGATTAAGCTATTTAGTAGTCCGTGGAATTATAAACCGATATACTTTGATGGTAAGCTCACGATTTATTGTATTTAAATTATATAAGTTGTTGACATTTAATTATGTTTTTAGAAAGAATTATCGCCTACCTAATCATATTAACGCTACAAAAGGATATAACTAAAATACCCAGTTATAACCCGGAATATTAAAATGACAGCGATACATAAGAAGCAAAAAATCATTACTGTAAAAGCTCATGAAAATAATAAGCTCGGAATAGAAATAAAGAAACATTGTTTAATCTGCACAACCAAAATGCACATTACAAAAAAGAAAACATAATATACACGCATATACAGCAGCCAGACACCTCATATTGAGTCGTATCGTTTGAAAATTTTGTCTATTGCGACAAATTGCGAAATTACTCTGTATTGCGATACTACCAAAATATGGCAACAAACACACAATCTAAACAAAAACAAAATCCCGACTGCAGAGTGGAAAAATAACGACTTAACAAACAACAATAACAAGAACAATTACAGCCAATTAAGAGAACCGGCATGTCCTAGAACCAAAAATTCGAAGATATGTGATATCTACCAACCCGCACTGGGCCCGCGTGGTGGATTACGGTCCACTCCCTCTCACAGAGACGAGGCCTATGTCCCAGCAGTGGGAACATTATAGGCTTATTATTTTATGTTATGTTACGTAAGAGAACTATATTAGATAAACCACAAAGTTTCCTTCTTTTTAACCGACTTCAAAAAAAGGAGGAGGTTCTCAATTCGGTTGTATGTTTTTATTTTTTATTTTTTATGTTTGTTACCTCAGTACGCCGTCATTTATGAACCGATTTAAAAAATATTTTTTTTATTTGAAAGGACATATGTCCAGATTGGTCCCATTTTTGTCAAACTCCAGTTCTGATGATGGGATCCATGAGGAATTGAGGGAACTCCTCAAATATTATAGGCATACATATAGCAATTTTGGTATTTTCATTAACAACTCAAGCATTTGCATTCAGAAAGTATAATTTGGGGAAGTGGAACTGATGATGAAGACCACAGATGGCCATCGAAACTACTCAATGAAAAATATTTCACGGGTAGCGATTCGATTGCTTTAATATGGTTGCTAAGCAATTTATGATCGTCACAATGCGTATGGTAAAGTGGAGCTGATGGTGACTTCACCATCCATCACCATCACCATCTTCATCAAGAGAACTCCTCAACAATTAACGTCCCAGCATCGGGAAAAGCAATATTTTGTAACAGGTGATGAGCAGTTGACATTAGGGTTTGAAACGGTATGCTCTTGAGGTGGTCCCATTGTCACCAAGTCAGAGTCTGATGAAGGGATCCCATGAAAGTCGAGGAAAATCCTCTTTGGTAGGCATGTACAGTGTGTTAGTTGAACTCTCTCAAATCAAATGAAACCTATTGATGATTCAAGTGTTTGAGTCCGAGAGTCATCACTTACCTATACTCCGACTTTTAATTAGCTGCAGTAAAATAACACTTCTTAATAACTCATTTCGGACTGCATTTAGAGATATGCATGTCAAATAAGTTTTATTTGTTACACTACTCTGTACTAGAAAAACAAGGTTTGGTTGATGGCCGCGAAAAAACAACAAGACAACAATTTCAGATGATGTTACAAAACCGATTTAGATTTTTTTTTTTTTATTTAAAAGGATATACTTCCAGCTTGGTCCCATTTTTGTCAAAATCCAGTTCTGATGATGGGATCCATAAGGAATTAAGGGAACTCCTCAAATATTATAGGCATACATATAGCAATTCTGGTATTTTCATCGACAACTCAAGCATTTGCATTCAGAAAGTATAATTTGGTGAAGTGGAACTGATGAAGGAGACTACAGATAGCCACAGGAACTCTTCAATGATTATAAGTATTTCATGGGTGGAGATAAGATATCTCGATTAAGATAGTTAAGCGACTATGACGAAGCAAATTTAAATAAATAGTTCTGACGAAACTGGTACCATCAAACCGATCTTATGAAGCTGGAAGGTAGGTACCGGAGCATCGTAATAAAACAATGTATTCTAGCCGTGTTTGGGCTTATCGAGTAAATGCGAACCACATGATACAGGAGATGTGATACGAGAAGCTATTTCGAAGGCTACTGCTCGAAAATGAAACCGCTGAAGACTGTTTTATAAGACGCCAAAGAGATCTTCGCCCTTGAGTCGTAGGTACATTAAGTGTGGCTTTGATTGTCAGAAGACAGATTTCGTAGCCTCATTATTTCCGTCAATGATCTGTCGTCGTGTGGTCGCTTTAATAATTTGTTGGCATCCAAATCTGACAAAACGATACCTTCCAAACTTCTGACACGACTTAGCGCGACGTATATTTGCCCTTTTGCAAAGTTTTTTTTACCAAGGTCGATCACAGCTCTTTCTAGGCTGGTACCCTGTAATTTATGTACTGTGACCGCCCAGCTTAATATTAGAGGCAGCATACGACGCTCCACATCTCCGTAACCCCTTACTGCCTGAAACGTAGTGCTTGTTGGTGGAATGGGTATGCAACCGTTACTATCTTTTAGCCTAAGACCAATAGTTTCGTCATCAAATTTTACGTACACGGCTTCCGGTAGTTCCCCATCCTCCAATTGATCTCTCCTTAGGGCCGGCCATTTGATTTTTTTTATTATGCCCATAGCTCCATTCACGAGTCCTTCAGAGACGGAAATGTTACGTCTTAACATCACTCGGGATTCGACTCCAATTTTTCTGTACAACTTCCTGTCACTGTTATATATTTAGCAAGTAGTGGTATACGAATTGGTGTGGGGTAGGTACCACAACTCAAAAGTGAAAAATAAAAACTTTTTAACAAAAAAAACAACCGACTTCCAACAAAACACTACAAAGTGAAAAATAACTTTAATTTCAGAAGTCGGTGTCAAAAAACGAAAATGCAGAACCAACGACACCGACTTCCGAAATTAAAGTTATTTTTCACTTTGTAGTGTTTTATACAATAGGAGTCAATCAACTCAGTCTATCGCAGTCCACTGCTAGACTTTTAATTAGCTGCAGTAAAATGACATTTCTTAATAACTCATTTTGGACTGCTTTTAGAGATATGAATGTCAAATAAGTTTCGTTTCTTACACTGTTATGAAATAGAAAAACAAGATTTGGTTGATGGCCGCGAAAAAACAAAAAGACGCTAGTATCAGTCATTTATGTAACACATAAGCTGTCATTTTACTGTAGCTAATTAAAAGTCCGACTGTAAGCTAGTGACAGAACTGCATACTAAAAACATTACAAGGATTTGATTATACTATAAGAACAAATAGAAATCGAACTCCCAAGTTACCAAGCACTATTTAAACGAACTTTTCTGATATCCAAAAGGAGTTAACCAAAACATAATATCCAGTATAAATCCGAAATATTCAAATGAGGTCGGTAATGAGTGGCGGCGTATGATTTCTGGTAATATATGTACGTTATTTAGGTGGCCAGTCGGACGGGTGCCGCGGGCGCGGCCGCTAAATTAAAAACACGTCAAATGTTAAATTGGTCCGAGACATCTATTAAGGAGGGTTAAGGTATGTTTATATGGTAAGGTTTGTTTTAATATAGTGTCGTTAAGTTAGAGATGTGAGGTTTGTTTTACTGTGACGCAGATCATAGGTTTAAAACAGATAGCTTCATTTTGAACTTAGGCATTCGTTATTATTATCCTCTGCCAGTTTTTCTCAATAAAGTAAAACTACAAGGCAGCTATAATACGACGAACAATCAATCAATCTTCAATTAATATTATTATATTCGTACAGAATTTCAACAGTGAACAAAATCTGGAATTAAGTTTGCAACCCAAAAATCTCTTCAAACAAAAATTCCTTATGTTCTTTATCCTTTGACAAAACCGCATACTCAGGACACGTCCTTACACCCAACTAGAGGTATCAAGAAACAAGAGCTCGAAGGCTTTTACTTAATTCAGGAGCTCAGCGGGTGTTCCCGAAACCATTGGAGCGGCACCGTGAAATATGGTGCGGCCGGCCATTGCTCAGTGGCCTAAGGCCATGTCCCGCGTGTCTTGAATGCCATCACTTTGTTATTCTAAACTGAACGATTTTAATGCATGAGATAATTAGCTGCGAATTGGTTTCTGTTGTCCTTTTGGGGATCAATGTCGCCTTGGTTTTGGTTGACTAATGGGAGTTTGTGCTGGTTGATCGTGGTGTGTGATTGTTTTCGGATTTTTTTGATGTCAGTTTTTGAGCACGTCTTCTTTCACCTATGTGATAATAAATTGTGAGGTGGATTTGTCAGAGTCTTTGTTTTCAAGAATACTATCTACTCCAGATAATTTCTCTAATTCCCTTTTTTAGGTCGTTTTGCGGATAAGGTCGTAGTTTTTTAAAGGCAACCGTTTTATTATTGATATAGGCTAGATTTTTTTCCGCCACTCTCAAATACCTCAGAACTATTTCAGTATGCAAGATAATTAGCTCCTTTTATAAAGCCAATGTCGCCTGGTTTGGGTGTGTTAAGAAACTGAGTAACTTTAGTAGGTGCGGTTTATAATTTATCAATAGCTTAAGAGTTAAAGTGCTAAATGTTTTGAATACCATCACTTCGTTTTGAAATAGAGCTCCTTCTTTGAGGCCAATGTTGTCTTGTTTTAGTTTACAGATAAACGCTTTTGTAGGTGCGGCTGATTTATTACCGTTTTTGCTTGAACTTGTTCTACATATGTTTTTGATTTCCTAATATGAAGAGCCTGTTGAAGCCTGTTTGCTTGATGTTTGAGACAGCGATCCGTGACAGCGATTATGCATATTGTTTGAGACTAAGGCAGCATGTCTGTTTTTCCATATATCTGTATTAGCCGTTACCTCGGAAATCACTACCTCCTAGCCATATCATATTTCACATACTTCATCTATCGTTTCTGTGCTGTATGCTGTATCTCTTTTCTTATGGCCATCCAACATTTGAAATTTTTCTTGTCTTAACTATAGGTAATCGTAATTCTCCACTTCACGTGTCCGATAATAGGCCATTCCGATGTCCGTTAAGACAATCAGCCTACTCCAGACAGACCCATAGCTGGGACAGAGGCTTTCTCTCTGTGAGAGGGAGTTGGCCATAATCCATCGCGCTGGCCCAGTGCGGATTTTTTGGAAGTTTTTGGTTGTAGGACATGCCGCTTTCCTCACGATATTTTCCTTCAGCGTTTTGACACCAGTGTTGATGAAATTTTAAAACACAAAGTAATGTGCCTGCCGGGGTTCGAAATCACGACCTTACTACTCGTAAGTCGGGCCGATACTACAGGGCACACTGCTATAAAAAAGCACAGCCACGATTTTCATCCTACAACATTATTATATTCATATCATTCTCCTAAAACACATCGAGGAAAGGATAAAACCAAACACTTAAAAAAAATAGTACCCACACACAACACATCCAATTTCCGTGCAATCGATACTTACCTGGACCGCTGCCTAGCCCCTGAACCCTGAGTCACATCAGTAACGGATTTTCGAGGTCAATCGAGTTCAAACACTCAACTTTGACCGTTCGCCGTACGACGCGAATCCTTTCCTATGTCTTTTTGAGGATATCTTTACGTTTCATCTCTTGAGGTGTGATGGTTAGGAACGATGGTGTTAATGATTATGATCTGACATGTTGATATGTATGAATAAGGCGTTTGTGATTGTTCAAGATCAGTTTGTGGGTTACAAAGAAATATGCACTTTGTAATTGGAACAGAAATTTGTACCTATAACCAAAAAGCTACCATCATTTTCGGATAAGCATTCACTGACAGATATCGATTTACCAATGACCGGTCATAGACTAAATTTTCTGAATCACCAGCAGTTCGCAAACTCATCTCTCTAGTTGGGGACTTACTCGGTCCACGGTAGTAAAAAAAAAGTATATGCTAAGGTGTGGAAAAACAAACACAACATCTAAATTAAACTATTGATGTTAGATCTGTGAATTCAATACTTCGTCATAAATATCTAATCGAAACAAAACACACTCTTTACCTATCTATCAATGGCAGACTGATATCGGCACCTATAACATATTCATAGTTCAGAAAAGATTTACGAGTATATTAAAACATTTTACGTCCGGCACTGATCACGTCATGTCTAATTTGACCATTGATCAATCTTCGTTTGAAAAACAAATCAATCTGTCAGTTAATATTAGATAACTATACTTCAAAACATGTTGACAGCATTCAATATATGAAGTTTAGAGTAGGTACTTATAACGCATATAGGTATTACTTTTTTATCATTATTCTCCGTGTAAACTTGTTCTGCGACTTAGTTCATCATTATTGAGAGTCCATAAATCACAAAGTTTCCTGTGCCTTATATTTACCATTAGTTCTCAAATAAGGATATATATAAAGCTACTTACAAAAATAAAATCATTTATCATTTATCTTAATAGTTATTAGGGCTTCAGGTACTTTTTTTTTATCTTTTGGATAAGATTCTCTTTTGTATTTATTTGTGAATTGTTAACCTGATTTGGTCCTCTATTTCTTGTTTTTCTCTAATCCTTAATCCATTATATTCTCAGTAACAGCTATTATATGAAAATAAGATTATCACAGATAAACATTGATACCTGTATGTACAAAAAAGTTAAGCACAACTATCATAAATAACCTCTCGTTTCTACAACCGGTAGGAACCACAATATTTGTCATATAAGATGTTTTAACATTCTATCATACGACTTCAGAACTAATTTTGCACATAAATAGTCATAATTTGCTATAACACTGTCAATAAGATATAATATATTGATAATGTTATATGTATTTTTATATGAAATGACATGTTATCGTAAAATGGCGTCTGACGAAATTTAAAACGCGTTTACAATATTTACGACGTGTAATCTTTTTTGATATGTGTTAGGGAATATTTTATAAACTGATATTATGTATAAACGATGTAATTTGATTGATCTATTAACGTTTATTTGTAAGAGAGTGATACTAAAAATATTGCTTGTTTTTTTTTTAAAGTAAGTAATTGTTTTATTTTATTTTTTTCTCTCGGTCTTGTAGTATTGAAGCTATTCTAACCTTAGTATAAAACATAACAACACGCCAGGACCCTAATTTCGTAACACACTACCAATCTCAACCTGAATCATTTTGAAGGATTTGCTAATCCATTACTTCATACGTTCGAAAAATGTGTCTGCTCAACAGCGTAAATAACGCAATGAATGTTATTAACTGTCAAAATTAAACCCATTGCTACTAATTGTGTTACGCTGTTAACCCGCCGTAATCCTCGAACGGTTAAGCAGAGGTGTACCTATATTACACTCACTTTTCACCAGTTATGTTTGAGTCCCATGTAGGCGAGCCTATTGCCATCAACCTGGCATAAATTCAGACTCCGACCTGCTGAGCTTTGATGAAAAAACCTGAAATACGCCCAACCTGGGAAAGGAACCAAGCAAGTCATGTTTAGCAGTAGCGTTTGCGACCAACACACTAAAGAGGCAGTCTTAGTATAGATATTTAGTACATTTTCAGTAAAGTGTAGTAGTATAGCAATATAGCAAACCTAATCGCTTTCCATCAGGCGTGACCGAGGCCAAGACCGGCCCATTCAGCAATAAAAAAATAATTGAAAAGAAACCTTATTTTATGCTATAGAAACTAATAACAAAAACATATTGCATAAAAATAAGTTCTATAACATAACTTTTTCTTTCTATAGCATAACTTTTATATGTGTGAAATCAAGAAGCACAAAAAGCTTATCCTACTACATGAAGATTTTAATTTACGAGAAGTATCAAACCAGCGCATGTAAGGTAATACACTTGGTACAATGTTATGCGATGTAAATATCAAAGATGTGACTTTTACTAGAGGTGGCACTATGTTTATGCGGTCACAAATTCAACTAATGGCTTTAGCTATCAGGCAAAGTTAATAATAGTTCTGGTGTTTAAGGTAGAAGCAAAGACATAAAGTTTTATTAGAACCAACTAATAAAAAACAGTATCTATGTACAGACGCTAGCACATCAAGCTACCCGAAACTGTCAAATTTTCCCAAACAACTTTGAACCTTATACTTTAGCGATAAAGTTGAGAATCTGTTAAAGAAATTTGACAGATTGTGGTAGCTTGATGTGCTGGCGTCTGTACCTGCAAAATCAAGTAGGTAAAGTAACAATGTCAAAATAATTTATTATCATCAAGACTACCCTAAACCTATAGACTATTGTGACTACAGATGTATAGCTAAGCATCTATTACATGCTCTAAGGTAGCCCGCGAAATCCACTTTTACTTACGTTGATTGAAATTTGCAGGTCAGTGTCAGGTTATTTGTTGATTAAACTATGATTCGCGACCGTAACAAATATTATGGCTTTACAGAATTATAATCATTAGAATCAGTCATACAACTCCATAAGAGCGTTTACACCGTACGGCATTTCATATAAACTTTCAAGCCCTTGTTTTTAGAAATTAATAAACCGATTTTAATGAAACTTCATACGCATAAACAGGATACAAAAGGTTAAAAAGTTACTTATGAACATTTTCGAAAAATAGTTTTACAGCCAAATTAGACCGATTTAAAAGTTTCCATAGAAACAGAGATTTCCAATTATCATTTTTTAAATAAGACATTTCGAAAATGTTCTTAAGTAACTTTTTGGACCTTTGTTTCCTGCTTAAGCGTATGAAGTGTCATTAAAATCGGCTCATTCATTTCGAAACAAAAGGGCTTGAAAGTTTGTATGAAATGCCGTACGTCGTAAACGTTCTTAAGTTAGAATTGCCCTTACGTAAATGTCATGATTTCATGAAATAGTCATGCAATAGGGTAATATGAACTGATAGAGATGATTGATGATTTGTATGAATATAATTCTATAAATACATATTTAGATCAACATACATTTTTTTTTTGCGGGCTACTTACTTTACGCAACGTTTATAAGTAAGGTGATTAGTTACTAATTAATGAACACTGCAAGCTTACATTTTGAAGCTATCGTTATTTACGTAATTGAATCGGTACAAAAAAAAATCCTGGAGTGTTATAAGCACTTAATGGCCATCTATACGAAGGAGGTTGAATACCATGTCAACGATAATGAGATAGTATTTCTTTGTTTAGATGGCACGACTGGTAAATTTTGTTGGCCCAAAACTTCGTCGCTTCTACGGAATCGTCGGTGGCAGTGGAAAACTCAAACTCAAAGCATTTATTTCAATTAAACCATTTACAGGCACTTTAGAATTGTCAAGAAGTCGGTCAGTCAGAAAATATGAAGCTAGTTGCTCATTCCAAAGCGTAGGTATCTATGGAGATGAACGGGAAAGAAACTCCATGGACACTCTTTTAAATTATATTAAAAAAAAAAAAATTAGTTACATCATTAATGTTGAATTTATAATTATATGTGAGAACAATGTAAAAAAAAGACGTACGCGTTAAAAGCGTCCAGAGTACGGCAAATAGTAACAAAACAACAATCCAAAAATAAAATAATGGCATCGCAGAGGTCGTTATGGCTGCATTTTTTTGGGGCACAGAGAGCAGAATAGGAGGTAGAGCACAGTTTGTGACACAGCTCCACATCCACACCCTGCAACCGAGTGTACGGACAAGATAGTGATTAATGAAGAAGGCAAATTAAATAGATAATTGTTTCCTTCCAAAATTATTACATGAATGAAGAGTGAACATCAAACAAATATGAAAATCATACAAGCAATTTCAAAATCAGTAGCGGTCCATACAGGCTCATACAATCATGCACTAACGAGACCAAAACCATACACACACAAAAAAAAAAACATTTAAAAAAAGTCGCGAAATTCATCAGTGAATCTTAACAAAGGATTAAACGACACATAATTACCACAAACTCATTTACAAAGGCAAAACTAACATTGTCAGCAAACATTTACTAAAAACCCTTTGTCAGGCAAACAAGAAAAATGTCACAACGTAAAATCGCAATCCTTTGCTTGCCATACCTCATCGGATTTTTTATATTTATCGCCAGGCTTTTAAGTTGAAATCTCACCAATACATTTGGTGTCTCTCCCTAAAACAAACAATTTGTAATCCTGAATTATATGCTGCTGACTGCATACATTTAAGAGATATGAATCTATAAAACTAGGGATGTGGGAAAGTGTGAAGCTTTATCGATAGACGGCTTTGAAATTATCGATATTTTTATTCATCCTTTTAAAATTTAATTTTAACTTCAATCTGTTCCAGTGTTTGAGATTAAGCTGGCGCTTTTAGATTAAAAATGGTTCGTTAAGCATTATTTGTAAAACCTGATATAATTTGTTTCAGAGCAACTATTTTTCTGCAAAGTTTTGGTTTGAATCAACATTTACGACATAGTAAAGTGTGATACTTGATACTTATGAATCTCTTGTCCAATTAATAAAACTATCGATGTTTCCCTACACTAATATTAAGTCATCGACTTAAACAAATAAAAACATCGACGTGTCGCATCGCCCCCGACCTTTTCCAGTATGGCGTGACTATTTGTCACCTGCACTCGACTCCCGTACAAACTTGCGGCGAACATTCTGATTCGCATCACTAGCCAAGCTTTGAAAAACGCTTAGGAACATATTTTCATTTTGTCAATTTAAACTTTAAATCGTTAAGCATTGGATATAAAATGGCTAGGTCATGGTTTTGGAGATAATCCCTTTTGATCCTTACACTCAAATTTATTTGTACACATCGCATTCAGGGACCATGTTGTTCTAACTGCATTGCGATCAATTTGGCAGACATTGCATGAATTCTTGAGTAGTTCTTTGAAAATAATAAACATGACGAAGTTATTGGTTACTTTTTAAAGAATTTAAGAGGGAGTGCTATTTTTATAGCGTCTGGATTTATTTGTCGTGGTTGATTATGATGGTACGCTTTATTTACATTTATCATAGGAAAAGCAAGGTTAGGTGGAATTAAAGTTATATTAAAGTTAAAACCTTTGCAACTTACAACTACTTACTACCATTATAATCAATATAAATAAAAGGAAACCGCGACTGACTGATTGATCTAACAACACATAGCTCAAACCTCTGAACGAATTGGGCTGAAAGGCACACAGATAGTTATAATAGAATATGTCCTTTCATTCTGAACATCTTTGCGTTGTGGTATTTTCAGTAGTATTTTTACAGAATGTCTCTTAGTTCAATGTGCCTCTTGGCAAAGCCCTCCTCTAACAACTTGTACTGAGTCCTATCTCTCTCTTTTTTCTAATTTGGACCCATTTTGTGACCTTAAATTCGTCTTCTTTAACCCGTTGACTGCCAGGCAACAGACACAATAGAAAATCGATTGTTCGCGGTCACCGGTGACCGCGTTGGCAGTTAATGCCTTAATGACACTATTACATAATCAGTCTATAACGTTCCCACTGTTGGGACACAAGCCTCCTCTCCGTGGAGAAGTCAGCACCAATTGACGGGGTCCGCCAGGGCCGATGCCTGCCAGGGCCGCGGGTTGTTCGAAAGAGATACCGTAGCCCCTGGCACAGGCAACTGAAGGAACACGGGTGGGTTTTAGTCAGTAAGAGTCTGACACTCCGCCCAGAGCGGAGTGTCAGACTCTTACTTTGACTCAAATCAAATGACCCCTTCACTTGATGTATTCCCACCCAAAAAAAAAGGCCTCCTCTCCGTGGTAGGGAGTCGGCCGTAATCTACCACGCGGGCCCAGTGCGGTTTGGTAGTAGTCACATGTCTTTGATTTTTTTTTTATTCTAAGAACCATGTCTTCCTCACGATGTTTTCCTTCACGGTTTTGAGAGCAGTGGTGATGAAATAATTTATACAAAGTAAAGTACCTGTCAGGGTTCAAATACGACCTAGTCGTAAATCACGGCTGTTACCTCTGGGGCAGTCCTCTATCAGTCGCTGCTAGTCATCTATATATCTAGAAGTATTACTAAGTACTAATATCATATTATCTCATATAGCACTGACAGTAATTTATCGATTTGATCTTCATTATTTGTCTGTATCTAAGCATCACGTTCTTGTTCTGTTACTTTGTCACCAAATTCCTCTACACTGATTCCATTTACTCTCATATTATCATCTGTACGACGGTCAGTCTTTTACCAAAAGCTATATTCATAAACAATATTCAATTCAAGATATTTACGTTAACAGCAGTTTGAAATAAAGTCGTAACAATTCTAAATTTTCTATGAATATAAATGTTACGATATTTGAATATTTGAACACATAATAATATCAAGTTCAGTCGACATACTGTTACTAGACCGTTTAATACTGGGATATTTTTATGTTATTATAGAGTATAAGAAAGTGTATCTATTTGGTGGCGCCAAGAAATGGACTACCGTTGATACATTGTAATGTTATATCGATATAAGCAAGGAAAATTTCCCATGCTAATACATACGTGGCAATGATGATGAAATTGTTACACAACCAACTCACAGTTAAAGTTAAGATAACAAAATAATGAAGCAGTGGAATATAAAGCTATGGAACTTTTAACTTGTAAACTTATTTATTCTGTATGTTGTTGATCACCATATTTTAAGTTTTTTACTTACAGTAGACAAGTACTGCCTCAGTCCCTCCAAGCTGTCCGACGAAAAGTCTTATGCACCCGTTTATACTAATACTATTTCTTAGAATTTTAGTCGGACAATGATAAATTTGTAGTCTCCAGTCTCGTATTTAGAGTTTGTTTATGTTTTGTATTTCCGTTTGCCAATCGGTAAATGTCTCCTCCAACCTTCTCTATCCCTATCTCTGTCTAGTCACTCTGCCCATGTCTGTGTGTCTTTTTGAAATGTTTTCTTATTTTGATTGTTGTTTTTTTTTATTTATACTTATTTAATTGTATGCTGCACTGGCTGACGTCATCACATCAACGCCGGCTGTCTCTGAAAATCAGCGCTGGGGTCTGTCTCTGTCTCGTGGCCGTTTTGCGTAGATGTGACGCATGTTTTCTCTCAAATTGTTGCGCAAATAAACGTATTTTCTTTCTTTTATTTCTTTCTTTCTTTTTCAATGTTCTTCCAGCGACCTATCTAATGTCATCATCACACATTTATCTGTGGTCTACATCTCTTTTTTTTAACGTTTCTTGGGTACCACTGGGTAACTATTTTGTTCCATTTGTCCTTACCTCTTGAGAGGCTTGTGGCTAAGTTATAACAGCCGCACGGGTCGATCGATCAGGTTCGGCCATGCTTGCCTCGGTTGGTCCGTGGATGGGCGACCATCTTTACATACCAAGACACCTCCGTGCCTTGGAAAGCACGTCAAGCCGTTGGTCCCGAACGTCATTCGGGGATCTTTGACAGTCGTTACATTTGACATCGTCAGAAGCCTGAAAGTCTGACAACCAGTCTTACCAAGGGGTATCATCTGACCCAGTAACTGGAATGTGGAGGTCAGGTAGGCAGTCGCTCCATGTAAAATACTAATTCAGCCGCATCCGGTTAGACTGGAAGCCGACCCCAACATACTTGGGAAAAGGCTAGGCAGATGATTGTCCTTCCCTCTTACCATGTGTCTAGACCATTTCCACTTGTAGTCTTCTTCTTTTTAGGGTCATGTCCTGAATCTTGTTCTTGAGCTTGATGTGCTCTACTTATATTAGGTAAAACCTAAATGAAAGCGTAGGCGCGCGCAATAATATTTAGGCGTCCATTTAGATATTTCCTAGTGTCCGTGAAAACAGGCTTTGGTTTCTTTTGATGATACATTCATACGACATAACATGAATGGTGACCAATTAACAGCTAGTCATCACAAAGACGTTAGCTTCATTAAGCCTTAATAGTTAGAGATGATTGACCTTACAGAGCCAGAGAACCGGAACTTTATCGGTAATTTACAAAGATCCGGTATGCAAATAAGCGCACGGTATGTACCTACAATCACGCAATCACGATAAGCCTACGATCGAAAAATAAAATGTACCTTTAAGCTACGCGACCAAAATTCACGGTCAAGAATCATGGAATCATCTATTCTACAAATAAAAATAATTGAGCGTTTAATATCTAAGAGCAAATGAGAAAAAAATTAAAGATAACAATATAACCTGTTAATCCAGTGTGAACGATATGCGTGGGCGCAAGCCACGCTATATAAAATTGTGGTTGAGTTTGTAGTCACGAATAGACGAAATAATTGAACAAAATGTCGAGAATTTGTTTCTTTAATCTTTTAAACGGTAAGAAACAGTTTATTCTTTCAATTGTTTTCCTGAAAAGCCTAATTAGGAAGGCAAGATTTAGGAGGATATAAAAGCTTACAAGTAAGCTATTTGTACTCTGTCAAACAGCTTACCCATAAGCTTTTATTCATAAGTAAATTTTCAAGTATGAAAAGTATTTGACCAGTGAAGTGCTTCTTGAAACTATAATTTTTATTGACATAGCTTAGCTTACACTGGATACTTATTTTACAAAATTATGAAGTAAACCTTTGACATCGTGTTACGAGTTCGTGGAAAACTTTGGATAAAATTAAAAAGTTACTAAATGATTTTTTTCTTTTTTGTGATGATTTCTGTAGGTACCGATGAGCATTGGGTAACAATATGAAAATAAAAAAAAACAAACAATTCAAAGCAATCAACATAATAGATACGTGACTCAAATACCTAAAAGGAATGAAGACAACATCCAAACAGCCACGATCAAAGATTCCAACGATGATAGGCATCCGACTTATGATATCAATGCAGTGTGGGTAACTACACACGGACCGAATCATAAATAACAAACGGTCAAACCTCGAATTAAGTTGAGTACCGAAAGCGATTTGATCATTACTCTTCATAAGACACAGTTCTCATCTAATGATTCCCAAAACTCCGACTACTGAACTAATAAACATCAATCAACCGCCAAAGCATTATTAAAACGAATCAATCATTGCATTGTCTATAACGAATTCGGATTTATGCAAACAGAACAAAAACGCTTAAATATTAAAAATTAAAGGGAATAACGTTTGACGTGTACCTACTGTGCAATATAAGAGAGAATCGATTAGTCATTATTTGATTTAGTTCGGCGGGCTGGCTCGGCCCCTGGCGTGTGGCGGCGGGGGGCGACCACGAGCGCGGCTCAGCTTCACTGTTGCACTCGTCATCAGCCGAACCTTCCACACTTTATATAGGGAACGGAGAAATATGGATGACTATCATTCTAAACAAACTAGAGAACGGCGCACACTATGAATCTAAAACAACCCAGTAAGATCCCCCACCTCTTATACTGGTCACAACAATGAAGATACAGATACCAAAACTGAGAACAACGAAACTGATGTATTTTAAAATTATTTCGCCGATAAATTTTTAGCAAACAATGATAAATGGAACCTGATTGAAACCCATTATGATACCACAAATAACACCAACCCCTTTGAATAAAACGTCAGTCGCAACAAAGAACGATTTGATAGACATCGACGCACAAAAGGTAACAAACCATTCAAATCAAGAACTGCACACATTCATTTATTCGTACAGAAGTAATAAACGTCGAGGGGGGCTAATTATGAATAAGCAACCTCTGGTTCAATAAGTAAAAAACAGTAATATGAACTCAATGCAACGTAATTTACAGACTTTACATGCTCATTTGTGATTAGTCGGCGCGAAAGGGCAAATCCTTTATTAAGATAGGTAATGAGGTTAAATTCGAAACGCAATTCTAAAACGATACAACTCCATAGCGCGTTCAATGTAATTTATATTATAGTAATAAGTCTTACGGTGTTTATTGCTGATGACTATACCAACCGTGCTGACGAAGATGCGGTAGAAAATGAATCACAAAAAGATACAATATTTAATATCGAATTAAATATTATGAACTTTAAAAGAGATGCGTGTAGGGTTGATATTGTAAGTGATGACGATAATGAAAGAAAGAAAGAAGTTAACGATGGATTGTGTGGTAAGTCGGCACCCTGCTGCCGCGGCCCCCGACCGCGCCTATCACGGACAAGACATCGATTAGTGATCGACTGAATTCAATTGCTTGGTGGGACAAGACGATACCGAATCGAGATCGACCGATCGAGATTTATATTGTTCGGTTTTTCGAAAATTTGCATTTTGAGAGCGTCATGTCAACGACAACGCTGAGTCACCTGACAAATGGAACGCAGTAGATCGTGTCTCTGATATCGAAATGCGTTGACCGTAAGCCCCGTTTTATTATTGTTGTAACGTGATTACTGTCAACCAAGACCAAGAGGTTTTAAAAATCAAATCGTCACTGGACCGTCACCCGATGGGATCAACAATAGTGTCAATTTGTAATCCGTTTTGGTAGGAACTTTCCACATCTTAACTTTGTAGTTTTTTTTTAAAGACAATTCTTTTGTATGTGTGCATGGGAACTGTTTTGTTGATGACGGTTGATGATTAACAAACTATCCAAAAAAGAAAACATTTTACGATTTATTGGAAAATCTAATGTTTGACACCTTGTGCGATCAAGAGAGCCCGTTTGTTTTTTAAGAACCTTACCGTCTTCTTGTTAATCTTGGCCTCCGCCATATTTTTTTATCGTAACCGATAGTTTCAGGTATATCCTCTTCGATCTATTCATAACATATTTATTTACCGAGCAACTACACCCACGGTTTTTCAGCTAAGTCTTCTTCGCTTGGCCTTGTGGCCTCAACAGTCATCGATGATGAATGTATTAGTTTGTATATTTTAAACAACAAAAGTCTATTTAACATTTATCTATGTTTTGTTAAACGTTGAATATTGGTTGCGTGTAGCTATTTTTGTGTAACACGAAAGTTGAAATCACGCATGCGTCTCACGATCACATGATATTTCATGTTTATTGGTTTAAGTCATGACTTCGCTGTATGTGGTGGAAGCAATGACGGCTACACTTAATATAAAAAATTAAGAGTTTATTTTGACTGTGGCGAGTCGTACATCTTTGTGGGATAAATATAGTGTTTTATGCGGCAGTAGCGGTAAACTTTATTGTCTCAGTATATTTTAATACCAGTTGTGAAATATTTCGCTTAATGAAAATATGGAGTATTTCGTTTATTATATTGCGATGCTTGTTGGCCCTGTCAGTGATGTCCATTAAGTTTTTTGTGACATGCGAGTTTGCAATGTTGCGTGTTGATTGTACTTTTGTTTCACTGTCTTCTTCGTTGGCGTACACTTTGAATAAATCGTTTGCAATATCTTTGTTCAATGCTTGCTATATTGTTACTTTGATTTATTAAGTGTGAAGATAACCGTTTTTGTTGACATTCACGTTATTATGCACAAAAAATTGGTTAAGTGAATATTAGTACAATATAAAATAGCAAAAAAAAACCTACCTCAAAATAACCCATTATTATTATGTCCAATCATACCTAAAATAATAAGGTGAAAATACGTGCACATGCTGAATTTATAACTACAAAAAACCATTAAAAAAGCAATTAAACTTAAATGTAATAGCAACATTAAATAACAGTTCATTCATTAAAAAAACGGATTAAAACTTAATTGTAATCATAAAACAATGTAATGCGTGCGTAAGTTTAACGCAAGCTCCACAATTTTACGTACATTTCGAAGTAATATTTCATTTAAAATAATACATACGTTTATTAAAACAAGAAGTTCATACATTTCGCATTCTCTACACAGTAGGGTCCCCACTGTTAATCTAATAAAGGAATTTGAATAATGCCATTAATAATCTCTTGGGTTAAACGTGGTTTTAACGTACTCTTTATGGTACAGCCGATACCATTATGATATCTACTGGATAATAAATCAATATGATATGCTTGTAATTAATTTTAATAGGGGTTTTTAAATTCATTATTTTTCATGTATTTTGTGTGTTCTATTGTTTTTCCGACACGCTGGTTTTATATTAGTAGGTAATCCATAAGAAAACTACATTTTCTGCTTAGTCTTTATTTGTTATACCTATTTTAGGTTCTTTAAAAAGAATTTGTTGAAAAAAGGTCTAAGTATCTTGGCGTGTATTTAATCGAACTTAAAATAATTCCTATTTTCGGGTTCTAAAAATACTAAATAGCCAAGAAACTGCCACCAACTTGGATGAAGCCCGGCTGCTACACTCGCGGCACCATTCGCTTCGCTCACTCGGCTCGCGCGCTTTAGGAATGTATCTTTATATACCTAAGGCTTGCCGTTGTAATGCTGAAATCTAGCCAACCTGTGTACTCTAATTATGTTTCGTTCAGACCGCACCTCATAAATAGATTAAAATTAATTTAAGGTAGGTACTGGCATTTTAGCCAACTCACAGTCCCTGGACAAAGACAATGTTAACTTGACATGGTGCAAATCATGGCGTATAGACCCTATAATATTGACACTCCCCAACTGGAACCATGTAGTTTTAGCCCGTAACTTATCTATAATTACCTTGAATAATTTTAAGTAGGAAATGAAACAACACACAACCATTAAATTAACGAATTCGACCGGTTATATGTTCCGTTCTATCTGCCACAGAATTTTTGATCTTCCAAATACAACAATAAGTGTGAATTTGGTGTGGAGAATTTTGTTTGGAGTATAAAACTAAATGAGAATGCTGTATATATAATTGATTTTGTGCAATCACGCTTACTTGTTTAATAGAATTTGCGTAGGCAACTCTATCTTCTAGACAATTATTGGCTTGAGTAAAGGAAGGTTAATCGTGAGATATATTATATTTAAGACACTGGGTTCAAATGGGCTTTAGACCTCTATGTTACAACACCACGTCTGGGTGTCTGTGTTACCTGATAAGTTTATCTAGATTTAGGTGCCTATAATAGATTTGAATGCAGCTCGCATCTGGTTAAGTTGTTAATGATTCAGAATTTAACAAACAAAATGATTAGCATCTACTACATACTAAATAAATAATATAGATAATAAATGATTTAGCTTGTGCTGTCCCACTGCAGGGCCTGCCTTGCCTTCGTCCACTCAACTACTAAAAGAAAGTCACCATCCCACCGTACTATCCACCACCACCATCCACCATCTTATTAAAATCAATCAGGCCTCGTCTAAATATTCACTGTTTAGTTTGCCATGGTGATAACACATTTCAAATTACTTCATTAAAAGCTAGCTTAGCTTAATCTCTTTAACTAACTCTGTTTATTACCAGAAACATGTTAAAACAAATTTCAAAACACGTAAGTAAGCATAAAAATCCTTTCGGAACCCTAAAACTTGCTATCAAAACTTTTTCATTCATTTTTTATCTGTCTCCATAGATATGTTTACCAAGTCTATGGCTATTACAGAACCATTCAACTGACGAGTCGACATGTTTTGATCAAATGACGCGTGCTAATCGACTTAATTGTTACCACGGTGTAAACGTACGCGCAGGCACGGCCGATCTACGATCTATGTTTGTTTTTTATTATTTTTATTTCGGATTATTTATAAAAATAATAATTGGAGAGGTTTTTCTGTTTTTATTGCTTAAAGTTGGATGTAAGAAGGAGTTGGTTTTGCAGGTTATTTTTAGGGACGATTTAGACAAGAGACAAGTCATGCTCAAAAAAATTAAGAAATTGGTTTGGAAGAGGCTAAAGCACCTATTTTGGAATATGCATTTACTAAAATGTGAGTGCTTTAAACCTTCTTGATTTCTGTCTGATGTCTTTGTTGAAAAAAAATCTTCAGTTATTTAATAGCACTCAATTTCGAATTCGTATCTAAAAACCGTATATTTCCTGCTCGATAAACCAAATCATTTCTAGCGCTGCCGCCGCTTCGTTTGATTCAAACGAGTATAAAACCTAATGATTGGCTCAACAAGAAATTAACATTACACACTCAGCATCAAAGAACAAATCAAATTAATTAACAATGTTAACTCAATTTAAACGGACCAATACAAATCAATAAATAAAAGCGCAAAATTGCATCGCTTTTGTAACAAATCGGTGCGCTTGCGCCGATCCCTGTTTACACGCGGAACGAAGCCGCATTTAATTGCGCAACAAAAACTTACAAATAAGACATTGTGCTAAGTAATTAGATTAGCACACCACGTTATTTGTCCGGTTCGTACCCGTTTGTATACACCGGGTATGAATCGTACGAACAGTCGGGAGTCGTATAGAGTGGTTAATACCGCGCCATTTGTATCCGTGTCAATTTGTACGAAAACGGATACTGGTAATTGCATTGCCGGACAGGTAGGGATGTTGTTAATGATGCGAGGATGCAAGTAAGTGGGTACTACCAGTTCAATTTGCTAAAGTTATTATAGTGAGAGTTAGTTACGGGGATTGCATGGAAAAGTAAGTGTGGTGCAAAAGAAACAAACTTCGAATTTTCCGTTTGCTTATGACTTGACTAACATAAATTTCAACCACTTTTTTTTCATTTTTACATTGTATAGACTGCCTTTAATTACATAATAACGTGCTTTGTAAAGTTCACATCTTCCATTTCTATGATTGTAACTATGGTTAGTGGTTAGTTACCTACGCTGAAAACTGCTAAGGTCCCAAACCAAAAGTGGCAATATCAGCTCCATAGGATCTTAACCCACCGCCGGCGCAAGGGATACTAAATCGTATTTTAATCTATGCGAAACAATGTAATATAAATCTTAGATTGGTTTCACCTGAACTTCGTAATGCTGCAATTATTAGACTACGCTTCTGACTTAAACTAGTATACTAGTTTAAATTATTCGAATGGTGTTTATTACAGCGAATAATGTTGCCAATTTAAGGTTAAACATTATGTATGTAAATATATCTTTTGAATGCAAAGTTTTAATGAGGGGAATGATTACTGATATCGTTAAAATGTAAATAAGTACAGGTGAAACTGTTACTTACTTAGCTCATTTTTTTATTTTTGTGTAAAGCTTTTTTCTGACACGTCAATATTTTGGGCGATTTATAGTCTGGTTGTTAAATCACGCAAGAATGATTAAAATAAATTATTTCTTTGTTTTTTAATTGTGTGGAAAAACATAAGTTTAAAACTCATTTTTTTTATAAACTCGGATAAATAAAAAGGGGGGACTAGAAATAGCGAGTACTTATAAAGGTTGGCAGGGACATTGACGCACAAACTGAAACCATGAATTTAGCACATAATTCTTAAACACATAGAGTAAAAAAAAATTGTCGGTAAAAAAAAATCTGCTGTTTCATAAAAAAGTGCAAAACCTACGTGGCTAATATGAATGGAATAGCTTTTTTTTTTTGTTTTAGAATCATATATCTACTATTCGATGTTGATGCCACCCTGTACGCTTACAATAAAAATCAAAACAGTACCTACCTTTTATTCACACACCGAAATGGTAACGCCCAGTTTTATTCCATCTCCATTATATTAAACTAATTGTTAGCTATTAGTAAACTGCAAACAACCGATAAATGAAACTTAAGCGAGCAATAACCACACAAATCAACTCGCACAAGTTACCAAATCAGTACATAATATAAATTATCATGTATAAACACTATAATTGTAAAATTACACTATTTAGACAGAATATAACTCAGTATTGCCGCCATAACCTCTTATTACGTGGGTGTACACAAACAGGATGTGCGGATTTCCAGTCTTTTTATTTTACTCGTCCCAAATTATTACTAAATAACTAAACACCGCCAATTAGTGTTATCTTCTCCAATAATAAATTACTAATTAAAAGAGTTAAATGCAAATCATTTTAGTTAATGCTTATTCTAATAAATTGCAAGCCAAAGTCGTAGTGTCATCAATAAATCCGGATACCCGAAAGGATTTGGATCAAATTTAGTGCTGACAGTAAAAAGTATCGATATAAGAGCCTATCGATATAGACGCGCGTGCTCCTGTCAAATTTACGGACCGTACTTTAATGGGCGATCCGGTAAGAATTATTGTGTTGTTCTGATGTTGTCTGATTGTCGATGAAATGTGGTGTTGCTTGTCGATAGATCGATTGGTTTTAATTGAAACATTATTTATATAAGTAACCATTAAGATTTCGTCTAACTGAATAGCTATGAATATTATAACCGTGTCTACCAATTAAGTTATTTCTTTAATTACATTATTTGATTTTTGGCCATTTAATCTTTCTAGTTTAATAAATCATTTACTTTACTTCATTTTCTTTACTGTTCCGTAAAAGGCCTATATATTTTGGGTATACCTAAATTAGTCATGTCCCCGCCAAAGATTTAATTTAGGCCTCGCAATGCAAAGAAGGAAGTTAAATAAAATTAACTGTCGATGACAAACTACCGGTAATCAACAGGTTAACAAGTATATCGGTATAAAGTTTGAGCAATCTGAACAAGAGCCTATCGCAATTACCCCAGCACAGTCTCAAGGGCAAAAACAGGAATTGCGTCTGGGAAAACCCCATCCCAAAATTCGTACTTAAGATCTCACACTATACAACCGCTCTTGTTGCTGTAAGATCAATTAGCAAAATAACCTACAGAAATCTTTTAAAATAATTTTGAGCAGGTAGTTAACCAATTAACAAAAAAAAATCGATATCTAATTACACATAATTCCCCATCACTATACAGAAATCGTGTGTGGCATAAAAAAGACAGTGATTCGAGCTTTTATTTACTCAAATGCAGCTGTAAAACATAAAAAATCGCTTTCCTCCAAACTTTAATTGCTGGCAATGAAATAATTAAATGTGACAATCGTAAAACACTGAAGTCCTCATAAAACATTATAGCCGTGAACACCGAGGGGCACATTTACCGGTAAAAATGTTTGAGCACGCTTAATTCACGGAATTTAGCCTTTAAAATAATATTTACGCTGTTCCTTATTGTGTAAACACACCATAATTTCACGATATGATATAAAATTTAATTTTAACGTATGCTCGATCACAAGTCAACTCGTGCCTTTAGCGTTCACAAAGCTTAAGTGTCTTTAAAAGAAACTGTACTTAGCTAAATAATAATAATAATAACTACAGAACCCGCAGAAGATGACGGGATGTGCCGAACAAACCAATATGTAATGGTCTGCATTATTTATCTCTAAAACCGAAAGAACTGAAAGTTATGAGGCCATCATCTAGCAGTGGGATGATGCAGAGTCAAAGTCAAATCATTTATGTCAATTATGCCATTAAATGGCACTTTTGACCATCAATATTTATAAGAAAACAGCATTGATTCTAGTTGCCCCTTCGTTACTGCTGAAGTTGGAGATTTTGAGTAAAATAATGTATGAAAATTATAAATGATTAGGTATATGTCTGTAAATAGGTTTGTACAATCACTTTTACACGTCAATCATAAACTAGATAAATTCGTCATTTTCTATCCGTCTATTCTGAGAAGAAAGACCGAAACAAACTCAGGGGTCTTACAGGCTAGAGAGGCGTCACGGCGTCCTCACCTACCGCCTGATGCAGGTCCTCACCGGACACGGATGTTTCGGGAGGTTCCTGCACATAATCAGGCGGGAGGAAACGCCCGGGTGTCACCACTGCGAGGATCACCCAGAGGACACGGTGGAGCACACCGGGCAGAGCACCGCCGTGTCCTCGTAGAGGCGATCGGCAGCGGCGGCGACCTCTCGCGCCCGGCCCTGGTCCAAGCCATGGTCCGGGGCGAGAGGGAGTGGGAGGCAGTCACCTCCTTCTGCGAAGCAGTCATGCTAGCGAAGGAGGTGGCGGGATGGGCGAGGGAGAGAGCGGAGAGAACCGCCCGTCCCAGCCGCCGCGGTAGACGCCCCGGGCGTCGGGAGCCGCGTGACGACTCCCGGCCACCGTAATAGGCGCGGGCCTGCGGACGGCGAGTAATGGGTAGCTCGCCGTCCGATCAGGACCAGGCCCGTGCCGGACGGCGCGTATGTGTTCCACGCGCGCCTCAAAGAGATGTCAGCATCAACGGAGGGGCCCGTCAGGGCCGAAGCCTGCCGGGGCAGCGGGATTGTCCGAAAGGGTTACTGCTGCCCCGGAATATAAAGGGCTAAGGAAGGAACACGGATGGGTTTTAGTCAGTAAGAGTCTGACACTCCCTTCCGCTCCACCCAGAGCGGGAGGGGTCATATGATGAATTCCCATCCTTAAAAAAAAAAAAACAAAGGGGGTCTCACAGCATCTTTTAAAGTCAAGTCAAATCTACAGTCAAATCGTCGACCATGTAGATTAGTGTTTTTAAATGGTCTTCTAAGGAAAGAACCTCACAGATTTTAGTGAACCTGTGCTGTCAGTACACGCATTTGTCAATAATCGTGTAGCTCAACTGATAACTTAAGAAGCTTAACGACTCGACGAACGTTACCAAAGAAAATACAGGAGTCAAGGACATAAATTGTTATAAAATTTTCACAAAAGTGCTGTTGTGTTGTTGGCCTGGCTACCCACTGAACTATTTAAATTAAACTATGTATATTAAACTATGTTTTTCTGTATGTATAGGAAAGTGAACTTTCAAATATCGATATATAGAGCTGAGCTAGTCTGGTATAAAATATTTCATCTTCTATTTAATTTTTATAGATGCTGCTGAGTTGTTCGTTGTAGGTAGCCAGGAATTTTTAACAGCCTTCTTAGTTTCGAAACTCGATACATCGTTAAAGGTGACAATAAAAATTGTAGATCCTATCATTGTTTTTAATATCTGTCTTTATGTGTTAACGTTGACATAAATTAGGATTTTAATTACATTCTATTTTGGCGGTATTCATGACGTCTGTTTTTTAACAAATTACAAAAGATTGTTAAAAAACAGACGTCATAATAATTTAAGAATAATAGATTTTATTCAGAATTAAAATACCAACTTACACCTAATTTACAAAAACAAACAAATATAATTTTTCGTCGATTAGGGACCTATAATTTAAGCCAAATTCAATTTTTTTTTTTACTAGAGACACTTCAGCAACAATCCCGCTAAAGAAAATAAGAAAAGGTTATTCCTAATTCATTTAATATTCTTACTGTAGATCCACCAACGATTGAATTACCCAATTTAATCCTAAAGTGTAACAGACGTTTCCTAAATCCAAATCGCCAATTTCGATGTTACCAAGCGGATATTTTAAATCCAAACGTACTTTGATTTGTCGTCTCTTTCTAAACATGCACATTGAAACGAGAAAGAAATAATAAACATGAATATAAGTACTCAAAGGCCTGGGACTCCGAATATGTAAGAACCGGTTGTTTGCAATAATTTAAGCGCATAGCAGGTCGGAGGTCGTCTTTCGAGCCAAAACTTGAGACCTTTTGCTAAGATTACGAATGCCCGAGCTGCAATAGTCGGTGCAAATCAGTTTGCAAACGCTCTTGTGAGTTAAGTCGATGGTGGTATGAGCTGTTTATTGATTTTATATCGAAGGAGTGGAGAACAAGTTTATATTATTTCAAGACGCTGTAATAATGAATTAAAAGTTCCCAAATAAAAAGCTTAGGATTTCAGTGAATGTTAGTAGACTTTGATCATATGCACAACGCTTATCAGTAGTTTCTATCACAATCCGAGAGTTTTAAGGATATTTCTAATCCATTGCTTCATAGGTTAATAAATTCGTCAACTCAATAACGTAAATAAAGCAATGAACGTAGCTGAAATGTGAAAATAAAAGAAAATGCGATAAATTTTCATTTTAGGTGTGTTAAGCAATTATCCCGCCGATTAATTTAAAACTCGAGCACTTCAGGAACTCTTTGTAGATTGTTTAATCTCATAACTCTTTTACTCAGCGTACTTCCCTTTAGCCAAGTTATATCAATCAAACTGACCATCAAATTAAAGATTTTATGCAAAAAAAAAAATTTACAGTCTACGAAATTAAATTACAGAGATAGCTAATTCTAAATGTGAATATTATACATATATAAAAGACAACCGAGAAGCATTTCAGTCACACCATATTAGAAGCCTAGTACATAAGTCAGGAACATAAGATAAATTAGGAGCATAACATCTCTGTTTCAACCACTAACACTTTATAGTAAAGTTGTTTGTACTTATGTTCAGCCGTATCGAAGCGAGATTAGAAATGCGTGTTCACTTTATCTTTATTCGTATTTATATTGCCTTTTACAGATATTTCGTAGATAGGAACACATTGGAGATGTTTGAAAGACAGAAAGGTTAAAACTTAGATGGAGAAGAATTTAAACATATTGTATTCTTCCAAAAAGAATCTCGAATCCGAATAGAGCAGTGGTGGCCCAGTGGTAACGGCCGCGACTTACGAGTTGTAGGTCATAGGTTTGAACCCATACAGGCGCTTTACTTTGTGTAAAATATTCCGTCACCACTGCTTTCGAAACGGTGAAGGTAAACATCGTGAGGCAAGCGGCATGTCCTAGAACCAATAATTCGAAGACATGTGACATTTACCAACCCGCACTGGAGCCGCGTGGTGGATTACAGCCCACTCCCTCTCACTGAGAATAGGCCTGTGTCCCAGCAGTGGGAACATTATAAGCTGATTATGTATGTTATGTAAAAAGAATCTCCACTGATCAAGACAGCGCATAATGATGAAGCATTAAACGGAGCATCTTAAACAAACTCTCTCGTATACGCATACTGTGGTTAGTAATATTATTTGCCGGGCATCAAAGTGGTATCGAGGCTGACTGTCCAGCGGGGTAATTGTAACACACTATCAGTAGCAATAGCATTTTGACAGTTGAACAACGTTCATTGCGTTATTTACGCTGTTGAGCAGATTTTTTTAGAACATTATGAAGCAATGGATTAGCAATATCCTTCAAAATTATTCAGATTGTGATTGCAGGTTGGCCCGTACATGAATCACCGCTAGTAGAGGCTATTAAGATGCTAGACTTAATTTTACTCCATATGTCACAACTTTTTATAAGGAAAAGCACATTCATTTAGATATATTGATACCTACTAATATCATAAATTCGAAAGTAACTCTGTCTGTCTGTCTGTATGTTACCTTTTCACGCCTAAACACTGAACGGATTTGGTAGAGAGATAAATTGCATCCCGGGGAAGGACATAGGAGTTTTTATCGACAAACCTCGCGGGCGAAGCCGCGGGCGGAAGCTAGTTATTTATATATTTAACTACAAGTAATAAAGGACTCAAAAATGTTAGTAAGAATATATTTCTTAACAATTACGTTAGTAAACTTAACCTAACACTGCAATAATAGTTCATGCGAAACAGAGATGAGATATAGAGTCGTAATTAAGGTGTTCCACACAATTCAAAAAAACTAGATCCATATTAAGTATGTCTTAATCTAAATACTAATCTGTTAATTTGTCTCACTAGCCTTAATGATTGCCTGATTTCGTAATCATCCACTTGATAGATAGTTGTACATAGATTTTACAGACGACTGAAGAAAAACTAAAATCTGACTTTAAATTGAATGAAGGAGTTGGAATTATGGATTATCTTTTCCTGTTTTTCTATTGTCTTTAAACCACCTGAATTCTTATTCCAAACAGTGTTTCAAACTAAAATGTTTTTTTTTTATTGAACGCCTATTTTTCAATTACAGGGTTTTTGCACTATAAGCACTCTCTGTGCTTCGATAATATTGGCGCTGAGACATGAGTGTTCAGCTATTTACCGGATATTCTTTGGTCCTTTCAGAAAGATCAAGCTCATCTACATCTTCCTTAATTGCACGTAGGCTTGGCACCCGTCTCAACATCACAATCAGCAATCAATTCCCTACAGTTATAGAGTATAGAGATAGCTCTGTACTCAACAACTGTAAGCTTTGGCATCGTATCTGAATGCAAATTGTATACGCGCGTGCGCGGTGTGGGCGCGCGACGCTGCGGTCACGCACGATGCCACGCGTTGCATAACCATTGTGTGGTGGAAGTTTTAAGAAATGTTTCGTTTGTGCGTTGTTCAATCAGAATTTGAGTAGATATACTTTATACCGGGCCTGACGAACCGTCAATTGCAGTGCCTTATGTGATCCGCATCAATCTTAAAATGTTTGATAAAAAATAGCTATTTAACCAGTTTGTGGCACAGCAAGATACTTTTACTGACAAAGGTCATTAGGTCACTGATTCACGGACGGTTACACTGCAAACCGCCCTGTAAACTGTATTGGTTTGTCGCTACAATCAGCATTTGGGACTAGATGTCATCCATTCAAAAACGTAAAAGCATGTTGGATGCAGATTTGGATGCAGCCTCCATTTTTTTTTTCGTAAAGTACAAAACCAGTTTCTAGCGATTTCAACGTTTCTGCATACAAACTGCTATACCCTTATTGTGTCACTACAATAACAATCTGAATCATTGTGAAGCATATTGCAAATCCATTGCTTCTATGTTCACTAAATTCGACTGCTCATCAACGTAAATAACGAATGAATGTTGTTGAACTGTCAATATGAAAGCCATTCATGCTGTTAGTATCGCAACGTGTTACGCAATAACCCCACTGTTGCCAAGTTCTTTTGGTACAACCCAACTGCCTTCTATCACTTAAACCACCTAACATAAGACCACAATATCACACATAGAGGTCCATCAAGCAACGTGGGCATTAATGGCGGGCTCGTTATGATTAAACGGATAATTTTGGACGGTATCTGTGAAGTATGGCGACTATTACACGCTGTTAGGCCATCGTGTTTGAAGGAGGAGATTTTATGGAGAACTGATGGTGTAAAGGTGAATCGTGATTAGATAATGAATGAAGTGTAGTACGTTTTGAAGTATGAGCCTCAAAGAAAACGCGAGTTGTACATGATGGTGTAGTGTTTATCCGTGACAGTGATTACAGGTAGTCAGAAACATAGGAATAAGCCAATTATTTATCTTATGGGTTGTAGAAGACAGTGGGGAGTGGCTCTGGGTGAGATAGTAAAAATCATCAACACAATAATCATTCAACTGGGTTCCAACTGGGCTCAAACAATAGGTACAGAAACAAAAAAACACCGAGGAAGAGTAGGTACCATCGAGACGTAAAGAAGAAGATTCAACTGTATTGGTAAGATTAGTTTAGCACAAAAGTGGTACTCTAAAACCCGAAATTAACTTGTTACAACTAAGCTGATGATAGCTTTGTGTATGGACACAGCAGATAGATCATAAACAGAGCTGTTATAAAATACATCATTTCTGAACTCAAGACCTTGTGTACTCAGGATTAAAGCATAATCAAGAACTACATAAACTCAATCTATCTACAATAGACAAATGTACATAACCAAACCATTTAGTAAAAAAACACAATTCCTCTTTATCACCATCGACTTACTCGTTTAGTTGTAATAACTTCAACTGTATACTCTAACTCAATCAAAACTCTGGCTGTTTTATCATCATCAAACTATCATAACGACCTATACATATGGTGCTCGACCTATGACCTAATAATAATTTACCTTTAAGTACCGACTGGTATTGGTGTCAATGAGACCATATGAGGCCCTAACATGTAATAGCTTTATGTATGTTACGGTTTTGGTAATGGGTTCCGTAGATTTCATTTAGAAGTGAAGCGATATGTGGTATTTGAATGACATTCGAATATGTTATAATCATGATAATATTAGCGTCTAGCGCACGATGTCGTGCCGTGCTGTAGGTAGTCATAATATACAAATAAATTAATGCTATCATTTTAAAGTAGCAGCCATTTGGAAGAAAATTAATGCATATTAATTAACACATTTAAGCGTCTGATTAAAAATTAAATATGTTTTAATTAAATGTCAAGACAGTCAACTTCAAGATTCTTTAACATTTTCTAGCATTTGAAATTTAATAAAATATCAAGTAAAAGCAAAATTATTAGGTCGCAAAAGGTCACCAACCACATTATATTTCTCAACCTAATATTTACAATTAAGGAAAGAAAATAAACAGTTACTGCCATCTTAAGTAACCAACAACATAGGGCGACCAAATCGATCGCAATAATTTATGGATAGTACCTAATTCAACTAAAATCCACCGAAAAGTGCCAGACACGTTTGGCGAGTCGGTAAATCACGAGATAGCGTGGAGAAAGCCAAAGTACCAATACAATATATAAACTAGTGTGACCACATTGTTTTAGTTTCGGTGGGAGTGACATATGTGGTAATAAAATTTTGTGATAAATTCAACTTGATATCAGTCCAATCTAAAGATTGATGGCGCAGGAAATTAAGTTATTGATATTGAGTAATGTCCCGCTTCTAAGTAAGTTTATGGCCGTATTAGCTTTCCTATTAAATTTTAAGGTGAAAAATTGTTATGGTTTCGGGCTGTCACAGTCGGTAAAGTTCGTAGGTAGTTATACAAATTAATAATAACGTATGAAGAATGTGTTGGATTATTACGTAGGTGAAAGCGAGAGTATGTTGGAACGGGAATTGGTTGAGATATCAAGATCAATAGGATCACACCAGATGATAAGATAAATTTGTGTGAAAAAATAAAGTTATGTTTTATAGGTTCATTGTATTGAAATCATTATACATTGGTCAACTTATTTAGGTAACGTGTACAATATGACTTCTAAATTGTCACAAGCACACTCTTAGATCATCTTACTAAAAATAATCATTGAAAGCAAATAGTCTGTTGAAGTCACCAATGCATGGGTACCTACTGATCAATCGCAGTGATCAATGCTCGACCAACAACCCTACTGAACACTGCCAATGGACAAAACAAGCCTGCTATTACTGGAACGAATTCCGTATCATAAGATAGGCTGTATTTCTCCCGGTCATAACGGGCGGTCTCCACACACACAAAAACTAACAAATCTCCATTCCAAAGACGCCTACACGAGTAAAGTTCTCTCAAAACATTTCCCGTCTCATAATCTAAGTACATGGACGTATTACTTATAGATAAATTAATTTTATATCTGCAGTAAGTCGTGAGCGCGCTCTGCCCCCGGGCGGCGGCGGCGTGAGAACCGACTCGTGCTCGGGCTATCGCGAATTAACGTACGTGGTACGACACGTGTCGTGAACTGGATTATCTTGTGCTTTGGATACTTGTACGTCTTCATGAGATTCCTTTGTGACCTGTGTCAATAACAAAAGTTGACATTTAAATGTAGCAGGATTACGAGTGATAGCGTCATTGAGTAGTGGTTTGGTTGTTGGAGTATGTATCATTACTAGTTGGAAGCTTGACAAAGTCAAATAACTTACCGTATCAAAAATTCTTGATCTTAATTTCACATCAGCTCTTTCCAATAGTGACGCTTTCAGTTTACATCTATTGTTTAGACAAACATTCGTCCTGCAATGCGAATAAATTTATGAATTCGAATCTGGACACATTCTAAGTGTCAGTTTTTAAGAACGTATTACATCATTCTCATGCCTATATCCCAATTTATTTGTAGAAGGAGCAGCAAGTCTTCTCCTTTCATTCATCTTTATCAGCTGTCATTTCAGTATTGAACACCTTTCTTGAATGTAATTTGAAAACATTATTTTAATGGACATGTATGTGGAATAAAATATGATTGATTTGATTTAATTTCATATTTCACGCAAACTATTCTTTAAATACCAACAAAGTTTATACCCACATTTGGATCTTCCAATCTTATTTTGCAATAAACCGTACTTCCCATTTTCTCATGTCAATTGTTGCAATTGCAACGCTCTATTGGAGCATGGGGCTTTGTTTCTGAGCAATACCCATGACGATGCCTCGATAGTATTGTCCGTTGGTTCAATAGCAAGTGGAGTGATAGACAAGACTGTAAGTTAAGTAACACTTTTAAGTGTAGATGTTCGTGCTTAGCTTTATTTGTTTAGTTAGGCTTTGCTATACTTTTGTTATCATGCATACATAAACTCACACCTTCTTCCCATGGGGGTAATCAGAAACTACGGAACGCCACCTGCTACGATCCTTACATACTCGTTTTGCCTCGTTTATGTGCATATTTCTGGACCTTTCTGAAGAACATCACCAATAAGGTCACTATATGGTCTATATAGGTTGATTTTCACCTTTGTTAATTATTAGTCATCTTTCATTTATACTCTCATCATGACCAAACCATTTCTATCTATTATCATTTCTGTTAATATAAATTAGGTTAGGTTAGTGGTTATTTAAATAGCACCATCTTGTATGAAACGTCGGTTTATTTTTTATGGGTTATAATTTGTCAAAGATAGTCACTCCTACAAAAAATGGTGAAACTTAGCCACATCTGATTTTCCATTAGAATTAGGAATTTACTGCCAGCTAAGTATATCGTTTATAATTTCTAAGAATTTTGTTTTTTTTTTCGAAATATTAGTCACCCGTTCAAAGCTGGACAAGAGATTTCCTCCAAAGATTTCCTCTTTGCACCAAAGCACCAAGAAATAGGTCAGGATTGTAACATTAACATTTGTTCATAAGGAACATGGCTCACTCCTGATGTCATCCCCTGTGGTCTATCGTGGCCCCATGTCACTGCTATAAAAGATCAGTCGGTATCATAAATGATTGAGTCATATTTCTAAAAGTGCTGTTTACTACAAGAAATCCTAACACAGTTACGTCGGCATTTCTTAAAGGAGCGGCTTCATTGTTCATACTTATGTGTATAGTAATAAATTATTTACATTAGAATAATTGTACATGATTAGTAATATTATTAGCCCATTACTCATTCATTAACAGTACAATTACAACTTTATTACTAGCAACGGACTTCAATAAGTACCTACCTACCTATTCCTAATAGCACTTACAGTAAGTATTTCATTAGTATTTTTTTTTGCATTACATTCTACACCTTCTCTTTTAGCTTTAAAATATAGGTTATCAGCTGTTTAAAATTTGACTAAATCTTATTAACTTCGTAGGTACTGCATTGCTTACTTCAATTCATTAGCTTTCATATTGCTATCGTCATTTCATACAACTAGACCGGTTTAACCTTGAACACAATTCTGACATTCCACAATCCCCAACAAAACAACAGCTTACATAACGCATGCTTAATGGAACAGTGACCCATTAGTAGATAAGTCAGAATTATTTCCGCATTTTTTTTTACTCAGATCTCATCAATAGTTAATAATACGTTCAAAATTCAAGCATTCATGATTAATTAATCTAATCAAATCCAATCAGTTTTAATTTTATGCGTCAACAAGTAGGATAAGTCCTTATAGCGAGATCTTCTTTGCGCTTTCCCAAAAATCGTCTTGTCATCGTCTCTTCTAGTTAAATCAGTATTCCATTATGCATGTAATAACAATGAAGAAACTATACAACGTACAAAATTATCAAGAAATATATAATAATATTATCTGTATGTCTCATCTCTGTCTAGTCAACCCAGTAACTGGGTAATACGATACCCCTTGGTAAGACTGGTTGTCAGCCTTTCGGCCTTCTGTGCTGACTGTGACGAACTGCTTAACGTGCAGACACATACATTGTCTAAATGTATTAACTACCTATTTGCAAGGCTGTGATTGTATATGGCCAATTTTGGCAAAATATAAAAATAATCTTAATAACAAGTCCTTAATGAGTACCACTAGGTAATGACTATAAACACCAAGCATAAATTTCGAAAACCTTAATTCGATCTTAAAACAGATTTAGTACCTCATTATACGATTAGGCTTTAATGTCTGATAAATATTTTATAGGTCCTTATGATAAATATAATTTCAGCAAAGATAGTTACAGCCAGTTAGACTTAGTCATAATTCATAAAGGAATCATAAAATTGGACGAGGTGACAATAAAATGATGTCTAATAAATTCGACGTTATGAATTACGATGGTAATTCTAAGCTATTATATTATAAACGCTTATTAACACATTAAATCTTAATAATCGGTACCTACCTACGTCTAATTTTACAGGTGATTTTGAAATTTACCCTAAATTCAAAAGAAAGATGATAGTGATAATGATGGAAATAATATAAGTATTTTGGCATTATTATTGTAATATTTGAATGTGGTAAGACAGCATCTATCTAGAACTTTAGAAGCAGCTTCATAAAAGCTAGAAACAAATAACTCACTAATGACCCTGATCAAATTCTTAATTGCATTTGTTTGCGACTCCAACAATAAACAAAATATTAAATACAGGTGATTTTTTCTGAACCGTACAGAGCGGCACTTCAATCAATTATCCCTTTACCGATGCGCGTGACCCACTGACAAAACAAGCGAAGCGATCGCCGCATCACATTGTTTTCCCATAGCCCGAACGATTCCATTCAGAATCTCATTACACTTGAAAGGGGTTACAACAAATCTGGCGCAACGTTTTCTCATGGACGTGTCTGTCGTTAGGGCAGCGTGAGGTGACCATTACTGCGTACAAAGAGTTGCCTAAAATAGAGAGCTTTTGTGAGGCGGGAAGGCAGGCGAGGAACGAGGTGGGGGCGGGGCGGTCGCCGGCTGCCCGGCGGCTCAGTCGCGCCGCGCCTCACAGCCGCCTCGCACGCCGCACCACGAAGCGTGCCTTTCGGATAGCGCACGCGCACGCGATACCTCCCCCGCCGCGCCCCCCACATAACACGTGCACCTAATACTAGTGGAAATCTACAGATGATATCGACCCTACATTGATAAAGTTTCACAATGCAAGAACAAAGTTCGTCGAGATCCAGCAAGTCCACGTTAAATTCTTTGGAAAGCGCCATCATCAAGCTGAAAAACAACTTGCAGATACAGGACACCAAGACAACAACAGACATGAACGGTTTGTTGGCTGCCGACCCACCGTCGCCGCATTCGGACACGAAACCAAACACAAGTAAGAGTCCAAGTTCTTCTCCATCTACAAACATTAACTTATCAATTGCATCAGCCGCATTGCTACAAGAAAACATGCTTCAAAGATCACTACAAGGAGTAGTAATATCTCTTCAAAATGCAATGATGAACTCACTACAACAAGCGGCGTTGTTACCGTCCAATTCCGCGGCGGCAGCTGCATTGAATTTACAAGCTTTGGAATCTTATTTGACACTACAACGTTTGACGTCAGTATCCTCGGTAAACAACACAACTCAACCTAACACATCGGAAAATAGTTCATCATCCAAACAAGACATTCTCAGGATAGCGACGGCAAGTGCAAAAATAAGTGAAATAGATGCATCGGATACGTCTAAAGAGTTCTCGCCGAAGACACCCGAGGAATACCCGCTGTCAGATGCCATAGCAGCTGAAGATGTTGACTTGTCCGAAGAAGTAGAAGAAGACTTGGCCCTTTTAGATAATGAAGATGAATTCACATTGGAACAGCACTTGGAATCAACATCAAAAGGTTATGGATTTAGTTCATCACAGAATCTAGATAATGGATATCCCAGTCTTCTTATGAACGCAATGTATCAACAACAAATGAATGGAAGTCCATCACAAGCCCCATTGTCTCCACCAGCATCAAATTCTTCAAAATCAACGAACAGCTCGACTTCATCGACAGGCAGTAGTGTATCGAATAAACAGAAGACAGGAGGAAGTGGGCCTAGAACGAAGAAACAATTTATTTGCAAATTCTGTAACCGACAATTCACGAAGTCATATAACTTACTTATCCATGAAAGGACACACACAGATGAACGACCATACTCCTGTGACATTTGCGGAAAAGCTTTCCGACGGCAAGACCACCTCCGAGACCACAGGTAAAAAAAATATTTATGTTTTAGTGTTTCTATCATGAATAACTATTAAAGATAATGAAGTCACTTTGACTTATATATTGCGTAACTTCTCTTTAAAAGTCATGCTCATTATTTAATTTAATTTTGAATTATACCTGTCTTCAAGGGAGTTCCACTTAATGGAAACGACAACTACTAATGAATCAATAAAATCTAAGCCGTATCTTATCCATGATTTATGTTTCATTAAGCTTTAACCTTTTATGTATATTTAGGCCTTTTTAAGCAGGCTTGTGTTCTTAGATAAAACTAAGGTCCATTTATGTTTTCTATTACAAAAGTGCCCCGTGGCGGAGCTCTCAAATAAGATAAAACAATCTTATAACCGTGTCGAGAAACATTTTAAGGTTCACGATACTCATTTTTCGATAGGTATCAATAAAAGATTTTGGTCGTCGGGTTTCAACGCGAAACATTATGAGAAACTTTTGAATAATGGTGGGGAACGAATAAAAATATTTTAAAACAAAAAGGGTTATGTATGGACCGAGCAGATGGTATCGACAACTCTTTCGTCACGCTCGTAAATTATTTCACAAAACCGCCGCTAATCCCACGAGAGACGATGTTTTAATTTTGGCTTTTCATTTTGTTTTTTTCCCGACTCCTTCGCATTCCATATAAATCTCTGAGGATATCTTTTTTCATATCAAAATATTTATCCTTTTAAAACGTCTCTACAATGCACTCAAATAAGATGTTAGTGACCGTTACAAGAATTCGAATTCCAAACATCACGGATCTCGAACACAATAAATAGATATGATAATAGTGTTACAACAGCTCTCAATCTATTTCTTCACTTATCTCCTCGAGATCCCCACCCAAAAAGAACTAAAGGTGTTGAATTTTTACACCTGTCTCTCGGCGATTTCCTCCCAAATCACCGTATCTCTGTGGCAATAAAATAAATTTCGTGTAGACGCCGGAGGGTTAACCCGAGCTCGGCTCTGCCCGGCCTGTCGATGTTCAATCGATGTCCGTTGACACGATACATTATAATGGACCGGAGCGGGCCTTCGACGGGTTTTAACAAAGCACGTGGTGATCCTGACGTGAGGATTAATATGGATGACAAAAAAATAAAAAAAACCTCGGTAAATATTCTCCGCATACAAAATCAAGTTTCGATGTTCAAGATGTTGAGATTTTTTTTGTATAGATTGAAAGGATAATGGACTTAAATTAATTTGTAGCTTGTTTAGTAATTTGGACGTCGATTTTTGCGGTTATAATTCTCTTATTCATGCACGGTTTATTTTCATTAGTATCAATAATTAGTATGGAGAATGTGAATTTCATAGACCATCGGTTTGCATTGCGGGCTTAATTAATCAATGTTGTCGCGTTGTCTCGAGTTAGGCCTAACGCGGCGCTCGTGCCGGTGTCATGGTATGCTCGACTGCACGCGCGCCCGGCCCGTCTTAATCACCATCATCATGGCGTGTTTTAATATTGAAATTATTATTTCATTCATCATCTTGTAACTCCGCTTTATCGTCACCGATCTAACTAATCCTAACGATTATTACATGTATTACGTTACTTTGAACGGCTCGTAATTTTCTTGCCTCGAGTCTGTTTGTTTATACTTACGATACGGAGATAATTTTCTCGATTTGTACACTCGATTGCTGGTCCCTCGTGCTGCGTTATTATTGATTACACGTTACTCGGTGTGTTAATTATACGTTGTATAGTTAAATTTAATTTGAAATCAGTTGCTATCAACATTTGTGAGGAATATAAACCATATATTTTATTATAATTAAAACTTACGTCCACGTAATTATATACTGTTTTTACTGGGTGTAAATCCAATAATAAGTAATTTATGGTTTCTCGAAAAGTATTTTTTGTACGGATAAAATTCGGACATTTAAATCTTTGAATTGAATAAATTCACCTCATTTTTCTCGATGGTGTTTTGAAAATTTTAAGTAAGGGTGCAAATTAATGATATTGGAAATAAAGCGGAGAGAGAACTGAAATTTATTACCAATAACCCTGGGGCTCTTGTTTGCTTCCCGGCTGCTCCCACAAGGTGCGCAGAACACACGAGAGCGAATTTTTCGGCCAACTTATCTCAACAACATGTTGTAGATAGTACCTACCTATATAAGTAAACGATTTAGATGAAGGAGAAATATTATTTATTTATTTTAGGATCTCCAACAAAAGATATACACTAAACATTATATAGTTAATGGACGACAACGTATTTGGTAGGTGTACTATTTTAATTACAGGAGACCACAGCATGCACAATAAAAACAACAACTAAGCTAACAAATTAAATACATAAAGGATTTTTTTTTGACAGTGGAACATAAGAACACAACCAATTCTGTAAAAGATTAAAACATAGAATAATAAAACACTTAATTAACATAAAAAACATAAAAATAAAAAACATTCACAGATTTTAAGCTCAAGTTACTAGACATT
Organism: Gortyna flavago; assembly: GCA_963669345.1. Classification (NCBI taxonomy): domain Eukaryota; kingdom Metazoa; phylum Arthropoda; class Insecta; order Lepidoptera; family Noctuidae; genus Gortyna; species Gortyna flavago. The sequence goes on from OY770144.1 coordinate 6,875,667, forward strand.
TTGCTTACTCTGAGCAAAATTTCTAGTTCCTTGAGCATAATACTCCTTCTCTTCTCTTCTAAGGTTCTACACAAATATTGCAACCAGTTGCTTCTAACTGTAGAAAGGTGACATATTGGCAAACATTTCATCTGTCTATGTCTAGTAACTCTGTATCGTCTTTAACAAAAACTCTGTAATGAACTAACTAAACCAACATTTATACTCTGTTAGACTTACAAACATAGTGTTTAGTTTGCTTAAGTATTCAATGTCTGCAGACCGAACAATAAGAGGCAGTCTCGAGACTCTCTCTATGTATAAGTAGTGTTTCTAGCAACTTTGTTGCATGAATGTTTTACTACCTTCGAGCAAAAGAAGCGATGTTTTCTAAGAATATTAACTGCACATCAAGTATAGCATTCTTTCATAGTTTGCGTCGTTTTATATTGTGTGTTAAATAATGAAAACTATTACTCGTTTCTATTAACTTCTACATGACTTGGTAAAGACAAAAGCTTTAATAATAAATCTTTCTTTCAGGTACATCCATTCGAAGGAGAAACCGTTCAAATGCCTGGAATGTGGTAAGGGTTTCTGTCAGTCCAGAACTTTAGCCGTCCACAAAATCCTACACATGGAAGAATCTCCCCACAAGTGTCCCGTCTGCAGCAGAAGTTTCAACCAAAGGTCGAATCTCAAGACCCATCTTCTGACACACACCGATATAAAGCCATACAACTGCTCTTCCTGTGGAAAGGTATTCAGAAGAAACTGTGACTTAAGACGACACAGTCTGACACACAACCTTGTTGGAATATCATCAGTGAACACATCTCCGAGTGGCAGCAATGGGAAAAGCCCATTGCTAAATCCGAACTTTCCAATCGACAACTTAGATACAGAAGACGAGAATTAGCAGTAACGTTTATTAGTGGCAAATGCGAAAAGACTGATTTTTACTCCTAAAACGGTGCCTTCTAGTTTTAAGATTTAGTTAACTCATGCCACGAGTGCCTAATTTATAGTTAGAAGAAGAATTAGTATCAGAGTAGATATTGCGTTTAGTGTTAAACTGAATTTATTTATGTTCTAAATTCAATGTTTATTGTGTTTCTCTTCCTCTAGAGGAGTATTAGTAGATTCTATCATAAATCTGAGTTTGGTATTGGCAACTTTTGTGTACAAATAAATTCTTGCAATATCCTTACAACGTTTGGGTTTTTAGTATTACTTAGTTGTAGTTTTTTTTTTTCTTTAAATCTTGTAAATTTTCTGATCTCATTTTGTGTTTGTAAATATAAATTATAGCTAAGTCATTTTGTGCATTCCGTCCACCTTAATGTTTATGTAAAAATGTTTAATGTATATGAGGGTTGTGTAAAGTTATGTCTATCTGTATTTTGGGATCTTGAAGAACGAAAATTATTCTGATTCTGTCTCAAAACTTGTATTATCCAAGATCTTGTTTAGGTTATATTTGTAATATAATTAAATTGATGAATTTGAATATTATTCCTTTTATTTGACCTTTCGTTACAATATAATTCAAATTTGTTCGTCTGAAATAAGTTCATTCCAAATGAGGTAGGTGAACTTTGAGGATTGGTAGGTGAACTGATACAAATGCATACCTAAATTCAAATGTAACATCCGGGGTTCGTCAGGGTAAGCCAGTAAAATTCTTCGATCCTATCATGGTTATAAAATTACAGTTCTTAAAAAATCTGCGTAGGTACTGTCGCTAAAATAAAAGCTTGTAATAAAGCCAAAGACTACCTGTATGCGATTCTCAGAAAAAATGAATCACGTTGATGACTTTTTCACAAGAAAAAGATTCAGCAGTTATCATTTTATTTTGGATAATCATATCGATAAAGCATTGATTGTTGTTCGATTTGAATTAAGTAATGGTATTCAGAAGTAACCTAAAAAAACTACACTAAAAACTTCAGACCGTCAGTGCTACATTTTTATCCCGATATATAAATCACCTACAGATGAATTTATTAGTGGCATTCTATTGAAATTGACTATTGACCTAATAAAAAAATTTAAGAGATGGTTGTTTAGTCTGCAATGAGACCTCATAGTTGTACAGACGCTAGCACATCAAGCTACTACAATCTGTCAAATTTCTTTGATAGCTTTTATTTATTTATATATACTTTATTGTACATCAGAAAATACATAGCAAAAAATACGATTATTAATACAAAACATACAATGGGTGGCCTTGTCGCTTTCTGCGATCTCTTCCAGGCAACCTTGGAATGGACAGTGATTGCGTGGATATAAAAAAAATGGGGTTGTCAGTGGTGCAAAATAATATAGGCACAAAATAGATACATAGATATATATATATATAATAATATATATATATGTATATATATATTTAATGCTGTATGATAGATCTTCTACTTTATCGCTAAAAAGTTTATGGTTCAAAGTTGATTGGGAAAATTTTACAGTTTCGGGTAGTTTGATGTGCTGTCGTTTGTACATTAGGCAGTAAGAAAAGCTGCTAATAAATCTAAGGATGAAAAAAGAGCTGATTAGGATCAACAAAACAAAATTTTATAAGCTGGTGATTTATCTCTCAAGATATTACTTACTTTCATAATTATTATTGTAAAAAGGGCACAAGATTCGGTACTAGTAACTGGACAACTTATGCCCATTTTCACTTACAAAAGCTCTCTATTTGATTATCAAAGCTCGGTTCAACACAGAAAGTTGTAAATTCAACAGCGGAATTTTATTTAGGCATCCATTTGAAAAAGCTCTTTTTAAATTTTCATGTCTAGCAATAAACCATGATAATGCTGTTGATAATAATGCATGATTCTGTGATATATGGCCCAGTGGTAACGGCCCCAACTTACGAGATGTAGGTCGTGGGTTCGAACCCAGTCAGGCGCTTCACTTTGTGTAAATAATTTCATCACCATTGTTCTCAAAATGGTGAAGGAAAACATCGTGAGGAAACCGGCATGTCCTGGAACCAAAAATTCAAAGATATGTGACATCTAACAACCCGCACTGGGCCCGCGTGGTAGATTACCTACGACCCACTCCGTCTCAAAGAGAGGAGGCATGTGTCCCAGCAATGGGAACATTATAGGCTGATTATGCTTTAAAATAACAAATATATATGTACGGTAGGTATATCTTCAGTAAAAACCATTGCTTCTTTAACAGTCTGATCATTTATAACTTGAAATGGCTATAGTTACTCATAGCCTATAAGCATTTTAGGTGGCCTCTGCTGGACACTTTTAATCCCCATAATGACATTGTATAGCAACTTAAATTCTTCATTAGTGGTTATTGGAGATGAAAGTAATTTAGATTTTGTTACAGGTATTTTCGACGCGCAGACTGTAAATATGAATTCAGTAGGTACATGATTCTAGATCAACTAGCACATACATTTATCGTCGGTTATCAAAATAAAATCAGCTGTTTCATAGAAAACTGCAATGCATTACATTTAGACAAGCATACCTACTTGTCTTCATTACCTTCTTCCTCCATTATACTAATTTTCATAATTCGAGATACAATTATTTTTATTTGAGTTTTAATGTTAGTTAGTCAGTTCTCAGTTAATTTTACACATAAAATAGAACCCAAGATGTCATGTACGACATCGACATAAGATCAGTAATAATATCAAATCCAATATCTACAGTAGACACCTAAATTTATTCAAATTTTATTCTTCTACAGTTTAAATTAAGTTCTGCATCAAATGAATAGATGGCGTTACTTGTCACATTATTATGCGCATGAGTTGAGAAGTCTATAACAGGTGTTATGAATTAATACGCCTTATTTAATTTTTCACAAAAGGCTAACATTAATTTATAGTAGGTAACAGAAGATACCTACTTACGTTTCATAACATTATATATGAGCAATTTCATTGTGATTGCTATCACTATGGTAAAAATAATACCTATACCTACTTAGATAACGTTTATGAATTTAGAACTCTTTCTAGTGGCTCAATGGATGTTAGTGTTGACACCATAATACATTTTATGAGCACTCATGCTCATGAGTTTTGTGTAACATGATGCAATAAAAGTGGCTTTAACTCTATCAGTCAACCACAGACCTTGTTGGGATATCTAACAATCAATACAAATACAGTTGCAAGGCCATTTTTGTTAATCAATAATTCTGGAATTATAGGTGCCCCAGTAAGTTATACGATGCATCTAGTATCATAGTCGTATAACATTCATCATCATGATTGGCAACCTTGTTTCACTAACTGATAAGTATAAGCCTCTTCCCTTTTGTGCCATTATATCAGGACCTCACATTAAAGCTAAATGTTTTTAAACATAATCTGGAATAAAAACAGATTAATTTCGCACCCAATCTGTTAAACGTACCTAACCTTTTTCTTTAACCCAACAGATGCACTAATAGGCGTAGTACCGTATAATAGACATTAAAGTAGTAATTATAAAGGTCAATGTAAAAGGCAAGACGAAACGCGACCATTAGCAACAAAGGACGACTACTGACCTTGAAAAATCGGTTCAATTCAACACCAAATCGATGCAACGCAATTCACACGAATAAAAAGACTATTCGATTCAGTCCCACACAAAGACCCTTAAGAGTGTATCAAAATGACATAAAGCTCGATTCTTTTCTTAAACACAAAACACGTTTATAATGGTCCACATGTCTTACTTTTTTTGTCAGTTTTCGGGAATAGATGACGTGTTAAAAAGGTAACAAATTGTATGCGTTCCGGAGCGTCGTATCTCGTTCCTTTACCAACCGTCATATATTACGTCATTAGATCGATTCGAAATTTGAAATGATCGGTTGCGGATTCTGTGCGTTTTTGATTGGCTGACGTTTAGGTTATGGCAATTTTGAATACGTTCTAATTACGAACAGGTGTTGATATGTTGGATATTGAGGATCCGGCCAGTGTTCAACGAATGCTCGAATGTTTTGAATGTCAGTTGAACTTTTTTGATAGGCATCATACCATATTTCTCGTAAAACCACACATTACGCTATTCATAATTGAGTTAGGTGCCTAATGTGGTTGCGATTAGTGAAAAGCTTATATATCTATCTGATAGAAAGGGTGAAAGATAAATCATATATTAAAAAAAAATATCTAAATATGGCCGACCATTTCTATAAACTAGTCAAATTCACCATTATCTTAATTCAATTTATAATAACATCATTAAAATAACTCAATCTTTGTAAACAACTTTTTAAGTCTGCGAATAAGATAAGCCCAAATCTCCGTGCGGACATAAAACTATCATCCACAATAAAGTGAAACTATTACAAGGACAAACAATGTCAGAGATCAGGAGCACGAACAACAAAACAAATGCGACGCAAACGCACCTTTGACAACATAATAATGTGCCGCGTCTCCGCCTCCCTTTATAGTTGTAAATTATTCACAAATTACATAGTGATCGGAAATCCCGCTGAGTTAAACAAAGTTCTTTTTCTTCCCTTACTTTTTTTTTTCAAGTATTGTCAACGATACCGAAATTACACTGTCACAAAGGATTACGCTCAGCTCAGAGGTGTTTGAAAAATATTTGCTTTTGCCGTTTCGAGTGCGCATTATCCCGTATTTAGTCGCCGTTTTTATTCGCGACCACACACACGCTGCAAAAATACAAAGTCAAAAAAAATGTCGGTGTGAAATTATATAAGGTGTTTTGACAATGGTGAGTGTACGTGAGTTCTCGACGTTTCGTATTTTTTAAACACGACTTCGTGTCGTATTTGTCTCCGTTTCAAACGTAACATTTCGTACTTATTTGAAACATTGTTTTTTATTGAATCGTAGGTAGGCTAATTTAGGGTTCAGTATTGAACTGTTAAAGTAAACTAGAAAGGTTATAAAGATGACGTCAGTAGTTATTCAAGAGCAAACTGTGACTGTTGAGAAAATTATGATTATAACAAATCTATGTCTAGCTGAATCACTTAAACCTGACTTAGACTGGGGTGGTTAATAAAAAGGAACAGGTACCTATTTTGTACGAAGTGAAGCTACACAATTATTGAGTCAGGTTGCTAATATTGTTTGCGGATTAGTCATTATCATAATACTTATTAGGAAATACGTTAAAAATATATCCTACACTGGACAAACTTCTTACACTAAATTAATTAACAAACTATTTTTATTTAAACTTGGTACAATCCCCAGAACACATTTTTATAGATTATAGATTACGTAATACGTAAACAGGACGGTAAGAAAATAGTTATTACTTTAATAAAAGTAAGTACGTATACTTTTCGAAGCACTAGTTTGTCTTTGACGACTTGCCTTCTAACTTTTTTTATGGGATATGTTGAAAAAAAATTGTTTTTTTCATTTTCGTGTAATTTGTTAAGTATGTGGAATAGGGATTTAACATTTTGGTATATGTTTTATGACTCTTTGGTCTAGTATCATGTAAAAGGAATACACTATTCAATGAATTTTTCTCAATATAAAAAAAAATGCAAAGTTATATCTCTTTTAATTACTTTTTTAGACATCACGGTGTAACGCTTAAAAGTTATTCAATGGAATTTACTTTAAAACATAGACAATTATCATATCAAAGTTAACTCAAAGTAGTTTTATTTTTTTATTTAAAAAGCAGTAAATTCGTTTTGGCACATACGTCGTTTCATTCCGAGCGCACGCACATTATAGCCATCTTTCTTCTTTTGCGTTTCAAAAGTAATTGCATCACTTTCGCTCGCTTAGTAGGTTTTCGAGGATTTTAGATTTTCGAGGTAGCGCCTTAATGTCTTCTTCACGACCTTACGTTCATAATTTTTTTTTTGTAACAAACGGTGCAAAGATGCCAAATACTTAGATGTTGAGCACAATCCCTCTTATTTAAAAACGTTGCTAGTTATATATATAAACGTCAAAAATGTATGGCTAAGCAAACTCTTATCATTAGGTAGGTACCTACTTAACTTTAATCCACGTTTTTATATTAAGTTGGTAGAATAGACTGGCGCCAATCGATGCAATCGTCTGAATGAAACTGGACAAAGTACCTACACACATAATTATAAAAAAATCTTATGTCAAATTCAATTGTCAAAAAGCAGAATACAAACACACACACACTTTTTTTCCCAAATAAGCGCATGAGTGGTGAAAACTATGCATAACTTACTTACTACCTAAGTACCTACATGTGTAGGTAGGTACTTTACTAAATCTCTTCAGACTCAGCTCTCATATATAATTATGATAGAACTTCACGTATAGGTAAGTTCGTTTAATCATTGCCTAAACACACACTTTTTTTTTCCCAAATAAGCGCATGAGTGGTGATAACTATGCATAGCTTACCTACTACATGTGTACTTACTTTACTAAATCTCTTTGGACTCAGCTCTCATATAATGATAGAACTTCACGTACTGGTAATTTCGTTTAATCATTCATTATTACACTGTTGAGAAAATGACAAATGAATGCCAATGGAGTTAATTTCCCTTTTATCGTTTCATTGTTTCTAGAGTTGATCTTAGAAATTGCTTCTATAACTTATAAGTTATAACAATCTAAGTGCCGGTTCAAGGCTATGGCTCAAGAATTTGCAACTTTATACGTATTCAAGTAAAAATCTTAAACCGTATCTACAGCGTACGTAGATACCTACTGGCCTGCCACTACTTAAAGGTCTTCTAATCTGCTAGTCGAGGTTAAAAGGGTAAGTGGCTTAGTGGCTTTCGCTCATCCCAGATGAATAAATTATAATTATCTGCAAGATCATAAATTATACGATAGATTTAAATACTACTAAACGATAAATATATAAACAAATTCACAAAAGCACCAAAGAAATAGCTCACAATAAATAATAATATTTAAAAAACAACACACTCAGACACACCCAAACATCTTTCATTCCATTTTAACTTCTATGACTTTCATACCAAAGTTCATATTCCATTTCACATTTCTCGGAGTGGTCCATGCACCACGTGATTTAGGTAAGCATTTAAATGTATGTAATTTTATTTATTTTAATAGCAGAGGTACAAGCGACATGTTATCGCAAGTATGCGAATTAACGGTGACAATTGTGATTGCAAACCACATTTGTGTTCAAGCTTCAACGCTAAGTGCCGAGTATGCGTACAGAAAATGAAAAATACAGAGAGGTCACTCACGGTTTTGAAAGTTTTTTGCCTAATATGCATTAAGGAATGAGCAGCGATTTTAAAAATGGTACTAAAAGTAGGAATGTTAATAGCTTTTTTGTAAAATTTCATAGATATTTCGAGGTGGGATTTTTATAACAGGATGAGTATCAAGACTGATAGTCATATGAAAAAGGAAGGCTCTAAAGGTTAGGAAAAATGGAGTATTGAGATGACGGATCCTAGATATTAATGAAAAAAGGAGAAATAAATTCTGTGCTGACCCCAAATAAAAGCGGACTGGGATGGATGATAAAGTAGGTCTCGTGTAAGTTTTTTTTTTCTTTATTTTACAAATTGATTGTAGCTATTTACGTAAAGTATTTAGTTAGATAATGAAATCTAAAATAATAAAGCAATTTGAGACAAGTTCTTTATGATAACCAGCGGGCTATATAGATAGTGTCTGTACACGATATGCACAAACTGTGTATTATAAATTAAACTCAGAAATATTGTACTATTGATGAATAGTCTGATCTTTGTTTCTTGACCAGTATCAGTGTGTGCTATCGTGTCTCAGCTGACAGTAACGACGTCGTCGTCATGATAGCTCGTTAGCTATTGCCCGCACACGATGTGCACAAACTGTGTATTAGGTATATGAAACATAGAAGTATTGCACTATTGATGAACAGTCTCATCCATGCTACTTGATCAGTGTCAGTGTGTGCTATCGTGTCACAGCTAAAAGTAACGACGTCGTCGTGATAGCTCGCCTGATAGTGCCCGCACACGATGTGCACAAATTATGTATTATACTAAACATAGAAGTATTGCACTATTTGGTTAACAGTCTCATCTGTGCTACTTGATCAGTGTCAGTGTGTGCTATCGTGTCGCAGCTGACAGTAACGACATCGTCATGATACCTCGCTCGATAGTGCCCGCACACGATGTGAATGAACTATGTACCTACTGACTTTTTTATAATTGTGGATGTAGGTACTTAATAGAGATTTTTAAAAGTAGTGCAATTATTATTAAAGTGAGTTATTATCATATTATAATTTTTTGATGGCAATGTTTTTTTTTTACTTTATTAAAACCTTGTTTGTTTTCCTATACAAAATTGAATACAAAAAAAGTATTATGTGCTATGCTGACTCTACATGAGCAACAGCTGTCTGATTTTGCAAACAAAACATAGACATAATAATATGAGTCACTTAAATGAAATGTTTTACAGAATACATAATTGTTTAAGTAAGTTATCAGTATCACACACACCTTCCTATACCTAATTATTTTATAAAGACGTTTAATTTTTTGTAACAAGATCCCGATTCCGACGAGGTCATCTACCTAATTGTAAAACTCATGTCTTTACAATACACCCAATCACTTTAGTGAGGACATTAACAATGTTGACGTGAGAGACATTTGATACGATTAAACTGACTTCGACCTTACAAAGGCACCTTTACGGCTATTGAGACCTTATCTTTAAATTTCCGTTTTCAATGAAATCCCTTAATAAAAACAAAACAGAAACAGTAAAACAACCGATCTCTATTATCTGTAACTCAATACTTAAAACGAAACCGTGGTAGAAGGCGGTGGGAGGGACTTGAAAGGCTCCGCCTAATCCCTCCCAAGCGGCGCCGCGATTGGTGGAGGGAGAAAAGTATCCATGCGTACGCGCATTCAAGCCCGCCGCGGCTGAAGAATGCAATTCAATTGAGGTGCTCAATGCTCTTTTATGTGAAGTACCTACAGGTAATCATTCTATTAAATGTACGGTTTCTGCGATGTGCAGGGAGAACTCTTTGTTTCTAGCTTTTAGTACAAATTGCTGTAGTAATTTGCCACTATTAAATACAATTAGATAATCTTTGTAAAAGTCACGTCAGCCTGAGGAACGTGATTTTCCTGTTGTGGAAATTGAGATCCTGCAATTTTTTGAGTTTTTGATTGGTTCTGCGAATTTTTATTACAAAATATTAATTCGTAAGTGGCCAGCATTATAATTAGCAGTTGAAGTAAAACCATGTATTTTTTTAGCAAGAATATTAATAACTACCGAATAAAAGGCGCTGGTTCTAGGTATTAAAACAAAGTATAATAATAAGTCACTCAAAGTAAAAACCATAAGGTAGAAAAAGTATAAACAAAAGGTATAAAAAGGTAAAATATCAAAAGGAAGAAAATACCTTGCACAAATATTATAAAACAGATCGTTGAGGTAAGCATTAACAAGGAACTTGCTCTACTCTAATCTTTCATCAAAAGGGAATATTTTTCTCAGGTGAGTCTTTCAAGTCGTATCACAGAAAAGCTGCAAACAACAAAAAAAATTGTAGGTACAACAGTCTTCTGCATGCCAAGTCAGGCATAAAGTGAAGAGTTAGTCAAGTACTTTTTCTGACTGTTTACTGTCCAGTCTAATTGTAAGCCTCAATGACCTGCAGTGGATCACGTTTACAGGTTGATAGTCAAGTAAAGTAGGTATAGGTACACAGACCGCACCTTACACTATAAACAAACAGGTATAATAATATTTTGGGTGTAATGACCGCTATAATGCGTAGGTAGAGGCTTGACTAGCTATCGCTTATGACCATAAATCTAATTATTTAACGTGTGTAATTTTTTTTGCACAGACAGTTATGAACTCTGCTAGTCAATGACTTTAAAATCTAGACATCACCCAAGGTAATATAGCCAGCGTAGGCAAAAGACTGGGCCAAGATTGTCACTCACTGGACTTCTGAAGGTGCACATCGCCGTCTTGGGCAACCGCAGTGACGTTGATGTGACGATCTGGATATGTTTATGACCTGGCCAGAGATCGAGGAAGAAGAGAACAGAGAGGTTTGGGTGTAGAGGATAGGGGCGAGCCTGGTTTATTTATTTATTTATCCATTTATTTCGGAAATTTTACTTAAAAATACTATCTACTAATACATACAACCTTATAAGTAGAATTACACTAAAAACGAACGCATACGAAGTGTCTGTGTCGTGTTTCGCTGACTGGTGTCATGTAGCCGGCCACGAAACCGGCGGTCCACATCACCATTCGGCCAGAACTCTTCCTTGAGGAACTTCTCGAGATGATGTGTCGGAACACATATGTACCACGAACGGCTTGAAATTCGTGTTGTGACTTCATGCGACGCCAACTTCTCGACCCTCAAAGGCCATCATCATAATCAGCCTATAATGTTCCCACTGCTGGGACACAGGTCTCCTCTCGGTGAGAGGGAGTGGGTCGTAATCCACCACGTGGGCCCAGTGCGGGTAAAAAGGCCATCAACCGGGCATAAATCCAACCTCAGGGCTGCTACTGCTGCAGTGGGATTATCCGAAAGGGTTACCGTTACCCCGGAACATAAAGGGCTAAGGAAGGAACACGGATGGGTTTTAGTCAGTAAGAGTCTGACACTCCCTTCCGCTCCACCCAGAGCGGGAGGGGTCATTTGATGATTTCGCATCCATAAAAAAAAAAAAAGTTGAAGGGCTGCTACTGAGTAATTCGAGATAGAAAAACCAAATGACACTTTGCCCGACCTGGGAATCGAAACCACGACCTCAGCAGTTAGGTTAATCTACCAATGAATAGTCAACGCTCTGTATTCATCCTTTATGCCTATACATACTCATTGTCTAAGTTTATCACCAACTCATAACTGTCAGGAAACGTAAAGCACCTTACATGGCAATTACAAATTCTAATGGTGATAAATATTACGAGCCAATGCGAGGAATCTTGTTAGGGTCAACCAGGTACTAACGACCTGCCATTGAAATGTTACAATGAATACTAGATGTTCATGTAAGTTGATTGCTATTGAGTAGACGGATGAGCTGCTAATGCCCTTACCTCGCAAAAAAGTGTGAAAAATAGCAGGACAAAAAAAAAGACATCAGCGAAAGATTATGGGAACTATGAAAATGATGATTTTCGTTCAGATTTTCAAAATTTAAGAAAATGCGGGTTACAAATTGGTCTGCAAAAGAAAAGAGGTGTTCCAAAGTCTCAAAGAGAAGAATAAAACGATCTTGGTTATCCAATGCTTGGAAGCTGGGACACAATTGCAAAAGAGACACGTCCGCGACTTTATACGCAGTGGCAAGTGCTCCTAATAAGGCGCAAAGGATTCGCTGCTTTCATCTAGTAGAAGAATAAAACTTGCTAGAGCTCTGAAGGCTATAATTCATAAGTAGGGTACCATTCAAAGGATTTCCATAACCTACCCTAATCGATTCAACACTTAAAGCAAGCACTATAACTTTGCGAAATAAATCGATTTAAAGTAACAATCGGTAAGCATGTTCAACACGACTATTTACTTATACAAACAGTCGATTATTCGTGAATTATAATACAATTCTTACGCCAATCCGTTGTGGTTGCAAAACTGCTACTTTGCTATTTGTTATCGGCCTACGTACCTTGTCGAGTTTGTTAGATTGCTGGTATAGTGTTAAAAATGGCAGGTTTCAAATTACCGTACCAACAATTGAATAAAACTCGGTAGGAGTTCCCACATAAATATTCTAGGTGCCTCAGTTCCGGGATTGTAGGTAACTCTAACCTAACGGCTGATGGATGGCGGGATAGCCACAGTATTGGCGAGTGGAAAATACTTCAGGCAATATGAATTTTCAAAGTCCCTATGATGACAACACTTGCATAATATGGTGATTGTCAATCTACGAGTACATTATCTATATTATATTATAAAGAGATTTTTGTGAGTTTGTATGTAGGGGGTATTCTTCGGAACTACTGATCCGATTCCGAAAATTATTTCCCTAATTAAAAGCTGAGTGTCCTAGGATATATTTTTGTTAAAACAAACTAGTTATATCAATGATTGCCAGTTTTTAAGTTTGTATAGCCTCATTTTTGGAGACACTCATGAATTGTATGTGAATTGCAAAGATGATGATGAAATTACATCGAGAATTTTCCTGCGATATTTTGTTACTCTAAGATACGTTTGCAGCACCTCACGCAACATTATTGTTTATATTAATGATGTGTTAACAGCGTAACACCGTGTTGAAATTATGGACATTTATTATTTATCTGATTCTGCCATTACAAGTAAATGTAGTCAAGGATCAGCTGTCAAAATATGATTGAGCAAGTTATAACTTTGGACGACGCAATTACATATAATCGAAATGAAAGAAAGAAACAAAGATGAAGGTTTTGAATTCTTCAGTGTGTTTTTGGGCGGCATTATTCTAAACTAGAATGTTTTTGATATAATTATCAAGAAGCTCTGTTAGGTTAACAAAATCACGGTTGCTTCACATGACGGAAACCTTCAACTTTTGGATAGTGGATAAGACAGAAGAAGTACTAGCAGGGGATCGACGGGGGGGGATTCAGAATAACTCAAAAGTTTCATGTCATGGTCGTTTTTCTCACCGTGATCCACATAATGTCTTCTTTTTCCAATCTCCATTAACGTCTAGGCTCTGATAATGTAAGAATCAACTGATTAATAGGGGCAGTGGTGGCCGTGTGCTAACGGCCCGTACTTACGAGTTGTAGATCGTGAGTTCGAACCCAGACAGGCGCTTTACTTTGAGCAATTTATTTCATCACCACTGGTCGAGAAACCGGCATGTCTTAGAACCAAACATTTTAAGACGTGTTACATCCCTTTCTCGCACTGGGCCCGCGTTGTGGATTACGGCCCACTACCTCTCACATAGAGGACGCCTGTTTTCCAGCAGTGGAAACATTATAATTATGCTTAGAGATATATATCTGATTAATAGAAGGTCGATCTTAGTTAGATGAGGCATTAAAAGTCATCAAGTTTTTTTTTTTTAATCCTCGAACGTAATTACATTACTTACATAAAATGGAACGTTTCGCATCATCTCCTCATACCTACAACATCCATCATTATTTAACGAAAGTTCACACTTCATTCAAAATTAAATTCTATTATCTTTGACATCCGTTACAATCTTAAGTGCCTCGTTTGTGCATTAACTGGGCCGCATGTTACACCGACGCCTATTTTGTTTTGTAGAACAATAACTTGTTTCCAATTCGATGTTTTCAGGATGTGGTGAATCGAATCAGGATTTATAGTCTGAAAGGTTGTGTGTTTTGAAGTAAACTACCATGGGTAAAAACAGATGCACTGAAGGCCAAAGGAACAATTCAGGCGTCTTTGGTTATTCCCGAAAGCTAAAGGTCAATGCCAATAGACTGGTTATGATAATGTAGATGAGTAGGTACCTAATGGGTGTTGTGGCTCAGCCTGGGAGAGGTTATGTCTAGCAGTGGACTGCAATAGGCTGAGTTGATTTATTGATTGAGGTGAGTTGACTTAAAGCAAGTAGTAGGTACTGTTTTGTATTTTTTCAAGAAACAGCAATAATCGGCTTTTCCAAAAGTGTACATGGAGAGCATTGATCTTACAAATGTTTTTAGGTAGGTAGTTTGCAGAAGACTGATGTAAAGAAAAATTTGTTACCAGCTCAAAATCTTCATTATATAGCCTGACATAATTAATATTGGTTATTGTGTTATGCTTTAGTTTTTATCTTCTAGATGATATGGCTAGAAAGGAGGTGAGTACCAAGATATCGACTAATATAACTACCGCTGACCCCAAATAAATTGGGACAATGGCAGGAGTAAGATGAGTGTTCTTCTTTTCTTAAGAAACCTCTTTTATTCGAACAGATATTCGTCTCGCGAACACACGTAGCCGCAACGTCCACTCCGGTGTAATACCCGCCCTGCTAGCACGCGCTAGGCCGAAAGGTATTCACACAACAAATATTGACGCGCCGAAGCATTGTGTCGGCGTTAACTAAAGGTTATCTTATCAACTGTTTGAGCGCAAACACTAATGTTTGATGACAGACGCTCGTGTGTCTACGTTTGTCTCTCAAACCTTATCTCTAAGTAATTGACGTATTGAACTTGTAGAATTTCCGGGAAGTTTCCTGTCAACCCTTCTTTGGTGTTTTCTTAAGATTTCGAGTGCTTAACGCCGTCCTTATGTGGGCGCCTAGATTAAATTTTTTTGTGTTCATGTATACCAAATTACTTTTCCTTTTGATCACAGGCTCGTTGCAGTTGGTGGGATGAATGACGTTTTGCTGACCTATAAGTATGTGATTCCATTTCGGGACAAATCAATTATCATGGTCAGAATTATTTTAATCAAGAATGCCAGTCCAATGGAATGGAAGTCCTGTCACAATGCCATCAATATGATTGATATTTTTTTAAGATTGTTGAGTTATTTGCCTCGAAGTTTTCATTTATTTGAAACTGTCACTTATTGAATCTTGCAGAACTTTCGGAACAAAATAGAATAATGTTTTCTGGGTATGTGCTTAATATGTTACGCTATACAAATTTTAGAAAAAGCCTTGCCAGATGCAGCAGCCTTAGTGATTTTTTGAGTACTTAGCTCAGTGCGCAGACAATGTATGCAATATATCGAATATCATTCCCTATGTGCTTACCAATGGACAATAAATCTCCAAATCGGGACAGCCTCCAATCCAAAAATACCCTGAAAAATAAAAAATAAAAATTTACACAATTAAAATGTAAAGCAAAAACCCGTTTTAATATTTAATTGCAAATCAATTAAGTGCCTCTATTTAAGTCTCATTTTATTCTCGGACGTTCAAGTAGGCAGTCGTTTTTATACCTTTATAGCACCAATAGCATCTGAAGTGCCTTTTCAATTAACAGCTTAATTTGAAAAGACCACCGTCTGTCCGTAATTAGCTTATGGACAAAATAGGGGCGAATAATTAAAATGTCTTAATTTTATTGAAGGAGGCCTAAAGGTTTATTGTGGAGTATTTATGTGTGTTGTAAAGATAGTGAAGCTGCAGGGTTTTTTTTATAAGTATTGTTAGAGGTTCGATGCTCTGATGTGCTATTGTAGAAGAAAAGGTTCAATTGGTTCCTATTTAATGGTTTTTATTAAGGGTGCTTGAAAATTGGTTCCGTAGTAGGTAGATGAGGTTTCATGTTGAGAAGACATCCTCATTTTCTTGTCTTATCTACATAGCTTATCTTATAAGTTTAACTAATTGAGATGTCTATGGAAGTCAGATAGGACAATGACTCCGTTTTAAGAAGTTGTCCTATCTAATTATTCACCCCGTAGAATTTATCTGATATTTTAAGGTTTACTTTATACTTACTTATATTTGTCTCCACAAAATATTAAAACATTTCAAGGGGGAAATTATTAAGACTTTAATTTTATGCCCATCAATATAATTCTCAAACAAATTAAGTGTCGTTAAACGCCATCAAACAGAACAACATTCGATCGACCGCAACATCATTTATTCGTTACTGGAAGCAATAAAAAACCTCAAACATCGCGTTATGAACCCAATATCAACGAGACCGTGAAAAAATGTCTTTAATTTCATTTAAAAAAACTAAAGTCTGCCGACGCTGCGACCAAAAAAGTAAAAAAAACTTAATAAATCGAGCCAAATAACACATTACGAGGCTAATTTAAACGCTAAATTCTCTTGTTTAAATGAAGTACGAAACGAAGGGATTTTTCACAATAAATAATACCCTAATTACTGGTCAGGGTCCCATCAAATTGGTTTTATGGCGACGTGCTGGTCACAAAAAAGAATGATACTCTAATTTGGATGGCGTTATGCAAGATGTTGGTAAACGATCTTGTTGTTACTGTGAAAAAGAAGTTCTAGGCTAAATAAATATACCTTCTAGATAGACACACCTAAAAAACGAAAGTTACTAAGTAAGTATAAAACTTGTGAGCCTGATTGTCATCACTTTCACAAATGTAGGTACAGCAGAATCGTATTTAATGTGGAAACCTTTTCGTCATAACACAATATGGCCGATTAAGATCAATGCTTTTAATTCTGAAGTAAATGCATTTTTTCTGGAATTGCTAATAATACCAATACTCCGTTTAATTACGTTAATATTGGGTTAAACAAATGGCGGTCTTTTTTGAAGTAGGTACATCAATAAGGAAGTGATAAAGTAGTTCAAGAATATTTGCCTAGTATTCATTAAAAAATCTACACCTTACCTACTATATTTACCTATTATTGAAATGGTGTTTACAGACGTACTGGGCCAAGGCATGCGATTTTGACAAATAATTATGACAAAACAAACCCCCATTTTCTTAGTTGTTTCCTCAGAACGTCCTTGACTTGACTCGTTCTTCAATCAAACAACGGTTTTTAGGTATTATGAGGTTGCACACAGGTCGAGCCCGTTTTCCAAAAACAACGAAGTTTTTGGGCGAGATATTCTAGAGTGAGAGAACCAATTTATTTATTTATGTCTTATTGTACATCTCAAAAATACATCTCAAAAAAAATATCGAATACTCCTAATACCAAATACCAAAATAATGTGTAAAAAACGTAATTAATGTTTCTTAATATTTTGTTTTAATGGAACTTAGTGCATTAAATAAATAGAATTACTAGGTATTAAAAGAAAAAAAATATTTAAAATCTTGGTTCGGTACAACATAAAGCCGTCCCCACAATTGGAGGCTTCCTCAACAGCCGCACACAATAAAATCACAGATTTGTGGACATTACAACGTCCAGTTTTAATTCCATACAAAATTAGTTCAACCAGCTTCTTCTGGGTTTATATAAAAACTAATCAGAATCACGTCGGGAGCTTCGTATAAATTCTATCAGTTAAATAAAGTAAGGTTAAGTGGGGCTTTCATTATTGTTCAGAGTCCCGTACAAAATCATAAGTTTGTTTTGAATGCCAAAGCATGGTCAGTTTAATTTTCGTATAATTGTAGTTTTTCTAAAAATATTTACATTATTTAAAAACTAACAGTCTTACAATAATTTAATATCTACAGATTTAAAAAAAAAGAGAAGAATTCGTCCGCATCGTTGTCAACCAGAAACTGGCAGCGTCGTCACGTTGCTATGGCAATGCTGATTACCAGGTCAGCCCTCTCTGGTCACGTGAAAAGTCGACCAACCATCAAAAAATTGTCTTGGAATGAATGTATCGCCTGTTGTTTTCAACTGAAACCAACCTGTGCCTGAAATTAGGATATTTAGAATCCAGTATCATGATTCTATTGAAAATTGTTTTATTTTCAGTATCTACTGATGAAGATGATTGATGATTTTCAATTGTATCATAAAAAGCTTCGACAAAACAGATGGTTTTCTTTCTTACTTGAAGTACGGAACCCAAAAACTGAGTATTTACGATTGTGTAGGCTATTTTAGTGAGTCGGTCGGTAAGTGAGCACGAGACACATGTCAACATTTTTAATTGCATCGCTTCATGTAATTTATCGATTTGGTAATGGCCCAAAATAAAAATTTAATTAATTTTTCGGTTCATTTTTGTAGTATTTGTTTTTATTTTTTTTTAGTACAACTACTTGAATGTTGATTAGTTTACCGATTTAAGGTAAATTAATGGGGCCGTTAAAATATTGCATTATGGAGGTCGCATGTGTTGATTTTTGTCATAAATCTACAGCCAAAAAGGTTTGTGCAAAAACTAACACATTAGCATAAATCAAATAAGAACAACAAAAAGTCCTTATGTGTTTCTACAACTAGGTAATTACCTATACAGCTATATGCAGTTCAGTTGTTGTCAAAGTGAGCAGAAGTGCATTCATAGCGGTGCAGCTTTCAACAACTACCTATATTGATTGTGTGACTGCGCGCATGTGTCATATTATGAACAGTTACTGACATAGACTGGAACTATACCTTAGGTTTTTTAACTTTGCGTCGCGATTATTACATGATAAAATTTGTATATTAGCATTGGGTTGAAACTATAAGAAAAATTACCGAGCAAATAGCAGGAACAAAAGAAAATTAGGACATTTTACGCGATTTCAGAAAAACTTTTTAACTTTATCTTGTGATCGAAACCAAAAAATCGCAGTGTTAATAGCCCATTTACGCTATGCAAGTTTCTTGCCCGTGGCTTACAATCAAATTGAATCAACAAATAACTTGTATGTGACATCCGCCAGCCCGCACTGAGCCAGCAGTGGGAACATTATAGGCTGATTATAATGATAATGAAATAACTTGCGTCGTTTGAACACTGTTTGGACGATGCAACTATTATTGCAACTTATGGTCAGCCACAGATAATTAAATCGCTCCGTCTAAGTCAGCCTTTACACAGAAAAATAATTACCTAACCTTTTTCCAACTATGTTGGGGTCAGCTTCCAGTCTAACTGGATGCAGCTGGATACCATTACCAGTATTTTACATGAAGCTACTGCCTAACTGACTTCCACAACCCAGTTACTGGATAACCAGGACTGGGACTTTCGGACTTCTTTAACGATTGTCAAAAATCTACGTATGATAGCTGAGAACAACTGGTTTACGTGCTTTCCAAGGCACGGAGGGGTTTTAGTATGCTACAGATGGTCACCCCTCCACGGACCGACCTAGACAAGCGTTGCTTAACAATGAAGATCGACCGAGAAAAATAATTAGGTACAGCCGCGGACAATGGCGGTCGACCACTGTTCACCCTTATGCCCTTGGTAATAAAGTTGAAAAGTAGTCCACCGCCAGTGTCCGCGAATTTTGTCAGACTAAGTGAGCTGTAGGTACCCTACAGCTATGAATGAAGCTATGAATGCACTTCTGCTCACTTTGACAACAACTGAACTGCATATAGCTGTATAGGTAATTACCTAGTTGTAGAAACACATAAGGACTTTTTGTTGTTCTTATTTGATTTATGCTAATGTGTTAGTTTTTGCACAAACCTTTTTGGCTGTAGATTTATGACAAAAATCAACACATGCGACCTCCATAATGCAATATTTTAACGGCCCCATTAATTTACCTTAAATCGGTAAACTAATCAACATTCAAGTAGTTGTACTAAAAAAAAATAAAAACAAATACTACAAAAATGAACCGAAAAATTAATTAAATTTTTATTTTGGGCCATTACCAAATCGATAAATTACATGAAGCGATGCAATTAAAAATGTTGACATGTGTCTCGTGCTCACTTACCGACCGACTCACTAAAATAGCCTACACAATCGTAAATACTCAGTTTTTGGGTTCCGTACTTCAAGTAAGAAAGAAAACCATCTGTTTTGTCGAAGCTTTTTATGATACAATTGAAAATCATCAATCATCTTCATCAGTAGATACTGAAAATAAAACAATTTTCAATAGAATCATGATACTGGATTCTAAATATCCTAATTTCAGGCACAGGTTGGTTTCAGTTGAAAACAACAGGCGATACATTCATTCCAAGACAATTTTTTGATGGTTGGTCGACTTTTCACGTGACCAGAGAGGGCTGACCTGGTAATCAGCATTGCCATAGCAACGTGACGACGCTGCCAGTTTCTGGTTGACAACGATGCGGACGAATTCTTCTCTTTTTTTTTAAATCTGTAGATATTAAATTATTGTAAGACTGTTAGTTTTTAAATAATGTAAATATTTTTAGAAAAACTACAATTATACGAAAATTAAACTGACTGAATTTTGTCAGACTAAGTGAGCTGTAGGTACCCTACAGCTCACTTAGTCTGACAAAATTACAAACAACAAAATCAAAATCAAAGTGAGCACTTGAGTTACGATAACCACCGCTGTAAACCCAACACGATATGGTTATGAACAATCAGGAGGACGATAATGAAATAATTTGCAACATTTTATTGCAATTACATTGCTCTATATCACAATCAAGGCATCGGCTTGACGGGTGGTAATCGAGTAATGTACCGACACCCTTTCGTTACAATCGATTGAGGTCGAATTTACAAATCAATTTGTATCTTCTTTCTTTAGACGGTAATCAGAGGGCAGCGGGATTGTCCGAAAGGGTTACCGCTGCCCCGGAACATAAAGGGCTAAGGAAGGAACACGGATGGGTTTTAGTCAGTAAGAGTCTGACACTCCCTTCCGCTCCACCCAGAGCGGGAGGGGTCATTGGATGATTTCCCATCCTTAAAAAAAAAAAAAAAAAAAAAAAAAAAAAGACGGTAATCAGAGCTGCGGTTGAATTTGTGCTTTCTTAATTAGTTACGTTCAATTGCTTATTAAAGTAGATAATGAATGGATCCAGTGTAGGTACTTGTAATTTTAATAACAGCATGTCCTGTAATAAAAAAAAAACAATCTGAACTTTGCAAGATTCAGGGTTTACGAAGCTATAAACTTCTGCTTTATCTCTGAGAGAGTCGATTGAATATATCGATAAAGATTTTTTTAAATATGCTCTTTAAAAAAAAAAGAGCATTAGTCTCTGTCGATGGTTCAATTGAAATAAGTAATAATTGTGAAATATATGGATAAAATTATGATTTACTTTTTTACATGACGGTCAAATTCAAAACACTTAACCACCAAAATAAAATAAAAAGTCTAAGCACTGACTGCATACAAAACTTCCCCCGCTATATTTTTTGTACACTTTCGGCCGCAAGAATAAAAAAATAATATGTCGTAACCACACTTCATCACACAATTAAATCCCGTCAAAGAAAGGGTATCGTTGGTCCTCCATTATGGCCGCTATTGTAATATTCGACGCACAATGCCTTACTTATGGCCAGTTTAGGACATGAAAAAAGAAATGGCTAAGGTACCGTGCAATAGAGTTTGAGAGTTCGGTGAGCAGGTTGGAGAAATTAATTAAAATGTAGATAAAAAGAAATAAGCAGTACCATTTTGTACTCAATACTAATACATCGCATTTGGATCCATTTTACGGTATAATATAAAAAATGTGAATAAATGATTAACCGCACTCCCGTGAGTGCGGTTAATCATTTATTCACATTTTTTCCTGTTATATAAGATTAGAATTAAAGAAAGGAAAAGTATTTTTTAGCAAGCTAAAAAATTTATAACAGTCAAGGAAATACTCATACTTACACAGGCACAACAACTACGTCAAGTATCATAATGGCGTCAAAAACCATTTTTAGTCCTAAAAATGCGTTGCCATGTTGTTATTTAAGGGGACTACATGACCTAAAGCGCGGTCACTATCGGACTGCATAGAAAAGAAACAGAAGCGCGATGACACAACGCTGGTAATTTATTGCAAAATATGTATTTACAAACTACTTAATAATAATTAATCCATCACTGAATGCAGTTTGGCACTAGCAATTTAATGGTTTGTTTTTAATTAAAATTAAAATTGTTAATGTACGGATAAACTGCTTTTAACGACATGTCAGAGGTGTATTTGAAGATTTTTTTGATGCATTAATGTATGTTTAATTATGATTTGAGTTCCATCCCTGTATTAAAATAAGACTTGAAAATATGTAATTTTATTTGGTCAAAATTATTTACGGTTTAAGAGATACACTGCTTTGAAAACCAGCTTTTTGACCATTTTCAGGAAACCTCCGCCTTAATATTGTCAGCAAAGGAAGTTTTGAGTATGAATATGAATGAAGAAGAAGACCAATGAAATGATAAATGGATTGTGTGAAAGGTGATACTTGAAAGTGACTGGAAATTGGGTGAATATGACGGCTACAAAGAAGTACCTATGGAAGTAGGAAACATACTGCACCGATCCAAAAAAGGAATCAGAATAAGGACAGAAAGAAGGATGCTGAGCATGCAAGTATTATGATTTCAACCATTCTTACATCACACTAGGTAACATTATCGTTTTCTTCCCCTATGCCTTATCCTAATGTATTTGGAGTCGGCGCAATTATGTCTTTTTCTTCCATACAACCGGCAAGAGTTAACTTGATGACGTAACCGCGCGTTACTGTTTCGCGTCGATGGCAAGAGCGGTAACAGCGCGGCGTCTGGGGTTGCCGCTCGCGTCTCAATTTAACTCTTGCGGGTTGTACTTCTCTAAAACTTTTATCCAAAAGCCCGATCAGTGTTCGCAATCCTTGCCAGCCGTGTGTATCCCACGTTATTTGAGACCATAACAAATTCGTCAGATCAACGGCGAAGGCGACTTGATGGTGCGTTATGGATTCCGATGTATGAATATTATGATTGTTGCTTATTGTTACGGATGCGGTTCGGCGATTATCAAACTAAATCGTTGTTATATTGTTGTAATATTATGTTTAGGAGAACAGTGGTGACCCAGTGGTTATGGCTGCGCCTTAAGAATTGTAGGTCGTAGGTTCGAACCCAGACAGGCGTTTTACTTTGTGTAAATTATTTCAGTCTGTGTCCCAGATCAGCTGATTTTGTTGAGGTGTTAAATGATATTTTGCCTTTGAGCTCGATTGGGGCAAATATAGATTTGTACAACCCATTGACATATATATTACTTTGTAAATCATTGGTACAACCACTTTTACACGGCAAAATATGGATGTACCTATCCTGAATAAATCGGGTAGCTCGGGGAAATCATTTCTTTCAGCTGTTGTTAATTTCCCCAGGCTAGGAGCGTAGTCTAAATTACATAATGAAACATACAACCACACCACCACCATAACACCTGCATTCTTATCTATGCTGTCTATAAATCTACTTAAATTGGCGATCTTGTAAGTACCTACTTGCAAGATCGCCAATTTAAGTAAGCGATAGTGTTAGTGGTACTATGAAGAGTTATTCAAGGCTTTATACTAAAAGCTTTGAACTTAGCCAGTTACCAACTTAGGCATGTAGTAAGACCAGATTGTTAAAATTTACGCCCAATCTAAAATGCCAATCTGAAAATAGTTATCTGGAAGGCTTCGGCGATAGTATCTATATAACTCTCTTGCAGATTGCTAAAATATTTTGAAGGTAAGGTGGGCCTCTCCAAATCTTTATAGTGAACAGTTTTGTCTGCTGAATACGTGTTTCTTATCATCTTTCTGTAAAGTTTATAAGAAGCGCCTATGCGCGATATTTATGAAATCGTTGCAATATACGTAAACTCAAGAGAATCGTTCCACTTCTAGAATAATAATAATAATAATACACCAAAAACTACAGAAAATTTATCATTAAAGACCCAACTATCACAAATGACAAATGCCGCAGATGCCACATTCAATCAGAAACAATACAACACATAACAGGAGCATGCATAACCCTCACACAGACAGATTACAGTCACAGGCACAACCAGGTTTCAAACATCGTCCATCAAAAACTAGCACTCAAACACGGTCTCATACAAAACACTAACACTCCCTACTATAAGTACGCGCCACAAACTATCCTAGAAAATGACACACATAAACTGTATTACGATCGCGCCATACTTACAGATAAGACCATCCATTACAATAGACCAGACATAACCCTACAGGATAAAATAAGAAAAATCACTTACCTTATAGACATTGCAGTTCCCAACACCCATAACCTACAAAAAACAATCGCTGAAAAAATAAGCAAAAACGCTGAGCTTAAAGAAGAAGTTATTAGAATTTGGAGACAAGATAAAGTTTATGTTGTTCCTATCGTTCTCTCCACGACTGGTGTTATCCCCAACCATCTCCTTCGTAGCCTGAAACGAATAGATCTAGAAGAATCCCTTTACATCAATCTGCAGAAAGCAGCCATCCTAAACACATGCAGAATCGTTAGGAAATTCATGCAGCTAGACGAAAGTACACTTTCATCATAAAATTCACCACACGCTGCATTTACTTGGCTTTGGCCCGTAAATGTAGCTAAACCAGCCTTAGAGCTGAGAAAAAAGAACACTCCTGATAATAATAATAATAATAAATTTATTTTGCTAAAGATTACATTCCAGTGGATTGAATTCCTAGACCTCACACTAGGATTCCCTGTGTTGTAAGATCCAGAATATTCGAAGTATCTGTCTTCTCTTACCAATAATTACAGATGAAGAACAGTTGGTTGTTTCAGACCAACAAATGGACAATGGCCATCCCAAAAATTCCTACCACTAATTACCTATTATAACCTAAATACATACCCTGTCATACCTGCCCCAGTTCTGATATAACACCGCAATCAAATAAACGAAAATGGCGTCTGCTCTCGGACTTTACCGTACGCATAAACCAACTTATGAAAAGTAATCAAATAGACGATATTGAAGCGTAACTTTATGGTAATAAGGAAGGGGGTGAAAGCAAATGAATTTATAGCTTTGTAATGGTCGCATGACAGTTGATTAAAGGGGGCCGAAAAGCGCCGAGGTTGGGGTCCAAGGGACAGCGCCCCAGGTGTGTCACAGTAGGAGGCCCCCCTGATGATTGTATTTAAAATAAATAAGAACCTCAATGAACGATTGTCCATACCGTGGCTTACGAACGCGATATTCGTATCGATAATTTATGCGACGGTATTTGTGGTCAACTGTGGAATTGGAAGTTTAGTTTGTTTGTGTAGCTGTGTTATGATCTTCTGCTTTTCTCCACTTTTATTTTATAGTAGATAGGTAAGTTCAATTCTTTTTCTACTTTTTTAATGAGCCTGTAACCTATTTTTTTCGGATTTGTTTTAGTCATCGGTTTCTTCGAATGGTAGGTACATCCGACTCATTTGCGTCTGGGCACATGCACCTCTAGAGACATAATATGACTCTTCTGTAACTTCTTCTATAGCCAAACCCCAAAATAGGTTGTTCAAAACAAGGTGGTTAAAACGGTATCCAGATAAAAAATAATGAACAAACCCCATTAAATGGTCGTACAATAATACATCCAAATCAAAATCAGCAACCCTTTCCCCGACACCCGTAAACTACTGCACTAAGTATCATCCCCTCAAAGTGCACCACAAATAAAATCACCAAACACAATGAAAAAAAAACGAAGCGTAAACTCGAAATTAAATCCGGGCTATCAAAATTGGACAAAGAATGAATAAATATGCATTGAATAGAACCGCCATCGCTATTAACCCTACATCTGTTAAAGGGTAGATGCATTTATAATGGTCTTATAAGCGTCCTATAATCATAAGATTATTCTTTTTTTCAGTGCAGCTTCATTAGTCATGTAATAATGTTTACAAAACGTATAATCATTGTAATGTATCGGCAACCCGTCAGATAGTTTCGTAAATACGTAATTGTAGGTTAGAATAATGGTTTTAGAACAGATTTTTATGGTCTTTAGTGCTATGCCAGCTTGCGGTCCCCTAAAGTACCAATAAAGTCTTTTAGATACTTTCTGTTTGCTACTAATCCATAACAGCTAATAATTAAACAAGCTTTATGAACTCTATCAAAAATGCTCATTACAAAGCGAAACATAGTAACGACAAAGATGATATTTCCAACAAAAGATTAGATTTTTGTATGTTTGTTTGTTACGCTTTAACACTAAAACGGCAAAACGGAATAGACCATGACCTGGTGAAGGTCACTCTCACACACACAAACGGCTACTTCTCATCCTGGATCAGTACAACGGTAACCGTGAACAAGGCAACAGAAAACTTACATCAAGAAGGACCTTGATTAAATCCTGCTCCAGCCAGATCTACAGACAGTGCACAGTATACCTAGTTAGAGATATGTTATTTTTTAATCGTACCACAAGACCTGACAATATTACAACGAATCGTAAATTTTACAGCCGTCTTCCAAGTAACCGGCGACGCTCCTAAGTAGAATCCTGTGTTTGTTTATTTTTTGATAGGACTGTGTAACCGCGTGTGCCCTTTCTTCACGAAATATTTATTTTTTTCCCTTGGCTTTTTTATTTACGTCCCCAATAAAGGACTTACTATACCTCTGATGTATGCTTGGTGTTATTGTTTCAGAGAAATTGAGATATTCTGGGCTTAGCAAGCAAATAAGGTATTATTTTCTGTATTCCCTTTCGGAGGGTTTGTTGTAAGTCTTTTATCATGTATCAAGTTTAAATCCGGGTTAGTTGAGTCATTGGTAAAGCCTAATAGTGATTCATTTAGCGATGATTTGTGTTCGATAGATCTTATAGATAAGAATCATGTACTCTAACCATTTTTATATTACTCATTTTTAAACGGTATTTTCATTTCCTTTGGAATGTTAAGGATGTTGATAAGGATGGTTAACTTTAAATCTGTAATGGATAAAGTATTACAAGATACAGTTTGAATAAATGTTAAAGAAAAATAAACGATTTTCTTTAAGTAGAAGTAAGTGAATACACAAAGAAGAGCTGAGCATCTTCAAACAAAAATATTTTAAAAGTCAGATACCTGTTATCTGAAGAATAATATGACTGTTTGACTTAATTTTCTATACAATAACTGTCAAACGGCAATATTTCTTCCTTAGATATAAATGATCTGACTATTGAAAAATCAGCCCTAAAACAAATTCCATACGAGATCATAACTTTCAATAATCGGAAACCTCGAAATACCGAAGCAGTTACACATTTACAATCAGACAAAAATATTTAAACGACCACAGCCCTTAAAATTCATAGAACCCAACAAAACACGTATAACGCAGTAGGAATCCAAAATAAAATTATACACACATAATCTTATATCTGTAAGATCCGTGTTAAAGTGTTAACAATATATATTTGTTCGGATTTCAATCGAGTTGTGACAAGATACGGTCTTAGATAACGGTGGTAGGATCTATGGCACATAGCGCTGTAGGTAGAGAAGGTCCACTCGATACTGAAATGCAAACTCATGCCAAATGGTATAATAGAAAAACTACAGTTGGATGCAGGTGAAGATCCTAGCAAACCTCTTGAAAGTGATTTGTTAATTGATAATATAGTATCATCATCATCATCATCATCATCAGCAGCCTATAGCAGTCCATTGCTGGACATAGGCCTCTCCCATTGCACGCCATTCAACTCGAATTTCGGCAACTCTCATCCAGTATAGCATAATATAGTATAGCTTTCATTTATTGAACTGAGTGAGGGTTAAGGCATTATACGATAGATGTAGGCATTAGACAGGCCATGGCAGTCATACCAACTTCAATTTATGGGACAGTACATTGTAGGTAGGTATATCAACGTAAAGTGTACTCACTCAACAAAAATGTGATTGGGTTATATCTTTATCTATATTTACATACATAATTTAAAAGGTAATAAATAGTCTTACAATAATTATTATTACTTGTACAAGTAAATAAAAAGGAGGGGAAATAATCAAAGAGCATCAAGTGAACAGGAAAAGTGCTCAAAGGGCCTTTCCATTGCCACGTTGTACGACAATGCTGATTCTTTGGCCAAAAAAGTTGTGATATTTCAGTATATTTTTGTTTTTTTTTTTGTTTTACAATGTTTTGCAAGATTATTTCTATCGTTATTTATATCTTTAACATTTCATTCATTCGTTCTATCATTTCATTGTCTAAGTACATTCTCAGATTTAGTCCACTAGCTTTATTTTTGTTGTTTTCTATGTCATTATGTGAGTTTATAGAATATTATCAGTGACTATATCTATTTAAACTTCTGCATTCATCATTACATATTATTATATTCTGTATTCGTGGATTCTACCACGGATTAAAACGAGAATCATTGAATATTTTACGGGCTTTTATATTTGATTGTGCTCTGTTTACATTATTATGTCTTTATTAGTCGTTTCGACTCTGGAATTTAGATTAAATGTTTGATTGTTGACTTTATTTTTGTATAAGAATCCATTTAAAAGTAATATCAATACTTATTTGACCTTGGATTTTTAACACTACAAATTCTTTCATGAATATGATTAGATATCTGTCAATCGATACTGTGGTCCCTGATATTATAAATCAAATGATAGGGACATCTTCTTAGACGTATCACTTCTATCAGAATAAATCAAGTCAAAACTTCAGAATAAATTTCTAAATTCACGTAGTCTTCAGAATTCCATATCATACCATTCCACTTTTCATTAATCGTCGCTCCTGGTTATCATCTTAGTTTTCCAAACGAGATACACCACCCAGATTTTCTCTATAAAATATTATAGTAATTATTCTAAATATACTAGCTCATAAAGAAAACTCTCTTTTTTGCTTTCAAATGCAAGCATCTTAAGAATGAGCAAACACAAAGAAAAGAAAAATGAAAAAAATGTCTCAATTTGACAAATGTATTCACATAACACGGTCTCCGATGGGCGCCATGCCACTTGTCGTGTGTCTACGCACATTTTTATACGTCCTCACCTCGCGCACGCGCAATGCATCCAGTTGCTGAACAAATAAAACATTCGGTTTGTATAGCGATAGTTTATTGTGACCTTTTATAAATATTTTTATGTGAGCACTTCATGTATTATGAATACGGAGAATTGGTTTTGAAGATTCTTGATTGCATAATGCAATAAAAATATAAGAAATGAAAAATATAAGACTTGAATTCAATATAGAGGTCTTCAATTGGCAATAGATGGAACAGTAGCGCTTTGGCTGAGGCTTGCAATAAACAGATCGTATTTTCAATCATACTTAAAAGCTATAAAGCTAATAATAATAAAGTGAGCATTTCTCAATAGGGGAAAATATTTTATTTAAGTACGTCATCTTAGCTATGCATTTGTCCTAACAGCAATTACAGAACTGTCACAACAGTATCGTAAAATCTCGTCAATGAAATATGGAGTCTCGTTGAGGGATCAAATCCAGAAGAAGGTGATCCAAAAGAAAACCAAAGTAATCGATAGATATCCATACCAATTTTATAAATTCGAAAGTAACTCTGTCTGTCTGTCTGTCTGTCTGTCTGTCTGTCTGTATGTTACCTTTTCACGTCTAAACCACTGAACGGATTTCGATAAAATTTGGCAGAGAGATAGATTGCATCCCGGGGAAGGACATAGGATACTTTTTTATCGACCTACTTCGCGGGCGAAGCCGCGGGTGGTAGCTAGTAGTCCATAAAATAAGCAAACTGAAGTTTTGATCAGTTGGGAATTCGGGCCGCCGCGCCGGTTGTTCGTTAATCGGCGTCCGGTAAACGCCAGCTAGGTGGAACGACGGTCTTCTCAGGGAGGCTGGTAGTGGCTGAATGAGACTAGCCAAGGATCAGGTTCAACAGCGTGCGATTGCAGAAACCTAGGCCAAGCAGCAGACTACTATAGGCTGATGATGATGATGATGAGGTGTAATTTTAGGGTATTTCGAGTCCATAATTTATGTGCACATGAAACCTCTTTATTTTAATGCGATGTTGTGTCCTTATTGCCCGTCATTCTCCACGTTTACACTTTCAATATCATCAACCCTAAAATGTGCGTTGAAATCCAACCCATTGAATGGCTCTCATTTTTATTTAACCGCACAATAACCGTACCGCACGAAGCGCGCGCGCACGACGCGGGGCGGGGCAAAGCGACCCGCGATTATCGTTGCCTTTTTTTTGTTATTTGCGCCGTAGATACCTTTTACATCGCCGTTCAATTACTGAAGCGCGAGTGTGGTGAGCGTTGGTTTCATATGGATAAGACCTTTGTTTAATTTTAATAGTTTTATATAAATAAATAAAATTAACAATAAAACTTCTCGGTGAGTTTGGTTTAAGGGTATCAAGAAAATCTGGATCTGTCCCTTTTTTGTAATTTTCTGGGTCGTAGTCCACTGCTGGACATAGGCCTCATCCAAGCTGCGCCACATCACCTGGTTTTCTGACTTCCGCGTCCAGTCTGTCAGCAGATAATATTTAAGTACCTAATTAATATTTTCTATGTTAAATAAATTGAACTTTAACAAAAATATACTGATAAAAAAAATACTTTGGTCATAATATCTTACAAAACAGTTGCATAAACTGCACATAGTCGTTTTAACATCAAAACATAACGCTCCATTTCACATAATCTGACCAAAGCGGAAAACCGTGTGCATTGAGTATAACGGCCCAATATGATCGTGGTGAGATTTCCAATCTGATAAGAAATCAAAGCTGTCCAGTTAGTTGCAACACCTTTTCGTTAAAATTAAATGGCTTAAAGGTTACGTATATTTATTTATGATGACACTCGTCTGCATGGTCTGCATATTAGATTTCCAGCCGTATCAACAGAGTCAGCTTTAAATAAAACCTCTTTTTGGACCACGACATTGCTTACCATATTATTACTATTTTCACAATTAATTCTGGACTTTTCAAGTCTGAGATAATTCTTTAGCCTTCAAAAAGCTAGTTTTCGAATGCACGTTAAGCACCTGTTCATACAAAACATATTTTGACCAAACTACTTTTTCTTTACGTAGGTAAATTGGCACTACCAATGATACCTACAGATTATTACAGATCCAATTGATTGATAACTGTATATTTAACTGTTATTGTGTACATACCTACATTAAAGAAAAAGCTAATAATAACTACACAGAAAGAAATAAATAAATCCCAGATCGTATCCACACAATTCCCGTCGCTGCGCCCACGCACCCTGATTGCGCTCGCCTTGACATTAGTTCGACTGTCGCGACCGCCGCGTCTTGCTCGCTTCACGTGAACACACACGCCCGACACGAGCCGAATGATATATTTAATGTTACGAAACATTACTTTTCTTCCTGCAGTAAAAAAGATTCAATTTGACGGTCAGATGTTTTGCTTGGGGAAAAATTTCAGTTTGTGCATTTTGTTCAAACTCATCTGTATGATTTGTAGATT
Source organism: Gortyna flavago (assembly GCA_963669345.1). Taxonomy (NCBI): domain Eukaryota; kingdom Metazoa; phylum Arthropoda; class Insecta; order Lepidoptera; family Noctuidae; genus Gortyna; species Gortyna flavago. The sequence continues at coordinate 6,907,402 of OY770144.1, forward strand.
TTGTTACAATTAAGACGACGACTCTGTCACGGACTCTGTGCTGTTTGGAAAATTGTGTTTTAGTTTTTTTATTGATTCTAATGTTTTAATTATCAACTTAGTACCTATGCCTTTTTCTCTGTCTATCGAAACGAGAGTTACATCAGTTTGAAAAAAAAAAGATAAAAATATGATAGCTAGGTTAATGTTTCGATTTTTCGGCAATAAATCTTGTCTTGATAAGATACCCTCCAATTCTTATATATTGCGCCTAAAATGGGAACTCTTTTAGTATATCCAATCCAGAATGTGCTAAGGTACTATACGTATTGTGTTACAATATGAACAGCCAAGGGCGTAAGAATCTTCATTCAGAAACATACGATGTTCTTGCTTTCTTTACTCGCTATCCTTTTGTCTCGTTTCTGTTCGATTCATCGAGTCTAGCATTATGTTAGGCTAGAGATATCTCCTTCAAGTCTAGATTTTCCGTGTGATTTGTTTATAACATCACCGGAGAAAAGATTTTAATGTTGTTTAAGATGCGAAGCTCATGTCATCATAATATGAATAAAAATATATTAAAAAAAAAATTATAGCTGGTTAAGCTTGTTAGCTTTAATAAGTTATATATTAATTTCTGTTTTAGTTTTATCATCTTTTTATGCTTTGACTAACATATAAAAATCTTATTTTCACTACATAAACAGATACTGCAGAAATCAAGTCTGTTCATTTTAACACATCATTGTAATCACAGCAAACATAAATTTAATATCTCGAGTTTAAATTATTATTCCAGGTAGTTAATACAAGAATTCATCCAAGTCTTGCCAGTTCATTATATACGTTCGCACTTATCTTCAAATTGCTTTTTCTTTTTATCTAACCACCACATATACTTTTCAAGACAAAAGCAATAGCCAATAAAATCATAGGTAGTTTCTTCGTAACATCATTGACAAGACGTTTTATCGTCGATCTTACTTTCTTTAAACACGTATTTTATAATTACACGCCTGCTGACGCATTTTCGAAGCTGATTATGATTTCCCCTTTACAATTTACTAGTTTTAAGGAGACGAAGTGCTGTGTATCGTTGCTCTCTAATGCTTTCATCGATTTTTCACGATCGTCATCACTATTTCCCTGACCCATGTCGTAAGGAAGTAAATCGATTGAAATAAAAAAGCTATTCCCATTCTCTTTTGCAGGTTCCAGCATTTGCATTGTTCTGTATAAGTTGTTTTACTGTCAATATTATAGTATACTAGCTTCAACCCGCGGCTTCGCCCGCGAGGTATGTCGATAAAAACTATCCTATGTCCTACCCCGGGATACAATCTATCTCTCTGCCAAATTTTATTGAAATCCTTTCAGTGGTTTAGGCGTGAAAAGGTAACATACAGACAGACAGACAGACAGACAGACAGACAGAGTTACTTTCGAATTTATAATATTAGTATGGATAATAATAATAATAAAGTATGGATTTCCACACAGAAGCGGGAGAATTACATAACACACTAACAGTAGCAATGGTTTTCATTTTGACAGTTTAATATTTATTTGTTGAGCAGACTTATGAAGCAATGGATCAGCAATATCATCTACGCAATTATAGTGCTGGTTTGCTTGGTTTCCAGCTTTTTACTACATTCAGTTTCTATGAGGTCGGCAACTTACCTATTGTCAATCCTCTTTGTTTCATAGATGATGGTGACCAGTTTAAATTAAGTGGTATATGTATGAGCTTATTTGTCAACTGCTAAAATTTATGTATATATTCATTCTAAGAAACAGCTGTTGTATTTTACTGGTAGACCGTTTAAGAAGTAACGGAAACAGTAAACACTTCTGTAGGCGTTGATACTACAAACTTTTGTATAGTCGCAACCGAAGCGGTAAACCTTCAGTAACTAGTTACTTGTGCAGTATTGTTAACTGCAAATGTATGCATTATTGCTATAATAAGTAACGCGGTACCGTTTGATTTCCTTTCTGCAACAAGTACTGCGTAGGTACTGAATAAAATTTTCATGGCTCCCTAATGCTTTCTGCTTTCGTCAGGAACAATGAATGCTCTACCGTTACAGCTGTTTCATTTCGTTGTTCAGTGTTCTGCTCTGAGTAATGTAATTTCGGTTGGCTATTTATTTTCACACTTGTTGCCTCTGGGATCTTTGAAATGGCAAGCAAATGTTTGTGTCATGAACATGACGATAATAGAACATTCATACTTTACTGTTGTTCAACTTTCATATCAGAACAAAACATTTATGGAGACCATTTCCGATACCTGGTTAAAACTGAGTATTTTTTTACAAGAAGAAATAAAAAGCTACAAAGTTGTTTGCAAATGCCTGTGATGTTTCTGGATCAACTTACACATAAACTTAAAATATAAATATCTTAAAAAGGAACAAAAATACACCATCAAAACCTTATATCTCAATAACAAACCCATAAAAAATACCTGATACGAACAGGTTATCAACACTTTGAAACCGCACACCAAGATTTCGAATCTCAAAATCAATGCTAGTAGATAAGATAAGGACTTCAAACCCGACCATGTGACTAGACCCTTTAGTTCCATATTTTTTTGTGTTATAAAGGTTCTTTTAACACTGGTGGGTTAAAGAGAGCCTTAATTAGGTTCTGTAGTGTCCGTCACCGCGTATTAAGCCGTCGTTTCATCAGTGGAGTTGTTTCTGGATGAAGAAACAAGCGGCGCCTGGCGCTTGAGGCTTGTATGGCGACGCATTATCGCTGCGTCTCGTGTTACTGCGTTCTTCCAAGACATGTGAAATGACGTCACTGGTGTATAATGTTTGAGTTTTGTTGTTTAGTAGATACACTCCCAAAAAACAGCTACGTCAACGGTAAAAAAATGGCTTCACGGCTAGACCAGAACTGTCTACATTAGGATTTTCTTTTTAATAAATATTGGGTAAAATCGATGAGCATCGAGGTGTCCCCTCACCCTGATTCCGATGACCTAGCTTCCGGGATACACCCTGTATAAGATACTTATACCCTTAGCTGTATAGTTTTTATATACCTAGCCTATCTCAGTTCTTTCAAACTATTTTTTATACGAAAACTCATTTCCATCAGAATAGTTCCTTATTTTTGTAATACAATGTAATACAAACAAAAATTTTAAAGTACTTTCCTGTACATACCTACTTACTTGTTTGAAGTTCTTAAATCAACTCAAAGTTTGATTTCACCAGGTGCACCTAAATCTTACATGATGCTGTCAATAAAGACAAAAGTACCTACCTACTTAGAAAGTTGTGCAATAAAAATTGCCTCCAACCTTACATGCGGAAGCTATCTCTAGAGATGTCACAATTCACTGTCAGATATGTTGAATTGAGAATCCCATAAAACTGTCTATAGCGCCCACATTACAATACTGTCGTATATTTCTTTCGATACCAAGATACACCTCCGTCAGTTTGAATTCTTAGTTCATAAAGTTGAAGATTAGTCGTTGCAAGTATAGTGTATAGCTAGCTGTCTGTAACATTACGTAGGTGCATATAGACAGGCTCTTCTTAAATTAAGAGTTTAATTTTTCTATTTCTTTTTAATTTTTTATTCAAGAAAATGCAATATCTAATGGCCAGATTCGCACGAAAATTGTCACATTGATGTTTTATGAAAAGCTTGAATACTCAAAAGCATTAAATGAAAAAGTAAGACTGAAAAATAAAAGGAAAAATAAACGTGATCAATACAACCGAAATATAATTAAAAACACAAGCAACCGACCCAAAATATCTTCAAACACATTGTATCTAAAAAATTCGCTAATCCAAAACAAATACTGACCATAGGATTGTTCAAACTTGACACCGTCGAGTCCCATGGGAAATTAACCTGAACAAATTTACATACAAACTTAGAACTATGGGAAAAAAATGTCCAACTTTAATCCTAGTCCTACTGAGCTTTACAAAAATAAAGCCTTGCTTGGCTGTCCAGATGGAGTTAACTTTCTGACAGGTGACAAGCAAGTTAATGATTTCGTTAATCTCTATTATTAGAAGATCATTTTCTGTTCTGACATCACCATAGTTTCTCTCTGGTTTTAGTATTACCAGATGCATCTGATTAAAGGTGCTTGTACACACCTTATCTCTATGCGAATGTTCTGATCGCCCATTGTTTTATATGAATGTTCGTTGGACTTGATAAGGAATCCGTATCTAGTTCTAGCGTTCGTGTTCAAACATTCCAACAAAATAATTGGCGATCAGTTTTCGAGGGCGACTGTACTCTCTGTATAAGCAGAGCTCAATTTATGAGTTATGGAGATACCTAATTAGTTTAGAACGATTGCCTTCTTTCATTAGCTCTCATTTTATTTTATTAAAAACTATTTCTGATTTTTTTGGTTTTGATGTATGCGTAATAGATAAGCTCAAATACAATAAACTTCGCTAATAGATTCTTGCTCTTCCTATTATAAACTGTCATTCTCCGTTATAATACCTTTGTTTCGATAAATAGGCAGATTTAAATGTTATTTGACTTACTCGTAAATAGAGTTAGGATGTTCAACCAATTGTACGAATTTCTCAAACAAATTCATGTCTAATCCCATTTAGTGAAAATAAGTGTCAGCTTTAGCAAGTATCCTCAGGCTAAAGAGCTAAAAGTCAGTTTACCGTGCAAACAGCAAACAAACATCGTCCAACGTAGAAAAGGGGGCTGGCCACTAACAAAACACATCTTTGTCTCAATCATAGATCGGATTAGACGAAAAATATAATCGGATTTTATGTGTAAAGTTATTGTTTAAAATTATCCCACCCAGTTGCGGTCGAAATGTATAAAAGGGACAATGTACCCGTGTTTTGTCCATGATGGATTTACAACTTTGGGACATTTCTTTTTTATCCAATCAAGGATCTCTATTTCTTTAGGCGTTTAATCCTGGCTGGTCAGTCTATTCTTTGGCATCCATTTAATAATGAACTGTATGTTTTGGAGGAATGAGCTTGGATTTGTTTGAGGGTAATATTTCAATCATTCACTTTTTGTTCTATGATTTATGAGTTTTAAAGCGAGCTACTGTTTATTACGTTAGGATTTAGATAGTTCTGTATGATCTTCGGGTATCTCTTTCTTGTTTTTAATCCTTTCTGAGCTAAAACACGTGCCCGTTAATTATGCGGACTTTTTGCATGATGCACCGTTATGGTTTAACTTTTTCTATTCTTTAATTATAAAAAAGTGTACCGCTATTTATCATCCTTTTAAGCTTTTTGTATATTTTGTGCTGACTTTACCCGCATCTATTTTAGATTAAACAATAACAACAAATTAACAATTTATAAAAAAAAAAAAAGAGAAATTTGTAAAAAAACATCTTGTTTTTAGACCGCCCCAAAATTAACTATTTCATAAAAAGGCAAGTCCACCATACCTTTAAAACGGTTTGACGAACAAAATCACACGAATCTAAATTAACTGATCAAAAGAAAGACGTACTTAATTTCTCTAAAAGCACTATCACGTCAATCGACACCATAAACGAATACCACCAAGAAACGGGCATAGAATATACTCGTACTTTCCGACAAAACCCGATGATTTCCGAAGTCGTCACTATATAAAGTGATAGACCCTGAGAAGCTATCGTATCTTGTAATCGTATATTGTATTACTACCAGTTTTTGAGGAGTACCAGGATATGTCCTCATTTTGTCTTTTAAGCAAGAACACAACACACCCAGAGACAAATTTAGAACCCCTTCCTTTTAGAAGTCAACAAATATGGTTTTCTGCAATGTAATACATATTTTCCCATTTACCAAATAAGATGCTTAATCAAGAGCATTATAAACTTCAATATTCTTGAAAAAATACCATTCCTCTTTAAATGACGTGGTAGCAGAAATGCTGTGCAAAAATGTACAAAATAAATCATCAATTGCCTAGCCTTTTCCCAAAAATGGAGGGGACAGCTTCGAGTCTAACCGCATGCAACTGAATACCAGTGTTGCACCTAATAAATCGACTAATAAAGTTCCCTGTCCCAAGAAAAGATGTTCTTCATAGTCACACGACTTCATTACTACATCCGTCGTCGCCCGTCGGGTCTCACCGCTCACGAATTATCACTCAATTAATAAAAGAAAATATAAGCATGGATATTTTCCAAGGATAAATATGTTCTAAACAATTTTACAGTAAAGTAATGAATAAGTTAAGCACCTTATGGTTGATTTTTTCTTGCACTTTTTTTATTCTTCCGCATCGTACAATGCCAACATTTTGAATGAAAACAACAGTCTTCTTCTCCAAATGAATCAACCTTTTGGAAGGACGACTAGAATCAATTCAATTTTTTTGTAAATTTTGACGTACACACGTCTACACATCAAGCTATACATAACCAGTATAAGCTGACTTCTGATTGTAAGAAAAACCAATACAATGCGAGTTCAGTTAAAACTGGAAATGTATAACTTGATGTGTAGCCGTGTGTACATACAAGTGCCTTATAAGTGGCTATTTGAAATAAATTGTTTGACTTTGACAGTTCGAAAAGGTGACATGCACCCGTTATGTGAGAAAGTGATTTGTCTGAATTTTTTTTTTAATGTTCGATCCTTTATCGCACCGATACATTCTCAGACTTACAGAAAGGGTTGACTCAATTTAATGGAACTTCCTTTACAACAAGTGGACATTTTTTTGAGCCACGAATTCATGCAACTTAAAATTCCATAATCTTCCTGTACAACATCAAACAAATCCATCATGGCGCAATTAGCCTTTACGAATCGGTTTCAACAACTGCTTATGGAATTAAGACATCAGTTGGTATTCCCTTTGTTGTGCCATCATGAATGATTGCAATGTTGCAGCGCTTGCGCCGCGCGCCGGTAGTTAATCGTGCTCTACAAAATGTGCTTGTTCAATCATCATGAATTATTAAAATACTCAGCAATGACAACCACATGATCATCTGCCGATGTATTTAGTAAAAATCTTACTGTAAAAACTTGGGTGAAGTGAGCTTAAAGTGTTGTAGTGTGCTCTCAATAGTGTCAATCCAGTGGAATGACAGCTCATTTGACCTCAGTTTTCACGATGAGGTCTTTACAGAACAGATTGGCAGGAAGTCATCACAATCAGCCTATAATGTACCCACTGCTGGGACACAGGCCTCCTCTCGATGAGAGAGAGTAGGCCGTAATCCACCACGCGGGCCCAGCGCGGGTTGGCAGATGTCACATGTCTTCGAATTTTTGGTTCTAGGACATGCTGGTTTGGTTTCCGCACGACGTTTTCCTTTACCGTTTTGAGAGTAGTGGTGATGAAATAATTTACTCAAAGTAAAGCGCCTGTTTGGGTTCGAACCTACGACCTACAACTCGTAAGTGGCCACCACTACTCTATTGGCAGGAAGTAGTTATGGTCTTCTTGATTTCGACTATGAATATCCTGGAAAAAGGAAACATATGACAGGAGTAAAAATTAACTAGTAGACAATTTGTAGATATGACAGCTCACTTCAAGCTCACCTCACCACATCAAATCAAATCAAATCAAATCAAAAGTCATTTATTCAAACTAGGCTCAGAATCAGCACTTTTCGAACGTCAAAATTACAAAAGACAGTCCCCCGAAACGCCCGCCCTTCACCACTTCCTAGTGCTTTCGCTGGGGAGAAGAAGTGGTGCAACAAACTCCCCAGCACCACCTTAGTTTCTAAAGACTGCTGATGCACATTTACGTAGTTTTCTCTGTGGTCAGGACTACTAAAATGACATTTGTTTAAACAGTTTCCCATGCATGTCCAAACGTTGCAATGTCAGGTTTTCGGTACAAAACTAGACTGGATGTTTATTTTCGTTCACTGACTGGAGAATCATATTTTTTTTTTTTGAAAACCGATTTAGGAAAAAGACAAAAAATCTTTATTACAAGCCAATTAGATAAATCGTTATTTAAAGCTAGAGAACAGCATAAAAACATACACTGTTGATTGGATAATGCACGTGTACATACGCCATAGACTTTTTTGCAAAATCACCTCTATGGTTATAATGGTTTTTTCTTAAAGTCCATGTTTTTTTCCGTTTTTTCCATATGAAAACATAGTTGCTGCAAAAAATGGTTTTTGACATTAAACTTATTATAAAGGGAAACCCACAGATTAGAAAACTCCTCTTGTAGATTTTTTTCTTTAATTTATATTTTTTGCTAAACATTCGTAATTGTATTCATAGATGGAGCTACCAGTAACTGTTTTAGACATTTTCTTCGATTCATGACTTTTGTATTAAAATTTTGTCTTTAAGAAAAAATACTTTGATACATACTAAGGGCTATATTATAACACCTTCAACCACAGCGACCTCTACCCGCCATATATCAGTGTTCACACAAAATTCGTACCGGAAAACAGTTCTAAAAATGGGACCAGTATCCACTGCGGTGGTCCCTTATCGGGTATATGTCCACCATCGCTTCCAATGAGACATTTCACCTTTTTTATTGCCGTGCTCTTCGCGACTTCACGACACAAAAATATCACACCACACCAAAAAGTCATAATACAACTTTGGTGACTCAAAAATAAGGTTGGTTTTCGTTTGTTCTTGATTGTATGGTCAGCAAAAGTAGTATTGTCGCCAGTATAGTTTTATCATGGTGCTTTCTCGCCTTTTTACGACGTAACGTGTGAGTCAAAGTGTCGTAGATACAATTATCGATTAGGTAATGTTATCGGGACCGATCTTTTGTCTTCCGGTATATTTTTGTTGGTTTAGGTCCGTTTTCGGTACTGGTGGCGCTATAGGGTGTCGGTTATGTTTGTTTCCTGTTTTGTTTCACAGTATTTGGAAATATTTGTTTTTGGTTTATAATTTTGGTGTGTAAATACCTTTTTGCGTTTTTCCACTGTGCGCTTAGACACGAGTTTTTTTTTCGTTTGAAGGCACTTTTATCTATTTCGGATTTTTTCATAATGTTGCCTAAATGCCCTTTTTTGCATGATCGAGGAAAAAAACCGATACTACCTACTCTTATTGCGTAACAATTTATGTTTTTATTTTCCAAATGATTGCCAAAATCTGTGAACTCGACAGTGACAATAAAACTGCATAATAAATTTTTATTTACGTAAAGAGGGATCACTTTTCAACGTCCACTGTATCTTTTTTCTCGGATTTCACTTATATCATATTAAGTTGTACATTTTATTATTCATTGATAACAATTTATTAATTAATTATACAAAGTACCAATATTTTACTTCACAGGATCCTTCGGGTGCTGTTTATAAATTGAGCTCTAATGCAACTGATTAAAGTTTGATATCAAATGAAATCATTCGATAAGGCTTCTCGAGTGCACTGAACTGATAGGTACCTACTGTAGGCATATTTAAAGATACATGCGCGCGCGTTGATGTCGGATCAAATCTTATTGTGTACGGAGTGCAAAAAAGTTTTGATTGGGTTGCGAAATAGTGGACATTACTCACTATCCTACCACGCCCTACATACAACTACTACTGGAAGGAAGCTGTCAATAGTGTCAATCCGGTGAAAAGACAGCTCACTTCATCTCATTTTTTACAATGAGATTTTACAGAATAGATCCGCAGGAAGTAGGTCGACTACGAATATTTTGAAAAATGGTAAAAGGAGTCAAATAACCTAAAAAATATCTAGTAGTTTGAATGTATGGTATGGTAGGACAGTAAGTAATGTCCACTATTTCGCACACTAATCAAAACTTTTTTCCGGCTGGTGAATGCCTTTCTTAGTAAATTGAATGTCATTACTTATTCTGGCCTATCCTTTCAGACATTGCAAACAGAGCTATAAAATGTGTATTTCGATAAAAATCTGATCCCTCAATTTTCTTTCATATAATTTCTGCGTTCCTCGATACAAGCAGACATTCACCACGTCGTAAAACCACATAATTAATGTAATAAATACCTACTAATTAGTAACAGCCACAACAACTGTTTCTGCTGTCCCTACACTTTGACGTCTTTATATGTTTGTATGAATGCAATAATATGCACATATTTAAGCTCACTTTTATGCAATCCGATGCCACGAGACAATTTACAATGTCTTATGATTTTCTTTACTGAAGTAGCTTCGCTGTGCAGTGAAAATTATACTCAGGATTAAATTATAGCACATTTTTGCTAGAAATATTGTGACTTGTGCAGTAACTATTCAGTAATCTGTGCTTGTGCGTTAGGTTTTAGACTTACAGGGTTTATGAGATTTGTACTTAATGGCTTTTGTTTGTAGTTTTTTCACATGGTATGGGTAGTGGAGCTTTTAATATTTAAGTAGGTATTCTTTATTAGTAATAATAAAGTGGATGAGTTCGTTTTTTTGAAAGCGCTAATCTCTGCAACTACCAGTCGGATTAGAAAAAATATTTTTGCATTTGATAGCCCAATTATCGAGGAAGGCACACCAAAATTACTTTGGAAGCCAAGTAAAAACAATAATAGTCAGATCCCTTGTGACTTTGTGAAAACGAAGTTATAACGCGGGTAGGCGATGCGATGCGACGGGTTGGGTCGGGGAACAAGAAATTTGCTGCTGCGGGCAGAGGCTAATATTTTATTAATAATAAGTTCGTGTGTATTATAAATTTATAACCCACTTACAGCGTTGCAGCTTGTATAATTACAGGCACGTGTGACATTTCTTTCTAATATGAAGCAAAAATTTAGTTTTGAAGTTTTTGGCTATAATTCTTTTCAATCTACCAGATTTACACTTAATTTATTTATGTTGTGGGTATCAAGAATGACTGTTAAATGGAAGTAAAGTATGTAATAAAACCTCAAACGGCGAAAATATTCCAACCTGATTGGGAGTTAGGTATATGTTCGAGCCGTTTGGGGTTGAAACACTAGGGCCATGGGGCCCGAGTGCTCACTTGGTTTTTCGAGATATCGCCAAACGGTTAGTCGACTCTTCACGTCACCAGAGGGTTGGCCTATTTCATGGCCAAAAAATTAGCATCGCCATACAAAGCGGCAATGCTGCCAGCCTTTTGGGCACTGTTCCTGTTGACAGCGATGCGGACGAATTTTTTGATGCCCTATGATTCTTTTTTCATATAAATGTACATATTGTTATTTTAAATGTTAGCTTATATTATATAAATACAACAAAAATAAAGCTTAACAATGTAATTGTAATAAATAAATAAATTATTTTCAAATCAATAACTTAAAATAAAATTGAATTATTGCCATCCCGGCTATGAAAGATCTTGAATTTTACTTATCTTTTCTTTCAGCAAAAAACTGTTTTTGGTACTAGCAAAGTCCCTCAATGTCTCCCTGTCTTTACTTCTCTAGTAGCCTTTGCTCTATGTAATCTGAACATCGCACACAAACGCTTGGCATCGCTTCGATCACAATAATTTGCAGCACAGGACTTGACACCGATATGCATACGAAACAGACGAACATTGTGTATATTTGCCTTTTTATTGGCAATACCTTTAATTTGTTTGCGTTATCTTAGGTAGCAGCAGACGATATTGCTTGGTAAAATTGTGAGGGATTTCTGCAAACTTTTGTGCACTATTAATCCCCATCTGGAGCATTTTGAAGGATATTGCTAATCCATTGCTTCATAGGTTCGAAAAAATCGTCTGCTCAACAACGTAAATAACGCAATGAATGTTGTTGAACTGGCAAAATGGAAGACATTCCTACTGTAAGTGTATCCATCCATACTACACTAATATTATAAATGCGAAAGTGTGTCTGTTTGTGTTACCTCTTCACGCTTAAATCGCTGAACCGAATTAGATGAAATTTGGTATAGAGATAGTTGAGACCCGCGAAAGGATATAGGATACTTTTTATCCCGATATTCCCAAGGGATCGAGACTTACGCGGGTGAATCCGCGGGGCGCTGCTATTTTTTTCTGAAATATTGACAAATAAAAATATTATAGGCATGTGTTTTAAGCATCGTGGGATATGAGCAAGAGGATGATGATGGGCTTGGTTCAGAAAGTTTAAAAAGCAGGTCCTAAAATTAAAAACTGTTACTGTACAGACGCCAGCACATCAAGCTACCCGAAACTGTCAAATTTTCCCAATCAACTTGAACCTTACGCTTTAGTGATAAAGTTGAAAATCCATTAAAGAAATTTGACAGATTGTAGTAGCTTGATGTGCTGGCGTCTGTACCTTCCTTCTTATAACTCATGGAGAGCTTAAGGCTCACCAGCTTATGGTAATTACATGCTGAAGATGCCTCCCTGCGATACCTCGCAGTCGCGGTTTCGCTCGTTACCTCGATGTCACCTCCCTTGTGTGCTCATAGACACGCACACACTTGCCCAAGGATAACTCACTGCGATACCTTGTGGGCTGCTTGGGGGTCTTACCTCGATGCCTGAAATATGCACCATGCATTTGTTTAAGGCGACTACATGACCTAAAGCGCGGTCACTATCGGACTGCATAGAAAAGAAAGGGAAGCGCGATGACACAACGCTGGTAATTTTTTGCAAAATATGTAACAATCATCTATTTACAAGCTATTTACAAACTAATACCTATGTGTTGTTAGTTGTATCAGCTTGGTAGTTTTTGTTTCTAAGTAATAATCTTATGTAATACTCTTAAAGTAATTGAATATATTCGAGTAAGTTTTTTCCTCTCATTAACGTGGGTGACACCGCAAGGCACTGCTAGTATTTGATAAAGGTCTATAAAATCACTTTTGTACTGAAAAGTACACATTTTGTTTTAACATGGGATTCAACGGAAATAGCAAATGGGATCCATCGTTAATACCTAAAAAATGGGATTCAAAAGCGGGATCTAACGAAAATATATCTAAGTAATCCATCACTGAATGCAGTTTGGCATTAGCAATTTAATGGTATATTTTTAATTATAATTAAAATTGTTAATGAAGGGATAAACTGCTTTTAAAGAAATGTCAGAGGTGTATTTAAAGATTTTTTTGATGCATTAATGTACGTTTAATTGTTATTTAAGTTCCATTACTGTTTTAAAATAAGACTTGAAAATATAACAATTTTTTTTTTTTGTCAAAATTTTTAACTGTTAAGAGATACACTGCTTTAAAAACCAACTATTTTACCATTTTCAAGAAACCTCCGCCTTAACATGGAGGTGACATCGAGGTAGCGAGCTACACCGCGACCGCGAGGTATTTCTATCAGTGAAACATCTTCGGCAAGTAATTACCCTAAGCCAACATTGTCCCTAGTCTAGTGAGACTATCTCAAAATAGGTACTACACAGACTATCAGACTATCTAAACAGTCTCATGGCAAAGCGTGCATGTCTGAAACCTACCGAAAAAACTGTTTTGACTCTGGTATGAGCATAGTAAACTATCCAACGACGTTTAGTTATTGCAAAATCTAATTATACATCCCAAGGCATTCTGCAAACCCCATTCCGGAACAGAGATTAGAGCACTGGTGAGTAGTTCCGGGTGAGCAATGGTGGCCCAGTGGTAACGGCCGCGATTTACGTGTTGCAGGTCATAGGTTCGAACCCAGACAGGCGCTTTACTTTGTGTAAATTATATCGTCACCACTTCTCTCAAAACGGTGAAGGAAAACATCGCCCACTTCCTCTCACTGAGAGGAGGCCTGTGTCCCAGTAGTGGGAACATTATAGGCTGCTTATGCATTCGGGAAATCCTTACAAAAATAAGAACAATGACATCATAAGAACATGCAAGTTCCATTGGCGGCCACGAGTCCACAGCGCAGGTGGGTACCGCCTTCCCGGTACCAAATTATACACCAGAACCTATAATTAATTTTGTCTCGTTACCCATGTTAATAAGACTATATTGTTACCCCGTTATTTGTATGCAAATGTCCACTTTTTTGCGGTATCTACCGATTAATTCCTGTTGTTTTTTATTTAAATTAAAAACTGAAAAAATTAAATGGCGATGTTTTTGTTTCTGTTTTTAATGACGTGACTTACCTATAATGTAGTGTGATGTATCTCATAATGATAGAGAAGGATTTATAGCCAAAAAAAAATTGATATCCTAAAATCTATACCTAGAGCTCAACGTAATCAAGAAAGTAGGCACCTCCTATGGTACAAATTAAATTATGACGTCAAAACAATAAAGCTCCGTTTACACCGAGTCCCACGACAAATTGCCGCCAGTCGAGACGGGTGCGACAAAAAAATCGCGCCACTTTGAACACAAAAACGTTTTTATTGCGACTAACAAGACACCCCTGATGCTATCGTGTGTATTACTTTCATCCCTAATCTGTAACGTTGTTGCTTTCGATGACCGCGTCCTTATAATTAGGTGGTAGTGGGTTTACATGCCTCACTGCATGACTGCATACGAGGTTTTTAGTTTTTTTTACGGTACCTTTATTTTTCACACTTATTAATCGTTATTTTGGTGTCAGTCTCATATCTAGTGTCTAGTTACTTATGCTTTTATTTTTAATCATGAGACAATGAAAATTAAATTAATCATTCATTTCATTTTCATGTAAAATACATGTGTTTGCTTTTTTTTGTACTTTTATCTTACTGTTTATACCAGTTATCTACAACAAATTCCAATAAAAACACCAAATTTTTCTTTGTTACCATTACTAATCTTACCACCAAACTCATTTTCCGACAACGTATCTATTAAGACCACTTCGCAATAAACACAGCCGACCAATATGTGAACCAGCTCTAACGTTTTTTGTCGCCCTAGTAACGATAATCATGTCACACGTTTTTTACAGCAAACCACACAGGACAAAATGGCGTTACCATCAGATTATCATAGACTTGTGGTCGGATTATTACTTCATTTTTTTCATCCTGTGCCTACCTGTTCAAAAGCCCGAGATCCTTAGATGATAGGACCATTCCTGAATCGTTACCAATTGACCAGTTTTCATTGACCTGCAGGAATGACCCCTTTATTGTTTAAGCATAGGTCAAGTTATGCTGGTGGTATTATACAAATTAATAAGCCAAGCAAGCTTCTTAACCGGGTGAATATTTTGTTTATTATACCTATTAGAAATTTGTCGAAACATTTTGGTTGAGTGTGTTAAGATAAATACTGCTACGACTTTTATTTTTGTTCGTCGCGTTAAATATTTGAGGGATTTGTTAGCATTGTCTGAATGTTTGATCAAATGTTTGGGGCTGATAACGAGGGAATGTTTGATTCATAGTTCGGGGGATTTAAAATTAAGGGCGGATTAGAAGAATTCCACTGCCCCTGAAATGTAAGAGATAACGACACTGGCATGGAAACTATCAGCTCTTTTTTCTAAATCTCAACAGCAGGTCTATTTTGTAACGACCGTAAAAACTTACGTGAAGTGAGTTTATAATGAGCAGTCATTCCATCAGTTGCTTGGTATTGACACTATTGACAGCACACTTTAGCTAAGTTTTCACGGAGCGATTTGTACAGAATAACTCAGCAGATACGAAGCACTTGTTGTAGTAATTTACAAGCGAATCTAAGAAACTTACTCGTTATTTGTCAATACAAACTTGGCTTGCAACTTGGGTTACTATCCCACTGCAGTGCAAGGCCACTTCTCTTAAAGAGAAGACATGCGCAGTTGAGCATTGATTACCACTTTTGCTCAAGACAGTTTGGCAAATTCTTTCTTTTTTGTCTATACAGTATCGCCATCGACATTCATACCAATAGATGAGTATAGACTATATACGAGTATCTACTCATCTATTTGTTATGAATATCATGAAGGTAGATCAGATAGGTAAGTATGCTCAAACCATTTTATTTTTTGAATCAAA
Source organism: Gortyna flavago (assembly GCA_963669345.1). Taxonomy (NCBI): domain Eukaryota; kingdom Metazoa; phylum Arthropoda; class Insecta; order Lepidoptera; family Noctuidae; genus Gortyna; species Gortyna flavago. Next base: position 6,923,216 of record OY770144.1, read on the forward strand.
GTCGAAACCTTTATTTGATATAGACACATAAAAGGCACTTTTAAACGTCAAAAATGACCATAAAATAGAATTGATTCTAGTCGCCCCTTCCAAAAGGTAGTTTTCGTGTTGAGAAGAATGGGCAGGAAACTCCACCGTTACTCTTTTAAAATGTTTTACAACATTTTGCATACATTGTATTATTGATTATTATTTTTTAGCTTATGTTGTCCAACTGCAAGGACTCCCTTTCTCCTTTTCACTCCCAGTTTTCACTTTTCTATCAATTGTAATTAAATGTACAACACAATGTACATACAATATTCAACACTACATATAAACAACGGCAAAAAAATCACGTTTGTTGTATGGGAGCCCCCTTAAATATTTATTTTATTCTGTTTTTAGCATTTGTTGTTATAGCGGCAACAGAAATAAACATTCTGTGAAAATTTCAACTATCTAGCTATCACGTTTCATGAGATACAGCCTGGTGACAGACAGACAGACGGACAGTGGAGTCTAAGTAATAATATCCCGTTTTTACCCTTTGGGTATGGAACCCTAAAAAAGGATTACTTAGCATCAATGTGCGTTGTATCCAATTCCTATGCTTCAGAATAATTAAATTCACAGAAAATAGTTTTTACCTCTTATAATTTCTCCAGCTGATTTAAAGCATAGCGTTTAGCTTACGTGGGATCCGTCTGCCGAAGCCGTTGCATTAACCATTTCAGCACATGCTTAAAAACCTATAAACGACTTAGAAATGTCGGAATCTCGACAATTTATGTTAACACAAGTGTTTCGCTCGTACATTATCGGTTTTAACTGGTGTCAATTGAATTTTACGGGCTTTTTACACGCCTTGTGGCTTTACGAGCGAATAAGCGAAATTGAACGAGTCTCGTCCGTCGGCGTCTCTTGCTACACGTTTACACTAATGCATTTTTTATATGACATTCGATAGTTATTTTCTTGCAATCCTGCTGTCTTTATTGCTATGTAAGTCTGGTGTGATTTAAAAAAGTCGTCTCCACGGTGTTGATCTGTTTTCTCGCCATGACATAAGTCCATTATTACCATACAAATCTATCGTTACCATTCTCTAAAATAAAGTTCTAACGTTGATTATAAAACAGTAAAAACAACACTTACTCAATACAAATACAAAATTTATTAATAACGCACAAGTAAAATAAAATCCATGAGTTTAGATCCGGGCCACGGATTCATTTATTTATTTATTTAGTACATGGAGGACTTACAGCTAATAAAAACAGACAAAAAAGAAAAGGAAACCATAGTCACCAGAAAGCCAATTACAAGTCCTCACGTATAGACTTATAATAGTAACCTATGGTGTAAGCACAGAAACAGACAACACATAATATGGCAATATGCTATACCTACATGGGATTTCAACATAACTAACGAAATGTGGGTGTACTATAATATGTGCAATTGTGCACCTCTGCCTAACCCGTAAGGGAATATAGGCGTGTCGTTATTTTATGTCACATACAGCAGCCTATAATGTTCCCACTGCTGGGACACACGCCTCCCCTCTTCGAGAGGGAGTGGGCTGTAATCTACCACGCGGACCCAATGCGGGTTGGTAGATGTCACATGTCTTCGAATTTTTGGTTCAAGGACATGCTGGTTTCCTCAAAATGTTTTCATTCATCATTTAGAGATCAGCGGTGATGAAAATATTTACGCAAAGTAAAACGCTTGCCTGGGTTCGAACCCACAACGTACACTCGTAAGTCGGGGCAGTTACCTCTGAGCCACCACAGAAAGAAAGAAAGAAAAATAGGTTTATTTGTCACAGAAACACGTGCATACAAAAAGCTAATATTAATTCTAATCGTAAGGAAAAATAAATAAATAAAAACAAAATATATACTATCTATATTTACTAGCACAAACCAGGATAGTGCACGTCATGACTGTGACAGAAAGGCTTCCACTCAGCATGATGCTGTACTATAGGGGACCCACAGCACAGCGCTGATTTTCAGTGGTAACCCGAAAAACTGCTCTAAGTCAGTGTACCACTGTTATGTTATGTTAAAATTAAATATCATATTTATGCCCTACATTATTGGAACAGCATAAACTGCGACGTGACGTAATCAGTCAATCCGAACGACGATTTCTTTAATAACAGCTAATAGCGCGCAATTAAAATAACATATTTTACTAAAATATCATAGGTGTTTTACTGAAATAACATCTTTCAGTCTTCATAATCTTTCTACAAGTGACATCATCACTCAAGTTCATCAACAATTTCTAAATCAACAGAAAAATGCACACAAAATATTCAAAATATACCGTAAGCGCTAATTGTTAAATCAGCGCAGTTAAGCTACAGTTAGTCAAGCCGATAATTGGATGGGTGACCGATTTTAGTAGACAACTCGTTCTCCAAGGCAACCGAATACCACGCAATCAATGTAGCGTGTGATTACAGGCTTTACTTTGTATGGTGGTGTTATGGCTATGCAACCACCTAACGTAGAATTGTTGGTAGGAATTAGTGTTAGTAGAAAATTGATTGATTGATTGTCCAGATAATACAGAAAGCAGGTTCTCACAGATCACCACCATAATGCTGAGGGTTTTTAGGATTTTAGTAGGTACAACTCCTTAAGTTTACCACTAACTAGTTTCCTTTAGTCAAGACTATTATTTAAAGTCAATGGTGCCGCTTCTGTTGTTTACAAACAGTTTAGTGCATCTTTTTCTTCTATTTCATTAAGAAAAAGACAGAAGATAAATTTTAGTTTAGTCCTGTCAAATTAATCAGCGCGTGATGTGAATTTACGTAATTTTAGTAGGCAAGTTTTAAATCACCGACTAAACTAAAATTTATTTTCTGTCCTTTTCTTAATTATACCTATAGAAAGATAAAGAGGGACTGAACTTAAATTTAGTTTAGTTTGTGAACAACTAAAACTAAAAGGCAACTAAAAACTAACTAAAACTAACTAGGTAACTAAAAGGCAGACATAAAAGGAAAATGGAAGATCCAGCAGTGATAGTTTCAAGTCTAAAACTTCAAGTCCATAAAAGTACAATACAAAGTGATTACTGATTAACATCAGGCATGTGATTACTGAAGGGTTAGTCAGAGGCGTACCTATCTATACACATGGTACACCCGCATTTCGCAAATTATGTTTAAGTGTAATAGGGATGTAATAGGGAGCGAGCCTATTATCCGCGTTTTGCCATTTGTTACACCTGCAACATGAATCAAAAGCTCGTCCCCATCACCTACGTTTTTATTTTTATTCGGACATCAAGGAAATTCCTTAACGCCCGGTAAACGCTAGGTAAATCGTAGAAGATACAGCAGAGGTAGCGCAATGTGGGTGTTCTAGCTTGTTGTTTTATGGTCTTACTGTTTTTATTATAGTTGCCGCCATAACGTGTCCGTTTTATACTTAATGGGCATTCGTAATGAGCACATGATTCACGAGTATTTGACTATAAAATGCTTCTTTTTGAGGTTAACTGAGGAAGACCCTGACGTCACCACGATAATGTGTCAATTATATAGAAAAAACTTGCAAAATAACATAACATCACGCCTGTAATCCTTAAAGGGTTAAGCAGAGGTGTACCTATAATACACCCACATTTCCCCAGTTATGTTTAAGTCCCATGTAATAGGGGGCGAGCCTACTGCCAACAACTGGGCAAAAATCCAGACACCGGGCTGCTACTAACAAAATCCAGATGGAAAAACCCAACAACACTTCGCCCGGGAATCAAAACCCAGGACCACATCCACATGCTCAGTCTTGTGATCACTACACCAACGAAGTAGTCAATACACACAATATAACTGCCTTAAACGAACCCAATACACATCATACAAGTAATGGAGTCATTAAACAAAAAACCGTATCAAATAATGCGACATACATAAACTTAAAAACACCCTGATTCCCCAGATAACCTCCACCAAAAAAACCGAACCACGAAAGCATTACATTAAAAACGAGGACATAATAAAGCAACAAATTAAACGAAAAACAATACCTTTAAAAACAAGCGACTATCTCGGAGATAAACCACTAAATCCGTTGATTAATCTATAGCTGCCATCAAGCCGTGTTAATCACGAGTAAGAGCCATAAAATGCAAAAAATCATTGAGCACAATAAATCAATAGGAGACCAGCCAAATGTGAAACAAAAGATACAACCACGAGGCAGCTCAATCTTGGCCGAAGTGCGTTATTTATTAGGATAGATTATCGTAACAAATCACGGGGACGATTGCTACACTGGAATCATTTCGTGTAACCCGAGAACGCCCCTTATATTTGATGATTGGACAAATAAATATATTTTCCGTATCCTGTTTATCTGGTTTGGGGTGTTAATAAAAATGTAGAGGAGATTCGGTGTGAACGGCCATTGTTTGGTAATAAAATGCAGTGATTTAATTTTGAATGGATTTTTCGCTGGTGTACTAATTATATTTTTGTTACCTATTTTATTATGCCTCTGAAAATGCTTAAAAGCGTTAATATTATATAGTACACACGACGATATATCAAGCTATACATTTCCAGTTTTAGCTGACCTTATATTGTATAGCTTTTCGTACAGTGAGAAATCAGTCGGCTTATAGGTACTGAAAATGTATAGCTTGATAAATCACCGTGCGTTCAAGCACAAATACGTGCCGCTATTCAAAAAACAAAAGATACCGATTCATAAAAAGGCAGTAATTTAAAAATGCAGTTTATTAGATGTACATTCATCTGCAGTATTTAATAATACAGCACCTTTATAAAGTTTTTAAACAATACCTGCATTGACATAATTATGATAAATTATGTTTCTAAATCACAAAATACGAGGAAACTTCATTATTTTCAATCCAAAAGTTTTTGTTACGCGATCAATTCAATTCCTTTTGAACTTCGTATTCTGTGGTTAAATTATAAATGAACAATAACTGATTGATTTGACCTTTCTACTGGTTTTCTGAAGGTGTTTATATCGATTTCAAAGCAATTAAGCAGTGAAGTAATATACCTGATATAGGTATATAATGAACAATCTTGTTCATAACTTTGGCATTGAATCATTTAATTGATTAATTAGTCGTTGGCTTACTGCGTTGCTACTTCGTTTACTTTAATCTTAGATCATAATATTTTATGTTACGTAATAAATAAACCTACTTTGTGCATTACATACAAATCGATCCTATATTCTCATTTATTAAAATTACAATATTAACATCGAACCTAAAAACTCAAAAACCAAAATCATAAATCCCAACCACGTCAAAACTTTCTCCTCGGAAAAAAAACACAAAACTAAAACAGATGTCATCCGCCACAGGTCCAATTAGTCCGGACCTCCCCACCTGGTGTGAATGGATCCTTGGTCAGGGTGGCCGGCGTCAGTCGTCCTATCGTTCCTAATAAATTAGAAGCCACTAATACAAGCTGTGGCCTTACAGAAGACTGGCTGTGTCAAACCTTCACTAATGTACAACCACGATAAAAGATTCAAAACCACTTATGTGAGCCCCTCCATTTTACCAAGACCTCCCTTATATTCTACGTTTAAAGGACTAAGGTCCTCTGTGATAGGCCTTGCGTTTCTGGTGGATTAGTTCGTACTACATTCGCTGTTTTGGGGCGCAAGGCAATGTTGCCTCTTTTATATCGTTAGTATAGAATTCAATGTCACGTGGTCGGAGTGTGTAATGTAAATTCTTGCGTACTTTATTGTTAAAGATGACCGGTAATTGATTTAGTGGTCAGATTTATAGGGGTTTGTTTTTTTTTATTTGGGATCTCGTTTAATCTGGAGTGATATTTTAAGGATTTGGTTTGATTATAAATCACAGGTGACATAATTGTGTATCGATGAATATGATTCATAAATTCTTGTGTATTTATATGCAAGTGGTCACTTCCAGTCAAAAACGCCAGCCAAGAAAAGTTGAAGAATCTTAAATAAAGAGAAAAAAAATAAAAATAATGATGAATGGATCTGAATCGTCAAAATCGCAGCCCATAGGTAACATCGTTATACACTATCGCAATATACAAAACCCTATTAAAATTCTATTAATAAAACATAAAGCTTCATACGCATTAGCCGTCAATACCTTCATATTATGCACAAGCCATGAATCTTTTTTGTACTGCAACCTTTAGATCAGTTACAATACTAATATGTTCGCGGATAGGATCCGACGCATGAGCGCAGCGGCGCGGAATAACGGACAGCGGCGCATCTTGCGATTTGTCGCTGCGATCATGTCGCGATAGTGCGCAGTTCAACTAGCGTCAAGGAGTGTGCTGGATGGCGGTTTAGACGATGGTGGCAAGAACTTTCTCAGATTAAGGCAGAAAAACTGCGATGTTCCAATAGATTTTTAACGAACATATGCGATGTGAAATCTCGCCTGTCTCTATCCTTTACAGAATACGGAACTCTGTGCAGCAAGCTATACAATGTAGAGGTAGGTAGTAAATACCAAGTCATAAATTAAAAATCGAATCGCAATCAAGATTTTAAATCATGCTGCACTTATTGGTAAAGGTCGCCTAGTAGGATCTTAGCACTTTTTAATACATACACAATCTGCATTCGCGATTTATTTGTCAAAAATGTAAACAAATTTGAGTTTATGGAAAAATAACTTTAAATCCTACACAATAAAGTTCAGTTTACGCTACAACTTCACACATTTTTATAACTTTTTCAATAATAGTGCTAGTCAATCTGAAATCATCTTAATTTCCATTAAAATAAAGTTTTTGTTTAACTTGAAATAATATTAATTTGAAACATAAGTTTGAACAGACTTTACATAAACACACACCTTCTTCTCATGGTGGTAGACAGAAACTACAGAACGCCACCTGCTACGATCCTGAAAGGTAAGGTGCGTAGTACTCGCAACCGGCGCGTGAGTGTATGACCAGATGTATGATCGTAAAGGAATCAAAAGGAGCTTTTTTAATGTTCGTATCAAACTCAAACTCAAAGCATTTATGTCAATTAAACCATTCACAGGTACTTTTGAATTGACAAAGAGTCAGTCAATGAGTCAGATGAAGCTAGTTGCTCATTCCAAAACGTAGATCTCTACGGAGAAGTACGGACAAGAAACTTCAAGGACACTCTTTTAAATCAAGATATTACAAAATCCTGGGTACATAATGTTTCAAGAAGCTCTACGTAACATCCACTAACTATCCCCTAATCAGAGCCCCAAAGCAAACAAGTCCAAACTAACTAAAGCTTATTTCAGAACCCCGCAGTTTGGCGACATCGAACATACAATCATTTATAATACCCCCTACAAAAAGTACAATCGTGCAAGCCTTGTTAAGTCCGTCGTCGCACAGGGCAAGACCGTACCAACTACTCGGACGTAATCGATTCGTCGCATCGGTGCTCATTCAATAATCGAAACATGTCGCTAGTCTGCCTATATCTTTATGCTTGAAGCGTAATCTTTTTAATTTATTGAGCGCGTTTTAAATTGATATTGTAATTGTTGGTAAATGAGATTGATAAGAGTGCAAAGATTTACATTTTATTTTGTATTTTTAGAGGTTTTTTGTGAAAGGGGAAGTACCAATTAATAGTTCGAGGCCATTACCCTGAGGTCTAGACAAGTTTTATGAATAGTTTTAAACAATAAGCATCTTAAATGGTAAGCGTCAAAGCACTGGTACTGAAAACAAAATTTATAAATATTTTTCACACCTAAAAATTTTCCTAATTGAGACATAAAAGAGATATAGTAAGAAGATGAAAGTTTTTTTTGTAACATGTTTAAAGAATCATTACAAAATCAAATAAAAATATTTTATTTCGCATAAACCTGCACGGACACTTATGAAACGTCAGAAGCTACTTACACGGTTCAATTGTTCGTTTATGGAGAAGAGTACGGTTACGCGTTAAAAATAAATTGATAAACACAATTAACTTATAACTAAAATAAATTAAAGCTTAAATACAACATAATAACTATGAAGCTATACAATGAATAATTTAAAAGATCTAGTTGTTCTTACACGGAAAACACATCTGCATGATTATGTTTATCTTTCTAATTATAAAACTACCACTAAAAACATAATTATGCAAAAGGGAATCAATAATTATTGTAAAATTATAAATGTTTAAATCATAATTCATAACCTTATACAAATTATAGGTTAACGAAACAAGCCAATATATAATATGGTATAATAAGCGGTTGCACATACAATGTTGCAATTTGATCTCTGTTTAATTATTGTTTTAAACGCATTAACGGGAGCTGTTTTTGCTAAAATCATCTTGGAATATTAATAGCTTTAGAATTCTAGGTATTGTAAAGCTGTTTGGACTTGTTCATTTTGAGGGGATTTTCCCTTTCATTCCCCGATTTTGTCTGTTATGTATCTCCTTAAAATTCGTCGATGATGGCAAGGAACTCCTTCAGACAATATTTCACGAGCTATTATTATCAATCACTCTTAATCATACAATGAGATTTTACTAAAAAAGTCTTGTAGATCATGATCTTCATCAGCCTATATCAGGTCGCTGCTGGCTAAGAGCCTGTTGAATCGCACACTTATCTCGATTCTATTAGAATACTTTCATCCAGCTGCTACCTGTATACACTTAATATGTTTGCAAGTAATTTTTCTTTGCAATTGCTCTGTTTTCGTGTTATTTTTATTCAAACTATCTATTGCAGACACATTACTTTGTGTATTTAATTTCATCACCACTGTTCTCAAAATGGCGAAGAAAAACATCCATGAACCATCCGGAAATCGACATGTCCTAAAACCAAAAATTCGAAGATATTTGACATCCGCCAACCCGCACTGGGCCCGCGTAGTCGATTATGGACCACTCCCTGTCAAAGAGAGGAGGCCTGTGTCCCAGAAATAGGACCGCTATAGGCTATTTAGCACCAAAGGCCACCCTAATAAAAAACAAAGGTCACATTAACAAAAACATTAAACAAGAAGCGAAATCATCAAAAATTTTATCCCCTACAGCATCGGCCTATCATATACATAAATAAGGTCGTAACTCAAAACACAACATTCATGATTGATTCTTACGCTGTAGGCTGGTTTACGACAGTGCGAAATACACACATTATGATTCTTGACCTCGTTAACATTATTTACGTTGGCTTTACTTTGTATGAAGCACGTGTCAAAAGTCTTTATGACTGAGCCTTTGTAAGCAGATAGTTTGTTTTTTTCGGAGAAGGGGCCTATATGTGTGAATGTCCCTTTGAAGAATTTTTGCTGTTGAAATGTGTTTTGAAATAGATTTTCTGAAATATCTAGCAGTGCTTTTTACTATACCTACCGTGAAATACATAAAACAAATAGAATTTAGGCAGTAGGTATTATTCCTGGCTATATCCTAAACCTGAAAAATTAGTAACCTGATGAAAACAGCCATCGTAGAATGATTACCAAAGACAGAGAGCCAAGCCAAACGTCTTCATATCCCCAATTTCAGAATCAACATGCTATATATCATTACGTTAATATCCACTCTTGGCTTTTCGATAACCTTTTCGAAGAACCAGATGTTGAAAGCAGAACCATTGTATTGCCATAAAAATTCCTCTTTGCGGATTTATGAATAGTCGCAGCACGTTATGAATAGAAAGGAAGACGCTGCTAACCAGCCTCTTATAACCATTCCCTTTCCGATACTTATGGGTGGCACCGCGTGTCTATTTATGTAACTGAAGAATACATTTTTCTCTCACTTCATACATGACATAATACTGCTTTGTTGGATGAGGTCCTGGTGTCAATTCTCGAATCGAACAAAGATTTATTGGGTTTTTCATCTGGAATTTCTCAGTATCAGCCTGAAATCTGGATTCGTGCCCGTTTGATGGAAATAGGCTCCCCCCTGTTACATGGGACTTAAACATAACTGGTGAAATGTGGGTGTACAATTCAGCCCAACCCTTCGTGGAAACAAAGCGTGATATTATTTATGTTCAAACCTACCTATACTTACGTCCTTCATTCACCGTCCAATTCTCACGCCTAAAACAACTTATAGAAAGTCATATCTAAACGTACGTCCATTGTGATGTCAAAACATTATGGCGTATATAATGTCGGCTGACCGTTGCCTATAATTAAGCCATAACTACTTAACTTTGATTCTGACCCATCAATCATAGCAATTGTTTAGTTATTGATTTATAGATACGAAGATTATTAGAAGTGAAAAATGGTGCTCTATGCGGAAAAAAATGCATTAAATGCAACTCGCGTTTTTCTATTTTGTTTTTGGAAGATGCCAATTTTGTGGGTGTTATTTACATGTAACATCATTACTTGATATTGAATACCGAGTCATTAAATCTAGCTTTACTACAAATTCCCCTTCTTACCGAGAGGAGGCCTGTGTCCCAGCAGTGGGAACATTATTGGCTGATTATGCTTATGCTTACTACAAATTACAATTATAAGGATTTCCGCCTGCACCGTTGCAGGTCAAGTTTAAAGAAGATTTGGAATAACTACAATGGTAATTAGAAGGATGATAATCTTTAGTGGATAACAAGTAGTTACTAACCTTATTTACTCAACTGCGGCAAAACCAAAGAAAGGTTATGATTTTAACAGGCTATGTTTTTTGTGAGTGTATGTGCGAGATGCGCATACGACATTTTTGCTGTCGCGGGCAAAATCGGGATGAGGCTGGCACATGCAAGAAAAGAGAGGCAGTGGGTAGAGTCGGGGTGTGGATGATGGTTAGGATGATATCTTCTGTAAGGTTCGTAACTGACGCGAGACGCCAGCACATCAAGCTACCCGAAACTGTAAAATTTTCCCAATCAACTTTGAACCTTAAGCTTTAGTGATAAAGTTGAAAAACTATTAAAGAATTATGACAGATTGTAGTAGCTTGATGTGCTGACGTCTGTACCTGGTACCCATCGAGTGTTATTTCGCTATCCATGTTTTATTTTCACAGAATAGGTGGGATAGGATTTCAAGTGGATCATTAGGGTTTCATACCTCAAAAGGAAAAAACGAAACCCTTATAGGATCACTTTGTTGTCCGTCTGTCTGAATGTCTGTCAATACCCTTTATCTCGGGAACGCGTAGAGGTATCGAGTTGAAATCAAAACGATATACTCAATTCTACAGTCCCTAGTAGGTGTGAAAAAATCAAACTTCTAAGTTAACGTAAAAAAAAGATACGGCCGTTTATGCCGCAAAAAATGTATATTTCGACACTCTCAAGGCAATCAAAATTTATAGGGCACTTCTCGTTGACCTAGGCAAGAAGCAAGGTCATGTAACTAATGTAGAAAAAGTAAATAATAAAATCCGAAAACCGTAAAAGAAAAATCCCGTGATAACCTATTTACATACCTACAAATCTGTACGGAACCCTCGGTGCGCGAGTCAATCCGAAATTTATCAACACATGAGAAGAGTAACTACTTATAGAAATTATTTCTTATTTGTTGAAATATAATAATACAAACTACTACAGCCAATAATAAAAATTTTGCTGCATCACCAAAGCGTTGCCAGCCATTATCGGATGCCAAACAAAATGTCACAAAAAAAAATTGAATCCTGACGAGAAAATTACACCTTAAGGTTGCCACAAAACGGAATGCTACCGCATAATCGTCGGGAGCATCTTTGTACCAAACAATTGATCCTTTCTTTACCCTTGAAGTAAAGATTGGCTATCACTCGTCCCATTACATATAATTATCTAATCTAAAACCTTTTAGGTGTAAAACTTTGAGGAGACTTCTTAGAAACATCAGGAGTAGGGTTGCCTCTGATGCTAACAGATACGCATCCGATATTTATGTTTCTATGATTTTGTGTAGCTAATGTGGTATGTTTGCAGTTTGTTTGCTTATTTTTAACAGACTTCCAAAAAGGAGGAGGTTATATGTTCGACTTTATGTATTTTTTTATGTATTTGCTTTTGAAAAATTTACCTTGAGCATTAACATTTTAGGGAAGGTAAAAACAATGTAGTACATTTGCTAGGTTTAGTTTATAGCATATTTAATTATTTAGAGATCTTGTCATACAGATTTACAGTCGGCTAAATACTGTAACTACAGCTTTCAGCCGTTTGAGGTCGAAACGCTCGGGTCAAGGAGCTCGAGTGCGCGTCTCCTTTTTAAGGAAATGTCTCGCCGGCTAGCGGCTGGTCGACACTTCACGTGGCTGGGTCGTTCTTTGACCAAAGAATTAGCATTGCCATTGAACGTGGCAATGCTGCCAGTCTTCTGGACACGTTTCCGGATGACAGCGATGCGGACGATACTTCGACGCCTAAGTGTCCTTTTGTTATTGTATTTATTTGTATAGTTAGTTAGTCATTTAATTTAGTAGGTACCTAGTGTAAATATAATTAGTTATTTAAACATACAAAAAGATTATTAAAAATCACAGTACGTTGATTTAACGAGATAGAGGGCGTTACTAAACGTCTTATGTCTTACAATTGACCCAGAAACGGTATACTTATAAAAATGTTAATTTTAAAAAAGTGCCTTTGTCATCCCTAGAGCCGTGGGAGCCTGCCGCAACATTTCGGCGTTTAATCACGGGCTAATTACCAGTTTTGGCTATCAGCTATCACATACAGATAGACAGTGCATTAGCCAAAGGTCAGGGTACACTCAGCTTACCCATTGCTTTAATTATCTATGTTTTAGTTCACATGAACTTTGGCACTAGTCTTAGCCATCGAAGGAGTTATGGATTATTTTCAGATGTGTAATAAGTTGCAAGGAGTAGGCGGACGATCAGTATCCATCATCAGCCTAATAATAGAAGTTCTTTGCTGAATATAGGCCTGTTCAATCGTTCGCCATTCTTAGTTATTCTCATGCAGGTAGGTACTAACATCGACCCAGCAGTGAAGGGAGGGGAATATCGACTGCAGAACATTTTTTTTTGTATTAAGAAAACAGAGCAGGTAAGTATAAGTCTCAATACCAGGTACTTAGTAATAATTTATCTTCACTGACTAATATAATATAAAAAAATCGTCCGCATCGCTGAAAAGTGCCCAAAAGGCAGGCAGCCTTGCCACGTTGTACCGCGATGTTGATTCATTGGTCAAAAAATAGGCCATGTGAAGAGTCGACCAGCCGCTTGGCGATATCTCGAAGAACCAAGTGGTTATTCGGCCCCCATGGTCCTAGTGTTTAAACCCTAAACGGATCGAACATATAACTCCTAATAATGTTGGAATATCTTCATTATGTTTTCGAAATTAGCAGTTTAATTTTTCTTTGTTTAAAAATTTCATCGTCTAGCGATAACTGATTTAAGAAATGGACTATTATTTTAAGGGATATTATATACGCGGTGCCACAATTACACATATTACTTTAAAATCGAAGTACCTTGGTATCGAAATGTTCAAAACTTTAGCAATATGTATCCAAAACAAATTAGCAATTACCGAGCTTGTAATAAGCGGCGCTAACGTCGATCGTTTTAAATTAAGGGGCAGTCATTACCTCGCGCTCATTTGCCAGCTTCTGTTACACCTTTTTGCGAAACGTAGTGAGCTCGATTACCGACCGATAATGTGCTGGCGATACGCATCTGTGGGAAGAATGTAGGGTATAGGGTGTTTTGGTTTCGGGGCTCGAAATTGTTGGAGAAACTAGAAGCGTCTATATTGATTTTACAAATCGCTTCACAATAGCAGATGTTCTAGGTTAGTTTCCGTATGTTCATTATGTTACTGTTGGTACGCCAGAAGAGTCTTAAGTCTGAATGGATTTTGTTTATAACAAAAAGATCTGATTAGTAACAATTTAATTAAATACATATATCTACTAGTAACAATTTAACGGTCTTACCCGTCTTCATATTTTAGGATAACATTTGTCGTAATATTTTAAAACGCAAATAAATTAACTAAATACGCTGTGGAACCTATTGCTGGAAAATAAAATTCAATTCCTTGGCAACAAAAACAAAAGTTAAGTTGATATTGTTTGTACGCTCTCATTCTCTCTCTCCAATAGATAACCGGACTACTTCAGTTACATTACCAATAATATCCTGAAAATCACTAAATTAAATATTTTATTTTCTAAACAGCCTGTATAGAGACACTACACATAAAATACGTCAGGCCCGTCAAAAAGACGTAGTGGCCGCGTCAATCAAGGGGCGCTCGCACCTTTTAACAAAAAAATAAAAAGCCGTCGCCAATTATTGTATGCTTGCCCTTAATGGGTTTTACATGTACACTGATTATGAAAAGTATACTATTTCTGTAGTTGGTTAGTAGGTCAATAAAAAACCATTGTTATGATTATCATCTACATTTTTCAGCCTTTAAAAAGTGCTCTGCTGAACATCATCATCTACCTAGTTTTTAGGCGGTCGCCTTCAGGAAATGAACCACAAGAGTTTATTAGATACCTACCTTACTACAGGACCTACATTACTAAGTCTTTTAACAAAATTTTTGGGTGGTAAAATGTTTAATTAGAAGACCAATACACCACACTTCTTTCTGTCCAAATGGACTTGTGATCAAGATGGCAGTCATCTGCCAAGCCTTTTCACTACTATGTTGGGGTCGGCTTGCAGTCTAACCGGGTGCAGCTGAATACCGGTTTGTACTTGGAGCGAATGCCTATCTGACCACAACCTGTGTGGTCTCCTGTAATTAAAAGAGAACGCCTACCAAATACTTTGTCGTCCATTAACTATATAATGTTTAGTTTAAATACAGGGTGAAATTGAAAGCATGCGACAAATCGAAATGGGAGATTGTACTCATTCACTCTTATAAACAACTTTTACTACGGGAGAAACCTGAAATCGCGAAAAAAATACAGCTGTTCCCTACATTTTGACGAGTTATGCGAACATAAATGTAGGAAACAGCTGATTTCAGATTTTTTCGCGATTTCAGGTTTGGTCCCATAGTAAAAGTTGTTCATAATGATGAGTACAATCTCCCATTTCGATTTGTCGCATGCTTTCAATTTCACCCTGTATATCTTTTGTTGGAGATCCTAAAATAAATAAATAAACAAACCCAGTTACTGGGTAACTCGTACCCGTTGGTAAGACCGGTTGTCAGACTTTCGGGCTTCTGCCGACTCGTGTCAAAGATCCAAGAATGACAGCTGAGACCAACGACTTAACATGCTTTCCGAAGAAGGGAGGGGTCTCGGTATGTAGAGATGGTCGCCCATCGACGGACCGACCGCGGCAAGCGTAGCTTAACCTGATCGTTCGACCCTTGCGGCTCTTATTACTAAACCACGAGCTCTTCAAAAAGTGCACTGCTGAACGTAATATTGATTGAATCACCATTGTTGACGAACTATTTGCTGATAACTGGTATCGCCACCACTTAGTTCACCAACAGCCTAGGTGTGTTATTTTTAGCGCTAACTCTTGATAAAACATGACACGACATAGCAATAATACGTTACTATACATGTGATAGGCTAGTTAAGTCACACGTATCGTTTACTATTTTATAACTCGTTTGACCTAAACCCGTACTTAGCCACGCTTTTCTGTGTAAAAATGGACTATGTACTTACTTAAAACACAGAAAAGGGTCACACAGTGCTACAATGATCATTACTGAAGTCATAAATAGGGATTTTAAAACTAGCCTACCTAATTTTTTTACACAAATAATTGTTTCATAATGTACAGACGCCAGCACATCAACCTACTACAATCTGTCAATTTCTTTGATAGATTTTCAACTTTATCGCTAAAGTATAAGGTTCAAAGGTGATTGGGAAAATTTGACAGTTTCGGGTAGGTTGATGTGCTGGCGTCTGTACTTATATTATAAAAACTAGCTGCGCCCCGCGGTTTCACCCGCATAAGTTTCGAACCCGTGGGAATATCGGGATAAAAAGCATATATGCTAATCCAAAGTATCAGCTATCTCCATACCAAATTTTATCAAAATTGGTCCAGCCGTTTGAGCGTCAAAAAGTAACAAACATTTAAACAACTCACAAACTTTCGCCTTTATAATATTAGTGCGATATGTAGGTACTCATATACGTTGTTGTATACAAATGTTCCAACCTATAGGTACATACATAAATATATTATTCAACAGTACCTTTGTTTCCGGAGAACGTTGTATTAAAAACGTATTCAAACGAAACACACCTTGAATCGATTGATAAATATCATCGACAGGAAATCACGACTCGATAGACAATCGGGACGAATCGATTTGTTAACATCCTTTATGTATATAAGAGAATTAAATGTAATTAACGCGATTGTTGTGAAGAAAGGATAAACTTTCGGCTGCTAAGCTTTGATGTTATTACTAATGTTCAGTGAATAGTGTTTAATGATGCAATCGTGAGAGAAAGAAAGAAAATAAATTTATTTAGCACAGACTAAAATACACACAATACACCACAGACATACATCAGATAAAAAACAAAAAATAAAGATCAAATAAAAAGTGTAAGGTCCGATGTAAGATTTTTTTTTTTTAAAGGCCCAGTTCAGCAAAAATGCCATCAGACAACTAGTGCCTGACGCTGAGAGTATTTTCATCTTGTCCTTGTATTTAAAGAGATGTTTAAACATTCCTCAATACCGATCAAGACGTTTGAGGCTGTTGAACGTCGAATCAAGCACTAAAAATATGTTGATATCAAACTAAAAGGTATGTTACCTTCCCACAGTTGACTAAAGCTCTAGAAGAAAATTGTGATTACAATCGTGTCGTGTGTTCGTGATTGTGATGGACTGATGGTGATAGATTATTCTCCGACTTTTAATTAGCTGTAGTAAAATGACACTTCTTAATAACTCATTTCGGACTGCGTTTAGAGATATGCCTGTCAAATAAGTTTCGGTTGTTACACTATTCTGTACTAGAAAAACAAGAATTGGTTGATGGCCGCGAAAAAACAAAAGAAGGCCAATTTCAGTCATTTATGTAACACATAAGCTGTCATTTTACTGCAGCTAATTAAAAGTCCGATTTTAATAATAATAATAATTTTATTTCGAGCTACAAGACTCATAGTGTAACAAAGTACTTACAAACTATGTTAATAATACACTTACAAAGACAAAAACAAAACCAAAAACAGAAGAACTGATTGTGACATCACTGCTGCAAGGTGACAGGCCCAGCCGAAACCTTGCAGCAGTGGTTCACAAACGCACAATCAAGCTTGCCAGCTATCATAGACAGGATGCGGTTGTTTAGTGGTTGATTTGTGTGTTAGTGATTAATTTAATGGTTTTTGTGGGTAAGCGTATTGGACTTTTTTGACCCATATAGGAATTAAATACCTACAAAAATGTAAACCACCTTGCCATCAAAACAACTCACCTCCTTGATATTTTACACTTACGAATTATGATGATATTACCTAGACACCTTACGCAACAGTCCCGTTTTAAATAACAACATTTCGTAAAACAACGAACCGAAATCGGGCCAATTAGAACAGAAACTCTAGCACATAATTAGATATCATTTGATCGTCATCTTTTATGGTTTGTGCCCGATTGAGAAACCGTAATAATAGGCCCTCTTAGACAGGGGTTGTCAAAATGCTCATCTTATGCCACCGAAGGACGTTTTGATAGACAGATGAAAATTTTAATTGCATATTTAGTTAACCGTAACTGGCAACGAATGTAGGTAATTATAAAAATTATAGCGTTCAGTATTGTGAAGTTGAAATCTGTATGAATTATTCAATATTTTGGATGTTTTCGGAATCCACACGATGAGATTGAAAAGATATAGCGAGACACGGTACGTATAAAACTAAGTTATGAAACAACTTACAATAATATTAACACAAAAGGTGTTCAAAAGATTATGGTGCTCTTCCGTGCCTCGGAAAGCACGTTAAGCCACGGTCCCGGTTGTCATTCTTGGATCTTTGACAGTCGTTACGGGTTGTCAGAAGCACGAAAGTCTGACAACCAGTCTTACTAAAGGGTATCGTACTACCCAGTAAGATAATAAGGCTATAGAGGTCGGATTGGCAGTCGCACCATGTAAAGTACTGGTACTCAACTGCATCTGGTTAGACTGGAAGCCAACCTCAACATATGTAGTTGAGGAAAGGCTAGGCAGATGATGAAGTGTTCAAAAGATGCTTCACCAGTGCAATTGTTTATTGCGAATAAGAAGAAAATAATTCCGAGAGCCAACCTTAAATTACCTAGGGTAAATAGTATTCTATCTATCTATCTAGGAAGTTGTTACTTGCATTATAGTGTGCATAGAAAACGATAAATACTTAAAAATTTGGACTTTTCTTGGCGGTAGACTTCATTGACGCAGGTATAACTAATATTTTTATATTTTGTAGCGATATCCAAACGCTGTAAAATTAATTTAATAGGTGGCGCTCCAATCAATACAACTGATGAGACGAAATTGAGCCAATCAGGATTCTAGTAAAAAATATTATGATTTCCCTTCGAAACGAAATCGTAAACGCACCATTAATAGCACCCGACTTTTTAACCCTTTAATACGTGCGTAACAAATCTCACAATACAAAAGGATAATTTTAACTAATACCATCACTGACACCGACCAAAGACTTCCCAATAAACGAATCGATTAATTAAAAATAAGGAATAGTAACGCGTGAACGGGTATCACGATAAAATTTGTTTTTTAATAATACTTTATTAGGCCAAATTGGCTTTGTTATTTCAAACGTTTGCGGGCGAGTTAACGGCGACGGAACCCTTTGTCCAACCATCGGTCCTATTGATGATTTTATAAGGTCAATAATCATTATTGACAGTGATCATATAATTAACTAGTTTCAAAGAAGGGATTTTGGTATTAACGATATAAAAAAAAAGTTATAAGTGAATCGTTTTATAATTGTTCTTTTACACTCAACGCGCTGATTAACCATATTACGCTAATTATTTTTCAAAATGTTGTCAATAAAAAAGGTGAAATATCGTTGGTCCCCATTAATTTGGAGAGCTCTGAGGTGGTCACGAGATAAGCTTGTTTGGACATGTTGTATTTATGCTGTGTTGGGACACACACCTTTTTATCTAAATTACAACAGTATTGGAAGCCCCGGACGTATCTGTCTCAATTAACATATATATTTTTTGTTTTAATATGTAATAACTTTGTTTCGAAAGTAGGCAAAGCCATTTGTTTGTTATAATTTATACATTGATTTATGCTGTACAAAAGTTTACATACATTTTCTAGACAAAACGAATAATATTATTATAAAGACATACAATAAAAGATGAGACATTGATTGCGCCACGCCATCTTTTAATTATTCCACCTTCACAAGAAATTATCTTTATCTAAAATCAAAACCCAAAAATACAACCACATGTAAACGCGAACGTATTCGTTTAAATTACAAATTAATTACGACCGCCAACAATCTGTTGTGTGACAAATTAATTTCGTTAATCAGCGTATGCGCAAGCGCAATGCATCACGAAGACAGCGCGCCGCAGATAACATTAACTTGATATACGACGCACCGAAAACGGGCGAGGTGTTAAAAAGACCCGTCCGCATTGGCACGGTTAACGTACTTACGATAACTTGACAAATATTCCGTGGAAAAAATATCTTGTTAGATACCTACGCAAGTTTCGTTGAAGGTGTCAAATGTTTTTGGGTTTTTAATAATCTTTTTTTTTATTTGGTTGCAGTTTTATGCTGTACAAAGAAAAGCTTTGATATTATTAGTAGCCACTATTTGTGTATAAAATAATACATAATACCCTTAACCCTTACCCTTCATAATATCCTTACGAAATCATGAAAACCACTATGAAAAGGCAAGGAAAGAAAATAAGTCAAAAAAGGAAGATGTTTTACTAAAGAAGGAAATCCAGTACGCCTTATGATTATAGGTAGGTAAGCTATGCTTATTAGTAACGTACTAATCTGAGGGACCATTCCCGTATTTTTAAGAACGTTTGCATTTTAATCTGTCAAAATGCCTCTAATTTCTCTATATTTTTGACAAGCTTTTGACATTGATTGTCGCTGACATGAAATTGCAACTTGAATTTGGAAGTTTTATTAATGTACAAGAATTGGTCATTTGTTCTAGACTCAAATTAATGTTTTATTTACGAAATTACAAATGAGAAAATTACTTGTCACGATTCTAAGTTCATCTTAGTCCAAAACCAACAAACAGTTTTCCTTGACTCTTATCCTATTCTTCTATTCATATTATGTACAAAAAAGTGGTACAAGTTGACAGTTGTATGTAGGCGTAACTTTAGTATATTGTTACATGAACAAGCAGACAAATCTATTAGTGTTGATTAATACTAGCTACTTTGTTAGTGTAATGTGCGGTGTTGAATAGTCTAGGAGCTGGAAACAGATGGGGAAGATAATGTTATAGCGGACATTTAGAAATTTTCTATTACAGAAACGGGTTCAAATAAAGTTGTAGAAGTGTAAAGTTAGTTAGGTGTACCTACCTACTTTTTAGAGATGATAGTGAAAAGTATGCGAAAATTATCGTAAACAAAATTGTCCAGTTCAGCACCCTAATTACAACTGAATCATTTTGAAGGATATCGCTAATATATTGCTTCATTATGTTGGAAAAATGTATTTGCCTAACAACGAAAATAACGCAATTAATGTTGTTGAACTGTCAAAATGGAAGCCATTCCTGCTGTTAGAGTGTTACGTAATTACCTCACATTCAACAGCAAGATTTATAAAATGTTACCTATGTTCTTCGGCACCCTTTATTATACTGCAATTGGTTTTTGCACGTAATCTTCATAAGCAACCATTATTGCCTCTGTCACATTCTGTTGAAATTATAGCGACCTGATCGAAGCTTAGAAAACAGTTTACGAAGGTCGAACATCCACAAGGTTTATTTTTAAATTCCGTATGATACATACTAGCCATCAATGAGCTTAATACAAGGTGACCAAACTGAAACGTAAGTACAGAGTGTTTTAAAATTCGACAAAATAAAAATCTCTAGCACTGCAGCTCTTCGTCTATAATTAACAATGATGTCAATGACGTCAACAATTCTATACCCACAAAAAAATAAAAAGAGTCTATTTGATACGTGATCAAGTCACATTTTAGGGTTAAAAACTTAATCTTTTATCTCGAAAGCAACGGCTTTTGACATGGACATATTGCTACATGGTTTTGCAATTTTGTTCCGAATATTTTGTGACTCAAAATGCCTAACGTATGTTAGTAGTATTGTCACGATTTTTATTCGACTAATGATACTTAATATATACTTATGTTGATAAGAAATAAAAGTAACTGCGACTTTTTTTTTTGCTTTATGTAATATTTTAATTTAAGTCATTTAAATGTCGTAGCCCTGTTTGCGAGTTTTCCTCGAAACTCATTGTAGAATAACGTGTAATATTAGATTTAATTAAACTATATTATTTTGTAACAATTATCACTGGGCACTTAATTAAATAACTAACTATATAAATCAAATTATAACAAAAACAAAATTAATTCATTTGAATTAATTTATTTCTAATCGAAGTAATGAAGTGTTTGTTACCTTAGTTTTACTGGTAACTTTATTTAGTAAATTATATATGTGCCTACTTCATTATAACCGACTTTAAAAAAGGAAGAAGTTATAAAGCTAAGTGGTCGCCATAGGTAGTGATGGCGAAATAAAACATGCAGTCATAATAAAAAATGCAGTAAATTATTCACTTACAAATTAGATTTATTGCTCTTTTTATTTTAAACAGTCAAAGAGGATGATTAAGCCCACCATCAGAAATAAACCACAAATATCACTTACCTACTTAACACTACCTAAAGACCTTAAAATTCAATAAAAAACATGACGTGACTCATTACAAAATTCCACTACACGCAAAATAAATTCATTACAAAAGGACCCACAAAAACGACGTGATTTATTTCAATAAAATCAGCCCACAAACGCAAGGCTTTATTTTAATTTGTCCTAAGGCGAGGCGTAGCATGCAGTGTAATCATCTTGCCAGCTATCTAACAAGATGACTGATCGCTTATTGTCCGCTTGCTACCGGTCTTACCTGCCCCCAACTTTACACATAAAGACGCAAAAACCAACCACGCTTCAGAACAAAATCAACCTTTTACTTTTGACGAAACAGTCTATTCTCCTTTAATGGGATCACGTAACTTATAACTGCTCACCCAAAAATAGCGTGTAGCTACCGGTATTACGTGTGCTGTCACTATTGATATTTTGAACTTTATCTCTAGTGACATAAAGATGAATTTGAGTTGTTGTGGTACGGAATAAATTACCTAAGTTGTTGACAAAGGCGTTGGAGATCGTTTTTACGTGATTCCAATGCAAATGGTGAGTGAAAACACGCGAGTCCAAATGAACCCAGTATTTAGAGGAGTTGTATTGTTCTCACAAATATGCATATTGCAAGCTGTCGCATCAGATATAAAACGTGTATTATAATACTTGTACTGTGATTAAATGATCTTGACACTTGTGTAAAACAAATATTCGAAGATGTGTCCTCCCTCCTTCCTTCTTTATTTATTTTTCTGTTCTAAAGACACTAATCAAATCTTCAATTAGGTACTTTAAAAGTTAAATTATACATGAGTTTACTTGGACAGCTAAATCCACGACCAGTGACAAAATAATAATAATAATCAATATTATCAGTATTTGTTAGAGGTCTAGCTAGTTACGCTATCAAAATTCTGCTATTCTACAGCTTCATGCTATTGTACAGTCGAACAAGCTATTTAGTATACAGGCAAAAATATTCATCTTTCCACTACACTGCCAATATTTAGTTTTATTTTGTGCGTTATAACTTTTTCAGCTTAAGGCATCCTTAATAGAGTGGTGTAAAATAATTGACTACTCAGCACACTCACACCATTGTTTAATAGTAGTTGCAAGTTAGTTGAATGTATACCAAATAGCTTGTTCGACCGTACAATGGGAATAGCTATGTAAATGACATTGTCATCACAGTGTTTGTTTAAATTGGAATCAAATGCTTGTAAGACTTGATGCTTGGTTCTGATCCTTAAACAAAAGAAAATTGTTCACTAGTTCTTTCTAGTATCAAATCATATCAGCCGTAGTATTCGCATTGATTTAATAACATCAGCGGAGCCGATCGTTCGATTCCAAAATGCTTTTGATTTGCCGGGAAATTATTATAATCTGTCCCCGAAACAATGGTGGGCGGCGCCGGTGCAGGCCGAGAGGTGCGTCCATTCATCGGTCCGCGCCGCGTCCGTAACGTATCCGCCACGCTCACGCCACGCGCACGTCCCGCAAACGCCACGCAACATTACACAATGACAGTGTTGGCGCTTGGCGCATCTCTGCACAGAATAATGATGAGATGTTACATGTAATGTTTCTCGTAAGTCAAACAGAACATATGGACAGCCATTAATTTTGATAGAATTACTTTTTTGTGAGGTCGCTTGCTCGTTTCTTTAGCTCGATGGGATTTCACACACCCTTAGACTGCTTTTGTTGTGTTACTTAATTTCTTTATTTTCATTTATTTATTTTTGTTTTAATTGTTTAGTAGAAATACATGTCTCGGTGACGACCGCGACGCCCTAACCGACTGGACGGAGAAAGCATAGCACAAGGAAATGTAGAAGAAAATGGGAGAGGCCTTTGCCCAGCAGTGGGACAGTACAAACTAACGGGAAAAAAATACATGTTACCTGCCTGTTTATTTGTATGATGCCTCTAAGTGGGGCCAGAAGGCCAATTCTCGTAATTTAAAACGTTCAAAATCTAGTCGCAGTCTCATCTCAGCGACAAACAAATGTCAAAAATTTGTCAAAATGTAGGGAAATTAGAAGCATTTTTTGACAGATTGAGACTGAGATCAGACTGTGAATGTTCTTAAAATTACGAGAATTGCCCCTCTGGTGACCTGTAGTACAGATTTTTTTCTGAAACCTAACTTCAGGCACCAGCTCTCACAATGTGAATTTATGTAGTTCAAAACTGTTATGAGAAAATAAATATATATATTTTTTTTTAAAGGCCTTTGAAATATCTCGGGACCCTCGGGCCCCGGACCTTTGGAAGGCGTACGAGGGCCCAAAGCCAACTCGCAGAGGCACCTCAGACAATTTTAAATGATAAGGAGGCACCAACCGACGATTATCTCTTTATGAACTATGCAAGTGCACCCAAGGACAACCCCCGGTTTACCAACTGGGGGTTGTCCTTGGGTTCTATGTTCTGCAATGTCCTGTAGGTACCCAGGACATTGCAGAACATAGAAACAAAACATATTGGGCAATGGGTTTTGGTGGTTATTAGAAAAACTTTAATGAAGTTGTAAGCGGAAAGATCAACAACTAACATTGCGAGTATTAGTGTCAGCAAAGTGACTAATATTGTTTTAGGGTGAAGCCAGACCAGCGTAATTTTTTGAGTTGTGAGTCGCTTAATTTCAACAACACACAAAACAACAACTTTGCGTGTGAACGAAACAGGATTTTTGTATTTGTATGAAACTGAATGTAGCAGAAATTACGTGACTGACAACTCAAAAAATTACACTCGTCTGGCTTCACCCTTACTTCGCGAATTTTCTCAAAAACTCCTTCAAACATATTTAAAAGGTCACGTTTTCTGTATACCGGTACCTATTATTCTATTATTTACTATACAAAGTTACTTTAAATAAGCAAAGGTCAAGCGGACGTCGAAATCCTGTCACGAACGAACTTTTCAAACAAAAGCATTGGATGTGCGGAACAAACATGATCTCACTTCCCGTCCGACACTTCAAAGAAATACATTTTAGACTAAAATATAATATGACACCACAGGAAGAATAGTTTTAAGATTAGCGGCTTTTTTGCTCTTATACTCAGACAAAGCTTAGGAGGGGTGTGTGGCTATGTAATAACAGTCGCACGGGTCGATCGATCAGGCGTGCCGCGATTGGTCTGTGGATGGGTGACCATATTTACATGTCTCGGAAAGCAACTTAAGCCGCTGGTCTCAGCTGTCATTCATGGATCTTTGACAGTCGTTATACGGGTCGTCAGAAGCCCGAAAGTGTGACAACCAGTCTTACCAAGGGGTATCGTATTACCCAGAAGCTGGGTTGTGGAGGTCAGATAGGCAGTTGCTCCATGTGAAAATACTGGGACTCAGCTGCATCCGGTTAGACTGTAAGCCGACCCCAACATCGTTGCGAAAAAGCTATAGGCAGATGATATGACTCAGACAAAGCTTAAACTATAGAGGTAATGAAAGAGACAGGCAGAGTTTCAGCACTATGACCAATTCAATCTTTCAAGATTTAACAGTGTATTTATATTTTATATTTCAGTCGTCGTGAGATCAGAATGCTAAGAGGGATGTATGGTATTACACGAATGAATCAATTAAGAAATGAGTAGTTACATAAATAAAATAAAGTCTTATAACTGAAAAGTTGTGTGGGAATCGGTTGTAACGAAAAGTCATCTCCCTTATCTCAATTTATTATTTTGGCATCGTTTTTTCTTTCATACTTCTCTATACTTATTAATCGTCATCTCGGTAGTCACCCCCTTACCAGCCATGTCATCTTTCAAAGCCAAAGTCAAAGTCAAAACGTTTATTGCGAACTAAGTCTACAATGGCCGGTGTTATTTTATGTTAGTACTTATGACTTAGCAGCCTTTTACAAGCATTTCAATTATCATTCGCCTGCCCTTATCATCATAAATTAGCATGCATTGAACATTATTATTATGTACTTAATTATTTTATTTTGTATTAATACAATCAAATTGAGAAATTATAGTTATCAAACAGTCCATCTATCGTTTGGAAAACCAGTGGACGCGTTAATGTAGAATTATAGACATTCATAACACCGACAGTAGAAGCGCCATTCTTTAGAAAGGAAAGCTATTCATTTCCAAACCAAAATAAATCAAACAAAGTCAATCAATTCAGCCTATCGCAGTCCACTGCTGAACATAGACCTTTCTCAGGCTGCGCCACAACACCTTATCCTCCGCCTTCCGCAACCAGTCTGTCCCAGCCAGCTTTTTAAGTAATCAGTCCATCTTACTTGGGGACTTCCCACACTACGCTTACCGATACGCGGCCGTAAAAACATAAATATATTCAAATCTACAGCTCCAATTCAACGAAACCATCGAATGAATCAAATCGCTACGGAAAATCTCCAATACAATGGATTTAAAGCAACAAAAAAGTGATTAAAATAAAACATTGACATCTGAGTGCACATCGTTGTAATGACAGACTGCAAATGAAACAACATTAGGCATTTAACGTACAAGGCTATATATTTAAAGGCCCGCTCTTATGGGCCGTTTGTGATCTTATGTTGTCTGTCGCCACAGCTACGGGTTTAGCAAAAGATTGCGCCTGCGACGTAGAGATGTGCGGGTAGGGATGTGGCGGATGTTGGCATCGATAATGTTATGTTTTTATTTTATTTATCCGTCGTCAAACCTTTTTTATTATTATATTTTGATTACGATGAGAAATTAAAATATCATTAGTAAACTAACAAACATCAATAATTATTTTAAATAAAAGTTGAATGTTGGATATCGTATCTATCGTCTAGATTAAAATTTTCACAGTGTGGGTTGAAGCAATCTAGCTCTATCTTGACGAAGGACATAATAATCGCTACATTTGGAAAACGGATTAAGACCCGATTTCACCAAACTATTCTTAATTAGCCATTATTAAATGAACTGTTAGAATTGACGTAGACGTCAAAAAGTTTTACGTTCTATGGAGGGATCCAAACAAGGCGTTGCTAAATCAAACATTTAGTAGATAACATCTGTGATCGAGTGAACAAAAAACGACCGATCTGACTTGTCGTTCATTCTCGTGTATAAGCAACCAAATCAAAATGTCTTGGCGTCTAAGCAAAACGTTCTTTAGACAGTGTAATTCTATATTAGTCGTATTGAACGTCAAATGTTTTCGGTTTCGCGCGGATTTAGTTTTGTGATGATATTGTTTTAAGTACAACTATTTAATTATTTATCCTCTCATACCCTTATATTGTAATTTTTTGTTATTTTGTTTTAAAATGTCAAAAAAAAGTCGTGGACCCAATTTCTGCGCAAGTGAAAAAGAAATTTTAATAGGACTCGTTACCAAACATAAACATATCATTGAAAACAAAAAAACTGATGCAGTGACAACTACTCATAAAAATGAGGGTTGGAAGGTGCTCACGGAAGAGTTCAACTCCCTGAGCAGTTTTAATGTCCGAAGTACCGACCAACTTAAAACTTGTTGGGATAATCTCAAAAGAACAACAAGGAACACCAAAGCTGCGACAAAGAAGGAGATTTTCTTAACAGGTACGATATGTTTACAACTTAATAGCAAGTTATATTTTCAAACATGTTAATACAGTAATAATTTATGGCCTCTATTTGGAATACATAACCATTCTGACAGTAACGCCAAAATTCATTCAGTGGTTTAAACAGACATATTTATGTGATTGTAGTGATACTTAACGACTGCTAACGCGCCTTTTTAGTGTTAATATTGTTTCTTAAAATACATTTTGCCATTTTCAGGTGGAGGCAGGCCCAATCATCCACCACCGGGGTCTTTTCAAGGACAAGTAGAAATATTGCTTGGCCCAACATTAGATGGTCTTCCAAACGAATTTGATGGTGATGGTCCATTTCAAGAAGATACAGTTACTGTGTCTTAAAATGTAAAGGGAGATTCAGAAGAAATATTATCAACCATTATAATATCAGATGCAAATCCTGGTTGTCCAACTGCGGTAATTATAAACATACTAGCCAGTTCTCTATGTCATCTTCAATTTATGTATAATTTATTGTATATTTCAACACCAAATATGTACACATGGCTACATAACAAGCTATATTTTCCAGTACAAGCTGACCTCATTGTATGGTAATCCTATACAATGTGAGATCAGCTTATACTGGAAATTTATAGCTTGGTATTATGTGTACATAAAATCCTCTAGACACCACTTTAAAATACCTGAATAAAGCATATTTACATGGATGAGTATAACAACATAATTAAAACAACTGAAACAAAATCAAAGTAGATCTTGAATACTGATCATTTTTATTTTAAATATTTATTTTATTTCCAGATTTACCAAGGTGATCCGTCGGTACTAAATAGCTCCCAGGCTGAAGCGGAGGAATTAAATAAGCAGGAAATTGAGGGCTCAAGTCGTTCTGAAGTTCAGGTAACTCATCCCAAATATTCTCTACTCTTTAACGAAAGAGTTGGCAACGGCCAACGGTTATTGGTACAGCCTGTACATTGCCATTTCAAACTGCTGATGTGGATTTAATCATATGAGTGTGAAGGTTGGACAGTTAACTGTGGAATGTGTACAATGGGTGTACCATAGAAGATAGCATAGAAACCAGATATCATTATTGGATGACAAAATATAATATATCTACTTTTTGTTTTAGGACAACAATAATGTTTGGAGTGGTTGGTCTCCAGCTGCACTAAAAACCAAAATGTCAAATGCACTGGCTACAAAAAAAAAGGGGAGTCCGACATGGCTTCACAGGAGAAGACCAAGGGCTTCAATGGCCGACAATTTACTATCTAGCAAGTTGGAGTTAGTAGAAATTTTGAAAAAAAATGCTGAAGTTGAGGCAGAGAAGAAAAATTTATTGCTTGACGAGCAACTCAAACAAGAAAAAATAAAAACTGAGCTTTTGGAATTACAATTATCTTTGGCAATAAACACTAAACAATAGAACATAATAATTTTAGAGGTAATTATATAAATAAGAAATAAAAAAGTAGTTTACACTATAAAATGACTTTTATTTATAACGTTTGTAAATACAAACTTCTGAAGTAATTATTAATAAGACTTCTGCGCACAGGATTTATATCTCTGTTTATGTTATCGTTAAGTCTTTGCTCTCTAATATGTCCTTGTTCTATTAAATCTTCCCAGGGAGCAGGAAGTTGTATTTCCGGATCATCAGATGGCAAATCTTCTTTTGCTTTTATTAAGATGTTGTGCAACACAGCCGTAGCAACAATTACGGGAAGGCAATTTTTTAACTGTACTTGTATACCTAATGCAAGTACTGGGAAACGACGTTTCCATACTCCAAAAAGGCGTTCAATGGGGTTCCTGCTTCTTATTTGAGATTCATTGTACAATCTCTCCTCTGGGGTTATTGGATTCTGCAGTGGCATCATAATGTATGGTCGGTTCATGTAACCACAGTCTGCTAAAAGAAGGGCATCACCGTATCTACCACTTTCAAATATAGAGTTTCTGTATGATCCATTCCAAATAGTTTGGTCGTGGCTACTTCCTGGCCATCTCGCCACCAAATCTAAAATTTCTAAGTTAGCATTTCCTATTGCTTGCACATTAATAGACATGTAGCCTTTCCTATTCCTAAAATGTTCTCCATTTTCACCACCAGGAGAACGAATGCGTATATGTGTGCAATCCAGAGCACCCAGTGCCTTAGGAAAGCGTGCTATGTTATAAAATTGTAGTTGTTCTTTTCTTAATTCTTCTTCCGAGACAGGGAATTTTATAAACTGGCGACCGAGCGACGCTATCGCCGCAGTAACTCTGTGTATAATTCTGTGAGAAGTGGACTTGCTCATTCCACAATAATCACCCATAGTTATTTGTTGTGAACCAGTGGCATAATATCTCAAAGTTAAAAGAAGTTGGTTTATTGGCGAAATCGACTGGTTCCTGTAAGCAAAACAAAATTACAGGTTAACTTCATCCATGCCCATCTTAAACGAAATCTAGACGATTTATGTATCATTCACGGTAGATATGATGGGGTAGTCATGTTACTAGTGGGAACCACTGAGTGAGCTTATAAACTAGGTTAAAATTTGCATCCAAACATTTCTAATAATATTACATATAGGCCTTAGGTACGTAAGAAGTTGTACTTACCTACCTACTAATCAACAAAACATAGGTATAGGCATATTTTTTATTACAATTTACATAGTATGGCAATGTTAAGGTACTCACCGATTTGATGGATATTCAAGTTTATCTTCAATCATTTGCAAAACATCCATACAAGATTCTTTCGATAAACGAAATCTTGTCCTGAAATCTACATCGTCATATTCTTCAAAATAGTTACGTCGATCTTTATATGTTTTAGGACGTCGAACAATATTTTCTAATAGTTCTAAATTTTCTAAAATATCATCATTTTCATGTTCAAAAATAAAATTATACGCCGCTTCCATTTTATTTGACCAACTGACAACCAATATTGACAGCCGTTAAAAGCATTAACGGACCTTCGGAGCAGTTATTAAGTTTAACGTCTTGTTAAGAGAATTAACCGTTCATTAGTACGTGGTGAAACACTCACTACGCTTAACGGGCCGTTATCTATTTAATGGGACGTTAAAATTAACTAACAGAGTATGGTGAAACTAGCTCTTAGTCTTCCTAATTTTTAGTCTGCGGTTAGTACCTACTAATGATGCAGCCGATATTCCCTTTTTTTCTTTGAATCGTTTGTATGTAAGAAAAATTGTCTGTTCTTGTTCCGAAAGCAGTCAGTGTCCATTATTTGTGATGTTTTGTTTGTCTAAGGTTTTGGTAGTTATTCAATTTTGTTGGGAACACATTGATTTCGACCTATATATTTTTTTAAATAGCCTACGCTGTCCCACTCCTAGGCAAAAGCCTCCCTCCACTCCTTCCATCTTTCGTGAGCCCGCGCGTCCACCATCCAGTCTTGACGGAACCTATCCAGCTTATCCCGCCATCTCCTACGTGGTCTGCCGCGACACAGTTTGTCCGGTATGCGGCAGATATATATTGCCCAGTCCCATTTAAGTTGGGCAGTTAATTTGAGATTACATATTTTTTATTTAGACGCGTCGCAACAAAATAATCTATGCTATATTATAAAGAGGTAAAAGTAACTTTGTATGTAGGGCCAATCTTCAGAACAATAAATCTGTAACTAGTGGGAAGCTACAGTATTGCCGAGTGTCATAGGATATATTTTATGTTATAACAAGTTTCACGCGGACGAACCCATGGGCAGAAGCTACACTATAAATAAATATCTTGAGCGTATAACATCCCATTTGTAAAAAGAGACAATCTGCGTACTGAAGCTTCAACATACTCGTGGTCTGGCAAAATCGTCATAATCTTTTACGTCGTTTTGAATCCATAATGCAAACGAAAACTAAGTTATATCGATAAATCATTCACTTCGACACGTTCACATCCCTAGATCTCCGCGCCCACGCGGGTCGCGATCGGCGCGAGCGCCGCCCCGCGTTCGTGACATAACATCACGGGATCGTTCAATATCTTTCGCAACAGTCCCACATCCACAACCTTTGGACGTACCTTCCATAAAAAATATACCCTTTAATCATGAAACATCCATAAAGTCTGGGAAGGCCGATCTATCATTTAAACGTATTGGTAGGTATGGCATGTCCTTGATAGGTGAAGACAATGAAAGTCAAGTGTAGTTTCAGTTTAAAGACGCATGTTGTAAGCTTTAATTTCTATTTTCTAGTGAACAATCCTGAAAACACCTGATAGAAAGGACACTAGCAAAAAATGTTTAATGATTTGTTGACAGAAAAGTATTTCTGTGATCTTACTGAACCCTATTTGCCAATCTCAATAATTTTGAAGGATATTACTAATCCATTGCTTCATATGTTCGAAAAATTTGTCTGCTCAACAACGTAAATAACGCAATGAATGTTTTTGAACTGTCAAAATGAAAACCGTTGCTACTGATAGTGTGTTACGCAATTACCGCTGGATTCTTTTACCCATATTGAGATCAATATGGGTAGTTTTGTTCGCATTGTCAGATGACAATGCGAACAAAACTCCTAGAACAAACATGTATTTTCATTACAATATGATACTTCCAGCATGTCTGCCTAGCCTTTTTCCCAACTATGTCGGGGTTGGCTTCCAGTCTAACCGGATGCAGCTGAATACCGATATTTTACATGGAGCGACTGCCTATTTGACCTCCACAACCCAGTTACTGGGTAATACGATACCCCTTGGTAAGACTGGTTATCAGACTTTCGGGCTTCTGACTACCCGTAACGACTGTCAAAGATCCACGAATGACAGCAGGGACCAACCGTGCTTTCCGAAGCATGAAGAGGTCTTATGGACCGTGGCGCGTCCCCAATAGCAATAAAAAATACGATTATAAATGTCACCAGTTCATTCAGGGCCCAATTACCGCACCCATTGACTGGCTAACAACGGTACCGTCCAGTCACAATATTGTAATATAATATCAGATCATTAAGGCACTTAAACGCGGAAGTGTGTGGGTTTAAAACCACCGTATCTAAACTATAATTTGAGATCTGTCCGATGTTCGGCCCGTTATACGTCTTGTAATGGCCGTGACGGGAATAATTGCTGTTGAGAGCGATCATTTGTTAAACTAAGACTTTTAATTGTTAACACGTGTGTTCTGTAGTGTCGTTTATAATGTATCTGTATGTGTAGGTGCTCTGAGTGCCAACTTTCTATTTGTTTAGCCGTTATTATTGTTAATTAGTCGCGATTTTTGTTCGGGTCAGTGCTGTAAGAGTCACGGGTGGGCCTTACCCACGATGTGTCCGTCGTTTTCTAGTAATTTATTATGCGTTCTAACGTTGTTATTAAAACGAGTGTTTACTATGAATTCGCTTCGCTTCGCTTTCGGTGAAAATATTCTTTTAATACTACTCAGGTTGTATGTAAATTAAATTAATTGCACCTTTTCAGAATAATAATATGCATCCTTTGCGTTCCAAAATAAATTTTCCACTAACTACCACAAGTTTCAAAAAGTTTTAACTTTTTTTTAATAATATAATATTTTAATTTATACGCTATTCGTTGTTAACCCCTGCGTTTAGTGAAGGCTCAGCTACGGCACGCGACGAGTCAGTGCACCCCACACGTAGGGCAGGCTATACGTAAGATAAACATTCTATATCAGCTAGGTTGTGTCAAGTCGGGTAAAGTGTTCTTCCTCAGTTGCCGGGTGGACCATGAGCAATACAAGTGCCTTTTACAACAAAATTGCATTTATAATTTTTTTTTTTCTACTAACACTTTCAGACACACCATAAACTAGCTCAATGTTGTAATTCTGAAAATATGAGAACATGTATATGATGAAAATGGGCTCGTGGCTAAGTAATAATAGCCATACGAATCGATCGATCAGGTTAAGCTACGTTTGCTGCGGTCGGTCCGTGGATGGGTTACATACCAAAACCCCTCCGTGTCTCGGAAATCACTTTAAGCCGCTGGTCCCGGCTGTCATTCATGATTCTTTGACAGTCGTAATGAGTAGTCGGAAGCCCAAAAGTCTGACATCCACAGTCACTCTTAGCAGGGGGTATCGTATTACCCAGTAACTATATTGAGGAAGTCAGAAAGACAATCGCTCCATGTTAAATCCTGGTATTTTCAGCTGCATCCGATTAGTTGGGAAAAGCTAGACAGATTGGTTGAATAGATGAAAATGGGCCTTAAGGGATGACTTAGAAAGATTTCTCGAAAGAGGGCCTGATGGCCTTCATGCAAGTACCAAAATGATTATCAAACCTGAAGGTTGAGTTATATTTTCTCACGACCTTGAAGAGGGCCTATATAAGATACGATTACAGCACATTACGATGAAATTACATGCTATTCTCATGTCGATTAAAAACATACGGATTGTCACTTAAATACCTTCGACGATGAATCGAAAACAAAGTGTCCAAGACGACATATAAAGTGCATCATTAAATTTAAAAATAACTTACAAGTTTAAAAGAAAGGGACACATTTGACAAAGAATTTGCGATTGCAAAACATCGAAAACGTGTGGGAAGGTCAAAAAGCTTTTAAAGTCTCGCAAAAGTTCACTGAAATGTCAGTCGATGTCGAGTTGTGATGAGACCCTGAAGAAGTGTGGCTTGTGAATAGAAAAGGTCTAGACAAGAAAAGATAATGAGACAAATATTATACAATCTAGCAATCTTATAACATTAAAAAATACTAAAACTTTCAGAGACTTAATATGTTCTTTTTGTGTAAAAAAAGAATGATGTTCTAGTTTTCAGCACATTTTAATTTTTTGATTTGTAAAACCAACTTCAAGGGGGGGCGAAATGACCTGGACGCGTATCGTGAAGACAGGTTTGAGGTTGCACAGGTAAAAAGTGCCTGGATGTACTTGGGGGAGGTCTTTGTCCAGCACTGGGACAGTATAGACTAAATAAAAAAATAACCCTTTCGGACAATCCCGCTGCCCCGGCAGGCTTCGGCCCTGACGGGCCCCTCCTTCGATGCTGACATCTCTTTGAGGCGCGCGTGGAACACATACGCGCCGTCCGGCACGGGCCTGGTCCTGATCGGACGGCGAGCTACCCATTACTCGCCGTCCGCAGGCCCGCGCCTACGGTGGCCGGGAGTCGTCACGCGGCTCCCGACGCCCGGAGCGTCTACCGCGGCGGCTGGGACGGGCGGCTCTCTCAGCTCTCTCCCTCGCCCATCCCGCCACCTCCTTCGCTAGCATGACTGCTTCGCAGAAGGAGGTGACTGCCTCCCACTCCCTCTCACCCCGGACCATGGCTTGGACCAGGGCCGGGCGCGAGAGGTCGCCGCCGCTGCCGATCGCCTCTACGAGGACACGGCGGTGCTCTGCCCAAGCCGGGCAGACCTCCACCGTATGCTCCACCGTGTCCTCAGGGCGATCCTCGCAGTGGTGACACCCGGGCGTTTCCTCCCGCCTGATGATGTGCAGGAACCTCCCGAAACATCCGTGTCCGGTGAGGACCTGCGTCAGGCGGTAGGTGAGGGCGCCGTGACGCCTCTCTAGCCACTCCTCAAAGAGGGGCCTTACCGCCGCTATCGCGGCGTGCCCTGCGCTGGGTTGCGACAGTCGCGCTTTCCATGCCGCCATGAGATCGCGCCGGAGGTCCGTCCGCTCCGCAGCAATTTGCCGCGGAAGCGGGTTTTCCCCCCGGCGTAGTGCCTCCGCGCGCCACTCATACAGGCGCGCGAGGACTATCGCCTCCAGATCCCATGGCGGCAGTCCGGCAAGGAGGCTTGCCGCCTCGCGCGAGATCGTGCGGTACCCCCGTATCAGCCGTATGGCGACCACCTTTTGGGGCGCGTTCAGGTAGTGGGCGGCTCGAAGCCGCAGTGAACGCGCCCACACCGGGGCGCCATATACGGCCATGGACCGCACGACCCCCGCGTAAAGCCTCCGGCAGGAGGCGTTTGGCCCCCTCAGGTTTGGCAGAAGCCGCTTGAAAGCGGCCCCAGCCCGTTCCAGTTTGGGGGCCAAACGTCGGAAATGCTCGACGAAGTTCCACCGGCTGTCGAGGACGAGACCCAGGTATTTCATCGTCGTCTCGACGCCGATGCGAACCCCTCCTACCGTCAGTTGGGATCCCGATGGTGGCCCGTTCCGAAGCCCATGAAAAGACATGGCCTCGGATTTGTGCAGAGCCACCTCGAGACCCAACTGCCGGATCCTCTCCACGACTATCGCAACCCCGCGTGTCATTGCGTCGGCCGCCGCCTGATGCGACCTCCCCTGCGCCAGGACCAGCGTGTCGTCAGCGTAGCAAACTACGCTGACGCCATCAGGGAGGTCTGCCCGTATTCGAACAAATCAGGTTTAGAAGATTAAAAATATTTTTTTCTATAACATAAGGGCTATAATATACGTAGATATTCTCATACTTTACTATGTGACACTAACTTAGCTTGCCCAACAAGAACCATGGGTTAAAGATAGGCAAGCATTTGCAATTGTTGCTTACACCCCATCATGTGGTACAACCAAGCGATTTATTCAATGGAGATATCGCTTCAGTTTCACTTATATTGATAGTAATTTACATCGGGATAGGGTTGGCATGCGAATAGGTAAATATTGTACTAATAGTGCAAATACAAAACTACTTAACAAGTGTTCTAGAGTTTTTTAAACTCCTCCTCCATCAATATAAATTGGGAAGTTGATATTTGAATTAGGTATGATTATATTTCCTCATTAGGTTCAAGAAAATAGCTAATACATTAAAAAAAAATAAGCAATAATTAATTTGTTTTTGTTTATTTCAGGACTAAGCAAAGTAAAATAATGAGTATGTACCCATCTATGTTGATAATGCGCAAATGCAGTAGTTTCGTCACCTGAAGAAAAACAAACCGGAACATTTAGTCACTGTGTTTCAGCTAGATAAAAAGCGATCTAAATAATAAAATCTGATAAGTAAGTATACTTTCTACACAACCCTTCATCCACGATCCCGTCCGTAGTGAATGGGGGGCACTAAAGACCGTTCAACGGCCGAGCCGTGTCGGACACGATGTACAACACCGTCCGTCGAACGTATGTAGTTGTGTCCGCGTTATTTATGCCGTCCTGGTACTTGCTCCTCTTATTTTTCTTGTTCCATCTTAAAGAATTGACGTTTCGGTCGCTAAAATGCTCAGGGATATGTTTCGTTTGCTGACTTTTTTGTGCTTTGTCTTCGATTTAATTTTTAAAGGTTTTTTTGGCGTAATTATAAAGTCGATGAAAAGAAGTCTTGATATAAAAGTTCAAACTTTTCGTCCCTTTTACGTAATGAGCATTTGTCCTCAGATTTTATTTTCCTGCAAAACTCTGGTTAAATGATCCTTTCGGCATAGTTAGTTGTCATAAGTCCACGAAAAGTCTATCTTGAGGACTCTCTAATTGTTAGAAAGAAAATGGTTTTAATATAATTTTTTCCAAATTAAGAATACTTAGGTATATCGGCTAAAAACTTAAAGCTCAAATCGGTCAACAGAAAAATTAGGTCGCGTCAACATTGTGAGTCAAAAAGTTTCTCCGAAAGTCAATTTCACGGCGTTTTACTGGACCGCAACCCGCAACCACTGACGACATGTTATGATCTCATGACAAATGATCGACCGCATCACTCACACGCACACAGAGCTATAATATGGCTCGGAATACTTTTCTGAGGATTTCGGAGTGTTTGTTTTTAGTGGGAATAGTGATTTTAATATAAGTATGTGGGACTATGTTTATACTCGTAATGCTTTGAACCTGGGAGTCTACTCCCTAAGCACGAAATCCGTAGTTTGCTACTTCGGCTTTTCCTATACCGTATCACCTACGGACATACAATTAGTTCGGAGCCCGAACTAAGAATGAATGACAACACGATTTGACAGCTGTCCCAACTCGCGATGTCTTTTTTCTCGTTCGGAAAATTGAATCTGTCACTACTTTCGGCCGGGCCCGTATCTTCGTCAACGAACTTACAGAGAAGACCTTCGAGAGACGAAGAGAAGATCTGGTGAGTACGGACGTTATTATCAGCGTTTTATCAATCTCGAACTTTGGCATCAACAGATTAGTACTGATTAAGTATAGCCACTGACAGATGATCGAAACGTCACGGCGGTGATTAAATACCACAGTACAGTTGGTAGAAGTAGTGCCAATTCTGACCTTGCGGTGGTAGGGCTAACGCTCGCCTGGTTTGCGACCATCCCACCGGAGTCCGGCGTCAAGCAGCCTGCTGTGTTTCATCGATGCGCGGGAGTTCCAGTGCCTTAGGCATCTTCTGGGCACGCTCGTTCCATTATAGACCTCATCCATCGCTGTCCATCAGGCGTGATCGAGGTCAAGAGCGGGCCCTTTCAACAATATTTTTTTTTATCAAACCGCCGCTGCCCCTCTTTAACTTTAGGTAATAAACCCGGCCATCACAACATACCGACATAGCTTGCAGTGTACCTAAGCAAGCTGAAGTTCTAATAGGCTGACCATGTTTGTTGAAGGTCCGATGGCCGGTGGAGACGTTGAGTCCTGGAGTGGAGACCGCGTATCTGTAAGCTTAGTGTTGGACGCCTCCTAGCTAAATGGACCACTGACATCAAAAAGGTGGCTGGGACAGACTGGAGTGGAGGACATGATAGTGTAGCGCAGCATGGGAGTGGCCTATGTCCAGCAGGGGCCTGCGATAGGCTGAGAGCACACATAGAACTGTAAAAGAGCATAGTGTTTCTGATGACTGCAGTGTAGTAACCGATCTTAGTATAGTGGCTATTGCTGTAATACCTAGATAACCTTATGTGATAGGTGAACATCGTCTCTTTAACTATCTTTGTTAACACTCGAGAATACAGACGGTCCTATTAATATGGACGGACCCACCCTGTCCTATTTAATATACAAACCAGAACCCATGCTTTGCAGGGTTTTACGACTTGACATAACATCAGGATTTCTTAATTTTACGTATAAGTTTATTAATGTGAATGTATTGTCCACAAATCTACATAATCACACTAATATTATCAAGGCGAAAGTTTGTGAGTATGTGTGTGTACATATTTTTGTTACTCCTTCGCGCTCAAACGGCTTGACCAATTTTAAAAAAAAATTGTATGGTACCTCCAAACCTCTGACACCCTGGATTAACATATAGGCTACTTTTTACCCCCTAAGATAAAAACTGTTTTTAAAATTTTCCATTATCTTTTTGGTATGCACGTATTTCTGTGACAAATAAACCAATTTTTCTTTCTTTTATTTCTTTCTTCCCGAATAAATTCTTTAAATCGTGGAGAAAACCGAATCAAAATCCGTTGCGTATTAAAAGAACAACGCGTTCACACAGACACCCACGAAAAGCGACGTTAATTTATAATATGCATAGATACATAATGTAAATAAGAACCCCAGTTCAATCAAAAATATTCGTAGCTCCACGGACAGCAGATGTGTCAACCCACACAATGTTACACAAACTGATTTACTGGGCATAGAATTTCTTCTATATCGATATGTAATCCAACTTATTTCTTATACCTACATGAGTTATAAGATGACATGTGGTCGAAGACCTGAATATAACGTGGTTTCATTTCACCCAGATTGTTCTAAATCATCTGAAAATGTATGTAAAAAATGTATGTGAAATTATATTGTAACATATCAATAATAAAAATCGTTTATTTATAAAAGGGACACATTTTCAATAAAAACCTTAATAATTAAAATAGAGCACAGTTGCTAATTTGCCTGAACTAGGTTAAACCTGAATAATGATTTGTTTTAGGGCTGATTTTTCCAGAGCCAGATATTTTTTTATTCGAGGAACAAAATTGACGTTTGACAGTTTTTGTACGAAATAACTGTCAAAATCAAAATTATTCCTCGAATAAAGTTATCAGATGATTGAAAAATCAGCCCTTAGATAAACAAAGAGGCAACTATGAGAATGAGAAATGATGCTGGAGTAGTCTGTGAGTAGTGTTCGTGTGCCAAAGATTGTCAGTATTTCTTCGCGAACTGAAATTCTTCGACAGACACAATTTCATCATCATAATTTCATCCGAAAGACGTCCACTGCTGGACATAGGCAACCCTCAAGCACCTCCACTTCGAACGGTTCTGTGCTTCTCGCATCCAACGAGTTCCAATTCATCACAATTTGCTAACAAAACACACAAGAAATCTCCTAACAATGCTCTGATTATGCCTGTTAAAATATTACTTAGCTGCATCCCACTGGAATTATTATTTCATTATTATTATTATTAGTATAATTCCATTGTTTACACTAAACAGATATTTCTTGGAACGATTTATGGTTAACCACGAATTCATAAAACCAATGAATCAATTGAAATAATTGCCAAAACCACAGATGAATGAAAAGAACGCAATTACTAAAACCGCAAATGAACGAACTAATTCAATTCAGTTTCCGTAAACTACCATGTCACACGCAAATCATTCTTAAAACTTGTTGTTTGTCATTCTTCTCCACTCATTCATGAATAACCATTGATAAGTAACTAATTTCAGATTAGAACCACCAGGGTATATAATAACAACAAAAATCGTATATTATAGTTTCTGATAGTATGAATGATATAATAATAATATAATGAGATGGAATCATTAAAATGGAAAATAGTGGCCACTATTATCCGTTTTAATAATTATAATAAAACTAAACAATGTAAAACTACTGTTTGTAATAATATTAAAGTATAATCTTGTGGAGCACAACTTAACGTGCTTCTTTTCTGCATTTTCATTCTAAAATAAAAGAAATAACCAAACAAATGATGAGGGCGCCATTGCGCGGTGGGCGTTTTGTCGGCGACGTCTTAACGAATTTTCTCAAATCACCCACACAGCAAACTTTTTGCATACCAATAGGCATTAAACAAATATCCACAACACTTCATTGACTATGATTCCACCATTCATAATCCTAGAAAACATATTGTCATTCATAGTTTTCCATTGACATCAGCCCATAGACTAATTGTTTGCGGTTACCCGTGAAACGAATAAATTCAACATAAATCTGAATTGAAGATTCGAACTCAAAATCGTCGGAACCAATTAATTGTGTTCTATTAATTGTATAACGAATCGCTATAAAATTTTCAACAATAAATATTGGTTCTTAGAAATGATTAATGACGGATTTAGGTACCTATGTTTTATCGTTGTTTTCATGAAAGAATAGAAGCATCATAATATAACGTGGTAGATATGGTGATCTTTGAACCTTTTGTTGGAAAACCCCAAAAAATAATAGCTGAGAACCTATTATCGAGAAAATTATGAAAGTAAGTAAATACGAATACCTACTGTTCTAACAGGCATTTGAAATTATTTTCATTTTCAGGTCGTTATGTAAGTACTTACGATGGACGTATCTAAAGATTTGAAAAAAACCTTGGAGCTCTAGATTTACGAAAGCATCGACATAAGGTCTGAAGAAGAATGGAGTGCAATATTCCAACACATTTCAACTTTCACAATATATTCCAACACCTATTATATCCTTTTCAGGGTCCATTTTTCCATCATTAGATAACTTTTACCTCATAGAGGTATGAGGAACAGGGTGTAAAATTCACACGTTGTGTCTGGCGGGCAACTGCCCGATGACTGCCGATTCATGTCGGGCCGTTGTATATATGCTAGTTGCGCGGTAAACTCTGCTTGTGAGATGCAGGATTTTGCGTGACGTCAGTATGACGCGTTGTTCGCATGTGGCGTTGTAGATACTGCTACAACCTGATCAATATGTAAGTACTCGTAAATGTGACGTTTCGACAGATTGTCTGTTCAAAAACTGTCGAAATTACAAACTTATAATTGGCGGATAACAGTTAACTGGCGATTGAAAATCCGGCACTAATATAGTATATTTATACATAAGTTAGTGCGTCCATACATAGGGAGCTACAGATCCACTCCAATTCCAATGCAATTAAACGTAATCTCGCAAAAGGTACGCGTGCGTATAAAGCTTAGGACATAAACATGTAATTGTACCAACTGGCAGAAGACAATGTGTGTGAATTAGCCTCATTAGTATTGGTTCGCCCACACTCGCCCACGCCCTGGCCAATGCTCGCCACTTATTATGATATTATACTGTGTTATTAGACTATAAAATGTGGCCAATCATGTGGTATAGGGGGAATTGTGGCGTCGCTTGCATGTGGTTTGAAGAAAATTCGCGAAACAGATCGACACGCCGGTCGATCGGTTTGACAGATCGGTAGTTGACTGTCAGTTGATTATTTTAACAGGTGAAACCCCACAGTATGGTTTTAAGTAATCCACAATTAACTGAAAGGACATTATGGAGTGCCAAGTAAGCACATAATATTATGCACCAAAATTAAGAAGCTGAAACAAAAATATAAACAAAGAAATAACAACATTTTTGCTAACTTAAAAATTAGAAGAACGTGGAATGCCATTAGCAAGATGAAAAAAAAATTGTTATACCTTCAAGCTACAACAAGTAAAGTATAACTATGGTATTCTTTTTATTTACTAAGCAGCCTAGCAAAAAAACAAAAATTTTGAAGTGTAGGAAAGTCTATCTAAAGAAAGACTGTATTTTTTAAACAATACCAAAATAAAAATAAACACAAACATAAACTACGCACTATATCGTTTTGTAATCCAAATTACGACGTATTACACATTGGGCACCCGCCTAAATGGCACCTGAGTGAATTCATCTGACACAGCGGCACATTCACTCAGGTGCCATTTAAGCGGGTGCCCAACGTGGAATACGTCCAAATTACGATCAAATCTATAAAAACCAAAGCAATCACTAGAGACCATAACCTGAATGATCACGGGATTCTTCATACATATTTTAGTGACATTTTAACCTAATGAGGTTACATATAAAATAAATGTTATATTTATAACCCGTCTAAATCAATAGTATTATCATATTAGGAAGCGATCCACTGAAAGATATAATATAGCTGAACTATTTTCACTAAGATAACGCACACACCAGAGGGGCAATTCTCGTAATTTTAAGAACATTCACAGTCTGATCTCAGTCTCAATTTGTCAAAAAATGCCTCTATTTTCCCTACATTTTGACATTTGTTTGTCGCTGAGATGAGACTGCGACTAGATTTTGAACGTTTTAAATTACGAGAATTGGCCTTCAGTTATATAATATAGCACTGGCTGACGTATAGCGACAAAATAGTCAAATCTTTATAAAATTTAGTAG
Source organism: Gortyna flavago (assembly GCA_963669345.1). Lineage (NCBI taxonomy): Eukaryota > Metazoa > Arthropoda > Insecta > Lepidoptera > Noctuidae > Gortyna > Gortyna flavago. The sequence continues at coordinate 6,965,886 of OY770144.1, forward strand.
AGATTTTCGTACCACAAAGTCATGGTCATGGGGTTCAAATACCAGTTAGTCTCAATGTGACTTTTCAATGCATATGTACCTAGTTTCTAAGTTTTATCTTGGACATGAGTCCAAAAAGCAAAATGTATGATTTATTGGAAAGCCTCTTCTCACGTAAAGAAGGCATGAGTCTTCTTTGTAAAGAGAAGACTTCTTTGGAGAAGAGGCTTTTGCCCTGCAGTAAGACAATAATAGGCTGGTTTTATAACTACTTACACTCTCCATAGTCTTACGTCGGGCAGTGTTGATGGAAGCCCCAACTTAAGTAAAGATTTCGATACAACTGCAAGGACCTTTAACTTTAACACAGAATAAATACCCTATACAAAATCTTAGAAAGATTTATCCTGACACTAATAAAGCAGGATTATAAGTTCCCAGAAAACAATGAGCTATAGTAATAAACAATCAAATTGACTTTAATGAATTAGCAGTGAAGCGATGATAAATCTCTCGCTTTGCTTTCACTGTAGCTTCACATCTTTGAGATGGCCTTTCATTTTAACGCCCATTCTACAGGATTATAGGACAATATTTTTGGTCTCTTTACTAAGACACAAGCTTATGTGTTTGTTTAACATTGTAATAGGCTACTGAGCCGTATATTGAACATTATAAATACTGCTGATGATGAATGTAAGTTTAACATTGTGGATTACATTAAATTGCTGTCTCAAAATTTCTTGTTGGAACAAAGGTGGACACGGCCCCGATTATTTGTGTAAATATTTTCATCACCACTGCTCTCAAAACGGTGAAGTGAGGAACCCGGTATGTCCTAGAACCAAAAATTCGAAGACATGTGACATCTACCAACCTCTGGGCCCACATGGTGGATTACGGCCCACTCCGTCTCACAGAGAGGAGGCCTGTGTCCCAGCAGTGGGAACATTGCAGGCTGATTATGCTGTCTGAAAAGAAGAAGAAAATATTTAGTCCGTGTAAGTGTAGAAACAGACTAAAAAAATCTACATCGGTTCGTTTGGGAGCTAAGATGGCGCAGACAGACACACAGATACACAAATCCACAGATACACACGTTAAATGTTCCTCATGTAACTCTATGCGGCATGCGTTTAAAAAAGGTAAGTGCCTTTAAGTATCTGGGTCACTGGGTGACCGAAGACCTGTGTGACAATGAGGACATCGAGAGGGAGCGCAAGGCGCTGTCCATCCGGTGTAATATGTTGGCTCGTAGGTTTGCACGTTGCAATACTCAAGTAAAGATAACATTATTCAAGGCATACTGTCAGACCTTCTACACGTGCAGCCTATGGACTAATTTTACATTGCGGGGGTACAGTGCTCTGCGTGTCCAGTACAACAGTGCGTTTAGGATATTGTTGGGGCTGCCACGCTTTTGTAGTGCTTCCGCTATGTTTGCTGAGGCCCACACGGATGATTTTTTCGCCATAATCAGAAAAAGGTGCGCCTCGCTGTTAAGGCGTGTGCGGTGGCAGCCCGAATGGTATCCTTAGCGCATTGGCCCAGAGGTGGGACTCACCAATGTTAGGCAGTGTTAGGTAGGTACTATAATATTTTTATGTGTTTTTGACTAGTTGTTTCTGTTTAAATTAAATTATAAATTAAATTAAATTATATTTGATTATTATTTATTTTCATCTAATTATGTTTAGTTATGTAATATTATGGATTATTATTATCTGAAATAAATAAATTTAATTGAATTGAATTGTGTTAAACTTATAACACCCCTCTGTTTTTGTCGGGGGTTAAAAAACAAATCCTTCGTTTTTTTTCCTGAAGCATATCACTTGCTTCGTTATTTCATATTCCTATAATTTAATCACCACCCACAGCCATTTTCATCCCACTTTTACCTTTAGCGTCATTATTTCCCTTCTTTTTTCAGAAAAAACACCTTGATCATCGGTGTGAACATTCCATCATTACGATAATAATTAGATGTTATCTGGAACAACAATATGACATGGGGAATACGACGATACCATAAATTATTGTCGCGAAATGCTAGACGCTGGGCACGACTTCCTCACGACACTCGCCCTACATCTTCGGGTTCGTCGCTCAGCTCCGCCTCGCAGCTGCTCCAAACATGAGTCCAGTGATACCGGCCGCTGCTGAAACTACTACCAGTACCTACATCCTCTGATAACCCCGCTTCCATTGGAAGTGTGCTGCACATTAGATAAACACAAACTACCAATAAAAATGTCATGCCCTCATACTTTGGGACCCCTGACTGTGTACTGTGGTAGGGTGCTCTCTCTGTTTAAGATAGGTATCTACACAATGATGATCGTGATCATATCACTACAAAGTACCAACAAAATAAAACCAACTATTTGTACAGCCACAATTCTGCAACAGTACAAAGCTGCCTTCCGCGTATTGTGTGATAGTGCCGTGAGCGAAATTAGCGCGATACCACCACTTCGTGTTTGTTTTTGTTCGATTCAAACGTCTTGGGAAGTCCGATTGGCGATAGAAATAGTGTGGATTGGGAATCAACTTAATTGCATTAAGAAGAACTACCATGAAAATAGTAATAAGAGAGAGGAAGCTATAAAAACGATTATTGCTGGTAGAGAAACAAAAAAAACTCCAACAGCAAAAATACATAAATCCACAACACCAACAAAAACAACAACCACAAACGCAAACAAAAAAAAATACAAAAATTGCAAGGCATCAAAGATCTATCACCATGGATTCAGTAGAGTACATGATTGATTCTGGACCCAGCTGCGTTGAAATTTTTCGTCGATTATTTAAAAAAATAGCTGTTCCATACATTTTGATCACTTAGGTTTTGCACTTTTGTATGAAATAGTTGTTTTTTTTTTATTAACCTACCTATGTTTATTTTTTTTGCGAAGTTCATGGCTACAGTTTGCGCGTCGATGCAGGGGACGTCGCGTCGACGCACACACTGTAACCATACTAACCATGAATTTAGCAAAAATGTTTGGTCAGTTATTAAATACAAAAAAAGTACACCACCTCCCTGTATCCTCCGGATCTCAACAGGTACAACTATTTCTTAGAAATTCACAATGTTAGTCATGGAACACAAACAAGAATTCCGATTGAAAATGTATCACATAAATATTCAATGACAAATTTTGCAATTCATAATCTCAAGCACTTTACCCGCCTACAGGCACTTTACTCAAAGCACATGTTACAACTTTTGTGAGATAAGCCGAAGCATCTGAATTATTAATACATGATTATGGGCCCAGGCAGACCAGCTTAGCGTATTTTGTGTTCTAAGTTCCATTCTTGAAAGTGAGCATTTATTATTTTATTTTAAGCCTGTGTTGTTCCACCGCAGGGCAAAGGCCTCCCTTCCCTCTTTCCACTTTTCCCGGTCTACTGCGATTGTGGGCCAATCCTTTAAGAAAGAGTCCAGGCCATCCCGCCATCTCTTTCTGGGCCTGCCGCGCAGTCGTTTCCTGCCATTGGGAATCCACTGAGTGGTGGCTATCGCATATTGGTGCTCCGACATGCGACAGATTTGGCCAGCCCAGTTCCACTTTAGTGCAACAGCTGTGCGGCCAGCGTCCGCTATTTGTGTTTTGGAACGAAGTAAAGAGTTCTTAATGCGGTGTCTGAGTTTGACGCCTAGTATACTCGTACTTCGTTCCATAGCCTGTTGGCAGACTCCAAGTGCGGACTTTTGACGCTTTGTAAGAGACCATGTTTGCGCTCCGTAGGTGAGGGTGGGAATGCACATATCCATGAGCTTTCGTTTTAGTGAAAGCGGGAGAGGTCCTTTCATGAGATGTTTCATCGACAAATAGTTCTTCCAGATGTTTTCTTTGCGGGGAACGACTTCTTTGTCCTGTCTCGCCTGGAAGGATACTATTTGGCCAAGGTAAATGAACTCATGGACATATTCAACCCGTACACCCCCAGTTTCTACGTGTCAGTTGCGCTCGGTGTTATTCGCCATCAGCTTTGTTTTCGACATGTTCATCGTAAGTCCGACTTGAAGACTGGCATGGCTCAGTTATTCGAGCATTTGGTTCAGTTCAGCTGCTGAAGAAGAAAAGTGGACAATGTCGTCGGCGAAACGTCGATTGGTCTTTAGAGTGAACATGCATGAGGATTTCAATAAATCTTTAGTACTTCTTCTTTTAAATCTGTGTGCCACTAATAATATTAGGTTGCCTGCGGAATGCCCTGAATTAGCATATCCACTTGAGGAGGCTATTTTATTCTTCTCATGAGTTTTGTTTGTCATTTGATTTTCAGCTGTTTCTTTTTTTATTACTATATTACCCTGAACCGTCTCGAGACTTCGAGACACAAGCGGGAAGACGTAACTCCTAACTGGTAAAGTGGGGCTACCTCGACGGAACGGCAGTTAGGTGTAGATGTGGAGCTATGTCGCAAACTATGGTCCACCTCCTATCCTGTCCTCTGTGTTCCAAAACATGCAATCAAAGTAACCTCTGCGCTGCTACTGACGACGCCGTGGAAGTGGCGAAGTTTTGAGCCCACAAGATCTGAAATACCGTCGTGCCAACAACAACAACACGAAGATGGAGAAGAGTACTGAATTCCATCCGTTTCCATATTTCTGTGTCAAAAAATAAATTTTATATGAATGTAAGTCCATGTCACTTCCACCTCATGACAATGATCGAAATTCACCATCATTGTTCTCAATATTGTGTGAGAAATTAAATAAAGTATATTTTATTATGTTTTGTTTAAGCAGGTAGTTCCATGTAGCTCCATCGAGGTGAAGTGTGAACTCGTGACAACAAGGACCATGGCTGAACCCAACCTTATATCTAATATCTAACTAGATATAAGAATTTAATATTACACTTTTATTTGTTGCTCCATTATTTTTTACAGTATCGGTCCTGTGGTCGATAACGAGGTTGCTAAGCTTAGAGTTCTGAACTTGGTTCCAATTTGAGAAAAAATGAAATAACGCCTGCGATCCACGAAAGGTTAAGCAGAGCAGCCATCACCCGGGCACAAATCCAGACTCCGGGCGCTACGATGATAAAACTAAAAAAAAAAAAAAACGACCCGGGAATCGAACCCAGGACCCCGTCTTCAGCAGTAGCGCTTGCGACCATTAAACCAACGAGGCAGTCTATGCAAAGTCAAATAGTAATCCCAAATTCAGCAATTACACATTAAAAGAGGCTACCAATAATCCAGATGACACATGAAAGAAAGACAATGCCTACATTGCTTTGTAAAACTTCAAATCCTAAGTCACCTCGATGAAAATCTAAGACATAACATTATAACATCTCAACACTCATTAGTAGAACATTTAAAACTGTGCCGTGGGAACCTATAGTGACTTACAATATAAAAATTCAGCTTTCTCGCTTGCTTTGCTTCCGTTGGGCGACCCGAGATACGATCAGAGATGACCGATATGAGTCGCGAAACGAGAGGCTGACTCACGTTATGTTTCATGCTAGACGGATGCTGCGTATTGCTCAATTGAGGATTCTGCTGTTTGTAATGTTTCGTTGAGCTTGGATGATTATTCATGTCAAGTTGTTGAATGTTTTGGTACAGGATTAATAATACAGAACTTGGCTTATATGTGTGGTTTTTTGCTTCTGAAACGTCTATCATTATTTGAGCTAGGTAGACATTATGTAGGTACTTACACCAGACAGTTCATTCTCGCCCTCTTCAGTGACTTTATCACCCACCAACCACCAACCACCACCACCATCCACCTACTCCAAATTAATTGTATACGTCATTTAGTTAGGTTTCTTCCACTTGAATCTTTAACTATCGAAACACCAATTACTTCTACAGTGTCTAAAATTTCATCATCTACATTTTTACTTTGTATTTATTAATCAACGCTTGATACATTTTTCGTACCATATCGGCTCGTGTCCGTATCATTACGTATACATTGAGACAGCTATGAGTAAGCGGTGCCCCGCCGTCTGGCCGCCACCGCGTTACGCGCGCGAACCTGTCCAGACAAGTCCGATGTAACTTGTGTGGAATTTACGCACTAGCTATACGAGCCACTTAGTTTTATTTTAAACTATAGTCTTTAAGTCCTTTTCTGTGGAGACAAAAATCTATGTGACTTTGATGATGAATTAGTTGTTTTTGGATTGAGAAATTAATTAGGCCGTGTCAGTAAGCTGTAGTAGTAATTGAGCGAATAGCACTTCTCCTGGAGTAAACCAAAATATAGACTATACCTACTGGTATTTATAGCATAGTAGTGCACGCTCCTGGTTTTCGACCAAGTTCCATCTTAGAACGTTCTTTATAATCTACGATGCGATTTATCTATAGAAATGGATGGGACAAACGAAGCGTTGAAGAAGCTCCAGAAATTATTTAAACAAAATATGCAGGGCTTTATAAAGTGGCCAAGAATTAAGATAATATAATAGAACGTAGACTAATGGCAAGCGAAGTTGCTAAAAATAAAATACTTCAAAACAAATCTCTGACTATTTATTGAGGAGCCATGTCTCATATTTAATCACATATTTTAATATTGGTAGTTCCCGCTTTTGAATACACCAACCCAAACGCCGCTACGCCGCCGCCGCCACCACCCCTGCTTTATTTAGCCTTTTTCTTCAATCCAAACGGACTCTGAAAATTTTAAAATACATTTTTGCATTGTTTAGAATAAATATAAGTAAAGAGCAGTTTTCTGTTTCAGTTTTGTACATTTGTATGTATAAAGTCATCTCCATTGCTGTAAATTTCTATATCAATATCAAATTACAGACCTTTCTTATAATAAGAGTTATAATGCTGAACTGTTCAATTGAAGTCATCGGGAGAATCATAAACAGCCTACTGCATTCGACCCCTGAAATGTTGCACATCAAAGTTACAGAAACCGTCTCGACTATTGCGTCGCACTTGACGATTCAACAATTAAAGTCTATTATCCATACACGTATTTAATACGCTTCGCTCTTAACGATAAAGCTAATCACCAGTGTCATTCACAAAAAAAAAGTCTAAAGCTCTCTAATACCGAACTCTTTTTCTTAGTAAAGATTTACATCATCAATCGTCGGATCGTTAGTGTTCTGGGTTAATATATTTTTCACAACGTTCTATTGATAGTGTATGACTAAAATGGGCTTCCCTAGCTTCTGTGTTACTCTTATTGAAATCGTTTCTGTATTACGATATCGTTTATTTACTTTGTAGTATTAGCAGACTTGTCTATATCCTGTTTGATAAGCTAAAAGCGGTGACGTGCAAATTCTGTCTAGATTGTTTTTGTTTTGGTATTTATTTTTGTGTATCTGTTTTTATTATTTTTAATATCTATTAGTTTATCAATACTTTCCTTAATACATGCACCTGACTTATTTTGTGTCTTTTTTTGCATCACCTCTAAAGTTAACTGACATTAATTGACAGAAAATGTTGTGTCCAAACAAGTTTAGTGCATTAAGTTTTTTTGTATGGTTGGTTTAGTAAATTTTTCCAATAAGAATATTATTGCCAGTATGCGCGCCTTCATTGTTTACATATAGAGTTTATCTATCAAAAATAAAAACAGTCTTGAGCCAGGTGTGCGCACAGTCAAAAGGCTAAAAACATAATTATGATATTCCATAGAGGTATCAACTCGAATAAAACAACGACAATGTCTTATTAATCAATCATTTATTATCATTGATCTACACAATGTAATGGAATACATACATACATAAAATATATTCAAAAATATTATATTTTTTACATCTAAATCTATATCAAAAATATGGCTAATGACAGAGCTTTAACCCCATCTATTTATTGGCACATGGAATATTATTTACCAAATCTAGATACATTTTTAATTTTATTAAAGCATAATAATTAATTAAGCAATTTTAGTGGGTGTCTTGTATGACAATTAATATATAACATATTTATATATCGTGTATAAAGACAGCGTTTCAAGAAACTTGTGAACACAAAAATAATTTTAAAAACCTTACATTTACTTCGCACAAATGTCGAAATATTGTAAAGTTTTATAGATGCCAGGTTTCAAATGTTTGTTGATTTAATTATCTCAATAATAATAACGTAAATGATTATATAATTAGCTGCGATTATAATTGAAATTGTTTCGATTGGAATATCATAGGTATTTCAAAACAGACTTTTATTGAATTAAGAATTGAGATCGCTAAATCAAAATTAAATAAACTTAGGTATAATTAACTACAACTAAAAGTAATCGCTGTCTTAGTGAACGATTCCAAAGTGCGTGGATACAAAAAGCGTTAATAATGATAATTAAAAATATACCGAATCATCATTTCCATTATTTCATTCATGGTTAATTAGGGAAAATTAAAAAAAAAACATAATTGGTTGGCAATTTCTTTGAAACTAAATACTGTGTTTTATTATTCTAATAGAAAAACTTCAGATATAAAAATATTTTCACTGGGATCATATTGATTTCTACTTATTAGGATTATAATAATTAAACCATGAATTTTTGTTTTTTTTATACAACATTAATTTCTTTACTACCCATATTTTTTCTAGGTATTAGGAACAACCCTCATAATATACATTATTTTAAGCAATAAAATGGAATGTTATACTTAAACTAAAATTAATTAAAAATAAATAAAACATATACGGAATGAACCGTTTTGTCAAATAAATCAACCGTTCGCAAAAAAAATATTGAGAGGTCATGATTTTAGAACTGAAATATTATTTGAAAGTTATTATCCAACAGTTTTCGATTTTCTAATAACTTTAAAATAATACATGAATATACGTCCTACGTATTACAAAGTTTAATAACAATATTTTTTAAATATAATATAAATATTATTTTACATTAAAATATTTCTAAGCAGTTAAGCTGTAAATGCTACCATCACTTATCCTAATAAATACTATTTACAAAATCACCAGAATGTTTTTGTTTGTTTAATTTTGAATTTTGAAAAAGTATTTTTCAGTAGGGTCACTCTTATTAGTTTTATCATTACAAATTCTGAATTAAAAAATACCTCAAAACATCATTCTCAATTAGCTTTTTTTCCAATCAATCAACATTTTATCACAAGATTTTATTTAAAACTACAAAAAATAAAACAAGAAAGATAAAAAGTAAAACATAAACAAGAGCAACCCCACTGGTCCCAATATCACAAAATTGTAGTCAAAATAATAAAATTAAAAAGCGCGAAGGTTTACATGGAGGCCAAAAATTTACAAAAAAATATATCCAAAACATTGCAATATCCCATTCTGGCGGTGTTACTGACGAAGCACGAATACTGTTATGTAAAATTGAAGCCCACAGGTGTTACAGGCTTTGATGACGTCATTATTCTTCGTGACGTATTTGATCACCATCGTAAGTACATGGTCTCCTTGTTAGGGTTGTAATGGATTTCTCTGTAACAAAAAGTATTATGTTAGAAAAAAGTAACGATTTTTTTTTAAATCCTGATACCAATTTTTTTTTCCACAAAGTGCCACTAACTGTTAATATTAAATGCTTGTAGGGCATTTATAAACTGCACGACCATGAGTTTTTTTTTTTCGTTTCATCATCAATTATTGCGGTCCTCCTTTATGATCGTACTTGGTTGTTTTAGTGATCAATGATGATGATTGGTATAATAAACAGGTAAAAATGTATCGATTTAATAAATTCTTACTCTATTTGTGTAAGAGAGACCGCTGTAGTAGGATCGTGCTTCCATCACCTTCACCGCCACAAGCATTGACTACATCTACAACAATTAAGAAAAAAACATGTTATTACAGTTAAAAATAAAATAACACCATGTTCTTCAAAACACCAACCTCCCAACTCATAAATCAAAATATATATTCCTCAAAAACAAAATATTAGAAAAAAAAACAGAAGTTAAATTCGTCGTTAATTAGGTGAGTACCTAATACAAAAAAAAAACATTATAAAAACCAGAAAATTAATGAGCATGCTACCAAAAGTTTAAAAAAAATGTGCGTACTGTGCAAATAGTGCAATAAAAACAAAAACTTTATTAGTTAATTGATTTTGAGGAGAAATTAATATCTTAAAAGTGCACCGTTCTGAATACTTAGAACTAAAACTTTACAAACTAACATCACTAACGAATATCCTGAAATTAAAAATAATTTCCTTAACACTACCGTAAGAAAACAGTTAACAAAACATCAACAATGAACATCACCAACAACAACAACAGCAACACATCAAGAACACACATCAAGAACTTTTGAATGAAGACAGATCGCGTTGAGTTTCTTAGAAATCATCATAATACTGTTAGAGGCCTAAAATAAGATTAAAAATTGATCTCAAAATCCCTGCTTTGAGCTCAGAATCCTTTTTTAAGATTTTTCTGTACCCACCCGCAACAAAGAAGGTGTTAACTTTTTAAAAGGATTAACGTCAAACTTCAGAGGACTTATTTATGTAAAACGTCTTACTGCAAAAGATTTGCTGCTAAAACAACAAACTTTTGCACATGGTTTTAAAAGAACAAAGAATCATCTAGGTACCTACGCTACCTTTTTTTACAAAAATAAAAACTTCTAATCTGGACAAGAATCTTTTTATCTTTTTTTACAAAAAAAATATTGTAAATCACAAGATAGATTTAATCAAAACAAAGCAACAATAAAAAGAAATCTGATGATTCACCTAATGTATTTTATTGTTTTCGCCAATTTAGTTTCAAAATATTTGCCCAGGCAACATTTGCGTCCGCAAAAAATCAACGGTGATTAAAAAAGTTTCGAAGCGTGTAAGTGTCATCAATTCATCAGTTTAATTATGCGAAATCGTGATGGAGATATTAAAATGTTCGTGAACTCGTATCAGGTGTTAAAAGATTTTTTTTTCCTTTTCGTACGTAATAACCTCAACATTGTTTTTTGATTTAATAAACACCCGAAACAGACGCGGAAACAAATTATTTGTCATTAACTTTAAGATCCTTGATCACCTGGTTCGTGGCAAAAAATTTGCCAAAAATACACGAACGAATCCGAAATTTATATTTAGGTTCATTATAAAAATGGAGTCACGGTCATGAATAGGAGTTTCTAAACCGTTGAATACGAGTTTTATTGAGGCCTTTGCATAACTAATACAATATTGATTACTAAAAATATCAAAATTGGCACTCAATCAAAATCTAGAGCAACTTAACAAACGCAATTTAAAACAGTTTAGTTCTATAAAAAGCCGTTAAAAACCAAAGGTACATCCTGATCGCAATCCGGGCTAATAGTTCTCCACGTGTTTCGAACCCAAGTGTCTAGATCTCGATACAGTGCAGTAAAGGGCGCGGGTGACGGCCGACGCGGCATTATCCACTTCCGTACGATACACTAGGTTAGTTCGTGAGCGCACACCCTGTATGTGCGACTGTGGGAACTAAGCGGCTTTGTTCCCGTATACAGGCTGTTGTGTTACGTAATTCAACCATTAGGTGAGACATTGTCTTGTGTAAGGAGCCTAACTGTAAATATTGTGGGGAGTTGGATTAAATAATTGTGGCGATTCGGTTTTATCACTTAGCAAAATTATAAAAGTTACCTTCTGAAATTAATCATGTCTTAGACTTGCTTAATTGAATAAAAAAACAGCATAAAACATGTTTTGGGTCAAGCATTAGTTGCTTGACCCAAAACATGTTTTATGCTGTTTTGTGCAAAAGTGAAATTATTTTGTGAACACATCGAATTAACTTAAACCTTGTTGTTTGAGTTACTAATTTAAGATACTATTTCAGACAGGCCATTCCATAGTACGCAATAATGATTCATAAGAATGAAATAACTTCTATTAGAATCTGTAAAAAGCACCACTATTGACCGATTGTGACCACTATTACGGCCACTAAAACAGCCTGTATACAAGCAAAGATTGTTCAAAGGGTGCCTAATTAAACCTCTGTGGCGCGACGGACGCGCGAACTGTTGTGTAGTATGAACTGAACTAGGGCCAAGAGCTGGAACCAATAGAAATAGAATTACACTGAACTAAAGGCGTTTGTATCAACTGTATCTAACTACCGACCTTTTAACGGTTGAAGATGTGAACGAATTTTCTTTAAGGATGTGTCATGTTGTTACTGTATTGTTTTGTTTTGTTCAGTTTTATTTACGTCGGAGTTGTTTTGAATGGAACATTAATTGGGTTTGAAAATGTTGCTCCGTTTTGTATTGGCATCACCATCATCTGCCTAGCCTTTTCCCAACTATGTTGGGGTCGGCTTCCAGTCTATTTTATATGAAAACGACTGCCTATCTGACAACCCTTTTAAATGATAAGTGCAATTAGCCAAACCTTTATTTAAACAGTATGACAAAATTGACGACTGTATCTGTCTATAATCCTAACCGCCAAAACATCATGTTGACCAAAATTCTTTGTTTTATAACCCAAAACGAAGAAGAAAGAAGATTAATTGGCAATGTATATAGAAAATAATCGATATGTCAACTCGATTCTCTCGAGTCGTGAATCGAATGGATCGACCTATCGAGCGATGCAACAGATAAGTACTACGGCAGAGACTGGGCGTGCACCGATGACCTAATGCACTAACTATATGGGACATCGCACTCTCGATTCTGCTTAGAATCGTAATTAAGCAAGATGTATTGTTTTAGCTAGATTAATGAACGATGTATCGATTGTAGCGTGTTTAATTGGGAAAGCACAGGAATAATTAATGGCAATACTCGATTTATACAAGGTTTGTTGTTTGTATTTAGGTTAAAATATAGCTGCAATTCATGCGTTTAATTTTCGCAAGACTGTTTTGAATGTAGCCACTTATTTGTAAAGAGTAATCAAACCAATTAAGTAGATTCAAGTTCTTTCAATAAAAAAGGCAATCAATCTATCAATATTTATTCCTAAGAGCATCATGGTAGCCACAACAGGAACAACAGGAATAAAATTGAAAAAAACATAACCGAAGTTGAATAAATTTCTTTCAATCAGAGAACATGTTATTAATATTTTATTCCAACATAAAAAAAAAGATAAAATGCATCCGCACTTTTAGAAGGCCATCATAGACGTGTGAATCTGACAATAAGGTCTTTGGTACCCACGCCTCTATGGTAATAAACATGATCAATTCATACAACAGAACTCGTCAATTCAAAGGCATGATCTTCATAAATTTTATGAACCATACGAACGGGTAACATTTAGCAAAACAATCAGTAGCGGTACTCTATGCCCGGGGCACTCACGCCGTCTTCAGAGTTTCCGGAGTTTCACACGATGCCTCATTATCCTTACATACAGCGATATGTGAAGGAAATCTATGATGGTAGGATGTCAGAATAGGAAAGTGGTATTTTGAAGAAGTTTTTTGATCACTGAACACTGAAGTAAATTGGTTAAAGGATTTTGGTGAAGTGATTGACAAATCATAATTATGTTTCGGTAGACCAGACGAGACAGACGAGAGCTATTGAAAAGTCTGTTATACTGTCCTTCCTTTCTAAAGATAAGGGAAGGTAACTTAGACAAAATAATCAGGAGACTTCTTCATTTGTTTATTTAATCTAGCTCTACACCCAGGTCGTGCCTTCACAATACATTGACCACTTCGCAATAATCCAAATATGATATCGACACTCCACTTCCCTACCGACAAATTGCCGTAATCATCTTACTGTTAAGCGTGGTACACATTGTTGTGCCTTGTACGGTGAGGCATAAACTGCAAATTATACCGCTTGGGTCACGTGTGTTTCCCTGTTGAGGGCTACCGTCAGCGTTCGCACAGTTTCGGAAGCATTAGGGCCCATTAAGCACCGTTAACACACGGTCCCGTCACGAGCTCACGATTCACGCAGCATGAGCGATCTATCGGCAATCTCGCGGTAGCCCTGTGCTGGCTTGTGTCGTTTCACACGGGGGTACGCGTGCACTGAGACAGTGTGTTCTAGAATTTTATTACACACGACAATTCGTGTTTTTATGCCGCAATCCTAAAATGAAAGTCGCGGATTTTGTTGACAAAAGAGAGGAGTTGGATGTCTGTTTTGATGGGAGAATGTGAGGTTTCCATATCATAGGTGCTTTGCCTTTGTTACACAGTTTAGAACCACATCAGACCCATCCTTTTAGCCATCCATTTATGACTTTTGCTTTTAATTTGTTTTCTACTCTGCTTGATTAAATGGATGAATGACTTTAAAATAAAAAAATCAAGCTTTTGAATCGAAAGTATTTCCCATACGACTTTTCCAAAAGTACCTTCAAGATACCGTTCACGATCTTCCCACCTAGATCCTGAGTCGGGAATGGTCACAGCAGTGTAACAATGGCGTAATACCGCGGCATTATAGTTTTACAGCCGTTTGCTATTGACGGAAGACCGAACATCGCACATGCTCAAATATGGAAGACTTTATGTGGAAGACGTGAAACTGTTGTTTTTAGGGATTTGATCTTCTTGACTATAATAATAGTAGTAAAACAGAATAAATTAAAAAAGAAAAATGAAATGTTTCATTTCTTTTTTTTTTTTGCTGTGTCAGTTCGTTTAACATTAGAGGCAAGACTAGTTGGTGATTTCCATTTCTGAGATAAAGAGACTTTGAAAAATAATAATTTCGCAAAATAATACTCGTTTTTCTGGTCAGAAAGGCGGTGACTACCAAGATGACGACTAATAGAGGAGTATGGAAGAAAAAGACATGTTGCGCCGACCGAAAATAAATTGGGAAATAAAAAATAAAATATTGAGGAGGTTTTGTAGTACAGATGCCAGCACATCAAGCTACCCCAATCTGTCAAATTTTCCCCAATTCAATATGAACCTTATTCCTTTGTGATAAAGTTGAAAATCTATCAAATAAATTTGACAGATTGGGGTAGCTTGATGTGCTGGCCTCTGTACACGAGGGACCTAAAAATTACATGGTGTGGGTACAACAAATTGTTGGGTGAATCGCTGCTCTCCTGGCTAGATTACTGAGTAATCTGTATTTAGAAGAGACAGTTTCAACTCCCTAGGGAGTATTTGAGTATCAGAATAATCATGCATAATACTTTTGGAGCCAAAAAGTAAAAAGTCATTAGGTTTCTTAGGTATATAGACAGGAGAATGATGATAAATACTCGTTTTTCTACTAATTACCAGGAAAGCGGGAATTTCCCACTCCCAAAAAACCGTGGCCAAATTTTCCGCTAGAAAACAAGGCCGAGGACAAGATTCCTTTGTTCACAACACATTGTTCCAAGATATTTGCATCAGGTCGCGACCCTATCAACTTAAAGCTACCGTCACATTGTATGATAATTACGAGTGACAACCACGGAATGTCGCTTCAAATGACATGCGAATGTTTAAGAAGTTTACTGACCCCGCATTGAAACTGTATTGACAGATGATGAGTTAAGAGGATTTGCTTTTAGTTAGCTATTAGATATATATGTTATTTTTCATGAATCAAGTTAGGCTGTTCAATAAAGGATATTAGCATAATCAGCCTATAATGTTCCCACTGCTGGGACACAGGCCTCCGCTCATCGAGAGGGAGTAGGCTATAATCTACCACGCGGGCCCAGTGCGGGTTTGTAGATGTCACATTTCTTCGAATTTTCGGTTCTAGGACGTACCGGTTTCCTCACGATGTTTTCCTTCGCCGTTTTTGAGTGCAGTTGTGATGAAATAAATTTCACAAAGTCATGTGCCTGCCTGGCCCACAACCTACGACACGTAAGTTGAGGCCACTGGACCACTATTGCTCTCAAGGATATTATCTTTTTCTAATAATGGATTTCAGCTGGAAAAGATTTTCTGAACTACATGGAAGGGCAATCAAAGGGAATTAAAAATGAAGTAGATGATATTGATTTTCAAATGTGGCAATTTTAAAATGGGCCAAATCTACCACCATATATGTGGGTCCCAGAAAACGTCCGGCGACATCGAGGCACATCCAGTAGAACATGACGGCACGAGCTTGACGCCTACAGACAGAGTCAATCCACACTAGCTCAAGACAGAGAAGAGTGAAAAGGAGAAAATGAGGCCTTCGCCGTGGAGTGGGACAACATTGGCTAAAAATAAAATTAAAATAAACTTCCAGCAGTGGTGTGCAATAGTCAGAAGATATCTTTTGTTTGTAGAGTCGATAATTGATACATTTTAAAGAAGCGTTCTCATAAATCATTGAATATAGAAACAATACGAACGTGACGTAATATTACGTCCCCGTAGGTATAACCCTCGTGTGTATTCTTAAGCTGTGTATATTTCAAAAACATCTGTGTATAATTTCTTATAAGTATGCACCTATCATCAGTACGATGAAGGAATCGTGAGGACCAACATACGAGTATGTTTACAAGACACTCCAGCGTGGAATAAAACCAAGATATGGATAGTGCCACATTAGGGTTTAATAACTTTGATACCTTGTACTTGCACTACTTTACATTAGCATTTGGCTGAACTTGTATCCACTGTTGAAAACTGCTTTGTAAAACAAACACATTCTTAAAAAAATTATATCGAGTACCTGCTTTGAAGCACTAAGTGCTCATACACAGAGCGAAACGTATCAACGGCACAGGTAAATGCAGCTGTCGACAACATGCCGCTCGTGTATTTGAGCCCCATACTCAAATACACGACCGCCACATTGTCGACGCGTCGACGGCTGTCGTCGACGCTTGTCAACGGCTGCAGTTGACGCGTGTCGCTCGTGTCTATGCACACTAAAGTTCTCGACTTTTTGGGAAATAGGGCAGAAGTTATAGTTCAGAAGGAAACACTAATATTAGGAACGAAACCCACGTCGAAATTCGACCAATTTATTTCTTAAGTATTGAAATTAAACTCCAATCCGTCATTCTAAACGTCTGGTATAGACGTCTATACGCAACAATAGTAAAATCTTCCAGCGCTGATAAACGCAAAGTAAATATGTTTAATTGCCTCAGTTTAAGAACGCAATGAGTCAATGTCACTAAGGTTTATGGCCGGCCCTTGACTGAAGCCTTGATGATGCTCTAATTAAAATTTATCTTTTATTACTAGTTTATAGACTTTTCAGACGATCTTTTCGTTTTGGACTATCAATCTTTGAGTGGTAAATGGAAAAAATAAAGCATAATTCTGCTAGTTGCTGTTATCTCCAACGCAATATAATAAAAAAGCGAGAAACGCTCTAAAATAATGAGTTATAAAACGGTGGCAATTGCAACATATTTTGTGCTTAAATAATACTAATAGCTGTGATGGAGTTCACGATGTTGCATGTAAAGGACAGAGGTCAATGATAGAACAAATTTTGTAAACCTAATTAGCATACAAGTAGATGCGACATTTTGTTAAAAAGACAAAGTTGCTTGTGACCCTGATTTGGAATTTGGAGGTCAAGGTATAACTAAAATATATCTCAAAAATAGACCGTAAGTTCTCTTTCATGAACATAATTTTATTGTAATAATCCGGTGAGACTCAATTGACTTTCAACCATCACAAAATGGCATGTCCTAGTACCAACAACATGAAGACATAATATGACATCCACCAACCGGCACCCGGCCCGCGTGGTGGATTATGGCTCCTCCCTCTCACAGAGAGAGTAGGCCTCTGGCCCAGGAGTGAAAACGTTATTGGCTGATTATGCTTATGCATCACAAAATGAACTCGCAGTTAATGCTTCTCATAACTAATACTAGGATGAATGACATCAAAGGCAAAAGATGATGATTACATCACAAAATTTGCAGCCTCATTTTACCATAAAGTCCTCCTCAATTTTGTGCATGAACACCTCAATCTGCGGTAATGGTGTAACAGTAGTATATTACATTGGATACTCGACTGCCTCCATGAAGCTTAGGACCCTAATATATGGTGACTGTTGTAACCACAACCTTGTCACACCTGACTGGTGATTGGACAGCTAACCGCGGAGTATGTGGGTTAGCTAGTACCTACTAAATTCATACTTAATCCTTTAATGGATTAGATAAGAGGATTACAACGGGAAAGAATTCTTTTGCTGTTGCAGTTGGTACAGATATGAGATCAACTGTTTCAAAAGATTTTGTAGGTAAATTTTTCAACATGTTTTTGGGAAGACGAATATTATCCTTCTCTGATTGTAAACATCTTCATGTCTTCTCAGTGTGTTCATATTTGAAAGTTGATTAACGTTCTTACGGTGTAATTTAAAGTAAACTTATTAAAAGAGGTCAGTTAGCTAACTTCACATAAAATTAAACGGTAAATTTTGGTCTGGAGACACTTCAAATATCAAATAAATAATGCAACATCTTTATAGATGAAAAACTACTGACGATACAATAGGACATAAATTTTGAAACAATTGCAGAAGTGTACTTGAAATTACAGAATTACAGTGCTGTAAACGGATTCCAATTAGTTTGAAACGTTAACTGAAGAATGCTGACATATTGTAAAGACAAAATTATTCATACTCTCAAAACTATCTTCGATGAATATATTTGACAGTGCAGAAATATTTTATTAATGCAACTAATCAAGTAAACTATTTAGATACTTTGAAATCATTATAATGATGACAACTTAATATGGCACACCGTTAAATGAGAACACTGAATTATCTCTTATAATTAATTTCTTAAGTAATGAAGAGAAAACATATGAAGTAATTAATTGCTCTTAGAATCTAAATCCGCTCAAACATTAATCTAATGTTTTATTTATTCACACCGTAAAACTATGTTAAAAAGGTAGTAGAGTTGGTCAATAATTATGTAATTTAACAGTCAACTGTTAAACAAAGAAAATGAATGAGGTGCCTGACGGCTTGAAATCAGTAGGTTCAATTTTGGAATACGGGTTTTTGGATCTTATGGAATGAAAATAAATGCTTTAAAATACCCAAGAGCCTTTAATATAACAGTAGACATAATTATTGACAACCATTCAACAGCAAAAGTAGATGATAATTTTGGTGCTACGAAAATAATTATTGTTGACAAAAATATAATGACAAGTTTTCACCACGAAACACTTTTGAGAATGCAATAAGCATCACCTACTTTCTGATGTTGATAGTCCTCTATGTTAAATTCAGACTGATGGTGGAGAAAGGAGAAAAGTAAAAGAAAATTGGTACTCACCTGTGCTGGCGCAGATTGTCCTGTCGCTTGAAACTCTTCCCGCAAACCTCGCAGCTGAAGGAGAGCTCCGGGCTCTTATGGGTCCGTTCGTGTATCATCAGGTTGTAGGACTTGGTGAACCGACGCTGGCAGTACTTGCAGACGAACTCGCATTTTGGGCGCAGTTTGCGTCTGAAATCCCGTGTGTGGTCCTCGTCAATTTGCATCACGGCGAACATTTTGTCTGGACTAAGATGTGATGCTTACGACGGGCGGGGCTTGAGCGCCTGTACAATGATAAGTTATCAAATGTCGTGTGCGTTCGATATGTGACTGTATGTGCTAAGTATAGAGTTCATGTTTCGGTGGCTGTATTGTTAGTAAGTGTGCAGTGATAACGTTGTGTGTAGAGTATTTGGAAATGTTGTCGAATTTGTGTTCTGTCTCTCTCTGCTTGTGGTGTGTGAGGAGGATGGAATACCTAATGTCTAAGTCCCGTCATTAACCGTCGCAGTTGATTATAATAATGATATAGTTAACACCTATTTTTTCATAATTATGTTCATTAGCACCTTAGTACACCATAGGTATTTAAAGGATAACAAGTGGCGTTCACTGTGTCATTAATAAATAATGGAGGCAATATTAGAATAGACTAATTGGTATGTAAATATTTACTATGTAATTCGATACCCTAATACTATTTCACGCCTTCAGACCACATCAAATATTTAAATACTTATACAAAGTCATTTCAAGCTAAACGATCTTTATGATAAAGATATTACCTATATAACATTATTTCCTAACAATGTAACCTTTATAGGTACACTCCAAGAATAATTTATTATATTGGTCATAATAACACTTTATGAATTATTAAAATACGCACCTTTAAAATCGATTGCCCACGAAGAAGATATTAAGCTTTACAAGCTTAACTTAACACTTTCACTAAAACTTTGTTAAATATAATTTCGAACTTATGTGTATACAATTAAGACTGAAAGGAGAGTGTCATTATTTGAGCGCGGATTTAAAGTGACTAGATGTGTCAATGTGACAGTACGTGCGACCAAGAGCGGGCGTGTTTAGCAACTGCGGCGGCGCGAGGGTGCGGAAACTACTGATAGCGTTACGCGGAAGGCGCGCGCAGCCCCCACTACGTGCGCCTGCGCCGTCAATGAACAGGTAGCACGACGGTAACCTGACGGCTCATACTGGGAAAACTCCACTGCAGATTTATTAGCTTGTGGTGAACAAACTACGTTTATGATTGTGTGCTATAAATATTATTTTCCCGACGATCATAAACTTATTTCATATTTGAAAGCTTCGTTTTCTCTAGTTACATGTTTCGTTCTTTTTATTTGTTTTTCTTAAGTAAGTAAATGGTCACAGATTTTCTATTTTCACTATATAGTACTCTTTCTTATTTTTCATTCATTTTACTTGCATTGTTCGGCTACAAACGTGTGTTTAGCATGCAGTGGCACGCTCTAACATAATTTTCATTAGATTTTGCTCTCTGTAAAATTTAACTTGACGACCGCTGCATTACCGTATCACATTTTTTTACGTGATTTGTAATAAGTCATTTGTCAGTAACGATTACATACATATGGCAATATAAAACGGTGGGAAAGCGCCCGGTGGCTCGCGGCGCTACCGTGTATTTCACTCACGACACACGACCCAGGCTATTTGGGCACCGGCACCGTACTGTTTACCGGTATACTGTTTACCGGTAAATTGGTGATGATTTTCGGCTTCTGTCATTACCGCGCCCTGAGGCGTTAGTGTACTTTCTAGCTGTGGTAGTTCTGTGTAATTAGGTGCGGTAAAAATCGTTGTAATTGCATGTGCGTTTCGTTTTAGATATGGTGTTTATTCATTAGTTATACAAGCGTAGTGTGAAAAATACGCTTAAATGTAATTTAGAAGACTTCTATAAATTAATAAATGGGCTGTTTATTTAGTACAATTACAAAAGAAACATTTCATGTATTTCAGATTTGAAAAATTCTAGACTGAAATATTGAATGCACTGAATTAATTCCCGTTCATTTCAAGACAAAACATCATAAATACAAGATACAACTGATAATTATCATTCCTACTCTCATCCCTAGCTAGTAACACGCACTAAACATGGAAACTCATTCAAAATACTCGCTGATTTTCACACAATATTCAAATTTCGCGTCTTAAAGAAGCTATAAAAGTTAATTCTTGGTACAGGCATGAAGCGGCACTTATGACTTGCTTTATAGCCACGTAACTCCATTCAAATTATCTTAACCCTCATATACCTACGCGTCTGAGTTTAAAACTCAACTTTAATGAGTATTCATAGTTAAATATCTTAGTATGACTGGACATAAGTGTCTGCTGATTAGCAGTGTTGAATGGCTTTATTTTTACTTGTATTGTTATGTAGTATTGTCTAACATGTACCTAATTGTGGGAACCTATTCTTGAGCTTCCAGTAGGTATGTTAACACGAATAGGTTTGTCTGCAAAATTCGTAGAGTATAAAAACATAGAAACCTTTCTATTTGTGAATGGTTCGTTCGAATGCTTTTCTACCAATAACTGAAGGACGGGTAGGTATTTTTAGTGCCTGTCATAAAATATATATTGGTTCCTATTCAATATATAATAGAAATCTAAAGTAACTCGGAAATCAGCACAGCTTTCGCCTCATGATGCGTAAGTTAAAACAATGGCATGCAATGCAACCCTTTTTAAGCCATCCATTGCGAATAGCTTGCAAAAAGTGTTATTTAAAATCGTATAAAAAAAATTTTTTGTGACTGATCCCTAGGTTATGTAACCTATCAACATCATCTCAAATTCTAAAATAGAACCCGCTTGCCTACAAAAAAAAGACGTAATACCAACTTTAATCGCAAAAAACCTTGTCTACTCCACCATATCATGCGAAAAAAGGTTGCATAAAACATTCCGCCATTACACAACCTTCTGCCGACTTGATTGTCGATACAAGTCGTATCACATCTCGAAGTCACGACAAAGCCGAAGACTAAGGCGCCCGCGAAAAAAATCACCAATCATACAGATCTTTACATTTGGTACACATATTTTAATCCCTAAATGGGCACACACACGGTTAGCGTTTGATAACCATCGGATGGTCACGGCCAGTGAGATATGGTGGTCATAAAACCATTGTCGGTCAGGAGTTAAAAGTCCCGGTCACGGAGGGCAAATAGGTACTTGGCTACATACGGACTGCAAAGAGGTTTTCTTTGTTTCAAACGATTTATGGAGCTTTACGCTATTCGCTTTGAGGTCAGCAGAAGGCCTAAGGTGCGACGGTATGAGGTGATACCTTTCAGAAGCTTCGGGCAAATAAGTGGGATTGAAAACAATTTTTTTCATTTTGAGACGAAGGATTACATAACTAACTTTTAAAAAGTTTCGGTCATACAATTTGCTAATAATATTACGCAAGACCACAATCAACCATTAATTTATTTGCAATAAAAAATAGGATTCCTACTACTAGATCGAGCTCAATACCAAATCTCCAATACCGTAGCAAATTGAAGGTTATTCATGATTGGGAATTCTAATTTAGCACTACAATCGTCTAAAGTGCAATTTGAATATATTAGGAATATCATTCAGATTCAGCATGCCTGACATTGCATTAATTACCGCTCATTCATCACCAAAGGGTTATGACGTGAATATAATTTTACTGTTGTTTCATTATTTATATTAATCTTATTTTATTATGTGGTGAAGTGTGCGTGACATTTCCAACGGGTCAAGGGGTCTACCGGGAAAGCCTGTTCGATTACAGAGATGCTTTTGTCCAGCTGTTCATAATTACAGTTACTGCCAATAAGGTTCTTTATGTTTGGGGATTTTTTAGATTATATTTGTATTTATCTCAGTAGCCGTTTCCTGAGGGTCAATTCTCGTAATTTTAAGAATGTTCGCAGTATGATCTCAGTCTCAATCTGTCAAAAAATACCTCAAATTTCCCTACATTTTGACAAGTTTTTGACATTTGTTTGTCGCCGAGATGACACTGCGACTAGATTGCAGTAAAATCATTAAAGTCAAAATGAACTGTGCCTCGAACGATGTCCTATCGAGGCACAGTTCATTTCTTACACACAGAGACAGTTCATCTCTTACAGCCCTACTTCATGTCACGATTGTACAAAATATCACTTTAGCTAACACATCAGAGGGGCAATTCTCGTAAAATAAGAACGTTCACAGTCTGGGGGCCTAAAAACGCCACTTTGGCAGAATCATAAAACAATCCATATCACGCAATTCATCTGTATGACAGTTTTGTATGGAGATTCGTAAAATGCTATAGGTACACCTCTGCCTAACCTTTCAGGGATATATAGGTGTGAAACTGTCAAACAGATGAATTGAGTGATATGAACTGTTTTATGATTCTGCCAAAGTGGCCTTTTTAGGCCCCCTGATCTCAGTCTCAATCTGTCAAAACTACCTCAAAATTTCCTACGTTTTCGACATTGATTTTCGCCGAGATGAGATTGGGACTAGTTTTTGAACGTTTTTAATTACGGGAATTGGCCTTTAGGCTTCACAGATCATTTTAGTTCTCCTATGAGATATCTAGCACCTCAAACTGGTTAGTTTAAAAGTTCAGTGGTGTTAATAGTCATATAGTCTTCGCTAGATAATCATACAATGCTTTTAACAATATTATTTCATCACACAAAACCACAAAATGTACTGATGCCATCGTATCCATACCTACTTACATATTTAATGCGTCCAAGCGGATCTAGAGATGAGTCATGCACCACATGGGCTATAGGCCTCGAATTTATCTTAAAACGTGTCCGATGATTCACATCATTCTCCCTTGAACTGTTGACATTTGTTACTGGGATCGATTTTAATTACCGAGTTTACCATTAATCGTTTGGTGTTTTGTAATGTTATTGATTGATAGGTGATCATTTACCTTGGTATTGTCAACAAAAGAGATACGTATGCAAGATCATTGGATATAGTTGAAGTTTAGTAAGAAAATTATTGATGTTCTCGAATAAAATATAATTTTATTAATAGAAAACAAACTGCTGATTTATCAAATTAAATTTCAGTCAACAAATCCATCGGTTTCTTACTAAACTTCAACTATATCCAACGATCCTGCATACTCATATCTTTTATTGACTGTACAATTATAGCTTAGGGCTTCTGAAATATCAAAAATATCTGCATCTCTATATAGGTCATTTGTACGCTAAGACATTTGTTCCATAGGTAAATGGATGTAAAGAGAAGGTACTATTACTGTACGGTCGAGGGTGACACGGTTACTTATTTGACTTGAAAGAATGGAATCAACAGTAGACTGGATACAAAATACTAAAATGGACAATTTGTTAGTCTTAATTTATTCTGCCGTAAAGGATGTTCAGCAATGAACATCCAGCAGTGCCTTCTGTGAGATGCCCAGGTATGAAGTAAATCATAACAACGACACAGTCCTAAAAACCCAACAAGTACGGAAACTTACTTCACTTACCAACAATTATACGAAATTCACACATTCCTTGAAAGTTAAAGCATATTCAAGGAAATCCTCGTCATGAATGATGAAGTTATGACGTCAAATGGCACGCGTTACAGATTTTACACGTAACACGTATTGTAAATACGAAGAACTACGTGATAAGTACATCCTGACTGTATGAGACAGGCCGTCTGACTATGCACAATGACTTAGCAACTTTTAATGAACGATACCTAGATCAAAGTCCGGATGGATTTTAGTAAAAAGGTTTTTACTAAGTAGTTAGATCACAAAAACAAGTTCATGTTGTTTTCGATAAAAATTAAGCGTTTATGATGGTCAAGGGGATAAATCAGAAAAAAAAAATCGAAAAAAAAAATGGGAAGTAAAGATTGAAAGCCAATTTTTATTCAAATTGCAATGCATGCAATGTAAAAATCATTAAACAACGTCGCAATATTAAAACAAACTGTTACCGAGTTACATTATGATACGAAAATCATAAATATTAGGTCCTACCTACCCATATGCTATGTGTCATATAGTTTGCGGTTCATTTCACAAGTGTTGAGTCAAAACAGTGATTAATTAGCAGAGATTGATTGAGAAAACCTAAAGAATGTCGGTGACACGGCAGGAGTATCCTACTTAGAATATCCTAAAACTAGCAAGATGATTATCAAGCTAAATATTTAGCACAAGTTAGCGAGATGAAAAATCCATTTATTCTTCAACTGCAATGAGAGCTGTGAAAGGATCATTTTGATTGACTAACAATGATGATTCGCCGAAACTAATGCAAGCATCGTCGATTTAACTTATACTTTCCTAGATACATCTTGTATGTAAACAGGTTCATACATATAATAATATCAAGAGATTAACCAGTATAAATACTTTTTCCTTCTTGCAAGATGAACTTAAGTGAACTCATCGAACGTTTATGAATAATAGTAACAACGCAAGACAAGAAAATAAATTATTCCACAACAGATTACTGAACGCAGTTCATTAATGCCATTGTATGGAATCTCGCGAGCCATAAACATTGCACCTTAATAATTATCAACAAAAACTGCCACTACGAGCTTTAATTACTTAAAATTCCAGAATACATTGAAACACTTAACTACATTGTTGTGGAAATCGATCAATTTGAGTATGCTGTTATACATTACTGTTCTCCTTCAGTAATACTTCATCAAATTAGAACAAAACAGGCCATGTATCGTGAAATAAGGATTTATGCGAAAAAGTTGCGGCTATTCGGTTCGTGGTACACAGAGTATTTAATGCTCCGTCGAAGCATTGAACTATTTGAACCATGGATCAAATGATGTTCATAAAACATTGTCAGTGGTACTGCCAAGTTTTAAAGTCAGTAATTAAAATTCATCACAACATAATAAAATGCTGAGTGCATCGTAAACATTGCCTGATTTTTATTCTATCTGACGTAGTTATGACTGAGTTTTGAAACAATGTTATGTGGGCCTGCCTACATTACCGCTTGCGTATGATTGATAGAATCAAGCACAGCAAAAGTTATGTCAAACGAAACGACTAAGAAATGTGGTTATCAATTTTTTCTTGTTGAAATTTTTCGTGGTTGAACGTATGTAGTGTTTAAAGTAATAATTTAATTGCACCTACCTACTGATCTCCTAAAACCATTAATACAAACATTTTAAACAGATTTTCACTATTGCTGATACTTCTAGATTGTCAGACCAAACAACTACTGAGCATTTGAATTTGATTACCTACTTTTACGAACCTCAAAGGATACGCCAAAAAGATGCGATGCGATGCATGATATTTCTGGATAATTTAACACAATAGACAGAACTACGTCTCCAATATTCATCAAGTTATTGTGTCAATGCCTTTATGGTAACATTTAATACGGTCTATTATGCGTATTGACTCTATTGTGCAGCTTTCAATGACGCCACGTTGCCGAGTCAGCGTGAGTTCGTTCGGCTTTCGTCTTTCGGCATTCGGCTTTTGGCTTTCTAGGAATTCGATGTGTAACTATTGTTGGTAATGTGTAACGAGTATTTTTGTTATACAATTGTCTTTGGATTACATTTCTTTCTAATTATGTATGTCATTTCTAAATAATCTGCGCGGTAATTGCGTGACACACTAACGTAGTAATGGCTTTCATTTTGACAGTTATACGACAATCATTGCGTTATTTACGTTGAAAGAAAGAAAAATTGGTTTATTTGTCACAGAAACACGTGCATACAAAAAGATAATATTAATTCTAAAAAATCCATACTAATATTATAAATTCGAAAGTAACTCTGTCTGTCTGTCTGTCTGTATGTTACCTTTTCACGCCTAAACCACTGAACGGATTTCGATAAAATTTGGCAGAGAGATAGATTGCATCCCGGGAAAGGACATAGGATAGTTTTTATCGAAATACCTCGCGGGCGAAGCCGCGGGCGGAAGCTAGTAAATAAATAAAAACAAAATATATACGAGTACTATCTATAATTACGAGCACAAAGCAGGATAGTCGACGACTGCACGTCATGACCGTGACAGAAAGTCTTCCACTCAGAATGAAGCTGTGCTATAGGGGACCCACAGTACAGCGCTGATTTTCAGTGGTTACCCGAAAAAGACCGTTGCTGAGCCATAATAGCTACATTATAACTCAATGTGCTGAACAGACAATTGTTTTGAACATATGAAGCAATGGGTTAGCAATATCCTTCAAAATGATTCAGATTGTGATGCTTTTGTGTGTTACACAATTAAGGTGCTAATCATGTTGATATTATTGTCCTAAATAATTAAGTGTTTTGCTGAAAAAGCTAAGCAAATAACAATGCATCAGATGTGATACAAAGAAATCACACTAATATTATAAAAGCGAAAGTTTGTGTGTGTGTGTGTTTATATGTTTGTTACTTCTTCACGCTCAAACGGCTAGACCAATTTTGATAGAGTTTTGTATGAAGGTAGCTGAAACCCTATATTAACATATAGGCTACTTTTTTTTCCCGATATTCCCACGGGATCGACACTTATGCGGGTGAAACCGCGGGGCGCAGCTAGTAAGAAATAAAAATATCCGAACGAAGCAAGTTCAGTAATATAAAGTTAATATAATATAAAGCTTGTAAAAAGAAAACATACCGACTAACGGATAGAGCCCTACATTTTTGTAATAATTTCTTATTATGAGTACTTAGGTAGCACGATTTAGACCTGTTCAAATAATTTAAAATAAGTGTAGGTATCCACCGGTTGCATCCATCACAAAAAAACTTGAGACAATTTTTCAACAAACAGCTCCAGTATTTTAAAAACCAGCTCGTTAAAAAACCTTGCTTTAAAAACCATATTTTACAAAATAACAAATGTTAACAAAACTCGCTCATAAATTAATCGGTCTTTTATCAAATACCAAGGGAACATAAAAGCTGATGATCACCCACATTTGAATAAAATTATTACCATCTCATTGTTCGGCGCGTGCGCGAGCGCATCGTTTCAACACGAAATTTTATGTTTATCATTCTATTTGACATTTTTACGAACAATGCAATGTCTGTCTCACTCCCACGTAGATCCATGGTAGTAAGAATGAAAGGGATGTAATGCGATTATCAGCTCGCTCTTTAAATTTTGAAAGAATTCCAAACATGAGCTGAATCACGTTGTTATAATTACCACGTTTGTTTCATGAATAATTCAGAATATATCGGGAGAAAATTATACAATTAATAGGTAAGGGTAGCTGGGATGTTTAAATTATTAATAAATAGTCCCTACATTTTATTTATATTTTATTTAAAAAAAAGCAGTTTCAATAAAATAAATGGTTCTATTATTAGGAGCGTATCAAAAATACATTTCGTTCTGTTTCAGCAACAAGTTGTTTTATTTGAATCCTACGAAAAATTATAATGTATAACTACCTTTCTGAAATAATCAACCACTCATCAAATAAATATCTTTTTCTTCGAAAGTGTATCTTTGCAACATCAAATTATGATTTATCAATACCTAATACATCTAAAATAACAGTAATAATAAGGATTGAAATCCAACCCCATTGCGGCCAAATTATAATATACAAATGAGAGTGTAAGCAGAAATAACGAAACAGTTTATGTCCCGCACGTTCCCACAGGAAAGGTATGCGCTTGAGTGGGAACAGAGCCGGCCGTGGAGAAGCTAATCAGTTATATTATTTTTAGAAGATTTATTTTCCTGTCTTCACTGTTATAAATATATTGTATATGTACTACACCACAAGTTGTTTAAGTGAACGGAGTTGTTTAACTTTTATAAGAATTTCTGAAAGACAAAGTATTCCCTGCAATTGTAGTCAAATACCTAATTCACTTTATTATAATTTACCCAAAGAACGCTTCAATAATGCTGTACAATAAAGAATTGAGAAATACTAGAAATAATGCCCAAAGAATCATTAATTATTCATTTGTATGTATAGATTTATCCCATTCAAAATGGAAAACACGTGGCTCTATTTGGGCACGAGGAAAATGATGCAAAAAGAAAAACTTCGTCTTCTATAATCCACCCTCAGGCGCTTAAGTAAATACTTTAGTGAATATGCCAAAACTGTTCAATTTCAGCCGATTTATTTATCAACAAAATTACTTAAGTAAATTTTGTATTTTCTAGTAAATTTAATTCCAATACATCTCCACTCAATCCTCTGTTTCGGTGCAACGAAGTATGCACGCTGATATATTGGGCTTCGGTCGGATAGCCTCCGGCGGCTGCGCCCGGGCAGCCGCCGGAGGCTATCCGACCCTCTATATACCCTCTGTATATCCCCTACGTCTTTGGGTACTCCACTGACCATGTAGTTAGCGGATTAACTTGTTGTATAACTAATTTTATGTATAGTGGTGTCAGTTGATTGAGGTCGTTAATTAATTATATTTTTTTACACGCTGTGCCAGTTTTTTTGCATACTTCGAATTCTATTAGATCTGCTCACTCTCAGGGCTTGAGTTTTAAAAATCCTTTTTATTGCTTTTCTGAAACCTTTGAGAAACTTATATTCCTAATTTCATTTTACTATGATCAGTTGTTGAGGTTGTGCAGTTTTAGTCGGAAATTCAATAAAAAAATTGTTTTATATCTACGTATTATTTCAACATTGGTTTTATTATTGTTGTTATAAAAAAAAGGATACAAACCAACCAGACAGTAAAAAAAATACTCTACGCCTTTGTTCCAGTTCCAACCACAGACTAATCTTAAATAAAAGATTCACAGTTCCCACGGTCCTCTCAAACCCTCACAGAGGGCGTGCCCAGTAGCTAAATAAATACACGCATACGATACACATAATGTATATGCCGCAGTCGGCTACTGGTTTACGCGGTAGCCAATCAATGAGTGTAGGTAAAAATCTTATAGCTAGGAACGTGTAACGTGTGGGCTGTTTTAAGTGTAATTTTATTCTTTGATAATTTTGCTTGGTAATTAAATTTGTATTTATTGGTATTGTTTTTGCTGTTTAGACAGTTGTGTATTTTTGTTTTGAATAAGTTTGTTTTCTAAAATTATATTTTAAGAGTAATTTTATTTTATGCTGTTTTGAATCAATCTACCTCGTCTTCAAAGCTTTTAAGATCTCTCTACCTAGAGCATCACACGTAAGAATTAAAGTAGGTATAATGAGTATGAGTGATTTAAGTATCTTCAAGATTTCTGAATATTCAAATCAAAACTGAACACTGAACTGTTTCCGCTCCACGAATCTATCAAGGCACAATTTGTGTTAGGACAGCGTATTTATATGGCAACAATAAGACCAATTACAGCCAGAAAAAAAAAATCTGGTGAACTAAGGATTTATGAACAGTTCTAGATGTAGTTTTTTTTATTTTACGAAATATTGAAACCACGGATAAAAAAAAAACTAAAGCACGCCATTTCATTGCAATAGTGTCTAAAACAGAACAAGATGCTAGGCAATTTTGATCTAAAATGTTTTTCTAAGTTTCTCACACATTCAATCTATCAATTAAGGCGAGGCAATGCAGTCAGCATTGCCTCGGGGACTACCGACCTTTAAATTAAGATGCCTGATCATGCAATATATTTGATGATAATAGAACATTTAAGAACCGTGTGAGAATCTTTTAAATGTCGATATGTGGACTAAACGCTGTAATTTCTTGTTTAGAAGATTCTTTTAAAGGTGTTAGGTATACTTAGGTAATTTTAAATGCTTTGCTACCCCACCTAATTTTTACGCCTAATTCTAAATCTTTTACTAAAATTTAAGCAGAAGAAAGATTGCAGTTCCTTTAGTAACAGTAACTTTCCTACGAAGGTATCTATTTTATTTTCTAATAAATTGTTTTACTGCTGTCTTTGTACCTATATGAGTATTGATTAACATTTATGAGCATTAACATTTAGTAAGTATAGATTAGCATTTATTAAAATGTTAAGCTTTTAACGTCGTAATTTATTAACAAGATACTTCTAGTAGGTACAGACGCCAGCACATCAACCTACCCGAAACTGTCAAAATTTCCCAATCAACTTTGAACCTTATTCTTTAGCGATAAAGTTGAAAATCTATCAAATAAATTTGACAGATTGTAGTAGGTTGATGTGCTGGATGGCGTCTGTACCAACAACAGAAATAAATAAATATAATTTTTGTATGATTAAAATAATTGGGCATCAGCTACACATCACAACAAAGAATATTTGCACAATTTTCGTACAAAAAAAAAATACAGCGACGTCACTCACATGACCTAATCAATTCGACACGCATCTTCGTGCGTGCGTGTGCACATGGAAAAATGAAATCCGGCTACTGTTCACCAATCAGGAGGAGGGGGGCGGAGCGCGTAACACGGCAGCGAATTGTTGAACCGCGTTTTAAAAAAAAAGATTATTCATTTTTTTCACCGCTTCGTCGGCGCGTGAGTTGTGATCAGTGTGGGTGGGACTTTCTATAGCCCGCAGCGTTTTTCTCGTGGGATGCAAACGATCTTGCCTATACAGACTTTACACATTATAATACCGAACGGGTATCGTCCGTTAAATTTATATGGGAGAGTCGAATTGCCTTTTTATAGAGGTCCGTATCTACGCGATTTTACGTCGACGTCGCGTTTATGTGGAAGTTTTAGATGCCTATTTTATTCAATACTTAGATTGAACGGTGGATGGTTTTAGGTAGTATAAAACGTTTGTTTTTCTCCAGAGTTCCACCTCCAGCACTTAAAGTAATATTATGAAACATATTAAGTAAAACGACACGGTTGGCGCTGTGGTTGAGCTATTGACTGCTGCGCAGCATGTCGCGGGTTCAATTCCCGCACGGAACAAATATTTGTACGACCTACAAGTATTTGTTCCGGGTCTGGGTGTTTTATCTATAATATTTATGTATTTACAAAAAAAAAAAAAGTATGTAAGTAGTTTATCAGCCATCTCGTTACCATAACACAAGCATTAAGTTGCTTAGCTTGGGACTATATGGCGTTGTGTGAAATGTCCAAGGATATTATTATTATTATTATTAAAAACACACTTTAGGTACTAAAGTGAAAAATTTCTTGATAGCAGTGATACCTATCTACAAAAAAATTCACAAAACGCGAGACAAACACTCGATATCGGCCGGACAAAGGCGAACTGTAATATTAAGGCTATGCACACAATACAAAAAGCGGTCAGGTAGAACGTCACCTGTGGCGCTAACCGGCGGGATGTTTGCGGTCAAGCCGCGCAAATAGCGCCATGCGAACCCACCTTTATAAACAAACCGAACTCAATGGATGTGTCGCTTGTGAATGAACGTGCTAAGTGCCTATATGGTATCGTAATACATAATATACCTTGAGGTGTCAAATAGTTTGACGGAAAAAAAAGTTAAACAAATCTCAACAATTTCGTGATTAAACAGAACAAACGCGAAGACAAATTATTTGTACAGAGATCAAGAAAAGTCGAAAATATTTAAATATACCTATAACCTATAACCTATACCTATAATAACTATCCGATAATAATTTCTAGTATAAAACAATCTTCAATAGCATTAAACTGATACAATGTTTAATAGCTACCAAAACTTTGTTCGACTTACTGTTTGTAATTCATCTTTAAGCGGCAATTCAACTCTAAAGTATTCGCCAAACTAGAAGTACTTCAAGATAACACCAAATCAATAATGGCCAATAATAACGTTTCAATCGTCCCACCAAAATCAGCAACAAATGGCATCAATGTTATCTTGTCGGAGTTTCTTCAAAGCGTACAAAAACCAACTCGTGCGCAAACATACGATAACTTATCTTTTCGCCTCACCCACTATTTAAACTAAGATAAGACACAAACGAATGTATCAATTCTTTAACATAACACCTCCTATAATTGGCATCGTCGGTAATCTTAGCAATTACTATCAATGTCTTTATGTCGCCGATAAGTTTAAGTCCTATTTGTAGATATGCCTGCGATGTTAGCATGTTTATTTCCTTTATCGTTGGAAGATTATAATACCTACTTCCTTTATTTTTTTAATTTTCACTTTAACGAATGTATTCTGATGTGGTTCAGTTATTGGTATTGAACATACCCTGAAGATATCGTAATTGGTGACTAAGGAATGAAAATGAGTCATTAAACGGCATCTTCATGTTGACTGAAATGCTTTTGAAGAGCTCTGATTGTGAATGTTCTATGTTATAGTGTTTGGTTTCCGCACTATCAACCGGACCATGGTGCATGGGCCATGGTGGCCGTCGGTGGTTATTTCAACCAGCCAGTTGATTATGTCTCCTGGACTGTTGAGAACATCTGTGTTCGTCAGGAATTTAATGAATCAATTTTCATAACGAAAGCCAAAATTCTTCGAAGGAAATTGGTAGACGAGCAAATTAACCATCTTAACAGTAACATAATAGGTATGTCCATTGTCCACATTATAACAGACAATGATGGTTGATCAAAAAACCCTAAAGAACATGAAGAAAACGTAATGAAATTGATACCATTGAGGACCGATTTGCTTTTGGACGAACGTGAGCATAAAACCAATCCGAATTTATCCACTACTAAATGTTCTGCGTGTTCTACAATACATGGAAACATTCCTACGTTATATTTCATAACCTATTATGTAACTATATGTTAATATTTAACACATCTAAACTTGGAATTCCTTTATCTATAGCCGAGATTCCCGAGAGATAACCCATAGCCGGAACCCACGAACTTTTGTATTTTATCTCGTTCAAACAAAGGTATCCTGCCTGAACGCCAGTTTGCTTTGTGAACAAATTATGTTAAAACTTAAAAGTTTCGTTATGTATATATCGGCTTTTGTTGGGTTTGTCTGTGACACCTTCATTTGTATAGTTTTGGAGATAGCGGTGTCTACGGTCAACAATTTGGTGGGTGCGCTGGTTGCCTTTTGATATTTCCACTGTCCTGGTAGATAAGGCCATCGGGTGAAAAAGTAAGCTACTGAACGCCAATATGGGCACTAAAATATTAGAGAGACATAGTTTTAAAGCTGTGGTAACGGCCCCGACTTACGGGCCGTGGTTTCGAATCCAAGCCGGCGCTTAACTTTGTGTAAGTTAATTACTACTGCTCTCAAAACTGTGAAACCGGCATGTCGTAGAACCAAAAATTCAAAGACATTTGATATGCAGGTACCAACCCACACTGGACCCGCGCGGTAGATTACGGCACACTCTCTCTCACGGAGAGGAGACCTATGTCCCAGAAATGAAAACATTATAGACTGATTATGTAGTTTTAAAGACAAGAACGGTATTCAGCACATTCGACTCAATAGGGACTAAAAATTGAAAAGCTGGTGTTATAAACGAAAAGCTGTCGTGAAATACTATCAGCCTGTTTAAGTTTTAAACAAGGGGAGGTGTACTATGAAAACGTTTTGCTGAAATGCTGCGAAGGAATCAACCGAATGAAGAATGTTCGGTTTATTAAGAAGAATTTATTTCATAAAGAACACAAAACAGTCCACTTATCACATGAGGAATGTTAGGTAAAGATACCATAGAGGGTGACATGAAGACTCTTCGTAGTTTTCCACAGCGATTTACATTTTGCGTTTTCGGAGATTGCTTTTCGACTACAAGAACTTTACATCTCGACTTTTTGACGTTTAATCTCAACTCTATTGCTTTCGATACTGACTACAAAAGCTGCTATAAGAAACTCTAATCGTGGTGATACCAAAACGACGCTGCTACGGCTGTGACGATTTTGGTACTACCACGATTAGCTATACCTACTTACTGTCTATCCTGATGACATGATCCTTTAGGCAAAATATTGGACCTTCTCACATTACAATAACATTCATAATCAGTCTATAATGTTCCAATTGCTGGGACACGGGCTTCCCTTCTGTTAGAGGGAGTGGGCCGTAATCCACCACGCTGGCCCAGTGCGGGTTGGTAGATGTCACATATATGTATCTTCTAATTTTTGGTTGTAGGACATCCCGGTTTCCTCACGATGTTTTCCTTCCCTAGCAAGTGCATGCGGCCGACTGTCGGTGAGCAGTGTGCGTTTACGCATACATTTCCAAACGTTCCATTTTCCACCGATAATCGGTTTGGTCGGGACGCACCGATTTTATTTCTGATCGACTTTTTTTTAGGGCGTGTGCGTTGCACTGTTGCCATCAGTACGTTCTATTTTTCTCCTACAAAAATCGGTCACCGATTATCGGACGTGGGCGGACAGCCTTAATCGAATAATATCAGTTACAATCATAGCTTCAAAACCAACAACCATAACAACCTGTGTTCTCGATCAATATTTAAGCACCGAAAGGTTGTAAATGGTTACAACGTTCGGTCGGCGGTGTCATGACAAAAGCTTTTCTGATAATAAATAATCATTGTCTTCGGATTATTCCTCCCCATTGGTCGTAAACACAGGGCAATGTGTTAATACGTGCCCGTATGTATGTGACAGTATGCCGTTTATTTGTGGTGAAACAAGATAGTGATGGGCGTTCGTTACTATAGAATCGACTAATGCAAATCGACTAAATCGATTGTTTAGTATCCCATTATGTGGATCGTGAAGGTACTAGTTTAGCTTGATAATTATAATTTGCATTCAGAATCGGATGCATGTCGCTCATTTATATTCATTTTGTATAATTAAACAAATTATAAAACGTTGAACTTCCAAACAAACTAAATCATCTTAAACATGAATGAGAAAGAAATGCAAGAAATATATTTTCTAGGAAACAATAATATGATAAATAACAACCCTTCATTTGACCATATACACCCCTCACGAAAAAACACTACAAATTATCCTACATATTATACAAATTCAAAAGAATAATCGATAATACATATAAATCGATTAAAACCGTCCATCAATACTAAAAACCGAACGCGGTGTGGTTCGGCGAAGTTGAAAGAAAGTGGCGATGCGCAGGCGCCCCGTCGTGAGTCCTCGACATTCCCGAAATGTTCTACGGATTCGATATTTGAAAATTTAAATATGGGCACCTACAAGTGGCGAATTTAAAAGGCCACTTTTTAATGTCAGCGGGACATATTCGTTTGAAATGAACATTATAAAACGCTGTTGAGTTAACTACATTATGACTTTGTGAAAAATAACTTTACGAGTAGTTGATATTTTGTAATGATAAATTATTGCAAAACAGGCATACAATATTAAAAAGATAGTATACTTGGCAAATAGACTAAATAATATTTTCGTATTCAAATATATATTTTTATGACCATTTTTCTTGTCTTGAATTAACTAAAACATTATTTTTTTTTTAAATAGAATACTTGCAATGGAATTAAAATTTATAAGTACTCAGCTCACTTAATTCACTCCCAAAGGGAAAAATTATTCATCCGTATTGTGAAAATTCGTCTACCATTTTCCGTCTAAAAGCAAATATTTCGCTTCATAAATTCTAAACGTCCATTCAAAAAGGTTACGATTATTATCAGCTATAATTGAGAGTGATCCACAATTTGCAAGGTGTGCAAGCGCGTGTTTCCCCGCCACCGTGATACGCTGTAGACCGGGAGCTTGATCATTTTATATTACGTTTATTACATTTATCGCGCGATTGCTGCAAAGGTTTATGATTTTAGCAATTTTATCTAGTAGGTAGCACTTTATTTTATTGTATGTATACAGAGAAAATGGGATGGTTTTTATCATTAATTTGTAGAGAGTAAATTTTGAGATTTTTTTTATAAGAGAAAAAAATGCAAGATTCTGTTTATCTATAAATACCTATGTCAATTCTGGTTATTCTATTATTTTTAGGTACATAATATGAACATAATTACAAATCTGCAAATTGCAAATCAATGAATTTAATTAGTCCTTTTATATTGATTTTTTGATGTGTCAGTTTTGGTGAGATATTTAAGCAGTGAGAAAACTTGACCCATGGGATCTATGTATGTTGTATCTATATATAACTAAAACGCCTAGATTACTTTAGACATAATTATTCATTACAAAGTCCATGGACTTAATCGCTAGTTATTTCACACACAGCGAAGACTTGCAAAATTTATTTTCTGATTCTCCAGCTCTTAGCCTACAAAGCCCACATTGTAAGTAATTATGGATGTAAATTCGAGGTGCTCCGAGCTACAGAAATTGGCTCGACTTGACACATAAATAAGTCATTTAGCTTTTTTGCAGCTCGATAAGGATCACTCAAGTTATAATTATATTATTTGGGTTTTATGCATTTAGAAACACGCAAGATTTGTTTGAGATTACTTTTGATAAACAGATGTTATAACAACGTAGATTTTAGCGAAAACATTTTGGTTTTTAAGTCAGACAATTTATAAATTCATATTTTAGAAAAAGTTTCCATGAAAATTTTGCGAAATTACTTATTTATGTTTTTTATTAAAATATAAAAACTGTTTCCGTATCAAGTAAGTGTGAATGACAATAAAAGTTTATCCGAACTCATTTAATAATAATAATAATAATGGGTAATTTATATTTAAACTCTGTCAGTGAGATAAATAGCCACAAAAAGAGAATCTAGACTTCAGTACAAGAAATAACTTACAGTATTGTAACTTAAGGTTATAGTTAAACACCGGTTTTATGGTTATTTATAACTGTTCGTAATTATCAACCGCAAATATCAAAGATTCATTTCAGTTGGAGTACAATGGCTGACCATACATAAATTAATTTGCAATTATTATTGTGACTATAACAGTGCGTTTCCGTGTTAAAACATTGCTTTGACGATTATTATTTTTAAATTATTGTTTGGTGAAAACAATTACAGAGGAATATTTATTGGACAGCTTACACAAGTTTTTAAATTATTTTATGGTACTGGTTTTTAGTATAACACTAATCAAAAGGAACCACATAATTCTCATAAATTACTTGTCTTTTTACGTTTAAATTTTCACCTTAAGTTAGCTTTAGCATTTAAATCAATAATTTCAGAATAGATTTTGTAAAATGCATAGTGGATGACAATAGAATTTCATTGGCATATTTTACTTTCAAAACTTTTTGTAGTTGCATCAATTATGGATATTCGCATAGAAGTCTCACGGGAACATATCATAAAGGTGTCAAAATGTGTGTCTAATGATGCGTGCCATACAAAACTTTTGAAAATCACAAAAGCCTGAAGTGTTACCTTAAAATATCTCAATGTTTTTTCTATAGCCATTATTCTTTTATTGTTAAATAAACCATAAATCGTTATAAAATGGTCACTATCTGTCGGTGAATGGATCGGCCGATGGGTGCACATAATTTTAGTAAAAAAATGTGTATAATAACGACGACATTTTTGGATGTCCTTTGTGGTACTAGCGCCGAGAGGCGCTAAGGCGACATTTACATGATAATAGCCTCGATTATTCAAATAATATTTCTGTGTGTTTATGAAAGGATGGGAACATTTTTCTATAATTGTTTGAGATTCCTTTATAAAGTTTATTGCATTAATTTCTTAAATGTGAGACTATAATTGTAGTCTGTATGAATTACTATTTTTAAAGCCCTGCTCCGTCCGAACTATAATTAAAATACTCGCGATGTTTATCGCGAATGTATCAACATTTATAATACTGACCTAAAGACTCAGAACTGTGAATGTGTGATTTACGAACAGGAATCGTATGTGTGTGAGAATGTATGAATATTATGATCAAGCAGAATGTGATGAAAATGCTAATTATGAATGATAATGAATAAATGAATTAATGAATGATAACTAAAGTTTTATAATATTTTATCTAAAAAGGACTTAGAATAACACAGAAATAAATTAGTATTATTGATTCAATCGTATTATCATAGAGTGTTACACTTTTATTTAAATCAATTTCGTTTGAAGAAAATGTGCAAGAACGTTTGCTAAAATTTTCTAAATGAAGACCTCTAGATTTAAAATGAAGAAAACAACGATTAAATCAACAAATATAAGAACAAATGTCAGAGTACTCACTGTATTCGGGCGATAGTAACTGCGATATTGTTGATTAATGTTTATTTTTACGTATAAATTACTCGGCTGCGCGGCGGTGACTGTTGCGTTTGCAGTAAAAAACAGTAATTTATTAGTGGCGACTTCTCGTGTTGGCACGGGCTTAACGAGTGTGTGGCGTGCGGTGCGGTGGACAGAAAAAACTGGCTCGCTTGGTACGTAGCTCGAGCAGCAGTGGCCTGAGGAAGAATAACCCCAGGAGTCGATGGGAGCTGCCACCGCTTCCGAACGTCCCCGCACCCCGCGCCGCCTCCACCCGCCCGATACAGATCACGCATTCTACGAATACCTTTAGCTACGGCGCCGACGACCACCAGCCATCTCTTTCGCTCTAATGCTGGTGCTGCTGCGCTGGAGGTCCGAAGAATCACTGTCGCGCGGGACGGAGGGGTTCTAATGGAAGTTTCACAGCGAACGACGCTTCCTAAGTTCACCAAGTAAAGGTCACACGGGCTAAGCGAGCCGAGCGACGCAGCGTGAGCGTGGAACTCAACCGCGACGAGGTAGCAGCGCGTGCGCAACACCGGCAGCGCCCACATGACCGGCCGTTTAGCTGCGCGCCAACCCGCGAACCGATAGCTGTCCTGCTCGCACTTATTGGCAGACGTATGCCTCTCATTCTCACGCAGAGACGTGGAAAAATGTATCTAGTTCTGTAGAGGCGACGCGGAGTGCAGTAGCTAAGTTTTTTTTTTCGTTTCAATAAATTTGTGGTTGTTCGTCTCGCTTAGGCGCGCGCCCGGGGCGTCGTCGAGCGAGACGGTGTATTGCCACCGGGTTACGCCTTCCGCGCGTTCTCGTTATTATGTAGGTTGGCCACGTATTAGAGCCTCCATGTACTGCGCAAGTATAAAATATAATATTGTCGTAAATACGAGTTGTTTGCGGCGTGGCCGGTTATTTATGTTCGGTGCGCGCGGCTACCGTAGTACGCGCCGCCTCCTATGTTTTCAAATTACACAATCGATACACATTGATGTGATGTTATATTTTAATGTAGCAAGCAATATTTATGTTATAACGATTTACACTGACGGACTTGCTCTAAATAAATGACTGTACATTTTATTCTATTATGTATAGACTTAGCAGATTCTAGAATTGGTTATTAAATTCATATTTTGGTATATTCATATTGCTACAAGATTATTAAACACCTATCCGATACCTAACACCTATTTTCATATAGAAATATTGTCTAAATGAAGGCGATGTGCATACATTATTACATATCTGTAGACATTGCCAAATATTTAACAAGGCGTGGGAGATGTATTCGGTTGCAAAATAATAAATTATCACAAACGGTTAAAATTTATTCAAACAATGAACTTTTTGTTCTCCTATATAAAGGAAGCTATCATATATCTTTTTGATTCTAATTCCTAATAAAGAACTCAGGTGTAGGTACCTACCTATAGGTCATTAGCTATACGCCTGAGTTCCCTATTCATATTCTATGACATCCTAAGTTTTATGAGGACTATTTATGGTTCAGATTGGCTCAGTAGATAGGTAATTTAATTTTCCTACATTATACGTATTTTTTTTAAATGCCCACTTACTTCAATTCACCTATAATGAAGACAAATTGTAGGATCAAAAGTTTAGCAAAATGAAAATATGATTTCATTTATTATCAGTTTCAAAAACGTTGTTTTATATATGCTTCGGAAATTTGGGAACCTACCTACCTATTTGTTACCATAAAACAATCATGGTCCTAGCAAACTACTTAATATACTTATAATATACCTAATAATAACAGTTATAATGGTATACTTTACTATCAACAAATCGCTGGAATATTCAATAAAGATTTGCTGGTGTGTCCAAATTCTATTGATTTCAGACTCAACATTAGGTCACATAATTTTGAGCAAAAATGTTTTTATTCCAAAATTTAAATTCACATACTCAAGCGATTTTGAACAACATTTGGATGATCTTAGAATACAGATCCATTCAGATTAGATGAAAAGAGAAACCATGTTTATCGTACAGCTCATTCATTTATATCAGCTTGCACTGCTGACTGCAATGGGATAACTAAGTGCCATACACCTGTTCACTGTGGTGGGCATTGAGAGGCTCACATCATGACGAATTATTCCAATGATCAAATTCATATCTACTTAACCAGTGAACAAATGAAAGTCCCGTAAACCACGAAAGAAGAGAGATGACCCGTTCTTTTCAAGACCACACGGACACTTTAATAACACGACTCTAGACACACCTCTACACAAGCCTTATTGTCACAAGGACAATCATAGTAACGGACATTTCAAAGACACGCGCGAAACTACAATAGAAACAAAAGCATTGTGACTAAACGGGCATTCCTTACAATACCGTCACGGCTATAAACAAGCAATCAAGCGAACAAGCGGCGACAATGACCGAAAACATCAAAACATATTAAGGGATGAATTGTTTTCGAAATTGGCATCTATTATATGTGACGACGGGGGCTCATAGCCTTATTGTTACATTATCAACTGTAAAGTGTCACAGAATGTTTGCTTACAATTATTAAGAAACAAACCTTTTATGGTGATAGAAAAAGTGTGATTGTCCGGCTTTTGTTGGGGTATTGAATGGTCACTGCGACCACACTAGAGGGTTGATGCGTTGCTAATTTTCAAATTTACGGGACTGTTAAATTTAATTATGATTTGGATAAGTTTTGTCAGTTTTTGAATTAGTTTTTTTTTTGTTTGTATGTTGAGGAGTAATTGAAATATAGTAAATAATTTATTCCAAGTCAATATAA
Source organism: Gortyna flavago (assembly GCA_963669345.1). NCBI lineage: Eukaryota > Metazoa > Arthropoda > Insecta > Lepidoptera > Noctuidae > Gortyna > Gortyna flavago. The sequence continues at coordinate 7,007,896 of OY770144.1, forward strand.
ATAAGATTCCATGACAAAAGCGAATACCTAGTTCTGAGCAAATGTGTGGGCTTCAAATAATTTTTAGTCATCAGAGTGTCAGCGCGCGTTGATGTCTTTTCTTAGAAGTTAAATTTTAGCAGTTTTTGTGTAGATAATTATAACATTATTTATTTCTTTATTCAAATAAACATCGTTTGTATTTTATGAGGAGTATTATACAATTGTATTGAAAATAAAGTAATGATGTAATTGTCCGGTAAATCGAATAAGTACATTCGATAACAGTACCGATTGTACAACGAATCGTCTGTATCGATCGTCAAACAATCACGGCTAACATCATATCGGAAAACTCGAGCGTGTTAACAACTAAGCACGCTACCGGCCCCATAAAAGCGAATTGTATCTGCACTTCGATCGCCGTATACCTTATAAAGCGGCCGGCTAGCCGAACGCCTTCTAAAAATAATGTTTTGGCTCATCATTAGCCCGACAATGCGACGCGATCGGTTCGTGCTTTGTCTTTTTAGTCGGTGACGCAATTCATACCGAAACGGAACAATAAAATTCTAAAAAACACCATAGAAAATCAAACCCTATCCCCATTCCCTCAAGGTTGAAAATCAAATGAGTGGCGCCGTTGTTGATCTCCAAAAGAATTGTCCGTTGACAACAGAGACATCGATGCTGTTCTTTTTTTGAATATCGATTGTAAAGAGCATTCTCATGGGCTGTGAGAACTTTCAAGATGTACAGTCGCGGCTTAAATTCTTTTCTATTCAACGTGTCTTTGTTAATGCTCATTGTCGGATGCTCGAAGACAGTTTTGTGCGTGATGATACAGCGGTCGGTAGAAACGATTGTGATCGGGTATTTCTAGACGAGTGTGCCAGTGACGGGGTAAACTCGCATTTTCTTTTCTAGCGACCACCCTATTTGTCTCGTAGACTTGTGCTTTATTTTAGACGCTGTGTGAAGCTCTTTACCTAAGTTAGAGAAAATGTTCTTCTTATGAATTTCTGAAAGTAGTTTTTTTTTTTTTTTGGAGCAATCCATATCAAATTGAATCGTGAATGACAAATAGATTTAGATTTGGGTTGCATCGGGATATGGAAATTTTATCACCATCGTAAACTTTTCAATTATTGATCTTCGAGATTGTCTAATTGAAGTAAATTACTTGAACTTCAAAATTAATCAGAGCTTTCCCATTAATAAAATAGGAAGGTGCCCATGTTCTAAATTTTCAGCTTAGCCCTACATTTAACACAAGCATAAAAAATTGAGCACTGGTGGCCCAGTAGTAACAAGTCGTAGGTTCAAATCCAGACAGATTTCGAACTATGTACTTTGTATAAATTATTTCATCACCACTGCTCTCAAAATGGTGGAGGAAAATATCGTGAGGAAACCGGCATGTCCTTAAACCAGAAATTCGAAAACATGTGACATCTACCAATCCGCACTGCGCCCACGTGGTGGATTATAGCCCTCTCCCTCTCACCGAGAGGAGGCCTGTTTCCCAGCAGTGGGAACATTATAGGCTGATTATGCTATAAAAATATGTCTGATTAAACAATCAACCGTTACGCAATATTGCAGCTGTAAGAAAACTACAATGATTTATGACGTGATTTGATCCAACTTATCGATTACCTACAGATTTAACGGCTTTATTAAAAACTCATAAAAAATTTAATACCCCCATCGCATAGGCATCTATCGATCCATAGAATATATTATTAGATCTTTATTTGTTTGATACTAAATATTTTATTATAGTTATGAATAATTATATCGAAAAATCTAAAGGCTTATCTGCTAAGTAGGAGTTTATAGTTTATTTAAGAAATAATGGTTGTATAAAAAATAATCTTGAACGCATAGACTTATAAAAAAAGATATCAAAAGTGAAGCACAGTAAGTATGCCGGGACCGCTTGTACAAACACGCCTCATGCTCACATTTACATCATAGCATGCCGACCGGCCGCCATTACGTGACACGACAGCGTCAATCACGCACACATAGATCGGTACGGTGCTTCACTTTCGATATGCGTGGCGCGGAGTCCATCTTTTTTTATAAGTCTATGCTTGAACGATTATAAAATAGGGGATTATCCACATGATGGGGATTTCCCAATACCGATATTGATATAATAGGAAAACTACGTCATCAACCTCAAAGACATCATAACATCACGACTTGTTTCCCCGAAGATTTGAGCAGAGCTGTAACTAATACATCCCCAGTTCGCCAGTTATGTCTACGTCTCACGTAATAGGGGGCGAGCCTATTGCCATCAACCAGGCACTAATCCAGACTCCAGGCTTCTACTGAGAATTTCCAGAAAGAAAAACCCAACATTTGGCCTGATCCGAGAATTAAACCCAGGAACTCATGCTCAGTATTAACGCTTTAGACCAGCAAGGCAGTCCTCAAAGACGCTCAATGCAAATGCTGTTCAATAACCATTTCAAGGAAATAAAAGCCTAAAATGATAACTATGTCGCTCTAAACTCCATTTGAAATAAGATTAGACATTTAAATAAGCCTTTTTAACAGTCCGTTTAACCGATTTTGAATTCTATTGCGTTGGTTGCATGACATATGGCAGCTGCAGTAAACAGTTGGTATTATAACCACTTTTTTGCTTTTAATACCATCCTTATGCCTACGGTGTAGAAGTCAAAATCGGTTGAACGGGCTGTAAAAAAGGTTTATTTAAATGTTTAATCTTATTTCAAAAGGAGTATAGAAATAAACAAACAGTATTTGCCTAAGGTATTGGGTACAGTACATTAGTTATTTACAATGAAACATAACCTGTACGTTCATGAAGGTGTGTCCCCTGTGATTCACGCGGTGATAACATTATGCTACAATCACTGATCCATTTGTACAGAGTGCTAATTACAGCAACGTTACTATATAGTTATTGTCTAGAGAGAACAGGAGTCAGGAGAGCAGTGCAGTGGTGACCCAGTGGTAACGGTCGCGACTTACGAGTTGTAGGTCATAGGTTCGAACCCAGAAAGGCGCTTTACTTTGTGTAAATTCTTTCATCACCATTGCTCTAAAAACGATGAAGGGAAACATCGTGAGGAAACCGGCATGTCCTAGAACCAAAAATTCGAAGACATGTGACATCTACCAACCCGCACTGGGCCCGCGTGGTGGATTACGGCCCACTCCCTCTCACAGAGAGGAGGCCTTAAGTATGAAAGAGTAACATATTATAGGTACTCAATTTTCTACTAGGAAATGTATCCGTACTTGACACAACATGGCACAAGACCCATGAAAACTATCACTTTTTATACCCCTTTAGATTTACCAGATTTTCAATCCTTAGCATAATCAGCCTATAATGTTCCCAATGCTGGGACATCGGCCTCCTCTCAGTGAAAGAGAGTTGGCCATAATCCACGACGCGGGACTAGTGCGGGTTGGTAGATGTCACATGTCTTCGAATCTATGGTTCCAGGACATACGCGTTTCCTCACGATGTTTTCCAGATTTCCAATTCTTAGAGAGCTGAAAATTAATGTGCAGGTGGTCCTTTAGCCCGTAACAAAACCATAAAAAATTAACAACACCCTAACAAGGCAACAGCAAATTCTGCTTTACAATAAAATCTCACAAATCTTAATTCGCGAAATTCAAGAAAATTTAATCGCAAACATTAAACGTAACGGTTGACAAAACTAAAACAATAATATTATTGATTGCGGTATCGATTCGCATTCACGAGAAATCGATTAAAAATGTATGGTATGCGATATGGAGTTTCCGAATGATTAATAATTTTGATCTGCAATCTGCCACTGAATTCCACTGTTGTACAGGTAGTCGTGTCTTCGCATTAAATTATAGTTCTTGTTAATTTTTTAACGTCAATAATAAAAAAGAAATATTTTTATATTAGGTCGATGGTATTTTTATAGCTTTTGATATTATGATAAACTCATTTGCGAAGGTCTTGGTCAGTGCCTGAAGATTAATCAATAGAAGGGAACAGTTGCATTTTATTTATAATTATATTAAGGTAATTTATGAAGGGTGACCCGACATAAATTATGTGCCTGTCTTTGTGACTTTGACCTTATTTCCCTGCAATTCTAATGCACAGTCATATAATAAATACAAATGTGAGACCTCCCACACCCACACCTTTCTGTTCGTCATCATTTCCGCCAGGAAAATGAAATTGAGAAAAGCAAAAATTTTTTGTTCCGGCTAATCTCCGAAACGGCTGGACTGATTTTGAGAGGACTTTCACTAGCAGATAGCTGATGTTATAAAGAGTAACGTATGCTTTTATTTATAAAAACAATTAATGGTATACGCAAAATAAAATAAACCCCATGAAATCGAATTTGTTTTCCGTCATGCACGCGAACAAAATCGCGGGCACAGCTAAAAATAAATATAGACGCTCAAAAGATTTACTTTCAACTTGAGATCTTGAGCATAATCCCTCAAAGAAACAAATCAAATCTCCAGTTTTATTAACTCAATAAACTAATAACTATGATTACTTGCCATCAGCCTAATCATGTGTGCATTGAAATCGCCAATTACATATTTTATACAATCCGTTCAACATAATAAATAATTCAATTTTGCGGTCCAAAGATTAACTTATGATCGTTCGCCCATTCTGTATGCGACAATAAAAATGCTAATACCGACCAACGATGGTGTAATTTACGACACCAAATATAAGACAATATAAGCCAATATAATAAGGTGACCGTCAAAGAATTCGATTATTTTTTTCTCGTTCGTAAAATGGTCGCTGTAAAACTATTAATGATTCTCATTAGCGCTGCGAACTTCTAAATTAATGTTATTTTGTTAATTAGTTTGTTATTAAGTTCTTGATGGCTCCTTAAATTAGGATTGTTATGTGTTTTATTTCGAAATAAAGCAAAAAAACATAAAGGAATTGTGTGTGAACTACTACAAACTATTTACATTAGATTAGACTAATTTTAGGTATTGAAGTTCTAATAAAAATACCAAAAAACAATCAAGCGACGTATTATCTTATATGGGCGCAGTCGTTAGTCGTTGATGAAACACTTATATTATGCTTGCACATACATGTGTCATTGTAGGGTTCCGTAAAAGTAATTCTAAACAAAAGCCATCATCACCAAATTAACCTATATTGCCTTCATTCATTCACAATTCACGCGATAGTAAACTCATCTTAACAATCGATTTTTCCTCAATCTTGAAGCAATCGGAAAGTTTCTTTCAGTCAGTCTATCTACTGACTGAAATCCACATTCTGTACATATTTAACTTTATGTATGCTATTTATACATCCTATCCTCAATCCTATTTATCATCATCTGCCTAGCCTTTTCCCAACTATGTTGGGGTCGGCTTCCAGTCTAACCTGATGCAGCTGAATACCAGTATTTTACATGGAGCGACTGCCTATCTGACCTCCACAACCCAGTTACTGGGTAATACGATACCCCTTGGTAAGACTGGTTGTCAGGCTTTCGGGCTTCTGACTACCCGTAACGACTGTCAAAGATCCACAAATGACAGCCGGGACCAACGGCTTAACGTGCTTTCCGAGGCACGGAGGGGTCCACAGACCAACCGCGGCAAGCGTAGCTTAACCTGATCGATCGACCTGTGCGGCTGTTATTATTTAGCCACGGGCCCCTCAATCCTATTTATATCTCCATTAAAATAAAACCATTCTGCAAGAAGTCTACAGTTTGTAATATTTAAATTATTACTAAAAGGCACAGAACCGACTAGCCCCGACGTCAACAATTAACACTATATTAATGGCTATCTACACTTGTCCACACAAATCATTATACAAATGACATTTGCAACTAAGTTTTATACATCTTATTTCCTTCCTTATCATTTTATTGTCCATATGCTTCTATTTCGTCATCATAACAGGCGGCCACGCCAAAAAATCAATTTACACGTTATTTAATGAATGTATTATGCAGATTTAGTCGATTTTATTCTTCGAATATCGATAAATCTGTACAGGCGAGACAAATAAGTCATAACATTGGACCGGGGGTAAGGGCAAGGCCAGATTATATTCTTTTTTTGCACATATCGATACAAGAATCGACAAGTTTTCGAATAAAAAAAAAGTTTAATTCACTAGAATAAATCGTTAGTAAAAAATACTAGACTACGCTGTTTTTGTCACATGGTTTGAAAAAGTCTAGATTGGTACTTAATTTATAAGACGTGGTCTCAGGCAGCCTCTAAAAACTAGGTTTATGCAGCTGCTCACAAATCACAACTACTACTTAAGAACAAGTACGTAAGCTTCTTCTTCCTAGTGTGTCGATAGCAATCTAAATGGACTCGGCCCAGAATTCGGCTACGTGTTTGGCGCCATCACTAGCGTCCATCACTTCATGTAACGTGCAACTAACAGGACACGTAAAGACATTATATTAAATGCCCCATCGTTTGTAGAACAGCACCACATTTACACTCCAAACCGGAGTCGTCTACGAATCTCCAACTGAGTAAGTTTTCCTTGGTTCGGCCCTCCTGTGTCTGGATCCAGTAAGTAAGCTGAAACGAGAAACACCTATATATTCACTTTTCAATCCCATCAGCGTCTGAATTGTTCTTAAATGCAAGTTTAGTCGAATCTGTGCCATTTAAGTATGTAAATCGACCTAGACCTAGATCTTCCTAGACGCAGTGGCGATCAGTTTCCAATGGATTGCATCATTCGCTTCGACATATATCTACATGTTTTTGCAAGGAAACTATGACTAAAATGTCGACTAAAATGTCGACTACTGACTCTTACACCGGTTTTCCCAAAACCTCAAACATTGGGTTTAGACATTTCGTTAGTCAGAACGTAATGAGCAGCAACTGGCGTTCGTGAATGAACAAATTTATGAACGTAAAAGAAGTTGAATGAGTATGCTTGGATCGTAGCAGGTGTTTAGTTTCTGCTTACCCCCATGGGATGAAGGTATGAGTTTATGTGTACGAGGAGAACTCCGAAATATCTAGTGAAACGCAAACGCTTCTCCTGTGATTTTATTCTCGATTTTCCGATTACTAAAGTAGACATCGAGTACCTACCATTGGATTCTAGTAAGACAATTAAGGATCCTGCTCATAACAAAACGACTCGTATGAGCAGTCTCTAGGATTCTTGACATTTCAACGAAGAAACTAAGACTAAAATGTCGACTAGTGAGTGAGTGACACTAATTTTTCCCGGAACCTCAACCAAAGGTTTTTCATATTTAATTACAACCTTGATTCTGAACATAATGCGGAAGATTCCAAGATATTTAGTAAAACACAAAAATGCTTCTCCTATGATAATCTCCATTTGCGTTTTTCGATTATATAAGTAGACGTGGAGTACCAATGATATTTTAAGTAACACTTATAATATCACTGTCGAGTACCTACTTAGTTAATTGGATGCTAGTTGGATAATGAAGTACTCTACTCTTCTTAGATTTATGAGTCGTCTGAACATGGGTTTCTGGTTATTTGAACTTTGATCCCATTCCTAACAAAAAACTAAAATGTGTTGTTACTCCAAATGCCATCCGTTCTCTTCTGTTGACATTTAATACCTACTATTTTCTGTGACGGTTACACGAATTGACAGGCAACACGCAATGTTGCAATAAGTTGAACTCAATACCACATAATAATATTATACTGTCTGGTGATATCCAAAAAATTCCGACTGAATATTTTTGATATATTGGCGAAATCGTATCGAAAATATTCATCAAATTGTTTTGAAACTCATGTTCAGAGATTTAAATATTCTAGTTTATTCAGTAAAAATCACACCTTGAAACCTATTATATTATCTGAGCTGTTATTACACCTGACGCTAGAGATGGACAACTCACTTCATGTTCACTTCACCTTAGTTTTCACAGTCATACTTCAACAGAATAGATCGTCAGGAGAGTGGTCAATTACTTATAACATAACCCACCAACCCAAAAATTCTGGCATCCTCTTTCAAAATCTTTCAATAAGAAAGGTCCGTCACCAATACTTCATACATAGACTTATAAAAAAAGATGGACTCCACGCCACGCATATCGAAAGTGCAGAAGCACAGTAAGTATGCCGGGACCGCTTGTACAAACACGCCTCACGCTCACATTTACATCATAGTATGCCGACCGGCCACCATTACGTGACACGACAGCGTCAATCGTCAATCACGCACACATAGATCGGTACGGTGCTTCACTTTCGATATGCGTGGCGCGGAGTCCATCTTTTTTTATAAGTCTATGACTTCATATGACTTTCTCGTTACATTGAATACACTAACGTGGTTTTAGGCAGCTGTTACACGCAGCATAATAACTAAGTTCAATATTAAGGGACTGTTTGACTTGCCAGGTGGAAAGGAGACATAAAGGATGGGAACATACAGCTCATTATTTTGCTAAAACTGTAAGGGATTTTTATCTACCCTACCGGATATCGACCATAATTTAATGGGGAATAGCCAGGGTAATCAGTGATATTTTTTAATTTTCTTACGTTTATTTTTCAATTTGCTTAGCAGTATCAGGATGTATGTTGAACAAAATATAATTCGCGACCGTAACTAGTATACAAGTATTTATAGAATTATAATAATTTAAATAATCAATACAACCCTCTAAGTTCCTAAAACCCTATTGATTATAATATTCCCATGAAATAATCATTCAATAGGGATATATGAACTTAGAGGGTTGTGAGTCTATGGCAATATCGATGTATGGTGCCCGTGGAGCTGGAGACTACATCTTCACTCGACTTTCAGGCACACCCCAAAACGCTCCAGTAAAGACATACCGCCAACAAAAAAACCCAATTACACTGCAAGTCGGTAAAGTCGGCGTTACTTTGTACTACGTGTACTAAAATTATGACTATTGCGAGGCATTACTCTTCTTTACTCATCGTATGAATGGTTGAACATGTTCCGTACAATGGCTTGCCTGTCCCCCTATTATTTCGAGCGGCTGCCTTTATGCGGACGTCATCCGATAAAGGGGTATAAATAAGCGCTTGCGCATGTCATGTAACGTGGCGACTAGTGATTGTAGCGTTATGAATCATCGTTCGTGTGTCGTTCGGGATTTATCGGGTCCGTGATGATTTTTAACTGTTGTTTGTTGGGTGGGGTCCTGGATTTGAGGATCGCTATCACAGGATTGCTGTGTATCTTTAATTTTCTTTCTAGACATTAAATTATTTGTCTACTTTTCACAACATGGGTACTTATAACTTTTTCTATTCCTTTAATAAGTTGATGACTTCCACCATGCTCTGCAACATTAATGGCCATGTATTTTTGCTCTAGGTGGAACTCTTTTTTTACAAAGTCAAATCATTTATTTCAAAGCACATAAAAGGCATTTTTGAACGTCAAAATTAACAAAAAAAAAATTGATTCTAGTCGCCCCTTCCAAAAGGTAGTTTCGTATGGAGAAGAATGGGCAAGAAACTCCACCGTTAAAAAAGTTTTATAATATCTTGTATACCTAATTACCTACATTAATTATATAATTATATGTGAAGACGTTGCACCAAGAATAAAAATACTGTAGGTACTACAATGTTTATAATAGGTAGTACAAATGGTGGCAGCAGATTTTCTTGCTAAGTACTTATGACTGACAACGAGTTCCTATTCTCCCCAAAAAGACCAAATTGACCAAAAGTAAACAATTTAATTGCTCCGGCCTGGCGCATAGCACTGGTGACGTATTTAAATAGAAAATCAATTGTGTCTCATTAGCGGAGCTTGAGAGGTTAAACAGCTCCTTCACTAACAACACATCCATCTTTTATCTCAAATATCAGTATAATTCGATCTAGAAAACGTATTTACGAGCGACCATTAAGGGGCTTACAGGACCTAAACGCAAAAAACGCAAGTTTTAGAAAGAATAAAAGTATATGATCGACTATAGTAAACAAAATCAGTAAAATATATGATAGTCTTCAGGATATATGCTAGGTAGATAGTGTGTTGAAAACATAATACAACTAATTTTAACGATAAAAAAAAATCATGAACATACCTCTAAACACTTTCTTTTTACAATAAAAAGCATACTAATATACATACAATTATTCTGATTTTTTGTCAGATTATTCTACAAGCAACATACTAAAATACTAGTGTTTTAATTTTTTAGCCCGAACAATGTTTTTTTTTGCAAATAGATAATTGCTTCATATTTTGCAATAAATTACCAGCGTTGTGTCATTGCGCTTCTCTTTCTATTCTATGGAGTCCGACAAAGACCGCGCTTTAGGTCATGTAGTCGCCTTAAAAAAAAACAATTAATTCATCTTAACAAGTCAACGGCCTCCCATAGCGTCTGTCACAAAAGTTCCGACTTATGTCGGTGGTCGCGGCAACTTGCGACATTATTTGCGAAATGTCACCACCAACGATGAGCGACAATAACATTCGGACAATAAAAAAATCGCACCCAAAAAGCTCTGCGCCGAAAATCGCCACACTTATAGTGGAAGAAACAGAGTTTAATTTTGAATGGCTATGCGAATTTTCAGCAGCAAACATAAGTTGGTGTTACATTAAGTAAAGGCTATAAATGCACCCTATCGGTTTTCCGCGTTGTTCTCAGAACGCGTATTATGTTCGTATTTTGGTTACTTGTTTGTCTGTATGTCGAGGCGACGTGGAAACTTTGTCGGCGCCAAACAAAGACTTCCTGTGTGGTACGACATATCCGCTGAATAACAGGGTTTTCACTGATATGAGAAAATAACTTGGAGTATGGGAATGGTTTATTTATGAATTATTTTATATAGAAAGGTGGAGTTCGTGCCCATATTATTATAGATTATGTCTACGAGGCAATTATCGTAATTTTTAAGAACGTTCACTGCAGTCTGAAGGCCAATTCTCGTAATTTAAAACGTTCAAAATCTAGTCGCAGTCTCATCTCAGCGACAAACAAATGTCAAAAACTTGTCAAAATGTAGGGAAATTAGAGGCATTTTTTGACAGATTGAGACTGAGATCAGACTGTGAACGTTCTTAAAATTACGAGAATTGCCCCTCAGATCTCAGTTTCAATCTGTCAAAAATACCTCTCATTCCCTACATTTTTCACTAATTTTTGACATTGATTATCGCTGAGATGCAGAGATTGCGACTGGAGTTTAAACGTTTTTAATTACGGTAATTATTGGTCTTCTGTAGTTTTACAGTGTAATTTTTTTCTTCTGGATCTCCATTAACTGTTAGCCTGTAATTTTTCTTCTACTGCGAATGCCTATTCTCTTAAATATTATTTTGGGGAAAGATTGTTCACGTACTTATCTGTCTCTGTGATGTAATTTCATTCAATTAAATCTAGCATTGTGATAAACAGATTTTTTCAGCAAGGTAAATTCCTCCTACTGAATTTTCTAAGCTTGGTATCACTGGTCCCCATTATCAAACGAAGTCGCGTTCGCTAACTAGTGCAACAACCCACAAGGTTTCTTATTATAACTAAATTATATCAATAAGGTTGTGCCGTGAAATATTACACCGTTGATGTCCCTCATCGGATTACACTATATCGATACATTATTTAAATGATGACAAAAGTATCTTTTTACGTTTTAATGTTCTTGGACCCTGCCTTTACATTGTTGGAAGTGCAAACATTTTAAATGTAACTGCAGAGTGTTCTCGACTTGTCCAAATATGGATTTATTAGGTGTTTAACGCGTGTGTTTTTATTTCGTCTTTAGCGCTTATAAAGTCTAAATCGTGACGCAGCATGTACACGTAACCTAGGCTTAAACAATGATAACGACTTTTTATTGACCAATCAAGAAAAATAGTTGCCTACAAAGTTCAACATTTAAGTAGGTACCTACAATTCAACGCCGGACCTACTTAATGTGTATGTTTTATAGATAATTGAATGGAGATTAATTCTGTACTTTTCAAAAATAGATTTATTGCATTAGAAACGAAAAAAACATCAAATTATCCTACTAATAATGTTATAAATGCGAAAGTTTGTGAGGATGGATGGATGGATAGATGTTTGTTACTCTTTCACGCAAAACCTACTGAACGGATTTGGATGAAATTTGGTACACCGATAGTTTATAACCCGGATTGACATATAGGATACTTTTTATCCCGATATTCCTACGGGATCGAAACTTATGCGGGTGAAACCGCGGGGCGCAGCTAGTTTATAATAATTTTCCCCTCAATCAAGCGTGAAACCCATTGTACTCGTAGCTTGCGAAAAAATAAATTACTTCATTGAGTAATTTTTTTAATAGATTCGTTTCACCCGTAGGATGCCCTATTGAAAATGGCTCTTTTATTCAACGTAGTTTAATTAAAATTAATAAAAATCTAACTAATATAATATCTATAAGTATCTATGGTTTTTTATATGATCAAATAAGCATTATGAGTCGTGCACTTTGAGTTTTTTTTTTTTTTGCAATGGATTCTGAGTCGTGTACCTACTACTGACATTGTAACAGTGTGGGCGTGGATGTCCCTGCCAGCCTGTATAAACATTTTCAAAAAAGGAAAGATAACTTTATTGCCTAAAGAAATTAAGTGGAAAATTCAATGTTCTTCGTTGTCTTACAAAAATGAACCCCGTTGGGTTCATAAACCCCGTGGGGTTCATTTTTAAATAAACCACGGAAAATTCTATACCTTACTATACCTACCTACCTACTTATAAACAATTCGGCTGTCATCACGCGCAACTAATAAAATAAATAAAATACCTACTTTAAGACATTTAGCATTTAAATGACACTTTTTTACATATACAACAGGTGTATTTTTCCTTAAATCATCTTAATCATCATAAAAATCAGTATGTTTAATCATTTATACACTCTTTTTTTGTTTTTTTCTTATTACTTCACAATTAATTAAATAAACAATTCATTTGATACCGTGAAGCTACAGTTACTTAGGTATGTGAATTATTTTTTCATTGAATCATTTCGTTTTCCTCAATATTTTACACTTTTTATTTATTATCTTCGTACCGCCTCAGAATCAATAAGAACGAATGTATGAGAAAATTAATTATCTTAATTTTTTTTTTGTTTAATTTTCCCATGTTTTATAGTTATTCTGCTATTCGGAGCGGAATCAAATCCAACAAATCAAAGATCATAAAAAATCGGTCCAGCCGTTCTTGAGTAATATAATGGTGTAACTAACCCGACTTTCTTTTATTTATATAGATTTATTTAACCATTTATGCACAAATTTATAAACAGACAAAAAAAAAGGAGCAGAAAAATACGTACAGCGGTGATGCTTATTTCTATAGAAATCTCTTAAAGCATGCGCTATGAAAGTAAGTAGGTATTAGTAGGTATGGTAGTTAAGTCCATATTCATTCGATTACAATACTTGTATCAAAAATCTTGAATCTCATAATATCTCATAATCTCACTGTTATTTCATATGAAAACATGATAAGTTTTACAATTAGATGGCCAATAAAGTGCCACTCTTGATCTAAAGGAATAGCTTTATGACAAATTGTCTTCACATAAGTGTCCACCTGCCCACATACACAGCAGTCAGCAAGACGTTACAAAACGAGAAGGTTCTCTGACTGACGGAAAATGCCTGAAATAAAAGGAACTGGAATTTTTTAGAATGTAGTTCTACTTTCACTGAAGAAAATCAACGTACCTACCTATGCTCAAACCAAATAAGTAAAGATCTAGCAGGGGATCGAGGAGGGGGGGGGGGGGGCTCAGGGGATCAGACCGGAATAAATCGTAATATAATTCTTGAGCAAAAACAAGAGACGAAGACAACTGGAAGAAGAATAAATAATACTTAATTACTGCTTACTGCACTGTTTGCCTTGTCAAGTGAACCCAGGTATCGACCGTTATATATACGTACAGACCAACCACCTTTTAGGTAGGAATGATCTTCACAATCAGCCTTTAATGTCACAAGCCTCACAAGCAAGCAGTTTTGGTTCTAAGACATGCCGATTTCCGATTTCCTTTTGATTTCCTCACGATGTTTCCTTCACTGTTTTGAAAGAAGTGGTGATGAATAATAACGGAGAATGATAACTGTAACAAACACCAGAGGGTCAATTCTGGTAATTTTAAGAACGTTCACAGTCTGATCTCAGTCTCAATCTGTCAAAAATACCTCAAAGGAGATGTTTCAAAATGTATGGAGCCTGGGCCAGGTCCTTGTACACTATACAAAAAAATAGGAAAATTCATTTAAAACAGTTCTCAACTGTCCAATTACTTTAAAATGGCTTGTTTTGCTGGTAAACACAAGAAATTACACTTGAAATTGCAACACACAACAAAAACCTGTCATGGCGGTAAACTGTCATTTTGATTGATTAATGACGTTTGACATGTTTATTTCTGTGGAGGAAACCACACAAGAAAGTCGAAGTCCTTACAACACAAGCCGGGTAACAGTCCAAAAACGAAAGCTAGGTAAACAGATGGGAAAGAAACGGTATTAAATCCAAAAAACGAAAGCGAGGTTGTTAAAAAGAACTCCAGAAACTCAAAACAAAACGAACACAATCACGACCGACGACAAGACGAAAGTGACTGAAGTGACACTTTTGTGACAGCTAACAGTTCTATTTCTATGATCAATGGTTAATTGTCCTTGTTTTTAAGCACAGAGTAACTAAATCGGTGAGACGCCATGTTGAAAGTCGATAAAAATAATTGATAAGTATCAATTCACTACCAGAACAGTATACATTTAATTGAATTATCTGTATTTTTCCTGAATTCTATGGATTTAACTCTTTTTTTTGAGTTACTGTACATAGACCTGGCCCATTTTGAAACATCTCCTTTCAGTACATTTTGACAAGTTTTTGACATTTGTTTGTCGCTGAGATGAGACTGCGACTAGATTTTGAACGTTTTAAATTACGAGAATTGGCCTACTGATTTATACCTACACCCAAAAATCACAGACAATCAAATAACCTATTGACTTTATATATTTTTGTCTGAGACTAATCAGCGATAATAATATGTCACCGAACGATTTCGTGAGCAAAATCTAGTTTTCAAATCAACATAATCAAATACACAATCAACTCTCAGATTGATTGAGAAATACCGATCCATGAAACTCGTAAAGGCTTTTCACATTTTATTGTCAAAATTTGGCGAATAATGGGCATATTCTGTCAACACCATTGATTGGACATACAAAATCATTTTGGTGTTTGTCCAGTTTATTATAATCGACAGTTTGGATGTAAATGAGAGGTTTTTCTATTGATTCATTGGGACTGATTGATTTGATGTAATTAAGGTTTTTGAATCGTTTTTTAATGATTTCGACATTGTTCCAAAATTAGGCAAGGAAGTCGTTGTTGGTAGGTTTTTCATGGGTGAACAAAGATCTCCAAAAAAGAAAACAAACGATCTCAAGTGATAAAAAGACGCCATTGTTTTTACGCAATTTAAAAGGATTTCCGCTTTGCCATTCCGGCTGATGTTCAAAGAAACTATTGTTTAGGTGAAGCGGTGAAGTACCTATTATACTCATTCAAGACAAAACGATTCTCTAAATCTTTCGATAATTTTCAAGATAAGTCACTTTCCACGTATTCGACAAATAACCTCAGGATATCTCTCTCAAAACATTTCCAACAGACACAAAAATAATTGTAAATAACAAAACCGATATTCTACCATCAAAACCAAACATTAATAACGGCACTCAATTCGGATTAAAGGGAGTTAAACCTCGTCCATTGACGGGAGTAAATCCAAGGAGGCTCGAGTGTTCCCACGGCAAAGTGCCGCAGGCTAGGTCCGACTGAAACACGATGGAGCATTACCTCTCTGAAACCTGGTAAAAGCTAAACCGTAGTTATGAGACACTTCGGTTAAATTGACGATCGGGTCCGCCGACTGATTTGCTTTTTATTTTTGCTTTTAGGAACCAATCTTTCGAGATTGCATAATGATTTACTTCAAACAATTGACTCATTCCAGTAGGTGAAATTGGGACTATATGGCGTTGTGTGAAATGTCCAAGGATATTATTATTATTATTATAGGTAAGGTCCACAATATTAAATAAATAAATAATAAATAATATCCTTGGACATTTTACACAACGCCATATAGTGTCCCAAGCTAAGGTAGGTATACTTAATGCTTGTGTTATGGTAACGAGATGGCTGATAAACTACTTATATACATTTTTTTTTGTAAGTACATACATATTATAGATAAAACACCCAGACCCGGAACAAATACTTGTAGGTCGTACAAATATTTGTTCCGTGCGGGAATCGAACCCGCGACATGCTGCGCAGCAGTCAATCGCTCAACCACTGCGCCAACCATGTCGACAAATGCGGGTATATTATGCACAATAATGCCTAATTAATACGTAGGCAAAACGCTCAGCAGTCAGTAGGCATTTCAGCTTATATTTCGATCGATAAAACCATCAAATACCTAACTATGCAAAGCGAGATATTCGCAGGAGCATAGTAAGCCGCGCTCTCTGCAGGGATTCTCACGTTTTAACTATTTTATTACTCCAACAGCCCTGGTTAGCATTAAAGAAAATTAATTCGATAATAAACCTTATTCCAATGAGATAAGAATGTTAGTAGCAGGAGAATTCAGTGTCCATTTGCGTTGTATTAATTGAAATGGTAATAGCAAACCACTACTGAATTTGTTTTTGTTCGACAGTTTATTTTCACGCAATAAAAGGGTTTCAGTTTCAAGGGTTAATCTAGGCACCTGAGAATTTACCTACATAGGAAATCATCTGAAATTAATGGAACAAACTAGAGCATTTTCATCTTATTCTTTACGAGTTTCCTACCAGCCATTGCCCATCAATTTTTTTATTGCTGAATGGACCTGCTCTTAACCTCGATCACGCCTGATGGAAAGTGACGAATTTCTGATCACTTTTGATTTGAAGGCAGGGTTATATGTGGCAGCACAACTATTAGGTCCATTTGTGTCCCAATATCTATCGCAACATGGGACAGGTATGTCATTAACAGTTAATATAACTGAAAAAAATCATAAACCATAAAAAGATAGGATTGCCAGCTGATCCACCTCCGAATGTCTGAATGTCACTCATTCACATCCATAGGTAAATCCGAAACTCAACGAAGCAGAATTCCCTTTTTAACCAAATCACACTTGACACAAACCACACGACACGTTCCAAATAAGAAATTTGTATTTTCATCCGTCTCTACAAATATTAGTCACGGTCAGGCGGGCCGGAATCGGCCGGATACAAGAAAAAATAATCGATGATCGCCTTGTGCGGCCTAATTAAGATATGTATCGATGGCCAACCCACCCCTGTTTCAAGCACTATTGTCCCTCACTACATAAAAGAACCACCAACCAACAGCTTAAACGAAAATGACCCTTATTTATATAGCATACTTAATTATGTAATAAATAATTGATTGTATTTACGATAAATTTCATTCGGAAGTGAGGAATAAACGCGAGACCTTTATGTTCTATTATAGTTTTTGTTTTACTGCTTGCGTAGGTGTAAACTTCGAATTACAGGCGATTCTGATTGATAGTGATGGGCGGGGGAAATTCTCGACGGTATTATTAAGTTTACGACTGTAAATTGAAACATAAAAATCACATTTTGCAGTTAGTCCCATAGATTTTTGTGTAGGTTGATAGTCTCGTCTCTAATGAGACGTAGAAAACTATTAAACCACTTTTCTTAGAAAGCTTCGGTACCAATTAAGGTATTTGAGGTGTATATCTGCATATGAATGTGTTTATTTAAACCGTGTGGAAAAAATATTTGCAAATGTATAGGTAGATAGATACATGCTAACGTATACACCGATTATTGATATTACTTTATCAAAAAATTCCAAAGTCAAAACCTTAAATTCGCTTAATTAATTGAGCTTAACATTATCGTCAGATATGATTATAAAACTGCCGGGCATCCGAGTAAATCTGCTCATTACGTGCAGCATCATGAAAACGTGTTTATTAAAGCATGTATTTCTTTTATTATAGGCGTGTGCCGACAAACTCCGTAAACACATTTGCATCCCGACCAAAAGCCCGCCGCAGAAACCTCAATCGATCGCTAAAAAAAATTCATCGCATTATAGGTACCCGACGGAACTACCTATATAACTTTCAATACAAAAACGTTATCTGAAGTTCTTAAAAATGTGAATACAAAATTGAATCTTGTGTCGTTGATATAAAACCGGTGTCTATTCTTCGAACACAATTTCATAAGCTGTTGTGAGCAGTAGAGATTCCAATACAATAATACGTGCACTGGGCCGGCGCGCGCGCACTCTGATCTGACCACTACTGTGCATTTCCCACGGGCAGCGTATTGTGCCGTGCTCCTCACTCTGTATAGCGTTGTCGCAGTCGCTCCTGATGGACTGCCGCTCTTTCGTTAAACGAAGCACTCCCACACACGCCGTCGGTATTGCAGATTGTTCTGAGGTGGAGACCGACATACATTACGTCAGCCCACAGCTTAGCTGCTAGAAGTTTGTTATCGATGTAACACTATGCTTTACTCGCCCTACCCAACACTGCTTTGACTTGTCTCGACATTTAGAAATTATACAACGTGACATTCAATCAGATAGCTACCTATTTATTGAATCATTGCTCCTCAATTCAGTACAATAGGTTGATGGTTGAAGACTTGCGTCTGGAGGCGAAAAAATAAGATAGGTAGAAATTCAGTTTCTTCGCTAAAAAAACTTCAAAATCCAAATCGCCGACATCACTTCTTGAAAGAAGTTTTGGCACTTTTTCGACAAAAGATCCTATCTTCGAAAATCACCAGCCCTCTAATCTTTGTGTCAGTATAGATTCTAGTAAACGTTACGATTTTCTAAAATCGTCTAAATTGGCAATAATTTAATACTCGGAAATTAGCTGAAGAATTCCGCCAATCTCAAATTGCAACAGTTGAAACACTAGCGGGTAGAAACAGTGAATAGTCTTTCTCACACATTCACCTGGTTTCCCATACATTGTTGCATCTTGAAGATCTTCGTCTCTTACATGGCTATCAAAACCCGCAATGTATGTGGAATTATATGGGATAATCATTCAGAGGAATGGAAAACAAAGTATCGTGGTATTAAGTTGTCTAATTCACATCTGTCTAGAGCGCGTGCATTCGGCGTCTCCTGTCAAGCAAAGCCGCGGGGCAAGACTTCATTGCAGCTAATTAGGGCGAAAATATTTAGGAAACGTTTAGACCATTCGTGAATCAATGAGTGACACGGTAAAGGGATAATTTTGGACCATTTTTGTCGATAAAATTTTGATAATCAAAGTCAAAGTCAAAGCATTTATTTCAAATAGGCACATAAAAGGCACTTTTGAACGTCAAAAATTACAATGAAATAGAATTGATTCTAGTCGCCCCTTCCAAAAGGTAGTTTTCGTATGGAGAAGAATGGGCAAGAAACTCCACCGTTACTCTTTTAAAATGTTTTACAATATTTTGCATACATTAATTATATAATAAAATAATATGTGAAGACGATGCACCTAAAATAAAATTACTATACCACAATAGGTAAAAGAATTAAAAATGAAACCATGACATATAAATTAATAATCTGATAGATACATGGTGCTCACATATTTACAAAAATGGAAAAAGTAAACGATTTTGATAAAAAAAAAAAAAATATGTATATATATATAAAAACTATTTTAACAAGTAATAAGTCAGGGTGTGAGTTAAGAGTAATTACAGAATGTAAACAAAGTAAAAAAGAATAAATTTACAGTTAAATTAGCAACCAGTTTGATTTTGTCTAGACTCTAGATTGTCCTATGGAGCAGGACCAGCATGTTTCCAAGCGTTCTTATCCTGGATATAATCTTCTAATTTATAGTATGCTTGTTTACTAAGTGTACGTTTAATGCAAGTTTTAAATTTTCTTTCATTTAATTGCAATATATCCCAAGGTATTTTATTGTAACATTTAACACAGTACCCCATAAAAGATGTATGTAATTTGGCTAATGCTTTATGGTTAACTCATTTTAACTCCGACTTTTAATTAGCTTCAGTAAAATGACACTTCATAAATAACTCATTTCGGACTGCGTTTAGAGATTTAAATGCATGTCAAATAAGTTTCATTTGTTACACTATTCTGTACTAGATAAACAAGATTTGGTTGATGGCCACGAAAAAACAAAAAGACGTCAATTTCAGTAATTTAAGTAACACAATAAGCTGTCATTTTACTGCAGCTAATTAAAAGTTCGACTATAGGTATTATTTTCCGTGACATAAGGAATGGATGCGCAGACAGGGTTATCTGTTCACTGTGCAGTTGGTTTTTGACCCAATCGAGATATGGAATTAGTGTGATCATCGTGATAATAGACATATTAATGGAAAATTTTATGCCTATTCGCGCAATCAACTCACCTGGGGGTAATTGGGTAATACACTAACAGTAGCAATAACTTTAATTTTGACAGTTTAACAACAGTAATTGTGATATTTACGTTGTTGAGCAGACAAAATTTTGGAACATTTATTATGAAGCAATGGCAATATCCTGCAAAACGATGAGATTGTGATTGAAAGTGTGTTACGCAATAAGGGTGCTGGTGTCACCTGGCTGCTGATGAGTGATTGCTGAATATTCACTCGTGCAGATGATACTGCTGGCTAGCAACACTGATTTCAAACAGGGATATATATTTTTGATAATGTATCTAGACATTATCGTCTAATTGAAATCCCTTCTTAAACAAAACTTGTCGATCTGATTTTACTTAATATTTTTTCACTATATCGGTTTCGGTTTAAAGAAGCTTTATTCCCAATAAAGACATAAGTCACTTACTTGAGAACAATACTAAAAAGAAAAATATAGATTACAATATGTTCGTCATCAGTATTACAATTTAGTAGTTACCCATCCAATGCATTCATTTCTCCAGAAGTGATCGATCCGCAATTATGTGCTGGCTAAGTTGAGTTTTGAATGCATTGTAAGAGTGTACATTTCTTATAGAGGACGGTAATTTGTTATAAAGCTGTGCTCCTTCAAAAATTAGCATTTTTTTGCCATAGTTAGTTCTAGTTTTTGGTAAAACTAGCAAGCTTGCTCGCCGTGTACTGCGTTGACTAACTTGTTTATATTGAGTGAGTGTTATGTTTGAGTGAACGCTTTTGCTGAGAATATTTCTGATGAAAATGCATGTGTTATAAATATAAAGTTGTTTTATGTTCATTATTTTTGTGTCTTGATAAATTTTACTGGTAGATGTTAGATATGGGTAGTTGAATATTATTTTTAAGATTTAATTTTGGGTAGTTTGAAGTTCTGATAATTTTGTTTTAGCAGCACTGCCCCAAATTTCGATTAAATTAAGTAGATGTGGCTTTACTAAGGAGTTGTAAATAGTATACCGCAATTTTGGTGGAATACAACGAAAAATGTTACGCAGTGACCCGGAGAGTGCCGAAAGTTTACTTTTACATGATCAATATGAGCGTTCTACGTAAGTGAGCTGTCCATTCTTAGACCGAGGTATTTTTCGCATGGTTTTTGTAGCGGGATATCATTTATTGTTAGGTAGAGGGTCATATGAGGAATTGATTTATTTTTAGCTCTAAATATTATATAACATGTTTTAGAGATATTTATTGTTAGAAGGTTGAACTGTAACCATGCGAATAGAGTATTTAAATCTTCTTGTGCTTGTGAGATAATGTGATGGATGGAAGATCCGAAGTAAAATAAACAAGTGTCGTCGGCGTATAAGGTAAGGTGACCATGTAGTTTAATTTTGTTTATATTATTTATATATATTAAAAAGAGTAAGAGACCCAGGATAGATCCCTGTGTGACGCCACATGTAATAAGTAATGCATCACTTTGGTGATTACCAAGTTTGACCACTTGCGAACGATTTTTTAAGTAAGACTCGAGCATTTTTAGAGCTTTTCCCGTGATATTTATTGATTCCAGTTTTTTTAGGAGTAGTTTGTGGCTAACCGTGTCAAAAGCCTTTTTTAAATCAATAAAAATGCCCAGGGCTATGTTTCTTCTGTCTATGTTTTGTTTAATTTTAGTGATGAGATCAATAATGGCTGTAGTAGTATTACTTCTGGGTCTCAATCCATATTGTCGATCGGTGATGAAGTTAATAGAATTAAGATACTTTTCTAATCGGCTATGAATAATATTTTTGACAGCACAGGCAACACTGAGATAGGTCGATAATTTCCTGGATCTGTGGTACGGCCTGATTTATAGATTGGTGTTACTTTTGCTATTTTTAGTGTTTCAGGAAAGTTTCCATCATCCAGTAATTTATTCAGACATTTGCTCAGATCGTTTAAGATTAAACTTTTAACGGTTTTAATTACTTTGGTTTTTATTCCGTCTAGGCCAGTGCTATAATTTGGATCAAGTTTAGTTATAATGGTTGCTATTTCATTAGCAGAACATGGGCTGAAACTGGAGAGCTTCTCAACGTTTTGGGTTATAGGATTTGGTAAAGCGCGATCATAATCGTTATGAAATGAACTAGGTATTTCGTTTGCTAGGAGTGATCCAATTGTAGCAAAGTCTTAGTTAAATATTTGGCAGATATGATTTGACTCCGTAATGTTATTGTTGTTTACTACTAATTTTGGAGGAACACAGCTCTGTTTTATTTTATTGCTTGTTAAGGTATTTATTAGGCCCCACATTTTCTTAGGTTTATTAATTTTTTTTTTAAATTCATTATAATAGTAGGAATTTTTGTTCTTGATATTAATTTAGCTACATAGTCTCTTTTCTTCGTGAATTCTGTTTTTACTGTGTCGTTACTAGGGTTATTTTTAAGTTCTGTCGCCAGTACGTTCCTCTGGTTGATTTCAGCGATAATGTCCTTGTTGATCCAGTCTCTTTGTGGAGTATTGAGAATCTTGGTCTTTATAGTTTTAGCTTCTTCTGTATAACTTGCTTCTGCCCGACCCACCCTGTCGCATCGCATCGCCTGCCCGCGGTTTTTTTGTTTTTTCTGAATGGTCCTTTTCTCGGCTTCGTCAAGAATTGCGCTATCCTATGCTAAAATATTTTTTCAAATCCAACTGGTACTTCCTGACATTAGTATGTTCAACGAACACGTCACCCCGGGACCGATTGCTGTCAATGGCGGTGCTCCCAAGGTTGTTCAAGAATACCTTTACCTCGGGCAAACTCTGCAGTTTGGTAAGAATAACTTTGGAGGCTAACAGAAGAATTCAGCTGGGCTGGGCAGCGTTTGGGAAGCTTCGTCGAGTCTTCTCGTCGGGTATTCCACAGAGCCTAAAGACCTTAGTCTTCAATCAGTGCGACCTGCTTGTGCTTACGACACACACTCGGTACGGCTGGTCCATAAATTGTCGGTCAGAGGTATGGAACGGGCTATGCCTGGAGTTTCTCCGAGGGATCGAATCCGCTACGAGGTGATTCGGCAGAGAACCAAAGTTGTCGACATAGCTCACAGTATAAGCAAGCTGAAGTGGCAATGGGCCGGCCATATTAGCCGTAGAACCGATGACCGTTTGGGTGGACATGTTCTTGAGTGGAGACCGCGAATCCGCAAACGTAAGGTAGGACGCCCTCAGCCTAGGTGGTGCGAAGATCTTCGCAAGGTAGCTGGTCGCAACTGGGTGAGTGCTGTCGAAAGTAGAGTGGAAAGGCGTCTAATAAGAGACGCCTAATGTCCAACAGTGGACAACTGTAGGTTGATGATGAAATTTTGCTGTGGTTTATGCCAAGAGGCAAAACGGACCAGACGAAAATGAAGATTGAAAAAGAAAATTAAAATTGTTCAGGTGACATCGGAAGACCAGAGTTAAAAAAAGAATGACAATTTATCGACGAAGAAAGCTTGTGAAATTAATTGAGTGGGGGATAGATGCAATGTCCAGATTTTTGTTTATGACCTTGCGCTTGCGATAGCTGTGGCGAAGATGATAAGGCAGTATTTCTCTGTGAACGAACTGTTCTGAGCGTTTTTATGAAAGTCCAGTATGCCTTCCTGCGTGGTCCATTTATATCAAGTATTGAGTTTTAATAAATCATCTGATATCTATGAATATATTTAAGTCAAATTAGTAAGTAATGGAGAGTAAAGGTTGTTGATCAGTTTAACTCTCAAAAATTTTTAATAAAAGGAATAGTTTATGGAACGAAGTTTCTCCTCCAGTAGGAGTTGACTGGTAGGAATTGTCACGTAAGGAAAAAGCGTTATGCGTGCGATTCTCTCTCTCTCTCTATCTTTCGAGTGTGTGTGTGGATCGCGTAAAGAGCTTGGTTCCTGACGGATGTCCCCCGACCGCCCACGTTTTTACAAGCTTTTATTTAAATTGCAATGTTCTTTTCTACATTTTTTTTTACTCTTGCTTAATTGATCTGTTCTGCCTTCCCTTCCCATATTCGCGTGAAGAGCAGTAGGTAGTACCTTATAGAAACAGCAAGTTATTGAAAAGAAAAAGGTGTTTGTATTGGAACTTTGGGACAGAGAATAAAAATATTGCATTTGTACAAAATGATTTATTACAAAAAAATACACTGCGTGTTCTCTTACAAAATAATCTATTATTACAGTGCTAGCAGTTTTATAAAAACGTAGACTTAGGTATGACCTAGGCAGGTACCTACATAACCCACTCAAACCACGAAAAGGTGATACAACTATTTTTATCATCGTGTCTTACTCGAACCTCCAGAAATGCTCACCCAGCATAATAAAATCAAATTTCTTAAATATTAGACAATCAGAAACAATAACGTAATTCGCTTTGTCACGAATTTACAACTAGTCAACATTTGTTCGTATTTAGAGGTCCGTAACACATAACAAGTATTAAATCAACAGTTGAATCAACTTTTTTTTTAAGATTTTAAAATTCTTCAGAAAATAGAGGTTATCTGTTCAATGAGTTTTTAATTTAAGAAATTAAATGGTGTTTATTTCTGGTAGTGCATCTTCTAAGACACTTTTACAAGTGAAGGAACCAGAAAACTCACACATTTTTAAATCTCTTGAAAAATAAGAGCTCTTTCTAAGTTCTTGTCATAAATATTATGGACAAAGACTAGCTTTTAACATCAATATAAAAATGTCTTAGAATGCTTATTTACAAAATAATGGAACGGTTGTTTTATTAAAACCAGTCATAGACTTTAACATTACACTTTACATCCCGTATTGTTTTTGAAGCATTGACAATGTGCAAATATTAGGGTCAGTGCATTTATTATCAATTTGTCAATAAAAACTTTTTCGCTGACCATTGAATAACATTTAAAACACAATATTATCGTTAGAGCATGAAAAATGTGAGTAATAAAACATAGGAACGATAATAAAAACATAGGATTGTTTTGCTGTTTTATTAATACTAGACCCATACTTTAAATTAACTCAAGGTAGTCAATCAGATCACAAAAATATTATAATAAACTAAAAGTAACCTATGCAAAAAAAAATGGAATAATCAACTTCTGAACATTTTCATTAAATGCACAAAGCAGAGTGCTAGAAGGTACACGAAGTTGTGAAGGATTTCTATGCTGTGGTGCCGCTTGTTTCACGACTGACGTAAAATGTTCTGCAGCTTATCCTTCACAGAAACACCGAGCATAGCTTGCTACAGGGTTAGCAAACTGAAGTAGTAGTGGCCTGGCCAGGAATGTCAACGGCTGAATGGCCATTGGAGCAGACGAGATCTTGAGAGGAGTAAGTCAGAAAACGTAGCCTGGGACACGCTCCCGGCTCGACAAATGACTGACGCTTACAGTACACTTCCCGTACCTATGCAATTGTTTCAGTCAGGGCATTTATTTCAATTAAACAATTTACATGTACATGTCAAATTTGCTCATTAATTTTACAGTGGAGAGCATTGACATACATCCTATCGCTGAAATTCTATAAAATCACACAGTCAATAGGGATGGGGGAGTCTACGAGTGCTCTGTCATCTTGTTTTCAACCCCCCGACGCAAAAAGAGGGTCATAATAACTTTGAAGCCCCGACCACCTGACATTGTCTGTGTCTATGGCATCATGGCTCCCAAACGGATAAACCAAATTCAATGTACTTTTTCAATAGAAACCTATTTAAGTTAACATATATATCAATCTCTAGCAAAGGTGAAAATGGAGTCAATGGGAAATGATGCAAGTGCGAGTTTCCAGAACAGAGTACATGATGCGGATGGCTCGAACACATTGCGGATACAGAGCATGTAGGAGTATATCCCGCACTCCTGACTTAAAAGTAGCAGGAAGAATACAGTTTGGTTTCTTGTTAGTTATAGAATCTCTTTGCGGACTTAAAAAAAAATACACACTTTTTATATTACTGAAAAATGCAAAAAATTGAGCAGGACTTAAGCGAAACTAAATTTATTTTGGCACAACGTATACATAATATAATCAGAAGTAATCCAGCACGCGGGACAAGAGCGGATTGGTGGATGGCATATAAATATCTTGATTGACCCACGACCTGTATACAACTCGTAAGACGCTCTCATCGTATACAATCATGAATTCCACAAAAATGGACAAGCTTATCCAATCTTCTTCTTAAATTATATGCACATTTTGCCAACAAATGCAAAGTAGACAAGAAAAGTGCTTTGAAAATAAGAACCCGACTACTTTTCAGTCTTATTTATAAACGTCTCTTAAGTTTTAATCAATTGTTAAGCAACTGATTAGCAAAATTCTTATTCATAAACGCTATTTAGCGCTAAGAGGTCGCTAAGCAATTGATTAGTAGCTGTCAAAATTAAACACCACCGGTGCACTAATCTTAAAAAAATTGAAAAAGCTCTATTCATAATTTAAAATTAATAAGTTTTGTCAAACCTTCAAGAAAAATCGACGCTCTGGCTGAAATATTTCTATCTTATTGAAATCAGTAAATTACAGCATATGATTTAAAATTAACTTATCGTTAATAATCCGATTTTCTTAATAATGTCAGACCTAAACACGGATAGGCGGATTATTAAAACTATGTACTTAAATTTAAGTACTAAATACAAAAATAAAAAAAAAACTACGATTAATTACGAATTAAAGTAATATGAAAACTTGTAATATGCGCGGTTATTTTATACCAATATTGAGAGCGGGTTGCGTCGTTGATCAGAGTAATAAATGACCTCTCAAATTCCGCTAATGAGACAATTGATTTTCTATTGTATCGTGCTACTGCATAGGGTACGCGCGGAGCTTGACCGGTTAATCAAGACTTAATCTAGCCTAATAATCAAATATCGATGTTTTGACAAAGTAGAATAAAGGCGGAATTCCACTGCTCCATGGGATGTGAAAGGAGAGGTTACGCACGTTGGCTGCGCGAGTCATTCGAAGCGGAAGATTCCGCCTACATTTTCATACAAAGCCAAGATAAGTACACGTGTGTGGCTTAGCCGTGGACAGCTATGGAACAGCGCCTTTATGATGGCAACCCACCCTTAATATTTTTTCCATCTTTACCTTGCCTGTGACTTCTGGGCAATCATTCAATTAAAATAATCACTTTTCTTAATTTTATTTTACATTTTTTCATTCACAATTACATCACACACATGAATTATGTTGAAATCAGTCAAATTATATTCTAGTGGTGGGAAAAGACTTTCTAAAAAACGTGTAATGAAATGAAACTCGATCGCATAGTCACACACGCATCCTCACAAAATTTTAATTGTTTGTTTGTCTGAGTAGCTAAACTGCTTAACTATAGGCCAACCGCTTAACTGAGACGTTGCCTGTAGCAGCACGGTGCGTGTGGGGTGTAGTGACGTGTGCGAGAGCTCAGTGATTCGTCAACTTGTAACAACTATCACCGCTCCCGCACCGCGCAGCTACCTCAGGCAACGTCTCAGTTAAGCGGTCGGCCAATAATTTAGAAGAAATTAGCTATAGATTCGGAAATACAAACAAAACTACTTTGCTCTCAAAACAGTTTATAATGAAAGTTGATACTCGCAGAAACTTAAAAACGCCGCGCATATTAATAACAAAAAAAAATCTACCCGTACTAAAAATTTCACGTCATTCTACGTTTAAACTAATCTACAAGAAGAACAGTTTGTTTGATAAAGATGGAGCAGGAATTGAATGTACGCTCTGGCCTACTAGATACGCCAACTTATGTGCGTACTGACAAGGCGCCGGCACACGGACCGTGCCGGGCCAGTTGTAGTACAAATGGCACAATTTATAGGTAATTCTTTGGCACTGGTCCGGCGTCATGTCGCTTGAGTCGTGGATAACTACGTAGTGAGTTGGTGTTACTGTACCTTGGTTCACCTTTTGGGAGACTATTAGGAAATCGTACCTGGAATTAAAATGGGAAGTTTAATTTTATGAATCAAGGGTTATATCGTATTACCCAATCACTGTATAGTAAAGCACGTTAAGAGCGTTTACGCCGTACGGCATTTCATACAAACTTTCAAGCCCTTGTTTTTCGAAATGAATGTACGGATTTTAATGAAACTTTATACGCATAAGCAGGATACAGAGGTCCAAAAAGTTAGCTAAGAACATTTTTGAAAAATTGTGTTACATCATAATTAGACCGATTTTAAAGTTTCCATAGAAACAGAGATTTCCAGTTATCTTTTTTTAAATAAGACATTTCGAAAATGTTCTTAGCTAACTTTTTAGACCTTTTCTATTAAAAAATATTAGAATTTACTTACCAATCGCGTCTAGTAACGCCATGATCTAAAATAGTCCCAGGGTTCGGGTTTTCGAAACCACCACCAGACTTCATAAATATCCTGGTGTTGATGCGTTTCTGTACCACTACGTATGTAAGCGCCGGTTTGTACGTAGCACCTAGTACAGACAGACATATCATCATTTGTGGTATTTCGTACTGTTGGACCACTTTCAATTCACCGTCGCCGACGCCGTCCCTGAAAAAAGGAAAAAGAAAATGTTATATTTTTTCTTTTCTAGTTTTCCTGCTTATTATTTTTTCCTTTAAACATCAGTCCTGTGCTCATCGGTCTACCTTGGGGCACCCCTTCGAACTTTGTCGCCACTCTAGAACCTTTCGGCCCCATCGGAAATCAGTTCTGCGAGCAATGTGCCCCGCTCACTGCTACTCAACCGGTTGAATGCCGTAATTATGCCTTAGGCATCTTTTGGGCACGCTCGTTCTATCATAGACCTCATCCATCGCTTGCCATCAGACGTGGTTGAGGTCAAGAGCGGGCCAATTCAGCAATAAAAAAAAAACAGAAAAAATTAAAAAGCTATTGTCTCGCGTGGATCCACGTTCCGGACGAAGGGTTAAGTGTGGCAATACTTCGGATTGTATCGGTTCAAAATGTCTTTTAGTAAGAACTTGCAGTCCGTCCCCGCTACGCACGGCTTTTACAACTTGAAAAACATCATGATTTCTTTATAATATAAAAGTCTAATATTATGTATACTACTTATAAACCGTCCGGAATAAATTCTCTAAATGATGGTGAAAACCACATCCAAAACCATTGCGTAGTTGAGAAGAACCACGCGGTCACACAGACAGACAATAAAAGCGTCTTTAATTTACAATATTATGAATAAAGTATATTCAAACTAATGTTTCAAATTGATGTTATTTCAAGTTAAACAAATATCAACTTTATTTTAATGGCATTTAAGTTGATTTCAGAGTGACTAGCTCTATTGAAAATGTTATAAAAATGTTTGAAGTTGTAGCGTAAACTGAACTTTGGTGTGTAGGAATTAAACTTATTTTTCTATAAACTCATATTTGTTTACATTTTTTCAAATAAATCGCGAATGCAGTTTAGATTGTTTGCGACATACCTGTACATAATAATCCTTTCAGGCAAGGTTCCATTAACACTGAGGAAATGTTTGAGGGACTCCACAAGGCAGTCCTTAAGACTATCGGTTATCTCCTGCCCTTTCTGTTGGAACACCACCCTTGAGTACCAATGCGTCATCGCCTGATTGTATGACGCTACGAAGGCTGGAAACAAAAAGCTTATTTATGTAAGAATTTATTTTTGCAGGGTATTTGTGGCGACATCTACTTTGCCACATGCGAACTACGCATCACATTGAAGTCACGCAAAATGCTGCATCGCAAAAGCAGAGTTTACCGCGCGGCTAGCATATACACAACGTCCCGACATCAGTCGTCGGGCAGTAGCCTATCAGACACAACACCCAGCTGGTCGGAAGATCCTTCCTTTTCCAAAGAGAATGAACTTTACACCCTGTTCCTCATACATCTATACAGGGTTAGTTTTCAAAGACCAGCCAAATTTAAGGGTGTGGTACAGACCATCAAACTGAACAATTTTGTCCATGTGAACAACATCGTAATCGCGATTAAAAATTCAGCCGTCCCATACGTTTAGGTCGAGTATGTATTGATGTTTTTTATGGGACAATTGACAAATTTTTCGCGATTACGATATTGGTCCCATGGAGAAAGTTGTTCAGTTTGATGGTCTTTACCACGCTTTAAAATTTGGCTGGTCTTTGAAAAGTATCCCTGTATATATATTTAAATTTTGTTAAAATGCATCAAAACTAAAATTGAAAATCCAGTAAACATCTCTAATTTCATCCACAGGCTCATCCCCTATTACATGGTACTTAAACAAAATGGCAAAAAGTCTGTGTACTTGTAACACCTCTACCTAACCTTTCTGTGGATATCCAGGGCGACTACTTTCTAAGTCCGTCAACGAAGCCAGCTTCATTTCTCTCTTGTAATCAATCTGCCTAGCCTTTTCCCAATTATGTTGGAGTCAGCTTCCTGTCTAACCGGATGCAGCTGAATTTTAGATGGAGCGACTGCCTACCTAACCTCCACAACCCAGTTAATGGATTGGTATGACTGGTTGTCAGACTTTCGGCTTCTGACTAACTGTAACGACTGTCAAAGATCCACCAATGACAGCCGGGACCAACGACTGAACGCGCTTTCCGAGGCACGGAGGGGTCTCGATATGTAATAGTTGGTCATCCATCCACAAACCGACCGCGGCTAGCGTAGCTTAACCTTCAATGAAGCCGTGCGGCTGTTATTATTTAGCCATGTGCCCCTCCATATCCCTCTTGTGCTGGAGCAAATCGCTCTAACACGCCAAAGAACACTTGTAAGAAATGAGTTTGGTAAAACTTCAACTTACCGCAAACACTCTGCTTCTTTCTAGTAGCGTCATGATGAGTGTCAATGCCTATAACCATAGCACTCTTGAAAGGTATACTGATGCTCCACAGAGTACCACCGAGCTTGCAGTTCATTTGGAGGAGAATCTTTTGTGTTATAGCACGCATTTTGTTCTGGTTCATAAGCGTGCGAGCATTTATTACCTGGAATTAATTACTGATATTATAAAGCGTTTTTTCACAATCAGGTATAACAGTAATCTGCATAGACAATAGGATTATCAATCCATCTATATCTAATATTCTAATATATAAAATTCTCGTGTCACAATGTTACTTACCATACTCCTCCGAAACGGCTTGACCGATTTTTATGAAATTTTATATGCATATTCAGTAGGTCTGAGAATCGGCTACTATCTATTTTTCATACCCCTAAATCGAAACTTACGCGGATGAAACCGCGGGGCGCAGCTAGTAATACGTAAATAATATCTTTAGAATATTTTGACCAATCTCATAGTATACATAGGAGCTGCCGTCAATATAATTTCGTACATTAGGTTTGGATGGTTAAATTGGACTGGTTACCTGAAAAACTATGGAAGGACTATGGGCCCCTGCCTGTTTAAACACACATGACATAACGCGGCTAAAATGGCAGTGGGTCGCTAGCACACAGTAACGTAGCGACGCTTGAGAAGAGAGGTATTCCACGGCTATCAGGACAATCCCGGAAGTATGGTCAAGATCCCTAGCAGCATCTTACTGGACTAATTCCTTCCTCAGAGCATGTTTGCTCTTGTGAATCTCTTCTTAATGCGGTCAACAAAAGGGAGCTCTGTTCCTCGTCAATGTTTCACTCCAGCCGGTCAATAAAGGCAAGCCAGAGATAAGGAACAAGTTAGCAGGATTATTATTATTTACCTGTGACGGAATTGGATTATCAGCGCAGCATATCTTCTTGATAGCCCCGTAACGGTCATCCCTAGCCGAGGGGCAGATAACCACTATGATCTGCGTGCTGGATGTTATGACCTTCTTTAATGTGATGACGTAAGAGTCAGTGCGGTCGTTCGGCAATCGAATGATTTGGGGCTCGGCCACGTTCATGCCCATAGGACGGCAGGAGCGCTTCAGTGTTTCGAGGAAGTCCTGTGGAATGTGTTTTATTTATTAGTGGGATAGTTTTTATTTATTTTAGGACGATTTTAATTATACCCAAGGCTTCTTCAATGAACTATTTCGTGATCCACTATCATTCAATGCCGTGAGTATCAATAATGGCAATCATTTTACCCAATTAATTAAATCTACATAAATTATTGTAAAACGTAATCATCACTAAGATAACTGATGTCACTTGGAAAGCTGCCACGCTAAAATGGAACTGGGCTGGACACATCTGCCGCATGTCAGACGAACAATGGGCCAAACTTACGACCCAATGGGTCCCTCTAAATGGCAAGCGACATCGTGGCAGGCCCAGACGGAGATGGCGGGATGAGCTAGACTCCTTCAACAAGAACTGGTCCTCAGCAGCTTTGAGCAGAGATAAGTGGAAAGAGAGTAGGGAGGCCTTTGCCCTGCAGTGGGACATCACAGGCTAATAATAATAATAATTGACTGCCAACGCGGTCACCGGTGACCGCGAACAATGGATTTTCTATTGTGTCTGTTGCCTGGCAGTCAACGTGTTAAACAATTTTTCCATTTGAATTTTCAAAATAAAAATCAATTATGTATTTAAATTAAGGTCAGTTTCAGCACTTTCCGAACATCAAATCAAATCCCAAAAAAAGCCCGCCCTATACCACGTCCTAGTGCTTTCGCTGGGAAGAAGTGGCGCAACAAACTCCCCAGAAGCACAGCTGTCTGTTCATTTAGAAAAACTTGGTTCTATACAATAGTGTAAAGTAAAGTAACAAGTACAACATAATATTAACATTATGAGACAGAATATTAAATTAAATTATTTGCCATATGTCAGCTAGCCACGCCAATATACTAACAAATACTATGAAAACTAAAAAAAAATATAACTAAAAATTAAAAATGTAAACTTATATGATCATAATCTATTGTTTCAATCACCATAACATAAAACTACTTACGTGAGCAACCTGCTTATCCCTATCAGTGTGCAAAATAACCCATTTGATGATATCCACCGCTTGCATCACATGTTGCCTTGTGATGTCACTGTTCCATTCCGCATTGGGTTTTCCGGGCACTCTGACGTTGTTACCGAAGTATATTGTTTCTGGCTGCAGCGTGCGGGCCGTAAGGTTGACTGTCTCTGGCGCTATGCTTAGCCCCCAACCCGCCAGGCGATTCCTTGCAGTTTCGTTTTTCATTACTGTTTCTATGTACTGAAATAATATTGGGAACATTGGATGAACAAATTAAAAGTCTATCAATACAATACAGGGTGGTAGGGACATCGACATATGAGTACAATGGGTGTAAAAGACGCTTAACGAATCTGAGACTCACTTATAGTCCCCAGCCATTGTGACATTTTTTTTTTGTACTGGACCATACCTGGGAAACTGCCAGTTACGGATAGGTATAATGATGTTCAAAGTTCCACCTTATTTTCACGAAATACAGTTTTAAATGACATGTAACTTTAATATCCCCACAAGTCCAGGACCGTTCCATTCACCTATATGAGCACAATGTCTGGCGTGTGTTACATTGCGCGCTGCCGTAAAACGCGATTTTAAGCGTGTTTTTTTTTTGGGTGAACAAACAATAATTCTTACCTTTTTGAACGCTGCATGACGTTGGTTTGGCGTGATTTTGGTGTAAGTAGCGACATCCTTCATCAACTTAAAGTTGCTTCGTTGATCATCAGTGAGGCCGGTTAACTGACACAGCTCAGGGATCAAGCATATCATGAAGTCAGTCGGTTTCTCTTGGCCTGGCATACGTTTTGAATCCCTAAAACAATTGATTTTGTTGAATTATTAACATTATACAGCGTGTATCTGTAAGGTGTGGTTATTAAAGGTGTAGTGGTGTAGTACAGACCATCTAACCAATCAAACACTGTCCGATACAAAATTTCAATACCTACTTGACCCAATTGTATGGAACAGCTGTTTTTTTTATACATGCTTTAGAAGATTATTTTTCGATTGTAGCTTGCTGAAGACTATCTATTGTGACCATGTCTTAATAGAACGCGATTTCGGGACCATCGCAAGGTCGCGCGAACTTAGTTCGTAGCAACACGTGACCTTAAAGGTGTCGAATAGGTGTCCTAATTCATAATTGATTGATGGTCGCGTAGTTGGTGTCCGAAAAACCGAAAATCCAGTGCGCGAAAAGGTGGGTCCTTTCGCGCACTGGATTTTCAACGCACTGCTTAGCGCCGAGAGTTGAAAATCCAACAGTGTTTTTTTGATGTGTTGGAATGCGCTCTGTTGGATTCCCAATGCTCGGCTCAACACTGAGAGTTGTAAATCCCGCCGCGATATTTTTACATCCATTCGTGCGAACGTGGGCTTAGAGTATCGCGAATTGTGATCTTCGGGTGTATGAAATTACCTGGATACAAGCAATGGCTGATCCCAATCTTTGATTTCTATGCCATAGTTGTCTTTATAGTAATCAATGAAGGAAATCTGCTTTGGTTGACCATCCACCATCTTCTCAAACGTTGATTTTGGCGACTGTGTATCATCGATACTGTCTACCCTGTAAAAAGCAAAGTCAGAATTTAGAACATTTTAAGACCTAAAGAGGACAAAATAATAAATTATATGAACATGATTGTATAATTATATGAACATGATTGTATAATTGGCACCCTTACACATGTTGTTGTCATACTGATGTTATTTCTGTCGATTTATTACTTGAAATCAATACGGAATTACTCATATCAAGCAACAAATTTTATGTTAAATTAATTTTAACACATATCAAAGTCGTAAGCGAAGATACGTTCGGTAAAGATGCACACTTGCCTAGAAGTGAATCTATTAATTAGCGGGAGTTCTAGCTTACGGGAAACACAAGACTCATATTAGGACTTTTTCAAGTTCTCTCAATCTACCCAAAGACTTGGGGAATACTTCATAATCAGACTATAATATTCCCACAGCTGGGACACAAGCCTCCTCTCGATGAGAGGGGTCCAGCACGCCGGCCCAATGTAGGTTGGTAGAAGTCACGTCTTAAAATTTTTGGTTCTAGGACATGCCGGTTTCTTTACGATTTTTTTCCTCCACAGTTATGATATAAGTGATAATGAACTAACTTACTCAAAGTAAAGCGCCTGTCTGAGTCCGAACCTACGACCTACAACTCGGTAAGTCGAGGCCTCTACCACTGCACTGCACTCCTTGGGCGCAGTGGTGGCCCACTGCCCTCAAGGAGGGGTACTTACTTACTTAAAGGAACAGGTACTCACCTAAACATTTTCTTGTTATACATAGTCATGACTGAACAGCCAACCAATCGTTCGGCCATTGCTTTCTTCCAGCCAGTTCCTTCTGCTTGAACAGTCTCTTTTATAAATGACAGCACTGACTGTGTGCGGAGTACTTTGTGCGTGGAGTCCAAGGTCAACATAAGACCTCCTTCGTACTCGTCGACCGCTGTCACGTAACTGTTGATAGAAAGAGTATTTTCAAAATCGGCCTACTTTGTAAAAAGTTATGTGTGATCATAATATAACTTTAAAAAAAAACAAATGAACCCGTCGACTTGAGAACCTCCTCTTTCTGTTTGTCGGTTAAAAATAAATATGTGATAAGTACAGAAGGAATGTTTGTCGTTATTTATTTGCAGATTTTTTATCATAATTTAATTAGCCTTACTCCTGCACGCAAGGAGTGTTTCATTCGAAGACAACGGATATCATAAATCGACATGAAGCAATTGGATCGTTTAGTAAGAAACATTTTACAAAGTACGTTGACATTGATCAACTTTGCTCGAGTGAATGTGATAACAGCCAAAGATCTTAATTTTCAGTCAACACCGTTCTTGACTTTTAGCTGTTACACGAAAAATCTCAACGTTTAAACATAACATCAAGCATGTAACCGCCGAAAGGTTAGGCAGAGGTGTACCTATAAGTAGTACACCCACATTTATGGTATAGATGTAGAAGGGAGGGAGCCTCAACTTTTGAATATTCAATATTATCAAGATAACATAGCGTCTGCCCGCAACTTCGCGTGAAATTTCTTGTTTTACCGACCCACCCGTCGAATCACATCGCCTGCCAGCGCTGTTACTTTGTTATCGCTTAACGTTATTTTTATTTTTTTTTTCTTTTTGCTCGGCTCCCTAAGAGTCTTAGCGTGATGTTAAATAGAGAAATAATTTTTCAACTCCGACTGGCAGTTCCGGAGATTAGCGCGTTCAAACAAACAAACTCTTCAGCTTATTAGTATAGACATTGGGAGAACTATTTAAAACAATGACATACCCAGGCCAGACTTCCAGTTTATGCTGTGGAATCTGTATTCCAGCTTTATCGTTGAAATGATCGCGATTAATCCTTACAAGCTGCAAATCTTTCATAATACATTTGAATATCACATTGTAGATATGTATCATTTCGCTAAGACGGCGGGTTCTACGGAATACAATCTGTAATAATAACGAGAGAAAAGTAACGATTTAGAATGCACACTATTTAAAAATTACTTACTTAACTAAATAAAACCTATAAGGTATTTTAATCAGCTTCATTAAAAAATGTGAAAAGAAAAATGCGCGTGCGGCATCCTAATGTGACGCGTCTTTGAAATTTCACTCAATTCTCGACCAATTATCGAATAACAATACTCCTTGGGTGTTCAACAATAAGATAATAAATAATGTCACATGGATAAACAGAAAACTAAACTATGTACAGGAACTCAATATACTAACGTTAAAGATATAAAATACACAAAGATTTAGAGATTTTATGTATTTTATATTTACTTTTACACACACTGTCTACATCTGTTTATCTACTTTTCTAGCGCTGGATACCCGCGATCCACTTTAGGACCTAAATTGTACTGTTCTTCTAATTCGTACCACGATTCAATTTAGGCCGTGCCATCTGGATACCTACCACGAGCTCTTAACGCTCATTCACTTTCAACGATCCAAATGCCGCTGAGCATATTGGACGTCATGGTACGACTGTGAGCGATGCAGTTTAAGAACCTAAACTGAAATGTCTTGCTTTTGAATCGTTTTTAAATAGATCATGGTAGGCCTCCAGGTTTGCTGAAGAGATTTCTTTAGAAATAAGCATCACCTTTTATTTCTTTTCTTCTTGTCTTTTTATATTTTATGTGTGTACATAAATGGTTAAATAAATAAAGAATTATTAAAAAAGAAAGGAAAGCTATCATTCTAGGGTATATTTAAAATACTAATTAATCAAACTTATATACCTACCTCGATCAGCTTCTTCACAAAGAGCTAAAACTATTTCTTTTTTCAAGGAACTTTACAGATATAGGTACTTACAGTGATTCTGACTTTGCTGTTATCAAAAGGATTGGTGGACACCAGGTTAAGAGCTTCTTCAGGCAGTTTGTGCGGCACATACAAGGTAGTACCATCGAATGTTTTCTCCTTGAAGTATTGACGGTGTTCTGAAAAAAAAAGTGGTGCAATCATGAATTCAAAACACTTAAGAATAATGTGGAAGTACTAAGTTGCATTGTTTTACAATTAGGACAAATACTTCAAAAGAAGGAAGTGTTTTTTTTTCAGATTTGAAAAACAATATCAATAAGGTTATGAACATTTTAAACAGCAAATAGAACGTTAGACAGTACTTCCATATATTTGTTAAGCAAAGAGTTTAGGCACTTAGAAAATATATTTATTTGCGGTAAACATGACAAAGAAAGAACACAAAACAGAACATGTTGGGGGAAAATATGCGTCGCATCCACGCAAAACGGCCATCACTTAGGATAAAACTACTTCACAAAATTGTTAGAAAGAAAACATTGCCATCTTTAATTCGAAAAATAAATAAGCTATTTTGGGCCAACATTTTACTTAATAGCATAATAATAATCCTTTTATTTTATTACTTTGAATGACATTTGTTTGGATTTTAAATTTTATTTCATTTTAATGACTTTTGTATTTTAATTTTATTTCATTTGAATGTCTGAATATTATTTTATTGTGTACTTATGTGTGATTATTATATCAAAGGACCATGCGTCATTTTTGGCCCACTTTTTCAACATTGTTCAACAGTGATGAAACCTATGCCATATGAAAGCTCTTGGCGTGTACTTTATTTCATTCTATGGCAGCTAAGTTCAAATCCAGCGCAAAAATTGATTTTTTTGCGGTTTTTTAAAAACGTTCAACATTGTTCAACACTAATGAAACCTATGTCATATGGAAGCTCTTGGCGTATAGTTTATTTCATTCTATGGCAGCTAATTTCAAATCCAGCGCGAAAATGGATTTTCGAATGGATGGAAAATGGATTAAAAAAAAAAAAAAACATTTTCGCGCTAGATTTGAACTAAACTTAACTGCCATATATTGAAATAAAGTAAAGTTTAAGAGCTTTCATATGACACATAATTCATCACTGTTGAACGTTTTAAGAAAACGCAAAAAAAAACCATTTTCGCGATAGATTTGAGCTGAACTGCCATATAATGAAATAAAGTACACTTTAAGAGCTTACATATGATACATAATTCATCACTTGGATTTGAACTTAGCTGCCATAGAATGAAATAAAATACACGCCAAGAGCTTTCATATGGCATAGGTTTCATCACTGTTGACCAATGTTGAACGTTTTTAAAAAACTGCAAAAAACATTTTCGCGCTGGATTTGAACTTAGCTGCCATAGAATGAATTAAAGTACACGCCAAGAGCTTTCATATGACATAGGTTTCATCAGTGTTGAACAATGTTGAATGTTTTTAGAAAACGCAAAAAATACCACTTTCGCGCTGGATTTGAACTTAACTGCCATAGAATAAAATAATGTACATGCCAAGCGCTTTCATTTGACATACATTTCATCATTGTTGCACAACTTTGAAAAGTGGGCCCAGTGTTCATACAAAAGTGCCCACAGTCCTTTATGTTTTTAATGTAATATAATGGACTTTGTCTGAAAATAAATGAATTATTATTAAGAGTCCTATTACAAATCGTAAATGTTCGCTTAGCGCGAACGCGCGCTTGTGTTCGTTTGTAATACACGAAGTTACGTTAGTGTGCGTTGGGAGTACAACTATAGTCCGCGAAACAATTTTGATACCAGTCTGAGTAGGATGATAGTTTTTTTTATTAATCCAGAGTCTGAACTGAACACTACTAGACAGGTAATCAGGGGTGAGTATAAATCAAAACACTCAAAAAGAGTCCACAAATTAAAAAGGTACCTAATTATAAAGTTTGAGAAAAAAAAAATACAAAAAGATCTCTCGTAATGGCATTTAACGTGTTTTTTTTTTTCCTTTGAACAGAACAGAACTGGAAAGCATACATTTTTCTGATGCTGTAGAAGCCTCTTGGTTCAAAAAAAAAATACGTAAGTAGTTACTGGTCATAAATCGAATGCATTAATCAACTAGTAATTATTAACATGTTCATGAATTACGTCACATAATCCCGACATAGAATACAGAAGACACACTCCTTTATAGTCATGTTTAAAAAAGACAAAAATATACCTACACAAAATGTTCACAATCAGAACGTAGAACAGGAGGCCTACCATGATCTATTTAAAAACGATTCAAATGCAAGACATTTCAGTTTAGGTTCTTAAACAGCATCGCTCACAGTCGTACCAAGACAACCAATACGCTCAGCGGCATTTGGATCGTTGAAAGTGAATGAGCGTTAATAGCTCGTGGTAGGTATCCAGATGGCACGGCCTAAATTGAATCGTTAAACTGACATCATGGTACGAATTAGAAGAACAGTTCAGTTTAGGTCCTAAAGTGGA
Source organism: Gortyna flavago (assembly GCA_963669345.1). Lineage (NCBI taxonomy): Eukaryota > Metazoa > Arthropoda > Insecta > Lepidoptera > Noctuidae > Gortyna > Gortyna flavago. The sequence continues at coordinate 7,048,104 of OY770144.1, forward strand.
TCGCGTTAAGAGCTCGTGGTAGGTATCCAGTAAGCATTTCTTATAACTACTTCTTTTGTAATTTTTTATAGCGTTACTAAATAATTACAAATATCATTTACATATCTCTTGCTCTGTAAGTACACCCTTACACCCCTGAATGCCGGGGTGTATGACTATCATTACAGCATAGGTTTTGGAATTTGAAAAAAGAACTGTCATACTCATACTGCACGAAGAATATTTTTAAAAAGTTAATTTTTTTTTTCTCGGTATCGATTAATTACTCGAATCGGAATCTAGACAATTTATTTTATAAAGATTTTATTTTAAATATGGAACTATTTGTTTCCACATCGTATGTTAGATGGAATCGATTTAAAAATCAAACTGGCCAGCAAGATTTGACGCGCTTGCGTGCGTGAAAAAAAAAAGGCAGTCTACTAGTAGGCGCGAAAGCATCGCGAAAATAATTAATTTTCTTGTTTGAGTTCTTTTTCAAAAGTTTTAAACATGTCTAGTGACGAAGACATAGATCTAACGCCCGATTTTATTAAAGAAAGGGCAAAAACAGTTGTCGAAAATATATTACCGCCGAACTCGAAAGAAAGATATGTAAAGGCATACGACGAATTTATGAAATGGCGGTCAGAAAAAAAAGTGAAATCTCTTTCTGAAAGTGTTTTTATATCATATTTTGATGAATTATCTAAGAGGCTACAACCTTCCAGTTTATGGTGCTTTTATTCCATGCTAAAATCTACAATGATGACAAAACATGACGTGAATTTGAAAGATTTTTCTAAACTTACTGCTTTCTTGAAAAGGCAGTCTGACGGCTTTAAAAGCAAGAAATCGAAGGTATTTACTGCAGAAGAAGTACAGAAATTCTTAAATGAAGCTCCGGATGAAATTTATTTAGCAATAAAGGTACCTACGTATTTACTTGCCCTTTTTAATAAGTTACCAAAATATTTCACAAAAATACTATGCGAATTTGGTGCCTTTAATACAACTTATGTCTTTTTTACAGGTTGTTCTAATTTTTGGGATATCGTGAGCCTGCAGAACCGTGGTATTGACAAACTTGACAATAGAAAATGTAGAAAAACATAACAAATTACTACTCATAAAACTGCCTAACACGAAAACTAAAATTGACCGGTCATTTGTTGTGCATGAAGAATTTGCAAATTATGTTGAAAAATATCAAGCTCTTCGGCCTGAAAACGTGGATACAAATCGTTTTTTTCTTAATTACAGTAAAGGAAAATGCCACAGACAAGTAATAGGAAAAAACAAATTTACAGGCATGCCAAAGCAAATAGCCACATATTTAAAACTGAGTAACGTAGAGTTATACACCGGGCATTGCTTTCGCAGAACATCAGCGACTCTATTGGCTGATTCGGGAGCCAACCTCACTCTGTTAAAAAGGCACGGCGGCTGGAAGTCCAGCAAAGTGGCCGAAGGTTATATCGAAGATTCGATGGCAAACAAAAGCAAAATTACTTCTAAAATAACAGAAAATATAAACTTAAAATCACCACGTCAAAGCACATCATCTGAGCCATTTTTTAATGAAGAAAATAGTATCAGTCAACTGCCGCCATTTACGATGCAAGAACCTCAAGTCACTCAAACTCAAGTCTTATCATCACAAACTCATATTCAAACTATAAATATACCTAAAAAGAACGTGACCATATCTCTTACAAATTGTAATAATTTTACTATTAATTTTAATTAAATACACATTTTTTTCTTCTTAATAAATGTTCATTGAAACCTGCTGTCTTGTTGTTTACTTACCTCACAATCGATATGTAAAGCAGAGTATTTATCTCGGGCGTAAGCATCAATTGCATACTCGGGTTAATTAGCGCCTTCGCTTCGCTCAGGCGCCAAAAACCTCGTATGCAATTGATGTCATACAGCCCTTGTTTAATAATCTACTATAAAACAAAACCTTTTTCTACGAAAATCTTTTCTATTACGAAAATAAATTACGATATTTTTGACCTTGAGCATAGAGTGGGCCCGGCTAGGTAATGTACGGGTAGCTAGGTACCTACTTTACCTGATCTAGAGTATACGATTCTTTCACTGTTGGTTCTACTATCATATTTTTACTTTCTGTAGATGTTTCAGAATTATTATGGTTATGTGTCCTGGAAAAGAAAATACTGATTTATGTTTGTTTTAGTATAAAATGTATATTTTAGGTAGGAACTTAAGGTTTGTTTGTGGTTTGGTTTGTTCTGTAATACGGTTTAAATTAATAACATCGTGTTTGCATCTACCTTTTTAGTGACATTTTAACTTGTAATGCTGTCTGTAAGCGGGCATAATTGTGTCTCTTCCTTTTTTTATGCAGGCGTATAGTGGTGTTTTCCGACCCTTACCTACCATAGATAAAAGATAAAAATTAAAGTCTAATATGTACGTATGTACTAATATTGATTACCTTTAAGACGCACTCGTACTAAAACTTTTTTACAAAAATAAAAAAACAACAGATTCCAAAAAAAAAATTTTTTATGTTTCACTTTTTAGTTGTACCTATCTACCCCACACAAATTCATATAACACTACTTGCTATATAAATATCAGTGACAGGAAGCTATTGAACACATCTGCCTACCCCTTTAAAGGGTACAGGCGTGATGTTATGTTGTGTGATTGCATAAACAATGAATACATATGCGATAGCAGGAATCGCGGTTGATTTGCTGGAATTTATTGAAGAGTTACCTTGTCTGTCTACGAAACTCATGATCAGATCTGTACAAAATTTAAATGGGACTATTTTGGAATACACTTTTTCGAACAAAAAAAAAATCATGCAAATCCGTCTAAATATAACGGAGTTATGCCCGAACATACATTTAAAAAAATAATAATATATAAACATCCGAATTAAGAACCTCCTCCTTTTTAGAAGTCTGTTAAAAAATAATACATTTAATATTATGATGTAAAAAAATACTTATTGGATCAAATTATTTCGATCGGCGTACACGAGTCGATAATAATAGCGATCTCCGGACGATTGCGCGCGAAAATTTCATGTACAGGTCCTACCTCGATAAGCGCTCGCGCGAGACTGAGGAGCGCGCTGAATCGACGTAGAATATATAGTACTTTAATTTTATTTATTGTAATTTTTTCTTATAATATTGACAAACGAAAACTAATAAAACGTATTCATTATAGATCGAAGTTTTATATCATATTAGTTTATTTGATAAAATTATGTTTATTTGGAAAATAATGGACGCTGAATCAAGACATTTATGGCTTAAATTAGACTTTCTTTTCGATTTTTTTAGTGAAAACTCAAGGAATTTAAAGAAATTCTAAAACTCCAATAAACTAGTAAAACATTCAACTTATTTTTTAGTAATTTTAGCTTTTATAAGAATTGAATGTACCAATGTGAATTTGAGCGTCAAAGTTCCATCGCCGACGGTTTTTCTTGCAAACGGAGTTCGTAAAATATTTATAGTAAATTACACGAAAAGAAAAATTAAAATGTGTAACTCCAACTTACAAGAAAGAGAATGTTACTATCGTTATTCATAATCAAAAAATTTTAATATGTTACTGCTGCTGAAAGTTACAGCGTCAAAAATCATGAATTTGCGTAAAAAATGTAATAGGACTCTTAAGTACTAGCGGCCCGCCCCAGCTTCGCACGGGCGCAATTTTTTTTTTCGAACAATTTTTTTTTTCTCTCAGTAAGAACCATTATCGTACAGAGGCCAGCACATCAAGCTACCCCAATCTGCCAAATTTTCCCAATTGAATATGAACCTTATTCCTTTGCAGTAAAGTTGAAATTCTATCAAAGAAATTTGACAGATTGGGGTAGGTTGATGTGCTGGCCTCTGTACTTCAAGGAATATTATAAACAACACATTTAGCGATTCATTTTTATATTATAGATTATAAACTTACCAGCCAACAATTTAAAGCGTAAGTTCCTATAATCTTGGTCCGGATCGTATCTCACTTCGTACTCATACACACTGTTCTCTTCAAAGTTCAGGTAAATGAAGTTGGCAGTCACTTGAACAGGTGTACCACTGGTACCTTTCATTGTAACTGGTGGTGTGTCTTTTACTTCTCGCTGTAAAAAGGGTTATCATAACATGGAATTACGCGTTTAGTCTCTGACAAAACTAGGCTGAGGTTTGTTGAGAACCCACATTTAGTCAGTTAAGTGGCACGTTATAGGGCGTGTATTACCACACATAAATTGAGACTCCAGGCTGCTGCTGAAAAACACTTAGCCTGAACCAAAAATAGAAGGAACAAAACTCAACAATCAATGGGGTGGGCATCGCTTAAGCGTGGTAATAGCGGTCATTGACCCACCTACATTTTCTAGCGTTCTTTATTTCATAAATAGAAATAAAGCCCGTTAACGTACTGACTCATTATCTATCGTGATCTTCAACATGTTCCAATAACCATACATCGTTTATTGTTTTGATGCCTACGACGAGATATTGGTTGAAAGGGCAATGACCGTTATTGTCACGCTAAAGCGATTCGGGTATAGACGTAATATTTCTTAGTGTATATGTAATAAAATTGTTATTTGAGTGAGAGCTCATAAAATAAAGATAGCTTTAGCTTTTTTTGATTATAGTCATGAGGGGTTTTTATTTTACCACAGATTACATTTAATCAACTTACATAGGGTTTCTTCTTACGCTCGTCTATAGGCGGCTTGGATATGGCCACAGTTGTTTCAGCCATTTTCTCCGTTAATTTCTGGACATCTGACTTCGAGCTATCGCCCGCCGCTTTAGAAGCTTGTCTGAACAAAGAAACTTCTGTTAGTGAAATACCGTTGATCCTAAATCCATCCCAAGATTTTGGCGCGGTATGAAATGGCATTTTTTATAAGTTATTTATACAACTTTGACATGCTGTAACTTTGGTCCCCCCTCACATTCATGATCATTGAAAGTTAAATTTCTAAGTATTAGAAAGGAATTGGTCGCAACAGTCGAGTAGTACTCCCCTTAATATAATAAAAATCGCAATACAAACTTTGCATCATACTATTTTTGACTTACAGAGATTGTAACAGCTTCAGTCCCCTTCCGGCGCCTCTTATCGGATTAAGGCTTGGACTGACGTCAGCAGCAGGAGAAAAGACCGGTGGCGCTACAAGAAAGTACAACTTGTAACAGAGAGTAACTTTCGCATTTATAATATTAAATAACTATGGATAGTCTTGACACGATCATCATATCACGCCTGTATTCTCCGAAGGGTTAGACAGACGTGAGTACACATTTCGCCAGTATAAATAAATTAATAATAAGTTTATTGTACAGAAGCCAGTACATCAAGCTACTAAAATCTGTCAAATTTCTTTAATAGATTTTCAACTTTATCGCCAAAGCATAAGGTTCAAAGTTGATTGGGCAAATTTTGGTTTCGGGTAGTTTGATGTACTCGCGTCTACAAAGAAAAACACATAAGATTAGACTTACACTAAACATGATCGTACAAGAAGTGGGCAAATGCAGGTTGAACAGCTGGCTCCTGAACTAAGTTAAAGGATACTTGTATCTCAAGAGTCAAAGTTCCTCATGAACATTGATTAATACAACAACCAGGTTAAAGTGACTCAGTAATTACATGTATCAGTATTGAGAAAGGTATTCATGAGGTGATCGTTAAAATAACATCTGTATAGTCGTAAGACAAATTCTGCAACCAATTAGTAAGCATTGCTTTCAGTGTAAACTTGGTGTTGACCAAGTTTCTATATATCCATTTCTATATATATTTTTATATATATATAAGTTGATATATCCATACATGTTGATGTATGGATATATCAATTAACCGACGACGTAACCTATTATACTTAGGGGGCGCCGACCCACTAGTGGCGCCCTCATCGTTTGTTTGGTTATTTCTTTTATGTTAGAATGAAAATGCAGAAAATAAGCACGTTAAGTTGTGCTCCTCAAGATTGTACGTTAATATTATTATAAACGGTTGTTTTTCATTATTTAGTTTTATTATAATCCTTAAAACGGATAATAGTGGCCACTATTTTCCGTTTTCATGATTATAATTTATTTAAACAATGTAAAACTACCGTCTAACCAACTTGAATCAGGAACTGTGAACTTGAATCAGGTTAGCTGTTTAGTGATAGGCAAAAACGACAATTTTACAAACCTCCTGGTTTTTGTTGTGCCTTTGCAAGCAGCATGGCTGCCATTTTGCCCCGTCCACCAATTGAAGTGGACCCTGATGTGTTGGACGAACATACCTATAATTTTTATTATAACATAAAAATATATAACATCGCACTTCGCTCAAATGATCTGAATGGTTTTCTCAAAGATTCCTTGTCCTCGACATTGTTCAGTGAAAATTTACTTTTTCAAGGGGGGTAATTTCGTAACACACTATTAGTAGCAATGGATTTCATTTTGAAAGTTCAACAACCGTCCTTGGGTTATTTACGTGGTTGAGCAGACCATACATTACAATATTTTATTCAAAGTAGTTTAATTATAATAATTAATAAAAAGCTAACTAATACAATATCTACAATATCTATGGTTTTTTATACAATCAAGTCAGCATTATGAGTGGTGCACTTTTGGATTTTCCTAATTTTCGATTATTTGCCGTTAACAAGACTCGATATTATTTAAACTATGGTACAACAACAAAGACTATGGAAAAATAAGTGCGCATGAAAACGAGCGACACGCGTTAACTGCAGCCGCCGATACATCGTCGTCGTCGGCTGCCGTTAACAAATGTCGACGGCTGCCGTTGACGCGTGCCTCTCGTGAGTATACCGACAAGAAAACAATATAACTTACACTAGGTGGAATACAAGAGCCTGCTGTGCCAGCAACACTCGGAGCAACACTTGGGGCTGCACTGGTTTCTGGTGTAGACTCCGGACTGGTTTCATCGGATGACATGCCCGTGTGGGTCTTTTTCAAAGCTTGTAGAAGGGCCAAGCCCCTGCCACGGCCCCTTGGGTCTGCCATATTGTCCTGCTATCAAAGGCATTGAGTTAATCAGAATAGGTAGAAACTATTATTAATAAACATTTTGACAGACACACAATGAGACTCAACAGAAGACTTCTTTTTAAAGGCTACAGCCATCCATTGTCCTTGAAGGTGTTAAGTTCATTAAGTAACACTTTCAATGGTACCTACTACATCGGTATAGCTGTCATAACAATGAAACTTCTATTGTGTCCCGTTTACCGCGCCGCCGCGCCGGAACTATTAAGGGCTGATTTCACCAAAGTCTGGCTGTTTTAGTATGGAAAAGCTGTCGAAAATTCAAAATTTAATCTCAGTACCTATGAGAATTATTTTAAGTATAAAAGTTTGGTGACATTCGCCCTTAGGTTCATAATCAATTTATGTATAACCAAGATTTTAGTTATCTACGATTTTTTCAACATTACATAACAACTTACTTAAAAGTAAGTGATAAATATTGTTACTAATTTACTGATTACAGATAGGTAGGTAAAAACTTTAGAATTACAATTTTGTAATAGTAAGTATAATGACCGTTTTACTAGTTATTAATTATTATTGATGCTAGGTGCTTAATTAAAACTTGTTTTCTTTGAAATATTTGAAGGCCAGTCCATGGCGAGTCATATAGATCATAGGTTCTCAATGTGGGCGATAATGCCCACTTCAGGGGAGCTTTTAGAAGAACCATAGAAAATTATAATATCCTATCTAACGGTATAATATTACACATTTAAACATAATTGTAGTAATTGCTGTATCAGATTTGTAACTTTTATTTCGGAAGTCGGTGTCGTTGGTTCTGCATTTTCGTTCATTGACACCGACTTCCGAAATAAAAGTTATTTATCACTTTGTAATTTTTTTTTGGAAGTCGGTTGTTTTTGTAAAAAAAAATTTTTTTTCACTTTTTAGTGAGAGAGTTTGTAATTTATCTAAGTTACAATAGCCTAACGTCAACTGCTCATCACCTTTTACAAAATATTGCTTTTCCCGATGCTGGGACGTTAATTATTGAGGAGTTCTCCTGGTAAGAACCTGGAGAATTCCACTCCACCACCAAACGCATTGTGACGAGCATAAATTGCTTAGCAACCATATTAAAGTAATCGAATCGCAACCCGTGAAATATTTATCAATGATTAGTTCCGATGGTCATCTGTGGTCTTCATCATCAGCTCCACTTTACCAAATGATGATTTCCGAGAGCAAATGCTCAAGTTACTCGAAAAAATATCCAAATTGCTATAGGTTTGCCAATAAAATTTGAGGGTTTCCCTCGATTTCCATGGGATCCTCTCATCAGATTCCAACTTGCTGACAATGGGACCACCTTGGGAGTATACTCTTTCAAACAAAAAAAAATTTTCAAAATCGATCCACAATTTAGTTTTTAATTACTTGTAAGTTTTGCTGTGCCCTACAGGGTCCATAATTATAATATCTTTAGCTTTAAGCCATTATTGTAACATCTGTAATGACATTATGGTACGCAAATAAAGATGAATATGAATAGTGAACAGGTGCTGCTTGTGGTGACTGGTTCTCTTGCTGACCATGGTTTTATTGTTGTTATTAGTAATAACTTGTTTATTTATTTAACTTTGATGGTCCTAGTTTATCATTTGGGACTTCAAGTGACAGCTATGTGAACAGAACCCAGCATTGCATAAATATGTAAGCTGTCACACCCTTTATACCTGGAGGCTGATAATTAGGTAGTAAGTTCTTGTTTACATTATTTTTATTATGATTAATAAATTTTTTTTGCTTTTGTATGTATATGTGGTGCTGTTCCACAAACGATGGGACACATAACATCGTGTCCTGCGTGTTCTCTATGTTCTATGTTATAGGTTTGGTTTCCGCACTTAGTCCTTCAGTGGACCATTGTGCGTGTCCTGCGTGTCCTGTCAGCTGCACATTACAGGAACTAATGGACGCTGGTGACGGCGCCAAACAAGTAGCTGAATTCTGGGCCGAGTTCATTGAGATTGTTATCGACACGCTAAGAAGAAGTATGTATAGATTTTATTGTATTTGTTGGTATGTATATTGACGTGGTTAGCTAACATATGGCAAATAATTTAATTTAATGTCCTGTGTCCTGTAATGTTATATACTTTGCAAACCTAGTAATGTGTACCATCAAGTATTTTCTAACTGAACAGACAGCTGTTCTGCTGGGGAGTTTGTTGCGCCCCTTCTTCTCCCTAGGGAAAGCACTAGAAAGTGGTGAAGGGCGGGCGTTTTGGGGGACTGTCTTTTGTAGTTTTGATGTTCGAAAAGGGAAAAAAATCGCCCGTGCGTATGAAGGCTAACATTTCGACGGTGCGCAAAACCTGAGGGTAGGTACCAGTAAACTGTACCTACATTAGGTATTTATTTTCATAAATTCCTAAACATCTAAATCTGTTGGCACTAAATAGTTCAAAGTTATTTTACAATAAATACACAAATATTACCTACATAATTTTGAGTTTTCGTTCACTGGTTTTGAGCAAAATGCAGTACTGAATAGGTAATAATACAGAAAACCCAAAGTAATAAACAATTTAGAACCAGTTTTTTTGTTTTGCAAGTCTATATATATGTACAAACTTTTGATAGGTACAAACAAAAAATTATTAAAATAAAAATATAACCTAATTTAACTAAAACTATTAAAAACTAAAATATTTCCCCGCATCGCTGTCGACTGTGTACCCAAGACAATACACTTGTTTAATCTAATATTTCAACGAGGCAAAAAGTAAGCCTTCTACCTACCTATGCTTAAAAGGAATTTCATTAGTTAACAAAAAATATTGCCTCAACATTATTGTCAACACACACACCACATTATGATGCAATTGATATGTTAAGCTCCAATAATAACAATGTGACAAAAATACCTATTTATGTGTTACCTTTTTATTCTCTTTCTGTATAAATTCTCCAAAACACGAAAGTAATTAAAATGCCAATTCTTGTCTTCCTTTCCTTTCCTTCACTTCACTCTATCAAAAAGTACTCTGTGCTTTCCTTCTTCATTTATTCAACGACAATAAAGTTTCAATCACAGAGTACATTATAATATTATGGTTTCAATAAACAATTACAGATAAATAAACACAGGCACTATATAAATCAAAGACTAAAATGAAGGTGGAGTTGGGTGGAGCGAGATCAATGACAGCACGACTTAATAATGATAATAGATACACAAGAGGGACTTTAGTAGCCGGCGCGCATTCGGCGCGCGGCTCGCTGACGATTTCAAAAACTTAGGGCGCGTTCCGAATTGAGGAAATAATCGATGTAATCGATTTGAGCGTGCTAAAACCCATACCGAATTGGCGTGAGCGCGATAACGATGTCCCGTAAATCGTCATAGATGACGTCATCGCATGCGCCATCTTGCGATAACGCCGACCATGCTTCGTACTAATATCACCGTGAGCGCTGTCAAAAATGACAGTGTGTGTATGTGTGAGGATGAGGATGTGTCAGTGTGTGTTTTGTTTTGAGCTGCATCATAATCTTTTTAATAACGTGGCATTTTCGAAATTGTGCTTCTGGCTGACAGTCGCCACCTAAACAAAGAAAAGGAAGAAACGTGTGGTGTTTTTATGAAGAAATACTGCTGTAATATCTTTTTGAGACCGAGTAAGCACTGTGAGCGCGCTAACGAGTGTTCCGAATTGTTGACAGCTCTCAGCTGTCATAATCGTGATATCCATTATGGAACGTATGTGAGACGATTTGAGTGCTGTGAGCGATATTAGCCAATTCGGAAGGCGGCCTTAGGACCACACACAGGTTTCGAGAGCTGATTTGTCACCAGGGGCTATTGGCTATCTTTTTCATGGTCAGTGACTATCAGGCTTCAGTTGTACACCGAACTTTGATGATAACTGAGACAGAAGCAAAAAAACAAAAAGACACCAATTTCATTAGAAGTCCGATTAAAGTGGAGATGCGCCTTAATGTTTCCAGTTCAGTGCAGATGTCACTGTCTGTCACTGGCATGTCATAATCACAACGTCAACGTCAAGTTACTGTCAAATTCAAAAAGTACTCTGTGGTGAAAGTGTTGTATTATTTTCTACATTTACGCAATTAATTTAAAAAATATTCTGAAAAACACTATAATTTTCGAACGGCATTACTGTAAATACACAAACGATGTTGAGAAGTTTATTTAGATTTCAGAAAGCTGGTAATCAATGTGGACGTTTTTGCGCGGCAACTGTGCTCAGGTAATACAAGATACATCATCAGGGGGCACATTTTATGTTTAATTACGTCTGTTGCACCCTGGATGACCCTGGGCAGTCAGTTAAGCTACCGCCCATCCTCACTGGCTTACTTTTTAACCATGAACTAGAACGGTAACAGGTGCCGATAGGAAAGTGTATTTTTTCGATGTAGTAAAGTATTATTATTGGGTTTATTGTATTAAATATTTTATACATTAGGCAACAACCGTGCCATAGATACTACTGAAATTCTTCCCTGTTTTACATTACTGCTGTAAAGTAAAACAGTTGTTCCCTCAAAATATATATAGAAGGCTAGATCTGATCTATCATTTTCAGTTTACAACATTACATTACACTATGGAAGTACAGAATTTTTTCAAATTTTCAGCCAAAACTGCATCAAACAATTCAGTGGACTGTCCCAAACTGTCCAAAGGAATGTCAACAGGAAGGCTCCAATTATCAACACCTGTGTCTGCAGAACAATGTTCATACAGACACAGGACACTCCTAATCCAAACAGTTTGAAGTTTCTACCAGGAGTCAAAGTGCTGGAGACAGGACAGACAATGGACTTTCCTAATATCGGAGCAGCGCAGTGCAGTCCATTAGGTAAATAATTCACTATTGAGAGATAAAATAAAATGGTTTTTTTAGAATTACTGTAAATTTTCTGTTTAGATGTTCTTGAATCCGTTGAAGGACACTGAACAAGACCCACTAGAAGTTTTATTGTTTTTACATCTGGTGCCATCCATTACATATTGAGACTCCCCTGTACAAGCATACACGCTAAAAGTATGTTAAGTCAATGGACTTGCCTGTTATTTGTTGATCTTTGACAGTTGTCACAGGTAGTCTATAGTATGACAACCAGTCTTACCAAGGGGTATCATATTACCCAGTAACTGGATTGTGGGGAAAATACTGGTATTCATTTGCATCCGGTGCAAACTGAAAGTCAACCCCAACATAGTTGGGAAAAGGATAGGCAGATTGATTAACTTCTGAGATGTTTAGTATCCTGCAAAGTGCTAATATTTTTCTCATAATTAATACCAACTGAAGAAAGAGAACAGAAATGTTTACCAACCAATAGGAAATGTTTTGCCCGTTATATGCCCGTAAAAGCTATTTTATTTTCAAAACTTTTAATGCAGTTCCTAAACATACAAATAAAACAAAGTCGGGTTAGTTACACCATCTATAACTCAAGAACGGCAGTTATTTGATTTGTTGGATTTGTCTCCGCCCCAAATAGCAGAATAACATGGGAAAAATTCACAAAAAAGAAAATGAAAATAATTGATTTTCTCATACAATTAGTATGGAATGGGTTTTTATGAATAACACCATTTATTGATTCTGAGGCAGTATGAAGTTGGCTGGATCAGCTAGTTAGAGATAATTATTGATAAAAAATATTTGAATTCTCTTGTAAGATAGTTTGCAATGAAGTTGTGCTTATTGGATAAACACTAATACTACATACTTACTTTTTATTTTTCAGCGAAAATGATATTCCGCATTGATGGTGTGAAATCAGTTTTCTTTGGCCCTGAGTTTGTGACAGTAACCAAACAAGATGATGATGTCGACTGGAGACTTCTGAAGCCTGATATATACGCTACTATTATGGACTTCTTTGCCAGTGGCCTACCAGTTATTATTGACGCTAAACCTTCGGGCGATACACGTAAGCGGCTTCTTAATATCATTAACAATTATTTTATTATGTCCTTACGGATCAATGAGGGGCTGGTGGGTAAGTAATAACATCCGCAGTGGTCGATCGATGAGATTAAGCTACGCTTGCTGCGTTTGGTTCGTGGATTGGTGACCATTTTATCTATCAAGACCCCTTTGTGCCACAGAAAGCATGTTAAGCCATTCGTCCCGGCTGTCATTCGTGGATCTTTCCCAGTTATTACAGGTCGTCAGCAGCTTGAAAGACAGACAACCAGTGTTACCAAGGGGTATTGTATTACCCAGTAACTGGATTGTGGAGGTCAGATAGCCAGTCGCTCCATGTAAAATAGAATAGATATTCAGCTGCATCCAGTTAGACTGGAAGCCGACCCCAACATAGTTGAGAAAAAGCTAGGCAGATTAATTGAAGTTGTCATCAATGAGGAGGTTGTTCAGTAACAGATTATGCAGAGATCAATGACTTCTATGTACTTATTGCTGGTTACCTAGTATAAATATATAATTCTTTCACATGTAATTTAATTGAAGATTAAAATATAATTTTCAGAAATAAACGAAGATGACGATGAGATAGTTCAAATGATAAAGGAGCTTCTAGACACGCGTATCAGGCCTACAGTTCAGGAAGACGGTGGTGATGTTCTGTTTGTGGACTTTAAGGACGGTATACTGAGGCTGAAGATGCAGGGGTCCTGTTCTTCATGCCCTAGTTCCATTGTTACTCTGAAGAATGGAGTGAGTTGATCTTTTATTATATTGGTACTGGTTTTTTTCTGCTTCTTATCATTACGTCTTTAATCCGGAACGGGTAGGTGAAAGTGTGTCTAGTACTAGGTCCAAAAACTTGAAGACGTGACATCCACCAACCCGCACTGGGCCTACTTGGTGGCCTATGGTGACTTTATGGCCCACTCCCTCTCACAGAAAGAAAAGACCTGTGTCCCAGCAGTGGGAACATTATAGTCTGATTATTCTAAATGTGTCCAACAAGGGAATTGAATCCAAGAGACCATGCTAAGTAGTTGGCTGACCACTAATCTGCATTCGCGGTTTATTTGCCAAAAATGTAATGAATTAATGGATAAATAAGTTTAATTTCTACACAAATATTTGAAACATTTTTATAACTTTTTCAATAGTGCTAGTCACTCTGAAATCAACTTAATTTTCATTGACATAAAGTTCTTATTTGTTTAACTTGAAATAGGGTAGGGGTGTGCAGCACTGCACACTTTTACTATAGACAAACAAGGTGTTATCAAATCTCAGAATAAAAATTATATGAACAGTTTTCATCTTTTAATGTTGAGTCACCTTCTATTACAGGTACAAAATATGATGCAATTCTACATCCCGGAAGTGGTGGCTGTTGAACAGATTGATGATGAAGGAGACAAACTTAGCGAGAAAGTGTTCAAAGAATTTGAGCAGCTGAAAACCAAAGAGAGTGCGGAACCGAAATAAACGAATCTGTGAATAATATGTAAGTAGAAGCGCAACATGTATATATATATTGACGTGTTTTTTTTTTTAAATTTATGAATAGAAAATAAATTGCCTATGTTGAAATTATTGTGTAATTTTTTAACTTTCCTGAGCACAATTTATAATCAGAAAATACATGGAATTTAAATCAAGCAGCTTACAAATATGCAGATGCCAAAGCTACAATAGAATCAGAATTGTATACAAGCGATGCTTTGATCGTGTTCGGAGCAATAATCACGATTATATACGATTCTTCTATGCTTCTATTTTTATAATGGCCGAAAGCAATTACACACTAGTTAAACACATTTAAGGGAGAGTTTTGCTGGTTGGAATAACCACCGACGGTGGTCATGCCCCACGCACTAAGATCCACTTGAAGGACACGGCTAACCAAACCCTTAGTTAGAGGGTTTAATAGAACACATTTAAAACAAAAACCGGCCTAGTGCGAGTTGGACTGGCACACAAAGGGTTCTGTACCTCCATACAATAATTAACACTACATATAAAATAACGGCAAAAAATCGCATTTGTTTTATGGGAGCCCCCCTTAGATATTTATTATATTCTGTTTTTAGTATTTGTTGTTATAGCGGCAACAGAAATAGGTACACTTTCTGTGAAAATTTTAATTGTCTAGCTGTCACGGTTCATTAGATACTGGTGACAGACTGACAGACGGACAGTGGAGTCTTAGCAATAGGAACCCTAAAAAGCAAATAAATAAAAAGTCATTATTATAGTCCATTGCACTTTTTATTATTCAAAGGTAAAAGTTTTTTTATTATTATATCTGAGTATCTTAGGCTGTTTTCCAACGAAATTGACAAATCAACATTGCAGAATGTTTTTGTTACAATTTTTACTATAAAATAGAGATCGACTTTAAATTACACATTCTTTGTTGGAAAACCGTCTCTGTACGTTTCACACATAGAAATATAAATACAATATATAATGTAGCCTAGTTAAAAGAAATATTATTAGTTGTCTCTTATACTAAACATTATTACGTACTAATACTAATAGCTCCTAAACTAAAATCTACAAATTACAATTGTTTGCAAAACCAAAAATATCGATAATTTTCTACGTCTTTTAAATATATGAAGTACCTATTAAACTAAACAATGGCAGTGTTCCATTTCATATTGTGAAACCAAATAAATTTTTCGACATACACTATATTTTATAATATGAGTACAGTCAACAGCAAAGGTCATGATTTTGATGTCGAATAAGAATTTACAAAAAATGTCGTGAGATTTTGTTAATGTAAGTAATTATATTAATTTATTTCTGCTTTTGACTGTACCAAAATTAAAAATAGAAATTTATTATTTAGAGACATAATATCATAAATAGGATTGATAGTCTAATAGAAAAAAAGTCAAAAAGTTTATTAAAACATTGATTCATAGTCTAATTAATTGAAGAAATAAAGTAAAACATTTTAATCACACGTTGATTTATAATCAAATCAATGTTGCAAACATAGCTTTCTAAAAAGTCAATACCAATCAGCAGGCTAAATTAGAAGAAAAGATAGAAGATACTTAAAAAGATAGTTGGTACAATACTGTACTGTTGATCTAGGTAGGAAATCTATAATTGGCCCAAGGGACACTTGAAACTAGTCACAATAAAGTTTCTTTATCTAACAATATAGGTAGATGCTTTGTCAACCATTTCGTACAAGCTTCTGACGTTGTCCGAATCACATTACTAAAATTACAATTCCATCATAATTTATTTATACCATTGTATCAAAAGAACTACAAATACTGGGCGTTAGGCCAAGGCCACGACACATTCTAATTTCCCATGCTACATTTCTAGCAATCATACTTCCCATATTATCTACATAGTATGTGAAATTAAACAGAAGTCGTAAATGCTAACTGCTTCAATTAGGGTGTCTTCGTACTGTCGTTGGTCCAGCGTAGACGTCGAACGTATGCGCTGCGTAGACGCTGACCGCTGCTCAAAGGTGACGTTAATGTCAATATGACGTATTTTCGATGTAATCACTGACCTGTATTATACAAGTACGCTGGACTTCATACTGTCGATGACAAAATGAAGACATTTGAATTTCACCATTTTGGCGCTGATAGCAACGTGAGGTTCCGTGGAACTAATAGATATTAGAGACCTAAATCATCAGAGACGAACTAAACAACTCAACCTCCATTTGAAAGAACGTGCCAATTTTAGTTCCTGAGAACCTCGCTTTGAATCGGCACAAAAAACAACTCATTTCGTAGAGTATAGTTAGTCCAGCGTACTTGTTTAATAGAGGTCAGTGGATGTAATCAATTACGTTACGCGACGCTAGCGCATCGTATAAATTTACGCATCGTCTACGCGACGTCAACGCCTACACTGGACTTAAGCTCAGTGCAAAAACACTTGGACCAAGTATATTTATAAAGATAAGTCTTATGTGTGTGCATCAAGGGTTGCACCTGCACACACAGCAAGAAGGGAATAAGAACCAGTCCATGAAAATGCCAGCACAGTCATCATTTGGGTCGTACGCTAGGAGTCTGTGCCATTTGTATTTCTGTTCGCAGCCGCAGTCGCGTGTACATCTCGCCGTTGTTGTTTTACTGAAAAATATAAAGAATCTTAGTTACTGAAAAAAAAATATGCTAAAGGGATGGTAATTAGTAGGTTTGGAAAAGTGGGATATTAGCTATCTATAATCAATTGAATAAATTTAAATTAATAGATATCGGCTTAAATTTATTTTTCAGCTGTTCCTCCCAGCTTTAAACACCATAACCTTGCGTGTCGCAAGAAAAATAATATTTTATAGATCATATGCCTTATAGCACACACAGATACCAAGTAGCACTCAATGATCCCGCTGTAAAGATGAGCTCTATGAAGCGAGCGTTGGAACATTGAGGACTACGTAAACGTGACCGAAAAACATATTGCCCAATCTTAAAGTACATACTGTCTTGAAAGTACTTATTTCAACATGAGGTGTTAAGATTGTCCTCAGTTTACGAAAGGCGGGTGCACAACTGCACATTTGAATGCAATGCAACCTACCTGCACGTCTCCTGATGTATCGCCTGCTCAAAATGCATAGTGTTGACTATGGCGCGCAACTTTCTGGCCGAGTTGAGCGCCCAGTACGGTGTCATTATCTCCGTCTTGCTCTCGCATGCGTCTACTCTGAAATTACGAAATGAAAGGTTTGTGAATACTTAAGTGTTTTTAAAATTGATCTAAGGAGTTCCTCAGAAAAGGACTTACAACATGACCCGGAAAAGGCACCATCAAGCATGGTATAAATACTGAATTTTTATTATTATGTGTAAAACATTGTTTATTTATAAAATTATTTATACTGATTGTGGGAGAAAATTTTAGCAGACGTATAAGAGTCTAGCGTAGTAGGTACTTCGTCCATTTTGGTTTTGTTTTGACTGTACAGCGGAAGTGTGACGGTAATTTAAGAGCGTTTACGCCGTACGGCATTTCATACAAACTTTCAAGCGATTGTTTTGAATGAACCGATTTTAATGAAACTTCATAGGCATAAGCAGTATACAAAGGTCTAAAAAGTTAGGTGAGAACATTTTCGAAATGTCTTATTTAAAAAAAGATAACTGGAAATCTCTGTTTCTATGGAAACTTAAAAATCGGTCTAATTTGGCTGTAACACAATTTTTTGAAAATGTTCTCACCTAACTTTTTAGACCTTTGTATCCTGCTTATGCGTATAAAGTTTCATTAAAATCTGTTCATTCATTTCGAAAAACAATCGTTTGAAAGTTTGTATGAAATGCCGTACGGCGTAAACGCTCAGTAAAAGATTCTGAACAACTTTCTATTTTCATAATTTATATCAATTCAGTTAAACATACTCGGTCTTATTACAAAAAAATGCTAAAGTACTGGTTTAAACCAAGACTAAAAGGTCTAGGATTGTGACGGTATTAATGATAGTACCAGGATCAAAATGTGTCCCGATTACAAAACGAAGACTATCTGAGGACCTGCTAGTACGAAAGAAGATCCATGGTTCAAATAATATCCACAGATAAGAAACAAAAAAGGCATTCTTTCATTCGTTCTTACAGGCTTCATTTGAAGCAACGTTCTGTTTCTCTAAATATTTATATATTACAATAACACTTGAAATTATTAAATAATTATTTATGAATACAAAAATATGTCATAAATTGTTCTTTGTTTAGGTTACAATATAATGAACAAGCACAACTTGTACTTTTGACGCGCCTTTTATAATCAAGTTGCCATATTTGTTTAGTACCTCTAGCTTGAAATGGAGTGAATTACATTCGGCGACAGGCCGCGTTATTTGAAGCAAATGTTTGCGTCCTTTTGGATAAACAAACGCACTTCTTAATATTGTTCTTAGTATTTCTGTTATTAACACTACAGTCTGTTACTTGGTTTGTTCGTGAGTTGGTTGTGTCCGATTGAATCGTGAGCTAGCTAAAAAATGGCTTACAAAAGAAAAAAAGGGGTGAAAACTGGAGTTCCGAAGTAAAAGTTCGTAAAACATAAATGTTTAATTATTATTCGGTAAACAGTGCTTCGTTTCATCTTATTTCGACTACATAACGCGGATGTTCTTATTATTATATGAAATATTACATGAGCTTATTGCTCAATCAGCACATAATAGAAGATAAGTCCACGAACACGTCAATAAACATGCAGAAAACTAAAGAGTGGAAGAATATAGGGTCGTAGAATAAATCCTCACGTAAAACATTTTTCCCCAAAACTTTTTGTGAACCTTTACTTATATTTAAAATCTTCGTCACTCAATTTAAAAGGATTTACACGATGACGATGTCTGTAAGATCGCCGAGACGTCTCCAGCATATCCAAATCTTCCAAATCAATCATATTAATATAATTTTTTTACGATTTGTAAATAAAAAGACAATAATAATAAACGCTAACCTCAAATAAATTAGTACTGTTGTCAAATCCATAGTTAAACTAGGGGTCTCAGCGGACTAACTTTAGGACCTTAGATAGTTCATGAACTAGTGATAAACTTCATTTTGTAATAACGTTTTGTTTAGTCATGGTTTAAACCTAGTTTTAATCCCAGTACTAAATTTAGATCGTGTTTTGGAATAAGGGGGATAATATAACGGCATACTGCGATTATCTACCACTTCGTTAGCGTATACATATACCTATCCTATTAGGTACTTACCTCCTATAATCCAGGAGCGTTCAGTAGCTCTTATTTCGCAGTGGAAGTTTATGAACTGGTATAATCATGTACTTACATAAAACCAATCTCGTCATTACCTTACAGAAAAACTAATCATCGTCATCATTACCACAGCCTTTTCATGCCACTGCAAGGTCTTCTTGACGAGAGAAGGGTTAACGCCATTCTTCTCTCTTTTGTGCGCAACTTCCAGGTTTTCCAGAAGAGCTTAACTATTCCTCTCGTTTTGTCATCGGCCTTTCTACGCTCCTTGAGCCCACTCTCGCCCTCCAGTTCGTCAGTGCTCAATCAATCTAGCCAAGTGTCATGCCATATGCCTCCAAAACTCACCTGCCAGTATTATTGACCGCCTGTGCATCAGGCAGCGGCGCGTTAGCAGCCTGTCGCACATGTCTGAAGTAGGAGTCGCCAGTCGCATCATGCATGTCCGGAACGCCGGGCGCCCGCCGCACCCGGTTCCCCGCCGGCGTCGTAAACGAACCGTACATGCGCTTTATTAAAGCTTTGTTCTCGTCTATGAAGTTCTCGATTTTGTCTCTGTAACATGTTGGAAAATAAATAAATTAATGTTCTTAGCCTTTCATAATATCTGAGCAGAGTAGATCCTACCCTCAATAATTGAAAGCATAAAACTGACATGAAAAATCTGGGTTCGGTTGCTACCAGAGCAGCAGAAGTGTATAAGGACTCTCGAAGATGCTGGGCAGCTCTCAAGAGTTGTTAAAACATAGTTCCCTAAGTGCTCATATACACACGAGCGGCACGCATCGACGCGGACGGCTGCAGTTGCCTATACCGTCGACGCGTGCGCTAGTCACTCGTCTGTATGAGCACTTAGGTAGAACAGTTTTCTGACTTATAGGTACCTATTTAGGTTTATTCCCTAATTATTTTTCGATTTGCGCTGGTCTAGGCTGAGTTCCAATCAATTGATAAGCAAGAAGACAGATTCACGAGGCATCCACATTCTTAATGACTTTTGTTACATATCTAATTTATGCCTGCTCGAATTCTCACAACATCCTCCATTGTTGTCTAGCAATATCACATAGATAACATAGCATTTTCAGCTTATATTATTAGGTATTGTTTCCACTTTCCACTGCAGGGACACAGGCCTCCTCTCGGTGAGATGGACTGGGCCGTAATCCACCACGTGGGCCCAGTTCGGTTTGGTAAATGTCACATGTCTTCGAATGTTTGGTTCTAGGATATGCCGGTTTCCTCACGATGTTTTCCTGAATCGTTTTGAGAGCAGTGGTGATGAAATAATTTATTAAGTCAAGCAACAGATAAGTAGGTAAATACAAGTATTTATACTTACAATGGATAGGTATTTCCAGCCGTTGGACAATACAGCTGGAAGTTACGCTTCACGCACGGAACTCCTCTGATGATCTGACCTTGAAGCTCGTAGCCTAGTGCTAAAGATAGCGCTGTCCATAGTATCTGGAAATAAGTACAAAAGTAATTAAGTACGAGCTGTGCGTAAGTGTTTTTCCTAAAGATTTTTATTTCTTATAAAATTCCATACCTACAGACTGACTACAGACTGGTTAATTTGATTATATAATCAGTGGAATTATTTACACATGCACATGATACTTTTTTTGGGACAAGACTGTCACACTATCTCATCCCCTGGAACTCTTGTAAGACCCACAATGATAGGCGACGAAAAAACGCTGACAGTGACGTTTAGCGTATCCCACAAAACTGATTCGTAGCAATCGTTGCGCGCTAGGGCCGCTCGGCCTCAAAGCCTTGCTAGATTAGCCTCGTAAAGACTTGCTGTGCTTTGAAACGCGTCCCCATTATAAGAAATTTCCAAGATGGCACCTCTCTCCCACTCGTTATATAGGGGGCCTACCTTATCTATGAGGCCTACTCACTGAGCACAAAATCGTAATTTCGGGTGAATTTACGGGCGTGTCCTACTCCGTATCAACCGACAAGAGTATTTTGGTTTCGGAATTAAGAATGAATGATAACACGATAAGTATCCCTGCGCCCGATGTGTTTTTGCCCGTCCGACAAATCGAATTTGACAATTGATTTTACGGATCAACTTCTTTCGGAAGGGCCGGTTGACGGACTAAGAGACTCCCTCATGTGCTAAGAACGGTAGTTTTAACAGTAGGTACACGGAGGGTACCTAGGAAGGGTCCGTGAGGACTAAAGTGAATCTTATTTTCATAGTCACTTTGCTGAAACAATAGTATTTTGAAATTAATAATTTAAAATTATTAGGTAGGTATTTATTCATAATATTTGCACACCGTATTTTACGTACGTATTTTTTTTTTTTACTAGCTTTTGCCCGCGACTTCTGCGATCCAGGATGAAAAGTATAGCCTTCTCCAGGTCATGGTCTACCCATGTGCCAAATTTCATCTAAAACAGTTCAGACGTTTTAGCGTGAAATAGCGTAACAAACAAACTTACTTCAGTATTTATAATATTAGTTAGGATGTTATCGTGCATGAATTTTATTCTTGTATATGTACAGACAGCACATCAAGCTACCCGAAACTGTCAAATTTCCCAATATACTTTGAACCTTATAGGTACTTTAGCGATAAAGTTGTAAAGTTGAAAATCTATCAAAGAAATTTGACAGATAGTAGTAGCTTGATGTGCTGGCGTCTGTGCACAAAGGTTTGAGCAAATGAATATACTTAATATCTTTTAAGCAGACTAGGCGGAAGTTATTTGAACATTTTTTGGTGGTTCAAATTAAAACAACTCTAAAGACAAGCGATGAAGTGAAGTGACGCAGTGACAGATTGAAGTTGTTGTAACAAGCAACCAAATAAAGTTTATATCTTTAAAGCCTTTTTTCTCTCTTATGCATACTTGTTTTTCCAGCTCACTTTGGACATTGGCAGAATAGTCGACATCGGCTTTGCTTGCCATTTTTTTTAAATCTATTCTATAAAAAATAAAAACAAATACGTAACTCAAATAATAAGAATCAACTACGTAGGTACCGTACTTAAATGTTCTGCTATCAGCTGTTTGAATCAAACGGAAAATGCTCGAGCCTTAGGTATTTTTATGCATTTATTTTGGGAGTGACTACAATCTAATTAAATTACTAGGTAGATGTCTTATTACTTATTGAATATTTTTTTTTTTTATTATATTTTTATTGATTTATTTATTTATTAAATGACTAGGTGTCTACTTAAATGATTCAAAATATTATGGTAATATTGCAGTAGCCACATAATGGGGTTTATTTATAAACCATGATTAAAGTTAAGTGACGTTCAAACGTTAAAAATGTACCTAGGTTAAACAGTCGCTAATCACTACTTAACTTTAAGCAACGTTTATGAATAAAGGAGATTATCAGTTATCACTAAGTACAACTTACTTGCAACTTTTAATAGGTACTTATGCCTAAAGAAAAACACATTATATTGACTGCACACAAAATACCTACCTACCGATGTGAAGCTTTTACAATTCCCTCCTCGCCAATATAGCACTATAATGTGTGACCATGTGCGCTACTAGAATTAATAATTACAATGTAGGTATCTTCCTACTTAGGTACAACTAAACAAATTAAATAAACTCACGCTCAAGCAGAACAAATCCATGTCCGGTACTGGATTAATGTTTTAATTAATACGTCCTGCTACTGCAGAGTTTACTAATTAACTGAACGGATTCCAAATAAAAAACAATATACAGAAAAAATCGCTCGACCTTACAACACAGGATCATGTTCTCAAGATACGTCCGGTGATATACCTACGATGTTAAAAATCCACATTTTCCGCCGCATAAATTCCATTTTACAGAAATATGAACCTTACGGCCTTACAAAGTATAAAAAATAACAAAAATTATTTTGCAATCCTCTATTGTTATTCTAGTTTACGCATAAAATGTGCCTGACATAAAACACTCATTGAGATTCAAAATAGCCAGCGACACAAAACACGTAGATACCCGCTCAGAATATTGAATTTCTCGGGCAAGAATATCTAGGTACTTTATCATATCTGAATAAAAAAAAAATGTTCTGTGCATATTTATTGCAATGATTTATAGCGAATTAAGATTGCGCAATAGGTATAAATGGGAAACTGGATCGTGTCATTAATTTAGCAAGCGCTCGTTATTTAGCAATTCTAAAGTTATCCAGCATATTTTAGACGCAACTGTGTCAATAACCTTGCATGGAATTAAATAAATTTACATACTTATTCACAAGTAAAAAATCTGAGAAGCGAGGCGCCCATCTTATGGCGCCCCAAGTTTGCAAATAAAAATGATTTATTAAATTTTATTGTTCACTTTGTGCGACTGTAAACTGTTTCATTACCAATTGTAAAGTTCACAGATGTAGCAGGTAAAAATCATTAGCTGAAGGTTTACGATGTTACGAAAAAAACTCATAACTTTATTGACTTGTGTAATTGTAAGAAATATTCCCAGATCCATAATTTAATTTTAATGTCTGTTAAACGACCGACCGTACAAAGGTCAAAATAAAAGTAAGTAAAAAAAATGCTAACTAATTTTTTCTATGTAAGTCTATTAAATATTGCTCAATATTATATATCTTAAGATATATTAGACGGTGTTTCCCGCTGTGTAACTCAGTAAGTTGTTAGTGCCGTATAGATCATTTAATTTAAAATTAAAATACATACTTGATTCTCAGTAGCAAGTAGGTACCTACGGCACAAAATACAGAGAGTACAGAAGGCAATCTATATACAAAGTGCGCTCGAGCAACGCACACATACACACCGCTCACGGACACGATATCTCGGATCGGTTGGGATCAGTGCGAGCGCGAGTGCAATCCGCTTGAGTCCCAAATATTACGTACGTAAGTTGAAAACAAGACTTTTTGTTTGTGTAGATATTGTGTTGTTTTTAGTGTCATTTGATAGGCTTAGATCTAAAACGGATAGGGCAAAATATATTGTGTAAATAGGGTAATTCGTTTAGAAGTTATTAGGGATTTTCTATAAGTAGTGAAAATTGACAAATGTAAAATTTTATGTTTTAGTTCTGTAAACTTTGACAACTTTGCAACAATAAATCAAACAACTAGATACGAGTGCCACTACCACGATAGTTTTTTGTGCATAAGCCAAAGTTGACCACCCTAGCGCGACCGCCTAGGTATGGAAAGTGAAGTACATACCTACATGTGACTTCTGTACCTTTCTGTTTTGTGTAGACACAAAACATCGATATTCGATCATCGGTAATCGATTTGCCATAATACTTTGAACTTGATTTATAAAGATAGAGCGTATTTTTTCTCATATTTTATTGTATACAATTAAATTTTTAGTCTATTGTGTTCAAGTTTAGACTTTTCGAGATTTGAGTTGGCGTCATTTCTAGGTTTTTCTTTTATTTATTTTCTCTTTGTAAAACCAGTAGATAGGTATGTGGCAAAAAAAGCATCTGAATTCCACTAAAATACCCATCCTGTCCCATACCTACCTACATTAAATTATTTCTGCTAAGGTGTTTAGGCATTCAGTATAAAATACCAAAACCACGGTCCAAAATGGTTCAATTGTTTTTTTTTTTGCCTCCTTGGTGACAGTTGACACCGTAAGGTAATCCCTTGAGATCATTCGTGTCACGTTTATTTTTCGTAATTTACCTATTGATATTTGATCACCTAATCTACATATCTATAATATTATGCAAACAACTTCCTATTTATGTAATCAGCGCCATAAGTTAGTTACTAATCAATAAAGAGATAATAAATTGTTATTTTTATTTCTTTATTTGTGATGTCTATTGAAGTGAAGGTTTGACAGAAGGCCATTTAATTAACCCCGCGTCCTAACCAAAAAGATCTGTCGCGCGAATACGCGGTCGTCGCGTTCATATTATGTCACTTTTTTGTCCGGAAAGCCGGAAGCGACCATGCGTTCGGGTTCACCGAATAAAATGAGCGCGACGATCGGGTGGTTGGATTTTTAATGTTCGGCTCAATACCGAGAGTTAAAAATCTAGTGCGCAAAAAAAACCTGGGCTTAGTTAGGCTCCTAAGGGTCATAGCGTGATGTTAAATAGCCTTTCTCAAGAATTGGGCTATCACATACAAAAAGATTTTTTCAAATCCGACCGGTAGTTTCAGAGATTAGTGATTAGGTAGTGTGTTGAAACAAACAATCACTTCAGCTTTATTATTAGTATAGATAGATAACCAAATCCGTTTAGCCATATTTACGTAATTGACAAACATCCAAACATACAAATTATCATAAAAAATAGTTTTAGTAGGATTTCGAATGCACGCAGCGAAGGCGTCATGCGGCCATGTTGACGGCGCGCGGCGATACGGCAACACGTTCGTCGTGTAATTCGCGTCTATTCTATTCACGTATACCAATGACATTTTGATGTGACTCACGCAGTTTACTTTAAACTCAGAAATTTTATTCGCTTATATGCGTCTGTATGACGAAGGTGTAGTCAGGTTTTGCATTTTGATTGTCGCACAATATCATTGTCACGCCTATGAGTTGTAAGCAAAAGATGTCGTTAAAGGCGCTGCCCGTAGACACGTTTTTTTATTGACAGTGCCAGTGTTGGAGGCATTTATAATTTACTCGCGACCCGCCCCTGCTTCCCACGGACAAAACATCGTGAATTCTTTGTTATATGTATAAGTTTAATATTGCACATACACATGAATCCAACGGAATAAATTCAAAAAATCATGGTGAAAACCGCAAAGAATATGCGTACTTAGTATAGAAAAACAATGCAGTCACAAAAACAACACAGCACATACGAAAAATCATTTCAATCTGATACATTCAAATAAATAAAATTGAAGTTTGTAATGTCATAAAACAGCAAATAAATAAATAGAGAAAAGTAGCGTCAGCTTTAGCAGGGAAATCTCTTAGCACCAAATAATGTAAAGCTATTGTGTCGTTGGCAATCGTTGGCTTTCGTTAAAAGTTTATCATCATCATTCCGTCCTTATCCATAATTATTTAGGGTCGGCGCAATATATCTTTTTCTTTCACACTTCTCTATTAGGCGTCATCTCGGTAGTCACCCCCTTTCTAGCCATATAATCTCATCAAAATCATTATTTCATTAAAAGTTTATATCTACCAAGATTCCAACAATTTTCACATGTTTTTTAATCCAAGACAAAGCATAGGTCTTAAAGAAAAGGTGAACGCTCCAAGCGGTAATGGCAGTCAAATAAGGTTATAAATAATGGCGACAGCATGCCGTGTATCATATAAATCCGTCACGATTTATATTTTATCGCAGAGACAGAGGAGCCCACGCCTGTGACCACGCCTGTGACTCACAGTGACTTAGATCGGAGTGTCGGACGCTTCTAGTGAACTTACGCTGTCGCAATTTTAATCAGGCATTAATTTTAATAATGGCATTATCGGAAATGTAGTGCGGATTATATTGCTGTTGGGACGTGGCTGTTTTGAAAATCTACGAACGATTTCTGCTTATGGTAACTTTACGTTGACATCACTTGAGTTTTGTACTGCGAATCTATTCTGTAAGTCTCACCGTGGAAACTTAGGCGACGTTATCTTGAAGTCAATAGTGTCAATTCGCAGCATCAAGTGGAATGAGAGCTCAAGTCAAGCTCACTGCACATAAGTTTTCATGGTGGTGGTCGGTTGGAATAGTTGGCGTTGAAGACCGATCCAACTAAACAGTTTATTTGGCAAAAAAACAGCTTCTGATTTCAATCTGTGCAGCCAGCATGAATATTCATTGCCAATGAAACCTTAGACGTCCCATTTGAATCAAATTGCAATTATGGAAAATAGAAAACTCATTTGTGACAAGCGTGATTAGTAGGTACACACGCCAGCACATCAAGCTACTCGAAACTGTCAAATTTTCCCAATCAACTTTGAAACTTATGCTTTAGCGATAAAGTTGAAAATGGATTAAAGAGATTTGACAGATTGTAGTGGCTTGATGTGCTGGCGTCTGTACATAAGGGTCAAAGTGCTGTGTACATTGCAAAGCATTACTGTACCACACTTCGGGTGTTGACTTTGCTCTTGTGACGGTGTTTCTACATGCAATTAGCACATTTACATTACGTAGTCACTAACTTTGTTTAGTAAACAATATCACAACACCTTAGAAACAAAATGTCCGAATGTTTAAAGAAATATTTTGGAAAACTTTACGAATACA
Source organism: Gortyna flavago (assembly GCA_963669345.1). NCBI lineage: Eukaryota > Metazoa > Arthropoda > Insecta > Lepidoptera > Noctuidae > Gortyna > Gortyna flavago. The sequence goes on from OY770144.1 coordinate 7,076,015, forward strand.
TAATGAAAAAGATAGTATAACTGAACAGGAAAAGTATACATTCATGGTACAGCAAATGGCTTGAGATCAAGATGCTTCCGCCCTTGTCCCAATTTATTTGGGACTGCCCTTTAGGGTCGGCATAGAACGTCGGCGTCGTTTTCTTCCATACCTACATACTTACTGTTACCTACCCGTTCTCCTACAGTCTACACAATGTTCGCTTCCATCCTAGCCATATCATCTTTTACACAATCTAAATTCATATTATCTTTGGGTGTCTAAAAGAGACACCCAAAGAACCCTTTGGTATTATGCGCACAGTCAAAGTGTGGTGCTCTCTGCCAGCGACTGTATTCCCTTCCACATTGAACCCGTCTGCCTTCAAAGCAAGAGTGTACCGGCATCTTCTGGGCACGCTCGTTCCATTGTATATCCATCGCTTTCTATCAATCGAAATCGAGAGCAGGCCCATAGTCCCATACAGCAATAAAAAAAAATACGCATTTATGCTTAGCACTCCCTTGTCGTTTTTAATGTTAATAGCGTTGTAATATCCACTATTATTTACCTTTCATAAAAGTTTGACCTTTCTGGGGGTTGCAAAAACGCAAATCCGAATAAAGCATCTATAAGAGCCGTTGATTCCAAGTAAACTAATGTGATTGATACCTCTCCATTATTCAACATTTTGAAATTATAATAACGTCATAGAAATTCATTTATTCAGATATATTTATTAAAATAAAATAAAAATATTCCAATCTTCGACGCCATTCCGTCTGAGTTGCCAGCTAAGATTGGTATTTGTGAAATGTACCGTGTAATTACAATGTTGGCTCGGCAAATAAAGGTATTGTAGGTACAGACGCCAGCACATCAACCTACTACAATCTGTCAAATTTCTTTGATAGATTTTCAACTTTGTCGCTAAAGTATAAGGTTCAAAGTTGATTGGGAAAATGTGACAGTTTTGGGTAGGTTGATGTGCTGGCGTCTGTACGTTGTTCGGTATTTGCCTTTGTTTTTATAGGCATAGTTTTGATTCACGGATAATTATGTAGGTCATGATCATGATTGTAGCTTAGGAATTGGACCACGTCCAGCGCAGTCTAAAATTCTTGTTTTTACATTCTATGTATGGTATCAAGGGGCCTACTCTCTAACCACGAAGTCCGTAGTTTCAGCCGAATTTTCTTGCTTTTCCTACTACCACTTACAGGACATAAGATTAGTTTGGGGCCCGAATTAGAATGAATGACAATATCTACGATTTGACAGTTGTCCCTACTCCTTTTGTGTTTATACCTGTCTGAAAAATTTTACTTGACACTACTTTCGACGGGCCCGTACCTTCGTTAACGGACTAAAAGAGTAGACCCCCCGATGCATATGGATGGTTTCTTTAGTGTGGTAAAATCAAGGTGCCTTTGATTGAAAAAAAAAAAACTGGGTTCTAAAGCGGAGACTCCGAAATACTGTTACTGGGCAACAGTTTTGATATGCCTAAAATCTACGTAAGAATTCGTTATCTACTATTAAGACAGACTATAAAGTTTCTAATCGATTTTAATTATTTATTATAAACATAGTTGGGAACCCAGGAAACTTGACACCTACGACTTTTAAATAAACCGTTAGGTACAAATCCTCGCCCACCACGAACATTATGCATTAAGCAATATTTTGTTACCTCAAGCCTTCGGAAACGTGACGAACAATCATTTGTTTTGTCTTAACTCAAATAATGCAGGTTTGCTTAACCCAGCTATGACAATTTTCATTTGCTTAAATCATTCAGCGACTTGGTAGTAATGTTCGTACTACGTATTTAAATGATAAATGATTTTTATTTTGTAAGTAGGTTTGCACAAACACTTTTACACGTCAATCATATTTTTTATAAAACTAGATGAGGTCGGCGTTTCCTATCTGACTACTCTGAGAAGAAAGGCCGAAACAAACTCTAGAGGTCACAGTCTCTTTTAAAGTCCAGACATAATCTTGGTCAGGTTATATCAAGACCATGTAGATCGATGTCTGAGATGGTCTTTTGAGGAAAGAACCACATAGATTGAGAGGACCTGTCCAGTCAGTGCACGCATTTGTCAGAAATCGTGCAGCTCAACTCAAAACTTAAGGAGCTCAACGATTCGACGAACAATACTAAAGAAAGGACATTTGCGTATGCTATTAAATACGCAGTAATTACTCCTTTGTGTAAACGCAGTGTGTAAACAATTTATACTTATAAAACAACTGTGAAGTCAATGATAAAATTCTAGCGCCAATCTGGTGCTGCAAAGTTGTCACCTGTACCCGCGTAAGCCAGCCAGTGCAGATATCTGCTGTATAATTCTGTTGATCCCGTATTTAAGCTGATTATGTCACTACCCACCGCCGCAGGAACCCGTTGGATGCGAGAAGCACAGAACCGGTCGAAGTGGAGGTGCTTGGGGGAGGCCTATGTCCAGCAGTGGACGTCTTTCGGCTGAAATGATAGTGATAATGATATCACTATACCGGCTCATCACCACATAAGCTTATCGTGAAGGCACAGACTTTCAACTGTTTTACGCCATTCGTGGTGAACTGACAGTTGACATCAGTGTCAGCTACCACACTACTGATCTGCATGAGGTAGAGTTGACTTAGATCTATATAGATACACTACACCTACTAATGTATGATAGAGCATGGATTAGCTTTAGTATCCATGCGTGATGTACTAGCACCTCATTAAGGGATAATCTCAGTTTTGGTAATTTTTGTCTTAACATCTAAATATCTCACGTGATGGTAAGTAATGATGCAGTCGAAAATGGTGTAGGTACATACATGTGCCTTAGAAGTAACTTGTGCCTACATTCGAGACTTGAAGACTCCCAGGTAACACATAATATTATAAAGAAGTCTTACAGGTATTTGGTAGAAGGAGCCATTGTTGATCGTCCGGTATGACGTCAGAGGCACCACGGGAACTGATCCGTTGCGTAGGAGAATTGGACCCTGAAGAGGAGTCACTGAAGGCTGGCCTGAATCTGAAAAAGACAAATTAATGGTTTTAGATATAGTTAAATACCTACGTGGAGAAAATGTATTTACGAGTTTTCTACCTTGTATTATATATTTAGTATTATTGCTGCAGGTACCTAAGTTTGGATTTACAGGACGAAACCTAAACATAACAGTAGAAAAATTTAAGAAAGTTTGGTGTGTTTAATATTAGGTGCATGATACTAAATGAAGATCTGGATTTTCCAAATCAAAATTGGGAGTCCCCGGTACATACTGGCAGCAAGATTGCAATCAGTTAGGTACCAAAGTAAATTCATGATATAAAAGTTAGAAATCGTAATCAAAATTGCTGATGCGCAAACACCAATCATATTCTGCCGAAACAGTTTACTTTATAAAGATATACCAAAAATTACATAACAAACAACTACTAACTTCAGACAGCATGAGAAATTAAGAAATTATAGAGCAATTTGTATCGCATCATCCGACTGACACCGCCGACGTGCTCATACGCATACTATTAGTTGTAAAACAACATAATTTCATCACTCGCTGTCTCGAAGGTGCGTCACCAGATCCAGGTCATGTTACGAAACGACTAATCTTCCACATGTTAAGGCCATGCTTCAATGGCCTAGTGGATATGAGTAAGATTCGTTAGTAGCTTAAGAACTCCTGCGCAAATGGATGGCGTTTATTTCTTTTACTTGCATAGAAAGGGAGAGGGAACTTGGTTTCGATTGTACGGTCCTAGACAGAACCACAAAACATTCATAAGCCTGGAGGTAATTATGCCCAGTCAAACTTAAACCTCGAAAAATGTAAGTTCAGACCGGAGTTACCTAGTTATAGGTACTGGTGTAACTTTACTCCGGATTTATTAATAAGTAGCTGTGCTCCGCGGTTTCTCCCGCATAAGTGTCGATCCTGTAGGAATATCGGGATAAAAGCTATCCTATGTCCTTTCCCGGGACTCAAACTATCTCTATACCATCGGTTAAGCGGACAGACACACTTTAGCATTTATAATATTAGTATGGATGGGTTGGAAGTCCTACAACTTGCAGTGTAGGAGAATCATCGTTCTATATGTACTTGCAGACTAGCCGTTTTATCTACGATACGACAGTACACAAAACTGTACAAACTATCTTCCTAAGATCACAAGATTCACGCAATTATGTAAGTTCATCACTTTATGTATAAAGCTTTCCGTTTCTAATCATCAATCAAACGACGTTAAGCACAATCGATCTGTTAAATTATTTATAGGCACCTAAGAATAATAGATAGGCACATTTCAGATGTCAACTATACAAACACAAAGACTCAACGCTAACAAAGTCTAATGGTTACATAAATTACAGACATGCATTGAATTCCAATAGTAGGGACAAGAATAGAACCCTGCGGTACTCCAAGTTCAACTAATATGAAAACCATCTATGGTAACGGTTATATGTAATGTACTTACATATTACCGCCGCGCCGCCGCTATATTCCCCGAAAAAATGGACAAAGATGTTATCCTTCCAAATAAAAAAATGCGCGTGCAGTACACGTGATAGAATAACATAGATTTAGTGTGAGAGACAGAGAAAGAGTAGAATCTTTCTTCAATCTCATGTAATGAAATGTGCCTAAACGTGACGCGTCCTTGAAATTTCACTCTCAATTATAATCGAATCCCCGCCTAAGAAGTTTCGCTTCAAAAAGTAGCACTATTATTTATTTATTTATATGCCTATACTTTATTGTACACCACAAAAATACATAACAAGAAAAAAACTTCCTTGCAAAGAAGTAACTCCTTAGCAACGAATAAAATACACAAATAAGGCGTTTCTAGTAGCAGCGACTCTTGCTTATAAGGTTAATAAAGCAGTTTGTTTTCAATTCAATGGACTTAAATCGAAATACATTTTCTTAAAATCACACCCATTAAGGACCACAGTTTACTCACGACTTGTAAACTAGATACGATACAAACCGGTTTTCGGTTTTATCGCATTATGAGTAATATTATGCAGTTCATGAATAAGGGTTTGGTGCTCGACATTATCAAACGCTTTAGCAGAATCTACGTTGACTTCTGATAATAGGAATTAAGAGTCTGTGTATATTTGTTTATCATTGTTACTTGTGACTAATGAATTTGCAGTTAACCGTTATAAATAATAAGGTTAACCCCCGAATTCTAAAACCGACACTTACGCCATTCTTAGGTAGTATTTTTGTTTGTGTAATCTGACAGTCTGAGATTTAAAGACGACCTGCGTTTAAGTGGATTTGAGTCATGTTTGAGTATTTAGCCGCAAAATTCACAAATTAGTTTCTAATGCTAATTGATAGGTCATGGGGTCAAAATAATCATGATTGCAATCATACTTAACTCTGTTTGTAACTTGAAGTGGTTAACAAGAATATCTCTGAAACGTGCTTCGTTGCAAGTGTTAATCAAATAATAGCCAATGAGCTTACATTTTAAGTGTTACAAATCACGAAATATAAAAGCTTTTTAAGTAGGTAATATTAAAATAATAGAACTAATTAAAACACATTGATTGAATTATGTAATCAGCAAGGTCTTCTTCTTACATTCATCACTTCAATGTCAGTTTCGTACAATGAACTGATCATACAAAGATGCTTCAGTTTCTCAGAGATTTTAACTTGCTTAAAAGATTCTACATGATGTAAAATACATTTTTAACAGAAGACTCCATTTGGAAGCTACTGGTTTTAAAGATATTTTAATAGAAGGTTTCTCAAGAAAATAAGAAACGTTTCGGTAGATGAGTTACAAATATTTAAGTCCTCGTTTAAAAAAATCTACAATGTTATTATGGCTATGTAGCCGCAGTGGTACCGATAGCCACGTGGCTGTGGCTGTAACTACCGACGAAATAAAAAAAAAACTACAAAGACTACTCAATTAAGTAATGAAGACTCAATTATGGAATATAAACAGTAAAAGTATGGCTCGTGATCATGTTCATGAAGAACCAGCTCTTCCATATATGGCAATACTTGTCTCACTTGTCAGTCAACATTGCATAACTGTAAATTGAAATTCGCACATTCGCACGTCAATTAATGAATTCAGCCTATCACAGGCCTCTGCTGGACATAGCCCTCTCTCAAGCTAAGCCACAACACCCTGTCCTCCAATCGGTGGTGTCATTAAATAGACCGCATAAAATGACATAACAATTTTGAAAAATACAATTCTACCTTTACTTCTTCGCCATCGTTAGGTACCGATTGTAGATACACCTTTCTTGTAACAATGGGATCTTTTACTATCTACCGGTGGTAGACGATGGGACAGCCGAGACCATGCTCTTGTCTCAGCGTCCACCACTGGTGGCAGTATAATTATGTGGTAGCCAGCGAGAATAATCCGCGAAGTTTAGTATTTTGTATCAACACAGCTTATCGCAGTCCATTGCAGGGCATTGCGCGACAATAACCCCTCTTCCGCCTTCCGCATCCAGTCTGTCCCAGCCACCTTGTCTAAGGTCGTCGGTCCATCTAACTAGGGCGGGGGGGCGTCCTACACTACGCTTGCCAATACGCTGTTTCCACCCCAGGACTTGTCTGCTCCACCGGCCATCGGTCCTCCGATAAACATGGCCACGCCACTGCCAGTTCAGCTTACTTTGCAAGCTGTGTCAGTAACTCCTCCGGTTCTTTTCCGGATAACTTCATTTCTGATTTTATCCTTCTAAGAAACTCCGCGTACCCTGCTGTATAGCTCCAGTTAATAGTAAATCTAACTATTCATCGATGGAGAACAAAGAACAAAACAGGATTTTAGAATGTTTATTGCCATTGAACTTATTTATTGTGAATGCGCTTGCAGTCGTGACTATACTAGCTATGGGTTTTGTTTCCGCTCATGTTACAATTTAGCCTAATGTTATACATTTTTGTACCTATTTAGGCTAGGTGCAATAAGGTGCGAAAAATACGGCGGATCGAAGCTTAATTTAGTTCTAATATTGTAGCAACTTGAAACTTTGAATGTGTCATAATAATAAGTTCTGTAAATAAATTCCATTTTTGGTCTATCATTTTCAAATTTACACCGTTTAAAAAAATATACATTTAGTTATTTTGATTTTGTAATGTTTCTATTAGATATTGATACCCAATCACATCTGCGGAGTACCTATTACCTATATACTAGGTAATTCAATTTGACCCTGTAGGTATAAGAAAAAGGGATAACTCAAGGAAGTTGGCGAAAATTTTATCTGAAACTGACTCTATGATACATCTGTAAGTATATTTGTACAAACCCATTAACACGTCAAAAATAAATTACGATTTAGCGAATGCTCTTCCTTATCTCGTCCTACAATTTGTTCTGTCGGGTATGGTCTTTATTATTATTTATTACGAGTAGTGGGCCTAGTGGGGACCCAGTGGTAACGGCCGCGACTTACGAGTTGTATGTAGTTCGTGTGTTTGAACCCAAGCAGGCGCGACATCCACCAACCCGCACTGGACCCGTGTGGCGAATTACGGCCCACTCCCTCTCACAGAGACGAGGCCTGTGTCCCAGCCGGACCGTGGTAACATTATAGGCTGATTATTAGCATTAATTTAAGAGTTCACTTTCTTCGTAGCCATGTCATCTATCATAGAAACCATATTTCTTTTGTTTGATCTGCCTTTTCTCTTGTAACCAACACACGCGTAGGTACTTAACACTTCTGTTGTTTATCGTTGTTTGTCCCATTATTTTATATTCAGTCTATAATTTTTCTCCAATAAGGGCAAACAGAAAACACATTACTATCTTGTCACCATAAATAACAGCCATGATATATCTGTATCATAAAATAAATATATACAATAATTATGTGAAGTGTTTGACCTTCGTATTGAACTTGGCAATAAAAAGGGTTTTTTATGCTAAGCATAACAACAAACAAACATAAAAAAAGTAAATAAGCACGTGTGGCAAACTTCCGGGCTTGTTTTCTTTCCTAATGATTGAGTAATTAATAATAATTGGACTCTATTTAAGCAAATTATGTGCTTCATTACATGGATTACGGTTGTGGGTGGTGAAACAACTTCTTGGTTAGAGATCGGTAATTAAATCGCAAAAACGGATCCATTGTGTAGGTTTTTTTGTTTTATTTCTTCCTACGGCTTTCTTTAACACATACATTGTTAAGTTTGCCAGTCGACAGCGATTCGGAGGAATATTTAGACGCCATATTTTACTTTGTTAATAGTTTTTAGTTAGGTTTAGATATTATATTTTCATTTTAATAGTTTGTTAGTTTATTTTGTATTTTTGTTTATGTTGTATCATATTTAAGGAATTAAATATGATACAACTTTCTCAAGAGATTTTTTAAGTTAAATAAGAATTTAAAGGTTTACCTTTTTAAGGCAGACAGGCGCGACGCGATTCTGGTAGGACAATTTCTATGAAAAATTCATGGAAATTGTTCTACCAGAATCGCGTTGCGCCTGTCTGCCTTCTTCTCTTGTTGGAACGCACCCATTTCCTTTTAAACTAATTCATAGTTTCCTTACTAGAAACACTATTCCTGGATACAAAAACTAAAAAAAGACGATTTACTGATTCGTTTGCTGGCTAAACTCAAAAATCAATTCCAAGGAATAATGTAGCTAGAACTGGTACGGTACTTATTACGTTTCTACTAGTTTTTGCCCGCGGCTTTGCCCGCGTGGAGGTCGTACCCTAACTTCACTACGCGGGATAAAAAGACTTATGTCCTAAACCTGGTCTTGGTTTATATGTGTGCCAAATATCATCGAGACCCGTTCAGCAGTTTAGGTGTGAAAAGGTGACAGACAGACAGATGGGCAGAGACAGATGGATAGACAGACAATTAGACAAAGTTACTTTCGCATAGTATGAATGTTTATACTAAACATAAGCAGTGATCGAGCACTCCTTTGACTGACATAAGTTATGTGGACCGGTACTACCATTTCCGATCGTGTCTTGGCCAATCTACAAAATGTAAATTTATTTTCGTGTGGAAATTCTGACATTGAGAAACAGGTCGGTAACTAAAGCAAGGTCGGAATACGATTGATTATTACTTATTAGGTCTTACACTGAATGGAAAAAAATATTGCAACACTTGTTCCGATCAGTGTAACGACGACAACAACATGACTATTACATCGATACGTAGCATAATCATGTTCCCACTGTTGGGACACAGGCCTCCTCTCTATGATAGAGAGTGGGTCGTAATCCAACACGCAGGCCCAGTGCGGGTTGGTAGATGTCACATGTCTTCGAGTTTTTGGTTCTAGGACATGAGGGTTTCCTCACGATGTTTTCCTTCACCGTTTTGAGAGCAGTGATGCTGAAATTGTTTACACAAAGTAAAGAGCTGTCTGGGTTCGACTCGGAATTCGGGGCCAATACCACTGCTTCCTTTCTATTGTAATAACAATAATCTTAATTCAAAGTTGTATACTTTTTAATTGGCCAACCTGTATGTACCTATAAGGAAACTCGTGATCCGTCCTTGCTTCGCACGGGAGCAATCTTCTAATGTGGCTACATTGTCAAAATCGAGATGTCTGTGTTATAGGTATCTACATGGGCGTAGCTAGGGGGGTTTGCCCATTCTAGACATTTCTTTGCCCACTCTAGAAAATCGTCGGAGCCGTACATTTTGACCAAGACGTAAGGTTTGAAAAGTTAGGCCTGGTAAAGTTAGGGGTTTGGCTCTACATTATATCGGAGGGGCAATTCTCGTAATTTTAAGAACGTTCACAGTCTGATCTCAATCTCAATCTGTCAAAAATACCTCATAATACTTACTAATAATTATTATAAATTCGAAAGTAACTCTGTCTGTCTGTCTGTATGTTACTTTTCACGCCTAAACCACGGATCTCGATAAAATTTGGCAGAGAGATAGATTGCATACCGGGGAAGGACATATGATAGTTTTTATCGACATACCTCGCGGGCGAAGCTGCGGGCGGAAGCTAGTTTCCCTATATTTTCGACAAGTTTTTGACATTTTTTTTGTCGCCGAGATGAGACTGCAACTAAATTTTGAACGTTTTAAATTACGAGAATTGGTGTTCTGATAACTTTTTAACAGTGAAAGCGTTATTTAAGTCTTAACAGCCTATGTTACATGAAATATTTTTAGTGGGATAACTTATTACGAGGCGTCATTTATGATCTCTCATTAAATGACTGGGGTTAGTTCAGCTGGACGGCTGCCCCCCCCTAGACAAAATCCCTAGCAACGCCAATGGAATGTACGTATCACCTATCGGGAATAAATTCTCTGGATGATGGTGAAACCGCACCAAAATCCATTGTTTGAATGTATGTAGTTTAGAAGAATTAAGCATACCTACATAGACATAATTATATGAAAAGCGACTTTGTATTGTACCTAATTGTACTATTTATTATAATGGGTACAAAATCTATCAAAGTGATCTCATTCTAACGATTAGATCGAAAAGGAATAAGTTTTACGACTTTGTTATTCAGCTAAATATTTGTAGCATCAATTAGAGTCAGAACGCATCACCATAACGTTTAAATAATTACTCGAGTTTCGTTAGTCTGTCTGTATTTTTTTGTCACCGAATTAGGTCATCAACCCATTATAAATCCGTTTATCCAAATGCTAGGAAGTAAGTAATGTTTAAATATTTGTTTTTGTCCATGACTGAACTGTTTTTTTTAAGTTGATTTTTATCAATTAAGTACAGTTAAAAGATGTTTCAAAATTGTAATTATTTATATTACACTGAACAATAACAAGATATCTTTTTACCGCAGTCTGACTGACAGATGACCCACAGACAAAAAGTTTTGGAGAACATTATCTATTTTCTGTCAGTCCGTCTAGGACTGACACAAAAAATTACAACAGCCTATCGCAGCCCACAGCAGGACATAGGCCTCCATTAGGCCTGGGACTGACAGAAAATATTCCAATTTAATCCAGCAGTTTTTTTTACCACCAATTTCTAATATAACAATAATTAAAAAACACCAAATAATATACCTCAAACCAAATAAAAAACCAAGACGGAGTGCTGAGAACGATACAGTGAAGCTTGCCAAAACTACACCTCCGCTCTGTGCATACACGCTCACACGCACACCTAAGTGCACACATGTTTACGAAACCAGCTTCACTTTACTGTGGACAGCCCTGTCTTGGTTTTTTATTTGGTCTGAGCCTAATACAACAAATATTTTATCCTAACACTTGAAACAGCTTTATTCAGACCTTAACACACAATTAAATACCTACAAAGTCACTGTTAAAGCACAAAGAAACTGGTCCAGCACCTACCGAATGTAAGGTCGGTATTTGAAAGGGCTGCCTGGGATACCTATTTATGCGTTTAATTTTCGTTAGCACCGAGGACTTTAGGCTAAGATAAAATGGACGACTCATAGCTTAAAGCTGGTGGGTTTTGCCTGAGGCTAGATATAATAGGACTGATTTATGCGCGACGTTTAAATGTGGTCAAATTATTTGAGAAATTTTGTACTTAGATTCATTTCTTGCCCAAATTGTTGAGATTATTGTTGTAATATTTTTGAATTTTAAACATTACAGGTGTTGTAGGTAAAGCCAGGGTAGTTAATTGTTTATCAAATTGACTAGCCAATTTAAATTGTCCGGACATATTCAAAACACTTAAAATATTATATCATAATTATGTGATTATTATTCGTCATCATCATCATAATATCATTCTTAGTTGTTTATTTGATACAACTGTCAAAGAATGATAGGGCCGATGGCAATTGATATAAGGTCATTTTGACGTACAATTGCATTCCCTGTCTGTACCTGTAGGTATGTACCTAGTAGGTACCTACTAGTAATGTGTGTAGACGAAAAAAAAAAGTTAAAATCATGGACTTCTATTATATAAGTCTATGGTTAAAATACTCACAGCAACCACAGCTGTTTAGAGTTGCCATAATCCTTTAAAACCGAAAGCGTATGACGCAACTACGACACAAAAAAAACACTATTTCTTTACACGCACTGAACAATTCTCGGATTTAAAACTTTTACAATATACCTTTCGACACAAAAAAAAAAACACTAGGTATGTCTTTACACGCACTGAAAAGTTCTCGGATTTAAAACTTTAACAATATACCTACTCTTTAGAGATGAATAGAGACTACTTTGATCGGACATCAAAACTGTAAATCGTAAAATTCTATCTGCGAAACTGCCGGTTTTCACGCGCCCCTCCTGTGCATGTTACGAGATGCTACTCTTCATTACGTCATGCCAAACTAACCATACTCTTACATAAACAATGTCAATGATTCGGTGCTAAAAAGACTTATAAAGATAAACATTGACTTTTAAACGCTAAGGTACGCACGGCTACACATCAAGCTGTACATAACCAGTATAAGCTGACTTATGAATGTACGAAAAAGAAAAAAAGTATGTAACATGTCTAGCTTGATGTGTCGCCGTGTGTACGGAAAACAAGTAAGCACGTAGTTTGTTAAAAGTCTCTCAAATACATTTAGAAATTTTAGTGAAGTAAGTATCGAAAAAACGAATTAAAATGCCAATCGAACAAAAAAAATAAACAAGACGATTTGAAAAATCCGTAATTAACCAGACAAAATAATTTAATAAAATCCAACTTCCTTTTGCTGAAGATTAACGAATTAACACAAAATAAACAAATTCGGAATAGAGATAAATAACATTTACGTTATGACATCATTGTCTATACCCTATTGTTTTTGTTATACTTAACAGCAGCGTTACCAAACAACATATTAAAATTCCGTTAAAAAAAATCACAACATATTTTAGTAATAATTCCGCGTGTGAAATGTAACATGCATAGTGAGGTTACTCGCTTAATTCCGATGCGATGAGTGCCCCGACCTCTTGAGATGATGTTATGAGTTCGAAAGTGAAAACCAAGGTCGCTGTTCCAAGTTTTTGTGTTACTTACGTCAAAGTTGCAGACATGGCTGCAACATGCACGTCGTACAAGTTATGTGAATAGTCGGTGTCATACGGAAACGATGATCAGAGTTAGGTAACTTTATAAAATATTTTAATACAGATATTACCTCGTTTTCGATCGTCACGTAACGTCTCGACATGATTAATTGGAGCCTAGGATTTTTGTTAATGAATGAGCTGGTATTATTTGACAGTTCTTTTTTCGAACAGTGATTTCTATATTTGGAACACAGTAAACAGAAACTTCAGAGGGGCAATTCGTAATTTTAAGAACTTTCACAGCCTGATCTCAATCTCAATCTGTCAAAAATACCTCTAATTTCTCTACATAATATTTGACAAGTTTTTGACATTGATTGTCGCCGAGATGAGATTGCGACTAGATTTTAAACATTTTTAATTACGGGAAATGTATTCTGCAGTGATTTTTTAAGTAGCAGTAATCGTTGGTATATCGTATGATACCTACCTCTGTTTTTTTAACTGGCTGCATGTAAATTAAATACGAGTATACTATTGTTATGAGAATGGGAATCCCTCAGGGTCATATTTTTATGATGATCTTGAAACAGAATAAATTAAATAAAATAGAATTTTACTTTTCGTTCCAAACGATTGACGATTTTTATGTGAACGACAATTTTGACACTATGGCAATAATTATTGACATTATGGACACGCAGAGTTTGGCAAGGTTCTAGGTTCTGTATACCTACCTAAAGATCGAAGAAATAAAAAAACCGAACCTTTAAGTACTTAAGCTTAACTCAATTAATCAATCACCCAAAACTTATAATCATAATCTTAACAGTGATTCATTCCGTTCTGTTCCCCTGAACCCCCCCTCCCCCCTCCTCGATCCCCTGCTAGTTCTTCTTCTAGCCAAATGAGCCGGAAGAGACATATTCAGAGACAGAGAGCTTGAGCAAACACAAATAGGTAGAGCCTAACTATTGTATATCTCAGGGCTAAGCAGGTCAGATATAACATAAATTTGCGTTTGATCTATTAACACAATGCATTTGCAATTAACGAGAACAAGCACATAACAAAAGTACCAATGGTGAGGATGATGTAATTTCTGTTCTAAGTAACACTAAACACTTGCATATCTGGGAATGGTGTTTAATGAAGCAAAACGAACTGACGACCTATGGCATTAAGACCGCCTCTGTACATTTTTGTGCTTGAAGAATTAAATAAATAAATAAATAAACGAACTCTTTCATCTTTTTTTATCATATATCATTTGCTTGATGAAATGTGAATTAGTTAATTATAATGAATATTACGACGACATAAATGAACAAAAGAAAAAATCCGAAAAGAATCAAAGCACACACTCTGGCCGAAAACCTTTTGAATATAACATTTGTAAACATAGTCAAAACGAAACCCCAAAAATATCCATGATAATTTTACAAAAATATCTACAACAGGAGTAGTTATGTACCATCAGAAATACTTGAGCGATCAAACAAAATGGTTTATATAAAACTAGCCCCATAATGTAGATATTGACATACTGAATACAAACTTAAAGAACCAAGCACATAACTGGAATGCTACATAAGGAAAAAAAAATTCAAAAGTGAAAAGAAAAAGGCAGACCAAATTACCGTCTTGTGCATAAATACTTGTACTTTTAAAAGGCGGAGTCTTAGCGTTACTTGGGTAAACTTATGTCATACCACAAGACCATAAAAAGTTTAAAATATTTTGGCTATAATTATCCTGCTTAAAGACAAAAATATTCCAAAGTAACTGGATAGAATCATGAAAATTAAGATCCTATTTACCTAATAGCTACAATAGAGAACTATGAGGACAACTGATATAAATAAATAAAGTCCTCCAGATGGAATTTCGGCTGTGGCGACCAATCTCAGTGGAGACCAGCCTTCGGCGCGAGATATATTGTAGTGCACAAAAAGTGTGTGCGCAGACATAGGTGCAGTCTCTCTTCCCTCACTCTCATTGTCCGATGGGACAGCAATCCGACACGATCTGAAGCACGGTGGTAGCACACCGCAAACCTCTAAACTTCGGGCTGTTCCAATGGAAAACCCAATAACACTAACTCATACCCTGACTTGTTAATTTTTTCATACATTTTTTAAATGAAAATCGTTTACTTTTACCATGTTTGTAAATATGTGAGCACCATGTATCTATCAGATAATTAATTTATATGTCATGGTTTCATTTTTAATTCTTTTACCTGTTGTGGTATAGTAATTTTATTTTAGGTGCATCGTCTTCACATATTATTTATTATATAATTAATGTATTCAAAATATTGTAAAACATTTTAAAAGAGTAACGGTGGAGTTTCTTGCCCATTCTTCTCCATACAAAAACTAACCTCCTCAATCCTGCTCTCAATCTGTGTGGTTCTTTCCTCAAAAGACCATCTCAGACATCGATCTACATGGTCTTCATATAATCTGACCAAGATTATGTCTGGACTTTAAAAGAGACTGTGACCTTTGAGTTTGTTTCGGCCTTTCTTCTCAGAGTAGCCAGATAGGAAACGCCGACCTCATCTAGTTTTATAAAAAATATGATTGACGTGTAAAAGTGTTTGTGTAAAAGTACTTACAAAAATAAAATCAATTATCATTTACCTTTTGGAAGGGGCGACTAGAATCAATTCTGTTTCATTGTAATTTTTGACGTTCATCAAATGCTTTGACTTTGACACTTTTGTGCCCGACCCGACAACTGATAAAGTATGACAGTGATATGCAGTAATGCCGCTAATACGGATGTCAAAGATGTGTATGCAAACCGATTGTTTCTCATTACAGATTTAGAGTACGAACTTTGTACCTACTACACGAAGTTTGTCCTTTCGGTGTGAACTAAAAAAATATTTGTAATTCTAGCTACAAGTTCAATGTTGCAATTTTAAATATCAAATGAGTTGCTGTTCCACTGTCTTATTGTTCTACTGCATTGACATTGAAAATTAACATCGTAACGTATCATAATAAACTAAGATTATCTTTATTATTATATCAGATCACGTTTTGCACAAAAATGGATGATATTATGGTTCGTATTACGTAGCTTTTAAGGAAACTTGTTGCTGTTGTGTCATAAGAGGTAGGCTCAATTTTGATTGTGAGTTCAAATTCAATATATACAGTAGCATTACGCATGAAAAAACCGCGTTTTTGTTAAGAAAAGGGTTATCTACATGTACGTATTATTTTTACGCAAGAAATATAAAGAATGTAGGTGTGAATCCTAAGAGATATGATCAATGCCCTAAAAGGGTTATATATAATATACAATGCCGGGAAAATAGCTAATACAAAAGTACAGCGATAATCTCATGGTCTTCATATGGTCTGACCAAGATTATGGCTGGACTTTAAAAGAGACCTCTGATTTTGTTTCAGCCTTTCTTCTCAGAGTAGTCAGATAGGATACGCCGTCCTCATATAGTTAAAAAAAAATAGTTTGACGTGTTTGTACAAACCTACTTACAGAAATAAAATCATTTATCACTAATTGGTACCAATTAGCCAAAAAAAATTACAGACAGATCTAATTTAACCACATTCCTTCACTTACTCGATAACAAGGAAATGGAATATAAGCCTGAAGGCGACAATGCAAGCATTGTACTGCAGTAGACTGTCCATTGTATGACTGGCATTGGCAACCGGTTAAACGATCGAAGGTCTTTGACTTAGATAAGTGAAACGTGTTGGTTGGTACTCCACTTACTTTGACCTATACAAGTATACATACATTATTGTCTAGCGTGGTGGAGTGACTGCGTTCTGCAGCTGTGACGATATGTTATTCGGCATGATGTTGTTATTCCTATTTAGTTTGTTACACCTATATTAAATTGACTGGTGGCTGATCGGACCGGTCGATATGATCTGCTGGGGAGTTTGTTGCGCCACTTCTTCTCCCCAGCGAAAGTACTAGGAAGTGGTGAAGGGCGGGTGTTTTGGAGGACTGTCTTATGTAATTTTGACGTTCGAAAAGTGCTGATTCTCAGCCTAGTTTGAATAAATGACTTTTGATTTTGATTTTTGACGACGCTTGGGGGAGCCATTGCCAGCAGTGCAAGTCACTACCCACTTGGCCCTTTTTAAATTTCAAGCCTGAAAAGATTCTTAGCTTTTATGTTTCCCAGTATTCTGGACAAAGCTCTTAGTATTGCGGTAGGCTAATATTTCGAAGGTTATTATTTAAATTGCTTTTTGATTTTTTTATTTAAATCATTCGTCAATTTCAAGTCTAGTCGTGTTTAATGATTGCTGTCAAACATTTAGGTGGCAAAATAAGCCGTGATCAACAAACGGTCGTTTATTTGTTTGACAATTGCTCGACTGTTGACAATATAGAACAGCAAGGATTTCCTATATCGACGAATAAACAAAAGCGAGAGATATATCAAGGTAAAAGATTCCACTTAAAGGAAGGTTAAAGAGTAAAGACGTTGATTATTACATGATATTACGGACTCAAATAAGAACTTCTTTGAAATCTGTTAGAACTTAAAAGAGTAATTCTAATTTGTCAATAGTACTTAATAAAGCCAGTAAACGACGAAGGAAAACAAATGGGAGACCAAATAAATCGATAACAACAGATTATTAGACCCTGCAAAAGAGAAATAAAGCAAATCTTAGAAATAAATTCTTACCTAGACTTTGATCGTCGTAATATTCATCATCGTCATAGTCAAGGACCGCATGTAACTGCGTTTTGCCACCAGTTCCACCTGACTCCACTTTAGTGAACCCTCGCGGTCTTTCCGGAGGATTTCCATTCTCACTACCACCAGTCTTGCTACCCTGCTTGCTAGGTGGCCTGGCCGGAGCAGCCGTACTACTGCTAGGCGGCCTGTTAAAATTGAAGTTATTCACATTTTGATTCGAATTTTCATCGAACCTTCGACTAGATGAAGGGTTTGGCTTTGCTGCCGGCGGGTATGGAGCATCCGCGTACCCAGGGCTGTACCCCGGACCTGGCGGACCCTGGTTCATTCTCTTCTGTTCATAATCATAGTCACCAGTAGGATCGTGAACGTATTGTCCTGTATTATCGTACTGTCCTGTGACATCGTATGGTGAGTTCACTTCTTTGACGCGCTGGTTCTCTATTTGTACGTTAAGTCTTGTATTTTGTTGGTAGACCTGTGTCTGTAGGGGTGCACCGTAGGGGTTTTGTGGAGCCTCATTTTGGTATTGCGTATATTGGTTGGCTGGTGGTAGGTAGGCTGTGCCAGCACGTTTTCTGACTTTGGGCCGGCGTTGATTTGGTGGAGTGAAGGGCTCGTTCTCTGGTGACTGTGCTGAGAGTGTGTCTTGTTGGTATTCGGCGGGAGAGTAGAGTAGGTCATCGAGGCCAACTCGAAGGGGTGTCGAGGAGGAGGGCACGAACGCCGGCGTGGCCGCGCCGACGCCCGCGATCGTAAAGTTTGTCAACGCCATAGCCTACACACGCGGCATTGACGCGAAATGTCAACTCACTAAGTCAACAGCCCCGCAGCTGTTACTAACGCACTCGCATGACGTGAATGGTTTGATAGTTAACACCAACGTTTTCTCATTTTAGGCACAGAACACAATGCACTGACACAATTCACTGCCTTAACTCATCCACGGTTGATCTGTAACAAGAAAACATTGTTATGATTAGAATTGAGTTTTAAAATCTTCGATAATTTTGTAACGTAATAATAAAAATAAAAAATGTGAAAGTCTGCTCAATAACACCATAAATACTAGGTAAGAACGATCCGATTTAAGAATTTTTTTTCAGGCAGTAAACTGTCAAATCAATTGTCGAAACTGAACCATATATCGTGCATTGTTGTTAACTTTTATGGCTGGATTTCCCCCAAGTTTCGTGATATCCTTGCCGCTTTACAAATGTCATCGATTTGAAAGGCGAATCGTGATTCCATTTGATGAACACGATTTTGGAATTGAAACAAGGGGAAACCCAAACATGATCTCTAAAATAATGAAACTATGTAGATATTATAGTTAGAATAGGTACCTATTACATAATTTAGGAGTATTGACTCGAAGCATCGCTAAAAAATGTAAGAAGTTAATCGTGGTAATCGAAGCTGTGATTAGATGCAGCGAAGCATTGCCAAGCCAAAATCATAGAAATTATGAAGGTATATACACTTCGCTAGAAGAGAAGATATTTTGACGAATTAATGATTAAAAAAAATTTGACGTCCTGCTACATGAGAAGTTGTCGACATCAGACAAATCGTGACTAATACTTGAATGCGAGTACCCCAGGATGGATAAAGATGCCTGCTTTTAGGTACTTAGTAACGGGAAAGTGGGGGCTAAATATGGTGATGGTAATGATGAACAACAATATCACTAATTAGTAATCTATTTTTAGGTTCCCACATATTTCATAAAATAAATAGTTTTACGATGATTTATCACTTAACAACAAAGGCTTGTAAGATTGCTCTAGTTGAATGGCTCCATAATTTAAATTATATATAAAGCAACTAAGGATTCACTAACTCATACAAAATAGTCCAACTCCGTACTGTCCCTACACATATTAGATCACATTTTACTTCTCTCCACTTACTTCTCTTTTTGTTTTTAATCTGTGTGTTTCTCATTGATTTTTTTATGTTATGCTCTGTATCCCTTCACATTGTACTAAATAAGTAATTATTTTCTCATACCGTGTGGTGGGACCCTGGTGATCTGCTATACAGGTATTCCTAGTGCAGACATCAGTTTCTCACAAACTGGTTTCTAAGCTTGTCTTAATTTATACGATACCATTGTTTGTGAAGAGAAAAAAAAAATGAATTTGAAAACTGTGTCATGATTAGATATCGGTCTATCACATCTGTGAATTTTGCCAGTTAATTTGTCCCTGTAGCATAATTAGCCTATAATGTTCCCATTGCTGTGACACAGGCCTCCTCTCTTCGAGAGGGAGTGTCCCTGTACATTTTATATATATATTTTATCATTGTCATACACAATTAATAGTTACAGCCACCGCTATTTTCCTGTTAACTCAGAATTGTTCATGTGAACAGAGCAACGCGGCCGTTGTACCTTAAGCACGTAGTGATTTATTAAACTGAGTAGTCCCTTCACTTAACATTTGGCGAGACTGTACTTAAATAGAACATTATTGGTTAGCTCCACATTTCTGCTTAGTGACAACGGATTCCATTGCATTGCGATTTGTTTGCATTTTCATTTCATTAACATGTTTAAATGTTCATTTCGTCAACATTAAAATGTTCATTTTATCAACATTAAAATGTTCATTTCATCAACATTAAAATGTTCGTTTTAACAACATTAAAATTTAAATCACAAGTATTTGCTTATGTCGATATTTTTTTTTGTGTGGATGACATTAGATTCAAATATTTGATTGCACCAAATAGGAATCAGATAGCAGTACATACATCCGCGAGAGAATTTCTATTAACTAACTACTTTATTCTTCGAGCAAAAGATAGAGCAAATTGTGATTTAAATATACATGTACATTTTGATATAACCAAAAGCAATAATAAATGCACCGTCAATACAAAAGAATGCTGTCATAATAACGCGCATATAAGGCGAGGTGGTGACTCAGGTTCAAGTCATTACAGAATTTTGGTTGATAAAGTCCACATTTTATTCATTGTGCCTTATAAAATGTTTGGTAAAAGGCTCTGTGTTAATTGAAATAGTTAATATAAAGAAGAAATAAATAGGCAATACACTATAGCAACAGCTTGAATCAATACTAAACGAAGATATCTCAATTTGAGACCCTCTGAGTATCAATGTGGATGGCTATCAGAGTTGGAAAAGACCCAAGCGATGGATGGATTATGTAAAAAATAATAGGGACTGAACAAGTACTAAGATTGACATTGAGAAATCCGCAGGAATCCGCTGGATGTGGAAAGCACAGAATCGGTCGAAGTAGCGGTACTTGGGGGAGCCCTATGTCCAGCAGTGTAGGATATGTGAATTTAAAAGATATTTTTTTAAATTATTCCAATATTGGACGAGGAAATAGGCGAGAGCCAAACCTCGAATTATGACGTTTTACTTAGACTTTCTCAAAAGTCTCTCCGACCGCATTTCCTCTTCAGTTTATTAAAAAATGCTGCATGAGTCACACAACTCTAGAGTCTAATTGGTGCAATCAAACACAATATTTGCGTATAATTTTATGTATTTCGATCAGATATTGCGTCTAAATCTAGTTCAGCTCTTGACCATAATCTTAAAAGTTGTATCGATGGAACCTTGGCACACACACGTGTTTATAGAAAATGTTAAGTAAGGGCACATAGGTTTGTTCGTGTATATTATTTTATCAGTGACTGAACGACTGTCAATTGTCTGCCTATTAATTGGATGGGCGGTCTATTAATTGGTGGTCTTGTCTCACAACATAACATAACATCACGCCTGTAAGTTCAGAAGGGCAAGGCAGAGGTGTATTTATATGAATGACGGGTGGTGGAGGTTTGTAGGTGATGGTGTGGTGGTATTATTATAAGTTGGTACATAGGTATGTCGGTACTTTTGGGTTTAAAATAGTTTTGATCTGAATTTTCTTCTCTATTCTTCAATGAGAGATTGTCGTCTTCTAGTTGTTATCATTATTGCGTATTGCGAGGATAATTTCTAATCACTTATCATCACGGGAAGCAAGGTCGAAATGTCTCATGTGTCAGTCATGTGTGCCTCAAGACTCAGTCACGAACATTTATTAACCGACGAAAAAACGGAGGAGGTTCTCAATTCGACGCGTATTTTTTTTTTCATGTATAACCACGCATATTTTTTTACAGAGTAGTCAGATTTTGATAATTCTTTTTTTATTGGAAAGGGTATTCCCCGAAGTTGGTTCCTTATAATTTTGGAAAAAAAAAATAACCCTAAGGGTAGGAAAACAGGGGATGATTGATTCTTCACTCACTAATTGTAATGTATGACCACGCATAACTTTTTACAGAGTACTCCGATTTTGATAGTTCTTATTTTCTAATTTAAATGAATGTTGCAGTGTGATGTGCTACTAACAATACGATCTAGATATAAAAGCTGTACGATGCTATGTAGATTTAAAAGCGAGTAGAAATTCATATGTATCATAAAACACGAAGAAATCGTGACAAGAAGTACTTGACATTTTTCAATAACAGACGTAGTAGGTACGTTGCAAATTTTGAAGTTCACTTGAGTATGCACAAATTTGGCATGACCCCGTGAAGGCACGTTTGACACTAACTGCTATCGCCGAAGAGCATCTAGATCACGCTTGCGCCGGAGTAGGAACCGTGGGAAACGACGTCTGCGCATTATGGGAAACATTGTACAATTGTACTAATTAGCTTTGAGAAAAACGGTTATATAACGCGGAATGTGGGTAAGAGATACCCTAGATTTTTTGATGATATACACATATATTTCTTAGTGATGTTCTTAGCTGGATGGTTGCAATTGGATAGATTAATAGACGGATAGAATACCTACTCTTGATTGCGCATCAAACTAGGGGAAAGAAAATACAAACGAGAGGCTGAGAATTTGGCAAAATGCTATGCTATGGCCTTAACCACTGGGCCATCAGGCCCACTGGTTAAAGCCTAGCGTCCTATGCACGAAATCCGGGCAGGTACCAATGTGGCTTTTCTAATTCATAATTATGTACTCTCTGAGTTTATAATGGACATTATTGTAATCGATGAAGGTAAACACCGTTAAGAAACCAGCGGGGTGATTGTGTAAGACACGATCAGTAGCTATTGCATTCATTTTGACAGTTCAATAACGTTCATCCCGTTTTCTAATTTGTTAAGCAGACACATTTTTCTAACATATTAAATGAAGCAATGGATTAGCAATGTGCTTTTTTTTTTTTTTAAGGATGGGAAATCATCCAATGACCCCTCTCGCTCTGGGTGGAGCGGAAGGGAGTGTCAGACTCTTACTGACTAAAACCCATCCGTGTTCCTTCCTTAGCCCTTTATGTTCCGGGGCAGCGGTAACCCTTTCGGACAATCCCGCTGCCCCGGCAGGCTTCGGCCCTAACGGGCCCCTCCATGTCTGCTGACATCTCTTTGAGGCGCGCGTGGAACACATACCCGCCGTCCGGCACGGGCCTGGTCCTGATCGGACGGCGAGCTACCCATTACTCGCCGTCCGCAGGCCCGCGCCTACGGTGGCCGGGAGTCGTCACGCGGCTCCCGACGCCCGGAGCGTCTACCGCGGCGGCTGGGACGGGCGGCCCTCTCGGCTCTCTCCCTCTCCCATCCCGCCACCTCCTTCGCTAGCATGACTGCTTCGCAGAAGGAGGTGACTGCCTCCCACTCCCTCTCGCCCCGGACCATGGCTTGGACCAGGGCCGGGCGCGAGAGGTCGCCGCCGCTGCCGATCGCCTCTACGAGGACACGGCGGTGCTCTGCTCAAGCGGGACAGACCTCCACCGTGTGCACCACCGTGTCCTCTGGGCGATCCTCGCAGTGGTGACACCCGGGCGTTTCCTCCCGCCTGATTATGTGCAGGAACCTCCCGAAACATCCGTGTCCGGTGAGGACCTGCGTCAGGCGGTAGGTGAGGGCGCCGTGACGCCTCTCTAGCCACTCCTCAAAGAGGGGCCTTACCGCCGCTATCGCGGCGTGCCCATTAGCAATGTGCTTCAAAATGATTCAGATTGAAATCGATGGCGTGTTTCGCAATTAGGGTGCTGGTCTGAAATTGCCAACCCCTATTCAGTAAGCATGGTGATCAATGCTCGTGCTTTCTCTGTAAGAGAAGATGCCTTTCTTTGCCTTGCAATAGGACAATAATCGGCTTTATGGGGTTTTATAACAAACATACGGATCAATCTCTGCTGCGCATTCGCTGCTGTTGGGTTTCATATTTCTAATCTATTTCGCGACCTCAACATGAAATATTCAGTAGAATAAAAAGGCCGATTCGACCAACGGCTTAACGTGCTTTCCGAGGCACGGAGGGGTTTTGGTATGTAAAGATGATCACCCATACACCCTCTAAGGACTTCTACTTAATACACACTCCCACACACTTCCTCTCTCCTTAAATGAAAGTTTAGTCTTGGTGCAGCGAGTTACTCACTGAGTGCCACCACGCGGGCCCAGTGCGGGTTGGTAGATGTCACGAGTCTTCTTAGCATCATCAGCCTATGATGTTCCCACTGCTGGGACGCAGGCCTCCTCTCTGTTTGAGGGAGTGAGCCGTTCTCCACGACGAGGGGCCAGTACAGGTTGGTAAATGTCACATGTCTTCGAATTCCTGACGATCTATTCCTTTACTGTTTTGAGAGCAGTGGTGATGAGATAATTTACACGAAGTAAAGCGCCTGTCTGGGTTCGAACTTACAACCAATAACTCGTAAGACGCGGCCGTTACCACTTGGGCACCACTGCTCGCCATCATTCATATTTATTTAATTACCTTGAATGTTTTTATTATTTCAGTCGAGCAATCATCTACTCGCAGAGATAGGTCAAGCACCTCACTAGCTCGCACCAATGTCAACTAGATTTTTTTGATGTCATTATAAAGCAATTAGTTACTAAGTGCATTTACTGAGTATCTATATATCTGCCTTCTTTAAGTTTATGCTTGTGAAAATAAAAAATTACATGAAGGTAACGTAGACCAATAGGCAATCAATTATAAGCTATTCATAATAAATGTGACATTAAAAAAACCTACAAAGCGTTCAAACAATGACGCAGATCGTTACAGAATAATAAGTATAATATATAGAGCACTTCCTGACAAAACAGGTTGTGGTAGGTGTTTGTCTGCCTATAGATTTATTCGCGTGGTCGCGTAAGTACTTGTTAAAACAATAGGAGGAAGCAGTGTGTCTAATTTGCCTTGGGGTGTGTCGAATCGGACACGACGAAGTGAGACGCGATTTGATCTCAGTTCGGCACATGTACGTATCTGCTTTATCTTAGCGTGTCGATGGCAATCTATAGTCGGCCCAGAATTTGGCAACGAGTTGGGCACTTTCAGTAGCGTCCATCAGCTCCTGTATCGTGCAGAGAACAGGACACGCTGGACACGATGTTAAGAGGGTTTACGCCGTACGGCATTTCATACAAACTTTCAAGCCCTTGTTTTTCGAAATGAATGAACGGATTTTAATGAAACTTTATACGCATAAGCAGGATACAAAGTTCTAAAAAGTTATCAGAAAACATTTTCGAAAAATAGTGTTACAGCCAAATTAGACCGATTTTAAAGTCTCCATAGAAACAGAGATTTCCAGTTATCTTTTTTTAAATAAGACATTTCGAAAATGTTTTCTGATAACTTTTTAGACCTTTGTATCCTGCTTATGCGTATGAAGTTTCATTAAAATCGGTTCATTCATTTCGAAAAACAACGGCTTGTAAGTTTGTATGAAAAGCCGTACGGCGTAAACGCTCTTAAGTGTCCCATTGTTTGTGGAACAGCACCACATTTACTGGTCAATCTTCAATCTTTGACAGTCGTTACGGATAGTCAAAAGCCCGAAAGTCTGTAAGCCATGTCTTACCAAGGGGTGTAGTGTTAAACAGTAACAAGGTTAAGGTCAGAAAGGCTTCATGTAAAATACTGGTATTCTGCTGCATCCGTTTAGCCCGGAAGCCAACCCGATTGAGGTTTAGGCTGGCACGTAATCTAAGAACACTATAATAAACCTACTAACCCAATAGGTTTCTATGTTTTTAAATAAATGTTAGCAAAACGTGGTTTTACTGTGACTTATCATGTCGCATCTATCAAGAGTATGCACATTAAAACGAGACCCAAAAACCTTTGTTTAGTGGTGTGGTAGGAATTATAAGTAAGATGTCTTTGGGTTGATAATAATGTCATGCCCGTAGGGATTAGTAAATTAAAAAGACAAACTATAATCTGTTTTAAAACTTTTTGATGAAAGTGTAAGCAAAAGTTCAAGTAGGTATTCAAATAATCAAATCAATTAATTTGTAAGTGGCACGACAAATTGGAATCCACAAGCACGTTATCTGACCCATTTATAGGTACATGGAACAGAGTATAGGTTCCGTAGTGTTGAAGATGTATCATGTATTATCTATGTAGTAATTCACAAGTACACACATGTAATGCATTACAAACAATTATTTGCGTATACTGTCGCAGATACTCTGGTACCTATACCAGAAAAAATATCTGACTGTTACACATTCAGGGTCACTTGCATTCCTTTGGTCTGTTCGAATTACGGCGGCAAGGTCGCAGATTACCGACTTAGAATTAGCACAAACACATGATTTTATATTGTTTAGTATTTTAGGCTAGCCTCTCTAATGTATACAGATTTATTTAGTAAAACAAAGGCTATTACAAACATCTTTAACATAACTTAGCATCAAGACTCTATTCCCCGATTTGCTAGGCAGAGGTGTATCCGTACACCCACATTTCGCCAGTCCTTGTAATAGGGGGCGAGCCTAATGCCAGCGACCGGGCTGAAATCCAGACTCCAGGCTGCTCCTGAGATAATTATGTCTAATGGAAATATCCAATAACACTGCCCGACCTGCAAATCGAACCTAGGACCTCATGCTCAGCGACTTGCGCCAACTCATTGCGACCAGTACCTACACCAAAGAGGATCTTGAAAATAACGCGAAAATAAGGCCATTGACCTTTTTGTTTGAGTCGCTAGATGGCGCTGCGTATAGCCAAACGTTAAAACAACCGCTCTGTTATTAAATATCAGTTAGAAATACTATTTGTGCTTTTAAGTGAATAAAAAAAGGTGTACTAATAAAACATCACCTAATACTTAAGTGACAGTGTTAACCACGGATTTTATACATAAACTGTGAAGTTAATACATATTATACTGTGAACAATAAACTGTGCTTTAAAATAACAAACACGACCATAAAATCAACAATAATAACGGAAATAAACTAAAAATTGTAAAATGTATAATAATCTGTGACTTAATTCAACGAAGAAAGTGTGGAAAAATACAATAGCAACAAAGACAAAGTGAAAAAGTGACTCACACAGTGATTTGAATTTAAACTGTCACGCGTCCTTCCTATTCAAAAGAAAAACATCTGCTGCAATAGGTTGACAAATTTGATACCCCTATGTAATGTGCAGTTGGCGTAATAGCTAACACCCCCACTTTTGCAATTTAACTAGACTCACACGAGTGGCCGCGGGTTCAAACCTCAGTGACTGCATCACTTTTCGTAAGTTCCAAAATTCATATTTGGAATTTATAAAGAAACTACTACAACAATTATTTCAAGATGGCATCACTAGTAACATGTCATAAATGCAAAAAACTGGTAAACATAAAAAGTACTGCTTTGTGTTCTGCCTGTGATAACCGGTATGAATTGGATTGCGATGGTTATCCAGAACATACGTATCGCCTCAAAGACGCGGAATCAAGAAAAAAGTGGAGATGTAAGGTATGCATTAGAAGCAAAAAATACGCTAATACCGATTGTACACCCAATATTACCGTGAGGAAAAAAGTAACATCGATGAAAACACCCTCACCAACGGAACAACCACAAAGCACTAAGGATGTAGTACGTGATGATTCGTTCAAACGTCAATCTACGGTTCAAAATACTGCAGATTTAATTGATTCCCACATATTGACTGAATGCGATACATCCATTGAATCGCAAAGTACTCCCAATAAATTGTCAATGAGTGTTGACGGTACTGTGTCTGACTTAGTATCAGCCTCAGAAATGAAGGAGATAATTGCACAGCTCACTTTAAAACTCGAAATTACCGAAAATGAACTAGGAAATATACTGTTGGAAAACACCGATCTACACAAGCAAATAAACAAGTTAACTGCAGAAAACAAAACATTAAAATCTTTATGCAAGTCGTCCTCCATATTTTCAAGTCCGGGTCCAAACACTAAGAAAAAGAGGCCAGCTCTGTCAACTCCACTCCACAACATACTTTCTGCACCATCCTCTTTACCATCATCATCCAGAAAGTTGAAATCCAAACCCAATGATAACGCAAATGTGTCATCTCTGGAACAAGATATCGTAACCTTACAGCAGCAATTAAAGGTTGCACAGCAGGAGATTGCAGCTATCCATGAACGCATTGCAATCATAATGCAAAGTAGTAACAATGTCTGTGAACCTGCCGTAAATCAAGAACTGAAGCGAGACACTGTAACCAGTGTTTCCACCGCCAGTGCTCAGATATGTGTTGCCACAGATGGGAATGATATCCCCGAAAGGAAGAAGATATTTATCTTTGGTACTCAGCGTTGCGTCGGACTAGCAGCAGCCATCTCACACTCAAGGACTAATACACAGTATGAAAAATACAGACTCGTTGCTGAAACAAAGCCAAATGCGCTTAGCAACGAAATTATAGCAAACTGCAGAAATACTAAATTAACCACTGAAGACAAACTTGTGATATGCATAGGTGAAAATGACAGCAACCCTAACCTGTTGTTGTCCCAATTGAAAATTGTATTAAATACATTTATAAATAACACTATTATTGTGTTAAATGTCGTCAATAACATGTACCTCAGTGTCCGTAAGTTAAACTACTCTATAAAAAATGTTTGTAATAGTTATAAAAATTGTCACTTCGTAAATCAAACATCCACGAATCTATCAGATGTTTGTAAGTCGATAAATTATCTTATAGATTGTTGTGATTATAGTGATAAGTATTTAAATCCGAGCGAAATACGAAAAATAATAGCGAGTAACAAATCAAATTCCAAACTAAACGTTCCTACAAATAAACCCAAAATAGGGACAATCCCTTACTACTTTGGTCGTATTGAGGGTACAACGCCCCACGAACATAGTTCCTCTTTGCAACACAATTCAAAAGGTCAAATAGGGACTATACCTTATTACTTTCCTGTGTTAAACAAGCGTGACTCTTTTTTTCGTATCTCAAACTAATAAAACACACCTGTTTAGAATACTCCATCAAAATATAGCGAGTTTACTATCTAAACAAGAACTACTTGAAATTACTATTCAGGAGTTAAAAGAAGCGAATAATGATCCAGATGTTATATGTCTATCTGAAACCTTTGTAAAAAAAGGTTATGAAAATTATGTGAAAATCTGCAACTATCAGTTGGCTACCAGCTACTGTAGAGAAAAGCAAAGAGGTGGCACATGCATATTAGTGAAAATGGGTTTACTTTATAAAGAGCTATCATTCGTGAAAAACTATGCAACTCAAAACACGTTTGAAGCTTGTGGCATAGAAATTATAAATAATAAATTAATAGTAATGTGTGTTTATAGAACACCACAATCTGATCCAAATCTGTTTTTGACAAAATTACACAATTTCTTGCATGATTTGTCAAATAAATATAAGTCCAAAATAAATATAGTCGTGGCCGGTGATTTAAACATAAATACTCTTAAAAAAGGTAACATCACAAATGGATTGCAAGATTTATCTAACAATCATAATTTAAAAATCCACATCACGGTACCAACTCGTAAATTGACTTGTATTGACCATATTTTAAGCAACATTGCCAACGCAACTGCCACTGTACTGCCCCTGTATCTGTCTGATCACGACACAGCACAAATGTTAAGCTTTCCAATCAAAAAGAAACCACAGAAATCAACAACATACTATATTTATAAAAGAGACTATAACACAGATAACATCCGGAAATTTAAAGAATGTCTGGAAAATCTTTCTTGGTCCGATATTAATCACAAAACTGACACTAACTGTGCATTCAATGTTTTTCATGAGCTATTGTGTCTGTTGTATGGTCTCTGTTTTCCTAAAGTAAGAGTTAAAATCAATGGTAATAAGGAAAACAAACAAAAGTGGATAAGTAAAGGTTTGAGACAAAGTTGTAAAACTAAACGGAAGCTACGGTATGGATATTATAAAAATAAAAATTTAATTAATAAAACTAAATATAAAAACTACTCCAGTCTGCTAAATAAATGCATTTATAATTCAAAAAAGAGTGCAAATATAAAATATATTCATAATCATGATAACAAGTGTAAAGCCACGTGGAATGTCATTAAAACCGAAATAAACAGTAATACTCACAAAGACAACATAGAAAGTATTAAATTCAATGAAACAATAACTACAGACCCTATACAAATGGCTACTATATTTAATAACAATTATGTTAAATTAACGCATGTACAAGGGGAAAAAAGCACAAATCAAAACCGCTTCAAAAGTACGTGTGTCAACTCTATGTTTCTTAGACCAATGGAGGTTAACGAGGTAAGACAGGAAATAATGTCTCTGTCCAACACTAGGTCGGAGGGCTATGATGAGATCAACACAAAAATCGTCAAAGCATGCTGCAACGAACTGACTGGTATTCTGACGCATTTAATAAACATGTCATTTTCACAAGGCACCTTTCCTGAAAAATTAAAACTGTCTTTAATTAAGCCCTTATTCAAGAAGGGAGATAAATGTGACATCAACAATTACCGACCTATAACCCTTATACCCATACTGTCTAAAATATTTGAAAAATGTATGTTTAAAAGGTTAACTGACTTTTGCAATAAATTTAATTTAATAAGTGAACAGCAGTTTGGATTCCAAAAGAACAAGTCCACATCGTTAGCTATTTTTTCCCTCATGCAAACTATACTTTCAAATATTAATAATAATTATATAACTACGGGCCTTTTTTTTGATCTATCGAAAGCCTTCGATCTGGTGTCACATGATATGTTGCTACAAAAATTGGAAGCTGTTGGTATTAGAGGACCGGCACTTCAGTGGCTGTCGTCCTATTTAAGCAATAGAAAACAATGTGTCATCATCAATAAAAAAAATGAAAACAATGTAATAATATCCTATTCATCGGAATATAAATATAATAAATATGGCGTTCCACAGGGAAGTGTGCTAGGCCCAATATTATTCCTAATTTATATAAATGACATTATAAAAATAACTAACCATAAATGCGTATTATTTGCTGACGATATTTCTATTATAGTGACATCTAATAAAAAACTAAATACCATTTCAGAACATGAACTTGACATTAATAATACAATTGACAAATTATTGCATTGGCTTGACATTAACCATTTGATGATAAATTTTGACAAATCCGTTTACATACAATTTAATCGATCAAATAATTCCAAATATGACATTAAACTAAATATTAATAAAATCAATGAAGTAACGCGTACCAGATTTTTAGGTGTAATAATAGATAAAAACATTAACTGGAAAGAGCACATAGACAATGTTAGCACTAAAATTAATAAATTTGTTTATGCACTAAAACAAGTAAAAAATGTAACTAATATAAAAACTGCTGTAATGTCATACCACGCGTACGTCGAATCGTTGTTACGTTATGGACTAATAATGTGGGGTAACAGCACTGACTTCCAAAGAGCATTCATCGCTCAAAAAAAATGCATGAGAGCAATTTGTGGACTTAAGCCCGACGACTCATGTCGACCAATATTTAAAAAACTTGGTTTGTTACCGTTACCATCGCTTTACATATACGAAATATGTGTGTTTGTTATGAAAAATAAGCAACTATTTAAGACTGCAAATGATGTCAATCCTCGGAACCGACGAGATCCATATAAACTGGTGTTGAATGATTTGCCTAGACTGTCTAAATACAATAGTAACTGCTTGGCAATGTGTGTGTGCATTTATAATAAAATACCAAGGCATTTCAAAGCTTTAAATACAAAACTATTTAAAATTAAATTTCATAAGTGGTTACTCGAGTGTAGTTTTTATAGTTTAAAAGAATTTATAGATAAAAAATACGATTTTGATGCTTAACTTGCTTTAAAATTTTGCATGCTATGTTTTGTCCTAGCTAAACATGTTTGTGCCTCAATTTGTATTTAACACCCTTATATACCATGTTTTACGCAAATAAATATTCTATTCTATTCTATTCAGTGTAATGCATTTTTACAAAAAAAAAAAACATTCCATTTTTAGTAGTGGTAAAAAGAATAGCTAGTCAGCAAGTTTTTAGCATGGCTGACGGCTCACTACGATACCTAGGTATAATCACCATAAATGCAAAAGATTGTACCTACGTCAGTGAAGTGCTGTAATCTTGATAATCTTTGTAAAATGTTTAGGCGTAAAGCTTTAATTATGTACCAAATATTTTTTAACAATATAATTTTAAAGAGTGTCCATTTGTCAATGGAGTTTCTAGGAAGGAACCGACTACGCTTTGAAATGGGCAACTAGCTTCATCTTTCTGAATGACCGACTACTTTGTCAATTCAAGAGTGCCTGATAATGGTTTCATTGAAATAAATGCTTTGAATTTCGAGTTTTCGAGTTTGCCTTTCTGCTTCTTTCAGCTTATAGCAATCTGGTGTTGGAGGTGTAGCTAAAAGATCAAAAACAAAAAAAACTATCGTGATATTTGCGGTTTGTATTTTTTAGGACGTAAAAGGTAAACAAATATGCGGTCTCATAGGAACTTCTGCGCGATCTAGAGGCATCGCGGTTGTTTTGTGATAGATGTGCCTGAAATTACCTACAATTCCCGGCTGTCATTCGTAGGTCTTTGCCAGTCGTTACGGGTGGTCAGAAGCCAAGAAGTCTGACAACCAGTCTTACAAAACTAGGTTGTGGATGTCAGATAGGCGGTCGCTCCATGTAAAATACTGGTAATCAGCTGCATACAGTTAGACTGGAAGCCGACCACAACATAGTTGGGAAAAGGCTAGGTAGATTTGGTGTGAAAATTCGCTGTTTCCGCCAGTGCGCATGTGTAACGCACGCAAAACATTGCAAACACGCTAATAACGATCGTGGGACTGTTAAAAGTACAGCTTTAACAATAATTAAAACATATATTCATAAATAAACAAAAAAAATATGGAAATTTGACCTTTAAAATCTCCGTAACAAGCGGGTGCTCGGTATGGACCAGTTAGTTCAAAAAAAGCTCATAATAATGGGAAGAACAAGTAACTCTCGGCTTCGTTAGGAGGGTTTTATTCCGGTTATACCACTGAATACACACATCCCTATAACATGAATATTTACTATACATATCGTTTGAAAGCACGGAAGTGTGACAATGCAAAGCAACAATTGACTTTCAAATAAATGTAATTAATGAAACGTTTGTACAAACTCTTTATTGCGTATTATCCTGTGTTCATCGCGCTTATGTAATCAAGCATCAAGCAAAGGTTGTCAACGGAACTAATATATTTAAATGAAATACTCTGTTGACAGTTAACACTGACATTTAAAGTCAATAGTTAGCAAGCAATTGAAGATGGAACTACTTAACGTAGGTACTTGTTGTATGAAGGATACGAACATTTTTAAAAGTGGTCTGGAGGTCTATGGACGTAAGTGGTGCTGTTGAGCATGCGATTCTGGGTTCGATTCCTGGGTTGGGGAAAGTGTTATTAGATTTTTCCATCTGGAATTTTTCAGATGGAAAAATTTGTGTCCAGTTGATGGCACTGATTGCCCCTTATTACATGCGACTTAAACATACCAGGCGAAATGCGGGTGTACCATGTTCTATAGGTACACCCATGCCTAAACCTTCGGGAAATGCATAATTATGTGACATTGACATTCAAATGCATACATGGGCTGCTTCTAAAAATTCCAGATGGAAAAACTTAATAACACTTTCCACAACGCAGGAATCGAACTCAGGGACCTCATGCTCATCAGCAGACTTTACAGTATTTAAATTATGTAAGTAAGTATAACAGTTTAGATAAATATTAATTGCTGACCTTGCAACAATCTAGATCAGACACAGATAATTTTTTTTATAAAACATCGAAAAGTTACCCGAGATTTATATCACTATAAACGCAAACGAGGATTAATAAAAATGGCTGCCCACGCGTTCTGATTTCAATATTTTAATAGATTTATCTTAAATTTTGTTTTTGTTACATAGGTAAGTGGAGCAGTTTATGCATAAGGTTATCGCTATGGCTAAAAAAGTTAACAACTTTATCTTATCCTACTATTCTATTATATTATACTAGCTGACCCGGCCACTCGTTGCTGTGGCTAACGTTTTAGTCATTTTTTTTTTGTCGATCCTATCTTTCAAGTTGGATCAAACTGCACACGGTGTACAAATTTGATTAAAATCGATTAAGTAGTTTAGGAATCCATCGCGGACAAACATCGTGACATGTAATTTATATATATTAAGATATGCGAAAGTTTGTGATAGATGTATGTTCTTTACTCTTTCATAGGATACTTTTTATCCCGATATTCTCACGGGATCGACACTTATGTAGGTGAAACCGGGGGCTGCTGCTAGTTATCTATATAAATAAAATTGCAATGCTGTCCGTTAGTAAGCGCATCACTTGAGAAAAACTGGACCGATTTGGTTTACTTTTCTTGTAATGTTCGTTATAGTAAATATTTTTATAATAATTATTTTGGTTACTTGAAAAAAGAGGATATAAAATGAAAAGGTATTCCACTCAGAGCACTAATGTACGGCACCTGAGGGACAATTCTCGTAATTTTAAGAAAGTTCACAGTCTGATCTCAGTCTCAATCTGTCAAAAATACCTCTAATTTCCCTACATTTTAACAAGTTTTTTACATTTCTTTGTCGCCGAGATGAGATTGCGACTAGATTTTGAACGTTTTAAATTACAAGAATTGGCCTTCTGAGCACTTCCACTAATCGCACTGAAACAACGAGCGTGCGTCGATTTAGGAGTTTGGGAGACGATTCCCTTCTTTTTAAAACCTATACCAACATTATTGAAGCGAGAGAATATAGAGAATACAGAAAAGAGAATATAGAAGCGATTCGTGACAATCGTTTGACTTTTATTTAGTTCCATTTGTCTTTCATGGACCTCCCTTCCTTTCATAAGAGTCAGTCGTCAGAAAGGCCAAGGCTAGTTCTCGTCATTCGTTCAACTTTACTGCGAAATCTGTCGTGTAGCTTATTGTATGGTGTAGGTAGGATGATGATATCCAGCAAAGAACAGGCTAGCTTATTGGGTTATGTCATGACGATAGGAAGCTCTGCATCTTCTAAATCAACAGCCTGTCTAATTCTTTTTCAAAATATGTATATACAATATGGAAACATCGAAATAAAAAAGTTTTTTTTTCAAACAAACTTTAAAGTGCTGATTATGGATTTTCCCAATCTTTTACTAGCTATTAGTGACTATACTTTTGTACGAGTATTTGGTTGAATTTTTGAATACATACTGAGTGCGTCATTGGATAAACGAAGTATAATTTATTGTTATATTGTCGTCCCCAGATTGTATAAAATTGGCAGAAAAGAAAGGCATGTTAAATATTTAATTAGATAAATTTTAGATATTGTCCAACCACTGGGCAAGTGTCATTAATTGGTAAGAATTGCAATTTCCTAAGAATTTTCTACAAATAATTTTCATCACATACAATTTTGATGTCAAGAAAAGTAAGGTACTGGAACACCTTGTTTGTATAAGTTAATTTAACTTTATTATCGCATCATTATGTAGCTACAGTTCTCTTCTAGCTTTCAATTTGAAATAGCGTATAATGTTGGAAAAATGTGCTTGAAGAATTTATGTAAATATAATAAGTAAGTATACACGTAAGTACTAAGTTATAAATTCTAACTTGAGTTCCCTTGGTATCTACGTTTTCAGACCTAACGCAAGAAATAGGTAGATAAGTTATCAACGTTACCTTTTACTTTTATTCTGATACTATAACCCTAGGTTGAACTAAGGTTGTCTAGGTGACTGGAGAAATAACAAATTTTTCTAACAACAAAAAAACTGAGATCATATCTCATAACTTTTGAAATTGTTATGTAGGTGCTAGAAAACATAAGTAACGTACTTTCTGATACCGATCTGATATTCCAAAAACAGGCGATTGTCAGCTGTTTGCCTTCTTGAGGAAGTTGTCAGACGAGCATTTATTTATCTTCCAATTTATCGGCAGATGTATCGCATGTCATGTCATATCAGACGATTTAATTTACATACACATTGCTTGCAACGCCGATTACAATTACATATGTATGTAAATGTCTTGTAACATGTACATAGGTATTTTATGTACTCTGTCAGATTTAACTGGAAGGGATTATGGGTAATGTAATGTAATGAAGATTCAATTTATCATTCAAAATTATTATTATTATAATTATTAATTATTATTATTTATTTATCAAAATGTGGTTAGCAGAAGCTAACGAAATTTTTTTAAATGCGGTCGTAAACTCACTTTCTTTCTCTAAGTAGATATATCCACTAATATTATAAATTCGAAAGTAACTCTGTCTGTCTGTCGTCTGTCTGTCGTCTGTCTGTATGTTATCTTTTAACGCCTTAACCACTGAACGGATTTCGATAAAAATTGGTAGAGATATAGATTGCATCTCGGGGAAGGACATAGGATAGCTTTTATCGACATACCTCGCGAGCGAAGCCGCGGGCGGAAGCTAGTTTTAAAAAAATTAAAATTTTCCCCGAATAATTGATAAATGATGTACAATTAGCAATGAACTAGGTTCAGTATAAAATCTTAACAAACACCATCTACAGAACGTGAATTAGCATTGTGGCAAGATTCCGTTGCGACAAAGAATGGGTACTGTCCAACTGACTGCGCGCGACAGCAAAGACATGTTTCTAGCGCGTATCTATGTCATCATCATCATCTGCCTAGCCTTTTCCCAACTATGTTGGGGTCGGCTTCCAGTCTAACCGGATGCAGCTGAATACCAGTATTTTACATGGAGCGACTGCCTATCTGACCTCCACAACCCTGTTACTGGGTAATACGATACCCCTTGGTAAGACTGGTAGCGCGTATATATGTATCTTTCTATTTGTTTGTGGGATTCTTTAAACCCTCGAAGTATCCTATTGGCTGGATACATGAGGTGTTTATCGACCCGTTTAGGTCGTGGGCCAGGTATTGTTTTTATAAAATCAAAATGGCTGATTTAAGACGGCAATAAGAAATGAATTTGAAAAAATAATAAATTTGAACATACCCCACATGGTCATGGTACTTTTTAATTTTTTAAATCCAAATAGTGGGATTAAAGAGACTTTTCTTAATAGTCTCTACTATTAAAAAATAACACATTAGGAGTTTAAAAATAAATTGGAAATATCAAAAATCCCGACTGCAACTAAAAGTTCAAAACAAGCTCACTTTACTCAAGTCTGATGCAGCTGATGGCAGTAATTTTAGTTCAATCTTAGATTTGATATTTTTTTGGCAGCTTGTATCTACTTATGTGACGATTTTTTTTTTTATATTTACCAATGTTTAAGTAACCAGTGGTGTACGAAGTCAGCCTCTCAGGGAATAAATAGTTTACACTCTTTCATGAAAACTTTGCTTTTTTGGTAACTGAACTAAAAAGAAATGTCGAAAGACGCTACGCAGGTCACAATCACATTCACAATCCTACATGGCCTGCATCATTCGGCTAACATGTAGGTTAGTGAATGGGCCACTTTACCCAATGATTGTGAAGCACTCGCTGTAAGGAGGCTGAGATCCGAGATGGCCCGATTCAATCAATCAATGTTGCGTCACTCTTAATGGTTTTTTTAATGAATGTGCAATAAGTATCACTCACTCCTATCTACTTTTCACGATATGTGTTGCATATTATCAAGATTGTAAATATTTGTATAGGTACGTTTTTCAGCATCGCGAAATAGATTCAGATGAAAGTGTTTTTCCAGCACGCGTAGCGTGGTCGCAGTACAAACGGAAGAAACGAAAGGCATAATGACAGATTGTAAAAAGATTTCTAAGGCACGTTGTCAGAAATTAAGAAAAGTGGTACGTGTAATTCATGTACTTAATTGTCTATTCTTCATAGAATAGAGATAGAAGTGTTCATGTTATGTTCAGTGCATTTGCTACCCGTGCTGAGTTCTTTATTTCTTTATTTCTAGAATGGAAGGAGTAAAGAAATAAGGAAGAAAATACAAATACAACATTATTATACTACAAGTAAAAACAGAAATCTAAAACAGAAAAAAGTGTAAAGTGCGTTGTGAGAAATTAGCAGGAAAGTGTAGTGGAGTAGAGGGCGGCCTTTGCCCAGGAGTGGGACACAGCAGGCTAGAAAAAAGAAATGTCTAGGTTGGGTAAAGTTTTGTTTTTGTTTGATTGAAGTTGGGTTAGGTAAAATGGCTCTTTTTATTTATAATTAAATATTGTGGAATAATTAATTCTCCGATCTCTTATCTGACAATTAATCAAAAATATATTAAGAATCTATTATACAATACACACAAAGTACAAAACAAAGAAAGTTACGAACAATCAATAATCAATAAAAGCTCATTAAAAAAAAACATAAAAAAATCATGTCGAGATTGACATTACATGGTAATAAGTCATATCTCTGTATCAATAATGATAATTACGGCTTGATTTAATTATTATTATTTAAATCTGATCAACATTATGTCCACAAGCGATTTGGAGTACCTACTTGAATATCAACATGCGCAGTCCATGTCACACATTTTGATAGTTTTTTGTTTCAACCAGGAAATAATAATTTTTTTTTTTCTTATCTCCGACCTTAAATCGAAAGTCCGTAAGCAATTAAAACAAGTTTTAATGAGTGAGAATTTAAACATACATTGTTATTATTTATTCCGGGTTTATAGCCTTGTATGAGGTGACATGGCTGCGTTTTCGTGGAAAGTAGGAAAAATGTTTTTTTAAGAGGAAAGAAAGGTATTTCTTTTTTTTTTTTTAATGAGGTTTTTTTAATGTATTGCTCATACACATTTCTATTATTTAGGGATCCAGCAGAATATCAGCGTCAGATATAATTATTAGCCTGACACATGCTGAGCTGGACTCCCATTTGGTGCAACCTTGAGACGTACTTACACCGCACTTTGTAGGTAGGTACCTTCTTATTTGATTTAAAGTAGGTATGACATAGTCACCTTATTTATTTAAAATAAGTTTTTTTTAGTAACCGGCCGGCACCTTGTTTTTTATATATATGTATATACACGTGTCTAATTTGTTATCATTTAATTTTGTGTGCATTGCATCAAGTAAATGGTTTATCTACGAGTATCTATCTATTATCTCAATAAATTTAACAGTGACCTATCTTAAAACAAAATTATGTTATGTGTAAATGATGCATAGATTACACATGAGCGACACGCGTCGACGACAGAGGCAACTGCGTGTCGCTCGTGTATTTGAGTACAGTGTTCAAATATAAGATGTTGTCGGCGGCACTTGCCGACGCGTCGTCGCTTGCAGTTGCAGTTGCCTCTCGACCTGTCGACGCGTGTCGCTCGTGTATACACACAAAAGCAGAAACGGTTTCATTATTACCTACCTACGTTGAAAAAAATCTTAAAGTAGGCATTGTGCAAGGGTTTTTCCACAGACTTTCAGTTTTCTAGGATGTGTGTCAAAGTGCATGACGTGCATTTTGGAGAGCTTTTTATGGTAGGGGACGGGCTGCAGACATCGATTCTATTTTTATTCTGCAGAAAAGAGCCATCAGAGCCATATATAATCTCCGCAGGGGCGATTCTATAAGGGAACTGTTTAAGGATATTAACATCATGACGGTGCCTTGTCAATATATCTACGAAAACATCATGTATGTAAGGAAAAAATTACATCTTTTTAGTAAAAGAGGTGAAAGACATAATTATAGTACTAGAAATAGGAACCTATTAGTTCAACCAGGTTTCAGACTGGCTAAAGTAGACTCATCTTTTATGGGGTACTGTTTAAAATGTTATAATAAAATACCTCCCCACATTCTTTCACTGAATGAGACAAAATTCAAGTCTTGTATAAAACGCACACTATGCAGGCAGGCATATTATAAGTTAGGGAATTACATCGTTGATAAAGATGCCTGGATCAATGCTGGTCCTGCTCCACAACCACAACTAATTGATTAACACTTGAACATACTGTTGGAGCTGCTGAAGATTGTAAGACTATCTTTGCATTGTATAAACTCAATTTCCTTTGTATTGTATAATTTCATAGCACAGATGTGAGGTCTATGTGAGCTACCATTTACCGGGTAATAATATGTCTTTCATTGACTTGAATGTGCCCTGGCGGCTGATAGTATGTCATGCTCACTAAAATGTCTCGCTGACGGTGACGTGTGTGTTGGATCATTTAGCTCCCTTCAAAATGGTTGAGCTGAATGGTGCTGATCTATGCGTCATGTTCGTGAACGGGCGCCGTCAGTTGGGGCTGGTCATCAATTGGCTGCCTCGGCTTATCTTTTTTTTTTTTTGGATTGTTGTTTTGTTGAGTACTATTTGCTGTACTCTGGACGCTCATAACACGTACGTCTTTTTTATTTCATTACATCGTTCTCACATATAATTATAAATTCAACATTAATGATGTAACTAATATTTTTGTAAATATATAATTTAAAAGAGTGTCCATGGAGTTTCTTGCCCGTTCTTCTCCATAGGTACCTACGCTTTGGAATGGGCAACTAGCTTCATATTTTCTGACTGACCGACTTCTTGACAATTCAAAAGTGCCTGTAAATGGTTTAATTGAAATAAATGCTTTGAGTTTGAGTTTGAATCTAGGGTGTCAGCTACCTCTATACAAAATTTTATCAAAATTGGTCCAGCCGTTTGAGCGTGAAGAAGTAACAAACATATAAAGACACACACACACAAACACTCACAAAATTTCGCCTCTTTAATATTAGTGAGATTATTACTGATGTCCTTTGGTGACCGTACAATATAAATAATACAATAAAGGGTGGCGGGACATCGACGCGCCAACTGTAACCATGAATCCAGTACATGATTCTAGGCGTAGAAAAATTGTAATGGTCATAAAAATAACAACTGTTTCAT
Organism: Gortyna flavago; assembly: GCA_963669345.1. Taxonomy (NCBI): domain Eukaryota; kingdom Metazoa; phylum Arthropoda; class Insecta; order Lepidoptera; family Noctuidae; genus Gortyna; species Gortyna flavago. Next base: position 7,116,956 of record OY770144.1, read on the forward strand.
AGAAAAGTACAATAACTACGCGGTCAAAATGAGTGGAACATCAGATTTTTTTTTATAACCGACAAAAATTTCGACACAGTGGGGTTCAGAATCAGCAGTTCAGAGGAGCAGTTGTGGCCTAGTGGTAGCGGCCCCGACTTACGAGTTGTAGGTCGTGGGTTCGAACGACATCTACCAACCCGCACTGGGCCCGAGTGGTGGATTATGGCCCACTCCCTCTCACAGAGAGGAGGCCTGTCCCAGCAGTGGGAACTTTATAGGCTGATTATGGGTTCGGTATCATATCTGTAATGTTGAATTTTTTGTATTTGTTCTTTTTTTGCGTCATGTTCACCGCGAATAAACTTTTTTTCTTTCTTTATTTCTTTTATATCAACATTGAAGATGACACTGACCTAAAAATTGCCAAAAATCGTAAGAAAATTTGAATTTCGCGGGCTACCCTGGAGCTTCCCAGGCTTATAATACGTCCTCGAAAAACTTGATATCCCAGGATTAACAAATAAAGCTAGGCAGAAAAGAAGGGTTATATCCCCAAGTCCAAATAATTGCAATAGAATTTGTTGTTCGTTCTTCTCCATAGCAATAATACGTAATAGTAGGTATACTATTCGCCTTGGAACAGGTAGCTTCAACTTTTTTGCAAATTGACCGACTCCTTGACTGTTCAAATCTAAATTATAAAAAAATTAAAATTAATGAAATAAATGATTCTAGTTCGACGGAACCAGCCAAGAACTCACAAAATTATGCAAAGACCCGGCTATCTGCATAAAAACTTTTCCCATTTATTACTTTATATTATTCAATAACCGCTGAGTATGTTATGTCATTAGGTAACTTTTTAACCGAATCGGAGAGACGACGCGTTTGCGTAAATATTGGCGACAGAGCCTCAAGGCTGTTCCAATTAAGCTATGGTCTGGCTAAAAATAAAATGCTTAAAATAATCATTACACGAACACAAATAACAGTGATCGGTTCATTACGTCCGCGATGGTAATGATAATTGCCAATCGAAATATTTTGTTTATCCATGAACTTTTGTTCGCGAGTACCCTGTTCAAGCTGTGCCTATTTTATTGAGAAGCTCGGTCACCCAATACACTCAAAAGGACAACTTTATGGCCCCGCAGTGCACTCGTGAGAAAAATTCAATTGTCATCAATTTAGGCATAATAAGTAACAACATACATGTTTTATTGTGAAATCAAACGAATAAGATTCAAAAATCGATGCGACCAATTTTGTACTTTATTACCGACGCTTTAAAGCACATTGGAAATTCAATTTTTCATGGAGTTCCTTGCAACTTAGAAACAGAACTTCAAGCAATTGATTTATGTATGAGTGGCCCTCGTACAGTGTTATGTTTATACATACTGTTTTGCATTTGTTTAAATTAAAGCAGAAACACGCGGCAATACAGTGACAATAGAATCATTCATAGTCGGCATTACGAAATAAAAATATTAAATACATATACAAAGTTTACCGGTAGTAAATTTTGATAAGCTTTACCTACCTTAATAATTGTCCAACGCCTCACACGATCACGAAAAAAAAAATTTGTTAACCAGTCCACTTTCAATCAACTGTCACGTTAATTTTTCATTTATAAACACACTTTGAAAAGTGAATTTTTGGCGGGTATTGTGCAAGATGGCGCTAGCGCTACGCGTGCGCTTGCGCAGGCGATCTCGCGGGCACTGATCGAACCTCCTTTCCTTTTACTTCGAGACCTCTGTCTGCATTGACACTGGTCAGTAGAATATATCAGCATTCGACTTCCGATGATGTATGCATGTTCCGGTTGGGAATTGTGATTAGTCGCGTTCCATTTGTAATAGGATATGGAAATTACTGAGTTTGAAATACCCCCGTTTTTTAAAGGAATTATGTGGTTAGATTTAAAGGATATTGGTATCTCCCACCGTTGTTTAGACATAATTATGTCATAAAACCGATGTAAGTAGGTTCTATGACAACCTAAAACCTAAGTTTTTTTTTGGGATCTTTCCTCTCTTTCTCTTGTTACAACATCCCGATTTAGAGAAAGGGTCCCTGAATATCGCGTAGTGTAATAAGGCTTTAACCTAACTAACAGTGGCTGTCTAAAATGGAAAAAGAGAAAAAGTTCAGTCAACTGCATCATTAATTTATTAAAAGATATTGGTATATTTTACTGCTGGTTGCTGGCAGCCTGTCTGGCTATCATAAACCCTTTGTAGATTTTATGACAACCTAACCTAACTGTCTAATATGAAAAGAGTATAAAGTGAGTAAATTGCATCGTTTATTTATATCATTTAATAAATAATATAAATAAACGATGCAATCGATCGTTCATTTAGGAGTAGAAGATTACCTCTTAAATACTGAGAAAGGGGATAGTTATATTGCTTCTTTACGGCTTTACGGTGATTTAGAAAATTAGATGGAAGTAGGTAGACAGAAAAACATAAAATATTTGATTAAAAAAAATATAATTTCTGTAAAAATACTTACTTTCCATAGAAAAGACATCAACGAATTCAACCTTCAATAAAACAAATAAAAGTAAAAAGTTGTCTCATATAACTGCAGGATTTCTCTAACGTTGTATAATATAGGCTACTGAAATCATAAGCTCGCAAACGCAATCTCGCTTAAATCGAAGATCCAGTGATTAAGAATTCGGTATCCTTTTAGGAAGGATCCTACTAATTTTAAATAAGAAAGTTTATATGTTTGGATGTTTGTTATTCAATGACGCAAAACGGCTGAACGGATTTGGATGAAATTTGAGACAGAGAGTTTATAACCTGGATTAAGAGCGGTTACGCCGTACGGCATTTCATACAAACTTTCAAGCCCTTGTTTTTTCAAAAACATGCACCGATTTTAATGAAACTTCATACGCATAAGCAGGAAAAAGTTCTAAAATTCTAAAAATTTATAAAGTTCTAAAAAGTTACCATTTTCGAAAAATAGTGTTACAGCCAAATTAGACTGATTTTAAAGTTTCCATAGAAACAGAGATTTCCAGTTATATTTTTTTAAATAAAACGTTTCGAAAAGTACTTTTTAGACCTTTATCTCTTGCTTATGCGTATGAAGTTTCATTAAAATCACTTCATTCATTTCGAAAAACAAGGGCTCGAATGTTTATATTACGTATTATGAAATGCCGTACGGCGTAAACGCTCTTGACACATATATAATTTACCCCGGTGTACATAGACTTATAAAAAGAGATGGACTTCGCACCACGCATATCGAAAGTGAAGCACAGTAAGTATCGGGATCGTTTGTACAAACGGTCCCGATACTTACTGTGCTTCAAATCGCCTCACGCTCACATTTACATCATAGTATGCCGACCAGCCGCCATTGCGTGACACGACAGCGTCAATCGTCAATCACGCACACATAGATCGGTACGGTGCTTCACTTTTTCGGTATGCGTGGCGCGGAGTCCATCTTTTTTTATAAGTCTTATGCGGTGTAGTACGTTCCCGTGGGTTAATTTCCAACCTTGACGCGATCGAAACCGCGGACAGGAGCCAGTCTAAAATATAAGTTCTCTGCAAAAAGAAACAAAGAAAACAACTTACAGATTTTACACAATCCAAAAGTGTATAATTTATTAAACTTTATTACGTTATCAAATAACAGAAGCAAATATTATCATTACGAAGACGATTATGAGTCATTTGTGTGTTTTAAGCATACTTAGATGCGCCGTTTTATTGCTAATGTGAGCTAATTGAGTTTCCGTGCATGTTATGGTATAATAGTTAGTTGAAACGATAATATAAAATGCAGAAGTTCCAAGACACATTATCCAGGAAAGAATATAATGAATAGGCTTTGGAGTGTCACTGGCTGATTCTGGGAAAGCAATAAGTTGTGTTTCAGAATCCAACTTATTACTCTTCGAACCAGCCAAGCTTCATGGACTCCTTCAAAAGTTGTGGAACAGCGTGTTGAGATTAGGGTTTAAAACTACTTATTAAACATTCTGGAGCCCCTAATAGGTGATGACTATGCCACTCTCCTTACCTACTGGTAAGTATTCATTGTTTTTTTTAAAGGTTTGCCCTAGATTGGTCACATCAACCAACATGTCTGCCGTGAAAACATAGGTTAAGTAAGCTTGAAATGTCTGTCATTCTCCCTCTGATGCTAGATTGAAACTATTGACAGCTCACTTCCTAAGTTTTCATATTTTACAGCTTCTTTGCTCGAGGGATCTGTTCCCTTTTATTGAACCACATTATCAAGTAAGTGACGACTACGGCTGTCTCTGCTCGTGAAAGTCTGTTGTTGCCTGTGTTCTGGTAGCAGTGTGCATGCAGCCTTATGTTGAGCAGTGCTTGATACAAAAAATATTGAAACTGTGCTATAATTATTATGGGAATACAGAGTGGACCTACTGTGATTCCCTTGTTTTTGTTTAAACAGTCAATCGTTTAGAGTAATAATAACTGGTGATCCGCTGGCGACTTTACATACCTACGCCGACAAAATACCAAAAATTTTATTGAATAACATTTTGATTCGTCGTCTAAAAGTAATTTACGGCCAGCATAGCAACAAGAAAATCCATCATAATTCACACTGTTGGGATAGACCTAATTACTTCTCTCAATCTCGATGCTCCTTCTATTACCAGTTTCATCCAAAATCTTACCGAAAATATCAAGAAAAATCGAACGAAATCGAAAATACATTTCTTATAGAAAGATCTGCAAAACTTCCAATTAAAACCTGAAAATACTCACTGCTTTTATTAGCATTGGTAATTGTAATTTGTTTGCTGTTACATTATTTTTCGTACAGCCAAACCGTAGGTACATCAGTGATAATCATTTGATATAGACAGCGATTTTATGTAGTAACAGTAAGAGTATTTTTTCAAATTTTACTAACCGATACGTATGCAGCATAGACTTATAAAAAAGATGGACTCCGCGCCATGCATATCGAAAGTGAAGCACAGTAAGTATGCCGGGACCGCATGTACAAACACGCCTCACACTCACATTTACATCATAGTATGCCGACCGGCCGCCATTACGTGACACGACAGCGTTAATCGTCAATCAAACACACATAGATCGGTACGGTGCTTCACTCTCGATATGCGTGGCGTGGTCCATCTTTTTTTATAAGTCTATGGTATGCAGTAGTCGTTTAAATTTCGCTACAGACGAGTCTAGTTTGGCAGGAAAAGAACAAAGAAGACCGTGTAATGAGTTTGGACATGGCAATACATTTCATTTAAATCTTTAGAGGTTGTTGTAAGGTTGTCACTTCGGAGTTTGTTTATTCGGAAGTGCTTTTGGTCCGATTTCCTTACACATTGGGTTTCTGAATACTCAGATAAGCTTTGTTTTGCTATGAAAGCGGTGAACGGTCACACAATCCAAATACAAAGCGTTTTTTGAACTGGTGAATATTACAGATATTCGTGACGACCGTTTTAATATGAGGGAACCGCTTTCTTAAGAAACTCAAGCTTTATGGAAGAAAGCTGAAATAAACATTATCGAATCGATAACTGTTGACAGATAATGTGAGGATATTCCTTAATAATTCTAATCTTAATTTATGGTTAGACTACATAGTAATTACCGAGAAGTACGTTTTATGTAATAGACATGAATCAAATGAATCATCACTCGTAAAATAGTCACGTCTGACGATTATGTCACAATCTATAATATTATGCTCTTTACACCGTAGTGATAATAAAACGCCATTACTGTAATCCTTTGTGCTTAAAAATTGAATTTTTTTGCAAGACAGAAAGTTAGTAACCATGTAGGTAAACATAATTCTTATTCTTACAAGCATATTTACCTATCAGGATGCAACCACAAACTGTTTAAATCCCAAAAAAAACCCCCGCTTCCAACGGTTGCAATGCCGATCAAACATCATTAATATTTCTGTGCTACCTATATCTAAGATTAAACACATAAACCTTCCAGATTATATCTGATGATGATGACCTTCCAGAATAAATCTCTAAATCATGGTGAAAACCGCATCAAAACCTATTGTGGAATCTCGTCAAGCTCCGCTAATCAGACACAATTGATTTTCTATTGTATCGTAGTACATAGGGTACGCGCGGAGTTTGACCGGCTACGAAGGTCTAAGCGGTGCAGACAGACACGAAAAGTGACTATGTTTTACACTATGTATAGAATATATATTCAAATTCTACTTCACTACCACATTCATCATAATCAGCCTAAAATGTTCCCACTGATGGGACACAGGCCTCCTCTCTGTGAGAGGGAGTACCAGTACGCTACCACATTGCTGACTTGTGGGCTATTAGTTCATAACGTTACGCGAGAATTCATTCTCATAGCATACGAAGAAGAGGTGTTTTTGTAAACCCACGGCAGTTGTAAATAATATTAGGTAAGACCCAACACAATACGAGAAAATATTAATTCATCAATTTACCAACTGTGTTGGGGTCGGCTTACAGTCTAACCGGCTGCAGCTGTATTTGGAGCTACCAGTGTTTCATATAGAGCGACATCTTATCTGACCTCCACCTCCCAGCTACTGGGTAACACGATGCCCCTTGGTAAGACTGGTTGTCAGACTTTTTGGGCTACCGACTACCCGTAACCAATGTCAAAGATCTACAAATGACAGCCGGGACCAACGGCTTAACGTGCTTTCCGAGGCACGGAGGGATCTCGAATCTTAATATCTTATGGATAGCCACCCATCTATGAACCGACCGCGGCAAGCGTAGCTTAACCTTCGATCGACCCGTGCTGCTTTTATTATTTAGCTACGATGCCCTAATACGAAAAAATAAAATTATTTACAAAAAACCAAAACAAAAGTACCTACTTGAACTCTGAACCGACAACCCTAATTGCAAAATGACCAGTCGTAACATCCGTAAACTGTAGCAGTGCCCGACTTTGGAAAAACCACGTCTAAATAAAAATTCATTGTTTGCCAGACACACGGTGTCGCGCACACACAAGACCCTCACGATTAAATAAATCATTTGTTATTGCAATCTATTACAATGCTCTTTGGATTAAAATACTAAACTTTTTAAATGCTGCATCAGAATGCACCAAAAATCAGTTTATGACTAACTAAAGTCTCTCACTAGTTTGTCAAGTTAAAAGTGGCAGTAATTTTAAATATTCACATGTATTGAGAAATAATTATTCCAACTGTTCATAGGATCGTGCTAGGACGTAACAGCTTAACTTTTTTGTCCTATTTGTGCGATTGTTAAAGTTTATGACATACTAACAGTGACCCGAGGTTTCACCCGCTCAGCTCCTAAGGGTTACCCTCAGGAGCCGAGCCGAGCCGACGCGCAAAGCCCGGTCCACAGTGGAACGAGTGTATGGGAGGCTTGGACTTAGGCATTTCCAAGAAAATATCTAATTTTGAAAAACGAATAATGTCATCGATCGTATTTAGTTATCAAATTGCCTTCTAAGCTTGCACTGACGAATTTCTTTCTATCTATCGTATTCCAGGAGTTAATTCACATGGTGCGCCAAACGTGCACTTTCTGACATACAGGATGATGTATTATTTTTTAACCGACTTCCAAAAAGGAGGAGGTTATATGTTCGACTTTATGTATGTTTTTTTTTTTTTTTTTGTATGTTCACCGATTTCTCCGTCATTTGTGGATCGATTTCGAAAATTATTTTTTTGTTTGAAAGGGTATACTCCCAAGGTGGTCCCATTGTCAGCAAGTTGGAATCTGATGAGAGGATCCCATGGAAATCGAGGGAAACCCTCAACTTTTTTTGGCAAACCTATAGCGATTTGGATATTTTTTAGAGTAACTTGAAGGGTATACTCCCAAGGTGGTCCCATTGTCAGCAAGTTGGAATCTGATGAGAGGATCCCATGGAAATCGAGGGAAACCCTCAAATTTTATTGGCAAACCTATAGCGATTTGGATATTTTTTAGAGTAACTTGAGCATTTGCTCTCGGAAATCATCATTTGGTAAAGTGGAGCTGATGATGAAGACTACAGACGGCCATCGGAACTAATCAATGATAAATATTTCACGGGTTGCGATTCGATTACTTTAATATGGTTGCTAAGCAATTTATGCTCGTCACAATGCGTGTGGTGGTGGAGTGGAGTTCTTCAGGTTCTTACCAGGAGAACTCCTCAAAAATTAACGTCCCAGCATCGGGAAAAGCAATATTTTGTAAAAGGTGATGAGCAGTTGACGTTAGGCTATTGTAACTTAGATAAATTACAAACTCTCTCACTAAAAAGTGAAAAATAAAAACTTTTTTTCAAAAAAAAAACAACCGACTTCCAAAAAAAAACTACAAAGTGATAAATAACTTTTATTTCGGAAGTCGGTGTCAATAAACGAAAATGCAGAACCAACGACACCGACTTCCGAAATAAAAGTTATTTATCACTTTGTAGTTTTTTTTGGAAGTCGGTTGTTTTTTTTTTTGTAAAAAAGTTTTTTCAAGTTCTCTGCCTCCTGAATCTGATCCTATTTCAAGTTGTATTCTTTACTAACATAATACACATACCAAGAGCTGCATTTAGAGCTTAGACACATGGTGCGCTAAACGTGCACCTTCTGTCAGAAGGTGATTTATATATTGAGACAGGTTGATTTATATATTTTTAACAAAAAACATATTTTGTCCATACTGGTTTCGTTAGACTTATAGTAATATGATTCACACATGGACTGTATTGTGGAATAACTATTAGGAGTATCAATACGAAATATAACGTTCCCAAGAACCTAATTATATGTGATATAGGTTATTAAGAAAAGTCATTAGGGATTAGCGTGACTATACTTGGTGTAAATCAACACTGATTTTACAGCTAGATACTTATGGTGACTTATTTTATACTATATCCAGGATTGATTAATATTACACTCTCCTATTTGCTGATGAGGCATGGTTAATTAGTTTATTAGCAGCAGTTTGTTAGTGTTCACTGCATTAGTTATTCTGTGTAAACCATTAAGTATAGTAGGTAATTTCCCTAATCACTTTTCTTGATAACCTATTTCACATTTAATTGGGTTCTTGGAATGTTATATTTTGTATCGATACTCCTAATAGCTATTCCATAATACAGTACATGTGTAAATCATATTACTTTATGTCTAACGAAACCAGTATACTATAAGGACAAAATATGTTTTTTGTAAAAAATATATAAATCAACCTGTATGTCAGGAGGTGCACGTTTGGCGCACCACATGTCTAAGCACAAAATGCAGCTCTTAGTATGTGTATTATGAGAGTAAAGACCACAACTTGAAACAGGACCTGATTCAGGAGGCAGAGAGTTGGATTCACTCATTTTCATAGTAAAATTTCACATTTTCTCAATTAACTCCCGAAACACTAGAGCAAGTTTTGAAGGCATTTGATAAATAAATACGATGGTATTATTAGTTTTTCAAAATTGGATTTTTTTTTCTCGGAAATGCCTAAGTCCAACCTCTACCAAACACTCGTTTCACTGCGGTCGTAGATTAATTCTTCGTTCGTCCCGAAGTTTTGTCCCACATTCCAAAAAATTCTTAGTTCGTCCCATATCACTATTGAAGTTGTGCTTCGTCCCAAATTGCAAGCAAAAATAAAATATTAAAAATTATATTTTGGGACGAAGGAAGCATATTGTTTGGGACGAACCAGGATTTTTTTATGTAGGACAAAACTCAGTGGGCCGAACGAAGAATAAATCCCGTCGTAGCGTGTTATAGCCTATAAAAAAGAGGAACGAATACTAAGTACAAAATTTTTATTTGGTTAAATCTCGAATTAGGCTATCAAATGCAAAAATGCTTTATCCAATCCGACAGGTAGTTACAGAGATTAAGCGCGTTCAAACCAAAAAACAAACTGTTCAGCTTCATTATATTAGTTTAAAGTGACATATTTATTTATTATTAACTTGAACAACATTTCAAAACCGAATGATTCATAAAAGAACGACCGTCCTTGTGACAAATCGAACTTTTCTTTTCAAACTAATTATTTGAGTAAGGCAGGTTGACTCACAAATGCATAGGTGTACTTACCAAGGTTTCTGCTCAAAGAACGCAGTAAAGTTTTATCTTGTATTAAGTAGCCATTAAATCTGTTACACCTTGTTTTCAGAGTCTTGAACATAACCACAGAATTGCATGTTCTGTATATAAAAAATTTAAAGAAATAAAATTATATTATTTTCTTATTTATTACATTTAAAGAATATATACTTGACTGTACAAGGATATATTTTCGGAATATCCAAGTATGGGAACGAAGGATTGCGTCTTGCGATACAGGTTGAAGAAATTATCATGTCTCTATAACATTAATGTGATATCTACTTTGAACAAATCTTTTGCTATCACATTTATCGTAACAGTTGCGCAAAAGCAAATCTCCCTGAATTTCTCAAGAATGAATTTAAATATTCACTCATGCTGTGTCATCATCATCAACCTTATCTTCGCTTAACATCAAGTAACATAATAGACAAACGTTTATAATATACACCTACGAAAAAAAAATGGCTTGGCACGTCATAGCAATGACGCAAACCTGATTTTTATTATTTTGTATTTTATTACGACGGATTAGTGTTTGGGAATTCCCTACTTCCGTCTATGGGGTTTTCTCTTTTCATGACCGTTTATATTGAACCGGACACCATGTTTGTACAGACGCCAGCACATCAAGCTACCCGAAACTGTCAAATTTTCCCAATCAACTTTGAACCTTAGGCTTTAGCGATAATATTGAAAATCTATTAAAGAAATTTGACAGATTGTTGTAGCTTGATGTGCTGGCATCTTTACATAAACGGTCGCTTAAGTGGATTTCCATTGATCCTTCATTCTTTTGTTGTAGGTTCTTAGTAGGATTTACCAGCGGTTGTAGTCATCAACAAGATTTTATCTGAAGAGAACCGAAGTCGCTGACGTAGACGTAGTAGTCAGTTGAATGAACTATAGCAGTGGGCTCTTCATGTAGCCGAAGGACACATTTAACACTACATATAAAATAATGGCAAAAAATCATGTTTGTAGTATGGGAGCCCCCCTTAAATATTGAAAATTTCAACTGTCTAGCTATCACGGTTCATGAGATACAGCCTGGTGACAGACGGACAGTGGAGTCTTAGTAATAGGATTCCATTTTTACCCTTTGGAACAGAACCCTAAAAAGAAGTCGAAGTAGAAGAAATAGCGACATGAACCGAAGATTCTTTTACACTACCCACTTTTAATGGATTTATTGGACTTGACACCGTTTTCTCACCTCATTGGAAGATATGGTAGAGTGGACTGTAATGCTACACTACTATTATGCGAACTCTCTCTTACATATCGCTCGACGTCTCGCTGTACAACAGAGAGCGCGCTAAGTGTAGTTCGCGTTATAGCGACAATGTTGCCGTAACATAATGCACGCTTGCCTCCACATTGTAACAAATTCATTCGAGATTTGAATACTCCCATACTATGTACAATCCAGAGTAAATTTTTAAGATGAATCAAGGGCAAGTAACTTAACCGTTGTAGCTACAGGAAAACGTTCTTAGGAGTGTTTTGTTCGTAACTAGGTAATAATAATAAATAATAATAGTGTCCTAAGGTGAAGTGATTTGCGCCTTTTCTAAATTCATACCTAAGTTAGTCCAGATGCTGAGTCATGTTACGTTTATACGGAACTGCATAGAACGGAATCATAAAAATTTAACGTAAACGATTTTCTAGCTGACTATACCAATCCAAAAGTGAATGTAGCTACCAATTTTGTACTTAAAAAGTTAGGGACGACTGTCCTTAACTTTTTAAGTACAAAATTACAACAAGAAAACGTTCTTAAGAGACTTCGTAAGAAAGTTTTCTTGTACCTAAAACGGTTAAGGAGCTCACTGGGCCGTCTCTAAAATCCACCCTGTTAAAGAATACAGCTGGATCGCTAGGAATACTCCGTCTTCATCAAAAGACACAGGGCCGGATGTTATCATGTAAGTAAATCAAGCCAGGCCTATATCCAGCACTTGATTGATTGACACGGTTATGGAAAATAGGGTAAGAAAACCCATATACATAATGTAAATAATTAATTCCGTTCGTGGTATTTCTACGCGGAACTTCAAATGTAGGGAGTGTAGGTGACTATTCATAAACATTGATTGCTTATCTATACATATAATAAATCTGTAGACGAGACGTTTCTGTACATTGAAAATATTTCCAAAAAAAATAGTTGGGGTGTTAAAGGATAACCAACAGAGGGGCAATTCTTGTAATTTTAAGAACGTTCACAGTCTGATCTCAGTCTCAATCTGTCAAAAATACCTCTAATTTCCCTACATTTTGACAAGTTTTTGACATTTGTTTGTCGCTGAGATGAGACTGCGACTAGATTTTGATCGTTTTAAATTACGAGAATTGGCCTTCAGATGCCATTTCATCAATTTTTGGAATTTTTGTCGGTTTGTCTGTTTGTCTGTTTGGATGTGACAGATTATTGATTTGAACAGGGTCAACGTAAAATGTACCAAACCAGTACGGTTACTTTTTATACTCAAATATGGTGTAGAACTCGGAGCAGTGATTAGTTTTTATTTCATCGCAATCGGTTCACTCTATCAAAAGATATAATCAATTTAAAGTATTCTAGAACAACTTTTTACGTTTTTTAGTAACACATAACGACATCTATTGGCGCGATATAGTACCTACTAACGAAAACATTATTGTTGTTGTGATGTGAATAATCACGTCCTATTAGTTTATGCTTACTTAAAATGACGAAATAACACAGATACCTACTTATGTCTATGTTATTTTAAAAAGTAATGATAATGATTATAATATTAAACAAAATCGCTTTCCATTGATGGTTTATTTAGTGGCGCCTGTGGCGCTAAAATAATTTTAAACAAAAAGTGAGGATAATGTAAGATAATAATAATTAATGTGGTGTTCTGAGCGATAGAGAAGTTAGATAATTATTGATATAGAAAGTTGAGTAACGCAGAGCGTTTTTAACGAAGTTCTTATATGGAGCTTGCGGTAGGAGTTCTAAGGGAGAAATCGTCAAATAACGAAAAAGCGTTATGCCTCATTTTTCAAAGTAATAGGTAGATAGAGACGCACACACAGAGAGAGAGAGCTATTTTTCATGGTTTCCGAGGATCCTGACCCCGGTAAGTCAGGTCACAAAGAAAATCAAAGATGGCGGTTGCCTAAATTTTTAACTTTTTCGTCATGGGTGTCGTTTTCATGGTTTTCGAGGTTGCTGAAGTCGATAGTCAGGTCAAAATGAAAATCCAAGATGGTGGCTGCAATTTTTTTTTATCATGTTTGTCGTTTTCATGGTTTTTGAGGGTGCTGAAGTCGATAGTCAGGTCAAAATGAAAACCCAAGATGGCGGCTGCAATTTTGTTTTGATTTTTTGTCATGGATGTCGTTTTCATAGATTTCAAAGGTGCTGAAGCCGATAGGCAGGTCAAAACGAAAATCCAAGACGGAGGTTGCAATTTTTTTATGGGTTTCGTTTTATTGGTTTTTGAGAGTGCTGAAGCCAATAGTGAGGTTAAAATGAAACTGTAACGGCTTACCCACCGTCGATTGGCCCATGAACCGTTGGTGAACATTATCTTTAAACCATTAACTTTTTTCCAAAGGACTTTTCACCCACGAACGTTTTGCCAACATAACTCAACGTCAATGAATGCTTTACCCACAGAATGTTTTGACCAAAAACTTTTCACCCAAAGAACAAGGCCAACAGACGCCGGGAAAGATGAAAGTAAAATAATAATAAGACGTAGTTCTTTATTTCTGTGAAAAGGGTATAAAGTAACCTAACCATTTTTTTTTTTTTTTTTTGTCGCTGAGAAATGACATTACGCATCTCCGCTCGTCGGGGGACGAGACGGAGTATGTGGGACTCCCTGCCAGAGTGGCAGTATACCCACTAAAACTCAGCGGTGTTCCCTCGGCGCCGTGATGGGAGGGTCATGGGAAACCGGCTCAGCCTTTACTTCCACGACCCTCCCGGCGCATGCCCGCCTACCTGGCGGGTCCCGCGTGCCCCCCGAGCGGGAGCTGGGGGGCGACGGGAATGGCCGGGAACACCTGGCCATTCCCGTCCGACACTGGTGGAGGCGCGTGCGATGCAAGCGAGGGTGCCCCCGCACCCGTCGCCTGCTGGCCTCCACCTGGGAGGAGTCGGAGATGACCGTCATACTGACGTCTTCTCCGACCCCTCCTCCGCCTTCGGAGCGGCGCCGCGAGAGGGTCTTCCTCCCGCGCGCGCTCCGCCGCCTCCTTCTGGGACATGACGTGTTCGCAGAAGGAGGCGACTGCCGCCCAGGACCCCTCGTCCCTAAGCATGGCGTTGACCACGCCGGGGAGCGAGAGGTCCGTTCCGATCGCCGCCGTGAGACTGCGGCGCGGCTCGGACCACGACGGGCACACCGCGAGAGTGTGCTGCGCCGTGTCCTCCGCCGCGCCACAGCCGTGACACGACGGCGTCTCCTCCCGTCCGATCCGGTGCAGGTACGATCCGAAACAGCCGTGCCCGGACAGCACCTGCACCAGACGGAACGAGAGGAACCCGTGCCGCCGCTCGAGCCAGTCCTGCAGGACCGGCCCGAGCGCGTCGAGGGTTCGGCGGCCGAAGGCTGTGGTGGCGAGGTCCGCCGTCCAATGGACGACGATGGCGTCCCTCGCCTCCCGCCGAAAGTAACCTAACCAAGCCTAACCTTGGGGTGCCCTTCGCTCGCTCACTTGAGCCGCCATCATCCCTTCGAACCCTACCTGTCCGAGTCGGGGTGCCCCAAGTCCCGAGCTCGCTTCGCTCGCCCTTGCATCCTTAGTTCTATTTGACATGGGTCAAATGTTCTTTGGGTGAAAAGTTATTGGTCAAAACATTCTGTTGGTTAAGCATTCACTGACGTAGAGTTCTGTTGGGGAAACGTTCGTGGGTCACAAGTCCTTTGGATGAAAAGTTAATGGTGTTGACCAACGGTTCATGGACCAATCGACTGTTGGTAAACCGTTTCAGTACTGGTTAAAATGAAAGTCCAAGATGGCGGCTGCAAATCGAAAAATTGGTAGTGTGTGTCGTTTTCATGGTTTTCGAGAGTGCTGAAGCCGATTGTGACGTCAAAATGAAAATCGAAGATGGCGGCTGCAATTTTATTTTTCTTTTTTTATCATGTGTGTCGTTTTCATGGTTTTCAATATAAACTTACACGACTTTGTGTGAAATAAAATAAAATACAACCGACTTAAAAACACACTTCAAAGTGCAATAGACCTTTGGTTTCAGAATTCTGTAATTTCTTGCCAACGCGCAACGTCTTCCCAAACTAAGGTTATTTTGCACTTTCTAGGGTTTTTTATGGAAGTCGGTTAAGTATATTTTTTTGTAATTATCTTTACAATTTTTTTTCTGGTTTTCGGCAGTATAAGGTCTAAATCAAAATCATGTCTAAAGTTTTCATGGGTTTCATCTTCGTAGTTTAAATGGCGGCCGGTGTCAAATATAACCAAAGTTTAATGGGATGGGATTTTACACGGGCAACTTTATGTAGAAGCTCTTACCATTAATGTATTCTTCCTTTTATCATCTAGATATCTCGATGCTTTATAAGGCATAATATTGGTAGGTATATATGATATCTTCAATACCAAGTTAAGAAATTCTAAATTTACCACAGAGAAGAAACCAAGACTTAGAAAAACTAACTTCAAACTTCACCTACTAATCTCAGATATACTTTAGATAAAATGCTGATATGATTTTACAATTTGGTATTCTAAGACAGACGCAAAATAAAATGGACATAATTATGGCTGTTTGGTTAGATAATCAGCCTCGAGCAGGCGCTTTTATTTTAATTTATTCTCAAAAATCAAAGTGACACTTCGTCGCATTGTCATTATGAACCATGAAGACGCAGTGATTGCAGTCGAAAGGGCCGTGGTAGCGAACCCTAGGTAAGGAAAGCGTTACCAGGCAAGATCTGATGATTCTTCCTTTTCAATGAAGGAGTGGCAATTACACCTTTCCTAAGCGACACATTACCTGTTGTTTTCCGACATCCACGCGAACGAAGTCGCGGGCACAGCTAGTTGTTACAATAAAACTTTAATGTCACACTTTAATAGTTTGAACACGTTTTAAATGAAGAAATAGTTTAAATTTTCTTTGTGGTACTCAGGCATAACACGCTAGTAGTAAGTATATATTAAATCTATGGGCATAACATAGACAATACGATTACGGTTTTCCCTTCTTTAAGTAGTGTAGGACGCCTATCAGCGACCATGGACCAACGAACGAACCTAAAGAAGGTTGCTGGGACAGACTGGGTGCGGAAGGCTGAGGACAGGGTGTTGTTGCGCAGCCTGGGAGAGGCCTATACCCAGCAGTGGATTGCGATAGTCTAAGTTGATTGAAGTACCATTTCAAAATATAATTTTTCAGAATTTGAAACCGTTTTAGTCTGGTGCCAACTAAAGTAACATTCCAATCATATTTCCCATCCCTCTTTTTCTATCGAGATTTTTACGAGAAAACATATTTTCCGGTAGCTGCGCTTGCGTCGGCTAAACTAATTAAGCTATAAAAAACTTTTTAAGTACTGTAAGCTCGTATCCACGACAATGTGTCGTATCCGGCTGTGATTATGGTAATTATTTTATTATTGGTTTATAATAAGAGCCCAATAAAACTTATTGACGGCAATATGTCACGGTTGTCGCCTGTGTTACCGCCAGGCCGGTGTTAAGGCATAGTGCATTATTTTTTTTTATTGATCTTTTAATGTCTCTATACTGGAGCGGTATAGCCTACCATTATAATGGATGTAAAAATACCCTTAACGAATCTGAGACTCACATGTTCTGCCCGTTATTATAATAACTTTTTTGTACTGGACCATACCTGGGAACCTTCTGGTTACGCAGATATTGAAGGTCAAAGTTCCAACTTTGTGTTACGTTTTTAACCGACTTCTAAAAAAGGAGGAGGTTCTCAATTCGGATATTTGTATTTTTTTTTATGTTTGTTCGCGCGTAACTCCGTCGCTTGCCAACCGATTTGAAAAATTCTTTTTTTGTTGGAAAGTGTATACTTTCCGAATGGTCCAATTTTATCGAAATCGGAAAAGCGGTGTTTGAAAAATCAACAAAAATCAAAAAAAATTAAAGCAATATTTTGTAAGCTCATCACCTGATGAGCAGTTGACATTAGGCTATTGTAACTTAGATAAATTACAAACTCTCCCACTAAAAAGTGAAAAATAAAAACTTTAAAAAAATTTTTTTAAACGAAAACTTAACTTTAAATACATTCGCGATTCCTATGCCGTTGCGTGCACTCATAAGCTCAATGTTTGGCGTGCGTTACATTGATAATCCGATCCAGCCTGTCCCTTGCAGTCCTCCCCCAGCGACGCCCTAAGCTAAGGTCCGTACCCCACAAGGAGTGCCCTTGGCGTAGTCGCTTAGTTTTTAAGCCCTGCCTGTACGCCATAATTTATTGAGGCACCTAGAGGCAAGTCCGGTTAAGCAGCCGACAACTTTCTAGGTTGAACTGCAAGATGCCATTTAAAAAAAAACCTTACATTGTGCACTACCGTCAACAGTTAAAATTCACACCAAAATTAAGAGTCGAATATTTTTTGGCACAAAGTTTGATGTACGAAATGCGTAGATGACGGTTTCGTGATGGGTCTTTTTACACCCTGTGTAAATACACAAAACCTGTGGAAATCACTTCCCTAAGTAAAACTTCCATCAGACTAAACTTCCCCAGTATCTACTATTTAGTAGAACTTCCATCAGACTAAACTTCCACAGTATCTACTATTTAGTAGAACTTCCATCAGACTAGCTCCACTCCACTCTTCTACTATTTTGTAGATACTGTGGAAGTTTAGTCTGATGGAAGTGATTACACTTTTCGCTTTGCTATCATAACAAGTCATTCCAACGCGTCAAGCTTTGAAGGTATTGCCCGCGAAGTACTGCTGTCGAGGGCAAATTGTTTTGGTAAAGGCAGAAAAATAATTTGCAGGCTTAACAAAATTGTAGCCAATTCCTTTTTTGTAGTAAATTGAAACTTCAATTTACTAGGGCAAATGAAAAAAAAAATCTGTTTGTTTTTATTTGCAAAATCCAGCCGATCTCATCATCTGCCTAATCTCAACAAACACCATCTACAGAACGTGAATTAGCATTGTGGCAAGATTCCGTTGCGACAAAGAATGGTTACTGTCCAACTGACTGCGCGCGACAGCAAAGACATGTTTCTAGCTCGTATCTATGTCATCATCATCATCTGCCTAGCCTTTTCACAACTATGTTGGGATCGGTTTCCAGTCTAACCGGATGAAGCTGACTACCAGTATTTTACATTGAGTGACTGCCTATCTGATCTTCACAACCCAGTTACTGGGTAACACGATACCCCTTGGTAAGACTGGTTGTCAGACTTTCGGGCTTCTGACGACCCGTAGCGACTGTCAAAGATCCACGATTGACAGCCGGGACCAACGGCATAACGTACTTTTCGAGGCACGGAGGGGTCTTGGTATGTGAAGATGGTCTGTTATTACTTAGTCAAAAGCCACAAGCCCAAGTCCAGCCGATCTATTCCTTTAAAGTGTCACCTTAAAAACTTAGGTAAAGTGAGCTTGAAGTGAACTGCCAAAAGTGTAAATACCCACCATCAGGTGGAATGACAGCCTTCAAGCTGGGATCCATGGCGAGATTTGATTTGATTTGAGAATAGACCGGCTGATCTCATTATGGAGTCACAACACCGCACCATTGATTCTTTCACGATTTATTTCCCTACATACCTGATAACTATGCCTTAACAGAAGTCGGTAGCGCCTTATTGTGAGGGCGGGGCACGTTCGCCGTACATTCGCCTGCTGCCTGTCTCAGTTGGAATGTATTCAACTAACTAAATGTACACTACCGGTTTGGAGGCACAAGACTTAGCTGCCTTAATGTTTAACTGAAAAACATTGATTATTATTATGCCTTAAAACGAAGGCCCAAATTCTTAACTCTAGGAGTAAGTATTGGATCTATTTTACATTACAAGCTGCCATCGACTTTGTTGAAAGCATTCAAACTTTAATCCCTTTTTTTTTTTTTAAGTATGGGAAATCATCAAATGACCCCTCCCGCTCTGGGTGGAGCGGAAGGGAGTGTCAGACTCTTACTGACTAAAACCCATCCGTGTTCCTTCCTTAGTCCTTTATGTTCCGGGGCAGCGGTAACCCTTTCGGACAATCCCGCTGCCCCGGCAGGCTTCGGCCCTGTCGGGCCCCTCCTTACATGCTGACATCTCTTTGAGGCCCGCGTGGAACACATACGCGCCGTCCGGCACGGGCCTGGTCCTGATCGGACGGCGAGCTACCCATTACTCGCTATCCGCAGGCCCGTGCTTACGGTGGCCGGGAGTCGTCACGCGTCTACCGCGGCGGCTGGGACGGGCGGCTCTCTCCGCTCTCTTCCTCGCCCATCCCGCCACCTCCTTCGCTAGCATGACTGCTTCGCAGAAGGAGGTGACTGCCTCCCGCTCCCTCTCGCCCCGGACCATGGCTTGGACCAGGGCCGGGCGCGAGAGGTCGCCGCCGCTGCCGATCGCCTCTACGAGGACACGGCGGTGCTCTGCCCAAGCGGGACAGACCTCCACCGTATGCTCCACCGTGTCCTCTGGGCGATCCTCGCAATGGTGACACCCGGGCGTTTCCTCCCGCCTGATAATGTGCAGGAACCTCCCGAAACATCCGTGTCCGGTGAGGACCTGCGTCAGGCGGTAGGTGAGGACGCCGTGACGCCTCTCTAGCCACTCCTCAAAGAGGGGCCTTACCGCCGCTATCGCGGCGTGCCCTGCACTGGGTTGCGACAGTCGCGCTTTCCATGCCGCCATGAGATCGCGCCGGAGGTCCGTCCGCTCCGCAGCAATTTGCCGCGGAAGCGGGTAAACTTCAATCCCTAAATTACACTATATTTTAGCTTCGACAAAGGTTTTATACTACAACAAATTTCATGTTTCTATCTTGAGGCTAGGTATTGTCTGTCAGTCACGGAGTTCCGTACATAAGGAGCGTGACCAATCAAAAGACTACAGACTATGTCTAGAAAATTTAAAGTAAGTCAACGATTCTTAGCAGGCGCGGTCGCAGCTCAACATTTTGGGGGGGGTCACCATGGGTGCCGAAGAATATTTTAAGGGAGGTACATCTCTTCGTTGGTCTAGTGGTCGCAAGCGTTACTGCTGAGCATGAGGTCCTAGCTGGGTTCGATTCCTAGGTCGGGTAAAGTATTATTGGGTTTTTCCATCAGAAAGTCTGGATTTACGCCCAGTTGGCGGCAGCAGGCTCGCCCCCTATGAGATTTCACTTAATAACTGGCGAAATGTGGGTGTAAGTACTTTAAGCACCCTGCCTAACTAATGCTGCCAAATAGGTCGTATATGTTAGAACGGTAGAGATTACAACGGCCTAAGCAGGCAACCCCAAGCAACTAACAGAAAGTAAAATGCAAGAGCGAGCGAAGCGAGCTCGAAAATTTTGCACACTCACGGATAGGATCGATTTTCTTTTGATCATTCCAAAAGGACTAGGAATTACTTGCTTTGTCGACTTATGAAGAAAAACTCAAGAATCAACAGAATGTAGATTGCAAGAGCGAGCGTAGCGAGCCTGAAAATTTTAGCACCCCACCTTGAATTGTTTCTGTTTTCTTTTAACCATCATAGAAAAAAAGAGAACTTACTTTATCGAATTATGACGAAAAGCTTAAACTCGATTTACAGCAGTTTAGGTTTTGGAATCTGACCTTAACCTAAACTTTTCGAACCTTACGTACGAGCTGGGTGCCCAATATCCCGAATTTGCTTCGCTCGCTCTTGCATCCTAGATTCTATATTTTATAACAGGCTTTTTAAAGGAAAAACTTTATTAGGCGCGTTAAAAAACTGACTGTCGTTTCATAGTTTTAATGTTAAGTTTTTACTGCAGTCGCTGTCCCCATGTCTGCCTATGTTCATAATGTTTTTGAATATGCACATCGGGGTTTACATGGTTCAAGTCCAGTTTTAAGTTAGTAAGGCAAGTAAAATCATTCAGTACACTCTCGACAGCTTGAATGATTTTGGGTCATGAACCCCACGACCCCCCCCGTCGGACCGCGCATGATTTTTGAGTGGGCAAGTTTTGGTTACGAATAAATAGTTATAGTCACGATTCTATGATAAACTGTCAGTTAGTTAACATTATAATATCCTTTAACAATACAACTCACTGTGGAATGTCATTATAAATTGTAATTAATTATACGTAAGGGTATTTTCACTGCCGGTTTAAGACGTTCATTTGTAGGTATGCAATTATGTTTGATTAAGTGCTCACGCGCACGCTTACACAAAGATACACACATACACCTACGAACGCATACATACACACACACACACACACACGTTGTTGTATGTTTGACACATTGACACGCGTGGTCTTTCGAACTTTGCAAGATTAACTAGGCAAGTCTTACTCAACCTTGTATATATTCCTGCAAGGTTTTTAATTTATCTGAAAACTTGATCAGTAATATCTGCTTTCGGATCCTATGTTAGCTAGCCAATCACACATTTAATTAAGTAGGTATCTAAAAAAGTTTTCAGAAGCCGGGGTTAGAGCTGTTAGAAATGTACTATCTTAGTAGAAGCTAATCGCTTGCGGTAGACTGGTGGCTGAGATGAAACAGTTCTTTTAATTTACACTTCAACCCGTTTTTGTTTTTAATAATAATGACTTCCATAGAATGGCTTCTAGGAATACATTGGCGTAGGTAGTCTTTAAATTTGCTAACCCGTCTGTGTGTCGACGAATAATCCAAAAACTGACATGTACAAGATTTTCCTTTACTTTGTCAGTATCATAGCTTCTATGGACTCCAGACCTCAAAGTTCCTAGCATCTATGTTAAAATGCGTATCCATACAAGGTGTGCAGAATTAGTAATAGTCAGTAGTGAATGCAGCTACTATCTGTCATAATTAACGTCGGCCTAATGTCGTGAGATCATGACTGTTTCGTTAGCGACCGGGAGCAAACCAGGGCTATCTGAAGCCAATTAATTATAAAACTCTTTGTTTTGAGCCTCGTTGATTGAGTTTATTCTAGAATAAACTCAATCAACGAGGCTCAAAACAAAGAGTTGAGACGTTGAAGCTATATGATGGAGTAAATTTAGTTTAAAAGCTTAATAACTCCTATTTCTAGAAAAAAGGGTTTCCTGTTTTAAAATTTTCACGAAGATCGAAGCGTAGCTCTGCATTTCATTCTATACACACACACTGTTTTTATTACTTAACTGTAAGTTTCCCGAATTTCATTAATGAAACAAAAATAGTTAGTAAGCTTTCGTAGATTTTGTTAACTTCCTGAGTTTTTTAAAGGATCAGGTAGGCAATCATTCATGATTTTCTATAAAAACGGCCCGTTTTTGTTTATTTGAATTTGGTATCAAAATCTTCAATAATTTCTCTTAAAACTGACACCCGCCGAAATGGTTCATGCAGTTATCCTGCTAATCCAGAAAATCATAGCTGTCAAAGTAACTCAAGTGGGTAGCACTTTCGGCAACCCTATATTGCACGTGAATTGAACCAATAAATTATGTTTAGATCAAGATTAAATAACAATTACAAGCCATTTTAGTGCGGTCACCTGCTGGGTGACACCTGATTCGAAAGGTGACACGAACAAAGCGAATTCAGTGGCTTTGCTGTCACGTTGAGTAACTTTGGTAATATTATCTGGTTTTGATTTAAAATAAGCAAGTAAACGAAGTTTACTTAAGGATTATTTCTAGGCTAGCCAAGTAGAAAGCTTGTAACAAACTTTTATACAGCGAGGGAAACTGACTGCAATTCATACAGAGATAAATGTTAAATCGTAGCGTACTACGAAAAATTTATACGACTCTGCTGTTCGCATCTTTGTGATAAAAACCACTCAAACTCAAAGCATACTCGTATATTTCAAATAAACCAATTACAGGCACTTTTGAATTGTAAAGGGTCGGTCAATCAGATAGATGAAACTAGCAATGATGAATCCATAAAAAAACAGCTGTGCGTAAGAAAAAGCAAAGCAAAGGTAGGTAAGAAACTCATTCATGTTGAAATTGTACATAAAAAATAAAAACAAAATAAAACAGAAATTAAAATAAGCCGTTGCAGCTAAGAGATGACCAATTGAATAACAGCCGCACGGGTCGATCTTTGAGGTTACGCAATGCTTATCGGGGTGGGTCCGTGGAGGGGTGACCATCTTTACATAGGTACCCCGGAAAGTTTGGTAAGTTGGTCCCGGCTATCTTTTATACTAACTGGGTTCTGGAGGTCTGTTAGGCAATCGTTCCGATTTATTCCGGTCTGATCCTCTGAGCCCCCACCCACCCACACTCCACCCCCCCTCGATTCCCTGCTATATAAAATACTGGTATTCAGCTGCATCTGGTAATACCGATCCAGCCTGTCCCTTGCTGTCCTCTTCCAGCGACGCCCTGAGCCGAGGTCCGAACCCCGCAGGGGGTTACCCTTAGCGCTGTCGCTTAGTTTTTAAGTTATCGTATGCCCTGGCTGGAGGCCTTAATTCGAGGCATCCACAGGAAAGCCCGGTTAAGCAGTAGCCATCCTCATAAAGGATGAACTGCGAGATGCCACAGTTAAAAAAAAAAAAAAAAAAAAAGCTGCATCTGGTTACACTGGAAGGCGAATCACAATACAGTTGAGAAAAGGCATATTATAAGCATTAAAAATCTTGTAATGGCCTAGCCAGGCATATTCTGATTACCATTGGCTAGTAGGAATAAATAACAGGGGGACTAACCAAGCCCTGAGTGCTTAAAATACCTTTCCATAATACTTTACCAGCTGGCTCTTGGTTGTAAAATTTGCTGTCAAAAGTAATAAAGAATTACGCACAATAGGCCTCGAGCTATTCCGATCAATTCTCTACCGGATCAAAATAGTTTCTTTAACGTGTTGATATAAATATTAGATTACATTTGTTATTCATAAGTCGAGATCTCGATTTCTCGAGACGGAACACTTGGACGGTGGCCCGCAGAGCATTTGTCACTAGTGCGAACCAGATGCATAACTTAATGCTCCCGATAAGCTTGAGAAAACTATACAATAGCAACGTCATGCTATGGTATGCCATTGGATCGTGCTCGATTCTCATGATCAAATCTGATAGTAGATACCTTTGACCTCGCTGAAATCACATGAAACTAAACTGACGAAAGGATTATAGGTAGAAAAAAAATTCGTTTAGTGGGTGTCATAAAACATGATTAATGGTATGGATATGTATGTAAACTGGTCAATGAGGATCATTTAATACTGTTGATCATTGGGTCATGGATTCGATACCCTAGCCAGGCTGTTATTGAGTTAGTTTCGTCAATAGTTTCTGTTGCCTGGTTAATGGCAATCGGCTCGCAGAAGTTGACATGAAACACCCCTGTTTCATGGGTATTCTGCACACTACAGAATACCCATGAAACAGGGGTGTTTCATGTGTATTCTGCACACTTCTGATTAAGCCTTCCGGAAATACAGTAATACATTCCGTAAAAAATGAGAATTTAGTTATCGGGCCTTTCTCATCATCAGGGTGATTCATTCAATGCTTATATTACCCATGATCGGTGCATTCGCAAGCCGCCAAGTGAAAATAACTATAAAACTAGTTTTCAAATTAAGTGCGTGTCAAAGGGACGAGTAAATGATATTAATTATTATTGCAATTGTTCCGAGTATACGGAGGAAACCACTTCCATGAAATAAAGAGTGGTCAGACCGGTCCATCGAGACTGGGTTACTTAGATTTCTTTACGCAATCTCTATTGTTATCAAAGTCGAAGATGTGAAGGACTAGGTCTGATTGTTATGAGGTAGAATTGTGACTAAATAATGATAGGCTTGCCATAATTTCAATCATAATTATGCATGAAGGTACGTCTTTTTTAATACCTCTTTGGTCTAGGGGTCGCAAGTACTACTGCTGAGCATGAGGTCCTGGTTACGATTCCCGGGTCAGGCAAAGTGTTAATTTATTTTTCCATCTGGAATTTCTTAGTAGCAGCCCGCACCCTAATTACGCAACACTCTATTACACTCAATTTCAATCTCTTTTGAGGCATATTTCTAATCCATTGCTCCATATTTTCGAAAAATGTGTCAGCTCAGCAACGCAAATAACGCAATGTATGTTGCTGAACTGTCAAAATGAAACCTATTGCTTCAGATAGTGTTTTTACGTAATTACCCTCCCGGAGTGTAGATTTCTGCCCGGTTGAGGATAATAGGCCCTATTAACCCTATTACAGAGGACTTACTACTGCATAGCGAAATGTGGGTGATCTATAATAGGTGCACCACTGCTTAACCCTTTGGGTAATACAGGCGTGATGATATATTCAGTTACGTCTTTTTCTCAAGTTTGTTAGCAGTTACTATAGAAGTATAGAACGACACGTGCTATCGATCCTACATACCTAATCCTTCTGTTTAGTTATACTCGTTTAATAAATACATCAGAAGGCCAATTCATCTCAGCCACAAACAAATTACAAAAACTTGTCAAAATGTAGGTAAATTAGAGGCATTTTTTGACAGATTGAGACTGAGATCAGACTATTAACGTTCTTAAAATTACTAGAATTACCCCTTTGGTCATCTCCATTTCTACTTCTATAACGCCCGCGTCACTGTGATCATGGTGTCTTTAAATGTTGCTATAGAGGTATGAGGAACAGGGTGTAAAGTTCATTCATCCTCCATAGAAAAGGGAGGATCTACCGACTAGACGGGTGTCGTGTCTGGTGGGCAACTTCCCGACGATTGATGTCGCGACGTCGTTGTGTATATACTAGTTGCGCGGTAAATTCTGCATGCGCGATGCAGGATTATGCGTGACGTCAGTATGTTGCGTAGTTCGAATGTAGCGCTGTAGATGCCGCCAGACAGCTAAACCAATAAGCTAAAGCAATAAGCTATATCTTTTAAATGCTACTAGGAGCAAGCTATTAAAAAAAATTACACACATGCGCTATAGTATCTTCACGCTATGTTATTTATGTAAGTACGATATTCCTATTTACTATACAAATGCCACTGTACAAATACCTCAAAACATTTGTAAATATCTATGTTCAGGACAGACAATAGCTAGACACAGACACCGACATTCCAGCCGTATTCTGAACCGAATCCTTTCACTCGACGACATTATGAATTCGGCACTACTTGTTCTCAGAATAAAGCCTTACAATGCTTGGTCAAAATCTGTTATTTAGTACTCAGGGCCACGCCAACATACCTAAGAGTCGATGTCGGTGCACTTCCTATATTTTTATGAGCGTAAGAAATACCGTACTGCGTTCTTACGCAAATTGGGGATTGGAAAGCTGAAATTGGACTAGGCGCTACAGATTTGTCGGATACCTAATGATCTGGCCTGAGGGATATTTAGTGTGTATACACACGGGTGGCACCGCACCGCAGAGGTAACTGCAGCCGTCGACACTCGTCGACAGGTCCAGTTGCCTCTGCGGTTTACAGATGCCATTCATTTATATGAGCACGTAGCGTATGAGCACGCAAATCGGTGGCAAAAAAAGTCAACCTAAAGGCAAGGAGAGTTAGACTTTTCACCGAAAAAAAACGTAGATTGAAAGAGCAGCGGATTTCCGTTATAGCAATCTATCTATCTATTCTTCTTCTATATCTATCTATATCTATACATATAATAAATCTGTAGACGAGACGTTTCTGTACATTGAAAATATTTCCAAAAAAAATAGTTGGGGTGTTAAAGGATAACCAACAGATGCCATTTCATCAATTTTTGGAATTTTTGTCTGTTTGCCTGTTTGTCGGTTTGTCGGTTTGTCGGTTTGTCTGTTTGTCTGTTTTAATGTGACAGATTATTGATTTGAACAGGGTCAACGTAAAAAGTACCAAACCAATACGGTTACTTTTTATACTCAAATATGGTGTAGAACTCGGAGCAGTGATTAGTTTTTATTTCATCGCAATCGGTTCACTCTATCAAAAGATATAATCAATTTAAAGTATTCTAGAACAACTTTTTACGTTTTTTAGTAACACGTAACGACATCTATTGGCGCGATATAGTACCTACTAACGAAAACATATTGTTTTTGTGATGTGAATAATCACGTCCTATTAGTTTATGCTTACTTAAATGACGAAATAACACAGATACCTACTTATGTCTATGTTATTTTAAAAAGTAATGATAATGATTATAATATTAAACAAAATCGCTTTCCATTGATGGTTTATTTAGTGGCGCCTGTGGCGCTAAAATAATTTTAAACAAAAAGTGACGATAGTGTAAGATAATAATAATTAATGTGGTGTTCTGAGCGATAAAGAAGTTAGATAATTATTGATATAGAAAGTTGAGTAACGCAGAGCGTTTTTTAACGAAGTTCTTATATGGAGCTTGCGGTAGGAGTTCTAAGGGAGAAATCGTCAAATAACGAAAAAGCGTTATGCCTCATTTTTCAAAGTAATAGGTAGATAGAGACACTCACACACAGAGAGAGAGAGAGAGAGCTATTTTTCATGGTTTCCGAGGATCCTGACCCCGGTAAGTGAGGTCAAAAAGAAAAGCAAAGATGGCGGTTGCCTAAATTTTTTACTTTTTCGTCATGGGTGTCGTTTTCATGGTTTTCGAGGGTGCTGAAGTCGAGAGTCAGGTCAAAATGAAAATCCAAGATGGTGGCTGCAATTTTTTTTATCATGTTTGTCGTTTTCATGGTTTTTGAGGGTGCTGAAGTCGATAGTCAGGTCGAAATGAAAACTCAAGATGGCGGCACCATTTTTTTTAAATGTTTTGTCATGGGTGTCGTTTTGATAGTTTTCGAGGGTGCTGAAGCCGATAGTCAGGTCAAAATGAAAATCCAAGATGGCGGCTGCAATTTTGTTTTGGTTTTTTTGTCATGGATGTCGTTTTCATAGATTTCAAAGGTGCCGAAGCCGATAGGCAGGTCAAAACGAAAATCCAAGACGGAGGTTGCATTTTTTTTTATGGGTTTCTTTTATTGGTTTTTGAGAGTGCTGAAACCAATAGTGAGGTTAAAATGAAACTATAACGGCTTACCCACCGTCGATTAGCCCATGAACCGTTGGTGAACATTATCTTTAAACCATTAACTTTTTCCAAAGGACTTTTCACCCACGAACGTTTTGCCAACATAACTCTACGTCAGTGAATGCTTTACCCACAGAATGTTTTGACCAATAACTTTTCACCCAAAGAACAAGGCCAACAGACGCCGGGAAAGGTGAAAGTAAAATAATAATAAGACGTAGTCCTTTATTTCTGTGAAAAGGGTATAAAGTAACCTAACCAAGCCTAACCTCGGGGTGCCCTTTGCTCGCTTTGCTCGCTCACTTGAGCCGCCATCATCCCTTCGAACCCTACCTGTCCGAGTCGGGGTGCCCCAAGTCCCGAGCTCGCTTCGCTCGCCCTTGCATCCTTAGTTCTATTTGACATGGGTCAAATGTTCTTTGGGTGAAAAGTTATTGGTCAAAACATTCTGTTGGTTAAGCATTCACTGACGTAGAGTTCTGTTGGGGAAACGTTCGTGGGTCACAAGTCCTTTGGATGAAAAGTTAATGGTGTTGACCAACGGTTCATGGACCAATCGACTGTTGGTAGGTAAACCGTTTCAGTACTGGTTAAAATGAAAGTCCAAGATGGCGGCTGCAAATCGAAAAATTCGTAGTGTGTGTCGTTTTCACGGTTTTCGAGAGTGCTGAAGCCGATTGTGACGTCAATATGAAAATCGAAGATGGCGGCTGCAATTTTCTTTTTCTTTTTTTATCATGTGTGTCGTTTTCATGGTTTTCAATATAAACTTACACGACTTTGTGTGAAATAAAATAAAATACAACCGACTTAAAAACACACTTCAAAGTGCAATAGACCTTTGGTTTCAGAAGTCTGTAATTTCTTGCCAACGCGCAACGTCTTCCCAAACTAAGGTTATTTTGCACTTTGTAGGGTTTTTTTATGGAAGTCGGTTATATTTTTTTGTAATTATCTTTACAATTTTTTTTCTGGTTTTCGGCAGTATAAGGTCTAAATCAAAATCATGTCTAAAGTTTTCATGGGTTTCATCTTCGTAGTTTAAATGGCGGCCGGTGTCAAATATAACCCAAGTTTAATGGGTTGCTTTTTACACGGGCAACTTTATGTAGAAGCTCTTACCATTAATGTATTCTTCCTTTTATCATCTAGATATCTCGATGCATAAGGCATAATATTGGTAGGTATATATGATATCTTCAATACCAAGTTAAGAAATTCTAAATTTACCACAGAGAAGAAACCAAGACTCAGAAAAACTAACTTCAAACTTCACCTACTAATCTCAGATATACTTTAGATAAAATGGTGATATGATTTTACAAGTTGGTATTCTAAGACAGACGCAAAATAAAATAGACATAATTATGGCTGTTTGGTTAGATAATCAGCCTCGAGCAGGCGCTTTTATTTTAATTTATTCTCAAAAATCAAAGTGACACTTCGTCTCGCATTGTCATTATGAACCATGAAGACGCAGTGATTGCAGTCGAAAGGGCCGTGGTAGAGAACCCTAGGTAAGGAAAGCGTTACCAGGCAAGATCTGATGATTCTTCCATTTCAATGAAGGAGTGGCAATTACACCTTTCCTAAGCGACACATTACCTATTGTTTTCCGACATCCACGCGAACGAAGTCGCGGGCACAGCTAGTTACAAAATATGACCTTTCAAAATGTTTCCAAAGGGTTTGGACTATGAATGAATGTTGTTGGCGCCTCGAATCTGGTAAACTGCTCATGAGCCACCAAAAGGTCACACAGCGGAATCACGGAATGCCGCGCGAGACAAATTCTGATGGCACAAACCGTGAACTTATATTTGACAAACAGACAAAGACTTCCAGAAATTAATGATCCACTTGATCAGATACTGCTGTCTTTTATGTGCGCCAAATAAATGGTTTATCTATCCATCTATCTATCTATCAGATATTACTTACACAGATAGTTTTTATTGATTATTTAAATGACGCCAAGAAAATAAATCAAAGGTGATTATAGAAAAGTGAAACATGCAGGAAGTGCTGCAACAGAAATCGTGATTTTAATTAAACGAATGAATACTTATTGGTTCAAAGTTAAAGGTGAGATATTAATTTTACGTAAGAAGTGGGCTCAATACTTGGTCAAAGGAGAAATTGCCATTTCAAGCGTAACACAAGGCAAAGGGTGGATGAGAGGTACCTATGATCGCAGTATATATCTTACTTTTTACTTCATCCATAGAAGTCTGTCATTTCACCTGATGCTTGGGTTTGACACTACTGACTACACTTATTGCTCACTTCACCTATGTTTTCACGGTGAGATTTTTACAGAATTCGTAAACATTTCGACACGTGCAGCAATGAATTCTTTACCGTTTCAAGATGGCGGCTAATTAGTTTTCGGCTTTTCTCGTCCAACAATAGCAGGTGGCCTCGGGTAACAGGAAGTCAGTGAAATGATCAATCAGACTTGTCCTTCCACCACTTCCTCAACGAGTGTTTGGATTGATGAAATGTCATGCGTTGTGGTCGCCATGGTAAATGTAGGAACGGGACAGTACCTTCTTATTGTTTGACTGAAAACTACTCTTGATGAAGATGATATAAATCTGGGAATTTCGCAGGGCAGCCCGCGTAGTTCTATTTACCTTAGATTTTTTGCAGGTCAGCATCACGTTGATCAAAATATGATTTGTAACCGTAACAAATATGTATAGAATTACTAGTTGCGACCCGCGGCATCACACGCGCAAGCCTCGATTTAAAAAAAAATCTGGAGCTGGCTACCGTTATCATCTAAGGGTATTAAAAAGAGCCTACAACCTATTCTCAGACAGACCAAATATATACAAAAAAAATTATAAAATTCGGTCGAGCCGTTTCGGAGGAGTTCGATAACAAACACTGTGACATAAGATTTTTATATAATTAAGATAATATTATTTAAAATCATCAATACAACTCTCCAAGTTCAAATTACCCTATGAATGACTATTTCCCGAAATCATGATACTTGAGGCCAATTCTAATTGGAAGAGTTAAATTTTGCATTCCTTCAATCCATGCCAAATTCACGTGACCGTCGGTATCGATATATTACACATGTGCATGTTGCTGAGACCCAGTATCGTCTAGCTCTACGACAATAATCTTCTGGAAGAAGTCTTTAGACCTAAACAGTTTGTACACAAATAGGCTGTCTATATAGTTTGGAGTTTAAACTTATATTGTTATGTAAAAAGTACACGAGTATTGTTAGTCATGGTCTCTCTATGCGCAATGGTGACATTTACTTAGACGACGCACTGAGGCATTGAAATGCGTTGCACAAGCGTGATTAACTCGTGCTGACATTAACCAAGCACAAAGAACTTACACCGGCTATAATAATCCAGTTTAGTTTATTTTAAATAGGTACATGATTAAATATCAAAAGACGCGTCGCGTTGTCGCGTTGCGCTTGTCTGCGCCGGAAGCGTCTGCACATTTTATGTGAAATTTCTTTTATATTACGCTAAGGATGTAATTAAGCTATATTTTGTCAAAGTTTGTTCTACAATCGTTGGTAGATAATGTGTGATACTGCTAACAAACGCTTATATCCTGCAATACGCATACATAAGTCAGTCTGTCACCGTTCAGGCGTTCAGGCGTTCACGTACCTACTAAACATCTTGAAACTTTAGCTTTCCGGAACGTCGCCAAACGAAAATGTAAATTCCAACTTGAAAGTTTTTATTGCTGAGGTAACGCCACCTATTCAATGAATCAAGAACTAGCTGTATCAAGATTCTTTGGTGGCAATTCGTTGTAGTTGTACTTTACGATTGTACTTGTTGTTCCGAGTTGCCGAAAATGTAAACTAGATGGCGTTACTAGTTTAGCCTGCGGAGGTAAGCGATTGTTGAATCTAAACTGGATCTGCCACATTGCCACATTCTATTATTATGTCTTAGGACTTTTTTTTTAAGGATGGTAAATCATCAAATGACCCCTCCCGCTCTGGGTGGAGCGGAAGGGAGTGTCAGACTCTTACTGACTAAAAACCCATCCGTGTTCCTTCCTTAGCCCTTTATGTTCCGGGGTATCGGTAACCCTTTCGGTCAATCCCGCTGCCCCTGCAGGCTTCGGCCCTGACGGGCCCCTCCTTGATGCTGACATCTCTTTGAGGCGCGCGTGGAACACATACGCACCGTAGAGCATGGATGTCTCAGGGCTAAGGTTAGATTAGATGAATCAGATACTTTCAATGATTCGAGAGTTCTTTTTTAATCATGACTTGCTGTAAGTAATCCCCTTACCTTTTAATGAAGTAAGTCCCCGAGTGATTCAAATAATACCTAACATGACATAACATGACGCTATGTTCTCCCAAGGGTTAGGCAGACGTGTACCTATAGAACACCCACATTTCACCAGTTAAGTTTAAGTCCCATGTAATAGGGTGCCAGCCTATTACCATAGATAATATAACACCTATTACCATGGCTGTTAAAATTATCTTTCTTTTTCAATAATGCATCTATTCTGGACCCATAGGGTACACCAGGTCGCTTTCTCTAATTTGAGACAAGTTCAGGCCATCATAACATGTTATCAAGGTTGTAGCTAAGCCGTAATACTTAGTTGAAGTGAGCTGTCATCCCTATTGACAGCTCACTTCACCTAAGTTTTCACCGTGAGATGTTTTATAGAATAGTACTACTGTTCGGTAAAAATCTAACAGTGAAAATTTGAAAAAAATAATGTGAGTACCTAAGTTCTTTTGAGATTTCTCAGTAACTGCCTATTCAAAAGTGGAAATGACACACGTAACCCATAAAGAACCTATTTTAATTAATATTGCGTTGGAACAACGTCGAAGATACCTTGTGATGGAATGAATGAATGTTTTTCCCCTTGATTGTGCATAGGTACCTATTTGCCTAGATTAAATTCAAGTGTGATCCTTAATTACGATATACTTAATTCTTTTGCCATTTTATAATCTAACATTTATACATCGCGTGTATTTACTATGACACATCAAAACATTCATTGGTATATACAGGTGATAATTTAAGTGATTATATGACATATCACATGACAGTGATTCATCATCATCATCATTTCAGCCGAAAGACGTTCACTGCTGGACATAGGCCTCCCCCAAGCACTTCCACTTCGACCGGTTCTGTGCTTCTCGCATCCAACGGACTCCTGCGGCCTTCACAATGTCGTCGGTCCACCTTGTGAAATTCCTTCCTACGTCTTCCAGTACGCGGTCGCCACTCCAGAACCTTTCGGCCCCATCGGCCATCTATTCTGCGAGCAATGTGTCCTGCCCACTGCCACTTAAGTTTGGCAATTCTTCGGGCTACGTCGTCGGTTACCTTCACCACGCACACGCAGGGTCACGCAGGGAAACTCCAAGCATAGCCCTCTCCATTGCCCTTTGGGTGACTTTTAGCCTTGTAATAAGGCCCATTGCCATGAAAATGATAGCTTGAGTATAATTATTTTCTATTTTTTTTTGGTACATTGGACCTGACATATGGCAAAAATGTCATTTAATGTTTTGTATTTCCCTAATGTTAATTACTTTGCATACTATGTCTGTTCTATAGAATCAAGTTCTTCCAACTTAAAAGCCAGCTGTGCTGCTGAGGAGTTTGTTGCGCTACTTCTTTTTGCCAGCTGAAACACTAGGAAGTGGGGAAGGGCTGGTGTTTAGAGGGACTGCCTTAAGTAATTATGACGTTAAAAAGTGCTGATTCTCAGCCTAGTTTGAATAAACTTTGGATTTTGACATTTATGGGTTCCATTCTTTGGTAAAGTGTAAAGGGTTTTCCATCAGAAAATTTTCAATCGCAGCCCAGAGTCTATATTTGTGCATGATAGAACAGCAATAACTAAGTATTTTTTCCTACACGGAACATAAAACTGGGGAGATGTATGTATGCATTGCACTTCTGCCTATCCCATCGAGGAATACACGAGAGCATTATGTTCATTTTCTGAAATGAAATTAAATATTTATTTCTGTAAGTAGATTACACGCCAATATTTTGTTGGTCAATTTTTTTAAACTAGTTGGCGACGGTTTTTAGGCCCATATTACTGAACCTCACTCAAAACTCAAGCATTACTTAACACGTTGACTGCCAGACAACAGACACAATAGAAAATCTATTGTTCACGGTCACCGGTGACCGCGTTGGCAGTCAATGCCTTAAACCTCATATAAAGCCATTTGATTTGTTGAGACTGGTTGTAAGTAATGCTTGTATTAAGTTCTTGTATTAAGGGACTTAGTCATAGCGAATCAAAACCGACATGTTCACAATCGAACAAGGAACAACAAATCTTGATAGTTAATGCCGTAATCAGTATGCTGGGCGGGGTGTGTGGCGGTGAAGTATGACATCATTACCAACCTTTATTATATGGTTTGTATTGTGATGGGTACAAATGGAAGAAAACCTATTGGGAACCCCTGTCACGCTATCAGCTGTAAGTCTCTCTAAGGCGCGCTATACAGAAGCGTCGTGACACGAGGACACGCGGACGTGATAAGCTATGTCTACACAAGTGCGCTTTCAATTTCGCTTCATTTTCCGTTTCAACTTTCAGTTCGTCATGCGGCAAGCGCTGTGCCATAAGACGCACGCAGCATAGCGTCTATACCTGTGCGCCTGTCGCATGCAACTCGCTTCCCTGACGTGTCTCGGTTTGGTTTAGTTAGTCATACCGCACTCCTTTGTTTTGATGTTCCTTTGAGAAATATGACATCAAGCTCATCAAAGATGATGAGCAGCGCAGGATTTGAAAACTCTTGTTTTCAACTAATATTCACATATGTGCTATTGCATGCACTATGGTTGATCAGGCATGCGTCAGAGGAAGATGCAAGATGAACAGGAATGCGCACTTAGCTATACGCAGACGCGGCGTTCCTTTCACATGTCTTCAAAATTGATTTGACATTCGGTAATACCGAAATTATTTTTGCCGGACTTTTGTCATCATCGTCATTGGCAGCTATGTTGCATTCACTGCTGAGTATACTTAGGCCTCCTCAGGTATTTCCACACTGTGCCCTTTTATCTTCAACTTTCGTCGTCATCTTTCTATTTAACTTTTGTTTGGCGCATTTATTAATTAAATGCGTCACCGAACGCGACGCCAACGTAGTCATTTGAGTTTCTGTCAGCTTGTTGAAAAATGTGCGACGAAAACATTTTACTTAGTAGAATATGTGCAGCTTACTTGGTCATAAGAAATTCCAGTAAAAAAAAAACCTAGCGAAAGTTTTGGATACGAGGCTATGATGTATTAAAAGCCATAATAAAAGTACTAAAGGATTGTACTAAGGTAAGTAAGAGTTTTGTTGAACGCTTTGTGACACAGAATACCACCCGTCGCGGAAAGACGAGTACCCAGCGAGTACCTATCACAGCGCGCGTGACACTTTCAATTGTCATACCATGGTCATACCGAATCCGTCAAGGGCATGCCTCACGTGCGCTGTTGACTGCGCTGTGACGCATTCTCTTGATGAACAAAAAATGGCAGTGTAGACATAGCTTTGGATGCTTTGGTTTGGTTTTGGATGTGGACTCCAGTATTTTGCAGAAATTGTGTTTATGGGCTGATTTTCGGTTTCAGACAAATTTCCACCCAGTGGGGTATCTACTTGTTTGTGATAATGTTGTAGCCGTTGTTGGTACCTACTCAGTTTAGGTTCTAATAATTATTATTCTTTAAAATAAAACACTGTTATTTAAACCATAAACCTACTTATGTAGGTACAAAAGCAATGATACGGTAATGATTTACGATGAAAATTATCCTGTGACCCACTATGGTGTTTATAAGCAGGACTTGACTACAAATTGAACTCTTTGTTAACCAAATATGATTCATTTTAGTATGAACAGTTACTGTGACTTGTTATTCCAGACGTACCTCTGGTTTTATATGTAGAGTCATTTATTTCGACATAATAATAGAAGTCTTTCTATTGATTTTGTTTGAATAATTTTCTTACAGTTACCAATCGAAATCTTGATCTCGACCAGACTCATAGGTATCAGGTTAGTAACATTGTCCTGAAAAGTAAGTACCCTCAGTAGAATGCACACTGTGATCTTCACGAAAGCAATCTCCTATATATATCTAGATTCGAAGCGAGACACAATGTATGGTCAGCTCACTGCAGTGACCCTATGTCATCAGATCTAGCAAGCTAATCAGTTAATAGCCTAACCAACACAATACGATGACACATGTAACTGATAGCATAATCAGCCTATTTAGTTCCCACTGCTGGGAACCAGGCCTCCTCTCAGTAAGAGAGAGTGAGCCGTAATCCACAGCAATTATAATTAATTGCTGTGGATTACGGCATAATTATGGTCAATCTATTCTGCCAGCAATCATTTTCAGATCCCTGTTAGGGCTGGCCATGACAGCCATATCCATACTAATATTATAAATTCGAAAGTAACTCTGTTTCTGTGTCTGTTTATATGTTACCTTTTCACGCCTAAACCACTGAACGGATTTCGATAAAATTTTGCAGAGAGATAGATTGTATCCCGGGGAAGGACATAGGATAGTTTTTATCGACATATCGCGGGCGAAGCCGCGGGCGGAAGCTAGTGTTAATATAAGGAAACGATGTCGCCACTGCATATATCTTTGAGGAGAATAAAAGTAGGTGTGAAGGTAGGTACTAAGGTACCTACTTTTAGGTCAGAGTGACAAATTGGAAATAACAATAAACATATAACTCGAGCGAGACACAATGAAGTGCGTCGAGTGATGAACACACAATAGAAGTCACAAATATACCTACATTTCACTGCACGAGTAAATCCCATCGCAGACACTGGCGGTAGAACACTTGTCAACCTTATTACTAAGTGCATAAGGGAGAAAAGTGGTCGACCGTAATTTTTCGGGGTTTCGAGGTCTTTCAAAAGCAGGAAAGTCATTAGTTTGTTTTGAAGTACCTATGTGTGATGCAACGCAAGAATATTAATAAAATTGATAAGAGTCTTAACACTACATTCAAACAAGATTATGAAAAGCACTCCAGATATAACCACGTCAGCGATAATATCTTCTAAAACGTGTTCTAATTCTTTGCATTATTAATAACAACTAATAATCGTAGAAGTTAATGTTCCCGTGAAGTAAATAGATGAAATCCTTGTAAATAATGACTAAAGTTTTACAGTTATCTATGTCGTGGGAACGTGGGTGCCACAATATGTAAAAGGGACTTGGTTACCTCATCGACCGATTTTAAGCAACAAATTCTTGAAGAATACGAAAACTCGCACATTTTAAATTAAGTTGGGAAAATATACTACCTATATCTCTTTATTTAACGTCATAATATTTTACAAGCTTTTATTTTATAGATAAAATTAATTGAATGAATTTGTTGTATTTGTGATTTATATATTTGGGACTTGGTGCCTTAGTAAATAAATAAATAATTGGTACAAATGCGTTATTAGTAATAACAAGAAAATCAAGAGTTTTCCTCTTCGTTAGTACCTACCGACAGAGGAAACATTTAGGTATAGTAGGTAGGTACTACAATGTTGTTTTGGCGCGCAGCCAAAATTGAAAACTAACGACGCCATCTTTATTGAATACATTTGAAGTGAAAGTTCACAAAACATTTGCACAAATGTTTACCAACAGCGCCCCCTGTCAACGTCATTCAAACGCCAAAAGATCCTTCTAAAGTCCTTTCACAGTTATTTTACCTCTGATTTTGCGTCACTGTCTAAATCATTGGTTACAATAAGGTTGCTTTTAGGTTGCTGCTGTCAGAGGTAAATTCGAAGACCTGTGCCATCTATTAACCCGCACTGGGTCCGCGTGGTGGATTACGGTCCCTCTTACATAGAGGAGGCCTGTGTCCCAGCTGCAGCAGTGGGAACATTATAGGCTGATTATATTACGTGTAGGTACACGTAA
Organism: Gortyna flavago; assembly: GCA_963669345.1. Lineage (NCBI taxonomy): Eukaryota > Metazoa > Arthropoda > Insecta > Lepidoptera > Noctuidae > Gortyna > Gortyna flavago. The sequence goes on from OY770144.1 coordinate 7,155,156, forward strand.
TATACATAACAAGTTGTTTATTTATTAGATGATAAATATTGAATAGTTTGTACATAATAATTTCAGATGAGAATAATTTCTTGTATCATACTTTTTAGAGCGTGATTTTTCAGTAGTCGGGTTTTATTTTTTAAATGATAGACAGTGGAACAATATACTGGTATTTTAATCCGATAGTCTTATCTATTGTTACCTTATCAACGTTCCACATCGGGTTTTCCTTATAATGAAGTGGGTAGTTCATTTATACTTACGCTATAGCAAGGTTCTATCAAATTACACCAGAACACCCTGTGGCTTGAATTTCACCTTTACTAACCCTAACGATTTTCTTCTTCGTCAGTTTGTTAGACCAAAATGACTGTTAATACTTAATATAATGTCATCGTTGACAAAAAAAGGTCGATCGCAGCCGTCATTTTAGTCTGGCAAATAAAAAATCAGAGTTTAAGCAAGTAGCTGATGCAGTGGTAAAAATAAGCTGTCGGAAAAGTGGTACTGAGGCTGATAGCTCAAGGCCGGTCGTACCTTCATTAAGTGGTGTAGGCAAAATTAATGTACAAAAAAAAACCTTTAATATTACCGTCGTCTCTTACTACTTAATCTTGATCTTACTCAACAACGAAAAACTCATTTTCTTGTCGGATTTACACACCTACTTACCCAGCATTTACCCCCATATATAATATACTAGCTTCTGCCCGCGATTTCGTCCGCGTGAAATTTCAGCCTCCTCCCATTCACCCTTAGGGGTGGAATTTCTAAAAACCCTTTCTTAGTGGATACCTACTCTTCACAAAGAACACACCCTCCAAATTTCATGTCTCTAGTATGTACCAGCGGCTGTGCGTTGATATATATCAGTCAGTCAGTCAGGACTTTGAATTGAATTTTATATATATAGATGTATGTATAAGATGTAATACCTGTTGTAGACAAGTCTTGTCAAAAACATGTGTGAATAAAATTTGTATCCTCTATGTATTGACGTTGTTTCAGAAATGTATTACCTACTTACTATTTTGTACCTACACCTTCTTGAGATTTTTGACAAGTTGTTAATACAATAATTGGGGGGCAATTCCCGTAATTTAAGAACATTCACAGTCTGATCTCAGTCCCATTCTGCCAAAAATGCCTCCAATTTCCCTAAATTTTTGACAAGTTTTTGAGATTGAATATCGCTGATATGAGATTGCGACTTTAATTACGGGAATTGGCCTTCTGGTCTTCACATCTTGTTTTAGGTGTACAAAAACAGTAGACACAACATGTAAAATACACGTCATATACCTTGTTGTAAACGCGGGGTTAGGAAAAGCAAAACAATTGATGGGGGAAATAATGATACCTATCTTGAAAACTGACACTCAAAGCTGCCCTGAATACCTGACCTGTCGTGTCTGTGTTGTTATAAACAGGGTCAAACAGGGGGATTTAATAAACAAGCCATTGGCCTACTTAGATAGGATCCGAGGCGCCTCCCTTCCCGTTTGCGAAGTTAGGACGACTATCGCATTGTTAGACGGAAAAATTTCGGGGACTGAAGTATTGTGGTATAGTTTAATAATACTATGTGTGTGTGTGTGTCTACCCATGTAAAATTTCTTCATTTATATCTGTAATTTTTATAGTGTACATATTAAAGAGTATTCTATCTTTCCACGGTCACTTTTTCATTGCGTTGTTGTATCACTATGTGTCACGGGCTGATCATTATGATGATTGGTATGACCTCCAAACCACACAACAGAGTTTTTTCCATAATGTCTCAGTTAAATTGAGAAAAAACGTCGAGTTTGGTATTTATGATATCTCTTGTAACATTTTAGACTTGAAGATATAAAAAATCTGGGAAATCTTAAAAGGCCCAAAATGAATCAAGTTTTTGGGCCCATCCTTATTGATTTATTACTGTGCTTGACTGAAGAGTAACAGGTAGTTCACCAATTAATCGAAACAGCTTAGGGACTTTGATCTAAAAGCTCCGAAAAGTATCCAAAATATGTCACTAAGACTGAGTTGAAAATAAATGCATCGCTAATTTAAGGTTCCCTTTCTTTCGATTTTATTGTTTGTTCTATATTTAATTTAATATAGACCTTATTTGAAATGTTTCAGAATTAAGAATTCATTAGGAGCACAAGAAACGCAACTATTAAGCTTGCAGAAGGGTTAATCAGCAAAACTGGACAAATATTGTATGAACCTTAATTTTAGTGCGACTTTCTTTAGTTACTACTGCAAGGAAAATTTCATTATACGAAGTGTAGATATTATAAAGGACCCATTTTTTACTCCAATGGTGCATAACATCAGGGTTAGGTACATAATTAGTCATATAACCATTATATAACGAAAAGTGAATCAGGGTTATAAAGTTACAGTACCTATCTACAGTAAATTAATATATTGAAAGAAAACTTGTAATGTAAACACTCATTGTTCGAACCAGATTAACTAAATTGATTAGTTTTTCTTGTTCAGTAAGTCTGAAGATCAGTGAAGTTTTTATTAATTTTTATGCGGTCTCATAACTGAGACAGACGAACTGCATTCAGAATGATCTCGTAAGATTCCGCATCCCGGAACTACTTAATAAAATACATAAAAACTGCACACACAATTTGGATAAACTTCTAAATTGTGTGTGTAGTTTTTATGTGTTCCTCATATAGTTTTACTCCACTGACTGACATTATGAAATTGCTTTTACCGGGATGCTGTCTGTCATTCCTGATACTTTCCATACTTCCTTACTAAGTCCCTTCGGGCGGGAAAATCCTATACATGCGTATCATGCGTAACAGAAAGGTTTTTAAAAAAAATTTGGGATTGACCCAAATGTATGGGACAGCTGATATTTTTTTCGTGATTACGATGTTCGTCCCACGGAGACAGCTGTTCAGTTTGATGGATATGACCACACAATTCTGATACCCGCCGTATATTTGCCGCCCGGCTGTTCCTACTCCGCGGCGAGCACGCCTTTTGGATTATCAAAAAAAAACCATCAGTTAAAATTTATTATTTGTAAGTAAGTTAAGCACCCTTATTGCCTAACATACTTTCAATCATAATTCAAGGGTCTTGAATGAAATTGATAATCCATTGCTTCATAGATTTGAAAAACTCGATTGCTCAACAACATAAATAACGCAATGAACGCGGCTGTTTATGTATGTTATGCAATTACCCCACAGATTATCTTTTATCAGCTTCTTACTTAGCTGATAGTGCCCGCTATGCGATACATTTTCTATTGACATAATCCGACCATTGTGTTGGCAAATGAATTCTTTACTCAATTACGACTGATAAGAAATGAAATGAAATGAGGGGCTTGTGGCCAAGTAATAACAGCCGCACGGGTCGATCGATCAGGTTAAGCTACGCTTGACGCGGTTGGTCCATGGATGGGTGACCAAGTTTTCATACTAAGACTCCCTTCGTGCCTCGGAAAGCACGTTAAGCCGTTGATCCCGGCTGTCATTCGTGGATCTTTGACAGTCGTTACGGGTAGTCAGAAGCCCGAAAGTCTGACAACCAGTCTTACCAAGGGGTATCATATTACCCAGTAACTGGATTGTGGAGATCAGATAGGCAGTCGCTCCATATAAAATACTGGTATTCAGCTGCATCCGGTTAGACTGGAAGCCGACCCCAACCTAGTTGGGAAAAGGCTAGGCAGATGATGACTCCCTTCGTGTCCCGGCTGTCATTCGTGGATCTTTGACAGTCATTACGGGTCGTCAGAAGGCCGAAAGTCTGACAGCCAGTCTTACCAAGGGGTATCGTATTACCCACTGGATTGTGGAGGTCAGATAGGCAGACGCTCCATGTAAAATACTGATAATTAGCTGCATCCGGTGAGACTGGAAGCCGACCCCAACATAGTTTGGGAAAGGCTAGGCAGATTGATAGACCTTAATGAAGTAAATAAATATGGTATGCAAAACAAGTATTTTCAATTTTAATATCGTTCGAATTTACTTTACGTTTACTCCACGCTTTCGAGTTATCATTTCAACTTCGATATTCGAGTAAAAACGGTCACAATGTTTAACTAAATCACTTTTGGCAGACAGACGGAAGAACTAAACAGGAATTGCGTTTTTGCGTTTTTCCAATTATGGTATGGAGAACTGAAAGAAAATGCATTGAAAGAGGTCCAATAAAAAGTAATTGGTACGGTCATCGACAAAAGTAGATCGGTACTTTTAATTGTCGGCGACCGTTTCAATAACCGTACGCTAATTACGCTACATAGATTCCACAACCACATAACATCGCAGCAACAAAATGTGGGCAAGCAGTGCTTGCGTTACGTGTCGCAGCAGCTTCTTGCAGTTGCGTTGTAGTAACTACAAAATTCGATGTCGTTGTGTTGTCGCTAGTAGTTGCGATGTAGTTACGTTGTGGCTAAGTGTTCAGATCGTTGTTTGCATACAAATTAGTACCCGTCCATGTGTGTTGTGTGGTTATTTTACGTGTGATCGTGCCCTTACACATCATCTAGTTACCTTGACGAGTTTTGTTTGAATTTTACTTCTGTTCAGATTTTTATTCAATATTTAGCTCAATGACTACTGAAGTATTAAACAACTTTTGTTTCTGACTGTACCAACGTAGATTGAGATTTTTTATGTCATCCTAAGTCAAAGATTGAGATCAAGTTTGGCTTAGATGTTTCTTGCCATAGAGAGTTACCTCAATTATTGATGAACTCGACATAGATTTATGAAAAACTGTATTTAACGTTAGTCCTTATATTTTTGAATACATTTTATTATTATTAGATATTATTTATACCTATGTTTTAGGAAAACAATACCATACTTTATTTTCCTTAAACCTAGTAATAAATAAAAAAATAACAACACTACTAACCATGATGTTATACGCATTATTGTGAAGATTGTGGTAAACAACAGGTAAGTAAGTAGACAATAAATGGAAAAACTAGTAAATAAAATATCAATATAAACTCCGCCTTGAAATTTCGTTACGAATGATATTGATATTGTGTTGTTTGTTTGAAATTAGCTAATTAATTAGCTATTGTCTCGTTACTAGTGTACCTTTACCCTTACCTGTGTGTTATAAGTACCTCCCTTTGGACAGGAATCTATGTAGGTATTTATGATCAATTACTACAAAAAACTTACCAAAAAATATGCAACAAATATTATGTTCATAATCATCTGCCTAGCCTTTACCCAATTTTTTTTATTGTGGTTGACTTCTATCCGTATGAAGCTGAATACCAGCATTTTACATAAAGCGACTGCCTATCTGACCTCCGCAACTCAATTATGATAAAATTTCTTTTTTATTAATATTTTGTCACAGGTGTTTAGAATAAGCACTTTTTCATAGACAACAACAAGACTTCTGCGTCAACAAAAGAAAAAAATCAACGTTATTGTGTACTATCCGCGTCTGACCCTGAGACAAGACATTCTATGTATCCTTATAAGAAGACTCCAGCAGAAATCCACAACATCCAAAAGCTGTAAGGACATAAGATACTAGTATTGATCGAGGAAATTCTGACCAGCATATTTTTTTATTGCCAAACTGAGCATATTAACATTCGTAAGCTAATTTTACTTATGATACCTAATTCCTTAAGGGAGAGTCTACTATGCAAAACTATGAGGTCTTTGTGGTAAAGATACAAGTCTTAATTTTAACCAATAACGGTCCGTATATAGGAATCGGCCTTAGGCGAGCTTGAATAGGTGAAAGGGAATGCAATTTTCCGGGAAAACAAACCCACATACGAGTATTATTTCACTCATCGTCCATGATACAGGTAGCCAATTTATCCAGGAGGTTGTTTAAAAAGGTCAAGTTTCGCGTCTATCGGTGATGACGTCACATTGTCTGGAATCGAATGAAAAAAACGAATAACAGGTCCATAAATAATTCTTGGGTGACATATATTTTTTTTAGTGTGCCGTGCTTATAATAAAACTTATTATTTATTTATTTTATTATTTATGTACACACAGTAAAATACATAGGGATATGACATAATTATAATTTGAGTACAAAGGTACTGCTTATTTCTTAAGAAATTTCTTCCAGCAGACCTGCGAAAGGAGAAGTAAAAAAGAAATGTAGACAATTGTGTGTGAGAACAACAAGAGAACAATATGAATGTGTGAAGTCTTAAATTAAAATATTAAATATACCTACACATAATAATGCAACAATCTTGCTAAAATATATAAACATATACTCACAGTATAGAGGAAAGGTAATGCTCTTTTAATCGACATTTAAATAAAAGATGTCCTAAATCATTAACAATAAATAAAATAATAAAAATTAAGTTAACAACAGCTGCTAAACTTAATGGCGTTTATTTATAAACGTTACTAAAAGTTATGAGACGTTTAAACGTCAAAAATGTATGGTTCTTCTTCTTCAAATCGGTCCCTCATTACTGAGGATCGTGGTCACTGGACCCTTTTAAGCGGACAATCTGCCTCCATCTACTCCGGTCCAAAGTTGCCATCACCACCTGCTGAAAATTGCTTGAGGACGTAGCTTCTTTTACTTGGTCGGACCATCGCGTTGGCGACCGGCCTCGTGCTCTCTTTCCTTCGGTATTCTTTCCTTCGGTTGTATGGTTAAACAGTCGCTAATCACAACTTAACTTTTAGCAGCGTTTATAAAAAAGGGGTAAATCTAAAGTAAATAGGTAAATCTGAGAATAAGATTTTTCTTTTAAATATTAATATACAACATTATTTTTAGTATATGCGAAACCTGAATTTAGTTTATTCAGAAAAAGTAACTGAATCGATTTAAATAATTTTTACACCATGTTATATTTTATCCCAAAAATATTTAATCACTAGTTAATTACAATCAAATCGCCGTACAGTTAGGTACCTACTGCCAAACTATTATCAATGAGCGTACGATGCTGGAGGAGCATAAAACATGGTCACCCCGCACCGCGCCGCGTGGTGAGCATGTTTTTGAACGGACAACCAGGTAACATAACAAGCTTATAACTTTGTGATTTCTCATGATACAGTTTTGAAATTTTGTACATAGATTCTTTACATAAAAATATTAGACACGTGTTTCGGGTTTCGCATATACTAAAAATAATGTTGTATATAGGCATTATGCTTTTTGTATTACGGACATTTATTAATTGTTTTTTTTATTTTTATTTAAGTCTTTCAAACATTTTATCGATTTAGTCAACCTCGCTTTATTATTTTTGTGTTGGGCTTTACATCGTACTACTCATAATCATCGCATAATACAATAATTGCTTGTTATTGTTAAAACTTATTTCCGCAGTTGTAAGATGATTCAGTTTATCCCTTTACGGTTTATTAGTGTGGTTTTATGACTGGCTTGTTTGTCATTGTTGTTTGGCTTGTGTTTTACTCTGTAGTACAAAAAATGTTTTACTGAGAAATACCTACCGAGATACATCAACTTGTGTTACAATAGTAAGTATCTACTTATAGGTCCTACTCATTTCTGTAATACCGTTTCTCGTTTATTGTCAGGTTTGCACTATGAACCAGGTATCCGCCTTCAATTTAACCAGAAGTATATATGAATAAGGGAATTATTCACCTTATTCTGTTTAAACTACGATTAGAGGCGAATTCAGCAAACCTCCACTGATAAATATAGGCATTTTTTTTTTAAGGATGGGAAATCATCCAATGACCCCTCCCGCTCTGGGTGGAGCGGAAGGGAGAGTGTCAGACTCTTACTGACTAAAACCCATCCGTGTTCCTTCCTTAGCCCTTTATTTTCCGGGGTAGCGGTAACCCTTTCGGACAATCCCGCTGCCCCGGCAGGCTTCGGCCCTAACGGGCCCCTCCTTTGATGCTGACATCTCTTTGAGGCGCGCGTGGAACACATACGCGCCGTCCAGCACGGGCCTGGTCCTGATCGGACGGCGAGCTACCCATTACTCGCCGTCCGCAGGCCCGCCCCTACGGTGGCCGGGAGTCGTCACGCGGCTCCCGACGCCCGGGGCGTCTCCCGCGGCGGCTGGGACGGGCGGCTCTCTCGGCTCTCTCCCTCGCCCATCCCGCCACCTCCTTCGCTAGCATGATTGCTTCGCAAAGGGAGGTGACTGCCTCCCACTCCCTCTCGCTCCGGACCATGGTTTGAACCAGGGCCGGGCGCGCCGATCGCCTCTACGAGGACACGGCGGTGCTCCGCCCAAGCGGGGCAGACCTCCACCGTATGCTCCACCGTGTCCTCTGGGCGATCCTCGCAGTGGTGACACCCGGGATAAATATAGGCATTACGTCTACATGGTCTATTATCAAAATAATGTACCAATGAGGTGTATGAAATTGTAACTACAGCCCGCTGCCTGACCCTTGGGCAATACAAGCTTGATGTTAACTTATCTTGATTACATGATACCTCCTTATAGTACTATTTACATTTCGCATGACATCATCAGTTTCCCAAACTGCGAGGTGAATTTGTGAGACCTTCAATGAGACCATCAAATAGACAAGGTGACGCGTTTTTGTTACATCATAACTAGGTGTGTTGTATACCTTTGTCGTATCTACGAAGAAATTTATGTCGTAGCTTTTCTTGTTATCTAGAAGAAATAACTTTAAGCGGTTTTTAGCGGTATGCATATGACGCAATAAGTTAGGTGTGTGGGGTTTGGTTGTATGGCGACTTGTTCATTTAAGGACTTGTGCATGTTGGTATAGTACCTAAAGAAAATGTGTTCAGGTTCTCGACAAAAGTCCATTATTAGAGCTAAACACAAAAAAATAACCGTTTATTCTATAATCTACACTCAACCTTGAAATTACGAGATTTGGAAGTCCATAATCGTGATCAAGACCATGGACACACACAGTACTGTACTAAAAGGTAAACATTACACAAATCACGGAGGCATAACGAGCGGACATAATTATTATCGAAGTAACAATGGCACATCAAGCATCCAATACTGAATAGGTGCACAAACCAGTAGCACGGAATAGAACAGAAGGTTTGCTCCATAATTATTGTAAGAAATGCTCGCACACATACATAAGCATTCACGTACAGCGAGTGCACTGGCAATTAACGTAGTATAGATAGTACGGGATCGCAGTACATACGCATCTATGTCTGCGTGCGCCTGTTTTCGCTCGTGTAAGCTACCGACCTTCTGTAGGAAGGTACTATTCTATGTAAGTAAGTAGGTACCCATAGCCTATTGACAGGTCACGGAACCATGACGAAAGACAACGTTTGTTGAATTTGTTATGAGGTTTCATATCGGTTTTGAGGTCCATACATAGCAGGTGTTACAGCATCACGGAATTACGGTCCTTTTACTGTGGTTGGTGAGCGCATAGACCGTGATCACTCCGGACCCACCATACCCCTGGCCATACCCCTGGGAGTAGGGTGGGACTGAACCATACCATTATAGTAGTGTTGGGATTTGAAAAATTGTCATACCATATCGGTCCAAATACAAATTTGATGCTGTACAGAAAATGGCCGCCACGTCTCTCAGGTAAAAACCGTTTACTGATTTAAAAACGGTGTAGGAACAAAAATAGTGATGTATGGACTCATTCGGCGGTTATGAAGATAAAAAACGGAAACTCCATCATTGAAGTTTGCAGTTTATAAATAAACAACTCGCAAATAAAGTAAAAAACGCTACTGGTTTGTTTCAATTTCAATAAAAATAGCTTAAAATAGTACTTGCACTTGGTGCTAGTCTGTGGATTGCGTTTTTCAAAGAGTCTTTAACTACCCATATTTTAGTATGCGAATGACGAGAACATAATTTTTTTGCTGCAATAATCTATCTTCCAAGATTGATCGAAGATCTTCGTTTTAAAAATCAAAGGACATTTACATTTTCTTGCCTGTGGATTGCATTTTTCAAAGAGTCTTCAATTACTTGGTACTTAGCTATAAGCCAGTAATCATTTACGCCATATTTTAGTATTTTAAAGTATGCGAGAACATAAAGTTTTTACTGCGATAATCCGTCCATCTGTCAAGATTGATCAAAGATCGAGCCCTTGGCTTCTAATTGAGACTTTGTTACGCAAATTATTGGACTGCTTAAGAGGAAATGCTTTCGGAGAGACTTTTGAAAAAGCCTAAGTAAAAAGTCATCATTCGAGGTTTGGCTCTCGCCTATTTCCTACTCCATTATTGGAGAAATTTAAAAGATATTTCATAAACTGTATAAGAAGGATGTATACTGTGACCTTATGTTTTTTTTTTTTCATTAGCACACAGTTGTCAAATTTGTACAATAAGCCTTTGTTGACAGCGGTTTAAATCGGCATTTTTTGAGGGTTCTAGTGCTTATAAAAATAATGTAGGATCAAAAAGGAAAACTTAAGGACATATAAGTAGTTAATATTTATTATTCTTTAAAAAATCATTGCTTTATGGTCTTTAACCAGAAAGAAAACAGGCGAGAGCGTTTATAAGGAGAAAAGAATACCCGTATTTCCTCTTAATATAGGTTCTCAAAAAAAAAGTGATAGCTCACTGCTAGCTGCTAGTACTCATTGTAGATGCCAAGGTGTAATAAGGATGAGAGGTAAGGTGCCTCTTTCGATATATTCTATGATGATTGAAATTATGACACATACAAAATAAAACACAGTCTTCGGTTTTACGACCAACGTATTAATTAAAGTATCTACCTATTAAAGGGCTAATGTGAGTTAAGAACATTTTTCACACCAGACCACGACTTTATTTAGATCGTGTTCACATGAGTTTACTGTATAACCGACAGCGCCTGTAGTTAAAATATTGCGCGTGCAGTAACGTCTTGTGGTAGAAGTGAATGAGAATAAGTGAGATTTAGTGCGAGAGACAGAGAGAGATATCTTTCTTCTCTCTTATGTAACGTAATATGCCTAAACGTGACGCGTCCTTGAAATTTTACTCTCAATTTATTTCCAACTATCGAATCGCCGCCGCCGCGCCGGTTAGGAATTTTCACTACAAAAAGGAAAAATATACCTACAGTAATAAAATTTAAATAGAAGATAAGCTGTAAGATAAGTAAACCGCGCGACCGTGTGAAGAGGCTTCTTTCTCGTGGCATCTTTGTGGCATTGAACAAGAATCATCAACAAAAACATTTTCCTGTTTTGCCTGCCTGAGTCATATTTGAAAACATTAGTCAAATGATCATTATTCAGAAAACATAACATAATAAAATTGTCACACTGTGCATGAGATTTACGAATCGTGATTCGACAATCCCATCATTTCGACTTGTTGACGATATTAAAAAAGATTTATATGAGCAACTAGCTTCTGCTCGCGACTTCATCCGCTTGAATTTTTTTGGTTCCCCGACCCGCCCCGTCACATCGTATCGCTTGCCTGCTCTATTACTTCGTTTTCTCTTGTCTTACTATTTGCTCGGCTCATAAGAGTCCTAGTGTGATGTTGAGGAAGGCTATAGGCTACTTTACTTGCCTTGGCCTTCCTCAAGAATTGAGCTATCGAAAGCAAAAATATTTTTTCTAATCCGACTGGTACTTCCAGAGATTAGCACGTTCAAACAAACAAACTCTTTAGCTTTATTATTAGTACAGATAAGTACAAGCTTTTGCGCTCGATTTTCACCTGGTGCTTTATTATCTCTGGTTTAATCTATGAGCCAACATTCATCGTTTGTTCAGCATGAATGGCCGGCTTTATAACTTTGTTTTAGATCATTGCTATATGCCTACATTGCCATTTGTAAAAATGACCCTGGGACTTGAAAATAATGATGCATAATCAGCCTATAATGTTCTCACTGCTGGGACACAGGTTGGCCTCCTCTCTGTGAGAGGGAATGGGCCGTAATCTACCACCCGGGCCCAGTGCGGGATGGTAGATGTCACATGTCTTCGAATATTTGGTTCTTGGACATGCCGGTCTCCTTACGAGGTTTTCCTTCACCGTTTTGAGAGCAGTGGTGATGATTTATTTACATAAAATAAAGCGGCTGCCTGGGTTTGAACCTACGAATAATTAATACTTATTCGTAGGTTTGAACTTGTAAGTCGGAGCTGTTACCACTGGGCCACTATTGCTCAAAAAGTTGTCAATGAGCACTAAATTTACAAGAATAGATCAGATAAGAATTAGATAAGTATAATAATAAATAATAATAAGAATTAGATAAGAAGTAGATAAGAAGAGCTGACTGTCCAGGACGTATTATTACTAATGGAGGCAACCAACTCAGGCCATCATAGTCCACTTCTGGAGATAAGCCTCTCCCAATCTGCGCCAAAACACCTTGTCCTCCGCCTTCCGAATCCATTCTGTCCTAGTCACCTTAAATGCAACCCAATAAATTAAATTCAAACATTTTAAAGAGCGTGCCAAGAGTTAATGCTTCTAGAATTTACTTTCCTAAATTAATGCATTCTCTGACATTGTTTCATATTTTATACTAAGTAGTTGTGCTCGCGTATTCTCTACCATGAGCATGATTGAAGAATGTATCCTAAGACCGTTTCCGAAATTCAAGTCTTTCTTCTTTTTTAAAATTTTCTTATAGGTTTTAAAACATAACTTATTAAGAGACCTTTGATTTGTTTTTAATCTTTACGTTATTTTTCTATTTTGGGTGTGATTACAGACAAAATTCTCATACATACACGCTCTGCATATTGTATGCACAATATGCAGACCATAGAACCTATTAGTTGAGAGCGAGAAAGCAACCTGTAGCGCAATAGTCAATAATACTCGATTATTACAAGATATATCGATATAGACAAGTGCTAACTTGGAAATTGATCCCAATATACACGGGAGAATAGATACGATTATTCCAGATAAATAAACTACGTCTAGGTTATTATATATTATATCTATCTATCAATCAATCTGCCTAGGTTTTTTCCAACTATGTTGGGGTCGGATATCTATAAACTATTGAAAATAAAAGTCGCTTTTCTTAATTTGCGTGACTGCATTGTTCTTCTAAACTACGCAACAGATTTTGATACAGCTTTCGCCATCATTTACAGTTTTAGAGAATTTATTCCAGAAAGTTTGTGCATAATAAATTAAAATTAAACAAAAATTTATAATAAAGAAATCTCGAAGTTTTATCCAGGGTCGGGTCGCTGTATCTAATGTATAACCATGAGTGTATGACTTAGGTACTTAAGCTTGAAGCAAGCAATGCTATATGCAAGTACCGTATAAGTAAAATGACGGATGGCATCTATCATGGAATGCCTCATCAACCACATTTTTTTTATTTTTTATTGCTGAATGGGCCCGCTTTTGACCCCGATCATGCCTGATGGAAAGCGATGGATGAGGTCTATGATGGAACGAGCGTGCCCAGAAGATGATGATGATCTTTTCTAGCTAGTGTGGTAATAAATCTTTTATAAAAGATAATGTTGGCAACGAGTCCAAATTTACACTACGTCTCGTTAAGCCAATAAATTTTCTTGACCAAGAGACATTGAAAACTTTAAATTCTATGGGTATTTTTTTTGTAATGCAGAGCTTGTTTCCGCAAATAGCTATATTTCTATCATGGTTATTACTTCGCTATTTGCACCGACTTAATTATTATCATAGGTAGATTAATTATTATGTATGATGAATATAATGCAACAAAGTGACGTTGGGTAGATAATTATGTAGGAAAATATCTAACACAATTCATCTTAGTAATAATAATTACGGGTGATTTAAAAGTCATCATCATAGTCAACATTATTATACGACGTATTCTTCTTCCAGGGTCAAATTAAATTAGCTGGGGAACCTTTAGAGACTTGATCGATATCAAAAAGTTAAAACAAAAAAAAAACCAGACCTTTTATATGTAACTGTTTTATGTGTATTCTGTAAAAATATCACCGTAAACACTCTGGTGGAGTGAGCTTGAAGTGACCATTCCACCAGATGCTTCGAATTGATACACTCTGGCTCATTGGCTCACTTCACCTAAGTTTTCACGGTGAGATATTTACAAATCAGCTGCGGCTGTTTATCGTCTAACCAGCTATACTCACTAGACAGAAGGATGACTGTAGATATATTTTTTGCGTCTGAGAAGTCACGCCAGCTAATTAAATTTTACCCTATAGAGTAAGAACGAATCAAAATGTTCCTTGATTGGGAATTAAATATTTCATTCTTCATTATGTATTTATCCTAAATAACAAGATATTTAAAAGCGTGATATTCGAAAACACATTTTGTTTTGGTGCATTACGTAAATTTTTTGGCAAGGACACTACCAGCTACACCGGCACCATCAAGCCTATTTTGGATTAAAGTGTACAGTCAGCACTTTGAACACCCTATCCCACTAAGTTCAACGAGTTAATTTGTTCTGACCTTAGCATTGACTTATAATTAGACTGACATTTGATGGATAAATTATTATTGTGAGATTAAGATGTCGGAAGCTGATAATAGTGAATCAGACTTACAATTTTTGCCGACGAATGGTAGAACTGCGTTACTTTTGGGCAAACACAAATATCATGTACTGAAGAAATATAAAAATGGTGCATCTACTTATTTGGAGATTCTTGAACTATAAAATTGCAAAATGTTTAGGAACAGTTACGGTTAAGGTATGTGCAGCAATCTGACAGCAATACTATAAGCAAGATATTATAAGTGTATTCTTACTAGTTATATAAAGTATGAATTTCAAATTTTTGCATATATTCAGGGCAACTGTAATCATAAAAGAAAAGAACACTCCTGGAATCCAGATATTTCGAAAAACTTCGTTTTAAAGGAAATTGTTGACTTAAAGGATAGAGTACGAAATACGGACACACCAGTTACTCAAATATACGATGATTAGATAGTACAAGTTCATAATAGCGGCGTTCATCCTTTTACAATCAACCTACCTCCTTTTCCTAGTGTTTCACGGTTCCTTTATGGTGCTCGGCACAAAGAAAACGCTTTGACGGAAGTTTAGGTACTCAGCCATTCTAGTCAAAGGCTGTTTTTATCACTGGTCGAAAAGTGTCTGGAAAAGGGCAAAACTCTTGGGCCACACAAAAAGTAAGGCCGGAAAAAGAATTATTACACTTACGACTGCACGGCCATTGATTGTACAGACACTTATTAAAGAAGGATGGGTACATTAAATCAGAATGTTTCAAAAACATGGAAATGTCAAAATTCATAAAATAATATATATAGAGAGTTTTTGATGAAGCCATATTTTAGTGCCATGTTGTCTATTTGGAGAACACTATCGCTTAAACAACATCTCCGAAGGCTGGAATTCAAAATTGAATAAGTCCACTGTAACACTGAAAGTTTGAGAAAAACACAAAAATAAAACTTCAAAGCACATTAGATAGATAGATAGATAGAATACTCTTTATTATGCACACCATATAAATTAAACGAGTTAACTCTAACGATGATTTTATCTTACATGTCAAATTTGTAACTCATAAGCAATGAGATAACCTTAGGCCACTTGATAAAATAAGATAGTTACATAGTAAATATACAGTTGGTCACTTGAAATTTTTTCACATGATAATCTGAGGTTCAATATTGAATTTTATTTGTAAGTGCTACCAGTTAAGGAGAAGATAGTATGTGATTTGCGTTGGCTTTGGATGATGATGTAAAACCATCGATGCGCATTTGTTTTGTATCGTTGCCATTACGAAAATTCAGCTGCTGCATCAATCATACCCAAAGCATGTTTAGATCTATAGTTGGGGTATCTTATGATATTTGCATAGAAATTACTGAACATAATGAAGTTGGATCATTGGAAACAGCATAATCAGCTAATGTTCTCACTGTTCTGCCTCCTCTCTTAGAAGAGGGAGTGGCCTGTAATCCACATCCATAAGGTGGTAGATGTCACATGTCTTCGATTTTTTGGTTCTTGGACAAAACACATAGAAACAGCAGCTTTAGAGAATTCAAGGCTTTCCCAAATCATGACTCCGTCTAACATTGAACTTTCATCAGAACATATTTTCATTATAGTATCCAGAATAAAACTGTTATGACCGAATGTTAGACTTTCAGCATAATGATTTCTGATTGGTTCTAGTACCTACTCATCGTACGTAGGGCACTATTGTTGAATCATCACAAAAAACTTGTTATTTTCAAGCTATGGTATTAATAAAAAACGATGGGATCAGTAGTCTAGTAGAAAAACAATACCATAAAGGTAACCTTGAGTATTTTCCGTTGATGTCCTGCCCAGAGATTTAGTACAAGTATATTTCTTTAGTCGGACAGTATTGTGACCAAACGTTTCGGAAGACGGGATATTAAGAATCTGTCTCAAACTACTTTCAATATAAATCAAAAACAAATCTTATTTATTTTATTCATTAAAACATACATTTGGTTTGACAGGTAAGACCCAAGCTAACGAAAGCTAAATCTGTTTATATAAATTATGTTTTTTTTCTGACTGTTTAAACTGTTTCCTTCGGGTACAAACGACAAAAAATTAAAACCATTATTGATCACAGCATTGCTCAATGCTGTGATGCTGTGATGATATAATATAATATGACGGTATTTAGGTATGTAATTATCATATTTTCACAGGTGAGGAAAAAACACTATTGTTATTCGAACAACGTTATCCTCAATTTCAGCCTGGTTCATACCTACAGGTCCTATATAAATTTAGTAGTCCTCCAGATCGAATTTAGCCATGGGAGCCAATATCAGCGGAGACGTCTCGTGTCCATCTATGCGGGAGATATTATACAGCACAATTGTGTGCGCAGACCTGTGTCGGAGAACACACTTGTGCTTGTGCACCTTTGTGCACTTTCTCTTCCCTCACTCTAATACTCCGATGGTATGACAATCTGACATGACCGGAGAGAGATCAGGCTCAGGACCAACGGCTTAACGTGCTCTCCGAGGTACGGGGGGTATCACACCGCCAACCTCAACTTTCCAAACTCCGGGCTGTTACTGAGAAATTCCTTTTGGAAAAATAAATAACACTGCCCGCCGTGGCCCGAACTGTGCCCTGTCCCCCGGAGGTATCGTGGTCGCAAGCGCGAGTGCTGAGCGTGGGGTCCTGGGTATTCATAAATACTATAAAGGTGCCTACAAAGACCATTTAAAACGCCTAAATAAACTTCCATCCGTAGGTTTATGGGACTTTCCAATAACAAATGACTAAACACGTGATTTGACTGAAGACAATGACTAAAAGAAGGAAAATAACAGAATGTACATACTTACGTAGTGGCCCAGTGGTAACGTTCGTGACTTACGAATTGTAGGTCGTTGGTTCGAACCCAAGCAGGCACTTTAGTTTGTGTAAATTACTTCATCACCACTGCTCTCAAAACAGTGAGGAAACCATTATGTCTGAGAACCAAAAATTCGAAGACATGAGACATCCATCGACCCGCACTGGGCCCGCGTGGTGATGGATGGTCATGGTGGTACATTTAACAAATAAAATGGAAGGATGTTTTGTGGATTACTAGGTTCAGCATGGTAATGTATCTATTAAGTGTATGTCACAAGTAATATCATAGATAAGGTATAGATATACGTTTCCACACATTACGTGACGTCCTTGGTAGTTGTCATAGTACAGTCACAGTCATATTTCGAAATTCAGTTTCCGTGTACTAAGCTTTTAAGCTAGAAATGAGGAACAGGTTGGAAAGTTTCATTCCGACCAGACATTTGTGGTGACTGGTGGGTTACTGCCCGACGATTGTTGTCGGGTTTCGGTAGGTTCTGCTTGCGCGATGTAGGATTTTGTGCGAAATCTGAAGGCCAATTCTCGTAATTAAAAACGTTCAAAATCTAGTCGCAGTGTCATCTCGGCGGCAAACAAATGTCAAAAACTTGTCAAAATGTAGGGAAATTTGAGGTATTTTTGACAGATTGAGACTGAGATCAGACTGTGAACGTTCTTAAAATTACGAGAATTGCCCCTGAGGTGTAATGCATAGTTCATATGTGGCGTTATAGATAAGCTAATTAAGTTTTTCTTGACGATCGTTTAGAGGAGAAACATTCAAGCGCTGTAATTTGTGGTTCTTAGCAAAAGTTCTGAAAAAGTTTTAGAGACGGGAATTTTAATGACACCAAAGGGTTTTTCAAAACTAGCAATATTATAAAGATTTCGTTTAATACACGTAAATAAAACTTATGATAACTGCTGTTTTATACAACAATAGCCAATCAAATCACTTGAGATAAGATTTCACTTCAGCTTAATTTGAATAAGCTTTTAGAAACCGGTGGCTAGGAATTTGGGACCATTATGGTGTAACCTTTTCCAAACGATAATTCCTTTCAACTTTCAACCTTCTACCAACGCACAATACGCTTCGCTTTTTTTTTGCTGAAGATCAGAATAGTTTTTCAAACACAGAAAACTTGTTGTAATATCTAATTAATGAAGCATTGTCATTCCAAATGTGTCACGCAAAGGGTGCTGAATGTATTAAGGAAGATGCTGGGAAATATATGATAAAAAACGCAGACTGTCCTCAATAATATCCGAAACGGGTATACCCTACGTTACGTGTAAATGCGTTGGTCGGCGTCGAACTGGCGGGCGGGTGCGGCGGCGTTTGGCGTCTCAGTATCGTTCATCCGTGGCCCGAGCTCAGTCGTTTGCCGTGATTTAAACAAATATACAAGAGAAAATGGCAAGATACGGATTCACCGCATTGAACCTAGCCGTTCTATTGGCTTTATTCGAAATTGGTATGTATTTTTTTTGTTTATATAAAAACATATTTTGTTTTTAAACATACTTTTGTTCGTAAGTGTACTTTTATAAGTTTAGCACAGCTGGTTATCTACGCACTCAAAGCTATTAAGATTGGATAATAATTGTAGTTATCAGTTATCTCATTATTACTTTTTACCGTAAACAGCATCTTAATTTGTGCTTTACTGTGTAGTTTGGTAGGTCGCAAATGTTTTAACTGTTAAGTAACTTTTTTTCTGAGATCTTGTTACTCTTGAACTAGATAAAGTCGTTATACAAAAGCAGGCTTTCATGAACATGTCAGGTAGTAAAGTGGAGATTACTTTAGATTCGATTCACTAATAAAACTGTTGAAAACTTTTTTCAACATTTTTTTTACGCAATTTTCCTTAATTCTTTAAAAAATAATAGACTTGCTTTGTATAAATGTACATATAGGTACTCATTTCTTTGGATTGTAAAAAGTTCTTCTTATCCCTTCCATGCTAGACTGAAGTATATGAAATGTGTGTTTTATATATACACTCAGTGCCAAGAAATTGGGTCAGCTTTTGTAGACGATAATACGTGTAAAAGTAGAGGTTTCAGTTGCCCTATATTTTAAGCACAGCACGATATATTTTTCCAGACGGTTCAGATGTTATATTGCAATTAGGTAAATATAAAATGTCAAACTTTTATTCCCCGGAAAAAAAAGGAAAACTGCCATCCATATACTTACTTAAATTAAAATATTTTTGAATTATTTTGTAGCAATATTTTCGCTTCTAACCAAACCATGTCCCTTAATTTGTCCAAAGCGTCCATTGCAATTCTTAGGTCCTTAAAAACGACCCTGATTCCAACAGCGGAATCTGGGCAGAGAGAAACGAAGAAGTGCCATGTAACAGAGGGCCATCCAATTAGAAAGCAAATTCTAAAAAAAAATATAGAGTTCCAATATTAATATGTTAGTCCTTATTTAATTTTGAAATATTATGATAGGATTTGTCACCCCGTCGAAACTTTTAAATCTAGTAGGCAGGCAGCTTGTGAGACAACCCCGTGCCTCGGAAAGCACGTTAAGTCGTTGGTCCTGCGCCTGATCTTTTTCGGTCTTGCCGAATTGCCGTCCCATCGGAATAAGAGAGTGAGAGAAGAGGGAGTGCACCTGTGTCTGCGCGCACACTTGTGCACTATAATATCTCCCGCGCTGAAGGCTAGTCTCCGTTGAGACTGGCCGCCTTGGCCGAAATACGGTCTGGAGGACTTTATAATCGTATAGATCTTTGCAAAATAGTGTTTTACGATATTACGTACAAACATACTTTTATTATCCTCATCAAGAGCTCTATCAAATCAGGTTGAACAGGGTATTATTTTAAACCGAGAAACTTATAAAAATCTAGCGGCTTGGCCATACTTCGTTCACGTAGGTACAGACGCCAGCACATCAACCTACCCGAAACTGTCAAATTTTCCCAATCAACTTTGATCCTTATGCTTTAGCGATAAAGTTGAAAATCTAACAAAGAAGTTTGACAGATTGTAGTAACTTGATGTGCTGGTGTCTCTACATTCTATATTTTCCCATACAGACTCAATACGCCACTTCATCTCGTTAAGGGTTGTTTGTTAATAATCAGTATGCGTGTATGTTAAAACTCAGAGACCAAGCTTTTAACACAAAATTTTATTAAAATCATTTCAACGGTTTAGGCGCAACAATATGTGACAAATATACAGAAAGAGAGACCAGACCACTAAGCCGCAACAGGCACATCCATGAATGGAACAATATCTATCAATAACCACCTGTTGATGCTGATGGCCTAACATTAAGTACTACTAATAGAGATACAACATTAGGGTTTATTCATGTAGAAAGCTGGCAACCAGGGCACGGGGCCGTAATGCCAGCGTTTGTCGGCTGACAAGGCCCGGTTGTCGCTTTTTTGTCGGTTGTCAGTTTTCATACTTTTGTAAAAATCAGCGCGAACCGTCGCCGATAAGCGCTGGTTGGCGCCGGTTCCTAGTTTTCTACGTGACTACGCCCTTACACCGATTTTGGGCTTTAAAAGTCTACGGTTAACGCCCTACATCGCGATAATTAATCAACGGCGTTTCCCGTTGGTGTGGCCCCGGTATTAGATAAAACGCATAGCGCATAGGATATGTATCATAATCATTGCAGCCAAAATACGTCTATTATATACTTACTGGCTTCCGCCGAACATCGCCACAAAAGCTCGTATCATTTAAAAACTAAATAAAGTCTATCTAGTATACGACTGTGCTGGTATTCTGTTATTATTAACATGTCATACGTACCTATATTCTGGCCAAAGACTATATATATCTAATATGAATAGTAGACTACATTGAATATTGAAAAAATTATAGTTTTTTTTCGCGTATCCGTTTTTTCCGTTTCGTACTGTCCGCAATATTTTTGACCTTTGGTCTATGCATTTCGTTCTTGACCACTGACTTTTCTACATTGTAGATAAAAAAAAGTTCATTCATAATATTTAAAACGCCAACCTTCGCTGACCCAAAATCGTCTAATTATAAAATTAAATTCGTTCTACAAACGATATTTTTGACATAATTGGATATTTGCCGGAACTTTTCGAGATTTTTTACGATTTTGCGCAATATATACTAGTAAACTATGTAAGTACAATGTTCCGTATACATCTAATTCGCCTGTGTTCCCATTTTACGACCTGATACTGTCACAGAAATAAAATGTCCAAGTACTGCAAGTCTTCTCATACGGCAAGAAAAGTTTTTAAGCTACATTGTATTCAGAAATTGTATTTCATATTTTTCCACAGAGTCTGTGACGAATGAATGAATTAATCTTCTAAAGACCACCAAAGTTAAGAACAACTGGCAATGTGACTAAAATGGATTGCTAATCGAATTTTACTAAAGAAGAGAACCAAAGATTTTGTAGGCAATTCATAATACAATGCTTTATTTGTTTAAAAAAATTCGTCTACTCGACAACGTAAACTTACCAATGAATATTGTTAGATTTACAAAATGAAAAGCATTTCCATTAGCAAAAGTCAAAGTAGTAAGGTGGACCCTCTACCTCACTAAATCTTTTAGACATGATTCTCCAAGAACGAACGTGACACAATCTTTGCCAACAACCATACGACTATAAAAAAATGTCATCCTCGAATCTAATTGGTAGATAATCTCTGAACATCAATCTTTCCGCCTACCGAGCGTGATTATTATGGCACTATTGTGTCAGAATAGAACGTTCTAGTTGTCTGGTCCTACCATAATCGTTTGCAGGGCAGATTAATTGCAGGGCAGGTCAAGGTTACAGTTAAAAGTTGCTCAGCTTAAGGTTCAAAATCGATCGACACTTCGCATGACATTTACGTATGTACATACATATACTGCATATAAGTATAAACTCACGCCTTCTTCTCATGTAGATAAGCAGAAACTACAGAACGCCAACTACTAGGATTCTTACATAGGTACTCCTTTTGTTTCGTTTATGTTTATACATCTGCGCGGTAATTGCGTAACATTCTATCAGTAGTAATGGCTTTCAATTTAATAGTTTATCAACATTCATTAATTTTTTTTGAACATATATCAATGAACAATCGAGCAATGGATTAGCAATATCTTTCAAAATTATTCAGATTGTGATTGTAAGTGTCTTACGCAATTGGGTTCTGTTTTTCAGTGACATGGGGTTAAAAATCCATTTATAGGCAGTATTCGGCTGTTCTAAAAAAATGGTGTGTGTTATTAATATTATAATGTGTTACACAACTAGGATGCTGGTCAAGTACGCTGGTTCAAGCCAGTATTAAGCACGTGACCTTTCTGAAAAACTTCACCAAATTTATTGCATGGCAATGGTGAACCCGCTGTTGAGCGAACAAAGTAAAGCTTCGAACTAGTAGTTGTACTCACATTTTATGATGCAGTTCCTCGCAAACAGTACCTAATTCTGAAGTAAAACAAGGATGACGTCTTAAGTTCTTGCAGTTTTGCCCCAACACCCACAGTGTTGAGCCCCTGAAATCGTAAAAGTCTAGAGTTGTTACAATTTTCCTACAGACAAAACATTGTAGCATCATCATTAGAGACGGACTTTTAATATTAGCTGCAGTAAAATGACAGCATATGTGTTACTTAAATGACTGAAATTGGCGTATTTTTGTTTTTTCGCGGCCATCAACCAAATCTTCTTTTTCTACGACAGAATAGTGAAACAAACGAAACTTATTTGACATGCATATCTCTAAACGCAGTCCAAAATGAGGTTAAGAAGTGTCATTTTGCTGCAGCTAATTAAAAGTCGGAGTATAGCTGGAATGACAGCTCACTTATTTACTCATAAGTTTTCACGATGAGATTTTTACTGAATACTACCACAGTACTAGTGTAACTGTAACTGGGTATCATATTTCTACATTGCGAGATTGATGCTACAATGTTTTGTCTGTAGGAACATTGTAACAATACTAGCCTTTTACGATTTCAGGTATCGAGTAAGTTGTTCTCAGGATATTTTCGTTTCTTAGAGGTTTTAGTGCTTACACAAAATACCTACACAAGTCTCTGGGAATAAAATAATAAATAGTACACGCACAGAATGGGCTCAAAAGTAGTTGAAGTTATTAGTTACCTGCATACTAATCTCTTTTGATAACTGTACATCTTTGATTTCTTTATAGTGCAACAATCGTTGAAATATTTTCGGCTATTTCGCAAACGTTCAATTCTGACTAAAATAATTCAAAAAGCTATGCGACCGTTCCAAAACAAATTTATATGGATGGCTTGCATCTCGATCTCGACGTAAACACATCGATATATTTAACTTCGATGACGACATACTATATTAAATCACATCTATGATCTATTATTAGTTTAGTCAATGTTAGTAATTTTGTTTACTGGTTTTAGTTTAACATTCCGCCTCCATTATAATATATGAAGAAAGAAAAATGTGACCGTATAATCGCGTATTGTCATTGGTATTTTTCTATTATACTTTATAGCGCGTTTTTACGACTTTCCTTGCTATATCTTACTGTTTTGATCTGAATCTGGGGAATAAATAAAATAGTTATTTGTGATAGTCTTTTATGGCAGTTGACGTTGCATACAACATAACCCAGAAATAAGTGAGCCGAGATTATGTGGGGAATAAGATTGCAATTATTTCAGCATCATTACGTAATATTTGGGTCTCAAGCGCATTTAGTCTCTTGGCTTCTAATTGGATTAACAAGAAATTATGTTTATGTCCGTTAGTGAACCGGATGGAAATACTTTAAAATTATAAATTTTTATCCCTTCTTGTGTCTACCTTGTTGGCCTAAAATGGTCTGCTGAGCATTAATAGGCTTGGGTAAGTTCTGTTAGGAGTTCAGCAAGCATAATTTCAATCAACTGATCTGTTTGGCTGTATGTGCTGTGGGGTAAGCATTATTGTTAAGTACTAGCTGAAACAATGGGGACAAATCTACAATACTATGTTCATACAAACCAATTAAGGGCTAAGAATTGCAACACGATTCTTAAAAAAATCAAATACAATCATAGTCAACTCAGCCTATTGCAGTCCACTGCTGGACATAGGGCTCTCCCAGGCCACAACACCCTGTCCTCCACCTTCCGCATCCAGTCCGTCCCAGCTACCTTCTTTAGATCGTCCGTCCATGTAGCTGGGGGGCGAGTGTTCCACACTACGCTTACCGGATACGCGGATACGCGGATACGCGGTCTCCACTAAAGGACAAACAATCATACAGTACTAAGCTGTATTTTAAGAATTCCTTTTACCAAAATTAGCAACTAGCTGGAACTCTTTGATAAACAGTGACCTTGTCAATCCTTTAAGTATTGATTTAAGCAGATTTAAGCAATATAAAATAACAACATAGCGGAAATAACATAACATCAAAACAGTGTTCTAAATCTATGTTTTGACTTCGACGATCCAAATAGAGCCATGGCCGTGTTTGTTTTTTTTACCAATTCCAGCCAGTTGGCTCCAGTTGATTTTGTATTGTCCGTTTTTCCGGTTAGAGGGTCCAATTTTTCCACCGGGACTTGCACTGTATATATAGTAGGTATGCAGATACTTACATTTGAATTTAGATGCTACAAGCTATGTGATACAATTCTAGGCCTTAAAAAGACAATCCTCTAATGTCAATGTTGATTGTGTCTCCTAAAATGTTATTTCTCACAAATATTTGAGACAAAATGGCTAATCCCTTTTGTTAGATATGAGGTGGACCACTTCACCGTAAGTGGGCATTTTCCCCGAGACTAAAGTGTTACAAGTGCTTTTATGACTCAAAATTATCTTATTGAAAATAATAAAAGCGCTCTTAGTACGCACGGCTACACATCAAGCTGTACAGGATCAATATACACTGACTTCTGATTGTACGAAGAACTTATACAATGCGAGTTGATAAAACTGGAAATGTATAGCTTGATGTGTCGCCGTGTGTACCTGGCATAGTATAGAAACGTGTTTCACAAATACGTTTACTACATAGTAAGTACTTGAACATGGATTCCTAGTTAATGACATGGCCTTGAAATGTGTTATGATTCACATAGTCACCGTCACAAATAGATTCGTAATATCTAAATATGACTTATACTTGTAGCAATAGCATTGGTTGTTTGTACAAAATGTCCTACCGCATCGGATCTGTTTAGTGCCACATAATCTGCACCTTTGGGAAACTCAAGAACACCACTTGTCCACTAATAGGCCCTAGTATTGAAGCTAGACTAGCTTCTGCCCGCGACTTCGTTCGCGTGAAAGTCGTGTGATACACAATATACTGAAAAAACAGCCGCATTTTTATAAAACTCCCTCGGCCCCCAACCCATCGCATCGTTTTTGCTTAACATTTTTTTTACTTTTTCTCTTTTTGCTGGACTCCTAAGGGTCGTAGCGTGATGTTAAATAGTCTACTCTTCTTCAAGAATTAGGCTATCAAATGCAAAAACATTTTTTGAAATGTGACTAGTAGTTCCAGAGGTTAACTCGTTCAAACAAAGAAGCTCTTTAGTTTTATTATCTTACTACCTTAGATTTGCAAAGAAAGTCTGGTTAAACTGGACTCAACCCAATGTATTAAGAAATAGTTTATAAAATAGGATATCATTCTGCTTTTTGAAAACTAAAACGAATAAGTTCCTAGCTGAAACTTTGCAGAGACCCGTTATTTAATTTTTTGCTTTGTGTTTGATGATGGATTAAGAGTAAGCGGTATTTGCAGCATTATACTTTGATTGTACAGTATTATATTATCTGTGATTGTACTCAATAAGAGGGCTCCTGAATTAAGGCCACTTGTAAGCTTTGATTTTCTAAAGAAAGCGGTGAACGGTTACACAATAATAACTGTCCAAATACAGAGCGTTTTATGACAGCTCAAAGACCGTCATGAAAATCTGTGACAGATTTTCAGCAGTATATACGTCCGGTCTAATACGATGGAACAGCTTTTCTAGAAGACCAAAGCTTTACTCTATTCTAAAAGTTTGTCGTATAATCAAATGTAAATATGTTCTTTACATATTGATAGAAGGGAGACATTTACTATTCACTTATTTACCTTAGGTATAAATCATAGTAAAGATTATTATATAGTAGATTATTAACCAAGGGGATAAAGCAGTGTCTTCTGTCGCGGGTGACGATTTAAATCGCGTGCGTAACGAAGGACTGGAGGTTTACTCCCGAGCGTAGCGAGGGTGTTAAAAAGTTAAATCACGAGCGAAGCGAGGGATTTAAGACGAGTCCTGAGTGTAGCGAGGAATTTATGTTCACCCAAGACTAAGACAGCTTTATCACTGAGGAAAATACTCTACTTTTCGTACCATTTGCGAAAAAATTAACACAATAATAATATGAGATAAGCATTTATTAAAAATAATGACAATTAAAAGTAAAAGTTAACTTTAGAACATTAACTTATTTATTAAAATAAATTAAAATAAACTTACCGTTTATGTATTTGAAGAAAACAAAAACGCAGCAAATTCCTAGACTAATATTTTTTTGCCGGAAAAGCAAAGGCATCAAGCTCATACGGCCTCGTCGGTTTTCGTAATTAAAATCACCAACATCACCATCATCATCAATCACATCATCATCATTGTTTTATCATCATCATTAACTGCATAATAAATGCGTATTCCTTTTTCAAAAAGATGTATAATGCTTTATATACAAACTCAATGGTGTACGCACAGATGTAGTTCAGTATTTTCGGTAAGTATTCCAAATTAAAATCACATTCTCCCCCTAGAGGATGAATGAAATTCAGTACAATTTTCTTTCCCTGTTTTTAACAGATTAAAAATGACTATTGTTATGTTCGCTTTTTGTGGCATAGAATGTCACTTTTTGAGCAAGTGGTATGAAAAGATTATTATAGTTTGTCATAGCTAAGCATAACAACTACAAGTTCAATTTATTCCTTACAAGACTCATTAATTCATCAAGAAGTTTTCCGTTACATGTTGGAGCTGTTTGCATGGTTATCTAAACCATCTATTGGCTATTACGCCATCAACCAATTACTTTAATCAAAACGTTCTTTATTGGAGCCAGACTCGTCCAAATTGGACGTCAAGGCAACCAAACATTAGTAAAAAATGTCTAGTTTATTATCTCTGGTCTGACCAATTCATCATCACTATCAGCCTACAGCAGTTCACTGATAGACATAGACCTCTCCAATTGCACGCCATTTAGCTCAATTCTCGGCAACTCTCATCCAGCTGCTACCAGCCACTCTGCGAAGATCGTCGCTCCACTTAGCCTCGACTTTGGTCCACCTTTTTAGGCGTCTGACCAATTAGTGTTATCCATCATTTAAAAAAGGCCATCGTTCATTGACTTAAGGCGCAGATATACGACGTCTAATGATTTTAAATTCAACATCACGTGTAATCGACCGGACTGATTTCTTTGAAAAAAATAAATGTTATACTAGACCATTTGCTTCGTAATTTGATATGTGAATATTTGCAATTATATTTTTTTAACATAGTGTAATTAATTTGTAAAGTAATGTCTACCGCGGACATAAAAACGATAATCACGCAAACACTATCGGGTGTATTTTCATAAAACTTTCACCATATAAAAGACAATTTAATTCCCCAAATTTTCGTATACGATTTTTATTTGTTTGGTGTTTGATAAATCAACAATAGATGATTGTTTCATATTTTGCAATAAATTACCAGCGTTGTGTCATCGCGCTTCTCTTTCTTTTCTATGCAGTCCGATAGTGACCGCGTTTTAGGTCATGTAGTCGCCTTAAAAATTATCTTCTTTAGTTGGTAGCCATAAAGTGTCATTATTAACACCATTATCAGCATGTCGATTCTGTAAAAATCTCACTGTGAAAACTTGCGTGGAGTGAGCTGTCATTCCATTTGATGCTATAGGGACTTACACTAATGACAGCTCACTCCGCGCTCACTTCACCTAAGTTTTCACGGTGAGATGGTTACAGAATCGCACTGCTGGTGGTAAACATATTAATGCACTTAAAAATTTGGACAGTCTCCAAAATGTTGTGAAGATACGCAATGTATACTAGTGACTGCTAATTTACGAATAATGTAACTAAATGCAGATGAATGAGGAGTTTATTTTGTAAAGTTCTTTGCTTTATTTTGTTGACAAAGCGGTTTCTATGGCTTTGTAAGTTTGTGAGGATGGATGGATGGATGGATGTTTGTTACTCTTTCACGCAAACACTACTGAATGGATTTGGATAAAATTTGGCACACTGATAGTTTATAACCAGGATTAACACAGAATACTTTTTATCCCGATATTCCCACGGGATCAAAATTTATTCGGGTGAAACCGCGGGGCACAGCTAGTAAATAATATAATAAATGAGCAAGAAATTGAATATTTTCGATTTAAAATACTACTCCCACTAAGTAGGTAGGTAAAGCCGATCTGTTTCTAAAACTGGACGTGCCACAAATAGATGTTTCAAATGTGACATTCAGCTTTTTAAAGCTTGGGCACGCTTGGAGCTTGTAAATAATAATATGAGCAGGAATTTTATATTTTTACATAAAATACAAACTAAAAACACTACTGAGTAGGTAGGTATAACTCCCAGTTTTCATCAACTAAAACCATTGTTTGCAAACAAATGTGTAAAAAAGTATCATTTCGCCTTTGAGAACAAAACCTCGTTTTTCCCAAGGTAAACCGTGTGATCATGGCCTTATTATATAAATGGCGTTGCATGACATCACCAGAGGAATGGTACCTAGTATGTAGGTATGTACTACTAGTTACCACATTTTCTAGTTTGCTTGTAAATATAGTAATATATAAGTGATATTACACTGTAAAGTATGTTTAATATGTTTATGGTTAATTCTATAAAGATTTTGATGTAATTCAAACCCTGTGTTAGGCAATACCATTTGTATATGCCCAGGTTTGGACGGGCGAGTTTTTCCCGCGGCCTTCTTTTTTGCGCAATCGATTTTCAACGCACTGCTTAGCACCGAGAGTTGAAAATACCAGTGTATTTTTTTGACGCGCTTGATGCCCGCTGTTGGGTTCTCAATCCGAGAGTTGAAAATCCAGTGCTCGATATTTTTACGTCCAAGCGTACGTGGATCAAGAGCGTTTCTGATTCGAAAACCCGTGATACTCTAAAGCAATGTAAACAGTTTGTTTGAAAAAAAAACACACTGTTCACATTCCATTATCGATACTTCGTAAAGTATAAGTGTATTTTGTATGACCTTAACGACCACCTATAGGTATTTACTGCTTCGACTAGTAATTATAAAATAATTGAAACTAATCCATTGGTATTTTTCCATTCATCATCATCTACCTAGCCTTTTCCCAATTAGTTGGGGTCGGCTTCCAGTCTACCTGATGCAGCTGAATTAACTGTTTATCTGACCTCCACAACCCAGTTACTGGGCATTTTACCATTCGCAGCCAAAACAACCTACCAGTGGAAAGACGACAGTGAAAAACGGATATATAATAAAATTGTTTGATTATTTTCTTTAGGTATCTCATAAACTGCGTATTCATTTGTTAGCTCAAATATATAGCCCAGAGAACCTGTCCTTTGTTAGCTATGCTAGCTATGATAACATTAATTTGGCAATGACAGATGTATGACTAGGTACAAAATAAGATAGGTAACTGTCCAATTTGTCCAGCACATTGCTCTCTAGGTGGGTGTGAACGCACTAACCACCGTAAATGAATCCAATTTGCTGTTTAACTAATCTCTTGGACGTGAGTGGTGACTAACGGATGCCCTTTTAACCTCAGACAATCACAACGATATTATTCCAGCCACTGAACTAAATAGTTTAAAACTGACGCACATAGTTCTCAAGCAGGCTACTCTTATGTATTGTTGGCAGAATTCTGTAAGGTGCTGCGCAATTTTGATCCTCGATTTTCGACAATTGGCAACCCAAAAGATTTATTCTTCGTTCGACCCACTGAGTTTTGTCCTACATAAGAAATTCCTGGTTCGTCCCAAACAATATGCTTCCTTCGTCCCAAAATATAATATTAAATATTTTATTCTTGCTTCGTCCTATTTTATATTCCTTCTACGGCCCATATTTTTTTTGTATATTCTAAACTTACTTTTTTGTACAATCGGCAAAAAAGGGTTACGTATTATTAAATATTTAACATCAACCAACTATTTATCACAATCGGTCCTCTCTGTCTTCTCCGCGAGAAAAAAATTACTCGTGTTATTTTATAAAAACACTCATTAGGCGCTCTTAGTGAGTAAGTTGTACGTATATAGCTGACGTCATTGGAATCTGTTTAGAAGTGTATGTGTGTAAGGTATTTTCATGAAATTAATAAAAATGGTTTCTAACCTCAAATAAGATAAATAGTGAAACGAAACGTTAAAATGAGTGATTGACAACCAAATCTGTTCCCGTTTATTTTCTGTTGTGTAAAATGTCGTGCAATATCGTTGAAACTAAACGTACAAAAAATCTATGCAATTTTTTTGTTGACTGTACCTTTAAAGTACTTGCAATTTGGGACGAAGCACAACTTCAATACTGATATGGGACGAACTAAGAATTTTTTGGAATGTGGGACAAAACTTCGGGACGAACGAAGAATAAATCACCCAAAACTATAGTTGTACAAGGATCTTTTGGAGCGTGGCCAAAATCGGAACTAATGCTGCCATCTTTAAAATGTTTACCAACAGCGCCCCCTGTCAGATAGAAGATCGAAAGGGCAGAAGAGCGTCAAAATATTCTAAAAGCTATGTACACTGCTACCAAGATATTTTGGCGCGAATGACGTAGACAGGGGGGCGCAGTTAATAAATATATTATTTGTGCAATTGTTTTATGAAACGTATTAGGTGCTGTATGTATTTTGTTGGCTGAATGATTCAAATTTCGAATCCAGTGATCGTCAAAGGGCAACTGTAAAATTGCAATTTTTGTAACAGTCTAAGCATTTCTGCTTTTATAGAAGAGATAAAATTGCACCGTGAAGCATAGAACTATTAATACTAGCGTAGTGAAGTCTCATGTTCCTGAATAGTAATACCAAAGTACACAAAGGAAGTTAGTAGTATCTAGGTAGCATAGACGCGTATAAAATACATCAAACAAACCTTTGTGACTATGCACATGTTTTGAAATACTTCTAAACCCTAGTACAAAGACTCGTTTCAATAATATTATGCCCACGCTTGTTTTTAATTTGCAACGTCCATTTTGCTTCTGAGGAAAGAAGGCCATCGTAGAGAAATAAATATTTGAACTCAAAAAGGAAAAGAAAAAAAATTTTGATTCACATCACACTAGTTATAGTTAATCGAAATAATTTTCATAAGTAACCGTGATTTTTTACTAAGAAAACATGTTTTTTTTCAACAGCAACATACCTAACCTCTTGTTTGACACAAGCGTAACGAAAATAACCGTTACGTATGCTTTGTTAAATAGAACGACGGCGTTCTACTCACAGCACGAAAGTGATGAAATCTATCTATATTTATAAATGAATCGCCGGAATGTATGTACAGAGGCCAGCACATCAACCTACCCCAATCTGTCAAATTTCTTTTATAGAATTTCAACTTTACTACAAAGGAATAAGGTTCATATTCAATTGGGAAAATTTGACAGATTGGGGTAGGTTGATGTGCTGGCCTCTGTACTTCCGAACGACTGCACCAAATTGGATAATTCTTTTTTTTTGTGTTAGGTGTTACCAGGACAAGGTTTGTATGAAAGAAAATTTCGGAAATTCGAAAAAAAAAAAATTGCTCCCTTGCGAAGCTGAGGCGGGCCGCGGGCCGCTAGTTATAATATCTGCTAATCATAATTGGCATACACAAGGAAGTAATTTGTTAGGTGGCCGATATTGGAATCGATAACAGGGTCTGATATGCACCTACTACATTTAATACTGCCCGTGCGGCGATTACAGCAAGGAGTTATAAAATTGTGATGTAGAACAAAACTAAGGCAATTTGTGCATTGTTAAAATAAATAAAAAGCTTGGGGAAATTGGGTTACATCTGAATTGAGCCATTTCGCCTAAACCGCTGACATTTATCCGCATCTACGAGTAGTTAGTTCAGCTAGTCTAGAAGCTGACCTCAATACATTTGGGACTAGATATTGGAATATCTGTAGGTACCAAATAATATAAAACTAACGTTAACTTATTGATCTGTTTGTCTCGTTCAATAGAATAGATAAGTTTTTCATATCACAGCAATAAAAAGTTTTTCTTTCTCTCCCCTATTTTGTCCTATACTAGATAAATTTTATGAGCCCCTTACATGCTTGTGACTGTCGACTCCAGTACTTGGGTTGTTGTTCCACTACAGTGATTTCTGGCTTAATCATAACAGTTGGTAGGAGGAGTGCCTAATTGCAGTGTTATTTTTATTTCTAGAATATTTGAGATTAGTTCTTAAACTTGGATGTGTCTCACTTTCTATACCTCTCTTCTGATACGAAACGATAAAATAGTTGTCTTAAAAATTTGCTTCAAGTAGTAATCGCTCTGGCCGTCATAGTTGATCGATCTTGAGATCTACGGATCGGACGTAGATCAAACGGATCTGAAGATAGGGCCATGTATGGCATGCTAAACATGGTCCTATGTCAGCTATAATGAAAACTCAAGGGTAAATTGCCACAATCGCTTGATGATCGCATATGGTTGTTATTCTTGACTTAATATTAGCAGACTGGAAGACATTTTCTACTCATACACATAACATAACGCATTTTATGAATGCCGCATCGAGCAGGGACCATGATAATCTTCATTTATTACCGTTGACTAGTTATTTTACGATCCAGCATTAGTAATCATTATTTCTGTGGAACTACTCATGCTTTGTATTGTTTCATAAGACTTTGTAATTACCTATAATAAACGATACACGGTACCCACGTAATTGAGTTACAAAATATTTTCTTTAAAAACAAAGATTTTCAAGAAAAAGGCACTTGAGAGTAAAAGAACGAGAGTGAAAGAAGAAGTAAATAGAACGGCTAGGTACTTGCAAGGTTTCTTATTTCCTACGATATCATCTCAATATATTATTTATACTTATATATTATTTTGTTATCGCCTTTTCTGACAAAATACAAAAAATCAAAGAAATCGGTCGCGAAAAAAAATCTGCTGTTCCCTACATTTATGTTCACATAACTCATCAAAATGTCGCGACCGATTTCGTTAACGTTTTGTATATCACCAGAAAAGGCGATAACAAGTATGTGATATAATTTATTGCATTTATGTGGTTTCTATACTGTATATTATTGAGTTAAATTATACAACATGTCACAGAATTAACGCACACCACCAAACACCCCATTAGAATATTATGTTAACTATAGGTACTTAATCTTAATACATCCACTGAATATTATATATATGTTATATTATACATAACATATTAAAAATATTATATATAAAACATTGTTTATTTATTACATTAGTTATACTGATTGTAGAAGAAATTTGTGGTTATACATTGTTTAAGTTATGTATTCTAGCCATTGAAGGTTCAGATACGCAATGTGGAACCAATAGCATGATCTAATAGATAAACTCCGGTTGGTCCTTAGAAACTAATTAGTCTCTTCATGATCACTGTTATTTTAAAGGGGCTTGTGACTAAGTAATAACAGCCACATGGATCGATCCATCAGGTTAAGCTACGCTTGCCGCGGTTGGTCCGTGGATTGGTGACCAAGATCATCTTCACATACCAAGACAACTCCATGCCTCGGAAGTTGGTTCCGGCTGTCATTCGTGGATCTTTGACAGTCGTTAGGGGTCGTCAGTAACCGGAAAGTCTGACAACTAGTCTTACCAAGAGGTATCGGTACCCAGAGGTACCCAGTAGGTAACTCGGTTATGAAGGTCAGATAGGCAGTCGTTCGATGTAAAATACTGGTATTTAGCTGCATCCGGTTAGACTGGAAGCCGACCCCAGCACCCGACCCTAGTTGGGAAATGGCTAGGCAGATGATGATCACTGTCATTTTAACAAATTTGTTCTTTTCTTTTCAGGGTCCTGCTTACATTGTTACCAATGTAATTCCGAACAAGACCCGGCTTGTGGCGATCCCTTCAAAAGCACAAAGCACTTGGTGGTAAGTTAAATAATATAGAGTGAGAGATTCTGAACATCCTTGCGTTGTAATTTTTCGTTGGTTATTAAAAAACCCACCAACCAAGAACCAAGGTAACCGACATAGCCCGAAGAATTGCCAAACTTAAGTGGCAGTGGGCAGGGCACATTGCTCGCAGAACAGATTGCCGATGGGGCCGAAAGGTTCTGGAGAGGCGACCGCGTACCGGAAGACGTAGCGTTGGAAGGCCTCCCACAAGGTGGACCGACGACCTTGTGAAAGCCGCAGGAACCCGTTGGATGCGAGAAGCACAGAACCGGTCGAAGTGGAGGTGCTTGGGGGAGGCCTATGTCCAGCAGTGGACGTCTTTCGGCTGAAATGATATTTAAAAAAAAAATCTTTACGTTCTGACCGCATAAAACTCAAACTCAAAACATTTATTTCAATTACAGGCATTTACAGGCACTTGAATTGTCAAAATTAAATAGTCGGTCAGTTAGTCAGAAAGTTGAAGCTAGTTGCCCATTCCAAAACGTAGATCATCTCTATGGAGAAGAACGGGCAAGAAACTCCAAGGACACTCTTTTAAATCAATGGGTACATTATTCTTGTTGCTTCTATATGTGAGAACATTGTAAAAAAAAAAAAAAATGAAGAAACAATTCAAATATATAAAATTAAAAATAAGCCCTGGCAGTTATGAGAAAACCAGTCTCGTAGGTATTGAACTTTTCTATGAAACAGCTGATTTACTTTTGACAACCTATGGTACGCGGTGGTTCATGTGCTGAATTCATGGTTACAATTTGCGCGTAGATGTCCGGGATGTCACCATAGCCTCTCTTTAGTTATCTTTTTTGCAGCAGACCGGAGTCTTGGCTTGTGCCCGTCTAGTGTCAATAGATTCACCGCTTACCCCATTTTAGCTATAAAAATGGCGTAACTACACCTCGATAGTATCTACCTTTTCGGAGAATACAGGGCGTGTTATATGAAACACCATTCCTTCCTTTTTTACTTTTAAAAAATAATATATATATTTATAAACTATTTTAACATTTGAAAAAGGAAACATGCTTTTGCCCTGCAGTGGGACAACACAGGCTGATTTCTTTATTTATTAATTTGAACATTAACAAATCCATAAATAAATAATAATATCCTTGGACATTTTACACAACGCCATATAGTGTCCCAAGCTAAGCAACTTAATGCTTGTGTTATGGTAACGAGATGGCTGATAAACTACTTATATACATTTTTTTTTTGTAAATACATACATATTATAGATATAAAACACCCAGACCCGGAACAAATACTTGTAGGTCGTACAAATATTTGTTCCGTGCGGGAATTGAACCCGCGACATGCTGCGCAGCAGTCAATCGCTCAACCACTGCGCCAACTATGTCGACAAATCCATACCATTATGGTTATAATTTATTTATGAAATTAGTGTTTTATTTGGCAAAGGAACTTACAAGACTACAAATTCAAGGTAATCGAGCAGGTCTAAGAATAGACGTGATTCAATTGGGCGAAATTTGGACGAGGTGATCTAAATTATAATAAGTGTAAACCATAGATCTTTATGAACTAAATTCTTATAATTATCTTGGGCGTTTTTTAATGTAAATTATGTGGAAAGCCAAATGGTTTTATAGAAATTCCTAAGTAAATTACGATATTAGATAAATTAATCCCGCTTTAGCAAGACAACAACGGCAACATGGTTCTTATAAGAGCCCAATGAAATACACAAGTAATAAAACTAGCTTAATTAGTAACAGTCATCAAAATAAGCTACACCTTCAAGAAATGGTAAAAGAAAATCGTGTCTCAGTGAGCCACTTCTAGTGGATTATAAATACATAGAATATTGTTTGATTGTAGATACAGCTACCTGCCCCAAATAAATTGACAGAAAGGCAAAAAGTTATACTTCATCATAAAAGTAACATTGATGATGTTATGCAAACGTGTACAGTCGAACATAGAGATTGGTATACAGGAAGGTAACCAGCAATTAATTTGTTCCAATATTGTGACTGTGAGTGTGCTGAGAAGTCGAGTATGACATCATTCGTTCACGGGTAAAATATATATGGCCAGTGTAATGGATACATAAATATTTATGCCTGTATACCAAAGTCTTTGTTAGTCTGTACCATAATGGCGGTAAAACTAACAAAGTAAGTTATCCTTTCTAAGTATAAGTCGTGGCTGTGTTGTTTGATTAACCGCTTCTAATGTATCTGTTCTAGGACTGCATGACCCAAGATTCGATCAACTACAATACGTTGTACCTCCGCAATGTGCTCCCCGGTGAAGTGTTCGGCAGCGTGGTCGGTGCACCCAGATACTGTCACAAAATCGTGATGCGTAAGTATCTTATAATTTACCTGTATTTCTCAGTTTTTTAATTAACGTCTAGTCTTGGATAGTGTTAATAGTCGATTTTTTCTGACTAATGGACGACTAAAGTCATGGTATTTAGTAGGCGATAAAATATAACACGGCAGTTGTATCCCGAGAATTGACGCCACTTCCCTTAGTGAATGCATAGCCCACGGCTATTTACACGTTCTTGTTAACTATGATGACTACCCTTACTTAATTTTGTTAAGTTTCCGTTTAGGAATAACATTTGGCGTCGGTCTGGTTCCTAGTCTCGATGAGTTTGAAAGCCATTTCTATCTTTGTCTATGTCATAGTTTTCGACTAATGCGGTGTCTTTTGCTCTATTTCAGAGACTGGAGCCGTAATCCGCACGTGCCTGGATGCCAACCCCGCCGACATCACCCACACTTGTCGGTCGCTGGAGAACAGCTCTTCCAAACTGCCCAACTCCGAAATCAGCAGAAAGATCAAGCACTGCAACGTGTGCGACAAGGACAACTGCAACGCAGCCACATCGCTGTCCTTCTCTCTCCCACTCGCCACTTTAGCTCTCATCGCTTCGTACTTGTTCTGCAAGCAATAATACCTATAGACTTCAAAGCAAGTGAACAATTTCGTCTAGCTTAGGCGCCTTGAGTGTACCGCTTGCAATTGTAAAAAATGGGGTGCCAAAACAATCTCGATTTCAACGTTTACAGTATTTTTTACACTACTTAAGCAGTGTCTGTTCATTGGTCAAGCCGAAAATGCCTTTAAAATTAACATCGGACCGTCCAATTGATTGTTTATTTGCTTTGTTTGTTTATTTAGTGTTGTATCTAAGGTAGGGTAAATAACGTGGCTGAAACACGTTGTGTCTTATAAACTAATACTGACACCGTTACGTACCAAAAGTAATTATGTAACCAATATATTGTTAGTGTCGATAGCAATAAAAATAATCTGTACCTGGGAATTCTAAGTAGATTAACAAATTTTAAAAGAAACTATAAAATAAGACACGTGTTTTTAAAAAATGGTGTATTTATTTATAAAGTTCACCTTGTGTATTAAATATAGCAAACACTATTGTGGAATAAAAACTTTTATTGCATGACACATATTGTTAATACAATTTTGAAGCTACAACGGTTATTACAAATGTATAGCTTAAAGTTTTATGTGATCAATTCACACATTGTTAACGAGACATTGTTTAAGCATTTATGTATCTATGTATAGTTAAAGGCCGTCCTTTTAATGTGTATGCATTTTTAATAAAATTAAAGAAAAACACGTTTTCCTGTTATTTAAGAACCAAACGTCATTAGATAACTGTTTTAGATATAATCACTGAAAATTAGGTACAAAATTTTCTAACCCAATCCCGTTTTCTGTGAGTCGAATATTGGACCCAGATGCGTGTGGGCCCCTCTTTTGCAGACAAACAAGGAACTAATTAATGATTAATCTGCCTGCGCAGTAACTGCGTAACACACTAATGTCTTTCATTTGACAATTTGACAACATTCATTACGTTATTTTATTCTTCTATCATATAAAGCAATGGATTAAGAATTTCCTTGAAAGTCCTTCGGATTGTGAAAGAAAGTGTGTTACCTAATAAGGGTGCTGGCACCCCCCCCCCCCCTCAACTTTTAACTAAAATCACTATAATAGCCTGTTAGGGTACACACTGTTAGGGTAGACACTACAAGGAGCCGATGACTACACATGTAGTAAGTGAATTTGAACAATGATAAAGTCAAATAGGTTGATAGTTACTAATGGGTCACTGTTACCTCACGGACATTTTTTTCTAACACTAAGAACATATTTTTTTCTATAAATATACAGCTTAGTTTTGGAGTCACAGCGCCTCACTGTTTAAGAACCTATGGTTAAGACAAAGGTCGGTGGGCTATGGCAGTTGATGGCCCTTTAGGACTAATTCTCTCTAACTCGTTTCTCTTTGAGGCGATTCCTAAATATGTCGCGTGTAATATGAAATCGAGATATTACTTCTATATTCTAACTGAGAAACAATAGGTTTGGGTCATATTTGAGAAGTCACACCTTCTTTTGTACATCATGATAAAGTATTAACATAATAAGCCTTGGCTAATGACATACAAAAGTTTGCGCGACCCCGAGGGGTCCAACATGCATCAGTACCGTAACAGACAGTAATCTCTTTCGTGAACTGGATCATATTAATCTTGCTGCTAACAAAAGTAAATAGTTCAAACTATGCTTATAAGGGAATCTGCTGGATGCGAAAACTACAGAACCGGTCGAAGTGAAGGTGCATGGTGGAGACGCATGTCCAGCAGTCATTCGCCTGAAATGATGAATGATGATGCTTATATCTAACTAAAGAAGCATCAGTTTTTTTTTTGTCTTGTTCCTAATTGGAAAAAAAACTTTTAATCAAGTATACGGACTAATAATATGGGGCAATTCAAGATAATCATATCACACCTATTGTACAGACGCCAGCACATCAAGCTACCCGAAACTGTCAAATTTTCCCAATCAACTTTGAACCTTATGTTTTAGCGATAAAGTTGAAAATTTGACAGATTGTAGTAGCTTGATGTGGTGGCGTCTGTACAAAGAAAATGTGTAAGAGCTATAGGTATATGTATATGGTGTCGGTCCACTTGAGTTGAACTTTATAAAAAAAAAATTACCTTGTCCGGATGTGTGCGTGGTCAGTTCGTTAATGACTAGTTTTTCCAATGAACTAAAAGGGTTTTAAGGTATTTGATGATTGGGTATCGGTTTTTGTAATGGAGCTTCATTCATTCTTTAGATTCAAAGGTGACAATTACACTAAACCAAGAGATTCAACAATTACACTGCCATTTTTTAATACAACATTAATTTAATTAAAAGAATGTTTATCATAATGTCCATTCCTATGTTTAATAAACTGAGTGGACAACGGTTCACCTTGTGGAGGTCTTCCTATACGCTACGTCTTCCGGTACGCGGTCGCCAGTCCAGAACCTTGCGGCCCCATCGGCCGTCTGTTCGGTTACAATAGATAATAATAATCTTTATTTATATAAAAACACACTGTAGTACATGTAACAGTTTTCACAAAGTGGGTAGATTTAAATCTTTGGTGGGTGAAGTGCTATTCTCCTTGCTAAGCTATATGAAATAGAATGTAATAAGGAGTAACAGTGCCGATCCCCTCTAATTGTATTACTACAATTTAATTTTTACAAGTTAAAATTTTAATTAAAGCCCGTATTATATACCTAGGTCAAAGAGATAAAAAAAATATATTTTCTGATTTTATAGATCACGTTTATCGCTATTGTGAATCACCAACATCAAGAACTCAATGATAATGTTTAAGTTGGACACTTGTAATTATGTACATGGTGTTTGAAAAGTTTATCGATTTAATTTTAATACTAATTCATAATATAAACATAAACATGTCATCATACCTGTATTTACAAGAGTTTTATCCCATGTAATAGGGACCGAGCAGTATATCATAGGCCGGATTTCAGAATTCAAGCTGCTAATGAAAATTCAAATACCATTTTGACCGATCTAGGCTTAGAATCCAGAACGCTACTGTCAACAGTCGCACTTGCAACCTCTGAACCAACAAGGCAGTAAATACTAAAAACACCCGAAGAAGAGAATACAAAAGTGAATTGCACTGACGATATCGTCAAAGTACGAGCCGAGACCGAGAAGTATGGCAGAGAGGAAAGGAGACCCTATCTGCAGGTAACCAGCAGAGGGTGATTCCAGATTAGGTACATAACATAATCAGCCTATAATGTTCCAACAGCTGGGACACAGGCCTCCTCTCAGTGAGAGGGAGTGGGCCGTAATCTACCACGCGGGCCCAGTGCGGGTTGGTAGATGTCACATGCCATCGAATTTTTGGTTCTAGGACATGCCGGTTTCCTCACGATGTTTTCCTTCCAGATTCCAGATTATTGAATATAAATTTGATTTCATTGAACTTATAATGACGATGATGGCATAATTTTATTAGCCCTCGCATTTTCTTACGCTGAACTTAAACATGGCTGAGTAAACATTTTAGTCTTATCTTGCAAAGTTTTGTAGCTATTAGTAATAGCTAGGTTTAATTAATCTGGGGAGTCCCGCAAGCGCACATTTAACGCAGTTCTTTGTCAGACCCACCTATATTATAGTATCATTGTATGTCTCATTGATATAAAAGTAATCACAATACTGATAATCAGCACTTGTAGTGGACGTTCAGAACATTATAACCAGAATATTACAAAATGGCTAAAGTTTTCTATATTTTCTCGTTGGTGATTGTTTGTGCTGTTATCACAGGTATGGTTTCTTTTATTTACTTATCTATCTAATCTATTTTTTACAAATTAAGCATATGACTGATTTGAGTGCTTTTCTATGATACAAATAATTAAAAAAAAAAAAAACAAGAAAATGCGGTCGTTGGTCACAATTTTATTGTTGTTGTGTCTATTCATTGTTTGTCTGTTTTGATAAGTCAATCTTTAATTTTGAGTTTAGTTAGGTTTTTGATAAAGCTCGGTTTGTCTATTTTTTTTGTCCCACTGCTGAGCAAAGGCCTCCCCCAAATCCTTCAGGTATTCCTTTCTA
The DNA here is from genome assembly GCA_963669345.1 of Gortyna flavago. Lineage (NCBI taxonomy): Eukaryota > Metazoa > Arthropoda > Insecta > Lepidoptera > Noctuidae > Gortyna > Gortyna flavago. The sequence goes on from OY770144.1 coordinate 7,196,593, forward strand.
GAGCCACCTCGATCCAACCCTATGCCCGGTTATTGTTCATACAAGTACTATAATTTTAGGTCTTTCTGACCTAATTTCATGTAGTACATCTATATAAAAAACTTTATTGATTTTATAGTTTAGCTGGATAAAAAAAACTGATTGACTTCGTGGATAAAAAAAAACTGTGGATAAAAAAAACTGATCGACTTCGACTTCGACTGATTGATCGACCAATTTTTCTGCTGACTGTACCTATGGCACTTATATTTTCTAGTTCAAACACCGATAGTCCGATGATACTTGTACGAGTAAACTCGTACATAACATGCATTCTATCATTTTTTGCTGACATCAACGCGCATCACATATTTCAGTTAGCGGTCAGTTGTCGCTTAGCATCGTTTGGGTAAAAGCAGAAGGAATCATTCACCGCGTCTCGTTCATTTATAAATTCTGGGTATTTGTGTTTTCTTTCTAAATTGTAATACACAAGCTATACTTAAATCAGTTTATCATTTGTAATGTAGGTAGGTACTTTACCCGTACACAACTATTATGAAGTATTGGTAACTGGTATTATTAGTAAATACTCATGGTTTGAATGCAACCATTAGCAGTCCTTAGATAAGTACCTACCTACATTTCAGATTTCTTATATAGGTATAAAAAGGTACTGCGCAGATGAACCTTAAACAATACCTTGAAAAACTTTAAGAAAATAACTTAAGGCGCCACTAGTCAATATTTTTTCCATACAATTTCGGGAGAGTATTACTCCACTGTTTGACATTGTGCATTCAAAGTTAAACATGATATCGTTTTGACTCATTATTAATTGTGTCTGTACGGAAACAGAATATTAAAATAAAAAGCCATTAAAAAGTTATGAGCCAACAAAGATTCGTTTTTCTTGCTATTGTTAACGTAACTTTGGTTGTAAATAAGTAGTAAAAGACCTGTAAAATCTTTAAAACTAAAACCGTACCGACAAAGCTCAGTTATCGAAGAGTTCAATAAGCTTCATTTATATTGATTTATGCAGTGGTTTTTTCATAAAACTCGATTTTCCAAAGCACTTTTCGATTTTTTTTACGCGCCTATCACTTCAGAACGGTGTTTCTGTGCGTGAGAACTAGACGTTGCGCATGTAGAATAGCGTCTAACTGCTCATCACTGATACTAGCTCTGTCAGATACGAAGCTAGGTCAGACAGCGTGCTTTTTAGCCATGACCACCAGTGAGTTCGAGCGCGCGACTGGTTTACTCTTAAGTGCGCTCAAACGGGTCACTCCAGCACATCAAGCTACTACAATCTGTCAAATTTCTTTAATAGATTTTCAACTTTATCGCTAAAACATAAGGTTCAAGGTAAATAAATAGAATTAATAAATAATAGTAAATTTAATTTTCATCGAATATTTCGGAAAATCGCCAAGCGTTTGGTTGAATCTACGCGTGACCAGAGGGCTGGCCTATTTTTAGCACAAAGAATAAGCATTGCCATCCAACTTGGTAATGCTGCCAGCCTTTTGGGCACTTATCCCATTGACAGCGATGCGGACGAATTTTTTGATGCCCAATGAGCTCCTGCCTTTTCCTATTCCTTTTTTTTATAAACACTTGTATATAGTACCTATAAATATATTTTAGAACACAAATGGTTAATGAAATAAATTTTATTGTATTAAGGTTCAAAGTTGATTGGGAAAATTTTACAGTTTCGGGTAGCTTGATGTGCAGGCGTCTGTACCTACTATTCTTGTTAGAGTAACTTTTCCGTAGTACATTGCAGTCGGATGTTGAACCCTAGCTGCCGCCTCCTTATATAAGTAGCTCATTATAGGTGTACTATAAATACATCTGCCTAACCCCTCGGGGAATGTAGGCGTTATGTTATGTTATTCTTCTGAGATAAGCCGTTACACCATAAGCAGCCTATTGTCAGTTTTTGTAATGTCTACATATAGTACATGGGTACTTGACAGATAACGTGCAGTACATCACAGGAATCATTATCTCTGTTATATAGGTAAATCATTATGATTATCGCTCATCCCTATTTATTATCCTTATTGCATTGCATCACGTTTTGATAAATAATTATAAATCTTTGTGCAATCACTTGATTGTTTGTAAACTCTAAACATGTTCATCATCTACCCTGCCTTATGCCTACTATATTGGGGTCGGCTTCCAGTCTAACTGGAAGCAATTGAATTTTACATTAAGCGACTGCCTATCTAACCTCTTTAACCTAGTTACACGATACCCCTTGACAAAACTGGTTGTTCAGGCTTCTGACTGGTAACGTCTGTCAAACTTTAAACATGTCCATGGATGCTTAATTTTTAATCATTATTTGTATATTTTAGTAACAACTATACTACTATTTTATAATTTAACAGGTGCCGCTAGCGGCAAAATTATTCATTTTAAACTTCTAATTATTTTCAGCTAAGGCGCGAAAATGTTACGTGTGTACGGACTGTCCTACAGTGAACATAACCTACGTAAAAACATGTCCTAGCACCAACCCAATTACAAATTCTAGTTTAACATCACCTAAACCATCGACGCCGAGCTCGAGCTCTGAACCATCGACGCCGAGCTCGAGCCCTGATCCATCGACGCCTAGCTCAAGCGCTGATTCATCGACACCTAGCTCGAGCCCTGATCCATCGACGCCTAGCTCGAGCCCTGAACCATCGACGCCTAGCTCGAGCCCTAATCCATCGACGCCTAGCTCGAGCCCTGAACCATCGACGCCTAGCTCAAGCCCTGATTCATCGACGCCTAGCTCGAGCCCTGATCCATCGACACCTAGTTCGAACCCTAATCCATCGACGCCTAACTCGAGTCCCGATCCATCTACGCCCAGCTCGAACCCTGATCCATCGACGCCTAACTCGAGCCCTGATCCATCGACGCCTAGCTCGAGCCCTGATCCATCGACGCCTAGCTCGAGCCCTGATCCATCGACGCCTAGCTCGAGCCCTAATCCATCGAAGCCTAGCTCGAGTCCTGATCCATCGACGCCTAGCTCGAGTCCTGATCCATCGACGCCTAGCTCAAGCCCTAATCCATCGAAGCCTAGCTCGAGTCCTGATCCATCGACGCCTAGCTCGAGCCCTGAACCATCGACGCCTAGCTCGAGCCCTGAACCATCGACGCCTAGCTCGAGCCCTGATTCATCGACACCTAGTTCGAGCCCTGAACAATCGACGCCTAGTTCGAGCCCTGAACCATCGACGCCTAGCTCGAGTCCCGATCCATCGACGACCAGCTCTAATACTGACACATCGACGCCTAACTCGAGCCCTGATCTATCGACGCCTAGCTCGAGCCCTGATTCATCGACGCCTAGCTCGAGCCCTGAACGATCGACGCCTAGCTCGAGCCCTGATTCATCCACGCCTAGCTCAAGCCCTGATCCATCAACGCCAAGCTCGAGCCCTGTACCATCGACGCCCAGCTCGAACCCCGATCCATCGACGCCTAGCTCGGGCCTTGATCCATCGACGCCTAGCTCGAGCCCTGATTCATCGACGCCTAGCTCGAGCCCTGATCCATCAACGCCTATCTCGAGTCCTGATCCATCGACGCCTAGCTCGAGCCCTGATTCATCGACGCCTAGCTCGAGCCCTGATTCATCGACACCCAGCTCGAGCTCTGAACCATCGACGCCTAGCTCGAACCCTGAACCAGAGGTATGAATGAAAATGAAAAACGTTTTATAATGTCCAGTCCGATCACTATGTATGGCAAACCGATCCCTTGGGAGAAGCAAGTCAAACAAGGTGTGATCCTTGACCACCACCTTAGCTTCAGAGAGCACATAAAGGCGGCTCGTTCGCGCGCCGCTTTCGCTCTCGGTAGGCTCCACTTCATATTGACCGCCCGTAGCAAATCGTCACTCAAGTGCAAATTGAGCATTTACTCATTTACTTTAAAAATATAAATAATGTGCAAATTAAGCCCTTCCAGATACCCTGTTTGACCTTGTAGCTTATCGAGTTATCGACCCTATTTCGACCCTCATTATATGGCTCCAGTTGCAATGAAAATTATTTGATACTAGCAATCCTCCCTTGCTTCGCACAGATCCAGTGTACTGATGTGACGGACGACATGTTAAACATGACTAAATTAACTAAGTGGTCACATACACGTACTCGAAGAGCAACTATGTATTATACTATTATATTGAATTTTTCATTACAAAGATATAATAGTGTTGGAACTTTATATAAAAATATTCTCAATTTCAAGTTGAAAAACCCTGAAATGAGCAGCTGTGGCCGAAAGGCAGACGAAGTCGCACCATATTGTTAACGCTGATACGAAAAAAAAAAAATGTTTTTTGTGGTCAATAAGCACTTATATTATAAAGTTTAATTAAAATGACCGTCTTTTTTTTTCAGACATCTTACCGTGGAAAACGATCGTTGCTGCAGTTTAGAGCAGATGTAGTGTCAGAATCAGAACCTCAGTGTATCGAAATAGTTTATGATGGTAATGTTTAAAAATCAGTCATTTTTAAAAAAAGAGTTACTGAAATTACGATTTTTTTTTACAGTAGCTGCCAGGAGAATGGCTTATCATTCATCTATCAGTCCTCTGACCAAGCATGCATTTATGATTTACGAGTACCTACTTATTATCACTAGCAATTAGTCAAAAACTATGAGTACCTACAGCCAACATAATTTCACTGTTTTTCCTTTTGGTTTTCAGAAAATGGTGTAACGAACTTTTACCGGGACTGCTACTATGCTCCAGAAGAAGCAGAAGAATCTATGGACCAATGTCGCGACATAGTTGGGTCAGGTGGAACCATCAATAAATGTAACATATGTACCAAGGACCTATGCAATGCCTCAGCGAAATCAACAACAACCATTTCTCTGATCGCAGCCGGCATAATTTCAACTTTTTTCTACTTTAAAAAATGATTTGGGTATCTATCCAGCTAGCGTTTAAAGATTTAAAACAAAGCTACTTTATTGAATAAGGTTATCAGAGTTTTTGAAAAAAAAAATAGGTAATTTAAATCGTTTTAAATACATGAATACTAGTTACCATTTAATGTTCCTATTTTTTATTATAGTGAATTAATGAAATAGGCTGATTAATTAATCAATAGATTTTTAAGTTAGACTTACTTTTTACTTTTATATTAGCGGGACAAAGTATTTTTATACATGTAAGTGTAGTGTTTTAGCCTTGTTTAAAATAATAGTGAAACAGCAAATATTTAATTTGTAAAAGAGTAGGCAGTGATCCAGATCTTTCTGTACTTTAAAATTCAAAGCTACCTGTGTGGCATTACTGCTGAATGTCGGATATCTATGGCTGAAATAGACCTTTTTGGCACAGCAGTGAGATTATGTTTGTAAATCATTTCTGTTTTCATTTTTATTTCTGTGTACTGTTTACACCAACTTTTGCTAAATAAATGTGACTCTTTTCTTTTATTTTTTTTTATTATTTAGCAATAATTAGCATGTTATGTAAATACAATGTATTTTTTTTATACTTGACGGAGCAGGTACGGTTCTCACGTTATCATCAGCCATATTTGAACTGCTGTGGGCGTATGGGTAGCGTTGCGCAATAGAAATATGGTTAACAGTTCAAATCAAATTATCCTAGCGAATCACACTGTAGGTACACACGGCTACACATTAAACTATACATAACCAGTATAAGCTGACTTCTGATTGTATGAAAAACCTACACAATGCGAGTACAGCTAAAACTGGAAATGTATAGCTTGATGTGTAGCAGTGTGTACACGACGCAATTAAATACGGAATGCGAGACAGTTTCTGAGCACATGTTGTCCGTACGATGTCCAATGGTCAAGAGGACCGCTCTAGCGTTGTTCTAGCTCCTTCGTCGAGTCCCACGAACTCAAGATAGACTCTGTCGAGCGTCGCTTGGCGCTGGCGTCCTAAATCATCAAACGAATAACTAAATACTTCGAACATATTTTTAATAAGTTTAATCCCATCATGCTGTGAAAGCTTCAGTCATGTTTGTTTCAAGTGGACTTTACAAGTCGGAATAACATACCTAGTGCAAAATAATGTGTTCAAACTTCCCATACCTACCCATGCCACAAATCAATACTGTCTCGGTAATAATTGTGTCTGGCGTCGCGCGTCGGTTTAAGGGGATATGTTGAAAAAATTTGTGCTTTTTCTATTTCATGTAATTTGTTAAGTATGTGCAAAACAAGCTTTATTAACTTACTGGTGATTGTTTCGAGAATTTCTGCACGTTGAGAAGCCACGGCCTCGCATTCCAGGATGAAGTTGGCGACTGATTCCTCGGCGTCAAGGCAGCCCCTGCAAAGGGGGCTGTCTGTGGCGTCTATGTTGAAAAGATGTTTGTTAAGGGGGTTAAGGCCCGTAAATGTTCCTATTATTATTCTAAGGTTATTTCTACTCAGGCTGAGAAGTTTTTTGGTTAATCGCGGGTGTATCATTGGTAAAGCCAATTTTGACTGTCTACGGTCAAAATTCAGCCCGTGACCATCTATTGTTATAGAGTTCGGTCGATCTTTGGCGAATGCACGCACGAAATTATGAGAAAGGCAGAGGAAGAAGTGGGTACGGACCTAGCACCCTCATATCAGAGCCTCTCTTCGCAAGTTCATCTGCAGCATCATTGCTCAAGGATCCACTATGCCCTTTGATCCACTGGAGAGTAACATGATCAATCCCCCTTTAAACTACCCCAGTTTAGAAAAACAAAAATGCCAAACTTCATAATATACTTAGACAAGTATTCGTGCCAAGTGTATTAACTCAAGGAATAAGATTTTTCATACAAACAAAATTCCCCCTTTTCACCCACTTAAAGGTTGAATTTCTAAAAATCCCTTCTTAGTGCACTGCTACATTATAAAAGGAAGCCGTATGCAAAATTTCACATTCCTAGTCCCAGTAGTTTCAGCTGTGCGTTGATGTTAGTCAGTCAGTCAGTCAGTCAGTTTCTTCTTTTATTATATTTAAGTATAGATTTTTTTTTCACAAATAAGTTTTTTTTTGTTGACTGTACCTTTAAAGTACTTGTAATTTGGGACGAAACACAACTTTAATAGTGATATGGGACAAACTAAGAATTTTTGGAATGTGGGACAAAACTTCAGGACGAACGAAGAATAAATCATTAAAACATGAACAGTAGGTAATATAAAAAAAAATGGTCGGTTATTTAATCCCACAGTTTCAGTACTTACATAAAATACTGTAAATAGACTGGTATAGACAATAGGATACACATGCAATAATATTAGTTATGTAATGTTCAACCACAATGTGAATTATTTATGATTATATAAATTCACTGCGTTATTGTCCATTTTTGGCGTCACCAGTTTGGAGGTATGAGGAACAGGGAATAAGTACAGTCATACCATCCTCCATAGAAAAGGGTCCTCCGACCAGACGGGTGTCGTGTCTGGTGGGCAACTGCCTGACGATTGATGTCGGGTGGTTGTATTATATATGCTAGTTGAGTGATAAACTCTGCTTGCGCGATGCAAGATTTTGCGTGACGTTAGTTTCAGGCGTAATTCGCATGTGGCGGTGTAGATGCCGCTATACCTATGACCGTTCTTACTAATACTTAGTGTCACCTTAATTATTGCGCTGTTGAATTTCAACTCTCGGCGCTAAATCGAGGTTTCAAATTCATACTGTGCGCTTTTATTTAGATGTCATCTAGTGTAGGTGAATACGAGCATCAATTTCTGAACCTTTACTTTAGGTGTTTCCTTATCCTGTTTACCTGTTAAGAAGGGTTTTTATTTTTATCAACATAATATTATTATGTAGTGTAGAACGATACCTACGTATGTGTAGGCTGAACTATTGTTCAGCCTACACATAACATACAGCAGCCGCCAATGCTAGTGGCGACCAAGCGCTCGGACCACTTCGTAAGCTCAACCTCATAAATGATAAATGATTTATATTCTGTAAGTAGGTTTGTACAAACACGTTTACACGTCAATCATATTTTTTTAAACTAGATGAGGCCGGCGTTTCCTATCTGACTATTCTGAGAAGAAAGGCCGAAACAAACTCATAGCGAGTGGGACGGACTTATTCTGTTGTTCTCTGAGTGAATTCACAAGGAATGCATTGTTAATAATAATATACAGATTTTAGTACACTTTAATCTATAACTTTCTGCAATATTCTAACTAAATAAGGCAAAATTATAATAATCGTTCTTTTATATAAGTATAAAAGAACGATTATTTATTATTATTCGCGCATAGCATCGATCTTAAAAGTCTAGCATACTAGCCTTTTAAGATCGATGCTATGCGCGATTGAGTCGTGCTCGTGATGCCTTGGTGCAGCCCTGTGATCAGATGATTTGGAATTTTTCAGGGCGCAGGCAACTTTGAGGTTATCCTTTATGGTGTGGTCATCTGTTGTTAAAGCCTTACCTAGCCGAACCCAGGTGATGAGGGAAGTTCGCCACTCCAGATAACGAAAGCGTTACCGTTAAGCGGTAGGCCACGTTAATCGTGTGTACACAGATTTATCCTGTGCACCCCCCTGAGTCCCCCCCTCCAACCCCACCCCCCTTCTCGATCCACTGCTAGTTAACATACGTGACAGACAGTCACAACTTCAATAACTATTGTTTTGGAAGTCGATTTTTTAAGTTTTATTTCATTTTTGCCACCGTGTTTTATTTATTTATTTATAGGAGAACCAACAGCTAGGTATATATAACAGAAGCATAACAATAGTTTAAGAGACATAAAGCCAAGCACGTTATAATACAAATATGAAGTATACCTATTATTATACTATTATTATTTAGTCGGTTCTTCTACCAACCGGCTAAAAATACAGACATTTTTCACCGTCTTGTTGGTTAATGTTATAACTTGGGTCATCTAATATTAAACGCATTGGAAGATGATGACCATGATGACGTGACGTCATTAGCAGCGATTCTTCCCCTTTTTTAGTCCCAAATTATGAAACGAAGTTCTTTAATGCGGCTTGCGGTAGAAATTGACTAGCAGAAATCGTCAAGTAGTAACGAAAATGTCAAAATGAAAATCCAAGATGTCGGCTGCGAAAACTTTTTATTCGTGGTTTTTGGGGGTGCTAAAGCCGATAACTTTATGAGAGCTTCTAAAAACTTATTCTAGATGGCTCTGTATAAAAAACACGTATTAAATTCACAATCCCTCTCTCTCGCTGACCAAGATTATGACTGGACTTTAAAAGAGACTGTGAGCTTTGAGTTTGTTTTGGCCTTTCTTCTCAGAATAGTCAGATAGGTAACGCAGTCATCTAGTAAAAAAAAAATGATTGACGTGCAAAAGTGTTTGTGCAAACCTACTTACAAAAATAAAACCTCGTGAAAGCCGAGAAAGATAAACAAATCAAGTATCTTGACTTGGCTCGCAAGGTTGTTGACATGTGGGATGTGGACTCAGAGATCATTGTGCTGAGTCGTGACAGCCGATGGATTAATAGCCAAGAGCCTCGACCAATACTTAAGGAGGCTCTCGTTGGGCAGCTCAATCAAGGGTTTTATTCATAAAACGGTACTTCAGGACACTGCCCGCCAATGCGGGCAGTGTCCTAACAATTTAGGAGATTCCTCTCTCTGGAACCCTGACCGCCAGTACCTTGGACCCTGTTCCTGATACCGGTGGGCTACTATTTATTTTTTATTTTTAATGTTTTTATATTCTTATATTTAAAAATATAATTTTAAATAAAAAACAAACGCATAATATAGCAAGTTAAATTTCTATCTGTCCTCCAATCTGAATTTGCATCATAATCATGTTGATTCGCTTTAACTATTGCGTACCTTCAAGCTCATTGGCGCGTACAGAATCCATCCATTGTAATGATAACTTGTTCTATAAAAGGATTAATATTGAAAATGTCACATCTCACTTTATTCATTTGCAAAGGAAAATGTCCAGACTAGCTGTGATCATTTTAGTAGTATTCACTGCAACAATTAGTGTCAGATGTCTTGCAGAACCATTAGGTAAATCATTTGTATCTAAGTGATCACAATGCCAATTCCCGTAGTTAAAAACGTTCAAAATCTAGTCGCTATCTAATTTCAGCGATAACCCATGTCAAATACTGGTCAAAAATGTAGGTAGGTGTAAATTAGAGGTATTTTTAACAGATTGAGACTGAGGTCAGACTGTGAACGTTCTTAATTACGAGCACCTCAGGTAATGCCGTGCACAGCCAGGATGTTTTGAGAGACAACATGGGCTGTACTAAACGCCTGGCTACTCCACGCGAGTTCCCGAAGTGCAATTCATTATATTCTATTGGTTGTCCCTATGTGGTTTTAGTCAAGTTTGTGGTAGAAACGAAAAAAAATACAGGGTGGCTGGACATCAATGTGCAACCTGTTACCACGGATTCAATACATGATTCTGAACTGTTCCATATATTTTAGAGGGTTCAGAATCAAGTGCTCAATTCATGGTTATAGTTTGTGCTTCGATGTCACCCTGTCTAAATCTATACAATGATTTTTTTTTTCAGACGAATCAGAATCACAGCTGAGTCGAAGAGACGAATCAGATAACTTGGAATTGGATCCAGAAGAAGTCGATCGGTCAGCGTCAGCGCAGGCATATGCGTCCGTCAGTAACCGGTTTAGGCCACCCTACCCACCGAACCAGATTCGGTTGGTCGAATGTTACGCCTGTACAGACTGCCCGAAGATCTTGGCTAACACCACCTCTAAGTACTGCCCGTACACCAATGACCATACTAAAAATAACAAGTGTGTTGTCTACACTGAAAAATACAATCGTGAGTATATTACAGTGCCAATAACAATATCAGCGTCCTAGATTTTTATTACTGCCAGGAGCTTGTAGCTACGTAATAACAGCCAACCGAGTCGATCGATTACATAAAGCTACGCTTGCCGCGGTTGGTCCGTGGCTGGGTGACCAGCTTTATATACAAAGAACCCTCCTGTCTCGGAGAGCACGTTATGCCTTTGGTCCCGGCTGTCTTTTGTGGATCTTTGACAGTCGTTACGGGTCGTCAGAAGCCCGAAAGTCACTCCATGTAAAATACTGGTATTTAGCTGCATCTGGTTAGTCTAGAAGCAGAGCTTTTTCCCAACTATTTTATAGTCTGTTGGGAAAAAGCTATTCAGATGATGACTGTGTTACGCTATTACGGGCAAGTAAATCCAAATCCATACTGTTCTGGGGGCCTAAAAAGGCCACTTTGGCAGAATCATAAAACAATTCTTATCACGCAATTTCATCTGTATGACAGTTTTGTATGGAGATTCGCAAAATACTATAGGTACACCTTAACCTAACCCTTCAGGGATATATAGGTGTGAAACTGTCAAACAGATGAATTGCGTGATATGAATTGTTTTATTAAATGATTCTACCAAAGTGGCCTTTTTAGGCCCCCAGTACTTTAGTAATAATATCTGTATAACCAGTAATCTTGAGTGGACTTTGAGTCACGTTTTTGAAAGAAATTGATACAAATGTACTTCGGTACTTTAGCGAAAATGTTATTTGAAACATTCTTCAATTCATCGTTATCACACATGTAAGACTCAAGAGTTAATTGAAAGTAATGAGTAAACACACAAACTTGATTCCTTGGTATTCTTGTGCATTGGGGACCCACTTTCACAATAAGGATGTCATAAACACTATACAGGATGTAAAAAGACACGTCCCACAGCCCTCAACTACGCATTCTGTATCTACATTAAACTAAGTAACATTGCACAAAAATGATTTCTGGGAAACGACTTTTATTTTTGGTGTGAAAATTTGCTGTTTGCGTGTGCACTGTAACGCATGCAAAACATTGTGCTTACGGGGTGCCTGCAACGGGAGTGATATGAAGATACGGTACAGGAATCGTGAGAGTATTTAATGATATTTTATAACATTAAAAACTTTTTTGCGTAAAAAAACGTCAAAAAAATTTGAAATTTTGTCCTTCAATATCTCCATAACCAGAAGGTTCCCAGGTATGGTCGGATAAAAAAAAAATACAATGGGAGAACAAGACGTGACTTTCGGCTTCGTTAAAATTGTCTTTTTACACCCTTTTTAGACTGATATTAGAAAAATTTGATTCGGCCGATACAAATCATCATCATCAACCACCACAAATCCCCCCCACACGCCACAGACTGCTACGCATAGACCTCTCGTTGTTTGTCAATATCAATCACGATCTACCCGAGAAGAAACAATCACCACAATATCACTGTAAATTATACCCAGACCAACAAAAGAGCGACGTTTCTTCGATTTTTTATTTATATTTATGTTTACATGCACAAACCTTTATTTTCTCTTGACTGTACTTACCTGTCATAAAGAGTAACCTAGCATAAAATTGGATAAGAAAGTTTTTAAAACAGAAGAAGAACTAGCAGGGGTTCGAGGAGGGTGGGGGGGTGTTTGGGGGGCTCAGGGGATCAGACCGGAATAAATCATAGGTAAAGGGTGTGAGTGAGTACTCGAACGTGTAGGTATATTTTCGGTATGTTACCTAATTCTATTTTAAAATAAATAAATGAGATCATAGTACGATTAACGACTTGATTCTCATCATTTCTTAGCTGACCGACTGACCTTAAGGTTTTAACAGCCACAGATGGTGCGTAATTAGACAGATCAGACGGATCTGAAAGTAGAAACAACCATTTTTAATTGAGGACCACCTTCAGCACCCTGTAACTTTTTAAGGGTTTGCTATAAATTCCAGGATTGTGCCTATAAAATCAGCTACTTTACTACCTACTAGTAACTGTAATACTGGTGGTAGACTGCATATAAATTGACTCCTCAATCCGGACACGGGACACATATTACGTACCTATTAAATAATTTCTTGTAATCTTCCAGAAATGGAGAAGTCATGGTACATTCGCGGCTGCGCTTCGGAGCGAGGTTCATGTGCTGACATAACAAGAGCTCACGAAAACGCAAACGCGAGATTAGTCAAAATGTTATACTGTTCGGAATGCGACGGAGACAAGTGCAACACCAATGGAGTTTACCGATCTCTCCCGAATTTCGCGGCTGCAATACTTTTCGTAATAATAACACCTTTATTTGGAAAATTTGCTCTCTCATAATAATACTTACCTGTTGGCTATTGTGTCAAGAACGGAAAAAAACTGTAAATTATACACACAGGTCTCAAGTCCGTTTGCTTAGAATATCCAGTTTGTATTATCAATTAAAGCGATGTTCAATATAAATAGTACTTTCATTCATATTTATTTCACCTGTTTTATAATACCCAGCTTTTTATTGTTATTCCACATGACATTCAAAAAGTGGAGAGTCATGCCAGATCTACACTACCTACAACACGGTATAACTTTAGTACCTACCATTGGATGGGACCCGCTTTGGAATCGTCCATGGAATGCACATCGGGTCTCGAAGGCACCACAGCTAGAAAGGTTAGATGAAATACTCGTAGTTAACCCAAGGTGGCAGTCGTATTTTCTATCAAGTGTTTTTTTAACATAATACGTGATATCTACAACAACAGTAGCGACATCTATCCTTTTATGCTATAACTAGTCAGAGAGCCATCTAGTTTCAGAAAAGGATTATGGTACTTCGCTAATTACTTGAAGATAGATGTCACTACTATAGCGAACGCTTCGTACATTACTAGGGATAAGCTGCTTTTCCACCATGATACGAAACTATGCGACCGTTTCCACTAATGCTAAGCTGTGTAGCGGAGTGAGTAAGATGTGCTATGAAGATGCGCCGCCGCGAGGAACGTGGAAAGGGAACTGTTCGAGAAAGATGCGCAGCTCGAGCTATGCGATACATCGATAGTAGGGAAGGCACGGGGAGTACTCTGCTCTGCAAGCAACACCACTCGCGCATCCATAGCTCCCATCCACAGCACGCAGCCTTCCTTGAAGAAAACATAGCATGGTTGACCCCGTTTCCACGTTTTTCTATGCTTTGCAGACCAATGAATATGATTGGTGGATATCAAACGCATTCATAGCAACGTAGCATAGCACATCTCTGGTGGAAAAGCAGCCTTAGGCAGAAATAAAGGTAAAGTATCGCAGAATTTATTTAGAAGTTTGCTTGGCTGTTTTAAAACTCTCCGTTTTGCGATGGTTGCATGCTACAGAACAGCCGGTTCACATTATTCCAGTAGCATTCCAGTGCTGGATTCGATCACTTGGACTGGAATGCTACTGGAATAGATGTGAACCGGGCATAAGTAAATGAAGGTTTTATTAGAGTTATGATTTTACATGTTTCGCCATGGACTGGCATACAATCATACAAAGATTTAAAACACGTTTTTTAAATTTAAAAAATTAATACTTACACTTTTTTTTGCCCTTACCTACTGTTGGGCAAAGGCCTTCCCCAAATCCTTTCAGGAACTCTTTTCCTGCGCCATCCACCCCAAACCAGCCCTCGCGGTATGCGTCCAGGTCATCTCGCCATCTCTTACACATTAATTTGTAAAAATATCAATTACATTGGTTAATATGGTTTTGTTTCTATTGGAAATCTTAACAGTATTAGATACATAGAGTAATTTATTAAAAACTGTCACTTTTTTTATGAAAAAAATCTTTTACACTTTAAAAACTACTACCTAAAGGTACTTTTATGGAAGGAAATGAACTATTTTTTTAAATGACTGTCATAATCTATTTCGGTACACATGCGGCTATAGGTACAGACGCCAGCACATCAAGTTACCCGAAACTGTAAAATTTTCCCAATCAACTTTGAGCATTAAGCTTTAGCGATAAAGTTGAAAATCTATTAAAGAAATTCGACAGATTGTAGTAGATTGATGTGCTGGCGTCTGTACATTATCTACAAATAGTTGCGATTGTGACCGAAACTGTTCTGAAGAATGTGGGAAGTTGTTGATTGACAAACATTCTGCGATTAAAATAGATATTGTAAGTCAATCAAAGACTTATTGATACAGTAAGGAAAGGAATTTTGTCCAATTATGTCCAAATATCATCCAGTCTTAGAGACTTTTAGCATAGGAACGCACGGTCGACTATTCATCGCCGCGATTTTTTTTTAACGCGCCGTACGTTAGCGCCGATAGTTGAAAATTCAATAGTCTGTTTTTGACGCAATGGAATCAGCGCTGTCGCAGCCCATTCGTACCTGGGGGCCTAAAAAGGCCACTTTGGCAGAATCATAATTCATATCACGCAATTCATTTGTTTGACAGTTTCACACCTACAAATCCCTGAAGGGTTAGGCAGAAGTGTACCTATAGCATTTTACGAATCTCCATACAAAACTGTCATACAGATGAATTACGTGATATGAATTGTCTTATGATTCTGCCAAAGTGGCCTTTTTAGGGCCCCTGACCTTATACTTTGTGACTTGTGATTATTTTTGAGAGTAAAACGGTGACAACCTTTCGTTGGAAGACAAAATGTTTAATTAATTTTAAGAAATACAGCCAAAGAACGCCGGGTGACAACATTTACGCCACCTCATTTATGACTGTTACATTATCAGATGTAGCAAGGAGAAGTTCGGTATTCTGCAAAAATCTCACCGTGATTTACGTGATTTTTGGGTGTTTATGGAATTGAGCTTGAAGTGAGCTGTCAATAGAGCCAATCTCTATAGCATCAGGTGGAAGGACAGCTCACATCACTTAAGTTTTCACGATAAGTTTTTAAAGAATAGCACTACTCATGCTCTGGGTTGATTAACTCCATTAATAGCTCATTTCAAGTTCACTTCACCTACGGTTAGATTTTTCGACATAGTTGGCAGGTCTCATTTATGGGACACATAATCAGCCTATAATGTTTCCACTGCTGGGACACAGGCCTCCTCTCTGTAAGAGGGAGCTGTTTGAGGGGAGCATTTATGGAACGGATCAGCCGAATACCAGCTGAAAGCGATGGGGTCAGTTGAGAAGCGTGCTAAGAAACTCAATGGCGACGGTGCTCTAAAAACAAGACTTCAGTACTGTTACTAGAGAAAAATACGTTTTTTTCTTCTTCTTCGTGTCTAGCACGATAGTTATTCAAGTTTTGTTGGCCCAAAACTTCGCCACTTCCACGGCGTTATCGGTGGAAGCGCAGAGGTCACTCTGGCTGCATGTTTTAGGGCAAAGAGGGCAGGATAGGAGGTGGAGCATAGTTTGTGACACAGCTCCACTACATTAATTATTAAGAGCCGTAGATGCAGTTCTGCGGTCTCCGTAAGATTACAAGACATGTCGAAACATCCGAAGTCGGCTCGTAGAAATTAAAACTCGTTACGAAACGAAAATATCCCATCCAAGTCAGCGACACTGTTTCGCAACACACGTTTGGGACGAATGCACCACAGACTAGATTAAACAACGTTTAACAGAATGGACAGTCGCTTTTAAGAAGTTGGTGCCTCTAAGAAGTCTGTTATATCTTTTTTTATTTTTCACTTAGCTTTTCAGCAATGTAACAGCCACACGGATCGATCGATCAGATTAAGGTACGGTTGCCGCGATTGATCCGTGGATGGGTGACCATCTTTACTTACTCAGACCCCTCCGTGCCTCAGAAAGTACGTTAAGCCGTTAGCCCCGGTTGTCAATCGTGGATCTTGGATAGTCGCTACGGGTCGTCAGAAGCCCGAAAGTCTGACAACCAGTCTTACCAAAGGGTATCGTGTTATCCAGTAACTGGATTGTGTAGGTCAGATAGGCAGTCGCTCCTTGTAAAATACTAGTATTCAGCTGCATCCGGTTAAACTGGAAGCCGACTCCAACATAGTTGGGAAAAGGCTAGGCAGATGATGGGAGCACTAAGTATAAGCAATGTTCAATTAGGGTCTAATCTCAGATTAAACCTTCGAAGATCCAGACTATTCTCAATTTTAACAACATTATAAATAACACCACGCCTATATTCCCCGAAGGGTTAGGCAGCGTGAGAATGTACTTTTAGGACACCCACAATTCGCAGTTACGTTAGGTTTGTCTTTAATTAAACCATTATCAAACAGCGGGGTAATTGTGAAACACACTATCAGTAGTCAATGGGTTTCATTTTGACAGTTTATCAACATTCATTGCGTTATTTGGGTTGTTGAGAAGACAAATTTCGACCATACCTATGAAGCAATGGATTAGCAATAACCTTCAAAATTATTCAGATTGAGATTAATAGTGTGACAACGCAATTAGGGTCCATGGAATTAGTATGTACTATACAGGGTAGCAGGGTCATTGACCCATAACCTGTTAGAATTTATTCACATGATTCTGGACCCCCTTGAGAAAAAATTTGCTGTTTCAAACATTTTGGTATAAAAATAATAATTAACCGACGAAAAATTTCAAAGCAGGGGTTTTAGAATCATGTACTGAATCCAACCAAGGTAATCCAAGGATGGGCGTCGATGTCCCTGTCACTCTGTATATGCTGCATCAGAGTAACAGATACTAGTCTAATAAAATGCAGTTCAGTGTCCTGTCTGTAGCCTCATTGATCTTTGGACACGTAGTACGCCATATCTACCGTATTCGCGCCAGCTAAACCAGCTTTAATATTGCGACACAATAGCGTTCAAAACGCTGCGTTTGTACCGCATGACAGCTATATAGAAATAATAATCAAGAATATAAAGAATGAATCAATAAAAGAAAGAAAGAAAATACATTTATATGCATGACGCAGAGAAGAACACAAACACAAAAAAATAACAAGTTGGGGGAAATTATGCGTCGCATTCACGCAAAATGCCCATCGCTTGGCATATAATGCTAAGACAGCATGCAAGACAGAGCCCCAGCCTTGGTTTTCAGCGACAGCCAGCGTTGAATTAGAAGCTATTTAGTATTTAGATAATTACAGATATACATACCTACGATCATTTCTTACATCACGTCGTCTTACATGCTACTTTACAAAATGCGAGTATTTCAAAGATTGTTAATAAAATTCACATTAATTATAAGAAAAATAAAGTTAATCTGTAAAAAAACGTTCACCAGTATAAGAATCGACCTCAGCGCTTTGCTGGCCGCATTTCAAACGCCAGTTTGTAAGCCACTGCAAAGGGCCACTGCAGTTTCATTCTCGTGTTCCCGCGCCATTCGCTTGCCGAATGAGAACCGAGACGAACGTATTAATTCGTTTTTTGTGTTGTTATTTCGTAAGTAGTGCCGCGTGACTTTCTACCATAACAATGGCAAACCTCAGCGTACTTGTGCCCATACTACTCTTGGCTTTATTCATAAAAGAAGGTAAGTTTTATTTTTAATTCGGAGGCTTTTTAAATCGCGTCGCCCCTAATTATGTTGTTTTTTTTTTCCAAACGTGTGTTGAATTTCGAATTTATTTTTTAATATATGTGTAAGTGTCTTTTATGTAATTTACGCTATTGACTTTGACTCACGTCCCGTTGATAAAGTTACTTATTTACTGGACACAAAAAGTTTTTTTTTAACTCTATTGAGTGGTGATTAGGTTATATTAGCTAGTCTTGCACACAGAATGCAACATCACACATACCTACATTAAAAAAAAAACTATTAGCTACTGGACTACCTTAGGTACCTACCTTAGTTATGTATTTATTCGCTAAGTGAACAATTTCTGTTCTTTTAGAATAAATAAAGCATATTTAAACCCATATCACATTGCGTACACAGTGTTCAGTCTGTTAAAGTAATAAAATAATGAATTTTATTAAAAAAATAAAACGGAGCAACCGTATCAACAACTCAACACATACTTTATGGTATTGTTACCAAATAATCACAAATTAAGTTTAATGTTGTTAAATACTAAAACGAAAAAAAGTTCCCCCAGCTAGAATGTGAATTGTGTATGTTTAAAATTAATATAATAACATAATCGCCACACTGTATAGGGGAACATACATAAAAGGGGACAATTGACGGCACAGTAACTGAGTTTTATAACTTCGTGCAGACCTGCAGCACTTACTGCAAAACGTTGCACTCAGTCAAACCTGTGCATGACAACAATTTAACATCTGAATAGGTACCCTCGACCTATCTTTAAGGCGATTGGTACACCGCTGCGTGAAACGCAGCGGAGTGCGGGAAAACGAGCCATATTCCACGCGCGTGAGTGCCTTTTTATTAAACTTGTATGTAAAAAAAATCACGCGCGTGGGTGCGTTAACTGCGTGCGTTAGATGCGGTGCCGTGTGCGAATCGACTATCTCCAGTCTAATGAAATTAGGTAGGTACCATCGCGGACACTGGCGGTGGACCACTTTTCAATCTTATTACTAAGGGCATAAGGGTGAAAAGTTTGCCGCCATTGTTCGCGGTAAAAAATACATAATTTTTCATAGGTAACTACTCAATTGGTAATGTTATAGATAGATAGAACACACTAACAGTAGCAATTACTTTCATTTTGACAGTTCAACAACATTCATTGCGTTATTTCAGTTGTTAAGCAGACAATTTTTTCGAATATATGCAGCAATGGATTAGCAATGTCCTTCAAAATTATTCAGATTGAGAGCTACGCAATCAGGGTGCAGTTTTCGAATAGAAATGGACTAGGTAGATTACGTGGAAGTTTATAATTATATCAGACATTACCACCGTATGGTGTTTATACACATATGTGTACCCAAGATAAAGACGACATCAAGTCGACCGCGTCACCCGTTATATTTTATAAACACATTTACTAGCGAGCTCTAGCTGCCTTGAGAGCTGAGAACTCGTAGTACTATCGACCATTACCAATGCCATCGGAATAGGACTGGTCAGGGAACTTATAGGTACTTATTATGTACCCTTGGGTGGGACAGTAGCATTATAATATATATCCATATCTATACGAGTATTAAAGCTGAAGAATTTGCTTGTTTAAACGCGCTAATCTTTGGAACTGCTAGTCGGATTTGTAAAATTCTTTTTGCATTTGATAGCCCAATTCTTATTAACAAGAACGGAAAGCTATAGGGAGAGGAAGGCTATAAGCTAGGCTAACATCACGCTAGGAGACTTAGGAGCCGAGCAAACAGAACGAAAGGGAAAAGGTTATATATAGCGTAGACAGGCGATGCGATCAAACGGGATCGAGGGAACAAGCAGCAAGTCGCGGGCAGAAGTTAGTTAATCTTACAAAGAAACGAGGCAGTATTCTTTTAAAAATACTTCGTGTAATATGCGCAATATTGAACGCATCAATTATTTTATTTTAATGACAAAAGTCTAAGCGCAATTAAAATAATTCAAGACAACAACTGAAATTATAATGACAGCAGCATCTTCCTTGTGTTAATAACGCTGTAATTAAATCGTATTATTATTAAAGTCGTTAATAACTATGATGACAGCAGTTTATTTCTAAGTGCAAAATGATGATATTTCATATACTTAGATCATCATCTGCCTAGCCTTTTGACAACTATGTTGGGGTCGGCTTCCAGTCTAACCGGATGCAGCTGAATACCAGTATTCGTTCAGTGTATTTCATTCAGTGTATTTTCTCTCTTTCAGTCGTCAGTAATTTGACTTTTGAAAGAAGAAGACAAAGCGTTGTGTAACTATACAGACGCTATACAACGTTTATTAGTAAGGGGAATGTAATATATAGGTTGGTAGGTTATATAGGTACATACATTTAACAAACAACTACCTATTTACACCAGATACCAAGTTATATGACTAGCTATACAAATAAAAACAGAGACTTGGTCATGAATCATAAAATCGAACCAGTAGGAACCATCTATCGACTAATTGCGGTTAGAAGTACTTACTTCGGAAACTGGAATATTAGTCGCAAGATTATACTAGCGACATTTTATAGAATAATGTTTATTTGTACGCTGTAGCAGCTAAATGGATGTGTAAGTAGTAAGTAATCTGTGGTGTAAAGCCGATAGTAAACCAACGATAACAGAACAAAATGTATGAAAAAGTAACGCAGAAAACACGGCGGTAAGCGTCAGTGTACTAACACCTTAAGGAGGCATAATATGCGTTGCGTAGCAAAGGGTGCGTAGCAAACGGCGCGTAGCGTGTGGTGTAGACAGGTAGTTCACTCGATTTCACATGATCTGACCAAGATTATGTCTGACGAGACTTTTATCTCTGAGTTTATTTCGCAGTTCCTTCTCAGGGGTAATCAGATAGGAAATGGTATATTAGTTTTCCTTTGACCTGGCTGATTGATCAGTTGATTAAGTTGATAAAAACCTATATGTTAATCCAGGGTGTCAGCTACCTCCATACAAAATTTTATCAAAATTGGTCCAGCCATTTGAGCGTGAAGACGTAACAAACATAATAAACATACACGCTCACAAACTTTCGCTTTTATGATATTAGTGCGATGTTTTCTTAAAAGTTTTGTTCTAAGTAAATATTTCTTTGTCAAAAACCACAATTTAGATGGACTAAAACTTAAATGTGTGCAGATTTAACGAATGTTAAGTATTTACATCTCGTATGTTACATAAATCGAGCTGGGCGAGCCCACTTGCGACCGGTTAGACCGGATCGAAATGAAACTTTATTTTATTTACACTCGTTTATGGAAGAAAGTAAATATTTCATTCTGTTACGTAGAACTTAAATGGTTTTGTGTCATTTTACATTTTACCGTATTCTTACAGAAAGTATTTTTTTATATATATGAAATCATAAAATAGTTTTTTTCAATCCAAAATAAAACCGTTTTAGGTAAAGATGAATGAAATCATAAAATTGCTTTTAAATAAAAAAAAAATCTGTTTTTTTTTCTTTTCAGCCTTTATAACGATTAAACAAAAGCGCCATACGAAGGTTCTTTAAAAGAATCAAAAACCTTTAGTCATTACATTACTCAACTGTTAGTTTATATAATTATAAACCACAGCTACACAAACATAAAAGTGTTTGTCACAAATGCATTGAAATTTAATGAATCATTTGATAGTGTGTTGAACCATCTGTATTTTAAAGCTGAAGACTTTGTGTTTTTGTTTGACCGTGCTACGACTAATGATTTGAAAAGTAGTAATATACAGGATTAAATTTTAATCACTGTTTTCCTCTAAAGAGGTCAAAAATGAGCTGTTCCCTACCTTTTGACGAGTTATGCGAACATGAAATGTAGGGAACAGTTGAATTTTTTTCACGATTTCATGTTTGGTCACATAGTAAAAGTTGTTCATAAAGATGAGTACAATGACCCCTTAAGAGGAAAACAGTGATTAAAATGTCACCCAGTATATGTCAATGGCTACGACCCACAGGAAGGTGAGCAAAACGAAAAAACGTCAGAAAGAACGCTAAAACGAAGTAAGAGCTCGGGCGGGCGATGCGTCCAAATATCGACCTACAATAATTAAGATTATGATCATAAATTTTCATTTTATAGTGGTGGAATGGAATTTGTAGAAGAAAATACGAAATTCACGCGAATGAAGTCACGGGGAAGTGCTTAGAATGAATCCGATAGTCCGAAAGTCCTTTAAGGACTTTCTTTGAATGAGGGTTTTCATGAAAATTCACGACACCAGTTGGCGCCACTTTGACAAGAAGTCTTCCAATATAAAATATATAATGTCAATCACCATTCGTTTCATTCGTTCGTTTATCATTCAGTCACGACTAAAGAAATTATAGGCGCTTTGACACTTGTGACAGGTGGCCGGACCTGACGTCTCAGTGCTGCCATCTAGTAAACATCATTTTTCAAAAACCCTCATTGATGTGCAACGAATGCTATTAAATGTCAGTAACTGCGCACTACTCACTTTCATGAAACAACACATTTTTTGTTTTGCAGCTGAAGGCTAAAAATATACCCCACACTATTTTATTTTCTAAAGTAAACTAGCCGTGCTCGCGACTTTGTTCGCGTGCATGTCGGAAAACAAATTGGATGTCATGGGTTTTATTTTTTTTCGCGGAACCTTAGTTTTTTTCTAAAATAAAAGCAACCTAAGTTACTCCTTATAACATCAGCTGTGATCCAGTGAAAGTCCCGTCAAAATCGGTCTAGAGGTTTCGGAGATTAGCTACCGTACCGTATGTATTTTCATAACGCATTTAGTAAAAAGCTGTTATTTTAACATTACAAACAGACACTTAAAAATTGTAGGAATATTATTTAATATTATACGACTAACTACCTACACCAATAAATACTAACTATACAAATAAATATAAACAAACAAGAGGACACTTAGACGTCGGAAAAGCTCGTCCATGTAATGTGTATAATTTTTTATCAAGGTTGCCGACTGAAACCTAAGATCTGTGCTAAAGAGGATGTACTAGAACAATTTACAAATATGACTTAATGCAACTTACTCCCACACAAGATATTAGAGAGATCAAAATGGAAATATGACATCAGTACTTTGTCTCATAGATAATGAGCTTGAATCAGCTCCTTTAAAAGCGAGTCTGTTAATTTTTTTATGTTATTCTAATGAATGACTGCACCTTAGCTATACTACTCAGATGTTTTCAAGAGGTTTAAACAAGAAACTCCTCCTTTTTTCGTGTGTTAAAAACTGCAGGCGGCACAAGAAAAATATATGGGTCAGTCAGCCAAACAGTGGGAAAACTTATTAATACCATAGACTATGCAAACATATACAGGCTAACTAAGTATGTTAAGTAAGAAAGAGAGAAAAATGCATTAAGTACAGCAAAATAAATACACCTTAAAACTATAAAAACAGAAAACAAAGATTAAAATGCCAAAAGGGCCTCAGCTCAGCATACAATGTCAGATGACAACACAAGGTGTACCACCGGACGCTGATTTTCAGCTGCAATCCACGAGTGCTATACGCTTGAATAACAAACACACAGGGAAGTGTGTCTCCGTTATTATGTGATGAAAATGTAACCAATATGAACAGAAAACGTACTCATGGATGGCTACTTGCGAATTTAGTGCTTTGATTAGATTTTTAACACATAAACTAGAAATTCTAACTTTGAATCACCTTAAAAAGTTTTTCATTATTCATAACCTCAATGCTTTTTCCACTTACAATTTAATAATATTATAATTAGTTGGATAAAGTAAAAGAAAGTGATAGAAAGTTGAGCTAGTGATTGCGTAAGATTTTAACCTGAACCTGAAACATTAAACAAGGATTTGTTTACACTTTAACCAGATACTTTTGAAACAGACTATGCCTATACTTTAATTCTTATGACGGTTGACGACGCAACAGCGAAAAAAGTAGGTACCATGATTGTAACGCAGTCCATAAATATTTAACACAACACATAAACGAGCAACACCCACCACTACTACAGTACAAGTATCAGTAGTACCTAAACTTAATAGTACATTTCAATGTACTATGGTTACAGTCGCTTTCACTTGTGTTATCACATCGCCATTTGTTTGACACACTTAGCCCTTCGCCGCCGCACCGCCGCCGCCGCCGCCGCCGGTAGAAAATATTCGGTGAAGGGACTTTCTATAGCCACACGATTAATTTATTCACGATTTTATCGTTATGTTTTT
This sequence comes from Gortyna flavago, assembly GCA_963669345.1. Classification (NCBI taxonomy): domain Eukaryota; kingdom Metazoa; phylum Arthropoda; class Insecta; order Lepidoptera; family Noctuidae; genus Gortyna; species Gortyna flavago. The sequence continues at coordinate 7,221,109 of OY770144.1, forward strand.
TATGTTTGGTGGCCCGGAAATGAGTGAAAATGTGGGAGAATGTTTTTCTGTTTTAAACATTGTGTATTTTAAAGTGAGAATGAAATTATAAATTTGATATTAGTTTGGGAATTAGAAAACTTGAACTGCTGTATTTTGCTTTATGGTTTTACATAGGTACCTATTAGTGAAAGTGTTAGTATTTATTATGTTAGTTATTGAACAAAACTATATGCCAGTATCTAGTTACCTTCCGATTGTTCCAAAATAATTGCTAAGATTTGTTGACTTTCGTGAAAATTAGTTTCCTAAATCTCTGTTTATGTTTGTTTATTTTTATGATGTTGATTGCATAAGTTCGTATATTCAACAAGTCATTTAATTAGTAGATAATAGGTACAAAATATACAATAGCAGAATAAGTGCCAACAGGAACAGCTAATCAATTCAAAGTACAGCAATAAAGTCCCTAAGAACACTAAAAAAGTGAAACTAGGTCGATGCTCCATCTCCATAAAATTAACTCTGGTAGCCATATTTTCACAGTAGGTAGGTATACAAGCAATTTAATCATTGCCCATTGATATTTAATCATCGTTTCCGGTACTAAACGGAATTGGCATAATAGGTGTGGCTGTAGCGTGACTTGTTTACAAATACAGGTGAACAATAAAAAGTATGAGCTTCGGTAATATTCGTGTTTCTAAATTCGCACGAACATCGCGCCACAAACTCGAGCTGTCAATATTGTCAATCCCTACCACAGGTGGGATGACAACTCGCTTCACCCTAGTTTTCACAGTGTTTATTTTCAAATAACAGCCAAATTTAAGGGGGCGACACAACTTTCTCCATGAGACCAATATCGTAATCGCGAAAAATTTATCAATTGTCTCATAGAAAACTTCAAATACCTACTCGACCTAACGTAGGGGCCGGCTGAATTTTTATTCGCGATTACGATGTTGGTCCCGTGGAGAAAATTGTTCAGTTTTGTGGTCTTACCACACCCTTAAAGGCTGGTATTTAAAAACTAACCCTGTATGTATTCATTGTTCAACGGAAACATGCCACCTACAAAAAATATTAAAGACACTAGTAATTTGAAACTAAATCATAAACCGCAGTTTACTGGCGAAGTTCCACAAATACGAGGTAATAGAGATAAATGACGTCAGTGTTCCCTTCGTAATAGTAGTGAAGCTAAAAATAACTTGGATAATCGAAGGTCAAAGGAATATATGTAGATTAGGTAAACGTACCAATACTCGTCGGGTTTAGCAATTCAGTGACTTTAAAGAACTGCTGAGTAAAAAGCAAACAAATAAATAAAACTTAAAAAAATTTCATGAAACTTTTTGCATGACGACATAGAAAAATTATTCGTTATTTAAAGTATAAGAAGGGTGATATGTACCAACAGTCGTCAGATTTGTACTATTACTCATCAAAAGGACCCAGTAGTCGTATCCACATTTTTGATGCTGAATAAATATTAGCCTCAAAAATTTAATGCTGCTGGGTCCTTTGTAGTAGGGGGCGAACCTATTGCCATCAACCGAGACAGATCCAGACTCCGGGCTGCTACTGACAAATTCCTGATGGAAAACCCAATAACACTTTGCTCGACTCGAGAATCAAATCTAGGACCATAATTATTTTACATAATTTCTCTTCTTTAAAAACCTACATAGTATGTCTTGTCCATGTCTTTTCTATTCAAAGTTAACAGATTAAAATGATAATTTTAAATGTAAAAGTTATGGTTAGATACTCTTATTAATTTAATCCCTTCGATATCCTCAATTAAATTAAACTCCATCAAAACGTTCATTCAGAAAATTTCAAACAAGTTTTTGATTCATTTCAAAAGACATAAAAGTTTGTAAACTAAAAAAACCGCCTCTAAGAAACATTGTCTCATAATTGGATAATGGGCCAAGGACTTAGTCTAAATTTTATCCTAGATAATCAGTATGATTCATCCGATAGGAGATCTTTTTATTACGCGGGTACAGTCATCCATGTAGCCTTCTGTCAACGTGTTTTAAATTGACTGAGAGTCTTATTAGATGCAAGTGATGCAACTGACTATCATAATAAATAATTTTTGATGTGAAAACTTCTTTAGGCGCACTTTACGGTCTCCTCTATTTCTCTTGATAAAGTTTATATTGTTTATATATAATACTAGCTGCGCCCCGCGGTTTCACCCGCATTAGTGTCGATCCCGTGAGAATATCGAGATAAAAAGTAGCCAGTTAATCCAGGGTGTCAGCTACCTCTATCTCTCTCGCCTTTATAATATTAGTGTGATGTATGTATCTGTATCTATCTTATTAGTATCTATCTTATTAGTGTTTATTCCTGTATGTTATAGTTACTTCCGAGCTACCTATCTCGTATGTTGCACATGCCATGTTTTGTCTCTGCATCACACTAAGATTGACTGAGAGAAAAGTCCGCCTTTGTACCTACAGTATTTTTTTACGTGTGCATAAAGTTTTATTAAATAAATAAAGTACACAAAATCACACCAACAAACAACAAAATCCACGAAATAACAAAAAGGAAGTAACAAAAAGGAATAGTTGTTTGTTTTGTACAATAATTTATATCCGTTAGATTTATATCCCTGCCCGCATAAACCCAAATGGGATTCATTCAATAAAAAAGCCATGACCTCACCACCAAGCGTGACCAGTTCTATTGTGATCACAATGGCGGCAAATCACACCATTGGTCAGAATTAATAGATGCTATTGACAATTAATTTCCTATTGAAGTCCTAAGAAATTGTCAATTATTGTATTTAAGTGCAAATTATCCCTTCGTAAGAGGTTACCCTCATGATTTTATTGGCTTTTGTTTGAATTATTCTTAAATAATCTTTATCTACACTAATGTTATGATGAGGTGCTTAAAATTTGTTTGTTTGTAAATTCGTATAGGTATAGGGCGTAAACTCCGAAACTACTAGTCTTCTTTATTTGAAAAAATCTTTTTGGATATGATAGCCCCGCTAGGACCTAGGAGCTAATCTAAAAGAAAAAATTACGCTAAGCGAGAACGAAGTCCCTACTAGCGCGGGCAGGCGATGCGATGCAAATTTCGGAACAAATTTCACGCAGACGAAGTTGCGGACAGAAGCTAGTAAAATATAATTTATGTAAAATATCTCTCTGTCTAACACTTATGCATTGATAATACAGTGATTTTATTTAGTCACAAGTAGGAGAACGGCATCTTTGCTCTTATTGAAATATTATCATTTTGGATCTAACTTTTATACATTTGCGTACCTACCTACTTGTTTTAAACACTTTATTTGCTCAGTTTTTTTTCTCAAAATACAATTAGGTACGTTTTATAACACCAAGTTTCGCAATAGCAATTTTATATAGGCATAACAAATTACAAAATTATCAACATGATAAGGTACCAACATCCGCTTGAAAATTATAGCAAAACAAGTTGGAGTCATGTTAATGAGATATTATAACAAAACATCTCGTAATAACAATTCATTTAAATTCAATTGGTCATTTAAGAATAAAAACAAAGAAAATTATGAGGAAATTATGTAACTTTGTGCGTGTATAACGGTGTCTATTTCTGGCAAAACTTTAGACCAATGGATGTAATTGTAGGTACCTAAGTGTAGTAAGTAATATTTAATATTGTATTTTTATATGTTTTGCTATGTCTTTTGTGTGCACTAAATAAATGGTTTATTTAACTATCTATGAATGACAAAAGTGTATAAAAATCTCAAATTCATTCGTTTCATCACTGACAGGCAACGTACAACCGCTACCCGTAACCTAAACCGCTTGGTCCGCAAGCCTGAAATTTTGCACAAGAGTTCCTTATTGTGACGAAGGTAAGCACAAAGGAAGGATTTTCGAAAATTCATCCCCAAAAGGGGTTAAATTTTATAAGTATGGAAATTCGTCAATTTTCTGATGGTCAATCGGGCACACGGATTGTATAAATATAAAATTTATTTATTTATTTTATTTTATTTTCTAAAACACTTAAGTAACCTAATTCACATTTGTTTTAGCCACAAAACGAAAACCTCTCAGGGTTTATCTGCATGTTGGCGAGCCGTTCATATTAATAATTTTATAACAATGTTAATAATTTATAGGTAAAATAATACATACATTAAGAGAAATTTTGTGCCAGGAAACACTTTGATTTGTACTTATAACTTTTCGAACACGTTTTGTATAACGTTTGCAAGTCTTCTGGAAGTTTATTAAGATAAAAAGGTACTAAGTACTCTGCAACCCTCATCCCGTAAACATTATTGAATTTTGGTAAGATGTATTTATTTTTAAGTGGTATCGTTCTCATAAAGTCAGGTCTTGTTTTTTCGGTTAGCAATATAACGAACTTCTGCCCGCGATTTCGTCTGCCTGAAATTTCTTGTTCCCCCGACCCACCTCGTCGCATCGCATCGCCTGATAGTACTTTATTTTAGCTTAGCGGTCTTTCCGACTTTTTTTTATTTTTGCTCGTCGCCTGAGGGTAGTAGCGTGATGTTAAATAGCCTATTTAGCCTATCTATAACCTTCCTCAAGAATTGAGCTAGCAAATGCAAAAAAAAAATTTTGCTTTTGCGGTGGTTTCAGAGATTAGCGCGTTCAAACAAATAAACAAAATCTTCAGCTTTATTATGGATTTAGCTATAACTAAACGTTGTTACATAAAAGATGAAACACCAACCGGTTGGAATTAAACACAAGTGGTCTTTAGACACATTAAGAGCCCCGACCTTAAGATATCATATGAGGGCAATAAAGTCAGGTCATGGGTCACGAGACCTATTTTAGATACTACAGTTTAGAGCCGTGGGAATAAGAGTAGGTATATAAAATAGTTAATTATAAACTTAATTTATTTTCGAATGTACTTTTATTAGATGTCGTATGCACAATAATTTGTATTTTTGTATTTCATCAGCGGTTTCACATTTTTTATGTATTTTTGAAACAATATTTTTTATTTTCAATATAATTATGAATTTGTAATAAGAGTAAAAACAACAAAATAGGACTAAGCATAAAAGTACTTTTTCAAGCATGAAATATCTGATAAAACCCAGTATACGATGATTAGTATTCTAAAGGCACCTAATCTACTTATGTAATTTGCATTCGCGATTTATATGCCAAAAATGTAAGCAAAAGAAAAATAACAAATATTTTAACTTTAATTCCTACACAATAAAGTTCAGACATATACACACACACACATACTTCATACGCATAAGCAGGATACAAAGGTCTAAAAAGTTAGTAAAGAACATTTTATAAAAATAGTGTTACAGCCTGTAGTGTGATATGACAGGACTTTTTACGTGTTATAAAATACTAGCTGCGCCCCGCGGTTTCATCCGCATAAGTGTCGACTCCGTGGGAATATCGGGATAAAAAGTACAATAATATGTGTTAATGCTGGTTATAAACTACCTGTGTGCTATCTGTGTGCTAAATTTCATCCAAATCCGTTCAATCGTTTGTGCGTGAAGAAGTAACAAACATACAAACACACTCACAAACTTTCGCCTTTACAATTTTAGTGTGATATGCTAAGGTGCCGTACCCAAATATTCATTCATATTATACATTTGATTATTATTTTCTGTAGTAAGTAATCTATCAAGATTACATTAATATCATGATTTGATTCATTTCATCGCGGTTGTTATAATAACTAAGTGACTTTCCACATTGTCAGGGGTAATTATGTTTGTTACATTATTATTCCTAGTTTTATAACGTGACGTCATAATAGTCAAGTAGATGGGGGACCCGTAACAATAAGGGACCTATTAATGGTCTCTTGGACATGAATCACGTTGTAATTGACAGTTAAAAAAGAACACGGTGACGGTTGTTTGTGTCACAAGTTTTATTTTATCTTCCTTGTTGTTTTAAGTACCTACGTGCTGTAGTTTGAGGAGTAAACAGTTTTTTATAGGTTTTTCGGAAGTACTTATAAAGACACTTGTTTTAGTTGTAATTTAAGGGTGATTAGCTTGACGTCTTTGTAATTTGAGATCCTTGAATTGTAAAATGAATTTGTATAAGTAAACCTTTTAAGTAATCTTACAGGTCATTTAGAAAAAAAAACGTAACGCCTAAATTTTTGTGTGTACGGCCTTTTAAATAAACATTTGCAGTACGCAGCAAATGCTGCTTTTTCAGTACCAACAAAGCTTACAAACTTTTTTGGAAGTCGGTTGTTTTGTTTTAGTCAAAAAGTTTTTATTTTTCACTTTTTAGTTGTGGTACCTAGGTACCCCACACCAATTGCTTCGTCATAGCCGCTTAACTATCTTAATCGAGATATCTTATCGCCACCCGTGAAATACTTATTATCAATGAAGAGTTCCTTTGGCTATCTGTGGTGTCCTTCATCAGAACTGATGGTGAAGTGGAACCACTTCACCAAATTATACTTTCTGAACGCAAATGCTTGACTTGTTGGTGAAAATACCAAAATTGCTAAACGTATGCCTATAATATTTGAGGACTTCCATCAATTCATCATGGACACTATGGACAGAACTGGATTTTGACAAAAATGGGACCAATCTAGAAGAATGTCCTTTAAAAAAAAAAACAAAACGGTTTATAAATTACGGCGTACTCAGGTATCAACATAAAAAAAAATTTGAGAACCTCCTCCTTTTTTGAAGTCTGATAAAAATAGTCACTCTTTGTCATATAAAATATTGGTAAGTGCTTTATGCTAAAAACGTGTGTGTCTCTATGGTCGCAAAGGCGGCACTCCTACGCAACACATTCAATGGTAACAAGGCCACTAGGTCAGATTGTCGACTAAAACGCATGTAAAGTTGTCGTTTAAGTAAGGGCCTGCCTACTAATGTTATTGTGCCAGGCCTAAGCAAATATTTTTTCGACAGTAAACCTGCTTAATGGTTTAAGTGAAAGTTGGCTCGATTCACCACACTCGTAGATAGGACTGAAGCGAGTATGGAAAATATAATCAAAAATAGGTGGCTACTAATTTTCTTGTTTTTGTATAACGTAGGAGTGATTACACCAGGTGATTTTACGTTGTGGTTTTTTTTTTGTATTTATCAATTTTAATTTTGACCATTTTTTTTCCTCAAGGCTCCTTGTAGTCTTTTGTATTTTCTTGGAATATTTTCTTTAAGTATTCTTTGCTATGGTAAAACAAAATGGGGAAGACGCCTTCTACTATATTATGTAAAAAAATAACGAAGTATAATTAACATAATTTCCTGTACCTACCTAAATTTATAAAACGTATAACTTATGTAAGTACTTAGGTACCTACCAAACATAAATCCTGTCTTCATTTAATTATGTCGTTGTTACGTTTGTATGAACAATGAAATTATACTAATGGGTGCCGACGAGAATGCATGTATGGAATAGAATAGGTACATCCTATGTTATAAATAATTGTTTGTAAACAGTCTATTAACATCACCGACTTACCATAAATCATCTTCATAATTCTGAGGTTGCAAGAAGCAATCAAACAAAAAAATCCTCTGAACAACCTATGAGTGCCAAAAAATGTACATTTTGTAAAAGTATTTTTTCTATTAGAATGTAGAATATCTATAGCGACCGATTCATATGCAATTTATCTGTATATTATTGAAAAAAAAAAATATATGCGCTTTTATAATTTCTATCGTGACGATATTATCGTGGACGTCCGCGGCATCACGATAACACAGGGAAGAAATTATATGAAGACGCTTTTAAATTTCCTTCGACGACAACGTTATAACATGCGCGTATTTATTTCCACACCTTTTATGGACGTGGACGTCCATAATGATATCGTCACGTTAGAAATTATAAAAGCGCACATTACATACTTAAATAACTACATAAATACCTATAAATAAACGGGGAGCTTTCTAAAAAGGGTTCAGACGTCATTTAATCGCATAATGAAGGATTCGTTAATTCTTCTCATAGCCAGATTGCCCATAGCCCATGACTGCCCATGAGTAATTAATGTAATTATAGGTTAAAAGTCGTATAACATTGGGTTAATGCCAACACTAATAATGACACGACCTCAATATTTTCAGCGATGCCTTATTCTTGTTTCTGAGGCATTATTAAACAGAGTTCATCTATTCGATAGAGCAATTTATATAGATAACTATATGTTTAATGTATGTATGTATTTACCTAGTGTATAATTAAGAAAATGCTACACTGCAGAGTACCTGTGGTAATGAGGGAAGGACGTACCTTCCCTCTTAATCCATCCAAAGGTTGTCTTTAAAAGATAGCTTTTAGCGTTAAGGCTGCCTATTGTGTCACCCCACGTAAATTTTCTACTTTTATATCTGTAATTTTAATGGTGACATATTAAAGAGTACCTATTCTATTCTACTGGTTCGATTTCTTTGCACATTAAGTTTCTGGATAATTATAAGCTTAGAAGGTAAAAGCATAAAGGTAGACTTTTATTTTAGAATTTATGGGAGAACAATGGGGACGAAGAGTATTGTTATTTTTCAGGAATTAAAAATTTAAATAGCACGCTTGTATTCTGTGAATTTATGGTCAGAGGTTGGTATAGTATGAGTACACCCACATTTCTTCAGTTGTGTTTGAGTCCCATGTAACGTACGATTAATAAAAGTCAAGTCAGTTACCAGACGCCACTCACTCAGCGAAAAAGATTACAAAATACCTGCGATACATAAGATTGCTTTTTTGGCGATAAATGTATTGATGTCGACAGCAATAAAAAGATACTTCAGTCATTCGAAAATTATGTTTATGTAACCAAAATAGCATGAAGTTTTTACTAAAAATAGGTACTTGGTACCATCTTGCATACTTGTACCTACTGACGATTAATGGACGTACATATCTGTTGGTACCTCGTTGGACCTTTTTATGTAAAAAGAACATTGCAACCTTTGCATGACGGCCTAAGCTAAACCCGTTTTTCTCGTAATAAGGGCAATAAACTTATCCATCGTGCAATTAAATCCGCAAATAATTTACTTATATTCAGTATCTTTAGGCTTTGGGTCGACTTCCTGAATTCTAACCGTCTGTCAAATTACGTGCATCTGATCTCTGCAACCCACTACCCAGTTACTGTTCCCAACCAGGTAAAACTGCTTACTATACTCCCAGGCTTTTTTTTAACGTTAACTATTACCGGTATTCTTTAAAGCTAAAATAACGACGTGAACAGCTTTTCAGCCTTAAAAGGTTAGGCAAGACTTAAAATTTAGTCTTTTCTGTTATAGGTAGGATAATCCATAATCACATTAATGACCCCTGATCGTGGGGATATATTAATATAGGACGGTCGTCCTTAATTGAAAAACGATGAAGCCCCTTAAGTGGCTTCACATTCTTGTTAATACTGGACTCAAGTTTCACACGGGATGGGACTTATATGCATTATAGCTTTTGTCCCGTGGCTTCGCTCCCCATAACTTTGCATTATTTAGGGATAAAACGTAGCCTATGTCATCCTCCGGTTAATAAACTATCATTATGAAAAAAGTCACGTGCAGCAGTCTCTCTGTTGCTACTTGAAAAAGGGACCAACCAACCAAAATCAAACTTAAGCTCAAAGCATTTTTTCAAATAAACCAATCACAGGCCCTTTTGAGTTCTCAAGAGGTGCCTCAGTCAGAAAGATGAAGCTGGTTGCCCATTTCAAAGCTTAGTAAGTCGGAGAAGAACGGGCAAGAAACTCCACAGACACTCTTTTAAATCAAAATATTTATTTATTTAATGCGCAATGTACACAACCACAAATACTCGTACAATTTAGGCTTACACTATTGAGTACATGACCCTGTTAGGGCGCAGCAAGATAACTTAAAACTAATAATATTGTAATGAGTTTCTATTATATAATATCACGTAGATTAGGAACTTTCACAGTTAAAATAAACAGTTAAAATATTGGTGACAACTAACACCATTCCAGGTTGAAATTATACTTAATGTGAAAACGATGTAGAAAGACGTGTAGGTACGTTATAAGCGTCCGTAAAACAAACACACGCATTTATATTATAA